>OY728120.1:623036387-628036387 GCA_963277665.1 Viscum album
ATGAGGGAGATCCTCTTGACCTCCCCTTTAATTAATTGGTGCCAACTCCCCTAATTAATTTGTGCCAACACTCATGAATTAATTAGGGGAGATAAGTTATTAATTCACCAATTTCAATTTTGTGTCAGTAACTAAATAATAGAAAAACTCAATCTATTATTATTTTTCTTAGCATTTCTCATTTGGTGGAGCTTGGGAAGAGATGAGCTTGGGAGAAAAGTTCTTCCAATGAAGAATGCTCCACTGACGAAGAACGCTCCACCGACGAAGAATGCCAACCTTCTTCGACTTCCTCCCTCGGATCCTACAGATGTGGGGCATCTTCAACCGACCTACCCTCCGCATCATCATCAACGAGCCGATGCAGATCGAGATTGGGAGTGCGTGGCGGGCGCGAAGAATGATGAACTCCTTTGTCTTCTTCCCGTGACTTCAACGTTGACGACTGACAATCAAAGGTTGGGGGTTTATTTTTGTGTAACTTTTTTTTTCTTTTTCTCTTCTCCGGATTGGAAAGGAATCGTTGCGTGGTTGTAAAACAATTGTTGTTCATCTTTCTTACTCTTTTATGAGCCAAGTGTTACCACCCTAAATGCGGAGGGTGTGGACCAAAACAACATGGCCCGACCCCTCTGCCGTTCTTGTTTGTGTTGTTTCTTGGCATGGCGATGAAGCAGCATTGAAGGCGATAGAGGCACAGGAAAAGGCCATGCTTCTCGCGGCCTCCGCGAACTGCGCTGCCCCCGCGGTGTTCCGGTGCCCCGATCGAGTCAGCTCCGCAGGCCGAACCGTCGCTGGCCTCCTGCGGACCCTGACCGAACCCCACCGTCCCGAGCCGCGCCAAACTGCACTGGCCCAAACCATGACGGCTCGGCCTCCCGGCCGCCTGACCACCTTCCAGGTTGGCCACGCCCTATCCGGACGCCCACCGGCCCGCCTGGCACCCTGCCCAGCTGCCCGCCGGCCTGCCTGGAACCCTTCTCAGCCGCCAGTCGGCCCACCTGGAACCCTTCCCGGCCACCTCCCGGCCTGGCCGCACCCTACCCGGTTTCCCACTGGCCCACCTGGAACCCCGCCCGGCCACGGGCCTGCCTGGCCGTGCCCTGCCCGGCCTCCCGCCGGCCCGCCTGGCCGCGCCTTGCCCGGTCGCCTGCCGGCCGTGTCGCGCCCTGGACGACCACCTCCCGGTCACCCGGCCTCACGAACCAGCCCGTGACCCCCCTAGCGGCGCCCTGGCCGAACCGGCCCAACTGTGCCCTCCGGGCCGAGCCGAGCCAGGCCGCACCCTCGCGACGCTCCGGGCCGAACCGACCCCGAGCCCGGGCCGAACCTCCCTCGCGGCCTGTTGGGCAGGGCCCAGTGGGCCGGGCCAAACCTAACAGGCTGGCCCACCCAATGGGACGGTCTAGACCCAACAGGTCTGACTGGGTCAGACCAGACCCAGGCCCACCATGACCCTTTACTTTCTTTTGGCCATATCTTTGGTACCAGACTTCTGTTTGACGAACCGTCAGTGACACTGGTTTTTCTTGGAGCGCGGCGATCCCTTTGAGTATACCCTACCAGAGTTCGGGGTATAGTTAATATACGGTCCGGTTGGATCGTGCATGAATCCAACCGGGACCCCGGGACTAAAAGGCTAATAACTCATAGACCAGGCGTCCGATTGACGTGTCGTCTGTTGTGTTGAGACCTCTATGACATGGAAGACCTTTGAGATACTTCTTTGTGGGACTTCGTGACAAATGGATCATTGACCAGTAGCTTGTGGAGTGGATCTACCGGAGACGAGCGAGCATTTGTGTAGAAACCTAGTAGCTGGCTAAGACCTGACGACTGCTGACCGTTTGACTCAGAGTGAGTCTACTGGCCTAGTGGGGAGAGCCTTGGTGTTGCGGCAGAGCCACAGTGGGGAGAGACTTGGTGACACAACAGACCCATGGTACTTGATAGGAGGATTACCTCAGCAGGCTATGAGGGGGATCACCTCTGTGTGACGTGGCATACCTATGGTGGGGAGTGCCTCTGTGTGACGTGGAAGACCCACGGTACTCGACAGGAGGAGTACCTAAGCAGTCCAAGGTTAGTGGGAAGCACCTCTGTGTGATGCGGTAGGCCCACTGTACTCGATAGGGGAGGAGTTCTCCATCAGCCAAGGGTTCAGATTGATAATACCCCTAGAATAAAATCTTGGTTGAGCTGAGTCAGAAACTTTTGAGTTTACCTCATGATTGAGATGAATTCCTTGATAACTTAGGTATATGTATGGTCATATACCTAAGTGGGGTTGTCTGTTGATTTTATACTTTGTGGTTTATCCTTGTCAGATTTTGTGAGACCTTGATGGTCTCGGGGTCCCTACTGAGTATCGTTATACTCACCCCTGCACGGGCTATGCCCGTACCTCATTGTGTTGGTTGCAGATGACAGACAACGCTGACTGAGGCTGAGGATAACAGGACTGGACGGTACCCAGAGGTGGACCACACGGCGTGGCGGTACACGGAGGAGACAGATGAACGTTGAGTGCTGTGGAGGCTTTCTGTACCTACCCTTCAGGTAGGATTTTCCGGTGGACGATCCAGGAGCTGTTTTCCCTTTTTCCAGTACCTGTAATTTCTATTTCCTTGTACTTTACAGTTGGGCTTGTATTTCTGTCTCCTTTTACTTTTCAACACTATTTTTCTTTATAGTTTTACTTAGTGTTTTGCTTCCATCTTGTACTCTGTTGTGTGCATTTTCATGTTTTAAAGGAAATTACTTCCATATTTAGGGATTTAGGCCTTTGGTGCTAGTCGCCAGTCCCTGGCCTATGGAAGGTGAGTTTGGGGAAGTCACGGCATAGGCCCCGGGGAACGGGTCGTGACACAATAGATTCTCCTCAGTTGAAGAAAATTGATTATGAGTTTCCTGAATTTGGAGATTAGATGAGAAACTTTTGTCTTGCGTTATCTATAGATGGAATAAATCCTTTTGGTGCACATTGTAATACTCATAGTAAATGGCCTATCATGTTGATAAATTATAACTTTCCACCATGGTTATGCATAAAGCAAAAATACATTATGTTGTCTCTACTTATATCTGGACCAAAGCAACCCGAAAAATATATTGATGTCTATTTGGATCCATTGATCGAAGATCTAAAATTAATGCGGGATACAAGTGTTATAATATATGATGATCATATAAGTGAAGAATTCATATTGAGGTCCATGTTGTATGGAATGATAAATGATTTCCCAGCTTATGGAAATTTATCAGGATATATCATTAAAGGCATGTTGGGGTGTCCCATTTGTAAAAAATGCACATAATCAGCTCAGTTGAAACATTCCCCAAAGACTGTGTTTTTAGGACATCAATTTATTTTTAACTTGATGACATAAATACCGATCCTGGGAGACAACATTTGATGGAAATATCGAACAAGGTAGAACACCATCTTTAGCAAAGGGAAATCAACTATAAAAAAAGTAAAAAATATTGAAACTATTTTCAGTAAACCATTTTTGAAAAAACTTAAAAAATATGGTTGGAAGAAGAGATTAATTTTCTTTGAAATTGTGTATTGGAATTGTTAGTATGTCATACATTTTATTGATGTCATACATGTAAAAAAATGTATTTGATAATGTTATTGGAATGTTACTAATTTTTTTCATATACATATGGATTCTTTTGTTCAAGTTGGGGGTGTTCTATCCAACTTTCATGCTCCTTCTCCCTTAAAACCTTTTCACCCCTGCAGCAGTGCATTTATCACTTTCTTCCAAGTTACCTCTACTAACTTTTCAGGAAGGGAAACGACTTTACCTCTGCTCAATTACAAATGTAATATTGATATTTTTGTAGTAAAATCATTTTCCATAGAATTAATGTATTGTTTCATATTTATGATTAATTTATTTATTTTTAGTATTACTCAGATAATAATTTTTTTCTTATACAGGTGGATTATTTTGTTCGAGTTTGGATGCTCTACCCATATTTTATCCCTTTCTGCACCAGAACTTCCATATACTTTTTCTCTCACAAAACCTTTCACTCATATAGTGTTGACATTTATCACTTTCTTTCATGTTCCCTCCACTAATCAATCACAGAGGTGATCTTGATATTTTCATAGTAAAATCATTTTCCATAGAATTAATATATTATTTTATATTTATGCTTAATTTATTCCTTTTTAGTATTACTCATAGTAATTTTTTTCTTATACAGGTTGATTCTTTTTTTTGATTTGAGGTGGTTTGTTCGAAACTACTCATGCAATGTTGGTAGTTTGACAAAGAAAGTCAATGGAAATTGTGGTAACATTGACTGTTAGGATATTTTTTGAATATATGTAATAATTTATATTTATGTAATTATATAAACCAATGTTTGAAATTTCTATAATATAGTGTTTTTTATGGTATTTGTGTTATAAATTTTATTTCATTTAAATTATGTATTGAGACTTGTTTTTTTTGATATCTGATGTGTTTCTAGTGTGTTTTTGGTGATGTAGTGTGCTATAACAACAGACTATAGTATGACCCTTTATCAGCACTTCTGAAAGCACTAATAAAGGTTTCCTTTAGTGACGTTAAATTAAAGCACTGATAAAACTCCTATTCTTTTAATATCGTTCAAGTTTTCAGTGCTTTTATAGCACTGATAAAGGTGATTTCTAGCATTGTTAAAGGCCAATTTTGTATTATTGTGATGGGTTTTTTTTACAATAACAATTTTCAAAATCTTATAAAAATTACAATTGACTTCATAAAAAATTATATGTTCATTTATATTTGATAAACATTATTTAATAATATTATTAAAATAATATTTATTTAAAAAATCCATTGACTCATAAATTCATTAATTGAATTTGAATATTAACTAAAAATACAATTTGTGATTTATTATATCAATATAAAAATAATTTACAAAGTAACAACAATAGGATTAAAATATATTCATTATTTTACACAAAATAATGTACATACTCATACTGATAGGTTCATGATACATATCCCTTTAATACAAAAACAAACTCCCTAAGAGTAAGGTGAATTATGGTAGTAATTTCATGGGTTGTTTTAGAAAACATGGTTTGGGATGTGATATTTATGAGCTTGAAATTCTCCCATAAACAATTTCTCTCATTCTTAAGTTATTGGATCTCATCTTGGGATTGGTCAAGGGAAAAGACCATAAATGTTATATCCCTTATAAGCTTTGATAAATGGGATTTATAGGCTATGATCCTATTGGTTGAGGTCATCACTTCCTTTTTCTGTGTTATTTAGATTTTTTAAAACCCTATATTTATAGTAATCAAGTGATCATTGTTCAAAAACTATATTATCCCAAATAATGATAGTTAACGGCCATTTAAACCCAATTAGATATAATAACACAAAATAAATTCATGTGTTTTCTATAACCATATTACTTAATAAGACATTTAATTGAATAAAAAGGGGAATTTTATTTATAATAGTTCGGGTCATTACAATATTCCCCCCTTTATAAATTTTACCCTAGAAGTTTTCTTTTCCTGCACTAAAATAGATGAGGTTAACTCTACTTCATCAACTCCTATGGTTCCCACAATACTTCTTAAAACTTGTGGTTTCTCCACAATACTTTTACTAGGGGAATTTTCTTATTTCATAGAACTTTTTATATCTGATCCAAGATCTTCACCAACTACTCTTCATAGGAAATATCATCCTCTAATGGTACCGCATCTAGATTGAGTACATGTGAGGGGTCTGGTATGTACTTTTTCAAGAGGGATACATATAATACATAATGTAATTTAGATAAGTTTAGTGGGAGTGCTATTCGATAGGCCACCGCTCCGATGCGATCAAGGATATCAAAGTGGACAATGTATCTTGGACTAAGATTTACCTTCTTCCCAAATCTCATCACTTTCTTCCATGGAGATATATGGAGGAATACCATGTCTCCAACATCAAACTCTAGGCCTCATAAATGATTTTCATCAAAGCTATTATGTCAAATCTGAGTATACTTTATGTACTTATGAATAGTCTTAACCTTTTACACCATTTAATCGACCATTTTAGGACTTAGCAGTTTTCATTCCCCAATTTCATCCCATCATGCAAGTGTTCTGCACCTCCTCCCATAAAATGATTCATAGGTATCCATCTGGATGCTCGAGTGGAAACTGTTGTTGTAAGAGAACTCTACCAAAGAAAGATTTTGGTACCATCCTCCTTTAAAGTCCATAGAATTTTCCCACAACATTTCTTTCAGTGTTTGAATAGTCCACTCAGGCTGAACATCAGTTTGAGTATGATATGATGTACTAAAGTTAATCCCAATGTTTAGAGCATGTTAAAGCCATAACTTAGAGGTGAATATTGGATCTCTATAGGAAACAATCGATAGTGGTACTCCATACAGCCTTACCACTTCTATGATGTATATCCATGCAAGTTTATCCAGGGAGAAGTACTCTCAAATTGCAATAAAGTGAGTTTTCTTTGTAAGACGATCCATAAAAACCCATATAGCATTGTTTCCCCTATATGTATTTGGAAGTATGGTAAAACATTTCATGGTGTTGTTCTCCCATTTCCATGTTGGTATGGATAATTGTTGCATCATCACATTATACTTCTACCTTTTAGCCTTAAATTTCTAACATACTAGACACATTTATGTATATTTAGAGATCTCTTTCTTTATATTGTCCCACCAATAGTACACACAAAGATCTTGATATATCTTTGTGATTCCAGGGTGAATGGAGAAAGTTGAACTATATGAATCATCCAACAATTACTTCTTTAACTAAGGATTTGATTAAACACATAGTCTAGACCCAAATCTCACAATTCCTTCTTCATCAATTTTAATCTCTAAATATTTCTCCATTCTTATAGTTTCTACTTTCTTCTGAATTCCCACATCACCTCTTTGAGAATCCTTTAACCTCTCTAGAAGATATGGTTGAGAAATAATTTGTGAAAGGATTGATGATGTTCCTTCCTTTATGATTCTCATTTCCATCCTTTCCAAATCTAAGAAGATTAGATCCCTCTAAATTCTAATTAATGATATAATTGGTAGATCCTTTGTACTTAGATCATTTTCCACCTTATTTGATTTACCAGGGCTATAGTGGATTGAGTAGTTGTAATCCTTGATGAGATCTAACCATATTCACTATCACATATTAATCTATTTTTGTGTGAATATATACTTGAGGCTTTTATGATCAGTATATATCTCACACTTCTCCCCATAGAGATAATGCTGCCAGATTTTCAATTCAAAGATTACAACTGCTTACTCTAGATTATGTGTGGGATAGTTTTTGTAATGCCCCGACCCTAGTTACCCAGAGTCGGTGCATTATTACATAACATTGGCATGATCACAAGAAAGATCAAATCTCTAAAGACCGATTAGTTTAGTATCCTTGGAAACACTAGATACATTCATAAAGTTTTACATTACATAATAAAATGAAAACTACAAAAATATAGTCTCCATAGTCCACACTCTTATCCCCTCATACTATCCCTACTGGTCATTCATAAGTTACTTCTTCACATCCTGGGAAAAATAAAACATATAAAAGGGGTGAGCTCAAATGCCCAGTAAGGATAACAATATAGCGGAAACTTTCATAAATAAGAATAAACATTTAAGGTAATGTATAACAAAAACAAAAGCCTTTTAAACTTGAACTTCAACATAGTATGGAAAAAATAAAATGAAATAATTCCATTTACTTATTCACATGGATATTCTACTAATCGAATAATCACATGCAATATCAATAACCACTTTCATAATGATGGAATGCATAATGCCAGACTATCATAACCACATAGCCAAGGCCTCGTGCCAAGACTACAAATAAGATTTTGTCAAGGCCTTGTGCCAAGACACTAGTTCGTCTCATGAGACCTACCGATGCATCGAGGAGCTATAGCGGGCTCCACCCGTCACATATTAAGTCCAATGCATTCCCATATGAAAATGTTTAAACATAACATAAACATTCGTATTAAAACTAGCATACAAAATGTAAATACTTCATCCATAAACCACGAATGGTATAAAAATAACACATTCACAGTCAAACATATTACAAAACCTTCAATAAAATATAGAAGTTTTGTATCATAATAAATCAACTTCAAATAATCTTAAAATCCATCAAAGGATGTTGACATAGATGAAATCAAAACTCTTTTTAGAGAAATATCACTTTATATTTTGAAATCATTTAAGAGTCATATATCTATAAAATAAAACATTTTATTTGAAAATATTCTTATAAGCTTGTAAGGTAAGCTTAGACTATTTTATAATGGCGGAAAATATCCGCACCCTCCATATAAGTTAAAAAAAACATTCTTACCTTAATTCTGTCGAAAAGGTTAAAAAGGAACTTGTTTGGAAAATGACGGAAAGATTCCTTTATAAACCACTTATAATAGTCAACAAGGGTATAAATGAATTTAACCCATATTCTAGTAAATAGTAAAAAAATGTTTTTGAAATACATTTTTAAGAAACATGGATGTGGATGATAAAGAAATCCCAGTAGATTATTACATATAAACAACCTCAGATAATGAAGAGATTTCAAAATAAACCATTACCTTGTACTTTTCCTTGGTTGGGGTAGGTTAACCTCCTATATAATGTTGAAATAATTGTTATTAAATTATACAAGAATCATATACATTAATATGATATCATATATGATCTTTTAACATTGATTTGTTAATAATATCTTAGTATTATCGTTGTTTCGGGTGTTAACTTACTAGTTTTCTTTTATATGTTTTGTTACGTAAGCCATGTTTGTCATGGATAGGTTGTATCTTAATCATATCCAGAATGATATCAAGTCTTTAGATACTATTATTAATCATCAAATGAGAATTAGACTTGAATGGATACGATGAAGAATGAATCTCATCGCGTTCGTGGAGACGGTAGTCCGTACGTACGCACGAGCGACAATATCATTCTTTTGATATTAAAATAATATATAATTGGATGGTATATAATATATACACAATAATTATAATGTTATATTTATTATTTACATGAATTACCCATCATTATTATACCCATCCAAATAATAATTTATTGAATAACAATTACACCACGACGTGGAGACGGTAAGCCGTACGTACGCACGTATGGTGACATGTTATTAAAAGGATGGATAGAATAATGAATATGGTTGTACCATATTTATAATAACATCACAGTATATATAAGATACTAGAGTTATTATTTTATAATAGTAAAGAAAGAAGAAGTTGAAGAAGAAAGGAACTTGAAAGAGGGTGGTGAAAACATTACCTCTTCTTCGGGTTCTTCCTTTTGATTTGATCAAAAGGGATCCTTAGGTTGGCTTTCTGACTAAAGTAAGGCCTCTAGGATGAAGTGAGGGACGTTTAGAGAGTATTTTGGCATGTGTTGGCCGAACCAAAAGGCTTTGAAGGTGTGAATTAATGAGAAGGGGGAGTTCCCTTTTATAAGAGGGGCGAGGGGCACCTTTGGAAAAGCTAGAAATATTATTTTATAATAAATTCATATTCAGTTTATAATGGATAAAAAGTGTATTATTTAAATTTTAAGGTGGGTATGGGTCGAAAACCACTCAACCAATAGAATTTAGACAGGTTTGGGTCATTATATTAACCTTATCTTTTAGTTTTAACTCTTAGTTAATTAGTTTGACACTTACCATGTTACTTTTTATTTTTATATTATATAGTTAATAAACTTACTATATACCTCCAAGAGACCCCCAAGTGGTCCATTAATGATACACCTATCATGATATAAGTCTCTTGGATGATCCTTAGATTTTTAGGAATTGAATATCAATTAATAATATAATATTTGTTTTAAAAACTCTTTTATGTCAATTTTGACACTATTTGGAAAATTGATTTTTGTGAAAATCATAACAGAATGATTACTTAGAACAAAGTTAATTAAATAATTCCTAACATGTCATATTAACCTAGAAAATTAGTGTAATTCATAAAAATTCTCAAATTATATTTATTTAGGTATATATAATATCAATTATTTTAATTTTTTACTATTATGGTAATTACTGCATCATCATTGTGTCATAAATAAATTAAATTATTTAATGTCTAAAAATTATAAATAAAAAATAATTATGTAGAAAATATTTGTAGCTTTCTAATTAATATTTATAATCGAATTTATCTTATGTGTAACCCTATATTAAAAATGTTTTAGTAAATAAACATTGATTTTAACTCTTTTAACTCTTCTTTGAATTAAATAATAATAAATGTCCTAATCTAATCTAAGTGGACCTAAATGATAATATTTTATTCCTAAGGTTGTTTTTGGTCGAGATACACTTGTCCAATAGAATTAGGACATGTGTTAGGGTAATATTAATATCATTTTTACCCTTAATTACCCTATTTACTTTTAACCGTGGTAAATAAAAGTAAAAAGTTACTATTCACCAAAAATTATTTTCATCTCAATGAACCACATTTTACTCCTTGATATTAACCATGTCTCTCAGATTTTCTAAATTCCACTCACCAAAGCGGTAAAATTAAGTTTTATGAAAAATTCAGTTTTTTTAACCACCACTTAGTGGTTTCACTATTCATCAAAAAATGAAGTTTTTCAGAAAAATACCAAAAATTCACCCTAGGCTAATTTCGATATTATGAATCCAAAAATGAAGTCCATTTTGAAAAATAAAATTTATAAATTTCAAAAAGTGGGTATTACTATTCATAACGGCTAATTTGATTGGTTGTGGTGTGTTAGAACTCGATGTTGCGTACAACACACGCTATTGCATTATTCAAAGAGAAGCGTACCGTAGAAGCTTGGGGTGTTACAGTTTTTCTCATGAATTTTCCATATCCTTAAGGCGTATGCTATCACTTTATCATTTTACATCAGTACATAGCCTAATCAATTCCTTGAAGAATCAATATTTACCACAAAGAGTTCCCCACTTATTGGTAGTGTGAGCACTAGTGTAGTGATAAGCCTATTTTTGATATCCTTAAATATTTCCTCACATTCATGTGTCCAGAAAAACTTTACTCCCTTCTGAGTAAGCTGAGTAAGAGGGTTTTATAATCGTGAGAAATTTCTCACAAATCGGTGATAATACCCAGCTAACCCAAGGAAACTATGGATATCTGTCATAAATGTTGGCTTCAACCATATTCAATTTCCTCTTTCTTTAAAGGGTCTATAAATATCCCATTGATTGTGATGATATTCTGTAAGAAAGATACCTCCTTCAACTAGAAATCACATTTTTTGTACTTAGTGTAAAGATTCTCCTTTCGTAGGGTCTTAAGCATAATGCTCATATTCTCCTCATGCTCCTCCTTTCTTTTAGAGTATATTAGAATATCATCTTTAAAAACTAACAAATATTTGTCGAGGTAATATCTAAAGACTCTATTCATCAAGTCCATAAATATTATTGAAGAATTAATGAGTCTAAATGACATCACTATGAATTCATAGTGCTCGTACCTTGTACAAAAAGTGGTCTTGGGGATATCTTCCTTCTTCACCCTTACTTGATAATATCTTAGCTGAAGATAAACCTTGGATAAGTATTGTGATCCATTTAGATTATTGAACAAGTCATCAATCCGAGGTATAGGATACTTATTATTTATCATGATCTTGTTGATATCATGATAATCAATGTAAAGGCGTATTGAACCATCCTTCTTCTTAATGAAGAGGACTCATTCACCCCATGGTGAAGAACTTGGGTGTATAAACCCTTTATCCAGATTCTCTAGTAGTTGTTTCTTCATCTCATCATGTTACACAACAACCATTCTATACAGAGTCTTGGATATTGGTAATGCCTGAGGTATAAGATCAATTGAAAATTCAACCTCTTAATTGGGAGGAATACTGGGAAATTCCTAGGGAAAACATTAGTGTATTCCCTCACAATTATCATTTCTTCAAGGATGATTATTTCCTTAGACTCAATCATTTTATCTGGATATGATCACTCATAGGGAAACAATATCCATTCTTGAGATTCCGGTGCTAAATAAGATTCATACCCCTACTTGCACTTGTACAAAATCGTAGGATGATTCTCAATACAGAGAGTGATTTACTTCTCACAGAAATTTATGTTGGATTTATATAGTGAGATCCAATCCATGCTTAGAATTGCATAAAATTACACTAAAGGGAGTCTGATATTATTTTCAAGAAGAAAATTTTCAAAAACATTAACATGTGATAAATACTTATATAAGTTTTCTCTAATGATATAAAATAATTTCATGTGGTGACTTCATGTTCTTATAAAACTTACAAGATATGCTAGTAGGGAATGAATTGAAATACAACATGACACACACAATTATTGAGTATAGGTTACATGCACTTCAATCATCAGGATCAATCTTTGCAGAGGTCTTTCCTGGTTCCCTTGTTCCTGGAGATTGTTGATGATCATCAAGCTTCTCAACCCTTTAATTAGAGCATTGTCTTAGATAATGCCCAAAATACTCTACACATACGACATAGAAATTTATAAGTTACATTAGATTGATTTTTTTTCATCCATCACCTTATCAATTTTTCCATGGAAATTGGATAATTTATGTCCTATCTTTCCATACTTAAAACGTATCTAAGTCCCTTTGTGACATTTCCCTTGGTGCCTCTTTCCAAATTTTTTGAAAAATGGAAATTGGGTTGTCTTTCCCATATCACCTTTATCAGATGAAATTCCTTGAGATTTCGTCTTCCTTTTCCTTGATGACTTTGGGCATTCAACTAAGTACTAGCTATTAATTGTGATTTTTGATATCTAGTTTGGCATAATCACAATATATCTTAATTGAGCTCCCATCCAATTGGGAATCTTGTTTGGGAACTCATCACATTTACCATCACATTGATTGGTTACCTAATTCCTTATATTTCTGACCATTAGCTAGAATAAAAGGAAAATCAGGGATGAGTATTTTTAAACTATTAAATAAATAAATGGGAATCCAATGACATTAAATCGAAAACTTATAAATTATATTTATTTCTTAACTTATGAATTTCTAGGCTTCAATCTACGTTATCCATAATCTATTTCCAAACATGTATTCTTATGATATTTTTTGTTCCATGAATAATGGTTCGTAATGAGATTATGAATTTGACAGATCTTATCCCTTGATAGTGTCAAACCAAGTGCTTAGTAAGACCCGTTGTCATGTACCATGTCACAACCTGTCCCAGTGGGGCCTGTACTACGACTCCCTATGCCCACCTATAATATTCTAGGGGATAGTGACTAACACCTAGTAGACATATCAATAACATGAAAGGCATTGCCTAAGTACTTGCACCCACACACACATCTCCAATCCCACAAAATGCTGAAATTTAAAAACAATTGAACAACCAATGCATGCATACATCTATTGTAATGACCCAAACTTTTAAATTATTTTTTTATTTCCTGAAAATGTATGTCTTACTATGTCATAATCGATAGAAAAAAATAAGTATAAATGAAATGTGACCATCAGGTTTTGACCGTTATATGACCATTGGTCAATATGACCGTTGGAAAAAATAATAATTTTTGATGTTATAATTATTGTTTAAAATAGAAATAATAATAGATAATTAATGTAGAGAGAAGAGTCGATGGACTCATCCAGTAGACTCAGGCTATACGAAGCCCATATATCAGAGATTGGTAAGGAGATAACATCACTAGGATTTTCTCTAGACCAAGACCAAGCCGAGCTTCAACATGTTAAGTTTGAACGTAATCACCTACGAGAGAAGTTCAAGTTGATAGAAATCACCACTCAGGAAATGTTTTTCGAGCAGCCCCAAGATTCTATCACTATTTCACACCTTACTCTTAGGTCCTATGCAGGTGTTATAAGGGTCTATGTAATGAGGCATTAGTTACTTTGTGTAATCCATTAGTATAAATAAAATGGTTATTTCCTATTATGGTAAAATAACCATTATTTTTGAATTTCAAATGTCAAAATAAATATAGGATGAATTTTTAGTTTTTTCTAAGAAGTTTCATATTATTGATGAATATTGAAAAAGAGAGAGTATTTTTTTTAAATATTTTTTATAATTGTAATTGATAATGTGAAATTATTTTAAAAAAATGGACATATACAGTTGTGATTAGTAAGAAATTTAGAGTCTGATAAGATCAACTAAATTTTTGATGAATAATAAACCATAAATAGTAATATTACCCTTATGAATAGTAATATGACCAATGTAATAGTAAAATCACTTATAAATAAATATAATTTAGGCATATTTAACGGTAATGCGATATAATAGTATATGTAAATAACAGTTTTTGAAATTATTATTTAAGTATTAGTATTTTTCAGGTAAATAGTGATTTTACTTAAAAATTAAATTTATTATATTTAGAAAATTATTTTCATAAAATGGATTTAATTTTTGAATTCAGAACATCGATATTAGGTTAGGGTGAATTTATGATATTTTTATAAAATGTTTTGTTTTTTGGTGAATAGTAAAAATACACTTTTTGAGTTTTCAATGTGTTTTATTACATCATAATTATCTAATATATAATTTAAAATTCTGGTAAACTAATTTGGATTAAAATATTATATGAGGTGTCCCAAGTGGATAAAACTATGGGAAAATACCATGGTAAAGCCCATGGTTTTTCAAATACCACCGATGAGGTGTCCTTGAAAATTAATAAAAAACTCACTCTCTTTTACTATAAATACCAAGCCATTACTTCATTTTATTTCACTCAAAATTCATTAAAATAAAATATTTTATAGTTTTACCTCCAAAGGAGTCCTCCAAAAGTGTTCCCAAGCACTCAATGTCCTGATCCTAGAGTTTTAGAAGTTACTCTTCAAGGTAAGGGAATTCTCAACTTCTCTTTTCCCATTCAAGTTCTCTTTTATGCGGTATTCCTTTCAAGTTTCCATATAATGTTATTATTTCTATTTTATTCTATACCTATACTATATTATGAGTATTTTATTAATGGGTGACCCCTGTCCCATCTCTTTTTAATCTTTTCTAAAACCATGTTGCATAGCTGTTATGCTGCAGAATTTTCATCTCAAAATCTCTCTCTTTTTTCTCAAGAAATTATCTTATTTCATCTATGTGAATACCCAAACCTATTTTATTTATAGGTTTATTTATAAATAGATAAAAATTATATATTTTATTTTTGAATCGACATACATAAAACTCTCATTCCCTTTCCATGAGTTATGAATGGCATAATGATCATATTTTTAATCTCTTTTGAAACGTCACGATTTTGATATGAAACCCAATTATTTTATTATATTTGTGTTATTTATGAGATGTTTTATTATGATATATGTAGATAAAATGAAAATAAATACATATTAAGGGTTCTACCTAATATCTCTTCAATGAATTGGGTAAATAATTAATCTCTAGAGATGAAAAGTTTTATGATACCTTGGTGAATAATCTTGGTAATTTTTATGACACCTTGAGTATGGACCTTGGTTATATGCTTATGAATGTATAAATTAAATGTTTTAGACAAATTTTAAATATATTATTCAAGTTATTATTATCATGATATGTCTCTTCTCATGCCTTTATGATATTTTCTCATGTTCTTATTGTATTCTCTCAAGTTCACATGTAAACTGTTTTCCCTATTTTCCCTTACTGGACCTTTTTCTCACCCTTTCATTTGATATATGTCCCCAATTTATGAGATACAGTAAGTGTACTTAGTATTAACATTTAAATAATACTTTCATGTGTATTAAAATAATTTTATATGTTTTCTTGTATTATGTACCTTTTTTTCCAAGAAACTAGACTTTAAAGATCCTCTGTTTGTAAAATGAAATGAAAATTTATGTAATAAAAAGGCGGGATGCTATAGTTGGTATCAACAGATAGTTTATTTATTTGTGAAAATTTGGATTCGAAAACCTTAGGAATAACCTTATATAAAAGTTTAAATATAGGAAAACTTCATGGTATTTTGGTGAAATATTAAGTAAGTGGTTTCTAAACAAATAAATCCCTGTCTGGATATAAAAAAGCGGATGTGGCTCTAGCATAAATGTATCTAGGGGTAAAACAAAAAAAAACCACTTTGAGCTAGACTCAAATGGGAACTGGTGCACAATAATGGTCCTTTTTTCACTCTTGGTTTGATACTTCTGGGGGATATGTTTGGTTAATCACAAGATTTTTTATGAATCATTATGAAGGATTTATAGAGAAATGCAATTGTTGTTAAAGAATAATATGTTTAAGCACGGAGTTCTAAGACATAAAAATAATTTACCGATAAAATATTCATAAATGAAATAATTTTCTCAGTAAGGTTTTATTATTTTAGAAAATGGCGGGAAATAGGAGGAACTATGAAAATAGTGACCATAATGGACCATGTGCCGACAACCCTCTGATGGAAGACAAAATGGAAACTTTTATGAGAATGATGAACCAACTGACTCAAGTTATGGGAATTAACTTGAATCAAGTTGAGAGAACTATTTCACCATGAAGGGAACAAATTTCTTTTGAGTCCTTTATGTGTCAAATACCACTAACCTTCAGTGGATCTACCAACCCATTGATTGCTGAATAGTGGATCAGCTCTATAAAAATGATCTTTTTTGTGCTTCGCTGTTCAGAACAAGAGAAGGTCACCCTAGTTGTTTACCACTTAGAGGGATAATATGATCAGTGGTGGGCATTAATTAAAAACATGAGGCCAAGAGTGGAGGTTGAAGCTATGGAGTGGGAAGAGTTTATAGGGATATTCTTCAATAAGTATTTCCCTTCTTTGATGAGAACAAAAATGGAGGAGTTTCTTGAGCTAAAGCAGAAGAAGAATGAATCTATTGGAATCTATGAGATGAACTTAAGAAGAATTTCCCATTACAAATCAAGAATTTTTATGGATACTAATGGTAAGTTTTATATATTCTTTGGTGGACAAAGACCTCATCTGCGGAACAATCTATCCAACTGAGACTATGATAGCTATGAGGAGATCATGTAGAGTGATATGAAAGTCTAACTAGAGTTTGGTGAGATGCAGTGGTCTCATAAATCCAATTAAAAGAAGTGATAAATGGATCCAAGCTTAGGGATGATCTTTGATCAGGGAATAGGAGGCAAGAAAGTGAAACTTCCCATGTGTAATAAGTGTGGGAAGAATTTTGGGAAAAATCCCTCAAGGCAACATTATAGCATTTTTGGGTTGGTTGTGTTTGTTGACAATGCAGGTTTCCATGGTGAATTTTCAAGTTCCAGAGATGTTTTTGAAAATCCATGTTGAAAAAGAACCATGAAAAAGGAATGGAAGATATGGAAATGGTACAAAAACAGCAGATACAAGGTGGTTCCATTTTCTAGTGTTTTCCAAATTTTTGGGGTCCAAAATTTGGAGTTTGGTGAGCATCGAAAAAAGTGTATTTCCTTGAATATCTTATCAAAATATGGAAAAGTAATGGGTTTTTCGAAGATGGGATTCTTGATATGGATTTTGCAAATAAATTAAGAAAGTTGATGGTGTTATTCATGATTACAACGACCTTCGTGAACAGCAACATTGAAGAGAATTGTAGTGGTGAAGGGCATTGTGAGTGGAGATTCTCGGTGAAGGAGCAAAGGAATTGATGGAACTCTCCGAGATTATGACTAGCTCTACGATCCAAAAATTTCTATGGTTCTTCGCGATAAAGAGAAAATTTTGGCAGAAATTTCAGAGCTTCGTGATTTGAGCTGACGTGGCGCTGACTATGCATGGTAGCTTCGAGGGTAGGTGGAATCACCTATAAATAGGCCTCAACCCCCTAGAGAGAAAATGGGAGTTTTATAAGAAAAATTTGTTGATCTCGAATCATGAAGGAGGTTCGCGGAGGTAGTGTACTTCACGAAAGACAGTGGCTTCGCGGTGGCTAGTCTAGATCCATGAAAGTGGTGTGTTCCACGTTGGCTCAGTGATATTCCCGACAGAATTCGATTTGCGATGGCTTGAGCTCTACAATATCCTAATATTTGTGAAGGCTTGATATTTGAAAAGGTCTGAGCTCTTCGAAGCAGTGTTCATAGCGAGGCAGTGAGCTCTACGATGGTATGTGCTTTTCAAAGAGGTAGGGACTACGCAAAGGATTGTTTGAGCTTCGCGAAATTGGGAGCTTTGTGAAGTTGGGTGCTTTGCGAAGGTATTTCCAAAGGGTGTTGTCCAATGATCATTGAAAAATGGGTATTCATTAGTGGATGAAATTTGGACTTTAATAGAGCATCTAGATACAGTGGAAGATGCATTCATTAGTGATAATTAGGAGACCTACAGGTCTATAAACTGTGAGTGAATCTTCTAAAGAAGCAGTGAGATCACTTAAGTTGAGAGAGAAGTGAGTTCTCAAATTTGTGAGTGGTTGTAAACTAAGAGGGATAGTGAGTCCACTTCAAACTTGTAAATAGTAGTGCGCTTATAGAGGATTTGCTACATTAGCACACTGCCAGTGTATGCTCCTTGGACGGAGCCCAGTGAGGGCGAACCAAGTAAAATTAATGTGTCCTGTGCATGCTTCAAGATTCATTCATACTCTGCAATAGGAAGAAGATAGAGAAGAGCGTTTTGTCTAACAACAAAACAAGATCAAAAGGTTCAATTTTTTTAATTTTTCATACCCTGATTCACCCCCCATCAGGGTATATAGCCTAGTGGACCTAACAATTAGAATCAAATGGAAAGGTTGATATCAGTGTTTCTCTCTCAAAAGGAGGTCACCAATCACAAAGGGATTCCTATCTTCAATGAGAAAAATTTTCAACTATGGAAGAATCAGATGTAACACAACTTCCAATATTTGAGAATGGATGTTTTCACAACAGCAATGCATGGCATAACTGTCGATATTAATAGTGGTGCATTATTAGAAGCTGAGTGAATAGAATTAGATGCTAATTCCATGGGAATCAATGCTTTAGGGGGAGCCCTATCCAATAATATCTATACTAAGGTGATGTCATTAAAAACATCACATGCAATGTGGGAAAAGATTTTGAACATATATGAAGGAGATTCAAAGGTCAGAGAGGCAAAGATGAAAGTGTTGTGGAACAAGTATGAAGATCTGAGAATAAACCCGAACGATTCTCTTGATGCATTTTTGAAAGGGTAAATATTTTACTGTAATACATGTGAGGTCTTGGAGAATTTATTGAATACATAAAGATTGTGAAGTGAATCTTGAAGAAACATCCACCTCAGTTCAATCTGAAAGTTTTAGTTTTGGAAGATAAAGACCTGAAAGAGCTGAAATTGGATAACCTGCACAAAACCCTTATTGAATATGAAATGAGAAATGATGCTAAAGATGTTGTGGAAAATGGGAAATCTAAATAGGTAGAATTCAAGTTCATGAAGAAGCTCAGCATTGAAGATTCTCAGGAAGAAGAAGAGACAGATGATGTGATGTCGTTCCTTTCCTTGAATCTTCAAAGAGGAAAATGAAAGTTCAAAGGGAAACTTGCACTTTCTTTCTTTAGATGTAGAAAAGTTGGTCACCTTGCATCAAGGTTCCCCCAAGAAGTTTCAAGAAGATGAAGAGGATGAGATAGAAATTCCCAAGAAGAAGACTTCAACCTATGTGAAAGGAAAGAAACAATTATAGAGAAATTTCTTTAAGAAAAAAAATCTTCTCTCATAAGAATGTGGCAGTTCAGATAAGTATGAGGTTGAAGAGGTTGAAGAGATAGAGAACTACACTGATCGGGGAGAGAATGATATGGTGGTAGTTATCAATAGTTCTCAGAAAAATTAAGAAACTGATGCAGATGAAGGAGAAGAAGAAATTGAAGGAAGAGTTGCCATGGAAGCTGAATTAGAAGCTAATCTTGAAGAGATATATGTTTGGAGAACAAAAACAAAGAAATCCAACAATTTGGTACATGATGCCAAACTCTACATGCAACAAAAAGAAGAAGAGAAGTCTGAGCTAGTAAAAGAAATTGAAAACCTTAAGTATTTTAGGCCAGAGAGCTTAGAAAAGGTTGATGAATATAAACTGAAGGTTGAAGAATAAAAAAGGGAGATCGATGGATTAAATAACACAAGGAAAGATCAAATCAAGTGTATTTAATAAATTTAAGGATAATTTTCTAGTTTATGGAAAAAGGATAAGGATCAAGAGAAACTATTGACTCTTATTGGGACATCAGGAAAGCAGATCAGTCAGGAAACCAAGAAGCTAAAAGTAGAGCATAGTGGTTCTATAGAAAGGAAGCATCAATTATGTTCAGATTCTAAGGCCGATGGGGGGCTTGATCGAAAACAAAAATCTGAGAAAAATGAAGTCAGACCACAAATACCCATTCCGAGATTGAAGGTTGATTTGAGCACAAAGCTGGATCATAATATTTAGAGATCCCAAGGGGAAACTAGCAGTGCAGAAGTTACATAAAAGAATGCACCCTATATCAGGTGTTATTGTTGTGGAAATATAGGACATTTATAGTATGTGTGTTCCATATCCAAGAGATATCTAAGGGAACAAGAACAATAGTGGAAGACAAACAGAGTTCGATATTATACATCATCCTTTGAGGTACATTGTTTTCGGTGGAGAGAATTTGGACACATGACTAGATATTATACATCAACCATGAAGAGGAATGTACCAAGGCAGAATAAAAGTTGTTGCAGATAGAAAATCAACAAACCAAAAAGAGATTTTAAAATACCAAATCGATCTGTAGCTCTATAGGATGAAGATGGACCATCACACTCTGAGGAAGATCAATAATTTCAAACTCCACCATGTGTGAGATCAAATACATGGATCAAAAAGAAAAAGGATGAGAAGACAGTGACATAAGAAATTTCCCTTAAAGCATCAGAACATTCTGGTGTATAGATCCTTGATAGTGGTTTCACATCACACATGACAGGTAATAAGGTTTTTTCACAAGCATAAAATATTACAAAGGAGTTTTCAAGTTTGTAAATGATGGAGGTTTGAAGATTATTGGATCTGGAAAGGCTAGGTTTGGGGGAAAAGAGATGAGATGTGCTGATGTCTTAGTAGTAGAAGGCCTCAGTCACAATTTTCTTAGCATCATCGAACTATGTGACTCAGGGAATTATATAAGGTTTACTAAGAAGACGTGTATTGTCAAAATAAGAGATGGTGTAATGGTTCTATAGGGAAAAAGAACAAATGGAAATCTCTACCTGGTAAGTGGAGAAGAAGATATGTGCTTTTTGTCTAGAGAGGAAGAGAACAAGTTATGTCATAAACAAATCAGTCATCTATAAAAACTATCCCTAGAAGATCTAATGAATTTGGATGCATCTAGAGACCTCCATAAGCTATCACGTGATCATAATCATACATGTGATTCATGCCAACAAGAGAAGATCATCAGAAAGGAGTATAAGGAAATGGAAAAGAAGTCAACAAGAGTGATCAAATTGGTGCATGATGATGTTTTTGGGCCTATCACACCAAGAGAAATTGACAAAAATAGGTACCACATTATTTTCATTGATGAATATAGAAGAATGTCATGGGTATTTGTTATTTCCCATAAGTCCGATGTGTTTAGCTGATTAAAATAGTACCAGAGGAAGTGCGAAAGGATGCTTGGACAGAAAATTATGAAGTTTCATACTGACAATGGTACAAAATTCAAAAATAGCTAGGTGGAAGACTATCTCTAGAAAAATAGTATAAGACATAAATTTTCCTCAGTGAGAACTTCCCAATAGAATGGAGTGGTTGAAAGGAGAAATAGGATCATCAACAACATGGCCAGAATGATGTTTATAGAAAAAGACCTACCAAAGAGGTTCTGGAAGGAAGCAGTGTTGACAGCAATCTATATTTATAATAGAGCTCTGTTGTGTCTGAAGTAAGGAAAGAATCCATATGAGATGTGGTACAGAAAGAAGCGAATAGTGAAATAATTTCAAATCTTTGGAAGTAAGTGCTTCATTCTCAATAAGGAAAAACATAGGAAATACGAGTCACATGGAGATGAGGGGATATTCTTTGGATACTCAAGAAAAAGAAAATCATACAAATACTTTAACAAAAGGCAGGGAAAAGTAGTTGAGAGAAATAATTTCACTATAGTGGAGAATGAGGAGAGAATTCAACAATGCAGTGAAAAATTTCCTAATGAAAGTGATGAGGAGGAAAGCAATGTAGGGGGAGAATAAGTGGATGATGCTGATTCAGAAGAAGATACTAATGATGAGAATGAGTAAGTAAAATATGTATCTTTGAATAAGCAAATGAGTCGAGATGAAATTAACAAGAAGAATATCATTGATGATCATTCAGCTCCAGTTCAAACAAGAAGAATTAAATCTCTGCAGAAGACATATTTTCTATCTTAGGTAGAGCCTAAGTGTTTTGCTGATGCAACTAAAGATGAAAACTGGGTTCAAGATATGAATGAAGAGCTAGATAAGATTGAGAAGAATCAGAAGTGGGAGATTGTTTCACGACCAGTAGATAAGAATGTCATCAAGACTAAATCGGTCTATCACAACAAGATGAATGAAGATGACACAGTGATTAAAAACAAAGCATGAATAGTGTGCAAGGGATACTACCAGATAGAGGGTATTGACGTCAATGATACATTCACACCTGTTTCAAGGCTAGAAACAATAAGATTATTCTTGGCCATTTCAGTGAAACGAAAGTTTAAGGTTTTTCAGATGGATGTCAAATCTACGTTCTTGAATGGGGTTTTGGAGGAAGAAGTGTATATCGAGCAGCTAGATGTTTTTCTAATTCATGAGGATGAGAACAAGGTTTTTTGGATAAATAAGGCATTATAAAGGATGAAACAAGCACTAATATCATGGTACTCAAGGCTTGATTAGTATTTGAAGAAGCTTGGTTTCTAGCGTGGTGGAGTTGATTACAATCTTTATTTAACAAATGAAAGTAATCAAAGGATAATGGTATTGGTTTATGTTAATGAAATAATATTTGTCGGATCAGATGAAGCTCACTGCAGATTGTTTTCCGAATTCATGAAAAGTGAGTTCGAAATGTCAATGATTAGAGAGTTGACATTTTTCCTTGGTTTACAGGTGTCACAAGGAAGGAATGGAACTTTAAGTTCTCAATACAAATATTCCAAGGAGGTTCTGAGAAGATTTGGAATGGAAAATTCTAAGGATTTGAAGACTCCAGTTGTTACCTGGATGAAATTATCAAAATATGATAATGGAAAGGTAGTTAATATCACAGAGTATAGGCCAATTATTGGGAGTTTACTATACCTGACAGTGATGAGACCTGATATTGTTTTCACCACATGCCAAGCAGTGCGATACTAAAGCAATTCCAAGGAAATCCACATTCTTACAGTGAAAAGATACTTCAGTATATCAAAGTAACTGTGGATTTTAGTTTTATGTATAATGAAAAATCTTAACAAGAGTTGTTGGGATATATAGATGTAGATTGGGCCGGTTCAGCAGATGACCAGAAATCAACTTTAGGAGGTGCTTTATATCTTTGTGGTTTTTGTATTTCTTGGATGAGCAAGAAGAAATATTGCATTTCATTGAGCACTATAGAAGCTGAGTATATTGTGGCCACTCAAGCATGCACACAGTTATTGTGGACGAAGTAGCAACTTGATGATATGGGAGTGGAAGTGAAGTCTCCGATCAGAATCTACTACGATGACTCAAGTGCTATAAATCTCATAAAAAATCCCATCCATCACTCAAGTACAAAGAAAATTGAGATAAAGTATCATTTTATCAAGGAGAAGGTTGAGCACATAATCTAGAAGTTGGAGTATGTGCCTACAGAGCTACAGGTTGTAGACATTCTGACAAAGGCCTTACCCAAGGAAGATTTTGAGAGGCATCGACTGGATCTGGGAGTCCAGTTAACTCCCCGCACTTGAGAAAGTGTGGATGTGGAACTCCCCCTCTCCCCGAGGTATGGTGTGTTTTTTCCTAATATGATGATATATATTATCTACTTTTTTTTGGACCACAAAGGAGTGACATTTGGTTTTATTGACAAAGGGGGAGAAATAGTGACTCCTAAAGGGGGAGAAACTGTGGCTAAAGAAGGGAGAAAATGTATTTGTGAAAGACATAGGGAGAAGCTGATAGGTGGAGCAGTGAGATAGGGGGAGAAATGAAATAGGGGGAGAGTATTAAATCTGACGATTCTTGAAGTGATCGATCACAGATTATATATCACGACAGATGAGGTTTTTTAGGAAAGCAGTTTATTGGTATCAGTATGGTATCAAAAATTGGTGTTCAGAATGAAGTGATTCATTGATGAACTTTTCATACTACTCTTGTTTCTCACACTGAGCATTTCTCTTGTGATCTTAGAGTATGTGGTGAGTAAATATTTGGTCGCTATCTAAATCGAAAGACGTGAAGGATGATAGATGATGTAAGGAGACTCAAAAAGGTATCAAAGTATATAAAATCGTTATGAGAGGAGTTTTCAACAAACCCAAAGGGGGAGATTGTTGGGAAAAAATCCCTCAAGGTAACATTGCAGCATTTTTGGGTTGGTTGTGTTTGTTAACAATGCAGGTTTCCATGGTGAATTGTCGAGTTCTATAGATGTTGTTGACAATCCATGTTGACAAATAACCATGAAAAAGGAATGGAAGATATGGAGGTGGTACAAAAAAGAGCAGATACAAGGTGGTTCCATTTTCTAGTGTTTGCCAAATTTTTGGGGTCCAAAATTTGGAGTTTGGTGAGCATCGAAAAAAGTGGATTATCTTGGATATCTCATCAAAATATCTCAAAGGCATGCGTTTTGCGAAGATGGGATTCTTGATGTGGATTTCGTGAAGACATGAATAAATTTGACAGTGTTCTTCACAATTACGATGAGGTTCACGAACATCAACATTGAAGAGCATTATGAAGGTGAAGGGCATTACGAGTGGAGATTCACAGAGAAGGTGAAAAGGAATTTACAGAATGCTCTGCGATTATGATGAGCTTCACGATTCAAAAACTGCTGTGGTGCTTCACGATATAGAGAGAATTTCGGCGGAAATTTTGGAGCTTCATGATTTGAGATGAAGTGGCGCTGACTATGCGCAGAAGGTTCGAGGGTTGGTGGAATCACCTATAAATAGGTATCAACCCCCTTGAGATAAAAGAGAGAGTTTTCCAAGAAAAATTTGTTTCTCTCAAATCACGAAGGAGGTTTTAAGAGGCAGTTTGCTTCATGAAAGACAAGAGATTCACGGTGGCTAGTCTATCTCCACTAAATTGGTGTGTTATGAGTTGGCTTAGTGATCTTCACAAAGGAAGTCTCTTTGCAATGGCTTGATATCTGCGATGGACTAATCTCTTATAAGGCTTGAGATTTGTGAAGTTATGAGCTCTGCGAAGTAGTGTGAACTGTGAGGCAGTGAGCTCTATGAAGGTGTGTGCTTTGTGAAGAGGTAGGGACTTCACGAAGGCTTGTTTGAGCTTTGCAAAATTGGAAACATCGCGAAGTGAAGTGATTTACGAAGGTATTTCCAAAGGGTTTTGCCCAGTGATTAGTAGAAATGGGGTATTCATCAGTTGATGAAATTTGGACTTCAATAGAGCATCTACATACAGTGGAGGATGCATTCATTAGTGATAATGAAGAGACCTACATGTCTATAAACTGTGAGTGAATCTTCTGAAGAAGCAGTGAGATCACTTCAGTTGAGAGAGTAGCGAGTTCTCAAATTTATGAGTGGTTGTAAACTAGGAGGGACAATGAGTCCTCTTCAAACTTGTAAACAACAGTGTGCTTATAGTGGATTTGGTACATTGTCACACTGCTAGTGTAACCAAGTAAAATTGTTGTGTCCTGTGTATGCTTCAAGATTCATTCATACTCTGAAATGGGAAGGAGAGTGAGAAGAGAGTTTTTTTCTAACAACAAAACAAGATCAAAATGGGCAGTTGTATTAATTTTTCATACCCTGATTCACCCCCCTATCAGGGTATCCAGCCTAGTGGACCTAACAATGAATCATTCGGGGAACTACCTTTTCAAGAGTAAGAAGTTCTAAAAGTGTGGGAGCGATGGCCATATCGCATGTAATTTTCATAGTGAGGTGAAGCCTCAACTTCCCAACACTAAAAACAAAAGTAAGATTGTGCAGGCCGTACCTAAAGTCCAATGCTTTAAGTGTGGAAATCTTGGGCACTTCGCCAATCACTGTCAAAATATGAGGGAAGTGGATGGGAATTACCACTAGCCTCAGCAAAGGACAATGGAGAATGGTCATGATTTTGATATCATGATAGTTGATTTTGAAGCTCCAAATAATGTGGTGGCACATAATCTTTTTGTTTTCTCAAAGATAGTAAGTACTTTGTTTTATTATAGTTCTATGCATTCCTTTATTTCCTACATGTTTGAAAAAAATTTAGAATCAACCCCCAAATTTCTAAAATTAGAGTTATCATTCAATACTTCTAGTGGGATTATCCAAGAATCATTAGTGTTTAGAAACTCTAGTATTTAATTTAGTGAGCACAATATTATCGAAAATCTAGTAGTCATTCCCATGTTGGAATTCGACATTATACTAGGGATGGACTGACTCTCAAAGTATAATTCTAAGATCAAATGAAAAAACAAGGAAATATCAATATTCTTGTATGGAATACCTACAGATATCTTCCAAGGAGAGATATCTCAACCTGATATTTGTCTAGAAGCACCTCCTATAGCCTTTTTTATGGAGTTGATCAGTGAGGAAGAAGAAGGAAATGAGAGTATAAGGATATAAAATTTCCCCATAATCCAAGAATACATTGAAATATTTCCTAAGGAGTTATCCATACCTCCCCCAGAAAGAGAGGTAGAGTTATCCATTTAACTCTTACCTGAATATCATCTGATATTAAAGACCCCATATAAGATGGAAAATGTAGATTTGGAAGAATTAATGAAACAACTCTAAGATCTTTTGGAGAAGGGGTTTATTCAATCAAGTGTGTCTCCTGAGGGAGAACTTTTTCTCTTTGTGAAGAATAAGGATGGATCAATGTGACTATGCATTGATTATAGAGAACTGAATGAGATCACAGTGAAGAACAAATACTCTCTTCCAAGAATTTATGACCTATTTGACCAACTTCATGGGGCTAAATTCTTCTCTAAGATTGATCTTCGATATGGTTATAATCAATTGAGGGTAAAGAAATAATATATTTCAAAAACCTTCTTCCGATCAAGATATAGGCATTATTAGTTTGTTGTTATACCGTTCAGACTGACTAATGCACCTGATATTTTTGTGGATTTGATGAATGAAGTATTTAAGGACTACCTTGATAATTTTATGGTAGTTTTTATTGATGATATTCTGATATATTATAAAAGTCTTGAGGATCATGAGGATCAACTAAGGGTTATTTTTCAAACTATACAAAAGGATATTATTTTTGGAAAGTTCAGAAAATGTGAATTTTAGTTACAAAAAATTGATTTCTTGGGGCACATTGTAACCAATGAAGGAATCATAGTTGACCCAACAAAGACAAATATTTTAGAGGAGTGGACTCATCCTACAACAATAACTAATATTCATAGTTTCCTTGTATTATCAGGATATTATATGGGGTTTTTGAACAAAATTTCATGACTTTATAATTCATTAACCAAGTTAACTTGAAAAGAGGTCAAGTTCATCTGGACAAAAGAGTGCGAGGAATGTTTCCAAGAGCTGAAGAAGAGATTGGTTACTGCACCCATGTTAACTCTTCCCTGAAGTAGAGAAGGATTCATTATTTTTAGAGATGCATCTATAAAAGGTCTTGGGTGTGTCCTCATGAAAAATGACAAGGTTCTTGCTTATGCATCTCGATAGTTGAATAATCATGAGCAGAACTATCCTATGCATGATATGGAGTTGGATACAGTTTTTTTTCTATGAATATATGTAGGCATTATATTTATATGGAGAAGTGTGATATATACATAGACCATAAAATTTTAAATTATATTTTCACACAAAAGTAATTTAACATGAGATAGGGGAGATGGTTGGAACTTCTTAAGGACTATGATTGTTCAATTAATTATTATCCCAGAAGAGAAAAAAAAGTCACTAATGCACTAAGTAGGAAAGAACCTATTTTTTTGTCCATGATAAAGATTCAAAGATATCTCTTGATCAAAAACTTAGTGAAACTGGACATGGGAATTATAAGGGAAGGGACATCATCAACCCTATCCCAAATGATTTATCAACCATCATTGCTATAGAAGATCAAGAAATCTCAGAAAGAAGATCCTTTGTTACAAAAGAAGTTTGAGTCTGTGAAGGATGGGATGTTTCCTAAGTTCAATATTGATCAAGAAGGTGTACTGAAATTTCGTACAAGACCATGTGTTCCATCTATTTCAGAAATAAAGAAGGATCTTATGGATGAATCTCATAACTCTAATTTCTCTATACATCCTGGATGCAAGAAAATATATAGGGATCTTCGTGAGAATTATTGGTGGGATAATATGAAAAGGGATATTGATGACTACACTACAAGGTGCTTCGTATGTCAGCAAGTGAAGGCAGAGCAAAAAATTCCTAATGGGGTATTACAACCACTACCCATACCAGCAAGGAAGTGGGACAATATAACTATATAATTTGTCACTGGTCTCTCAAGAACTTCCAAAGGAAACAATGCGATATGGTTTATAGTGGACCAACTCACTAAGAATACCCATTTTATCTCTATTAGGGAAGATTTATCTCTTAATAAACTTTCTAGGATTTAAATTAAGGAAGTGGTAAACTTGTATGGAGTTCCACTTTCTATCGTATCTAATCATGATCCAAGGTTCACATAAAAATTATGGAGAAGTCTTTAACATGATCTGTGTACTGAATTGAATTTCAGTACGACCTATCACTTCCAAACTGATGGCCAATCTAAAAGGACTATTTAAACACTTGAGGAAATGTTGATAACATGCTCAATGAAATTTAAAGGTTAATGGGATCAACATCTCCCATTAGTTTAGTTCTCTTACAACAATAGTTTCCACTTGAGAATTCAAATGGAACCCTATGAAGCTCTATATGGGAAGCGATGTAGAACTTCTATTTGTTGGGATGAAGTTAGCGAGAGAAAGATTCTTAGGCTTGATCTTGTGTAAGAGATGACAAAAAAGGTTCTTTCTATCCAACAAAACATTAAGGATTATCATAGTTAAAAAAATATCTATGTCAACAACCATCGAAGGGACTTGGAGTTTGATGTTGGTGACAAATTCTTTCTTCAAATTTCATATTAGAAGAGAGTCATGAGGTTTGGGAAGAAATGGAATCTCAGCCCTAGGTACATTGCCCCCTATGAAATCCTTGATTTCATAGGATTAGTGGCCTATCGACTTTCACTTCCTCCAAATCTAGCACAAGTTCATGATGTCTTCCATGTATCCCTCTTGAATAAGTACATACCTGACCCTTGACATGTACTAAATCTAGAGGTGGTACAACTGGAACATGAACTCTCTTATACGGAGCATTTGGTGGCGATCTTGGATCATAGAGACAAGGTTCTACGCAAAAAGACTACCCAAATTGTTAAAGTGTTATGGAGGAACCACAAATATGAAGAATCCATGCGAGAACCATAAGAGTCTATGTGGCAGAAATATCCATACCTTTTCTCTTCTAAGGGAATGAGTTGAAATTTATGGGAAGAAATTTCTTAAGAGGGGAAGAATGTAACGACCTGAACTTTTGAATATTTTTTTTGTTTCCAGAAAATATATGTCTTACTATGTCATAATCAATAAAAAACATAAGTATAAATGAAATGTGACCATCGGGTTTTGACCATTATATTACCATTGGTCAATATGATCGTTGGAAACAATAATAAATTTTAACATTATAATTTTTAGAAATAATAATGGATAATTAATGCAGAAAAAAGAGTCGATGACCTAATCCAGTAAACTAAGGCCATATTAATCCCATCTATTAGAGATTGGGAAGGAGGTATCATCACTGGACTTTACTCTGTACCAAGCCCAAGCCGAGCTTCAACATGTTAATCTTGAACATAATCGCATACGAGAGAAGTTCAAGTTGATAGAAATCACCACTCGAGAAATGTTGTCCAAGCTGACCCACGATTCTATAACCATTGTACACCTTACTCTTAGGTACTATGTAGGTGTTATAAGGGGCTATGTAATTAGGCCTTAGTTACTTTGTGTAATCCATTTGTATAAATAAAATTGGTATTTATTATTATGGTAAAATAACCATCATTTTGGAATTTCAAATGTCAAAATAAATATAGGATACATTTTTAGTTTTTTTCTAAGAAGTTTCATATTATTGATGAATATTGAAAAAGAGAGATTATTTTTTTAAAATATTTTTTATACATTAAATAATTGATAATGTGAAATTATTTTCAAAAAACAAATATATACGGCTGTGATCATTAAGAAATGTAGAGTCTGATAAGATCAACTTATTTTTTGATGAATTATAAATCATGAATAATAATATTACCCTTATGAATAGTAATATGACCAATAGAATAGTAACCTCACTTAAGTAAGTATAAATATAATTTTGACATCTTGAATGGTAATATGATATAATATTATAAGTAAATAACTGTTTTAGAAATTATTAGTTAAGTATTAGTATTTTTTCTGGTAAATAGTGATTTTACTTAAAAATTAAATTTATCATATTTAGAAAATTATATTCATAAAATGGAGTTCATTTTTTAACTCAAAATATTGATATTAGGTTAGGGTGAATTTATGAGATTTTTATAAAATGTTTTGTTTTTCGGTGAATAGTAAAAATACAGTTTTTGAGTTTTCAGTGTGTTTTATGACATCATAATTATGTAATATGAAATTTAAAATTATAGTCAACTAATTTGTATTAAGATATTATATTAGGTGTCCCAAGTGGCTAAAAACATGGGAAAATACCATGGGAAAACCCCTGGTTTTGCAAATACCACTGAAGAGGTGTCCTTGAAAATTAATAAAAAACTCCCTCTCTTTTAATATAAATACAAATCAATTCCTTCATTTTATTTCATTAAAAATTAATTAACCTCTACAATTTGATATTTTTACCTACAAAGGAGTCCTCCCAAAGTGTTACCAATCTCTCAAGGTCCTGATTCTAGATTTTTCGAAGTTACTCTTCAAGGTAAGGGAATTCTCAACTTCTCTTTTTTCCATTCAAGTTCTCTTTTATATGGTATTTATTTCAAGTTTACATACTATGTTCTTATTTCCATTTTATTCTGTCCCTATAATATATTATGAGTCTTTTATGAATTGGTGACCCCTTTCCCCTCTCTTTTTAATGTTTTCTAAAACCATGTTGCATAGCTGTTATGCCGCAAAATTTTTGTCTCAAAATCTCTCTCTTTTTTTCTCAAGAAATTATCTTATTTTATCTATGTGAATACCCAAACCTATTTAATTTATAGGGGTATTAATAAATAAATAAAAATTATATTTATTTTTCTATAATTGATATACATGAAACCCTAATTCCCTTTCTGTGGGTTATGAATGATATAATGATCATGTTTTTAATCTCTTTTTAAAACATCACAATTTTGATATGAAACCCAATTATTTTATTCTCTTTGGGTTATTTATGAAATGTTTGATTATGATATATGTGGATCACATGAAAATAAATAAATATAAAGGGTGAACCCTGATATCTCTCCAATGCATTGGGTAAATAAATTAATCTCTAGAGATGAAAAGTTTTATGATACCTTGGTGAATAAACTTGGTAATTTTTATGACACCTTGGGTATGGACCTTGGTGATATACTTATGAACGTATAAATTAAATGTTTTATAAACATTTTAAAGATATTATTCAAGTTATTATTATCATGATATGTCTCTCATGTTCTTATTCTATTCTCTCAAGTTTACATGTAAACTGCTTTCCCTATTTTCCCTTACTGGGCCTTTTTCTCACACTTTCCTTTGATGTATGTCCCCAAGTTATAAGATACAATAATTTTTCTTAGTATGATCACTTCAATAACCATTTAAAGATTATTAAAATAATTTTATATGTTTTCATGTATTATGTATATTTTTTCCAATACACTAGACTTTAAAGAGTATCTATTAGTAAAATGAAATGAAAAGTTATGTAATAAAAGGGCAGTATGCTATATCTATATCCCAAAACCAGAGTACGAAAGGAAGTAAGAAAGTAAATGGGGGAAAATAAAATCACACCAAAAATATTCTGTAAAAAAAGTCTAACCTAAAATTAAAGGTAATGGGACTGCTGTCTGAAAGCCGTAAGAACACACCTTAGTATGTGTGGTCTCACTAAGCACCGTCTAGTCCTAGTCCTCCTAGGAATATGTCAAAAGTTTGATCATATTCACAAGAAACAACATGTGAGGGAAAATACCATGTAGAGGTGAGTATAATAATACTCAGTAGGACACCCCTAAACCAAAAAACATGTAACAAAGAAAATAAAGTCAGCTCTATATAGGTATATGTCTACAATACATATAGGAAGAATATAGAGATATACTCAATAAAAAAACACAGTATAGTAGTAATACACAACCATAGTATACCAAGACTAGGATTCCAGATCAAAGATTCCATGAAGTACTCATCTAGGAGAACATACTCCTGAGTCTGATATCTTTGATGACATCCATCCGAAAGGTATTTCTCTTCAGGTCTTGTCATGATAAATATACACTGATAGATCCTAAGAGAATATGATACACATATGAGGATTACATCCAGGGCCATGGGGTGATACCAATAACTCAATTTGGATTAACCCTCTAGGTAGAGGATCAGTGCCTAATATGTTTGGTCATGTCAATACCCAATACCCAACCTAGGGCATGAAGATTAATAGAGGATACCACTCTTGACCTTTCGGGGGGGGGGGATTCCAACAACTATATCTAGGAAGTCCTGCTAAAGGGATCATTGTCCTAGGAGTAGGAAACAATTCATACCAACCTTCAGGGAAATGATAATGGAAATTAAACCTAATTAAACTTGTCCAAGATACATAGTAAAAGAGATCTAAGATATGTAAGAAAGAGTACACAACATGTATAAGGGTTACACACTGTGTCCCTTGACTCCGAGTTCTGCCTGTGTAAATGTCCTATGAAATTTAAACCATGTCTGTGTAGTAGTACATTCCATGTAGTAATCCCATGTACTCTACATGTTTTCTAGTACATGGCTACACCCTTTGTACTTATTCCCATGTATTAATACACACTTTAGCCTATGTACCTGGTCCAGGCCATATCCATGTGTGGGAGTACAAACCATGTACTCCACCCCATGTCCATATACTTTCCAAGTACACGCCGAGGGCACCCAGATGGGTCCAAACACCATGTTATACCTTATTCTTACCCAAATCCCTAGCCACCACCAAGGGGGCCCCACACTTTTCGTAATCTCATATTACATGCTGTGTGGATCAGGTTTTTCCAGAATCCCAGATCCACAGTCTGTTCGATCCAGTGCCTTCGACCTTCGATCTGGTGATCTATCTACCACAAAAATGAAGATCCAAGATCTTCCAATACATTCCATGATCAAACAACATGTTTGATCATAATATCTACTCACAAAATGGATCAAATCATCATTCTTCATTCCGCATCGAAGAACTCTGAAGAACGAAAATTCAAGGATCCACCGTTGTTCAAATCACTCAGTCTCTATCTTCAAACCTTCATCATTCCATTCCAATCCCAGATCTACAATATTAGATCATTGTGCCAAAAATTAGGTGTGAAATGATCAACTGATCGGGATCTGTTGGGTCATGGGCCAAATGAAGAACGCCCGTGACGAACGATGAATTGGGGGAGAAAAGCACAAGAACCAAAGAGAGTAATGAACCTCGATCAATGTTCATGTCAATATCAATACATTTTAATTAGAACAATAATTAATTAAATAAATAACCACAAATATTAATCTCCTATAAAAACCCCACAAATATAATCCCAACTCGCAATATGCACAATTTGTGAATTAATCCGTTCTTCGATTGATTCATGTTCATTGTTGAAATAAATAACAGGGAAGAAATAAAAAAACACACCCAACCTAAATTTGTATCGCTTGATGATGAATAATGATTGTTGTGTAGTTATCATAGGTAAGATCCATTTAAATCGAAGCATGCCAATATTCGATCCGTGATTCTATCATCGTTTTCCTGAAAGGATTCTCCAAGGATCTCTCACTCCAACAGTCCTTCAGAGTCTCTAGGGTTATGCGGATAAACCTAGGATTTCCCCATAACCATATTTTTAAATTTGAGTAAACTACAAAGTCGAAAAAATAGAATAAAATAATTTATTTTAATTATTGTATTCATTTCCACCCCCGTGATGACTTTTCCAAAAACGACCTACACCAACTAATGTTAAGTCATGCCTAGGCTAAAAATCATGTTTTGAGTTCAATGGTTCCATCAAATTTCTAATTTACGAACACTTTTACAATTTATTCCCCCTTTTTAGGAAAATCACAGATGCGTTCTCTTTAATATATTCAATATGTTTCAAACATTTATTACGAGAAAATCGGGCCTCAGAATCTCATGCCGTATTATCACTTGGTCTAAAAAATAATACATATAATATTTAAAAATAATATATATAAAATATGAGTCATTAAATTCTCCCCACCTTGGGTCTTTACGTACCAAAAATCCAAAACAAGGGTTACTAAAAAAGATGAGGGTACTTAGCATGAATCTGATCCTCCAGATCCCATGTTCTCTCCTAAAGATTCTCGTGCTACCACCAGAACTCCACCAATGGAATCGATTGACTATGAATGATCCTCTCATATTGATCCTTGATCTTCACTGGGTACTCAACAAAGTTTTTTCTATCCTCAATGTTTAGCTTTCCCCAATCGATAACGTGTGATGTGTCATGCTTGTACCTCCTCAACTACAACATATGGAAGACGTCATGCACCCAGACTGATTGTGGAGGTAGATCTAAGTAGTATGCCACCTCACTAACACTACACAGTATTTGTAAAGGCCTAATGAATCTTGAAGATAGATTTTTTCCCTAAACAAATCTCCATAATCCACATCGAGGTGAAACATGTAGGAACACACGGTCTCCTTCTCTGAAATTCAAAGGCCTCCATCATCTATCAGCATAAGAATTATGATGGATCTATGTAGTCTTCATATACTCATGGATCATTTGAACCTTCTCTATTATATCTTGAACCAAATATGGGCCCACGAGTGCTTACTCTCTTGGGTTACTCCAAAAAAGTGGTGAACTGAAGGGTCACTTGTAAAAAGCCTTGAATGGTGCTATAACGATGGTGTAATGTTATTTTTTGTTGTATGAAAACTCCACCAGCGGTAGGTGATCCTCCCAACTATGGAAAAAATCTAACATGTAGGCTCATAGCATGTCCTCCAGAACCCGAATGGTCCACTCAGTCTAGCCATTGGTTTGTGGGTGAAATGCTATGATCAAGTGTATCTAAGTCCCAAATGCCTTCTATAATCCCTTCCACATTCAGAATGTAAATCAAACATCATGATCAGAAAAAATAATCAATAGAACTCCATGGAGTCAGACTATCTCCTGAATGTATAGGGTTCACAAGCTCTCTACTGAACTATGCACTCATATAGATAGGAAGTGGTCTGACTTGGTGAGTCGGTCTATGATCACCCAGATAGAATCATGTACCTTGGTCATATGTGGAAATCCTGTCCTGAATTCAATAGATATCCCATCCCACTTACATTCTGGAACCTCAAGGGTTTAAGCCAAACCCACCAAAACTTGGTGCATAGACTTCACTTTCTGACAAGTAAGGCATCAAGAGATGAACTCTGTAACTCCTTTCTTTATACCTAGCCACCAAAAATGACATCTGAGGTCTTGGTACATCTTTTCCACACCTAGATGTACTGCCAAAGGAGCTGTGTGAAACTCTCTCAGAACCTCATCCTGCAATGTCACTGGTACCACTGTGCGTCCTCTGAAAAGGACAACATGCTCCCCACCATTTTAATATCTATTAGGAGAATGACCTGTGGATATCTAAGCATGTAGGGCCTCATAGTTGAAATATCCAATTTGTGCCACCCTGACTCTCTATAAGAGTGGAGGGGTGACAACCATCGACTAGAGATAAGTTTCTCCATCTCCATCCATAAAGGATAGCTGCAACAAGGCCAACTACTCTAATGCCTTTCTCAACAACTGTGAACAAGATATCATATTAAGAGAATTTACTACCATGTTCCCCTTACTAGGAGTGTAGACAATTTAGAAGTCACAATCCTAGAGAAACTCAATCCATATTCTATTCCTCAAGTTAAGTCCTTTTTTTGAGAAGATATACTTGATATTCTTGTGATCAGAGTAGATAATGAACTTCTCGCCCATCAGGAAGTTTCATAACATATTCAAATTGAAGACTACCATTTCCAACTCAAGATCATGGGTCGCGTAGTTCTACACATGTGGTATCAACTGGAAAGAACCATAGATAATCACCACTTTCCTCTACATCATGACACAACCAAGCCCAATTACTAATGCATTGTGGAACATTAAATACTCGAAACCCTCCTCCGTAAATATCAAGATCGGATCGCTCATCAAACTCTACCTCGACAACTGAAAGTCCTATTAGAACTTCTTTGTCTATATGAAAGGATTCCCCTTTTGAGTCAAAGGTGTCATGGGTGTTGATACTCTGGAGAAATCAGGTATGAATATCCGGTAATAGCCTGCCAACCCAAGGAAGCTCCACACCTCTATCATGCTCTTAGGTGGCTCCCAAGATAACACTCCCTCGACCTTGGTTGGGTCCACTGCCACTCCATCCAATGAGATAAAATGTCCCAAAAAGTGGACTACCTGAATCCATAATTGAAACTTTGAGATATTTCTATAAATATGGTGCTCTTAGAGCACGTCCAAAACTATCCTTAAGTGTCTCAATTTCTCCTCATCGGACACTAATTACACAATAATGTCTTCGATAAAGACTACCAAGAACTGGTCTAATAAAGGATTAATGATCCAGTTCATGAGTCCCATGAACACTGTTGGGAAGTTTTTCATGCCAAAGTGCATCAACAGGTACTCATAGTTACTATAGTGACATCTGAATGTCATACTTGGTATGTCCTCACCCCATACCTGAAGATGATGATATCCTGATCTGAGGTCAATATTTGAGAACCATCATGCACCTCTCAACTGATCAAAGAAGTCATCAATCCTTGACAGTGGATACTTATTCTTAAATATCACCATATTCAAGAACCGATATTCTACACAAAACCTCAAGATCATGTCTTCCTTCTTGAAAAAAAAACTGAGGATGCCTAGGGTGAAACACTAGGTCTCATGAAGATCTTCCTCTACAAGTCCTCCAACTACACCCTCAGCTCATGAAGCTTTGTGGGAGCCATCCTATATGCTGGTGAAGATATTGGTGCTGTCTTGGGGTGTAGATAAATGCAGAAGTCTATCTCTTGGTGGGTAGGTAAATCTAGGACATATTTAAGGAATACATCCTTGTACTCTACCACTACTACAGTAAATTGGAAACTCACAACATCCACCACACCAGAGGCCAGGATAGTCAATTGATGATTAATCAGCTACACCCTCTTATGCATGAGTCCATCTTGTACTACTTGGATTTCCTTTTCACCAATAAAGGAGAACTTGGTTCTGTCACTATAGACACACCATACCCTTCACCTAAAACAGTCAATCTAGGTATGCATTGTAGATAACCAATCCATACCAATAATGTTGTCATAAGGCCTTAACACTATGAGAAAGATATACCAACTAAAAATCTTACCTATAGGAGTCAGGTCACACTATCGGCACAAGTGTGTGATTATAGAGTCTTCTCCAGTAGGTGTCTCCAAGCGTAAGGGTCAAGTCAATAGTTTAACCAAAATCTATAAGTCTCAAACAAGATATGTTTCAAGAAAGGAATAACTAAAATGTGTGTCTATCAGTACTACAACTGAGGTAGAAAAGACACAGATCATACCTATAATAATTCCTGGATCTCCTAGGTTGTAAGCCTTAAACATCTACAACTATCCCTACCCCTGTCCTCCATCTCCCTGAGCCTGGTGTGGACCACCTATGGGTGGTGGTGGTAACATTTTGAAATGTCAACCACCTCCTGCATCTCTCCCAACTCCTCCTCCATATATTCCACCTAGTGGAACTTCTTTCACCTACCACTGTCTCTACCTCAGTGTCCTATCTATGGTTTCTCTATCAGATGTACAGTGGGTCAGACAATCCTGGGTCAAATTTCCCCTACCATCACATGAGTATCACCACCTCTCTTTGGGTTGTTCGAACCCACCCTGTGATCCCTGAACTATAGATCCTCTATATTTTGACCTCCTCTTAAAATTTATTTTATGTACAGGTCCTTGGGACTAGTGTCAGATCCCTACTGCCAAGGTATCTGGTCCTACTTCCCCACTACTGACCACCATAGACTGTATCTTCTCATCCAAGAAACTCTAAACCACTAAATCTCGCTCTAGAACCCTAGATAGGTAGGAATGCATAGAGAGATACCACTATATCAGATGTCTCTATGGAGAACTCACTTGAAGGTACAAGCCCATAAGAACTGATCTCTAACCATATCCATTGAGTACCTGGAAAGGTTGGTAAAACTCAATGAATACTCAACTACTGTCATGATGCCATGATAGAGTTGAAGAAGCTCCTGAATATGTACATCCTTTAGCGTAGCTAGTGAGAACTCCTCTATGAAGAGATGCTTGAACTTAGTCCAAGAAGGATTCACCTCATCATAAGACAGGGTAACTAAGACCCACCATCGCCCTGTTAAACCATGAAGAAGGCTCACTGATAGGACAACCATCTGATCTGTTAGTGTCCCAACTTGATAGAAAACTCAGGTCACCACCTCAAGCCAGTCCTCAAAAACCTATGGGTCGGGCTCACCACCGAACTTGATGGGTCTCTATCACTGAAACTCGTAAAGAATTCCCAACCTGCTCTTCTCATCTAATGGAACTACGGGTACCACTTGCTGCTCTATAGGTGGTGGTATGGATGGTGCACCACCTAGAGTTAACATCTCAAGAACTAGTCCTGTATCAAATACTGATCATTTATGGGATCATCCTCATGATAATCACACTGAATCATAGCTGATATATGTCACAGAGGCATCATGAAAGTAAACAATATGTACCATGTTCAATGAGTTTATCTGGAGATTTGACTCAAGAAGGGCATGGAAACTCAACTCATTCCTATATGATGCATGCAACATTGTTTTCCCTATAACATGTTTTCTCATTTACCAAGTTGAAAATTAGGTGATCAAAGTCCTAGTGTATGGATATGTTTTCTACCACACCAACAATGGAGTCCCTGTCCTGAAATCCAAACTTGAAACACTTAACACTATTTCCACAAACCAATCTCATAGACTCCTGGTCCTAATGTATAACTGACCAGCTATAATACCACTCTATCATAACCCATCCTAGTGGGTCCCATATCATGGCTCTCCAAGCCCACCTCCAATAGGTTAGGGGATGGTGACTTGGACCGAGTAGAAATATCAGTAACATGAGAGACATTTCCTAAGTACCTACACACACACACACATCTCCAAGCCCACAAAATGTTGAAATGTAATAAAAATTGAACAACCAATTAATGCACACATCTATATCCCATAACCATAGTATGGAAATAAGTAAAGAAAGTAAAAATTTCCAAATAAAATACCACCACAAACAATCTATAACACTAGTCCAACTTGAAAGTAAAGGTACTGGGACTTCTATCTAAAAGCCACAGGAACACACCTCAGTCTGTCCGGTCTCACCAAGAACTATCTAGTCCTAGTCCATCTGGGACTCTATCAAAAGGATGATCATCTGTATAAGACATGACACATGAGGGAAAAGTCCGTGAAGGGGTGAGTATAACAATACCCTGTAGGACACCCCACAACCACAAAGCATATAACAGAGGAAATATAGTCATTTCTACACAAGTATATGTATAAAATACATATGAAAGAATATTCAGATGTACTCAATAAATACACATAGTCTAAGAGTAATCCACAACCATCGTATACAAAGATTATGATTCCATATTGAAGATTCCAAGAAGCACTCATTAGGGAGAAAACACTCCCGAGTCTAATAACACTGACGAAATCCATCCGAGAGGTATATCTCATCGGGTATCATCATGATAAATATACGATGATCGATCTGAAGAGAATATGATACATAGATGAGGAACACAACCAAGGCCATGGGGTGATACCAAAAAATTAATTTGTATTAACTTTCTAGGTAGAGGATCATTTTTTGGTAGATTTGGTCACATTTATACCCATGACTCTACCTATGACATAAAGATGAATAGAGGATCTCACTTTGGGCCTCTCAGGGGGGATCCCAACAACTCTATACAAGAAGTCATGCTAAATGGATCATTGTACTAGAATTATGAAATGATTCATACCGACATTCAAGGAAAGGATAAGGGAAACAAACCCTAATGAAACTTGTTCAAGATACAGAATAAAAGAGATATAATCCATGTAAAATCGATTACACGACGTGTAGAAGGGTTACACGCCATGTCCCTTGAACCCAGGTTTTACCCATGTAAACTACCGGTGTCATTTAAACCATGTCCGTGTAGTAGTAAATGCCATGTAGGCATCCTATGTACTCTACCTGTGTGCTAGTACTCAACTCCAACTCGTGTACTTCTACCCATGTACCAGTATATGGCTTAGCCCGTTTACCTAGTCCAGGCCATGTCTGTATGGGGGAGTACACACCGTATAGGAAAACCGTGTACTCCACCTCGTGTATGTGTACTTTCCAAGTACACACCGAGGCCACCTAGGTTGGTCCACACACTGTGTAGGTCTAGCCACACAAAATTTGATACCTTCTTCTTATCCGAAACCCTAGCCTCCACCAAGTGGGACCCACACACCATGTAATACTATATTACAATTTGAGTGGATCAGGATTTTTCAGAATCCGAGATCCATTGTCTATTCGATCTAGTGCTTCCAACCTTCAATCCAGTGATGAATCTTCCATGAAAATGAAGATCCAAGATCATCCATGCCTTTCCATCATCGAAAAATGCGTTTCATCATCATATCTTCTTGAAAAATGAATCAAATTTTTGGTCTTTATTTCATGCTGAAGAATGATTAAGAACACAAATTTGGGGATCCACAATCATTCGAATTGATCCGCCTCCATCGTCGCACCTCCTTCGTGTCATGCCAATCATAGATCTACAATATCATATCATTGTTCTAAGAATCGAGTGTGTAATGATCGATTGATCATGATGTGTTGATCCACGAGCCAAATGAAGAACGTCCGCAATGAATGATGAATTAGGGGAGAAAAGAATAAGAACCAAAGAGAGGAACGAACCTAGATCGATGTTTGTGTCAATATAGATCCTTCATCATTATAACAACAACCGAATAAACAAATAATCCCAAAGATTAATCTCCCATAAAAACCGTAAAAATATAATCCCAACCCATAATACACATGATACGTGAATCAATACGTTCATCGATTGATTCATGTTCATCATAGAAATAAATAATGGGGAATAAATACAAATAAAACACATGACCTACAATGATTTGGATTGCTTTCTAATGAAGAAAGATTGTTGCATCATTATAATATGAAAGATCCATTGAAATTAATGCGCGTGGATCTTTGATATGTGATTCTGTTGTGATTCACCTAAGAGGATTATCTAAAGATATATCTCTCCAATGGTCCTATGGAATCTCCAGGGTTATTTGGATAGCCCTACTATTTCCCCATAATCATCTTTTTAAAGATGAGTAAACTATTGCGTTGGAAAAATGGAATAAAATAATTTATTTTAATTATTTTATTCATTTCTGTGCTCGCGATAAATTTTACACAAATGAATCATGATGAATAATGTTAAGTCGTCCATAGGGTAAAACTCATGTTCTGAGTTCAATGGTTCCCTTATATTTCCAATCTTGGTACCCATTTAGAAGTTATTCCAATATTTCAGGAAAACTGTGCACACGTGTTATTTAATATATTTTAAAATTTTATTTCAGTAACACCAGGTCTCAGAATCACACACCGTCTCAGTGCATAGTCTCGAAAACAATCCATATATTATTTTAAAATAATACATGGAAAATCCAAGTCATTACATACCAGGTTACCCCGAGTCAGCTCGGGACACCTTTTCAGTGTTGTTATCCCTAGGTAAATTTGTTCTAGAACCACACCCACTTGTAGTATTTAGATAGGGATGTATTTTCTTGATAAAAAATTACTTTATACTTAAAAATATTTAGTGATATTTTCTTATACTTAGTCTTATCCCAAATTATTTTTCTAGAGTTTTATAATCCTAATTCCAAAAATAACTAAACTTCTACTCTGATAACAGCTATAACAAATCCTATTTTTATTACACTTTAATTCATGATTTATTACATAAAAGTACTCATAATAAAACCCAAAATATTGAGAAGTCTAGTGTATTTGGAAATTGGGTATATATCCTGACATCTTTAATATAAGATAACACAACATCATTGAAAAATTCTTTAAAATACTTCTAAAATTCCATGTATTTTTAAAACTGCATGAGATAACTTGGATACATACATAAGAAAGGGGTGAGATATAAAGCTTAGTAAGGGGATAAACATGGAATAAGGTGATACATGTTAGATAATAGGCATATAAATGGGGAATAAAAATATTAGGAATCATAAAAATGAGCAATTATACATGATATAGTATGATAATCATAACATGGGAAATGTGACAACAACTTAAAACATTTCATCATAAACATATGTCAAGGATAAACCCGCCAAGACTTCATAGTGGAAAAAGTACCATAAAAGAATAAGGTTCAATCCCTATACCAGCATGATGTATCATGATAATAAACATTATCCAATGCATTGGAGTGCTATATAATTCTAGGCGCACCCGTCACATTCATTTCATTCTCATGCTTAAGTGTGACACATAGATCATACAACATGGAATCATTCAACATCATATTTATTCAATGATAAATTAATTTTGAATAAATAAATGTACGTACCCAATAAATTAATTATAATTGTATATAGGTGAACACCCTTGATAGGAATGGGTATGGTATTCACTACACAATTGTTTTGGCATGGAAAATCATGATGAAATTTTGACAGCATAATGACGTCACTTAAAAATTCATAAAATGGTTTGATGAGAGATAAATGAATCTATTATAATTTGTAAATAAATTGGAAAGTAAGGGGGATATGTAATAACATATTACATCACAATTAAACGAATATAAAATACATAAGGTAAATAATAAACTTGAATAAAGAGGATAAAGGAAAATATCCCTTATAAAATTTTAGCACGGTAATGGGTGTACATAAAGGATAATGAGAGGATTAATGAGAGTGAAAAGTGGGATATCATAATTTAAAAAATAAATTTATAGTAAGGGGAATATGGAATACCAATAATAGGAAATTTAATATAATATACATAACATAAAATGAGTACTTGAATGGAAATGAGAAGATAGAAATCCCTTACATAATTTCAACATAGTAATGGATTAGGTGAAGGTCAAAATGAGAGAGAATAAATGATCCCTAATTAAAAAAACATACATTTTATAATATGAGATTTTATAAATAAATTAAATCATAATCAATTTCAATTAAGAAGAAAAATTCCAAAGAAGGTTCTTGAATTGAAAGGAGAGGAAGTTCCTTTACTTGAGTGTGTGACTCCAAAAGCTTGGGAGGAGATTATTGAGAGATTGGGGGTTCCTTAAGAGGACTATATAGAGTGGATGGTAGAGTATGGATGTGATATAATTAGTTTTGGTTAAGATAAATGAGATATTGGGTGGGTTTATATAGGAAATAAGGGGGATTTCTTTATTATTTAGGTTTTGGACTCTACATAATAAAATATCAAAAACCACAAACCATACCATGGTTTTGACCATGGTTTCTAAAAAATGGGAGTGGTTTTTATTATTTTATAATTTAATGGGACGAAATTATTAAAATAATTCCATTTTTTATGTGGTGGTGAGGCACACTCTTCAAGAAATGATTTTAAAACCTTAAAATATATTTTAAGTTTTGGGGGATTCATAATGGATTTAAAAAAATATAAAAATAAACTTAAAATAATATGATTTTAAAGTTAAAAAATATATTTATTCGTGTATACATTTTATAGTAATTATTTCATCACTTTTGGGTCATTATGATGTCATAATACACAAAGTATATTTATACGGTGTTTAATTTTTACCCAAAAATTCAACTGTCTCAGAAAATTATGAAAAATTAAATATTTAATAATTGTAGTGTTATGATTCCAAAAATAATATCAATTTTATCTAAATAATTTTTTAAATATGATAATTTTTACTTTTAAAATGAAATTTACATTTATTAAGAAATGTTGGGCTTTTTGATAATAACAGTTTTCGAACCCTTATAAAAATTACATTTGACTTCCTAAAAAGTTACATGATCATTTATATTTGATAAAAATTATTTAATAATATTATTAAAATATTATTTATTTTAAAAATCCATTAAATCATAAATTAATTAATTGAATTTTAATATTAACAAAAAATAAAATTTGTGATTTATTGTATCAAAATAAATATTATTTACAAAGTAACAACAATAGTATAAAAATATGTTCATTATTCTATAAAAAATAATGTAAATACTCACACTAATAGGGTCATGATACATATACCTTTAAAACACTAGTAAATTCCCTAAGATTAAGGTGCACGATGGTGGAACTTTTATGGGGTCGTTCAACGAACATGGTTTGGGACGTGATCAAGATGAGCTTGAACTTATCCCATAAATGGTTTCTCTCATGCTTAAGTTGTTGGATATCAGTTTGGGCTTGGTCAAGGGAAAATCCTAGAAATTATCTCTCTCTCATAAGCTCTGATAAATGGGTTTCATAGGGTGAAATCATAATTATTGAGGTCATCACTTCCTTTGTCTATGTCAGTTGGATTTGTTAAAGCCCTATATTTATACTAATAATGTGATCATTGTTCAAAAACTATATTATCAACGTTAATGATATTTAACTATAATTTAAATAAAATTAGATATATTAAAAAAATTTATGTTTTTTATATAACCATATTACTTAATAATACATTTAATAGAATAAAAATGGGAATTTTATTTTTAACAGTTCAGATCGTTACAGGAGGGGTGCAGTTAACTTGTATTTTTCATGGAAAATATTTTAAAGTTTGGTTTTCTCTATCTGTTCATCACTTTAAATGATTATATATTATGAATTTTGGATGTCAAAATGTATACGAATTCAAATAACCTAAATTAAATAATTAAAGTTAATAATAATTCTTCCACATAAAATCATGAAAAAACCTTGAAATTTCTCTACCATCTCTATGATGATTTGAAAAAGAAATACTTAATAGTGAAATAACTTTTAATATTGTTCCAAAATTTTAAGGAATGACATGTACACTTAAAAATTATTATCTTACATATGTATTTTTATGAATTAGGTGATTTGGGATTCTATGATTTCAAGTTAATAAGTGAATAAAATTATATTATGTTCAAAATCATTCATAACTAAATTGACTATTTTCCTAAAAAAATATTTTCATACATTTCATGTTATTATTTTAAAATTAATTTTTACCACTTATAATAATTGAATATGATAAAATTAATTATAGGTATGGAATCATTATGTATACTTTTTTATAAGCCCCCTTTTATTTTTGGTCACATAATTATGTTATGGTAAAATGTTAAGCTATCACGGTTAAGTTTAAAATGAGTTTAAAGTGGTTTAACTGGGAGATAAAATGTCTCTAAAAATTGTTTAAAAGTGATTGGTTGAGTTTATTTCAATCCTATAATATATTATCTTATAATTTGGTGTGTATTGGTGCCACTTGACATGCTTTTGATATATATTATATTCAAAATTTTTATGTAATTACAAGTTTTTCCTTTCCCTAACTTATAAAAGGGAACATCATCACCTCAATTATTCATAAAGTTTCACCCTTATAGCTCTAGAAATACCTAAAATAATACGTTCCTAGAATCCTTCTCTTCATCCTATAGTTTTTTTCTTCCCCTAAGACCATCCTAAGAAGAGTTAAGGTGTAGGCTAAAGGCAATCTCTCAAAGAAGAGGTAATCATCTTACTAGACTCTTTCAAAGTTTATTTATTCTTCAACTTCCCATTAATATATTGAATCCATCCTAAAATAAATACTCCAAAGTTATAAATATAATGATATTTTATTATGATTATGGGAAAACCATTTTCCACATACTTTCTATCAAATGGGAAATAAAAGTATCACTCGTGCATACATGCGGACTACCACTTCCACATAATGATATGATTAATTAACCATCGTCACTTAACATTGGTTCTTATAATGATGGATTTAATAAATATATATTATATTTATGAAATTATTATATTTTTTTAAAGATGAATTATTATTTTTCTCTTTTTCATTCCATCCATCAAAAATTGGAAACATCACTCGGGTGTATGTACATATCACTATCTCTATGAAATGATGTAAATCATTTTTCATCACTTATTTATATGAATGATTATAAATATATAAATAATGAATATATATGATATTTATATCATTATTAAAATTCTAGATATGATACAACCATGATCAATGTGCAAGGAACATAACTTCCAAACCAAAATATACATGAAAAACGAAGCAATTAACATTCGAAATGATTATGATAATGAAAGATTTTTAATGAATGAGTGATAAGATGTTATATGTAAAAAAGGTATGGTATTATAAGTATGAATATGGTTTTGTTATATAATTATAAAAAATTTTGATTTATTATACAAGAGGATAAAAGTTCATACAAATCAAGTAGGACTTGAGGAAATATTTTTATGTCAGAATTTTACCTTTTTACTGAGATTATTATGGTTAAATTATATGATGATGAAATTATATAATATATATCTCAAAAATATTATATCTTTTCTTATACTTTTATTATTTATATAAATCACAATTTTTCCTTTTATTTTCCTCTCTCTAAGTACTCAAAGGTCTAAAAGAATGTTTTTAAGGAAAACTACATTTGTTTTCTATTCAACCAAGAATATTTTCTTCAATATATATATTTTCTTTAAAATGTTTTCAATAATTTTTTACTAATCTCAAGAGATTTATTAAATTAATTTTTACTTATGTTCGAATTTATACAAAAAGTTTTAAATGTAATCTTCTTATCATTTTCAAAATGAGGTACTTTTTTACTAAAGGTGTGAAAAAAATATTTATTTTAACATACAACACATGAATTAATGTTCCTATCATAATGAATAATATTTACTTTAAATATTCCTTTACAATTTTACATAGTTCTTTCCAAATAAAATGTTTTTCCTAATATATTGGGATTTTTTAAATTTTAATTAAGTGATTTCAAAATGAAAATGGTATTTCCTCAAGAAATTTCTCAGTGTTATTTTAAAGGTATTTTCATCTATGAAAAAATACATTGATGTTACTTATGATTAATTGGGTATATGATACTATGATACCATCTTTATCCATACTCTGAATAGTTTATGACTATGATAATTAAATATTTGATGAAACCTATTTTCTTTTCCACAAGTTAAGATATGATGAAATGATAAATGTTTTCATGATATTACGACATACATATGAGTGGATTATGGTTATGTGATATGTGTGGATATTATATCCCACTTTTTTATGTTTTTTACCATTGATTATATTTTATGTTTTTGAATATTTCAAAATATCTCATTACTTTATGTAAAAATTAATTCTAAACAGCTCAAATTATTTTTATTATATCTTGAGTTATTGTGATTATATTTTTATAAATCCTATTTCATTTTGAAGATAATAAGTTTATCTAACTTTTATTAAAATAATAAAAAGTATAAATCCATATATATAATGTTCACATTTTGGTACGAACATACTGCATACTTTTGGTTTCAATAATAATTTTCAGTCTATAGTTTTTTAATGTTTTATTAAGTTATTCTATTATAAAATGAGTTATATAACTCGGATATTCACATGAATTATTACATTGGATAAAATATAAATTTATTTAAATTTAATTAAACTAAGTGTAAGTATTAAATTTATGTTTTAATGTTATAAATTTTCCAAAGTCTATGCAACAGTTCTGGAATTCAATAATTTTAAGGATATTATTTCTTATATATTTCATTGATAACTCTCGTGATATACCTTAGAATCATAAGAAATTTGTTGAGTTGGAAATATAAGACATTTTTATGTATTTAATTAAACTTCATGAAAGTCTAAAAATGTCATTTAGATATATTAAAAAAGGCAGAAGTTCTATAACTTCTTCAACATTTTTTTTATATTTAATTTTATGTCTTTCAATGTTCTTAGATGAAATATCATGCTGTTGATATCATATTGAAGCATTATTTGATATTTTGGAAAAATATAAAAATTAAATTAATTTAAGTAAACTAGAACAATACTTGAATATGATATTTAAATGTTCTAAAAATCACTGAAGTTTATATTAACAAGAAAGTGCATATAATGATGAACCAATGTTCATCTTATCATACCTTCATCATCTACACCCTTTCCTCCATGACTGTAGTAGATTTTCTCCATCCTCTTTAGCATGGAAATAACCACTACTCCCTCCATGCATGTTTCCTCTTCAACCAATAGTTTCTTCATCTCCACGCACAACTACTTCCTCCTTTGTCTACAGTATGGCTCGACATGGCTCCTCCACTGTGTCACTACACAACCTCACATGCCAAGATTTCAAATTTTTTCCATGAATAGAATATCCTCATCAAACATCGGCTCATCTCCTTTGACCATGGATCTAATCACCATTCATTTATAGTGATAGTATCACACCCTAGATCCCCTAATCAACGATATTATTCCCTTACTTATTCTATAATAGTAGCAGTAGCTTGACACCGATAGTAGAGGCTCGACCTCAGACTGTGATGAAAAATGGTATCACACTACCTCTTCTTCCACCCACGATAGAATCAACATCATTCTTTAATTATAGAACTTTCCTCTATCACCATGATAAATGGAACCATCATATCTTCACGACAGTAGCACCCCATCGACTATACGATGCCAATGGTAGCACCATGTAGTGGTGGTAGCTTATCTCAAATTGGTAGTAGCACCGTCACCTATACTTATTAATGGTATCACCATAAGTTACTCTCAATGATAGTGATGTCTTAATAATAGTGATGATTGTAGCAATGTTCCTCTCACGGTCTGCTTCATGTGAAAGTATCACCGTTGCTTACTATCGATCCACGGTAGCATTGGGTGCGATGGTAGTATACATGTCCTTCCATATGAAGCGGTATCATTGCTACTTCAATAGTAGCAGTAAAAAAATATTTCTACCACCATTTGATATTTTATTGCTGCTAATAGTTATAAAAATATTCTACCGCCAGTTCAATTTTTCTCTCTACCACTAAATATTTTTTATGCTATCTCAAAACAATTTTATTTCAAAATTTTATGGTACTCTTTTTATTATATGTCATATTTTAAAATAATGCATATTTAAAATAGGTTTTATAATTTTCTTTATTCTAAAATTATTTTTAAATTATTTTTTTATTTGAATATTTTTTAATTCATTTATTTTTTTAATAATATTTTAATTTAGACTTCTTGATGTTTGTAGAAACATTTAGTATATATATTTCTTAATCTGAAATTATTTATTAGTGATTAAATTCATGATTTTAATTATTTATAAATTATTTATTAATATTGTTAAATATTTTCAAAGTATTTTTAAGTTATAAAATTCATGTTGAAAGGGTTTTACTCTATGAATTTATACAAAAATATATTCTGTTGTTTTATTTATAGTCAATTTTTATGTGATATTGATGGAATTAATTGATAAAGTTTTATTAAGAAATTAGTTTCAATGGTTTATTTAAATGTTTTTGACTCATTGTAATTATTAAAATTATATATTTAATTTAGTTTTATTTTTTTTATTTTCCTGGAATCTATTTTATCTCGGATAAAATAGATTGAATTTTTTTATTCTTATTCTAAATGATTTTATTCATTTTCATAAGCTCTCTTTACCCATTGTAAGCTTTGTAGAATTTATATAAAGGACTTAGAGGATGTGTGGAACAAGTAGTAATAACATCATTGACACTATGTTTTTCTATAAGAATAAATATGTGAACTTTCAAAGTGATATACAATCTATAAAGTCCTGTGTGATCTCTGTTTCATCATTTGGATGATATCTCAAGTATTGAATTACATCTTCTTCAACTTTTACTGCCTTGATGATACAATCAGATCTAATACTCAAGAACCAGTTCCTATTCTTCCCTCATTTTATCTTCTCTTTAGTTCTAGTATCTTGTGACTATAACACTATTTCCTATCTCTGACACACACTCTCATTTTCTGTTTATGATTTTATATACAAAATAATTTTCTTTTTTTGAGTTGTGACCCCCAGATTCTAAAGTCAGGACCATTCATGTTGTAACTACCATTTCCCGAATTTAGTGTTGTGTTTGGGTTGTGACTACCAATATAAAAGTCAGTGTGTCAGTGTGGTTATAACTCTACTTTTTAGAAAAGGATTATGTAATCGGGTTATGATTCCCCTTTAAAAATTAGATTAGTTCATAATGTATCTCTCTCCGAGTAAAGAGGTATAAAAGTAGATTAGGTCAGACTTAACTACTATAACAATATCATTTAGTTTTTCTTTTATTCCACTTATAATTAACTCTATTAATTAACTTTCATAATTAAATTAGATAATTAATATATTTCATTTTCTTAATTTGGTCTATTCACCCCTATAGACTATCTATCGTTACCCTACTTGAACCAAAAATTGGTATCAAAGGTTGTTCCTTCTAGAAATTATCAAATCCTTCTATGGAGATAGTTGTTTATATTTTGTTGTGATAAACCTTTCCTAGAACTAATAGTCTAAGGAAAAGATATATAAGATTTCAGGAACAAATGTAAACAATGCATAGATTCCTCAGAATGAACCTCACTTTGATAGTAAATATTATGGCTACTAGTGATCCAGAATAGAGGCATACCTCAACTAGTTAAGCATAAAACACTAGTCGATCATGGAAAGTCATATACACTACCAGAAGATGACTTGGATACTATTATAATAAATTATGATACTAAATATATTTTAAATTTCACATTCATAAATATTTTATATTTTTCTATTAACAGAAGTGTGTTTAGTCATGTGCATACATGTAAGATTGCTCATGAGATATGGAAGATTATACAATTTACTCACTTTATACCAAAAAATTGATTCAAACTAATATTGGAATTCTCCGAGTTGAGTACCAATACTTCAAGATAGGTGAATATGAAACTATAAACTAAAATTTACACCAATTTACAAGCATTGTGAATAGAATGAATTCCCTTAGAGAACATTTAGAGAACCCCATACTTGTTGAAAGATTCCTACGAGATCTACCAAAGAAATGAAACATAAATATGGTTAAAATTTATGAAATAAATAACTTCAAAGAGTATACTCTTTATGAATTTATTGTATTGCTAATTTATTATGAACCAGAATTAAAGAACACAGTTTAAGAGGAGAAAATAAAAAGAAAATGTGCAGTGTTTAAATATGTGAATGTTATTTCTACTGAATCTTATAATTATTAACTATAGGATAATGAAAAAAAATCTCAAATTGTGATTGGAGCCTAAAAATAAATTATAAATAAAGGATTCAAGAACTGATTTAGAAGAAATTCTCAAAATGAAAAAACACAGGCGAGATATGAAAGGAAGTACTAATTACAATTCTTTAGATGTTACTTGTTTTGAGTGCATAAAGAAAGGGAAAATCAAGCCTTATTTTCCAAAACTAATTAATAAAGAAAAATATAAAATTAAGGAAAAAATGGAATTGACTACTATTTAGAGTTATACCTAAGAATATGTTTCTAATGAACAATATGGAAATGAGAAAGAATCTACTAACTTGTGCTTCATAGATTCTCTAAACAAGGTTAGTGATTATAGATTTTATTTTGGATGTTATTATTCTGATTATGATTATGAAAATCCAAATGTTTTTGAGTTAAATAAAGAAATTGAAAGGATAAGAAAATATATTTTCAAGGATGTTAACTTATATAATAAGCTTAAGGAAAATAATAAAAAAATTATTTATTAAAATAAATCTCTTTTATAAGATAATAAAAATATATGGAATAAAACTTCTTCTTATCATTTTAAGTTTATGATAACTTAAAATATACTCAATATTTTAATAACAAATTAAAAAATGAATTTGAAAGTATTAATAAAAGTTTGTTTGATTTTATTCAAGGTCATGAAAAGTATCATAAAATGATATATTTTGAATAAAATAAATAAAAATAAATATGGATTTTATTATGATAGGATATTAACGCAAATGTATGAAAATAATTTTGTGAAAAGTAAAAATGATTTTACTACTACTGTTACATGTTTTCAATGTGGCATGAAAGTTCACTATATAAATGATTTTTCTTTTAGATTCAAACAGACTTTGAGATTTAAAAGGACTCATATTTCTAAATCTTTATTATCTAGAGTACCATAAAATACTTTTTTAAATTATGTATGAGAACCTAAAAAATGTTTCACTAATATATTTGGACCCAAGGTATATTGGGTACCAAAATTGTAAAGTAATTGATTTTTGTAGAAAAAATGACTTAGATGTCTCAATAATGACATATGGTACATGGACAGTAGATGATCTAGAAATATGATTGAAGACCCATAAAATTTTATCACTTATAAAAAATGTGATGGATGTACTATTACATTTGGAGATAATTTCAATGGCAAAGTAAAATATTTTGGTAACGTTTGTATTTTAAATTCTACCTTTATTTATAAAGTTTTATTCATTGAAGGATTAAAACATAACTTAATTAGTATATATCAATTATGTGATGACGGAATGGAATTTAAATTTCTAAAAGATAACTATTTAGTTTTTAGGTATGATGATTTACTATTTTATGTGAATTGAAAGGAAAATACTAATACTATTGATTTTACAGAACTAAATGTTCATCATGTGAAGCATTTGAATATCGTGAAAAGTGATATTATTATTTTACATCAATGATAAGGTAATGCTAATTTCATAATGTTAAATAAGCTCTCAAAACATGATAATGTACTACAATTACCTATGTTAAAGAAATAATAACTTTATATTTATGATGCTTGCATAAAAGGGAAACAATGTAAATCTTCTTTTAGACCTATCAATCAAATAAGTACTAATAGAAATTTAGATTTATTACATCTTGATCTATTTGGTCCTACCAAAATTTATAGCCTTAGTGGAAAGAAACATACTTTTTTTGATGATTATAGTAGGTTTACATGGATTTTTTTCTTGCACATAAAAATTATACATTATCTAGATTCATTAGTTTTTGTAATTTATTTCAAAATGAAAATGGTAGTATCACCATTTCAATTCATAGTGATAAATGAGGTGAATTTCATAATCTATAATTTTATTTTTTTGTCAAAATAATGGTTATTTTCCCAAATTTTCTGCTCCTAGAACACCACATAAAAATGGTGTTATAGAATGAAAAAAATATAACTCTTATTGAAATGGCCATAACTATGTTAAGTGAATATAATTTTACAAGATATTTTTAGGTTGAATCCATTTTTTATTCTTGTTGTATTTAAAATATAATTATTCATAGAATTTTGTTAAAAAAACTTTTTATGAATTTTTTAAAGGTTAAAATCATAAAGTTGATTATTTTAGAGTTTTTGGTTGTAAAGTTTTTGTTTTTAATTCAAAAGATAATTTAGATAAATTTATTTCTAAAAGTGATGGGGATATTTTTATTAGTTATTATAATAATAGTAAATCTTACAGAGTTTATAATAAAAGAACTATAGTTATTGAATAATCTGTTCACATTATGTTTGATGAAGATAATGTAAAATTAAATTTTAATTCTAATGTTTTTGATGATGAGTTTAGAGATTTTAATTTTTTTGAAAAAATTTTAATAAAAGGATAAATTAATTTAGGGGAAGAATACTCATTATAAAACTCATCCAAGATCATGGATAATTCATAAACATCATCATGTGGGAAATTTTATTGGTAATAATGATTATGTTATTAAAACTAGAAATTCTATTTTATTTTTTTGTGAAAATTATTCTTTTATTTATAATCATGATCCTATTACTATTACTAATACTTTAAATGATTATAATGGGACTCTTAATATGCAAGATGATATTAACCAATTTTTTAGAAATCATATTTAGTCTTTAGTATAATTTCATATGGATAAGAAGAAAATTGGAATAATATAGATTTTTATAAACAAATTGGATGAATCTAGATAGATTATCAAAAATAAATCCAAAATTATATCCTAAGTGTAATCTCAAGAATAAGGAATATACTTTCAATATTCATTTTCACCTATTCCTAGGTTAGAGGCTATTATAATCTTGTTAGATTTTTATTATTTTCAAGTTTTAAAATTTTATCAAATGTATGTAAAACGTTCTTTCTTAAATAGTTTTATAACTGAAGAAGTTTATGTTTCTCAACCCCCTAGTTTTGAAAATGAAAAATTTCATAATCATGTTTTTAAATTATATAAAGATTTTTATGGTCTCAAACAAGAACCTCATGCTAAAAATAATGGTAATTTTGTTCCTACATATTTTATTAAAAGGATTTATAATTATATTTTTCTTATATAAAATTATGATAACGATATTGTTTTTCATTATTCTAGTGAATTGATTTTTAATGATTTTTTACTTCGATGTCATCTAAGTTTTAAATGAGATTAATGGTAGAATTAGCGTTCTTTCTTGAACTTTAGATTTCTCCAAGAAAAGTTAAGATCGTTTTTAATCAATATAAATATGCTAAACATTTGGTTAAAAAGTTTGGTCACGATTCCTATAAATATATGAAAAATCCTATGAGTAGTAGTTGTAAATTATATATTGATACATCTAGTAAATATGTTTATATTAACATTTATAGTGGCATGATCTATATCGTGCTTTATTTAACAGCATGTAGACTTGATATCTTGTTTAGTGTTTGTTTATGTGTAATATTTCAAGATGATATTAAATAAAGTCATATTAAAGCTATGAAAATAATGATTAAATATGTTAAAGGAACTATTAAATTTGTATTATTTTATCCTAAATATAATTTTTTTAATTTAATATCTTATTCTGACCCTGATTTTAGTGGATAGATAATTGATAGAAAAAACACATCAGGTATGTTTCATTTTATTAGAAAAAGTTTAATTTATTGGTCTTATATGAAGAAATTATCTATTAATCTATCTAATATAGGACCTGAGTATATCTCTACTTCTAGTTTTTTTGAACAAAGTTTTTAGAATAAGTAAAATTTATGTGATTTTTGAATTTATCTTAATAAATTTATAGTTTATTATGATAATACATGTGAAATTTATTTTTCTTAAAATCATTCACAACATTCTAAAACATATCATATCAATATTAGATATCATTTTATTAGAGATCATGTGAATAAGGGTGATATTGTTTTGGGATTTATCCCTACTGAGAATCATATTAAAGACATATTTACTAAGAATTTAGAATTTTCTCAATTTGAGAAAATTAAATTTGAGCTTGGTATGTTAGAAATTTAATTTGAAAATTTGTTTTTAAATTAACCTTAAATGAATTTATTTAGGGAGATTTTTTTTTATTTAAAACTGAAGTTTATCACTTCTTTATTGAAACTAATTTTTGTTTAATATTTTATTTTTTTAAAATTTTAAAAAGTGGTAGAATTTTATAAAATATTGTTTTGGTTTTTTAATTTTCAAAATGGGGGAGTTTTTTGGATGTTTGTTATCCTATATTTATATTTTATGTGTTTGAATATCCCAAACCATCTCATTATTTTTTGTGAAAATCATTTCTAAATTTCCCATAATATTTTTATTATACATTAAGTTATATCAATTATAATTTTATAAATCCTATTTAATATGAAAGATAAGAATTTTATCTAACTTTTATTCAACTATGGAAAAGTCTAAATCAATCTCTATAATGTTCTCATTTTGGTTTGAACATGCCGCATGACGTTGGTTTCAACAATAATTTTCAATATGTAGTTTTTTGAAGTTTTCTTAAGTTATTTTATTATAACATGAGTTATATAACTCATATATTTGCCTGAATTTTTATATTGAAGAATTATTTGATCCATTGGAAAGATCTTGAAATTATATTCATTTAAGTTAATTGGACTAACATCTAAATACGATCTTTAGAAGGTCTAAAAAATCACCAAAGTTTATGTTGATAAGAAACTACATAAAATAATGAACCATTGTTTATATTCTCCAACCTTAATTATATCCACCTTTTCCTCCATGAATGCAACTTATTTTCTCCATCCTCTTCAGCATGATGACAAACACTACTCCTTTCATGCATGGTTCCCCTTCAACACCAAGAGTTTCTTTTTCTTTATTAATGAATTATTCCTCCTTTGTCCATATCATGGATCGACATGGATCCTCCAATATGACAATACACAAACTTGTGCACCAATATTTCATGTTTTCTCCATTAATGGAATATCCTCCTCATCCAGCGGTTCTTATCCCTCTATCGTGGGATGAATCACCATTCATTTATAGTGATGGTAGTATACCATGGCTACCCTGATTGACGGTACAATTCACTTTTTTATTTTTAAAAACCGTTGTGGCTTGGCACTGGTAGAAGAAGATTGGCCTTATAATATGAAACAAAATGGTATTATAATACCGTATTCTTCCACTCATAGTAGAATAAACATTATTATTTATCAGGAGAAATTTCCTCCATCACCCTGATAAAAAACATCAACATCTCTTCATGATGGTAACACCCCATTGACCGTATGATGCCAACAGTAGCACCATATAGTGGAAGTAGCTGATCAAACTTTAATGGTATCACTGTCACCTATCCTTCTCCACAGTATCACTATAACTGATTCTCAATGGTAGTATCATCTCAAAAAAAGTAGAAATGGTAGTAGTGCTCCTCTAAATGGCCAACTTCATACGATGATGACATCGTTGCTTACTACAACTCAATGATAGAATTGGGTGTGATGGTAGAATGAAGGTATTTCTATCCGAAATGGTAGTGTCTCTCCTTTAATAGTATCAGTAGTAAATTATTGATACATATAGATAATATTTTCTAACTACCATTAGTTATAAAAACATTATACCTCCAGTTTGATTTTTCCTGCTACTGCTGGTTATTTTTAATGATACTGCCAGACATTTTATTTTAAAATTTTATGAGACCATGTTTTTTTATTATATTTCATATTTTAAAATACTGTATATTTTAAAATATATTTAATTTAGTTGGAATTGTTTCAATTGTTTAGGAATCCATTTTATCTTTGATAAAACAAGGTGGATTTTTTATTCTTATTTTAAATGATTATAACCATTTTCATGAACTCTCTATACCCGTTATAATATTTTTATAATTTAAATAATGGACTTAGAGGATGTATAGAACAAGAAGTGATAATATCTACGACACTCAGTTTTTCTACAAGAATAAAGCTAAAAACTTTAAAAGTGTCGTAAAATATGTAAAGTCCCATATGATCTCTATTTCATCATCTGGATGATCTATCAAGATCCAAGTTACATATTCTTAAACTTCACATTCCTTGATAAGACAATCTGATTTAATCCTTAAGAACCAGTAATTGTTCTTACCTTGTTTTATCCTCTCGTTTGTTCTGGTCTCTTGTGTCTATAACAATATTTCCAATCTCTAACACACACTCTCACTTTATGTTTATGCATTTACATACAAAATCAATTTCTTTATTCAGGTTGTGAATCCTAGATTATAAATCTAGGATAATTTGAGTTGTAACCCCCATTATCTAAAATAAGTGTTGTATTTGGGTTGTGACTCCCCATACAAAAGTCACTATGTTAGTGTGATTATCCCTCCACTTTGTAAAAAAGGATTATATAATTGGGTCATGATTCCCCTTCAAAAACTAGATTAGTACACAATTCATATCTTATTGAGAAGAGTGGTATAAGAGTAGACTAGGACCACTTTGGGCTGAACTACTATAAAAAATATCACGGTGTTCTTTCTTTTATTATAATTCTAATTAAATATATTAATTAACTTTTATAATTAATTTATATAATTAATATATTTCATTAATTTTTTAATCTGGTCTATTCACCCAACTCTAGACTATATTTCATTACCCTATCCAAAATAGAACCCACCAATGCATTGGGTAAATATTAATGTTTTATGAGATCAAATAGGGTACATAGGAGGTTATCCCAAGCCCGATGTAGGTACATGGGTGGTTATCCTAAGACTAACATGTGATAAATATTTTTGTGGGTATCATTGACATAAGATTTATATGATTATGATTATACCACACTTTTTATATTTCTCTCTATGATATGTTCTTATTCTTATGCTATGATCTCATGGTACATGTTCATTGATTCTTTTAAGATTCCTATCTTATGATTTTCCAAATCCTTATTTCATGATTATGATCTATAAACATTTTGGTATAAATTTAAAATTCTAAGTTCATGTTATCATATAATTATTCTCATGATATGATTACATATGATCATTGATTGATATATTTCATCTTTACCCTTACTAAACATCTGATCTCACCCTTTCCTATGTTTCATTTCCCTAAGTTATGAAGAAAGGTTTTAAAAAGGGTATTTCTAAGAAGTTTACTATGTGAGAAGAAATTTTTGGGATATGTTGAAGATATTTCATGAAATAATATTATTATGTATCTTATAGACACCCAAGATTTTTTATATATATTATTACATTATTTTTAACATAAACATAAAATAAAAACACCCCAAAGATCATGAGGCCTAGTGTCTTTAGAAGACTAGGTTAATAATACATTTAAAAGAAAAGAAAAGAAAATAACTTTATTTTAATCTCCATAATGATATCCTAACTCCCATTGAGCTCCTAAAACTACATAGGTTAACTTGGGTAATACATAAAAAAGGGGTGTTCTAAAAAGACTATTAATGGAATAAACATGATAAAGAATCATAGTATATTATTCAAAAGGAATAATATGATATCACAAAAGATAAGAATCATGAATAATCATATGGGAGAATAAAATAAAGAACATGGAATCATAAGATCATGGAAATATGAGAATGTGACAACAAAATAAAACATGACATAAACATAAGTCAAGGCTAACTTCCAACATAACATTCACATGGTGGACATAGTCTCATCATGGATTAGGTTTAATCCCTAATCCCATACATATAATCTCACAAGACAAAAATATTACCCAATAAATTAGAGAACTATTTGAGTGCATCCATCATAACATGTACATGCATATGTGTGCCACATAAGGAAATAAAACATAATACATAAACATAAGCATTACCCATGGAAGGAAATGGGTTACATAACCATTTCATAAAGCATAACTAGATAGAATATTATAATATTCTCCATGAAATAATGGATTTAAGAATTCATGGAAGTTCATAAGAATAGTTCATGAGAAATGATGTACAAATGAATTGAATACTTGAGAAAGAGTAAATAAACCCCTTCAGAATGTGACTCTTAAGTGGGGCTTTAGGAAAAATGGTAACGAGTCTTTAAATAAGGAAAGGTAATGATAATTGACATAAAAAAAATAAATTGAATAAAATGGTTTCCATGAAAAAAATGATTAATTTTAGAAAACATTGGTGGTTTAAAATTTTTTAAGTAGTGTTACTTTAAATTGGGTAAGAAACAGAGAAGTCCCCTTTAATTGGGTTTGCTTATTGAGAAAAATTGAGAAGGGAATCTTTTAAAACATGTATACCACCATCAGGGAAATATTAATTAAGATAGGTATATATGTGTGGGATATATATACAGAATATATTGGAATTAAATAATAACTTTAGAGTGAGAAAGTGAGGTAAGATAGATAAATTATAACCCTAAATAAAATAGGGTGGTTTAGAGAGATCCCTTACCTTATATTCCTAAATATTTTTTCACTTTCACTTAATGTCATTAGTAATCAAATCAAATCAATCAATTAATTAATTCATATCATTTTCTATATATATTTTATTTTTTATAATTATATGGAATTCATTTACAAAAAATTTCATTTAGATATAAAGACTTATTTTTCTTTTCCAAGGGTGTTTATAGAAACCCTGACTTAACATACATGGATATTACATCATTTTATATGAATATTTAGTACATTATAAAAAAATACATGCCCGAGGACCATAATAGTTTAGTGTATTTGGAAACATGGAAACAAAATCTTCTATCCTGGTGAAAGATCTTCATCAACTCCCATAAAGATATCTACCTTTAGTACTTCTACCTAAAACCTTTCTCTATAACTTGGGGAAAATAAACATAAGAAAGGGGTGAGATCAGATTCTTAGTAAGGGTAAATAATGGAAATTCATAATCATAACATGAATAAAAGGGTATGGGACTTGAGCATAACATTTTAAGATCATACCCTGCATATGAGAGATCATAATAAATATTGACAGTTTATAAGGCATGTATCATAAGATAATTAAGAACATAATTCATGAAAGAATAACATAGGAATAATACATCGAATTTGTGGCATGAAAATTGGTTTATAACATTGTAAACATGTATAAGTATAGACAAGTTCACTCATTAAGTTAAGGACATGAAATCAGGTCCCTGCATCAACTTATGTACATGAAGCCTGGTCCATGAATAACATTGTGAATGTGAAATCAAGTTCACACATAACCTTATGGACATGAAACCAGGTCCATTCATAAATTTGTGAATATATAATTAGGTTTATGCATAAAATTGTGAACATGTAATCCGGTTCACGCAAAGAATTATGGACATGCAACCAGATCCTTGCCTAACATTGTGAACACATAATAAGGTTCACTCATAACATTGTGAACATGTAATTAGGTTCACGCATAAACTTATGTACATACAACCAGGTCCATGCATATATTGTGAACACGTAATCAGGTTAAAGCATAAAATTTATACTCACCATTCATCCATCATTACCCAATGAATTAGAGGGAGATATAGGTCCCACCCATCTCATAATAAAATCATTTATACATATTCCACAAGATAATACAATTTTCATCAAATCATGACCCATAAAAAGATATAGGTTTTATAAACAACAAATCATAACCCACAAAATAAAATGGGCATCATTAACATTTCATCACATCATAACCTATGAAAAAATATAGGTTTCGTAATCACTTCATGAAAGAATAACATATGAAATGAAGCTGGTTTCAAAAGCATATAACCTGTGGAATAGAAATGGGTGTCATAAGAATCATTAAATCAAAACATTAACCACTCAGTAAAGAATATGAATTGATCCTTGGGATAATTTCATAGAATGGATTGAGTAACATCAACCAATGTAATCTCAGATAGAAAATAACTTGGAAGGAGATTTTGAAAACATTTCTTGAGGTAAATATACTTTCTTATTTGAAAAGTCTCTTTAAAACATAAAGAGTCTTGAAAACCATTTTATTGAAAATAAACTTGAAATATTATAAATAAATCATTGAAAACATTTTTTAAACCTTTTTCTATGAAAACATATAAAGATATCTTAAAAATATTTTGAAAAATATTTTTTTGAAAATACTTTTCAAATTTATAAATAAGGCTTGAAAATCATTTGAAAACCATTTTCATTGAAAACTTATAAGGAAGCTTGAAAGCATTTTTAAAACCATTTTCCTTGAAAAATAATTTTAAAATATATAAATCTTGAGAACATTTTTAAAACCATTTCTTTGAAAATACTTAGCAAGACTACAAATAAGGATTTAAAATAATTTGAAAACTATTTTCCTTAAAAAATTATAAAGAAGATTGAAAACATTTTACTTGAAAAATAATTTTAAAAATATAAATCTTGAAAAAGTTTTGAAAACCATTTCTTTGAAAATAATTTTCAAACTCATAAATAAGTCTTAGAAATCATTTGAAAACCATTTTCCTTGAAAACTTATAAGGAAGCTTAAAAACATATTGAAAAAAATTTTCCTTTAAAAATACATTCAAAACATATAAATCTTAAAAATGTTTTGAAAAAAATTTATTTGAAAATAATTTTTAAAATTATAAATAAGTCTTGAAAATAATTTGAAGACCATTTTCATTGAAAACATATAAGTAAACTTGAAAACATTTTGAAAACCATTTTCCTTGAAAAATTATTTAAAAACATATAAATCTTGAAAACATTTTGAAAACCCTTTTCCTTAAAAACTTATTAAAGGAGCTTGAAAATGTTTTAAAAAATTTTTATTTGATAAATATATTTTAAAAATATTTTCTTAAAAATTAACCTTTAAACATGAAAATAAAGCTTCAAAGGATTGATAGTGGATAAATCCATACATGTCATACGAGGTAAAAAGAACATTCCTTTTGCATGGTAAAAAGATTAGCAAAATGACTCATTTGGAAAGAGACAAGAAGATTCATTTGAAAACATTGGTGAAAGACAAAAAGTGTAAAAATTCATTTTAATTACCATAAGAGATTAGTAGAATATACTTTTAAACCCTTTTTAGAGAACATGGTTTTCCAACCGAAGAGAGGGTAAAGTCAGGCTTTCTTAAAAACACTTTTTTACTATCTTATGTAAAAAAGAGTAGAAATATGGTACCAATACATGATTATAGCATGAATAAACAGAGCATAATAAAAGTCATGAACCTATTGAGATATGGGTTGTAAGATTTCATTAAAGAAGCATAAACATAAAAAATCTTGAAAAGTGATGAGATTGTTTCAATAAACTCTTATCACTTCATAACTTGGGATAATAATCTACATGTAAGAAAATTAAATTACATGAAGCTTATAATATCATTAAAATATTTAGATTCATGATATAACATGTAAAATGGAATTATACACACCTTAAAAGGAATTTAGGTTCATAAGAAAACATGAGTCTCAAATAAAAAAAATTGAGACAAAACTATTTTACCGATTTGGTAACTTTTGAAACTTAAACCCCATGAAATAAAGGCCATATAATGGATATTTAAATACCCATAAATTTAAATATATGAATCATTGATTATATCCATGGGTAGTATACACACCACTTAAAAGGAATGGGTGGTGAATAAAGTATATATCTCACTAAAATAAAAAGTGATAAGAATTCCCCTTACCTTGGGTCTTGACTCTTGTCATACTTGTTCAAACCACCCATATAATAAATATAAATTTATTATACATATTTTTCATAACCATATTATTATATATATGTGGTTTTATTATAATCTTATATTACTCGTTTGTTAACAATTCTATGTTATGGTTTCTCTTTGGGTAATATTGGCTTTATTCTTTGCATGTGTCTTAATTTGTTATATATTTTGTATTTATACTTTATATCATGATTTCCAGAATTTAAACCATGATATAAATATCATGTATATAAAATATATGTGTATTTTAATAATCTATAGAATATATAAGTATGAAATGGAACACACTATTCACAGAGACGGTAGGCTGTACATATGTATGAATGCTATTTCCATTTAATTTTATTGTTGAAAGAAAGCAAAATAAATATATGTATATATATATCATTATTAAATTAGATTTATGATATTATATATATCTTATATATTCACTAAAATTATCCTTAATACAATCCATGTAGTGTATGAAAGAATCATATCACTTTGAGGGGGCGGTAGTCCACACTTCCATCAAATACCTTTTTTTTCATTTTCAAAAAACCACTTTTTGGTTGAGTGGGAACCTCAAAAAAATTGGATATCAATTTCAAACATCATCCATAATAAACAACGCACAACATACTAAACCCAAAATCCACATTCAAATTTTAAAATTCAAATCCAAAAATTAGGAAGAAAAAAACTTGGGAAAAGAGTGATGCATTCGAAACCCACCATTAAGGAGACACATCACCTCACCATCATCATAACATCGATGGCATATCATCATACATAGTCTTCATCATCACATATATCCTTCATCGTCTCCAAACGCCGACGAGAACCAATCGAAGATCATCCCATCACCGATTCAAACCAACATCACAAACCATCATTATAGAACTTCTTAAAACATTTATAACATAATCATCACAATACCAATATATAAAACACAAACAGAGACCACCATTATCAGTCATCAAACCAAAAAAAAATGACCAAAAAATAATGGATCAATCCGGCTGAACCCAAAGACAGAGAAGAAGCCACCACGAGAGAGACCACCAAGAGTGCTGAAAACTACTCGAAATCACTTCCCAAAACACCATTGTAAGCACCATGCAGATCCAACTAGGAGAGAATTAAAGAATATTGGATCAAGATCAGAGAAAATATCGGACTCGAGCCTCGATAGGGAGCTTGTCGCTATGGACACCCAACACCGGCGATCACCACAACATCTAGAAACACACATTACCAAAACCAGAAATACAGATTGAAATCATATCCAAACAAGAAAAAATTCCCGAGAATTAATACATAAAATAAATAAACAAACCATCATCACTAGTTATGGGTAAGAAAACCTTAAATAAATGCCCATCAATAAAAGGGAACACTTCTTCAAACAAAATTATCATATTAACACCAAACAGAAAGTAAAAAGATATGTGTTGTAAAAATGAATAAATAAGCTTAAATACATAATAAATATAATATATAACATATATAAATAGATTTTACATCATAATTTACACCATGGTATGTGGTAAGGAAAACTGAACAATCATCGTTTGGTGAGCCGGAAGTTCGCCGTACACATAAATAGTAGACTCGTTATCCATTAGATGGAGGTGTGTGTAAGTTTAGGATGAAAAAATAGCATGAAAACATCCTAGTACATTGAGGATACTGGTTTTTTATACTAGTATGGAAAAAATAAAGTTTATTGTGTGGAAAAAGAAAATAAAATAAAGGACTTGAGAGAAGACATTACCTCTTAATCAGGTAACTCCTTTTTGTTTGTGCCAAAAGGCTTCCTTGGGTTGCCTTCTTCCAAAAGGAATTCTTCTAGGAGTAATGGAGGTATATTGGGAAGTGTATTGGGTAGATATTGGACAAACCTAAGATGTTTGAGAGATGTGAATAATAGGGAGAGGTGGTGGCCATTTATAGAGAAGGAAAATGATTCACTTGGAATTTTTGAAAATAAGTTAGGTGTACAGATGTTTTTACCTAAAAAAAGTCATAACAAACAAACATAAATAAATAATGGAAGGTTTAGGGATGAAATATTTCTAGATAATGGGTTTTGGAAAAGTTTCTAGGTCATTTGGGCCCCTAATATTATGGTTTAGTCCCTAATTAAGCTTAATTTGACCTTAATCATTGTGATTAATTTTAATCACTTTTACTAATATTTTTGGTCAAAAAATAAGTTGATATTATTAGAATCTAAATATTGTACTGATTAAAATGGTGTATTAATATTTTTTTGAAATTAAATTCATAGAATTGACAATATTAAAATTAATTCTAATTTTGCAGATGAGATGAAATTACGCGTCTTTAAAGTAGAAAGAAGTTCAAAAGCTTTTTAAGTTTTTATATTCAATTTCAAAGTGAAATTGATTATAATGACCTAAATTGTATTAATATATTTATAATTTATCTAATTTGACCTTAAAAAAGTTAAAATATAATTTAACATTGATAGTTATTTAAACGAAAAATCTGTTTTTAACTTAAAAGTAGTATTTTTCACTATTCATCAAAAAATGATGTTTCTTAGATAAATTCCAAAAATTCACCCAAAGATAATTTAAAAATTATCAATTCAAAAATTAAGTTTATTTTTATCAAATTAAATTTATAAATGTGTCCAAAATTATTTTTATTATTAAAAGTGGTTCATTTGAGAAAATTATATTTTTAAACATAAATGGGCTTTACCAAAAATCGTATCTTTCATTTTCAATATGTTTTATTTATATAAAAAAATTATAAAAATATTTTATAATTAGTTATTTATATTTATATTACTAATTTTAATGTATAGGTTATAATTATCTCATTTAAATAATTATAACTGTAAAATAATGTTTTGTTAAAACATCAGTGTTGCGTGTAACATACGCCAAGTCTTGGTTGCATGTAATGTACGCCGAGTCGATGTTACATATGAAATAAATGTTTGAATTAGTGTTTTAATATATATATAACTATTTCCAGTGTCATGTGAAATGAAAAATATAAAAAGTTATATTAATTCGAAAAAAATATTTCACAAAATCTCATGGTGTTACATTATACCCCCCTTAAAATGAATTTAACCCTCAAAATTAATCTAAGTTATCAATGTAAGTGCCCAACCCGGATGATAGTATCACTGAGAGGGAGAGGGGGTGAATCAGTGATACTCTTTTTCTTTTATGTTTCCTTTCAATTGAAACAAACTTTACCTCCTATTAAATATTCAATTCCCCACTAAAAACAAATCAACCACACATCCATCGGAACGCAAAGATTTGCAAGGTTCATTATTCAATAAGAATAGATACATACTTGGTATAGTTTGGATACAATCAAATACCATACAATATACTATAAAAAAATCCTTGGATTATAATGAATGGGATATTCCCTACACTCATAAAGCACTTTGAAAATAATCCCCAAGTGTGTGTACACCCTCTTAACACAAATAAGAAAAAACCTCTATATAACAAATCATGTTAACTATATTTATTTTCAATTAAAAAATGTATTAAATTATAATAAAATTCTTCAATTCTTTACCCAGAATAAAGGTATGAAACTCTTGGGCTTTGTTGTAGAAAACTCAGTTCGATTTTCCTAGGTCCAATTTTCCCAGTCTGATTCCTCTGAGTATGATTCTTTCAATACAATTATTTTTGTCCAATTTTCTTTTTGAATATAATATAAATGAATCATAACCAATTCAATTACTGAGTATGATAAACTCAGTATGATTCTTCTCGATCTGATTTTTTAATGAAAAAATATGTAGTGCTGTCTAAGTTTGATCAAGACAAATTAGAAACCCTTCTTCCTCAGTCTAGAAATCCTCAGTACAGAAATAATTAGTATGAAAATCCTAATCCAATTACCTTGCACAATATAATGATAAAAAAGATACAATTGATATGTAGAGTACAATAATCAACTAAATTTGATAATCAATTTAATATGATCATCAACTAAAGATAACTTTTCAATCCTTTTTCTTCTCCAATCTCTTCTTCCCGTCGAAACATCTTCAACACAGATCAATGCCGTATCTATTTCTCTCACCAAAAACTCAGAGATTATCTCTCTACTATTATTAATAGTACTTCATTATTAGGAAAAGTACTATGTACTTTCTTCCTTTTATAGGTTACCCAAAATAGGTTTAGGCAAGAATCCCAAAACACTCTCCCGCTCACCTAAATTTACCAAAATCTGAATTTCTACTGAAATATCAGAGTAATTATGACTTCGTCAATGCTTATTTATTCTTCTTGAATATTATTCAAAATTCATATCCTTCTCTAGACTCCCATTTCAATTTTCAGTATGATTACAACTGATAAGTTCGATTTTTTGAAGCTGATTGACTCAATCGGATTTCTGAATATGATTCACAGAACCGATATGAATCAAAATATTATATTTGAAAGTTAAGATCCCTCTAAAGATATCAGTAATTCAAACAACCATTCAACTCAACTTGATTACAATATACAAAGTATGATATTTTTGAGTATTATTGGACTGGGTAAAATCATTCTAGGTACGATTATCCTAATGCCAATCTTTTAGTATGTGGTTGATGAAAAAAAATGCTACAGTAAATCGTCACCACCTCTTCAATTAACACCACCTCTTCAATCGGTACCAGCTCTTCAATCGGCACCACCATTCCTTTCACTTCCCCATTCTTCCATAAAGATTGCATCACAAATTCTCAATTCAACTTATGATTTATGAGAATTCAAAAATAGCAAAGCATCATCACATTTAATTCATCTTAGTCACAGAGACTTCGATTATTCATCAAAACAAACAATTATTTCCCATTGTATTTAGAGTGAATCTGATGACAATAGATTCCTAATTATGATTTCTCCCATTTTGGACCCAAGTTAAGTCTAATAAAAAACTTTTCTTCCAAAACACCTTCTTCTCATTATGAAGGACTTTCATAGTGAGTGAGATTCTTTTGAAAACATGAGTATGATTCTTTTAAAAACATGAGTCCGATTCTTTTGAAACCAATATGATTTTTTTCCAAAATCAAAGTGATTCATAATTCCTTTATTCTTTCCCAGCAAAAACTGATCTCCCAAAAAATTCTTTTTGATTAAAATGGGGATTTCAATTTCCCATAGTTTCTAACTTTTTATCAATATCCCAATCCGTTGAATCGTATTAACTCATCCAAATATTCTGAATCCAATTAAAAAATTTATTCAATCCCTTTCAATCCAAATTACCAATTATCATATTTCTTCAATACCTTTAAATCAAAATTAACATTCATCATATTTCTTAACATCCTTTCTTTCTTCAGCATACTGATTGATTGACAACAAATACAACGAAAACACAACTTGGGCCAAACAATCTACCCCTTTGTATTTGTTTTCAATACCCACTTCAATCATTTAAACCACATGTAACTTTAATTCTTTTATTTCTCCCCTTATTTCTTTTATCTCTCCCCCTTTCTCCTATCTCTCACCATTATTTACAATAAAATTCAAAGGGTCCATCATGATAAGTTTCTCTATTATTGAAAACTATTTCCATTTATAGGGGTTTGAAATTTTCTTCAACCTAGGTGTCACATGAGTTTCTTAACAAAGAACCTTTAACTAAATAACTGTAAGTCTACATGGGAAAACACAATGTAGAAAAAAAGAGTGTATAATCAAGGTGATCAATGTTTTACATAATACAATATTCATGTAATAAAATTTTCATGTTTCTTCCAACATTCGCATGATTAGGGAAATCCTTAAAAGAATTTGTTCAAGATAAGAGTAACATGCACACATCTCAACAAACACATCAGAAAGTTCAGGAGTATAAAAACACAACTTTTCAAAAACTCATATTCTTCAAAACCTCATTAATTTCTTTTGTAAGAATAGTAAGAGTCTCATAAATTTCATATTTCTTATTTCCACTCCTTCAATTACCTAAAATTTAGCACAAGTACACAAATATTTTAGGGAATAAGGAAGAACCTCTATTGTTTCTTAAAAAAACAGTCAGATAGAGAATCATCTCTCAATATTTCCTTTTTATTCTTATTCTTATATTTTGCATTGGATGTTATTTCTTTCTTCTTTTCATTATTATTAGATTTTGTAACAAATTCTTTCTTCTCTGTAGAATATTCTTATGAGGATGTTGATATTTCTTCATCTTTAGAGACATATTTTTTACAATCAGTTTTGTAATGTTTTTCTCATGTATGTCATTTCTTCTGGAAATATAGTTGAACATATTTTGATATCATTCCTAACTTGATTATATCCACAATATTTTGATACCTTTTTTTTCAACATTTCTCATTTATTTATAAGTATGTTTCTTCCTTTATTCTTCCACTTTCTTTTGTGCTTCCTCTAATTTCCTAGCTAGGTCAATGTGTTCTGGCTAGACAACTAAGAACTTTTTCCTTTTTGACTCAGTAGATCTATTTTTCTTAACTTCTAAAACATCCTCCTTATGAGAATTTTTTACAAACTTATGTTGTGCTTAAAAAAATACATCCTTTTGCAAGGTGTCCAGGTTGATGGCATATTTCACAAATAGCTTCCAATGGTTGGAACCTATTTTCAATCTTTACTCTATTATTCTTATGTTTCTTCCAAATAGGATTATTATACTTCTTTCTTTGAGGAGATTGAATCCCACTAAACCTTTTAATTTCATAAACTGTGGTATAATAGAATTTTTTTTGGTTAAAACAACACATATTTTCAGTGGGTCTGAATCCCCAAAAATACCAACAATATCTATAGAAGGATTATTTTTATATGAAACTTCCATACTATCCAGAATTGTGAATATGTTTCTCAGCCAACTTTTTCTCTTTCTTTTCTGAGTCACCAAAATTTCTATTACCAATCAGAGTCTTCCTTTTCTTTTCTGATTTATCAGAACTATAAGTGTTTTAAACTTTTCTAGATTTATAATGTTTCAAAACATTTTCAAACTCAGGGTATTTTGTAACTTCTAAAGTCCCAACCTTGTTGATTTTTTGCAGATATATGACTTTCCTAGTTTTCTTATTTTTAGAAAAAATTCTATATTTCTTATCACCCTTTGAAGGTAAATTTTGTTGAACCTTCTTAGGTTTCTCATTACGATAACTTTCACCAACTTTAGTGATAGAGTTTTTAAAACTTGTATTCCTCAATTCAGCTTCAGATAAATTTTGTTAGACAAGTTTCAAATCTTCTTCCTTTTCTTTCAACTTTACTTCTATATTCTCATTATGATTATTTTTTTATCCAAGATATTTCTTTAAATCATAAATATCTACCAGAATCTTGTTCCTCTCTTCAAAAAATATATCTTGAATTGTTGAGGAACATTCATCTTCCAACTCCTTGATTTTTTTTCAAGTCTTCTGATCTTTCTCAATAATTATTTAAACTATTATTTAAAATGCATTACAAGTTGAGTTTCTTATTTATCAGAAATGCTACTTCTAAATTCTTCATCATCCATTATTTTAATAAAATTATTTTCCCTATCATGTTCAATAGATTTTTTGGATTCATCTTCACATTCTTTTTCTTCTTCTTCTTTAGAATAACTACTTTCACTGCTAGAAGAACTTTTCTCATTAACTATTGCAACAAACATATTGTCTTCACCATCATTTATAACATCCTAACTATTAACTTACTTATACAAAAAGTTTCTCCTTTTGGATTTGGAGAAATTATTATCTTCCCTCACAGAATATAATTTTCCTTTATCACCCTTTTTTTCTAAGATCTTCTTGGCCTTACTTCTTCTTGTTCACTTTATTCTTCATTATTTTCTTCTTCATTACCTCTTTGAGGACAATTGGGAAAAAATTACCAATGGCTCCACATCCAAAAATTTTTAAGGAAAGTTTCCCTTTATACCTTCCTATCCCTCTTTTCACATTTTTAAAAAACAAGGATAAAATATCATTATTATTTTTACATACCTCATTTTTGAAATTAGAATCTACAGCTTCTTCTTATTCAAGAATATTCTCTGAATTTTATTTATTGATATCCTTGAAAGAAATTTCTCTATCAATTTTTTTTTACTATTTATAGATTTCACTCTTCTCATTTCATAAGTAATAATAGTGCTATGAAAATAATTAAGAGATAATGTTTCAGGATCTTTTTCTTTTAATGAAGAAACTTTTGTATCAAATTTATCAGGTAGGATTATCAAGATCTTTTCAACAACAGTAGAATCATCCAACTTTTCACCAAGACATATGATAATACTCACTATTTCATTCACCTTGGTAAAGAAGTCCCCAAAAAATTCATACTCACCCATCTTCAAGTCTTCATACTTGAATCTCCAAATTTGAAGTTCTTCTTTCTTCACTTTTATATTGCCTTCATATATGTTTTTTTAATTTACCCCATATACCTTTTAATGTGAAAAATCATTTTACTCTTAAGAATTAATTTTCATAATGTGATGAAAATATAACATTTTTTCCCTTCCATCATTCTCATGATGCTTCTTATCAATAGGTGAAAGTGTATATTTATCATCAATGGGTGGAATCCCAAATGTTGAAACTTTAAGAACATCATAACTAATTGACATAAGATATGAAATAATTATATCATTCTAGATATGATAATTCATTCCATCGAAGACTAGAATACCTTTACTATTCACACAATTCAAATAATTCATCACAACTTCTTCTTCAAATACTTCAACAAAGAATATGTGAATGGAACCAATGCTCTGATACAAATTGTAAGTGACCAATTAGGATGATAGTATCACTAAGAGGGGGATGGGGTGAATCAGTGATACTCCTTTTCATTTGTGTTTGCTTTAAATTGAGACAACCTTATACTCTTATTAAAGATTCAATTCTCTACTAAAAACTAAACAACCACACATCCACAGGAACACAATGATTTACAATGTTCACTATTCAATAAGAATAGCTACATCCTTGGTATGGTTTGGATACAATACAATACTATACAATCCACTTGAAAAGAATACTTGGATTACAATAACTAGGATATACCCTTACACTCATGAAGTACTTTGAAAATAATCCCCAAGTGCGTGTGCACCCTCTTAGAACAAAAAAAACCTCTGTGTAACAATTCATGTTACCTGTGATTATTTTCAATTCAAAAAATGTATTCAATTGAAATAAAATTCTTCAATTACTTACCCAGAAGAAAGGTAAGAACCTCCTGGACTTTTTTGTAGAAAACTCAGTCCGATTTTCTTATGTTTGATTTTTCCAGTCTGATACCTCCGAGTATGATTCTTTCAATAAAATTCTTCCAATCCTATTTTCTTTCTGAATATAATAGAAATGAATCATCACTACTTCAATTATTTAGTACGATAAACTAAATATGATTCTTCTTGATCTGATTTCTCAATGAAAAAAGATGCAGTGCTGTCTGAGTACGATCAAGACAAATCAGAAACCCTTATTTCTCAGTCCAGAAATCCTCAGTTCAGAAATACTCAATATGAAAATCATGATCTGATTACCTAGACTGATAAAATGATTAGCTGGATATGACTGATACACAGAGTACGATAATAAACTGAATATAATAATCACTTCAATATGATCATCAATTGAAGTCAACTTTTCAATCCTTTTATTTCTCTTATCTCTTCTTTCTGTCAAAACGTATTTAACATAGATCAATACAATATATATTTCTCTCATTGAAAACTTAGAGCTTCTCTCTCTACTACAACGAATAATACTTCATTTTCAGAAAACTAACATGTAATTTCTTCCTTTTATAGGTGACCCAAAATAGGTTTAAGTGGGAATCCCAAAAAACATTCCCTCTCATCTAAATTCACCCAAATCTGAATTTCTCCTAAAATCTCAGATCAATTATGATTTCTTCAACACTTCTTGATTCTTTTAGACTCTTCTTCAAACTTTATCTACTTCTTCTCCAGAATCCCATTCCAATTTTCATTATGATTATATCTACTGATTCCAATTTTCCAAAGTAGATTATCGCAATCCGATTACTGAATATGATTCATAGATGCGATTTGAATCAAAATCTTGTATTTGAAAGTTAATATCCCCCTTGAAAAATCATTCAGTAATATCTCTTCTTCAGAACCTTTATTAACCCAATTAAAATAAAAATAATATTCTTCTTCTCTTATCTTAACCCACTTGAAATACCACTTCAAAGTAAATCAACTCTTGACCAACTTGAAGAGATAATTTGAAAGAAAATCAGCAATTCAAACAAACATTCAACTCAGACTGATTATGATATGTAGAGTACAATATTTCTAAGTATGATTTTCCTGGGTATGATTATTTCAGATATCATTATTATGATGCCAATATTTTAGTATGTGGTTTATAGAAAACAAAATTCTATAGTAAATTAGCATAACCTCTTCAATCAACACCACCTCTTCAATCGACACCACCTTTTAAATCGACACCATCATTCCTTTCACTCCCCCTTTCTTCCATAAAGCTTGAATCAAAAGTTCTCAATTCAACTTATGATTTATAAGAATTATAAAATATAAAAGAACTATCACATTTAATTCATCTTAGTCACATAGACTCCAATTATTCATTAAAACAAACACTTATTTCTCATTGTATTCATAGTGAATCTGATGAAAATCAATTCTTCATTACAATATTATCCCATTATGGACCCAAAGAAAGCCTGATCAAAACATTTTCTTCCAAAATAGAATCTTCTCATTACGATGGACTTTCATAGTGAGTCCAATTCTTTTTAAAACATGAGTCTAATTATTTTGAAAACATGAGTCTGATTCTTTTGAAACCAATTTGATTTTTTCCAAAAACAATGAGATTCAGAATTCCTTTCTTCTTTCCTAAAAACACCAATATCCTATAAACTTCTTTCTGATTATAATGGGGAATTCAATTTCTAATAGTTTCTGACTTTTTATCAATATCCCAATCTGATGAATCAAGTTGACTCATCCAAATATTCTGAATCTGATTGAAAAATTTATTCAATCACATAAAATTCAAATTCCCATTCATTATCTTTCTTCAATCCCTTTCAATAAATATTCCCATTCATTAACTTTATCAAAATCCTTTCTTTATTCAGTATACTGATTGATTGAAAACAAATATAACAAAAACAAAACTTGGTCCTAACAATCAAAGGTTGAATACTTTAAATTTTCATTCATGTAAACCCACATCATAAAAATGAATAATAAAAATTCCATTAAAAAGGGAAAGTTGGAACCATAAAATTTACCGAAAGTAATAGATAACTAGGTTTACACATAGGAGAATGTAAGGTGGGAGTGAAAACATGGACATAGAATAAAAATATAAAAATAAAGTTCTGACATATATTTATAGAGAACATTTATCAACAAAAGTGGGTGATAAAAAAACCATAAATTCAAGATGATATAACCATCTAATTTATCAGAAGTAAAGTTTCTAGGAAAAATATTTTCAATATCCTTTTCCTATATTCAATGAATTATTTTTCTGTCTAGGAACATAAGGAAACATACTTAGCTGATTTTTTCCAGTTTCATATGTGAAATTTTACCCTTTGGTTTTTCCATGATCAATTCCCAATTCATCTATTATTCCAGGGAATGATGGTGAATTTGTCATTCCTGAAGAACCAACATATCATGATATCCATAAATAGAATGATAAGTCATTCCATCTTCCTTCACTTAACATATCAATGAAATGGTTAGCACATGTTATCCAATATGCATAAATCTTCATATGGAGAGATAACCCTTTAATCTTAGTTACTTCATCTAATGTTTAACTTAAAATTTCCATAAATAGTTAACCTTATAGAACTTTTGGAAGATTAAAATCCAAATATTTTGAAATAATGACTTGAAATCATATTAACATTGATCCCATTTATATCACAAAGTTGATCTTGATTGTCACATTCAAAACATGTGAATACCCTCATTGTATATTCCCTTGAAACATGATAATTACCTAAATAATCATAAATAATTTTGGAAAACATGCATGCTTCCTTCTTCCAACGATTAGTGGATATATTCTTTAAATCCAAGAAGTTGTAAACTTTATCCTTGATGACATAGACCAATTTTTCAATAATTAGTTCCAGGGTAATCTGTACCATCCAATTTACTTATTCATATCCAACATATAATTATCCAAAGATCATTATCTCAATTTCAGGCATTAATTAAGGGTTACCTTCCCTAAATTAAAATATCAACTTTATAGGAAATAACTTTTCTATGTATTCATCACCATTAAATATGACCTTTTCAATCCTTAATGAAAACTTATACTTAAAATAATTATACATTTCATAATTTATAAAACATAATATTTGAATTCCAAAACATAAATACTTCATTAATCCAACTTTATTCTTAAAACATTACTCAGGCTTCATAAAATTATACCTCAACTCCTCTTTCCTAGAATATAAAATATGAATCATTTATTAAGGTTCCTCAACCCCAATATAATCATTCTTATTATGATAAATGTAAAAAATACTAGAATAACATCACATACCTTTCACAAGTTGTTTTCGATCTCTTTATTTTCAGAAGAACAACCAATAATTCTACCACATTCTTGATTCTCATTATGAGTTTTCCACTTGGGTAATCAATTTTTATAATGCCCATACTTTCTACATCTGAAACATTCAATGTTAACCATGTTCTTTCTAGTTACCTCCATTGACTAAAACTAGAAGTATAATGTGAGCATTAATTATCATAGCAAAAAAACACATAGTCAAGAAAATAGTTACTTATAAGATGTATAAATTATTACACCTTCCTTAATCTATGACACCCAAGGTTTATCCTAGGATATTCATAGCCAACTTATATTTAAATCCTTCATTATAGTTCGTGAAGAGTTTGTGAATTCCCAAATCACATCCCCTGAGAGTGTTAAACTAGGTGTGAATCAAGATCCATTTTTGTGTAATAGATTACCTTGAGTCAGGCCCATAAAATCTTTTCAGAGTTTTTACCCCTAGGTATATATGTGCTAGAGACACATCCACTTATAGTATCTAGATATAAATGTATTTCTATGAAACCACTCACTATATCCTTTACCAAAATTTATAGGACATTTTCCTAAACATTAACTCATCCTTATACTTATTCTTAAAGACATACGTAGACATATCCTTAGAAATATACCTAGGAATATCACTAAAGTTTTCTCATTCTAGTTTCCAAAGGTTGAAAAAACCTTTCCTTTGATACCAACTATAGCGACCCAAGCTCAACATAAATGAATATTACATCATTTTATATTAATATTCAATAAATTAAAAAAAAATACATGACTAAGGACCGTAATAGTTTAGTGTCTTTGAAAACCTGGAAACAAAATCATATATCCTGGGGAAAGATCCTCACCAACTCCCATAAATATATCCACCTTTAGTACTTCTACCTAAAAACATTCTTCAAAATAAAGGGAAAGGAAACATAAGAAAGGGTTGAGCTCAGATGCTAAGTAATGGTAAATAAAAGAAATGCATAAGAATAACATGAAAAAGGGTATGGGACTTGATCATAACATTTGGAGATCATACCCTACATATGAGAGATCATAATAAATATTGGCAGTTCATAATACATAGATCATAAGATAATTAAGGGCATAAGTCATGAAATCATAACATAGGAATAATACATGAAATTTATGGCATGAAGATTGGTTTATAATGTTGTGAACATGTATAAGTAGAAACATGTTCACTCATTAAGTTAAGTACATGAAATCAGGCCCCCGTATTAAGTTATGGACATGTAACCAGGTCCATGAATAACATTGTGAATCTATAATCAGTTTCACACATAACCTTATGAACATAAAACCAGGCCCATGCATAAATTTTTGAACATGTAATTAGGTTCACGCATAATATTGCGAACATGCAATCAGGTTCACACAAAAACTTATGGACATGAAAATAGGTCCACCCATAACATTGTGAACACGTAATAAGGTTCAATCATAACATTATGAACATGTAATCAGGATCACACATAAACATATGGATATGAAACTAGGTCTATGCACACATTGTGAACATGTAATCAGGTTCACACATAAAATTTATAATCATGATTCATCCATCATTACCCAATTCATTAGAGAGAGATATATGTCCCACACATATCATAATAAAATCATTCATACATGTGACACAAGATAATAAAAGTTTCATCATATCATGAGCCATAAAAAGAGATAGGTTTCATAAACATAAAATCATAACCCACTAAATTAAATGGGTATCATTAACATTTCATCACATAATAACCTATGAAATAAGATAGGTTTCATAATCAATTCATGAAATCATAACTTGTGAAAAAGTGGGTTTCAAGAGCATAAAACCCATGGAATAGAAATGGGTGCTATAAGAATCATTACATAAAAACATTAACCATTTAGGAAATAATATGAATGGAAAATTTGGATAATTTCTTAGAATGGCTTGAGTAACATCAAAGAATGCCATATTAGATGGAAAATAACTTATAAGGAGGTTTTGATACCATTCATTGAGGTAAATATAATTTCTTATTTGAAAAGTATCTTTAAAACATAAAACCTTTTGAAAACCATTTTATTAAAAATAAACTTGAAATACTATAAATAAATATTTTAAAACATTTTGGAAACCATTTTATTTGAAAAAAATAAAAGATATCTTGAAAATATTTTGAAGACCATTTCTTTTAAAATATATTACAAACTTATAAATAAGGCATGAAAATCATTTTAAAACAATTTTCCTTGAAAACTTATTATAAAGATTGAAAAAAATTTACAACCATTTTCCTTGAAAAATAATTTTAAAACATATAGTTATTGAAAAATTTATTAATACCATTTCTTTTAAAACACTTTTCAAACTAATAAATAAGGCTTGAAAATCATTTGAAAACCATTTTCCTTGAAAAATTATAAGAAATATTGATTTTTTTTTGAAAAAAATTTTCCTTGAAAAATAATTTTAAAACATATAAATCTTGAAAAAGTTTTGAAAACCATTTCTTTGAAAATAAATTTCAAACTTATATATAAGTCTTGAAAGTCATTTGAAAACCATTTTCCTTGAAAACTTATTAATAATCTTGAAAAAAATTTGAAAAATATTTTCCTTGAAAAATAATTTTGAAAATTTTAAATCTTGAAAATGTTTTGAAAACCATTTCTTTGAAATTATTTTTAAAACTTATAAATATGTCTTGAAAATCATTTGAAAACCATTTTACTTGAAAACATATTAGGAAGCTTGAAAACATTTTGAAAACAATTTTCCTTGAAAAAAACTTTTCAAATATATAAATCTTGAAAATGTTTTGAAAACCATTTTCCTTAAAAACTTATAAAAGGAGCTTGAAATTTTTTTAAAAACCATTTATTTTAAAATCTATTTTAAAAATTTTTTCTTAAAAAAACCTTTAATCATGAAAATAAATCTTCAAAGGATTAACAATAGATAAATCCGTACATGTCATACGAGGTAAAAAGAACATTCCTTTTGCACGGTAAAAGGGTTAGATAAATGAATTATTTGGAAAGAGACAATAAGATTCCATTAAAAACACTAGTGAGAGAAATAAGGTTAAAATTTATTTTAATGATCATAGTATATCAGTAGAATATACTTGGAATCCCTTTTTAGAGAATATGGTTTTTCGATCGAAGAGAGGGTAAAGTCAGGATTTGTTAAAAACACTTAATTAACTATATTTTGTACCAAAGTGTAGAAATATGGTACCCATACATGATTATATCATTAATAACCATAGGAGAAGAAAATTCATGAATTCCTTGAGAGATGGGTGTAATATTTCATTAAAGGAAGCATAAACATAAACAATCTTGAAAAGCGATGAGATTGTTTCAATAAACTCTTATCACTTGGTAACTTGGGATCATGCTCTCCATGTAAGAAAATCAAATTAAATGAATCTTATAATATCATTAAAATATGTATATTCATGATATAACATGTAAAATTAAATTATACACACCTCAAAATGAATTTAGTTTCATAAGAAAATATGAGTTTCAAAGAAGGAAAATTAAGACAAAACTATTTTATCGATTTGGTAACTTTTGAAACATTTAACCCATAAAATAAAGTTAATAGAATGGATATTTAAATACCCATAAATTTAACTATATTAATAATTTATTACATACATGGTTATTATACACACCACATAAAATAAATGGGTGGTGAATAAAGCATGTATATCACATAAATAAAAAGTGAGAAGAAATCCCTTTACCTTGTGTCTTGACTCTCATCGTACTCATTCAAGACACCTGTATAATAAATATAAATTTATTATAAATTTTTTACAGAAACATATTCTTATACATATTTGGTTTTATAATGAACTTATATTACCCACCTTTTAACAAATCTATGTTAAGGTTTCACTTTGGGTAATATTCACCTTATTCTTTGCATGCGTCTTAATTTGTTACATATTTGGTATGTATAATTTATATAATGATTTAAAAAATTTAAACCCTAATATAAATATCATTTATATAAATTATATTTGTATTATAATAATCTATATAATATAGAAGTATGAAATAGAATACACCGTTCATGGAGACGGTAGGGCGTACGTACGCATGAACACTATTCCCATTTAATTCTCACGTTGAAAGAAAGAAATTAAAAGAAATATATATATGTATACTTATATATATCATTATTAAAACAGACTTATGATATAATATATGTCTTATATATTCACTAAAATCATCCTTAATACAATCCATGTAGTGTATGAATGTATCATATTGCTTTGAGGGGGCGATAATCCACACTTCCTCAAACGAAATTATCGTATTAACACTAAATGGAAAGTAAAAAGATATGTATTATAAAAATTAATAAATAAGATTAAATACATAATACATATAATATATAATATATATAAACATAATTTCCATCATAATATCCACCATGAGTGGTGGTAAGGAAAATTGAACAATCGTCGTTTAGTGAGGCGGTAGTTCACTGTACAAATAAACAGTATGTTTGTTGTCAATTAGATAGAGGTGTGTGTAAGTGTATGATGAAAATATATAATAAAAATATCCTAGTATATTTAGGATACTGGTTTTTCTATACAACCATGGTAGAAATAAATTGTAGGGGATGGAGAAAGAAAATAAAATAAAGGACTTGAGAGAAGATGTTACCTCTTAATCGGGTACCTTCTTTTGGTTTGTGCCAAAAGGATTCATTGGATTACCTTATGCCCAAATAAAGGATTCTAGGAGTAATGTATGGATGTTTGGAAGTTTATTTGGTAGATATTGTCTGAAAATAAGAGTTTTTAGAGGTGTGGAGAAGAGGGATAGGTGGTGGCCTTTTATAGGGTAGGAAATGGGCTCACTTGGAGTTTTTGAAAACAAGTTAGGTGTACACATGTTATTACCCAAAAAAAGTTATAAAAAATCAACATAAATAAATAATGTAAGGTTTATTGAATAAATATGTCCATAAAATGTGGTTTTTGACAAGTTTCTAGGTCATTTATCCCTAATATTAAGGTTTAGTCCCTAATTAATCTTAATTTGACATTAATCACTATGATTAGTTTTAATCACTTATACTAATATTTTTTGTCAAAAATTAAGTTGATTTTATTATTATATAAATATTATACTAATTACAAGGGTTTAGGTTGTTTTTTCGAAATTCAATTCATAGAATCAGAAAAATTAAGAGTAATTCTAATCCTGCAGATGAGATGAAATTACAGGTCTTTAAAGTAGAAAGAAGTTCAAAAGTTTATTAAGTTTTTATATTAAATTTCAAAGTGAAATTGATTATAATGACCTAAATTTTATTAACATATGTATATTTTATATAATGAGACCTTAAAAAATTTAAAATATAATTTAACATTAATAATTATTTAAACGAAAAGGCAGTTTTAACCTAACAGTAGTATTTTTCACTATTCATCAAAAAATGAAGTTTCTCAGAAAAATCCCTAAAATTCACCCTAAGATAATTTAAAAATTATAAATTCAAAAATTAATTTTATTTTATAAAATTAAATTTCTAAATTTGTCTAAAATTAATTTTATTATTAAAATTGGTTCATTCGAGAAAACAATATTTTTAAACATAAAAGGATTTACCAAAAAATCATATATTTCATTATCAATATGTTTTATTTATATAAAAAATAATGAAAAATATTTTAAAAGTAGTTATTTTTATTAATATTACTAATTTTAATGGATAGGTTATAATTATCTCATTTAAATAATTATAACTGTAAAATGATGTTTCATAGAAACATCAATGTTGCGTGTAACATACACCAAGTCATGGTTTCATGTAACATATGTTGAGTCGATGTTCCATATGAAAGGAATGTTTGAATTAGTGTTTTGATATATATATAACTATTTTTAGTTTCATGTGAAATGAAAATTATTAAAAGGTAAATTAATTCATTTTTTTTACAAAATCTTAGGGTGTTACAATGTTCATTTCATGGTTCCATGGCCAGATGACTTGTGTATAATTGTTGAAGTTCCTATCAAATGTAAATAAAAATAAAAAATTGAAATTAAATTTTATTAATTTTATTATATAAATTTAAATGGTTCCAAATACACACATGTTTTCCAATATAGGGATGATTCTTTTAGTAAAAATGACAACGTTATATGGTTAGTTCATTTAGGCCGTTTTACCGACCATTATGAAATAAATTCATTTTATTTAATTAAATGATTATTAAATAATTAAATAAATTTAAATAAGTTATAATAGAATTATTATAATCATATTTTACCATAATATTCCATCTATAAATATCCTTGAATATGGTGGAGAAAAACAAAGTATGTTGTTCATGAAGGTGGGAAACTAACCATATAGCAAACAATGTTTTCATTTTAGAATCTGGGGGGGTAGAATATGGATATTACACCATAATAATAACATATAGGTATATTTCAGAAATACATGTTACTATTTCTAGGGTTATGGACATCATATGGGGTGGTAAAAGATGAATGAAATTAAATGAAATTTAGTTTAGTGTTTACCTCTCCCTTTGATTGTCTCCTTTTAAGCTACCACTTAAGCCTCCTTAGATTGGTATTTGGATGAGACTATTAGAACTGGTATGTGTGGTAGAGTATTGGTTAGAAACTTTTCAAGCTCCAAGGATTATAATTTGTGATGAGAAGGGGTGGTGATTGGTAGTATTTATAAGGGGAGGAGAGAGATGTTTTTGAATATTATAATCATTAGTTTATTATTTTTAGACCATGTCTACCAATAATATTGATTATTATTACTATATATAGTAAATGTTTCATGTTATTTTTAAATAATGGGTTTCTTACATCATCCATGACTCAAAAATTCTTATATTTATCTTGTAATGTTGAATACTATATTTTACCATATTTCACTATTCACTAATAAATTCAACTATTTTAGAAAAAACCAAAAATTCACCATAATAATTTTTAAATGTGTATAATCCAAAAATGAAATCCATTGTATGAAAATAATTTTATAAATAGGATAAATTTAAATTTTAAATAAAAGTATCATATATTTGAAAAATAATAATTTTAATATTATGATCAATTTTCCCACCCTTTTAAAAATTTATAAAGGCCTCATAAAATTATATTATCATTATAATAAAATATAATAGTAATTATAAAAATATTTTATGAAGATAAACTATATTTCAATTCATTATATTTTTATAAAAATTAAAATAACACATATATGTTTTACAAAAATAAGATCACTTATTTTATCATTTTAAAACATTTATTTACTTATATCATGATATAAATATGAAATATTTTCATTTTATAAGATACATAAATATTATTTTATACTTCAGTATGTGAGGATACTATTTTAACGATTAGGTTACCATTCCTAATAGTTAGATTACTATTCCAATGACTAGGTTAATATTCCAATGGTCATATTACTATTCCAAAGGTCAAGTTTATAATAGTTATATAATACCTCTAATTTCTATTAATATATCATATTTCATTCATTGTTCATTAACTTATATTTTATCTCATGTTTATATATTTTCATTTTCAAAATGCATATTCCATTATTAATATTTGTCTTCATTTTTATAGCATTGTTCACGAGTGCAGTAATTCTGGTGGATCGAGAAGATCCAAATGTTCATATTTTAGTTATATTATTTTCTATTTTTTTATCCCATTATAATATTTTCAATTCTTAGAGAAATTTTATGTTCTATAAATTTAATGTTTAAAATAATTTAATAAAATTTAGTTGTTTTTATCATGTGGTGTGTGTGTGTGTTATATAGTATTGTTTTACTAAACATTTTTTTAATAAGGTAGTGCCTCGATCAAAGACCTAGGTATAATTTATTAAAAAAAATAAAGAAACTACATGATTATAAATTAAAGAAACTTATTATTTTCTTTATCATAAATAGGGATATTATTTTACTAAATACGATACAATTATATATTCATAATGTAAATTCCATTAAAAAAATTATAGTTCATTACATTCTTCCCCTATTATGAAATTTCATCCTCAAAATTTTGTTTTAAAAATTAATGTGGTAAAGGGTGAGGATACTTCTACTACATGGATTCCTATGGTTCTCATGTTTCCTCCTCATACTTATGGTTTATCCATTGTTTTTTGACAAGGTGAGTTATCTTCTTGTGTAGAAATTTATCTCTAGGGTCCAAGATCTCCATAAACTTCTTCTCATAGAATACAGAATTCACCATTTGTACCACCTATGAATTCAGTACATGTGATATATTTGGTATGTACTTCTTCAATATGGATATGTGTAACATTTCATGTACTTGATATAGGGTTGGTGGGAGTGTTAGTTGACAGGCCAAAACTCTGATGCGATCAAGAAACTCAAATGGGCCAATGTACCTAGGACTTATCTTACCCTTATTTCCAAATCTCATGACTCTCTTCCATGGGGATATGTGGATAAATACTTTATCACTAACCTCAAACTTGAGGTCTCATTGATGATTGTCAGTATAGCTCTTCTTTTGAATTTGAACAGCCCCAGTGTGTTGATGAATATTTTTGACATTTTTTATAATTTCCTTAACCATTTTAGGACCCAACAGATTTTGTTCACTTACTTCATCCCAACACATAAGTGTTATACATCTCTTACCATAAAGGGATTCATATGGATCAATTTGGATGTCTTAGTGAAAACTATTTTATGAGAACTCGACCAGAGGAATATGATGATCCAATCCTCTTTTTAAGTCCACTGAGCATGCTCTTAACATGTACTCAAGTGTTTGGTTAGTTCAATCAGATTGGACATCAATTTGGGGGTGATAATCCATACTAAAATTCAACTCAGTGTTTATAGTAGGTTGGAGTCCTTTCCAGAACTTGAAGGTAAATCTTGGATCTCATTCAGATATAATAAACAGTGGTGTTACATGTAGCCTCACCACTTCTATGATGTATATCCTTGAAATTAGATTGAGTGATAAGTCCTATCAAATTATAATTAAGTGAGAATTATTTGTAAGATAATCTACCAAAAACCATATAGAATAATTTCCTTTGGATGTATTCATAAGACCATTGAAAAATTCCATGATGATGTTTCCCTATTTCCATATAGGTATGGGTAATGGATGCATCATCTCTTTGGAATTTTTTCTTTAAGCCTTCACCTACTGACATACTAGGTGATTTAATGTATACTGTGAGAACTATTTATTTATATTATCCCACCAATATTTCTCTAAGGGATATCAATACATCATTATGATTTCTAGCTGGATAGAGAATGTTGAGCTATGTGAATCATTCAACAAATCCTTCTTTATCTTAGGATTTGATGGTATACATAATCATGAACCAAATATCACTACTTATTTATTCATCAATTTTGAACTCTGATGATTTCCCTAATCTTATAACTTACACCATATTTTGTATTTCGACATAATCTCTTTGATAATCTTTTATCTTCTCCAAAGGGATGGTTGAGTAATAGTTTGAGAAAGGAATGATGATATTCCTTCCTTTATGATTACCATGTCCATCCTCTATAAGTCTATAAAGATTGGATCCTTCTCTGTATTCCTTCTTAGAGCATATTCCACTTTATTTGATTTCCTAATATAGTAGTTGATTGAGGATTCATAGTCCTTGATCATCTTTAACCATATTATATGGAGCATATTAAGAACCTTATGTGGGAATATATATTTGAGGCTCTTATGATTCATATATATCTCACACTTCTCTCCATAGAGATAATTCCATTAGATTTTCAATTCCAAGATTAATACAACCAACTAAAGATCATGAATTGGATAGTTTTTATTATGAAATTTCAACTGCCTTGAGGTGTAGTATATCAATTTATAATTCCATATTAGTACAAAACCCAATCCCTTCCTCTAATCATCATTGTATAATAAAAAAATTTATCCACTTGAGGGAAATGTGAGTACTGGTGCTGTGATAAGCCTATTTTTAACTTATTAAATCTCTCTTCACACTGATTATTCCAGAAAAACATCACTCCCTTATGAGTCATCTTGGTTAGCAGTCTTGATAATCATGATAATTTTATCAAAAATCATCAATAATACCCAAATAGTACAAGTAAACTACGAATATCCATTATAGATAATGGCTTGATCCACTACTCAATCACCTTTATCTTAGAAGGGTATATAGATATCCCTTTATTAGTGATAACTTTCCCCAAGAATGATACTTCCTCCATCCTGAACCCACGTTTACTGTACTTTTCATATATATTATTCTTTATAAAAGAATTTAACATAGTATTCAAATGCTCCTCTTTCTCCTCCTTTATTTTGGATTATATCATAATATCATATATAAAGACTACCACAAATTTGTTGAGGTAATCTCTAAACACTCTATCCATTAATTCCATAAATATTACTAGAGTATTAATGAGTCCTAAGGGAATAACTGTGAACTCATAGTGTCTATACCTTATTAAAATGGTAGTCTTGGGAATAAATTCCTTATCCACCTTTAATTGTTGATATCCTGACCAAAGATCCACCTTAGAAAAGAAATGGGCCCCACATAGTCGATCAAACAAGTCATCAATCCATGGAATATGATACTTTTTCTTTATCATGATTTTTTTTGAGTTTATGATAATTAATGCAGATGAGCATTATATATTACTTCACCTTGATTAAGAGGACCAACACAAATAATAGTTAAGCACAAGATAATTTAAAACCCTTATCCAGATTCTCTTATAACTAATTATTTAGTTCTTCGAACTCAATAGTGACTATTCTGTAAGGAGTCTTGGATATTGGAAGACATATTGGTATAATTTTTATTGAGAACTAAAACTATATATCAGGTGTTAGACTAGGTAACTCTTTTTGGTATTCATTAGTATAATCTATCACAATGGGTATGTCTTCAAGCATTATTCTTTTCTTGGTCCCAATCATTTTAACTAGATATTCTTTCTCATAAGGCAATAATATTCATGCCTGAGAAAAATATTCCAAATGATATTCATCCTCCATATAATTAGAGGATGAATTAGGATGTGAAGAGTGATATATCACTTATAAAACTTGATATTGGATTTATAAAGGGATAACCAATCCATTACCAATATATCATAAAACTCCACTAAAGGAAGTATGCTAAGATTTTCTTAAATATTCAGTCCACAAACATTGACTGGGAATGAGCTATATAATTGAGATGTAATAATTTCCCCAATTATTGTTCTCATAGATAACTCAACCTCTATGTTTTGAGGTAGTGTTTGAATAGTTATACTAAACTTTCAATATATTATAGAATGTATAGAACCAGAAAAAAGTACATTCTCTATTCTTGAATGAATAACCAACATTCTCATCACCACATTATTACCAGGATGCACGTCAACAGTAGTGATAGTATATTCTATTCCTTTTTCTCTTGGACCTAGAAGTTGTTATCATTGATTTTCTCTAACAACCTTTGACTTAGGTAATTGGTTTATATAATTTCTATATTCGTTTTAGTTAAAACACTATACCATAGACTTAGTGTTGATTTGAAATTTATTTTCCTCTATCATATTGGTGGTCTTCTTTGTGTCCCATTAGCATTTATTTTCCTTTTTTCCCTTTTTCTAGATATGAAACATATTTATATTCCTTTAAGAAAGTTTTTAATATGAATCTTCCCACACTTTTGACAATTAATAAATGCATTTTTCTTTCCACCATGATTTTTATCCAAGATCTTCTTGAATTAAACTCCATTTTATGATTTGTATCTCTATCCCCTCGAGACCACTGAGAGTCACCAATATCTATCTTGACCTTAAGGGAACAATATAAAATATATTTATAGTAGTCAAAGTCTCAAATTGATAAATATTTTCATTGAATCACGTTTAATACACTAAAGAAATGGTCCACCTTACTTTTAGTGTTGATGATAAATTTGTAGGTGTACCATGAAAGAATTGTGGATTTTTCATCGTATAACCCAATAGACTCATCTTCCTTTTTTTACTATAATAAACTCCCCATATATTTTACGATGGAGATTTCATGGAAAATATTTATTGGAAAATATTTTATTGAATCCTTCCCATTACATTGAATAAATTTCCCCTTTGTAATTCATGTTCTTGATTAGTTTCCACCATTAATTGGCTTCCCCTTCAAGATGATAGACACCCAGGATGAGTTTATCTTATTATGAGTATTAGATGAAATAAAATATATTATCATTGAAGTTAATCCACTATTCTATGATGATGGAATTAGAATATTCACTAAAGGTTTGAGGCCATTTTCTCATAAAGGACTCAACAAAAACTTTCACTTTCTTAGGAAAAAGAGGGAGTTCCACACAATTCAAGTTATTATTCATAGCTTGACTCAACTGAGCCAGTAATTCCATGATGTTCCAAGATCCTAATCCTATAATGTTAGACATATCATTAGGGTAATCATCACATTGGATATCATGTTGATTTTTGGTACGGTTCCTCCCATTTCCCACCATTAACTAAAATTAAAAAAGGGATGAGAATACTAAAACTAAAAATCATATAAATGTGAAAATATGAACTTAGAAGAAATAAATTATTAATTAAACTAATATCCTAACTTATGAGTCTATAGGATTAAATATAGGTTATTCAAAGTAATATTTCTTATTATATTTTCTAATTTATTGAAGTAATTTATAGTGGTTTATAAAGAGTTTGTGAATTTTTCAAAGAATATATCATGGGAGTGTCAAAACAGGTATACAATAAGACCACTTTGTCATTTACCTAGTGATGATTGAGTTAATACTCAATGTTCCCTTTCGGGGGTTATTACCCCTAGGTATAACTATTCTAGGGACATATCAACTTGTAATATCTATACATGGATACAATTTATTAGAAAACACTCACTCTAGACTTTATCAAAATTTCAATATATTTTAATATAATTAGAATTATACTTAGGGTTCTCACTAAAGTATTCTAGTCCTAATCCCCCCAAAAAAAACTTGACCTTACTATGATACCAACTATAGTGACTCAATCCTTTTATACATATTTTTAAATGATTGTTAACATAAACATCCAATAAACACAACCCAAAGATCACGAGGACTAGTGTCTTTGAAAGACTAGGTTTATAATACTTATTGATTAAACAAAAATAAAATGAACTTATTTTAATATCTATAATGATTTACTATCTTCCTTTGATATCCTAAAACTGTATAGGATAGCTTGAGGAATATATAAACAAAAGGGGTGATATAAAAATCCCACTAAGGGAATAAACTCGATAACAAAGAATAACATATGAGTTAAAAGTAAGAACATGATATCATAAAACAAAAGGATCATGAATAATCATATTTAAGAATAACACAAAGGATATGGAATCATAAGATCATGGAAACATGGTAATGTGAAAATAACATAAAACATGACATAAGCATAATTCAAGGTTAACATCCAAGACAACATCACATGGTGGACATAGTCCTATCATGGATTTGTTTTACTTCATAATACCATATATATAATCTCGTGAGACTATAAAATTAAGAAATGAATTGGAGTTATATCTAGGTTCACCCATTATAACATTTACATTCATATGTGTGCCACATAGGAAATCTAACACAAGGCATAAACATAAGGATTACCCATAGAAAGAAATGAGTTGCATAACCAAGTCATAATGCATAACCAGAAGGACTATCATAATGGTCATTATGAAAGAAGGTATTTAAGAATTAATGGATATTAATAAGAATATATCATGATAAATCATGTTCAAGTTAACTGGATACTAGAAAAAGAGTAGATAAATCTCTTTGGAAATGTGCCTCTTAAGCGGGGATTTATGAAAAAGGGTAATGAGTATTTAAAGAGGGTAAAGACATAATAATTTTCATAAAAACATAAATGGAATAAAATTATTTCCATGATAAAATGATAAATTTTATAAAACATGGGCGGTTTTGAACATTTTAAGGAGTGGTGATTTTAATGGGGTAAGAAACAGAGAAGTTCCATTTAATTGAGTTTGCTTATCGAGAGAAATTGAGAAAGAAACCTTTTAAAACATGTATATCCCCATCAAGGAAAGATGAAAAAGGATAGGTATATATTTTTGGTAAATATATATATAATATATAATAATTAAATAATAATATTTGAGTGAGAAATTGTGGTGAGAGATAGAAATCATAACCCCAAATAAAATCAGATGGTTCATAGAGATCCCTTACCAAATGTTCCATAATTATTATACACTTGCACTTAATTTCCTAAATAATAAAATTAAATTCATTAATTACTTAGTTAATAACATTTTTAATGTATAATTTATTTATTATAATTATATTATGTTTATTTACAACCATTTCACCGAGATATAAAGGCTAATTTCTCTTTTCCTAGGGTGTTCGTTTTGTATTTCTATGGTCGAATCATTTGTGTATAATTATTGAAGCTCCTGTAAAATGTGACTATACATATTGAAGTGAAATTAAATGGTATTCATATAAATACATATTGTAACACCCCAAAATTATAAAATAATAACATTTTATTTTATAGTGTATGTGACATGAAACACTGAGCTTAAATAACCTAAAAAATAACTTTCTTTAAATTTAATCTCATCGATAACTTATGGAATACACAAACCCAAGTTTAAATAAACTATAATATAATATATTCAAATAACCTAGAAATTAAATTGGAATAAAGGAATATTATAAACTAAATTATTAAAAATATGGATATTTATAGATTAGAAATAAAATAATAATCATTTAAAAGAAAAAGAAATGTTTTCTGAAAACTGTAGTTTTTCTAAAAGACGGTTTAGTCACGCTTTTCATACATAATTTAAAATTAGTTGTTTCCAATTTTAGAAAATTTATTTGAAAAAATAAACTACATTTTTTAAATAATCATATTAAAATTATATTATGGTGAATTTTCTGATTTTTTCTAAAATATTTTATTTTTCATTTAATAGTGAAAATATTGAATTTTAATTAAAAACAACCTTTTTGTTTAAAGTATTTATAAAGTTAAATTATATTTTAAATTGGTTTAAAATTAAAAATAATTCAATTATACACAAATTAATTAAATTTAGGTTATTTTTCATCATTTTTATATTGAATTTTGACATAAAAACTTTGTAAACGTTTGAACATTTTCTATTTAAAAATACGCTTTCTCATCACGTATGTGGGATTAATTTTAAATTAAAAAATTTCAATAATTTGAATTGAATTTTGAAAAATGTATTCTATATTTTTAATTATATGTATTTATAATTTAAAATAATTTCAAATTAATGTTTCACTAAAATGAATAATTAAAATAGTAAAAATTAATAACTCCAATTATGGTAAAAATGGATTTACCACGGTGTAAAATAAAAATATAAGGGATAAAATGACATAAAAACTTATCTAAAATATTTTTTATAATAATATTTATACCTTATAACTTATATTCTTAATAATTATCCACTATTGGAGCCTTGTGATCTGAAAAAAACAAGGGTGGAATTTATTCTTGTAAAAAATTATAAGTGTGCCACTCACCTCACTTATAAAAGGCCACAATATCCTCTTTTCTTCAAACACTAAAAAATATTTGGTTTGGATAATACCTATCGAAATAACTTTAAAAATTTCTTCCCCTAATATTACAATCCTTATTTTGGGCATAAATACAACTTATGAAGGCTTTTGGTGCAAACCTAAGGAGGATACTAGAAGAAGAGGTAATGTTATTCAATGAGCATATTTATTTTATTTATTTATTAACCTACTTAAATTATTATTAAACTAAGATGATATAATAAAATTAGTATTTTAAAAATACTGGGATATTTTTATAATATGTTCATAACCTAAAACTAACTACACTTCCATTAAATAGGATATGAAATCATCATTCATGTGTATGACCGACTACTGCCTCATGAACCAATGTCATTCATTTTTTCATTAACTTCTCTCATGGTTGGGAATGATGATGGATATAAATTATATATATGATATTTATAACCTAATTATACTTCTTGATTCATTATATCATATGTTCATTTTTTAATTTACATTATGTAGGGGATATAATAACATCGCTTGTGTGTACAGTGGACTACCGCCTCATGAAGCGATGTGATTCTTTTTTCACTACTCTTTTGATGGAAAGTGATGAGGTTAAATTTAATGAATATATGTGATATAAATTAAATAATTATAATTTTAATGACATATTTATTATTATTAAAATTTAATATATATCATTTTCATTCTTACCATTTCACTCAATGAAAGATGATAATGTCATTTGTATACGTGTGGACTACTGCCTTCACGAAATGACGTGACTCTCTTTTCCTCACCAAAACACATGGATGATATATATAAGTATATTTAAAGAAATAATATATTATTTATTATGTTATTATAATTCTTAAAAGGTAAAATATTACTTACCTTATTTCCATAATGATGATTGAAAAAATGGATACGTTACTCATGTGTACGCACGACCTACTGCCTCCATGATTATATCATAATTCATTTATCAAAACCATCATTCATTATTGGTATTAAAATTATAATTGATGCATAAATATAACAATTATTTTATTATTATTAATCTTTATATGTTGAAATAATGATCACTTAGACCAATATTCACCTTCCAAATTCATTTTTGGCACATAAGTCAAATATCATCAAAAAAACCAATGTAAAATTAATTTTTTAATATAAAATAGTAATAAGTGAAATAAAAGGAATAATAAAAATGAAAAATGTTATTTAGAAATTAAATAATTAACATAATTTTATTATTTAGGAATATAAAGAACGTACATGATGAGTCCCACTCAAGGTAATATATTTCATCTCAATTTAATTTCATTGAGGAATATTGTAATGTTGTGTACCTAATTTCTTTTATATGGTGTATATAATAACCCTTTTAAATGTTATATAATTATTAATTAATAATTCATGTAATTTTTAGTTTCAATTTGAATTATTTCATCCAAGGGTATTTAACTTGAAAATTACCAAGTGGTAAAGAATTTCATAACTCAATTTCTTTTCATTGGGTTATATTACCTTTTTATTGTCATTGATATTCTAAGATTATGCATATAATTAATTTTTATTATATTATGTAGTATTTAAACTTATTTTTTTTGGAATTATAGTTGATAAACATAATAAATCCATTTATTAATTCTCACTTTAAAATTATGATCATTATAAGGGTTTATTTTAGAATCTCATTATAATTGAGATTATTTATTATTGAAATTAATTTGAACGAAATTATTTGATAATTGTATAATAAACCCATTTAATTTTATTGTACTATGTTTATTCATGAAATTTTCAAGTAATATTACCATTTCTACTATTTGGTACTTAAAATAATTGAGAAAATGTTTTTAAGAAATTCTGGATTCATTTTATTATTCGATTAAAAATATATTTTATTCCAAAACCATGTTTTCTAAAAATGTTTTAAAAAATGTTTTTAAACTTTTAGAAATGATTTATTAAAAAAAATTATTACTCATTTTGACTTTTAAAAAAACTTTTTTAAAGGAATCTTCTTTTCATTTTCCGAACAAAAAACTTTTCTAACCATTTTATAGTGTAAAAGGAATATTATTTGTAACTTGTAAGACATGTATGGATTACCCACTGTAAGGAACATCCTTTATTTTAATATTAATTTAAAAGTTTACAAGTATAAATTTATATATTTTTTTCATAATATTCTATAAAGTGAGAGTTTTTAAATTTTGGTTTCAAAGAAAAGCATTTTCAAAATATTTTATGTTTCAACAAAGTTATTTAAAAAATGAAAAGGACATTTTCCTCAAGATTTTTTTAAAGATATTTTTATGGTATTTATATTCATCAAAAACAAAAACCATTTATTTTATATATACTCCATTGGGGATATATTGTATTGATACCATACTTATTCTTCCTCTGGATGGCTTGTGATTATTCTGACCATGGATATTATTGACATTCACTTCATTGATTCCTTTTTGTTATCAATAACTTTCCCTTGATATGTTCACTTTAATGTGATCGTTGGATATTAAATTTAACCTAAATATCAATGTAAATTTTCAAGGATAATTTTATTGTTTGAACCATACATCATTTTTTACATATGGTATTCTACATGGAATGTCATTTATTTATCTTGGGAAATATTGATAAATCTGTATTCTTTACTCAATATAGATATTTCATGATAATACATGTTATTATGAATTAAATCAATTATTAGATATATGAGGAATGATTTGGATATGAAGAAAATTGGTGTGACCTTATTATTGATACCCCCTCGATGCATTAATAGTCTTATGGGACGAATCAATTAGCTAGGATGAATTAAATGGGATTATACCCATCAATTTTAAACTATCTTGAGGATAAACCTTAATGGTAGAGGTATCATGTTCCTAGGAAACATGACATATAATAATTAAGAATTTACTTCATTCTGAATTTAGTTATTATTATCCACGTGTTTTTAAATTGATATTATCTCTAGATAAATTTCATTCCTAGTTATTGATTAAATGGAATGTGTTTTCAGTTATTTACCTTTTCATATTGATCAAAACTTTTCTAGTTATGATAGTCATGTTATTGATTAAATTAAATGTGTTTTTAGTGATTTAACTTTCCATATATATTATTCTATACAAATTATTTAAACGGAATGTGTGTTTATTTATTTACCTTTCCATGTTGATTATGATCACCAATTCATGATAGATTTCATTATACTTAAACCCTTATTGACCATTTGATATCAACCTTATTTTTTTCCTTTCCTAAGAATCCATAAAGTGTACTATGGAAGATATGCAATAATATTCTAGAGGGAATAATGATATTTCTGGAAAAAAATATTTTTTAATTTTTGTATTCAAATATAATATGGGAATCATGTATATATCTAGTTTACCAATTCTACTAAACTATTCAATCCTTAAAGATGTAATTACTTGTATCTTATGACAATGTATTAAAGTAGGAATTGGATCTGGGATACTGGGGTGGAGGTTGCTATAGTTAGTATGAAGGTAATTTTAGTATAAAACTTGGGAAGTAGATTTAGGAAAACATAGATTAGGGATTATAACCCTATAATAGACTTTGGGGATAAGTATAGAAGAAGATCCTAATGTTTTGATAAGGTATATATTATGTGGGTTTTCCTAAAAATATATCATTGTATGGATACTACATGTAGACATGGGTTTTTCATAGAGGTACCAAGGGGTAGTAACTCTGAAAATGGTGCATTAGGATTGACCCAATCACCACCTAGTTCATGACAATGTGCCTTACTATGCAGCTGTTTTGACACTCAGGGTATATGCTTAGGATAATTCAAATTTTCATTAAAAACCATTATGAAGGATTTAAATATATGATAAAAATGAATAAACTTGGTTAAACCTAAGCTTTATTATATTGAAATTAATGTATCATGATTTAGACATCCTATAAATGATTCTATGGTTTTCCAACTACAGTTATTTTTGCTCACACAATACCTTTTGGTTTTAGTAAATGGGTGGAACTCGAAGGAATCATGTTAACATTGAACATAAAGGGAAATGTGGTGAATATGATAAAATAAATGGGATGATGATAGGAGTTAAAGATATATGATTATACCTAATAAGTTATCCCAAAATATGATTAACAACTTATAACTTAAGCAACTCTCAAAATCACTAAATAAGAGAAGGATTGGGTTTTCTAAGAGCTTGAGTTATAGAGACCATAGAGGAAAGAAAGCTCAATTTCATTCATGTTTGGAAAATGGAAGGAGATAACCAGGAAAGTGTATCAATGTAATGAGAAACTTCTATATGTGTGGAAAGTAAGTTTATAAAGCAAATAATTTTCGAGTAAAAATGAAGAGTATGATGGAAGGAAATAAATCCCATCCTAGGGATACATTTATAGTTTTTGTCTTAAATGTGGATAAATGAGAGAATATATGAGTTCATTCCCTCATCCAAAGGTTAAACCCTAGACAAAGGAAGGACCTATGTTGAAATAAGATAGTTGAAGTATTTATTGGGATTCTATAATTATATTATATAAGTATTTTTACCAATGGTATTTTGGTACAAGAACCAAGAAACATTTAAGGATTTTATTAAATTTTATAATCATGTACGTCTTTATTAATATAAGAGTTATGGATACCATCTTGGGTTATGGGTTTAAGGTTGATCATAAGTTTAATGTCTTAAATACCCTTTTTCGGTTTTATGTGATGGGTGCCTAGTAAGATTAAGGATATTTTAGAGAAATTTATGTCAAGTATATGTTTTAGTGGAAAGGTTATTTGAGGAATAATGCCATTAAATTTTATAGACATAAGTTTAATGAAATGGATAACCTTTAGGGTTAATATGATCATTAATTATATTTTAATTATTGTCAAATAAGATTATTAGACTTTGTGGGGAAGAATTATATTGAAAGCGACAGTAAAAAGTTATTTAATGATTAATTTTTATTTCAAGTACGTCCATCATATATTTTTTTGGAACTTTATAGAAATAATATTAATATGGCTTTATAAAAAGAATAACCTGCATTCCAGGTGATAACCCGATGCATCCGATAAGGTCATAGGGTTTGAACCCATTACTAAATGACGATAAGGTTTTAATGCCTACCACTTTCCTACGAGATTTCCTGGTTAATATATCCTTTTTTAGTTAAAAAATTTGAAAAAAATAAATATTAATGACGAACTAGTGGTGTTAATTTTTAGGTTTTTATATTAATGTATTATATTGAATAACTTGTGCTAACTGTATTGGTTTTGGAAAATAGTTAGAGATAAAATAAAAGAATTTTCACTCTTTTAAAGATCTTATAATCCATTTAAAGTGAAATTTAGTGATTTAGGCATACAAGATTCATTTTTAGATATTCATTTCTTAGAGTAAGCGATGAATTAGATACTGATCAACGTACAACCATGAGATATTCTTATGAAATAGAAATGTATCAATTAAGTATATTTCCTTATATTATTAGACAGTAAAATAATTCCTAAACTCTAAGAAAAGGACATTAAAAAAATATCATCTTAATACATTCATGATTTATAAATTAAATAGTGCTTTAAATTATAAAAAATTTATGGTTTTTATCCCCTTAACATTCCATTGATGATTCACTTTGTTGTGATCAATGATCTCAATCACTCTCTATAATTATTTATGTTTATCATCCACGTATATATATTCACTTGAAACCAATGTTCTCATACTTGGGAACCTAGTTATGTGTTATTACATATGACATTTTTTATTCCCTTTCTATCTTATTAATATAATTTTCTATTAACTCCTTTTATGATGTTGGTTTTCAATAAAAGAATTTTCAAATATTAAACCCTTGATTACCAATATCAAGTTCATATTGTGAGGATGAAATTTATTTAAGTTAGGGAGAATGTAACCATCCAAAATTATAGAAGAATATCATTTTATTATATATCTTACAAGACACACAACATTTAGCTTAAATAACCCCTGAAATATATTTCTTTAAATTTAAGCTCTTCGATAGCTTACAGAATACGCAACTCCGAGTCTAAAAAAATTATAATATAGCATACTGGTATAACCTATATATTAAATTGAAAGGTATGAATAATAATAAATAAATTATGAAAATTATGTATATATATTGATTAGAAATAAAATAATAATCATTTAAAATAAAAATAAATATTTTTTAAAAAATTGTATTTTTTCTAAAATATGGTTTAGTCATACTTTGCACACATAATTTAAAATTAATTTTTACCACTTTTAGAAAATTTATTTGAAAAAAATAAACTTCATTTTTGAAATCATAATATCAAAATTATCATATGGTGTTTTATTTTATTTTTCTATGATATTTTATTTTTCAACAAATAGTTAAAAATGATGAATTTTAATTGAAAACTACCTTTTTGTTTAAATTATTTATAAACATAAATTGTATTTTATATTGGTTTAAAATTAAAATTAGTTAAATTTTATGTCAATTAATCCAATTTAATTCATTTTTATCATTTTCATATTGAATTTTGATATAATTTTAATAAACTTTTGAACATCTTCTCTATAAAAACCCGCTTTCTCGTCGCGTCTATGAGATTAATTTTAAATTAAAATTTACCAATTATATGTATTGAATTTGGAAAAATGTATTCTATATTTTTAATTAGAATAATTTATAATATCTAATAATTTAAACATAATTTTTTTACTAAAATGAATAGAGAAAACAATAAAAATTAGTTATCGCGATTAAGTTAAAATGGATTTACCGGGGGGGGGGGGGGGTTAAACTAAAAATATAAGGGTTAAAATGAACTAATAAATTGTCTAAAATCTATTTTTATTAACATGTTTCGACCTTATAACTTCAATTATTTATAATTTTCTATTATTGTATCCCTATGACATGAGAAAAATGTGGGTTGAAGTCATTGTTTTCAACAATTACAAGTGTGCTACTCACCACACTTATAGACGGGCACCCCTAAAATCTCTTATTCACACACTAAAAAATATATGGTTCAGCCAATACCAAAACAAATAATTCCCAAATTACATCACCTTATACTAGAATCCTTACTTTGTGTATAACTACAACCTAGGAATGATTTTGGTGAAAACCTAAGGAGGATCCCCGAAGAAGAGGTAACGTTATTCGACAGACATTTTTATTTTATATATTTATACACTTACTTAAATTAATATTAAAAAATGATGATATAATAAAATCAGTATATTATATATACTAGAGATTTTTTATAATAAGGTCATAAACTGAAACCATATCCACTTCCATCAAATGGGTTATAAAATCATCGTTCGTGTATACTGAGGACTACCGCCTCATGAACCGATTTCATTCGTTTTACCCATTAACACCTATAATGGTTGGGTATGATGATGGATATAAAGTATATACATGATATTTATAACATAATTATACATCTGGAGTAATTATATCATATATACCTTTTTTACTTTATATTATGTAGATAATACGATAACATCGCCCATGTATACAACATACTATCGCCTCGCAGAGTGATGTGGTTCTTTTTTCACTAATGATTTCTATGGAGAGTGATAAGGATAAAGTTAATTATTATACGTGATATACATGAAATAATTATGATATTAATGAAATATTTATCATTACAAAAATATAATATATATCATTTTCATTCTTACCTTTTCACTCAATGAAAGATGATAACATCGTTCATATAAGTGTGGACAACCACCTTCACAAAATGATGTGACTCTATTTTCATCACTAAATAAAATTAATGATACATATAAGTATATTTAAATAAATAATATGTTATTTATTATATTATTATATTTCAAGAAATATAAATTATTACTAACCTTCCTCCCATAATGATCATTGAAAAAATGGATACGTTACTCATGGATTCATACAACCTACCATCTCTATGACCGTAATGTAATTAATTTATAAAAAACATAATTAATTATTGGTATTAAAATTATAATTGATGTATAAATATTATAATTATTTAAATATTATTTTTTTGGAGATGTTGAAATAATGTCCACTTAAACTAATAGTCACATTCCGATGTAAATTTTGACACATAAGTCAAATATCGCCGAAACATGAGACGTAAAATTAATTAATTAATATAACATGGTAGTTAGTGAAATAAAAGGAATAATGAAATTGAAAAATGTTATTAAGAAATTATATAATTAACATAAGTTTATTATTCAAGAATATAAAGAACGTACGTGATGAGTCAGACTCAAGGTAAGGGATTTCGTCTCAATTTCATTTCATTGAGGCATATTTTAATTTTATACATCTAATTTATTTTATATTGTGTATATAATGACCATTTGAAATGTTATATAATAATTTATTAATAAATCATGGTATTTTATGTTTCAGTTTTCACTATTTCATCTAAGGGTATTTGACTTGAAAATTACCAATTGTTAAAGAATTTCATAACTAAATTTCTTTTCATTTGGTTATATTACTTCTTAGTTATCATTGATATTATAAGATTTTGTGTATAATGAATTTTGATTATCTTATGTTGTATTTAAACTTATTTTATGTGGATTTTATATTGATACACATAATTGATTCATTGATTAATTCTCACTTCCACGTTGTGATAATTATAAGGTTTTATTTCCCAATCTCATTCTAATGGAGATTGTTTATTCTTAAAATTTAGTAGAAGGAAATTATTTGATAATTTTATAATAAAACCATTTAATTTTCTTATCCTATGATTATTCATGATATTTTCAAGTAATGATACTATTTTACCACTCTTTGGTGCTTAAAATATTTTAAAAAATGTTTTTAAGAAAATAAAACTTCATTTTACTATTGAGTCATAAATCCATTTTATTCGAAAAACATGTTTTCTAAAAATGTTTTTAACCTTTTATAATTTATTTATTAAAGAAATTTTACCCATTTTTTAATTTTTACAATTTTGTTTGAAAGGAATCTTGTTTTCATTTTCTGAACAAGGTTCTTTTATAACTTTTTTATAGTGAAAAAAGAATGTTATTTTTAACTTTTACGACATTTATAAATTACCCTCTATTGTGAACATCATTTCTTTGAAGATTAATTTGAAAGTTTACAAGTATATTTTTAAATATTTTTTTTCAAAATATTATGGAAATTGACAGTTTTTAAAAGTGGTTTTCAAGGAAAAGTATTTTCAAAATGTTTTATCTTTTGGATAAATATTAACAAATCCATATTATTTCCTCAATACAGATATTTGATGATAAGGAGCATTGTTTATGAATTAAATAGATTATTTAATATATGAATAATTTTTTGGATAAAAAATAAATATGTGGTTCCTAGTTATAGATATCCCATGGATGAATTGGTAGTCTAATGGGATGAATTTGTTGGCTAGACTTAGTTAAATATAATTCTACCCATCAATTTTAAACTATCTTGAGGATAGATATTAATGGTAGAGTTATCATGTGCCCAAGAAACATGATGACTTGTAATTAAGAATTACCTTCATTAATAATTCATTTATTATTATCCATGTTATTTTCTCAATGATATTAACTTTTGATGAATTTAATTCTAAATTATTTATTAAATGGAATGTGTTTTCAGTTATTTACCTTTCCATATTGATCACACCTTATCTAGTTATGATAGTCATATTATTGATTAAATGGAATATGTTTTTAGTTATTTACATTCTCAAATTGATTATGTAATCCAAATTATTTAAAAGGAATGTGTGTTAAGTTATTTACCTTTCCATATTGATTATGCTCATCAATTCGGGATAACTTCTGACGTACTTAACCCTTGCTGAGTATTTGGGATCACCTTTATTTTGTTTTCTTTTCCCAATAATGCAAAAATAATACTAAGAAAGATATGAAATAATATTCTATATTGAATAATGATATTATAGAAAAAATTATGTTGTAATTTTTATATTCAAATGTAATTTGAGAATCATGTATGTATCTAGTTTACTAAGAATACTAAACTGTTCCGTCATTTGAGTTTCAATTTGTATATTATGAAAATTTATTAAATAATACACTAGATATGAGCTACTAGGGTTTGGTACGATACATATAAATTGAAATGGTCCCAAATACCCATATATGTTATGACAGAGGGATAAATATTTTAGTAAAAATGCTAACGTTATATGGTTAGTTCATATAGGTCTTTTTACCAACCATCATGATATATATTGTTTTATTTAAATAAATGATTATTAAAATGTCAATGAACTTGAAATAATATATAATATACTTATTATAATCATATATGCCCATAATATTATTTTTATAACTAGCCTTGAAGGGAGTGGAGAAAAAATAAGTTTGTTGTTCATGGAGGTGATAAACCAACCATATTGTAAACAAAATTATAATTTTAGAATATAAAGTTATAGGGGATAGAATGTGGATATTAAAACATAATAATAACATATCTGTATATTTAGGATAATTATTCTACTATGTCTAGGTGGATGGTGATCATATGGGGTGGTTTAAGAATAATAAAATTAAAAGAAATTGAGTTTAGTGTTTACCACTCCCTTTAATTGTCTATTTTTAAGATACCAATTAAGGATCCTTAGAATGGTCTTTGGATGAGGCCAACAGTACTATTATGTGGGGTAGAAGATTTTAAATGGAATTATTTTGAAATTTTGAAAGCCACAAGGCTTCGAAGTTTTGAGGAAAAGGGGTGGTATTTATAAGGGGAGGAGAGAGATTTTTTTTTGACTATTAGTATCACCAGTTTATTATTTTGGTACAAGAATACCAATAGTTTTTATTCTTATGAATAAATATAGTAAATTGTGAATATTAATTTTAAATAATGGGTTCTTACATCATCCATGATTCAATAATTCTTGTATTTATATTTTAATGTTAAATATCATATTTTATTGTTTTTTACTATTAAAAAAAATTAAACTATTTTAAAAAATACAAAAGGTGACTTTAACAATTATTCAATTTTTATTTTCCAAGAATGATATAAATTTTTTTAATTTTTTTTAGGAATTCTATAAAATTAATTTTTAAATAAAATCCAAATTTATTTGAAAAATACTATGTTTAATATTATGATCAATTTTCTAACCATTTAAAAAATTACTTAAGATTATTTTATCATTATATTACAACATAATATTAATTTATAAATCCATTTTATGAAGTTAAAATTTCTTTTAAATCATTATATTTTTCATAAAAAATAAAATATAACACATATGTTTTATAAAAATAGGAACACTTATTCTATCATTTTAAAAAAATTTATTTACTTTTATAATGATATAAATATTCAATATTTTCATATTATAAGATACCTTAATAATATTTTACACTTACATAGGTGAGGATATTACTCTAATGGCCAGGTTATAATTACTAATGATTATATTAATATTCCAACAGCCAAACTACTATTCCCATAGTCAAATTACTATTCCAACAGTCAAATCATTAATTGTCATATGAGATCCCTAATTTTTATAAATACCTCAGGTTTCATCCATTATTTATTCACTTGTATTTTATATCAAGTTTATATATTTTCATTTTCAAAATGACTATTACATTACTAATTTTATTTTTTCATTTCTACAGTGTTATTATCGAGTGCGATTATTTAAGTAGATCAAGAAGATCCAAATTTTCAAATTTTAGTTATCTTATTTTCTATTTTTTATACCATTGAAATATTTTTAATTATTGTGGCCATTTCTATTTTCTAAATTTAATTTTTAAATTAACATAATAAAATGTAGTTGGTTTTATCATGTGGTGCGTGTGCATTATAAAATATAATTTTAATAAACATGACACAATTATACATTCATAAGGGAAATTCCATTGATAAAATTATAGGTAGTTACATATCCATTATCTAAAGACACTAAACCATTACAGTTTTGGGGAATGTATTGTTATGATATGTTCTAAATATTCATCTAATTTTATATAATATTTATATATATATTTTTTGGGTTTCTATAGTTTATGATATGTATTGAATATTCATCTAAAAGATATAATATTTATGTATTTAATATTTGGGTTAGCTTAGTTGGAATCAGAGAAAGATTTAGTTATTTTTGGATATTATGATTAGAAAACTTTTTTTTAAATCCCTAGGATAAGTACAAGTGTAAGATAATATATTAAAGTTTTTGTAAAGTAAATATTATTTGAGTTTCTTTGAAAATAAATCCCTGTATGGATATTAAAAGGTAGATGTGGTTGCAGCATAGATTCACCTTGGGGTAACCACTTTGAAAGGGGAAGATTGGGTATTACCTCGATTGTTACTAGTGCATGATGAGTGGGCATAAGGCTATAAACATGGATAGAAAATATCAGGGGACATGTTTAGGTTTATTCAAATTTTATTTATAAATAATTATTAAGGATTTGAAAAGATAATGACCATATATTACCTAGGTTAAACATAAGGTGTCATAGATTGAAAAGAAGGTGTCATGATTTAGACATTATATGAATGATTATTTATTATTATATGATTTCTAACTATGATTATTTTTGTTCATGCTATAATTTTTTTTTGGTTTGAGTTAATGGATGAAACTAATAAGAATCATGTTAGCATTGAATTTAATAGAAAATTAAATGTTTTTACTCCTGAGAAACGAAATATTTTGGGAGATGAAATGAAGAATATTGTTACTATTCTTACATAAGTTTCTCATGGTATAAATAATGATGAGATTATAAATGAGAAAGTGAGGAAAAAACTCACCATTTATTCCATCATGAGGGAACATCCACTTTCTTTTAGGAGGTCCAATGATCCAATAATCACTGAGAAAAAGACTCATACCACTGAAATGATATTTTCTGTTCTTTAATGTTCAAAGCATGAAAAAGTTATTTGTGGTTGTTTATAATTTTGAAAGATAAACATATAAATGGTGGACTCTTGTTAATAAAATGAGGAAACAATAATAAATTGACTCTTTTTATTGTTGATACATTAGAGTTTTAGTAATTTGAGTTTTATTATTTTGATAAATTGAAAACCCTATATTGAAAATTGTTTAATTATTTTATAATAATTAAAGTTTTACTTTAATTGAATAATTATAAATTTAATATCCATTTCATTATTTTTTTCATTATAAATTGGATATTTTAGTTAAAATTAAATTTTAATTAAAGTTATTTTGATTAATTGAAATTAGTTTAACCATATCATTAAAATTTAATTATTTTATGGTTTATAATTTATATAATAATTTTATTTAATTTTTATTTAATTCATTCATCATTTATTATTATTATTATTATTATTTTTGGTGAAAAAATAATTTTATAAAAATTTTATCCACCCTTATGTATTCTGTGTATATTGGTTTTACCCTTACACATGTTTTTGGAAATATATTTTTAACTTTATATAAGTTCCCTACTACCCTTATATGAGTATTATAATTTATCCTTTAACCTTAAGTAGGTTTTTAAATCTTGTTGTTACCCTCACACAACTTTTGTATTACCTTTACATAGGAAGTTTAATTCTATGTTTACCTTTACATAATTGTCTTGTTCCTTTACGCAATATGTATAGATTAGTTTTTACCCTTAAGAAGATTTCACCCACCCTTAGTAGCACATAAGATTTATATATTACCCTTATAAAGGTTCTTTACCCTTATGAAGGTCCTTTACCCTTACGCAAGTACCCTTATGCAATTTTTGTACCCTTACATGAGATATAATTTACCTTTAAGCAACTATTTTTTACTATTATGAAATTAAATTTTACTCTTACATATGTATTAATTACCCCTACACATAACTTCTTGTACCTTTATGCATGCATATCTACCCTTAAGTAATTTATTCAAATTTTTAGTTACCTTTACATAGCATGATAATTACCTTTAGAAAATATGTATAAAATACTAATTATCCTTATCCAACATCAAGTTTACCTTTATACAGTGTATACAGTCAGTTTTACCTTTATATATATATCTATTTACTTTTACAAAACCTTAGAGATTAATATGTTACCTTTTAGAAACTTATTTGAATTAAAATTTACCTTTATATAATATATGTAAAAATTATTTTACCTTTATGAAACCCATGAAAAATAGATTATACCTTTAAAAAATGTTTATAATTTAATTTATACCCTTATATATGTTATATGTTTATCCTTATAAAACTTTACCTTTATAAATACCTTATAAAAAATTTTAATTCATATTCTTGGTTTAGAATTCATTTCTTATTTTTCTTTCCCATAGAAAAATAAGATCCTCAACAGAATGAATCATGAAGAATAAATTGTTGAATTTATATGGGATATTCCAAATATAGGTAATGGATGTTTCCAAATTTATTTTTTAACTATTGGTTTAAATATGTGATTGAATAAATAAGAAACATTTCATGGGGAATATCCTCATGACTTTTGATTAAGATTATCCATTAGGGATTTTTAGTATAAATAAATCTAAATAAAATTAGTGAATAGATATTAAGCACAAAAAATTGATGGAGCACTAAATCGTTGAGATATAAAAATTTCAATCTACCATTTTTTGTAGATTCTTGGTTACTATAATATTCTTTGTACTGTATCAATTCTTGAAGGGATAAAGATCATTGTTCCACTATGGTTTATTCAGCAACAACTTCATTTTTTAGTTTGTTTTATTATTTTGTAGGAGTGTATATATTTTATAGTTATCACATACAGGTTATTCCTCATTCAAAAGGTAGTGTATGGTTATTCTTACTTGATCAAATATAAGAAACACATAGGTTGTGTTAAGGTTATGATTTATCCTTTGTAAAAAGTCAGAAAGGTTTGGTCTATCCATAAATTAGATTGGGTTCTTTCTATTCTCAAAAATGGTAGGTAAAATTTTGTCTACCTAGTAATAGTCTAGTTTAAAATTTACACCCATGATAGACTTGTTCTTCACTCTGTTTTAGTGGGTACCAATCCTCTCACCGAGTTAGAGGAAATTGGAGAGTGGAGTAGGATCTTAGTGATATAAACCACTATAAAAATTCTAATGTTATTTATTTTCTATTTTTATTCCACTTATTATATTATTTAATCCCTCAGTAATATTAATCTATTATTGTGATTACAATAAAAAATAATTTGATAATCTTGATTAAGATAAAAATGTTTAAAAGGACTATTCACCCCCTATAGTCTACTTGCTATCCATAATTGGGATAATAATTAGTATTAGAGAAGGTTCCTTAAAATTATAGTTTTTTCTATGTTATATTTTTGGATACTATTTATCTTCTTTGATAGGTTAATTTTGGATTTTTTTATTTTTATTGTGAAAATATTATCCTAGATCGAACACTCTAAGGAAAAGATCATTTTTTTTCAATATAATGTTAGGAAAATGAAGTCATACATTCTCTTAGACCACCTCACTTCAATGGAAGTGATTATTCATATTAGAAGGATCATATGGAGGTATTTTTAAAGAATACTGGAATTGAATATTTTACTATCATGATTAAACCATATAAACTTCCTATAGTAGATTTTGATATATTAATTGGAAATGATGCTACCAAGTATGTTCTAGATTATAAAATCATGCATTTACTTTATTGTGATTTAAGTAAAAAAAATTAGTCATATTTTATCACGAAAAACTAGTTATGAAATTTTAAGGCCTTTACAAGTCACTCATCATGACATTGATAAGTTGCAGTGAACCAAGTTATGAATACACCATACAAAATTTTAGGAATTTATAAAGTATAAACAGGAGAACATCAATGAGATACATAACTGATTTACCAAGATAGTTAATGACATGGTTTCTCTTAGGGAGACTATGAATAATGAGGTGCTTATGAAGAGAATACAAATATAATTACCTAATAAGTGGAAATCAAACATGGTTACAATTGAAAAATTAAAGTATTTTACTAAATATACTATGGATTAATTGATCTAATCTATTATTCACTACGAGATGCAATTAAATAAAAATTATAGTTAAGTTTTTGAAAATAAGAAGGGACTATAATTTAAATATTATCAGTATATTTATTATAAATCTTCTTATTAAAGTGAGATATCTTCAATTAGAGAAAAAAAATGATTTAAATCAACTTTCTAAATGTTTGAAATACCTTTTGAAAAAGGAACAAAGTTCAAAGGAAGGAAGACCAAATAAAGATAAGAGTCATTTCAAAAGGAAAATATTTATGGGTAAATCTACTATTTTTTATTATAAATTCATGAAACCCAGCCATACCAAATATGATTATCCCAAACTAAATAAGGAAGGGAAATAAAAGTAGTACAAAAAGGAATTAAAGCAACCATATCATAATGGATGGAGTTATATTGAGAAGTCAAGCTCAATAAGTGAGAAATATGAAAGTGAAAATGAAAATTGTACTCTTGATTTTATGGATACACATGAATAGGTACCTAAATATTTATTTCCACCTTTATTAAAACCTACTTGTGTTACTACAAATTCTAGTTTTGAAACTAATTTTGAATCCTAATCAAGTTATAGTGATGAAATACAATATGAAACCAATGGTTATATGGAATTAAAATAATATAATGAAAAATTATAAGAGGGTGATTTAAAATCTATACAATTTCTTTAATACATTAATGAAAAATAGGTTTAGATTAAAAATGAAATTTAAATGTCTTTTAAAGAGAACAAGAATGATATGCTGCATATTCTAATTGTAAGGAGATATAAAATCTTTAAAAAGTAAATATGAATTTAAGAAATGAGAGTGAATGAAATAATACATTTATGTCTAAAAATAATTGAGATCAAGAAATGTGATTTGAATTGGATTTAGATGATATTTCTAAAGTTGAGAAAGAGTACAAGAAGCTAAGGAGGAAAATAATATACTAATAAATTTAGATTCATGCTTCAATGATAAAATCTAGATAGATTCGGAAAATGCTCAGAATGGGAATGAAAATCTTAAAAATAAATATACTTATTTAAAATAAACTCTTTCAACTTTTATATAAGGGAAAGAGAATTTTGATAAGATGATGTTCATGAATAAAATTAATAGAGACAAATATGGATTTGGTTACAATAATAATTTTCCTAAAATATATAATACTATATTTGTTATGATCACCAAGGGAAAGGATTATAATGTTACCTTTCTTAAGTATTGAACATTTGGAAACTATGTTTCAGAATTTTCTTTAAGTCATGTTCAATCATTAGGACACAAGAAGGTATTTCTTTCAAAAAATGATTTCAATGTTAATAAGAATAACAATTGTACAACATGGGTTTCCAAAGGATCATATTTAAATAAAATAGGTCCCAAGAAGGTTTACATTCCCAGGTAAGTATTTTTATTTAGTCAACATACTTTTTCTATATTTTTTATAAAATATGGCATGTTTGAATGCATCAAACTATTTTTTTTCTCTCTGGATAGTGAGAATGATCTTATTTTTTATGGTTTACTAGCAAATGATTATAACCAATTTTTTATTCTTTGAAAATTTATTTCAAATTCCTTGAATATCTTTTTAAGAAATAAATCAATTTAGGGGGAGCATATATACTGAACATATTCTTAAATTATTCTTATATTCACATTTAATTGCATCAATTTAGGGATAGTTTCTCCCTTATGTATAAAATTGTGTAACATGTTGAATTTATTGAATTTATACTCATGTTTATAGTACATATACAATTTAGTATATGATGATTAGTTTTTGTAAATTTTTATCTAAATTATTGTGTGTTAAGGGGCGTTTTGAATATATATTTTTTGATCATCTCACCTTGTTTATTGTATATTGTTTTTTTATGTAAGCATGTTCATGTATAGTAATTTCTTTCACCCTCACATGTAAATTTGAATACATATTGATCTTTGAATATTTTTTTTGCATTATTAAAAATAGGATGTTAATTTTAAAAATTGGGAATAATTTTTTTAAAAAAATTGTATTTTTGGTTCTTATTGAAAAATTTAAAAAGAGAATATTTTTAGGACAATTTTTTTGAGTTTTTTAATTTAATGTTTAGTTTTTCAAGTTTAAAAAGGGGGGGGATTTTTAGTGTTGAGACACTAGAGATTTTTTTAAATTGAGTTTTATTATTTTTATAAATTTAAAACGCTCTTTTGGAAATTGATTAATTTTACTATGGGAATTAATGTTTTACTTTAATTGAATAATTCTAAATTTAATATCCATTTCCTTATTTTTTCATTATAAATTACATATTTTAATTAGAATTACAGTCGAATGAATTTTTTTTTGATCAATTGAAATCAGTTTAATTATATCTTTAATATTTTATTATTTTATATATTTATCATTTTTATAATAATTATTTTTAATTATTATTTAATTTTTTCATCAATTATTATTATAATCATTATTATTATTTTTGGTGAAAAACTAATTATCTAAACATTTTATCTACACTTATGCATTCTGTGTATATTGGTTTTACCCTTAAGCATGTTTTGGAAATTTATTTTTACCTTTTTATAAGCTCCCTATTACCCTTAGTTGAGTATTATAATTTATTCAATACCCTTACATAGGTTTTGAAATAATGTTATTACCATCATGTAAGATTTATATTACCTTTAGGTATGAATTTTAATCCTATGTTTACTATAATTACCCTAGAAATTTACACATATTATTACATGATTTTAAACATAATTACCATTAAATACAAACCAAGGATTATAAAGTCTATTGTCTTTGCAGGATTAGGTACATAAAACTGAAAAAATGAATCTAAGATGAAAAAATATTTTATTTAAACTATATAATGAGATCCTAACTCCCATTAAGCTCTAAAATCTACATAGGGTAACCTGGGGAATACATGAAAAAAGGTATGAGTTAAAAGTCTAGTAAGAGAATATAACATATGAATAAAGCATAACACATGATTTAGAAGGCATAACATGATGACATAAAAAGGCATGAAACATGAATAAACATATGAAAGCATAAAATATAGAACATGGGATATTGTAATCATATAAATGTGGATACAATATAAAAAATGACATAATCATGAGTCAAGGATAATCACTAAGACCATTGCATATGGTGGAGAATGAGTCAAGACTAACCACTAAGACTATTTCACATGATTAACATGAGTCAATGCTAACCACCAAGACTATTTCACATGAAATCTCATGAGAATAAACATTACACAATGCATTGGAGCACTATCTAGGTTAACCCATCATAAAATGTTCCTGCATATGTGTTCCACCAGAATACTCAAACATAAACAAAAGGGTTATCCATGGAAAGAAACGAGTTTCATATTCTTGTCATGGAGAATAAAAAATGGGCGTATCATAAAATTATCTATGAAAGAATCAAATTAAATAAAAAATTCACGTCTATAAGGTAATATAGGAATATATAATGACATATTATTCCCAATTGAAGTGTAAATATGTAAAAAGAATGTTTAATAAACTTTAGAAATGAATCATTTTAGTGTATTTTAAGAGGAAAACACATATTTGTTTCCAAAAAACCAAAAATTATCCAAGATAGTTTTCATGATAAAATTATTGATTTTATAAAATTAATGTTGGATAAAAAAAAATTATGGATTGGACTTGAAAATGGGTAGGAAATCAGGAAGTTCCCTTTAATCAGACTTGCTTATCAGGAAGAATTTAGAATAGAACCTTTTTAAAACATGTATATCCCCAAAAAAGAAGGATGAAATGATTTGGGTACATGATTTTGGAAAATTTACATAGATTTTATAATAATTATATAAAAAATAAATAAGGGTTATATTGGGGTAAATAAAGAGAAAGCGTAACTTGAAGGAAAAATCGAGGTTCAGAAAGAATCCCGTACCTTATATCCGAAAGTGATCTTCACTTTATCTTAATGTCCTATATAATCAAATTAAATCAATAAATTAATTAACTTAAAACCTTTTAGACATGTATTTTATTTTTTATAATTTTAATAAGTTCATTTTTGGTCCTTTTTATGGGTTATAAGATAAACCTTTGTCATTCGATAACATTCATTTCTTAGGTTTTCACGATCGGTTTACTTGTATACTTGTATGGGAAATAATATATGATGAGAATATTTTTATAGAATTGAAATTATATATTATTAATGAGATTTAATAATATTGAATGGTCTTATATTTAATTTTTTTTCCAGATGTGGGGATGATTCATTAGATAAAAAATTAATGATAATCATTTAGATTATTTTGGTGTTTTTTGATCATCACAAACTAGTTTTGTTTTATTAATTAATATCATGTATATATGTAGTTGGTGTTTGGCATAGTGGTAAGAACCCCATAATAAAACATGAAAAATTGTGGTTTAAAACCCATTGGGTGCAAGACTATAGCACCTATGACACTATAACGGTGGCATGACTGTAGTAGTAGCAGCGGCGGGAACTGTAGCAGTGGCAGGAATTGTAGGAGGCATGTACTGTAGTAGTACTATTCAAAGAATGGGCCTTGGGCCAAAAAATTCTGGCCTATTGGACATGTAATGGGCTACATGTCCATTGGGTCTTCAGACCAAAAACATATTATATAATAAAGGGGGTAGTTGGGTGGGTTATCCCTTGGGAGGCTATGACCTACCTTTCAAGCATGTGTGTGTTTGATGTAATTGTACCCCCAAGCACCTAATATAATTTTTTTATCATGTATATATACTGGTTCCAAAACATTAAATAGGATTTAATTTATATATTATAATTTGTTTTAACTATAAAAATGGTTTTATGACCATCCTTGAAGGTAGTAATGAAAATTGAAAACTCATCATCCTTGAATGCAATAAATTAACACATCACGGATGATGATTTCATTTTTAGAATAAAAGGGGAGGGGAAGAGAAATAATGTTGGAGTATTCCATAAACACAATAAAATTATAGTATATAAAGATACAAGAGTTATCACATCACTTGGATAAGGGTATGTTAGGATAGAATAAGAATATAAAAGAAATTGAAAATAAATTAAAAGAAAAAGAAAGAGGTTTTTACCTCTTGAGTTGTTCTCCCCGAGAACCTACTTAGAGGAATGGGTTTTGGTATTTTATTGAGACCATAAACTCTAGGACATAGGGAAGATACTTGGGAAGAGTATTGTTCATAAATTTGACAAGCTTCAATTATTAAGAGGTGTGAAGAGAAGTGGTGGTGAGAGGTGGTATGTATAGTGGATGAGAGGGGTGTTTTCTCATTATTTTATTCATTAGTTTATTATTTTACCTCAAGACTAGGAATAGTTTTATAATTATCACTAAATATATTAAAATAATTAAGGCTATTTCTATATTATGGTTATTGCATAAGAAAGGACTCAAGGAATAGTGTATTTAACTTATAATGTATATATACTGTAAATTTTAGTATTTTACTATTCATAAAAAAATCATGTATTTTAGAAAAATAAAAAAAATTCACCCTATCCATTTTTAAATATTAAGAATTAAAAAATGATCAAAATTTTATGTAAATAATTTTTTAAATATGAGAAATATAATTTTTAATAAAAATCAACATTTACTTGTAAAATACCAATTTTAAAATTACAAATGGTTTTATAACACTTTAAAAGATCAATTAAGGTATCATAAAATTATCTTATTATCATAAAACAAAAAAACATAAATTTAGGAATACATTTTATGAAAATAAATTTTATTTTAAATCATTATATTAATTCTAAAATTTAAAATAAAAATTTATGTTTTATAAAAATATCAACACTTAATTAATAATTTCTAAAACATTTATATACTTATAAAATGATATAATTATATTATATTTCCATTTATAAGAAGCATAAATTTTTTTTTAATTTCATGGGTGCAGTTACTATTCTATTAGTCGGTTTACTATTCATAAGGGTCATATTACTTTTCCAAAGGTCCAGTTACTATTCCATTGGTATAGGTTCCTTAACTTCTAGAAACACTTCTTATCCTATTTATTATTCAATAATGAAGTTTTTATTATGTTATCTATGTGATTTTATGTGATTTATACTATATTAAATAATTATAAGAAGGTGATTTTCGTTGATAGAATTTTAGTTTGTTACATTCTTCCCCCATCATAACTTTTTTGCTTGAAATTTCGTTTAACATACTACAATGAAAACTAGTAAGGGTACTTTTTTGTCATCACTTCATAAAGTTCCCATGTTTCCTCTTCATACTTATTTTTTCACAATATTACTTTGATCAGGTGAGTATTCTTATCATGTAGAAATTTATCTCTATGGTCTATGATCTATACTGGATGCTCCTCATAAGGGAGATCATTTTCCAACTATTCCACCTCTAGATTTAGTACATGTGAGGGTCTGGTATGTACTTCCTCAAGAGGGATATATGCAATACATCGTGTTCTTGATACATATTTTTTTGTAAGTTCTAGTTGATAGAAAAAAACTCTAACATGATAAATAATCTCTTGATCCTCTTCCATGGAGATATGTGGAGGAATACCATGTCTCAAACCTTAAACTCTAGGTACCATCAATTATTTTCTGCATAGATATATTTTCAAATTTAGACTGCTTTAATGTGCCGCTGAATGGTTTCCAACTTCTCCCCCATTTCTTTGAAAATTTCAGGTCACATTATATTTTATTCACTGAATTCATCCCATCATGTCAGTGCTCTATATATTTTCCCATAAAGGGATTCATATGGAGCCATTTAGTTGCTCGAGTGGAAACTATTTCTGTAAGAGAATTTAGCCAGAGGAAGATGTTGGTCCCATCCTTCTTTGAAGTCTATAAAACATGGTATCAACATTTATTCCAGTGTCTAAATAGTCCATTCATATTGGCCATCAGTTTGATGATAATAATCCATATTGAAGTTCAAATCAGTTTTTAGATCATGTTGGAGACTTTTCCAGAACTTGAAGGTAAATATCGGAACTTTTTCAGATAAAATAAATAGTGGTACTCCATGTAGCCTTACCACTTCTTTGATGTATATCTGTTAAAGTTTCTACAATGAAAAGTCATATCAAATTGTGATAATTTGTGCTATCTTTGTGAGACGATCCATAATAACCCATATAGCATTGTTTCCTCTATATGTATTTGTAAGTCTAGAAACAAAGTCCATGGTGATGTTTTCCCACTTCCATGTTGGTATGGGTAATGGTTGCATCAGCTCTTTAATATTTTTTCTTTCATCCTTTACTTATTGACATACCAAGAACTTTAGTGTATATTCAGTGATCACCTTCTTCATATTGTTCCACCAATAGTTCTCTCAGAGATCTTGATACATCTTTGTGATCCCCAGGTTAATAGAGAAAGTCAGGCTATGGGATTCATTCAGAAGATCTTTCTTTATTTATGGATTGGATGGTACACATAGTCATGAACCAAATCTCAAGACTCCTTCCTCATCCATTTTGAACTCTGAGGATTTCCTATTTCTGATAGCTTCTACCTTTTTCTGTATTTCCTCATCATTTCTTTGAGCATACTTTAATTTCTCTATAAAGGATGGTTGAGTAATAATTTTATAAATGATTGATAATGTTCCTTTCTTAATGAATCCCATGTCCATCCTTTATAGGTCTAAGAAGATTATATCCTTCTCAATTTTCATCATTGAAAAATATGCAGGATCCTTTCTACTTTGAGAATCCGCCACATTATTTTCCTTACCGAGATGGTAGTGGATTGAGTATTCGTAATCCTTGATGAGATCCAACAATCTTTGTTGGTTCATATTAAGCTCCTTGTATGTGAATATATACTTGATGATTTTATGATCAGTATATATTTCACACTTCCCCCCATAGAGGTAATACCGCCATATTTTCAATGTAAAGATCATAGTTACCAACTCTAGATCATGTGTGGGATAGTTTTTCTCATGAATTTTCAACTTGATTGAGACATAGGCTATCTATTTATCATTTTTCATCAGTACACAAGATAAGCCCTTATTTGAAGCATCACTATACACCAAAAAGAGTTCCCCACTTGTCAGTTTTGTGAGTGGTAGTCCATTGACAGGCCTCTTTTTCAACTCTTTAAAGTAGTCTTTGCATTCACTGATCTAGAAAAAATTCACTCTATTATGAGTCATCTTGGTTATTGGGTTTGAAAATCATTATAAGTTCTTAAAAAATCATCAGTAATACCTATCTAGACCAAGGAAACTATGGATCTCTATTATAGATGTTGGACTGGGCCACTCCTCGATTACCTTTATCTTGGATGGGTCTACAGATATTCCTCTCCTGGTGATAACATGCCCCAAGAATGATACTTCCTCCATCCAAAACTCACATTTACTATAATTTTCAGAAATTTTATCCCTTCACTATGTCTTCAACACTATATTCAAATGATCCTCATATTCCTCTATACACTTGGAGTATATCAAAATATTATCAATAAAGACTAATGTAGATTTTTCGAGGTAATCTCTAAATACTCTATTCATTAAATCCATGAAAATTACTAGATAATTAGTGAATCCAAAGGGAATATCTATGAAATAATAGTATCCATAACTTATTTGAAAGTAATTATTGGGAATATCTTCTTAACTCACCTTTAATTGGTGATATCTCGACTGAAGGTCCACCTTAAAGAAGTAATTGTCCCCATGTAGTTGATCGAACACGTCATCTATCCGTGGAAGGGGTACTTGTTCTTTATCATGATTTTCTAGCTTACGATAAGCAATGTAGAAGCACATTGATCCATCCTTATTTTTGAAAAAGATGACTGGTGAACCCCATAGTGATGAACTCAGGTATATAAAACCCTTTTCCAGATTCTCTTGGAACTGCTTATTCAGTTATTCCAACTCAATAGTAAGCATTCTATAAGGTGTCTTTGATATAGGCATAGATCTGAGAATAAGTCTTACTAAGAACTAAATTTCTTGGTCAGAAGGAAGATAAGGAAACTCTTTAGGGAATACATGAGTGTAGTCTCTCACAATAGGCATGTCTTCGAGCATGATTTTATCCTTTGTATTAATCAATTGAGCTAGATATGCTTGATTATAAGGAAACAATATCCACAATTGAGATAATGATTCTGAAAGAGATTCAGCCTACTCCTTACATTTGTACAAAATTAGAGAATTCTTTGGGATGTAAAGAGTGATATCCCTTTCCCAATAGTCAATGTTGGCTTTGCATAAATATAACTAATCCATGCCGAATATAGCATTAAAATCCACCAAATAAAGATAAGATTTTCTGAGAGGTTCAGTCCGAAAAAATTAATGAGGGAGATGTTATATACTTTGGATGTAATAATTTACATATTTTCTATTCCCACAGATAACTCAACCTCTATATTTTGAGGTGGTGTTTGAATAGTTCTACTAAACTTTAAAGATATTAAAGAATTCATAGAACTAGAATCAAATAGTACATTCTCTATTCTTGAATGAATAACCAGCATACCTGTCACTACATCATTATTTGGCTCCACCTCAGCAGTAGTGATAGAATATTCCCTTCCTTGCTTCATTAGAGGTTATTATTGTTGATTTACCCCAAAAAACCTTGGATTCCGGCAATGGTTCATATAATTCCCATGTTCCTTATAGTTGAATCACCACACTACATGCTGAGTGTTGATTTGAACCTTACTTTATTATTCCTCATTGGTGGGATTCCTCATATCCCTTTAGTAGTTATTATCCAGATTCACTATTCTTCCACATTTTTATCATTTCTTGGTTCCATTTAGACTATTCCCAGGATCCTTATTCCCATAATTTAGACATGTGGGATGCTGGGTTTTATTTCCCTCATGGGATTTATCTGCTGATCCTCTGATATTAAACTCAATTTTTTTCTTTTTATCTCTAGGACCATGAGACCATGAGACCATTGAGAGTCTTTGATCTCCATTTCAACCTTAAGGACATAATAGAAAATCTCCTTATAGCCATCAAAGTCACAAATCACCAATTATTTTCATAGACTTGGATTTAGTTTGCTAAGAAGTGATCTAACATTATTTCAGTGTTCATGAAAAATCTGGAGTCATATCATGAAAGTCTTATGAAGTTTTCTTTATATGAACTTATAAACTCCTCTTCATTATACTTTATTTCAGGGAACTCTCTTTCCATCTTGAGACAGAGGTTTCAGAGGAAATATTTATTAAAAAATATTTTCTTGAAATATTCCCATTTCGTGTATTCTATTTACTCCTTGGACTTGGGGTTCTTAATCAGTTTCCACTAAGGATTAGCTTCCCCATAAAAATGATTGACCACCAGTACAACTTTCTCTTCTTATGAGCACTAGTGTAAAAATAATATCTTCTCAATGGATTTAATCCATTTTTTAGTGGGGAGGGGATCAGAAGATCCACTAAACACGGGGGGTCCTTTTTTACATGAAGGATTCAACCACAACATGATCTTTCTTAGAAGAAGGAAGGTGCTACACATGATTCAAGTTATTATTCATAACTTAAGCTAGTTGATCAAGTAATTTCATGAAGTTAAGATCGCCTGTTCCCATAATATTTGGAATATCATTAGGGGAATCATCACATTGCCTATCACATTGATTTTTGGAACGAGTTCTTCTATTTCCATCCATTAATTAAGAAAAATAAAGTAAAATTTGGGGGATTGAATAATTATCTAATAAGAATATAAAAATAAAACATTTAATACAAAAGGATAAACATTTTAATGAAAATTATAACCTAACTTGTGATATCCTAAGTTTCAATAGAGGTTATCCATGGTGAGGGAATTATCCATAGGGTTATTACTAAAGTGATCTAGTCCTAATATCCAAAAATAAATAAACCTTTATCTAATACCAACTATAATGACCCTAGAATTTTACACATATTATTACATTATTTTAATCATAATTAAACATTATATACAAAACATGGACCATAAAGTCTAGTGTATTTGTAGGATTAGGTACATAAAACTGAAAACATAAAACCAAAATGAAAACATATTTTATTTAAAATATATAATGAGATCCTAACCCCATTGAGATCTAACATCTTCATAGGGTAACATGGGGAATACATGAACAATAGGATGAGATAAAAGCCTAATAAGGGAATAAACATATGAATAAATGACAACATATGGGTTAGAAGGAATAACATGATGGCATAAAAAGGCATGAAACATGAATAAACATATGGAATCATAAAATACAGAACATGAGATTTAGTAATCATGGAATCATAGAAATGTGGAAACAACATGCAACATGATATAAGTATTAGTCAAGGCTAACCACCATGGCCATTTCTCATAGAGGAGCATGAGTCAATGTTAACCACCAAGACTATTGTACATGATTAGCATGAGTCAATGCTAACCACCAAGACCATTACACATGAAGTATCATGAGACTAAAAAATAAATAATGCATTGGATTACTCTCTATACACACCCATCCTAACATGTTCATGCATATTTGTTCCACATTAATAATCAAACATTAACTTAACACTACTGGAAAAAGACTTTATACCCACAGTTTTGGGGAAAACTGTGGGTATAGGTTCCACTATACCGATGGTTTTGTCAAAACCGTGGGAATATGGGTCTGTTCGAACCTATACCCATGGTTTTCCCAAAACTGTGGGTATAAGGGTATGTTTCAAACCTATACCCATAGTTTTATGAAAATAGTAGGTATATGTATCGGTTCAATACCTATGCCAACGGTTTCCTAAGAGAACCGTAGCTATAGATCTCAGCCAAAAACTGTATACCCATGGTTTTAGAGAACTGTGGGTATTGGTTCCCCACGTGAAAGTGGAAAAAAATTTTAGGGCGAGAAAAACCTATACCAATGGTTTTGTATCCTATAAACATGGTTAAAATTAATATATTTATGCATTTATAGACTTATATTTGAGAAAGTTACATGAATCGGTTGGTGAAGAGCACCTTGCCGGTCAATGGACACCCAAGATCAAAACTCGCTGCCTTTTTATTTCATATGTGGCATTTAAAATTAATATAATAATGTATATTTAGATATAAAAACATGTAATTCCCGCAGGCTGAGTGGTGAGGCACTGAGCATTCTTAGTGGAGGTTATGGGTTCCAAACCCACTGTTCCTTTTTTTAAAAAATGAATAGATATATTAATATAGTTATGTTAATGAATATATATATGTAAATGAAATTCAAGCAGGTTAGATGGTTGGAAGATTCGGAAACAAACTTCTGGTTGCGAGATTAAAACTAAGTGCCCAATTTTTTCAATATACGCACACTTTTTAAACTGTGGGTAAAAAGTTGTGCCACGATGGAAAAAAGGCAATGACACGGTGGACTTATTTATGCCCACGGTTTGAAAAACCGTGGGTATAGGCTATGGACCTATACCGATGCCTCAGTTTTCCAAGGTTCCCCAAACCATGGGTATAGCCTATACCCACAGTTTTGGGGGATATACCCACAGTTGTGAACCGTGGGTATAGGTTATTTTTCCAGTAGTGTAAGGGTTACCCATGGAAATAAATGGGTATCATAATCTTGTCATGGAGAGTAACAAATGAGGGTATTATAAAATTATCCATTAAATAATGGTATTAAATCATAAATGAAAATTAACATGGTAAGATAGAAATATATCATGATAAATTATTCCCAATTTAAGTAGAAATATATAAAAATAGTGCTTAAGAAACATTAGAAATGAAACATTTTAGTGCATCTTAAGGAAAATATTAAAGTGTATTTAAAGAGGAAAAACATATTTGTTTTCATAAAACTAGAAATTAATTAGGATAGTTTTTCATGATAAAATTAGTGATTTTATAAGAATAGTGGTGGATAAAAATATTATGGAGTGCACTTGAAAATGAGTAAGAAATCAGGAAGTTCCCTTTAATCAAGCTTGCTTATTGAGAAGAATTAAGAAGGGAACCTTTTTAAAACCTGTATATCCCCAAAAAAGAAGGATGAATTGATATAGATACATGATTTGGAACATATAAATATATTTTAAAATAATTATATAAAAATAAATAAGGGTTACATTGGGTTAAAGAGAGAGAAAGTGTAACCCGAAAGAAAAAATTCAGGTTCCAAAAGAATCCCATAGCTTATGTATGAAAGTGATCTTCACTTGATCTTAATTCTGTGGATAAAAAAATAAAATAAAATAAATAATTAATTCAGAACATTTTAAATGTATTTTATTTATTATAATTATATTATGTTCATTTATGGTCTTTTTTGGTGAGTTATAAGATACAATTTTATCATTCGGGAGCATTCATTTTCTTAGTTTTCATGACCAGTTTACTTGTATACACGTATGGAAAATCATGTAAAATGAGAATAGTTGTAAAAAATTGAAATTATATGTTATTAATGAAATTATAGAATATTAAATGGTATTATATTTCATTTTTTTCCATACTTGAGGATGCTTCATTAGATAAAATGTTAATGATAACTCTTCAGATTCATTTGGAATTTTTTGATCATCATGAACTAGTTTTATATTATTAATTAATATAATGTATATATAATGGTTCTGTAACATTTAATCGAATTTAATACATATATTATAATATTTTTTAACCATAAAAATGGTTTTATGAAAATCCTTGAATGCTGTAATGGAAATTGAAAACCCATCATCCTTGAATGTGATAAATTAACACATTACATACAATGTTTTCATTTTTAGAATAAAAGGGGAGGGGAAGAGAAATGATGTTGGGATATTCTATAAAATAAAATAAAATTATATTATATAAAATATAATATAGTTATCATGCCACTTGGATAAGTGTAGGTGAGGAGAGAATAAGAAAATAAAATAAATTAAAAAGAAATTAAAATAATAAGAAAGAAGTTTTTACTTCTTGAGTTTTTCTCCTTGAGAACCTCATTAAGGGAATAGGTTTGGTCTTTTGTTGAGAATAGAAATTCCTAGATGTGGGTAAGAGACTTGGGAAGAGTATTGGTCATAAATCAGACAAGATTCAATTCTTAAGAGGTGTGAGGAGAAGAGGTGGTGAGGGGTAGTATTTATAGTTGAGGAGAGGAGTGTTTTCTCATTATTTTATTCATTGGTTTATTATTTTTATTCAAGTATATGAATAGTTTGATAATTATCAATAAATATATTAAAATAATGAAGGATATTTTTTATATTATGGTTATTACATCAAAAATGGTTCAAGGAATAGTGTATTTATCTTAAAATGTATATATACTGTAAATTACCGTATTTTACTATTTATAAAAATGAAGTAATTTAGAAAAATCCAAAAAATTAACCCTAATTTTTTTTGATGTGTAGATTTCATAAATGAATTCTATTTTATAAAAATAATTTTCTAAATATGAGAAATTTATTTTTTTAATAAAATTTCCCATTTACTTGGAAAATACTAATTTTAAAATTATAAATGATATTTTGACTCTTCAAAAAATTAATTAAGGTCTCATATAATTTTCTTATAATATTAAGACAAAAAAATATTATTTAAGAATACATTTTATGAAAATAAATTTTCTTTTAAATCGTTATATTAATTATAAAATTGAAAATAATCATTTATGTTTTATAAAAATATTAACAGTTAATTAATAATTTATAAAACATTTATTTACTTATACTGTGATATAATTATGTAATATTACCATTTATAAGATTCATAAATTTTATTTAATTTTTCATGGGTGATTTTACTATTCTATTGGCCAATTTACTATTCATAAGGGTCATATTACTATTCTAAAGGTCAAGTTACTATTCTATTGGTATAAGTTTCTTAACTTCTAGAAATACCTCTTATTCCATAAATTATTCATTCATAATATTTGTATTGTGTTCTATTAGTGATTTTATGTGATTTATAATATTTGAAATAATTATAATAAGAGAATTTCCAATGATAGAATTCTGGGTTGTTACATTTACCCTTATATAAATATATTGTACCTTTACTCAAGCTATATAATTTGGATTTTACACTTACGAAGATTTAAATTACCATTAAAAAATACTTACAATGTTTCTATTACCCTTAACGAGGACCTTTATAGTTACTTGAGTACCCTTACACAGGTTTGGTACCCTTATGTGAGATATAAGTTGACTTTAAAGAACTGTTTTTTACCTTAACACAATTATCTTTTACCCCTATGCAAGTGTTCATTACCCTTACACATGACTTCATGTACCTTTATGCATGCATAACCACCATTATTTAGTCTATAAAAATTTCTAGTTACCTTTACACAACATGATAATTACCTTTAAAGAACATGTATAAAATACTATTTACCCTTACACCACATCAATTTTACCTTTACACAACACGTAGAGTCAGTTTTACCTTTACTCATATATCTGTTTACCTTGACACAACCTTATGGATTATGAGGATACCTTTACAAAACTTGTTTGAATTAAAATTTACCTTTATAAAGTATGTTGAAAAATAATTTTACCTTTATAAAACCCATAGAAAACTTAATTATACCTTTACAAAATGTTTAGATTTTACGTTTTACCCTTACATAAGTTATGTGTTTACCCTTACACAAGTTTACCTTTATGCATACCTTTTAAAAAGTTTTAATTTGTATGCTAGGTATAAAATAACTTTATTATTTCTCCTTCCCCTAGTATAAGAAGGTCCTAAATAGAATTAAGCATGGGGAATAAATTATTGAATTTATCCATGATATTTAAAATATAGGTAATGTATGTTTGAAAATTTATTTTTCAACTGTTGGTTTAAATATGTTATTTAAGAAATAATAATCACTTTGTGGAGAATATACATGGTAGTTTTGAATAAAAATATCCATTAGGGAGTTTTACTATAAATAAATCCAATGAAAATAAATGAAGAGATATTAGGCATGAAAAATATCTAAGGCATCAAATTATTGAAATATAATAAGTTTAATTTACTGATTTTATATGGATTCCTAGATTCCTAAATATTGTTTGTTCTACATAAATTCTTAAAGGGTTGATGCTCACTATTCCAATCCATCTTCTTCATCGACACCTTCTGATTTCCTAGTTAGTTTTGTGATTTTTTATAAGTGTCTATATTTCATAGTTTTCCCACACATGTTATGAATCCTTTAAAAAGTAGTGTCTGGTTATTCTTACTTAATCAAAAATAAGGAAAAAATAGGTTTTGTTTAGGTTATGTTTCTCCTTTTTAAAAACTAATAAAAGTTTGGTCTATACTTAAATTATACTGGGTTCATCTTATTCCCAAAAAATTAAGGCAAGGTATGGTCTTCCATGTAGTATATTTGGTTGAAGTATGCACCAGTAAAATACTTATTATTCTCTATTTTTAGTGGGTACTAGTCCTATTACTGAGTTAAAGGGTATTGAAGACTTCCCTAGGATCTTAGTGATTCAAACCACTATAAATATCTTTATTTTCGTTATTTTTTATTTTTATTTTCATGCTTATATGTTTGGATTCCTCAATCATATTCATCTATTATTGTGTTTGAAATAAATAGTAATCTAATAATTTTTAATAAGACTAAAAAGTTTAAAAGACTATTAACCCCCATCGATCCCACTTACCATCCATAATTAGGCCAATAACTCTATGGAGTGGGATACGTTTAGGAGGTTATTTTTCTATAATTACTTTCCTCATATTCTTTGTACAAAAAATGGAAAAGTATTTCCTTGAGTTGATGAAGAAGGATAATAAATCTATTAGTACCTATGAAGAAAATTTTACAAGACTTGAGAGGTATGCTAATGGTATTATCATTGAACCCAAAAAGTAAGATCAATTGATTCTTTAATAAATTTAAACCAAGTATCAAAATGTAATTATCAATAAGTGACTTTAGTAGCTATGAAAAAATCATTTGATTTTCTATCATGGTAGAAGTTGAGATTGGAGTTACCCATCAATCTCATGGTTTTCATAAGAAAGAATAGATGTAATTCAAGGTAAATTATAATAAAAAACCATATAGGGAATAATATGAGTCTTCTTTTATTCTATAAGTATATAAAGTGGAACGAGGTAAATTTTTTTAAGGGGATCCATAAATTATTTAACTATATAAAGGAAGTTCATAAGGAAATCAAATGTTGAAGTAATGAGAATATTTTAACCAATGATGAGAATGAAGGGAAAGCTCCATAGAATTTACCAGCCACACTCTAGTATTTCAAATGTAAGGAGTGTGGAAATTCTACTAACTAATGTTAAAATAAGAGGTTTAATGACAATGATTGACATTAATAACCTTTTAATCCCATCAATAAAGGTAAAGACCCAAACTTTTATCAATGTAATTTCTATCTTCTTATAGTATTTTCATATATTATAAATCATATAAAATAACTTACAAACCATAATAAATGCTTTATAAATTAATAATTAATGAAATAATAAGTGTTTCAAGAAGTTAGGGAACCATTAATGATGAAATAGTAACTTGAACTTAGGAATAGTAATATGACCCTCATGAATAGTAAACGTGCCAAATAAATAGTAAAATCACCCATGAAAGTATAAATAAAATTTATACATCTTATAAATGAAATTATGGTATAATTATATCACAGTCTAAGTAAATAAATTTTTTAAAAATTATTTATTAAGTGTTGGTATTTTTGTAAGTCATAAATATTTAATTATAATTTTATAATTAATTTACCAATTTAAAATAAAATTTATTTTCATAAAATGTATTCATAAATTAATATTCTAATGTCTTATGATTTTAAGATAATTTTATGAAACCTTAAGTAAACTTTTAACACGTTATAAAATTAGTTATAATTTTAAAATCTGTATTTTCCAAGTAAATGATGATTTTAATTAAAAACTAAATTACTCAAAATTATAAAATTATGTTCGTAAAATGGATTAAATTTTTGTATTCTACATATCAAAAAATGGTTAGGTTTAATTTTTGGTATTTTTCTAAAATACTTGAATTTTTGATGAATAGTAAAATATGATAATTTATCATAAAAGCTAAATACATAAATTATGAAGTCATAGATGATGTATGGATGATTTAACCTAAAAATATAGAAATTTACTTCATTATTTTAATATATTTAGTAATAATTCTCAAACTATTCATAGTCTTGAACCAAAATAATAAAGTAATGAATATAGTAATGAGAAAACACTCCTCTCCTCCACTATAAATACCACCCCTCACCACCTCTTTTCCTCACACCTCTAAATATTTGTGCCTTGTCCAAATTTTGTCCAATAGTATTCCATATCTCCTCCCCCACATACATTATCTCTTGGTATTATCAAAATACCAGAACCATTGTCCTAAGGAGGTTCTCAAGGAGGAGAAATTCAAGAGGTAAATTCTGATTTCTTTTCTTTTAATTTCTTTTCAAGTTCTTTTCTATTTTTATTCTATCCTCACGTCCCATAATTCAAATTTCATGATAAATATAGCACCTTAAATTTACTTTTATTATATAATGTTAATGAAATATCCATCATTAAACTCCCCATCTCTTGTAATCTAAAAATAAAATCATCGCTCGTGATGTGTCAATTTACCGACATCGTGGGCGATGCACTTTCATTTTCCTTTAACACCTTCAAGGATGTTAATAAAACCATTATAAGAAACATATTGTAAAATTTATTTTATAACCCTTTTTGTGTTCTTTAACTAACATATATAAATAATACTAAATGATAAAACAAAATGAGTTCGTTGTGATTGAAAAATCACCAAAATTAACCTAAAACGGTCATCACTGACTTTTATCTAATGATTCATCTGCATACAATATAACCAAATTTTTTATAAGACCATTCAAAATTCTATAATTTCATTAATAACATATAACAAAAATTCTTGGTATTTATCCGCATTTTACATGAACTGATCATGAAAACTAAGAAAACAAACACTCTCGAATGATGAAATTAAACTCTATAACTCATATAAAAGACCATAAATGAAATTAATAAAACCATAATGAATCAAATTAATGAATAAAAGGTTATTTATTTTTTAATTAATGTATCTAATGTAATTATACAGTATATTAAAATAAATAAAGCATTCATACATAAGGTAAGGGGATTCTCAAACCCAACTCCATTTCGTTGGGTTTTTACCTATTTCACACCAATTTCAGTATGTATATTAATTTACTGATCAAAAAATGTCATTTAATTAGTCTCCCATTTCCTTTTATGGGATATACATATTTTTTAATTGAGTTTATGACAAACAAAATGTTTTCCAAAATATCTCTTCTTTCAAAAAAAACACACCTTTTACTTCTCTTGAGATTTTTACTTCTTCACTCAAGATTGATGATTACCATAAAAAGTATATTATCCATTTTTTCTTTCACAAATTTTATTAATGATTATATTATTTATTAAATGAAACCCATTACTTTCTATTGGTTATTTTATGTTAAATATTTACATACATTCTATGTTACATGCATGATAATGTAAATGTTATGATGTGACAGGTGTGCCCAAGATTATATAGCGCAATGTAAATTTTATGATGTGATTTTTGAACCCAGAATTATATGGTGTTCCAATTAATTATTTAATGTGATTTATCTTATGGGAGAAGTTTAAATATCAATGAACATGATGCTAGATTTGTTCACAACTATGTGTGGTAGTTGACCACTAAGACATGATGTTTCATTTTTATGCATTGATACATTCCAATACTTTTGTTAATGATTCCTATCATGATTATGATCTCATGACTATGTTATGATGATAATGATTTTGATCACCCCTTGTTATATTTATTTATGTTCTTATCTATCATCTTATTATAATTTTATCTCACAGATTTCTTTGATGTATATCCTCAGGAGATTACTTGTACTAAGGAGAACATAATGGATAATAAGAAGCTAGAGAAGATAGAATTAAATAAATGTTTATGCTTTATTTTATAAATGTTATGTATGGTCCTAATATTCCCAAGACATTAAAACTATGGATCTTGGTTTTGTAATGATTTTATTTGTATTTTCTATAAAATTATGTAATAAGTTATGTAAGAAAAAGAAGGGTCTCTATAGTTGTTATAAGAGAACTGTTTAGTTAATTTTGGAATTAAGATTAGATAACCTTAGTCAAAACCCATAGTATGAGACTAAGTATAAGTAAGAACCCAAGAATATTTGTTTTATAAAATTCTAAACATAGGGATCCCACAAGATATTCCTTTAGACTTAATTGTATAAAGAAATAAATTATTTATTCATGACTTGTTGACTTATGTTTTATTTGAGACTTTTCTATTTTAGAAAATATTGGGAACTAGGAGAAACTAGGCCAACAAACTATGTGAGGGACAATCCAGTGATTTTAAAAATGAAATCCCTAATTCCATAGGGGGTGGAGTTCAAAATTTCATGGCGATGATTACCCACCTATCTCAGGTTAAGAAAAATAACCTGAATAATGTGGAACATCCTCCTTTACCTAAGAGGGAGAAACTGGATATCGAGTCCTTTATGCAGAAAAAACCACTAATGTTTAGTGTATTTTCTGATCCACTAGTTGTTGAATAGTGGGTCAACTCAATGGAGAAGATCTTTTTGGAACTTCACTATTTTGAGATGGAGAAGGTAACTCTTTCCATTTATCATCTAGATAGAGATGGAAACCAATTGTGGGCATTGATTAAGAACACCAAACTGAAGGAAGAAATTGAAGAAATAGAGTGGTAAGACTTTAAGATAATGTATCTTAACAAGTATTTACCTCAAAATATTCTTAAAAATATGGAGATAGAATTCATAGAGCTAAAGAAAAAGGATGGAGAATCTATCATGGCCTATAAAGAAAATTTCACAAGGATTGTAAGGTATTCTTTAGGTTTTTTTATCAATAATTATAACAAAATTGATAGATTATTTAGTGGCTTAAAGCCACACATTTGAAAGGTACTATCAATTTGAGACTTTGGGAGTTATGAAGAATTTGTTCTATGTGATCTCAAAGTGGATATGGAGCTTTGAGAATGCCCACATGGCTATGGTGATAAGAAACACAAGATGGAGTTTCAAGATAGAGGGTCTAATGAGAAAGGTGGAAAGAAAACTCAACCACCCACATGTTAAAATTGTGGGAAGAAGCATCATGTTAACTTTCTAAAAGTTATGGAGAAATGCTTCAAGTGTGGGAAAGAAGGCCAATAAGATCATAAATGTTGAAAAGACCTGAGGAAGTAGGAAAATGTGGTGGAGGAAAGGAGAGCACTACCCATGATCTAATTCTAAAACTATAAGTAGCAAGGTCACTATGAAATTCAGTGCAGTCAACCTATTTTCCTTGAGGGTAATCAGTGTCAGCAACCACCAAATCGAAAGGCGCAAGGAAAGGCTTATGTCATCACTACTACTGAAGTGGATCAAGAAAACTAAGTTGTTAAAGGTATACTTCCTATTCACTTATGAATGGTAATGTATTATTTTATTCTTGTTCTACACATTCCTTTATATCTTGCAAGTTTTATAGAACTGTTGAATCATAGCCTAAAAACCTTGAAGTAGAGATATATGTAAAAAACTAAGTGGTTAAATCATTGAATCCCAAGTGTTGGACTCTTCTCCTATTAGAATATGTGGGAATATTTTTCTAGGGAATCTCTATATACTTCCCTTGATGAAATTTGATGCTATAATGGGAATTAATTTTATCTTGTTATATAGAGAACATATAAAATATTAGGAAAATAAAATATCTTTTCATATTTTAAAATATCCCATGCTCCTATAAAAATGTAAGGAAGATCATTAATCTCAATTGGAAAATCCTTCAATGGTGTGGTTATTAATTCCATGTAAAGAAGAATACCTCGCTCAAATGGTTGAGTCAAAGGAAGGTATCAACCTAGATGAAATTCCCATTGTGAGTGAATACAATGATGTATTTATTGAAAAGTTACCTGGACTTCCCCCAGATTCTTAGGTAGAGTTCTTAATAGTACTCATACCCATAGCTACACCTATCTCAAAGTGTCCTATAGGATGGATCCTATTGAACTGTAGGAGTTAAAGAATAATTTGCAAGAGCATTTGGAAAAAGGGTTAATATACCCTAGTTCATCACCTTGGGGTTCTCCAGTGCTCTTTTTCAAGAAGGATGGATCAATTCCGTTGTGAATCGATTATTGGGAACTCAATAAGATCACCATAAAGAACAAGTATCCTCTTCCAAGTATTGATGACTTGTTTGATCAGCTATAAGAAGTTCAGTACTTCTCAAATGTGGATTTCCATTCTGGATATCATCAGCTAAAGGTGAAGAAGGAAGATATTTAGAAGGCTTCCTTTCATACAAGGTTTGGGAACTTTTGAGTTTTTAATAATTCCCTTCAAAATTACTAATGCCCTTGAAATCTGCCGGGATTTGATTAATAGAGTTTTTATACATTACCTCAATTTTTTTGGTAGTGTTTATCGACATATTATCATATACTCCAAGAGTAAGGAAGAATATTAAGAACATATAAGGATTGTTCTTGCGATATTGAAGAAGTAGAAATTGTGCACTAAGTTCAGCAAGTGTGACTTTTGAATATATCTAGTCACATTCTTGGGATGCATTATCACAAGTGATGGAATTTATATGGAACCTTAGAAAAAGGAGATTGAGGAAATGGACCATACCCTCTAGTGTCATATAAATCAATAGTTTTCTTAGATTATATGGGTACTAAAAATGTTTTGTGATAAATTTATCACGATTTTCAAGCCTACTAACTAAGTTAATAAGGAAAGCGATAAAGTATTTTTGGATGGAAGAATGTGAGGAAATCTTTAAGGAGCTAAAGAAGAGGCTGATCACTGAACATGTACCCACATTAAAAAATAGTGGATAAATTTTAGTGATATAAAATGATTCTTCCAAGAAAGTATAGGGTTGTGTACTCATGTAAAATGATAAAGTTATAGAATACGCCTCACTATAGTTGAATATCCATGAGAAGAACTACCTGAAACATGATTTGGAGCTAGTAGTTGTGATATTTTCCTTGGAAATCTAGCAGCACTACTTCTATATTGAGAAGTGTGACATTTATACCAATAAATAGAGTCTAAAATATATATTAGACAAAAGGAGATCAATATAAGATAAAGGAGATGGTTAAATCTAATCAAGGACTATAATTTCTCTATTCACTATCATCCCAATAAGGTGAACAAGGTAGCTGATGCTCTTAGTATAAAAGAACATGCTACTCTATCCATGTTGTGGATTGAGAAAGACTCTATCTTCATGGATATAAAAATTCTGAATTTGGAAATCATAATGGCAGAGAAAACATCCTACTTTTACAAATGATTTCCCAACCATCTATCTAATAGAATATAAAGGAGACACAAAGGAATGATTCAGAGTTACAAAAGAATGTGAATATAGTAAAGGAAGGGAAACTACAAGAGTTCCACATCAATGATGATGGTGTGATTTGGTTTGGAATGAGGCTTTGTGTGCCTTAATCACTTGGGAAAAAGAAATATCTATTGGATAATGCACATATATCAACTTTCTCTATCCATCCCAGGAGTACCCTGATGTACCGCGATCTTAGAGAACACTTCGAGTGGGATAACATGAAGAAGAATATTGTGATGTATATCTCAAGGTACTTGATATTTCATCAAGTTAAAGTAGAGAAAAAAAAGTACAAAGGGATGATGCAACCATTTCCTATACCCATGTGTAAATGGGATAATGTCACAATGAACTTTTTCATGGGTCTCCCGATGGCATACAAAAGAAAAAAATGTGATATGGGTTGTGGTGGACCGACTCACCAAGACTGCCCACTTTATCCATATTTTGGAATATTTCACACTTAAAAAACTTGAAAATATATATTTGAAGGGAGTGGTGAGACTACACGGGGTTCCACTCTCAATTGTCTCTGATCATGATCCCATGTTCGCATCTAAATTTTGTAGGAGTCTTAAAAATGATTTGAGTAATGAATTAAATTTCATCACGGCCTATCACCCCCAAACTGATGCCCAATCTAAAAGTACTATTCATACACTCAAAGATATACTAAGATCTTACTCATTATAATTCACTGGTGGATTAGATCATCATCACCCATTGGTTGAGTTATCATACAAAATCAACTTCCACTCATGTATTTTGATTTCTCCATATGAATCTCTGTATGGAAAGAGATGTAGAACTCTAACCTATCAGGATGAATTTAGAAAAAGAAAGATTCTTAGACCTGATCTTATTCAAGAGATGACAGAGAAGGTTTAATCCATCCATAAATATATAAAATCTACATAGAGTCAGTAAAAGCGCTATGTTGACAACTGTAAAAGGGACTTGGAGTTCAACGTTGGACATAAAGACTTTGAATATAACCACAGAAGAGAGTCATGCAGTTTGGAAAGAAAGGGAATCTAAGCCCATGGTACATTGGTCCCTTTGAGATCCTTGATCACATAAGATATTTGGCCCATCAACTTTAAATTCTATTGAATATGGCTCAAGTTCATGATGTGTTCTAGGTATCACTCCTAAGGATGTACATACCAGATTCCTCACATGTATTGAACTTAGAGGTGGTATTTATAAAATATGATCTCTCTTATAATGAGCATCCTGTAAAGAATCTGGACTAGAGAGATAAGGTTCTATGAAACAAGACAACCCACCATTTCAAAGTGTTTTGGAGCAACCATAAGCATGAAGAAGCAACTTGGGAACTATAAGAGGAGATGAAGGATAAGTAACCTCACCTATTTATGTAAAATTCAATTTCGAGGGTGAAATTTCAAAGGTGGGGGGGGGGGAAGTAACAACCCAAAATTTTATCAATGGAATTTATCCCTTATTATAGTAATTTTATATTTTAAAAATCACATAAAATCACTTATCGACCATAATAAAAACATTATAAATGAATAATTAATGAAATAATATGTATTTCTAAAAGTTAGGGAACTAATACCGATAGAATAGTAACTTGACCTTAGGAATAGTAATATGACCCTTATGAATAGTAAATTAGACAAATGAATAGTAACATCACCCATAAAATTATAATTAAAATTTTTGAATCTTATAAATGAAATTATGGTATAATATTATCATTGTCTACGTAAATAAATGTTTTAAAAATTAATAATTTTGTGTTGGTATTTTTGTAGGTAATAAATATTTAATTAAATTTTTTTATTTAATTTAATAATTTAAAATAAATTCATTTTCATAAAATTTATTCATAAATGAATATTATGATGTCTTATGATTTTAAGATAATTTTACGATACCTTAATTTATTTTTAGATGTGTTATAAAATCAGTTATAATTTTAAAATCTATATTTTCCAAGAAAATGATGAGTTTAATTAAAAATTAAATTACTCACATTTAGAAAATTATTTTCATAAAATAGAGTTCAATTTTGAATTCTAAATGTTAAAAAATGGTTAGGTTGAATTTTTGGTATTTTTCTAAAATATTTGAATTTTTGATGAATAATAAAATAAGATAATTTATGATAAAAGCTAAATACATGAATTATGAAGTCATAGATGATTTATGGATGACGTAAGAACAAAATATTGAAATATAATTCATTATTTTAATATATTTACTGATAATAATCAATCTAATAATAGTCATGAACCAAAATAAAAAACTAAAGAATATAATAATGAGAAAACACCCCTCTCCTCCATTATAAATACCACCCCTCACCACCTCTTTTCTTCATAGCTCTCAAGCTTTGAGATATATCCAACATTTTCCCAATACTCTTCTACATAACCTCCCCCAATTATAGTATCTCTTTGTATCATTAAAATAACAAAACATTTTTCCTAATGAGGTTCCTAAGGAAGAGAAATTCAAGAGGTAAATTCCTCTTTCTTTCCTTTTAATTTCTTTTCCAGTTATTTTCTATTTTTATTCTCTTAACTCCCATAATCCAAATATAATGATAACTGAATTAGATTAAATATAATATAATTATATCATGTTAATGTAAGATTCATCATTAAACTCTTCCATATCTCTCTCTTTTATTCTAAAAATGAAATCATTGCCCATGATGTGTCAGTTTACCGACATCATGGGTGATGCACTTTCATTTTACTTTAATGACTTAAAGGATGTTAATAAAACCATTATAATGGTTTAATTATTTTTAAAATTTATTTTATGTACCTATTTATGTTATGTAGATAACATATATACATAACAGTAAAATATAAAACAAAACAAGTTTGTTGCGATCGAAAAAATGAAAAAATTAACCTAAAACGATCATCATTAACTTTTATCTAATGATTCATCCTCATAACATATAACCAAATACTCTATAAGATAATTTAAAATTATGAAATATTATTAATAACATATAATAACAATTATATATATTTATCTACACTTTACATAAACTTCCATTCATGTATACAAGTGAACCAATCATAGAAACTAAGAAAACAGACACACTCGAACGATGAAATTAAACTATATAACTTACCTAAAATACAATAAATTAATTTAATAAAACCACAATTTATAAAATTAATGTATAAAAGGTTCTATATTTTTTAATTAATGAATATAATTTATTATATAGGATATTAAAGTGAAGACATTATTCATACATAATGTAAGGGGATTCTCAAACCCAACTCCATTTCCTTGGGTTTTCCCTCTTTCACACCAATTTCAGTATGTATGTTTATTTAATGATCCATAAATTTCATTTCATTATTCCACCATTTACTTTTATAAGATATAAATTTTTACTACTTGAGTTTATAACAGACACAGTGTTTTCCAAAATAGATCTTATTTCAAGAAAACACACCTTTTACTTCTCTTGAGATTGTTACTTCTTCACTCAAGATTGATGATTCCTATACCAAGTATATTATACCTTTTTATTTCCCAAAGTTTATTATTTAATGTATTATTTATTAAATTAAACCAATTATTTTCCATGGGTTATTTTATTTTCAATATTGATATACATTCTATGTGGCATGCATGATAATTTAAATGTTATGATATGATGAGTGTGATTGAAATTATATAGCGCAATATAAATTTTATGATGATTTGGATTCACCTAGAATTATATAGTGTTCCAATACATTGGTTATTATGATGTATATCATGATAAAAAGTTAAATATATGTGAACATGATGTTATCTTTGTTCACAATTATGTGTGGTAGTTGACCACTAAGACATGTTGTTTCATTTTTATTCATTGCCACATTCTAAGCCTTTTATTAATGCTTCCTATCATGATTATGATACTATTACTATGTTATGATGATAATTATTATTATCACCTCATAATATATTGATTCATGTTCTTATCTATCCTCTTATCAGGATTTTATCTCAACCCTTTCTTAGATGTATATCCTCAGGTGATTATTTGTACAAAGGAGAGCACGAGGTCTAATAAGAATCTAGAGAAGAAGAAATTAAATAAATGTTTATGTTTTATTATTTAAATGTTATGTATGGTCCTAATTTTCCCAATACACTAAAACTTGGGATCCTAGTTGTGTAATTATTTAATGTTTTTTGTCTATGAAATGATTTAATAAGTTATGTAATAAATAGAAAGGTCTCTATAACAAAGGGAAATATCATGAAATCACTATTGATAATGCTGGTTATGAGAACAAAGTGGTGAAAGGTAAAATTATAATCCACTCTATAATTTATAACATATTATTTTATTCTTGTACTACCCACTCTTTATATATGAATAATTTTATAAGGGTATTACATTACCACCTCAATGATTAGATATTGAATTGGCAGTGAAAACTCTGAATGTTACGATGATCACATCTCAAGTCTATGATTTTTCTACGATTGGAGTTTGTGAGAATGTGCTTCCTGAAAATATTATTGCTCTACCGATAGTTGAATTTAATGTGATTTGGGCATGGATTTAATATCTTTATATATATATATCTTATTAATTTCCAAGGAAGGTAAGTCATGATTCATATTTTTAATAAACCTGTGACCGTTTATCTATAGGAGGATGAATACAAGATTATAATAAAAATTAATTCCAATTTATAGGTATTGGTTTTCATTTATAAGGGGTATTTATCATATAAGGTTGGGGAGAAACTCAACATTTAAGATATTCCTATTATATGGGAGTTTTTTTGTCTTTCCAAAAGAGTATCCTAAACTTCCTTTAAAGGTTGAAGTTGAGTATTTGATATAACTCATAATTTGTGCTACGACTATTTCAAAGACTCCATATAGAAGTCCCCCCATTGATTTTCTATAATTAAAGAAGAAACTGTCAGAGAATATTGATAAGGGATTCGTTTATCCAAGTGTGTAACAATGTGGCACACCTGTTCTTTTTATTAAGAACAAAGACTGATCAATGCAAATGTGTATTTATTATCGGGAAATTTAAAAAATAATTATCAAGAATAAGTATCCTTTACCTTATAAAGTATATTTTTTGACCAAATTTAAGGTTGTAAATACTTTTATAAGATTGAACTTTGTTTTAGGTACTATCAATTTAGTGTGAAAAGTGTATACATACCTAAGAAAACCTTTCTTATGAGGTATGGGTACTAGGAATTTATAGTGATGCCATTTGGAATTACTAACAACCCTTATATTTTCATGGATTTAATGAATATAGTCTTTATATATTTCCTTGATCAATTTTTAGTGGTCTTTATAGATGATATTATTAAATATTCAAAGAGTAAGGAAGAACATTAAGTTCATTTGAGGGTTATTTTGAATACCCTAAGGAAGGAGAAACTATATTCCAAAATTAGAAAGTGTGAAATATGATTATAAAAAGTTTTATACTTGGGCCATATAATCTCAAGTGAGGTTATATTGGTGGATCCTTAAAAGATAAAATTTATTTATCAATGACCTAGAATGACCAATTTAAATGAAGTCCATAATTTTCTTGGACTATATTGGTATTACCGATTCTTTGTAAATACTTTTTCACAGTTTTATAATCCACTGACCAAGTTGACACAGAAGGGAGTCAAGTTCCTTTGGATATATAAATGTGAGGAAAATTTCAAGGTGTAGAAAATGATATTTAGAGCACATATAGTCACACTAACCTATAGCAGTGAAGGGTTTGTGATCTATAATGATTCATCAAAGAAGGGACTAGATTGTTTTCTCATTCAGAATGATATGCTGATACAATATAACTCTTTCTAAATGAAAATTCATGAGAAAAATTACTCAATGTATGACTTGGATTTAACAATGGTATTTTTTTCATTGAAGATATGGATGAATTATCTTCATGGGGAAATGTGTGATATATTTATTGATCATAAAATTCTAATGTATATATTCACCAAAAAAGAGTTGAATATGTTCCAGAGAATATGGTTGAATTTAATTAAATATTATGGCTGCTCAAAACATTTTTACCCTGGAAAAGTGAACAAGGTTGATGATGATATGATTAAAAAGGATAATTCTAGATTATATATTACTAGGTTCATAAAAGATCAAATATTTATAAATTTTCAAAGTAAAAACCTTTAAATATTGAAGGAAGTTGAGGAATACTATCTTTATCAAATGATTGTTCATCCCAGAAGTATGAAGATTTATATAGATCTAAAAGAGTATTTTTAATGGGATAAATGTAAAGGGATATTTTAGAGTATTTATCTTGGTTCTTGGTATACTAACATGTTATGGCTAAGTTATAGAAGTATAATGTGATGTTATAACCATTACCCATACAAGTATATAAATAGGAAAATTCTAGCATCATAGGACTACCCAAACAAATAAAGGGAATAATGATATTTGGGTTTTATCCAATTTACTTATGAAGTCAAAAAATTTAATTAACATTAGATAATATTAATCTATTTATTATCTTTCTTGGATATACATTAAGTAATTGGTAAGGTTATATGGAGTACTAAATTCTATTATATCTGATCAAGTTCTGATATTCATATCGAAGTTCTGGAGAAGTGTTCAGAAATATCTGGATATGGAGTTGTGTTTCAGTACTTCCTATAATTATAAAAAATATGTTAAGTATAATAAGACCACTAAAAACTTAGAGTATATTCAGATATCCCATTATATTGATTTTAATGGTGGTTGGGAGAAACACCTTCCTTTGTGGTAATTTTTATAAAATAATATATTTCACTTGAGCATTAAGATAGATCATTATGAAGACATCTATAGAAGGAAGTTAAGAACTAAAACATGATGGGATAAAGTTTTAAAAATAAATATATTAGGACATTATCTATCTAAGGAAATGGTATAGATGGTTAGATTCATTCAGCAATACATCATGATATCTTAGAGTCGACAAAAAATTTATACTGAAAATCATTACTAGGATCTACAGTTTAATGTTAGTGATAAGGAATTCCAATTAATATATCCTTAAGAGAAGGTCATGATATTTTTAAAGAAGGTAAATATGATATGTACCTTTGAAAATATTTCTTATATTAGGACACTTTCTTATTATTTTACCCTTTCACCAAACCTCTCTCAAGTTTATGATGCATTCCATGTATCATTATTGAGGAAGCACATACCTAATCCATCTCATGTATTGAACTCAGAGTTAGTACCTCTAGAGAATGATATTTACTATAAAGAACAACCAATATAAATATTTTTCCTAGAGATAAAGTTCTATTTAAAAAAACTACTCACCTTGTTAAAGTTCTTTGGAGGAATCATAAATTCGAGGAAGATACATAGGAATCTGAGGATGCGATGAAGTATAAGTATCCTCATTAGTTTGAATTATAGTGACACAATTTTGAGGGATACATTCATTTTAAGGGAGTTAGAATGCAAAAGACTGAGATTTTATGATATATTTCTCTTTAAATAAATTTAATTTATTTGATATATTTCTTTACATGTAACATTGAGTTCAAAAGAATCATGATAAACTAATAAATTATTATTATTTAATGTGATAGTTATCATATAGAATTGGGATTATAAGATATTAATATGACCAACTAAATAATGATAAATTATTATTTATAAATTTATAAAATGAATTCATTAGTTATTAATTGGTTAGAATATAAAATAATATCATTTGAAGGTTAAAAGAGATGTTTTTATGAAATACTATCTTTATGTGTGAAATGTGTATTTATCTTAATAAATTTTATTAAAAACTATTTATGAATGTTTTAAGGATATATTTAGATAACATATTCAAAAATATATATTAACATTCATTTAATTATAGTTATTTTCCAAGAAATTAATAAAGTTAATTTATGCTTTAAAAATACATTCAATTTAAAATGGGTTTTATTGTATTTTGTGTAGGAATATTATAATTAATTTATTAAAGTTTTATAAATTCTATTTTTAAAAATGGATATTATTTTTTAAATCATGATATCATAATAGTCTAAGGATTAAGTTTTGGGAATTTTCTAAAAAAATTGATTTTTGAGTAAATAGTGAAAAATACCAACTTTTCAAATACTATAACTTTTATAAAATTATTATAATTTAATATTAAATTAATAAATTGTAAAACCTTTTACCTGAAAATATATTTTATTATGGATTAAAATAATTAATTTAAAACATTATTTTTAATTTGGTAACCCATACAAAACTTTTGTGAACATAAGTTATATTTTATTCAAATTAAAAACTATTTTTGATTCATTGCATTTAATGGTATGGTTAGAAGGTTCAATTCAGTTTTATCATGGTATAAAATTAAAAACAATTTAATTTTTTATTAAATAACAAAAAATATTCATGTAAGCCAACCTTTTTAATTATTTTATATGTAAAATTTTTTTTTACGCTTAAATCAAATATTTTCCTAAAAAATGTTTCCATGAATTTTGTGTTCTTATATTAAAATTAATTTATTACATTGATAGAAATTGAATTTGATACAAGTAATTCCAATTTTTTTTTTTATAATCCTACTTCTATTTTTGGACATATAATTACATTATCATGGTGAAAAAGTTAAGTTATAATGGTTACAGTTAAAATGAGTTTAAAGTGGTTTAATTTGGAGATAAGGATTAAAATGTATAAAAAACTTGTCTAAATATTATTTTTGTGTTTATTTTGACCATATCACATATTATATTTTAATTTATGGTTACTTGGTTTCACTTTATTTGATTATGATATATTTTATATTTAAATCATTTAAATAATCCCAAGTGTGTCTTTTTCTTCACTTATATAAGGGAACCTCATATCCTCCCATATTCAAAAAGTTCGAGCCTTCTAGATTAGAAAATACCTATCATAATACCTTAATATCTTACTTATATTAATCATATAGCTTATATTATTCCCCTAATACTATCCTAAGAAGGATTAAGGTGCAGGCCAAAGGAGGTCTCTCAAAGAAGGGATAATCGTCTTACCCGAATCTTTCAAAAGCTTATTTCTTCATATACTTACTATAAATATATTTTATATATAATAAAATGATTACTATAGTATTATCAATATAATAAGGTTTTACTATGATTATGGGATAATAATTTTCCATGTCCTTTATATCAAATGGGAAATGAAAGTATCGATTGTGCGTATGTATGGACTACAACCTCTATATAGTGATGTGATTAATTTCCCATAACAGCTTCACATTGATGGTTATAATGATGGATTAACTGAATATATATGATACTTATTATATTATTATAGTTCATAAAAGATTAATTATTATTTAACTTTTTTTAATCCATCTATTGAAAATTGGAAACATCATTTGTGCGTACGTATAGATTACCGTCTCTATGAGGTGATGTAATTAATTTTTAATCATAGATTTATATTAATGGTTATAAATATGAATATAAATAATATATATGATATTTATATCATCATAAAAGTTTATTATATGACTCAACCATGATTAAAGTGAAATGAACAAAATTTTTGAACCAAAACATGCATGAAAAACAAAAATAGTTATCACCCAAAATGAGGATTATAATGAAAGATTGTTAACAAACGGGTGATAATATGTTATAAGTAAACCATGTATAGTATTATAAGTTTTAATATGGTTATTTTATATAATTATAGTAAATTTACATTTAATATACATGAAGTTAAATGTTCTTACGAAGTAAGTCATACTTGAGGTAAGGGTTTTATGTTAAAATATTATTTTTTATTTGGATTTTTTATGCGTAAATTACATGATGATGAAATTATATGATCTATTTATCTCAAAAATATTATTTATTTTATTATCCTATGGTTATTTATAGAAATAATAAGTTTTCCTTTCATTTTACTCTCTCTGCCTACTCAATGGTATGAAAAAATTTAATTTAAGGCTGAATTTATTTTCTATTAGATCAGAAATACTTTCTTCCACGTTCATATTTTATTTAAAAGGTTTATAATAATGTTTTTACCATTCTAAAATGATTTATTAAATTAATTTTTACTCATTTTCAATTTTTTAATAATTTTTTAAAAATGTATATTCCCATGTGTTTCTAAATGATGTACTTTTTTACTAAAGGCATGAACAAAATATTTGTTTTAACATACACCACACAAATTAATTTTCCTACCATCATGAAAACTATTTTATTTGAAGTTTACTTTACAAGTTTCTATGATTATTTTCCAATAAATGTTTTTCCTATTATTTTGGAAATTTATATATTTTAAATAAGTGATTAAAAAAAGAGTATTTTCTTTAAGAAATATCCAGTGATATTTTAAAGGTATTATCATACATGATAATATCCATTTAAGTCTATTATACTTAATAGGGTATATAATAAACTAATACCATATTTTTTTAATGGTTTATGATTATGATGATGAAATATTGATGAAAACCATTTTAGTTTTCACTAGTTAAGCTCTGATTAAATGATAATTTTTTTTCAGGATCTTGTGACATGAATATTAATGGATTATAGTTATGTGAAGGGTGGGTTTGTTATATTATTGCAATGCATTGGGTATAGATTAATGTTTTATGAGCTCAAAGAGGATACATGAGAGGTTATCATGAGCCCAAAAACAGGTACATAGAGGGTTATCCCAATCCTGAAGTGGAACACAGGTGGTTATCCCAAGACTGACTTGGGATAATTGTCTTGGTGGGTAGAATTGACATAATATTTATATGATTATGATTATTCCACTCTCTGCGACATATTCTTATGTTTATTATATGATCTCATGGAACGTGATCTTTAATTATTTTACAATTCATGTCTTATGATCTTCTAAATACTTATGTCATAATTATGATATATAAATTGTTGGGTATGAATTTAAAATGTTAATCTCATGTTCTTATACAATTATGTTAATGATATTCTTACATAATATCATTGATTGATATCTACCATGTTTAAACTTATAGAGTATCTAAGACCACCCTTTCTTATGTTTCCTTTCCTCAGGTTATGAATAAATATTTTAATTAATGTACATCTAATAATTGTACCATGAAAGATGAAATTTTTAGGATATGTTTAATATCTTTCATGAAATAAGATGATCATGCATCTAGTCTTTAATTACACTAAACCTTTATATTTGTTGGGAATGTATTTTTATGAGATTTATTGAATATTCATCTAAAATGATGTAATATTTATGTATGTAGTGTTTGGGTTGCATCATTTTATTAGATATATTGAATATTCATCTAAAATAAAGTATTATTTATATATATAATGTTTTGATTGCCTCATTTTATTAGGATGAATAGGATTAAATTATAATGTAAATAAATATTCTCACACAACATTTTTTATGGACCACATAATGTGGAAGTTTAAAAGTCACATATACCTCTATATATAGGCTGAGAGAGTCAACCCTCATTGCTTTTAAAAAGTGAAATAAATTTCAAGAAATTTCTATATTCCCACATAAAATAATATTAGAACTTCGTACAAAAAAACCAACCACATAAAAATCACATGGGTTGTCTAAACAGAGGCAACTGAAAAAAATATAATGAATCTTCTTCCTTCATAAAATATTTATATGGGGTATCCATGACCACATAAAAGTTACATGATCTTATCTATACTAAATTATTATATAAAATTTCACACTTTTCCCAAATTTTTTTATGATTTTCTATTATTCATCTCATTTTCATATGTCGGATCAACCTATAGACTCTGAAATTTATTTTGTTATAGAAATAGATCCAAGTAAAGAAGACAATTCTTTGATTCTAGTACACATTACAATGGCTCGCATGGTTTATTGTTCCCAACATTGACTTATCCAACCAATACACAAAATAATTTTATATTTTTGTGGAAAACTTGAATAGATACCAATCATTAAAGTGATTACCCCTTTATGGGTTTTGGTTACTAGGCGATGAACCATTACCTATCCAGGTTCAGAAATTAACTATCCAACACACAAGATCAACCTACATTCAAAACAATTGTATTCCATCATTTCATTAATTGTATGTTCTATCAAGGTGTATTGGAACCAAGGTTATCAATGATGAAGTTTAAAAGAATCTATGTCAGGCTTGGGAGAATGATTGAATGTAGAGGATGGAATTACATGGATGATAAATATTTTGGATATGTTGTGTTTATTTTCAATCCAATTTTGGTTACACTTATTGGTTGAAAAATGATTTTTATGTCAAAGGTTTATGTTTCTCAAAATTATCCATTATGATCATAGTTTCCATGTAACTTTGAATTATGAGTAGAGTTTGAATCTTATACCCATATCTAGAATGAATAATAAAATTTTATGGAAGTAAATATTCCTATTATTTTTGAATTTTTTTGGAAAAGGGTGATTTTTAGAGAAATTTTGGTGTTTACAGTGAAGAAATTCAAAAAATATAAAGGAAGAAATTTTCATGAAATAATTATTAAAAAATATTTTCATGAAAGAATTATGAAGAGGATTTTTTTTAAATAATTATGTGAAATTTGTTTCATAAAATAATTACATGGTAATGATTTCCTGAAATAATTACATGGAAAAAGGATTACATTAAATAATTACTTGGAAATAGGATTATGTAAAATAATTATGCGAATTTTGGGTGATTTGTAAAGGGAAGGCAGAAGTAGTGTGTGAACCACAAAAAATGGACCTTTCATAGTGTTGGATATACTAGGTTAAATATTCCAAGGGGGAGGGGGTGAATCAGGGTATGTAAAATTAAAATAATTACCCATATTTATATTGTTTCATCATTAAAAAAATTACTTCTTTCTTCATCTCACAGTGATGTAAAGACTGAAATAGTCACATACATGATACACATCAATTTTACTTGGTTCACCCTAACTGGGATAATCCAAGGAGCATAAAAAGGAAATGTACCAATTTACTTTAATTCACTAAAGTGTACTACTATTAAGGTATTTATATAATTCTTACTTCCCCTAGTTTATAACCATTCACATTTTGAAAGCTCACTACTCTCTCTAATGAAGTTTTCCCCTTATTCCTTAAGTACAAATCCTATGATGTTTTGAATTAAATTTTAATACAAATCAATTGATGTGCCATAAATTTCGTTTTTCATCTAAATTAATAATTCCATGTTACCATGTAAATTTTAGGTATTTCAATTGAGGTTTACACAACCCCATTTTTTGCACAACCATTGTGAAACTTTCTGTGAAACTTTCAAAATTTCATGCAACTTTCCACTATTGTGAAACTTTTGTGATTTTTTTGTAACTTTCAAAATTTCACACAACATTGTACCTTTTCAAAACTCATAATCTATTTTAAAAATATCTAAATTTTATGAAAATATCTTTTTTAAGTAGAAACAATTCCCTTTCTTCAAAGAACTGGTGTTCATGGAAATGATTTGACCAAGAAGTATATCCACGTAAGTCTTATGAAAAATAGAGCCTTGATATTCTATAATTAATAGAACCTTTAAATTAGGGGGTGGGGGGGGGGGGGGTTAATGGCCAATTTATTTGTTTGGATAAAATTTTATAAAACTTTATTGGCCACCACTAACCCTTCATACAACTTTCTATGCCTAGAAAACTTGTCAACCCTTTTATCAAATTTCTTTCATAACTCACCGTCTTTATGGAACTTCCCATATCTATTCACCAGGTTTACACAACTTCATTTTTTTAATTATCTAATATTTCATGAAACACATTACTTTGAAAAATATTATTGGGGAGACCTTGGATTACCACTTACATGAAACATTTCAAATGTTCATGAAAATATTAACTTTCATAAAACTACTTCCTTTTATCCATTTTTATTTGAAAAATTTCCAAAAACCTTCTAGAGCATCCAAACCCCATATTCATAAATATTTCAAGGTTTCCATGGTCCTAGAACTTTTTCAACACTCTTTTATAACAACCACACAAAAAATCTTTCAACTGGCCTTACCAACAAATACAATAACCCAAAAACATCTCTATGAAATCAAGGGGTATGTTTTCTCAAAAATACCACCCTTTTGGTTTTTTTTGAAAATTATTAATCCTTTGATACTACCTAAAAACTTATATTGAAAGAAAATTTTTCAATTTCTTCTTAAACCAACATTTATATTCTATTACTATAGATAGAGATCAAATATTTACTCAACATATACTCTAAGCCTAAATGTGTCAATATCAAAAGATAAACAAAAGTAACATTAAAATATCATCAATGAAGAACTTTGTTCTCGATTTAAAAAGTTGAATCGAAACCAATTCATCTTATCATCCAATAAAAATTGATGTTAGTAATTAATATTAAATGTTTTATAAAGAGTATCACATGAGAAGACCATGTCCTTTAACTCGCATGGTAAAAATATTTCAGCACAAGACAATAAGACATCCTTTATTGATATGTATTTATTGAGAGAAAAACTTCAACATATACACATTTAAAACTACCCCAACATCCTTTATTCCCTTGATTCAATATGAAAAAATTCTCACCATTCACAAACTTACTTTTCCCTTAAGAATATTTGGACAAACACTCTTCTCTATTTATGAGAAATATATAACCCTTTTCAAGTGAACCCAAAATTCACTAATTTAAAGGTCTATAATAAGAAAAGAATAGTTATTATCACATAGTGAAATATCCATCATGATATTAAGTGTAAGGATTAAAAAAGGATCTGAGAGATATTTTATTCCTTTTAAATAATTATTTGTGTAAGGCCTTTATTAGGATGTCTAAAAATTTAAGTTATATGTAAATAAACTTTAACTTCACTAGAACATTCCCCACTTTGTTATTTATAAATTGATACTTGATTTTAATGTGATTTATCCTTTAGTGATGAATTGTATTTCTTTATAATATTAATTAAACTAAAATTATCACAACTTATTTCAATCAATACTTCAATTCAACTCCCATGTTTTTGGCCGGAGTTGGACACTCAAGAGGGGGATTAATTGAGTTCCTATAAAAATTTATATCAAAAAGATTTATTTAAAATTCCCTAAATTTTAAAATAAGAAACAAACTAGTTAACCAAAGTTGAAGATTTATTAAAGATTTCGTTTTTGAAGGATTTCTCAAAGATTGATTAGTTATCAGTTAAAACAATATGAGTTATTATTTTAACTTTTGAAATATTTATACTAAAGAAAATTATATTATAAACACTATATAATATTAACTATCAAAGTGATAGAAATGTTTTCTTCTGCGAATAGATAAAGCAGTGAAAAAAGAACTTTGAAATGCACAAAAGATTTAAAACAAGAGGTTCAGTATCAAATAGAGACTTAATACTCTACATTTGGTGATCACCTTCCACCAACCATTTTATATAAATAAACTTTAATCCACACCCTGGACCGGGGTAAACAATAGCATACAAATATCTAGGCCAACAAGACCTCTTCTACAGTTTTTTGTGTGAGTACAAAAACAAAACATGCCTCACATGGACCTCTTCCACTATTATCTGTGAGAGTGTATGGTGTAAAAGGATAGTTTGTGAAGATATATGCGTATCATCATGTTTTTCACATGCGTGTGTGTTCATAAAACAGAGAGGAACACACTTATCATAATATAAAAATAGCACAAATCATAGAAAAAATAGAGAGAACAGAGTTATAAGGTTTTGTATGATTTGAAATGCAGCTTGTAACTCTTGGAAGATGTATTGAAATGCAGGTTGAGTCGACTTCTAGAAACAGACAAAAAAATAGAGTGTCGTGAGAGATTTTATCTTCTGTTCTAGTGAGGTAATAGTTTTATCGAGTAATGATTCTCCACTATTAGTTTTGTTGCTTCAAAGTGTTCTTCAGTTTTGGTTCATCATGAGAATCTTCTCACTCTACCAAGGCTTCTCTTCCTATACCTTATCCTTCACCAAAAGGGAAGGAAACAGTGCAGCCCAACAACTTGCGGCCTCATGCCCCTTCGATGTTAACTAGCTATGGATGGAAAATTTCCCTTCATGGATCTACTTATGTACGGCTACAGATCTTCATCATTAATAGTACCTCTTTTTCAAAAAAAAGTATCTTCTTGTTTTCACAACGAGAAGCTCTTCATATTTTTCTCAGGTGCATGACTTCTCTTCTTGGACTACCTGAATGATGTATTCCTTTTGATCAAATATTTTCTTTATACGTTATAGCCTAAAAGAAACATATTCTCCATCATGTGTTGGTACGTCGTACCTATTAATGTAGTATGAAATCAATTTAAAATTTGTTTATAAAAGGAATAAAAATTCATTAATATAATTAGGAGTACTAAGTTTCACAAATATGGCTATTTTTCACAAACCAAGTAGGGTCATCATCCAAACCAGCACCCAACCCAGTCTGTGGCAAGGCCCAAATGATGTTCTCGATCCCCACGGGCTAACAACTAGTGCCGAGCATCAAAATAAAGCTATTGGGAATGATTTATCCCAGAAAAGATAAATAAATAATTAAAAAAACTAAACAATTATCAACCAAAAAAGAAATATACTAAGAAATGAAACATACCTCAAGTGATCTCATGGGTCACTACAGAACATAAACTACACTCACTCCAAGATCTATCAAAACTAGAGGAACATGAAACTGAGAAATAGAGTAGGCGTCATCTCATAGATTCTCAGTAAAAAATCCAAGTATAAACATATCCCTATGCCATTGCGTTTAAAAACAATCTCAATCATGCTAGTTTGAAAGTAAGACATATTAAAATAATGTCTTTAATTATTTTCAAAATGAGGTAACAAATTTACATTTTTAAGGAAAGCATTTATCTTCCACTAAATTTTCAAAATATATTCCAAGTATGCATTAACATTTCAAAAAGAAATGGAAGAAATTAAAATTAAAATATGGTTTTCATAAAAGAGGTAAAAATCATGAAAAAATTGAAATGAAAATCACATCACAAGCATTATGTCGCAAATGGGAACGATGGGAAATCCCTATAGGTAACTAGCACAAGTGGGATACTAGAACCTCGCGTCTCGGTGAGAAGTGGTAAAGGAACCATGAAAACCTAAGTTATCATGCATGAGCCACTAATAAGGGACATCCCCATAAACCTAGTGGTCTCAAATCATCATCCATATATTTATTTAGTGTTGTAGTCTTCAATCCCGCTAAGTGATACCAGGCTGAATCCACCTTGAATCACTATCACACTAGTCCGAGTCCGCCCACCTAGATACCCCGAGCTTCCCATGTGATATTTTTAAAGTGTTGGTGAGTTTTCATCAAACTAACATACATTAAAAAACCATTTTTATTCAAAAACACATTTACCCTCTCACCACCGATCTCCACCTCGAGCACATTCCCCCTTTTTCTGTCACATAATAATGAACAAGCCTCTTTACTGGGCACATGCCAAAATTCCCACATTCAACACATCATTTTATTAAAAAAAAGGGGCATGCCTCAATAGGGGTTTTCCACTTTTTCAAACCATTCTCAATGTTCCAAACGGGCCTCCTTATTTTACAAGGAATAACTTTGCTTTAGAAAAAAGATAACCCAACACTTTTACATTTTAAAACCACTCGACATTCCAATTAAACAACAAAAGCATCACACATTTTAAAACAAATTGAAAACCATGCTTAAATCGAAGCAACTAATTTAATAAAGGCAAGACACTATTTATCTTTGAATTCATGTCAAAGCCTATACATCTTTCCCAACTTACCAAATCAAGGAATTTCCCTTTTTATCTTTATTCAAATTCAAAAACAAATTTCACAAAAAACATACATTCTGATCATTTAGGGAAACCATTTTTAAAGATTTAACATTTCAAAAACCAATTGATAATTAAAAAGGTATTACATTTTACAAACAAGGTTGGGAGCATATATCAACAGGAAAAACACACATTGGGAACTTAGATAAATTATGTAAAATAATGTAGAACTATTTATAATAATTAAAACTAGATTTCAAAACTTATACATATACTATATAAATATAAAATATATTTTTAAAACCATCTAGTAATTATGAAATTCAAATTAAAGGGTTAGGCATAGGGGACCTACCTCAAAACATAGAACTTTTGTCGAAGGTAGCCTGATACCACTTCATCATACACACACAAACACACACATATATATCATTTGAACCAAAGTAAATATTCCCCACACCATGAGGGAATATGTACAAGGAGGATATATATATATACATGATTACCTATGTATATACATTTAGGCCTTTTCTTCCGATGAATCGATTCCATACCGCGATGACCAAAACACACTACAACAAATAAAAGGAGTCTAATAATTACCAAAGGCTTCAAATAAAACTAAATTAGACAGGGAAGAAAGATAAAAACCACCTCAAATAATGACCGAAGAATTTAAATAGACCAAAACAACATGGTACAAACCAACACACCTTAAATTAAAAACCAGAGACTCATAAATTAAAAATCCCCCAAATATAAAATAGCGACATGAAGAATGGATGAAAACATTACCCAAAATCATTAGACGGAAGACCTAACAAAATAGAACCACTTAAACTTTAATGGTGGTTTCCAGAACATGGACCAACAGGTCACAATAGGTCCATTACTTACGCTAAAACAGAATATAAAAAAAATCAGATCAAACACTAATCTAGGGTTTCGGACGAGTAAAAATCCAATAGGTGGAAACATTAAAATTACCAGAAAAAGGATAGGAGAGGGAGGTGAAACCCTTACCTAGAAGCTCTAGAAAAGAATCATCAAGAACCAAGATAAATCGAGTTGGAAGGAGGGAGCCTAGGAGGTGACGTCGCACACGGAAGGGGCTTGGACAAGGGGATCTATTCGTGCTATAGGGGGTTGCGCCGGTTGGGCTTCGCGCCAAAGATTCATTGGAAGGGAGGCTAGATGGCAAGAGGAGGAGGAAACCTAGAGTACTAGAGGATAGGGGGTTCGATGCATAGGGTATTGGGGTGCGACATGAGAAGAAGGGAGGAGGGGTAGAGGAGATAAAGGGAGGAAAAGAAAAAAATAAAGAAAAAAATGGAAAACTTAAAAAAAAACGTAATATAAATACAATGATGATAATAATAATAATGATGATAATAATAATAGTAATAATAATAATATTCTTTAATAATATTTCCATTATTATTTTATTAAAAAAAATCTTAATTTCATTTTTATTTTATTCTTATTGTATTAATCATCTTATTAATTAATTATTATTTTTATTGAATACCGGGTAGTGTGCATAGTGACCTAGGTGAAGCCACACAATTTCGACCATGATTTTCCTATGCACCAGACGCAGTCAAGCCCAAAAAACTTGTTTATCAGCAAAGGCAAAATATTCCAACTGGAACTTGGACCTAACCTCGATAAAGTCATCACAAAACTTCAAACCCGTCACACTCAATTCCTGAGTGAAACAACCGAGACCTGACCCAAAACAGGACCATGGATAAATAAAAACTTAGGTGTGACAATTTTCCCAACATAAAGATTTCCACTTCCAGAAACCCACAACAAGACTTAACCTCAATGTAGAAATCAACACCCCTTCATAGTCCAAGGGGATTCCCAATGAACAACAAAAAAGAAAAGGACAAAACACTATCAACAAAGGGAGAGACTTACAAATCGAACTCAAGAGACTCAAAATGGAATCCTCACTATGTGCCACCTGCCCCCAAAAGTTTAAACACCTCTAGTTGGTCGATAAAAAGGGAAATAATTCACACAACGTATAGTCCAACATCCTGAGACAAAACACCTTAAACATTCCCAAAGAGGCTCACACATTTTCCTGACAAACTCAAATGAGGATACTATAGCCTTGCTTCACAATACCATTGGGCGCACTTCAACCCAAATATTTTACTCAAGAAATGGGTTTAGGGTTAGATAGCTCTGAATGAGACCAGCCACCACCAATCCAATCATCAGGAATGAAACCAAATTACTGACACGGGGAGGCCCAAGTGGACTCCCCATAATAAGAGACAACTTAATCTCTGAGATAGAACCAAAAAACCAATAGGGGTGGGGGAGAACGGACTCCCCACCATAAGGGATATACTAACATCAATTTACTCTAGAGTAATTTCAGTGAGACCCATAGTGGGTCTCTCCACCATATTAGGATTTAGGGAAACATTGACCCTTTCGAATCAAAACCACTCAAAAAACCAAACCAACCAAACTCTGGACACTTGGAAGAACGATGGTAGGTCTCCCCACCATTTTAAGAACAATATAAAACACAATAGTTGGAACTTCCATCACGAACCCACCATCACAGAATGATTACCAAAAAAAGAGGGGGGGGGGGGGGGGGTGGGGCGGGGGGTGGTCCCATGGGAAGAAACCCAAAAAAACACTTATTTCTGACTCATCACTCCCTTGTGACATGAGCACCTCCAATGGGTAAAACCCAAAACCCAAAACAATTAAAAAGGAATACTATCCACTCAAGACTTTATATTGCATGATACAAATCCATGAAAACTTCAAGAAGGAGGCCACTATGACCTTTAAAGGAAAAAGGTCCCAAAACAAACATCCAAAAAAGGGAAAATTCAACCGGCATCCTCTCTGAAGCCAGAGACAAAAGTTTGGATTCACATTCCCCCACACCTAGTGGCAAATCTACTGTGTAAAAATATTCACTATAAGACCTATGGATGGAGTCTTGATGTCGTAAAGAATCTTCTACACCATAGTTAGGAACTAACAACCTTCAACCGAGGATCCATCCTTTGACAACAAATTTTTTTCCATGACCACACCCTCAATAGCCCATTGAAGGATTATGGAAAAAAGGGTTTAAAGTTTAAAACTGACAACATTAGAAAAAATGATCGTGTGGGAATTAGATTGATAAATAAGGAGTGATAAGGAATACACACCAGTAATAGGTTCCTCTGGTTCATAATCATCACCGGATGGGGAACATTTCATGAGAACCTCAAGAAACTAAAACGACTTTTGTCAAAGTCCACCCGTTGTGACTCAACATTCAAAAAGAAAAGGTAAATCACCCTTCACTAATCCAAACAGGGTCCTTTTAGTAGAACTAGAACTGCTAACGACCCCACGACATCTAAAGTTCCCAAAGACCTGAAGATAGACACAACTCTCTCAAGTTGAATTGCAACCACTATCAAACCTTAGTCACCACTGGGAAAAAAACAACAAATAAGTAGGTCTTTACCCTAACACTTATTTCAATGTCCAGGAAAAACCATCAACTAAAAAATATTCTTCAGAGTCTATTGGACGTTTTTGGATGACATACTATAAATTAGAAACATGAAAAAATCTCTAAGCGCATTTCAAAACAGTCCATTACATCAAATAATAAATCAAATCTCAACTTGAACATCATCTCAAACTAGGAATACTAATTCAAATACCAAGCACCACACAATAAAACCAAAACTTACCTTATAAAATCACCACTTTCATTTTTTAATCAAACCATTTTCCTCTTTAAAAGTCATCTCAACATGAGAACCCACTTCAAAATTCACTTTCTTTTAAATACCTTTTAGGTAAAAAATCATTCAAACACACCAAATTATCAAAACATACTTTTAGAAAATAGAATGAGCCTCGGAAACCAAGAACCCACCATTGGAATTCTATGAAGCCTCACATGTATATGAATTCCTATGCCAAATCAGGAATCCATACACACATACCAACTCCAAATTCACCATACATATACATGAGAATCTATAGGAATACTAAAGGTCAATAAAATCATTTCCAAATTCTCATTTCCAAGAAACATCAATTTCACACTTCATAAAAAATTTCAAAACCTAAAAACATTTTCCAGCTTCATTTCTGATTTACAATATATAAAATATTTCAATTATCCCAAAAAGGTTCCCAAAAGAATGTCCAGTTTCAAAATAACTCATTTAATTTTAAAAAAAACCATGATTTTCATTTTGGAAATCCACTTCCAATAGACCAATCATCAATTTTGAAACCTGATAAAACACCCCAAAACCAACTAAAACTCACACCAAGTACCCCCCAAAGCATCAAATTCATTCAAGAAATCAAGATTCCAAATTCTCAAATAAACTTATACTACAAACAACTAGGTCACATAGTTTGGAAAACCGTGCACCAACTGGGTGAGCACATAGGAAGTCATCATAGGCAATTGCATGGTCTGCCCAAGGTTTTACATGCTAGAAACAACAACCATGAACCCCTCCAAATCGACCACCAAATTTCAAGAGTAACTAGAAACACCCAACCAGAAAAAAGGACCTTGAAAGAAACAGATATCCAAGCAAAAAATTTGAGGAAAGACCATCCTGGACCATCTTGAAAATTCAAGTGTCACTCTAAATAGGTGGTGATCAAGCACCTACCCGCAATTGACCAGTTGGATTCTGACAATCCTAACCCCAAACTATCAATCACCCCAAAGGACATAGGATAAACCTCCCCTCATACCATTTTGTCATGAACAAAGCTGGGTATTCTTTTTAACATGCACCCGACCCAATTTGTGGCAAGGCCCAAAGGGCGTTCCCAATCCCCGTAGGCTGAAAAATAGTGTCAGGAATCAAAATAAAGAATTTGGTAATGATTTGGACTAGAAAATACAGATATATAATTAAAACAAACTAAACAAATTTCAACAAAAAAAAGAAATAAATTAATCTATGAAACATACCTCTAGTGATCTCGTGGGTCACTACGTAACATAAACCACACTCACTCCAAGAACGATCCAAACTAGAGGAACCTAAAACTGGGAAATAGATTAGGCATTGGTACTAAGATGCTAAGTAGGAATTACAAGGATAAACAATGCCCTATGAAATTTCCTTTAAAAATAAACTCAATCATGCTAGTTTTAAAATAAGGCATATTAAAATAACTTTTTTCATTTCTTTCAAAATCAAGTAACATGTTAAAATTTTCAAGGAAAGCCTTTCTCTTCCACTACATTTTCAAAATAGATTCCAAGTATGCATTAACATTTCAAAAGGAAAGGTAAGCAATTTAAATTAAAATATGATTTTCATGAAATAGGGAACAAGCATGAAACAACTGAAATTAAAATCACATCACAAGAATCATGTCACAAACGAGCACCATGGAAAATCTCTATAGGTAACTAGAAAAAGTGGAACCCTATAACCTCATGTCTTGGTCAAAGGTGGTATAGGAACCACAACAACCTACATTATCATGCACATGCCACTAGTAGGGGATATCCCCATAACCCTAGTGGTATCCAATCATCATCCAGATTTTTAGTTAGTGTTGTAGTCATCAATTCCGCTAAGTGATATTAGTGTAAAGAAACCAAGAATCACTAGCACACTAGTCCTAGTCCGCACACCTAGATACCTCGGGCTTCCCATGTGCACTATTTCAAGTGGGTGTGAGTTTTCATCAAACTAACATAAATGAACATATCATTTTATTTATTAAAAAACACATTCACCCTTTCACCACTGATCTCCACCTTGAGAACATTCCCCTCTTTTCTATCACATAGTAATTCACAAGGATCTTTACTAGGAACATATCACAATTCCCACATTCAACAGACAACATTTTCTAAAACTAGGGGGGAATGCCTCAAGATGAGTTTTTCAATTTCAAAAACCATTCTCAAAGTGATAAACGAGCCACATTATTTTACAAGGAATAAATTTTCTTTAGAAAACAAGATCAACCAATACTTTTAAGTTCTAAAACCATTTGAAATTACAATTAAACAACAAAGGCATCAGACATTTGAAAACAACTTGAAAACCATGCTTAAATAAAAAAAAATCATTAAAGAAAGGTGAGACACTATTTATCATTAAATTCACATTAAAGTTTATACATCATTCCCAACTTACTAAATCAAGGAATATCCCCTTTTTAAAGAAAATCACATACCAACCTATCTTCAGTCAAAATAAACATTCACAACAAAAATATACGCCAATCATTTAGGGAAACCACTTTTAAAGATTTAACATATTAAAACATATTGATAATTAGAAAGGTATTACATTTTACAAACATATTTGGGAGCATATATCAATAGGAAAAACACACATTGGGAACTTAGATAAATTATGTAAAAAAATTCTGAACTATTTCTAAGAATTAAAACCTGATTTTATAGCTTATATATATACTAAATAAATATAAAATATATTTTTAAAACGATAAAATAATTATGAAATTCAAATTAAAGGGTTAGGAATAAGAGACCCACCTCAAAAAATGAAACTTTTGTTGAAGGCATCCTAAGACCACTTCACCTCACATGCATATACATTTTCACACACACACACACACATATATACTTTGACCCAAAGTAGATTTTCCCCAAATAATGAGGGAATATGTAAAAGGATGATGCAAATATATACTTGCTTACCTATGTATATACATGTTGGACTTTGCTGCCGATGACTCGAGTCCACACCACGATGAGAAAAACATGCCGCAACAAATAAAAGGAGTCTAATAATTACCAAAGGATTCAAATAAAACTAAATTAAATAGGGAAGCAAGATAAAACCCACCTAAAATAGTGATTGATGAATTAAAATAGACTAAAACAACATGACACAAACTAATACACCTTAAAATAAAAACTAGAGGCTCATAAACTACAAAACCCCAAATATAAACCAAGAGAAAAGAAGAATGGAGGAAAACCTTACACAAAATCATTGGTGGCTAGACCAAATCAAAGTGAACCGCTTCACCTTCAGTGGAAATATCCGAAACATGGACCAAAGTTTCCCAAGAGGTCCCTTCCTTACCCTAAAACAAAAGAGAATTGAAAATTGGATCAAACCCTAAGCTAGGGTTTTGGATGAGTAAAAATCCAGAAATGGGAGACCTCAAAATATCTGAAAAAAGGAGCGGATAGGGAGGAGAAACCTTACCTATAATATTAGGATAATAATCGATAATAATTATGTGAAATTGATATGGAAGGAGGGAGACCAAAAGATTGAATCACGTGTGGAAGGGGATCAGCCATGGGGGGTCCGGTCGCGCCGTAGGGGGTTGCGCCAGTGGGGCTTCACGTAAGAGCTTTACTAGAAGGGAGGCCGACCGACAATAGGAGGATGTAGCCTAGGGGAGCAGTAGATAGGGGGTACAATGAATAGGGTAGGGGGTGAGATTTGAGAATAAGGGAGGAGGGGGAGAGAAGAAGAGAAAGAGAGGAAAAGAAAAAGAAAGGGAAAAAAGAAAAACCTAAAAAAACATAAATATAAATACAATGATAATAATAATAATAATAATAATAATATTTTTTAAAAATATTACCATTATTATTATTATTAAAACAATTCTTAATTTCATTTTTATTTTATTCTCTTTGTATTAATCACCTTATTAACTAATTTTTATTTTTTCTTGAATACTTGGTAAGGAGAACGATGACCTGGGTAAAGTTGCACAGTTTTTACCATTCTCCTCTCGTACACCAGATGCTATAAAGCCCAAAACACTCGTTTATCAGAAAAGACAAAATTTTATAACTATGACTTAGCCCGAACCTCAATAATGTCATCCTGAAACTTCAAACCCATCACACCCAGTTCCCAAGTGAAACAACCGAAACCCAACCCAGACCAAGGCTAAATCAAAACTTGGGTGTGACACCATTAGAAGGAAATTTGAAGTTATATGATAAAGGAATAATTTAAAATGTCTTTGAATGGTGACTTGGAATCATGTCTCAGATCAATGTCTTGGAACAGTGTCTCAGACCGGTGTCTTGGAACGATGTCTCAGGATCATTGTCTTGGAATAGTGTCTCAGGATCAGTGAATCATACTTAATGTATTCTGCAATTAAGACTGGTGAGTCAAGTATTAGTGACTCAAGAATAGAAATTAGCTCTAAGGGTAGGTCCACATGATGGAGACTCATTCTATCGGTAGCTCATACTTTTCAAAAATTATGGATATCGGTAAGTTTCTCTATCAGTAGGTTGATTTGATAGTGACTCAGTTTTTGGTAACTCATGATTTATGAAAAAATTTGATAAGCTATTGAGTCTGATAGTGGGTTGAACAACTATGTCTCCTCCTTTGTCTGAATTCATCATTTGTGATGATAGTGAGACAACTGAAAATGATACATATTAATGGTAGGTCTGTATTATCGATAGCTCATACTTAGTCAATTTTCTATCATCAATGAGTTGTCTAATGGTGTCTCTGCTTGAACGGAGACAGTGAGTCCACTTTAATGGTGACTCATACTTAGTCAAATTTTTTCAACCTGAATTATGATATAATTTACTAATAGAATAGATTATGATAATATGTAAACAAGAGTAAACATAATTAAACAATATGTAACAATAATTTAACTTGATTTAACTTTATGAAGAATTATGAAGCATGATTTATGAGCATTAAAACTAGAGGATTCCAACACATGTATTCAAGCTGTAACTTCATACAAAGTAATTTATAACAAGATTGAGTGGAAACAATATATTAATCCTCTACAGTTCCCAATGAATTGAAATATGTTTTATTGATCAGTTAAGAAATTCAAAATATTCCAAGATAAGATGAATTCATTAATGTTTAGTTTCTATTATCCACTGAACCGACCCAATCTGGATATGTATATCCCAAAACTCTTATTATAATGTTGAACTGTACAAAAATCTAAAATCCACCATTAATTTGATATAACAGATTATTATTTTCCCCACAAGCAAGTGTATTTGTTTGGATTACATTGGTACCATGTAGAAAAAACAATATTAGGTCATGTCACAATTAAATAAAATAGTTTTATAATTATTTTCCTATTTTCCATGACATTAACCATCTTTTCATCCTCATCCCTTGACAAATTCATCTGGGTAGAAACCTGAGTTATCATCACCTTGTAATTTTCCATTATAAATATTCTTAACACCTCCTTGTCATATTTAGATTGAGATATGAGAGTACCCCCCTTCCTTTAGTTACCTATAGATCAAGGAAAATGTTATCTCTAAAAACATCAACATTTTGAACTCATAATTCATAAATTCTAAAAATTATTTATACTATTATTTACCTGATTCACTAAATATTATACTGTAAACATAAAATATCACCATTATAATTTGATCAATTTTATTTTTGACATATATATTACAATAAACTCCACCAAACTAGAAACCAATTTTCTTCAATTATTAACCCAGTCTTGAATACCATTCTCTTGGAGACTACTTCAGACCATAAAGTGCATTATTTAGCTGATTTTTTTCTCATATTCATGGATATGAAAACCACCTGGAAGTTTTATGTAAACCTATTCTTCAATAACTCCAATTAGAAATTTCAACTTGAATTCCATCTAGAATACCTTGAATTTCATTTTCACTATTATGGATAAGAATAGTTTAATTGTATTCATCCTTACAATAGGTACACATGTTTCATAAATTTCAATACCATATATTCAAGAGTACCCCTTACACACCATTCCTGCTTTGTTTCTAATTATTGTTCCATCTTCATTCAGTTTTCTATTGAAGACCTATTTGGTTTTGATGATGATTTTATCTGTTGTAATTAAAGAAATATCCCAATTTGGATTCTTCTTGATTTGTTAAATCACTTCATTCATCATCTAAATTCAATTATCATCTCCAAAATATGCTTCAAGTTTTTTTTATCTACCTTTGATAAGATTTTTTTTCTATAGATAATTCATTCTCCTCATTTTCATTGACACTATCCGGTTTATATTGATATTATGACTATCAATTTTATCTCGGATCTTTGGATTATATGTATAAATTGGTATGAAATCATTCTATGATCATCATCAGTATCTCTTTCTAAATCATAATTTTCCACTTGTGACCCCACTAAGATTATTACCTTCCCATAACTCTCATTAGGAACTGCTCACCATATTGTTGAATTTTATTCTCATTATCCAATAAATTTATATCATTTATTTTGAAAATATTTCCTAAATGATTATTGAATAATTTACATGATTTTATTTTTATTGAGTAGTTATGGAATATTCCTTTATCTCTTTGTGATTAAAAATTATTATGTTCCTCATAACTAATAATGAAACACATACTCTCAAATATTCATAAGTATATCAATATTATCTTCTTTCCAAACTCCCAAATATTGATAAGTATTTCAATATTTACTTTTATGTGGTGTATATACTTCCACTTTGATGAATTTTTCATGAACATATATTTATTCATGATGAATAATATTTTCAATTCAATTTTACTCTTTCAAGGGGTACTAATTGAAAAGTTACCAAATAGGTATGAATTTATTTTTGAATCTCATTTTTGGGATTAATCTTATTTTCACTTAAGGAATATTATAATCCATCCTTAATAAATTCCATCTATTTACTAATACTATGGATATTTAAGGAATTGCTATTTTTTTTAAAATTTACCCTATTTGATGCCTTAATCAAGAAAAGAAATATTTAAAAGAAAAGATGATCTTTTTTCCATTTTGATTAAGTATATTTTTACTCCACGTCTACACTTTTCAAAATTATTTTACAAAATTCATTTTTATTTACTAAAAATATTTATTAAGGAAATTTTATGTTATCCTTGATTTTTTAAAAGGTTGAAAGTAATATTTATAATATTTTCTGAAAGGGTCATTTTCAAATTTCTTTATAAAATTTCAAAAGGAATGTTTTTTTAAAGTATACAGTGTTAACAGAATTTACCTCCCCATAATAATTTTAAAATATTTTTCTTATTCAATAAGTTTTATATGGGTTTAAAAATAAAAATATTTAATGAAATATTATTTTATAGTCTTACTTCCATTTTCTTTTATTATCCAAAAGAAATTTATTTATTAAAAAACTTATATTTTAGATGATTTGATATGTAATATTTTATCTCTCATTAATTATTAGTTGTTAACATTCTCTAAAAATATGAAATTTATTATGATAATTGGATATTAAATTTATCATAAATATCCATACTATTTGTATCATATATATGATTATTTCCTAAACCTTTAACCATTTCTACATATGTTTTTTTACATTGAAATTTATTTAATTGAGTAAGGAAATATTGATATTATTTATTATTTATTGAATACAAACATTTATTGATAAGACATATTATTTATGAATTAAATTATTAATTCAATATATGAGGATTCATTGTACATACAATGATTTGTGGGGTCTAAAATTTATTCTCCCTTGACGAGTCAACAGGTCTCATGAGAAAAATCAGTTGAACAAAATTATTGAATGGTTTTTTGGTATATACCTTCCTGTAAATTAAACAGTCTTAGTACAAGGCCTTGATAGTAACGATATCATGATGTCTGGGATCATGATGTTTAATATTATGAATTTCCTTTATTGTGAATTCAGTTATTATTATCAATGAGATTACTAAATAGATATTTTCAATGGATTAATTTTTCTTTCAAGTTATTAATTAAATAGAATGTGTTTTCAGTTATTTACCTTTCCATTCTAATTATTCATAATCTACCCATGATATATTATGATGTACGTAACTATTACTAAGATCTTTATCTCACTCTTTATGTGTTTTCCTTTCCCAAGGATATGAATATGGATATTATGATTAATATCATGGATAAAAGGGTGTCCCCTATGTTATGTATGTTATATTTACAATGTAATATGGGAATCATTTTTTTATATGGTTCTTCATGATTACTAAACTGATTATCATTTCTACATGAGATCCTTTGTATCTTATACCATTGTAATAAAGTATACACTGGCTTTGGGTTACTGGAGTTGGGGTTATTACAGTTGGTATTAAAAGAAGTTTAGTAGAAACCTTGAGAGCTAGATTTAGGAAAAATTAGATTAGGGGACATAAGACTATGATGAATTTAAAGATATGTATAATTATCATATAATATAATTATTTTTTTTGGTAAGGTAGAGATTATGATGTTTTTCCTATAAATATATCTCTGTCTGTATATTACAAGTGGATGCAGTTTTAGCATAGATACATCTAGGTGTAAAAAATCTAAAAATATTTGGTCAAGTAAATATAATCCATCATCCTCACACAAGGTGAGTGTTACCTTACTACATGTAACACCCCAAGATTTTATGATTTTTTTCAAATTTCTTTGATAGATTTTGATTTGTAATGAATTGTGATATACTATTAATATTATTATTTAAACATGTCCATTATAACCAAGCCATTAAAATTGGTGGTATGAATAGTAATAACCAAATTTTGAAAATTAATTATAATGGTATTATATATAGAAATCATATAGATAAAAAAGTGCTTAATTTTTACTAAAACCCTTATATGCTTCAGAAATACTTTTTTTCGCAAAACAAATTATTGTTTTTGTTGAACAAATAGTAAAAGTAATTTTTTTAAATTTTTCATAAATATTTTTACTAAATAAAATTAATTTTTGAAATCTTCTTGTGAAAATTATATTTGAGTGAATTTTTGATAATTTTCTACAATGATTAATTTTTAGACAAATATTAAAAAATACTTATATTTTGTTAAAACATTTTTGTTATTTTAAATAATTTACAAGATCTATTTTATTTTAAGAAGAATTTAAAAGTAAAAGTAATTAAATTATATATTTATTAACTCAATTTAGTCCATTATAATCAATTTCATATTAAATTTTTATATCAAAAGTTTTTATACTTATAAAAATGTTTTCTTTGGAAAACCGTTTTTTCGCCATGTTAGTAGGATTAATTTTAAATTAAATTCTGACAATTATATTATTAGGATTTGGTAAAATGGATATGAGAATTTGAATCAGAATAATTAATATTATATAATAAGTCCAAATTAATTTTTGGTCATAATGAATAGTAAAAACATTAAAAATTAATTACTACAGTTAAGGTTAAAATGGGTTTACTGGGGGGTGAAAATAAAAACATAAGGGTTTAAATCACTTAAAAACTTGTAAAATTCCTATTTTTTTTTCACATTTAGACCTTATCTCACATAAGTTTTGATAATGATTCTTTTTGGATCCTTTTATCAAATTTAAAACATGGGTATGCCTTTTTCTATTAAAAAATTCCAAGTGTGTCCTCTCCCCCACTTATAAAAGTGAACCTAATCTCCTCTCTTATTCACTCTTACAAAGAATTATGGATCACCCATGAACTACCAAATTACATTCCTTAATTATCTACCCATATCCTAGTCAAATTATTTTGATTAGTAAACCCTCCCAATAGTGATTTTGGTGACAACATAAGGAGGTTTTCTGAAAAAGTGGTATCGTTCATAAACCAACACTTTTACTTTATTTATTCTTTCACCTCTATAAAATATTCTTTAAATATGATAATATAATAAAATAAGTATCCAACATATAAAAATATTTTTTTATATTAGTGGAATAACCTACATCCATACCCTCTCCCATCAAATGGGAATGAAATTGTCAATCGTGTGTGAGGAAGGATTCCACCTCATGAACTGACATAATTCATTTTCCATCAGTACCTTTCACGAATGAATATAACGTTGTATTGAATATTTATATATGATATTTATGAAATATTTATATTTCTTTAATTATAATATTTTATCTAAATTCTTATCTTCTAATCCATTATAAAATTATAACATTGCTCATGCATAGGTGTGGACCACCACATCCATAAATCGATGTGATACACTTTTCATTTTATTTTAACACAGATGTTAATAATTTTAGATTAAATGAATATATATGATATCTATGATATAAAAATTATTCTATAAAGTTTAATTAAGATTTACCTTTCTTTTATTCAATCTGTCGAGAAAATGGAACAATATTCATGCATACATATTGCCTACCATCTCCATGAATGATGTAATTCATTTTCTATCTATAAATTTAATGGATTATTATAAATATATATATAATTAATATATATGATATTTATATTATGGTTAAAATTCATCAGATTATGGAACCATGGTCAAAGTAAAAAGAACAAAAATACAAAACCAAAGCATACATGAAAATGAAGCAATTATTACCCAAAATATGATTTTAATAAGGAATTTTTAATAAACAAGTAATAAAAGGTCATATGGAAATCATATATGGTGTGATATATAATATTATGGTTCCATAATATTATAATGACTTTGATTTTACAAGTATTTTTTTAAATATTATATGGATTGATTTTGAGACCAGGCATTGAGAATGCATGCGATTCTGAGGCCCAGTGTACCCAAAATAAATGTTCAAAAAATATTAAAATACAAAATATAGAATTTCATTATCATGAAAAAGTTGAATAACTCTTAAACAGGTGCCCATATTAGAAATATGAGGGCACCTTTGAGTTCACAATAGTTACTTTACCCTAGGAACGACCTATCATTTGTTGGCACTGGCCGACTGTGGAATATTGTCCCTAGAATTTTAAATAAATAAAATAAATTGATAAAAATTTATTTTATTTTTATTTCATCAACGCAGAAACAAAATGATAGGTTTATTTTAAATAAATCCTTCAGAATAGATCCAAGGTTAGTCTCATAAACTTGTAATCCTCTCGAGGCCCCAAAGAGAGAGATCTGAAGAATCCTCTATATAGGAAACAATAGAACATCAGACCAGAGATTGAAAAATACCATTCTTGTTAGATCTCATCAATGGATATGAAATGACGATTGATCTTAAACAATGAGTGATCCAAATCTAGTAAGGATGCGTTATTTTGATTCTTCTTTCTTGTTAATGATTCCTACGATGAACGTGGACTCATCCAAAAACAGATTATCCCATGGGTCGATCGTACCTAGGGGATGGAATGATATTTGTGGGGTTTATTAGGTTTTTCTTCTAGGTTTTTTTTGATTCGTTATTCATTTTTAAAGGAACAGATCGAGGCTATAATGAATAAAAACTGAGGTTCATTCCTTAGTATTGTTCCATGTACTTTTTATCCCATGATTTCTTGCATTCTCGACGCACATTCTTTTCTCTTCTGTAGACTTTTAAAAATTGATCATTGTGCCTTCAAATCTTAGATAAATGATCCAAAACTAGAGATCTAGCTTCAGGATGACTCGATGGAGGTTTGAAGATGGATAAAATAGATGAATTAAAGTTATTCAGGAGAACCCATTCTTTGGGGGAGTTGTGTCAGGATGGATTAAATTAGATTTCCAAGATGATTGAAGGACCAAAACCCATAAATTCAGATTTAGGGCGGTAAAATGATCTTGGATCTAGAGTTTCGAGGTGAATAGACCACAATAATGAGATCCAGATGGTCGGCCAAGGCATACCAAAGAAGAATATGAGTTTCTAGAAAACTGAGAGCAAACAACTTTTAGTCTCAGCTACATGGAGTGTGTTTATCATTGGATCAGTTAGCATGTACCCTTTGAAGTACAAGGGCACATGGTAGAGTAGAAGGGTTTCCTACATGGAATGTAATCCCCAACACAATAAGGCCTAGAGAAGTTACATGGACTACCCCATGTACTGGTACATGGGTAGGAAAACACGGGTTGACACCGTGTACTGGCACATGTCCAAAGTACACAAAAAGGCCCCAGGTATAGAAACATGGAATGTGACTCCATCTATACACCATGTAACTCATTTTCTACATGACATGTTTTAAAGACACAAGTTGTTGTATATGGGCAACACCTGGGGTCAAGGGACATGATGTGTGACCCTACTACACGCTGTGTACCCTTTCCTAAATGGATTGAGCCAGTTTTCCTCCATATTTTGGATATGTTTCATTAGGGTTTGTTCAATTTATTATTTCCATGAAGGTAGGTGCGAATCATTTCTTACTCATAGGACTATGATCCCTTCAGTAAGACATCCTAGATAGAGTTTTTGGAATCCCCTGAGAGGCCTCGATCATGATCCTATATTCATTCTTTATGCCCTAGGTGGAGTTGTTGGTATCTACATGACCAACACTACATGGGTCCTAATACTCTACTTAGTGGGTTAATCTAGATGGAGTTGTTGGTATCACCCTAGGGACCTAGTTGTGATCTTCATCTGTTATATCGTATATTTTTCAGATCTATCATCTTATCTCTCTCATGGAGATACCTGACCAGTAGTACATCTTGGGAGAACATACTTAGTGTTATAAGACTTAGGATTGTGTTCTCCAAGATGAGTGCTTCGTGGAATATTTGAGCAGAATTTCTAGTTCTGGTATATAGTGGTTGTGACTTACCTGTTGACTGTGTGTCTTGGTTGAGTATATCTGGAAATTCTTATTATATGTGTTGTAGACATATAATTATGTAGAGATGACTGTATATCTCTTTTTGTATTGTTTTTTAGTTTTGGGGTGTCCTACTAAGTATTTTTATACTCAAACCAACACGACCATTGCCCAAATGTTTTGTTTCTTATGTAGACGACTGACCCTTTGATGGAGTCCTAGGTGGACCAGGGCCAGATGGTTCTTTGTGAGTTTGTACAGATGGAGGAGTGTTCCCATAACTTTAGATAGTAGTCCCAGTACCTTTTTCTTACAGGTTGGACCCATGTTACATAATTCTTTCGATGGGATTGTATTACAGTCCTATTTACTTTACTCTACCTTTTGTCGTACATTGGTTTTGGGATATAGTGGTATGAAAGTATTTTTTAATTAGTGTTTTTTTACATGTCAGCATTTTGTGGGCTTGGATATGTGTGTGTGAATACAGGTACATAATAAATTCCTCCCATGTTAGTGATATTAATAATCAGTGCTAGTCACCAACCCCTGACCAATTGGAGGTGGTCTTGGGTAGTTGTGGAATGGACCCCACTAGGACGAGTCATGACAGAGTGGTATTAGAGGTGGTCGGTTATACTTTAGGACAGAGAGTATATGAGATTGGTTTGAGGAAATATTGTTAATTGTTTTGAGTTAGGATTTTAGGCCAGAGACTCTAGTGTTGGTGTGGTGAATGGAGTATCCATACAACAGGTCTATGATTACTGACTTTTCAACTCAATACATGAAATCACCAGTTTTAGGGAAAATAATGGTACATGCATAATATAGGAATGGGTTGTGGTTTCCATTTACTTATTGAGTAAGTTCTCCAGATATACTCATTAACTATGGTACGTCTTGTCTTCTTACAGGATGCCTCTACGATGTATACCAACTAGGATTCAGTAGCTTGATCTTGAGGAAAACAAACTTAATGACGAGGCTTTGATACAAGGACTGGTTCTCCAGATGTCACCTCCAGGTGACGCACCAGCCATACCACCACCTGTAGAGCAGCATGTGGTACCCACAATACTAGTGGATGAGGAGTGCACGATGAGAGTGCTTCACTAGTTTCAGTGATAGAGACCCCTTAGGTTTTGAGGTGATATCGATCCACAGGCAGCTGAGGACTGGATTGAGGCGGTGACCTGAGTTTTCTATCTATTTAGAACACCAGCAGATCAGATGGTGGTCTTGGAAACGAGCCTTCTACACGGATTAATAGAATGATGGTGGAGTTTGGATATACAGACTCATGAAGTGGGGAATATTTCATTGACAGAGTTTTATCTCCTCTTCAGAGAGGATTTCTCACGAGTTACACAGATAATTGTGTGTATTCATGAGCTTCTATAACTCTAGTAGGGAAACATGTCAATGAATGATTATATATAGAGGTTTAACAAACTTTACAAGTACTTTATGGACATGGATAGAGATTAGTACTATAGGGATCAGACCTTCGAGAGAGGTCAGTTTAGATATATCAGAGCTAGCATTATCCCTCTATGAATTCTGACATATGTTGAGGTGCCTGAGCTGGACTTGGTGGTTCAAAGCTTCTTGGCTGAGCAGATACAACTGGTGACAGTCAGTAGTGGGAAATCAGGAGTAGAGACCTTAGTATAAAGGTTCCAATGTCAGTCTTAGGGACCTGGACATGGGATACATTTCAATAGGAAGTCCTAGGATAGATGATATGTAGTTCAGGGCTCATAGGATGGGTCCGATCAGCCTAGAGATATGCGATTCTATTCATGTGATGGATGGGGACATCTCACTCGAGATAGACCAACCTTCCACAATATTGACAGGGAGACTGTGGATGAAATACCATGGGAGAGAAAATTATATGAGTAGGTAGATCCCAGGGATAAATATGTGGAATATGAGTTGGGAGAGCATAAGGAGGTGGTCAAAATTTCAAATTTCTACCACCACCGCCCCTAGGTGGTCCATGCTAGGCTGAGGTAATTGGAGTATAAGGGAGGGGATTATGGAATTCAGTCAAATAATTTGACCTAGGGGGTCCCAGAATGATTTAAGGTATGATCTGGTTATTTTTTACTTTAGCGGTAGTATTGATAGAAATAGGTTCTAGTCATTCCTTTCTTGCCACATATCATGTACAAGACCTAGAGATTCTAGTTGAACCATTGACTTGAACCTTACACTTGGAGACACCTACCAGAGGAGAATCAATGATCAAACACCTATGATGGATGTGTGACCTAACCCTTGGAGGTTATAGTTCAGTTGTATCCTCTTAGTGGCGACATCTAGGCCTTACGACGTCATTATTTGTAAGGATAGGTTATCTGCAATCCATGACCATATTGAATATTTTAGGTGAAGGGTGGGGTGTGTACACAATGATGGAACAAGGTTTAACTTTGTTAGTGAAAATAAAACCAAGGAAATATAGGATGGAATCATGCATAGGAGGGTGTAGCCAATTACTCATCAGTTGGATAGCCTGACCCTCGATGTAATAAATGTTATGAGCTTCCAATTTCCAGCAGTGGTGGAGGAGTATGATGGTGTATTTCTTGAAGATGTTCTTGGATTACCTATTAGCCAAGAGATATACTTCTACATCAATTTACACCCTATGATGGAATTTATATCTTCACCAGCATATTAGATGGCTCTTATAGAGCTTCGCGAGATGAGGTTGAATTTGGAGAACTCACAAAGGAAGAGCTTTGTGAGACCCAATGTTTCACCCTGGGCAACCCCAATTTTACTTTCCAAAAAAGGAATATGGGAGCTTGAGGTTGTGTGTGGAATACCAGTTCTTAAAATCGGTGTCTATGAAGAAAAATTGTCCACTACCGAGGATCTATGACCTATTTGATCAGTTTAAAGGGGCATGGTGGTTCTATAAGGTTGACCTCAGGTCAGGCCATTATCAGCTGTGAGTACGAGATGAGGATATACCGAAGACGAACTTCAGATGTTGTAACTGTAACTATGAGTTATTAGTGATTCCATTTGGCATGAACAAATCCTCATAAGTGTTCATGGGACTCATGAACTAGATCTTTCAGCCTTATTTACACCGGTTCATGGTAGTCTTCATCGATGATATCCTTGTGTACTCAACGTCTAAGGAGAAACATGTGGGACACTTAAGGATGGTTATGAGTATAATCCAAGAGAACTATATTTATGGGAAAATCTCAAAGTTATATTTTTGGATTTAGGCATTCCACTTTTTGGGACATGTTATCTTAGTATATGGAGTGCCAGTGGACCCGACTAAGGTTGAGGTGGTGTTGGCATGGGATCCACCTAATAATGTGATGGCGGTATAAAGCTTCCTCAGGCTAGCTGTCTATTATCAGAAATTCATATATGATTTCTCTAGGATATAAGTACCTATGATAGCTTTGAATTTAATGTATCATCCTTTCATATGGACACATAAGTGAAAGAAGGCTTTTCCATAGCTGAGGTAGATTTTGACAGGCGCTCCGATATTAAGAGTGTCGAGTACGCAATGTTCTAAGATGCATCAGGAACTTGGATTTTTTTCTTATTAATTTAGAGGAAAGTTGTGATTTCCTATGGTTCATTCCAATTGAGTCCAAATGAGTAGAATTATATGACCCATGATCTTGAGTTAGTAGTTGTTTTATTCACATTGAAGATGCAGTGACACTACTTGATGGGTGAGCGGTTTATCGACTACTCTGATCACAAGTGTCTCAAGTATATCTTCTCTCAGAAGGATATGAATTTGAGACAATATAAATGGATAAAGTTCCTCCAGGACTATGAATTTGAGATTTTCTATACTCTTGGGAAGGAAAATGTGGTGGTAGATGATCTCAATGGAAGTTCCAATTCACAGTTACTAAATGAGGTGTCGAATCAGTTGGCCTCATTATATTTATCCTTCATGGATAGAGATGGAGAAAGTTACCTCAAGAAGATGGTTGTTATCCCTCTACACTTACACAGATTTAGTGAGGAACAACTTGGGGATATTGAATGTGAGACCCTACATGTTTATATTTCCACAAGGAATTCTCCTGACAGATATTCAAAAGGTGGGGAGAATGTTGTTATTTTCAGAGGATGTATTATAGTACCAATGACATTGCAGGAGGAGGTTCTAAGGGAGTTTCATATGTCCCATTTGGTGGTACATCCAGGTGTGGTGAAAATGTACCAGGACCTCTGATGTTAGTTTTGGTGGCCCTGTATGGAGAAGAGTGTGGACAAGTTCATTTCTCAATGCCTTACTTGTCAGCAAGTGAAGGATGAACACCTGGTGCCAACGGGTTTAGCTCAACCCCTTGAGGTAACGAAATGGAAGTGGGATGAGATATTGATGGACTTAGTGAAGATTTTACCACATACGTACATGGGACACAATTCCATCTAGGTGATTTTTGACTTACTCACCAAGCCATAACACTTCCTAGCTATCTGAGAACATAGTTCAACAAAAATATTGGGACTCCTATATGTGTAGGAGATAGTTCGAATCCATGGAGTTCCATTGATGATTGTTTCCGATCATGATACTCTTATTACACCCAAGTTGTGGAAGGAATTATATGAGGAATTTGGGACCTAGTTATTCTTGAGTATATCATTTCACCCATAAATAGACTTCTAGATGGAGTAGGCCATTCAGGTTCTGGAGGAGATGGAGCAAGCCAACATGTTAGACTTTAGTTGAAGTTGGGAGGATCTCCTACCAATGGTGGAGTTTTCGTACAATAAGAGATACCATTCCAACATTGGTATGGAACCATTTGAGGCTTTGTATGGGTGGCCATGTAGGTCACCACTTTGCTGGACTGACCCAAGAGAGTCAACACTCATGGGCCCGAAGTTGGTGTGAGATTCTACTGAGAAGGTTCAGATTATCCAGGAGCAGATGATGACTGCACAGAGATATCATAAGTCTTATACTGATAAGTGACATAGGCCTTTGGAGTTCAAATAATGAGACCATTCGTTCTTGTGGGTTTCACCTCGATGTGCGTTACTAAGATTTGTTCTGGGCAACAAGTTATCTCTGAGGTATATTATCCCTTTTCAGATATTGAGTAGATTTAGCGAGGTGGAGTACTACTTAACTTTACCCCCATAGTTATACCAGGTACATGAAGTCATCCACATGTCAAAACTAAGGAGGTATGTGTATGACCCATCACACTTCATCCACTGGGGAGAGCTGGACAACAAGGATGGAGTGAATTTTGATGAGTACCAAGTAGAGATCAAGGATCAACATGAGAGGATACTTCATGGGAGATCGATTCCCTTGGTGTATGTCCGGTGGTGGCATGAGAATCTCTAGGAGAGCACTTGGGAGTGGGAGGATCAGATTGGTTCTGAGTACCCACATCCTTTTGAGTAGAAATTGTTTTAGATTTTTAGGGATGTAAATCACCAAGGTGGGGAGAATTTAATTACTCGTATTTTTGGTGTATTATTTTTAAATATTATATATATTTATTTCTAGACGAGTCACTGAGAGAACATGTGATTCTGAGGCCTGGTGTTCCCAAAACAAATGTTTTAAAAATATTAAAATATTAAATAGTGAATGCATGGTTGTCCTAAAAAAGAGAAATATATCATAAACAGGTTCCTAAATTAGAAATATGAGGGTGTCGTTGAGTTTAGAATAGTGGATTTACCTTAGGTGAGACCCAGTATTTGTCAGTATGGGTCGACTATGGATAGTTATCACACGCGTTTTAAATGAATAAAATAAAGTGATTTTTTTTATTTCATCGACATAATGACATATTTATTTTAAATAAACCCTTTGGTAGAGATCTATGGTTAGGATCATAACCTTGGAATCCTCTGGAGGTCCCAAAGAGAGATATCTAGAGAATCCTCTTGGCAGGAAATGATAGAATTTCAGACCAGAGATTGAAGAATGCCATTCTTTGTAGATCTATCCAATGACGATGGCGTGGTGATCAATCTTCTATAGCTAGTGATCAAAATATATGTAGGATGCATTATTTAAATTATTATTTCCCATTATTTATTCCTATATTGAACACAAATTAATCAATGAACATATTAGCCAGCGGGTCGGTCGTACTTACGGGATGGGATGATATTTTTGGGGTTTATCAGGATTTGGTTCTAGGGATTTGTTTTTGATTCATTCATTGTTATTACGAGAACATATCAAGGCCACAATGAACAAAGGATTAGGTTATTTCCTCAGTTCTGTTCCTTTTCCTTTTCTCCCCTAATTTCTTATGTTCTTGATGTGCGTTCATCATTCTTACCCCAACTTTTAACAATTTATTGGTGCTCCTTCGATTCTTGGTGAAATTATCCAAATCTAGAGATATAGATTTGGGATTACATGATGGAGGTGTGATGAAAATGATGATAGATGGATCAAAGTAATTCTAGAGAACCCATTATTCAGGTGAGTTTCTTAGGGATGGATTAAATCATATTTTTGTGATGATTGAAGGCTTGAAACCCATCAATTCAGTGTTAAGGTGGAAAAAAAACTTCGGATATGGAGTTTCAAGGCAAACAAACCACCTAAACGAGATCTATATTGTCATCTGAGGCATATGGAGAAAGAACACGAGTTTCTAGAAAACCTAGAACACACGACATGTAGTCTTGGCTGCATGGAATGTGTTCATCATTGGAACAATCGGTGTGTACCCTGGGAGGTACACAAACATGGGGTGGAGTATACAAGTTTCCCACATAGAGTATACTCCCCCACACATGGAATGACCTGAATCAGTTACATGGACTACCCCATGTACTAGTACACGGGAAGGTATAAACGTGCTGGTGCCATGTATTGGCACATGGCTATAGTAGATGGGCAGACCCTGGATGGATGAACTTGGCATGTGACTCCTTTTACACACCGTGTACCTCCTTTTCTACATGAAAAATTCTAAAGACATGAGACATTGTACATAGGCAGTACCCGGGTTCAAGGGACATGACATGTGACCCTACTACATGCCATGTACCCCTTACTACATGGATTGAGCCACTTCTCCTCCATATCTTGGATAGGTTTTGTTAGGGTTTGTTCACTTTATCATTTCCCTGATGGTAGGTGGTAATCATTTCCTACTCATAGGACTATGATCCCTTCAGTAGGACTTCTTAGGTAGAGTTGTTTGAATCCCTCAAGAGGCTTGTAGTAGGATCTTCTATTAATTCTTCATACCCTAGGTGGAGTTATCGGTATCGAAGTGACTGACACTACACGAGAAGCAATCCTCCACTTAGCAGGTTAATTTAGATGGAGTTTTTGGTATCACTATATGGCCCTAGTTGTGATACTCATATTTTTTTATCTTATCTATTTCATATATATTAGTATATCTCTCTTAGGGAGTCACCTGATGAGCAGTATCTCTCAAATGGATGTCATCAGTGCTATCAGGATCAGAAGTGTGTTCTCCTGGATGAGTACTTTGTGGAATCTTAGAGATAAATTTCTAGTGTTGGTATACAGTGGTTGTGACTTAGATCTAGACTATGTGTCTTGGTTGAGTATATTTGGATATTATTTTTATATTTCATATTGACATGTACCTCTGTAGAGTTGACTTTATCTTTCCTTTTTTTCATTTATTTGTGGTTTCAGGGAGTTCTACTGAGTACTGTTATACTCACCCCTTCATAGAATTTTCATGCACATGTCATGTCTTGTGCAGATGATCATCCATTTGATGGAGTCCTAGGTGGACCAGGACTGGATGGTGATTTGTGAGACTAGAAAGACCGAGGTGTGTTCCTACGGCTTCAGGCAGTAGTCCTAGCACCTTTTTCTTACAAGTTGGACTTGTGTTATAGACTTCTTTTGGTGGGATTGTATTCTGGCCCTATTTAATTTAATCTACCTTATTTCGTACTATGGTTGCATTATATAGTGGTATTCATGCATTTTTTATATAGTGGTTTTTATATTTCATCATTTTGTGGGATTGTATATGTGTGCGTGTGTATAGGTACATAGGCAATGCCTCCCATGTTAGTGATATGCTTACTTGGTTCTAGCCACTAGCCCCTGGACTATTAGAGGTGGCCTTGGGGAGTCACGACATGAGCCCCACTTGAACAGGTCATGAAAAATATATTTATAATAAATATATATTTATTATACAGGATGTTCAGACATGTATGCAAAAATTTAATACTAGAGGAAAGGTATCTTTATCTCACTTTTATTTCCATGGGATACATGCCTATACACCACTTGTTTATTTAAGGTTCTATATATACTAACCATGAATCTATGTTATTATTATTATCAAGAAAATAATGGGATATACCAATCTATATAAGGTTCTCTCCTTCAAGGGTCTTGTGATTCAAAAGTTACCAAAGTGGTAAGGGTTTGATGTTACAATCTCATTATTTATCAAGCTTGTTTATGATTATGGTTTTGATTAGGGGTGTCCATGGGTCAGGTTGGGTTTGGTCAAGAATGTTTTGGGACCCGACCCAACCAAAAAAGATCAGGTTGGGTTGGGTCGGGTCATATGCTTCATGAGAAGCTTACCCGATCCAACCCAACCCGTTGGGGTCGGGTTACCCGACGCATGGCCGAAGGACCCAACCCAACCCTACCAGCTGTGGGTCAGGTCCATTCGGGTCAGGTTTTATGTGTAAACCTGACCCAACCCAACCCAACCCCGACCCCGACCCCAAGCCAACCCAACCTAACCCGATGTACTCGGACCCAGCCCCCCACCCACCCAGACTACCCCCAACCCTCCCCCCGACACCAGCCCCCTGCTCCCTGGACTAGGCTCCCCCACCAGCCCCCTACCCTCTGCTCCAGCGCCCCTACCCCTTTAACTAGCCCCTCCCCCTCCCCCCTACACTGCACCCCCACCATCCCCCTATCCCCCCTGCTACACCAGCCCCCTCACCCATGCACTGTACTCCACCAGCCCCTCCCCCTGCAACCCAGCTCTGCTGCACCAGCCCCCCCCACACCATTACCCTGCTACACCAGCCCCCCTACCCTGCACAACCTCTCCCCCTACTCCCTACTGCACCAGCCCCTCACCCTCCCCCTTCCCTTGCACCAACCCCTCCCCCACCCCCTGCTGAACCAGCCCCTCCTCCTCCCCCTATTGCACCAGCCCCTCCCCTCCCCCTGCTACACCATCCCCTCCCCCTCCCCTGCACCGGTCCACCCCCCCTCCCCCTCGCCCTTCCCTTCACCGGCCCATCCCCCTCCCCCCACCCACCCCTACCCCCTACTACACCAGCCCCACCACCATCCCCTACCCACCTGTTGCACTAGCCCCTCCCCCCACACTACACCATCCCCTCCCCCTCCCCTACACACTAAACCCCCACTAACCCCCTACCCCATGATTTTCTAGCCCCACCACCAGCTCCTCCCCCTCCCACTTGACCTGCTGCACCAGCCTCTCTCCCTCCCCCCTACTGCACCAGTCTGCACCACTACACCAGTCAGCCCCCATTTATTACCCTACCTGACATGACTAGACACTATCTATTACAGCTGGATAGAATATACCAACTACATAATTAATATACTACCCCTAATAGTAAATACCCCCTTACACATCCCCATATAGCCCACGTTCCTAACATTTTCCTTGGAAATGGTACAAAATTTCATTGTGTAAACATGTTGTAGTGAAAAACAACATTCCCCTACAAGTGGATAGAGTCATCACAACAAATAATTTGGTGAGTAACCAAGTCAAACCATATGGATAAGTTTGGATTACTAGTATTCTTGGTCGTATGTTTAAAAAAATCAACATATAGAAATGAATATTTGAAAATAGAAGATAGGTGGACAAGAAGGAAGAAAAAAACATATCCGTCCTAATGTTGATAACTACTAACTAGGAGGATTACTCCTTAACTAGAGTTACAAATCATTTTTAGGGGAAATGGAAATCAAACAAAATAACACAAGTATACCTACTATTCATACAACTAAAATGAGAAAATTTCACTGCCTGCTTGAAATGTGCACACATGCACTTTGATTCGACTCACATAGGTGCATAAATAAATTACCCGAGGAAGATAATTCGAAGAACATGATTAAAAAAAACAACTTACCTTACCACTAGTGCCACCAGAAATAACTCATAATAGGCTAGGGAGGAGTGAGCCGATAGGAGGGATTTATCCTGATTATTTGAGAGGGAATCTATTCATCTAGGGAGGAGGCGAGTGAGGAGAGGAGGAGGAAGGGAGTAGAGTAGGTGGAAGGAGGAATGTCGCTGGTGGTGAGGGAAGGATGAAGGAAGGGGATTAGGGTTTGGCCACACGCGAGGGAAGGTCGGGGTCAGGGGGAGGATGAGAGGAGGAGGAGAATCTATCCGGGGAGGGGATGAGGCAAGTGAGGAGAGGAGGAGGAGAAGGGAGGCCATCCGGTCATGCACAAGGGAAGGCCATGGAGGGGAAGGAGAGGAGGGAGGAAGAGGTGGGCGAGCACGATGGAGGAAGAGAATTTGGGTGGCCAAGCCGGGTCGCGACCCTAGGTAGGTTTTTTTTCATACAGTCTCGGGTCTATGGGTTGGGTTGGGTCAATATGTGGCCAACCCAAGACCCGACTCAACCTATCCACGGGTCAACCCGATAAAAACCCCACCTAAGCATTTTTTTCAACAACCCGACCCAACCCGATTGGGTCGGGTCAAACCCATTGGGTTTGGTCGGGTCTGGACACCCCTAATTTTGATGATGAAATACTATGATATATCTCTAAATAAAATCCATAATTTTATTCACATATTTTTATTTCTATAAATTACATGTTTTTATCTCTTTTTCTTCTCTTTATGTACTCAAGAGTTCAAAATGATTTTTGTAAGGGTAAACTAAATTTATTTATCTCTTTGGTCAAAAACCATTTTTTTTTCATATCTATGATTTCTAATTTTTTAGGAAAATTATTAATATTAAAATATGGTAGTTTAAATTAATTTTTACCCATGTTTGTCTTTTTTTCAAAATGGTTTAAGAGTTACCATGTTTTCATTTTCCAAACAAGTTAATTTTGACTTTTTACTGAAAATGTGAAAGGAACCGTTGTTTTAGAACATATAACATGAATGGTATTTTCCAAATTCATGAACCCTAAATGATTTAAAGATGAATTTACATGTTTCCAAGGTTATTTTTTAAGGAAATTTTTTCTTTAATATTAAGGGAAATTTTATATTTCAAATAGTTATTTCCAAAATGGGAAGGATATTTTCCTTAAGAAATGTTCAAAGTGATATTTCGGAATCATTTTTAATATAAGATGAAATAAATTTATGTTAATTAATATTTATAATACAATGATACCATTTTATTATTTATCTAGATATTTTATGGTTATGATAAAAATATTTTTCTTAAAAACATTCTTTTTACATGGGTTATTCTATAAATAATTTATGAAATGATTATGAAACTAATTTCTTTTCCATAGGTTAAACTATGATGAAATTTTTATGATTTTTTTTATTTTTCATTGTTTATGATAAGGTGAATGTTTTATGATCTTTTGGAAAACATATATATTATTTTTCTTATGAGATATTTGGGACCTATATCTCTCCCAAATGCATTGGGTAAATATTGATATCTCATGAGATAAACCTGAATGGAATGGGGAGTGAATCTAATTCAATAAGATACTCTATCCACTATGATAGTCATAGGATTGAACCTTGAATACTACAATGTTTTTTGGAGTGAACACATTCCACTATTATAGATCTGAAAATGATCCTTGAATACTAATGAAATTATTTTCTATGTTTATGTGTACTCCAAAAATCTATGTCTTATGATAATGTTATTCTCTCATAGCCAATTTTCTTTAATTCCATTATGATTCACATATTATTAACTACCAAGATTTTTATAATGACCCAATTTTATAATCAATAATATATAGGCTATGCTTTTCAAATATCATTCTCATGTTCTCATAACCTTATGCTCATGTTATGTTGATATCTCCCTTATTTACCCTTACTGAGCATCTGATCTAACCCTTTATTATATTTAATTTCCCTAGGTAATGAAAATATATATTAGGTATGATATTTCTAATATGGATTATATTTTTAAAAAACTTGAGGGAAGATGATTCATTTTAGTTATGAACTGGTTTTTTATGTATCTAAGTTTCCAAAGCCACTAGAACTAAATAATTCAGACATGGAGCGTTATGTTAGGTAATGGATATTAATCTATTTAGATGTAATATATATTAATGAAAAGTATAGGTCATTATAATTGGAATAATATTATGTTTTATTTAACCTTTGGAGACTAAGTTGATAAAACTTTATCGATAACCCTAGGGATAAGTCTAAAGATAAGTTAGAATATATGAAAATGTCATGGAATTTTGGTGAAGGATAGAGTGAGTGGTTTCCAAGAAATTACATCCTTGTATGGATACTACAAGTGGATGTGGATCAAGAATAATTTATATATACTACAAGTGGATGTGGATCAAGAATAATTTATATATGGTAAATAAATATGAAAAGGTAATATTTGGCTTGACTTTATCTCCACTTGGTGCACAATAATGATCATTGCTACACATCACGTTTGACACTCCCAAGGGATATGTTTTGGAAATTCACAAACTCTTTATGAATCATTATAAAGGATTTGAATAAGTTTTGACCATTAATTACCTAGGCTAAGCCAAGTGCTTCATAAATTAAAAATAAGGTGTCATGATTTAGACATCCTATAAATTCTTTTTCATGATTATGTGGTTTCATACGATGATTATTTCTACTCACAGTATGGTTTTTGGTTTTAGTCAATGGATGTAACCCAAATGAATCATGTTAATGCTGAATATGATGGGAAATTCAATGATTGTAGACTTGAGAAACCAAATGTTTTGGGAGATGGAATGAAAAATTTCATCACTACTGGAAATGACATCTATACCAATTACGCAACCCCAAAGGTTTCCAAAACCGATTGGGATAGGGCCTTCTAGAGAGTAAAAAAATCACTGTATCCTAACAGTTTCTTCAAACCATTGGGATAGGCCACCCCAACCCAACCATTTTTTTAAACTGTTGGGATAGGTTTTTAAAAAATAAGGGAATCCCAATGGTTTAAAAAAACCATTGGGATAGGTACCCCTATTCCAGTGGTTTTTAAAACTGTTGGGAGAGGGTACCCAAAATTAGTTCCCAATGGTTTTTAAAAACCATTGGGATATATTTCCTAGAAATTCACACTTCCCAACCTCCCCACTTTAGAGATGACCAGGCCACATTTAGTGATAAAGGATAATGCTTCCCACATGTGAATGGTTCTTCCCATACATGATCCATACTTTGTTTAAGTCATTTTTCCACATCAAATCAGTAAGTTCTAACTGAGATTTATCTTATTTATCGATTTATTTTGCCTTTTTTCATTCTGATTTGGGTGAAATCTTCTCACATTCTATTCTTTTTGTTTTATTCATATAGAATTATTAACCCCTTATGTAATTGATTGTTTGAACTCATATTTCATAAAATGTTATACTCCTAAACATAGAAATAAACTTTTTGTGTGTGAATATAGAAATTTTGGGAAAATAGTCATTTAAGAGATTAGGAAATGTTCTGAAATCCCTTTTAAATTGTAATTATGGTAATTATGGTGGTTCAAATCTACTTATATTCATTCTAGTGTGTCTTCTATTTTTACATTGTGATTTTTTTAGATATTTTTGTGAAATAATAGTGAAGGTGATGAACATTTCCGATATAGATTATGCTGAATAAGTGAGTTTGTGGTTGGATTGGCATGGGATATGTTGAGGGATGGTTAATGGTGAATAGAAGATGGTCATTGTTGTGTGATGGTTATGGTGTGGTGATGGCTTAGTGACGGTATGTGCTGGTGGTTATAAAAAATGGTTATTTTTTTAGTTTTCTTATGGATATGGAATATGATTTGTAACAGCCCAAGATTTCATAGTAAGTTATTTTCTTTAAAGTAATTCAATAGCTTGCGCTACACGCAACACCGAGTTCGAGCGCACCACGACTTACCAAACTAGCCATTAAAAAAGCAGTTATGAATAGTATTAACTGAATTTTGAATTTTATATACTCAATATAATTTTAGAATCCATATTATGTGTTTCTTACACATAATATAAGAACAACTTCATTTTTTCAAATTAAAGAAGTAATTTTCAAAAAATGAAAATTTACCACCTTTTAATGACAAACCCCTTTTAAAACCAGTATTTGACACTTTTATATATTCAATTTAATGAAATTAAACTATTCTTTAGAATCGGGACATACAAATTTATTTTGGATAAATTTTTGGTACTTTTCTGATAAAATTCATATTTTGATGAATAGTGAAAAAATACTAAATTTTAATTGAAAACAAAATTTTTAATTGAAATAATTTATAATGTTAAATTAGGAATTTGAATGGTTTGGAAGTATAATTAGATTATATTTTTATCATTTAATACAGTTTAGGTCATTATAAGTAATTTCACATTTAAATTTGACATAAACATGTGTTAATCTTTTGATAGTTTTTACTTCGTAAAAACCCGTTTTTTGGAGTTGAAAACAAGAATTAATTTTAAATTATTTAATGATACTTCTATGTTTTGAGTTTGGTATATTATAATTAATTTTTTAATTTGGAATATCAAAATTATCTTAGGGTGAATTTTTGATATTTTTATGAAAACTTACAATTTTTAATGAATAGTGAAAAACACTGCGTTATTGATTAGAAACCGACTATTTATTTAAATAATTATTTATTTTATTTATTTAAGTCAATATAGATACATAATACCTATATTAGTTCAATTTTATCCATTGGAGTCATTTTTATAATAAAATTAGATGTATAAAATTTTATTGAACTTTTTACCGTCTTTTATGCACCTTCTAGAAGCATTTACAAATTTGCATAAAACGTAATTTTACCACTTCTATGAGTTGAATTTCAAAAATATGAGAGACCTGATAGACATTATTAAATAAAATGTGGTTCAATAAGATGAAAATAATCTTTGGTGAATAGTAACTTTTGACTTTTATTTACCATGGTTAAAAGTAAATAGGGTAATTAAGGGTAAAAATGATATTATAATTACCATAACACGTGTCCTAATTCTAGTGGATAAGTGTAATTCGATAAAAAACAACCTAGGAATAAAATATGATCCTCATTGGTCCACTTGGATTAGATTAGGACGTTTATTATTATTTTATTTAAAGAAGAGTTAAAAGTGTTAAATTCAAAGTCTAATAACTAAACCATTTTTAATATAGGGTTACAAAAGATATAAATTCGACTATAATTATTAATTAGAAAGATAAAATTATTTCCTACTTTATGGTATTTTATTTATAATTTTTAGACATTAAATTAGTTAATTTATTTATGACACAATGATGATGCAGTAATTAACTTAATAATGAAATGTTAAAATAATTGATATTATAAATATCCACATAAACGTAAATTGAGACTTTTGATTAATTCTGATAATTTTATATGTTAATATGACATTTTAGGGTTGATTTAAAATATTTTATTCGAAGTGATAATGTTTTTATGGCTTTCAAAAAATTAAAATACTAAATAGTTTCAAATTTGACATAATTGAGTTTTTAAAACAAATACTATATTACTAATTGATATAATATTCCTAAAAATATAATGTTCGGCCAAAAGACTTATATAAGGTTATATATATCAATAATGAACCACTTGGAGTTCTCTTGGAATATTATTGTATGTTTATTAACCATATAATATAAAAATTCAAAGAGACATGATAAATGTCAAACTATTTATCAAAGAGTTAAATCTAAAAGATAAGGTTAATATGGTGACCTAAAACTGTCTAAAACCTATTGGTTAATATTTTTTCTACCCATACCCACCTTATACTAGAAATAAATCATTTTGGAGCCATTAGAAACTGAAAATTATTTTATTATAAAATAATATTTCAAGCTTTTTCTAAAGTGACCCTCACCTCTCTTATAAAAGGGTACTTCCCCATCTCTTAATTTCAAACCTCCAAACCATTTGGCTCGACCAACCCCCAAAAAAATATCTTCCCAAATTACCTCACTTCATCCTATAGTCCTTACATTGATCAGAAATCCAACCTAAGGAGCCCTTTTGAACAACTCAAAATGAAACACCCGAAGAAGAGGTAATAATTTCACCATCCTCTTTCAAGTTCTTTTCCTCTTCCAATTCCTCTTTCTTTGTTGTTTCCATAACAAAATAATAACTAAAATACCTTATACATACTGTGATGTTATTATAAATATGGTATAACCATATTCATTATTCTATCCATCCTATAAAGGACAAAGTCACCATACGTGCATACGTACAACTTACCATCTCCATGTCGTGGTGTTGTTTGTTATTCAAACACTTAATTATTTGGATGGGTATAATAATGTGTATAAATTATTTAAATAATAAATATAACATGTTAATTATTATATATATACATGATATACCATCCAATTACATACGATTTCACCATAAATATAATGATATTGTCGCTCGTGCGTATGTACAGATAACCGTCTCCACGAACGTGATGAGATTCATTTCCCATCATAATCATTCAAGAATAATATTCATTTTATGATTAAAAATAATGTTTGAGAACTTAATATCATTATGGATATAAATAAAATAAATCCTATTCATAACAAACGTGGAATACCTAACCAAGCATATAATGGAAAATGAATTAGTTAACACCCGAAACGATGATACTACTAAAATATTATTAAAGAAATATTAAAAGATCATATATGATATCATATTTATGTATATTATTATTTTATAATTTAATAAAAATTATTTAACTATTATATAGGAGGTTAATGTACCATCTACCAAGGAAAAATACAAGGTAAGGGGTTTTCATCTCACTTTTTATTCTCGTGAGATTCATGCAATATTGAAACTATTTCCTTTTGTGTGGTGTATGTACTTCACATGATTGTATTATTTGTGTAATATACTTTAATTTATGGGTATTTACATCTTCATTTTATGATACTTATTTCATTGGGTGTATGTTTCGTAAGTTACCAAATTGGTAAGGGAATTTCAAATTTCAATTTCCACTCATTGGGCTTTACGCATACTTCATCGATTATTTTACCCGAAGATTATGTGTGAAATAACTATTTATTTATTTATGTTTTAATTGCCACTACCCTTTGTGTGGATATGATTTTGATACACATAATCACTACATTGATAAATTCTCAAGTCATTGATATGAACTTGATAAGAGCAATCTTAACTCAATTTCCATTCATTGAGTTAAACATCCAAGTCATTGGTGTTATTGTTACAAGAATATGTGTGAATCTCCTATGATTTTTTTCCACTAAATATCCAATAATATTTAGTGTATTTATAATTTTCACACATAATTATGTCATTGATTTATCCTTAACCTAAGGATATAGTCTTTATAATGGATTTCATCTCAATTTACATTCTATTGAGACTTATTTGTTGTTATGCACCAATTCACTTCTATATGGTGTATATAATGTACTTTGATGTAGTATATCCTAAATGACTTTATTCTCATGATATTATAAATTTTAGATTACCTCAATTATCTATATTCAAAAATCTCTCTTTTGTTTAAGAGCTCTTACTAAAATATCATTTTAAATGTTTAAAGATTTATTCTTCTAAATATTTCTCATTAATGTCCATGTTTTAAAAATGGTTTTAAGGATTTATTTATATGGAAATTAATGTTTTAAAACTAAAATTCATTTTAAAAGTTTCAAAGTGGTATGGTAAACTTTGATTCAAAAATCTATTTTAAATGGATTCTTGATAAATAGTGATACTTTTAAATGTTTTTAAGAAAAAGGTGGATTTTCTCTTAAATAATTTTGATGATTATTTTCATCTAGGTCAATATCCTTCATTATTCTTGATTGAGGTTAATTTATTATAATACAATCTTTCATATTGTAATGAATGAGTTATGTTTGACTGTGGATGCGCTATTTTTATACCATTCGTGGTTTGTGGTTAAAATATTGACATTTCGTATGCTAGTTTTAATATGAATGTTTAGATTATGTTTAAAAATTTTCATATGAGGAATGCATTGGACTTAGTAAGTGATTGGTGGAGCCCGCTATATCTCCTCGATGCATCGATAGGTCTCATGAGACAAACTAGTGTCTTGGCACAAGGCTTTGACAAACTTTATTTGTAGTCTTGGCACGAGGCCTTGACTATGGGGTTATAATGTCCGACATTATGAATTCCATCATTATGAAAGTGGATATTGATATTGCATGTGATTATTTGACTAGTATAATATCCATGTGAATAAGTAAATGGAAATTTTTGATTTATATTGGCCATATTATGAAGAAGATTATGTTTAAAAGGCTTATGTTTTAGTCTTATACATTGCCTTAAATGTTTATATTTATTTACAAAAGTTTTCTCTATATTGTTATCCTTACTGAGCATCTCAGATCACCCCTTTCAATGTTTTATTTTTCACAGGATGTGAAGAAGTATATTAATAATTACCTATAGGGATAGTCTAAGGGATATGAATATGGTCAACGGAGACAATGTTGTTGTTGTTTTTCATTTTGTAATGTAATCTAAAACTTATGAATGTATCTAGTAATTCAAAGGCTACTAAAATAATTGGTTTTTCGGGACATGATTCCTTATATCATGCCAATATTATATAATAAGGCACTAACTCTGGGTAACTAGGGTTAGGGCGTTATAGTTGGTATTAGAGGAAGTTTAGTACAAACCTTGGAAGATAGATTTAGAAAGAATCTGATTAGAAAACATTACCCTAAGATTGACTTTAAGGATCTGTATAGAAGAACATCCAAAAATCTTGGTAATGTAAATATTATGTCGGTTTTCCAAGAAATAAATCCCTGTCTAGATACGATCGGGTAGAGGTGGATTTGGTACAAATGTACCTAGGAGTGAAAACTTTGAAAAGGAGTTTCAGGCTTGACCTGGGGTATCCTAGTACATGACAACGGGCCTTGCCGCACTCTTGGTTATGACACTCCCAGGAGATATGCTTAGGATAATTCACATTTTCTTTACAAACCGATTTAATGGATTTTAATATAAGATGAGAATAAATAACCTTGGTTAATCCAAAGGTGTTTTAGATTGAAAATAAGGTGTTATGATATTATTTAAATGATTATATGACTCACATTATGCTTTCATGTGTTATTCAATGGCTGGATTCCAAGGAAGTTATAGTAACATTAAACATGATGTAAAAATGGGAACGGTGGTGGAAATGAGCAATGAAACGGAATGTTGATAGGTGTAAAAGATATCATGTTCATGTCGAATCATTTTTCCAAAAAAATGATCAACAACATATATATTAACAAACTCTCGAGTTCGAGTCCTCGCAAGGAAACATGCACTATATGCTAACAAACCTTTCATGGGCCCCTCTACCCCATTGGGAACTGTCCTAATCCCAAGGGTTGGCCACTATGGGCCTCATTGGGGACGTGTGGCGAGTAGGTGGGGAGGCCACCCCAATACCTCATTACCCAATTACACGTTTTCCAATGAGCCTGTACCCTAGTGGTACAAGCTCCTACTTGGCATCCAAATAACCCAGGATCAAATCCGGGTAGGGGCGAATTTCTGGGTACTATAGCAGTAATGTAGTAGCGGTAGAACTATAGCAGCGGAGGGACTATAGCGGCGACGATACTGTAGCAGTGCGGGTACTGTAGCAGTACTGTTCACGGAGGGGTCATTTGGGCCAAAAAATACCCTTTCAAGCCTTGTATTCTGGCCACTTGGCCTTGGTCCTTCAGGATATTTAATGGGTCACCCTATACCTAGTCTAAAGAGGTATTTTATTTAAAATAAAAAATTGATTCTTCGGCCCAAACCTTAAAAAAACTCTTGGACTCAACAAAGAAGAGAAAGATGGTGAATGATAAGAGCTCCAACAGTGGAGACCATGGATAAAAGAAAGCTCAATTTCCATCATGCAGGAAATGTAGAAGGAGACACCTAGTAAAGTGTCTCAATGGAACAAATAAATTCTTTATGTGTCATAAATAAGGACATAAAGTAATGAATTGTTGAGGAAAAATGAAGAGTCCTATGAAAGAAAATAAAAATGATCCCAAGAATCCATATACAGTCATTTTCCTTAAATGTTGGGGACCTGGGAATTACCTGAGTGAATTACCTATTATATAGGACAACCTCTTGGTCAAAGAAGAACCTATGTTGAAATAAATGGATGGAGAAATGTTTAAAAGTATTGGTGCTCTTTGTTGATGGGGTTACTTTGAAGACTTTTCTCTTGTATGTGTAACCCTGCAGTTTGTTATGTGAAAAAATGCTATTTTAGGAAGAATTATCTTTTCTATTGTTGATATAGTTATAAATAACCATTTGGGTTTATATGATCCTTGAATTTGAGGAAATTATAAGTTATTAAATTTTGGGATGAAAATGCGAGGTATGAGATAAAATTTGTGGTGAAATTATGTTTTGGTTATTTTGAGGAATTTATCTCATTTTGGGAATGTTATAAAATCTAGTTTTTGAAAAAGAGAAACACGCAGACCGTGTGAAAACCCATCGCATCAGACAAAGCTGCGGGAATCAAACCCACAACCAGAGTGTGATTGGGATTTATCGCCTACCACTGGACTATGTGAAGTCCCTGGTTAGTGTGACTAATTATTTTCAGTTAAATGATTTTATTGATCAATAATAAGTTGATTTTGGATCTTATGTCTTATCAAATAGATATCCTTATTATAGGAAAATGATTTAGTAATTAAGTGATAAATGTTATTTTGGAAGATGTTCGCTCTGTTGGGAACATTATATGCCTAAGGAAAATAGAATACAATGGGATTTCATTTGCAGAGTAATGGTGGATTCTTATCTATGTTTTTATTGTGTATTTATAAAGATTTGGGTTATTTATGGAAATGATTAACCTATCATAGAGAATATGTTATTATTTTAATTACTTTTAAGTATGTGACTTTAAGAGTAGTCAATGTTATTTGGAGATACAATTTAACGTGGAATACTACATAATCAAATTCTTCTATGTTTTGGGTTTCAATATTAGTTTGGATTATATTGAAGGATTTTATGGAAAAATGTTTATTGAATGGTATTTATTGAAATTTGGGAATTTTTGGTTTTATTTTAGAAATTAAGTTTAGTATTTCTTTATCTAAAGGATTATCCTTTTTAGGGATCATCTGATCTTTTACTAACCATTTTGGTTTTGGTTAATATATAAAGACATTGGAAATATATAGTTTATCCTTTGTGATAATGTTATTCTCTAGAAGTTGATTCTAGAACTTCAGGTATGACCAAGTCATATTGAATACTCATCGTTTGAAGAAAAAGATAAGTTAGTGGTAGAAATTTGTTAAAGGATAAAAAAATACTTAAAAACTAATTATATCACTTTTTGTTTGTAGTCAATCTCATAAATAAATTCCTAAACTTTATGAAATGAAACTAAAAAAAAACATTGTCTGTTTACTTTTCATACTGGGAAACTAATGAATATTTATCCCATCACAAGTTTGTGGTTTTCTTGTTGTTAACTTTCTCATGATCATGTTTTCTATCACTCTCCATCAGAACTTGACACTTAGCTTATCTTCCATATCCATGTTTTCCTATATGGAATCCTAGTATGGGTTATCTCGGGTGACCTTAGTACCTCTCTTTCTTTCTTTTAAAGTGATAATTTTATTGACTCTTTTTACGATGTGGGACATTCAATGAAGTTCACAAGACCAATTTTAAAATTTCAAGGATGTAAATTCCAAAAGGGGGAAGAATGCAACACCCCAAGATTTCATAGTTAGTTATTTTCTTTAAATTAATTCAATAGCTTGCGCTACACGCAACACCGAGTTTGAGCGCACCACGACTTACCAAACTAGCCATTCAAAAAGTGGTTATGAATAGTATTAACTGAATTTTTAATTTTATATAATCCATATAATTTTAGAATCCATATTATGTGTTTCTTAGACATAATATAATAACAACAACATTTTTTCAGATAAAAGAAGTAAATTTTAAAAAATGAAATTTTACCACCCTTTAATGGAAAACCATTTTTAAAACCAATATTTGAAACATTTATATATTCAATTTAATGAAATTAAATTCTTCTATAGAATCGGGACATAAAAATTTATTTTGGATAAATTTTTGGTACTTTTCTGATAACATTCATATTTTGATGAATAGTGAAAAATACAAAATTTTAATTGAAAACAACTTTTTTAATAGAAATAATTTATAGTGTTAAATTATTCATTTGAATGGTTTGGAAGTATAATAAGATTATATTTTTATCATTTAATACAATGTAGGTCTTTATAAGTAATTTCACATTTAAATTTGACATAAACACATGTCAATCTTTTGATAGTTTTTACTTCGTAAAAACCCGCCTTTTGGTTTTGAAAACGAGAATTAATTTTAAATTAATTAATTCTACTTCTATGTTTTGATTTTGATAAAATAGAATTCATTTTTTAATTTTTAATATCAAAATTATCTTAGGGTGAATTTTTGATATTTTTTCTGAAAACTTTCAATTTTTGATGAATAGTGAAAACACTGCGTTATTGTTTAAAAATTGACTTTTTATTTAAATAATTATTTATTTTAGTTATTTAAGTCAATATAGATACATAATACCTATTATAGTTCATTTTTATTCATTTAATTCATTTTTATAATAAAATTAGAGGTATAAAATTTTATTGAACTTTTTACAGTCTTTTATGCACCTTCTAGGAGCATTTACAAATTTGCATAAACATAATTTTACCGATTTTGTGAGTTGAATTTGAAAAATCTGAGAGACACGGTTGACATCAGTATGTAAAATTTTGTTCAATAAGATGAAAATAATTTTTGGTAAATAGTAACTTTTGAATTTTATTTACCACGGTTAAAAGTAAATAGGGTAATTAAGGGTAAAAATGATATTATAATTACCCTAACACATGTCAAAATTATATTTTATAAATATAATTCGACCAAAAATAAACTTATGACTAAAATATGATCCTCTTTGGTCTACTTGGATTAGATTAGGACATTTATTATTATTTTATTTAAAGAAGAGTTAAAAGAGTTAAATTCAAAGTTTATTAAATAAACCATTTTTAATATAAGGTTAAAAACAATATAAATTAAACTATAAATATTAATTAGAAATATAAAAATATTTAATACATATTGGTATTTTATTTATAATTTTTAGACATTAAATAATTTAATTTATTTGTGACGCAATGATGATTTAGTCATTACCTTAATAATGAAATATTAAAATAATTGATATTATAAATATCCAAATAAATGTAAATTGAGACTTATGATGAATTAAAATAATTTTATAGGTTAATATTACATGTTAGGGTTTATTAAATAAATTTTACACTAAGTTATAAAGTTTATATGGCTTTCAAAAAAATGAAATACTAAATAGTTTCAAATTTGACATAATTGAGTTAAAAAAATACTATATTATTAATTGATATAATATTCCTAAAAATCTAAAGTTCAGACAAAGGACATAGATAAGGTTATATATTTCAATAAAGAACCACTTTGGGTTCCCTTGATAGTTTATAGTAAGTTTATTAACCATATAATATAAAAATACAAAGAGACATGGTAAATGTCAAACTATTTATCTAAGTGTTAAATCTAAAAGATAAGGTTAATATGGTGAACTAAACCTATCAAAAACCTATTGGTTGAGAGGTTTTAGACCCATATCCACCTTATCCTTTAAATAAATCATTTTGGATCCATTATAAGCCGAAAATTATTTTATTATAAAATAATATTTCAAGCTTTTCCTAAAGTGACCCTCACCTCTCTTATAAAAGGTTACTTCCCATTATCTTAATTTCACACCTAGAAATCCATTTGGATCTGCCAAATACTTCCCAAATATCTTCCCAACTTCCCTCACTTTAACCTAGAGGCATTACTTTGATTATAAATCCAGCCTAACGATCCATTTTGATCAAATCAAAAGGAAACACCCGAAGAAGATGTAATTTTTTCACCACCCTCTTTCATGTTCTTTTCTTCTTCAACTTCCTATTTATTTGTTGCTTCCATACAAAAATAATAACTCAGGTACCTTATACATACTGTGATGTTATTATAAATATGGCACAACCATATTATTTATTCTATCCATCCTATAAAGGACAAAGTCAGCATACGTGCGTACGTACAACTTACAGTCTCCACGTTGTGGTGTAATAATGAGTATAACTGATGTAAATAATAAATATAAAATTTTAATTATTCTTTATATATGATATAACATCCAATTACATACGATTTCTCCATCAATATAATTATATTGTCATTTTTGCGTACGTATGGATTATCGTCTCCACGAACACGATGAGATTCATTCCACATCATAATCATTAAAGAATAATTTTCATTTTCTGATTAAAAAAAATATTTCAGAACTTAATATCATTCTGTATATGAATAAAATACATAATATTCATAACAAACATGGCATACGTAACCAAGAATATAAAGGAAAATGAATCAGTTAACACCCAAAACGATGATACTGCTAAAATATTATTAAAGCAATATTAAAAGATCATATATTCTATCATATTTATGTATTTTATTCTTGTATAATTTAATAAAAATGATTTAACTATTATACAGGAGGTTAACATACCCTCGATCAAGGAAAAGTATAAGGTAAGGGGTTTTCATATCACTTCTTATTCTCGTGAGATTCATGCTATATTGCCACTATTTCCTTTTGTGTGGTGTATGTACTTTCCAAGATTGTATTATTTTTGTAATATAATTTAATTTATGGGTATTTAAATCTTCATTGTGTGATACTTCTTTAATGGGGGTGTATGTTTCGTAATTTACCAAATCGGTAAGGGAATTTCAAATTTCAATTTCCACTCATTGGGCTTTATGCATACCTCATTGATTATTTTACTCCAAGATTATTTGTGAAATCACTATTTATTTTTTTATGTAGTAATTTACACTCAACTTTGTGTGGATATTATTTTGATACACGTAATCACTCCATTGATAAATTCTCAAGTCATCTATATGAACTTGATAAGAGTAATCTTAACTCAATTTCCTTTCATTGAGTTAAACATCCAAGTAATTGGTGTTGTTGTTACAAGAATATGTGTGAATGAACCATGATTGTTTTACAATGAATATCTAATAATATATAGTGCATTTATATTTTTCACACTTAATTTTGTCATTTATTTATCCTTAACCTAAGGATATGATCTTTATAAGGTATTTTATCTCAATTTACATTCTATTGAGACTTCTTTGTTGTTATGCACAAATTCACTTTTATAAGGTGTATATACTGTACTTTGACATAGTATATCATGAATCCATTTATTCTCATGATATTATAAATTTTAGATTACCTCAATTCTCTGTATTAAAATGTCTCTATTTTGGTTAGGAACTCTTACTAAAATATCATTTTAAATGTTTAAATATCTATTCTTCTAAATATTTCTCATTAATGTCCATGTTTTAAAAATGGATTTAAGGATTTATTTATATGGACATTAATGTTCTAAAATTAAAATTCCTTTTAAAAGTTTCAAAGTGGTATGAAACACTTTGATTAAAAAATCTATTTTAAACGGCTTCTTGATAAATAGCGAGACTTTTAAATGTTTTAATGAAAAGGGGGATATTTCCCTCAAATAGTTTTGATGATTATTTTCATCTATGTCAATATCCTTAATTATTCTTGATTGAGGTTAATTTATTATAATACAATCTTCCATATGGTATTGAATGAGTTTTTTTTGACTGTGGATGTGCTATTTTTATACCATTCATAGTTTGTGGTTAAAATATTGACATTTCGTATGCTAGTTTTAATACGAATGTTTAGATTATTTTTAAAACTTTTCATAATAGGAATGCATTGGACTTAGTAAGTGATGGATGGAGCCCACTATAGCTCTTTTATGCATAGGTAGATCTCATGAGACAAACTAGTGTCTTGGAACAAGTCCTTGACAAAATCTTATTTGTAGTCTTGGCATGAGGCCTGGACTATGTGGTTATGATGCATGACATTATTCATTCCCTCATTATGAAAGTGTCTATTGATATTGCATGTGATTATTCGACTAGTAGAATATGTATGTGAATAAGTAAATGAAATTATTTGATTTATATTGGCCATATTATGTAGAATTTTATGTTTAACAGGCTTATGTTTTAGTCTTATACATTTCCTTAAATGTTTATGTTTATTTAAAAAGGTTTCCACTATATTGTTATCCTTACTGAGCATCTGAGCTAACTCCTTTCTATGTTTTATTTTTCCATGGATGAGAAGAAGTATATTATGACATACCTACAAGGATAGTCTAAGGGATATGGATGTGGTAAATTGAGACAATGTTGTTGTTGTTTTTCATTTTGTAATGTAATGTAAAACTTATGAATGTTTCTAGTACTTCCAAGGCTACTAACTGATCAGTCTTTCGGGACATGATTCCTTGTATCATGCCAATTTTATGTAATAATGCACCGTCTCTGGGTAACTAGTGTCAGGGCGTTACATGACCAGTAATAATAAAATGGGAATGACATTAGCTGAAATTAACTATGTGTGGGATGGAATACAATATATGGTAATTAATTAACAAATTGAATTTTAATAAATGATAATAAATGTAGGTGATGACAAAAGGGGTTTTTAATTAAATATGGAATTAAATTCATATTAAATGGATATTGGTTTCTAAATTGGAAAATATAGAAATTGGTTGAATCTGTAAATTAAAGGGAGGAATTATGGGTTGTGTATGGAAGTTTTGTTTAGTATGTTGCATTTTGTGGTGTAAATAGTTGGTGGAAGATGTTGTGGATTGATACGGTAATGATTTTCAAATGTATTTAACAATATATACATGCTATATTATTATTTTAATAATGATTTAGTTATTTTGGCTCTATAATACTTTATAAATCATGATAATATTATTTTTTATACATATTATTACAATTTGGGTTTAATTTTGAAATGATTGAGAGAAAATATAGTGCTAAGAGAGGATTTTTCATAACTAGGATTTAAGGACATCATTCACCAATATTGTTTTTATACAATTATTTTCTATCACATCCACTATGTTTCACATAATACCCCAATTTATTCCTTGTTATGATGACCAACTAAATAAACTAAATTGAAATTAATTGATTAGACCCTAAGCAAACTAAATTGTACAAAACCGATCAAGTGTCACCACTAAGCACGACAAAAAATATTACCAATTATTTGATATCCTTAATACAATTTAATTGTAATAATTTTTTTATTTTAATTAATTAAGGTTATTTTTTAATAATAGATAATTATTCAAAATACATTTTTCCTAAAATTTATAAAAAAATTATTTTTTTATTTTTTTATTATTAATTATAGTTTTTTATCAAACTTATTATTTTTAATAATTTTAATATGATAATATTCTTTTTCTACATTGCATGTTAACATTTCCATGCACTATGAGCTGCGAAATGTGCTTTTCACCAAGGACCCTTGTTGTCGTTGAGTGCCATGCACCATAAATTACTATGATAAACCCAAATAGGCATGCATCAACCCAATCCAAATAAAATAAAAAAACCCAACCAATATCATGGTATTATATTTATAATTTAATTCAATATCACGGTTTTATATTTATTGTATTTATATATATATAATATTTTGTTGTCTTTTATATTATAATTCTCATATAGAGTAGTGTGTCAGTTATGGTTTCATATATAATGAACAATTCTCATTTACTTAAATATATTTTTGATTAAATATCAATATTATTGAATTTATTTTACGAAATGAATTATAATTTTTTTATAGAATGGATAGAATCCAGATGTATGAAACTAATCGGATCATAAGTTATTTTTAAAACAATTTGGATAAATTTTTAGATTTTTCATTTGACAATTATTTAGATAGTGGTCACATACACTTCCCATGTTATAATTTTGTTGGAATAACTTGGTTAAGCTATGAAGAAGTTAGCTACCATATAACCAAATACAGTTTTCAAACGAACTACTATGTATGGTATCACAATAGGGAGAAAATGGAATCTCAAAATGATGATGATCCAAATGATAGAACCAGATTAGAGAATTTTTTATATGAAAAGTTCCCATTTATTTATCATCATGAGAAGGAAATGGTACTAATGAAAGAAGATGTTGATACGAGAACACATGATGCGTCTAATGAAAATTATGATGTTGATAGGGTGAAAAAATTCAATGATGCTACCACGAATCTAGTGTATCTACAATGTGGTAAAATGAAAAGGAAAGAATTTTTAATTCTATTGTTTCATGGGAAAACCATGTATGGGATTTATAATACTTACATTGATTACATTATTACCTTCTTGATGGAATTACTTCCAGATGATACAAATATTTCCTCAAACCACTATATTGCATGGAATTTAGTTAGAGAACTTGGATTATTTTTAAAAAAATTCATTCTTTCCTTAAATATTGTAGCTTATTATAGGAGGAAACTACTAAACAAAATGATTATATAAAATATGGAACATCTTGTTGGAATCCAAAAGATAATGGAACACCATCCCATGTGTAATATAAAGTAATGTTTCAATTTCCATTGATCCCTAGACTCTAGAATGTTTTCTTGTCTGATGAAAAATAAATAAAAATGTGATGGCATGATAGCTAGAGAAAGAAGAATAATGATGAGTTGGTTCACCCTAAAAATTTATTTTCATGGTAGAGATTTGATGCTCAATATCCTGATTTTTGAGCCAACATACGTAATGTGAGGCTGGGTCTTTTATGTGATGATTTTAATCTGTTTAGGAAGATGGTTACTTTATACAACACATGACCAGTTTTTATACACATTTATAACCTTCCCCCATGGTTGTGTATGAAAAAACCATTCACTTTCATTAGTATACTCATATCTATACCTTTTGATCCTAACAATGATATAGACGGATACATGTAACCTTTAATAAAAGAGTTGAAACTTCTTTGGGATGTGGGTGCGTGCACATATGATGCATGTTTGAAAGACATATTTTAGATACGTGTTTCACTTATGTGGATGGTCAACGATTCTCATACTTATGAAATGATGTTGGAATTAAGCATAAAGGGAAAACTATCGTATCCTATTTTTATGAAGAATAAATGATCCAGAATTTCACCATAGTTTTAATTTTATAGGGCATCGACAATTCTTGCTAATGGACCATATATATAGAAATAATCATTGAATATTTGACAATAACATGGAGAACGATGATCCACCTCATCATATTTCTAGAAATGATGTGCTTAATGAATTGGAAGATTTTAGTTTTTTATTCGGAAATGGTCAAATGAAATCAAGAAAGAGGAATAAGTTTCCCACTGAAACTTGTTACAATTGGAAGAAGAGGAGTATCTTCTTTGAGTTTCCTTATTACTCAACAAATTTGTTACATCATTGCTTAGATATAATGAAAAATGAAAAGAATATATGTGAAATGTTTCTTTCAATGATTCTAAATGTAAATGGAATGACAAAAGAAAATTTATGATCTCAGTATGACTTGGTGGAATGGGGGATCATACCAAAATTTCATCCTATGTGTATCAATGAAAATAAATGTTAGGTTCCATGTTCTTCTTATATAATAAAACCTATAGAAAAAAAATCAATTTCTAGAAGTACTAGAGACAATTAAAGTTCTTGATGGCTATTCAAGAAATATATCAAAACATGTCAATATAAGATAGTTGAAGCTGAAATCATTAAATAATCATGATTATCACATCCTTCTGCATTAGTTTATTCTAATAGAAATAAATCATATTTTTTTCAATAATTTAAGGCTGTTAGTTATTTGGTTGTTCCATTTTTTATAGATATTTGTGCTGAAAAGATATACAAGTCTTTCGTGTAAAAAATGTTGGCAGATGCACCATTAATTTGGTGTGAGTTAGAGAAAAATATTTCTTATATCATTTTCACATGCATTCTACATCTAACTATCCATATTCCAACCGAAATACTTCTCAAAGTACCTTTAGTTTTTTTAGATGTATCCAACTAAAACAAATATGTACACATTTAAGTATTATATCCATTACATGAGTCATCCCAAAGGTTCTTTCATGAACAGTTAATTGGCTCAAGAATGTATGGATTTTGGCTCAATGTATTTGTCTGATCTTACTATGAGAATGAGCCTACCAATGAGAAATGTAAAAGAATATTATGATCAAATTGAACCTGGATTTCTATCACTTCCTCAAATAGGAGGAATTCTCAGATCATATACATTGTTGAAATTAATCCTTAAAGAGCAGGAGATGGCACATCACATAGTTCTGTTCAATTATGATTTTTTCAATGACTAAATCTTGTAAGTAAATTAAACATGTATATCTTACATCATCTCATGTAATTTTACATATCTTTTAAACTATTTCTATTTTTATCTACAAGGAACATAAAGAAATGATAAATAGAAATATTTTTTCTTTATCTTTGAGAATGATAGGGTCTTTTCATAGAAAAGAGTTTTATTCTTGGTTAAAATTGAAGGTAGAAATATTTATGTAATAAATTAATAAAATAAATATGTAATGAAGTTTAATATTCATTTATATTTTAGTTACTGAGTTTTCCTATTTACTCTGTCTTTGAGGAAATAAGAGCTTTGCCTTTTGGTCATAATCCCATGGTTTGTGATTGTAAATAAATTATGATCAATGGGTATAGATTTATTATCAAAGAAGGAGAAAAGAACATGATAACACAACATAATGGTGTTATACCAACTACCACTATATACTGTTATGCCAGTGCATCAGATAGAATACCTCAATTTGAAAATGTATCTTATTATGGAGTCATTGAAAAAATAATAATATTGGATTATTAATCTCTTGGTGAAGTCACCATGATGAAATTACAATGGTTTGATTAAATGATGATGCATGACATATTTGTTGATGATTATGGATTTTGAGTTATTGACATGAATCACACTCTTTCTACCAATGAACCATATTTATTGGTATCGATGGGGAAATAAGTTTTTATATCAATGATCATGTTAGAGATGAATTTGGTGTGATTATTTAAGTTATTACAAGACATATTTTTGATGATGGAATTGAAACCATCCCTGATGCCATTGGCCCCGATCCATTTATTACTTATGATGACTCCAATAACTCAATTTTCAGAGTTGATTATGAAACTGAAGTTTTGGTGAGAAATATATAGAATCATTCATCTGTGTTTTATATTATTTTGGTTTAGCTCGACTTAGGTTGTTAATATTGGGACTATTAAAATTTCTTTAATATTGATTACAAATATTTTGTATCTGACATGAACTTAATGTGAATTTTAAATATTTATTGGTTATAGTATTATTTTAGTTTCATTATTTAATATTGAATTGAACTTTATTCAAACCTAAGAAATTAAAAAAACTAAAACAATTAAATTAGAACAAAAAACAATAGGAATTTAATTAAGAATATTAAACTTATTGATATGAAAATAAAAAAAAAGAAATTAATTCCCTAATTGAAAAATGAAAAAATTACGTAAACCAAAATATGAACCAAATGACCTAAGACAAATGAAATGAACTAATGACCTAATCAATTAACAAAATTTAACCAAATGACAAAAGATAAATTAAAATAGACAAATGACATAATCAATTAAGAAAAATGAACCAACAAACGTAAGAGAAATAATAATGGACAAATGACCTAACCAAATTTAATTGGATTGAATTGAAAATATAATAAAACTATATCATACCTCTGCTAAACAAGAGAATTTGAATGTATTATTTATTCTATGAAATTTATTCCATTTTTTATATTATTTCCACTAAATTTAAAATTGTTTTTTGTTATATCATTATGTATCCTGTATTTCGTTTTACAAATGGTATTCCTTAATTAAGTCATGTATCATATTTTTTGTTGGTTGGGTTACACATTATTTATCAATTTCTAGTTAATTGCGTATTTGTTTTAAAATATAGTAAATGAAACCTATATAGGAGATGTAAAGATGAAAGATTACATACAACAATCACTAAATGAATAAGATGGGTGTTCCTCCATTAGTGCTTATTTTGAGTATTTTATTTGAATATATATATATATATCAATAACATATAATGTCATGTGATTAATTTTGTTTTAAAAATTTATACACGTTCCACCACTTAAGCTCCAGTTGTTCGAAAAACAACCTAGTAGTTTCAGTACTCAGGCCGATGGTTCGAGGGGGGTGAGGGGTGGGGTGGGGTGGGGGTGGGTACTAGAAATAGGTGCTCTAGTCGAAGTACCTGATTTTACTATGTCCCTCCAAACAATGTACTATCTCCCACACATTATGATCCCTCAATTTTGTTAGGGACAAAATCCACCCATGTTTTCACCAGTATTAACATCTAAGCCTCCTCACCGATCTTTCCCGTATCCGATGATGATTCCTACTCCTCATCCATATCATGAATTTGGATAACTATCCAAGAAATATTATTTTTTCCTTCTACTTAATTATATTCGGGGTTCTAAATTCCTTATTACTCGACTCCTTCCCCAAAAAATTATGATACTATAGAGAATAAACTAGGACCCACTTCATCTGTATAGGGTGACATTCCTTCAGTTCCTACAGATCTAGCGGTTCCCATTGATCATACTTCCATAGGTATATTTAGAGAACCCTGATAATTTTTTTTACAAAAATTTATTTTCATTATAATATGTATTGATATAATATTTGTTTTCATTCTATAAAAGCTAAATATATTGATAGGTATCCTTTTTGTACACTCATAAGTGTGGTGTGGAACCACCACACACAGTTTATGGTAGACTATAATGAATAAAACCAAATAATTGAAAAAATATGGTGATAATGTTTAATTTTTTGGGAGAAACTTTCCAAAAACTTTGAATTCATTCCTATTAGTCCACTCTTTTGGATACACCTCCCTAATTAAGTGAAGGATAACTCTGGCACAAATATGGGCAAAAAAATCTGTTGGATTTAATGTTATATTATCGTTGTATTTATATGAATTTATATTTTGGTGCCAACTTCGTTTTAATTTTCCTGAAGGTGAGGATGCAAGGCCAACATGACTAATGGAATTAGGTGATATTTTGAGATCTTATAATCATGAGTTGTATATTGTAGGGCATGATAGATTTGTCATGGATTTAGAGGCCATACCTTTCATGGAATATTTTCTGATATAACATTATCTGAAAATGATTACTCATTGTATGAGTACCACTTTCAAGTTATTAATCAAATTTGAAGTTTTAAATGAAAAGTTTCATGATTTTAATTACTAATTTCCTTTTTATTATTGAATTTTTTTTAGGAATGGTTAGGAAAAAACAAAAAAACATTGATGCTAAGAAATACCTCCACACTTTGGGGCAGACTTTGATGTCAGACCATGAGAGGATGTAAGTTTGACAATCATTTATAATTTTATTTAGGAATTGAACTATATATTGTTTCCAAAATAATTCATTATATTTATAAAGTTTTGTTAGAGAAGTAGAGATTTAATATTAACTCAAACTTCACAAGACTAAAATAAACTGAACTAAACATATTCTAATCAAACCATATGTTTTTCTTTTTGGATTTATTTAAAATTAATATCCATTTTATTTTAGTTATAAAATTAATTATTAGTAACCTATTTTCAATTATGGTTTACTACATTCAATGTTATTATAGTGGGATGTATTGATTATTGAAGGATGTGTACCTTGAGAAAAATTGTTTTGCTTAAGAAGAAAGAAAAAAGGTTGAAGTGCGGTTAACGAACCAAAACAACAACAGGTTTTATGTTTTAATTTGTTGATTTAAAAATTTAATATCTACTTTGTAATTTAATAATCTATTTATATTTTCAATAGGTTACTTTTATGTCCCTTGATTCCTAGGAACCAGACAATATTTGGGCCAAATGACCACTTACATCAGGTTTTGGGAGATGATCACCATGGAAGAGTACTCTGCCGACCTGGGAAGAGTTTAGTACTGATGTGGTATTATCCCAATTTGAAGTTCCATTTTCAGTACCACTGATTTTGGAAAGGTTAAGGAACAAGAATAACATTTCTAACAAAGTGTCACACAGGTAAAAGAACAGGCTGAAAGGGAAAACAGTGAATTTATAAAATTGATGAAATTTTTATTTCCATCAATTCCACCAGAGACCACAACGTATTTTGATGAATATATTTTTTCGATGAATTCATTATATTTTAAAATAGGATCTATTCCTAGTGGTGGTCTAGATTATTTTTTTCCTAGAGATGGTGATGGTGATGTTGAGGATGATGATGAGGAAGAGGCCGAGGTAGAGGATGAGGGTGATGGTGAGGCCAAGGATGAGGATGGGGATGGGGATGGGGACAAGGATGGGGATGGGGATGTGGATGAGGATGAGGATGATGATGATAGTGATAAGAGTGATGGTGATTAGGGAAGGATTGATCTGTTACATTTTTTACTGATATTTATAAAATTTTATGTTTGATGATTTTTTTTGTGACTAAATATAAGTTTGATATTTTGTATGTTGGTTACCATTGGTTAAATGTATCAATTTAGTTTTTCTGTTATCATTATTTTTTTATTTGTTTTTTGGTATTTAATGATTCTCTATTGGTTTCATTGAATGTTCATTTTTTAATGATGTTTTTTCGGTTTCGTTTGTTGGTTGAAGATGTTCTGTTGGTGTTTTGATTGAAGTGGGAAGTTAGTTTCATTATTTATTGTGTTCTATTTTTATTTCTTGTAGTTATGGTTATAGGTGAATTATGTTTTTATATTTTAATTGTTGGTTAATTTCATTGTAGGTAGTTCTATTTTGTAGGTGGTGAATTATGTTGTGGTTGTATTTATTTTTGAGGTGTATTATAGGTGCTAGGGTGCTAAGGTGGATTGAATTACAGGTAATTCTTTATCACTCAAGCTATGATGGAATTTTAATTTGAAAACATTATTTAAGATAGTTTACCCAGGATTTATGAAAGTATATGGTGTGAGTGTTATATTTAGATATGTGTTTAAACATTATAGTATACCATTGAGTTAGGAAGAATAAAATAGAGAATAACATCATTTATGTTTTTTCATAGAGTATTGATTATTTAATTAATATATGAGTGAATTAAATCAAATACACTGTATAGGTTTTCCAAAATGGTGAGATTATAAAAACACGAGAAGAATCACCTTCAAATACTTCTTAGGTTTCACAAGGGAAAAATGTTTCAGTGATTTTATTAGGAGTTAAAAAATATATTCCTAGAGTATGATTAACAACCACTAAATTATAATCAGTAGGTAAATATATAATGGATGAAAAAATAGTATGAGGAATGATTTAAAATTATTTTAAATATTTAAAATCCACCACTATATTTCACTCAATCAAAATATTTTTAATGAATTTTATTTTGATATAGAAAGTTTTTTCATTCTAAAATGATAAACACTATAGAACAATGTGTCAGATATGTACCTTAATGAAACTAATGATTAAAGATAAGATACAATCTACATTGGAGAGAATAATATTCCAAGTACTATAATTAATTATACAAATAAACATGGTGTGATATTCCTATTAGAGAACACTACCTTTAATGTTGTACGTACATTAGGCCTACCCTGTTGCTCCATTCATGAATACAACCACTTTAGTTTATAATGAAATTCAAGAAGGATATATTAGAGGTATTATTTAGGAAAGACAATAGAGGTAACCAACTGACCTAGTGGAAAGTGAGCCTCTATTTGGATGAATATATAACATCGATACCAAATGAACTGGTCTATTTTTAAGTTCTATTGAAAATAATGTTTATTTTTCGAATCAACATATTTTGTTTCTGAGTAATTTATCGAAACATATGGTGATTTCGGTATAGCATAAAACTATTTTAAAGACCCCGAAGAACCCATAAGACTACACCTATATTCACTATATTAACAGATCCATGCTCAAATTAAGTGGATACACCATGAAACCAACAAAAAAGAAATGAATAAGAGGAATTATTATGAGGGTTAACACCTATACAATGTCCAATAAATGAATCATAAGAATTATCATACTTTATATTCTCAATGGTTTTTTGATATTTAATTGAGGAGAATTTCTGGGATGTTTTAAATCCTCTAAGTATATTTATTATTTTTAGATTTTTTCAATTATTAGACTAGTGGGTGGAATGCCTAAGGTCACATTGCGCCACAAATCTCAATCACCTATAGAGGAGGAAAAAGGTAACACTATGGAAACTGGAAAGTAGAATAGAACCTAAAGAATTTATAGGGAAAATATTGAAGAGAGGAAATCAAAGGACCAATGTTACTCATGTAGAAAACATTTTACTATTGGGTATCATAAGATATGACCTAAAGAAGGACTTCAAATTATTGTTTGGAACATTGTCAAGTAATGAGAGGAGCATAATGATGAGAAAGATCCTGTAGAAGGGAAGTAAAATTAATCTAATGAGAAACCACCTTGTGGACAAGGTGGTATTTTATGGAGAGTAATTTGTTAAGAAGTCTACATGTAGTCCTGAAAAGGGGAGACTCTATGATGGCTAGCTCATGTGCTATGTTGGGTAACTCATGAAGTGCATTGTGTTGGGTGTCTTTAGTGATTTTCATTGGCTAGCTAATTTTTTTGAGTAGCTCACACGCCATGTTGACTAATGTTAGAGATTCTACGATGAATAACCACTATGATATTAACCCAACCAAATGATTCCTATTTACAAGGAACACATTTGAAAACTCTACACCATTCATTCAATGAAATTATAAGTTGTGAAAACATTCAGGGGTTTCATTATTAAATGATATCCCTAACTTTCAAGGTTGAAATGGATAGATTATAGTTTGGATGTATATTCCTCGCCTTCCCCACATTAGTACATAATTAATTTTAATTATCCAAATACACATATCACCAAAATAGTTAAAACTGTTAATTGACCATTGTTAATAACTATAGAGGACTATTATATTGTTTTCATTGAGATCATATTATACTATTTACATTTATATTGATTTTTACTATTTTTCCATGCTTTTATAATTATTATCAAAAGATAACTTTTTTTAAACAAATGAATATATGTCCCAAAAACGAATAATCAAATTTGAAAAAAATTATGCTGTAATTGAAATTAAAAAACTATATGTGTGTCCAAAATGTTGCACTTTCCTTGAATAGGTATAAAATTTGAGCTCAAGTGGCATGTTGTTATTTCTTATGTGGTGTTTTTTTCATAATTATATCATGAAAAATTTGATTTGAATAACTTATAAAGATCTGAATTCATCATATATTATTTATTATATTGTCTGCATTAGTTTTTTGAAATTATGTACATTGTATTGTAGTGTATTTTAAGGTGTTTTATTAGTTTTTTAAATTCTTTATATGGTATTATAGTGTTTTTGTATATGTTTGTGCTTTGTAAAAAGGAGGGGAGGCTACTGTATGCATTGTTGGAGTCCATGGTGGTCTGCATTCTGGAATTGTAGAGAACTATATACCAATGGTTTATAAATCATTGATATAGTTTTGAAAAATGGTATCTATACCAATGGTTATAAAAACAATATTGGTAGAACTCTATACTAATGGTTCATAAACCGTTGGTACCAGCAGTTACCAACAAACTGTTGGTATAATGAAATTTCTAGTGTGTTATACCAATGGTTGATGAATAACCGTTGGTATAAGAGAATCCCCACACCATAACACCAAACGGTTTGGAAAACTATTGGTATAGGATATACCAAAGGTTTTACAACCTATAACTAAGGTTTGAAACCATTATTATAGCCTCAATTTCCAGTAGTGTATTTCTATGTTCACACAACTTTCCCAAGATATGAATCTAACTGAACTTACCAACGAGCAGAGGAGGGAACAACATTCTGTTGAGTACTTCATGAGGTAATTTCCACCTTTATTTAGTGGTTCCATTGACCTAATAGTTTCTAATTAATGTATTAGTACCATTGAAAAGATATTTTCCATCCTCTAGTGTTCAGAGTATGAAAAAGTCATGTTGGTTGTCTATCATTTGTATGGAGAAAATGATCAATGATGAAATATTATCAAGAATATGAGTCAACAATATGAAATTGACTATGTGGAATGGGATGATTTTAATAACTTATTTTTCAATAAGTACATTCATCTTATTCTTCATATGAAAATGGAAAAGGAATTACTTGAGTTAAAGTAGAAGGATGATGAATCCATCGACACCTATGAGGTCAATTTTATGAGACATGTGAGGTATACTTCATGTATTATAATTCAACCTAAAAGTAAGGTTGATCAATTATTTTTTGTCATAAAACCAAGTCTCTAAAGGGTTTTTTCCATAAGGTAATTCAATATCTATGAATAAATCATTTGATGTGCTATCAAGGTGTAAATGGAGATTAGAGTTACCTATAAATCTCATTGTTTTGATAAAACAAGAAGGATGGAATTCAAAATAAACTCTAAAAAACATGGAGAGAAGACGATGATATTTACTTAATTATAGATAAATAGAATGAAATATGGAGGAAAATTCCTTAAGGGGGATGATAAATGTTTTTTTGTGGAAATGAAGGTCATCGATAAATTGATTACTTAAGTAATGGGAAGAATTTAGCTAATGATGAGAATAGAGAGAAATCAATATATAATGCACCACTCACACTCCAGTATTTAAAATTCATGGAGTATGAGTATTTATAAATTTTTCCCAATTATGATGGTTAATAATGGTGATTGATGTCAGTAATCTCTTAAGATGAGATATAGAGGAAAATCGCATACAATCACTATTTTGGATGAAGGGTGCAATAATGAGTTGGAGAAAGGCACACTTACCATCCAATCTAGAACTACTAATATATTATTTAACACTAGATCTACCAACATTTTTATATCTGAATAATTTTATAAGGGTATCATAATATTACCTGAATGATTATATGTTGAATTATTAGTGAAAACCCAAAATGGTATAATGATCACATCTCGAGTATATGATTTTTCTTCAATTGAATTTTGTGGGAGTTTGCATCATGAAAATCTCATTATTCTTCCTCTAGTTGAATTTAATGTTATCTTATGAATGGATTGGATTTATATACGTAAAAACTATATCAATTAATGAGGAAGATATTCCATATTTAATATTCCAAACCAACCTATTATCATCAATTTGTGCGATGATAGATATGAAATCCCAATGTAGATCACATCCATTGTATAAGTATTTATTACTATTTTAAAGGGGTGGTTATCTCTGATGGATGGGGAGAAACTCAACATCGATGATATGCCTATTGATAGGGAGTTTTTTGATGTCCTTTTAGAAGATATTCCGAGTCTTCCACTGAATTATGAATTTTAGTTCTCAATAAAACTCATACCCAGTGCCACACCTATTTCAAAGAATCCTTATAGAATGACCTTGATTGAGTTTAAATACATAAATAATAAACTCCATGAGAATATTAACATGGTCTTCATTCGGCCAAGTGTGCCACCTTGGGGTGAACATGTTCTTTTTGTTAAGAAGAAAGATGGATCGATATGAATTTGTGTTGATTATCAATAGGTGAACAAGATTATAATCAATAAAAAGTATCCCCTACCTCGTATTGATGACTTTTTTAATCAACCATGTGGATCCCAATAATTTTCCAAGATTTGAATTAATTACGGATATCATCAATTGATGGTTAAAAGGAGGATATACCTAAGAAATCATCCCATACAAGGTATATACACTATGGATATATAGTGATTCCATTTAGTCTTACTAATCCCCACACTATCTTCATAGATTTAATGAATAGATTATTTATACATTACCTTAATCAGACTATAGTAGTATTTATAAATTATATTCTTGTATATGAAAGGAGAAAAGAAGAACATGAAGATCACTTAAGAATTTTACTACAGATCCCAATGATGGAGAAACAATATGATAATTTACAATGTATTAATTTTAGTTAAAAAAGGTTCCATTTTTGGGTCATATAGTCTTAATTGAGGGTATATTAGTGAATCCATCAAAGACGAAGGTTATTGAATTTTATCCCAGACCAACCATAGTGATTGAGATTTGATGTTTTCTTGGTTTTGATGGATATTGTCAATGGTTTTTGGAGTATTTATCATAACTTTCTAATCCAAAAACCAAGTTAACTCAGAAGGTAGATAAGTTTCTCTAGATATAAGAATGTGAGAAAAATTTCAAGGAACTGAAGAGAAGGTTAGTCAAAGATCCAATCCTTATATTACTCTATAATGGAGAAGGTTTTTTAATACATAATGATGCATTGAAGAAGGGAATGAGATGTGTTCTCATTTATAATGACATGTTTATAGCTTATGCCTCATAACAATTTAAGGTTCATGAGAAAAATTACCCAACTCATGATTTAGAGTTAGCTGTAGTAATTTTTTAATTAATGATATGGAGGAATTATCTTTATGGAGAAAGGTGTGATATATATACTAATCAGAAGATTTTAAAGTATATATTTACATAGAAAGAGTTGAAGATGCACCCGAGAAGATGGGTGGAGATGATTAAAGAATATGACTACTCAAAACATTACCACCCGAGGAAAGAAAACATGGTGGATGATGCTTTAAGTTGAAATGATCATGTTAGTTTATCCTTATTAAGGATAATAAAAGATCCAATATTTCAATACTTTCAAAGGATGGATCTAGAAATCATTAAGGTGGTGGTAAAATATTATCTTTATCAAATAACTGTTCAACCATCTATCTAAGTGATGATTAAATAAGTGATAAAGGATGATGTAGATATGTAGAAGATGGTCAAAAATGTTATTTAGTTTAATATTGATTATGATGGATTGATATGGTTTAGGAATCATGTATGTGTTCTATCCATACCTGTTTTGAAGAAGGAGATATTATAGGAAGCTCATAGTTATTCATTCTCTATTAACCATAGAAGTACAAAGATGTATAAAGATTTGAAATAATATTTATAGTGGGATGGAATGAAGAGAGATATTGTAGAGTTTGTATCTTGGTTTTTGGTATATTAGTAAGTTAAGTTTGAGAGAAAATAGTCTGATGGGAAGTTACAACCATTACCCATACCATAATGGAAATGGGAAAATATCACCATGGATTATGTGATCAGAATCCCCAAAATAACTAAAGGGAATAATTATATATGGGTTTTAGTCGATCAAATTACAAAGTCAGCACAATTCATCACTATTAGAGAATATTTAACATTGGATCATCTTTCTATAATATACATTAAGGAAGTGGTAAGGTTTCCTAAGGTACCACATTCTATTGTATCTGATCGAGATATGTGGTTTACCTTGAAGTTATAGAGAATTATTTAGTAGGCTATAGATGTTGAGTTGAGTTTCAACAATGCATATAATTATTAGACATATGGTCAATCTAAGAGAGCAATTCAAACTATATAGTATATGATTAGATCTTTTTCTATGGATTTTAGATGTGGTTGGGATCAACACCTTCCTCTTGTCGAGTTTTCATACAAGAATAGATTTTATTCAAACATTCATATGGATCCTTATGAATACCTTTTTGGAAATAAGTGTAGAACTCCAAAAAACTAGGATAAATTTAGAGAAAGAAATCCATTTGGAACCGATATAGCCAAGGAAATTCCAAATAAAGTTATATCCATTTAACAACACATTAAGGAAGCACAAATTTGACATAAATTTATGCTGATAATCATCAATGTGATCTAGAATTTGAAGTTTGTGAGATGGTGTTTCCAAAAATTTCTCCATGGAAGAAGGTTATGATATTTAGGAATAAAGGAAGGCTTAACCCCAAGTTTATTTACTTTTTAAATATTACTAATTAATTAGGGTAGATTTCTCATCACTTGGAACTCCCACCGAACTTCTCTCAAATCCATGATTTGTTCCATGTATCTCCCTTGAGGAAGTACATACCCGATCCTTCACATGTAATGAACTCACAATGTGTACCATTGGATCATGATCTCTCATATGACGAATAAATGGTGGAGATTCTATATCATAGATAGAATATTCTATGAAACATGACCACTCACCTAGTCAAGGTTTTATGGTGAAACTACTAACTTAAGGAGGCTATGTGGGAACCTGAGGATATGATGTAGTATAAGTATCATCTGTTGTTTGTATTAGAGTGATGAAATTTTGATGATGAAATTCATTTTATTGGGATAGAATTTAACACCACAATATTTTAGGTTTTTTTTAAATTTCTTTAATATCTTGTGAGTTTTAACAAACCACTATATACTATTAAAATTATTATTTAAATATGAAAATTATAACCTAGAAAAAATTGGAAGTATGAATAGTGATAACTACATTTTTAAAATTAATTAATTTTTTTTATATAAATAAGACTTATTTTTAAAAAATTACTTAATTTTTATTAAATCCTTTATCTGCTTCGAAAATACATTTTTCTCAAAAAATGTTATTTATTTATTTTTTTGAAAAAATATTAAAAGTAATGATTTACAATTTTATAAAATGTAATTGAAAAAAATAAACATAATTTTTGGAATATAAATTTCAAAATTATCTTTGTGTGAATTTTTGAAAACTTTCTAAAAATATTAATTTTTCAATTAATAGTAAAAAATACTGAATTTTATTAAAACATGCATTTTTGTTTAAATAATTTAAAAGATAAATTTTATTTTAATATTTATTTAAAAGTAAAATTATATAAATTATATATTTATTAATAAAATTTAGGTCATCGTAGTAAATTTTTTATTTAATTTTTATATTAAAACTTTATATACATTTTGAAAATGTTCTCTTTGGAAAACCTCTATTTCACCATGTCAATGGGACTAATTTTAAATTAAATTCAATCAATTATATTAATTGAATTTATTAAAATGGATTATTTATTTTTTATAATAATAATTAATATTATATAATAACTCCAAATTAATTTTTGGTCACAATGAATAGGTAAAAATGTAAAAATTAATTACCCCTTTTAAGATTAAAATGAGTTTATCGGAGGTTAAACTAAAAATATAAAGGTTAAAATGACCGCAAAAATTGTACAATTATATATATTTTTGTCTATATTTATACCTTATATAATATAAGGTTCTATAATTATCTACTTTGGGTCCTTTTTTCATGTTTAAAATATGATTATACCTTTTTCATTTCAAAACTTCCAAGTGTGTCCTCTCCCCCACTTATAAAAGGGAACCTCTATCATCTCAACTTAAATATTTAAAATCCTTTTTGTTTGGGAATCACCTAACCAAATTTCTTAATTAATTTCCTCCATAAATTCTATATGTATTATTTTTATTATAAAACCCTCCTTTTAAGTATATTGTTGCTAACCTAAGGAGGTTGTCTGAAGAAGAGGTATCATTCTTAACCGAGCATTTTTATTTTATTTCTTCTTGCACCTACTTAAAATATTATTAAAATATGATGATATAATAAAATATTTATCTCTAATATACTAATATTTTATTATTTTAGTGGAGTAAACTACATCTATCCCCTCCTCCATCAAATGGGAAACAAAACTATCCATCGTGTGTACATCAGACTGCTGCCTCGTGAACCGACACAATTCGTGTTCTATCACTACCTCCCATAGAAGGATATAATGTTGTATTTAATATTTATATATGATATTAATGATTATTTATACTCCTATATTTATAATATCAAATTTAAATTCTTACATTCCTATCCGTTGGAAAACAATAACATCACTCATGCGTACGTTTGGACTACCATCTCCACAAAGTGACGTGATACATTTTTTTACCTTATTTTTAAATGGATGGTATAAGGATAGATTAAATGAATATATATGATATCTATTAAATAAAAATTATTATTTAAAGGTGATTTAATATTTACCTTTCTTTTGTTCCATCCGTCAAGAAAATGGAAACAACGTTTATGCGTACGTACAACCTACCATATCCATGAATGATGTTATTCATTTTCTATCTCCAACTTTAATGGATTAATATAAATAAATATGTAATTAATAAATATTATATTTATATATTGTTTAAAATTTTAGATATTATGTAACCCTAATAAAAGTAAAATTACTAAAAATATCAATCCAAAATATACATGAAAACGAAAGAGTTATTACTAGAAACATGATTTTAACAAGCAATTGTTAAAAAATAGGTAATAAATGTTCATAAGTAAATAATATATGACATTATATATGTGATTTATATTCTACAATATATTTATAATAAATATATATTTATTATATTATAGTTTTTAATCTGTATAAAGAAAATTGAGATTTTAGGTAATGGATATTTGTCTCACTTTTATTTCTACAGGACACATTCCCTATACACTACTTGTTTATTTTGTGTGTTATATAAACTACACATGATTGTATTTTTTTATTATTATAATGAAAATTATGGTATATATATATATATATATATCTATCTAAGTTTCTCTCTTTCATGGGGTATATGATACAGAAGTCACAAAAATGATATGTGTTTGATCTTAATATCTCATTTTTTATCAGGATTATTTATGATTATAATTTCTATAATGAAATATCATGATATATCTATCAATAAAATCACAAATTTTCTTATCTTATGTTTATTTATTAAAATTAAATGTTTTTATCTCATTTATCTCTCTATATGTACTCAATATTTGAAAATATTTTTTTAAGGAAAAACCAAATTTATTTCTCTCTTCGGTCGAAAACCCTTTTTCTTCCATATCCATGTTTTCTAAAAAAAATTCTTGAATTTTTTTAATATTCTAAAATTATGATTTAAATTCGTTTTTAATAATTATTTATTGTTTTACAATATGGTTTAAAATTAATATTCTTATCATTTTCCGAATGAGGTACTTTTGAGTTTTTATTGAAAAATGTGAAAGGAATATTTGTTTTAATGCACATGACATGGATGATATTTTCTGCTGTCGTGGAACCTAAATGATTTAAATATTACTTTATAATATTCCAAGTTTATTTTCAAAAAAATGTTCTCTTTAATATTTTGTAAATTTATAAATTTTAAATAATTAATATCAAAGTGGAAATGATATTTTTCTCAAGAAATATTCCAAGTGATATTTCAAAATCATTTTCCACCTAAGATGAAATTTATTTATGTTACATAAGATTTATGATATAATGATAAAATCATTATTATTTCTATTAATGGTTTATTATTATGATAAAATTACTATTATGAAACCCATTCCTTTTCCATGGGTTATGCTATGATGATTTGATGAAATGATTATGAAACCCTTTTCTTTTCCATGGTTTATACTATGATGATTTTTTTTGAAGACTATTTCTTTTTAATGGGTTATGATATGATGAATTTTTTATGATTTTCCATCACACACATATATTATTTTCATTATATGATTAGTGGGACACATATCCCCCTCTAATGAATTGGGTAAATATTGATATCTCATGAGATAAACATGACCAGAATAGGGAGTGAACCTAGTTTGGTAAGGGACTCTGTACACTATGAAAATAATGGGAGTGAACTTTGGCTACTAATATGGTTTAGAGAGTGAACCCATTCCGCTATGATAGGCTTAGAAACAAACCTTGAAAACAAAGGAAATGATTTTATTTTCTTTTGAGTGTGCTAAAAATCCATGTCTTATGTCAATGTTTTGTTCACATTACCTATGTTCTTTAATTCCATTATGATTAAAGTATTATAAATAACCAATATTTATAAAATTACTTTATTTTATGATATATTATAATTATGGTATAGTTTTAGAATTTTATTCTCATGTTCTCATACCCTTATGCTCATGTTATGTTGATATCTCCCTTATTAACCCTTACCAAGAATTTAAGACCATCCTTTATTATGTTTCCTTTCCCTAGGTTATGAAGAATGGTATTATGTATGACATATCTAACAAGGGAGATAATGATTAATAACTTAGTGTAATATGATTCAGTTCACTTATGAACCATTTTTTATGTATCTAAGTTTCTAAAGACACTAGAACTATACAATTTGGGTGTGAATAATTATGTTATGAAATGAATATTCATCTATTAAGATGTAATATTTATGTATAGAAAATATGGGTCATTATATTTTTCACCTGTTTTAATACTCCCAAGGGATATTCTAAGGTTAATTCCAATTTTATGTACAAACCATTACAAAATATTTGAAAATATTTTTATTATTTAACGATATTCACAAAGAAATCAAGTTTATGATTTTGAGAATATCAATGAATAAATTTTCAATTTAAGTTAATTTTTACACATAACAAACCATAATTTTCATACCTATATATTACATATTAATAAAATAATATTCATTACATAATATAACAAAACCATTCCAGAATAATATAGGTTTAGTGTCTTTGGGAACTTGAATATAAAAACAACTAATTCATAAAACATCTACATCATCTCTCTCTTATTACCTCATAACAATAACCCTTTATGGAATATCTTACTAAATACCATTCTTCATATCCTGAGTAAAAGAAACATAAGAATGGATGAGATTAGATTTTTAGTATGGGAAATCAAGGTAGATAACATTGGAATAAGGACATAAGAACATGAAAATAACTTTTAAATATTATGTCATGTATATTAAGGATCATGATATTGAGTTATGGAATAAATCTTGAAATTTAATAAAACATGAATTAAAAAGAACATAATTCATGATAGTATAACATAAGACATGAAACTGTGGTATACACATAAGCATATAAAAATAATTTACATATTATTCAAGGCTCACTTCCAAGACCATCATAGTAGACAAAGTCCCTTACTAAACTGAGTCTACTCCTATTCTAGTCCTGTATTACTGAACAGAGTTTACTCCCATTCCAGTCCTATATTACTGAACTAGGTTCACTTACCATTACAACCATATACACTTTATGAGATATAAATATTTACCTAATTCATTAGAGAAAGATATAGGTTCCATCCATTACATAATTAAAACCATACATATGTGTTCCATAAGAATATAATTAATTAATTATATCAAAACCCATAAAAATAAATGGGTTTCATTAACATTTCATCATAACCTAACTTAAGAAAAAGAAAAATAACTCATAAAAATAATTCCATCATAAACATAAACCATTAAGAGAAATAAAAATAATGGTATCCATGTATCATATCTCTAATAAAGTATAAATTAAATAAAATAATATTATCTTATTTGGAAAATAATTTTTAAGGATCACTTGAAAACATTATGGAGGAAAATATGATTTCCATTTTGAAAACATGTTTTTTAAAAGCTGCACAATTATAAAAGAAAAAATTTTCTTTGAAAAGAACCTTGTAATATTTTAAAGGAATATTCAATTCATTAATGTTTCCAGAAATAGGAAAAATCCATTCATTCATTATAAATCAAAAAAACATTCTTTTAATATTTTTTTTAGAAAAGTCACAAAGTACCTCATTTGAAAAACGAAAAAATATTCCTTTCAAAACATTTCTTAAAAATAAAAAAATTGGAAAAAACGACTTTAAATTTTTTTAGAAGAATAGTAAAAATAATTTTGAAAACGTTTTTAGGAAACATGTACACATGACCTAGATTTTGTGAATATGATATAATTAAATCATATCAATAATAATATTAAGGTAATATATATAATTTTTATTCATTATATATATTTATATAATCATTCTTTAATAGTGAACATGGAAAATGAATCGCATCACGTTGTGGAGATTGTAGGTTGTATGTGCGTATGCACGATGGTATCATTCAGTTAATGGTGAAATGGTAATGAAGAGGACAATTTTTTAAATAATAAATATACTTTTATAATTAAAAAATATATATATATCTTATTTCTATCATTATTCCCATACAATTTTGGTGGTGATGAAAAACAGATTACACCACGGCGTGGAGACGGTAAACCATACGTATGCACGCACAATTATTTTTCTTTTCATAGGTTGGTTAAAAGAGGGAATATATTTTTTCCATAATCATAATATCTAAAAATATATTTTATACTATATTTATTAATTTATAATGTAAAAAACAAATGAAGGGGAATTATAAGAAGAAATAATCTTGGAAGAGTCAGTAAAAACTATTACCTCTTCTTTGATTAACTTCTTTTATATATCCTATTAGGGACACTAGGGTTGTTATTTTTAGAATACCATAACACCTATAATTTATATAGGGAATTTTATAAGATAAATTTTCAGGGGATTGTTGAGATTTAAGTCTCAAAGTGATGTAAATAATTTAGATAGGAGGTTCCCTTTTATAATTGAGGTGAGGGGCACTTTTGGAATTTCTCAAAATATTAATTTATAATAATTTAAATATCAATAAAATAACATCAAAAATTATATGTATTCAAATATAATATGGGATAAGGATGTATTATCATCAACCAATATATTTTAGACAATTTTTTGTATTATTTTAAACCTTATCATTTTAATTAAACTATTTTAATTTTAACTAAGTTAACAACTTTTTGAATATTAAAAGGTTGTAATTTATACTTATGTATTGTAAATTATAATATAAATGAAAAATTTATAACATTTCGGACCATATTATACTTAGTTTTTTATTTTTAAATATATTTTATGATTTTTAAATAATTTAATAATATATTATTTTAATAAAATATAATTAGTGTCAATTTTTACATTATTCATTACTTGTAATTTTAAGAATATCAAGATAACAAGTTAACTTAGAAAAAATTATTTTATAATATCCCAAATAGGTCAAGGTATTATAAAAAAATCATTAAACAAATTAATTATCGCAAATTATATTTATTTTAATATTCTTAGTAACATTTATTTGATATTTTCATTAATAAAATAATTATTACATTGATGTTGTATAATTATTTAATATAATTATTTTTCAATAAAAATATCAAATAAAATTCCATGATCAATATAAATCTCTTATATATCATAATAATATTTATAGTTTTATATCACTTTTTGGTAACACTATATTAAAAATGATATAGTATTTAAAACATGCATGTGACATCTTCAAATTTTTATTAAATAAAATATTATAAATATGATATTCTCATCTAAGTGTCCCAAAAAGTAAAAAAATAGAATTTTATCTATAAAATATGTTTATTAAGTTAATAATTTACATTTATATTCCTTCATAAAAAACCTCTTTCCCCATGTGGACACATAAGGGATTTTTAAGACAGAGAAAGTGACATTTTGTGAATTTCTTTGATTTAAATATTTTATAAGTCATTTTTTGGTACAAGTATCCATTAAAAAATTTAATATATATCCTTATGTATTAAAGGAAAATTTAAATTCATAAAATAAAAATTTTCCATGTGTTATGGTCATTTTATAGTCTTTATCATTTTATTTTTAAACTAAATTAGCTAATTTACCCTTTATCGTGGAAATCAAATTTACCAAGGTTACTATTCATATTATAAAAAAATAAAAGGGAATTATTCACAAATTTTTTACCTTATGAATATAAATTTGTTATCCATTTTTTAAAATTCAAAAAATATAATTTTTATAATTTAATTTAAAATAAAATCTGTAAAATTCCAGGAAAAATCGTTTTTCAAAAAAAAAAGTCCTTTTAAAACATAAATTTTTTATAATAAATTCATGTATAAAATAATTTCCAAAAACTATAATTATATTAGTTTAAATAAAAATGAATTAAAATTTAAAACTAATCCAAAACATAATTTAACTTGTAAATACTTTAAAAGAAAACATAGTTTATTCTTACCAATTTAATGGCTAGGTTATACTAATAGTGTCTCACGGTTCATTTGAACTCATAGTTGTGTACAATGTAAGATATTGAAGAATTAAAATTATTAAAAGAGAAATATTACACAAATATATCTAGGTGTTACATTTTACGCACCTTAAAGTGTTTTCCCTTGAAATTCGTCACTTGGTAACGAACATATGAGTTTACCTTCACTTCATCACATCCAAGGTTCTGACATAGCTTCCTCAAAATTGTTCGTGCCACTATAAAACTTTAACCAGGCGAGTGGTATTGTTTTGTAGAACATTTTCTCTTTGATCTAGAACCTCTATCATTAGTTCTTCATAAGAAATATCTTTATCTAATTATATGATTTAGGATTTTAGTACATGTAAAGGATCAGATATGTACTTCTTTAGGAAAGATATATAAAACAAATCCTAAACTTGAGGGAAATTCGGTGGAAGCACAAATCTACAAGCTACCTTAACAAAATGATCAATAATTTTAAAAGGAAAGATATACATCAAGATTATCTTTCACTTATTTCCAAATCCCATATCTCTCTTCTTGGTATATATTCATAAAAATAACTTATTACTCACTTCAAAATCTAGGTCCTTTCATCGATTTCCGACGTAATTTTTTTGTCGAAACTGAGATGATCTTATGTGATGTTGAATAGATCTAAAATTATCTACCATTTTATCAGTTATATCAGGTACCAATATCTTTCTTTCCCCAACTTCATTCCATCATGTTGGAGTTTTGCACTTATTTTATTGATGGCTTCATAAGGATCCATCTAAATACTAGATTGAAAGCTATTGTTTTAAGAAAATTCTACAAAAGGTAGGTGTTGATCCCAACCAAATTTTAAATCCATAGAGAAAGCTCTAAACACATTTTCTAGAGTTTGAATTGTCTTATAAAACTGACGATATGTATGTGGATGATAATCTATACTGAAACTATAATCTATATCCAGAGCCTGCTATATACTTATCCAGATCTTCAAGGTAAAACTTGGGTCCCAATTAGATATAATGGAAATTGGTACTATATATAATCATACCACTTCCATAATATATATTCTTGAAATTTTACTAAGAGATAATTCTTCTATAATAGAAATAAATTGTGTTAACTTCATAAGATGATAAAATATATCCCATATAGAATTATGGTTTTTAGATGTTTTTTGAAGTCCGATGAAAAAATACAGGGTAATGTTTTCCCATTTCCATTCTGGTATGGGTAATAGTTATAAAATCCCCTTAGACTTTCATATATCATCCTTACCTTTATAAAAAAACAAGAATCAATAAACATATTATAAAATATATTTCTTCATTTCATACCACAATAAACACTCTTTCAGGTCCCTATACATCTTTTTTTTCCAGGATGAATAGATAATGATAAACTTGGAGCCTCATCCAACAGATCCTTGTTTAATTTTGGTATGGGAGGGATACAAAAATTATTCCTGAACCTTATTATTCTATTAAAATTTCTAGATCTATCCTTTGAAAATACATAAGTATTGGATCCTTTGTGATCCTCATTATAGATAGTCTATCATGGTTCTTTCGACTCAAAGCATTTTCCACCTTGTTCACTTTCCCAGGGTGGTAATGTATTGAGAAGTAAAAATATTTAACCAACTCCAACCATATTATTTAGAACATATTCAACTCTTTTTGAGTGAAAGTATACTTTAAACTTCTATGATCATTATATATGTTACACATTTCTCTATAAAGATAATGCATCTAAATCTTTAATGTAAAAATTACCACAATTAACTCCAAATAATTATTTGGATAATTTTTCTTGGGGATTTTCAATTTTCATAAGGCATAATATATAAACATATCATTTACATGATAACAAATCCCATACCATTCTTGGATTCATCACTATATATCACAAACCTTTCTCTACTATGGGGTAGTGTGAGCACAAGTGGACTAACTAAACTTCTTTTCAACTCCTTGAAATTATCTTCCCATTATTATGTCTGTATAAAATTATCTCCTTTTTGATTTTAATTGGTGAGTGGATTAGATAATAATGATAAAGGTTTCATAAAACATCGATAATATACATCCGAACCAAGAAAAATTCAAATATTAGTTACTGTTGTTAGTCTAGGCCATTGTTCAATAACTTACTTATCTACTAGATCCATAGATATCCCATCTATTGAGATTATGTGACCCAAAAATGAAACTTTATATATCCAAAATTCACATTTGGTAAAATTTTCATAAAGATTATCCTTTATCAGGGCCTTTAGTATGATCCTCAAGTGATCTTCATGTTCTTCCTTTCTCTTTGATTATATAAGAATATCATTTATAAATACTACCCAAAACTGATCAAGATAGTCTCTAAAAACTCCATATATTAAATCCATAAATATAGTCAGGGAATTAGTATGACCAAAAGGCATCACTATAAATTCATAGTGTCCATACCTTGTACTAAATTCCTTCTTTCGTATTACCTCCTTATTGACCCTCAATTAATGATTTCTAGAATTAAGATCAATATTGGAAAAGTATTTACCTCCACTTATTTGATAAAATAAGTCATCAATATGGGGGAGAGGATATTTGTTCTTGTTAGTAATCTTGTTAAGTTCTCAATAACCAATATAGAGACTTAAAGATCCCTATTTCTTTTAAAAAAAAGGTAATCCCCAAGGTGATGCACTAGGTCATATGAATCTCTTTTCAAGATTCTACTATATTTACTTCTTCAATTCATGAAACTCAATTGGTTCTATTCTATAATGATTCTTTGAAATTGGAATATCTCCCAGAATGAGTTCTATTGAAAACTCAACTTTATGATTTGATGGAATACTTGGAAATTATTTCAGAAAGACATAAACAAACTCTCATACAGTAAGTGTATCCTTAATGATGAGTTTCTCCCCAAGCATATGAGATAGATAACCTAAATTTATAGGAATTAATACCCACAAGATGTAAGTAATTTCCATTAGAATTTTATATTCATCCTAGTATTGATAAATGATTATAGATTCATTCAGAATATGAAATGTGACTTCCCTTCCATGGAAATTGATATGAGATCCATATTGTCATGTCCCGTCCCCCGGGGCCCGTGCCGTGACTACCCCAATCTTGCCTTCTATAGGCTAGGGGCAGGCGACTAGCACCAAAGTCGTATTCCCTAAAACTGGGAAGGGATTGCCTTATAACCTGCAAAATCACGTAGCCAAGCACACAACAAGATAGGAAAATAAGTAAACTGTATGGTAATCAAGTGAGTAAAGTAAGTAAAAGGGGCCAGAATACAAGCCCAACAGGAAAGTACAAGTACAACTGAAATGAAATATATCTGAAGAAAGGTAAAGACAGGAACTGGGTCATCCTCCGAGTTCCTACCTGAAGGGTAGGTATATTTTTCCTCCTCTTCACTCCACGTCCGTCCGTCTCCTCTGTGTACTGACACACCGTATGGTCCACCTCCAAGCACCATCCAGTCCTAGTACTCTCGGCCTCAGTCAGCGCTGTCCATTGTCTACATCCATCACAACAATGTGCGGGAATAGCCCATGCTGGGGTGAGTATAACGATACCAAGTAGGGACCCCAAGACCCTCAAGGTCTCACAAAATCCACCAAGGATAACCACAAATTATGAAATCAATAGATAAACATAATGAGGTATATTCCCATACATATACCTAAGTTATCATGTAATCCATCTCAATCATGAGGAAAACATAGAAAAACAAACTCATCTCAAACATGGATTTTATTATAGGGGTAGTATCAAGTAACATCCCCAGTCAAGTTCTCGAAAGCTCGGCTGCTAGAGAACTCCTCCTCTATTGAGTACAATGGGCCTACCGCGACACCAAGGCGCTTCCCACTAACATTGGACTAGTGAGGTACTTCTCCTTTCGAGTACCGTGGGTCTTCCGCGTCACCAAGGCGCTCCCCACCTTGGGTCTACTGCGTCACCAAGGCGTTCCCCATCATTTCCTTCTGAGGTACTCCTCCTGTCGAGTACCGCAGTTCTGCTGTGACACCAAGGCGCTCCCCACTGTGGGTCTGCCGCAACACCAAAGCACTCCCCTCTGGGCTAGTCGAGTCACTCCGAGTCGAAATGGTCAGCAGTCGTCAGGTCTCATCCAGCTACTAGATCTCTGCACTATGCTTGCTCATCTCTGAGAGGATCCAATCCATGAGCTACTGGTCGATACTACAACTATCATGAAGTCCCACGAAGAAGTTTCTCAAAGGACTTCCATGTCAAGGGGGTCTCAACGCAACACACGCCGTGTCAATCGGACGCCCGATCTGTGAGTTATTAGCTTTTTAGTTCTGGGGGCACAGTTGAATTCGTGCTTGATCCAACCTGACCGTACCTCAAATATACCCAAAACTCCAGTAGGGTATACTCAAAGGGACCTTCTCACTCCAAGATTTCTAGCACCGTTGACAGTTTGTCAAACAGACGTCCGGTGCCAAAGATATGGCCGAAGGATAGTAAATTGGTCGTAGTGGGCCCGGGTCCGGTCTGACCCGGTTCGACCGACCCGACCCGACCTGGCATGGGTTGACCTAGTTCAGGTCGACCCACCCTGACCCAAAGGGTTAAGCCCGACCCGTGATATGGCCCGGTCTGCTGGGGGTCTGGCAAGGCGTGAGGGACGCGAGGGGCCGTGGGTGCCGCAGAGCGGCTCGATCACAGGGGTGCCGCAAGGGTGCGTGGTCGGTTTGACCGGAGCACCGTGGGGGCACGAGGCAGGTTCGGCCGAGGCACCACAAGCGCATGGGGCCAGTTCATCCAGGGCGCTGTGGGGGCTGCGGGACGGTTCGGCCGGGGCGCCGCGTGGGCACTGGGCCGTTTCAGCCGGGGCGCCGTGGGGGCGCAGGCTAGTTCTGCTGGGGCACCGTCTGGGGCACGGTCCGGTTCGCCCGAACACCGCGAGGGGCACAGGCTAGTTCGGCCGAGGCGCTATGGGGGGCGTGGGCCGGTTTGGCCAGAGCACCGTGTGTGGGGGGGGGGGAGGCGGCTCGACTCGGGGTGGCGGCTCAGGTCAGCGGCTCGGCATGATGACGGTTTGATGGTGGCACGGAGCGGCGAAGGCCGCGAGTGGCGGAGCACCGTTTCCTTTTTCACATTCATTGATTTTGAAGAACACACCCAAGAAGACTGGAGGAGGGGTCAGGCCATGTTAGTTTGTCCTGTACCCTCCTCGTTTAGAGTGGTAGGAAGCGGTTCTCAAAGAACGAAGCAACGAACGTCAAACCATAATCTTCCACAATGATTGTTCCCCACCCGCAAAAGAAAAGATCCATGTTATTTGTTTTAAAAGAAATGAAGAACTTGGGAATATAATCATACACAAATTATACCTCTACCTTGTTCGTTGTTGGTTTTGGTGCAAAGAAGAAGGTGAATTCATCGACGTTCATCTCGTCCGACACACACCTCCAATCCCGGGCTTGTGTGTCGATTTGTTGAAGTCAAATACGTTCCTTTTCAGTGTTCTTCATGGAGGAAGCGTTCTTCATGGATGATACGTTCTTCGTGGAGTATGCATTCTTCGTTGAAGAAGCTTTCTCCCAATTCCACCAAAACCTCCTTTGCCAATAAATGAATAGGTAGCCCAAAGTAATAGATTTTAATATCAATTATGTCGTTGGCAGAATATTCAAAAATATTTAATTAATTAAAGTATAATTGGCACAACAAAGTTATGTGCATTGGCACAATTAATGTGGAGGAAGTCAAGAGGATCCTCCACATTAATGGGGGGGGGGGGTTGGGAGGTTTTTCTCTATAATGAGGGGAGTTCAAGAGGTTTTAGACCTCGGGTGGTCCCCGCCACCATAACCTCTCATGGGAGGTTAGGTTCGGGTGGTCCCCACCACTATAAACTCTCCTGGGAGGTTAAGGTCTGGTGGTCAGCACACCTCAACTTCCGCTTGGAGGTTTTAACAAATAAAATATGTGTTTATTTTATTTTATTATTTCCATGAAAAACACAAAAATTAACTTTCACCCTCGACCATCTGTCCTTGAGGTGAAATCTCCTTAAGCGAATACCGGCGCTGTGAGTTTAATGGTGCCCTCAGATTTTAATTCCGAGCACCGGTTCAAAAGTTAGAAAAACCCGCTTCAACGTTTACTGAACGTACCCGAAAAAAATTCAGAAAATCATTTCGAGCACTCCGAGCCTCGGAATCACGCGCCGTCAATTTTTGTGGACTCGTAAAATTCCCATTTATTTAAAAAAAATTACCTAGAAATTCCGGGTCTTTACATTCTTCCAACCTCAGGGATCTACGTCCCCATAAGACACAACTCAAACTAGGTAAATAGTGTGGGGGTACTAAGAATGCATCTGAGCCTCCCGCTCCCATTTGCTCTCCTAGAGGTTCCCGTGCTGCCAACGAACGCACACCAGAGGTATCGAACATCAACGAAGGACCCACTTCTGTCGATCCTAAATCTCTACTGGAACCTACATAAAAGTCGCCCCATCATCGATGTCCAGCTCTCCATGGTCGATGATATGAGAAGGTTCGTGCATGTATCTCCTCAGCTAGGATACGTGGAAGACGTCATGCACCCGGTGCAACTGAGGAGGAAGAGCTAAGCAGTAATCCACCTCACCAACTTTGATGAGGACCTGAAAAGCTCTGATGAACCTCATAGATAACTTGCTGCCTTAGCCAAATCTCCACAAACCTCATCTATGTGAGACCTATAGAAAGACGTGGTCACCATCCTTGAACTCCATCGGTCTTCGTCTCCTGTCGACATACGACTTCTATCTACTCTATGAATTCTTCATCTGGTACTGGATGATCCGCACCTTCCCTGTGGTAGCCCATACCATCTCTGGTCCCACGAGTACTGACTCCCCTTAGTCAGTCCAGCACAAGGGTGATCTGTAAGGTTTCCCATACAATGCCTCAAAAGGTGTCATCCCTATGGTGGATTGATAGTTGTTGTTTTATGAAAAATACACCAAAGTTAAGTGATCCTCCCAGATGCGATCGAAGTTGAGGAAACAAGCACGCAACATGTTCTTGAAGGTCTAAATGGTCCGCTCAGTTTGGCCATCCTTCTGGGGATGGAAGGCGGTGCTCAAATGAAGCTGCGTCCCAAAAGCCTCCTGCAACCCCTTCCACAGATGGGATGTAAAACATGCATGACAATCGGAAATGATCGTTGAGGGTAATCCATTTAACTGCACAATCTTATGCACATAGAGGCGTCCCAAGATCTCTACTGAACCCTGCTCTATGATCGGTAGGATGTGGGCCGACTTGGTGAGTCGGTTGACGATCACCCAAATAAAGTCATGACCTCTGGATGTACATGGATGTCCTATCATGAAGTCCATGGATATCCCATCCAACTTCCAATATGGGACCTCTAAGGGATGAACCAAGACTACTGGTACCTGATGCTCTGCCTTCACTTAACTAACAAGTGAGGCACTGAGAAACAAACTCTGAAACTGCTTTCTTAATTCCCAGCCACCAGTGCTATCATCAGAGGTCTTGATACATCTTCAAAACTCCTGGGTATACCGCTAGAGGGGATGTGTGTAACTACCTCCACACTTCCTCCTGAAGTTACAATGGTACCAAAGTATGTCCTCTGAAGAGGATAACTTGATCCACACCTTCATAAAATCCATCAGGTGCCTGTCCTGTGGATATCTGAGTACGTCGTGTCTCACAGTCAGCATCCTCATGTTGTGCCTCCCTGACTCGCTGAAGGAGTGAGGGAGTGACTGTAAGAGACGGAATAAAAACTGTTCCGTCTCTATCCACAAAGGATATCTGTAAAGCGGCCAGCTTCTCTGTTGCCTCGCCTAGAAGCTGTATACCAGACCTCCTGCTGAGTGCATCTGCTATAACGTTCTCCTTCCTAGTAGTATAGACTATCTCGAAGTCATAGTCCTAGAGTAACTCAAACTAACGTCACTGTCTTAGGTTCAAGTACTTCTGAGAGAAGATATAACTGAGACTCCTGTGATTAGAGTACACTTTAAAGCGCTCTCCCATAAAGTAGTGTCTCCACATCTTCAAGGCGAAGACCACTACTATTAACTCCAGGTCATGGGTAGCGTAGTTCTGCTCATGTTGTCTTAGCTACTGAGAACCATATGCGATCACTGATCTCTCTAGAATCAGGACACATCCGAGTCCGGTCCCTGATGCGTCGCAGTAAACTACATACCCTATTCCCTCCTCCGGGAGCCTTAATATGGGGGCACTAGTCAGCCTCTACCTCAGATCCTGGAAGCTCTTCATGCATTTGTCCGACCACACTAAGGGATTTTACTTCTTCGTCAATGCTGATAGTGGTGCTGCAACTTTGGAGAAGTCTAGCACAAACTTCTGGTAATATCCAGCCAAACCCAGGAAACTCCGTACCTCCGTCACACTCATGGGTGGCTCCCAAGAAAGCATCGCCTCAATATTCACTGGATCTAATGCAACTCCAGCTTCCGATATGACATGTACCAGAAAGTAAACATCTAGGATCCAGAACTAGAGCTTCGAGATATTACCATAAAGATGGTGCTCTCGGAGTGTGTTCAGTACTACCCGTAAATGGTATGCATGCTCCTCATCAGTAGTCGAGTAGATCAGAATGTCATCGATCACATCCTCATCTTGTACTCTATGCTGGTGATATCCTGATCTGAGGTCTATCTTCGAGAACAACCGTGCTCCCTTCAGATGATCAAAGAGTTTATCAATCCTCGGGAGTGGGTACTTGTTCTTCATGATCACTTGGTTCTGGTACCGATAGTCAACACAAAGCCTCAAGATCCCATCCACCTTCTTGGTGAATAGAATCAGGGCTGCCCAGGGATAAACACTTTGCCGGATGAATCCCTTACCTTGTAAGTCCTCCAGCTATACCCGTAGCTCATGAAGCTCTGCGGGAGCCATCCGATATGCTGGTGTAGATGTCAGTTCCATCCTGGGGTACAAGTAAACGTAAAAGTCCACATCACTATGAGGAGGTAGACCCGAAACATCATCAGGGAAGACATCCGCGTAATGGTCCATCACTATATGATAGCTCAGACTCTCCACATCAACAGCTCTAAGGATAAGGCTAGCCAACTGATGAGTTATCGACTGCACTCTCCTCCGGGTAAGTCCATCCTGTGCTGCAAAGGCTCCCTTATCGCTGGTGAATGTAAACCTGGTCCCATTTGTGCGGACAAACCACAATTTTTACCTAATATATTATATCTAAGAATGGAATATAGATAACATGTCCATACCCAATATGACGTCATAAGGCCTCGACACCACTACTAGGAGATACCAGCCGAAGCTCTCGCCTCCTAGAGTAAGCTCACATTACAGGCACCAGTGCGTAATCATCAAATCTGCTTCTATAGGAGTCTCTAGCCGTAAGGATCGAGCCAACAACTCCTTCAGAATCTCCGAACTCCGAACGAGGGTAGTGGGAATAAAATAATGACTAGCACCAGTGTCTATAAGTACTGCAGCTAAGGTGGAGTAGACAGAGATCATACCTCGTATCATATCCGGAGCACCGTGATCATAGGCTTCAGCTGCCTGGAGCTGAGGTCGCCCCTATCCACCAGCTCCCTGTAGTCGGGGTGGACCTTCTGGTGGTGGTGATGATAACATTTCGAATCATCATCCACCACCATTTGCAATACCAGCTTTTCCACGTATGCCTTCTCCATGCGGACAACCTCGATTGAATCTCTGTCTCTGTCTGGGTAGTCCTTCGACCGCCTGCTGATCATCCGAATGGACGGTCAGACAGTCACGAGCTATGTGACCCTACCCACCGCATGTGAAACACTGCCCACTCCTAGAATGTCTCTCTTTACCTTGGGTTCCCTACACAACCGACTCTAAATCATGCAGTCGTCCACCTGTAGGTTTGGTCCTCTTGGAACTTTGTGATGACTGTCTGCTGCCAGCTGTAGAAGACTCCACTACATAATGACTGGTAGTGGGTCTCACTGTTGGCAACTACTCAGCAAGGAAACTCTCCACCAAGAAGGCTCTCTCTAACACCCCTGTCTCCATTGGGATGCTGAGTGAGATCATCGAGGCCCTGATCTCCCACATGAGCCCCTACTCAAAGGTCCAGGCCCTGAAGAATGGGTCCCGTACCATATCGGTGGAGTAACGTGAGAGGTCTGTGAACCTTGATGAGTACTAAGATACGGTCACGATACCCTACTGTAGATGAAGAATCTCCTCTATATGCACTACGTGAAGAGTCGCTGGGACAAACTCGGCCCGAAACAGGCTCTCAAAGTCTACCTAGAGAAGTGTCACCTCATCATGAACCTGGAGCATCAAGATCCACCATCTTTCTACTGCTACCTGTAGAAGGCTAGCGGCAAGGATCACCATGAGATCAGCTGGTGTCCCTACCAGTCAGAAGGCTCTCACCACAGCCTCCATCCATTCCTCAGCCGCCTGTGGGTCCATCTCTCCCATTAACCTGGGTGTCCTTTGGCACTGGAACTCATACAATGCACTCAAGTGGCGTGCATTGTATGTTGTTGAGGATGGTGGAATTGGTGTCCCAATGGGGAATGGTACCTCTGGTGCCTCCTCTGGTGCCTTTACTGGAAAAGGGCCCTACACCGAGGCCTCATCACTCGGTGGGATATCAGTGCGTACAACTCTCAAAACTCTAGCTAGCTGTCTGCATGGTGGAATCCTGAAAAGAAAAAGGTGTGCCACGGTCAAAAGGTTATACCTGGTGAGATGACATGGTAAAATAATTATACCTAGTGATCCAAATCAAAATATCACAAATAAAACCTTTGAAAACACACACGCAATCGGTGTTTTTGTTCACTAAGTTGGGAATCAGAAGTTAGGGTCCTGGTGTATGGATACATCAGCCGCCACACCAACACTGGACTCCCTGAACTGAAAACCACACTCACTACCCTTAACAAAATTTCTTTATAGAAAAGAAAGACCAGAGTCCTAAATTATATGGTATAACCGACTCCTCTGATAACAATTTTTCATGACCCATCCCCCAGGTCTCGTGCTGTGACTACCCCAAGCCCGCCTTCCATAGGCTACAGACTGGCGACTAGCACTGAAGGCGTATTCCATAAAACTGGGAAGGCATTGCCTTATAACCTGAAAACTCACATAGAAAAGCACACATCAATATACGAACACAAGAAAACTATATAGTAAACAAGTGAGTACAATAATTAAAAGGGGCCAGAATACAACCCAAACTGGAAAGTAAAAGTACAAATGAAATGCAATAAAACTGAAGAAAGATAAAGACATCCACTGGGTCGTCCTTTGGGTTCCTATCCGAAGGGTAGGTACTATTCACCTCATCAGCACTCCACATCCTTCCGTCTCCTCTGTGTACCGACATGCCGTATGGTCCACCTTTGAGCACCATCCAGTCCTGGTACTCTCGGCCTCAGTCAGCGCTGTCCGTCGTCTGCATTCAACACAACAAGGTGCGGACATAGCCCGTACAAGGGTGAGTATAATGATACATAGTGGGGACTCTGAGACCCTCAAGGTGTCTCAAAATCCACCAAGGATAAGTGATCCTCCCAGATATGACCGAAGTCAAGGACACAAGCACGCATCATGTCCTTGAGGGTCTGAATGATCTGCTCTCTCTGGCCATCCGTCTGAGGATGGAAGGCGGTGCTCAAATGAAGATGCATCCCGAAAGCCTCCTACAACCCCTTCCATAGCCGGGAAGTAAAACGTGCATCACAATTAGAAACAATCGTCAAGGTTACTCCATGTAAACACAAAATCTCCTACACATAGAGGCATCACAAAATCTCTTATGAACCCTGCTCTCTGATCGGTAGGAAGTGGGCCGACTTGGTGAGTCGGTCGATGATCACCCAAATCGAGTCATGACCTCTGGATGTACGTGGATGTCCTATCTTGAATTCCATGTATATCCCATACCACTTCCACTATGGGACATCTAAGGGATGAACCAAGTCTAATGGTACCTGATGGTCCGCCTTCATTTGCTGACAAGTGAGGCACCGAGAAACAAACTCTGCAACTGGTTTCTTTATTCCCGGCCACCAGTGCTGTCATTAGAGGTCCTAATACATCTTCACCACTCCTGGATGTACCGCTAGAGGGGATGTGTGTAACTCTATCAACACTTCCTCCTGAAGTGACACTGGTACCAAAGTACATCCTCTGAAGAGGAAAACGTACTCCCCACCTTCATAAAATCATTCTGGTCACTCTGGGCCTCGTAATCACATGCCGTCAATTTTAGCGGACTCGTAAAACTACCATTTATTTTAAAAACAATTACATGGAAATTATGGGTCTTTAAACATATAGTGAAAGAAAATACATGCCTATAATCACATAGAATTAATCTAATGGAAGGATCACAAGATTTTCCGAAATCACTTCCCCCCAAACTTCAACTGGAGAAGAATTAAAAACTTGTGATGTGACTATTGTTACATTTAAAGTTTTCCTAGGTAGATCTATATATAATTGTTAAGGTAATATGAAAATACCCTTAGAAAAGTATTTATATATAAAAGACTGGGTGGATATAGAATTAAATAAAAGATTAGATAATTTAGAGTGTATGGTAATTGTACCTTTGACCACTTTATTACCGTACTCCATATCACTAGTAGTGATCACATGCGAATGCGATTTTCCTTTTCCTTTGGCCTTAAAAGGTTACTAATGTCAATAATCATCGATAAACTTAATATTTGGGAAATGGTAAGCATAATTCCTACTTTCCTTGCACTTGAATCATTGAAGTGTGGGAGGTGAATTATGTGTATCATTTTCTCTATTTATCATCATTATCTATCTATTTTCCATTGCTTTAATAATCAATTTCCTAATGACCTTCATTACCACACTTAAAAAAATTTACTAGCCTTGTTAAGAAATTTTCCCCCATATTTCTTTCCACACTTTGAGCATAATGGAAAGCTCATATTATTCTCATTATAGTTTTTATATTATCCCTTAAATTCCATTTTAATATTTTTATCAAACCCATAAGATTGATGGGTAACTCCAATCTCCATATCAACCTTGAGAGCACATCGAAGGATTTACTCATAGCTAATGAATTCTATTATGGATAAAGCCACTAAGAGACTTGGTTTTAAGCCACTGAATAATCAATCAACCTTAATTAAGTTGGATAATAATTCCAGAAAATACCTTGAATGTTTTGTAAAATTTTCCTTGTAGGTACGAATATATTCATTTTCGTTTTTTTAATCTCAAGGAACTATTTATCTATCTTCATACGAAAAATATGATGAAATTACTTATTAAAAAATAAGTTCTTTAACCTATCCAATTACAAAGATTAAATTTCCTCTCATTGACTCGTGTTATTGATGAGATTCCACTATTGATCTGATTCACCTTCCAAATGATAAACTTCCAAAATTACTTTCTCATGTTGTGAACATTAGAGAACTAAAAATATATTTTCAATCATATTGATATATTGTTCATCCACTAGTGGATCAGAATACCCACTAAAATAAGGTGGAAACTACCTCTGAAGGACTCAATATAATTTCCTTCCCTAAATTTCTCTTTTGGAAGTCCATCAGGATTCATATCTTGAGAAAGTTGTGCGAGCATGAAAAGAAGATTTTTCATTCCAGATCCCATAACATTTGGTTTCTTAGGAGGATAATCATTTAATTTCCTATTGCATTCAACATTAACACAGTTCTTTTTGTTCCAACCATTGACTAAAAACAAAAAGTGTAGTGTGAGAAACACTAAAAATAGTTGGAAAACTAGATAATAAAGGGAAATTACGTATAAAATTTCAATTTAGGACTGCATAGGTTTTATCCAAGGTTATTTATGGTCTTTACCAAAACTCTAGGATTGTATAATATAACTATACTCATCCTTATGGTTCTTACTAATATTTTCTCATCCTAGTTTCTAATGGTTAACTAAACCTTACTCAAATACCAAATATAACATCCCATACTTTTCATAAATAGATATTATATCTAAATAGAATAATATTCATTAAATAACATCACAAAAACATGTGATAACTATATATGTTTAGTGTATTTAGAAACTTTGAAATAAAATCAACTGATTCATGAAACATATACATCATTTAATGATTATCCATTCATAACTAGAAACCTTTTGGACACATATTACTTAATTCCATTCTTTATATCCTATGGAAAAGAAATATACTAAAGGGTAAAATCAGATGCTCATTAAAGGAAATCAAGAGAGATAACATAAGAAAAAGGATATAAGAACATGAAAATAACCTTAGAAAATTATATTCTACATATTAAGGATTATGATATTGAGTTATGGAATAAATAATGGAAGTTTATAAGACATGAATCATAAAGAACATAATTCATGGGAGTATAACATAAGACCTAAAATTTTTTCACAAACAAAATCATAGAAAATAATTTTTATATTATTCAAGTCTCACTTGAAAGACTATCATAGTAAACAAACTCCATTACTGAACTAAGTTTACTCCCATTCCAATCCTGTATTACTGAAATGAGTTTACTCATGTTCCAGTCCTATATTACTAAACCAGGTTCACTTCCCATTCCAATCATGTATATCTCATGAGATATAAATATTTACCCAATGCATTGGAGGGAGATATAGGTTCCATCCATCACATAATGAAAACCATACAGATGTGTTCCATAATAACATAATTCATTCATCATATTATAACCTATAATAGAAATGGGTTTCATTAACATTTCATCATAACATAACTTATGAAAAAGAAAGAAAATTCAAAAAAAAATTCCATCATAAACAGAAAACAATAAGAGAAATAATAATAATGGTATCTATGTATCATATCCCCAGTAAATATCAAATAACATAATATAATGTTTTCTTAGATGGAAAATTATTTTTAAATATCACTTGAAATAATTCTTGAGAAAAATATCATTTACATTTTGCAAACTTTTTTTGAAAATCATGTAACTATAAATGAAAAAATTTTATTTGAAATTAATCTTGTATTCTTATAAAATAAGATTCAAGTCATTAAGATTTCATGAAAGTGAAAAAATCAATTCTTTCTGTATAAGTTACTTTTTTTTTAATTTTTTCTTGAAAATTAATAAAGTACCTCATTTGGAACATGAAAAAAATTCCTTTCAAACCCTTTATTAAAAATTCAAAAATGGGTAAAATTGAATTTAAAAAACTATAGATGAATAATAAAAATATTTTTGATTTTTTAAGAAAAAATTTACATGGAAGATAAATATTCCCCAACAGATACTTATGTATAAGCAATCCTGAATAATGATTAGATTATGAAATAAACCCTTACCTAAGGTCTTATTTCCTTCATACATATATGAAACTACTATATAATGGTTTAAAGAATGCTATTAATTCATACTAGATCCATATTAATATTTATAATATCATACATTATCCTCTCATACCATCTTATCATTTTTTTAATAATATTTCATTATACCCTTCTTTCGGCTGTTAACTGCTTCATTTTCCTAGGCATGTTTTGTCGTATAGGTCCCAGTTCTTATGAAAAGGATATACTTACATAATATATATAATAATATTAAGGTAATATATATCATATTTATTCATTATATTAATTTATATAATCATTATTTAATGGTGAATATGGAAAATGAATCGTATCACGCCATGGAGATGGTAGGCTGTATGCAGGAACAAGCAATGGTGTCATTCCCTTAATGGTGAAATGGTAAAGAATATGATGGTGTATTTTTTTTTTCAAAAATCAATATAATGTTATAATTATAATATATATATATATATATATATTATTTCCACTATTATACCCATCCAAATAAAGTGGTGATGAAAAATAGATTACACCACGACATGGAGACGATAAGCCACACACACACACACACAATGCTTTTGTTTTTCATAGGATGAATAAAAAGGGGAATGTGGCTGTTCAATAATAGTTAAAACATATCATAATATAGTTGATACTTTATTTATTACTTTATAATTGAAAAAATACATAAATAGTAAGTATAAGAAGAAATAATCATGAAATAATGGGTAAAGACAATCACCTCTTCTTTGGAGAACTTCTTTTAGATATCCTCTTATAGATACTATGGTTAGTCTTTTGAGAAGAAAAGAAACTATATAATGTGTCTATGGAAGTTTATAGGAGAAATTGTTAGGGTATGGTTGATCGTGAAGGCTCAAAGTGATGTGAATAAGTGAAGAAGGAGGTTCCCTTTTATAATTGAGGTGAGGGGCACTTTCGGAATTTCTTAAAATACTAATTTATAAAAATTTCAATGTCAATCCAAATACCTAAAAAATTACATGGATTAAAATATAAGACGTGATAAGGCTGTTATATCATCAACCAATATATTTTATACACAGTTTTCTATTATTTTAAACCTTATCATTTTATTTAACCCTTAGTTAACCAATTTTAATTTTAACTAAGGTAACAAATTTTTCAATATTAAAAGGTTGTAGTTTTTACTTATTTGATGTAAATTAGACCATACATGAAAAATTTATAATATTTTAAACCATATTAAAAATATTTTTTATTTTTTTTAAAATGTTTTATTATTTTTAAATATATTAATAAAATATTATTTTAATAAAATATCCTTAGTGTGAATTTTGACACAATTCATTACTTGTACTTTTAAAAATATCAAGATAATGATTTAACAAAGAAAAAACATTTTATTATATACATAAGAGGTTAAGGTCATATATAATTCTTTTATCACATTAATTATATCAAATTATATTTTTTTAATACTTTTAATAACTTTTATTTGATATTTCTATTAATTAAATAATTACCACATTAGTGTTGTGTAATTATTTAATATACATATTTTTTTTTCACTAAAAACTAAAAATAAAATACCATGATGAATATAAATATTCTATTTTTTATAATAATATTTATATTTGAATATATATTTTGAGTAACCTAATATTAAAAATGATATATTATTTAAAACATGAATATGACATCTTTAATTTTTTATTTAAAAAAATATTTTAAATATGATAATCTCATATAAGTGGCCCAAAAAGTAAAAAATAAATATTTATCATGAAAATATGTTTATTAAGTTAAACATTTACATTTAGATACATTCATAACAAACCTTTTACCCAATGTGTATACATAAGGGATATTTAAGATAAAGAAAGTGACATTTTGTTTCTCTATTTGATTTAAATATTATATAAGCCATTTTCATGGAAATTATCCATTAAAAAACTTAAATTTGATTATTTTGTGTAAAAAGTATAGTTATATTAATACAATAAAATTTGGACATGTGTTATGGTCATTTTATTGTCCTTATCATTTTATTTTTAACCTAAATTACCCAATTTACTCTTTACCGTGGAAACAAAATTTACCAAGGTTACTATTCATATTGGAAAAAAATAAAAAGAAATTTTTAAATGAATTTTTACCTTATGAATATAATTTTTTTCTTCAGTTTTTCAAAATTTAAAACACATAATTTTCAGAATTTAATTTAAAATAAAACTGATAAAACGCCCTAAAAGATTGTTTTTTTTGAAAAATTCCGTTTTAAAATATAAAATGTTTTTATAATAAATTCATTTAAAAAAATAATAATTTAATTATTTTAAATATAAAATTAACTACTTAAATTTTAAATCTAATCCAAAACATAATTTTACCTTGTAAACACTTTTAAAAAAATACATTTTACAACAAAAATCAGTAGTTCACCATTCCTTACAAAAATCAATTTTTTAGAGAAAAATAATTTCTATATAATATCAAAATTATGAATTAAAAAATTAATGTAATTTTTTAAAATCCATTTTTTATAACTTTTACAAATTAATATTCATTTATAAAAATAAGAAAAACTCATTTTTGAGGATAATAAATTTTTGAAGAATAAAGTGATTTTACTAAAAATGTGTTATTGCTTTCTAAGAACTTACAAATGTATTTATATTGAGTTGTAGATTTATATTTCTCTAAAAAATTAGTTATTAATATTTATTCCTTCCAATTTATTGGCTAGGTTATACTAATAGTGTCTCGTGGTTTGTTTAAACTCCCAGTTGTATGCCACTAAAGCTATTGAAGAATTAAAATTATTTAAGGAGAAATATTTCAAAAAAATATCTTTGTGTTACATTAAATACGATTTATAATTATATATTTTGATTTGAAATTCATAATGATATTATCTAATCCATTATATAACATTGTTTAGAAATTCTACCAAATAGAAATAATGGTATCAACACTTCTAACGAAAGTAGAAATTTCCCTGCTAGACAAGCCAATACAACTAGTGTTGGAGATGGGTAGATAAAAACCATATTTAGGAAGTTAACCCAGATTATGACTAATAACCTTTAACATATGGGGAAACATGAGGCTCCATGATATGATACACACATATTGTAACACCCCAAGCTTCCACGGTACGTTTCCCTTCGAATAATGCAATGGCGTGCATTGTACGCAACTTTGAGATTCTAACACACCACAACCAATCAAACTAGCCGTTATGAATAGTAATACCTACTTTTTGAAATTTTATAAATTCTATCTCTCAAAATGGACTTCATTTTTGGATTCAGAATATCAAATTTATCCTAGAGTGAATTTTTGGAACTTTTCAGATGACACTTATATTTTGATGAATAGTGAATAATTTCTATATTTTAATTAAAAACAACTTTTTTTAATCAAAATAATTTATAGTGATAAATTATATTATTGAGTGGTTTTAAAGTATAATTTACCATTTTATCCAATGGTGTTCATAAGAATTAATTTCGCTTTGAAATTGGACCTAAACAATTGTCAATCTTTTGATATATATTGTTTCTTAAAAACACGCTATTTGTTATGACAACGAGAATTAATTATAAAATTAATTAATGCAACTTATATGTTTGGAATTTTGTAAAATAGAAATAATTTTTGAATTCGGAATATCAATTATAGCTTAGGGTGAAATCTTGGCATTGTTTTGAAAAACTTCAATTTTTGATGAATAGTGAAACTACTAAGTGGTTGTTAAAAAACTGAATTTTTTTTATAAAACTTAATTTTACCGCTTCTGTGAATGGAATTTAGAAAATCCAAGAGACACGGTTAATATCAAGAAGTAAAATGTGGTTCAATGAGATGAAAATAATTTTTGGTGAATAATAACTTTTTACTTTTATTTACCACGATTAAAAGTAAATAGGGTAATTAAGGGTAAAAATTATATTAATATTACCCTAAAACATGTCCTAATTCTATTGGACAAGTATATATCGACAAAAAAAAACCTTAGGAATAAAATATTATCATTTAGGTCCACTTGGATTAGATTAGGACATTTATTATTATTTAATTCAAAGAAGAGTTTAAAGAGTTAAAATCATGGTTTATTTACTGAAACATTTTTACTATAGGGTTATACATAAGATAAATTCGATTGTAAATATTCATTAGAAATATAATAATATTTCCTACATAATGATATTTTATTTATAATTTTTATAAATTAAATAATTTAATTTATTTATGACACAATGATGATGCAGTAATTACCATAATAGTGAAAAATTAGAATAATTGATATTATAAATACCCAAATAAATATAATTTGAGACTTTTACTGAATTAAAATAATTTTATAGGTTAATATGACATACTAGGATTAATTTAATTAACTTTTTTAGAAGTAATCATTCTGTTATGAGTTTCACAAAAATCAACTATTGAATAGACACAAATTGACATAAAAGAGTTTTTAAAAAATATATTATATTATTAATTAATATTAAATTCATAAAAATCTAAGGTTCGGCCAAGAGACTTATATAGTGATAGGTTTATCATTAATGAACCACTTAGGGGTCTCTTGGATGTATATAGTAAGTTTATTAACTATATAATATAAATATACAAAGTGACATGGTAAATGTCAAACTAATTAACTAAGAGTTAAAAATAAAATATAAGGTTAATACAGTAACCCAAACCTGTCTAAATTCTATTGGTTGAATGGTTTTCGACCTATACCCACCTTAAAATTTTAATAATCAACTTTTTAGCCATTAGAAACCGAATATGAATTTATTATAAATTAATATTTCTATCTTTTCCAAAGGTGCCCCTCACCCCTCTTATAAAAGGGAACTCCTCCTTCTCATTTTTTCACACCTTCAAAGCCTTTTGGTTCGGCCAACCCCTACCACAATACTCTCTCAACTTCCCTCACTACAACCTAGATTCCTTAGTTTGATCAGAAAGCCAACCTAAGGAGCCCTTTTGATCAAATCAAAAGGAAGAACCCGAAGAAGAGGTAATGTTTTCACCACCCCTTTTCAAGTTCCTTTCTTCTTCCACTTCTTCTTTATTTGTTATTACCATTCTAAAATAATAACTCCAGTATCTTATATATAATTTGATGTTATTATAAATATGGTACAACCATATTTAGTATTCTATTCATCCTTTGAATAACATGTCACCATACGTGCGTACGTACGGCTTACCGTCTCCACGTCGTGGTGTAATTGTTATTCAATAAATTATTTTTTGGATGGGTATAATAATGATGTGTAATTCATGTAAATAATAAATTTAACATGATAATTATTCTGTATATATGATATACCATCCAATTATATATTATTTTAATATCAAAAGAATGATATTGTCACTTGTGCGTACGTACGAACTACCGTCTCCACGAACGCGATGAGATTCATTCTCCATCATATCCATTCAAGTATAATTCTCATTTGATGATTAAAAATAATATTTAGGGACTTGATATCATTCTGGATATGAATAATATACATCCCATTAATAAAAAATATGGCTCACATAATAAATAATATAAAGTAAAATGAACCCGTTAACACCCGAAATGACGATAATTCTAAGATATTATTAACAAATCAATGTTAAAAGATCATATATGATATCATTTTAATGCCTATAATTCTTGTATAATTAAATAAAAATTATTTCACCATTATACAGGAGGTTAACCTACCGTCAACCATGGAAAAAGTACAAAGTAAGGGGTTTCTTATCTCACTTTAAATTCCGTGAGAATTCCATTGTTCACCACTTATTTATTACATGTTGTGTGTGTAATGCCCATGATTGTATTCATTGTGTAATATACTTTAATTCATGTATATTTACATCATCATCATATGATCCTTATTTCATGGGTGTATGTTTTGTATGTTACCAAATCAATAAGGGAATTTGAAATTTCAATTTCCATTTATTCGGCTTTACGCAAACTTCATGGATTATTTTACTCCAAGATTATGTGTGGAATCACTATTCATTTGATTATGTCATAATTTCCAATCCACTTCATGTGGATATACTTTTGATACACATAATCACTCCATTGATAATTTCTCAAGTCATCGATATGAATTTGATAAGAGTAATTTTAACTCATTCTCCATTTGTTCAGTTAAACATCCAATTCATTGGTGTTGTTTTTACAAGATTATGTGTGAATATCCTTTGATTGTTTTACACTGAATATCCAATCATATTGAGTGTATTTATATTTTTCACACATAACTATGTCGTTGATTTATCCTTAACCTAAGGATACGACCTTTATGAGAGATTTCATCTCAATTTAAATTCCATTGAGACTTATTTGTTGTTATACACCAAATCACTTTTATGTGGTGTATATAATATACTTTGACATAGTATATCATGAATCCCTTTATTCTCATGATATTACAAAGTTTTGATTACCTTAATTATTTGTATTCAAGTGTCTCTCTTTTGGTTAGAATCTCTAACTAAAATACTTTTTTTAAATGCTTTAAAGACTTATTCATCTAAATCTTTCTCATTAATGTCCATGTTTTAAAAATGGTTTTCAGGATTTATTTATATGGACATTAATGTTTTAAAATTAAAAATCCTTTTAAAAAGTTTCAATGTGGTATGGGACACTTTGATTCAAAAATATATTTTTAAATGGCTTCTTGAAAAATAGTGTGACTTTTAAATGATTTCAAGAAAAAGGGGGATATTTCTCTCAAATAGTTTTGATGATTATTTTAATCTATGTCAACATCCTTCATTATTCTTGATTGAGGTTAATGTGATACAATAAAATCTTCCATATTGTATCCAATGAGTTATGTTTGACTATGGATGTGCTATTTTTATACCATTCATGGTTTGTGGTTAATGTATTGACATTTCGTATGCTAGTTTTAATATGAATGTTTATGTTATGTTTAAACCTGTTCATATGAGGAATGAATTGGACTTAATAAGTGACGGGTGGAGCCCGCTATAGCTCCTCGATGCATCGGTAGGTCTCATGAGACAAACTAGTGTCTTCGCATAAGGCCTTGGAAAAATCTTATTTGTAGTCTTGGAACGAGGCCTTGGCTATGTGGTTATGATAGTATGGAATTATGCATTCCAACATTATGAAAGTGGTTATTGATATTGCATGTGATCATTCGACTAGTAGAATATCCATGTGATTAAGTAAATGGAATTATTTTATTTTATCTTTTCCATTTTATGCTGAAGTTCAAGTTTAAAAGGCTTTAGTTTTAGTTATAAACTACCTTAAGTGTTTATGCTTATCTATGAAAGCTTCTGCTATAATGTTATCCTTAATGAGCATCTGAGCTCACCCCTTTAAATGTTTTATTTTTTCCCAGGATTATGAAGAAGTAATTTATGAATGACCTGCAGGGATAGTATGAGGGGATATGAAGACAAGATGTTGTTGTAGTTTTTTACCTTATGATGTAATGTAAGACTTATGAATATATCTAGTGTTTCCAAGACTACTAAACTAATCGGTCTTTCGATACTTGATACTTTGTGATCATGCCAATGTTATGTAATAATGCACCGACTCTGGGTATCTAGGGTCGAGGCATTACAGTTGGTATCAGAGGAAGTTTAGTACAAACCTTGGAAGCTAGATTTAGATAAACTCTGTTTAGAGCATGTAGACTTAAGATGAACTTTGAGGATTAGTATAGAAGAACTTCCTAGAATTTTGGTATTGTAGAGATTTTTTGAGTTTTCTGAGTAATACATCCCTGTCTAGATACGAGAAGGTAGAGGCGGCTCTGGCATAGATGTACCTAGGGGTAAAACCCAAAAACACCACTTTGAGCTAGACTCAAACGGGAACTGGTGCACGACAACGGGCCTTGCTGCACTCTTGGTTACGACACTCCCGAGGGATATGCTTAGGATAATTTTCATTTTCTTTACAAACCGATTTAAAATATTATATATATAAGATGAGAGTAAATGACCTTGGTTAATCCTAATGTGTTTCAAATTGAGAATATGGTGACATGTTAATCTCTAAATGATTGTATGAATACTATTACTCACACAATGCTTTCTGGTTTTAGTCAATGGCTGGATTCCAAGGAAGTCACAGTGACTTTGAGAATGATGTAAAAGGTGGGAACGGTGGTGGAAATGAGAAACAAAATGGAATGTTTATAGGCGTAAAAGATATCGTCTTTATTCCAAATCAATTTTCCAAAAATATTATCAACAATATATATATTAACCAATTACTGTATTCAACAAATAAGAGAAAGGTGATGAATGATAAGAGCTCCAGTAGTGGAGACCATGGAGAAAGAAATACTCAATTTCCATCATGCATGAAATGTGGAAGGAGACACCTAGGAAAGTGTCTCAGTGGGACAAATAAATGCTTTATGTCCGGGAAGGAAGGACATAAAGTAAAGAATTGCCGAAGAAAAATGAATAGTACTATGGAAGAAGATAAAAATGGTCCCAAGAATCCATTTATAGTCATTTGCCGTAAATTTAGGGGACCTAGCCATTACCCGAGTGAATGTACTATTCTATAGGATATTTTCTTGGTCAGAGAAGAAGCTATGTGGAAATAAATGGTTGGATAAATTTTTAAAAATTATTAGTGATCCTTGTTGAAGGGTTTACTTTGGAATAATTTTCTTTTATATTTGTAAACCTAACGTTTTCCATGTGAGAATGATATTTATGGAAGAATTATCTTTTCTCTTGTGGATATAGTTATAAATAACCATTTGGTTTTATATGATCATTGGGTTTGAGGAAATTACAAATTATTATAATTTGGGATGAAAATGCAAGGTATGAGATAACATTTGTGGTTAAATTATATTATGGTTATTTTGAGGAATTTATCTCATTCTGGAAATATTATAAAATATAGTTTTTGAAAAAGGAAAACACATTGAACGTGTGACAACCCGTCGCGTCGGACAAAGCTGTGGGAATCGAACCCACAACCAAAGTGCGGTTGGGATTTATCGCCTACCACTGGACAATGTGAAGTCCCTGGTTAGTGTGACTATTATTTTTAGTTAAATTATTTTATTGATCAATAATAAGTTGATTTGGGTTCTTATGTCTTATAAAATAAATACCCTTAGTATCGGAAAATGATTTGGTGATTAAGTGATAAATGTTATTTTGGAAGATGTTAACTTTGTTGGGAACACTATATTCCCAAGGAAAATAGAATAGTATGGGATTTCATTTGAGGAGTAATGGTGGATTTTTATCTATGTTTTTATTACGGATTAATAGTGATTTGGCTTGTTTATGGAAATGATTAGGTTAATTACTTTTAAGTTTGTGACATTAAGAGTATTTGATGTCATTTGGAGATACAATTTAACGTGGAAGCCTACATTATTATAAGTTTTGTGTTTTAATATTAGTTTGGATTATATTGAAGGATTTTAAGGACAATTGGTTGTTGAATGATATTTATATAACTTTGGGGTATTGTTGGATTAATTTTAGAAATTAAGATTAGTGTTTATTTCTCTCAAGGAATATCCTTTTGGGGGATCATTAGATCTTGTACTAACCATTTTGGTTTTGATTAATCTCTAAAGACAATGTAAATATATAGTTTATCCTGCATAGATCATGTGATTCTATAGAAGTTTATTCTAGCTCTTCCAGTGTTACCAAGTCTTCTTGAATACTCATCGTTTAAAAAAAGAGATTTAGTGGTGGAAATTTATTAAAGAATGAAACTATACTTAAAATGTAAGTATATATCTTTATATTCTTAATCAATATCATAAATGAATTCCTCATCCTTATGTAATGTAACTTAAAACAAAAAATGTTGTCCATTTACTTTTCCTACTAGGAGAATAATGATCGTTTGTCCCAACAAAAGTTTGTGGTTTTCTTATTGTTAACTTTCTCCTGATCATGATTTATATCCCTCTCCATCAGAACTTGACACTTAGTTTATCATCCATATCCATGTTTTCCTACATGGAATCCGAGTATGGGTTATCTTGGTTGACCTTTATACCTCTCTTTCTTTCTTTTAAAGTGATAGTTTTATTGACTCTTTTTTCGATGTTGGACTTTCCATTATATTCCCAAGCACAATTTAAAAAATTGCGAGGAAGAAATTTATTGAAGGAGGGGAGAATGTAACACCCCAAGCTTCCATGGTACGTTTCCCTTCGAATAATGCAATGGCGTGCATTGTATGCAACTTCGAGATTCTAACACACCACAACCAATCAAAGTAGCCGTTATGAATAGTAATACCTACTTTTTGAAATTTTATAAATTCTATCTCTCAAAATAGACTTCATTTTTGGATTCGGAATATCGAATTTATACTAGGGTGAAATTTTGGAACTTTTCGGATAACACTTATATTTTAATGAATAGTGAAAATTTCTAAATTTTAATTAAAAACAACTTTTTTAATCAAAATAATTTATAGTGATAAATTATATTATTGACTGGTTTTAAAGTGTAATTAGATTATATTTTTACCATTTTATCAAATGGTGTCCATTAGAATTAGTTTCACTTTGAAATTGGACCTAAACAATTATCAATCTTTTGATATATATTGTTTCTTAAAAACACGCTATTTGTTGTGACAACGGGAATTAATTATAAAATTAACTAATGAAACTTATATGTTTGGAATTTTTTAAAATAGAAATAATTTTTGAATTCGGAATATCAATTATAGCTTTGGGTGAAATTTTGGCATTGTTTTGAAAAACTTCAATTTTTGATGAATAGTGAAACTACTAAGTGGTAGTTAAAAAACTGAATTTTTTTCATAAAACTTAATTTTACCGCTTCTGTGAATGGAATTTCGAAAATCCAAGAGACACGGTTAATATCAAGAAGTAAAATGTGGTTCAATGAGATGAAAATAATTTTTGGAGAATAGTAACTTTTTTACTTTTATTTACCACGATTAAAAGTAAATAGGGTAATTAAGGGTAAAAATGATATTAATATTACCCTAACACATGTCCTAATTCTATTGGAAAAGTATATCTCGACCAAAAACAACCTTAGGAATAAAATATTATCATTTAGGTCCACTTGGATTAGATTAGGACATTTATTATTATTTAATTCAAAGAAGAGTTAAAAGAGTTAAAATCATGGTTTATTTACTAAAACATTTTTACTATAGGGTTATACAGAAGATAAATTCGATTGTAAATATTCATTAGAAATATAATAATATTTCCTACATAATGATATTTTATTTATAATTTTTAGACATTAAATATTTTAATTTATTTATGACACAATGATGGTGCAGTAATTACCATAATAGTGAAAAATTAGAATAATTGATATTATAAATACCCAAATAAATATAATTTGAGACTTTTAATGAATTACACTAATTATCTAGGTTAATATGACATACTAGGATTGATTTAATTAACATTTTTCGAAGTAATCATTCTATTATGAGTTTCACAAAAATCAACTATTGAATAGTGTCAAAATTGACATAAAAGAGTTTTTAAAACAAATATTATATTATTAATTGATAATAAATTCATAAAAATATAAGGTTCAGGAAAGAGACTTATATAATGATAGGTTTATCATTAATGGACCACTTGGGGGTCTCTTGGATGTATATAGTAAGTTTATTAACAATATAATATAAAAATACAAAGTGACATGGTAAATGTCAAACTAATTAACTAAGAGTTAAAAATAAAAGATAAGGTTAATATAGTAACCCAAACCTCTCTAAATTCTATTGGTTGAATGGTTTTCGACCTATCCCCACCTTAAAATTTGAATAATCCACTTTTGAGCCATTAGAAACCAAATATGAATTTATTATAAATTAATATTTCTATCTTTTCCAAAGGTGCCCCTCACCCCTCTGATAAAAGGGCACTCCTCCTTCTAATTTCTTCACACCTTAAAAGCCTTTTGGTTCGACCAAAACCTACCACAATAATCTCTAAACTTTACTCAATACAACATAGAGGCCTTAGTTTGATCAGAAAGCCAACCTAAGGAGCCCTTTTGATCAAATCAAAAGGAAGAACCCGAAGAAAAGGTAATGTTTTCACCACCCCTTTTCAAGTTCCTTTCTTCTTCCACTTATTCTTTCTTTGTTATTACCATTCTAAAATAATAAATCCAGTATCATATATATAATGTAATGTTATTATAAATATGGTACAACCATATTCAGTATTCTATCCATCCTTTGAATAACATGTCACCATACGTGCGTACGTACGACTTACCGTCTCCACGTCGTGGTGTAATTGTTATTCAATAAATTATTATTTGGATGGGTATATTAATGATGTGCAATTCATGTAAATAATAAATGTAACATGATAATTATTCTGTATGTATGATATACCATCCAATTATATATTATTTTAATATCAAAAGAATGATATTGTCGCTCGTGCGTACGTACAGACTACCGTCTCCACGAACGTGATGAGATTCATTCTCCATCATATCCATTAAAGTATAATTCTCATTTGATGATTAAAAATAATATTTAAGTAACTGATATAATTATGTATATGAATAATATACATCCTATTAATAAAAAATATGGCTCACATAATAAATAATATAAAGTAAAATGAACCCGTTAACACCTGAAATGACGATAATTCTAAGATATCATTAACAAATCAATGTTAAAAGATCATATATGATATCATATTAATGCATATGATTCTTGTATAATTAAATAACAATTATTTCAGCATTATAATGGAGTTTAACCTATCGCCGAGCAAGGAAAAAGTACAAAGTAAGGGGTTTCTTATCTCACTTTAAATTCCGTGAGAATTCCATTGTTCACCACTTATTTATTACATGTGGTGTGTGTACTGCCCATGTTTGTATTAATTGTGTAATATACTTTAATTCATGCATATTTACATCATCATCGTATGATCCTTATTTCATGGGTGTATGTTTTGTATGTTACCAAATCAATAAGGTAATTTGAAATTTCAATTTCAATTTATTCAGCTTTACACAAACTTCATTGATTATTTTACTCCAAGATTATGTGTGGAATCACTATTAATTTGATTATGTCATAATTTCCACTCCCCTTCCTATGGATATAATTTTCATACACATAATCACTCCATTGATAATTTCTCAAGTCATCGATATGAATTTGATAAGAGTAATTTTAACTCATTCTCCATTTGTTGAGTTAAACATCCAATTCATTAGTGTTGTTTTTACAAGATTATGTGTGAATATCCTTTGATTGTTTTACACTGAATATCCAATCATATTTAGTGTATTTATATTTTTCACACATACCTATGTCGCTGATTTATCCTTAACCTAAGGATACAACCTTTATGAGAGATTTCATCTCAATTTAAATTCCATTGAGACTTCTTTGTTGTTATACACCAAATCACTTTTATGTGGTGTATATAATATAATTTGACATAGTATATCATGAATCCCTTTATTCTCATGATATTACAATGTTTTGATTACCTTAATTATTTGTATTCAAGTGTCTCTATTTTGGTTAGAATCTCTAACTAAAATAATTTTTTTAAATGTTTTAAAGACTTATTCATCTAAATCTTGCTCATTAATGTCCATGTTTTAAAAATGGTTTTCAGGATTTATTTATATGGACATTAATGTTTTAAAATTAAAACTCCTTTTAAAAAGTTTCAAAGTGGTATGGGACACTTTGATTCAAAAATCTATTTTTAAATGGCTTCTTGACAAATAGTGTGACTTTTAAATGATTTCAAGCAAAAGGGGGATATTTCTCTCAAATAGTTTTGATGATTAGTTTCATCTATGTCAACATCCTTAATTATTCTTGATTTAGGTTAATGTGATACAATACAGTCTTCCGTATTGTATCGAATGAGTTATTTTTGACTATGGATGTGCTATTTTTATACCATTCATGGTTTGTGGTTAATGTATTGACATTTCGTATGCTAGTTTTAATACGAATGTTTATGTTTTGTTTAAACCTGTTCATATGAGGAATGAATTGGACTTAATAAGTGACGGGTGGAGCCCGCTATAGCTCCTAGATGCATCGGTAGGTCTCATGAGACAAACTAGTGTCTTGGAACAAGGCCTTGGAAAAATCTTATTTGTATTCTTGGCACGAGGCCTTGGCTATGTGGTTATGATAGTCTGGCATTATGCATTCCATCATTATAAAAGTGGTTATTTATATTGCATGTGATCATTCGACTAATATAAAATCCATGTGAGTAAGTAAATGGAATTATTTTATTTTATATTTTCCATTTTATGCTGAAGTTCAAGTTTAAAAGGCTTTCATTTTAGTTATAAACTACCTTAAGTGTTTATGCTTATCTATGAAAGCTTCTGTTATAATGTTATCCTTAATGAGCATCTGAGCTCACCCCTTTCAATGTTTTATTTTTCCCATGATTATGAAGAAGTAATTTATGAATGACCTGGAGGGATAGTATGAGGGGATATGAAGACAAGATGTTGTAGTAGTTTTTTTTACCTTATGATGTAATGTAAGACTTAGGAATATATCTAGTGTTTCCAAGACTACTAAACTAATCGGTCTTTCGAGACTTTATACTTTGTGATCATGCCAATGTTATGTAATAATGCACCGACTCTGGGTATCTAGGGTCGGGGCGTTACAGTTGGTATCAGAGGAAGTTTAGTACAAACCTTGGAAGATAGATTTAGATAAACTCTGATTAGATCACGTAGATCTAAGATGAATTTTGAGGATTAGTATAGAATAACTTCCTAGAATTTTGGTATTGTAGAGATTTTGTGAGTTTTCCGAGCAATACATCCCTGTCTGGATACGAGCAGGTAGAGGCGGCTATGGCACAGATGTACCTAGGGGTAAAACCCGAAAACACCACTTTGAGCTAGACTCGAACGGGAACTGGTGCAGGACAACTGGCCTTGCTGCACTCTTGGTTATGACACTCCCGGAGGATATGCTTAGGATAATTTTCATTTTCTTTACAAACTGATTTAAAGTATTATATATATAAGATGAGAGTAAATGACCTTGGTTAATGCTGATGTGTTTCAAATTGAGAATATGGTGACATGTTAATCTCTAAATGATTCTATGACTACTATTACTCACACAATGCTTTCTAGTTTTAGTCAATGGATGGATTCCAATGAAGTCATAGTTACTTTGAGAATGATGTACAAGGTGGGAACGGTGGTGGAAATGATCAAAAAAATGGAATGTTGATAGGCGTAAAATATATCATCTTTATGCCAAATCAATTTTCCAAAAATATGATCAACAATATATATATTAACCAATTACCAGACTCAACAAAGAAGAGAAAGGTGATGAATGATAAGAGCTCCAGTAGTGGAGACCATGGAGAAAGAAATCCTTAATTTCCATCCTGCAGGAAATGTGGAAGGAGACACCTAGGAAAGTGTCTCAATGGGACAAAGAAATGATTTATGTGCGGGAAGGAAGGACATAAAGTGAAGAATTGTTGAAGAAAAATGAAGAGTACTATAGAAGAAGATAAAAATGTTCCCAAGAATCCATTTACAGTCATTTGCCGTAAATGAAGGGGACCTGGCCATTACCCGAGTGAATGTCCTATTCTATAGGATATTTTCTTGGTCAGAGAAGAAGCTATGTGGAAATAAATGGTTAAATAAATGTTTAAAAATTATTAGTGATCCTTGTTTAAGGGTTTACTTTGGAATAATTTTCTCTTGTATTTGTAACCCTAATGTTTTCCATGTGAGAATGATATTTATGGAAGAATTATCTTTTCTCTTGTGGATATAGTTATAAATAACCATTTGGCTTTAAATGATCATTGGGTTTGAGGAAATTACAAATTATTATAATTTGGGATGAAAATGCAAGGTATGAGATAACATTTGTGGTTAAATTATGTTATGGTTATTTTGAGGAATTTATCTCATTTTGGAATATAATATAAAATATAGTTTTTGAAAAAGGACAACACGTAGACTATGTGACAACCCGTCGCGTAGGACAAAGCTGTGGGAATCGAACCCACAACCAAAGTGCGATTGGGATTTATCACCTACCACTGGACTACGTGAAGTCCCTGGTTAGTGTGACTATTATTTTTAGTTAAATTATTTTATTTATCAATAATAAGTTGATTTGGGTTCTTTGGTCTTATCAAATAAATACCCTTAGTATAGGAAAATGATTTGGGGATTAAGTGATAAATGTTATTTTGGAAGATGTTAACTTTGTTGGGAACACTATATGCACAAGGAAAATAGAATAGTATGGGATTTCATTTGAGGAGTAATGGTGGATTTTTATCTATGTTTTTATTACAGATTAATAGTGATTTGGGTTGTTTTTGGAAATGATTAGGTTAATTACTTTTAAGTATGTGACATTAAGAGTATTTGATGTCATTTGGAGATAAAATTTAACGTGGAAGACTACATTGTTATAATTTTTGAGTTTTAATATTAGTTTGGATTATATTGATGGATTTTAAGGACAATTGATTATTGAATCGTATTTATTTAACTTTGGGGTATTGTTGGATTAATTTTAGAAATTATGATTAGTGTTTATTTCTCTCAAGGAATATCCTTTTGGGGGATCATTAGATCTTGTACTAACCATTTTGGTTTTGATTAATCTCTAAAGACAATGTAAATATATAGTTTATCCTGCATGGATCATGTGATTCTATAGAAGTTTATTCTAGCTCTTCCAGTGTGACCAAGTCTTCTTGAATACTCATCGTTTAAAAAAAAAGAGTTAGTGGTGGAAATTTATTAAAGAATGAAACTCTACTTAAAAAGTAATTATAAATCTTTATATTCTTAATCAATATCATAAATGAATTCCTCATCCTTATGTAATGTAACTTAAAACAAAAAATGTTGTCCATTTACTTTTCCTTCTAGGAGAATAATGATCGTTTGTCCCAACACAAGTTTGTGGTTTTCTTATTGTTAACTTTCTCCTGATCATGATTTCTATCCCTCTCCATCAGAACTGGACACTTAGTTTATCATCCATATCCATATTTTCCTACATGGAATCCGAGTATGGGTTATCTTGGTTGACCTTTATACCTCTCTTTTTTTCTTTTAAAGTGATAGTTTTATTGAATCTTTTTTCAATGTTGGACTTTCCATTATATTACCAAGCACAATTTTAAAAATTGCGAGTGAAAAATTTATTGAAGGAGGGGAGAATTTAACACCCCATGCTTCCACGATATGTTTCCCTTCGAATAAAGCAATGGCATGCATTGTATGCAACTTCGAGATTCTAACACACCACAACCAATAAAACTAGCCGTTATGAATAGTAATACCTAATTTTTGAAATTTTATAAATTCTATCTCTCAAATTGTACTTCATTTTTGGATTCGGAATATCGAATTTATCCTAGGGTGAAATTTTGGAACTTTTCGGATAACACTTATATTTTGATGAATAGTGAAAATTTCTAAATTTTAATTAAAAACAACTTTTTTAATCAAAATAATTTATAGTGATAAATTATATTATTGAATGGTTTTAAAGTATAATTAGAGTATATTTTTACCATTTTTTCCAATGGTGTTCATTAGAATTAATTTCACTTTGAAATTGGACCTAAACAATTGTCAATCTTTTGATATATATTATTTCTTAAAAACACGCTATTTGTTGTGACAAAAAGAATTAATTATAAAATTAATTAATGCAACTTATATGTTTGGAATTTTATAAAATAGAAAGAATTTTTGAATTCGGAATATCAATTATAGCTTAGGGTGAAATTTTGGCATTGTTTTGAAAAACTTCAATTTTTGATGAATAGTGAAACTACTAAGTGGTAGTTAAAAAACTGAATTTTTTTCATAAAACTTAATTTTACCGCTTCTGTGAATGGAATTTCGAAAATCCTAGAGACACGGTTAATATCAAGAAGTAAAATGTGGTTCAATGAGATGAAAATAATTTTTGGTGAATAGTAACTTTTTACTTTTATTTACCACGATTAAAAGTAAATAGGGTAATTAAGGGTAAAAATGATATTAATATTACCCTAACACATGTCCTAATTCTATTGGACAAGTATATCTCGACCAAAAACAACCTTAGGAATAAAATATTATCATTTAGGTCCACTTGGATTAGATTAGGACATTTATTATTATTTAATTCAAAGAAGAGTTAAAAGAGTTAAAATCAAGGTTTATTTACTAAAACATTTTTAATATAGGGTTATACATAAGATAAATTCGATTGTAAATATTCATTATAAATATAATAGGATTTCCTACATAATGATATTTTATTTATAATTTTTATACATTAAATAATTTAATTTATTTATGACACAATGATGATGCAGTAATTACCATAATAGTGAAAAATTAGAATAATTGATATTATAAATACCCAAATAAATATAATTTGAGACTTTTATTGAATTAAACTAATTTTCTAGGTTAATATGACATATTATGATTGATTTAATTAACTTTTTTTGAATTAATAATTCTGTTATGAGTTTCAAAAAAATCAACTATTGAATTGTGTCAAAATTGACATAAAAGAGTTTTTAAAACAAATATTATATTATTAATTGATATTAAGTTCATAAAAATCTAAGGTTCGGCAAAGAGACTTATATAATGATAGGTGTATCATTAATGGACCACTTGGGGGTTTCTTGTATTTATATAGTAAGTTTATTAACTATACAATATAAAAATACAAAGTGACATGGTAAATGTCAAACTAATTAACTAAGAGTTAAAAATAAAAGATAAGGTTAATATAGTAACCCAAACCTGTCTAAATTTTATTGGTTGAATGTTTTTCGACCTATCTCCACCTTAAACTTTGAATTATCAACTTTGGAGCCATTATAAATTGAATATTAATTTATTATAAATTAATATTTCTAGCTTTTCCAAAGGTGCTCCTCACCCCTCTTATAAAAAGGAACTCCTACTTCTCATTTCTTCACACATTCAAAGCCTTCTGGTTTAGCCAAACCCCGAACAAATACTCTCTAAACTTCCCTAAATACAACATAGAGGCCTTAGTTTGATGAGAAAGCCAACCTAAGGAGCCCTTTTGATCAAATCAAAAGGAAGAACCCGAAGAAGAGGTAATGTTTTCACCACCCCTTTTCAAGTTCCTTTATTCTTCCACTTCTTCTTTCTTCGTTATTACCATTATAAAATAATAACTCCAGTATCTTATATATACTGTGATGTTATTATAAATATGGTACAACAATATTCAGTATTCTATCCATCCTTTGAATAACATGTCACCATACGTGCGTACGTACGGCTTACCGTCTCCACGTCGTGGTGTAATTGTTATTCAATAAATTATTATTTGGATGGGTATAATAATGATTTTTAATTCCTGTAAATAATAAATTTAACATGATAATGATTCTGTATATATGATATACCATCCAATTATATATTATTTTAATATCAAAAGAATGATATTGTCCCTCGTGCATACGTACAGACTACTGTCTCCACGAACGCGATGAGATTCATTCTTTATCATATCCATTCAAGTATAATTCTCATTTGATGATTAAAAATAATATTTAACGACTTGATATCATTCTGGATATGAATAATATACATCCCATTAATAACAAATATGGCTCACATAATAAATAATATAAAGTAAAATGAACTCGTTAACACCCGAAATGACGATAATTCTAAGATATTATTAACAAATCAATGTTAAAAGATCATATATGATATCATATTAATGAATATGATTCTTTTATAATTAAATAAAAATTATTTCACCATTATACATGAGGTTAAACTATCGTCGACCTTGGAAAAAGTACAAAGTAAGGGGTTTCTTATCTCACTTTAAATTCTGTGAGAATTCCATTGTTCACCACTTATTTATTACATGTGGTGTGTGTACTGCCCATGTTTGTATTAATTGTGTAATATAATTTAATTCATGTATATTTAAATCATCATCGTATGATCCTTATTTCATGGGTGTATGTTTTTTATGTTACCAAATAAATAAGGGAATTTAAAATTTCAATTTCCATTTATTCGGCTTTACACAAACTTCATTGATTATTTTACTCCAAGATTATGCGTGGAATCAATATTCATTTGATTATGTCATAATTTCCACTCCCCTTCCTGTGGATATACTTTTTATGCACATAATAAATCCATTGATAATTTCTCAAGTCATCGATATGAATTTGATAAGAGTAATTTTAACTCATTCTCCATTTGTTGAGTTAAACACCCAATTCATTGGGGTTGTTTTTACAAGATTATGTGTGAATATCCTTTGATTGTTTTACACTGAATATCGAATCATATTTAGTGTATTTATATTTGTCACACATAACTATGTCGTTGATTTATCCTTAACCTAAGGATACGGCCTTTATGAGAGATTTTATCTCAATTTAAATTCCATTGAGACTTCTTTATTGTTATACACCAAATCACTTTTATGTGGTGTATATAATATAATTTTACATACTATATCATGAATCCCTTTATTCTCATGATATTATAAAGTTTTGATTACCTCAATTATTTGTATTCAAGTGTCTCTCTTTTGGTTAGAATCTCTAACTAAAATACTTTTTTTAAATGTTTTAAAGACTTATTCATCTAAATCTTTCTCATTAATGTCCATGTTTTAAAAATGGTTTTCAGGATTTATTTATATGGACTTTAAAGTTTTAAAATTAAAACTCCTTTTAAAAAGTTTCAAAGTGGTATGGGACACTTTGATTCAAAAATCTATTTTTAAATGGCTTCTTGACAAATAGTGTGACTTTTAAATGATTTCAAGAAAAAGGGGGATATTTCTCTCAAATAGTTTTGATGATTATTTTCATCTATGTCAACATACTTCATTATTCTTGATTGAGGTTAATGTGATACAATACAATATTTCATATTGTATCGAATGAGTTATGTTTGACTATGGATGTGCTATTTTTATACCATTCATGGTTTGTGGTTAATGTATTGACATTTCGTATGCTAGTTTTAATATGAATGTTTATGTTATGTTTAAACCTGTTCATATGAGGAATGCATTGGACTTAATAAGTGACGGGTGGAGCCCTATATAGCTCCTCGATGCATCGGTAGGTCTCATTAGACAAACTAGTGTCTTGTCATAAGGCCTTGGCAAAATCTTATTTGTAGTCTTGGCACGAGGCCTTGGCTATGTGGTTATGATAGTCTGGAATTATGCATTCCATCATTATGAAAGTGGTTATTGATATTTCATGTGATCATTATACTAGTAAAATATCCACGTGAGTAAGTAAATGGCATTATTTTATTTTATATTTGCCATTTTATGCTGAAGTTCAAGTTTAAAAGGCTTTCGTTTTAGTTATAAACCGCCTTAAGTGTTTATGATTATCTATGAAAGCTTATGCTATAATGTTATCCTTACTGAGCATCTGAGCTCACCCCTTTCAATGTTTTATTTTTCCCAGGATTATGAAGAAGTAATTTATGAATGACCTGCAGGGATAGTATGAGGGGATATGAAGACAAGATGTTGTTGTAGTTTTTTTAACCTTATGATGTAATGTAAGACTTATGAATATATCTAGTGTTTCCAAGACTACTAATCTAATAGGCCTTTCAAGACTTGATCCTTTGTGATCATTCCAATATTATGTAATAAAGAACCGACTCTAGGTATCTAGGGTTGGGGCGTTACACAGATTGGATCATTTCATGTGACATGGGACTCCATCTTTTACTAGAACTATTAATCCAGTGGTAGTTGAGAAATGGATTAAGTCTCATGAAAAGATATTTCTTGATTTGAGATGTAATGAAAGGGAAAATTTTATATTTGTAGTATATTTTATCAAAAGGAGATTTTGATCAATAGTGGTCATTAATATTGAATACTAGGGAGGAAGAATAAATAGAACATATAGTATAGAGTGCCTTTAAAATGAAATTATTAAATAAATATTTCCCTCATGAGAAATAAACTAAAATGATGAGAAATTTTTTCAAATTAGGGTCAAAAGAAGAAGAATGTTTTATATAGTATGAGGACACCTTTACAAGACTTTCCATGTAATATATGGACTATATATTTAATTTGGAAATCAAGATTGAAAATTTCTTTGAAGGTCATAAGACAAGTCTATGAAGGTCATTGGTTTCTCAAAAATTTTCATCATACAATGGAATAGTATAACATGACATCAAAATAGAAAATAAAATTTTTAAGATCCTATATATTCAAGGGAAACTAATAAAAATAAGAGTTCATCTAAACACCAATAAAAAATTAATGCATCAAAGAAGAATAACAAAATGAACTAATTTCCATCATGTAAAAATTGTAGAATGAAACATCCTGGAAAACAACTGAAGTAAATGAGAGTTTATTATAAGTGAAAATATAAGGGTCATGTAGATAATTAATTCAATGGAAATAAATATACCATTTCTATCAAGAACATAATATATAATTAAATTAGACATTTTTCAAACCAACATCCCAAACATCAAGGGAGTTTACCACAGTGGAGGTAAAGAGGAGAATGACAAGATTATGTGATCACTACAACCAAGTTTGAAGTTACAAAAGATATAGTGGGAGGTGATTTAATCATAGAATAAAATTTATCAAATTCTTTATTTGATTATGTATCCTCTTACTCCTTTATTTTTTCTATGTTTTCTAAAAAAATTATATTATTCCCTAGTACCTTAGGAAAGGGAGTTGTTAATCAAGACTCATAGTATAAATCTCCCTTCCAAAAGGATATGACGGTAAGTTCCTATAATGAAATATAAATGTTCCCTATTTTATGAATTTATTATTATAACTTTGGTTGAATATGATATAATAATTGGTATGGAATGAATTTCAAAAAATAATGAAAAAAGTTATTGAAAAGAGAAGGAAATTATGATTCATAAAGAAGATGTGGAATTTCATATCTTTAGGTGGGGGATTTTATCATCTAGGTCATTTCTAGATCCACCCCGAGTAGATCTTTTGAATGTGATTATTGAGGATTAAGTGTAGAAAAAAAATCTATTTATGGAAAAGGTAATCTTCAAATTAAGGATATTATTTTACAAGAATACATTTATGTATTTACTGAGGAATTTCCTGGACATACGCTAGAATATGAAGTTGAGTTTTCTATTGATTTAATACCTAATGAAAGACCTATACTAGAGAATCCCTATAAAATGGACACTTTGGAATTATTATATTTAAATAAAAAACTTGAGGTGTAGTGTGGTTAGGGATTCATACACCCTCGTGCGTCACCATAGAGAGCCCATGTTCACTTCATTATGAAGAAAAATGGATTCATGAGGTTATGCATATATTATAGGGAAATTATTATTATTTTTATAAATAAAAAGTACCATCTACCTCACATTGATGACTCATTTGATCAAATTCAAAAAGCTTAGTACTTTTCAAAGATTTACCTTCCAACTAGGTATCATCAATCATGATTAAATAAGGAGGATATTCCGAAGACAACATTTTATATGAAGTATGGAAATCATGAGTTTACAGTAGTACATTTTGGATTGACTAATGAAACCTATGTTTTTATGGATATAAGGAATAGATTATTCAATAAATATATTGATATTTTTGTTGTAGTATTTACTGATGATATCTTGGTGTACTCTAAAATATATTAATACCATGATAATAAATTTTTGGTCATTCTTGAGTCTCTTAGAAGAAAATAGTTATATGAGAAATTTAGCAAGTGTGAATTATGGCTTTAGAAAGTTTCTTTTATTGGCCATATTTTCTCCAAGGATGAAATATATGTTGATCCTATGAAGAAAAATGAATTTATAGAATGTACATCACCAATTACAATAATTGAGGTACACCGTTTCATTGGTTTTATAGGTTACTATCAGTGATTTTTTAAATTTTAATCCTGATTATATAACCAGTTATCCAAGATATTATATAAAGAGGTTAATCTCACATGGACAATGGAATATGAAGAATGTTTTGAAGAATTTAAGAGGATATTGGTCAATACTCCAATTTTGACTCTACCATCATGAAATGATATATTGGTGATATATAATGACTCATTTAAGGAGATAATTTGATGTTTTCTTATGTAAAATGATAAATTCATTTCATATGAATCAAGGCGGTTGCAAACTTAGGAACATGACTATTCAACATTGAGTTATAAACTCTAATATTAGTTTTGAAGATATAGAGACATTATATCTATAAAGAAAAATATAATATATAAAAAAATCATAAGAGTATAAAATATATATTTTAATAGAAATATATCAACATGAGAAAAAGGTGATGGAATGAAATACTCAAGGATTATAATTTCTTAATACACTACCACCCATGGAAGAAAAATAAGGAATAAAATCCATTGAGTATGAAAGATCATCATGTTAGGTACAATTTTTTTTGAAAAATATCCTTTGTTCATAGATTTAGTAAAGATAGATATGGGGATCATTAACGAATGGGAAACATCACCCATGTTTAAAAAAGTTTCCAGATCATATTTACTGGAAAAAATAAAAAATTCTCAACCTAATGATGAGAATTTCCAAAATAAAATTAAATATGTGAATAATGAAAAGTTGTAAGATGTCATGTATGAAGATGTTTCTATGATATTTGGAAAGAGGATATGTGTTACATATATACCTAAGAAGAAAAGGGAATTGTTAGATGATTCTCATAGCTCTAATTTATTAGTACATCCTTTTACCACCATGATATATAGGGATTTGACAAAACATTTTTAGTTGAATAATCTGATGTGAGAAATTACTGATTAGATATCAAGATGTTTGTTTTTTTCAATATGTTAATGATTAGAGATATAATCCTATTGGAGACATGAAACTTCAACATATTACTATTTAGAAATGGGATGAAATTACTATATAATTTTTCACAAGATTTCCAATGACTCATAGAAATAATTATGCAATATGGTTTATTATTGACCACATAACCAAATTGCACATTTCCCTAATATAAGAGAAGATTTGACTCTTGATCACCTTACAAGACTCTTTATTAATGATGTTTTAATACTTCATGATGCACATATTTCAATTACATCTGATCATAATCCATGATACACATCAAAATTCTAGAAAATTATTTAGAAGTAGCTTTATTCTAAGCTTCATTTGAGCACTGGATTTCACCCTCAAACTGATGGAAAATATGAAATGACTATTCAAAATTTAGAAGACATGTTGTGGTCCTATACACTTTACTTTCAAGGTATTTGGGATCATTATTTTCCTTTGGTTGAGTTTTTCTATAAAAATAACTACCATTAATGTATTCAAATAGTGTCGTATGAAGAATTATATGGCAAGAGATGCTATATTACAACTTGTTGGGATGAATTTCGTGAAAATTATCTTGTAAGTACAGAATGTGTTGAGGATACAATGAAAAAGTTAAAGTGTATTCAGACTAATATTAAAGAATCTCAAAGTAGGAAAAATAATTATTCTCACAATTGAAGAATATATTTGGAATTTCAAGTATGAGATCACGTTTTCTGTAAATTATATCCATGTAAGGTTGTTATATGGTTCAGTAATAAGGGAATTCTGAGCCCATGGTATATCATATCTTTTTTATATCATGGAAAGAATTGGGGTTGTTTCTTATCAATTAGAAATTCCACTATGCCTCTATGAAGTACATTTTGTATTTCATATCTCATTGTTAAGGATGTAATTTTTATATCCAACACACTTGATCACCTCTGATGAAATATAATTAGATGTTTATATATCTTACTATAAAGATCGAATCCAAATTATTGACACTAGAGAGTATGATTTTCATAATCAAACAACTTTTCTGGTAAAGTTACTTAAGAGAAATTATAAAATGGAGGAAGCAATATGGGAACCTAAAGATGTTGGGAAGAAGAACTATCATCATTTGTTTAGAAAGTAATATCCACGAAAAATTTGAAGGTGAAATTTTTATAAGAGGTAAGAATGTAACACATGAGATTAGATTTTAGTATGTGGAAATTCCATTTTAACTAAAAAATAATAAAATTCACATTTTAATATTTATTTTCACAAAAATTATAATTATATAGTTTGAATATAGATTTTGAAATTACTAGGTCAAAATAAACTAATAATTATTTTTGAAATTTCTTATTAGAAATATGATTTTATAAATAATTTAAAATGTAGTATTTAACTATTGCTTCAATTATTTATAATAACGTGTTATAATATATATAATTGAACATGTATTTACTATAAATTTGATAAAAATAAAGTTAATATCATTTGTAGTTAAAAGGGATATATTTCAAAAAACTATTTTTAAAAGAATAATGTATTTCCATTTTAATTAATAAAAATTATATTTAATAATAAAATATTTAAATGGAATTTATAAATTATATATCTATATATATTAATTTTAACCCATTTAATTATGATTATTATTCACATAGATAACATATGATTATCTTAAGCTTGAAAAATTAATTTCATAAAAAAACTGTTTTCTGACATATTTTGGGAGTTTATTTTTAAAATAAATTATATCACTTATGTAAATATAATTTAATAAAATAGATTAAATATTTTTAATCATAATAATTAATATTATTTAATAAGTTTAAATAAATATATTTTTTATAATGAAGAGTAAAAATAGTAAAATGTAATTACTACAGTAAAGCTCGAAATGGGTTATTAAGGGTTAATATAAAATGATAAGGGTTTAAATGAGCTAAATTTTTTATTAAACCTAATTTGTTGAATTTATTTCAACATTAAACTTATAAAAAATTAATATGAGTCATTTTGGAGTAGTTTTCATATGGATTTTTCTTAATATTATTTTAAAACTTCGAAACATTTTATGTGTGCAAATCACCTCAATTATTAAAGGGTATGTCTACCCCTCACTTCATCAAACCTACTGAACCATTTTAATCAACCAAAACCTGAAAAAATCTCTCCCCAAAATCCATATCCATGTTATATAGTTGATTTTATATAGTGAACCAGTCTTAATGTACATAGACATTACATTAATTTTTCAGAATACTTAAAAAATTGTACAAACAGACACCTAAAGTCCGTATTAGTCTAGTGCCTTTCGAAACATGGAAACATAAACACCGATAAATAAGTGAGATAAATTATCTCCCACTATTTTATTCATTAATAGAATCCTTCTTAGACACATCGTACATAAAAAATATCTTCATAACCTCAGTAATAAAATATCAAAAGGGGTGAGCTCAGATGCTTAGTAAGGGTAAAAAAGGGAGAAATGTAAGCATAATCATGAGCATAAGGGTATGAGAACTTGATCATGAAAAGAGAAGATCATAAACTGCATGTCAAAGATCATATACATGAATCATGTCATAAATCATGGTAGTTCATGAGACATGAATTATATGGAAATAAAGAACATAATCCATGAAAGCATAACATAGGAATAAAACATGGAATTGTGGAAAACATATAAGCATATTTAAAACCAATGTTAGAGATTCCTACCAATAACTTTGTATCATGTTAGTCTTGGGCTAATCACCCATGTACCTACTTCAAGATTGGGATTAAGTCCCTTGTACATTCTTATTTCAGGATTGGGATGTCATCCTGTGTACCCTCTTGTTTTGGGCTTAGGATGTCCTTACGTGTACCCTCTTGTTTCAAGCTTGGGATGTCCTCCTGTGTACCCTCTTGTTTTAGGCTTGGGTTTCCCTCCCATGTACCCTTTTAGCTCATAAAACATTTATCATTAACCAATTAATTTGTGGGAGATATAGGACCCACTAATCTCATAATGAAATCATACATACATGTGCCACAAGATCATTAAAAATCATATCATAACCCATGAAATGAAATGAGTATTATAAAACTATAATCATATCATAACCTATGAAAAAAGTTATAGGTTTTATAATAATTTATTCAAAATTATAACCTGTGAAAGAGAAACAAATTTCATAAACATATAGCCCATGAAAAAGAAAAATATTTCATAAACATACAACCGATGAAAGAGAAACAATTTCATAAAGACCATGAAATTAAGCAAAACCCATTCAGAGAAAGAATATGAATGGAACCTTTATATCATTTCCTAGAAATGAATGATTAACATAAACCGATTTCATCTTATATGGAAAATAGGTTTTAATTTTCTTTCCAAAAACATTTCTTGAGGAAAATATATTTACTTCTTTGAAAAATTATTTTTAATGCATAATACAATTTGGAAATTATTTTCAAAGAAAATACCATGAAAAATTATAAATAGGACTTGAAATTATTTTGAAAACTTTTTCCCTTGAAAACTTATAGAATAAGATTTAAAAAATCTTGGAAACAGTTTTATTTGAAAACACTTTGAAAACTTTTAAACCACTACTAAAAAACTGGCCTTTAATAGTGCTGGTATTTATCAGCATTAGAAAAAAATGATGATAAATTGAATATTTATCAGTTCTAAAGAAAGTGCTGATAAATTTAATCAATTATCCGTGATTTTTTAGAGTTGATAATGGTTACCATTTATCGGTGCTTTGTTTATAGCGCTGTTAAATATATATTTCATCAGTGATTTTTTTAGAAGTGATAAAGGTCCAAATAAATAAAATGATATAATTAAATAAGTAAAAAATAAAAAATGTGTTTCTTAAAAAAATATTAAAAATCTTATTAATTAAATAATTAATGATAAAAATGAATAAATTGATTATACATTATTAAATATTAAACATTTTATTAATTATATAATTATGATAAATAATATTATTAAATTGTATATATTAAATATATAGATATATATTAATGTATATAAATATGATTTTTATATTACAAGATATTTATGCACTTTACATTTTTTTAAAAGGTTGGGGCCGAAGCCTCATTTTTATTATAAAAGCAAAGACCTCTTTTTCTAATTGGGTAATGGGGTAACCATTACATATCCTATAGGTCTTGGGGCTTGAAAGCCCAAATTTAAGGCTCGAAAGCCCATTTTTGGCCCAAAGTCCCTTTCGGTGAATACTACTACTACTGTACACGAGCTACTGCAGTACCTACTATAGTACTACCGCCGCTATAGTGCCTCCGTTGCTACAGTGTCATTGCTGCTATAGTTCCACCACTGCTATAGTTCTGCTAGAGTGCTACTATAGTGACCTGGAAATTCGCCCCTACCCAGATTCAATCCTGGGTATTTTGGATGCTAAGTAGGAGCCTTTACCACTTGGGTACATTCTTATTATCTTTATTTATGAGCATTAAATTAAATATTCATTTATTTATTAAATAATGGTTTATAATTAAAAATTAATATGAATTAAAAATAATGACTAATTGCATTGTACTTGACATATAATTGAATGTCATTTGATTTTTCAATTTAACATAAATAAAATGTGTGTTATATTGATTTCACATATACATAATTAGTGAAATTTTATATACAACACACACACACAAAACTTATCCATTTTTTCAATATTATTTGTGTACTTGTTATTAATTTATTCAATTTCACTCATTTTTAACATATATGCATGCACTTAAAATTAGATATTCCTTAATAATGTTAAAAATATATTTGTAAAAAAATATTTATAAATTAAAATATTTATAAATGTTCCTTTACTTTATTTTTAAAATTATATATTTATAAGCATAAATAAATAAATATGTTTTTTTAAAAGTATTTATATAATTATAAATAAATAATCATATATATTTAAATAATTATTAAATTTATAATAAATTTATTTAAATAATGAATAAATTTACTATATTTATATTATATGTATTTATTAAATATATACATGTTTAATTATATAAATATTCATAATGATATAAATATTATTTTTAAATTTTTTCCTATAATTATAAATAAATAATTTTAAAATTATAATAAATATATTTAAAAAAGAATATATTTACTATATATATATTAAGTATATATAAATATTTAATTTTTTATTAATAATTATAATTATAAATCATTTATCAGCACATAAGTAATAAGCACTGATAAAAGCATCTTTATAAGCGTTTTTTCTCACTAATAAAGATGAGGCCTTATTAGCGCGAAACAAAGCACTGATAAAATTAATATTTATTAGCGATATAACTTTAATGCTGATAAAAATTGATTTTATCTGTTTTTAGCATATTTAAATACTTACCTTTATCAGTGCTAAAAAAAGAGGTGATAAAAGTGACCAAATCCATTTAAAAAACCCTAATCATTAGCGAACCCGTTGTGATATCATAATATTTCTGCAAAATCCACACACTGCTAACGTTCGTCCTCGGTGAATCAAAGCTCAAATCACACCATTCGACTGCCTTCAGTTGGTTGAACATCTCTTCTAACATCTAGTGTTCAATTGCAGTTAGGGTTTCCGAAGATGGTCTCAAATTTTCTTTAACCTAGCAATGTAGGCCTTCTTATTTTCTTTGTGTATTTTTGGTTTCATTTTTGATTTCTTTTTCAACGATGTTGTTATTTATGGTCTAGTGATTTTATAATATTTTGATTTTAGATTATGAAAAAAATTATTTTTTTATGATCCATTTTTTGATTTAATACCGATGTATGGACCCTCTCGATATATGGAGTCATGTATTATATCTAACAATGAACCTTGGATTTATTCATTGTTGTTTTATTGCTATGTTTTATATCTTCTTATAAATATTTCCCTCATATATGTAAATAAATGTGTAAAAATGTTCATGTATATTATTGTTTATTGACTACTTATTTGAGGCACATTGATGGTTCCCTAATGATTATATATATGCTGTCACCTTTCATGTACACCTCAGTGGACATGCAACATCAAATGCTATTTTCTAGGAACCAAGTTAGTGGAGTGATATATGTTCCTCTATTGGTTATATGTATCATAGGATCTAGTTCCTCTTATAATTCACTATGGTCCTTAGTTTTATTATGGAGAAGATTCAAAGGGGATATCCCTAGTTAAGCACATGCAATTTTATCACATTAATCCTTCACTTTTTGAGTCATTATGGGTCCTTTAGTTCATGTTATGTTTGAAAATCATGTTTTTATCTATTTGATATTTTTAATTTACTATAAGAAAGTTTTTATAATAGTGTGACATGTTTGTGTGTCTATATATACATTGCATCATTTATTTCCATAGTTGTTTATTTAACAAGTATGCTTGTATCAGGTAATGATGATTTTGGGTCTACATATCCATTGATCCCAATGGTCATGGTAGTTTTTTTTCTCTGGTTCTAATTGTTTCTATTGGGGGGGGGGCATCCCATTTATGTGTTTTTACACCCAACATTTAAAACCACCCTTTAGTGACTTTGATGTGTGTTAGAGGTTATATGATGATCTGACCTTATGTTGTTTGGGTAATTCAGGCTAGGGTTATTACACTATCTATCTTTTGGTTTACACCTATAATGTTTAGTGATAATATTATTTTTTATCTTCCATTATCTCCCTCTCATTATTATATTCTTTGAGATGATTCAACATAATGTATCTGTCCATGTCCTTATCCTTTATCCTTAGATCAGAGACATAATTAATAACATGATTCCTCATAAATATGATGCATCCCCTTTGTGCCATTTAAAAGAATCATTCTCACCCTCACCTTCTCTACATGGTTGATAATCCTGTATGACATATTCCAAAAAATTCGACATCTATTCTTGGTATAATATAGTGTGTTAGAGTCTATACTGCTTCTAGAAGTTTTTACTAGATATGAGATTCTTTCTCTCCAATTTAGATTATAAGGAAAGTGTTGTAGTCAAGTAACTTTCCATAATTTAAAAAAATCAAATAATATTTATTACATTTTAATGATTAATTATTGCGATGTTATTAATGATTATATTATATCTCCCACTATTTTTTAAAATACCAAAAATACTTATTATTATATTTGGAATCTCTAGGTTCTCAAATATTCTAGTAGAAATTACCCAAATTTCCCTCCATTGAAGTATTAATCCTCTCGAACGAAGATTTATTCCTTTATTTCCAAATCCACCAAAATGATACAAAAATAATGATAGATCTCTCCCTTTTATCATTAACGTTATTCGTCAATACATGAAACCAATGATCCAGTTAATTGAATGAGAGTTTATTATTCTTTTTTATCATAATTAGTTTCTTATTACTCCTTAATTTCCTATATTATATTTTCATTTTTAGGGGATTTAAGTAAGATTTTATGTGTATTAATTATTTTCTTAAATTCAATAACCCATTTTCTTCAACATACTGAAATTATTTAAAACAATCAAATGTTGAGTTTCCCTTATTATAATTTCTAATGACTTTTACTTTTGATAATGAATATCTTATGTGTATTTATATATATATTGTATATAATTAATCTTTTATGAACCCAATAGAATGGATATGAACCAAAAATGGATGCACACTAATCACTTGAAAAAGTAATATGAAGATGGAGTTAAAGAGTTCATCCAGTTTTCAAGAGAGCACGCAAATGACCCTTCTAAAATCCCATGTCCAGGTTTACGTTGTTGTTATTCAAGAAAAATTAGTTCAGAAGAGTTAGAAGAACATTTGATTTGTCATGGAATAGATCAAAGCGGTAAATGTTTTACTAAACATAGGGAAAAACTTAATGTGGAAATTGATTGGAATGATACTATGGTTGATAAATCATTTGACATGAATAACTTTGTAAAAGATGATAGAGATCACATAGAAGAAATGACAACGTAAATTGTATAAGACCTTCATTATTTTCCTAAGTTGTTTGAGGATTTAAATAGATGTTCTAAGAAACCATTTTATACTATTTGTACTAAATACACAACATTATCAACTATATTGAAGTTATATAATATGAAAGCTTGCAGCGAATGGAGTGACACCGGATTTTAAGAACTACTTGTTCTTCTGAAATATATTCTACTTGAAGAAAATTAAATAACATGTCGAACATATGAAACTAAAAAATGTTACGTTCAATGGTAATGATCTCTAAAAAAATACATGCTTGTACAAATGATTTCATATTATTTATCAAGGACCACGAATCACTCATAAAATTCCTAAGTGTAGCGCAGATCGATACAAGAAAAATGAACCAAGTCCTTCGAAATCTGTATGGTAATTTTCTATCATTCCATGGGTTAGAAGACTATATGGATGTCGGGAAACTAAGATAAAATTAACATGTCATGTAGATACAAGAATTAAATATTGGAACCTACATTATCTAGTAGATTCTACTTAGTGGAAGAATATTGATTACAAGTTTCTTGAATTTGGATATGAGATGAGAAACTTTTGTCTTGCATTATCTACAGATAGAATAAATACTTTTAGTATATAAATTAGTACTAATATTACATGGCCTATCATGTTGGTAAATTATAACTTTCCACCATGGTTATACATGAATAAAAAATACATTATGTTGTCTATATTTATATCTAGACCAAAGCAACACAGTAATGATATAGATGTCTGTTTGGATCCACTGATCGAAGATATGAAATTGACATGGGATACATGTGTTACAATTTATGATGCTTATAGAAGTGAATAATTTACATTGAGGGGAATGTTGTATGGGTTGATAAATGACTTCCCCGCTTATGAAAATTTATCAGGCTATAGCATTAAAGAAATATTGGGGTGTCCCATTTATGAAAAATTGATATACTCAGTTAGGTTAAAACATTCCTCGAAGAATGAGTTTTAGGACATAATTTTTTTTATCTCGATGGCATAAATACCAATCCTGGATGACAAAATTTGATGGGAATATCAAACAAGGTACATCACCATCTTCAGTAATGGGTGATCAACTGTACAAAAAAGTAAAAAATATTGACACTATTTTCAGTAAACCATTTTTAAAAAACATGAAAAAATTAGACTCTACTTCAAAATGTATGACATAAATTAACCAGAATATGCTTATTTTTCAAATCCATATACAGTGAAGTTGTAGACCCGGTGAAGTTTCCCATCATGAATAAGGATATTGTTGTCATATTATGTGAATTGGAGATGTTCTTACAACTATAATCCTTTGATATAATGGTCCACCTGATGGTTCACTTAATCTGAGAGGTTCAACTATGTAGTCTTATGCATTACATATGGATATACCCCATTGAACGGTATATGAAGATTTTGAAAGGGTATGTTAAGAATCAAAGTCAGTAGAATTTTGTATTGTAGAATGATATATTATTGAAGAAGATAATGAATTATGTACTGATTACCTATCAGATATGGAAATCATCAGTCTCCCAAAGTCTCATCACAACGATCCCTTTATTGGAGAAGGGATTTTTGGAAGATATGTTGTTACAATTACCTTGATAGAGCGGGAGCATGAACATCTTTTCATATTACATAATAGTGAATATATTGATCCATACATTGAAGCCCATAAAGAAATTCTTATAGATTTTAATCCATTAAGGTCTGAAGTATGGATATCAAATACACATATTCAATAGTTTATAGGATGGTTCAGAGATCTAATTTATAAGGTGTTATTTGAAAATCCAAATTCAATTACCAAATGACTTAAATGGCTATCCAGAGGATTGAATGAAAATTTTATATCTTACACTGATTTTGTAATCAATAGTTATACGTTCTATACAAAAGAACACGATGACTTCAATACGGCGAAAAACACTTGGGTTACACTTGTGGTTAAAGTGATTCACATATTTGGTTCCACATATAGAAATCAAATTTATGCAAATATATCATATTTTTTCATTATCAAATAGATATATGAGTTGGATTATAAAACATTTAAAGTGACACTTTACCGTTACAAATGGGTTGACAATATCAATGGAGAGAAAGTTGATGAAATGATCTTTGTGAATGAGAATTTTAGAGTGGAAGGGGAAAAGACGATTTGTTCATAATGGAATCAAAATGAGTGAAAGTATATTATGTATTTGATCTAATAAAAAGTAATTGGTTGATTTTCCTACCGAAGACTAAATTTTGTTTTGAGTCATAAGAAAATTCAATTGAGGATGACTCTTTCATTGGGACATCACAATCAGTTGATTCCTATCCTAATGTAAAAAATGTCTTGTATGTTAGAGGGGACCACAATGTGGGGATTTGGATTCTTGATAGAGGAACCAAATCCTTGAAACCATTAAAAAATAAATAGATTTCAATGAGAAGGTAAATGTGTTTTTTTAATATATTATGTTTTTCCTCGTAATATTATATGTCCTCTACTGCATTAAAATAATCTAAATTAAATTATTGAATACATATAAAGACAATATCTTCTACACATGATGATATTACCAGTCCCTCAGAAGAATAAACTATAATAATGGAAACCCTTTGGAAATATGTAATGTTAATGTGATGATATAATTTCTCTATTTTAACAAAAAATTATATAATATAACATTTATTCATTTTTCATTATTCCTTGTAGAATTATTTTATTTTATAAGATTTCTGTCAATGTTTCATAACATTGTAAGAAGATAAATGATGCAATCTCTGGTCAATCATGAAGTTTATATTGATTTTTTCATAGTAAAATAATTGTCCATACAGTTAATGTATTGTTTCATATTTATGTTTATGTTTAATTTATTTATTTTTAGTATTACTCACATAATAATTGTTTTCTTATACATGAAGATTCTTTTGTTCAAGTTGGGGTGCTTTGTCCATCTTTCATGCCTTTCTGTACCAAAAATTCAGTAGACTTCTTCTCCCCCAAAACCTTTTCACACCTATAGTGGTGAATTTATCACTTTATTTTAAGTTCTCTCCAGTGCCTTTGTAGGAAGAGAAAGGATGCTACCTCTCCCCAATTACAGAGGTAATATTGATGTTTTCAAAGTAAAATCATTGTCCATAGAATTAATGAATTGTTTCATATTTATGTTAAACTTATTTTTTTAGTATTTCTCACATAATAATTGTTTTCTTCTATTGTTGGATTCATTTGTTCGAGTTAGGGTGGTCTATCCATATTTCACACCATTCTGTACCAAAATTTTTATAGATATATTATCCCTTAAAACCTTTTACCTTTACAGTGTTGACATTTTCACTTTACTTCATGTTCCCTCCACTACCCAATAGTAGGGGTAATCTTGATATTTTCACACTAAAATCATTTTCCACAGAATTAATGTATTATTTTATATTTATGATTAATTTATTTCTTTTTAGTATTACTCATAATAACTATTTTCTTATACAAGTGGATTATTTTTTTCAATTTGATGTGGTTTGTTCGAAGATTCTCATGTTGTGTTGGAATTTTGATAAATAAAGTTAATATAAATCATGATAAAATTTATATTTAGGTTTTTTGGGACTTTGGGATGTATATGAATCAACCACACCCCAATCTGACAAATGATGTGATTGGTATGAATCTGATTACTCCTTTCTATTTTAAATTGACATTAATTTTAGTAAAATAGACAACTAACATACTCATAACCAATAAAAAATATTCATATTGTCTTGATACTTTAATATAGTGATCCATAAGTCATTTGTGACATGTTAGAATTAGTCGCAACTCAATCTGATACATGATGTTCCTGATATGACTCAGTGTGTCCATTATCAGTTTAAAATCAACACTTGACTTTAAAAAGTGTCAGTCATTGAAAACTAAGAAAATGTGATTAGATTTTTTTGATAATTTAGGGAATCAATTTATAAATCATTTGTGACATGTTGGAATCAGTCTCACATAAAACAGATACACGATGTGATCCATATGAGTCAAAGTGCATGTTTTAAGTTTATAATAAAATTTGAGTAAAAAAGATAAGTGACATAATCAAAAATGAGAAAACACATTCATATTTTTTGATAGTTTATGAAAACTATCCATAATTCATTTGGGATGTATAGGAATCAACCACACCTTAATCTAATGCACAGTGTGATCCGTATGAATCTATGCGTGTCTTTATTTTAAATTGACATAAATTTTAGTAAAACAACAATCTAGCCTACTTAAAAACAAACAAACACATTCAGATTTATTTTATACTATAGGAAAATTATCCATTAGTGATTTGAGACGTGAAGTAATTATCCACACCTCAATATGATGCATGGTTTGAATGGTATGACTCAAAGTGCATGTTTTTCTTTAAAAATGACATCAATTTTAGTAAAAATTACAACTGACCTACTCAAAAATGAGAAAAAATATTCACATTTTTTAAGTACTTTAGGAAAATGATATATAATTCATTTTTGATTTGTAGGAATCAACCACACCTCAATCTGATACACAATTTGATCATTATGAGTCGATGTACGTATTTTAATTTTAAAATGAAATTTTAGTAAAAAGGACAAGTGATGTACTGAAAATCAATAAAACACATTAATATTGTATTTATTCTTTAGAAAAATGATCCATAAGTGGTTTGAGACATGTAATTGTCAGCCGCACCTTAATCCGACATATGGTGTGATCGGTATGACTCGATGTGTGTTTTCTATTTAAAATTGACATCAATTTATTAAAAAGACCAACTGACCTAATCAAAACTAAGAAAATGCATTCAAATTGTTTAAATAATTTTTGAATATGATCCACATGTCATTTCTGAGGTAAAGGAATCAATTGCACCTCAATCCGATACACAATGTGATAAGTATGAGTCAAAGTGTGTGTTTCAATTTTAAAATGATGTTTTTGTAAAAAATACAAATGACGTAATCAAAACCAAGAAAACACATTAATATTGTTTTTATAATTTATTATAATGATACATAAGTTATTTAAGATGTTCATGAATCAACCACAACTCTATCTGATGCATGGTCTGATCGGTATGACTCTAAGTGCATGTTTGTTTTTTAAAATTGACATCATTTAAAAAAAAAGCCCAACTGGCCTTCTCAAAACCGATAAAACACATTAAATTGTTTAAATAAATTAGAAAAATGATTCATAAGTCATTTATGATATTTACGAATCAGCCAAGCCTCAATCTGGTACACAATGCGATGGGTATTAGTCAAAGGAAATGTTTAAATTTTAAAATTACATTTTAGTAAAAAAGACATGTGATGTACTCAAAACCAAGAAAAAAAATTCCTATTATTTTTAAAATTTAGGAAAACGATCTATAATTCATTTAGGGTGTTTAGAAATTAGTCTCACATCAATATGATGTGTGGTGTGACTGATATGACTCAAAGTGCATATTTTTATTTATAATTATCACAAATTTTTGTAAAAATTCCAACTAACGTACTCAAAACCGAGTAAATGAATTCAATTTTTTTAAATACTTTAAGAAAATGATCCATAAGTCATTTTTAATGTGTAGGAATCATCCGAACCTGAATCTAATATACAATTCTATTGGTATGAGTCAAAGTGCATGTTTCAATTTTAAATTGAATTTTTTTTAAAAAAACAAGTGACATACTCAAAAAACAAGAAAAATCCTTCATATTGATTTGACACATTAAGAAAAAAAATCCATAATTCAGTTTGGTTATGTAGGAATTAGCCTCACCTCAATCTAACCCACAGTGTGACCGGTATGAATCAACGTGCCTCATTTAATTTAAAATTTTCATCAATTTTATTAAAATAGAAAAATGTCCTACTCAAAACTGAGCAAACACGTTCAGATTATGTTGATACTTTACAAAAATGATTCATAATCCATTTTTTATGTGTAGGAATCAGCCATAATTCAATCTGATACATGATGTTCTCGATATGACTGAAAGTGTCTCTAATTAGATTAAAATTGACATTTTATTTAAAAAAGTTTCACTCACTGGAAACCTATAAAACATGCTCAAATTTTATTGAAAATTTAGGGAAATGATTAATAAGTCATTTTTGACATCAAGGAATCTGTTTCACATTAAACTGATACATGATGTGATCAGAATGAGTCAAAAGTACATTTTAGTAAAAAAGACAACTGATGTACTCAAAACTGAGAAAGCACATTTAGATTGTTTTGATACTTTAAGAAAATGATCCGAAAGACATTTAAGGAATGTTGGAATCATTAAAACCTCAATCTAATTCATAGTGTGACTGGTATGACTCCAAGTGAATCTTTTTATTTAAAACTGAAATCAATTTTAGTAAAATTAGCACTTTTTATTAATTTATTTCTTTATATTGTTACCAACATAAGAATTGTTTTCTTATATATGTGTATTCTTTTTCTGGAGTAAGGGTGGTTTGTTCAGAAATTTCACAATTCAATTCATGATTAAAATATAAAGGAACATTGATGTTTTTGAATGTATGTAATAATTTGTATTTATGTAATTGTATAAAACAATGTTTGAAATTTCTATAATACAATGTTTTTTTTCTTGTGTTTTTGTTGTAAATTTTGTTTAATTTAAATCCTTTATTGCTACTTATTTATATTGATATCTGGTGTGTTTCTATTGATGTGGTGTGCTGTTATAGCATAGTGCAATGGTGCTGTAGTGTGCTATTACGACACACTATAGTATGGTCCTTTATTAGCACTTTTAAAATAACTGATAAAGGTATACTTTATTAGTTCTTCTTTAAGCACTGATAAAAGACCCTTTATATGTCTTTTATAAGGGATGATAAATGGTTCCTTTAGAAGTAAAAAATTAAAGCACTGGGAATTTTTTCCTTTATCAGTGCTTTTAAAATCTCTGATAAAGGTCCCATTTATCAGTTCCTTTTTAGTGCCGATAAAGGAACCCTTTATTAGCATTTTTTAGTTCTGATAAAATACCAAGGCTTTTAACCTCTCTCATGTAGTCAGAACTTTTCTAGCTCTGATAAAGGTTATTTCTATCAATATTAAAGAATATTTTTGTAGTAGTGAACAAATCCTTAAAACTTTTTAAAAAACATTTCATTGAAAATAATTTGAAAACTTATAAAGAAATCCAGAAATTTTTTTGAGTAAAAATTCATTTAAAATACATTGAAAACATACAAATAAGTCTTAAATTTTTTAAAACCTTTTTTCATGAAAACTTATGAAAGAAGCTTGGACACATTTTGAAAACCCCTTTTTCCCTTGAAACTTTAAAAAATAAGTTTCAAAATAATTTGAAAACCATTTTCTTGAAAAATACTTTAAAACAATGAATTTACAAAAATATTAGGAAAAAATTTAATTTAATAAATCTTTTTAATGTTCTAAAGGAAGCTTTAATGGAATGACAATCATGAAGACGGGTAAATCTATACGTACCAAACAATCCTTTTGCATCGTAAAAAGTTTAGAAAAGTGCATCGACCAGAAAATGATAAGAATACTTATTTTTAAAAACCCTTTTATTTTAAAAAGGTAAAACATGGTTAAATATGTCATTAAAATATCATATCATAATATTATAATATTTTTGGAAACCTTTTAGAAAATATGTTTTTGAAGGAACATAGATTTGCAACCGAAGAGAGGTAAATTCAAACTTTCTTAAAAGCACTTTCTTAACTATCCTATGTATGAAAGAGTGAAAACATGGTACCAATATATGAAAATATCATGAATAAATGGATAATAAGAAACTTCATGAGTTTTAATGATATATTCATCATAATATTTCATCAAATGAAGCATAATGATAAATAATATCTAAAAGTAATGAGATTGTTTCAAAAAACTCTTACGACTTGGTAACTTTGAGCCATATAACCCATGTAAGAAAATGAAATTACATGAAGCTTAAAATATCATTAAAATAAGGATATTAATGATATAATATTTCGAAGGTATTATATATAACTCATGTGAAAATATAGGTGCATAACATGACATATGTCTTAAAGAAGGAAAATTGAGACAAAATTACTTTACCGATTTGGTAACTTTAGAAACATAAATCTTGATGAATGAATTTTATAAAATGGATATTAAAATGCCCATAATATTAAGTAAAATAATCATATAATAAATCCACGGGCAGTATACACACTGCTCAAAGGTAATGGGTGGTGAATAAAATATGTATCTCATAGAAAAAAAGTGAGATTGAATCCCCTTACCCTGTGTCTTGACTCTCGTTGTACTCATTCAAACCTTATGTATAGTAAATAAAATTTTATTATACATCTATAATTGAACCATATTATTATATATAATACCTTATATAGTATTATTATGAATTTTTATTACCCTCTTGTTAACAATTCGTTGTTATAGTCTCACTTTGGGTAATATCCGATTTATTCTTTGCATGTATCTTAATTTGTTATATCTTTGGTCCTTATACTTATATCTTGACTTCCAGAATGTACATACTGATATAAATATCATTTATATTCAGTATATATGTATTATAATAATATATAGAATATATAAGTACGTAATGGAATACACCGTTCATGGAGATGGTAGGTCGTACGTATGCATGAACGTAGTTTCCATTTAATAGTCGTATTGAAAGAAATAAAGTAAATGAAATATATGTATATATATGTATATATATCATTATTCGAGTAGAATTATTATATCATATAAGTTCACTAAATCCATCCTTAATACATTCCATGTAGCGTGTGAATGAATTACATTACTTTGAGGGGGCAGTAGTCCACACTTACTCAAACGAAATTATCATATTTTCACAAAATGGAATGTATACAGATATATGTTGTAAAATAATTAAATAATATAAAAGACATAATATAATATATATCATATATAAAAATACTATCCATCATAATTTCCACCAAGATAGGCAGTAAGGAAAATGAACAATCATCATTTGGTGAGATAATAGTTCATCTTACACATAAACATTATGTATGTTACCTATTAGATAGAGGTGTGTGTAAGTGTTGGTCAAAACTATAGAATAAAAACTTTCTATTATATTTAACATACTATTTTTTATAAAATCATGGAATAAATAGAGTGGAGGTAGAAGAGAAAGAAAATAAAAGAAATAGTTTGAGAGAACTCGTTACCTCTTAATCAGATAACTCCTTTTGGTTTGTGTGAGAAGGATTACTTGGATTGATTTAATCCTAAAGGAAGGATTCTAGGAGGAATATAGTAATTTTGGGAAGTTTATTGGGATGATATTTTGTAACGACCCAATGTTTCATTAATGAAAAATCCCTCTTGATCTAGTTAAATGTCTCTTTATGCAAAATATTTTATAAGATGTCAACTTCTTTGGTTTTATGTTAAGAATTTTTACCATTGTTAATATAGCCATTGAACAGTGATCACATGATTAGTATAAATATAGGACTTTAACAAATCCAATTTACTTAGACAAAAGAAGCGATGGCCTCATCCAGTAGTATTTCCCCATACGAATCCCATTTTTCGGAGCTCGGAAAAGAGGTGGCGTCTTTGGGCTTCGCCCTCGACCAAGCCCAAGATGAGCTTCATCATGTCATGCTCGAACGTGACAGTCTACGGGAAAAGTGGAAGTTGATGGAAATTACCACTCGAACGATGTTATCCGAGCCACCCCAAGAGTCTGTCACCATCGCACACCTTACCCTTAGGTCTTATGCCGCTGTTTTAAGAGGTTATGTAACAAATAAGTAGTACTATGTTCATGTACATTATTTTTGTATATAATAATGAATATAATTTCTAGTCATTTTTGATACATTGTAAATAATTTTTAAAGTACAAATGGTGTTTTTAGTTATTATTTAATTAAGAAATCTTTTTTATTAAATTAAGGGATTTTTGAATTAAATAATATTTTAATAAAATAATAATAATATTAAATTAATTTTTATTAAATATAAATGATCTTATAATTTTATGAATGCAATTAAAATTTTTATTAAGGTTTGAAAGCCATTTTTGTCAAAACCCGTGAATTTTCGATAAATGTCGGTGTTTATTTTAAAAGTGAAAATTAACATATTTAGAAAATTATTTAGATAAAATAAATGTTATTTCTGGAATCCGGACGTCAAAATTATCCAACGGTGAATTTTTCATAATTTTCTGAGACAGTCGAATTTTTGGGTAAAAATTAAATACCGTTTAAATATATAATGTGTTTTATGACATCATAATGACCCAATGGTGAAGTAATAAAATAATATAATCCTTATGTTCGGCCAATATATGTTTTACCATTACAATAATGTGATTTTTGGGTTTGTTTGACTTACTTTTCAAAGCATTAATGGACCCCTCAAGACTTATTCAACACCTTGCCTTTTTAAATTAATTTCCATGGGAGTGTGACTCAACTCCACATAAGTAACTGTAATATTTTAAGAAGTTCGGACTTTGGACTTATAAAATAGTGTTTTCCTCTTCTCTTTTCCAAAAACCATGGGCAAAAACCATGGGATGGTTTGTGGTTTGGATTAATTTAATGTAAGGGGACCCAAACCTAAATAAGAAAGAATTCCCTCAGCTTTCCTATATAAACCCACCCAAGCCCCCACTTCCTCCTCACTGAAATACCTTGGAGTTCGTCAAACCTCTACCCTAATCCCTCTAGAATCCTCCCAAGGTTCCCCAAGCTCCCAAGAAGCCTCTCACAAGCCTCTCTCTAGCCTTTGGAAGCACACATCCAAGTAAGGGTTTTTTCTTCCTTTCTCATTTTTTTCAATTTTCATTATGTTGTATTTCCCTTTTAATTTCAATTATTAATGTTGGGGTATGGTTTTTCACCTCCCCCATACTGCCCTCTTATTGTTTTAATGATGGGAGACCCCTTTCTCTCTCATTAAATTCCTCCCATGTACACCCGTTACTATGCCAAAATTCTGAAAGGAACTTCTCTCTCTTCTTTTACATTCAAGAAAATAATTTTGTATCATGAATATAAATTCTATTAAAATTTTTGGGACATGTATCTATATGACCTTCTTATTTTCCATTACATGTAAATATGATGAGGAACCCCTTTCTCTCTCATCAACCATTTTTATGAATTCTTATGTCACACCGTTATGCTGCCGAAATCGCACCGATTTTCTAAACCAATGCAATTGTGTAGTGGATACCATGCCCATTTCTCCATCAAGGGTATCCACCTTTATGCACCTTTACTTATTGATTAAAAAGTTTCATGTATGAATTCCACATTACTTTATCGTGGAATAATTTATTATGTTTTATTAATCCATGTTTTATGATCCATGTGGCACACATATGCATGAAATGAAATGTTTAAGAAGGGTGCGCCCTTATATCACTCTAATGCATTGGGTAAAGTATAGTATCATGATATGTCATGTGCAATGAGTGTTGAATCATGATAAATCAAGTGCAATGAGGGTTTACTCATGCTTTATGTGCAATGAGGATTTACTCATGCTCTATGTGCAATGAGCCTCGGCTCATGCTAATTCCATGTTAAGTGTTGTTGCCACATTTCAATGTTATGATTATCGTTCTTTATAATTCCTTTTTGTTCATGTTTCTTTTATGCTCTATTGATATGACCATTGCCTAACATGTATTGTACTCCTCATGTTATTACATGTGTACTCCCTTACTAGGATTTATAGCTCACCCTTTTCTTATGCATGTCCTCAGGTTATCCCATGCAATGCTAAGTACGAGGGAATGTAGTGGTCATGTAAAATAAGTTTTCAATAAAGATGTTTTATTTTATGTTTTATGTTTTTATGTGATGATCCTAAGCCCCAAAGACACTAAACCTCTCAATCTTCTTGTTGTATCAAGTGAATTTTTATGTAATAAATCATGTGTAAGTTTGTAATAAAAGCAGGGTTGTCATATATTTGATGAACCTAAGTGGTTTTATAAGTGTGAGGAAGTGGGAGGATATGAGGCCTTTTGTAGTGGAGGAGGAGTGACACTCTTAAAATATTTTGGAAAAGGGAAACCCCACCAATGTTTTTTTTATTTAAAGTGAATCAATAATGGTAAAAATTAGATAAAAGATAGTATAGGGTCAAAATATGGCCATATAATGGCTTTTAGACAAGTGTATAGGTCTTACAGGTTCTTAAATATAAGTTTTAGTACTTTGTTAACCAAATTTTTTCAGTTAATCATTGTAATTAATTTTAATGACTTTCAGTAATATTTTTGGTAAAAAAAGTTTACATTATTATAAATTATAAATTATTCTAATTCTAAATATGGAATCCATTTTTCAAATTTATAATCACATAAGTGGTAGAAAATAATTTAAAAATAATCCCACTGACGTGACGACTCCGCGGGTTTTTAAAGTAAAAACGTCCCAAAGTTTTCTAAGTTTTTAAACCTAATTTTAAATTGAAATTTATTCCAATGACCTAATTTGGATTAATTTATAAAATTATTTTATAATTGAGCTTTAAAAAAAATTTAAAATATAATTTAACCTTATAAATGAATTTTATGAAAAATCAATTTTGAAATAAAATTTAGTATTTTTTACTATTCATTAAAAATGAAAACTTACATAAAAATACCAAAACTCTATCCTAAAATAATTTTTATCTTTCTATTTAAAATTTGAAGTTTATTTTGACATATTAAATATATAAAATTTCCAAAAAATTGGATTTAAAATGGGTTTTCTATTAAAAGGCGGTAAAACTATATTAATAAAAATATAGGTTTTTAAGTATAAAATTGGGTTTGTTATTGTCTTATATCTAAAAAATATATTGGATTATTATCAAAAATATATTTTTTTAATATATAAAATATAAATCTTACTAATATCATTCACTATTATTATTTAATTTAACTTATTAATATAAATCGTCTTTTTCACATAAAAATTCAAAGTCCCTTTATATTCATTTGGTTTCAATATTATTTTATTATTAATAGGTAACCAATAAATTAAAATATATATATTCATAAGTTATTTAATTGTATAATCTTAAATTTAATGGCCGTGTCATATCCTCTTAAATAATAATATTTTAAAAATGAATTATTGTTCAGTAACTCCCAGTCTTGCGTATTACGTACGCCATCGAGAAAAGTCAGTCTTGCATATAACATAAGCTAACCTCACTGTTTTGTGTAGAGAAAGTTAAATTTTATATTGTGTGAAGTGAACAATTAACTTACTATTGCATATAATGGAATCCAGACATTGTACTTTAATATAAAATAAACTATTTTTAGTGTGGTGTGAAATGAAAAATATCAAAGAGATTAAATTACTTTTAAAAAAACATATCACAAAATCTCAAGGAGTTATATTCATACCCCATTAAAATGAATTTTACCCTCTAAATTTGTCTGGGTTATCAGAGGTTTAATACATGAAAATTTCATTCATATAAACCCACATCATAAAAATAAATACTAAAAATTCCTTAAAAAATAGAAAGTTGGAACCATAACGGTTACCCAAAGTAACTAATAATGAGATTCCTACATAGGATAACATAGGTGGGAAGTTAAAACTTGGACATGGAAAAGAAATATTACTATCGTGTGTTGATGGAGAGTGAAATAGAATGAGGTCATGAGAAAGTCAACAATCACAAACCCATAAATATAAGTTGTCCTAAGGGGCCTTATGATTCATTAAAAATGAATGTACTAAGACAACATTTCTTTCCATATCCTTTTTCATAATGATGAATAATTTTCATGAAAAGATATACTTTCATGATTTCAAGAAATAGTCACCCTTTTTTGTTCATTGATCCACTTCACCTATTTCTCAAAAAAATAAGGTGACCTTTTCATTCCTAAAGTAATAATAGATCATGAGATCCATGATATTCCATCCCATTTGTCTTCAGTTATCATCAATATAATATAGTTTGAAGAGGCTATCCAATATGCATACATCTTTATATGAAGAGAAACACTTTAATCTTACTGACTTCATCTAATTTTTAACTTAAACTTTCCATAAATTTTTAACCTTATAACCCTTTAGAAAGATGAAAATTAAAATAATTTGAAATAATGTCATGAAATCGGCTTAACATTGATCCCCCATATATCACAAATTACCACTTGGTTGTCATATTCCATAAATGTGAATACCCTCATCGTATATTCCCTTAAAACATGTTAAAAACCTTAATTACCATAAATCATTTTAGAAAACATTAATTCTTACATATTCCAGTGATTATTGGATATATTATTTAAATCCAAGAAGTTGTAAACTTCATCCTTGATGACATAGAACAATTTGTCAATAATAAGTTCCAAGTTAATATATACTGTCTAATTTACTTATTCATATCCAACATATCTTTATTTAAACATAATTATCTCATCATTAGGAATTAATTAATGGTTACCTTATCCTAATAAAAATATCACCTTTCTATGAAGTCACATTTCTATGTCTTAATCACTGTTCAACATGTCCTTTTAAATCCTTAATAAAAAATTATTCTGAAAATACATATATATTTCATGATTCGAATAACATAATCTTTAAGTTCCAAAACATATATACTTTATTAATCCAACTTTATTCTGCAACCATTACTCAGGATTCATCAAATTATTTCTTAATAAATATTTCCTAGAATATTAAATATGAATCGTTCTTAAGTTTCCTCAACATCAACATAATAATGCTTCTTATGTTTAATGTAAACAATATTGGAACAACATCATATACCTTTAAAATTTCATTTGCAGTCTCATCAGCTTTAGAAGTATAATCAATACTCATACCAGCTTTTTGATTCTATTTATAAGATTTATACTAGGGAAATATATTCACATAATGTCCATAATTTCCACATTTTAAATAATAAATGTTAACCATGTTCATTCTTGTTCTCTCCATTGACTAAAACATGAATTCATAGTGAAATAAACATTTATCATATTGGTATACTATATAATCATGAAACATTACTTATATGGTGACTAAATCATAGACCCTACTTATTTCATCTATGAAAACATAGGTTTATCCAAGGTTATTCATAATAATTCTCTAATTAAATTCTTTATTATGTTTAATAATGTGTTTGTGAATTCCCAAAGCATGTACCCCATGAGTTTCAAACTAGGTGTGCAGTAAGGCCCATTGTCATGTACGAGATTACCCCGAGTCAGGCTTGGAACATCTTGTGGAGTTATTACCCCTAGGTACATCTGTTCTAGATACCAATCCACTTATAGTATCTAAACAGATATGTTTTTATAGTTAACCACTCACTCTATCCATCACCACAATTCTATGACATTTTCATATACTTTTCCTTATCCTTAAACATATACTTATACATGAACTTAGGGATCTCATTATTGTTTTCTCATCCTAGCTTCAAAAGGTTAACTAAACCTTTTCTATGATACCAATTATAGTGACCCAGTATTAATGTAAATAGACATTACATAACTTTTGAGTAATACTTAAAACACTATAAAAAAACACCCAAAGACCATATTTGTTTAGTTCCTTTGGAAACGTGGATACATAAAAACATGTACATAAGTGAGCTACATTGTCTCCCACTATGTTATTCATGACTATCACCCTTCTTAGACACATCATACCTAATAAAGATTTTTATAACCTTGGTAAGGAAACATAAAAAGGGTTGAACTCAGATGCTCAGTAAGGGTAAACAAGGGAGAAACGTAAGCATAATCATGAGAATAAGGGTACGAGAACATGATAATGGAAATCAAAGATCATACAATGAATATAAAAGATCATATACATGAATCATGGCATAAATCCTGGCAGTTCATAAGACATAAATCATAAGGAAATAAAGAACATAATTCATGAAAGCATAACATAGGAATAAAACATGGAATTGTGGGAAAAACATAAGCATATAAAACCCATTTGTCAAGGATACCTAACAAGAACATTGTAACATGTTAGGATTGGGATAATCACCCGTGAAACTACTTTGAGATTGGGATAACCACCCATGTAAATTCTTATCTCATGCCTAGGATTTCCTCTTGTGTACCCTCTTGTTTTGGGCTTGGGATGCCCTCCTCTGTACCCTCTTGTTTCAGGTTGGGATGTACTCTTGTGTACCCTCTTGTTTTGAGTGTGGTATGCCCTCCTGTGTACCCTTTGAGATCATGAAAAAATTATCATTACCCAATTCATTGGAGGTAGATATAGGTCCCACCCATCTCATAATGAAATAATACACACATGTTCCACAATATCATTAAAAATCATATCATAACCCATGAAATGAAATTGGTATCATAAAAATGTAATCATATCATAACCTATTGAAAAATATACAGGTTTCCTAATCATTTCATCAAAATCATAACTTGTAAAAGAGAAATGGATTTCATAAACATATAACCCATGAAAGAGAAACATATTTCATAAACATATAACCCGTGAAAGAGAAACGAGTTTCATAAAGACCATGAAATTAAGCACAACTAATTCAGAGAAATAATATGAACATAACCTTTAGATAATTTTCTATAAAGGCATAAGTAGCATCAACAAATTTCATCTTATGTGGAAAATAATTTTGAATTATCTTAAAAATCCATTTCTTGAGGAAAATATCATCTGTTCTTTGAAAAATTATTTTTAATGCATAAAACCATTTGAAAATAATTTTCTTATACAATACATTTAAAACTTATAAATAAGACTTGAAATAATTTCGAAATTGTTTTCCTGGAAAACATATTAAATAATACTAAAAACGTTTTAGAAACATTTTTATTTGAATTTTTTTTAAAACTTTAAAAGAAATCTTGAAAAAATTTAGAAAACAATTTAATTAAAAATACTTTGAATACTTATAATGAAATATTGAAATTTTTTTGAGGAAAATTTCATTGAAAATACTTTGAAAAATTATAATGAAATCTTTAAATTTTTTGAAAACCTTTTTACTTGAAAACTTATTAATGAATCTTGAAAAAATATTGAAAACCCCTTTTACATTGAAACTTTAAAAAATAAGCTTGAAAATATTTTGAAATCCATTTCTTGAAAATTAGATTAAAACAATGAATTTATAAAAACTTTTGAAAAATTTTTATTTTAAAATAAATTTTTAATATTTTAAACGAATCTTCAATAGAATTATGGTCATGATGGAAGGTAAATCTACGCGTGAAAAACACTCCTTTTTCACCGTAAAAAGTTTTAAAAAGTGCCACAACCGAAGAACGACAAGAAGATTACTTTTTAAGAACACTTTTGTTTTAAAAAGGTAAAACATGGGTAAGTATGTAATTTAAATATCATAGTATAATATTATAATATTTTTTGGAACCCTTTTAGAAAATATGTTTTTGAAGGAACTTAGATTTCCTACCGAAGAGAGAGGTAAATTAAGACTTTCTTAGAAACAATTTCATAACTATTTTATGTACCAAAAAGTGAAAAAATTGTACCAATATATAAAGATATCCTAGAATAACCATATAATAAGAAAATTCATGAGTGTTATTGAGAGATGGATCATAATATTCCATCAAAGGAAGAATAATCATAAACAATCTCGAAAAGTGATGAGATAGTTTCAATAAACTCTTACCACTTAGTAACTTTGATCCATACTACCCATGTAAGAAAATGAAATTACATTAATATTAAAATATATTTAAAATAATTATATAACATTTTATAGGCAGTATACACACCTCATGTAAAAATATAGGTTCATAACCTAATATGTGTCTCAAAAAAGGTAAATTGAGAAAAAAATTACTTTACCGATTTGGTAACTTTAGAAACATAAACCCCATGAAATAAATTTCAAAAAATGTATATGTAAATATAAATAAATATATTTATAAGAATAATATAATATATTCTTGGGAAGTATACACACAACACAAAAGGAAGGGGGGGGGGTGAATAAATCATCTATCTCATGGAAATAAAAAGTGAGAGGAAACCCCCTTAACTTGTGTCTTGAATCTGATCATACTTGTTCAAAACTACTATATAATAAATATAAGTTTATTACAAATATATCAAAGAACCATATTATAATATCTAATACCTTATATGGTTTGATTATGGATTTATATTACTCACTTGTCAACAATTCTATGTTAAGGTTTCACTTTAGGTAATATTTTCTTTGTTCTTCCATATGTATTAATTATTTATATCTTTGATACTTATACTTATATCATGATTTAAAGAAAGTAAATAAGGATATGAATATAATTTATATTTATTATATTTTTATTATAATTATCTATAGAATATATAATTATGAAATGGAATACACCATTCATGGAGGCGGTAGGTCGTACATACACATGAACAATGTTTCTATTTAATAGTCATATTGAAAGAAAGTAAGTAAATGATATATATATATATATATCACTATTAAATTATAATGTTTATATCATATATATCATATAAGTTCACGAAACCCATCCTTAATATATTCCATGTAGTGTCTGAACTAATCACATCACTTTGAGGGGGCAGTAGTCCACACTTCCTCAAACAAAATTATCACATTTACACAAAATGGAAAGTATAAAGATATATGTTTTAAATTATTAAATAATATTAAAGAAATAATATAAAATATATCATATATAAACATATTTTCCATCATAATTTCTACCATGAGAGGAAGGAAAAATGGACAATCATCATTTTGTGAGGCGGTAGTTTGCTATACACATAAACAATATGTCCGTAACCCATTAGATGGAGGTGTGTGTAAGTGTAGGTTGAAAAATTATCATAAAAAATACTAGTTATATTAAATAAAATTTTGTTTTTATACTATAATTTAATAAATATAGTGTAGGTGGCGGAGAAAGAAAATAAAATAAAGGAGATTGAGAAAAGTCGTTACCTCTTAATCAGGTAACTCATTTTGGTTTGTGCCAAAATCCTTACATGGATTGGTTTATTACCAAGGGGAAGATTCTAGGATTAAGTGAGGTATTTTAGTAATTTTATTGGTTATATACTTCTCTAAACTAAGTGTTTTTATAGGTGTAAGTAAGTGGGAGGAGAGGATGCCTTTTATAGTGGAGTTGGAGTGACACTCTTGTAATATTTTGGAAAAGGGAAACCACACCAATGATTCATTTATTTAAAGCAGATAAATTATGGTAAACAGTATATAAAATATAGTTTAGGGTCTAAATATTTCCATAAAATTTCTTTTTTACAAGTTTATAGGTCATTTTGTGTCTTAAATTTAAGGTTTAGTACTTTGTTAACCTAATTTTTCTCTTAATCAGTGTAATTAATTTTAATCGCTTTAACCAGTCTTATTGGTAAAAAATAAATTTTAACTTATTTTAAATTATAAATTATTCTTATTACAAATACTTAATCCATTTTTCCAAATTATAATTACATAAGTGGAAGAAATTAATTTAAAAATAATCATGTTGACGGGATGACTCTGCGTGTTTTTAAAGTAACAACGTCCAAAGGTTTGCTCAGTTTTTATACCTAATTTCAAAGTAAAATGGATTAAAATGACATAAAATAGATTAATTTATAAAATTATTATCTAATTAAAATTTATATTAATTTTAAAATATAATTTAACCTTATAAATTAATTAGATAAAAAATCAGTTTTGAATTAATATTTTGTACTTTTCACTATTCATTAAAAAAATGAAACCTTACAGAAAAATAAAAACTAATTTATACTAAACTATTTTTTATGTTTCTATTTCAATGATGAAGTTTATTTTTACATATTAAATATATAAAAGTTCAAAAAATTGGTTTTAAAATGGGTTCTCCCTTAAAAGGCGGTAGAACAACCTTTATAAAATATAGGGTTTTAAGCATAAAATCAGATTTGTTCTTATCTTATATCTATAAAATATATTGTATGATTATAAAAAATTGTTTTCTGAATATAAAATATAAAAATTTAATTAATATCATTCACTATTAGTAATTAATTTAACTTATTAATATAAATAATAGTTTTCACATAAAAATAGTGTTTTATAAAATCAGTCCCTTTATATTCATTTTGGTTATATATTATTTTCTAACTATTAGGTGAAAAATTAATTTGAATATATATATTCACAGGTTAGTCAATCATATGATCTTCAATTTAATGGTAATGTCATATCCTATTAAACATTAGTATTTTAATAAGGAATTATTGTCCGGAAACATTCGGTATTGCGTGTTACATATGCCATTGAGTAAAGTCAGTCTTTCATGTAATGTAATCTACCTCAATGTTTAGTATAGCGAAAGCTAAAATTTATGTTGTGTTTAGTGCATTATTAACATACTATTGTGTATAACTCCGGTCAGACATAGTGATTTAATATTGAATAAACTATTTTCAGTGGGGAATGAAATGAAAAATATCAAAGAGATTAAATTATTTTAAAAAATATTTCAAAAAATCTTAGGGTATTACATTTTATTTTCAAAATACCAATTCTAGGGTCCTTAATAAGAGATCCATTATAGGTTTTTCTGAGTAAAGGTAATCATTATCAGAAATCTCTTTTTTTACTTCTTATTTTACCACCATTAATTATGTTATAAAAATTAAAATATAATAACAAATGTAGATCCAATATACTTATATATTATTATGTTTATGTCATAATATTTATCCATATCATTCCCCATAAAATTGGAAACAAAACCATCTCTCTTGTGTACGACAGACTACCGCTTTGCGAGCCGATCAAATTTGTTTTCCATCACTGAATCACAAGGATAGTCATAATGATGTAACTAATGAATATATATGATAATTATGGTATAATTTATTATTTAAATTTAATATATAATATAATTCATTACACTTTAACCCATTAAAAATATGATAACGTTGCTTATGCGTACGTACAACCAACCACCTCCACGAAGCGATGTGATTCATTTTCAATGTAAAACTTTAAAGAATGATTCTAAAAATGAATCCAATGAATAAATATTATATTTATAATATTAATAAAATTATAGTTACGATGTAACTATATCCTATGCACATTAGCCAAAACATATGTTCCAACATATGTATGAGAAAATGAAGCAGTTAACACCCAAAATAATGGTAATAATTAAATATTACTAACAAACGAGTGATTAATTATTATAAGAGGGTAATATATGATATTGTAAACATGAATAGGGTTCTATATTAAACTAATAACATGTTTTAAACCATCATACATGATGTTAAATAATTTTCAACTAAATGGAAGCATGAGGTAAGGTATTTCATCTCAATTTCCACTCCATTGAGACATATTTTTTTATTATTCACCTATTTACATTTATGTGGTGTATATACCAACCCTTTTCTATATTTAACCAGAATATATATATATATATATATATTTATTATTGGAAATTTCAATTCATGTTTACTCTTTATAGTGGTACCAATTGAAAAGTTACCAAAGTGGTAAGAATTTATTTTACAATCTCATTTTTTAGGATTTCTCTAATTTTCATTACAATAATCCTATAATATATCCTTTATAATATCCATATATTTTATAATCCTATGGAATATTTAAGGAATTTAAATATTTTCTTCTATCTTTTACACTGTTTGATATTTTAATCATGTAAAGAAAAATTTAAAATAAAATTTGATCTTATTTCTCTTTTAATTGGGTATATTTTTCTTCCATGTTTATAATTTTAAATGTTTTTAAAAGTTTTTTTTAATTAGTAAAATGTTACATTAAGGAAAATTATTATTAAATTTGACTTTTTAAAAGGTTTAAAATTAATATTTTTAATGTTTTACAAAAGTTCAATTTTTGATATTCTTTACAAAAATTCAAAAGGAATGATTCTTTTTAACATATATGACAGTAATAGAATTTCTCGCCACCATATCCGCTTTATGATATTTATATTCTTCTATAATTTTTCTATAGTTTTAAAAATAATAATATTTAATGAAATATTATTTTAAAGTTTTACTTACCTTTCATTTTATTCTCCAAAAGTCATGAATTTACTACCAAACCAATATTTATTATGAATTGATAGACCATATTTTATCTCTTATTAATTATTAATCTTTAACTTTTTATTGAAAAATTCACTTTATTATGATAATTAGACATTAAATTTCTCTTAAACATCCATGTTCTTTATAAAATGGATTTTATTATTTCCGAAACTGTAAATTTTTTCCATATATAGTGTTTTACTTTGAATTTCATTTGATTTAATGGGAAAATATTGATATTATGTATTCTTTATTCAATACAAAAATTTATTGATAAGGAATATTGATTATGAAATAAAATTTTCATTCAATATATGAGTAATTAATTAGACATGTAGTGATGGGTGGTGCCTAGAATTATATATACCCTTGATTCATTGATAGGTCTCATGAGAAAAATCAGCTGGACCAAGTTATTAAATGGTTTTTTGGTGTTCTCCTAACCATTGATTAAACTTTCTTGGAACAAGGCCTTGATTGTAAAAATGACATGACATAGGAGATCATGATTTCCAATATTATTTAGTTCCTTCATTGAGAATTTATTTATTATCATCCCTAATATTACTACATTTATATTATCCATGGATGTTTTTTCGTGCTCAATTTATTGATTAAATGACATGTGTTTTTAGTTATTTACCTTGATATATTGATTATACCTTATTTACATCAGATAAATTCTATTTTACATAACTCTTATTGATAATATGATCTCACCCTTAATTTTTTCCTTTCCTAAGGATACTTATAAGGATATTATGATTAATATCATGTATGAAAGAGAATCTCATATTCCATGTATTTTATATTTCCAACATAATATTAGAATCAAGAATTTGTATGGTTATTCAAGACTACTAAATAGATCAGTCCATCAAGATGAGATACCTTGTATCTTATACCAATATAATAAAGTAGAAATAATATTTGGGTTACTGGAGTTATGGTTGTTACACTGTTTGACTACTGTAAATGACTACAACCTTGGGAAGGGAATCATGGTTAGATAAGTGCATGCCTCTCCCCAAAATAGTGAGGAGTGTTCAAAAAGTGGTGTCTTGATGAAGGATGTGTTTTTTGGTTGTATAAAAATCCACTTATATTTAAAAATTTATGTTCTTATGATATAAAAATAATATAACACTCCCCCTTGACTTCATAAAGGATGAGGTTATTCTATAAATATCATATAACACTGTAACTAAATTCCATAATTAATGAGGTCTAAATGTGAGAATGGAATGGATTTGTTTGTGGCTGGAGATTGTTTTCATAAAAAAATTAGGATGTTATGTGACCACCCTTCCTTTTAATAATATTGAAATGATAACTCATATGTGGGATGTCTAAAAAATTATTTCCCATGACACAAATGAAATCACTACGTGAGAGGTAGAGTGGTTCATAAAGCACTTGAGTCACTTTGAAAAGAACATCAGTTCCTATGTATGAACCTTATAATTACATGTGAAGATTTTTCCTTTTTAAAATTTTGGTTTTCATCATTCTAAAATGGAGGCCACATTAAAAAAACCAAAAAAATTTATCTGCAAGTCAATTTTGGCTCTATAATTAGTCAAATAGAAACCTGTAAAACAAAATAAGACATTGGATATGGGGTATACCCCCTAAAATGATGTTTTATAAGGATAAAGTAATACTCTTAGTGGAAGTTTTCCACCACAAAATCACTAAACCTATTAAAGTATTTTAAGGATACCATCCATCGATGTGTGAGTAGTTATGAAATAATGAAAATTCAATAAGATTCTTCTTTGTAAATGAGATAACTTTTCTACTCAAACCCTAAAGGTTTTATTTAAGTAAGGATTGAATTATTGTTTCTATAGAAAAGTTTTTGGAATTAATTTATCAGTGCCAAAAAATTCCACCCCTTATAATTAGATTCAGTTGGAATGAGCATAATTTTATTCTTAGGTAAATGCTTGGTGCTTTTCCATATTCCCGAATATTTGATGGGATTCTATTATCAACTCACCAGTGGGGGAGTTATGAAGATGAGGATCTCAACTCAGGGTTTTTGTTTTTCCTTGACATATTAGTTCATAATAATATTCAAATCTCAGAAAGAGAATAAAGGATAAACAATTTCACATGAACATTGATATAGGATGAAAAAATTCAACCATAATCCTTAAAAACATGAGTCAAATTGTCTCCTCCTAGGCGTGGCTCTTGGATGGGTATAAGTAAAAATATCATCATTATAAAAGTTTATTTTATCTATTTAGATGAGTGAGTTCATCTTGGGAATGGATCAGGGATGCATATATGTATAATTATAATCAATTTAACATTAGAGTTGGTCAATTTGGACGAATGTGTTTCTCTTGGGTGTTTCTCATGGAAAATTAAGATCATAACTACCATTACTGTAACACTAGAGTTGGTTTATTTGTATAAATGATTTCACTCAACATGATTAGGGACATGAAAATGTAATTTTGAATGATTATTTTGATGTTCAAAGGGGTTCAAATACCTTAATTTTTTTTATCTTTGTTCATTTTACATTTTTTAGACAAAGATTCTTGGGATAGGGGAATTGACGAATACTCTAGTTTTTTATAGGCCTAGGGGCCTAGAGAGAATTTATATACATCCAATAAGATAATATTTTTGGCCCCATAAGTTTCAATTCATTTATTTTATTGCCATAAATTTTTCCTATGCATCATATGGGTCCATCTTAGTAGGTAGGGACTTATATTTTTCTTATAATTCCATTTAGGGGGTTTTAACCTAACATTTTTATGCCTTATTTTAATTTAAAATTCTCAATGTTTCTTGGGCCAAGCAAGGTGAATATATATAGAGTGTTACTTTTACCTAATATTCGATTTGTGGGTTTTCAAATTTCAAGATCTATGTTTCATTCCTTAACGAGTTTTATGCCTTGAAAGGTGGGGTAAAATAGCTAATTTTTAATATCAGATAGATTTTACCAAATAAATGTGAAGGATTATAAAAAATAATATAGACAGAGTAAACCTTATGTGAATAACGAGACCCATGTCATGAATTCATAAGACCTTAAGGGATAGTGAATTAAGTTTAAGGCAATAGTGCTTAGAGTAGATACCAATATAGTTTAAGGTTATATATCATTGAATAAGGGTAGTGGATGTTTTAATTTAAACAACTTTAACCAAAGACAAGTGAAGTGGCCTATATTGTAACATAGGTGAGATAAATTCAATGTTAATTGTAAAAGACTTGTTCTATTGATATAATAAACCTATTGAATAAGGTAAATGGATTTATGTTCATGAATTTCCAACCATCATTTCATATGGTTTCAAGTCATGTGAAAAAGTCTATTCAAATATTGAATGGATAGATGTCAAACTTTTACCTCTGGAAATAAGAGCAATGCACAAGTTCATAACATTTAGGGAATTAACTCTACATTAATAGTTGGATTACAGATTTTTTAAAAAACAATTGTAGGATTTTAAATCAGGAGTGATGAGATAGAACACATATTTCTAGGGATGCCCATAGAAAAAATTCAAAATACAGGTTCCACTACAATAGTGTTAGGTTACAAAGATATTATAGAATATTCCACTTCAGGATGAAGATGCCTTCATTTGAAAAAAAATATCAGTGGAACATATATGGAGGTATATCTTGGGCATAATGTGCATAGTCAAGCAGAGGTGTCCTTTGGAGTTGAATTTTCTCATCAGTAATAGTCAAGAAGACTTGAGAGGATTCAAACACCTATTAAATGAAGTAGGTTTATAGAAGGAAGTAATATTAAAGAATTTTTATTTACCCTAAAGGTTATACTTCCATGTACGAAATACACAATCAGAGTGAAGAGATATGGTTTTCCACTACTTCAACTTTTTCTAAAACCATGGGGTCTATAGAGAATAATTCAACTTTTTCTACGACTATACAGTGGGTATTACAAGATTTTTAGCCTTTCCATTTCACTCTAATTTTTACCTAAGCCCTAAAAATGGGTGGATTAGTGTGTAAAGACTTGAAATTTTTTAAGAACTCCCTTTACAAGTTTTCATCCTAAAAAGTTCTTTATCTCTTCACTTACAGTTTATGGTCTTATATTCTGGACCCATGAGGATTAGAGTTTAAGGTTATACAATTGACCAGGTTACACATAGTTTAAGTTCATTATACTTAGAAATAATTGGTGAGAATAAAAATATAAATTGGAACCAAAGGATAATAATGTCCCAACAATTTTGGAATATATAGTGATGACATTGTAAATTAAAACATGAGGTTGTTTTATCAAGAGTAGTGATTTGGAGTTGGTATGCAAGGGATGCCAAAATACCATATTCAAAAACAGGTTCAGCTATAATGTTGTGAGGGTGTATGAAAATTAGAGGTTCTTCCCTTCAGGATGTTGATTCCTAATTATGTTAGGATATATTATGGGTGCATATATAGATACATATTTGGGGAATAATAATAACATTCAATCCTATGTGTCCTTTAGAGTCAAATGTACCCGTTACCGATTATCGGGAAAGGTTTATGGTGACCCGTAACACACAAAGAATGAAGTGTGAGTTATGAAAAGGGTATTTAGTAGGATTTATTGAGACATATTAGAGTTTAGATTCCCATGAATAGACTATTTTGATATCCTTGAAAGGAGTGATGATGAATAATGGCCTATTTATGGATCCTAATCAAATAGTTCAGATTCTACTATATATCATGAGATTGTAGGATTTAAGCCACACTCCGTTATTATAATTTAATGAAGGATCTAAACATTAAGATATAATATTGAGAGAGGATTATTTTATCCCAATGATTTCTAAGAGAAAAATATTGAATTGGTCACCTTACATGGATTTGGGTTTCATATAAGAAAACTAGGCCATGTGTTAGAGGCCATTATGAGAAAATTAAGGATAAGTATGATTAACCATATGCAGTGAAATTTTATGTCATATGATAAAGAATCATAGGATAACATCTAAAAATAGGGACATTTTATCATAGCATAGGTCTAAAAATATATAATAAAATTCTAAGATCCTTTCACTTGGATGGATTAACCAAAACACATAAAATTTTTATCGAGTTACTAGTGAGGGCTGAAGTATTTGAGGAAAAAGCTAGGATGAGTTTTGGTTTTAGAGAGTTTTATGATTGGGACTTGGATAAAGGATCCATGCATCACTATATATCCTACAAGAGTATAAATAAATCAATATTTAGTTCTTGTAATATTCTAGTGTAATAGGACATTGGGAAGAAACTAATCTTCACCAAAAGATCCCATGTAGACTAGAATCATACATAAGATTGAAAGGATTTATGGTTGATGGAATTTTCATTTGTAACTTTGGTATATGATCTATTAAACACTACATATCCTATAAGAATAGGAATCAGTCCACATATAGTTCTCGTTTTATATCCCATTTAAAGATCAATCCCATACAAAGGGAGCAAATATTTTAGCATAGGGTCATTGGTTAATAATAATATGATGAAGACCCCTAAATTGATTTAACTCATATATAGGAGATGTGGCATTATACTTGGGGTCTCTATTTACATTTTATTATATATAGGAATTTTTTTATTAATCCATATATAGTTACAATGAGGCTTCTTCTACATAGATCAAACTCATGTGGAGGGGTAGAAAACTAGGCTTCACTTCAGTGTACTATCATTAAGAAGATGAAATTTTTATGAAAAGGATCAAACACTATGGTGGAAGAGGGAATGTTATTTTTTTAAATTTGGTGCTAGTCCTAGTATAAGTTATCCAAGAATCACTATGTATCTTGGTAGAACATGAATCATGATACACATAGTTCATAGAGAGAAATTTTCTAAACATATCTAGCTCATATAGAGGGAAGATTGACATTTTTTACTCATAAATGGGTCTAGGAAAAGAGATCTAAAAATCAATACCTATCATATAGGAATAAGAATCAATCCAAACATAGTTATTATTCTGTCCCCCTTTATAAAGATCATGATCTTTCATGGGTATGAGAGAATTTTATGTTCCCATATGTGGACTAGTTGTGTGTTAGGGATCCCTTCACAAATCTAAATCTTATGTACGGGAAATAACAGGCTTAGTGGGATAATATAAGTTGTTTATGGTTAAATAGGATAGACCAAACTATTATATACCCTTGAACATGGTTCTATAAAGAGAAATAAAGTAACATCTCTAAGATCACATGAGTCATGCTTGATGTGACAATATAGGAGGAAATTGAAGGTTCACCTATAACGTACATATGTTAGGGGATGTTTTGGTACATATCATTATATTTAACATTTTTTCATAAAGATGTTTCCATATAGTTTAAAATCATGTGAAAAGGATGTAAATTTTTTACAATATAACATCATTTTTCAAGTATTTTGTTGTACAATTTTACATCATGCGACAAGGGTGTTATTCTATGTCGTTTATATTCTTTAATCTAGGACTAGTTTTTCATAGTTTAATGTATCATGCCAAGGAAAAAATATTATTATTTTCATGTATTATAGAATGGAAAATTTTAATTTAGTTTAAATTATTACAACTCATACTTGTGAACCAATGCGAAGGTAATATAAGGTAATTTTTTAGAAACCTTTCATTCATATCCTATGTGATTCATTACATGTATATTGTGCATAAAGAATAAGATTTGTTGGAGTAATATTTATGGATGAAACAAGGACCTTCACACTTTAGTTCAAGATTTGGACACTTTTTTCTTGGTATCAATGAGGTTCTAAGAAATAATACCATCTCTACCTAGAAGAACAAACATATCCAAACTTTATTATTGGAAGATGGTATAACTTGGTTTTGGTGGGATTCCAAGTTATTTTGGGTTCACAACCTATTCTCATCAATTCATTACAAATTTTCCACTCACTTATGATACTTTTCAATTTTTTATAATTAGTTCTATATGACAATGACAATTGTATGAAGATGAATCACAATGTGAAATAATGCTTCCCTCCCATAAACAATAAAATATTGGGTTTCTTGTATAAAAGTTTGAATTATGGTATGGTAGGCCCACAAAGTATTCATGAGCTTTTCAGGATATGAAATTTTGTCTGTATCCACAATTTTCTAGATTATATTAGATAATGTCTTATTAAAGGCCTCTATCTATCCATTTTCCACTACATTGTAGTGGGATGGGTTTTTGGACTAAATTCCATACTGCTGACACGTACTTTTTAACTCAGAGGAATAGAAATTGGTGACATTGTTCAAGAATATTGTGTTGGGGGACATCAAATATGGTGACAATATTTGACTTCATGACATTGATGACAACCTTTTTCCTAACCTCCTTGAAGGATATAGTCTCAAACCACATGGAGAAGAAGTTAATGGCAGTAAGGATGTAGTTAAACTATCTATCTATTGCGGGGGTGTATGAACCCTGACATTTATTCCCTATATGAAACATAGAAAATAATATTTAGTAGTATACAACATATTTGGGGGTTTTTGGATGAAATTGAAATGTATTAGGCAGGAAAGTCATTTTTTGGTAAATATTATATAACCATATATCAAGGATGAAAAAAAGTATCCAAGCCTCTTGATTTGATTGGATATATTGGTCCCTGATTGATGATAACTACATGAATTTGTATATTCTTCTTACACAATACTGATGGTGTTTCATCCTTTAATGAATTTGAGGAGTACTCCATTATATCCTCATTTATAGAGGACTTTCTGAATATTTAGACCATCATAAATACAATTTTGATGGCCCACCATTTAACTTTTTACCTTTTGGATCAATCTAATAAAATAATCACACTTTGGATATAGTTTAGTATGTGGGAAATATATCCAGTGTCAACATAATTTAGTGGAGATATCAACTTAACTTATTCTGGAGTGGTTCTGATCTCGTTTATCTCTTATTCATCACAATTGATAAATAGGGACACCACCCTATAGCATGGAATTATGATAGATATCTTGTCCCAGTCTAGATGTTCCAGGGATGTGGTTTCATTATCCAATGTATCTATATGAGAGTTTTCAAATGTCAAACATGAGATAGTGTTATCTTAGAGGGTAATTATTCCAACATCACTCATTTTTAGTTGATTAGGGGGGGTTTAATTACCCTTTCTTAATGACATATTCACCATTAATTTTCTTTATTACCAGCTCTAAATTTCCCATTACATTTAGTCAAGAAACTGGTACTTGATGTGAAAATTCCAAGCATGCAATCAGGGGTTGATATTATGCCTCAATTTTGGCATAGCCTTATGATAATAAAAATTAATACAGAAAATACACATTTTTTTTTGAGAAATGAGGAAAATTCCCAAGATGAATCAGTTGAGTTTTGAGTTCTCTATCCTTCTTCCTATTGGGATTCTAGAAGCACTATCAAAATACATATCCTAGGTTTGGGGAGTTTTTTAGATGGGGAAAACCTCTTAATCAGGATATTCAAAATACAATAATGTTATTTATAAAGAGGGACATGTTATAAGAAAAAACATTAGTGATTTCCCTTTGATTGAATTCTATGGTATGAATTGAATATATTATATTTTTATAATGACCCACCACTATGAAAATCATCCAGTCAATATTTCTAAATTGAGGATGTATTTGAGTGTGTCAATACAAGAGAAAAGATGGATCTAATGATGCTTTAGGTAATGACCTAATTTATGAGGCATGGATATTAATGAAAGGAAATTATTCTCGATGTTATAATAGAGAATATTAGTATATAGCTTGATTTTTCTAAGATAGTAGAGACTATTTTCCTTCCACATATCAGTTTTGTCGCTGAGAAGATCCCCAAATAAGTGATCAATGGTTTCCATGTATAGAATGAGTGGATTCCCTTCAACCAAATTCATTAATATCTATGTTATTGATAGGATGTTTTGAGGATTTCCAATTATTCATAAAAATATCCATCCCATTGATACGTTATTCTCTTTTTCATCATCTTGTTTAAGGGTAGACACTTACTATCCAAGTTCAATTTGTTGTATCTGATGCAGGAGATGTTTCCTTGAAAACCTCTAATTTTTTTGAGATTTTGAGGTAGTTAATTATTAAGGATAACCTTGTTCTTATTAGGGTAAACATAAATTACATGATGGAATTCCATGATATTGAGAAACATTATCAATGTCACCCCAAAATCACATTTTAGGGGATTTATGTTTAGACTGTATTTATACAATTTGTTGAAAACAATATAAAGATAATTGATATGATCAAAAAATTGTTGAGACCTAACCACCAAATTGTCGAAATGAAATTTAATGTTCTTCCCCAGAAAATTATTGAAGATATGGTGTGTGGAATGATGATATATGGATCTAGAAATCATTAGGTTGAAGAACTTTACTCGGTAGTAATATACTCATTGGGAATCCATAAAAGTTGTGTCCTCCTCATCTTCAGGGGTTATCCAAATCTTGTTATTATTATAATATATATCCATGAAGGTGAGGTATAAAAAACTAGTAGTTTAATTTGTTAAAAGTTTTGTGATCAATATTGAAATGTCATAATTTGGGAAATAATAGTCTAGGTCCTTAAATTCGATGCAAATTTTGATTTTCCCATTCTTATTCTTGAAAAGAAAAATGTTGGAAATCTATTTCAAGAATTGAACTTCTCAAATGAAGTTGGTTTCATTGAGCTTTTCAACATAATCTTCTAAATTTTTATAATGAATCTGATTTTTTCACCAAGTTTCATTTATGTAGTTGTGATAATCTCCAGGATGACCCAAATAATGGGAGGCCACATTAGGATAAATTATTGATATTTTTGTGTAATTCCAGGTGAATACATATTCATTATGTCACAATAAAGAGATGTATGAGTCTTTCTATTAGGGAGACATGTAAACACCAATAAAAGTGGGTGGTGGGTCTTCCTATATCCCCAAATTCACCTTCCTATATTCATGAATAGTATTAGAGAAGCAATCCTAAAATGATAGATGGGAATATTTGTGGTGTTACAAATCTTCTTAAACTCCTTTAATTGAAATGGAATTCGGTGATGAAGAAATGTTTTTAGGACTGAGTGATAATGAAGGAGAATTTTTATCCTTTTTGAATAAAGGGGAGGCATATCCAGGTCCCGAGAGTATTGATGCATGGGCATTATTATCATGGGAATTATAGATATGCTCTCCCACTTCTCCATCTTCCTTAATTGTGATAGAAGTCAGTGATGAAGTGACATTTTCTACTATAGAAGATAGTTTAAAGTATTTTTCATCCTTTTTGAATGATGAAGATATTTCTATAGACTCTGAAAGATCCTATGTATCATTGTGAAAATTTTGTATATTCTCTCTATTTTATCCACTATCACTGGTGGAAGAATAAGTTCTAATATCTTGATATTTAGGAGATCACATAAGGGTATTTTATTTCCTTATATATGACTTTGGGGAAAGATCTAATCTATATGTTGATGTAATGATCTCCAAATATTCTTGACATGAAATAAGATCATTATCATTTGGGAAATTATCATTCTAATTAGGAGCGTATCGTTCTTTTTTACAACTATACTTGGTTTATTCCATTGATATCATAAATACAAGTGTATATATACTAAAGATCAGAGTTATTTATTCAATTTTGTTAATGGTAAATACATAATCATCACTAATTTCATGAAATAAGTTGATATGGGATATCTATAAACCATTAGGGGCATTGATTTAGACGACATCACCAATTGTAGGATATTTCCTTCTCTGAAGTAGAATTCTTTATCTATGTATGAAATTAGGTGGGAATCAAAAGGGGTACAATCAATATGGATTTCCCATTGATAGAGTACTTGATACACTATTAGTATGATGATGCCACCACCATATGAGAATAAAGAAATTATATTCCCAAAAATACATTAAATGTTTTATCCTAATGGATTAACATGAACTTGAAATTATATAAACAGTCCCCTAAATAAGGTAATGAGCTTGATTTAGCAATGTATTTTCTCACTCTTATCATACCCTTGATTTTTCAAAGCGAATGGGGACAAATCAGTTTCAGTATAGCCTAAGTGTCAAAGTGCACAAAACTATATATTATTGATTCCAAATCCATTATCAATGAGAGATCAACGAACATCAACACCATATAGTGAATAAGAAATGTACAGGGGGACCTATTAGTCTAGGTATGGTTGTCTCCCTATCTTTATTTGTAAAAGAGATGACCACATGGAATTTTATGGGGTTGGTATCTACATGATTTACTTAATTGTTGGAAACCTAAAATTTAAACTCTTAAGGGATTTGAAGGGACTCAACAAGTTCCTAGGAGAGATCCTTTGGAAAATCAAGATTATCCAAGATTGAAATATTGGTAGAAAAATGGAATTATACTACATGATTTCGTACTTTTAGGCTGGAAGTTTTGTGATTTCCTAAATGAGGAATCTTTTTGGTCTAGGGATTAAGAGTTGAGGTAGTATGTCTTGGTGTTCTCTTTCCCTAATTAGAACTTGAGGTTATTTTTTCATATTTATATTCGATTGAGCTGACCTTCCCACTATTTGGAATTGAATTTATAACTTCTAAATTTTATGTTGATCCTCTAGCATGATTAGAATAAAATGATCCATGAATGTTTGGATAGTATATTTATGTTCCTTGTGATCCCATTAGAGTGAATTTATATGGGTATCTCTAAAATATATGGTCTTAGTTGGCATGTAACATGAACATAAAGATCCATGTTAACCTCATATAGCTAAAACCAATCAACATAAATGAACTCTTACTCCCTATCTCTATTAAGGAGAGATAAAATTATGGGCATATACAACTTATTCATCAGAGAAGGGTTCCAACATATGAATTATTTTGGAAAATTTGTATAAATATTCTAAATCTAATGAGGATTCCAATTGATGGGTCGGTTCCTGTTGAATTGTTTGGAAGGTTGGACCTCCCAGTTATAGTGGAATAAAGTATTAGGGAGTCTTAAATATATTTACTTTGATACGAGTTCCTAATTTTAAACCTATTTCCTGTTATAATGATTTCATTGGTTCATAGAAAGGTAGAATTTTGATGACTATAGTGATGAATTTTCTGATTATTTATTTACCAAACTTCCAAGATACCTTATTTTAAACTTCTCTCTATTCTCATTCATCTTCTAGTAAAGTGGTATAAATACAAGTCACATGTGTTGGTGTTTGGTCCAAATTGACATGTCCATAATATAAAATATTTTAGAGGATGTATTTAAATATGATGAACTTCTAGATGATGTTACCCAATATTTTATGGAAGGGAAAATATTTTTGGGGGTTATAGATTCCAAATTTATTGGGATTTGTGGATCTGGTAGCTTCAACAAGTTCTTTTCCATAACAATGATCAAATACGTAAATAAAATTTTATATTGAAAAGAATAAACATTATTATTTTGATCATTATATGGTGTGAACCACTATTCTATTATCCCTTATTTATGAGTAATTTTATTTTTTAAATTCATTCATGTGGGGGAATCATACTATACTGTGTGGGTTTGGGTGTTGAAGCAAGCATTGGATTCTACTTTCGAGTAAAAACTGTTGTTTCTTCTTTTCCAATCATTTTCACTATTGTAGTTATCACTAGCCAAGTTTTGGGATTGTTTTTTTGAATGAAATATTTCAACCACTATGAAATGATCATGGAATATTCCCTAATATTTTTCCATAATGAGTGACATTTTCAACTCATAATAAATATTATCAATAGAAAGTCCCAAAAAATATTCTCAAGGGAGTTTCAAGTTCAAGGAATAGTTTAAACCCTTACACCTAGAAATAAAATATGGAACCCTTTAATTCTAGTATTTTTTATAGTTTTATAGCTCTAGGGTAGTATTTTTACTCAGTGTTGAATTAAAATGATAGGGGAATTTCTGGTAGAGGTCTTTCCATACTATTGTTGAATTGACTAGTAGATTTCTATACAAAAAAAATGTTGACCCATCAAAAGTTTTCATGAAGAATTTGTGTTTGGATACCTATTTTCTCTTATGGGTCCCCATTATGAGACCACATTGAGATATTAAATGGGTCATATTTTTATCTGGGTCACTAATTCCATTGAATTTTGGGAATGTTGGATTTTCAAAGTTGGGAATAGAAGGAATCATATCTACTAATTTAGGGTATAAATTTTTTTGGGGTTGCATTGGTGAACTCTAACTTTACATTGATTCTATTTGATATTATCTAGATTTAATAGAGTCAATTTTCTCTAATGATATGGTTGGTTCAATAGAAATTTGTGCAGAGGTAGTAAGTTTAACCTGATATAGTCAAATTTCCTATGTTTTTTGTTGAAACTGGTGTGGGTTGGGATGGGGTAGCACAAACTAAATGGTTTTGGAATCTACATCAGTGGAGGTGACTCATAATATTATCTAGTAATTGGGTCTAGGATGATTGGTTTATTTGATTTTGAGTTGTTCATATGGTTGAATTTTACTCTCATCAGTAGAGAGACCACTCTGTGAGGAGGGACATATCATGGATGTGAAATGTGAGTCACTTATTAAGGATTATACATAGTAAGAGTATTTAACATAAGTACATTTTTTATTACTTAAAACCTTTAACTTTTCTTTATATTGGTGAATCACTCATCAGTCGTGGGAGGCTCAATTTATTTAGGTAATTGGTGAGATATGTTCCTATTGTTTGGTGGGTGTGGGAATATGTTCTTGATCATTTCATTGAGTTTCCACCAAGATAGAACTATGAGATTGATTTACAGAGGATGTAATATATGCTCAAAACTATTTATTTTATGTAATATTCCAATAGGTATACTGTGATTCTCTCAAAGTACGTTAACAACCTTGATGAGCATGAACAAGAATATGGTCATGTTCGCTGGTTTCTATCATGGTCTGTTGGAAGGATTCTTTAGGGGAAACAAGGATTTTGGACCACTACCTATTATTATATTCTCTCCATGCCTAGGTATATCTACTATATGATTGGTTTTTAGTGATCAGTGTAGGTATTTCTTGGGTGGAATCCCCATAAGGCTGTTGAGGGAATAATCCAATGTGGTTCTAGTAGCAATGACTTTTGACAAGATCCCTAATAGGTGAATCCCATGCTAGGGTGAGGTCATATTCAACTTCCTTATACACCTAACTAATACAAGTTATGAAACACTTAATGTATTCTTTGTAAATTATTCCAAATTTGTTTAATGTTTTGGAAGGTTCCACCTATAAGACCCCTTGTTTTTATAATTTGTTTTCGAATAAATTAAAATTATTTGATGGTTTTTGTGGTATGAAACACCAAGTTAATATTTACCTAAATGAAAAAATTATGCTAGATTATGGTACAAGAAACAATATGTTTTTCTTTTGTTTCACATAGCATCGAGTTCCTTTGATAGCTTGCATTACATGCATGTCTGAGTTTTTCCAAACTATAATATACTATTAATATTAATATTTAATATAATAATTATCATCTAGTTGTTGGAATGATACGAATGAATAAGATTAATTAACTTATGTAAATATATGTTTTTAACATGTTTATTATCTATCTATTTATTATAAATAATACAATAATCATTTAAAATAAAAATAATTGTTTTCTAAAAAATAGTATCTTTTTTAAATGACGGTTTAATCATGCTTGGAATCGATAATTGAAAATTGAATTTTCCCAGTTTCATAAAATTTATTTTGAAGAATAATCTACATTTTTTAAATTGGAATATAAAAATTATCTTAGGATGAAGTTTTATTATTTTTTTGAGAAGTTTCATTTTTTGAGAAATACTGAAAAAACTGAATTTTAATTGAAAACTACGTTTTTATTTAAATAATTCATAATGTTAACTATATTTTGAACTAGTTTTAAATAAAAAATAGATCAATTTTACATATAGTTATACAATATGGGTCATTGGAATCAATTTCATATTTAATTTTATATAAAAATATTATAATCTATTGAACATTTTGACTTTCAAAACTCAATTTCTCATCATGTCCATGAGATTAATTTTAAATCGAATTATTCTAATTATTTAAATTTAATTTGGAAAAATGGATTACATATTTGGAATCATAATAATTTATAATTCCTAACAAGTAAAACTTAATTTTTTTCCAAAGTGATTAGTGAAAAAAATTAAAATTAATTATAGTGACTAAGATAAAAATGAGTTTACTTAGTGGTTAAACTTAGAATATAAGGTGTAAAATAACCTAACAACTTTTTAAACATAGATTTTCTTGAATTATTTAAACCCTTACCTCCTTAGGATATATATTTATGAGTTAGTGGGATACTATTATTATAAAGTGACCTATATAATAAGTTATGTAATGAACAAGACAAAAAAAGGAACCTTCATTGCCTTTAATATTTATAAAGCTATGGGATAGGGAAAAATCATATTTTTAGTTACAAATATTATTTTTAAAGGTAAATGAGTATTTTTATCATGATAATTTATTTTAAATTATTATATATCAAATAATTACTTTAAATGATTAATAAATTCCAATGCATGAATTATTTAGTCAATAATTAACTAAAATAAATGATACTAAAAATACTAAAAGGGAAGTAAATTAAATAAATTATTATCTTACATTAAAATTTTATATAAATATATCTTTTTATAAAGGCTTTAACTTAAAATATTTAAATTAAATTATTTTATTTCTATTTTTTTAATTCAAAATAAATAAATAATGTTAAAATTGATATTAATGTTCTTTTATAATAAATGATATTTTATTAAATGATTTAAAATTACTAAAAATATTATCCTTTAAAAAGTGATTTTTAAATGTTAATAAATATAATATAAGGTCCATTCATGGATCAATTAATGAAAATTTTAACCCATAAATTGTAAAAACCGTGTTAGCGTGGTTAGGGTTAAATAAGTTTTTTGTGAGTTACTTATGCTTTTGATAAAATTAATTTACAACACATATAGGATTCTTTATTTTATAAATTATATATCATATTTTAAAATTCTATGGTATAAATGTTTTAATAAGTCCCACTTTAATTTATTCAGAATGGATAAATTACCTTGGTTTGAAAATTATTTACCTTAATAAAAACCATAATGGAAAAAATAAGGAAACATAAAAGTTAATGAATAACATTATAAAAATGTTTTTTTTGCATGGTGGAGGTATTTATCAAAAACATATAACATTTAATCCTCTATTATCCAATTTAGGAGCCACATTAGTTAACTAAGACCTCCCAATAGTGAATAATTTTGTGTATTTATAAGAATTCCACTCCTCAACTTTAAAAGGGCACTCACTCTCCCACCTTATTCACACCTCTCAAGCCATCTAGCTCGAAAAAACCCTGATAAAATCACTTAAAAACTTCCGTACACTTATATGAGAATCCATATTTTGGAAATAAATTAATTCTTTTATGGTTTTAGTGAAAACCTAAAGAGGATACCTGAAGAAGAGGCAATGTTCTACTAAATGAATTTTTATTTTATTTGCATGTCCACATCCTTTAATTATTTTTACACCATGATTATATAATAACCTCAATATCTTATATATAATAATATTTTTTTATGATAAGGGTAAAACCTAAATATTTAAGCACTTACATAGAACTGGTTATGAAATCATCATTCGTGTGTACGAAGGACTACCGTCTCGCGAACCGATGTTGTTTATTTTTCCATTTCCACCTTTAAAGGTTGGGAATACTGATAGAAATACTGTTTATATATTATATATATGGTATATATGATGTCATTATTCTTCTTTAATTATTATATAACACACACCTTCATACTTTCTATTTTATGGGAATATGGTAACGTCGTTCCGGTGTACGACGGACTACCGCCTCAAGAAGCAATGTGATTCTTTCATAATTTACGTTGAATGTATTAAGGATGGGTTAAAAAGAAATATATTACACACATGACAAAAAAATTATTCTAGAATTATAATATATATATACATATCATTTACTTTTCTTTATTTCAATATGATAAGAAAATGGAAACAAAGTTTATGCATATGTACGACCTACCATCTCAATAAACAATATATTCCATTTCCTATTTTTATATTTTATTGATTATTATAAATAATTATATACTTAATATACATGATATTTATATCATGTTTATCATTATTTATATGATTAAATCATTATTAATGTAATATAAACAAAAATAAAACCAATCAAAACTTATAAGAAAGACACAACCATTTTTACCTGAAAGGAAACTTTAACATAAAATTGTCAATAAATGGGTAATAAAAGGTCATGAGAAAATAATATAGGGTATGATATATATGAATAAGGTTATATAATATATTTATAATAAACTTATATTTATTATACTGTAATTTTGAATGAGTATGACGAGAGTCATGACTTAAGGTAAGGGGATTTCTAGTCTCACTTTTATTTCTGAGAGACTTATTCCATTTTCACCACTCGTTTCATTTTTGTGTTGTATATATTTCCCCACGACATGATATATCATGAATCTAACTATTTTCCTAATAATTAATGTTTCCAAATATGTCAGTCATTCATGTGGTTTACATTTCAAAAGTTACCAAATCAGTGAAGGATTTTTGTCTCAATTTTCTTTCCCTGAGACGTATGTTTGGATATGCACCTATATTATTTCATGAAGTGTATATATAGCCCCTTTGACATGTAATATCATGTATTTATATATAATAATTATAGTTTAAGTTCCATTTTATGTTATGTATTCTTAGGGATTATGATTCAAGGTTACCAAAGTGGAAATAATATTATGTTACAATATCATTATTTATCGGGATTGATAATGATTATGCTTCTAATGATAAAATATTTTGATTTATATCTCAATAATTCTCATGGATTTTATTCTACAATATTTATTCATGATATCTTCATGTAATGGTACCATTTTCCCACTCTTGGGTACTTAAAAAAAATTAATATAGTGTTTTTATGAAAATACGAACTTATTTTTCTCTTCGGTCAGAAATATGTTTTATTCAAAAAACATGTTTTCTAAAAATATTTAATTGAAAATTTTAAATTATATTTTATGATAATTTTCATGGAAAAATATTTTCAAAATGTTTTTATGTTTTTATAAATTTTTTTAAATGAATTTTCAAATCTTTCTTTTTAAGTTTAAATGTTATTTAAAAAAAGGATTTTGATGATGTTTTATGAAAGTGACTTTTAAAGAAAGGTTATTTTACTTAAGAAATTTTCCAAGTGATATTTTTAAATATTTATCAATCTAATATGAAATAATTTGATATAATTTATACTTTATTAGGGATATTATCCAAGGACACCAATCATATTATTTCTCTAAATGGTTTATGTTTTGATGGCATGATGTTTATGAATCTCGTTTCTCTTCCACAGGCTATACCATGTTAAAATTAGTATGAAACCCACTTCTTTTCATGGGTTATTCTATGATGAAATGATTATGAAAATTGTCTCTTATTCATAGGTTATAATATGATTAAATTTTTATGATGCCCATTTTATTTCAAAGGTTATGATATGATGAATATTTTTAATATTGTGTCACACATATATATGATTTTATTATGTGATGGGTGTGATATATATCTCCCTATAATGCCTTGGGTAATGATAAATTCTATATGAGCTAAGAGGGTACACAGGTTTTTATCCCATTACAAAATATGAGGGTACACATGTGTTTATCCCAATCCCAACGAAGAGGGTACATAGGTGTTTAGACCAATCCCAAATATGAGGGTTCATGGGTGTTTAGAACAAGAACAAAGATGAGGGTACATGGTTATTTAGCCCAGTAATATAAAGGAGGGTACACAAAGTGTTCATCCCAAGCTTGAAGTAGGTAAATGGGTGGTTATCCCAAACCGAACATGTTATGAATGTCTTGGTGGGTATCCTTAACATAAGGTTTTACATGCTTGTGTGTATTCGGAAAATTCCATGTCTTATTATCTCATGGATCAAGTCCTTTGATTCCCTTATAAATCATGTTTTATGAACTATCGATCTTTATTCTATGAATCATGATTATGATCTTTGATATATAGAGTATGGTTCTCAAATTTTATTATCATGTTCTCATACCCTTATATTCATGTTATTCTTACATATCTCCTTTATTTACCCCTTATAACCATCTGAGATGACCCTTTATTATGTTTCCATTCCCTAGGTTATGAAGAAAAGTCTAATGTAGGAGTAATAAATGGGAATATATTTGTGGGAAACATCGAATATTTTTAATTATATTAGAATATTGTGTTACAAGTTTCCAAAGACACTAAACTATTATGGTCCTCAAACATGTGATAATGTAATTTAATTAATTTTCATAAGAAATGATGTAATATCCAAGTATGTTAATCATGGGTCCTAATAGTCAGTATAAAATAAACGTTTTAGTCAACCTTTAGAAACTAGGATAATAAATCCGTAGGGATATACCTAGGGATAATTCTAAGGATATGTCTAGGGATGTATCTAAGGATAAGTGTAAGGATGAGTCAAAGAATCGAAAATGTAATGGAATTTTTGAAAAGGATATAAAATTATTTCCTATAAACAAATCCCTATTTGGATATTATAAGTGGATGTGGATTTGGTACATATGAACCTTGTGTGAACAACCCCAAAACACCATATTGATATAACTTTATTGTTAACTAGTGCATGACAATGTGACTTGATACACACCTAGTTTGACAATCTTAGGGGATATGATTTGGAAATTCACAAACTCAATACGAACAATCATGGAAGATTTAAATTGAATACAAATATAAATAAACTAGGATAAACCTAATGTTTCATAGATTAAATAATAAGGCATCATGATTTAGACATTCTATAACTTATTTTTTCATGATCTTGTGGTTCCCTCCTATGATTAGTGTTTCTCATACTATATTTTTTGTATTAGTTAATAGATAAACTCAAAGGAACCATGTTAATGAGGAATGCAATAGATAATGCAATGATTATACTGTTGAGAAACTGAATGATATGAGATATGAAATGAAAAACCATGTTGCTATTCTCACACAACATTATCGAGCCATGGATCATGGTTAACATAAAAAACAAGAAATGGATGTAACAATGCTATGTTAATTCCTTCATGAGGTAAAACCCACCTTCTTTTGGTGGTTCCATTGATTTGTTAGTTTCTGAGAAATGGATCAGTACCACTGAAAATATATTTTTTATTATCTAGTGTTCATAGAATGAAAAATTCACTTTTTTTCTACCATCTAGAACGTGAGATAGATCAATGGTGGAATATTATCAAGAATACAAAGTGACAAGATTGAATTGACTCGATGGATTGCTATGAGTTCAATAACTTATTTTTTCAATAAGAAAGTTCTTCAAATTATTCGTATAAAGATGGAGAAGGAATTAATAGATCTTAAGCTAAAGGATTATGAATCTATTGATGTATATGAAGAAAATTTTACAAGAATTACAATGTACTCTTCGGGTATTATCAGTCATCCTGAAAGTAAGATTAACCTGTTATTAAATGTCTTAAAGCCAAATATATAAAAGGAACTATCCATAGGGGTTCTTGGTTACTATAAAGAGATTCTTATATGTGATATAAAATTGGAAATGGAGGTTGGAGTAAATTATTAGTCTCGTGGTTTTGTTAAGAAGATAAAACTTTAATTCAAAGTAAAATTTAATAAATATGAAGAGAAGAAGATGGACTTTACTTGATTCTCAATGTGTGGGAAGAAACATGGAGGGAATTTCCTTAATAATTCTAGTAAATGTTTTATGTATGTAAAATAAGGTTATCGTTTGGGTGAATACTAAGGTGACAGGAAAAAGTTATTAAATGATGAGAATAATGAGAAAGCTCCACAGAAGATACCTCCCATAATTTAGTGTTTCAAATTCAAGGAGTTTTGGAATTTATTCTAATAAGTTCCCCAATCCAAGGACAAACTTAGATGATAAGACACAACAAACCCTAAAGAAAAATAATAGTAGGAAGGATTATTCCATCATAATGGATGAAGTGAACCATGATTACTAGGGAACTCTTATCCTCACCTACTAATTTGAGAATTTCATGTTTGATTTTTTAAGAATGACCCCCTATGAAAATAATATTGTTCATAAATAATTGAAATTTCTTGTGATTATCTACAAGGATTATAGAATAATGAAATAAAATATTTTATTAGTATAAAAATGAACTCAATATTCAAATGAAAATGTTTTTCTATAATATAGGATCTTATATAATGAATAAAGGATGAATTAATATATGGAAGTGTATATTTCTCTATCTAATATTAACTTAAGAGTTATGGATTACATCATGGGTTTATAAATGTAAGGTTGAAAATAAGTTCAGAGAGTTATACACCCCCTATTTAATCTTTACATGATTGTATTTTATCAAGATTAACGATATTTTAAGAGAGATTTATGGTAATTCTGGTTATCACCAAGCTTAATGAGAATATATGACCATGATATTCACATTTATGGAATGAGACTATTAAGAAAAACTTAATGATATTTGGAGGACATATATTATTTTTATTTTGGTCAATTAAGAAAACTTCTTTATAAACCCTAAATTTTAGAAGGGTTACAAGGTTAACCATTTATGGAATGGTTTATGTTGAACTTCAGACGAGGTTTTTGTGATTAATTTACTTAATTCTCTATATGAATATTTTTGAATAGTTTATAACACATGATAACCATTTTGGTTTTGGGAAATAGTTACAGATAAAAACTAATACCTTTCCCTCCTTTATGGCTCTTATGATCCATTAAAAGTGAATTTTACTACTTTAGGTTTAAAAAAATTCTTTCCTAAATATTCATTTCCTAGAATAAGAGATGAATTGAAAATTGATTGAAGAAAACCAAAGGATTAAATAATTCTTATTAAATAGAATCATATCATGAAATTATATTTCATTATATTATTATATATTAAAATAATTCCCCATATTTTGGATAGGGGTCTTGGAAGAAAAATATTATCCCAATACCTTCATGTATGATGAACTGATGATATTTTTAGTCATCAAATATTTTTGGTTTTGAGCCCCTTAAATTTCCATTTATCATGCAATTTCTTATGATAAATGGCCTCAATCACTCTCTATAATTATTTATTCTTTTCTTTTATGTCTACATATTCACTTTCCACCTATGTTCTCCTATGTAGAAACCTAGTAATGAGTTACTTTGGGTAAGAATTGTGTTTCTAATTTTCCCATTTCAAAGGAAGTTTTAAAATTAATTTATATGATGTGGGTTTCTAAGAAAGTAAATTTCAATAATTAAACCTTTGATGGACCAAAATAATTTCAAGGGGAGAAATTAATTTTAATGGGGGTAGAATGTAACACCCTGAGTTTTTACAAATTATTATTATTATTTCAAATAAATTAAAATTATTTGATGGTTTGTGTAATGCCTCGACCCCAATTACATAGAATCAGTGAATTGTTACATAACATTGACATAATATAAAGAATCATTTCCCGAAAGACCGATTAGTTTAGTATAATTGGAAGTACTAGATACATACAAAAGTTTTATATTACATCATGAAATGAAAAAAACAACATTGTGTCCCTTTTGAACACTCTTATATCCCTTAGAATATTCCTGTAGGTTAATTGTAATATACTTCTTTGTGTCCTAGAAAAAACAAAACAAAATAAAGGGGTGAGCTCAGATGCTCAGTAAGGATAACAATATAGAGGAAACAATCGTAAATAAGAATAAACATTTAAGGCAATGTATAAGACTAGAACAGAAGCCTTTTAAACTTAAACTTCAGCATAATATGGAAAAGATAAATCAAATAATTACATTTACTTATTTAGTTGGATGTTATACTAGTCTAATAATCACATGTAATATCAATAGCCAATTTCATTATAATGAAATTCATAATTCCGGACATCCTAACCACAAAGTCAAGGCCTCGTGCCAAGACTATAAATAATATTTTTTCAAGGCCTTGTTCCAAGACCCTAGTTTTCTCATGAGACCTACCTATGCATCGAGGAGCTGTAGAGGGATCCACCCATCACTTACTAAGTCCAATTTATTCCTCATATTAATGCGTGAAATATATTATAAACATTCATATTAAAAATAGCATACAAAATGTCAATATTTTAACCACAAACCATGAATGGCATAAAAATAGAACATCCACTGTCAAACACAACTCATTCAATATAATATGGATGATTTTATTATGATAAATAAACCTCAATCAAGAATAAAATACACTGAAAAATATTGATATAGATTAAAATAGTCATTAAAACTATTTGAGAGAAATATCCAATTTTTCTTGAAAACATTTAAATGTCGCACTATTTATAAAAGAAGTTGTTTAAAATAGATTTTTGAATCAAAGTGTCCCATACCACTTTGACAGTTTTAAAAGTAATTTTAATTTCAAAACATTTATATCCATATAAATAAATACTTAAAAACATTTTTAAAAAATGGACATTAATGAGAAATATTTAGAAGAATAAATATTTAAAATATTTAAAACAATATTTTAGTTAAAGAGTTATTAACCAAATAAGAGACACTTGAATACAAGTAATTGAGGAATAAAATTCATCAAAATATTATGATATCATGAGAATAAAGAGATTAATGATATATTATGTCAAAGGTCAGTATATACACCATATAAAAGTGAATTGGTGCATAATGACAAAGAGATCTCAAAGGAATGTAAATTGAGACGAAATACCTTATAAATACTGTATACTTAGGTTAAGGATGAATCAATTACAAAATTATGCATGAAAAATATAAATACACTCAATATAATTGGATATTCAGTGTAAATAAATCATATTATATTCACACATATTCTTGTAAGAACAAAACCAATGACTTTTATGTTTAACTCAATGAATGGAAATTTAGTTAAGATTACCCTTAAAAATTCATATCAATAGAATGTGAATTCATCAATGGAATGATTATGTTTATCCAATATATTTCAATATAAAGTGGAGTGGAAATTACTAAATAAATAATAAATAGTTATTCCACACATAATCTTGGAGTAATATAATCAATGAAGTATGCATAAAGCCCAATGAGTGGAAATTGAAATTTGAAATTCCCTTACCGATTTGGTAAATCACGAAGAAAACACCCCATGAAAGAAGTATCATAAAATGAATATGTAAATACCCATAAATTAAAGTATATTAAACAAAGAATACAATCATGCGCAGTACATAAACCACACAAAAGGAAATAGTGGCAGTATAACATAAATCTCACGGGAATAAGAAGTGAGATGAAAACTCATTTCCTTGTAATTTTCCTTAGTCGAGGGTAAGTTAACCTCCTGTATAATAGTTAAATAATTTTAATTAAATTATAAAAGAACCACATATATAAATATGATATCATATATGATCTTCTAATATTGCTTTGTTAATAATATTCTAGTAGTATCATTGTTTCAGGTGTTAACTAATTCGTTTTCCTTTATATGTTTTGTTATGTAAGTCATGTTTTTAGAGATAGGATGTATTCGATTCATATCCAGAATGATATCAAGTAATTAAAAATTATTTTTAACCATCAAATGAAAATTAGTCTTTAATGGTTACAACGGGGAACAACATCTCATCGCATCGTGGAGACGGTAAGCCGTACGTACGCACGGGGGATAATATCATTCTTTTGATGGTGATATCATATATAATTGGATGGAATATCATATATAAAGAATAATTAACATGTTATATTTATTATTAACATCAGTTATACTCATTATTATTCCCATCCAAACAATTAATTTTTTGAATAATAGACTACACTACTACGTGGAGACGGTAAGCCGTATATACACACATATGGTGACTTTGTCATTTATCGGATGGATAGAATAACGAATATGGTAGTAAAATATTTATAATAACATCACATTATGTAGGAGGTAACAGAGTTATTATTTTGGAATGTAATAAACAAAGAAATAGGAAGTGGAAGAAGAAAATAACTTGAAAGAGGATGGTGAAATTATTACCTCTTCTTCAGGTGCTTCCTTTGGATTTGATCAAAATGGATCCTTAGGTTGGATTTATGATCAAATTAAGGACTCATGGATGTAGTAATAGTAGTTCAGAGGATATTTGGGTAGGGTTTTTCGGAGACAAATGGCTTTGGAGGTGTAACATTTAGAGAAGGGGAAGTACCCTTTTATAAGAGAGGTGAGGGTCGCTTTAGGAAAACCTTGATATATTATTTTATTATAAATCATTTTCATTTTATAATGGATCCAAATTGATTTATTTCAAATATAAGGTGGGTATGGGTCGAAATCCTTTCAACCAATAGGTTTTAGAAAAGTTATGTTACCATGTTAACCTTATCTTTTAGATTTAACTATTAGTTAAATTGTTTAACTTTTACCGTGTCTTGTTGTATTCTTACACTATATGGTTAATAAACATACTCTAAACTTCCAAGATAACCTCAGGTGGTTAATTAATGACATATATTATATTATTTAATCCCCTTTTCTGAACCTAATAGTTTTAGGAATTTTATATAAACCAATAATATAGTATTTTCTATAAAAACTCATTTAGGTCAATTTTGGCAGTATTTAGTATTTAGTTTTTATAAAAATCATAACAGAATGATTTCTTGGAAAAAAAATTATTTAATTACCCATAAAATGTCCTATTAACCTAGAAAATCAGTTTAATTTATCATAATTTTCAAATTACATTTATTTGGATATTTATTATATCAATTATTTTAATCTTTAATTAATAAGGTAATGACTTAATCATCATTGTGTCATAAATAAATTTAATTATTTAATTTCTAAAAATTATAAATAAAATACCATTATGTCGGAAATATTTTAAGATTTATAGTGAATATTTATAGTCGAATTTATCTTTTTTATAACCCTATATTAAAAATAGTTTTGTTATTAAACTTTGAATTTAACACTTTTAACTATTTTTTAAATAAAATAATAATAAATGTCCTAATCTAATCCAAGTGGTCCCAAAGGATAATATTTTATTCCTGTGGTTGTTTTTGGTCAAATTAAACTTATCAAATAGAATTAGGACATGTGTTATGGTAATTATAATATCATTTTTACCTTTAATTACCATATTTACTTTTAACCTTGGTAAATAAAAGTCAAAAGGTAATGTTCACCAAAAATTATTTTCATCTTATTGAACAAAATTTCACTTAATGATTTCAACCATGTCTCTAGGATATTTTTAAATTCAACTCATAGAAGTGGTAAATTTATGTTTTATGCAAATTTGCTAATGCTCCTAGAAGGTGGGTAAAAGAAGGTAAAAAGTTCAATAAAATTTTATACATCTAATTTTATTATAAAAATTACTCCAATGAATAAAATTGAACTAATATAGGTATTATGTTTATATATTAACTTAAATAAATAAATAAAATAATTATTTAAATAAAAAGTTGATTTTTAAACAATAACGTAGTGTTTTTCACTATTCATCAAAAATTGAAAGTTTTCAGAAAAATACCAAAAATTTACCCAACTCTAATTTTGATATTCCAAATTAAAAAATTAATTCTATTTTAACAAATTAAAAACATGTAAGTATAATTAACTAATTTAAATCTAATTCCCGTTGTCAAAACCAAAAAAGCGGGTTTTTAAGAAGTAAAAACTATCCAAAGATTGATATGTGTTTATGTCAAATTTAAATGTGAAATTACTTATAATGGCTTACATTGTATTAAATGATAATAATATAATCTGATTATACTTCTAAACCATTAAAATTCATAATTTAGCACTATAAAGTATTTCGATTAAAAAGTTGTTTTCAATTAAAATTTAGTATTTTCCACTATTAATCAAAATATGAATGTTATCAGAAAAGTACCAAAAATTTATCCAAAATAAATTTTTATATACCAATTGTAAAGAAGAATATAATTTCATTAAATTGAATATATAAAAGTTTCAAATATTGATTTTAAAGGGGTTCTCCATTAAAAGGTGGTAAAATTGCTTTTTTGAAAAATACTTCTTTTATCTGAAAAAATGAATTTGTTTTTATATTTTGTCTAAGAAACATATAATATTGATTCTAAAATAATTTGGAGTATATAAAATTCATAAATCTGTTAATACTATTCATAATTTTTTTTTCAATGGCAAGTTTGGTTAGTCGTGGTGCGCTCGAACTTGGGGTTGCGTGTAGTGCAAGCTATTGAATTACTTTAAAGAAAATAACTTACTATGAACTATTGGGGTGTTACATTCTTCCCCCTTTTGTAAATTGATTCCTTGCAATTTTAAAATTGGGCTTGGGAACATCATTGAAAGTCCCACATTAGAAAAAGAGTCAATAAAACTATCACTTTAAAAGAAATAAAGAGAAGTACAAAGGTGACCCAAGATAACCCATAATAGGATTCCATATAGGAAAAAATGGATATGGAAGATAAACTAAGTTTCAAGTTCTGATGGAGAGTGATAAAAAACATGATCAGGAGAAAGTTAACAACGAGAAAACCACAAACTTGTGATAGGGTAAACAGTCATTAGTTTCCTAGTAGGAAAAGTAAACGGATAACGTTTTTTGTTTTAAGTTCCATTTCATAAAGTTGAAGAATTTATTTATGATATTGAGTAAGAACATAAAGAGATATACTTACTTTTTAAGTACAGTTTCATCCTTTAATAAATTTCTACCACAAACTCATCTTTTTTTCCCCAAGCGATGAGTATTCAAGATGACTTGGTCACACCTAAAGTGCTAGAATCAAATTCTAGAGAATCAACTGATCCACAAAGGATAAAAAATATATTTCCCTTGTATTTAGAGAATAACCAAAACCAGAATGGTTAGTACCAGATCAGATGATCCAAAAAAGGATAATCCTTTAGAGAAATAAATACTAATCTTAATTTCTAAAATTAAACCAACTATACCCAAAGTTCAATAAATACCATTCAATAAACAATTTTCCTTAAAATCCTTCAATATAATCCAAACTAATATTGAATCTCAAAACATAGAAGAATTTTATTACATAGTTTTCGACTTTAAATTGTATCTCCAAATAACATCAACTACTCTTAAAGTCACATACTTAAAATTAATTAACCTAATCACATATTCTCTATGACAGGTTAATAATTTCCATAAATAACCCAAATAGCTATAAATACACAATAAAAACATTGATAAAAATACACCATTACTGGTCAAATTAAATCCCGTAGTATTCTATTTTCCTTAGGCATATTGTGTTCCCAACAGATCTAACGTCTTCCAAAATAACATTTATCACTTTATCACCAAATCATTTCCCTATACTATGGATATCCATTTGATAAGACATAAGATCAAAAATAAACCTATTATTGATCAATAAAATCATTTAACTAAAAAGAATTATTCCACTTACCAGGTACTTCACATAGTCCAGTGGTAGGCGATAAATCCTAATCACACTCTAGTTGTGGGTTTTCTTCCCGTAACTTTGTCCGACGCGACGGGTTGTCACACGGTCTGTGTGTTGTCCTTTTTCGAAAAATATTTTTATAACATTCCCAAAATGAGATAAATTCCTCAAAATAACTATAACACAATTTAAACACAAATTTTATCTCGTACCTCACATTTTTCATCCCAAAAATTAATAACCTACAATTACATAAATTAAAGGATCATATAAACAAAAATGGTTCTTTATAACTATTTCAACAAAAGAATAGATAATTCTTCCTCAAATAGCATTTTCACATAACAACTAAATGGTTATACATACAAGAGAATAATATTCCAAAGTAATCCCATACTTTTAAACATTTCTCCATCCATTTATTTCCACATAGGTTCTTCCTTGACATAGAGGTTATCCTATATAATAGGGAATTGACTCAGGTACTTCCAAGGTCCCTTACATTTAAAGAAAATGACTTTAATTGGATTATTAGGATCATTTTTATTTTCTTCCATAATACTCTTCATTTTTTCTCATAAATTCTTTACTTTATATCCTTATTTCCCCCACATAAAGCATTTCTTTGTTCTATTGAGACACTTTCCTATGTGTCTCCTTCCACATTTCCTACAAGATGAAAATTGAGCTTTATTTTCTCCATGGTCTCCACCGTTGGAGAACTTATCATTCACCACCTTTCTCTTTTTTGTTGAGTCCAGGAGTTGGTTAATATATATGTTTTTGATCATATTGTTGGAAAACTGATTCGGAATGAACACAATATCTTTTACACCTATAAATATTTCATTTAGTTGATCATTTCCACCATGGTTACCACCTTGTACATCATTTTCAATGTTACTATGACTACCTTGGAATCCAACAATAGACTAACATAAGAAATCATAGTGTGAGTCAAAAAACCATTTAGAGAATATCATAACACCTTATTTTCAATCTAAAACACCTTAGGATTAACCCAGTTTATTTATTATCATCTTATATTAAAATCATTCAAATTAGTTTGTAAAGAAAATGTGAACTCTTCGAAGCATATCCCTTGGGAGTGTCGTAACCAAGAGTGTAGCAAGGCACATTGTCATGTACCAGGATACCCCGGGTCAAGCCTGAAACTCCTTGTCAGAGTTTTCACTCCTAGGAACATCTGTGCTAGATCCACCTCTACCGGCTCGTATCTAGAGAGGGATGTATTGCTTGGAAAACCTACATAATATTTACATTACCAAATTTTTTGGATGTTCTTATATACTAATCATCAATGTCTATCTTAGGGTAGTGTTTTCTAATCAGAGTTTTTCTAAATCTAGCTTCCATGGTTTGTACTAAACTTCCTATGATACCAACTGTAACGCCCCGACACCAGTTACCTAGAATCGGTGCATTATTACATAAAATTGGCATGATATAAAGAATCATATCTCAAAATACTGATCAGTTTAGTAGCCTAATAAATACAAGATACATACAAAAGTTTTACATTACATCATGAAATAAAGAAAAAAACATTGTGTCTCCTTTGCACACTCTTATATCCCTTAGCCTATTCATGGAAGTTAATCCTAATATAATTCTTTGCATCTTAGAAAAAATAAAACATAATAAAGGGGTGAGCTCAGTTACTCAGTAAGGATAACAATATTGTGGAAACGGTCATAAATAAGAATAAACATTTAATGCAATGTATAAGACTAAAACACAAGCCTTTTAAACTTAATATTCCACATAACATGGAAAATATAAATCAAATAATTCCATTTAATTATTCACATGGATATTATACTAGTCTAACAATCACATGTAATATCAATATCCAATTTCATAATGATGGAATTCATAATGCTGGACATCAAAACCACATAGTCAAGGCCTCATGCCAAGACTACAATTAAGATTTTTTCAAGGCCTTGTGCCAAGACACTAGTTTGTCTCATGAGACCTACCAATGCATAGAGGAGCTATAGAAGGCTCCAAACATCAGTTAATAAGTCCAATGCCTACTTCATATGAAATAGTGAAACATAATCTAAACATTCGTATTAAAACTAGCAGAAAAATGTCAATATTTTAACCACAAACCATGAATGGCATAAAAATAGCACATCCAAAGTCAAACATAACTCATTCAATAAAATATAAATTATTTTATTATGATAAATAATCCTAAATCAAGAATAAAATACACTGAAGGATATTGAAATAGATGAAAGTAGTCATTCAAACTATTTGAAAGAAATATTCCCTTTTTATTGAAAATATTTAAATGTGGCACTATTTATCAAAGAAGTTGTTTAAAACATATTTTTTTAATAAAAGTGTCTCATACCACTTAGGAACATTTAAAAGTAATTTTAATTTCAAAAAATTTATGTACATATAAATAAATACTTAAAACCATTTTTAAAACATGGACATTAATGAGAAATATTTAGAAGAATAAATATTTAAAACATTTAAAAAAATATTTTAGTTAAAGAGTTCCTAACCAAATAAGAGACGTTTGAATACAAGTAATTGAGGAATAACATTAATAAAAACATTATAATATCATGATAATAAAGGGATTAATGACATAATATGTCAAAGGTCAGTATATACACCATATAAAAGTGAATTAGTGCATAACGACAAAGAGATATCAATGGAATGTAAATTGAGACGAAATACCATATAAAGACCGTATCTTGAGATTAAGGATGAATCAATTACATAATTATGTGTGAAAAATATAAATACACTCAATATAATTAGATATTAAGTTTAAATCAATTAGATTACATTCACACATATTCTTGTAAGAATAAAACCAATGACTTTGATGTTTAACTCAATGAATGGAAATTGAGTTAAGATTACCCTTAAAAATTCAAATCAATGGAATGGGAAATTATCAATGGAGTGATTATGTATATCAAAGATATATACATAGAAAGTGGAGTGGGAATTACCACATAAATAATAAATAGTGATTCCACACATAATATTGGAGTAAAATAATCAATGAAGTATACGTAAAGCCCAATGAGTGGAAATTGAAATTTGAAATTCCCTTACCGATATGATAACTTACGAAACATACACCCCATGAAATAAGTATCATAAAATGAAGATGTAAATACCCATTAATTAAATTATATTACACAAATAATACAATCATGGGCAGTACATACACCACACAAAAGGAAATAGTTACAATATAGCATGAATCTCACGGGAATAAGGAGTGAGATGAAAACCCCTTTCCTTTTACTTTTCCTTAGTCGAGGGTAAGTTAACCTCCGGTATAATAGTTAAATAATTTTTATTAAATTATAAAATAACCACATATATCAATATGATATCATATATGATCTTCTAATATTTCTTTGTTAATAATATTTTAGCAGTATCATTGTTTCGGGTGTTAACAGATTCATTTTCCTTTATATGTTTTGTTACTTAAGTCATGTTTGTTATGGATAGGATGTATTTGATTCATATCCAGAATGATATCAAGTCTTTAAAAATTATTTTTAACCATCAAATGAAAATTATTCTAGAATGGTTATAATGGGGAATGAGATCTCATTGCGTTGTGGAGACAGTAAGCCGTACGTACGTACGAGTGACAATATCATTCTTTTGATAGTGAAATCATATATAATTGGATGGAATATCATATTTACAGAATCATTAAAATTTTATATTTATTATTAACATCAGTTTTACTCATTATTATTCCCATCCAAATAATGATGTTTTTGAATAAAAAACTACACCACTATGTGGAGATGGTAAGCCGTACGTACGCACATATGGTGACTTTGTCATTTATAGGATAGATAAAATAATGAATATGGTAGTGAAATATTTATAATAACATCAAAGTATGTAGGATATACATGAGTTATTATTTTGTTATAGAATAAATAAATAAATAGGAAGTGGAAGAAGAAAAGAACTTGAAAGAGGGTGGTGAAAGTATTACCTCTTCTTCGGGTGCTTCCTTTTGATTTGACCAAAAGGGATTTTTAGGTTGGATTTATGATCAAAGTAAGGACTCTAGGATGTAGTTAATGTTTTTGGGAGGATATTTGGACAAGGATTTTCCAAATAAAATGGCTCTGGTGGTGTGAAATTAAGAGAAGGGGAAGTACCCTTTTATAAGAGAGGTGAGGGTCGCTTTAGGAAAACTATGAAATATTATTTTATTATAAATAATTTTTGGTTTCTTATGGATCCTAATTTATTTATTTCGAAGATAAAGTGGATATGGGTCGAAATATTCTTAATAAATTGGTTTTATAAAAGTTTAGGTTACCATATTAAGCTTATCTTTTAGATTTAACTATTAGTTAAATAGTTTAACTTTTATCGTGTCTTCTTGTATTCTTACACTATATGGTTAATAAACTTACTCTAAAATTCCAAGAGAACCTCAAGTGGTTCATTAATGACATATATAATATTATTTAATCCTTTTGGCCAAACCTTATATTTTTAGAAATATTATATCAAATAATAATATAGTATTTGTTTTTAAACCTCATTTAGGTCAATTTTGACACTATTTAGTATTTGGTTTTTCTGAAAATCATAACATCATTATTACTTTGAAAAAATATTATTTAATCAACCCTAATATTTCATATTAACTTAATTTTTTTTTGTAATTTATCAAAAGTTTCAAATTACATTTATTTGGATATTTATAATATCAATTATTTTAATATTTCATTAATAAGGTAATTAATTCATCATCATTGTGTCATAGATAAATTTAATTATTTAATTTCTAAAAATCATAAATCAAATACCACTATGTAGTAAATTTTTATATATTTTTAATTAATATTTATAGTCTAATTTATCTTATTTATATCCCTATATTAAAAATACTTTTGTTACTAAACTTTGAATTTAACACTTTTAACTCTTCTTTAAATAAAATAATAATAAATTTCATAATCTAATCCAAGTAGGCCAAAAGGATCATATTTTATTATTAAGGTTGTTTATTATTGAATTAAACTTATCCAATATAATTATATCATTCGTTAGGGTAATTATAATATCATTTTTACCTTTAATTACTTTATTTACTTTAAACTGTGGTAAATAAAAGTCAAAAGTTACTATTAAAGAAAAATTATTTTGATCTTATTAAACCAAATTTTACTTAATTATGTAAACCGTGTCTCTATTATTTTTTTTAAATTCAATTCACAGAAGTTGTAAAATTAGGTTTTATGCAAATTTGAAAATGATCCTAGAAGGTGGGTAAAAGATGGTAAAAAGTTCAATAATATTTTATACATCTAATTTTATTATAAAAATAACTCCAATGAATAAAATTATAGTAATATAGGTATTATGTATCTATATTAACTTAAATAAATGATATAAATAAATATTTAAATAAAAATTCTATTTTTAAACAATAACATAGTGTTTTTCAATATTCATCAAAAATTGAAAGTTTTCAGAAAAATACCAAAACATCACCCTAAGCTAATTTTGGTATTAAAAATTCAAAAATGAATTTTATTTTACCAAATTAAAAACATATAAGTAAAATTAATTAATTTAAAACTAATTCCCACTGTCAAAACTAAAAAAGTGAGTTTTTAAGAAGTAAAAAATGTCAAGAGATTGATATGTGTTTATGTCAAATTTAACTGTGAAATTACTTATAATGTACGAAATTGTATTAAATGATAAAAATATAATCTTATTATAATTACAATCCATTCAAATGCATAATTTAACACTATAAATTATTTTGATTAAAAAAGTTTTTTTTTCAATTAAAATTTAGTATTTTTCACTATTCATCAAAATATGAATGTTATAAGAAAAGTTCCAAAAATTTATCCCAAATGAATTTTTATTTCCCGATTCTAAAGAATAATTTAATTTAATTTAATTTAATATATAAAAGTTTCAAATATATATTTTAAAAAGGGTTTTCCATTAAAAGGTGGTAAAATTTCATTTTTGAAAAATACTTCTTCTATATGAAAAAATGAATTTGTTTTTATATTATGTTTAAGAAACACATAATATGGATTCTAAAATTAAATAGAGTATATAAAATTCAAAATTAATTTAATAATATTAATATCTGCATTTTGAATGGCTATTTTGGTAAGTCATGGTGTGCTCAAACTTGGTGTTGCGTGTAGCACAAACTATTTAATTAATTTGAAGAAAATCACTTACTATAAAATCTTGCGGTGTTACAGTTTTAATTGTACACAAAACAAAGTTAATATTAGACTAAAAAAACCCTGAGAATATATTGTGGTACGTGAAACACTACGTTTTTATTATGTGACAAACAATACTAAGTTCCTTTTATAGCTTGCATTACACGCAAGGTCGAGTTTTACCAAACTATAATATACTATTAACATTATTATTTAATATAATAGTTATCACCTAGCCATTGGAATGGAGGGAATGAATTGGATTAACTAAATTATGAAAATAAACAGTTTTTATATTTTTATTAGTTATTTATTTCATATAAATAAAATAATAAACATTTAAAATAAAAATAAATGTTTTTTAAAAAATAGTATCTTTTTTAAATAATGGTTTAATCGGGCTTGGTGTACACAATTTATAATTATATTTTACCAATTTTATAAAGTTTATTTAATAAAATAAAAATATTTCTTGGAATAATAATATAAAAAATATTTTAGGGTGATATTTTTTGTATTCTTTTGGGAAGTTTCATTTTTTCTGAATAGTGAAAAATACTAAATTTTAATTGAAAAATGTATTTTTATTTAAATAATTTACAATGTTAAACTATATTTTTATTTTATTTGAAAGTAGAAATAAATAAATTATACATATATTATTAAAATATAGGCCATTTGACCCATTTTAACGTTTAGTTTTGATATAAATACATTATAAACTTTTGGACATTTTCACTTTAAAAACCCGCTTTCACATCACATCGACGGGATTAATTTTAAATAAAATTCTGAAAATTTGTTTAATTGAATTTGGAAAAAAGGATTCCATATTTTGAATTATAATAATTTATAAAGTTTAATAAGGCCAAATTATTTTTATCAAAGTCATTAGTAAAAATAATTAAAATTAATTACAACGATTAAGGTACAAATGAGTTTACTTAGTGGTTAAACTTTGAATTTGAGATGTAACATGACCTACCAACTTGTAAAACACAACTTTTAAGGAATTATTTCGTACCTTACACTTTAGGATCTATTTTAAGAGTTATTGGGATACTATTACATGAAAGTGACCTATATAATAAGTTTAGTAAAGAAAAATATAGAAAATGAACCTTGTTTACCTTTAATATTTATAAAGCTTTGGGATAGGGAGAAAACATCTTATGTTCATTTATAAATATTATTTATAAATTTAAAAGAGTTTTTTATCATGATAATTTATTTTAAAATTTTATATAATAAATAACTACTTTAAATGCTTTGGAAATTCCAACCTAGAAATTATTTATCTAATATTTAACTAAAATAAGTGCTACTAAAAATATTATATTTGAAGTAAATTTAATGAATTATTATCTTCCATTAATGTTTTAGATATATATAACTTGTTAATTTTTTTTAACTTAATAGATTCAAATTCTATTATTGTTTTTATATTTTTTAAATTCTAATTAAATAATTAATGCCAAAATCAATATTAATGATGTTTTATAATAAATGATATTTAATTAAATGATTTAAAATGAATAAAAATACTATATTCTATCAAGTTATTTTTAAATGTTAATAAATATAATATATGATCCATTAATGGACCAATGTTTCTTTTATAATTAAAATACTGACCCCCAAATATTTAAAACATTGTTAGCATATTTAGGTTGAAGCGGTGTTTTTGCGAGTTAGTCAAACTTCTTTTAAAATCAATTTAAATCAGATTGGGGATTTTCTATTTCATAAATTAGATATAATATTTTAGAATCATTGGGTCTAAATTTTCTAATATTTCTCACTTTAATTTATCCTTAAAAAATAAATTACCTAGGCTATAAATTTTTTTATCTTAATAAAAACCAAAATGAAAAAAATAAGGATACTTAGAAGTCAAAGAAAAAAATTTAAAAAATGAATTTATTTTTGTGAGGTGGAGGTATTTATTGTAACGACCCAAAGTTTTTCAATAGAAATTAACTTCTTATAAAAATGTCATAAAATCAATGAAAACACAACATAATGAACTACTAAGTGCTAAGTGACCTTTAAACATAAGTTTGTCACTTCTGTGTTTGGAATTTCAAAAATTCGACATACACGGTTGTGTTTTAGATGATTTTTGGGGTCCAATAAGAAAAACTTAATTTTTAGTGAATAGTAACCTACCCTTATGAATAGTAACCAACCCTTATAAATAGTAGTATGACCCTTATGAATAGTAAATCATCCAAAATAAGAGTAACCTTACACATAAATAATTAAATAAAATTTAGGCATCCTAGAAATTGACAATTTGACTATAGTAAACATTTTCGTATTTTTGTAATTCATAAATAATTAATTATAATTAATTAATTAATTAAAAAGAAAATTTATTTTCATAAAATGTGTTAAAAAATTAACAAATCTATGTCTTATAGTTTTTAGGCAATTTTATAAGACCCTATATAAATTTTGAAAGCATTACAAAATCAGTTTTAATTTTAAAAACAGAATTTTTTAAGTAAATTATGGTTTTAATTAAATATTAAATTAATAATATTTAGAAAATTATTTTTGATAAATGGAAATAATTTTTGGATTCTACACATCAAAAAATGGTTGGGGTGAAATTTTGGGATTTTTCTAAAATACTTGAATTTTTTATGAATAGTGAAATATAGTAAATTACAAAAATAAGCTAAATATGCTAATTATAGAGTCATGTGTGATTTTATACTGATGTAAGCCCACTTAGTTCGGGATGACATTATAAAATTACTATTCTTGGTCAGGGAATACTCACTATTCCTTGTCTAGTGGAGAAATAATAAATTAATGATTTTTATATTAAGAAAACCCCTCTCCCCTCTACTATAAATTCCACCCTTCACTCCCTCATTCCCTCACACCTCTCAATATTCAAAACTTCTCTAAAATCTACCTAAGAAACTTCCCTAGCCCCTCCCATACGGCCAAGAGCTTTTGGTCTCATCAAAAGACCAAGCCTTGGCCTCTTAAAGAGGATCTCAAGAGGAGGATTCAAGAGGCAATTTCTCTCCCTCTTCTACTTTAATTCCCTTTCAATTTCAAGTTCTTTTCTTATTATGTCCCCAACTATATTTGTCCAAATGGTATGATAACTCTAGTATCTTTCATATAATATAATGTTATGATACTAATGTGATATTATATCATCCAACCCCTTTCTCCTCTTCTTTTTATTTTATAAAAGAAAACATTGTTCGTGAGGTGTTAATTTATCACTTTCAAGAATGACATGTTTTCTTTTTTCCATTTCTACCTTCTGATATGGTCATGAAACAAATTTTTATGGTTGAAACAGAATATGTTATATGTATTTTTTCCTACTTAATGTTTTGGAACTAACTTATGTTCATATTACTAAATGATTAATGAAATCAAGTTTGGTGTAGTCGAAAAACCGCCCAAATTAACTCAAACGATCATCATTAAATTCCTATATAATGATTCATCTACATGGTATATAACATAATTCATTATAATATCATTAAAAATCTTTTAATATCATTAATAAAATTTAATATCAGTTCTGTATGTTCCCCCATTTTCTACCTGAACTTCAATTTATGAATGCAAATGAACCGCTCAAGAAAACCGTAAAAAAAACATTCCCAAACAATGTTTTTGAACCCTATAACTCATATAAAGACCCATAAAATAACATAATGAAACTGAAATAAACCCTTTTCCATTATAAAAGGTTCTGGAGTTTCTAATTAAGGAATATAATGTCATTATACTGGACATTAAAGTGAAGGAAGTGTTTAGATATAATGTAAGTGGAAAATCTCGAACCCAATTTTCTTTCTTATGGTTCTCCCTCTTTCACTCCTTTTGATATGGTTACTCCTTAATATTATTTTTTTCATCATTGTATTTCCTTTTCAAGGATATACATGTTTTTTACTGTTATTTATGTCAAACCAAATGTTTTACAAAAGAACTCTTCTTTTAAGAACACCCCTTTTACTTCTCATTCAAGATTGAAGTTTCTTGTAACATGAATTTTATTCCTTATTTCTTTTGGGAACCTAAAGTTTATGAATCTGTTCTCACTACTAGAAAATGATCCTATACCCACGGTTCAAAACTATGGTTATAGACCCCAAAACTGTGGGTATAGGATATACCCACAATTTGTGGAACCGTGGTCGTTGGTGGCTTCGGTATAGGTCCATGACCTATACCCACAGTTTTGGAAAACCGTGGGTATATGTTTTTCCACCGTGTCATAACTCTTTACCCACAGTTTGGAAACCATGGGTGTAATATATTTTACAAAATTTTGGCCCACGAGATTCGATCTCGTGACCACTTCTCTGTTAACAAGCGGCCTAACCACTACCCCATCACCACATATATGTATATATATATATATTTAAATATATTTATCTAAACGGTGGGTATAGAGGAATAAACCATGGCTATAGAACTCCTGCCAATTGTTTTTGTTCCCGCATAAAAAATTAATTTCCCGCATGAACGCAGGAAACCTCTACCCACAGTTGGTCAAAATTGTGGGTATATGTTTTTTTATCCAATGACTATACCCATGGTTTTGGGGAAAACCATGGGTGTAGGTCACCCTATCCCCACAATTTTGAGAAAAATGTTGGTATAGGAATTTTTTGATACCCTATACCCATGATTTGGAGAAAACTGTGGGTATAGGGTAGCCTATGCCCATGGTTTGGGGAAACCGTGGGCATAGGCTATCAAAAAATTCCTATACCCACGTTTTGCTGAAAACCATGGGGATTAGGTAACCTATACCCATGATTTTTCCCAAAACCATGGGTATAGGTCCATTTTCCAATAGTTTCTTATAAGATGAAACTTATTCCTTTCCATGGGTTAGTTATGTTCATTATTGATATATGTTATATGTGGCATGCATGATAATGATAATGATAATGTTATGATGTTATGGGTGCGCCCGAAATTATATAGCGCAATATGAATGTTATGATGTGACGGGTGCGCCCAGAATTATACAGCACTCCAATGCATTGGGTAAAGTAATGAATCTCATGTGTAAATGTGAAATGATGTGATCAAGATTCTAGCTTTGTTCACAAGTTTGTGTGGTAGTTAACAACTAAGACATGATGTTTCATTTTTATGCATTTCCACATTTCAAGTCTTATATTTATGATTCCTCTTATGTTCATGATCCTTTGCCTATGTTATGTTTATGCTCACCCAAAGCTATATTGTTCTTATTTGTCCCCTTACTGGGCTTCTAGCTCACCCATTTTGATGTATATCCTCAGGTGACTACATGTACTAAGGAGAGGTCAAGTGTCCGTAAGAATCTAGTAAAAGAGAAATTAAATAAATGTTTATGTTGGATGTTGTAATTGTTATATATGGTCCTAGTTTTTTCTAGACACTAAACCGATGGATCCTTTATGTGTAATAATATTATGTTATTTATCTTTAAAATGATGTAATATTAATGTAAGAAAAGTATGTGTCTCTATAGTTGGTATCAGAGGTGGTACCTAGCCTTAAGTGCAGTGCACTGCCTGGGTTAAGTTGTAGGGTCCACAACCAGGGCGTTGTGCTCTAAAGGGGGGGGGGTGATTGTAACATCCATGAATGATAAAGGGTAAAATGGACAATTGATATGACTCATGTCAACAAGGTGCACCTTCCTTTTCAAGAGCCAACCTGATTAGAAATCCACAGTTAAGCGTGCTTGGCCTGGAGTAGTGATCAGGATGGGTGATCTTCTCGGAAGTTTCCCAGGGTGTGTGTGAGTGAGGACAAAACACACTAGAAAGGACATGTGTTGGTCTGTGTGGACTGTTATTAGTCGGATGACCAGTTCGGGCATGTGGGTGGGCCCCAGGGTGGGAACCACGTGTCTGTGGGGAAACTGGTGGCACCTGGTGGGCCAGGACACGACGACCATGTTAAGGCGGGGTGTCTGTACTATCACCGGGACCCAGTTTTCACATTTGGTTGAGTCAAAGGAAAGTTCCAACCTTACAAAAATGCCCATCGTGAGGGAATACAAGGATGTATTTCCCAAAGAGTTACCCGAAATTCCTTCGGATTGTGAGGTAGAGTTCCCAATTGAACTTATACCCGGAGATAATCCCATCTCAAAGTGTCCCTATAGGATGGATCCTATCAAACTGGAGGAGTTAAAGAAGCAGCTGTAAGAGCATCTGGAAAAAGGGTTCATACGCCGAAGTGCATCACCTTGGGGTGCGCTAGTGCTCTTTGTGAAGATGAAGGATGGAACAATGCAGCTGTGTATCGATTATCAGGAACTCAACAAGATCACCATAAAGAACAAGTATCCTCTTCCAAGGATTGACAACTTGTTGGATCCGTTGATAGGTGATCAATACATCTCAAAGGTTGATCTTCATTCCGGATATCATCAACTAAAAGTGAAGAAGGAAGATATTCAGAAGACTACCTTCCGTACAAGGTATGAGCACTATGAGTTTCTGGTTATGCCCTTCAGACTTACTAATGACCCTGCAATCTTCATGGATTTGATAAATAGAGTCTTTAGACATTACCTCAACAAATTTTTGGTTGTGTTTATCGAGGATATTCTCATCTAATACATGAGTGAGGAGGAACATGAAGAACATCTAAGACTTATTGTTGATCCCTCTGGAAGATTGCTGAATTCTTCATATGATTGCTATTTTAATAATCACAAATCATTGATTACTTAATCTGGTTGGATTTATCATATACATAATCACAATCTATTAGTGAATCTTTGTATATTGGTTGGATCATGTTTTTATCTCTTTGTTATTGATTTACAAGTATTCTGGAAGCTCTCTGGATCAAACAGACAACAGTCGCACCGATCCATATCGAAGGACAACGGTCTCACCGATCCATATTGAAGGAAAATGGTCTCACTGATCCATATCAAACAGAAAACGGTCACACCGATCCATATCAAACAGACAACGGTCTCACCGATCCATATCAAACAGACAACGGTCGCACCGATCCATATCGAAGGACAACGGTCTCACCGATCATGACACACCGATCTAGATCAAATGAGTCACCGATCATGACACACCGATGCTGATCATCTGAGTCACCGAAGATGTCTCACTGATGCTGATGAAATGAGTCACCGATCATTACACACCGATGATGATCATCTGATTCACCAAAGATGTATCACCGATGCTGATCAAATGAGTCACCGATCATGACACACCGATGCTGATCATCTGAGTCACCGAAGATGTCTCACCGATGCTGATCAAATGAGTCACCGATCATGACACACCGATGCTGATCATCTGAGTCACCGAAGATATCTCACCGATGCTGATCAAATGAGTCACCAAAGATGACACACCGATCCAAATCAAATGAGTCACTGATCATGACACACCGATGCTGATGCTGATGAGCTACCGATCACTTGACTCACCGATAGTCATAAACAGTTGTTTGAATATCTTTATCTTTATTTAATCTAACCAACGGTCATATTAGGAATATTTTAATGCTCTGTCATTTATTTAATGAAGGTTGTTGGATGTCAGGGAACCATACCTCGTACCTACAAAAAGAAATAATTTTATTTACTGGAGCTCATGCCATAAATACAAGAAGTCTCTACTGGTGAAAATATACTGGTGTAACAACGACGAGACATATATGAGTGCAAAGAGTGGTGGATGAGATAGTTGTAGAAGACACAGAACCTCATACACACCCAAGCTTACTCAAGAAGAGTTCTGTACATTCACGGGTACATTGAAGAACTTCATCCACTACATTTCTCAGTATCTCTGAATCTGGATGCCAAGCACACGACACTCTGTTTTTCAGACAAAAACTAGAAGAGGACTCAGAATCATCTCTGATCAAACTCAAGGAGTCCAAAGCTTCACTGCAATCATAAGATCCATTTCTAAACTCTACATCTCTGATCTGTGATTCATTATTTCACATTTCGAGCAGTGTGTGTTATCTTCTGTATTTAACACACACACACTGCATCCTGTACTTTAACTGGAGGATCTGTAAATCCTCACTTAAACTATTACATCTTTTATTTCCCACTGAGATAGTGGTAGAGGTCGTGTGTGACCTGGACAGCTGGTTGCTGTTGTTCTGTTTCCCATGAATAACAGTGGTAGAGGTCTTGGACCTGGACAGTTGTAAACTGTTGTGAACCCTAATCCAGGGTGTGGATCAAATTTATACAAATTGTTGAGAGAACTAAGTCTCGGCTTGAGACTGAACCTCTTGGTTATATCTGTTGTGCTATATCTTTCAAAGTTATTCTTTTATTCCGCTGCTAATTACTTTAAAACCAAAACTGTTTTAAAGTCACTTTGATAATTAAATTCGCAAGTGTTTATATTAGTTGTAAATCAGTAAGTTGGTTTAAAAAGTTAATCAACCTTTCTGTTTTGATTAACTGGGAAATAATCAATCCCTTGAGAACCCAACCGAACCTTTACTTTGATATAAATTCACTACAGTTTAATTCAGTATTTTATTTGGGGGTTTTTAAGACAAAGATTTAAAACGAAAATTTTAATTGGAACTCAATTCAACCCCCCTCTTGAGTATCCACTCTGACCAACAATTGGTATTAGAGGCTGTTTAAATATATTCAAAAATACTCTGTTTTTCAACTGTGATTTTAGTTGTATTTTAAAGTTCTTAAAATTTCTATTATTTCTAAATTTTTATCTCTTTAAAATCTTTTCTTTAAGTAAGCTATCATGGATAATTGACTTGAAGGTGTTTCTACCAATAGACCACCATTTTTCAATGGCACTAACTATGCTCAGTGGAAAATCAAGATGGAAATTCATTTAGAAAGCATGGGTTTTGATATTTGGACTGCTATAGAATCAGAATATAAAATTCCTAGTACTGTTAGAACTACTTGGAATGAAGCTACTAAGGCTGCCTACAATAATAATTGAAAAGCTATGAATGACTTGTATTGTGCTTTAGGAGATGAGGAATTTAATAGAATATCTGCTTGTAAAACTGCTTATGAAATTTGGGATACCTTAGCTGTTTCTCATGAAGGAACAACTAATGTTAAGGAAATGAGATTGAACACTTATACTATTAAGTATGATAATTTTAAGATGAAGCCTGATGAACCCATTTCTGACATGTATCTCAGGTTTAATGAAAGTTTCAACATAATGACTTCTCTGGGAAAGGATGTTCCATCAAAGGAACAAATTATGAGAATTCTGAGATGTCTACCTGAAAGATGGAGGAAAACTTCTGTCTCAATTAGAGAATCATGTGATATTGGTGAACTACCAGTAAAGGAACTAATTGGCAAGTTGATGATGTATGAAGAGGAACTCAAGGTTAACAATGAAGAAGAAGATGAACCTAGAAGGAAGTCAGTTGCTTTCAAGACTTCAAATTCAAAGAACAAGGATAAGGAGAAGCTTCAAGCTATAAATGAGAGTTCAAGATGTGAAGACAGTGAAAGTGCTTCTGATAGTGAAGCTGAGATGGCTCACATTTCCAGAAGGTTTAAAAAGTTTTATAGGAAGAAGAAGTTTTTCAGAAAATCAAATTATAAAGGTAATTATGATAGAAAGGGACATTGGAAAAAGAATTGGAAGAAATATGACAAATCAGATGAAGTTTTCTGCTATGAGTGCAAAAGAAAGGGACACATAAAAGCAGACTGTCCAAAGTTGAAATACAAGAAGAGGTATGAATACAAGGAAAATAGGATTAAGAAATCCATGAAGGCTACTTGGAGTGCTTCTAAGGATAGCTCCACTAATTCTGAAGTTTCTGAAACTGAACACAAAAATAAGGCAAACATGTGTTTTTATAAAAAACACCTCTAAGGTAACATCTGAAACTCCTGCTTTAAATTCATACTATTCTGAAGATGATTATGACTCAGAAAACATGTCAAAATATGAAATATTTGAATACTACGATATATTAGAAGAAACCTGTAATGAGATGAAAGACAAATACAAAAGTTTAAAGAAACAATATGCTTTAACTGTTAAATATATATCTAATCTTGATATTGAAATGAAAAAGAATGCTCAGTTACTTAAAGAGAATACTGAACTAAAATTATCTAATGAGCAACTCAAGAAAGACTTAGAGAAATTTACAAATGGTAAAGATAATCTTACTCAGATGCTAGGTAAGAAAATAGAACCTAGATACACTACTGGTATAGGATACCAACCTGGACAACGGAAAATTACCAAAACTAAATTCATTCCTAAATCTGGACAGAATGTAGCTAGTTCTGAAACTTCATATGATCCAACTAGTTATATTCATAGTTATGGATCTAATAAGGTTTATCTTTCAAAATCTTTTAACTATAAAAATCTTATGAGACTCATTAGACAAATATGGGTACCTAAAGTTTTATTGGCTAACCTGTCTGGACCCAAGAAGATATGTGTACCAAAATCATTTCCTATCTAAATTTGTTTTGTAGGGAACCTTCTTAAAGAGCTCTTGTAGAAAGCCTTGGTATTTGGATAGTGGATGTTCAAGACATATGTCAGGAGACTTATCATGCTTTAAAAGCTTAGTCATAGTTAATGGAGGCTTTGTCACCTTTGGTGATAACTCAAAAGGAAAAATCATCTTCTTAGGCCAGATTGGTAACACTGACTCAATATTAATTTCTAAGGTTTTATTTGTTGATGGACTTAAGTACAATTTTTTAAGTATTTCTGAGTTATGTGATGATGGATTTTATGTTAAATTTGAAAATGATTTTTGCAATGTTTTTAATTCTAAAAATGATTTAGTGTTTTCTGCTTTAAGAAATGAAAATGTTTATTCTATTGATATAAATTCATTATCTAAAAAAAATATTACTTGTTTAAATGCTTTTCATAAAGAGTCTTGGGTTTGGCACAAAAGATTAGGACACTGCAATGTGCATTCACTTAGAAAACCTGCTAGGAAGAACTTAGTTAGAGACCTACCCAAACATGAATTTCCAGCAGACAAAGTTTGTAATCCCTGTCAAAAGGGAAAGCAACATAAAGTCTATTTTAAATCAAAGAAATAAGTTTCAACTTCTCAACCTCTCGAATTGGTTCATATGGATTTATTTGGACCTTCTAGAGTTTCTAGTTTAAATGGGAAGCATTATGTCTATGTTATTGTAGATGAATTTTCTAGATATACTTGGGTATATTTTCTAGCTCACAAAAGTGAAGCTTGTTCTTGCTTTGTAAAACACTCCAAGTCTGTAGAAAACCTTAGTGGACTTAAAATTAAAACCCTGAGAAGTGATCATGGCCGTGAGTTTGAAAATCATGAGTTTGAATCTTACTGCTCACACAGTGGCTACAATCACAATTTCTCTGCCCCTAGGACACCTCAACAGAATGGTGTAGTATAAAGGAGGAATAGAACCTTGCAAGAAATTTCTAGGACTATGCTTAATGAGTATGACCAACCTGTTTATTTTTGGGCTGAAGCTGTAAATACAGCTTGTTATGTTATCAATAGAGTCTTGATCAGACCTGTTCTTAAGAGGACCCCTTATGAGTTTTGGAACCATAGGAAACCTAAGGTTAACTACTTCAATGTTTTTGGCTGGAAAGTCTTTATTCTTAATACTAAAGACAATCTCGACAAATTTTCATCCAAGAGTGATGAAGGAATTTTCCTAGGTTACTCTACTTCTAGTAAATCCTATAGAGTTTTCAATAAAATAACCAAATGTGTGGGAGAATCTGTTCACATCAAATTTGATGAAACTGATCCCCATGAACCTAAGACCTCTCTTGAAAATATTGAAGTTGATATCTCTGGTTTGAACCTTAATGATAAAGATAGTGGACCTGTAATTAAAACATCAAGTTCTGGAAATTTTCCAGAACTTGCTTTTGTTGAACCTCAACCTGTAGATGAACCTGAAATCTCGAGTCCTACCTTTTCTATACCAACTAGGATTCTAAAGAACCATCCGTTAGATGCTGTTGTAGGAAATTTAGATAGAGGAACACAAACTAGAGATTCACTAAGAAATCGGGTTGAACATCAAGCTTTTCTTTCACAGTTAGAACCTAAAAATGTCAATGATTCTATTAATGATGAATTTTGGGTAATGGCTATGCAAGAGGAACTAAATCAATTTGAAAGAAACAAAGTCTGGAAATTAGTAGAAAGACCTAAGGACACTATAACCATAGACACAAAATGGGTGTTTAGAAACAAAGTTTATGAATCTGGAAACATCATTAGAAACAAAGCTAGGCTAGTTGCACAAGGTTACAATCAAGAAGAAGGAATTGACTATGAGGAAACCTTTTCACCTGTAGCTATATTAGAGGCTATTAGGATCTTACTTGCCTATTCATCACATCTGAATTTCAAGTTATATCAAATGGATGTGAAAAGTTCTTTTTTAAATGGTTTTATTGTTGAAGATGTTTTTGTAGAACAACCACCTGGTTTCTCAAATCCTCATTTTCAAAATCATGTTTTTAAACTTTCTAAAGCTTTATATGGTTTAAAACAAGCTCTAAGAGATTGGTATGAAAGACTTTCAAACTATCTTATTTCAAAAGGACTTATAAAAGGAATATCTGATCCCACTCTTTATAAAAAGAATTTCAAAAGATGTGTTAATAGTAAAAATCTATGTTGATGATATTATTTTTGGATCTTCTAAAAATTCTTTATGTACTGAATTTTCAAAGGTTATGCAAAAGGAGTTTGAAATGAGCATAATGGGAGAGCTTAAGTATTTTCTTGGATTTCAAATCTTTCAAACTAAAGATGGTATTATTCTAAATCAAAGTAAATATACTAAGGATTTATTAAAACGTTTTGGTTTAGATAGTATTAAGGAAAGTGATCTACCTATGAGTACTACCTATAAATTGGATGTTGATGAAACTGGGAAACCATTTGATCAAACCTATTACAGAGGCATGATTGGGAGTTTACTTTATCTTATTACTAGTCGACTGGATATTAGGTTTATTGTGTGTATGTGTGCTATATTTCAAGCTAATCCTAAAGAATCACACTTACTGAATGTTAAAATGATTTTTAAATATCTTAAGTATACTGTGAATTTAAGTTTGTTTTATCCAAAAGGACAATCATTTGACCTAACTAGTTATTCAGACGCTGACTTTTCTGGCTGTAAGTTAGATAGGAAAAGCACATCTGCAACATGTCATTTACTTGGAAAGTCCCTAGTATCATGGTGTAGTAAGAAACAGAACTCAGTTTCATTGTATACTGCTGAAGCAGAATATATTGCTACTGGTAGTTACTGTGCATGGATTCTGTGGATGAAACACACTTTATTGGACTATGGATTTTATTTTAAACAGGTTTCAATTAACTATGATAATACTAGTGCGATCAATATATCTAAGAACCCTGTGTATCACTCTAGGACTAAGCACATTGATATCAGACATCACTTTCTAAGAGATCATTATCAGAAAGGTGATATTTATCTAGAATTTATTAGTTCTGAACATCAATTAGCTGATATTTTTACAAAGCCTTTATGTTCTAAAAGAATGAATTTTATTAAACAAGAATTGTGTATGATAGATCTGTGAAACTGATCTGTGAAATCGATCTGTGAAACCGATCTGTGAAACCAATCTTTCTTTATATTACTTTTTATTTTGTTGTGATTAATTAACAACTATTATCTTTATTATGGGAACCCTAAATGATGAAATAAATGATACACGACTATTTCTATTCCCCAAACCGTCGAACTTTCATTTCCTTCCTGCCAAACCTTATTTTCTCTCTTCTCCTCTACTTCGAACCCTTGAACTCCTGCTTTCCCTAGAATCGTCAAATGGATAAGCAGAAGAGACCGAGCAAAGGATCAGAAAGTCCTGTACCTTCAAAGCGTGCTCGAGGCGAGTCGAGTAGTACCACTCAAAGATCAGTAAATCCAAACCTGGAAACTCGGATTGTTGCTGTAGAAAAGGAAGTCAGCTCCGTCTGGCTTTTGACAAGTAAGTCACTGTTGTTACAAGTTTTAGATTCGCAAGGATGGAAAGCCTAGTTATCAGATAACACTCGTGTATACTACCCAAAGATAGTGCATGAGTTTTATATAAATATGCAAGTTACTTTAGATGGTGTCGAGGCTGCCAGAATGTCTTCTGTAGTGAAAGGAAGGAAAATATCTTTTTCGTCTAAACAATGGGCTGAATGTTTGAATGTACCCCATGAGGGTCGGTATGAGGATTATGCTGGAAACATTCCTCCAACCACTGAATACTTCTCTTATGAGTTATATTTAGATTTTTTGACTGGAAACAGAGAGTCAAGGAGAATCACAGCCTCAGAGATGGATGGTGAATGTAGACTTCTCTTTAAGTTTATTCAGCACCAAATTTTCCCCAAGAAAGGAGATTTTGCCGCTGTAAGATACCAGGATGTTTTTCTATTGTTTTTACTAAAGACCCATGAGAAGATCAATTTGTGTAGATATCTAATGGTGCACATAGATGGAATGGTGAAACCTTCTATGAAATCCACTGCCCTGTTCTATTCCAAAATGAACTCTGCTATGTTAAAGAATCTGGAATGTGTTGATGAAGCTGATGAGATAGCCGAATATAATAGTGCTTCTTGTGTTAACAAAGAAATTTGTAAATGGATGAAAATAAACTGGAAACCATGGAAGAAATGCTGGGTTGCTGTTGAGGACAAGTTGTATGAATCTTACAATCCCACTGATCATGGAAAGAGGCCAAAGGGTTTGAGAGACCCTGGTTTGAAATCAGATGAGGGGCCAATTTATTCTGATGATGAGGAAGAAGTAGATGTTGAAAGGAATAAAGACACTAAAGAGTATGGTAAACAAGGGATGGAAGAAGCTGAAACAGAAGAAGGAAGTATGTCACCTCCTGATGATAGGAGTGATCCTGATACTGTGAGCCCTAAGAGAAGAATAGACTTTGGATCTACCAGTCCACCTTTACCCTTACCTGAATCAGATCCAGTTCTTGGTGATGAAGAAGATAGTGACACTGAAGTATCTGACAGTGAAGTTTCTGTGAATAATGGAAATGGGAATAGAGATGATGATGATGATGATAATGATGATGATGGTGATAACCGACTAGTGGATGGTCTTAATGTACCTCCAATACAAACACATCAAACTGTACCAGAAACAAATGCCAATGGCAAGAGCGATTCTCTTGAAATCAGTGGAAAACCAAGTTATGATAAAACGAAATATAATCTGTGTGCTGCTGTCTGGGATGATTACCCTGGTTTTTCTATTTTGGGTTTAGAGTATTCTGAAGAAGAAGAAGAATCAAAATCTACTGCGGTTATGATGGAAAGAAAACCAGTTGAGGCAAGGTCTGCTCATGCTGTTGATGCTGTAGATGCTCATCTACCTAGTTCTACTGTCTCTCAGTCTGATTTTGATAAGTTGAAAAGTGAGTTGCTTACTGCTATGAGAGATACAGTCAGAGAAGAAATTTCAAATGCTATTAAACTAGACCTGGCCAATTCTGGTGAGTTTATTGGCAGGCACATAGCCTCTCTAAATCAGATTCTGAAGGATCTACAATCTGGCTTAGTTTCTTTATCCAACGAATTTAGATCCACCATATCTGGTATGATGGAAGTGTTGAGGAATCTGATTGAACATCTTAAGAAGTCTGATCTGAGAAAGTTGAAAGATGAGATAACTCAGATAGTTTCTCAAGCCAGTACATCCAAAGTAACCAAGATCACTACTCGTGAGCTAGAGGCTCTAAGGCATATTGTGCATGATGAATTGGCCTCCATTAGACATGTTCTTGATTTGGACTCATTGAGGAAGATAAAGGAGCACAATGATAAAATTCATAAGATGGTAACAGTATATTCAGCAGATGCCACTAAAGCTCAGAGAGAGATCAAGGAAAAGGTTGATCATTACTTTTCAAAAATCTATACCAAGCATGAGATGACCGTTAATTTCAAAGTGTTAGCTGAAAATCTGAGACTACCTCCAGTCACTCAAGCTTTCAAGACTCAAGTTCGACAGTTGAAAGATTTTACTCCTACCTTGGAATGGTTCATGGAGAATAAGGATGATTTTGAGAAGGCTATGCAGTATGGTGCAGAAGTTATTTAGAATTTCATAAATCATTTGAATCCTTATCTGAATGCACAAGCCACCGCCATTGTGCTTCCTACTGCTGACCCTCTCAGTGCCTCTGAAGTTTCTCCAAATCAGATCTCCGTTGCTCAAGCTCTATCTCAACTTTGACCACTTCCTCAGCAATCTTCTCAACCAGCTCCTACAGCTCCACAACAAATCCCAGTGGCATCCTCTCCTCCACCCTCCAGAGTCATCTTACCACCTTTTCAAATTCGCCGAGTTCAACCTGCCTCCAAGCCTTCCATCTTACCAACCATTGATCTTTCTGACAAAGGCAAAGCCCCATTACATCCCAAGAAATAGTTTTGCGTTGTTGTTGATAGGGTGAACCCTGTTGTGATTGTACTGTGATGTATTATACACTTTATTCTCTTTTCTTTTTATTCTCACTGATGCCTTCTTTTCATCTCTTCATTATCTGTTTTCCCTCCTTTTTGATTATCCCAAAGGGGGAGAACTCTGTATATCTATGGATCTATGGGGGTTATGGGGGAGCTGCATCTCTAAAGGGGAGCTGAATCACTAAAGGGGGTGATTTTTTTATTTATCCATGGGGGAGAACCTTTCTATGGCAATGCCTGCATAAGTATTTAAAGGCATAAATTCAGGGGGAGATTTATATCTCATTATGTTTTTATTCTTATTATGCATTATTACTGATGACATATTATTTTTGTTTATGGATAAGATTTGTGATTATCAAAAAGGGGGAGATTGTTGAGCCCTCTGGAATATTGTTGAATTCTTACTATGATTGCTATTTTAATAATCACAAATCTTCGATTACTTAATCCGGTTGGATTTCTCATATACATAATCACAATCTCTTAGTGAATCTGTGTATATTGGTTGGATCATGTTTTTATCTCTTTGTTATTGATTTAAAAGTATTCTGGAAGCTCTCTGGATCAAACAGACAACAGTCGCACTAATCCATATCGAAGGACAACGGTCTCACCGATCCATATCGAAGGACAACGGTCTCACCGATCCATATCAAACAGAAAACGGTCACACCGATCCATATCAAATAGAAAACGGTCTCACCGATCCATATCAAACAAACAAAGGTCGCACTGATCCATATCGAAGGACAACGGTCTCACCGATCATGACACACCGATCCAGATCAAATGAGTCACCGATCATGACACACCGATTATGATCAAATGAGTCACCAATCATGACACACCGATGCTGATCATCTGAGTCACCGAATATGTCTCACCGATGCAGATCAAATGAGTCACCGATCATGACACACCGATGCTGATCAAATGAGTCACCGATCATGGCACACCGATGCTGATCATCTGAGTCACCGAAGATGTCTCACCGATGATGATCAAATGAGTCACCGATCATGACACACCGATGCTGATCATCTGAGTCACCAAAGATATCTCACCGATGCTGATCAAATGAGTCACCGAAGATGACAAACCAATCCAGATCAAATGAGTCACTGATCATGACACACCGATGCTGATGCTGATGACCTACCGATCACTTGACTCACCGATAGTCATAAATAGCTGTTTGAATTTCTTTATCTTTATTTAATATAACCAACGGTCATTTTAGGAATATTTTAATTCTCTTTCATTTATTTAATGAATGTTGTTGGATGTCAGGGAACCGTACCTCGTACCTGCAAAAAGAAATCATTTCTTTTACTGGAGCTCGTTCCATAAATACAAGAAGTCCCTGCTGGTGCAAATATACTGGTGTAACAATGATGAGAAATATATGAGTGCAAAGAGTGGTGGATGAGATAGTTGTAGAAGACACAAAAACTCATACACACTCAAGATTACTCAAGAAGAGTTCTGTACATTCACGAGGACATTGAAGAACATCATCCACTACATTTCTCACTATCTCTGAATCTGGATGCTAAGCAGACGACACTCTGTTTTTTAGACAAAAACCAGAAGAGGACTCAGAATCATCTCTGATCAAACTCAAGGAGTCCAAATCTTCACTGCAATCACTAGATCCATTTCTAAACTCTACATCTCTGCTCTGTGATTCATTATTTCATATTTCGAGCAGTGTGTGTTATCTGCTGTATTTAACACACACACTGTCTCCTGTACTTTAACTGGAGGATATGTAAATCCTCACTTAAAATAATAAATCTTTTATTTCCCATTGAGATAGTGGTAGAGGTCGTGTGTGACCTGGAAAGCTGGTTGCAGTTGTTCTATCTCCCACGAATAACAGTGGTAGAGGTCTTGGACCTGGACAGTTGTAAACTATTGTGAACCCCGATCTAGGGTGTGGATCAAATTTATACAAATTGTTGAGAGGACTAAGTATCAGCTTGAGACTGAACCTCTTGGTTATATCTGCTGTGCTATATCTTTCAAAGTTTTTCTTTTATTCCACTGCTAATTACTTTAAAACCAAAACTGTTTTAAAGTCACTTTGATAATTAAATTTGCAAGTGTTTATATTAGTTGTAAATCAGTAAGTTGGTTTCAAAAGCTAATCAACCTTTCTGTTTTGATTAACTGGGAAATAATCAATCCCTTGAGAACCCAACAGAACCTTTACTTTGATATAAATTCACTACAGTTTAATTCAGTATTTTATTTTGGGGTTTTTAAGACAAAGATTTAAAACAAAAATTTTAATTGGAACTCAATTCACCCCCCCTCTTGAGTATCCACTCCGACCAACACTTGTGTTGGTGACATTGAGAAAGGATAAGTTGTATTCCAAGTTCAGAAAGTGTGACTATTGGATAAAGGAAGTCACTTTCTTGGGACATCTGATCACAAGTAAGGTAATCTCTATGGATCCTTCAAAAACAATGGCAATTTAGGAATGTCCCAGACACTCTAGTTTCACCAAAATCCATAGTTTTCTTGGATTAGTTGGGTACTACTGTCATTTTGTGAGAAAATTATCACGTTTGTCAAGCATGCTAACTAAGTTAACAAGGAAAGGGGTAAAGTATGAATGGATTAAAGAATGTGAGGGAAGCTTCAAGGAGCTAAACAGAAGGCTGATCATTGAACCTGTACTCACACTACCAAACAATGGAGCAAGTTTTGTGATATAAAGTGATGCTTCAAAAAAGGATTGGGGGTGTTTACTCATGAAAAATGATAATGTGATACGCCTCACAGAAGTTGAAGTTCCATGAGTAAAACTACCCGACGCATGATCTAGAGCTGGCAACTGAGATTTTTGCCTTGAAAATCTTGCAGAACTACCTTTATGGAGAGAAGTATGACATATACACTGACCACAAAAGACTAAAGTATATATTCACACAAAATGAGCTCAATATTCATCAAAGGATATGGTTAGAGGTAATCAAGGATTAAGATTGATCTATTCACTATCATCTTGGAAATACAAACAAGGTAGATGATTCTCTAAGTAGAAAAGAACCTACTACTCTATCCATGTTATGGATTGAGAAAGACCCTATCTTCTTGGATATGAAAAGGATGAATTTAGAAATTGTAAGGGAACGAGATACATCATACCTTTCCCAAATTATTTCACAACCATCCATCCATGAGAAGATTAAGGAAGCACAAAGGGATGATGTGGATATACAAAAGAGGGTGAATGCAGTAAAAGAAGGGAAGCTGTATGAGTTCCATATCAATGATGATGGTGTGATTCGGTTTGGAATACTACTTTGTGTGTCTTCATCACCCGGGATAAAGAAGGAGACGTTGGAAAATGCACATAGCTCAATATTCTCTATCCATCCTGCTATCACCAAGATGTATTGTGATCTCTGAGAACACTTCTGGGGGGTTAACATGAAGAAGGAAATTACAGAATATATATCAAGGTGCTTGGTATGTCAGCAAGTCAAAGCGGAGTGAAAAAAGTCCAAAGGGATGATAAAGACATTTCCTATACCCATGAGGAAATGGGAAAATGTTACTATGTACTTTGTCAAGGGTCTCTCGAATACGTCGAAGGGAAATAATGAGAAATGGGTTGTGGTTGATCGACTCACCAAGAATGCCCATTTTATCGCTATTTAGGAAGATATATTACTTGAAAAACATGCAATGATATATGTGAAGGAAATGGTGAGACTGCATGGTGTTCAACTCTCAATTGTCTCTGACTGTGATCCAAGGTGCACATCTAAATTTCGGAGGAGCCTTCAACATGTTTTGAGTAATGAATAAAATTTCAGCATGGCCTATCACCCCCAAACTGATGGACAATCTGAAAGGACTATTCAAAATCTTGAAGATATGCTAAGAGCATGATCTCTAGAATTAAAAGGTGTATGGGATCATCATCTCCCTTTGGTTGAGTTCTTATAAAACAATAGCTTCCACTTGAGTATTCAGATGGCTCCATATGAAGCTCTGTATGGAAAGTGATGTTGAAATCCACCCTGTTGGGATGAAGTTGGAGAAAGAAAGATACTTAGACCTGATCTTGTGCAAGAGATGACAAAGAAGGTTCAAGTCATCCAGAAACACATGAAATATACTCAAAGTCGGTAAAAGGGATATGATGAATACCATCGAAGGGACTTTGAGTTTGACGTTGGAGATAAAGTCTTCCTTCAAATATCACCATGGAAGAGAGTCTTGCGATTTGGAAAGAATGGGAAGCTAAGCCCAAGGTACATTTCCCACTTTGAAATCCTTGACCATATAGAAGCCATGAACTATTGGCCTGAACTTCCACCAAATATGGCTCAGGTTCATGATGTTTGTTCACGTATCACTCCTGAGGAAGTACAAACCTGATCCATCATATGTACTAAACTCAGAGGTGGTACAATTTGAATATGATCTCCCTTATGAGGAGCAGCCAATAGAGATTCTGGATCGGAGAGATAAGGTTCTACGTAGAAAGACAACCCACCTTGTAAAATTGTTGTGGAGGAACCATAAGTTTGAAGAAGCAAGTTGGGAACCAGAGGAGGCTATGAAGGAGAAGTACCCTCACCAGTTTGTGTAATGTGAAATTTTAGGGGAGAAATTTCTTAAGGGGGGAAGAATGTAACGACCCAAAAATTTTCAATGGAAATTCCATTCTTGTAAAAATGTCATAAAATCACAAGAAAACACCACATAATGAACTACTAATTTTTAAGTCACCTTTAAACATAAGTTTTTCAGTTTTGTGTTTAGAATTTCGAAAATTCGACATACACGGTTGTGTTCAAGATGATTTTTGGGGTCTAATAAGAAAAACTTATTTTTTGGTGAATTGGAACATACCCTTATGAATAGTAACCTACCCTTATAAATATTAGTATGACCCTTATTAATAGTAAATCATCCAAAATAAGAGTAAACTTACCCATGATTAATTAAATAAAATTTAGGCATCTTAGAAAGTGACAATTTGACTACAGTAAACATTTTGGTATTTTTGTAAGTCATAAATCATTAATTATAATTAATTAATTAATTCAAAATAAAATTTATTTTTTTAAAATGTGTTTAATAATTAAAAATATATCTCTTATATTTTTTAGATAATTTTATAAGACCCTACATAATTTTTGGAAGCATTATAAAATCAGTTTTAATTTTAAAAACTGTCTTTTCAAGTAAATTATGATTTTAATTAAATATTAAACTAAACATATTTAGGAAATTATTTTTGAAAAATGGAAATCATTTTTCGATTCTACATGTCGAAAATTGGTTGGGGTGAATTTTTTGTATTTTTCTGAAATACTTGAATTTTTAATGAATAATGAAATACCATAATTTACAAAAATAAGATGAATATGATAATTATAGAGTCATGTGTGAAGTTCTTATGATGTAATCCACCTTGGTTAGGGATTATATTATAAAATTACTATTCTTGGTCAAGGAAGACTCACTATTCCTTGTATTTTGTAGAAATAATAAATTAATGAATTTTATATTAAGAAAACCCCTCTCCCCTCCACCATAAATACCACCCTTCACTCCCTCATTCCCTCACACCTCTCAAGCTTCAAGCCTTGTATAAAATCTGACCAAGAATCTTCCCAAGCCCCTACCCCACATCCAAGAGCTTCTGGTCTCATCAAAAGACCAAGCCTTGGCACCTTAAGGAGGATCTCAAGATGAGGATTCAAGAGGTAATTTCTCTCCCTCTTCTACTTTAATTCCCTTTCAATTATAAGTTCGTTTCTTATTCCCTCCCCAACTATCTTTGTTTAAATGGTATGGTAACTCCAGTATAATACATATAATGGAATTTTATAATACTAATGGTATATTATATCATCCAACCCCTTTCTCCCCTTCTTTTTATTTTATCAAAGAAAATGTTGTTCGTGAGGTGTCAATCTATCACCTTCGAGAACAACATGTTTTATTTTTCCATTTCTACCTTTAAATATGGTCCAGAAACCATTTTTATGGTTGAAAAAGATTATTTTATATGTATTATGTGCTACTTAATGTTCTGGAACTAACTTATGTTCATATTACTAAATTATTAATCAAAACAAGTTCATTGTAGTCGAAAAACCGCCCAAATTAATCCAAACGATCATCATTAAATTCCTAAATAATGATTCATCCGAATTTTATATAACATAATCCATTATAAGATCATTCAAAATCCTGTAATATCATTAATAACATGTAGTATAATTTTTTATTTTTACCCATTTCTACCCGAACTTCAATTTATGAATACAAGTGAACCGCTGAAGAAAACCGTAAAAACAAACATTCCCGAACAATGTTTTTAAACCCTATAACTCATCAAGAGGACCATAAAATATTATATTGAAACCAAAATGAAACTTTTTAATTTATAAAATTTTATGGAGTTTCTAATTAATGAATATAATGTCATTATACAAGACATTAAAGTGAATGAAGCGTTCAAATATATGGTAAGGGGAAAATCTCGAACCCAATTTTCTTTCTTCGGGTTCTCCCTCTTTCACTCCTTTTGATGTGGTTACTCATTAAAAATATTTTGTTCATAATTTATTTCCTTTTATAGGATATAGATGTTTTTAAATGGTATTTATGTCAAACCATATGTTATCCAAAAGAACTCTTCTTTTAAGAACACCCCGTTTACTTCTCATTCAAGATTAATGTTTCTTGTAACATGAATGTTATTTCCTCTTTCTTCTGGGAACCCAAAGTTTATGAATTTGTTCTTATGAGATGAAACAAATTCCTTTCCATGGGTTAGTTATTTTCATTATTTATATATGTTCTATGTGGTATTCATTTTAATGATAATGTTATGATGTGACGGGTGCACCCGAAATTATATTGCGCAATATGAATGTTAGGATGTGACAGGTGCGCCCAGAATTATACAAAGCTCCAATGCATTGGGTAAAGTGATGAAGATAATGAGTAAATGTGAAATGATGTGATCAATATTCTAGATTTTTTCATAGGTATGTGTGATAGTTAACCACTAAGACATGATGTTTCATTTTTATGCAATTCCACATTTCAAGTCTTATATTTATGATTCCTCTTATGTTCATGATCCTTTACATATGTTATGATTATGCTCACCCCATGCTATAGAGTTCTTATCAGTCCCCTTACTGGGCTTCTAGCTCACCCCTTTTGATGTATATCCTCAGGTTACTACATTTACTTAGGAGAGGTCAAGTGCCACTAAGAAGCTAGTGAAGAAGAAATTGAATAAATGTTTATGCTCGATGTTGTAACTGTTATATATGGTTTTAGTTTCCCAAGACACTAAACCATTGAATCCTCTATGTGTATTACTATTATGTTATTTATATTTAAAATGATGTAATATTAATGTAAGAAAAGGCAGGGTTTCTATATATATATATACCATATAAACCATAGCCTTCATTATTAGGCAATTGTTTAGTAACATCAGGTAAATTATACCTCCCAATAGTGAATAATTTTGAGTATTTATAAGAATTCCCCTCCACTTAAAATAAAAAATGGCACTCACTCTCCCACTTCTTCATACCTATCATGCCATTTTTCTCATAAAAAATCTACAAAAATAACCTCCCAAATTCCCTCCCCTCATTATATAACCATTTTTTGAATAAATCAATCCTTTTAAGGTTTTATTTCAAACCTCATAAGGATACTCAAAGAAGAGGTAATGTTCTTCTAAAAGTGTTTTTATTTTATTTTCTTATCCACCACCTTAAATTATTATTATAACATTATTATAAAATAAACATATCATATTAAATACACTAAGAATTTTTTATGCTTATCTTATTACCTAATACTTCACACACGTTGATCAAATCGGTTACAAAAGTGTCATTCATGTGTACGATAGACTACCTCCTTGCGAACCAAAGTCATTCATTTTTCCATTACCACCTTTCATGGTTAATAATAATGACGGAAATTATATTTATATTATATATATATATATGATATATATTATTTTATAATTTTTTTAATCATTATATTACACATTCCTTCATTTATTCCATTTTGTTGGAATACAATAACATCGTTCATGCGTATGATGAACTACTACCTCGTGAAGCGATGTGATTCGTTCACGCTTTACATGGAATGTATTAAGGATGGGTTAAATATAAATATCTGATATATATGAAATAAAAATGATAATCTAATGATAATATATATATAAAAATATGATTTACTTTTATTTCTTTAAATAAGATAAGAAAATGGAATCAACATTCATGCGTACGTACGACCAACCGTCTCCATAAAAGGTGTATTTAATTTCCTATTTATTTCTTTTAGAGATTATTATAAATAAATATGTACTGAATATATATGACATTTATATCAAGTTTATCATTATTTATATTATGAAATCATGATTAATTTGAGATAAAAGAATATATAACAAATCAAAACTTATACGAAAGACAAAATATTTTTTAACCGAAATGAAATTTTAACTTGGAGTTGTTAATATATAAGTACTGTAAAGTCATGATGAAATGATATAGTGTATTATATATATGAATATATTTATTTAATATATTTATAATAAACTTATATTTACTATACCATACTCTTTATTGGGTATTATGAGAGTTAAGACTTAAGGAAGTAAGATTTCTAGTCTCACTTTCATTTTTGAGAGACTTATGCCATATTCACCATTCGATTTTTTTTTGGGTTTATATATTGAACTATTACATGATATATTATTAATATTTCCCATTTAATTAAAATTAATTTTTCCAATTATTTTATTATTTCATGGTGTTTATGGTTCAAAAGTTACCAAATAAGAAATGGATTTTTGTCTAAATTTTCATTCTTTGAGACATATGTTATGATATGAACCTATATTATTTAATGAGGTATTTATAAAACCCATTTGACATGTAATATCATGAATTTATAAATACTCATGATATTCTAAGTTCCATTTTATGTTATTACTTCATGGGTCTTATGATTCAAGGTTACCAAAGTGGTAATAATAATATGTTACAATCTTATCGTTTATTGGGATTGTTTGTGATTTTGATTCCAAGGGTAAAATATTATGATTTATATCTCAAGAATTATAATGGATGTTATTATACTCTGATTATTCATGATATATTCAAGTAATGGTACTATTTTACAATCTTTTTTACTTAAGATAATTAAAAAAGTGTTTTTAATAAAATATGAGCTTATTTTTCCCTTCAATTGAAATCAATTTTATTCAAGAACCATGTTTTCAAAAAATGTTTTCAAATTTTTTTAAATTATATTTTAATATAATTTTCAAGTAAAATTATTTTAAATATGTGTTATTTTTTAAAAAGTGATTTAAATGAATTTTCAAATCATTATTTATATGTTTCCAATGTTATTTTCAAATAAAAGGATTTTGAAAATGTTTTATGAATGTGACTTTAAAATAATGGTTATTTTCATAAATAAATGTTCCAATTGATATTTCAAAATCATTATCCATATCATATTACGTACTTTGATATAATTTATTCTTTACTAGGGATACTATCCAAGTATACCATTCATGTTATTTCTCAGAATGGTTTATATTTTAATGGCATGATATTTATGAAATATGTTTCTCTTCCAAATGATATACGATATTAATATTCTTATGAAACCCACATATTTTCCTAGATTATTCTATGTTGAAATTATTATGAAACATGTATCTTATCCAAAATTTATGATATTATGAAATGTTTATGATACTCATTTCATTTCAAGGGTTATGGTATTATGACTATTTATGATCTTGTGACACACATATGTATGATTTCAATATGTGGTGAGTGGGAATTATATATCCCTCTAATTCATTAGGTAATGATAAATTATATATGAGCTCATAAGGAACATGAGTGTTTATCCCAATCCCAAAGATGAGGATAAACTGGTGTTTGGACCAATCCTTATGGTGAGAGAATAAAGGTGTATAGACCAAGCACAAAGATAATGGTACACAGATGTTTAGGCAATCCAAAAGACGAGGGTACATGGGTTGCCAGCCCAAGACCATAAAGGAGGGTACACAGGGTGGTCAGCCTAATCCCGAAGTAGGTATATGGGTGTTCAGCCCAATCCCACCTTGTTATAAATGTCTTGGTGGGTAGGTTTGAAAAAATATTTTATATAATTGTGTGTATTTCTCAAATTCCATGTATTATTATCTCATGAATCATTCCCTTTGATTCTCTTTTTACTCTTGTATTATGAAGTTTTAATATTTATTCCATGACTCATGATTATGATCTTTGATATGTAGGGTATGGTTATCAAATGTTATGATCAGGTTCTAACAACCATATGTTCATGTTATGCTTATGTATCTCCCTTATTTACCCCTTATAAGAATTAGATCTCACACTTTCTTATGTTTTATTTCCCCAAGTTATGAAGATTGGTCTTAAGTAAGAGTACTAAATGGGAAGATCTTTGTGGGACATATTTAATATCTTTCACCAGATTATAAGATTGTGCTCTATGTTTACAAGGACACTAAACTATAAAGGTCCTCAATGATGTGTTTATGTAATGTAATTTGTATTCCTAAAAAATTATCTAATATATACGTATGTTAAGACTGGTTCTCTATACAAAATTCTCCTTCACAACCTATCATTGTGTAGATGGTAAATGGGGCTTCATGTTGAGGTTGAAATCCTACTCAAACTCTATGATTGGGATTATAAAATTTAGGAGGTACTACTTCACCTATGTATTTGTAACATGGAGATGAAGGCATTATGTGGGTGAAAACACCATCTAGTTTGATAGTTCCCTAGATTTGGTAGCATATAAGGAATATAACTATTCTCAATAGGATTCCTTGAATTTGGACAGAAGGTTTTTGATATGATTCCATGAGTTTAGATTGAAGTGAGTATTTGGGGTATTGAAAAAACTAATAAAAAATAATAAGAAAACCCATCAATTCAGCATCACAAGTAAGAAAAAAGTTCAACCAATCAATTTCACAGTTAAAGTATTCATTTAGGAATTTTTTTCATGATAATACCGTAATTTTAGGTTGTGAAAGGCCATAATAATTGAATGTGTCATGTTGTGTTAACCATTGTTTTGATCGGTTTCTGATAGGGATGTGTTCGTGGAACTAAAAACACTCAAAGACTCCCATTCCCATGATGGTTTAACATGAATTTCACTGTAGAATTACTTTTCAAAGGTAAGTAGTCACTATGGTGGTTTTATCAACAATCTTTCAGAATACACATTGTATATAGGCCTAGGATTCTCATACATGGATATTATATATTTTCATATGAATATTAATTACATTAAAAAAACTCATTCTGGAGGACCATAATAGTTGAGTGCCTTTGGAAACATAGAACATAATATTCTAATCTAGTGAATGTTATTCAATTTTTCCCACAAATATTTTCCCATTTAGTAATATTTATAAACATCCCCTACTTAAACCTTTCTTCATAACCCAAGGAAATAAAGCATAAGAAAGTGTGAATTCAGATGCTCAGTGAGGGTAAACATAAGAGATATAAAGGTATGATCATATGAAATCATAAGATAACCATAATGGTACATGAAATTGAACATAACTTACAAATTTCATACCCAACTCATTATAGATCATAAACATAAGTCATGATATAAAGAATGGTAGTTCATAAGACATGAATCATAAGGTAATCAAAGAACATGATTCATGAGAGCATAACATTGGAATAAGACACATATTTTCGGTATACACATCAGATTATAACATTTCTAAACATGTATAAATAGAAATAGGTTCACTAATTAAGTTTAGGGAATGAAATCATTCCATCACATAAACTTATAGACCTATAGATAGGTCCTCACATAACATTATAGACATTAAAGATAGGTCCACACATTACTTCATGAACATGTAATTAGGTTTAACAATAACATAATGAATATGTAATCAGATTCATGTATCACTGTGATAATGTAATCAAGTTCATGCATAACATTATGGATATGAAAGATATGTCCACACATAAAAACATAGTACTTAAGGTTCACTCCAAAGTCCATCATAGTGGAAAACATCCCTTACTGAATTGGGTTCACTCTCCATTTAAGTCTTGTCTATATCACGAGATATAAATCATTATCCAATGAATTTGAGGGAGATATAGTTCCCACTCATCTTTGGTTGTAACATAACCACTTTCCTTGGTTATAAAGTAACCACCATCACAAAATAAAAATCATAAAAATGTGTTCCACAAGATCTGAAAACATTCATCATATTAGGACCTATGAAATGAAATGTGTTTTATAAAAATTTCATCATTACATAACCAGTTGAAAATAAACAGGTCTTATAATCATTTCATCATTTCCTCAAAGCACAACCCAGGAAAAAAGAAGTGGGTTTCATAAGAATTTTTTCATGGTAAAACACATGGAAGAGAAATGGGTTTCATAAAAATATTGTCATCATAAACAGAAACCATTAAAAGAAATAATAATAATGGTATCCTTGGATCATATCCCTAGTAAATCATAATCAACCTCAAATAATGTCATTATGGATAGAAAATAATTTTGAAATAGTACTTGAGACATTTATTGAGGAAAATATAATTTCATTGAAAGTAAAATTTTAAGAAATAAATTATTATAAAAATAATATTATTTTAAAATAAAATTGAAATTTTTTTAAAAATATTTTAAAAATATTTGAAACATTTCTCCACAAAAACATCATTTCCTATTTCAAAAATTCTTTTGAAAATAGAAAACAATTTCAAAATACTGTTCACTTTAAAATCATTTATTTAAAATATAATAATTTCCCAAATATTAAGAAAATAATTTTCATTGAAAATAAATTTGATAACTTTTAAAGGAAAATTGAAATCATTGAGTAGTCATGATAGTGGGAAATATTTTTCACGTTGTGCATGTTAAAAACAAATATTCTTTCCATATTTTCTATAAAATCCAAAAGGGGATTGATTTGGGAAATGAAATGAAGACTTATTTTTTTTGTAAAATGTAGAAAGTGGGTAAAAATTTCTTTAAAAAAACATATATGAATAATATAAATTTTTTTAGAGAGATATATTTTGGAAGAAAACAGATTTCTAACCGAAGAGAGAAGTAAATTTGAGTTTTCTTAAAAAGATTTTAACATTTATATTATGCACTAAAGAGTGGAAAATGTTAATATTATTTGAAAATATCATTAATAACTATAGGAGTAGAAAATTAATTAGTTTCTTGAGAGACGTATCATAATATTTTATCATTGTAAACATAATCATAAGAAATCTCAATAAATTATGAGATTGTAATATAAAATCATTACCACTTTGATAACATTGAATCATAATTTCCATGAAGAAATAATATAAAATAAAACTTAAAAAATCATGTGGATAATAAATTCATTATATTACATGTTAAAGGGGATTTATACACACCTTGTGAAAGAATATAGATGCATAACATAATGTACATATCAATGAAGTAAATTTGAGACAAAATCCAATTATTTTTTGAGTAACTTTTTAATTGTAAGACCCATGAAATAATTTCCTAAATAGAAACATTAATTATAACAAAATGAGGGAGAATCATGATATATCATGTCATAGGTCAGTATATACACCACAAAAAATAAACAAGTGATGAATATGACATAAGTCTTTTAGAAATAAAAGTGAGACTAGAAATCCCTTTAACTTAAGTCTTGAATTCTGCCATACTCGTTAAAACCTGATGTATAATAAATATAACTTTATTATTTGTTTATTATAGAACCATATTCATATATATCATACCATATATTATTTTCTTATGAACTTTTACTACCCGTTTATTAACAATTCCTTGTTAAAGTTATGTTTAGTGTAATTACCTCTTTGTTTTTAATATATATTTTGATTTGTTAAATATTTGGTCCTATTAATTTGATAATGGTTATATGATCTCAAGAATGATAACCATGATATAAATATCATACATATTCAGTATATATATTTATAATAATCCATAAAATATTTGTGATAGGGAATGAAATACACTTTTGATAGAGATAGTAGGCCGTATATAAGCATGAACACTTTTTTTTAATTTTTTTATTAGGTTGAATGAAAGAAAAGTAATTAATATATTATCCTTAAAGAATAAATTTTATTTAAAATATATCACATATTTTCATTAAACCCATGATTAATACATTCCATGTAAAGTGTGCACTAATCACATCGCTTCACGAGACGGTAGTCCTCCATACATATGGATGACGTTATCGTTTTCTCACAAAATATAGAGTATGAAGTTATGTGTGATATAAAAATTACATAAGTGTAATTAATATCATATATATCATATATGAACTATAAATACAACATTATTATGATATTTGATAGGTGTTAATGGAAAAAATGAACGACATCAGTCAGTGAGGCGGTAGTCCGTCATACACACGAATGATGATTTCCTAACCAATTTGATGGAAGTAAAAATCATTTTAGATCACTACCTTAACATAAAAACATATTATTATATGTAGTATACTTAGGATATTATATATTAATTCTATAAAAATAATTTAATAGGGTGGATGAAGAAAAAAAGTAAAACCACTCATTAATGAGTGTTACCACTTCTTCAAGAATCAGCATTAATATTGATCTAAGAACCTTCCTTGGTTGGATTTTTTCTTAAAATATGGATTCAAGGATGAGATTAAGGATTTTGAGATGTGATTTGAGTAGGTCTGGGACTGAATTAGGAGGTGTGAAGGTGTGAATAACTGAGGAGAGCGAGTGCCCTTTTATAGGTAAAGTAGAGTGACATTTTTGTAAATGCACAAAAGTATTCAATATTGGGAGTTAAATATTACATCAAGTGGATATAAAACTCATTTTTAATGGGCGTGGATGGATTATATTGTTGATAAAAACCTCTTAAACAAGAAAAAACGTTTTTGAACAAGTTATTCCTTAACTTCTAAGTTTCCTTATTTTTCCCATTTTGTTTTTTCACTAAGGTAGCTAGTCTTTTTAGCCTAAGTAATTTATCCTTTAATAATAAATTAAAAAGAGAATTATTAGGTAAATTGGACCAACTTATTCTAGATATTAAATCAAATTTAGAAAATAAAATCCTATATGTGTGGAAAATTAATTTTATCACAAGCCATGTAAGGTGTAGAAAAACAATTTAACCTTAACTGCACTAACATAGTTTTTTTCTATCTAGTAGTCAATATAGTCATTATAAAAGATTTATTGATCCACTAATGGAACAAATATGATATTTATTACCATTTAAAAATTAATTCTAATAATATATTCTTTTTCAGTAATTTAAAAAATTTAATAAAATATAATTTCTCATAAAATATAATTTATGTCAGTTTTGACACTATTTATTTAAATAGAATTTATAAAATATCATAAAAATGATGGGATTAGAAAATATTATGGTAAAAAACATTTAACATGATATATTCATATAAAAAAATTCAATACAATAATTGATTATATTTTCTTAACATTTAATATTTTTAGTATCTTTTATTTTATTTTATTGTTAACTAAATAATTAATGCATTTACGTTTCTTAAGAATTTAAAGAAATTTTTTCGTATCAAAAAATTAAAAGAAATAATCATGTCAATTTTTTTATAATTTAGAAGAATATTTATAAACTAATATATATATTTTTTTCTATTCCAAATATTTATAGATATTAAAAGTAAAGAAGGTTACTTTTTTGTCTTCTTCTTCACTTAACTTATTATATAGGAAATGTTAATGGAAAAGTGTCCCAAAAACTCATAAAAATAAATCCTAAGGCCATAAGGGTCTAAATATTTCCATAAAATGGATTTTTTATAAAATTGGTATGTTATTTAAACTCTTATATTCTTAATTTAACCCATGGTAAACCCATTTTTACCTTAACCGTGATAATTAATTTTTACGGCATTCACTATTCATTTTGGTCAAAATTTTAGTTGAAATTATTAGATAATATAAATAATTATGATTTAAAATATATAATTCATTTTTAAAAATTAAATTCATATCAGTGTAGAAAATTAATTTAATATTAATCCCACAGATGTAATGAGAAAGTGAGTTTTTAAAGCAAAAATGATCAAAAGTTTAAAACATTTTTGTATCCAATTTCAATATGATATTGATTCCATTGAACTAAATTGGATTAATATATTTATATTTTAAGTAATTAAAAATTAAAATAAATTTATAATATAATTTAACTTTTTAAATAATTTAGGTGAAAAGATAATTTTCAATTTAAATTTTTCATTTTTCACTATTCATCAAAAATGAAATATTTCAGAAAAATCCCAAAAATTCACCCTATGATAAATTTAAAATTTCAAATTAAAAAATGAATTTTATTTTATAAAATTAATTTTCTAAAAGTGTGAAAAATTAATTTTATTAATATTCACAAAAAGAAATAAAAAGAACCGTTTTGATAAAATTATATTTTCAAAATAGATAACGACTGTATTGAAAAAAATATACATAATATTTTGAAAGAAGTTGTTACTATTAATACCTATAGGTTTAATGTATAGGTTATAAAATCCATTATTAAATAATATTTATAATATAAGATAGTTTTGTTAAAACTCCTCATCATGTGTAATGAAAGCTAATACAATGTTTTGTGTAACATAAGATCAACTCGATATTGCATTTAACAAAAAATATAAAAAATTAAATTAATTTGAAAGATTATATTTCATAAAATCATGAAATTTCACATTATACCCCCATTAAAATTAAATTCACCCTAAAAACTCATATTGGTCTCTAAAGGTTTTACAATTGAAAAATTTCTTCATAGAAACCCACATCATAATAATTAATAATAAAAATCCTTTTTAAAGGTAATTTTGGAAATATAATGGTTACCCAAATTAACTCATAACAAGGTTTCCACATAGGAAAACATTTTTGGGAAGTTAAAACATAGAAATAAAAGAGTAAACTAATACCCAAATATTAATAGAAATTGATTGAGAACATTGATGACAAGAAAGTTGGTGATCTAGAGAAGGTTAATGATCATAATTCCATAATCCAATGAGGCCTGAAAAAGATCATTAATATCATAAAGAATCGTGATAATGGGACACCATTTTAATTAAATATACTTTTCCTAATTTTTGATAAATTTCCTTATAGGATAAACTTACTTGATTTCATCCCATTTCATAAGAACAATATCACCAATTGGTTGTGCCTTGATCAATTTTCACAATATCTAATGCTCCAAGAAATGAAGAAGAATTTTTCATAAATAAAGCAATATTAGATCATAATATCCATAGTTAAAATGGAAAGTCATTATGTCTATAAATATTTATCATCAAAACAAAGTAGATAGAATAGGTTGTCCAATATGCATAAATCCTTATATGGTGAAATAATAAAATAATTTATAAAATCATATTCAAAGTTCAACATAAGACATTTTCTAAATGGTTAACCTTATGAACTATATAAAAGGTTAAGATCCACAACTTTAGAAATAACGCCACTAAATTTCTAAAATGAACATATCAATAATCCTCCAAACAACACGAATTCATTACAAACATGTGAATACCTTCATCGTGTATTATATTGAAACCATAATTACCATAGAACCTCAATGAAATAATTAATACTTTCTCATTACTTGAATAAAACAAATATTATTGAATATATTCCATAGATATAATAATTTTATAAACTCCATCAATGATAATATAAACCGACCTTTCAATAAATTCTTTATCAGTTCTGAGGCCATCTATACAATCTAATTTACTTTATTCATATTAATTAACTCTTTATCCAAAATAAACACCATTTTCTTGACTCTAGGAACATATTAAAGGTTACCCATCAGTACCATTTATCATAGTATTGAAAATAATTAATGAAAAAACTATACTGAATGATCTTAGTATATTTCACGATTTATATAACAGAATCCTAGAATTACAATTTTTAAATAATTCAATAATGACACATCTTTCCCAAAAAAATCACTAGGATTTTTCATAATATTCTTTAACACTTATTTCCTTTCATATTTCATTGTTGTATCTTCATCATTAGATATTTAATCATTACTTATGCCACCTATCTGATTCCATTCACAAGATTTTCCAATAGGACATTGATTTTCATAATTCCCATACTTTCCACATTTAAATAATTCATCCATTGATAATAGATTAGGGACACCAATATTCATATTCATTATGTTAAGTAAACTTTTTATTTTTTTGTGGAAATATATTTCTTTGTGTCCTTCTTCTCCACACATAAAAAATCTTCTCATCACCATGAGTAATTCCCTTGAGTTTTTTCCCACATTCTCAATATATTGGAATCTAAATCTCCTTTATTATATGGTCTCCACTACTGAAACTCTCAACGAAATTGATAATTATCTTATTTGGTGATTCTAAGAGTTTGTTAAGGTGAACATTGTTAATCATGTTTTGTGAAAATTGATTAAGCATAATCACAACATCCTTTACTCCAATCACTATCCCATTTGGATTCTCATAAAAAATGTCTATTACATTAATTTTTAACTATTTTCTTCTAGTTTCCTCCATTAAATAAAACAAAAAAATATAGTGTGAGAAACAAGAATCATAGAGGAACACTAAATAATCAAGAAAATAACTTATAGGATGCCTAAATCGTGAATTTATTTTTTCAATCTATGACACCATATGTTTATTCTAGGACATTCATAGACACCATATATTTAAGTACTTCATGATGAGTTGTAAAGTGTTTGTGAATTTCAAAATAATATCTCTCATGAGTGTCAAACTAGGTGTGTAGCAAGGCTAGTTATCATTCACTAGTTCCTGATCTAGTCTATCTCAATACGAAGTTTTCTTGTTTTTTTACCTCTAGGTAAATCTATGCCATATCCACATCTAGTTGTATTATCCATTTATGGATGTGTCTCTAGAAAACCACTCGATCTATCCTTTAGTAAAATTCCATAATATTTTCCTATACTTTGGATAATCCTTATACTTATCCTTAGAGACATTACTAGACATATCCTTAGAAATATCCCTAGGGATATCACTAATGTTTTCCTATACTAGTTTCCATAGGTTGACTAAAACATTCCATTAATACCAAATATAGTAACCCAGAATTATTATACATGGATGTTAAATATTTTTATATGAATATTCATTAAAATACAAAAACATGCACCTGAGGACTATAAATGTTTAGTTACTTTGGAAATGTGGAACAAAATCATTTAATATGGTGAATGATCTTAAATGTTTCCCACATAGATTTTCCCATGTAGTAATCTTCATAAGCATACCCTATATAAAACCTTGATTTATAACCTAGGAAAAGGAAACATAAGGAAGGGTGAGATAGGATGCTCAGTAAGCGTAAACATAAGATATATAAATCTATGATCATATGAAAGAATAAGAAAATCATAAGGGTATGCTATAATGAACATAACCTAAAAATATCATACCCAACCTATCATAGATCATAAACACGAGTCATTCCAAAAATTTTGGTAGTTCATAAGACATGAATCAAAAGATAATCAAATAACATGATCTATGAAAGAATAAAATTGAAATAAGACATATATTTATGCAATAAAAATAAGATTACAACATTTTGAACATTTATAAATAGAAATAGGTTCAATAATTAAGTTAAGAACATGAAATGAGGCCCTCACATAAAGTTATGGGCATGTAACCGGGTCTGCACATAAAATTATGGACATTAAATAAAGGTCCACACATAACATTTTGAACATTTAATATGGTTCATGAAAAACATTTTGAAAATGTAATATGGTCCACATATAACATCATGGACATAAAATATAGGTCCACACACAACAACATAGTAGTCAAGGTTCACTCCCAAGACCATCATAGCGGAAAAAGTACATTACTAAATTGGGTTCTCTGTAATGCCCTAATCCTGGTTACCTAGAGTCGGTGCATTATTACATAACATCAGAATGATCATAATGGATCAAGTCATGAATAAATGGTCAGTTTAGTATCCTTGGAAGTACTAGATACATATATAAGGTTTAAATTACATTTTTAAATTGAAAAACTACAAAATGATGTCCCCTTTGAACACACTCATATCCCATATCCTATCCCTATAGTTCAATCATATTATAATTCTTCACATCCTGGGGAAAATAAAATATAAGAAAGGGGTGAGCTCAGATGCTCTGTAAGAATAACAATATAGTAGAAACTATCATAAATAAGAATAAACATTTAAGACAATGTATAAGTCTAAAACACAGGCCTTTTCAAATTAAACTTCAGCATAATATGGAAAAGAAAAATCAATTAATTCCATTTACAAATTCACATGGATATTCTTTTAGTCAAATAATCGCATGTAATATCAATAGCTAATTTCATAATGATGGAATGCATAATGTCAGACATCATAAACACATAGTCAAGGCCTCATTCTAAGACTACAAATAAGATTTGGTCAAGGCCTTGTGGAAATACACTAGTTTGTCTCATGAGACCTACCGATGCATCAAGGAGCTATAAAGGGCTCCACCCATCACTTACTAAGCCCAATTCATTCCTCATATGAAAATGTTGAAACAAGACATAAACATTCGTATTAAAACTAGAATAAGAAATGTTAAAACATTAACCATAAACCATGAATGGTATAAAAACAAAACATCTACAGTAAAACATATCACCAAACCTTCAATACAATATGGAAGATTGTATCATAATAAATAAAATTTAAACAAGTGTAAAATCCATCAAAGAATGTTGGCATAGATGAAATCAAAACAATTTGAGAGAAATATCTCTTTCTATTTTTAAATAATTTAAAAGTGAAATAATTATAAAATAAAAGATTTATTATGAAAATATTCTTATAATATTTTAAGGGAATCTTCAAATGTATTATTATGGATGAAAATAGCCGTACCCACCGTATAAGTTAAAAAAACATTCTTTCCTTAATTTGTCGAAAAGTTCATAAAGTACCTTATTTTGAAAGTGATGGAAAGATTCCTTTCAAACCATTTTATAAAAAGTAAAACAAGGAAATAAATGAATTTAAACCATACTCTATTAAATAGTAAAAATGTTTTGAAATTAATTTTTAAGAAACACAGATGTTGATGATACAAAAGTCCCAGTAGATAACTTCGTAAAAACAACCTCGGATAATAAAGAGATTGTAAAATTAACCCTTAACTTGTAATTTTCCTTAATAGAGGGTATTCTAACCTTCTGTATAATAGATAAATCATTGTTATTAAATTATACAAGAACCACCTAAATAAATATGATATCATATATGATCTTCTAGTATTTATTTGGTAATAATATTTCAGTAGTATCATTGTTTAGAGTATTAACTCATTCATTTTCCATTATATGTTTTGTTACGTAAGTCATTTTTGTTATGGATTGGATATATTTGATTCATATCCAGAATTATATGAAGTTATTAAACATTATTTTTAACCATAAAATTACAATTATTCTTGAATGGTTATGATGGGGAATAAATCTCATCGCGTTTGTGGAGATGGTAATCGGTAAGTACGCATGAGCGACAATATCCTTCTATTAATGGTGAAATAATATGTAATTGGATGTTATATCATATATAAATAATAATTAACATGTTATATTTATTATTTACATCAATTATACTCTTTATTATACCCATCCAAAAAAATAATTTCTGAATAACAAATTACACCACGACGTGGAGACAGTAAGCCGTATGTATGCATGTATGGTGACTTTGTCATTCATAGGATGGATAGAATAATGAATATGGTATTAATGTATTTATAATAACATAAAATTATGTATAAGGTACTTTATTTATTATTTTTTTATGGGATCAACAAAGAAAGAGGAAGTGGAAGAAGAAAAGAACTTTGAAAGAGGTGATGAAATTATTACCTCCTCTTCGGGTGCTTCCTTTTGATTTGAAAAAAATTGCTCCTTAGGTTGTCTTATGATCAAATTAAGGCCTTTAAGTTTAATTAATGGTAGTTGGAAAAATATTTGATTAGGTTTCGGCTGAACCAAATGGATTTGGATGTGGGAATTTGAGAGAAGGGGAGGTGGCCTTTTATAAAAGAGGTGAGGGGTACCTTAGAAAAAGATTAAAATATTATTTTATTATAAAGTCATTTTAGATTTATGATTTCTAAAAAAGGATTTATTTTGAGGATAAGGTGGGTATAGGTAGAAAACCTCTAAAAAAATAGGTTTTAGACATGTTTAGGTCACAATATTAACCTTCTCTTTTAGATTTATCTCTTAGTTAAATAGTTTAACTTTTACCATGTCTTCTTCTATTATTATAATAAATGGTTAATAAACTTACTAAAAAAATCCAAGAGAACCCAAAGTTGTTCATTATTGACATATATAATCTTATATAATTTCTTTTTCATAACCTTAGATTTTTAAGAAAATTATATCATTTAATAATATAGTATTTTTTTTAAAAACTCATTTATGTCAATTTTGACACTATTTAGTATTTGGTTTTTGTGAAAGTCAAAAAAACTTGATTACTTCGAAAAAAATACATTAAATAAACCATAAAATTTCATATTAACCTATAAAATTAGTTTAATTAATCCAAAGTCTCAATTTACATTTATTTTTATATCTATAACATCAGTTATTTTAATCATTCATTAATAAGGTAATTACTGAATCATCATTGTGTCATAAATAAATTTAATTATTTAATGTCTACGAATTATAAATAAAATAAAATAATGTAGTAAATATTTTTATATTTCTAATTAATATTTATAGTCTAATTTATCTTATGTATAAAACTATATTAAAATTTTTTAGTTATTAAAAGTTGAATTTAACACTTTTTACTCTTCTTTAAATAAAATAATAATAAATGTCCTAATCTAATACTAGTGGATAAAATAGTATCATATTTTATTCCTAAGGTTGATATTGGTCAAAATAAACTTATCCAATTGAATTAGGACTTGTGTTAGTGTAATTATAATATCATTTTTACCTTTAATTACCCTATTTTCTTTTAACAGTGTTAAATAAAGTTAAAAAGTTACTATTCACCAGAAATTATTTTCTTCCTATTGAACCACATTTTACTTACAGATGTAAACTGTGTCTCTCAGATTTTTTAAATTAAATTCACAAATTTTGTAAAATTACGTTCTATGGAAATTTGCTAACATGCCTAGAAGGTGGGTAAAAGACTTTAAAAAGTTCAATAAAATTTTATACATATAATTTTATAGTAAAACAACTCCAATGAATTACATTGAACTAATATAGGTTTTATGTATCTATTTTGACTCAAAATAAATTTAAATAAAATAATTAATTATTTAAATAAAAATTCGGTTTTAAACAACAACGCAATGCTTTTCACTATTCATCAAAAATTCAAAGTCTTCAGAAAAATTCCAAAAATTCACCATATACTAATTTTGATATTTCGAATCCAAAAATGAAGCCCATTTTGAAAAATAAAATTTATAAAATTTCAAAAATCGGGTATTACTATTCACAACGGGTAGTTTGATTGATCGTGGTGTGCTAGAACTCGAAGTTGCATTCAACACAAGCTATTTTATTATTCAAAGAGAAGCGTGCAATGGAAGTTTGGGGTGTTACATTCATTCTCTGTTCTAGTCATATTTATCTCATGAGTTATAAATAATTACCCAATGCATTAGAGGGATATATAGGTCCCAACCATCTTTGGTTATAACGTAACCACTATCGTAGGTTATAACTTAACCGTCGTCACATAATGAAAACCATACATATGTGTTTAATAAGAACATAAAACATTCATCATATCAAAACCCAAAAAATGAAATGGGAATCATAAAAAATTCATTATAACATAACCTATGGAAAATAAAAAGGTTTCATAATCATTTCATCATTTCATTAAATCATAACCTATAGAAAAATAAGCAGGTTTCATACACATTTTATAATGGTATAACCCGTGGAAGAGAAATGGGATTCATAAATATCTTATCATCATAAACATAAACCATTTAGAGAAATAGTAATAGTGTAATCATTCGATTATATTCTAAGTAAATCATAAGTAACCTCAAAATATTTTATATTATATTGAAAATAATTTTAAAATACTACTTGAGACATATATTAAGAAAAATATATTTTCTTTGAAAATCAATTTTTAAAAGATAAAACATCATGAAAATAATTTTATTTGAAAATAACTTTGAAAAATCACATGAGAAGGTTTTAAAAAATATTTAAAACATTTCATGATGGAAATAGCCTTTCCTCTTTGAAAAACACTTTTTAAAACAAAAAAAAGTTACCAAATACTTTTCACTTTGAAACCATTTATTTAAAATCTAAAATACTCCCAAATATTTGGGAAATAATTTTCATTGAAAATAACTTTGAAATATTATAAAGGATTCTTGAAATCATTGAGCATCAATGACAGTAGGAAATACTATTTATACCCTACATGTTTAAAACAAAGATTATTTTCATATTTTTAATAAAAGAAAAATGAGAATTGTTTTGAAACATGAAATGAAGATTAATTTCATTTTTTATGTAAAAAGTAAAACATGCGTAAAAATTTCTTTTAAAATCATAGGATAATAATAAAACATTTTTTAAATCATTTTTTGAAAACACAATTTTGAAAGAAAATGTATTTTTTACAAAAGGGAGAAATAAATTTTGGTTTTCTTAAAAACATTTTATCAATTATACAAATTAAAAAAGAGTGGAAAGTTGTACTATTACCTGAAAATATCATAAATAACTAAAATATAATAAAATTCATGAGTTTTTTTGAGATATGGATGATAATATTTTATCATTTAAAACCTACTCATAAAAAATCCTGATAAATGATGAGATAATAACATAAATTATTTACCACATTGATAACATTGAATCATATTCCCTATCAGGGAATAAAAGAAAGTGGGTCTTAAAATTTCACAAGGATAATAAATTCATGATATTATATGTCAAAGGAGATATATATGCACCTCATAAAGGAATATAGGTGCATAATATAACATACGTCTCAAAAAAGGAAAATTGATACAAAAATCCCTTACGACATGAGTAAATTATGAATCGTAATCCGTAAAAAATAATAAAATAAATATAAACATTAATTATCCTGAAATTAGGTATATTAATTATATATCATGTCAAAGAATAGTATATACACCACACAAAATAAAATAGTGGTGAATATGGAATAAGTCTCTCAGAAATAAAAGTGAGACTAGAAATACCCTTACTATAAATTTTGACTTATGTTGTACTCATTCAAACTTTCTATATAATAGATATAAGTTTATAATAAATCTTTTAATACATATTCATAGATATCAGGTAACATCATGTTACTGATCTGACAAGTACATCTTTCTACTTGTAATAGTATTTACTTTTCATTGACTCAGTACAGGTGAGAATGAATTGTGAGGATACATATAATGGTGAAGTCAAAGGTTTCTTGGAATCTACACTTCAACCGGCCATTTCTATAGGTAGAATGAGGGTTTCATGCCGTGTAACTTGGTTACACAACATGTAATGTTCAATGAGAGCATACTATAAAATTTTCACACTATGAAAGTTATATGACATGATGAGTCATTACATATTTTGATCTAATTAATGATTAGTTTTTAATTTGAAGAGATGTGTTTTTCTATGGTAATGAAAATTAACTATTTCATGACATGTAAAGGGGTTACACATCATTTAATAGCCTAACTATTGTATTTTAATTGGTATCAAGAAGGATGTATTATTCTCTACTCTTCTCTAATTTCATTTATCTTTACCTAAGGCCTTCCCTAGGTGATCTTGGAGCTCTCCAACCCTCCCAGATCCCTTTTTTCAACATTCGATTATCGTTGCACTTACAGTGTGATTCATGTGTAAGATTTATACATCATTCTTCATCTTTATCCCTTTCTCCTCCTTTGTGATTTCAAAATATCATCCGTAAATTGATTTATCTAAGAATCGTGATGATGGATATCAATTATAGGTTGATTTTTAGGGTCTTATTCCCCTTCGTTCTCATTGGCGGGTTTCGTTGCGAGTGTTGAGTTTCGAGAAAAATGTAGGTGATTCTTTCCTTCTTGGAAAAATTGATTACCCTTAAATTTCATGATTTATTTCAATTGTTCATTTACATTTAATTTCACAAAATTTCTTTCAATTGATTTAATAAAACCCAATTCCAATGAATTGGGAGATTTTGAATGGTTTAGACATTAAAATTAGAAAAACCACCAATTCCAATTAGGATGTGTTTATAGAAATTGGTTGATTTAAATTTTTTAATTTAAATTTTAGTTTTCATAGAAACTATTTCTATTAAATTGTTGAATTTAATAGTAGAAATTAATTTTGAAATTTATTTAATTGGTTTTAAATTTTTTCAATCTTCTAAAAATGGATAAAAAAGTTTTTATACAAACCTAGTGGTTTTATCTTGTGGGAAATACATCTTATTTATTAAAATCTACTTTGGTTTTTAATGGAAATTGACATTTGAAATGGTACGGAAGGTACTGAATTGTAATTTATTTAGTCTTAAAATAAATTACACATCATTTATTATGTAAGAGAGAATGTACACCTTAGGTAGTTTATGAGTTATTTGGACACACTCTACAATTATACAACATTATAAAACATAAATGTGGTAGGTCACATACCTAATGGGATGGTGATGAGTCACCTTTTGAGAGTGCCAGAGGGATGTGTGTATACACCTATATCTGTGATCACTTAGAGTGTGTGGTGTCCTATAGCATGGAAATTTCGTACCTATTTGTAAGATGCACATGTTGCTCTCTTGTTTAATATTTGATATATAAATGTATGCAAATGTTGTTAAACAAATTTACATGACTTATAAATTTATATAAACTATATTATTTAAATTTTTTATTTAATCAATTGTTTTAGAAATATTCAATCACTTATAAGCTTTTTCTTAGAGTATTTTCCATCATTTGAACTGTATAACATGATTTTTTTAAAATATGATTTGAAATTCCAAACCTATTTACTTTAAAATTTAAATAATTCCTTTGGTTAATCTATATTTTGAATATTTTATGGAATCCCTGGTGAGATCCTACTTGTATTTTTATATCACACCCTACTTGTGCCTTTGGGTGTTTGTAGATTATCTCCTTCCAAGTTTGAGCAAGGGGAAAGAATCTCTTAGAGGTGGATCTAGCTGTTGAACCTTGGACATAGTGAGTATTGTTTTTAGGGACTTGGGATGTTTAACATTGTTTTGGTACTTGGGTTTTAGTACTTTGGGATTTAATTAATTGTTGAATTCTTGTATATTAATCCTAGTGAAGTTTCTTTTTTATGCATATTGACTTTCTTATCTTTCATTCACAATTTATGGTGGAAAATTCATTCCTACTTGAATTTTTTATGATGCCAGGTGCTAGTCGCTGAATTGTGGGGATCTGAAATTCCCTTTGGGATATGTCAGGCCTGACTTAGCAATTGGGTTACCAAGGTACCTGGGCTGGTTGGTAACAATGTTCTATCAAAGGACGTTGTTGAGCTCTTCTCTTGAAGTCAGTATGAATTTGTGAATTCTTGTCAGGACATATGAGGTAGTTTCAACTGAGTTCCTAGTCATACATCAAAACTATGAACCTTAAGTCACGAGGGGTGGTTAGGGAAAGACGTATTGTGGATTGTTCTAGTATTTTCCTTATTTTGATTTGTATAGAGTAAAATCAAAATCTTGTTTGTTCTATCGGTCAAGATAATGTTTCCCATGTTTATCTGTTTTAGAATAGTCTAATGTATTCCTTATTTTCTAGTAATATTTTGTAGAATCATGCCTCTAAGAAGACGTGAAAATAATATATAGGAGGAAGATGTTGTTGAACTGTAAAGATAAAATCATCCAGTGGACCTGAATTTAGTTGAGGTGATTGTCCACACTATACAAGATCTGAGACATGCAACACCTCCAGTCCCCATTCAAGCTCTAACTATGAAACATTAGGCGGTGTTCTTTGGAATTATTCTCAAGATTTACTTTATTATAATCCACTATTTTTCAAAGGCTCCACTAATCCCCAATATGCCGAGGAAAGTTTGGGTAGGGTAGAATGTCTATTTGTGTTCTTGGAGACACCAGATGGGATCAAGGTGAAGTAAGTCAGCTTCATACTAGAGGGATCGATCATGAGATGGCGGGACATGATGGTGATGATGAAGAAAAATGAGGGCTTAGAGTGTAAAGACATAAATTTTCTATTCATCGACCACTTCTATCTTGCGCCAATGGTGTTTTTTGGGGATGTGGAGTTTTTCAAGATCGAGTAGGCATATAGAACCATGATTTAGTATTCAAATTTCTTTTCTAAATTCATGTAGTTTTCACTTAAGATTTTATATAATGAGAGGATTAAGGATAAAAAGTTTGAGTTGGGACATAGATCATATATCCATTCTCAGGTATTATTTGTAAATAAAACCACTTATATTGATGTGATGTAAAGGGAAATGATGGTTGAGATGGACTTAGATGGAAGGTCAGGTTTGATGGGAGTTTCTTTTTCTCCGAGTGGCATCATGGGTTACTTCAAGGTAAAAATAGAAGCATGATGATTCTCATGGAAGTTCCTGTTGGTAAGGTCACATCAGATCTCCCAAAATTCTAGGAGGAAGTCCTTTGACTTGCTATTATTGTGGGAAGCCAGTAAATTATAAGAGGGTTTGCACTGAGGAAGCCAATAACTATAGAACCTACGGATATTTGGGACACTTATATAGTTTTTTTCAAATATTTTATACTCTATGATGTGGAATAAGATCATAATACCCTCCTAAAACTATGGTGAAATCATATGATTCATCTATAAAAGGTTTATATCCATAAAAATCTAGAATGAAGATACTTCAGGTAGTGGAAGAGTCTCTAGAGGAAGCTGACACAGGTCCATCAACTGTAAGAGGTACCATTACTATTGCTTCACCATTAGTGACTACTCTATTTTATACTAGTTCATCTCATTCCTTCATTTCAACCCATATTGTTAATTTTCTTAATATTCCTATTGATGTTTTATCTCGTGCAATGGATATTACAAAACCCTTTTCTACAAAGAGAGATCAAGGTCTCCATAGTTCCTCTTGTGTCTTATCTCTATCAGACATCAAGCTGGCTTGGAGTTTTCTAGTCCTTAACATGAAACCTCTTGATGTAATTTTTGGAATGGATTGGCCCATTACCAACAAATCTCTAAATCGTTGTTATCTTTTACGGGTCTACCTCAATATAGCCATTGTTTTGTTTATTATTCTTCAAGGATAATGGGACCAAAGGACCAGAAGGGTCAGACCTTTTTATTTGGATTTATGTATGGTAATATCACTGTTTTCTTTTGATTTTTTTAGGAAAACATTGAGTGGAAATATCCTTATAGTTATCATCAAGTTTTCCAATGTGTTTACTTATAATTTCTCTGGGTTTCCACTAGTAAGGAAGGTTTATTTTTCCATTGAATTAATTATTTCTACTCAACTAATTATTATTCTCTCTTTCCGTATGGATCCATTTGAAATGAAAGAGATAAATTCCTAGTTGGATGATCTTCTTGAGAAAGGATTTATACACCCAAGTGTGTCCCCTTGGTCGGCGCCAATTCTCTTCACTAAGAAAGATGAAGGTTCTATTTTCTTATGTTTTGATTACTGAATGATCTATCGAGTTATGATTTAGAAAACATATTTGTGACCGTATATTGATGATCTGTTTGATCAGTTGAAATGGTATAATTGGTTTTAAAAGATAGATCTTTGATCTGAATACTATCTATTGAGGATAAAAGAATATGACATTTAGAAAACAACCTTTTAGATCAGGTATGACCATTATGAGAACTTTGTTAATCCCTTTGGTCTAATAAAATATTCTATAGTCTTTATAGATTTGATAAAAAGTATTTTCTAGGAGTATCTAAATACCTTTCTAGTAGTCTTTTCTAATGACATCTCCATTTACTCCAAGTACAAGGAGGATCGTGTGCATCATCAGAAAAAATTTCTTAGTCTACTAAGAAATCACCAACTTTATTACAGGATATTAAAGTGTAATTTATGGATTCAAGAAGTGAAATTATTGGTATATGTTGTTTTAGAACAAGGAATATCAGTTGATTCAAAGAAAGTTAAGGATTTTATGACTTGGGAGAAACCATGTAATGCCTTCGAGATTTAAATATTTTTTGGATTAGAAAAATATTATCGTCGGTTTGTGAATGACTTCTCAAAGTTTTAATATTTGATGAATACTCTAAATTGGAAAGCCGTGAAGTTTTCTTGGGAAGATATATGTTAGAATTATTTTTTAAGATGAAATACCTTTGGGATACTATGCCAGTGTTGAACCTTCTAGAGGATGGGTAAGGCTATGTGGTCTTTTGTGATGTATCAAGTTCAAGATTAGGCTACGTTTTTATGCATGATGATCATGTACTTTCTTATGAAAATAATAAGATTAGGCCTCATGAGAAGAATTATCCTACCAAAAACCTTAAACATAAAGCTATAATTCATGCACTTAATAGTTGGTGAAATTAACTTTATGGAGAAAGGTTTATTGAGTATTCAGACCAAAAGATCTTGAGTTATATCATCTATAAAAAATATTTGAATCTCCACCAGAGCTATTGGGTTGTGTACCTATGATCCTTTGACTTTGAAATCACCTACATCCCATGGAGAGGTAATGTCAATGTAGATACTTTGACCATGATACTTCTGACATAAGTATTTAAAGAATATTCAGAAGAGTGTAATTTGATGGCTCTCTTTGCAGAGTTACATGTTGGAGTCCATGAATTAGGAGGTGGGGTTTCTTTAGCCAGCATCTAGTTGACTCAGGATCTTCTTGATTTGATTATTCTAGATCAATAGATTAATGATGAATTATATAGCATTAGAGACTCTCCTTATGGCAGGTAGATAGTTTCCTAATGTTCATTCTCCAAAGAGGGTGTTCTATGTTATCAAAATCACTTTATTATGTTGTTAGCTATAAGAAAGTATATGATGGGGGATTTTCATAATTCCCAATGAGATATGCACCCAGGATACACTATGATTTTCTATGACATGTAGTGGAATTTCTTGGGGCTAGGTATGGGACACAACATTGTTCAGTTTGTTTCTCACTGTTATAAATGCCAACAGGTTAAGGACGATCACCAGAAACCTTCAGGTTTACTTCCACCACTTTTAGTCCTACATGAAAGTTGGATTAAATGTATAAAGACATTTTGGTTGTTTTTACTTGTACTTAGAGAAGGAATAATGTGATATGGGTTGTGATCGACATTATAACCATGTTGGATCACTTCATACCCATTCATGATATAGTCAAAGTTAATGAGTTGGGAAATCTCCATGTGAAGAAGACTATCCATTTGCCCGAAGTTACATATGTTATAGTTTCTGATATGGATACTTGGTTTACTTCTTGATTTTGGAGAGTCCTTTAGGAGGAACTGGGATCTCATGTCTGTTTCGGCATGGCCTACCATATGTAGTCAGATAACCAAATAGAGAGAGCTATTCAGATTCATGAGGATATTCTTCATGCTTGTGTTCTAGGCTTTGGGGGAGCAGGGGATGATCAATTAGGGATGGTAGAGTTTTCTTATAATAAAAGGTTTTATTTTGTGATCAAAATGGATTCTTTTGAGAAATTTTATGGTCGACCTTGTAAATCTCAGTTGTGTTGGTCATAGATTGGTGAACGTTCCTTAGTTGGACCCAGTTTGGTGCATGGGAAGAAAAAAAATAATCAATTAATTTTCCAGATAATGTTAATGACTCAGATATGATAAAATTCATTTTATAATCATCTTCATATAACTTTATAGTCCTTAGTTGGTGACTGGGTGTTTTTGAATGTTTCACCCAGACTGGGTCCTCGAAAGCTCGAGAGGTGAGGGAAGCTTTCTCATTGTTTTGTGGGACATTTTGAGGTTGTTGAGAAGGTGGGGAAATTTTAATACTATTTAGAACTTACACTACCCATGACATTGATAAATAACGTGTTCCATTTATTGTATCTAATAAAGTATCTCTTTGATCCATCTCACTTTTTGAGCTAGAGTGATCTTGAGATTGAACCTGATTTATCATTGACTGAGCAACCAGTCAGGATAGTTTATTTTGAGACCAAGGTACCCCAGGAGGGGATGATACATTTTGTTCTTTTATTTAAAATAATGGTTCTGATAAACATTATATATGGTAATTAGAGGCACTGATGAGCGATGAGTGGTATCATATCATTAGCATGGAATCTTTTTCATAGGATTTCCAGGGATAGAAATGTTTTACAATGGGGAGTTGGTAATATACCATTACAGATATGAAAAGTACATCTTTATACTTTTCATGATTTTTCCTTTTAATTTTCTGGTTAGGGTTGAGAATTAATTTGGAGGATAATTATAATGGTGAAGTCAGATATTTGTTGGACTCTCATATTTAACCAGCCATTTCTGTAGGTGGTAGAAGGGTTACACACCCTGTAACTAGTTTACATGACATATAATGGTCGCTGGGCTCATACAGTTAAAGGTTCACACTATGAAAGTTACATGACATAATGATTCATTACAATTCATGAGTCAATTAATGATCAATTTTTAATTCAAAGTGACATGTTTTTTGAAAGGTATAGAAATTAACTATTTCAAGATGTCTAAAGGGGATGCACGTTGTGTAATAACCCAACTGTAGTTTTTAAACAGGAATCATGGATGCGATCCTCTTTTCTCCTGCAATCCAATTTTATTTATCTTGAATTAATTCCTTTCCAAGGTGATCCTAGAGCTTTATAACCCTTACAGATCTATATGTTTAGATTTATATCATCATTTCACTTACGGTGTGATTCTTAGGTAAGATTTATCCACAATTCTTCATCTTTCTCTCTTTCTCCTCCTTTGGTATTTCAATAGATCATCCTGAAATTGATGGATATATGCTTAGTGATTTTTGATATAATTTCTACGATGATTTTCATAGTCTTATGGACCTTCATTCTCATTGGCAGTTTCCATTACGAGTGTTGAGTTTCGGGAACAAGGTAGGTGATTCCGTCCAGCTTGGCCAAATTGATTAACCTTGAATTTCTTGATTTATATCAATTTTTTTATTTAAATTCAATTCCTTAAAATTTATTTCAATTGATTTAATAAAACCCAATTCTAGTGAATTGGGACATTTAGAATGGTTTGGCTTGAAAATTGGGAAAACCCCCAATTCCATTGAATTGGGGTGTGTTTATGGAAATTAGTTGATTTAAATTTTTTAATTTAAACTATTTATTTTCTGGAAAATATTTCAATTAAAATTTTGTATTTAATTATAAAAATTAATTTTGAAATTAATGGAATTGGTTTTTAATACATTAAAAAGTTGTTAAAATGTATTAAAAAGTTTTGATAAAAACCTAGTGGTTTTATCATGTGGGAAAGTCATGTTTTTGATTAAATATCATTTTTGTTTTGATTGGAAAATTTCATTTGAAATGGTAGGAATATGGTTGAATTTTATTTTAATAAATTTCAAAATAAAATTACCCATCATTTATTGTTTAAGAAAACATGCAAGACTTAGGTAGTTTGTGAGTAATTTAGAGAAACTCTATGATTATAAAATGTTCTAAAATATAAATATAGCAGGTCAAATTTCCGATGAGATGGTGATGATTTTCCTTTGGCAAGTGTCAGAGGGATGTGTGTATACACATATTTCCCTAATCACTTAGAGGGTGTAGAGTACTGTAGTTTGAAAGTTTCATACCTATCTGGTAGATGTCTATGTTTCTCGCTTGTTCTGTATTTGAGATATAAATGTATTCCAATTTTTTGAATTTATCTACACACATTAAAAAAGTATATAAATTGTTTTATATAAAATTTTTATTTAATACAATTTTTTTAGAAATATTACATCACTTGTAAGCCTTTTTTTGAAGTATTTTACATCATTCGAACTGTATAGCATGATTTATTTAAAATATACTTTGAAATTACAAACTTGTTTACATTAAAAATTAAAGTATTAGTTTGGTTAATATATTTTTGGATTTAATTATGGAATATGTAGTGAGACTTTACTGGGCGTTTTAGCTCACACCCTACTTGTGCCTTCTGGTTTTTTAGATTATCTACTTCTAGTTTTGAGTAAGGGAAAAGGATTTTATAGAGGTGGATCCAGCTATTGAACCTTGGACTTGATGATTTGTGTCCTTAGGGAATTGAGAGTTTTTCCACTATTTTAGTACTTGGGATGCGATACATTTAGATTTAAGGTATTTTTGACTTTTGGTACATTACTCCCATTGGAGTTTCATTTTAATTCATATTGACTTTCTTTTATTTCACACGCTATGTTTTATAGAAAATTCGTTCCTACTTGCATGTTGTTTGATGTCGGGTGCTAGTTGCCAACCCATGGGGATCAGGAATGCCCTTCTGGATATTTCAGGACCGGATATGCTACCAAGTTACCTGGGTACCCGGTCTCATTCATGACATATCACACCATATATGATTTTCTTATGTCCCTTTATTACCCATTTATTAATAATTCCATGTGAAAGTTATGTTTCAGGTAATAATCACCATATTTTTCACATATGTTCTTATTTATTATATATTTTGGGCCTATTTATTTGGTCATGATTCCATAATATAAATAATGATAAACATGATATAAATATCATAATTATATAGCTTATATTTTTTATAGTAATCCATAAAATTTTGTGATACGAAATGAAATACACCATTCATGGAGACAATAGGCAATACGTACGCATGAACATGATTTTTTTGTTCCCTTGATGGGTTAAAAAAATAAAATTAATTAATATATTATCATTATATAATAATTTTATGTCAACTTTATCCCATTTTTTCATTAAACAAATCCTTAATGCATTCCATGTAAAGCAGGAACAAATCACAATGCTTCACGAGGTGGTAGTCTGCCGTACACATGAATGACAATGTCGTATTTCAAAAAAATGGAGAATATGAAAGTATGTATTATATAATAATTATATAATAATAAAAAATATCATTAATATCAAATATAAACTATAAATACATCATTATTAAAATCCTTTATTGGTGTTAATGGAAAAAGAATGACATCGGTAAACGAGGCGGTAGTCCACTGTACAGACGAATAATTATTTTGTAACCCATTTGATAGATGTGGAGATCATTGTAGGTAATTAAATTAACATTAAAACAACTCATTATATTAATTATAATGTTTTTATTATATAATAATGTCATAATATTTTTTAAAGGTGTGGAGGAAGAAATAAAACAAAAACGCTCATTCATGAATGTTACCTCTTATTCGGGTATCCTCCTTAAGTTTTCACTAAAAGCATTACATGGATGGAGTTATACCCAAAATAATGATTTTATTATGAGATTATGAAATTTATATTTCTTTTGGGGTTGGTCTTGGATAGAATAAAGATTTGATAAGGTGTGAAGAAGTGAAGAGAGTGAGTACCTATTTATAGTTGATGATGAGTGGCATTTTTGTAAATACTGAAATGTATTTACTATTACGAGCTCAAAATTAACTAAAATAGCTAAAAAAATGATTATTAATGGGTTTGAGGGATTATATGGTTGATAAAAACCTCCACCAAATTAATTTTTCTTTTAAATATGTTGTTCCTTAACTTCTACATTTTCTTATTTTTACCATTTTGTTTTTCAACTAAGTTAACTAGTCTTTTTATCCTAGAAAATTTATCCTATAAGACTAAATTAAAAAGTTACTTATTAGAAAATTTAGTCCAAATAATTCTAGATATTAAATAAAATTTATCATATAAAAATCCTATGTGTGTTGAAAATTAATTTTATCACAAGCGCAAGTAATGTGAAGAAACACTGTTTTTACATTAAATGCGCTAACAAAATTTTTTAGTATTCAACATTAAATATATTAATTATAAAAGGAAAATTGGTCTATTATTAAAACAAATTTGATTATTATCATCATTTATAAATCAATTGGTAGAATATAGGACCTTTAGTAATTTAAATCATTTAATAAAATAACATTTATCATAAAAGAACATTAATGTAAACTATGACATTATTCATTTAAATTGAATTTAACAAATATCAATATTGTGATTTAATTATAATATATTATGTTAAAAACTTTTTAACATGATATATTCTTATAAAAATAATATAACACAATAATTTATTCAATTTACTTCACATTTAATATTTTTAGTTTCATTTATTTTATTTAGTTGTTAACTAAATAATTAATGAGTTGGATTTTCTTAATCATTTAAAGTAATTATTTCATCTCAAATAATTAAAGTAATATTTCATTAAAATAATAATTTATATTTCAATATAATATTTACAACTTAACTTATTTTTTGTTTGTCCCTATTCCAAATATTTATAGTTATTAAAAGTAAGGAATGTTCTTTTTGGTCTTCTTCTTTACTTAACTTATTATACAGATCATTTTAATGGGAGTATCCTAAGAAATAATAAAAATAGATACCATGGTCATAAGAGAAAAAAAATGGTCCTAAAATTGTTTTTGGAAAAATTTATAGGTAATTTTAACCCATATATTCTTAATTTAACCCCCGATAAACCCATTTTACCTTAGTTGTGATAATTAATTTTTACCGCATTCATTATTCTTTTTGGTAAAAAATTATATTAAACATATTAGATAATATAAATTATTCTAATTCCAAATATGGAATCAATTTCACCAAATTCAATTGAAAAAAGTAGTTAATTTAATATTAATCCTAGAGATGTTATGATAAAGTATTTTTTTAAAGCGAAAATGATTAACATTTATAAAGTTATCATATATAATTTCAATATGAAATTGATTACAATAACCTGAATTGGATTAATATATTTATAATTGAAAAAATTAACATTTAAAACCAATTTAAAAGATACATTTTCTTTTTTAATAATTTATTTGAAAAGAAAGTCTTTATGTAAAATTTAGTATTTTTCACTATTCATCAAAAAAAGAAACTTTTTAGAAAAATCCCAAAAATTCACCCTAGGATAATTTTTTTATTATACGTTAAAAAATGAAGTTTATTTTATCAAATTAACTTTATATAAATGTGAAAAATTAATTTTATTAACATTCACAGAAAGAAATAAAAAAATAGTTTTTGAGAAAATAATATATTCAAAACATATAAAGAATTTATAGAAAAAACATTATACATAATACATTAAAAGTGGTTATTACTATTCATAATTTTAGGTTTAATATAATTACCCATCCATAAATGTTACATAATATTTAATTATGTCATGAATTTACATTGAGGATCTTTTTAGGATTTGAGTTTTAGAGAATTAGGCCATAACCGTTTCATTACATTTCAAATAATACAAAGTAGACACTTCTACTCTATCCAATTTTTTCACAAAAATAAAACTCCTTAAATAAAGAAATAATTCCTTTCTTGATAAAAATATTCTTTAATTATTACTTTCTATTAACCTTCTTTATACCCTATGAAAAGGATTCCAAAAACATCGGATGAGCAAAAAAACTTAGTAAGGGATATAAAATAAGGAAAGAAAACATTAGTCCATGAATACATAAAAATAAATGAAATCATAATTTTCACTCATATAACATTATCACTTTAACATAACTCATGAAATCATAAGATTTATTAATAACACATAGAAATCATAAATCACCAAGGTAACTTGTGGCATCCATAACCTACATACCTTATAACTTTCATAGCTATATAGAGAGTTAAGTTTGGAATACCCATCACAGTATGTTCCCTAAATATCTTAGTAGAAACATTAAAATTTACCTCTGTCATGTTAACTAATGCATTGGAGAGCTATCTCAGGGTCACCCGCCCTCGGTTTATCATGGAACCACCCATATACATAAATAATTCCCAAAAACAATAACATAATCATAACACATAAAATAATAATAAAGGAAAGATAACATTTCCAAATTGAAATCAAAATATATAAATTGAAGATTTTGACATATTCAATGATTCCTCAAAACCATTTTCAATAAAAAATACATAAATAGGGTATAAGTTATTTATTATCCTTTCAAAAACATTATGTCTTGTTAAAAAATTCAAATATCAAATAATGCTCGTGGTGGAGAAAAGGTCATTGATGCCACATACGTTAAAATGGAAAATTCCTTTTTTAGTTTAGTAAAATTTTTCCAAGAAAAATATTTCTATTGAAAACCGTTTAATTAAATTAAAATAAATATGGTATAATTATAAAATATATAAAATAAGTTCATGTATAAACCAAAATATTCCCCAATGAAAAGAGATTGAGACGAATCCCTTACAAAGTTCATATCCTTAGATTAAGGATAAATCAATGATATAATTATGTGTGAAAAATATAAATACACCCAATATAAATGGATATTAATCATAAAATAATCATCTTTAATTCAAACATATTCATGGAATAACAAAACCAATGACATGGATATTTAACTCAGTGAATGGAGATTGAGTTAATATTTCCCTTACAAACATCATATAAATAATATAAGAATTTATAAATGGGGTGATTATGTGTAGAAAAAGTATATACACACAAAGGGAAGTGGAAATTATAACATAAATAAATAAATAGTGAGTACACACAAAATATTGGCATAATATAATTAAAAAAGTATTCTTATATCCCAATGAATGTAAATTGAGTTTAGAAATTTCTTTATGAAAATTCGGCAGCCTAACGATGTCACTTAAGAAATTAATAAAATTAGTTTATAAGATAAAAAAGGTCCTATCTTCACTTGGATATAAAATGTACATAAATAAGGATATATAGAAACATACCCCAACATAAGAAAATGGAAATTAAAATTCATAACATAAAAGAAATATTTGACTATAAGAGGAGGGTGAAATGATCCCTTACAAAGATCATTTTGTAATTAAAATAGATAAATTATTTTTATTCACTATATGTACACATAAAGTAATTATAAATAAAATATAGGGTATCAAAAGTTATTTCACACATAATCATAGCACGACTTAATCAAGAAGTAGAAGATTAACCCAAAGAATCGAAATTTGGTTAAGAAGTTCCCTTTCCTTGAGTATGAAGTTTCATATATGATCTTTGTTATTCACGAATAATAGACTCAAGTTAATTTATACTTTATTTAGAACCTTTTTAATGTTTATTATTCATTTTATATTACCTATTATCATGTTATAAAAATTATATAATTATTTATGTTCATATCAGCCGTTTTGTCGATATTGGGTACTTGAGTTGAAAAAGATATTGTTTGATGTAAGTTTTCTATGTGGTCAAAATTAAATAATCAATATAATATTATTCATGATTTAAATATCATATATATACAGTATAAATGTATTTATAATAGTCCATAACAATTGTAGATCAGAAATGAAATGCATCGTTCATGGAGACAGTAGGCTATATGTACGTAAGAACATTACTTTCATTTCTTTGTCATATTAAAGGAATGAAAACTAAATGATACATAGGTATATTATAATTGTAGTATATTATATATGTTATATATGTTACATAAGTTAATTAACTCCATCCTTTATTTGTTCCATGTATGGAATGAATGAGTCATATCACTTTGAGGGGGCGGTGTCCGCACTTCCTCAAATGTAATTATTGTATTTACACATTATGGAAATCATAATGGTATGATATAAATATATAATATATAAGCATAGGTACCATAAAAATATAATATATATCTTATATAAATATATTTACATCATAATGGAAACTGTGAGAGATGGTAGGGGAAAACTGAACAATCATCATTTTGTGAGGCAGTAGTTCACCGTAAACAGAAACAATATGCTCATATCCATTAGATAGAGGTGTGTGTAAGTGTAGTTAGAATACTTCTCATAAAAAAAATAATAGTATATTTAGGATACTAGTGTTTTTATTAAATCAAATAATAAGAAGATCATAGGGAGTGGAGAAGGAAAATAAAGTAATGGAACTTGAGAGAAGATGTTACCTCTAAATCGGGTAACTTCTTTTGATTTGAGAAAAAATGCTTTCTTCGATTGCCTTATTCCCAAGGTAAGGATTCTAGGAGGAATAGAGGGATGATGGGAACTTATTTTAGTATAATTTGGATGATACAAATAGCTTTATAGGTGTGAGTAATTTGGTAGAGTTGGTGAACTTTTATAAGAGGGAGAAGGGGAAATTTAGGAAAGTATTGAAATATTAATTTATTATAAATTCTATTTCGATTAAAAATGAGTCCAAATTCATTTATTTAGATGATAAGATGAATATAAGACAAAATAAAATAATACAATAATAAATACATAGATTTGTGTTTTTTTAATTATTATATTTTTGATTTACCCTTTTTTACTCTTACCATTTATCAAACATTTAACAATTTGAGAATCAAAATAGTTACCAAAACATTAAAATTGTCCAATAAAAGAGTCATTGATAAACTTTTAGAATTATTATAACCATTTGGCTTAATATTTTTTTTTTTAATTTTATAACATTTAATAAAATAATTTATATTTGAAAATATGAATTATGCCAATTTTGACACTATTTATATCATGACATTTCTAAAAATACACAACAACTTGATTAATTTAAAAAAACATCATTAATTAAAAGATAAAATTTTATATTAATCCAAAAATTTTGTTTATGGTTTCAAAATAATCAAATCAAATTTATTTTAACATATATAATATCATTTTTTGAATCCTTTATTAATGAAGAAATCACTCCATCATCATTCTGTCATAATTAAATTTATTTATTTAATGTCTAAAATTTTAAAAAAAATATCATGATATAGGAAATATTTTTATATTTATAATGACTATTTATAGTTGAATAGATCACTTTATAACCCCTTATAAAATGTTTTTTCATTAAAAAAATACATGTTTAAGTTATATTTCCCATTTCTTTAAATTAAAAATCATAAAATTTAATTTTCACACCCAAGTGGCTCTCAAATGAAATAAGTTAGGCCTAATTATTCTAAGGGTAGAAAATATATCATTCAATAGGATTAGTACATGTATTAGTTTACTTTTATATTATTATAATAATATTTTTTACCCTTATTTACCTAATTTTCCCTTTAACCATGGTAATTAAAAATAATTACTGAAGTTACTATTTATAATGTCCAAAAAATAAAAGGTGTATATTTAAAAAATATGGAACTTTTAATTCCAAATATGAAATCAATTTTTAAAAATTCAAAACACAGAAATTATATCAATTAATTTAAAATTAATTCCCGTTCTCAAAAACAACAAACATGTTTTGAAGAAGTAAAAACTCCAAATATATTGTATTGTGTTTACGTCCAATTAAAATGTGAAATTATTTATAATGAGCAAAATTATATAAAATGATAAAAATATATTCCATTTATACTTTAAAACCATTAAATAATATTATTTAACCATATAAATTATTTCTATGGAAAAGGTTCATTTCAATTAAAAGTTAGTATATTTTTACTATTAATCAAAACATGATAGTTATGAGAAAAATATAAAAAATTCATCCAAAGTAAATTATAATGTCCCACTTCTAAATTATATGATTATTTTGTCAAATAGAACATATAAAGGTGTCAAAAACTAAATTTAAAAAGGTTTCTCCATCAAAAGGTGGTAAAATTGTATTTTTAGAAAATACTTCTTTTGTCCAAAAAATTAAATTTTATTATTTATCTTATCTATAAAAAATATATAAAGAATTTAAAACATTACATTGAATATATAAAATCTATTTTTCATTATATAAAAATACATAAATAGTGATATGATTTTATAAAGACAATTATTCTATTTTTAAATAGGTTTTCATAAAAACACATTCTTTATATTCAATTGGTTTTTATTTCCATTTCTAAAAAATTTGGTAACCAATGAATCACTATTTAAATATGTGTAGACTATGTTTTCACAATTTGTTTGATAATATTCATTACCTCCATTCCAACAACTAGGTTATAACAGTAATATTTAAATAGTAGTATTTAGTTGCTTGTTTAAGCTCGATGTAGCATATCATGTATGCTGTTGAATATAGTTTTTCTTTCTTAAAATGTGGTATTTTACATCGTTCCCCATTTTGGAAATTGCATCCTCAGAATTTTTAAAATTTGGATCAGTAAGTTGATTTAAAATACCACATCAGAAAAAGAGTTAATAAAACTATCAATTTAAAAGAAATAAAGAGCAGTACAAAAGTCACCCGAGATAAAACATACTAGGATTTCATGAAGGAAAACATGGATATGGAAGAGAAAATAACAATCTTGTTCTAATGAAGAGTGATAGAAAACATGATCATGATAATGTTAACCACTAGAAAGCCACAAACTTGTGATGGGTTAAATAGTCATTGATTTCCTAGAAGGAAGAGTAAATATAAAACGTTTTAGTTTTAATATCATTTTCATAAAGTCGAGGAACATAGTTATAATCCTGAATAATAACATAAGGAAACATACTTACTTGTTAAGTATAGATTCATCCTTTAATATTTATCTACCAAAAAATAATCTTTTCTCCAAACGATGAGTTTTCAATATGACTTGGTCACACCTAAATTTATATAATTATCTTCTAGGGATTCTCATAATCTACAAAAGATGAACTATATATTTCCCATGTCATTATACTTTAACCCAAAACCAAAACGGTTAGTACAAGATCATATAATCCCCAAAAGAATAATCCTTTATAAAAATAAATACTACTCTTAATCTCTAAAATTCAATATACAATACCCAAAGTTCAACAAAGACCATTAAATAAACAACTGTCCTTAAAATTATTTAAAATAATCCAAACTATTATTGAAAACCAAAATTCAGAAGGATGTGATCACATATTCTTCCACAATAAATCTGAACATTTATATCTAAATAACATCGTCTACTCTTAAAGTATCATAAATAAAGGTAATTAAACTAATGACATATTCTACATTATTTGTTAATTATTTCCATAAATAAACCAAATCACCATATGTCCAAAATAAAAACATAGATTCTTCCAAAATAAAATCCAACCATTAGTCCTTAAATTAAATCCCATTTTATTCTATTTTCTTTTGGCATATATTGTTCCCAAAAGAGTAAACATCTTCCAAAATGATATTTATCACTTAATCATCAAATCATTTTCCTATACTAAAAATATCTATTTGGTTAAACATAAGTTCCCAAAATCAACTTATTCGTGATCTATAAAATCATTTAACTAAAAAGAATAAGTCATACTTCTATTCATGAGGACTTTTTGGATGCGACGGTGTTCACCCATCTTGCGGGTTGTCCTTTTTATAAAACTAAAAAATAATCCTAACATGTTTTAACCTCAATGGTTGTCTTATAATTTTCATTTTCATCCCTACTCATAATGACCTCAACATCATTATTCATGAAGTCTTATATATAATGACATTGTTTTTATTTCACATCCACATGATAAAATAAAACTATTCCCAAAGAAATAATATCGTACCTTGATCATAGTGTCCACCTGGTTTCATCGTTATCTCCTTCTCATAGATATAAGTTCAATTCATTGCAAAAATTATTTATTGATACTTCAAAATAATTTACTTACTTTATCAAAATATACCTTGTACAACTTGGTTCATAAGGGTGTTTATAGAAAAATAGTTTTGGAAAGTAATCATGTACGACATATAATTACAAAACATATGATAAAACTTTATTTTTATAAAATAGTAAGACCGAGTTTGAGTTGGAACTTTCTATCAATACTCATTTAAAAATACAGTAAGTATATTTTGAAAGACTATATATTCAATGTAAATACAAATAAGTTGTGCAAGGGTATCCTTCTTTAACACCTTTTCAAAATCATAATATGTTTCAAAATATTGTGATAAGGTAAAATATTTGAAAATGCCTTGATAATATTTACCTTCCTCGAAAATATGAGAATATTGAAAAAATTGGATTTTACTGAATACAACCCATGATCCATGATGGTATTGAGGTATAAAAGAGGTGTTTGATATGTCAAACAATTTCTTTCAAGTGAGTTATATGTTAGAAAATGTTTTAGAATCATCTAGACACGACTTTGCAATAATTATTGTAAGAAAGTCATTAGGAAGAGATAAGAATTTTGTTTGAGATCCTCCCCCTTTAATTTTTAACCAAAGTTAATTGATCTAAAAAAGTTATAATACAAGTATTTAATAGAAATAATATATATAACGACAAACCATGTGTTTAACGAAAACACATAATACCTAAAGTTTTGTAAACCTTTCCTATGATAAAGACTATAATTAACTAACATTAAATGTTACATAATCTTGATTTAAGTCAAGAATTTTAATTGTGGATAATTTCAGGTTTATAGTTTTAGATAGTTAGGACATAACTATTTCTTTACATATCAAATATTACAAAGCAAACACTTCTATTATATCCCATTTTTTTCAAAATAATAATAATCCTTAAATAAAGAAATAGTTCATTTCTTGATAAAAATATACTTGAATTATTAATTTCTCTTACCCTTCCTTATACCTATGAAAAACATTTCAAAAACTTGGGATCATCATAAAAAGAATAGAGAGGAATATAAAATAAGGAAAGAAAACATTAGTCCATGAATACATTCAAATAAATGAAATCATACTTTTCACTCATAAAACATTATCTCTTTAACATAACTCATGAAATCATAAGATTTATGAATAACACATAGAAATCATAAATCATAAAGGTAACTTGTGGCATCCATAACATACTTACATTTTATCTTTCACAACTACATATGGAGTTACGTTTGGAATACCCATAATTGTATATTCCATAAATCTCTTAGGAGAAAGATTAAAGTTTACCTCTTTCACGTTACACAATGAATTGGAGAGATATCTCAGTCTCACCGGCCCTTAGTTTATCATGGAACCACCCATATATGTAAATAATTCCCAATAACCATAACATATTCATAACACATAAAACAAGCATAAAGGAAAGATAACATTTCCACATTGAAATCACAATATATCAATTCAAGATATTGATATAATAAATGATTTCTAGAAACCATTTTCAATACGAAAATACCTAAAAAGGGTATATGGTATTTTTTTCCTTTTAAAAAAATTTCGACTTTTTAAGGAATCCAAATATCAAATAATGATCATGGCGGTGGAAAGGTCATTGTTGCCCCATTCGTTAAAAAGAAACATTCATTTTTTTATTTAGTAAAATGATTCCTAGAAAAATATTCATTTTAAAAATCATTGATTTCAATTAAAAGAAAAATGGTATAATTATACACCATATAAAAGAAGGTTATGTATAACCCAAAATATGCCTCAATGAAAGGAGATGGAGATGAAGTCCCTTACAAAGATCATATCCTTCTATTAAGGATAAATCAATGAAATAATTATGTGTGAAAAATTTAAATACACCCAATATTAGTAGATATTTAGTGTTAAATAATTCGAGGTCATTCACAAAAATTCTTGTAAAAACAACACCAATTACATGGATATTTAACTCGATGAATGGATATTGAGTTAATATTTCCCTTACAAAGTTTGTATAAATGACGTAAGAATTTATAAATGGGGTGATTATGTGTAGAAATAGTATATCCACACAAAGGGAAGTGGAAATTAAAAAGATATAAATAAATATAAATTTTTTACAAAATCCTGGCATAATATAATCAATGAAGTATCCATAAAACCCATTGAGTGGAAATTGAGTTTAGAAATTCCCTTACAAAAATTCAGTAGCCTAACGACATCACGTAAAAAATAAAGAAAATGAGTTGATGTGAGAAAAAAGGTCTCTCATCACTTTGAAATAAAATAGACATAAATAAGGATATATAAAGACATACCCCAACATAAGAAAATGGAAATTAAAATAGATAACAAAAAAGAAGGTATTAACTATAAGATGGGGGTGAAAGGATCCCTTAAAAAGATCATTATGTAATTAAAATAGATCAATTATGTGTATTCACTATATGTACATATAAATCAATTATAAATATAATATAGGATATCAAAATTTATTTCTCACAAAATCATAGCATGGAGTAATCATGATGTAGAAGATTAACCCATAAAATAGAAATTCGGTTAAGAAGTTCCCCTACATTGAGTCCAAATTGTCACATATGTTCTTTTTTATTCCTAAATAATAAAATTAAGTTAATTTATACTTTATTCATAACATTTTTAATGTTTAATATTCATTTTATATTAATAATTATCATGTTTTAAAAATTACATAATTATTTAAGTTCATATCAGTCGTTTTGTCGATATTCGGTACATGAGTTGAAAATGAAATTGGTTGATGTAAATTGTACATGTGGTAAAAATTACATCATATCTAGAATATTATTCACGATTTAAATATCATATATATCCCGTATATATGTATTTATAATATTCCATAATAGCTGGAGATCAGAAATAAAATGCACCGTTCATTGAGACGGCAGACCTTACGTACGCTTGAACACCACTTTCATTTCTTTGTCATATTTAAGGAAGGAAAATTAAATAATACATAGCTATATAATAATTCAATTATAATATATTTGTTATATATATTACATAAGTTTATTAACGACATCCTTTATATGTTCCATGTATGGAATGAATGAGTAATATCACATTGAGGAGGTAGTATTCCGCACTCCCTCAAATGAAATTATTGTATTTACACATTATGGAAATCAAAATGGAATGATGTAAATAAAAAATAATGATTCATAAAGACAATAAATATATAATATATATCATATATAATAATTTTCCATCATAATGTCCACCATTAGAGGTGGTAGGGGAAAATTGGACAATCATCATTTTGTGAGACAGTTGTTCGCCATTGACAGAAAAAATATGTTCGTATCCATTTGATGGAGGTGTGTGTAAAAGTAGTTATTATCCTTCAAATAAAAAAAATCCTAGTATATTTAGGACACTAGTGTTTTTATGAAATCAAATAATAAATAGATCATAGGTAGTGTAGAAGGAAAATAAAGTAATGGAACTTGAGAGAAGACGTTACCTCTAAATCAAGATACTTCTTTTGATTTGAGAAAAAAAATGATTTCTTGAATCGCCTTATGCCCAAGGTAAGGGTTCTAGGAGTAAGAGAGGTATTTTGGGATATAATTTGAGTAGAATTTAGATGATCCAAGGGGATTGAGATGTGTGAGTAAGTGGGTAGAAGTGGTGGTCTTTTATAATAGGGAGGAGGGGAACTTTAGGAAAACCTTGAAATATTAATTTATTATAAACTATATTTAGATTAAAAATGAGTCAAAATATAGTTAGTTATATTATAAGATAAAAATAAGTCAAAATAAAATCATCCAATAATAATTAGATAGGTTTTGGATATATTTTTAATCATTATCGTTTTTATTTAACTCTTTATTACTCTTGCCATTTTATTAAGAATTTACAACTTTGAGAATCAAAATAGTTACCAAAACATGAAAAATGTCCAATCAAAGAGATATTAATAAAATTTTAGACTTATCATAAACATTTTTCCAAATATTATATTTTTTTTTGAATTTTATAATATTTAATAAAATATTTTATATTTTAAAATATGAATTATGTTAATTTTGAAACTATTCATATCATGAAATTTTTAAAAATCCATAAAAACTTGATTCCTTTGAAAAAATGTAACGATCCGACCCTTTGCTAAAGTTACATATCATTAGTTTTTCTTTCAAACCTTTCCTTTAAGCTTGTTTAATGTGTGTGATGTTCTAAGGAAGGTCCAGGGAGTGTCTGGAGTTTTTTTAGAGCCCGAGAGTTTGAGAAATGGACTTGCAGATAGGGGCACACGGCCTGCACATGGTTTGATAAACCGTTCGGCCTTTGTTCTGGAAGTAGGGAGGTGCACACAGTTTGAGCACGGTTTGGGTAAACCGTTCACCTAAACCGTACGAACCTATTTTTGGAGGCAGTGGGATGCACACGGTTTGTGCACGGTTTTGTAAATCGTGATCCTAAACCGTGCGACCCTATTCTGGGTAAAATTACCATTTTCCCTTAATTAATTTTATATGGATTAAGCCTCTTTATTTATGCTTCCCGTGGAAATAACCAGAGGGGATCCATCTTTAGAGCTCCAAACCCTCTCCTCTCTCTTTTCCTTGCCATTTCTTTGTCTAGTGTCCGAATCTTGATCCGTCGAAGGCGTTGGATCACCCTCACTATGGATTACCTCAAACACCCATATTTCCTTGTTAAATTTTGGTATCCGTTGTGTTATTTTGATGCAGGATCATATGCCCTATTTCCAGGGTATTGAACTGGAACTCAGATCTCTTCCAACCTACTTCAAATATGAGGTCGATATCAAGCGAGCCTACACCTACAGCTCTACGGTAGGTGGTCATGTGGTTTCCATTTTGGGTTTTTTCCTTTTTGAGTTATTATCATCGTGCCATGGTTTGAATTTCGCAAAAACCCTTATTTATAATGACTACTTCATATCTAAATGACCCGTGTGGTATAAGGGTGATTAAACTAACCTTGTTAGGGTGTTTAGATTTGGTATGGACTGGGAGTGGTCAACCATAGGTGGTATGCCTTGATTTGTTTCCTTTTTTCACCTTTTCACCTTAGCGATATGTCTTGGAAGAGAATTTTCCATGTTAGGAAAATGAGATGACATGGTTATAGGTTGTCTAGGATGAGAGTTCCTGAACCCCTTTAATGAATTGAAATTTATGTATTCCATGCTTTGCTTATGTGATATTATAAGATGGATATGACTTGCATTGATAATGTGATATGATATAAGACGAGTTTCCTTATAAAATGTGATGTGAATGGTTATTCTTTGCTGTATTGACATGCTTGTGATATCCCGTGTGTGGGCGGGAGGCATTCTTACCCCATGCCAGATAAATCTTAGTGCTTGAGGACAGGAGGCATTTATACCTCGTGCCCATATAACCTTTATGGGTGGGAGGAATTTCTACCCCATGCTAGCTACAATGATTTAGGACGAGAGGCATTTATACCTCATGCCCATATAACCTTTATGGGTGGGATTCATTTCTACCCCACGCCAGTTATAGTTCTTATGGACGAGAGTCATTCATAACTCAGTCCAGTGATAATTGTACGTATGTGAGGAGCATGGACGAGAGGAATGTTTAACTCATGCCAGTGATAACCTATATCTATGTACTTACACCTCTGGTGACTATTCAGTTTACCAGCCATGAGGTGAGGTAGGTAGACCCGCTACCTATCCTTCCAGAACCTGAGCGGGAGGGTTCTTTATTTACATTGCTTTACTTACTTGCAGTCTATTACTCACTTTGCTTGCGAATACCTATTTGGATTACACGTAGACATCATTGGTGGTGGCCTACTGAGACTTTTCTCACACCCTACCCGGGTGGCCTCCTAGACACCCATGTAGACTTTACTGCTGTAGGTACTAGTAGGGGAAAATGCCCAGCTTCAGGTTGTTGATACATGTATGTTCTAGCTGGAGATCCAAAGAAGAGGATTGATCTTGGCTAGAGATTCTCGTGGACTACTTTTGTTCTTTTTTTTATTATTGTATAGCATGCTTGTCTTCTATTTCCATGGTATTAGCATTCCATGCATCCATTTTGTATCAGACACTGCCTGTGTGGATTTTGTATATTTTTTAGGGTTTTCTTTACTTCTGTTGTTTGGTTGTATGTTTCCCCTTTTCTCTTATTTTTCCATTGGATTGTCTTCCGCTATTTTTATTACTTTGCTGCTATTCCACTGTGTACTCTGACATGGGGGTACAGTCTCCCCACTGACTTACCATTGCACCCCCACTTCTAGTTGGCATCCCCTGGCCTATGGGGAGACGAGCCAGGGGTTATGTGGCCAACCGGGCTCGGGGCTCGGGTTGAGGGGCAGCCAGGTCCGGGACATCACAAAGTGATATCAGAGGATTTCTTTCTTTCTTTCTCACTTTAATATTTGGCAACGATAGACTTGGAGAATGTGAACTCTTAGGGACTAATCCATGAGCCATTCTTGGACGTCGTGAACCCATGTACGGGGTATGGGACAAATTTCCTTACTTCTGTTGAGGGATATGCATTATAACATACATCACGTTAGGCACAATATGATTAATCCATGCATATTTCCATGCCATGTTTAAATTTTCAGCAAGCATTGTCTGTTGTTTATTTCCACGCCTTGTTAATATGTGTGAAGCTATGCTAACCTTTCATGCATGTTGTGAATTGAGAAATGATGTGGTTTTAGTGGGTTTCACTCTTTGGTTCATAAGGTGTATGGGCCCTTATGGATCTAAAAAAGACATTCCAAATAAACTAATCTTTTTCTTTAATGGAAATTCAAATACTTTATTAGCACAAGTAAATGAGAAATGACATCTAAGCGTGTGTTATCTTTCAGTTCATGAGAAGTATGGGCCCTTATAGGCTGGGAAATGCCATATCACTGGATTAAGTTAAATGTGAGTAGTTGTAGGTTTTACTAGGTTTTTCCTATGAGTGTGTATAGGTGATCTTAGGGGTAAGAAGGATTATTACATTTCCTAGCTTCTAGAGTTCAGCCTTTAATTTGTTGGTTTCTTCTTTTGAGACATTCGTTTGGCATTTTAGAACTATGCCTCCAAGACTTCCTCGAGTCGCGCGTGCTGAAGGCGGCGATGATCACGTTCCTGAGGTGACGGTCCCTGAGCCGCCAGTTGATCTTCCTATTGAGCCACCTGTGGCTCCTCTTGCTATTCCTGAGATGGGCTCCAATTCCCAGTTCTGTGAGAGATTCTTGCGTATGATTCATAGTATGAAAGGTGGAGTTCTACCTCCCCTGAGTATGGATGAGTTGACCCATTATTTTCCGTTGCAACATCCTCCTACTTTTACGAGAGATGACAGACCTTTTGCTGAGGAGTCCTGGTTGAAAGCTATCCTGACCATCTTTGAGCACCTTGAGATGCCTCCAGAGCGGAGGGTCTGGCTCGCAGTTTATATTCTTCGTGGTTCAGCCAGGAGGTCGTGGGATGTCACCACCTAGTCGGGATAGCAGAGAGACATGATCTGGACTGATTTCCAGACCTTCTTCTACGATTATTTCCTTCCCTAGACTTTTAGGGCTGATAGAGCTAGGGAGTTTATGAATCTGTAGAAAGGGACCTAGACAGTCATGAAATATTTCTCTTATTTCACTGAATTACAGGATTTTGCTCCAACACTAGCTGCTGATGATCTCACAGCCACTAGGAGTTTTGATGATGGGTTGTGTTACACCATCCGGTCACATGTTAATGTGTTCAGGCTGATGACCATTTCAGATATCATCAATTAGGTTTTGATCACAGAGAAGAATTTGAGAGAATCAGACAGTGTGAACCAGGGGGGTTCAGCACCTAAGGGTTCTAGTGGATCTACTTCTGGGAAGAAGTAGAATTTTGAGGACTCTCGTGGTGTTGGTGGTGGTCATACCCTTTTCTCAAGTGGTACTCCTATATTTCACCAATGTGGGGTTCCAGGACATATGAAGAGGCAGTGTATGCGAAACCCAGTGGAGTGCAGAGGTTGTGGTAGGTTGGGTCATCTCTACAGCTTTTACAGGAAATTTACCCTAGGGTCTAGTGAGCAGGGATCTGTACCTACTCCATGATCTGGTGTGGGATCGACGAGATCACATCAGTCAGGAAGCTGGAATACCGCCGGCTGATCAGGCCATGGTGGTAGTCAAGGCAGAGGTAATCAGGTGAATGACTCTCAGTGCCAGCATGGTGGGTCTGCTCAAGGTAGCCAGGTTGTGACTTAGGGCCATGGTACCGGTCAATTATACGCAGTCGATCCCACACCATAGGAGAAGTATGCTGGACCATCTACTGTACGAGGTAGGATTCTAGTTGCCTCTACGTTAGTATCTACTTTGTTTGACACATGCGCTTCTCACTCTTTTATGTCAGAGGTGATTATTGAAAGTTTGGGCCTCAACGTTGAGTCATATCATGGTATGATCGTGCTAGATACCCCATTAGGTATCCATTCAGAGGGAATTCGTCGTTGTCAGAATTTTACCCTCGAGGTGGGCGGATACCTTTTCGTGTGGAACCTGTATGTTCTGGATATGACATGTTTTGATGTAATAATCGGGATTTACTGGTTAGTTCCCTATAGAGCCTGGATTGACTTCTATCATCAGAGGGTGGAATTTACATCACCAGAGGGAGACACACATATGAATAATGGAGAATGGGATCTTAGTATGACACGAGTAGGACCGCAACACCAGAGTTTAGGTGGTGTCACGACACAGGTAAGCAGTCTTTATCTCGATGACCAAGGGTTACAACCCTCTGTTTATCCTCCTGAAGTGGAGCACTTCAGTGATGTCTTTCCTGATGATTTCTTTGGTATACCTCCAGTGTGAGAGGTGGAGTTTACTATTGATCTTATACTAAAATCAGAACCAGTGACCATTCCTCCTTATAGGATGACACCTAAGGAACTTCTAGAGTTTAAGAGTCAGCTGGAGGAATTGGAAGCAAAATGGTTTATACATCCCAATACTTCTCCTTTGGGATCACCGGTTCTCTTTTCCTAGAAGGCAGATGGTACCCTTCACCTTTGTGTGGATTATCTCAAGTTAAATCAGCTGACTATTAAGAATCGGTATCCTTTACCTCGAATTGACGACCTCTTTGACCAGCTCCAAGGAGCGAATGTGTTTTCAAAGATAGATTTGAGGTCAGGCTATCACCAGGTGCATGTTAGGACTTTGGAAAAACATCGAATGATGTTCAGTAGTAGGTATGGTCTCTATGAGTACCTAGTCATGCCTTTTGGGCTTATAAATGCACCTGTAGTGTTTATGGCTCTTATGAATTAGATTTTTCACCCTTACCTTTATTCTTTTGTGGTTGTATTTGTGAATGATATCTTAGTCTAATCATGATCGAGACATGACCATTTAACCCGTCTTGAGGTCATGATGAATACACTAAGAGAGAATCAACTTTATGTTAAGCTAAGTAAATTCCACATTTGGATAGATAAGTTTCACTTCTTGGGTCACATTATTTCTGAGTCTGGAGTTTCAGTTGACCTTGAGAAGGTGAGTGTTGTAGTCTCTTGGGAGCAGCCCAAGAATGTCTTTGATATCAGGAGATTCTGGGGTCTTGCTGGATATTATAGGCGGTTCATTCATGACTTTTAACACCTTGAATCACTGCTTACAACTTTGACCAAAAAGGGGGTGAGATTCGATTGGTCAGAACCTTGTGAAGTATCTTTTCAAGAACTGAAGGGAAGAATAACTTCAGCACCAATACCGATCTTTCCGGAGCCATGAAAAGCTTATACGGTCTATTGTGATGCGTCAGGTATTGGGCTTGGAGCTGTCTTGATGTAGGAAGAGCGAGTCATTGTGTATGGTTCTCGTCAGTTTAAGCCTCATGAACGGAATTATCCGACACATGACCTCGAGCTCACAGTGGTTGTACATGTCTTACGCTGTTTGAGACACTACTTGATGGGAGAGAATTTTGTGGTATTCACTGAACACCAAATAATCAAATATATATTCACTCAGTGGGATCTAAATCTCAGGAAATGCAGGTGGGTCAGGTACCTGCAATCCTTTGACTTCGAACTGGCCTACACTCCTAGGAAAGAAAATTCAGTAGCCGATGTGCTAAGTCAGAAAACTCAGTCACAAGTGGTTTCGGAATCTAATGAGGATTGGAAGATGATGTCCCTATTTTCAGAGATTCACGTTGAGGTTCAGGAGGGTCATGGTTAGAATGTTCTCTCATCCTTAGCAGTGATATCTACTCTTTTGGAACGGGTCGGGGCAAGATAGTTATCAAATCCGGAAGTGCTTGTTCTGCGAAAGAGTGTCGCTGATGATGCCTCTACAGATTGGACCATGGATGACGGTGATACTTTATTGTTCTATGGGTGTGTATGGGTCCCAGTAGGTATCAGAGAGGAGCTGATGAGGTATTTCCATGCCTCAGCATGGGCAGTTCACCCAGGAATAATCAAAATGTATCGTGATTTGCGATGACAGTACTGGTGGCCTAACATGAAGTGGGAGATAACCGATTTTATTACGTGTTGTTCCACCTGTCATTAGGTGAAGGCGGAAACTCAGCATCCAGTAGGGATTTTGTAGGCATTTTCCACTCCAGATTGGAAATGGGATGATGTTTCTATGGACTTTGTAACCGGTTTACCCAGGTCACCTCGTGGCAATGATGCAGTATGGGTTATCTTCGACCATCTGACGAAGGTCTCACATTTCTTACCAGTGTAGGAGACCTTCATGATTGATGACTTCAGAAGAATTTATGTCAAGGAAATAGTGAACCTTCATGGAGAACCTTGATCTGTTGTCTCAGACAGAGATCCTCATTTTACATCTCGGTTCTAGCAGGGTTTACAGAAGGCCTTGGGTACGCAGGTACTTTTGAGCACAACCTATCAACCGCAGACTGATGGACAGACTGAGCAGACTATACAGGTATTAGAGGGTATGTTACGTGCCTTTATTCTTGATTTTGGTGGTTCATGGGAGAAACACATTCCTTTTTTCAAGTTCAGTTATAATAATAGCTTCTAGGATACCATTGAGATGGCTCCCTATGAAGCCTTATATGGTAGGCCTTGTCGCTCGCCTTTGTGTTGGCTTGAATCAGGGGAGGCACTTGTTCTAGGACTACGTCTTGTGCAGGAGACTACAGAGCATATACAACTTATTAGGAAGCGTATGCAGACAGCTCAGTCTAGACAACAGTCCTATGCTAACAAGCACCGACGACCTCTTGAGTTCGAGGTTGGGGACGGGGTTTTCTTGAAGGTCTCACCCAGGTTGGGGTAGAGACGTATATAGAAGCATGGTAAGCTCTCACTGAGGTTCGTATGACACTTTGAGGTGATGAAGCGACTCAGGCCAGTAGCTTACTAGCTTGCACTTTCATAGAGATATCGGGCCATGCACAATGTTTTTCATGTATCTCTGCTACACCAGTACATTTCAAATCCGACTCATGTTTTTCAGCCTAATGAGGTTGAACGGGGTATGGATGCTTCCTTTGAGGAATATCCGATGAGAATAGTTGACCGGGGTGTGAAGACACTCTGTGACAGGTCTGTTCCTCTTGTACGTGTGCTATGGCAGCACGACCGAGTACAGAATGAGACCTGGGAGTGAGAGGCTGATATACGTTCTCAATATCCAGAACTTTTCATTGACGACACCTCAGTTCCCTCGGAAGGCCAACTTGGGGACGAGTTACTTTAAGGATGGGAGGTTGTAATTACCAGACCCTTTAGAAAAGGTACAAATTGTTAATTTTTCATTAGAACCTTTACTCTAAGCTTGTTTAATGTGTGTGATGTTTTAAAGAAGGTCCAGGGAGTGTCCGAGGTTTTTTCGGAGCCTGAGAGTTTAAGAAATTGACTTGCAGATAGGGGGGAACGGCCTGCGCACGACTTGCGCATGGTTTGACAAACTGTACGTCCTTTGGTTGGGAAGCAGGGAGGTGCGCACGATTTGGATAAACTGTGCGCCTAAACCATGCGACCCTATTTCTAGAGGTAGTGGGATGCGCACGGTTTGCGCACGGTTTGGTAAACCATTCGCCTAAACCATGCAACCCTATTGTGGGTAAAATAACCATTTCCCCTTAATTAATTTTATAAGGCTTAAGTCTCTTTCTTTCTTCTTCCCACGAATATAACTAGAGGGGTCCATATTTTGAGCTCTAAACCCTCTCCTCTCTCTTTTCCTTACCGTTTATTCATCCAGTGTCTAAATCTTGATCCGTCGAAGGCGTTGGATCACCCTCAGTAAGGCTTACCTCACGCACCCCTCTTTCCTCAGTAAATTTTGGTATCTATTGTATTATTTTGATGCAGGCTCATATGCCCTATTTCCAGGGCATTGGACTGAAACTCAGATCTCTTCCAACCTACTATGAATTTGAGGTCGATATCAAGTGAGAATACGACTATAACTCTAAGGTAGGTGGTCACGTGGTTTCCATTTTGGGTTTTCACCATTTTGAGTTATTATCATCATGTCACGGTTTAACTTTATCCAAACCCCTTATTTATAATGACTGCTTCATATCTAAATGAATCGTGTGGTATAAGAGGGATGAATCTAACCTTGTTAGGGTGTTTAGATTTGGTATGGACTGGGAGTGGTCAACCACAGGTGGTATGCCTTGAGTTTTGGCCCTTTTCCACCTTTGAACCTTAGCAATATGTATTGAAAGAGAATTTTCCATGTCAGGCAAATGAGATGACTTGGTTAGAGGATGGCTAGGATGAGAGAGCCTGCACCCCTTTAATGAATTGAAATGTAAGTATTCCATGCTTTTCTTATGTGATATTATAAGATGGATATGCCTTGAATTTCTAATATGATATGATATAAGATGGTTTGCCTTATATAATGTGATGTGAATGGTTATGATTTGCTGTGTTGACATGCTTGTGATAACCCTTGTGTGGGCGGGAGGCATTCTTACCACATGCCAGATAAATCTCAGTGCTTGAGGACGAGAGGCATTTATTCCTCGTGCCCATATAACCTTTATGGGTGGGAGGAATTTCTACCCCATTCTAGCTACAATGATTGAGGACGAGAGTCATTTATATCTCGTTCCCATATAAACTTTATGGGTGGGAAGAATTTCTACCCCACGCCAGTTACAGTGCTTGTGGATGAGAGGCATTCATACCTCGGGCCAGTGATAATTGTACGTATGTGAGGAGCATGGACGAGAGGCATGTTTACCTCATGCCAGTGATAACCTATATCTATTTACTTACACCTTTATTGATCATTCAGTTTTCTAGCCTTGAGATGAAGTAGGTAGACCCGCCAGGTGTCCTTCCAGAACCTGCGCAGGAGGGTTGTTTATTTACTTTGCTTTACTTACTTGCAGTCTATTACTCACTTTTCTTGAGAACACCTATTTGGATTAAATGTAGACATTGTTGGTGGTGGCCTACTGAGACTTTTCTCACACCCTACCTGGGAGGCCTCCTCGGCAACTGTGTAGACTTTACTGCTGCAGGTACTAGTAGGGGCAAATGCCTAGCTTCAGGTTGTTGATACATGTATGTTCTAGCTGGAGATCCAGAGCAGATGATCGAGCTTGGATAGAGATGCTCGTGGACTACTTTTGTTCTTTTTATATTATTGTATAGCATGCTTGTATTATATTTCCATTGTACTAGCATTCCATGCATCCATTTTGTATCAGACACTGCCTGTGTGGATTTTGTATATTTATCAAGGTTTTCCTTACTTCTGTTGTTTGGTTGTATGTTTCCCCTTTTCTCCTATTTTTCCATTGGTTGTGCTTCCGCTATTTGTATTACTTGGATGTTATTCCGCTGTGTAATCTGACATGGGGATACAGTCTCCCCACTGACTTACCATTACACCCCTGCTTCTTGTCGGCAGCCCCTGGCCTATGGGGAGATGATCCAGGGTTCATGTGGCCAACCGGGCTTGGGGCTTGGGTTGAGGGGCAGCCGGGTCCGGGACATCACAAAAAACTTCATTAATTAAAACATAAGAAGTAATATTATTTCGGAAAATTCTTTTATGGTATAAAAATGACCAAATTACATTTATTTTAATATTTATAATATCATTTATTTGAATCCTTTATTAATAAAGTAATCAGTGCATCATCATTGTGTTATAATTAAATTTATTTATTTAATGTCTAAAAAATTATAAATAAAATATCATGATGTAGAAAATATTTTTATCCTTTTGATGAATATTTATAGACAAATATATCACTTATGTAACCCCATATTGTTTTATTAAAATATACATGTTTATGTTTTAATTGTGTTCTCTTTAAATTAAAAATCATAAAATGTCATTTTCACACCCAAGTGGCATCCAAATGCCAATGCTTCAACCTAAGGATGCTCATTTTTGGAAATATATCATCAAATGGGATTAAGAAACTGTTTCAGGTAGTTTTTTATTATTATAATATTATTTTTGTTACCCTTATTTACCTAATTTATCATTTAACAAAGGTAATTAAAAATAATTACTGAAGTTACTATTCATAATGTCTAAAAAAAGGTACCTATTTAAAAAATTTCTAAATTATGATTCCAAAAATTTAATCCATTTTTTCAAAATCCAAACACAGAAATTGTTGTAATTAATTTAAAATTAATTTTTTTAGTCAAAACCTGAAAGCATGTTTTTAAGATGTAAAAACTACCAAAAGATTGACATGTGTTTATGTCCAATTAAAATGTAATATTACTTCTAATAACCAAAATTGGATTAAATGATAAAAATATATTCCATTTATACTTTAAAACCATTAAATAATATCATTTAACTATATAAATTATTTTGATTGAAAATTTTGTTTTCAATTAAAATTTAGCGTATTTTTAATATTTATCAAAACATGATAGTTATCCGAAAAATATAAAACATTCAGCCAAAGTAAATTTTGATATCCTAATTCTAAAGAAGAAGTTTATTTTCTAAAATATAACATATAAAGGTTTCAAAAACTAAATTTTAAAAAGGGTTCTCTATCAAAAGGCGGTAAAACTGCATTTTTAGAAAAATACATATTTTATCTGAAAAATTGAATTTGTTCTATTATAATATCAAGAAAACATATAAGACGAATTTAAAAAATTACATTGAATATATAAAATATATTTTTCATTAAATAAAAATCCATAAAGAGTGATATGATTTTATAAAGACAATTATTGTATTTTTAAATAGGCTTTCATAAAAACAAATCCTTTTTATTCAATTGGTTTTTATTTCAATTTATAATAAATTTGGTAACCAATAAATCACTATTTAAACATGTGTAGACCACATATTCATAATTCAGTTGATACAATTTATTTCCACCATTCTAATGGTAAGGTTATATTGGTAACATTTGAATAATAATATTTAGTTGTTCGTTTAAGCTCGATGTTGGGTATCATGTATGTTGTTGAACATAGTGTTTCTTTCTTAAAAATCAGGATGTTACACTTAATGACTAGGTTATAATAGTAACATTTAAATAATATTAATAATATATCATGGTTTTTTTTAAAATAGAATCTTTTTTAATGCAAGTTAACCCAGTGTTACATGTAACACAAACTAAACTCGATATTACAAGTAACAAAAAATATAGAAAATATTAAATTAATTCAAAAAACAATATTTTATAAAATAGTAGGGAATAACATGTTGGCAATGATGGTGGATGATTAGGCTCATCACACTTTTTAAAGGATCTATTTCCTACTCTTGGGATCTATTTTAAATTTAAGACATATTTTGTGAATCCTTCCAATATCCCAATGAGGGAAAACTTGCCCAAGTGAAAATAAATGATTATTTAACACAATTTATTCAGACCATCAATACACATCCTAGGTATTCTATCAATGTGAACATCAATATGTATTAAAAATAATCCATCGATGATTCCATTTATATTTATTAAATGTTCTACATATTTTTTCCTTTTATTACTCATCTATGGTGGATTAAAGACATATAACTTGGAACTATGAAGTTCATCACAATCCAAGGAAGAAGTAAGTGATTTTGATGTTAAAATAAACCTATAAGAATGGATTCATACATATAATTATAATAGGAATCAAAGCACACATAGTTATTTTATAATTAATAATTCACTTCATTACTTTTAAGGTCATGCGTTGAGGACTGATCCATGTAGTTTAACATTTTTTAGTAAGGATGACTATGATAAAGGTTCCAAGAAATTGTTAGTATGAGGGTGAAACATGGGTGGACCTCTCTGGTTGACCTAAAAGAAAATATATCCCAATGAGATGAGTTTATTTGTAATGAAATATAGATTTTCTAGGATAGGTATAGTCTCATAAAGAATATGTCCCAGATGAGGCACATATAGTGGTTACCTAGAGGGAATATAGACTTATAAAAAGGGACGTCTAGGTTTATGAGAGTATATATATATATGAAGGAATGATTTAGATAATATTATGCAGAATATATCCCCATAAGGATATAAGTAATGGATTGATGATGTTGGTTTTGGGCCTTAGAGATAAGTCCTATGTATCCTGTTTAAATAATAATAAAAGACCATATTGTTTGTGATACAAACCATAAGGTCATATGATGGGACCATCCAATGAAATTTAACAATGTTAGGAGATAAGATTTTAATGATGTTATTCATCAAGTGACTAAGACATTTTCCATGCAATTTATCTTAAAGCAATAGAGATGTCTATGTCATGAAAGACTTGATAATAGAGGAATGATTATGGATTACACATATGAGGTTTACCTTTTTTAGATCAATAAAAAATCACTAGAATAAAATCATTAATGAGGACATATTTGGTTTGGGTTTTACACCTAAATAGGAGGCTTAATTTTGAGTAATTTTGATTATTCTTGTGGAATGATCAACTGAAATCTCTAAGGTCACATGATTAATACTCTATGTGAGAAATAATAGATAATATATAGATCACATTTCAAAAGATCATGCCATTGGATTTGAATGTGGCTTATGCATTGGGGATTACCATATGCGAATTTTTATATAATGCTAGTGATATGAGGAATCCTATGCACATTGTATGAGGAATACTATGCTTGTTTCATTGGGTAAGATTACAATTTTACATCTTACAATGAAGATGTTGTCCACACAATTTAACATCATGTTGCAGATACATGAGGTTCTGTGATAGGGATGACTCTGACAAGTAGAGCGGGGATTACACATTGGAGTTTCCTTTAGAGTGATATATTAATGAGAATGTAGAAATTGTTTTCCGAAATAGGTTTGATTGAGGTCATTTGAATTGTAACTACCCTAATGAAGAAACATAGTGAAAGATATATGACACAAGGAAGTTTTTTTTATATTTATTTTCTTTTTCTAAATGGTAATTTGAGGTTAAAATTCTTAATGAGCTATATTCATGGGATATAGGGTAATAAACACCTAAAAATCCACCTCCTTCATATAAGAGAATATGAAATGAAAAGTGGGTATATCCTTGGAAAGTTTATATGGTTTCTCTGTGAATCACCCATTATGAATAACCCTTCATGAAGGATGTTATTTCATAGAGGAGATCCTTTGAAGCTCATTTATATAATTTTCATATAAAATTCCATGAAAATATTTCTCAAAATCATTATCTATGTCTAATTATAGATTATTTACCCTTGAACTGCAACAATACCTCTCTTCTCCCCACTTTCCACCCATATAGGATAAAGTTATTTATAAAAATACCATACCAAATGTTCTCCTAAAAATATTGTCCTTCTGGAAAATCTCAAAGAAGGAACGCGGCTATAAAAAATCACCTTATAGCTGCAAAAAATGAATTAATCATTAGAATGTAAATTATAACCACATAGGGGTGAAACTCACCACCAAAAATTGAGAGAATCCACAAAGTTGAAACTCAACTGAGGACACTATTTTGCGTTGGATATCCCTCTTCTTGACTTTAGAAAAAAAATGTATTTTTTCTATGTGGATCACATAGTGCTTCTCATAAACATCAATCATTACAAGTTTTCTATATGAAAATAAAATATAACACTGAATTTATTTCTTAAATTATGAGTCTGAAATTTGTGAGCATGTGATTGAATTATTTTTGGTCGATGAATCACCTCACATAAGAATTAAGATTCTATGAAGCCACCCTTACATTGAAAAATTTGGAAACCAAAACTCATTTGTTGGAAGTCCAAAAAATGACGCCTTGAGACTTACAAAATATATTTTCAAGAGTTACGGTGCTTCCTGAAGCACTTGAGTCACATTGTAGAGAACTTAATTTTCTATGCCATCACCTTAAAATGCGTCCTAAAGTTGTTCCTTTGTCACATTTTGTTTATCTTCATGGTAAAATTAATATAACATTAAAAAGATATAACTTTTTATCCATAAGATTGTTTTGGATATGTGACATGTCAAATCGAAGAATGAGAATGGAACAAGGTCCATAACTATGGTGTATACCCTATATAAGGGCGTTTTGGAGGCCAAAAAGTGCTTTGAAGATCCTTAAAAATGGGGTTTAGGTCTTCGACACCCTTTTCTTCATCAATTTGAGAAATCTATGGCCTAATCTTGGAAGGAAGTTCTCACCACCACATAACTAGACTAAGAAATGTTTTGTAAGGAGCGCTATCCCTCTATGTGTGAGTAGTCATACAATGCATATAAAATAAGAGAAATTAGTCTCTAGATGTGAGAAAACTTTTCTATTAAAACTCTAACTTTTTTATCTAAGTGATTATAATATTATGAGTTTTACAAAAAAGTGAGTGGAAAAAAATTCAATTCCAACAAGATTCCTTATAATTCATGATTCCTAATAAAATATCCTTATTTCCCATTACATGGGATGTACATCTTCTGTCAAGGATCTATACACCAGTATGACCTGATTTCTTTAGGGAAACGTAGGACACTATTACCTGCTCAATTATTTTACTTTGATCCATATATTTGGCATCACACCTTGTGTTTATTGGTATTCCTGATCTTATTTAGATTATAATGGACCAACTTCATATTGTAACGTTGCATATAGATTTTGAATTTTTAGGTTTCTTGATAATTCCTTAATCTATTATGTATAACCACTTTGGGTCTTAATAAACAAATTTATCTTCCTTGGTGATGAGAAATACCAAGCCATATGTCCAAATACTATACACCAAAAACAATAGACATCAAAATATTCCTTAGAATACATAAGTCATCTCAGCTTCCTTTGTTCCTCTTTTTCCATTTAACACCTATTTTATATAGATTTTTTATAATTGAACCATAATTCCAAAACCATAACACTTAATATGAGTTTAATTCATGTGTTTCATTTCTATATCACCAGTTTTACCTTATGTTATTGGAATACTCTTATTTTGAGTCAAAGGAAAATCAACATTCAACTTCGAAGTGGGTGCTCATGATCTAGCATAAACCATAACTAATTTCTATTTAAGATAAATAACCACACCAACTTATTCATTTAGATAATAATTTTGATTCTAATATAAGTCCTTTATCTTTTTACTAGACCTCCATGTTCCACTTTCTCTTTTTTTATCACGTTCATGGACAGTTTCCCCGATGTCAGGACAAGAGTTGAGAGTCTCACTTGATATTCAACTTTTCATCACATGATAACATATTCCTCCTCAAACTCTTCAATATAATTGAATCAATCTTACACTATCTTATTCAAACAACTAATAAACCAAGTTTTTTCTTCAACTTTGATCTTTTTCTCAACAACCCACACCATGTTTTATGGCTTTTCAGACTTGAGATTTTCAATTTTATACTTCATCTCATAATTATCCTCTTTTGGTTATTGTATATAGATTTTTCAATTATAAAATAGTTCATTCGAATTATTTGTTTTTTCTATCCTAAAAAATATATCTTCAAGATCTATCTGTAATTCTAATCGGAGATCAAATTATCCTTCTTTTTCTCATTCTCCATCACCGATCTCTTCACTTTCCAGAAAAATTTCCCCATCCACTACATAACATTTTCTCAATGGTCTTTGCACTCATAAATATATTTTACCTTACTTTCCTCAAAAATATTATTTTTATATAAAGTAGTTTTTTATTATTGAAGAAATTACAATTAATACTTATCTTTCCTTTCTCATCTACTGAATATTTATTCATAGCAGCCGTATCATCATGGAAATTCTTGGGACACTTTATGGTTTGGTGCTAAACCTTTCTAAAACAAAAATACATGAGTTGTAGATTGAATTTAAACCCTTTGTTTCCCCTTTTAAATTTTACGGAAAGGAATCTCACGGCTTCATCCAGCTCTTCTTCTTCTCTACCATCCTTCAGGTTGAGCGTCTTTGGGGACTTAAATTCCACTTCCTTTAACATCACATTTTACACTACCTCATTATCATTGTTTCTATTATCATGAGAGATATGAGTATTGTATAGACTATATAAAATTAGATCCTTTATATCTTTATCCTTGAGTGAATATAATAGTGGATTGACCTGAGGTGGAAATATTCATAGGAGAGACATGATTATATTTACATTATTGAGGGGTTCTATAAGACCACACAAGTCCTCTAAAATAATATTCACTTGATCAAAGAATGAATAAATAGATTCATTTATGTGAATCCTCAATTCATATATTTTTTCCATGGAATTGGAAACATGAATTTTTATACTTTTAAACACAATTTATAGATATTAATTCGAATTTTTCAAATAGAGTGTGAGGATTTACATAAAATTACCTTTTTGAAAATTGTTTTGGATGATGATCCCCCTAATGAATTGATTATTTTGGCATCTGTATCCAATTACCGACAATTAGATTCTAGAAAGTGTTATGAGTGAGTTCCCTAAAACCAATTCCTTTATGTACTTTAATTACCATTATGTGAATATATTTTCATATATACATGTGTTTATTCTTACCATAATAGTTTTGATACTTTTTCATCCACCATTAACATGGTGATTTCTGTATATTAACTGTCATATCATAAAGTTCATAGTAGTTCCTATCTATAATGAAAAACTCAAGATACAATGAAAATAATATTAAACATACTACCTATGGTCTAGATACATCATATTTGTAGGAAATAGAATATGTTCTACTATTTGGTGATGGGGGCTCATAATAATGGGTGATTATTCTCATTATGTTCGCACCTAGTGATCTCAAGTAGATGAGATCATGAGGGAAGAACCGAAAATAAGAAAACCATATATTTTAGGTTTTATTTGTTGTTTTTATCTACAAAAATGTGTATTGGTATTCATACATGAGATATTTATCAACATGAACCATTTGAATATGAACTTTGATGCCTGGAAAAAAAATTTGAAATTGATTTCAAGGAAAGGTAGCTTGTGTTGGGTGCATCATTAGTGGAATGGGATTGTAAAATTACAAAGATAGCATTTTTCACTTGTGATTTGAGGAAGAGATATCTCATGGACATAGGTTGACTAGGATTTTAGTACCTTTATTAAATATATTGCCATAGTATAAGAAGGTATGTATTTCTAGTAATTCTATGAAATAGATTAAGATTCAAAAGTAAGATGACATAAGTGTGCATCTTGATTTATGTGATGTAGCAAGTCAAAGAGATTATATTACACAAAATCTTTTCATAGGAGGTAGTCATAGATATGAAATTTCTTCTCTCCATTTATGGGTTTCTAGAATACACTCTAGGATTTTGGTTTGAACTTACTAAAATTGAGATGAGGACCTAGAGGGTCACACACTAAGTGTATCCACAAATTCCACTTATTCCAATGAATAAGAGTTTAGAAAGAAGTGTAACCCACACATGGGGATCAGTGAACATCTGAGTATGATTGATCACAAGTGAAACTAATTTAATTATATTATTCAAGTTTATAATAGTTATAATTTAATTTATTTCTCAAGGTATTCAAAAGTTTTTTGATCATAAAAATGAATATTAGAAAATATAATTTTCAAATGAACATAGGATATTCAAGGTTTGTCAAATTATTTAGGGAGATTATGGGAAGAGTTTATTTTTTTGTTTTTTATCACATACAATTTTGTATTTTAAAAAATGACTAAAAATTATTTTTGACATTTATGACAAGTTTATTATGTCATGCGTGTGTGTAAAGGTCTAAAATAGAGGTTATTTATTTCTAGGGGACAAATTTAAATTTTGGAATGTATTACATAGGTATAAAATCTCATTTTTCCTTGTTGAATATTTATTTCCAAAATTTTCATTAATTTAGTGAGATATGATCTCATATATTCTCCTATCAAGTTCATAGAGAGACAGAGAGTACAAATAATGAATAAGTTTAGATAGATCCCATCTTCCTAATTGAGTCCATGTATTTCATATGATCAAAAAGACATCATAAAGATCCTAAATTTACCTTAACAGAACCCTGAAAACAATGATAAATGATACTAGAGTTGTAGTTCATGTGTGGATGATCTATAGGACACCTAACCCGACACATTTGAGCCAAGACATATCGATGTTGATTGAATTTAAATGGTGAATTCAAATGAACAATGTACTAATTACACTTTTGTTCAATCTTATTTTTCATGCTTAAATTAAATTACATGCGATCATTTAAGAAATATTAGTTTTATTGGATTCAATGTTTTTATCATGAATTCAATCCAAAACGTTTAAATTACATGTGTTTCATGCTTCCACTATTCCCCAAGTTCATTAAGTTGGTATTAGAGTGAACATGTAATTATATAAATTGAAATTTTTTAAATATCAATTAAATTTTATATTATTCAATAATAGAGTTTAGATACGGAACCAACTAAATTGATGATGTGTTGATCGGAGTTCATATTTACAATATATAGTCGATCAAATATTGATGGGGTTTGTATAAAAATTGTGATGAAAATTAAGGTTTTATTTTTTGTTTCACTTTGATGTCCATTAGTGTGATGTATTTTTTGCTGAAGTGCAATGTGAATACATTGCATGTTAACCGGACATACCGAAATATGGTTGGGATAGTCCATTGGTAATAGAATATTAATGTGAAAGCTTATTTAATTTGATAAAAATAAAAAAGGGAACCCAATGATTCAATGGGAATCCTACACAAAACGTCCATGGGAATCATACATAATAAAAAAAACATTCCATGTTTTGACTTTTGTTTATATATATATATTATACAATATAATATAGATATTATATTATATATATATATATATAAATTTTTCTTATATATATATATTCCCTTAAAATGATGCCCCATCTCAGGCTAGACCAATTTGGTCTGGGTTCGACTAGCCCGTCCCATTTAACCATCCATAACTCCAAAATTAATTTCAAGGGATATGATTTAGGTAAAAATATTTCTGAAAAAATAAGAAAATAATTTAATAAATAAAATTAAATATTTTGGTATATAATAAATTTATTTCAGTTTTTGTGGGACATATCAAAAATTTATTAAATTATTTTAATTCATATTAAAGTAATAAAAATACCATGGAGTTGAATTTTAGAAAAATTAATTTTTCTTGTGTAATATAATTGAATATTGACTGATCCCGAGTTGAGACCAACCTGTGTATGTTGGGATTATTATTTATTTAATTTAAATAATACATTTATGTTTTTTAAAATGTAATAATTATTTTATTGTGATGATCTGTGCATTCTACCTCAATATTTAATTTGTATAAGGGACTATATGTACACATTTATGGGATAAAATGTATTTTCATACCCCAAGTTTCCCTCACATATATGTGAGTGTATATTTTAATGTTCTTAGAAGTTCATGGAAAAGTGGTTCAAGTTGAGAGACAATGGAAACCAAACAACTAAAGTGCATGGGTGTTGTGGGTGCAAAAATTCATGTTAGGTATTGATGTATGTGATTCCCATAGGATATCAGTTAGTCCATTACTTACCTGATGGATTAAAAAATAGTTAAGAAATCATGATCAAATCATGATTTATTTATTTTATCATGTACATGGTTTATTATTTTTTGAATCTATATTTATTATTCTCTATCAGAAAGTATAATAATATAAAAACATGTAAAGATAAAATATAACATCCCAAGACCTGTAATCCTGGATCCTATGATCAAATACATAACATTACATTCTAGATTTGATGATTATAACTGGGATCCATTATTTTCATCTAAACCTTACAACATGAAAATGAAAACTTGGATCCCTTATATTATGGAGGGCCTTTTAAGTTTTGAGTTTAGTAAAATTAGGAGAAAATCCAACATAAATAATCCAAATCAGCATGAACTAAAAAAAAAACCATTTCATAATGTTGAACATCATCTCCCATTATACCCAACTATTTTTATTTCACATTAGGTCATCAACATCATCTTTGTGAAATAATTTATATGTATAAATAGTTTAATATAATTCTTTAAATACTAGGGAAAAGGAAACATAAGAAGGGTGAGATCAGATTCTCATTATGGGTGAACATAAGAATTAATGATTAAATTTTATTAATAAATATAAGAGTGCATAAGGTTATGATGAAATTATCCAAGTGTATGAACTAATCATAAAAGATCTCATACACATCATTTACTTGATCATCAAATATGAAAACATGGGAAATGAAAAAAATCATCATAATCAATAATTATGAGATTTGTGGTATCAATATCGATCATTAGAAACATTATAAACCCATAGAAAGCATAAATAAAACATGTACTTAACTTTGAACATTATTTCCACTTCACTCTTATAATCACTCTTACAAATGGAATAACCATATGGTTGAATTTAATACCAAATAAATTGGAGGGCTATCATAAACCCAACCATCATTGGTTTACCACATAACCCACCCATAATTGGTTTATCATAGAAGCACCCATCAATGGTTTATCATGGAACCACCCATCATTGGTTTATCACATAACCTCCCAAAAAATGTCAAAGTACCATTATAAAATAATCACACATTAAAGCATAAATTTCATCATTATCTCATTGGAACAACCAATAAAAAATTTTATAACTTGATTAACCCATGGAAAAGAAATGGATTCTATGAAAATATCTTTGAAACATGATTGACCCATGTAAAAGAAACAAGTTCCATAGAAATATCATTGAAACATGATTAACCCATGGAAATGAAATGGGTTCCATTACAATATCTTTGAAACATGATTACCCCATATAAAGAAAATCGTTTCGATAATAATCTATTTTTAAAATGATTAAATCAGGGAAAAGAAATGGATTGCATAATAATATATTTTCAATATGATTAACCCATGGAAAATAAATTTCTTCGATAAGGAAATTTGTGACACATCATTAACCCATGGAAAAATGGGGTCTATACCAATCTCTTTGAAATAATATTAATCCATCCAAAAAATAATGAGGTTGTTATCAATAAAAAATATTCCCAATTTAGGATAAGTAAAAAAATAGGGTTTTTTGATGTTTATGAATGAAAATACCATTAAAATATCAGTAGAAACATTCCTATGGAAAATAATCTTTAAAAATTTCAAAGTGTCCCACACCACTTTGAAACATTTAAATAATAAGAACCATGGAAAAATACATTTAAATGAAACTCTTAATATCATGTGAATAAATATATTCATATATATCATGTCAAATTATAAGTATATACACCTTATAAAAGAAGTTAGGTGTAAAACATAACAAACATCTCAATAAATGCCAAATTGTAACACAAATCTATTACCACCTTGTTAACTTTGAAAACATAATCCCTATGAAAGAGAGATTATAAAATAGATATTTAAATACCCATAAATTCAAGTATAATAAAAAATACGTCCGAGGTCAGTATATACACCACAAAAAAAATCTGTGAATATGGAATAAGCCTCACATAAATAAAAGTGATCCGAGAAATCCCCTTACCACTTGAGTAAATTTTGAATCATGAGATTTTTGAATGAATAAAATAAATTGAAAATTTTAATATAATGAAATAAATTAATTTTCTGATATAATATAATATGTCATAGGTTAGTATATACACCATATAAATTTATTTAGGTTCATAATATCAAAATAAGTCTCAATGGAATGTAAATTGAGATGAAACCCTTTAATTTGTGTCTGATTCATAAATATTATTCTTTATATTAATGAAAAATAAAAATAATTTAATTAATTTATTGATTTATAAAATTTTAAAAGTTTATTATTACTTTTATTTCACTTATAAACAAGTTATATACAATTACCTAACCTATTAAGTTTAAGTTAGGTGTTTTGATAATATTCGGTTTAAGTGTTTAAACATGCTTTGGTAGGTTGACTGGGTTAAATGATTTTATTAATTAAACATATCCCGAATATAAATCGTAACATAAGAATCATATTTATAAATCAATTATTCTTTTATAACCAATCATGGAGGATGTTTATGAAAAATTCTCCAACATTACAATCATGGAGACGGTAGGTCGTACGCACGCATGAGTAACATTCCCATTTTTCAATAATAATTTTTTTAAATAAGGTAAGTAACATTTATATTTATATTATGGAAATTATATCCAAAATACCATGTTATTTAATTATAAATAACTATATATATCATTATTGTGATTTGGTGGTTAAGAAATAAAAATAAATCCACTTTGAGGAGGAGGTAGTCCTCATGTCCACAATATACATTATCACTTCTTCACTGTGTAAAAAGGTATGAAATAAAGTGATATATTATATTTTTAGAAATATGATCATGTCATTAATATAATATATATTTAATTTATATCACATATTTATATTAATACCATCATTAATCCATCCCATGTAAAGCGTGAATGAATCACATCACTTTGAGGAGGCAGTAGTCTACATGTGCACAACTGACGTTTTCATATTACCCAAAAATTGATAGCATAAAGGTATGCATTATATAATCAATAAAAAGAATAAATAAATCATAAATATCATATATATCATATAAAAATATAATTTCAATGTAGACGCCCTCCAAATGGGCATAAAAAATTTCATAAAGGAAAAAAATACATGAATATGACTATTACATTACCTAAAAAAGAAAAAGAAAAATAAGATGGATGAGAACCACATATCACATGAGTTTAAAAGGGATACGTGATCTCATGAACATCATGAGGTCACACGAGGGCCCCAAAAACAATAAATAACTAGCATAAGGTCCCATAAATCCCCTTCAACAAAATCTTTCTTCTCTCGCAAAGGTTCCATGAACAATATCTGGTCATGTGGCAGTAGCAAGATAAGCTCTCTTAGGTCATGTGACCTATCAACTGGTGGAACACTGAAAAATCCTTTGAAATTACTTATATAATAGGATGATGATATTTGAAAGTCAGGATACTCTTGTAGTTGCAAAATTCACATGATTTATCACCGATGAGGAGGATGATTATCCTTGAAAACATCTAAGAAAACTCACGATATACCCAACCTTTTGTAAAATAAACAAAACAAAATAAAGTGTAGGAGTAGGGATCCTTTAATGATCATAAAACTCAAGAGATTCCCCTAGATATCCATAAGAAACCACAATCCCCTGGTGAAATTCCCACATCTTCTTACGAAATCCCACCTGCATGTCATATTATTCACACAATGGGCCTCGAGTATTCCCTAGAGACTACACACCCCACTTTTTCACCTTAAAAAAAATAAGATGAAATTTTCTATGAAATTATCCCACATATCCTTATGTTTTTTATGGCCATGTGACCCATCACTATGAGGTAAGGTGATGGTCCCCAGTGATACCCAAACAACCTCACAAACTCCCAAAACCTTTGTAAAATAAATAAAGTAAAATAAAAATGGGATGATGTGGGAGCCTCTTATGGTCATAAAACTCAAAAGACATGATTTTGATGTCCAAATAATGGTCTCATAAGGCCACTTTACAAGCCAATATGATTTCATGAAGGACCCTAGATATACCATTATTGTCTTTCAAAAAGTCACAAACAAGTCTCCTAAGATCATGCGAAAGCCTTTCGACAGGCACCCTGATCTTCTGAAGGCCCTTGGACATGTAGATATGACAATATGAACGTCCATTTTCATGTTTGAATAATAAAAAAAGATCCAATTAATTGTAAATAATAAAATGAATGAGGTGTTTATGATATGGTCTTACGATTGTTGAAAGACATGCAACACCCCCAGAGAGATTCATTGTAGGACCTCATAGAGACACATGAAGTTGAATCCCTCTAATGACTCCAGTCTATATTTTGATGATATACACCTGAAAAGAGGAGAAAAACTTGGATGGAGAGGCCTATAAAACCCCCACCCCAGACTCAATGATGGTATTTTATTTCTCGCATCCAAACACTCCAGTGCATCAAAGCACTAGGGTAGATTTCTCAGAGCGACTGATCATGCCGCCAAAAAAGCATCCCATCAGGTAAGATCTAGGAAAATATATGAGAAATCATGCTCCATGAATAAATAAATTCATGTGATCACTCATAGATCGTGTGAAGGACTTATGACAAGAAAAGTGAAGAACAACCCACATATCTGCTAGATCACACAATACATAAAGCAAGATAACAATGAAAAAACATAAGGAATTCATTATTAAAAGATAGAAAAAATACCAATTATTGAGAGAATTAAAAAAGGGAATATAAAATTATTCTCATTCACTTCATGTGAACCATCCAAGACACATGGTAACACTAGGAAATTTTATCCAGATCACATGACACTCCTTTGGTATACAATTTGGATCACTCAAAGTCCTATGGACATGTCAAGGAAATTCACATAGAACATCCCCATGTATTCCACCCAAGTCTCATGAATCCCTCTGATATTTCCATCCGGATATCATGATGTCCTTCTAAAATGTCACCCAACTAATATGGTGACACCAATTCATGTCAGCCGAGTCTTGTGGTAGCACCCAATCTTGTAATTAGACTCTCGTGATGCCCCCCAGGCATGCCATCTAGGTCTCATGCTGACCTCCAGACATGTAATCCTAGATTATGTGTCACCCTCCGAGACACATCACATTTAATATCAAGATTATCTCTATGCATGTCAGTATGATCTTATGATGACACCCGAGAAAGGAAACTGGATCATGTGACATCCTCTGGAAATGTCAGTCGGGGTCATGCAATGGTTACCAAGGCAAACCATCTAGGTCTCATGATATCTCCAATAAAATTCTTCCTGAATAATGTGAAAACCTTCATAATTTCCATCCTGGATATACAACGTCCCTCAGAAAAGTCAAATGGACCATGATATTTCATTAATACATGTCAGGCAGACATTCTCCAACATGCCTGATAGATAATCTAGGCATGTCTAGAGAACAATCAAAGCTTGTCAGGTAGGTAAATAGATCATGTCAAAAGGGCATCATAAGACTTGATAACCTTGTTCACCCATAGTGTGTAAGCCCTGATCAGCCACAAAATATGATATTCCCCAATCATAAGTTTAACACTCCCTGATTTTATGATATGTAACTTTTTAAATAAATTTAATTTCTTCGATAGCTTATGTTTCACCCAACACTAAGCTTCAAAAAATCATGAAATACTATGAATATTATTATTTAATATGAAATTATCTCCTAGCTATTAAAATTCTGGTTATGAATAAAATTAACTAACTTATGAAAATATATTATTGGATTCATTGTTACTAATTAATTAGAAATAAATATAAAAATAAATTCAATAGAAAAGAAATGTTTTTACCTAAACTATTTAAATGTGCACACATGTATTTTATACCAATAAAGAATAACACTTTTTGGATTATATTAAAGAAATATATATATAATATATTAAATATAATATTTAACATTCATCCTATGTGGTTTCTAGACATGATATATGAACAAATCCAATTTTACTCATAAAATATGTATTTTTATAGAAAGATGTTTTTACCAACATTTAATGGAACACTTGTTTTAAATATATTTTTTGAAACATTTATAAATTATATTCAAAAATATAAACTTTATATTTGTAATAGGAATATAGAAATTTACTTTGGTTTAATTTTTGGTATTTTTCTGATAAGTTTCATGTTTTGATGGGTAGGAATAAAATATTGCATTTTAATCAAAAAAAAACTTTTTATAAAAATAATTTATATTGTTAATTTATATTTTTAATTTTTTTTAAAGTATAATTATATCATATTTTATCATTTAATGCAATTTAGGTCATTTTAATCATTTTCACATTGTATTTGGATATAAAAATTTTTCAATCTTCTAAATGGTTTCACTTTTAAAACACGTATTCTTCTTCCTAACATGAGAATTATTTTCAAATAATTTTATCCCATTTTATACTTTGAATTTTCAAAATTGGATTATATATTTTTAATTATAATTTTAAATTTTTTTAAATAGGTTTCTTTTAATTTTGGATAATATGAATAACAACTATAACATTTTTTAATTAGCACTGTTTTGGGTAAATCAGGTAATTAAGGGTAAAAATAGAATCATAAATGTAACATTCCAGGTAAATAAAGAAAATGACATTTTAATATTTGTGGATTTAGTATTAATTTTACTCTAAAGGGGATTCTTTGTACGATGGTGTACCCGATACACAACAATGGGTTTCTTTTAAATCTTACTTTGCACACTAATAATATAATATTATTATTTTAATGATAGTTAATGCCTTGATATTGTATTGGCTTTAATGAACAGAACTAACAAAAATATTAATATACATGTTTGTTAAATGTTTTTACATTTATCCAATAAATTTTAGAGGCTAAAATGTGAATAAACTTGATTTTATGCATAAATACTCAAATATTATTTATAAGGCCGATTTACCGCCTTTTGATGGAGAACCCTCTTTAAATATAGTTTTGGTCCCTTTTATATGTTCTATTTTACCAAATATAATTCTTCTTTATAATAGGGACATTAAAATTTACCTTGGGTAAAATTTTGGTATTTTTCTGATAAAATTCATTTTTAATGAATAGTAAAAAATACTGTATTTTAATTCAAATCTACTTTTTAATATAATTTATTTATATGGTAAGATTATAATTTTAATTGGTTTTAAAGTGTAATTTGATTATACTTTTAAAATTTAATCTAATTATGGTCATTGGAATTAATTTCACATTGAATTGGACATAAACAAGTGTCAATATTTTGATAGATATTGTTTTTTTAAAAACACGCTATTTGTTTTGACAATGAGAATTAATTTTAAATTAATTAATTAAAATTATATATTTTTAATTTTGTAAAATAGACATCATTTTTTAATTCAGAATATCAAATATAGCTTGGGATTAATTTTTGGTATTTTTCTGAAAAACTTTAATTTTTGATGAATTGTGAAACCACTTAGTAATAGTTAGAAAACTTACACTTTCATTTTAATTAAATTTTACCGCTTCTATGTATTGAATTTCAAAACTTTGACATAAATGGTTGTTATTAGTAAGTAAAATGTTGTTCAATAATATGAAAATAATTTTTTGGTGAATAATAACTTTTGAATTCTATTTATTGATGTTAAAGGTAAATCGGGTAATTCAATGTATAAAGAATATCATAATAATATAAAATTACCTTAACAATTGTCATAACTTTATTGAATAAGTCATGTCCGACCATGGGAATATTTGAGTAGATTTTAGGACCCCATGGAGCCACTTAAGAGTGATAATGACATATTTTAATTAATTTAATGTAAAGACCAAAATGACATAAAGAAATATCTTTTTGTAAATTAATTTTTACATAGGGTTATATAAGTTATATATTAGACTATAAATATTAATTATAAATCTAAACAGATTTCCTACATCATGGTAGTTTTTTTATAATTTTTATACATCATATAAATTAAATTATTTATGACAAAAAAATGATGTAGTATTTATCTAATTAATAAATGATTTAAATAAATAGGATTATAAATATTGAAATTATATCCAAAACCTATACAATTCTTATTGGATGAATGTATTTCAATTTTCAGTCATCTTATCTTCAACTTTAATAATCTTTGGACCTTTAGAAACCGAAAATAGTTATATAATAAAATAATAGTTTCACACTTTCTTAAAGAGCCCCTCCCGCCTTATAAGAAGCACTCACTTCAAAGTCATTCCACACACCCCTCAAGACCCTTGGCTCATCCAAACCCTTCCCAAATAATCTCTCAATATACCTATCTTCCACTTAGAATCCTTACCTTATAAAGAAGGCACTTCAAGAAGTCCTTTTGGTTCAAACCCAAGGGAGTTACCCATATTAAAGGTATTGGTTTCTCTTAACTTATTTTCTTTTATTTTACTTCTCCGACACCTAAAATATTATTATTACTTTATTTTATAACAACACCAGTATCCTAAATATACTAAGATGTTTTTATGAGTAGGATTCAAACTACACTTACACACACCTCCATCTAATGGGTAAATAATATACTGTTTCTCTGGATGACAAACTAATGCCTCACGAAGCAATGATTGTTCAATTATCTACAACCGCCTCCCATGGTGTCCATTAAGATGGAACTGTATTTATATATGATATATATTATGTTTATGTTTTCTTTATACTTCTGTATTTTTCATTTATAGCATATTTTTATGGTTTCCATAGTGGGTAAACGCGATAATTTCATTTGAGGAAGTGCGGACTACCGCCCCCTCAAAGTGATATGGATCGTTAATGCCATATGTGGGACGTATAAAGGATAGAGGTAAGGATATTATATATGATATCATACTGGAATTATAATATACCTATTTATAATTATGTTTTAATTACATTAAAGAAAAAAAATCGAAATGAAAGTAGCGTTTATGTGTACATACGGCTTACCGTCTCCATGAACGGTGCTTTTCATTTCTTATCTCCAAATGTTATGTACTGTTCTTCATACATATATATACTGGATATATAAGATATATATGATATATAAATAATTAATATCATTATGGAGATAATTTAATTTTTACCACAAGGACAAATTGTAATTATAACAAGTTCATTTTTAACTCAAATTCTGAACATCGAGAAAATGTCTGATATAAACTCAAATAATTAACTAATTGTTATTGCAAGTTAATAAGTGATATAAAAGGAATAATAAAATTTAAAAATGTTCTTAGGGAAGTATAAATTAACATATTAATATTATTCAGGAAGAAATCAGAACATGCGAGTCAAGTTGGACATGAGGTAAGAGATTTCTTATCTCACTTTTAATTCCGTGAGATTTCCATTGTTCACCACTTATTTATTGCATGTGGTGAATTGTTTACTACCATTTGATATATATTATCATGATTATATTTATATTCATGTTATTATCTGATTCATATGGTGGTTTTTAACTTTTTGTCATACGACTCGATTGATTACAATGTGGTAATGGATTTTCATCTCACTTTTTATTACTGTGAGATTCATGATATATTTTCCACTATTTCCTTTTGTGTGGTGTATGCACTTCCCATGAGTGTGTTAATTATGTAATATAATTCAATATATGGGTATTTAAATCTTCATTTTATGATCTTTATTTCATGGGTTGTATGTTCTGTAAGTTACCAAATCGGTAAGCAAACCTTTTAACCTAATTTCTATTCCTGGGTTAATATTCTAATTCTTAATTATGTCATGCTAGGATTATGTGTGGAATAACTATTTATTTATTTATGTTATAATTTCCACTCCCTTTGTTTGGATATAATTTTGATACACATAATCACTCCATTGATAAATTCTCAAGTTATCGATATGAACTTGATAAGAGTAATTTAAATCAATTTCCATTCATTGAGTTAAACATCTAAGTCATAGGTTTTGTCTTCAAAAGAACATGTGTGAATTTTCTATGATTTATTTACACTGAATATTAAATCATATTGAGTGTATTTATATCTATCGCACATTATTATGTAATTTATTTATCCTTAATCTAAGGATACAGTTTTTATAAGGGATTTCGTATCAATTTATATTTCATTGAGAAATCATGGTCATTATTCACCAATTAACTTTTATAAGGTGTATATACTATCCTTTTGAAAATTATATCATGAATCCCTTTATTCTCAACATATTATAAAGTTCTGATTCAATGTTATTCCTCAATTATTTGTATTCAAGAGTCTCTCATTTTGTTAAAAACTCTTTAACTAAAATATCATTTTAAATGTTTTAATGATTTATTCTTCTAAATCTTTATCATTATTGTCCATGTTTTCCAAATGGTTTTAAGGATTTATTTATATGTAAATTAATGTTTTCAAATGATAAATTTATTTAAAAGTTTCGAAGTGGTATGGGACACTTTTATTCAAAAATATCTTTATTAAATGTTTAAAATGGTTTTGAAAATATTTTGATAAATCATTGTTTATTTAAATATATTGATTTGATATATTGGAATGTGGAAATGTTATATTTCCTTTATAATTTTGTTATGTGTTATGGTTATGTTATGGTTATTGGGAATTGTTTATGTATACAGGTGGTTCTGTGATAAACCTAGTGTGGGTGAGCTCGAGATAGCTCTCCAATGCATTGGGTAATGTGATGGAGGTAAACGTGAATGTTTCTCTTAAGAGATTTAGGTAATATACTATGATGGGTATTCCAAATGTGACTCCCTATGTATCTGTGATAGTAACAATGTAAGTATGTTATGTATGCCATTAGTTACCTTTATGATTTATGATTTCTGTATGTTATTTATAAATCTTATGATTTCATGAGGTATGTTATTATTAAAAAGTATGGTTTCATTGATTTGTATTTATTAAGGGGATAATGCTTCTTTTCATTATTTTATAACCATTACTGAGCTTTTTATGCTCATCCCATGTTTTGAAATATTTTTCCCAGGGCATAAAGACGAATAGGGTCTAGGATGAGATCATGGAAAAGTCATGCTATCTAAAACATGAAACTATACATGTCTCTTTTTTTATGAGTTTTTATTTTATGAAAAATGGATACTGGGTAGTAGTGTCTACATGTAATATTTATGTTGTTATAAAATATTTATGGCATAATTATATAAAAATCTAAACCTAAAAAGATCCTCAATGTTAATTCTTGACAGAATTCAAGATTATGTAATGTTTAATGTTGGGTCCTAATAATAAATATTATAAAAATTACCCTAACACTGGTTAATGTTTCACTTTATGAGTTATTGTCAACCAAAATTATCCTTGGAATGATTTTTATGGCCTCTTGAATCCACTTTTATGAATTTAGGCCCTTTTTAATATTTTATTCTAAGGAAATTCCAATATGTCATACCCATATTTTTAATAATTTTTACATATCTTATGTTTGGTTATTTAGAAGATATATCTGACTATAAATATTCAATTGAAATATAATTTTTTCTTCTTCATCATGATAATTTATTTTTAAAATTTAGAGAAGGAATTATTAAATTAATTTCTTACACAATGACAATGCATTAATTATATAATTAATGGAAAAATCAAATAAATATTATTAAAAATATTAAAATAAATATAATTTGGTATAATTAATATTATACATGAATTTTATATATTAACTAGACAGATTATAGATTTATTAAAGGGTTTTTGAAGTTATATTAAATGAGTTATTTTGGAATTTTATAGTTACTATATTAACCTTCAAAGAGTAAAAGCCATGTTATCATGGTAAGGGTTAAAGGGTTTAACTAAGGGTTACAACCAAAAGACAAGGGTATGAATGTGACCTAAACGTGTCTAAAAATTATTATTTGATATTATTTCAACCCATAATAATATTATATTATAAATAAATCACTTTGGAGACATTTTGACTTGAAAATTAATTTATATTTATTTTGTATTTTGAGAGTTTCCAAAAGTTCCCCTCACCACCGTTAGAAATGAGAACATCTTCCCTCACTTATTCAAGCCAATTTGAGCATTATATCTCATCCAAAATAATATAATTTATCTTATAAATATTATTAAAAAATTTATAGATTCTATATTCCTTCTAAAACACCAAACCTATATCCATTAATAATATATTTAAAGGAAGTCCTATAAAGAAGAGATAATTGTTTTTACCAACTCATTCAACATCACTTTTTATTATACTTAATATTCATGTGTTGTTTCCACTATAAAGAAATGATTACTATATAATATATATTAATATATGTTATTATTATTATGTGACTACCATATTCCTCCTTTTATCCATCCTACAAAAAACAAAAATACCGCACATGCATACAAACAACTTACTGTCTGCACGCCGTGGGGTAATTTTACTTTCATCACTAATTATTTTTGTTGGGGGTAATGATGGATATAATGGATATAAATAATCAATAATCAATATTATTTATTTTATAGATTTTAATATAACCGACACTTCCTTACCCTTTCACCATTAAAGAAATTATACCACGGCTCGTGCGTATGTACGACCTACCATCTCCACGACATGATGTAATTAATTTTACTAGTTAACCATTACATAATGATTTTAAAAGTGTATATATTGAATAAATATGATATATATAAAATTAATATTTTTTATAATATGAGATAAATACATTTTATTCAAATGAAACAAGACTTACATAACAAAACCCAAACAGGGAAATGAAGTAGTTAACACCCCAAACTTGGGTAATGATGAAATATTGTTTACAAAACAGCATAAGAGGATCATATATGATATAATAAATATGGATATTTTTCTAGTGTAAATTAAGAACCTGATTTAAACCATTACACACAAGTTTAAATCAATTTTAACTAAAGGGAATTTCAAGGTAAGGGGCTTCGTCTCAATCTTCTTTCATTGAGGCATAATTTGATGTTATACAACCACCTTCTTTTATGAGGTGTATATACTACCCATTTGAATTATAATGTCATTAATTTATTTATTATAATGATATTTAAAGTTTTTTTAAATTTTTTTCTTTCCTGGGTCTTATAATTTAAAAGTTCAATGTGGTATGGGACACCTTGAATGTTTAGAGATTTAATTATCAAATCTTTTTCTCCTTATCAAACTTCATGATATTTTTTTTCATATTTATTTATATGGATACAAAATTATTATAGAGGAAATTTTATGTCTATTTTTAATTTCATTAAATGGTTTTTATATGTAACCATTTTATGTGTTTTATACGGAATATTTTAAAAAATGAGAAAACGAATTTTATATTTTGTTTAACATACACGGTGAAGACGAATTTCCCTCCACCGTAAATATTATTTAATTTCTTGATTCCTTTGAGATCATACATATTTTTTTAATTTGAAAATCAAATTCCCTTATTTTTGGGATATTTTTTTATTTGAAATGGTTATTTTTTTAAAAAAATGGTATTCTTAATTTGAAATTTATTTTCATATGGGTTTAATAAGAGTTTTCCTCAATAAATTCTCAGTAATTTTATTATAGTATTTTCATCTATTTAAACACCATTTATTGAACCTCATAAATAATTGAGTTTGATATATAATGATATCAATTACCACGTTTTATTTAATGTTTTATGATATAGTTTGATTGTGGATGTGATATTTTGATACCATTCATAGTTTGTAGTTAAAATATTCACATTTCATTTTATAGTTTTTAATACAAATTTTTATGTAGTTTTTGTTTAAGAAATTTCATATGAGGAATTCATTAGACTTAATAGGTGATGGTAAGGGACCTCTATCACCCATTGATGCATCAGTAGGTCCCATGAGACAAAATAGTTTGGGTATTGGTTGAGGCCTTACCCATTTATGTATGGTGTCTGGGTCAAACAATTGACCGCATATTAATGATGTCTAACATTATGTATTCCATCATTATTAGATTAATTATTAATATTCCATGAGATTATTATACTAGTACAATATCCATGGTTAAGTTTCATTCTGATGTGATTACTTATATGACATTATTTGATTATATTTCATTCCTTCCATATTATGATCAAGTTATTGATTAATTTTCATGTGTATCAATTAATCACATTTTCATAATAATTTATGCTTGTCTATAATGGATTATTCTATATGTATACTTATACAGATCATCTACACTCACCCATTTCTTATAATCAATCTTTCCTTAGGATTTAAATAATTTTATTATGACTGATGTGCATGGATTATGTTATAAGGAATAATTGTGTTCTCAAATAAAATAATCTTTTTTTATAATTTATCTTTAAAATGTAATTTGAGTTTAAAATATGTATCTAGTTTACCAAGACTAATATACTTTTCAATCCTTTGGGATGATATTACTTATATCCTATGCCATTGTAATAAATTAACCAATAACTCAAGAATACTAGGGTTGGGGTCTTTACAGTAGCAATTAGAGAAATTTTAGTAGAAACATTGGGAAATGGATTTAGAAAAACATATTTTAGATAATATAACCATATGAATGAATTTGAGGATAATCCTATGTATAGGATATGTTGTATTGATTTGGAAATGAAAATGGATGAAATAAGTTAAAACTAAGGATTCATAGATTGATAAAGTGTCATGATTTCGACATCCTATAAATGATTCTTTATGACCATATAACTATGATAATTATTTCCCACATTGTGCTTTGGCTTTTGGTCAATGGTTATAATTAAAAAGTTTATACATGTAATGGTTATATTTCTAATGCTGAAGATACTACAAAATAAATAAATGAAGGAGGTATTAAATAATAATATGATAAAGTGTAGTTAATGGTATAAGAATGAATTAGAATGATTAAAGCTAATGTGTTTTTTGAATCAAGAATTGTTTCATCAATGATGATATAGTTATATGAATCATGAGATATATATGGATTCCAATTTAGTACTTATTCTTTGAGGATTTTAAAGAATGCCTGCTATCATTAAGGTTTTAAAAGAGATAATGGTATTATTATATTTGTTATGTGAAAAAATATATGCATTATGTTTTCTGGGTAAAATCCGATGTTAAGTTTATTTTGGAAATTAAGTGACCTTATTATAAATATTTCAACTTTTAATTTGGATAGAAGTATTTTGGATGAGTTTTAAGGTTATCTACTTATATAATGGATTATGTTAAACATTGGATATTATTTTTCGAGGTTAAAGAATGATTTATCATATTGTATAACTTTTGCTAAGCATTTTGGTTTTGAGTATTATTTAAAGGTGAAAGGAAAGACTTATGGAGATTTTGATAAAGGTACTTCAGCCATAAAATCCATCTTGAATATGCATTTCCTGACATAAGAGATAAAGTAGAAATATATTAAAGCATAACAAAAGGATGGGATTATGCTTTTTAAATGGAAATAAATCAAAGTATTTTATTTTATAAAGTGATTATCTGGATAATAAAATAATACCTCAACCATTGGAAAGGAAATTGGAATGAAAAATGATATTCGTTTAATTTTATTTTTGATAAATCATAAAAAATGGTTTTGGGATTGTAAAATTTCTGATGATCATGTTCTATATCACTCTCAATCAGAACATGAAATTCTGATTTCTATTTTGTGTCTAGTTTTCACTTTAACACTAATGTTCTCTTATTATAATGCCCAATTCTATGGTAACATTCTAATTTCCCTTTCCCTCTGATTAAGAGGATGTTTTATTAACCCTATTTCCATTGTAACTTTTGTACAAATCAATTTTGAAGTATCAAACTTTGATTTTTGAATTGAAATTTCAAATTGAAATAATGAAATTTATTTAAGGTGGAGAGAATGTAAGACCCAAAGATTTTATTATATGTCTCTTTTTAGATAAATTTTACTTCTTCTATAGCTTACATTGCATGCAACATGAGCTTAAATGAACCACGATATACTATTTATATTATTATATAAAATTAAATTATCTCCTAGCCATTAAATTAGTGGTTATGAATAGGGTAAAATAACTAATGAAAATATATTATAAAATTCATTAGATTACAATTAATTATAAATAATTATAAAATCCAATTTATTAAAAAGTTAATGTTTTTATAAAAACTATTTAAATGCGCACAAGGGTGTTTTATACCAATAAAATAATAAAATCACACTTGTTAAATTATATTAATGATATATATATATATATAATATTTAAAATAATATTTAACATTCATCTTATGTAATTTCTAGACATGATATAAGAATAAATTCAATTTTACTTATAAAAAATGTATTTCTTTCAAAAGATAATTTTACCACCTTTTAATGAAAAATTTGTTTTAAAAACAGTTTTAAACATTTATAAATTCTATTTGAAAAAAATAAACTTCTTATTTTAAAGTGGAATAATTTTTTTTACTTTGGTTGATTTTTTGGGTTTTCTCTGATAAGTTTCATGTTTTGATGAATATTGATAAAACATTATATTGTAATTGAAAACACTTATTTTCATCTAAATAATTTATAGTTTAAAATTATATTTTAATTGGTTTTAAAGTATAATTAGATCAATTTTATATCATTTAATACAATTTAGGTCATTGGAATAAATTTCACATTGAAATTAAATATGAAAGAATTTAAATCTTTTGACCATTTTCTCTTTAAAAACACGTATTCTCATTCCATCTATGCGAATAATTTTAAATTAATTTAATCCAGTTAATTTTTTTTAATATTTAAAAATGCATTCATTATTTGAAATCATAAGTTACACATTTATTAAATCGATCCCTTTTATTATTGGACAATATGAACAACAACTTTAGTGTTTTTTAATTACCATGGTTACGGGTAAATCATATAATTAAGGGTAAATATAATATTATGAATATTATAAAATTACCTTAAAACTTGAAATAATTTAATTTATGAGTTATTTTTGACCAAAATAATCCTTGTTATGATTTTATGGCCTCTTTCATCAACTTGGATAACTTTAATACTTGTTTTGTATTTTGTGGTAAGGAAATTCCAATATGTCATACTTATGTTTTTAATAAGTATTTCATTTTTCATATGTATTTATTCAAAAAATATCTTTGATTGTAAATAGTAATTTGAAAGATAAAATGTTTATATAAATCATGAAAATTTATTTTTAATTTTTATGGAAGAAATAATTAAATTAAAGTCTTGCACAGAGATTATGCGGCAATTTTTTCATAAATGGACATATCAAATAAATGTTATTAAAAAAATTAAAATAAATACAATTAGATATAATTAATTTCACAAAAAATTTATAGATGAAATATAAATATCAGAAATGTATTAAATGCTTTTTTCGAAGTTATCTTGGGTGTTGATATTTTTTAACAATTCAAGTAATGAATAGTGTCAAAATCAACGCGAATGATTTTTTAAAATAAATAATATTTTATTAAAAGATATAAAATTCATAAAAAAATAAAATTCTAGAAAAGTATTGGGGTAATGTTAAACATGTCATAAATGACTCATTTATGGTTCGTTTTATATTTTATAATAACTATATTAACATTCAAAAAGTAAAATTCATGTGTTCGCGGTAGCAGTTAAAGGGTTTAACTAAGGGATAAATCCTAAATATAAAGGCAAGAATGTGACCTAAACTAGTATAAAATTATTTTTTAATTGTATTTTTTCTAATAATAGTCTTAAATTATAAATAAATCACTTTTTATCCATTTTTAAATGAAATTTAATTTATATTAATTTAATATTTTTAGAGTTTCCAAAAGTGCCCCTAACCTCAATTATAAAAGGAAACCTCCTCACTCACTTATTCACACCACTTTGAGCCTTTTAGATTTACCAAAATATACCCATTTCTATTATTAAAGTTATTACTTAATTTATATATGATATATAACTTCCAAAATACAATCCCTAGATACCTGGATAAGAGATCTAATAAAAGTCTTCCTAAGAAGAGGTAATTGTTTTTACCAACTCATCCAAGTTTATTTTTTCTTCTACTTCCTATTCATGTGTTGTTTAAATTATAAAGTAATAAATCCAATATCATATATATGATTATATGTTATTATTATTATTGTGCAACCATATTCATCCTTTTATCCTTCCTATGAAAAACAGAAGCACCGTGCGAGCATACAAACAACCTACTGTCTCCATGTCGTGGTGTATTTTTTTCATCACATATTTATTTGGATGGGTATACTGATGGATATAATGGATATAAATAATAAATATTACATTATATTTATAATTTAAAAATTAATACACTATAATATTCCTTAACCTTTCCCTATTAAGAGATTGATTCTGTCGCTTGTGCATAGGTACGACCTACCATCACAGTGATAAGATGTTATTCATTTTCCTTGTTAAACATAAAAAAAATATTATTAAAATTTATATAATTAATAAATAAGATATCTATGAACATAATATAATTCGTTATATGAAATAAATAAATCTTATGAAAAGAAATAATAGTTACATGATAAAACATGCATAGTAAAATGAAGCAGTTAACACCTGAAACAAGAGTAGTAATGAAATATTATTAACGAAATGAAACAATAAGACAATATATGATATAATAAATATGAATACGGTTCTGATATAAATTAATAAAATGATTTAAACCATTATAAACTAGTTTTAATCATTTTCAATTAATGGAAATTTCAAGGTAAGGCACTTAATCTCAATATTTTTTCATTGAGGCATAATGGGATGTTATACACCCACCTTCTTTTTAAGATATGTATACAACACCTTTAAATTATAATATCATTAATTTATATATTATAATGATATTTAATGTTTTTAATGTTATTATTTCACAGGGAATATGATTTAAATGCTCAAAGTGGTATGGGACACCAAGAATGTTTAATGTTTTAATTATAAAATCCTTTTCTCAATGTTAATTTTTTTAATATTATATTACATATTAATTTATATGGATAAAAATGGATTATAAAGGAAATTTTATGTATATTTTTAATTTCATTCAATGGGTTTTAAAAGGAACATTTTTATTTGTTTTGTACAGAATATTTTGATAAACGACAAAAGCAATGTTATATTTATTAATGTACATGGAGAAAATAGATTTCTCAACACCATAACTATTATTTAATATATAGATTCCTTTGAAATATTACATATTTTATTAAGTGTAAAACCCTATTCTCTCTTTTATGGAATATTTGGTATTGAAAATGATTTTTTAAAGAAAATTATATTTTTATATGAAAGTGATTTACAAATGTGTTTAATAAGTGTTTTTATCAATAAAATTTCAATGATTTTATGATTATATTTTAATATATGTCAAAACCCAATATTGAACCATATAATTTATTAAAATTGATATATTATGATATCATTTACCACATTTTATTGAATGATTTATGATTTAGTTAGGTTATGGATGTTCTATTTTGATTTCGTTCATAGTTTATGGTTAAAGTATTCACATTTTGTATGCTAGTTCTAAATAAAATATTTTATGTTGTTTATGTTTCACCCCTTTAAAATGAGGAATGAATTGGACTTATTAAGTGATGAGAATAGCCTTCTATATCCCCTATAATCATCAATAGGTCTCATGAGAAAAACTATTTTGAGTTTTAACTAAGACCTTACCCATTTAGGTATGGTGTTTTGGAACAAGCATTGCCTGTATGTTTATGATGTTTGAAATTATGCATTCCCTCATTATGATATAAGTTACTGATATTCCATATGATTATTAAACTATAATAATATCCATGATTATTTTTCATTTTCATGTGATTACTTATATGGTATTATTTTATCATATTTCCTTCCTTCAATATTATATATATGTAATTGATAAAATGGAATGTGTATCAGTTAATCACATTTCCATAATAATTTATGCTTGTTTATACTGGCTTCTTCTATATGTATAAACGTACAATGCATCTAAACTCACCCCTTTCTTAGGGTTAATATTTCATTAATATTCCAAGAAGTATATTATGACTGATATATATGGTTTACATTATGGGTAATAATTATGTTCTCATGGAAAATATTTTTTTTTTGTATTTTTTGTTTAAAAAGTAATTTTAGTTTCAAATATGTATCTATTTTACCACGAATACTAATGTTTTCCCTCCTTTGGGATACAATTCCTTGTATCATATTCCAATGTAATCAAGTAACCACCGACTCTGGGGTACTAGAGTTGGGGACTTTACAATAAGTGTATCCTAGTACTTGATGACTTTATTCATCCTCAATGTGTAAGAACCTCTTAATGTCATAATATGATATATCCTGATCATAAGAAAATCCTTAGACTTGATAATATTTCTCAATCCTTAGTGTATAATCCCCAATTAATAGGGAAACCACAATGTGTATGTATTGATCAAATGAACTATGAGAAACTTGATTCTTTCCATAATCAGGATACATATGACACCTTCCTAAGGCTTGAGATCTATATCAAACCTTCAAAGGGTTGTCCCAATATGTAAGTTTAGCATCCATAAGCAATAATACTAATTATTTTCCATCCCTTGTTTCTCAAACAGAGCAAAGATCACATGGTATTAGAAAGTTTCAATGATTATATCATATGCATCATAATCCTCTATAATAGAAAGGGAAACCTTAGAATGTAAGCCTTGATCATTGAACTATAATTACTATGATTATTTCTATAACCAGGATATGTAGGATGCCTAATTAAGGATCGACCACCGTATTAAAACACCCCAAGGAAAATTATAGAACATAATTCCCACACCCATAATAAATGAAACTAATTAATTTACATCCCTTGTTTCTCACACAAAGAATAGATCACATGGGCTTTAGGATTTTCAATGATTATATCATCTAAATTGTAAGCCTCTGCAATGCCAAGGGAAACATTAGTGAGTAAGCCCATATCCTAATGGAACTATGAAGACTCTGATTTATATTATAACTTGAATATGTAGGATACCTTTTTATGGCTTGATCCTAAACTAAAATCGGTATCCACCTCAGTATAATACCCAATCATGTATCTAACATTTCAACCATTGGGACCTAATAATTCCCATGGGATAATCATCACTCCTCATCCCTCAGCAAACCGAGAAACCAATTGAACTATATGGACTTAGATTCTTTATATAACCATGATATGTCGGATTCCATCCTAAGGCCTAAGAAAAAACTAAAATGGGCATCCACTTTAGTATAATATCTATCATGTATCCCACATTTCAACAATTGGGACCCAATAATTTCATTGGACTGAATATCATACCTCACACCTCTGTATATTGAGAAAATAATTGAACTATAAGGACTCTAATTTCTGCCAATATGAGGATACATAAGATTCCATCCTACAACAAGAGCCCATACTCAAATGGGAATCCAGATCAGTATATATCCCATCATGTATCGGAAATTTCAACCATCAAGACCCAATCATTTCCATGGATGATCATCATACCGAATCCCTTAGTGGGCTGAGAAACTCGTTTAACAACAGTGACTTTGATTTTTTCCATAATTAGGACACATAAGATTACTTCATAAGGTCCGAGAAAAATCTCAAATGGGAATTAACATTATTATAATTCCCTTTATGTCTCCATAATTTCAGCAATCGGGATCTAATCATTCCCTTGGTATGATCATCATACCTCATTCCTCATCCAACTGATAAACTAATTAAACAACATGGAATGTACTACATACCATAGCTTGGATATATAGGAGGAATTCCTAAGACCTAATCCAAAACTTAAATAAAAATACACCTCATTATAAGACCCATCATGTCTCGGACATTTCAACCATCAGGACCCAATCATTCCCATGGGCTGATCATCACACCTCATCCCTCAGTAGACAAAGAATCTAGTTGAACTATAATGACTCAATTTTTTGTGATAACCAAGATATGTAGTGTTGGATCTGAATCTACGGATTACATACAAGAGGGGGGTGAATTGTGTCTTTTCAAAATTATTACAATCTCTTCAATTTAGACAAATTCTGTTCACTATGCTTTTGCACGATTAAATATGCAGCGGAAAAAGTAAAAGCATGAACACACGGATGTATAGTGGTTCGGGGAACAGAAGGCCCCTAGTCCACTCCACCAACGCTCAAATCCACGAGCTTGGCGATTTTCACTATCTGGTCCTCGTTTCCACAGACCTGTTCACAACTGAGTACAGGCAGTTGACACCTTTACAAGATTCAGGCAAACACAGCCTTCCTGGTTCAAACACGAACCCACACAGCTTAGAACGAGAAGCTGATCACTCAAAAATAAAAAAGGGTTTCGATAAAGAAAACACTTCTCCAGTTGTTCTTCACAATTGCAACAGAATGCAATTGACAGTAGATAGATCGTTGTCTTCAGAAAATAAAGATCTGTAATCAAAACAGTTCTGAGTCGATCCAGTTGCAATAGATATTACCAGAAACTTCACAACTTCAGCATCAATAGATTCACAACAGATAGTCGATGTAGAACATGTGAATCTGCTATCAAGATCTTCCTTCGGTAATAAAGGTTTTACACTTCTTCTCGATCACCAGAAAAGAACGCCTTTATACAGTCTCTGTTTCTTGCTCGTTAAAAGATCAATCTATCTTTCACACACTTTCCTGTGTATATATATATATCCGAAGTTTCCAAGATAGAACACATATATTCAAATCTGAGAAAATCTTCCGCATAAATAGATCCATAAAAATCTCCTTTAGATTCGCGATATTAAATGAAATAACAGAGCCGTTGTAACTCCCCTGAGGAATCGGCATAAAAAGCTCCGTTTAAATCAATCAGTAATCCGTTGTAAATTGTCTTTGATTCAGTCAAAGTCGTACTTAAGAATCAGCTCGAAATCCGCCTAACAATCCGCTTGTTTGACCAATGCAAAAGGAAATATCGTCTGTCAAAAATATCCCGACGCCAAACGTAGGGTTGATGACGTGGCTCCAAATGTAGGGTTCACAAACGTAAGGTTCACAAACGTAAGGTTTAGAACGTAAGGTTGAACATACATACTTTCTCTTCAGCATTCAAACGTAGGGTTGATCATCCACACTTTGTCTCGCTTCAACTCTTCAAAGAACATACGGTTGATTATAAAAGTAAGGTTGATGATCCATACTCTTGAGAAACAAACTCAACACTGAAAACTAACGTACGGTTTCTCTTCCATACTTGTCCAGCAACGAAAACGTAAGGTTCCTTCCAAACGTAATGTTCTTCTTCAATACTTTTCAACAACGTAAGGTTCATTAACCATACGTTTCAAAATAACGTAAGGTTCCTTAACCATACGTTTCTTTTAACATAAAAAGTAAACTTTTCATCCATACGTTACGTTCATCAATGTAGGGTATGAACAGTGATTCCAGTACGCGCTAAAATTGATCTCGCGCTACAGTGATTCCAGAACACGCTAAAATTGATCTCGCGCTACAGTGATTCCAGAACACGCTAAAATTGATCTCGGAATAAATGAAGTATGAAATCTCGTTATATGAAATAAATAAATAAAATAAATTCATGCAAAATAATCAACGAAATAATTAGTAAATAATTAAGGGTATTTGTGAGCATCAAAATCATCATAAAGAGACAGAGTATTATTTAAAATAATCTCCCCCTTTAAAAAACATTATTTTGAATTGTTTGAAAACAATACATTGCTCAACAATCTCCCCCTTTTTGATGATCACAAAACCCATAAAATAATAGAACTAATTTAATTGCAATCTTTATTGAAAAATTAGTTTTATAAAATTTTAGAATTCTGAAAGGATTAAAACAATATTTAACTATAATAAAATTTCTCCCCAATAAAAATAAATTTTCAGCTATCCAAATTTCTTCATAGGAAACAAATGAATTTAAATGTTGTGTTTATCCAAATTCTCCCCCTTTTTGTGATATCAAAAAGAATGAAAAAATTACGGATTTGAACACATTCAATATTGCACTGAATTATAAGTAAATGCTATAATTAACTGTGTATGAATAAGTGAATTTGTTGTACTGGCTAACTTAATCATAAATCAATAAACAACAAAACAACAAGAAGTAAGAAAAGAATTTTCATTCACAAGCTGTTATATATATAAACTATTGTGATATACAGAGGAATCAAGGTTCATGGATAAGACAGGGAAAAAGGTGTCTATCTCCTTTGAATTGCGGTCTTGATCTCTGTAAACTGTTCTCTGAGCCTCTTCATCATCCCATCTCCTAACTTGATGATAAGATCTCTGTTCTCTTGAGTCATATGAATATCTTCAATCAAATTAACTCTGAAAAACTCATGCATTCTTTCTTCTTTTTCAACAAAAAGAGCCAGCTTTTCTGATAACTGATTCAAAAGAATCCTAATCGGTTGCTCTCCAGATGTCAACTGATCCACTAAAAATTTCTGATTATCTAGCAAAACTGACAAAGGGGCACTATTACACTGAAGATCGTGTAATCTGTCACTCATATTGCTTAGTGCTCCTGTAATTGCTTGAAATCTTCGAATCAAATCAGGTGAAGAACCTGATCCACTCACAGCATTGTTTGCAACAGACTAAAATTTATTCTCCATGTAAATCTTCATCTCAGACAAATCATCTTTCTTTACCATCTCTGATTTTAACTGATCAACAGCATGCAACATATCAGTCTTAAACAAATCTACTTCCTGTCTTGAAACATTACATTCTTTCAGCTTCTGAAACTTCAACTGCTCTAAGTTCAGAGAATTTCTGAGACTATCATTCTCAGATTCTAATTGAGAGATACGCTTGTACAACTCAACAACTTCTTCTTTTCTCGAATCAGGGGCACCCTGTGCTCTATTCTCATGTCCAGAAATAGGTTGATGAGGCAGGGCAAGTGGTAAAGAATCTGCATCTGACTGTTCTTTGTCCTTGTCCTGACAAGGTTGATCCACTGAACTAGCTTTTGAAGCTTGAAACTCTTCCACTGAAAAATCTTCCTGAAGTACCTCTGTATTAGCTTCAGAAGTACGTTCATCACGAACAGTAGTCTCTCTGACTTCTACTGAATGGTCAAGAACAATATTTTCATGTAAATCTTGAGGTCGGGCCACTTCTTCACCAGGCACTGCCTCCATAAGTTGTTCTTGTGGAATTACTTTTTCAACAGCCACAACAGCAGATTAAGGTTCTTTTTGGATTTCCGGTTGAGCTACTGGTTCCTCTATCGGTGCAGTCTGCTCCACAACAGCTTCTCTCACAAATGAATAAGAAATTACCGGTTCAGAGGATTTCAAGGCAGGAGAGATAATTTCATCATCAATTGACCTCTTCCTTCTAGATTGAAGTCCTTCTTGACTTATCTCTTCCTCAACTTCCTCCATCTCAAAGCGAATTCTCCTTGCCACTGTACTAACTCTTGATTCTTCTTGTCCCTCCTTGGACTTAGCCGGTTGAGCCTGAGCACTCTCCGAGTCTTCCTCAGCTCCAACAGGTAAGAGTTTTCCTTTAATTGTGCTCCAGAAGTATCCTACTTTCCTCAAAGTTCCAGCATTAAAAACATTACGGTGGTGACATTTCACCCCAGCATCTACCAATCTGATCATTCCTCTTTTAAACAAAAACAAAGAAATGAACCTTCCATAAGGGAAAAAGGTCATTCTTGCTTCACTCTGACAGCAGTATCTCATATATCTTATCATAAACCGAGGAAAATTAAACTTAATATCACACATCAGAAGATACATTATGTACATGTCAGGGTATAGGATTTTCTCCATCTCAGCCATCCTTGGTGCTAAACCAGTCTGAACAAATTTTACCAAGATTTTCTGATCGGGCTCCAAATCTTTAATAAACATTTTCTTTATCACTCTGGTTCCAAAAAGAAAAGACATAATGTCTTCAGACTTATGTACAGAATATTCAATATTCCGTAAATCGAAATGAAAAACTCCTTCATGAGGGCAGTTAAGAATTTGACTTATCTCTACAGATGATATGGAAAAGTCCTTATCCTCTATTTGAGCCAATAAACTATCCTCCGTATCTCCAAGGCTAAACTGAACAGTTCTAAAGAAATGTCTCATTTCTGCCTCATATAGAAACTCAGAGTTTTCACTATTAAAAGCTTGCTCAAGGCTTTGAAACGACAACGCTTGCTTCAACAGTAAATTAGTTTCAAACAGCCATTCTAAATCTATGACTTTACCTTGTAGTATTTTCCGACCAACTACTTTAGGTTTCTTTGCAGCACTGCTCTCAGCTTCATCTGGACGCTTAGTCTTTTCCATTTCAACAACGATTTTTGAAGGTTCGTAAGTTTAGGGTTTGAAGATTCAGAAAAGGGTTTTGGAGCAGATGTGCGGTTTTAGGTTTTCGAAAGGGTTTCCGAAAAAGGTGAAACAGTTTAGAAGGTGAAACGGTTCTGACAGCCTTGATTCCCGTGTAATGACTAATCATTACTTTTATTTAAAACAAAATAAAATTACTTATAGCGGGAAACAAAAATTAAGCAGAATTTGAAAACAGAATAAAATAAAAAAAAACTATTTAAAATTAAATAAACCTAACTCCCCCTTAATAAATTCAAACCTTGCCGTGGGAAGTGGTTTAGTAAAAATATCTGCTAATTGATTTTCTGTATTTACAAATTCTAAAAATATATCCTTTTTAAACACATGATCTCTTAAAAAGTGATGTCTTATATCAATGTGCTTAGTTCTAGAATGACTAATAGGATTTTTTGAAATATTAATTGCACTAGTATTATAACATAAAATAGGTGTATTATTGAAATTTAATCCAAAGTCCATAAGAGTGTTTTTCATCCACAACACCTGTGCACAGCAACTACCTGCAGACACATATTCTGCCTCGGCTGTTGACAGGGCAACTGAGTGTTGTTTCTTACTAGACCATGATACTAAAGACTTTCCTAAAAAGTGACATGTTCCTGAAGTACTCTTCCTATCTAATCTACAGCTTCCAAAGTCAGCATCTGAATATGAAATTAAATTAAAATCAGAGGTTTTTGGATAAAGCAGAGATTGATAAATAGTACCTTTTAAATATCTAAAAATTCGTTTAACAGCAGTTAAGTGGGATTCTTTGGGATTTGATTGAAATCGAGCACAAAGACATACTGAATACATTATATCTGGTCTACTAGCAGTAAGATATAACAAACTACCAATCATACCTCTATATAACTTGTTGTCCACTGATTTTCCAGTTTCATCCAAATCAAGTTTTATATTAGTACACATAGGAGTTGTAAATGTCTTGCTGTTTTCAAGTCCAAATTTCTTAAGTAAATCAGTAATGTATTTGCATTGATTTAAAACATTTCCAAAATCTTTTTGAAATATTTGAAGACCCAAAAAGAAATTTAATTCTCCCATCATACTCATTTCAAATTCTTTTTGCATTAATTCTGAAAATTCATGACAAAGAATTTTATTGGTTGATCCAAAAATTACATCATCAACATAAATTTGAACCAACAAAACATTATTTTTCACAGTTTTCTTAAAGAGTGTTGGATCTGCTAGTCCAACAGTAAAATCATTTTTCAAAAGAAAAGAACTTAGTCTTTCATACCAAGCTCTAGGTGCTTGTTTAAGGCCATAAAGAGCTTTAGTAAGTTTGAAAACAGAATCTGGTTTTTGAGAATTTTCAAAACTAGGAGGTTGCTCAACATAAACTTCCTCCATTAAATAACCATTTAAAAAGGCAGATTTAACATCCATCTGAAATAATTTAAAATTCATATAAGATGCATAGGCTAAAAGGATTCTAATGGCTTCCAACCTGGCTACAGGTGAAAAGGTCTCATCATAATCTATTCCTTCTTCTTGATTATATCCTTTAGCTACTAATCTTGCTTTATTTCTAGTTATTATCCCTTGATCATCCTGTTTATTCCTAAAGACCCATTTAGTTCCTATTACTGGATAATCATGTGGTCTTTCAACTAATTCCCAAACCTTATTTCTCTTGAACTGGTTCAATTCATCCTGCATTGCTATTACCCAGCTCTCATCATCTAAGGCTTCTTCTATGGTCTTAGGTTGTTGTTGGGATAGGAAAGCAGAGAATTCAACTATGTTTCCAAAGTTTCTTCTAGTTTGAATACCAGTCACTAAGTCACCTATCACAGATTCTAAAGGGTGATTCTTTAAGGTTCTAGACTGTCTAGGCATTATATTCAAAGGTTCTTCAGTGTCATGTTCTTCTAAACTGGACTGAATTTCTTTTATATCATTTTCAAAATCATTGTTTAAATTCTCAGGTCTCATGTTTTCATTAGAATCAGGTTCATCTATTTGTTCTATCCTTTTCTCAAAAGGATCAGATTCATCAAATTTCACATGAACTGATTCTTCAACAATCCTTGACTTTTTATTATAGACTCTATAAGCTTTGGAGGTTGCAGAATATCCTAAGAAAATACCTTTATCAGATTTTGGATCAAATTTACCAAGATTATCTTTGGTATTCAAGATGTAAACCTTGCATCCAAAAACTGTAAAGTAATTTACTTTAGGTTTTCTGTTATTCCATAGTTCATAGGGTGTCTTTTTCAAAATAGGTCTTATTAAAATTCTATTCATTATATAACAAGCTGTATTAACAGCTTCTGCCCAGAAATATATAGGTAGGATATATTCATTTAACATAGTTCTAGCCATTTCTTGAATAGTTCTATTTCTTCTTTGTACAATCCCATTCTGTTGAGGTGTTCTTGGAGCAGAGAAGGTGTGTTTAATACCCATGTTTGAGCAAAAGGAATTAAATTCCTGGTTCTCAAATTCTCCACCATGATCACTTCTCAATGAGATTATATTAAAACCTTTTTCATTTTGAATAGATTTACAAAAACCTTCAAATAAACTAAAAGCTTCACTTTTAAATTTCAAAAAGAAAATCCAAGTAAATCTAGAATAATCATCAATTAATACATAAACATATAATTTACCAGCTAAACTTGCTACTCTTGAAGGTCCAAACAAATCCATATGGATAAGTTCTAGAGGTTTAGTTGTAGCAACTTTATTAACAGATTTGAATGATGATTTGTGTTGCTTGCCAAGCTGACATGCATCACAGAATCTGTCATTTTCAAATTTGAGACTAGGCAAATCAGAAACTAGATGTTTCTTAGATAATTTATGTAAAGCATATATATTGCAATGACCAAGTCTTCTATGCCAGATCCAGGATTCACTTATATTAGCAGTTAAGCAGTTTACTTGTTGTTTACACAAGGAATACAAATCCAAATTATAAACATTATCAGTTCTGGGTGCTCTAAACTTAAACAGTTTATCTTTAGAAACAGTACAACTATTGTTAGTAAAATAAACAGTGTATCCATCATCACAGAGTTGAGAGATACTTATCAGATTGTGTTTTAACCCTTGTACATAAAGTACTTTGTTGATTGAGACTGTCTCTGGATCTCCAACTGTTCCAATACCAATAATCTTTCCTTTGGCATTGTCACCAAAGGTGACAAGTCCTCCTTCCTTTCGAGTAAGAGAAGAGAAATTAGCTGAAGTTCCACTCATGTGTCTTGAGCAGCCACTGTCCATATACCATATTTCTTTCTTTCTTTGGTGACCTGCTACCTCATCAGTTTCAGCCATGAAACACATATTTTCTTTTAAATTGGCTTCCTCCTTCTCTGAGCTTGATTCAGAAGAATTACTTGAGTCTTCAGAAACACTCCAAGTAGCTTTCATAGCTTTCTTGTCTTTCTGCTCATACTCATCTCTTTTGAAGAATTTCTTCTTCTTTGCATCTTTCAATTTTGGGCAATCCAGTCTGATATGTCCCATCTTTTTGCATTCATAACATCTCACTTCCTTGCTATCCTTTTTGAAGGATTTCTTGAAGTCTTTCTTCTTACTATAGAACTTTCTGAATTTTCTGGCTAGCTGAGCCAGTTCTTCATCCGAATTTGAAGAATCAGAGCTTTCTGATTTAGCACTTACTTCTCTGTTCTTCATCTTTCTATCCTTTTGTTTAGAAGTCACTTTCAACGCAGTGTTTTACCTTTTTATGTAGACTTTATGCTCATTTACCTCATCTTGCATTTCAGCTTCGTACATCATAAATGTACCAATCAGTTCTCTCATAGTTAGATCTTTAACAGAAGTTGATTGTCTGATTGCTGCAGAGATTCCATTCCATCGAGTAGGAAGTACTCTCAGTACCTTCAACGCTTGATCAGCCTGCATGATTGGTTCTCCTAGAGGTGTTATATTATTGACAATTTCTGTCAATCTTCCATTCATCTGAGTGATGCTCTCTCCTTCAATCATTCTGAAAGTATCGAATTTTAACTTAGCAGTTGCATATCTCATCTGTCTTACATTATCTGTTCCTTCATAAGCAACAGCTATTGTTTGCCACATTTCATATGCAGTCGGGCATTGAGATACTCTGTTAAATTCATCTGGTCCTAGACCACAGATGATTGCATTCATAGCTTTTGAATTTATGTCATACTCAGCCTCTGTAGCAGCACTCCATGTATCGGGATTTTCAGGAATTTCATAGGGAGTCAGAATCTTTGAATAGACTTTGTAACCAAGATTTTTCAGATAAATAATCATACGTGATTTCCAGCAGCCATAATTATCTCCATTAAAGTAAGGTGCTCTGACCATTGACATTCCCTCTCTCATATCAGCCATGATACACTATGTATAATCTTTAAATACTTCTAGCTTGATAAGACTTTAAAAAATAAGAAGCTCCTCCTCTGATACCAATTGTTGGATCTGAATCTACGGATTACACACAAGAGGGGGGTGAATTGTGTCTTTTCAAAATTATTACAATCTCTTCAATTTAGACAAATTTTGTTCACTATGCTTTTGCACGATTAAATATGCAGCGGAAAAAGTAAAAGCATGAACACACGGATGTATAGTGGTTCGGGGAACAGAAGGCCCCTAGTCCACTCCACCAACGCTCAAATCCACGAGCTTGGCGATTTTCACTATCTGGTCCTCGTTTCCACAGACCTGTTCACAACTGAGTACAGGCAGTTGACACCTTTACAAGATTCAGGCAAACACAGCCTTCCTGGTTCAAACACGAACCCACACAGCTTAGAACGAGAAGCTGATCACTCAAAAATAAAAAAGGGTTTCGATAAAGAAAACACTTCTCCAGTTGTTCTTCACAATTGCAACAGAATGCAATTGACAGTAGATAGATCGTTGTCTTCAGAAAATAAAGATCTGTAATCAAAACAGTTCTGAGTCGATCCAGTTGCAATAGATATTACCAGAAACTTCACAACTTCAGCAGCAATAGATTCACAACAGATAGTCGATGTAGAACACGTGAATCTGCTATCAAGATCTTCCTTCGGTAATAAAGGTTTTACACTTCTTCTCGATCACCAAAAAAGAACGCCTTTATACAGTCTCTGCTTCTTGCTCGTTAAAAGATCAATCTATCTTTCACACACTTTCCTGTGTATATATATATATCTGAAGTTTCCAAGATAGAACACATATATTCAAATCTGAGAAAATCTTCCGCATAAATAGATCCATAAAAATCTCCTTTAGATTCGCGATATTAAATGAAATAACAGAGCCGTTGTAACTCCCCTGAGGAATCGGCATAAAAAGCTCCGTTTAAATCAATCAGTAATCTGTTGTAAATCGTCTTTGATTCAGTCAAAGTCGTACTTAAGAATCAGCTCGAAATCCGCCTAACAATCCGCTTGTTTGACCAATGCAAAAGGAAATATCGTCTGTCAAAAATATCCCGACGCCAAACGTAGGGTTGATGACGTGGCTCGAAACGTAGGGTTCACAAACGTAAGGTTCACAAACGTAAGGTTCAGAACGTAAGGTTGAACATACATACTTTCTCTTCAGCATTCAAACGTAGGGTTGATCATCCATACTTTGTCTCGCTTCAACTCTTCAAAGAATGTACGGTTGATTATAAAAGTAAGGTTGATGATCCATACTCTTGAGAAACAAACTCAACACTGAAAACTAACGTACGGTTTCTCTTCCATACTTGTCCAGCAACGAAAACGTAAGGTTCCTTCCAAACGTAATGTTCTTCTTCAATAATTTTCAACAACGTAAGGTTCATTAACCATACGTTTCAAAATAACGTAAGGTTCCTTAACCATACGTTTCTTTTAACATAAAAAGTAAACTTTTCATCCATACGTTACGTTCATCAACGTAGGGTATGAACAGTGATTCCAGTACGCGCTAAAATTGATCTCGCGCTACAGTGATTCCAGAACACGCTAAAATTGATCTCGCGCTACAGTGATTCCAGAACACGCTAAAATTGATCTCGGAATAAATGAAGTATGAAATCTCGTTATATGAAATAAATAAATAAAATAAATTCCTGCAAAATACTCAACGAAATAATTAGTAAATAATTAAGGGTATTTGTGAGCATCAAAATCATCATAAAGAGACAGAGTATTATTTAAAATAATCTCCCCCTTTAAAAAACATTATTTTGAATTGTTTGAAAACAATACATTGCCCAACATGTAGGACGCCTTCCTAAGGCTTGAGACCAAACTAAAATGGTATTAAATCTCAGTATATTTCTTGTAATGTCTCCAAAATTTAAAAAATTGGGACCCAATCATTCCCATGGGATGATCATCATACCTTATACCTCAACAGACTGGGAAACTTATTGAACTATGTGGTATATGATTAATTTTCTTACTCGGATATGTAGGATGACTTAATAAGGTACGAGTCCAAAATCAAATGGGCATCCACCTCAGTATATTCCTTTTCATGTATCCGAAATTTTACCCATTTGGAGGTAATCATTCCCTTGGGATAATCCTCATACCTCATCCCTAAGTGGACTAAAAAACTCATTGAACTATAAGGGATCTGATATTTCCAATAACTTGGATACATAAGATGCATTAATAAGACCCGAACCCAAACTCAAATGCTCATCCAACTCAGTATAATCCCCTTTATATCCACAATGGTTTATCCATCAGGACCCAATCATTCCCAGGGGATGATCATCTTACTTTACACCTCAACGGACTGAGAGACTCATTGAACTATGAGGAACATGATTTCTTCAATAACCAAGATATTTAGGATGCCTTCTTGAGGCCTGATCCCAAAATAAAATGGGAATCCACTTCAGTATTATCATTATCATGTTTCCAAAATTTCAACCATCAGGACCCAATAATTCCCAAGGGTTGATCATCTTATATCATCCCACAACGGACTGAGAAACTAATTGAACTATGATAAATATGATTCCCTCCACAACCAAGATATGTAAGATCCATTTATAAGGTCTAAGATATATATTAAAAAGGATTTACCCATACATAATCCTCACATATATATGAAATGATGTTGACCACTTTCTGTCCCCCGTTTATCACACTTATCATTTCTCTTGTGTGTTTTGGGAGTTTCAATGAACCCATAATTGGAATATTGAGTTTCCACTAGCCAGAGAAATCTTAGCTTGTAAGCCCCAATTAGTGGAATGATATAAACCTCCCCCATCTGAGGACATATACCTTGGGGATAGTGATAAGGTCATGATCAAACTACGATAACTCTAATTACTATTATAATCATGATATATAGGACATATCCTCAAGGCTCAATATCAAATATTTTATTTCTAAGTACCCACACATATATCCTTTCCATATGACATTAAACTATATAGGTTTGATGAACTACAAGGGTTTTGATTCCTGCAATAACAAGGTTATGTAGGACACCACATAATGGATCAATTCCCTCATCATAATATTAATTGCCTCCCTATATGGAAGCCAATTCCAATGTTCTTGTCTATATGACTTCAACATGTAATAATCAATTCATTACTGAGAAATAGATTAATAACCCCTGATATATATAGATGTAGTCAATAATTAAATCCCCCTTTATTTTTTTTATATAGGATACTTAGCCTATAATTGTTTTGTTAGGGTAACTGGTCCCATATTTGTATTAAAAATAGATTCTCAAACATGTATTAAATATATGAGAGATCCCTGAAGTAGGTGAAAATTCCCCCCAATAGGGGTTGATGAACCCGACCTCCCATCCTCTAGACCAATGCGAGTCCCTAAGCATCATTGGGTCTAAAACTCCAATTGACCACCTACCTTTGGAAAGAAGGTCCATAACCAGTTATAGCTGAATGAAATATTATGATTTTTCATTAGGAATGAAAATGGTGACTCGAAATTAAAAATTATGAAAGAAATGAACCCCCACAATCAACTATTAGGATAAACCAAATTCACCTATAGGTCACATATTCCCCATCAAAATAGAAATGGTGAACCTGATGTGAATCTCTACAAAAAAAAAAAGATTGGTTAATCATGAATGTTACCATTTTTTTAAATATCCTACACAAAACAATCTTGTAAGATTGATGTAATATTAAAAAAGATCCTCTATTACTAGGGTTCTCACAAAATAAGACAATCCTCATGTTGACATGTCTATCTGAGCAGAATGGATAGATCAAGAATAAAAGGACAATCCTGTTAACCATGAATTTATGATTGCGAACATCATTCCTACAATATGGAACAAATAAGTGACCATATTCATTATTGCCTGCAAGAATGTAGATACTTATCTCATTAACAGTATCCTGATCCGAGATAATGTCATCATATAACGACCATTACATAAAGTCATCTATGGATGCTACTTCTACGGTTGAAAAATGATCTCACTTACCCACAATCTTCAATGTCATGTGGATAATATGATGGTATGAGAGTACCATAAAAATGGAACAATTTCAACCCTTAAGACTACCCAGGAGGATCTCTAAGCACTAAATCCAATGAGTCTACATTGTCTAGGGAAAGCTGTAGCTAAGACAGTGTCCCCTATTTTCACAACCATCTGCTTTATGATATTATCACAAGAGTGTGATAATAACCACATTAAATATTTGATAAAGGTGGTCCAAGGATCCAAATACGCATCTCTTCTTATTCAAGAGCCACTGAGGTGGGGCTATGTTAACCACCATCACTAGCACCATCCCAACTGTACCCACCAGTCGCCTACTGAGGGTACCACCTGACACACTTCTACCTCTGACCCCATGCATGTTAAACATGGAAGACTCATTGGGTGAGGAAGGTTTTGGATAAATATGAGTGGAATCATATCCCCACTACAACTGAAAGTGAATGATGTAATATTAATGTAGTGACCAGTGAAGAGGCGCATATACTTGCTCACTCAGAACAAGTATGTGGGAATATTCCCCTAGAAAGCATGGAGTAGGCCCTTATCCCTACCCCATTCATGAAGTCCATCATAAATTCCAGTGGTGTAAGGAGGAAAAAATTGTTCTCATATCCTTGATTCAATTGAAGATATATTCTAATACATAGTGTAGATGAAAAATGTGTAGGCTTATATCACTATACACTTTTCTAAAATGACAATACATCCTAGCAACAACTTAAGAACTCAGTTGAAATATTCCATAACTAGTATAGATAAAGGGATAGGAACAAATTCCTATCCCTATAGCCAGGGCCACAAAAAACTATGATCATTCTTAAAAAGTGGTTTCACTGGAGTAGGAAAACATTCTTTCTCCCTTCTAGGAGGAATATCTATATATTATGGTAAAGGAAGAGGCATCAGACTAGGCTCATATTACCATCCAAGATATGTATATTTCATTTCTAAAGAAACACCATTATGTTCTCAATTTTAACTATACAAAAATTCCATGGCTAAATACAGATGTGGATATACACCATATTTAATTATAAACATGAATCTATGTTTGAATAAGGAATCTGGAAGAATTCTATCCTCTCATGAAACTAATTTAGAGGTTTAAGTTGAAAAATCGATCAGAGAATTTTTTTTCCTGAGAAGTTCAATACCCAAGATGGATCAACACTATCTTCCCTATCAAGAAAATTAATGGAATGATTATGGTCCACATCATTTTTAGAGAACTTAATTGATATTACTCAAAGGATTATTTCTCATTACTATTCAAAAAACTCTTGATTGATGAAACTGATAGCTTCCGAGCCATTTTCTTCATGGACGGGTATTCAGGGTACAATAAAATAAAGATTCCCCCCAAATATGAATAAGCCAATTCTTTTAGAGATCCTCAAGGGATATATTACTACTAGGTAATTCCCTTCAGATTAAGTAATGCTAGTGCCACATATCAACACACCACACATCATATCATTATGTCATTCATAGGAAGGATAACCAAATGTTATATTGAAAAACTGGTTGTCAAATCCAGATAGTGATGATATCACTTCACGAATCATAAAACAATAATTGATAAGATATGCGAACACATTCTGAAGAAGAATCCACTAAAATGTGATTTCAGGTTAACATCAAGGAATTTATTTGACTTTGTGTTATGACACTAGAGAATTGAGGTTAACCGAGAGAAGACTTGTTCCATCTTAGAAATTTCACACCCCATAATTCTCAAAGAACTGAGGGGGATCCAAGGGAAATTCTCCTAAATTCAGTCATTCATATCCATGTTGGATAGAAAAACTATCCCCTTTACTTGGAAAATGAAGAAGGGAATATCCTATCAATGGGACAATGGATACTAAGAATCCTTCAAAAGTCTCAAGTTTTATTTACTGCACCCACAAATTCTAATGCCTCTAGTGGAAGGGAGGCCAGTCATATCATATTTTTCCACCATGGAACACTCACTGGCCACCCACCTCACATAGATGAACAATTTATGGAGTGAGAAAATTATTTACTACCACATTTGAACAATGCCATGTACTAAGACCCGATACTCTTATTTTGAGAAGAACTAACTGGCACTCATCTTCACATTGTAGAAGATAAGGTATTAATTCCATCACCATAAAGCCTATCTGGTATCTCATATTGATCTTCTTAGGTACATAATTGGACTTCCCATACTGACTTGGAACTTTACCCGATGGATGGTCATTTTACAGAAATATTAAATTCAGTTCGTATCCCAAAAATTGGTGAAAGGGAAAGCCTGACTGCTTTCCTCACATCACATCCTACCTTGGAGAATACACTGATTGACACCGATATTCTAGATGAGTAGGTATTTAATGCCCATGACACTAACTGGACAGGGGAGACATATTTTTATGGAACCTCCTGAAATATTATAGACAAAATAATAAAAACACCAAGACTCAATCGGGTTGGCTTAGGGGTTGTGTTTGTATCTATACACCAAGAAAATTTTCCCTACTATTTATCATTATACGAAGACTGAACGAATAATGACGGAGAATACCAAGCCCTCTTTTCTAGGATGGAACTATCCCTAAACTTTCATATATCCTACCTGAATATCAAAGGGGATTCATAAATAGTGATAAATAAGATCAATGGAGAATATGCCATAAAAAGGAATAAATATCCCCCTTCACTAGATATTTCAGGGGACTGATGGAAGAGTTCCCTTTTGATCCCAAATTTCATCATGATCTCTGATCATAGGATGATCACGCCGATGCATTGGCTAATGAAACCACCATCCTAGCCGAACATGATCAAGAGGAAGAAATCTTCCATATCACTAATCGAAGAATGGTCTTGTTGATAATATTTGGTGATATGTAAGTTATCAATCTGTTCAAAACCACCTCATCACATGATGAACCGGTATCCACCCCTGAATGGATGGATCCCATAATTAGTTTTCTCTAAAACCGAGCTCTCTGAGCCGAAAAAGATGAAAGGAAAATGATTCTATGTGGTGTAATGAAATTTACCCTGCAGGATGGTCCAAATGAGTAGAAATACATCTATAAGCATGGATTTTATGAAATTATCCTCCAATTCATAACATAAGGAGGGATTCTAACTGTCATGGAAGAAGTCTTTGATGAGAAATTGAAAAAGCGACTTGATAAATTAGAGAAACCGCATGATAACAAATTGCACATATTGAAAAAAATTTAATTCTATCAGAACCATATCTCACTGGCCTTAAATAAAAATGTTCAAATTTGTTCATTTCACTAAGGAGAACTGGGGTTGGCTCTCAAGACCCCAATGATAGCAGGGAAAAATAATCCAAATCTACAACCCAAATGGAAATGTCCATACATGCTACACAAGGTTTATCAAAATAGAGCTTACTCTTTGGACACAATGGATATAGAGCATGTTACACCCCCCACAAATGAGATATTTCTTAATAAATACTTTTCATAGATATCATCAGATAAGAATGCACATGTAAGAATCACCAATTTTTCCTGATTACATGACATTGAACAATACCAATTTTTCCTAATTATATGAATTTAAAACATATGAATTTGTCTTGGTTGAAATATAATAAACTATACAAGAATTTACAAGTTGTATGAAATTAAACTATACCAGTTCAAACTCATTGTAAGATGTTTAACTGCATGGATGATCATCCTAGAAGTAAGAAGAAAAACTGCGAAACACATCAAGTCCTGAAAGAAATACTTTAAACTACATAGAATTATACATCTTGGTTACACAGAATTAATTTTTATTAGATCTTCCTAACCACATAATGATAAACTATCTAGATATGTCCTAACCTCATAAAGATAAACTCTATGAAGATTTCTTAGAATAAATACATCAAACTAAATGACATATATTTTCCTTACTACATGATGTAAAACTGCACAGATCTTCATTCACATTTGGAAATCCATGTCTTTTCAGCATGAAATTAAATAGTATGGGTTTCCATGAACTATGTGTGGCTTGATTCCTATTATCATAGGAGACATAGTGACACCCAAACCTCTGTTCTTGCGTCTAGCCACAACACTTTTTTTTCACATCGGGTGATTTCCATCCTTACTACATGAAGTTAAACTACCCTGTGGATGTCCCCACCACATAACATTAAACTGAATGAATGATGTATTTACCACATGACAATAAACTTCATAGATTTGAAGAACTACATAATACTTTATTCTCATTTCCATTGAGATATTTAAGGACCCCTCAATCCGATATCTTGGTCCAACCAGAACATGACACAAAATCCCCTTGTCATAACCTTAAATTGCCTCTGTATAGTGAGAGGAACACTTTCCATTCATTATTTCTCTCACTGACCATAGCTCATACAAGCTTATGAATTTTGGTGAGGTATTCCCTGCACAAGAAAGGAATGAGGTACTATGATAGGTGCATCATGGTCATGAATCAAATACCTTAAAAAGAATTAAATGAGTCCTCAACACATGATGTTAAACTGCAAGACTGATTTCAATTACATGACATAAAATTTCCCATTCTAGTGGACCTTTCTCGAGATGACCACTATTATTGGTGTTGGTCTCATACCACACCTCCATTCAGGAACTACGTATAACTTGATTCCTAACATCATAGGATACATAGAGATTCCTAGATCATCAAATCCTGGGTCTAGTCACAACCAACAGAAAAATCCACCCTCTCTACATATAATCCAAACTTGTACAGAAAGGTCCTCACTTCAGGACTACATAGGGATTTATTTCTATCTTCATAAGACACATAATGACGCCTAGATTTATATATTTGGGTCTAGCCACAATCCTCTTTCAAAATTGGAAAGTCAACATACTTTTTTCATGATATTAAACTACACGGTTCCTCAAAAACTAGTTGGGCATTGATTCCCATCATCATAGAATTAGTAGTGACACTCAGATCTCCAATCCTGGATGTAGATACAACGACCAATTGAAAAAATTCCCACCTCTAAGTATGATTCAGAACTGTGTAGAGTGTTTCCTATTGCAGAGCTATATCTGGCTTTATTCCTATCCTCATAGGATATATAATGATGCCTAGATCCTAATAATGGGCCAATCTAAAAAAACCAATGAAAAGTGAGAGTCAAAACTACATATGAATCAAGTCATACAAGCTCAATTATCCTAAAAGTAATATCTTCATATGGTTTGATTTTGAACATAATATATCATGCACACTATTTTCACATCGGTTCCCACACCCATACCACAGGACGCAAAACTGCATGGAAAACTTCCTTACTACATGACAATAAACTTTAGAGAACACATCCTTACCAAATGATGTTAATATTCTTGACAACCATACATACCCCAAAAAAATAAACTTCAGGGACTACGTCCCCACTACATAACAATAAATTGTGAAGACCATCACCGATGTTTCATACTTTAAAAAAGGACCACAAGATCCCCTTCTCAGTTATATAGATAATGGGGTGTTTTCATTATATTTTAAGCACCTCCGTCCATAAATCGTACATCATGTCTTGAGTACCTCAGGTTTCAAAAAAACCTTCCTTGGCCCATTGAAAGGATATCGAACTTCAACATACAATTTTCTTGACTATGCATGTATGCCTATGGATCCATCATATGCGCCTATGGTTGTCAACCAAATGCATCACACTATACAATGGGGTTTTAAATCATTGTGAGTCCTAAAATCACCATGAAATAACTGAACACCTCAATGTAACATGAACTACAACCAGTATGATTGTCCCATATCATTACTCATGACCTAATAACCTTTAGCTGTGATTTACAATAGCCTCATCTCTTAATTAGATGGATGTTTGGGTTCTCTTGAACATGGATTTTCTAATTAGTATCTTGTGAAATATCCCTCATATTTCGTCCCTGTGCATCATGAACATACACTACCAGCAATTTTTTCATGGTTTTACAAACTAACACTCTAGCCTATAATGGTCCCAATATAAAGACCTTAAATTTCTAGTGAATGAGGAAAAAAAATGTCAGGTTGAAAACACGTAAAGGCCATCCTGACAAAAAGTCACTTTTTTTCTCTCTAGACATTTTATCTTCAGAGTTTAGGAAAAAATTAGATCACAAATAAATAAGGAATAAAGCTCATAGAGCATACTCTTTACCGCTAGTAAAAGCCAACCTATGATCACCAAACCACCTGGTCTAGGAAAAATCTATTGTAACAGTTTGAAACATCTCTTATCCATGATAACATGTTCGCTAGGCTGGGACACAACTTTTAGGATGTTCAAACCCTTGCTAGATGTTACAATTTCCACCAATCACACTTCCCGATCTAGGGTGCATCAGATCACCATAAACATTTCATATCCCTTGGAAAAGATACCCATCTTCATGTGACCCTTTTCTTTACTATTCATGTATGCCTATGGATTCTACTTATGATCCTATCATTTCCAACCAAATGCCTCACTATGAAAAAGGGATTTCCCTCTTTTTGATCCCAAAAATCACTATGAGAGAACTCAACACCTTAGTGTGATCTGAAATACTCCTAGTATGATTATCCCATATCTTCCTCCTGAACTGAGAACCTTATATCAAGATTTAAAATCCCTGCACCAAACTATCCATGTGTATTTTAAATCATCAACAATAAGTCACCGTGTTTTTACCCTTTATCAAGGCCATAATGTGACATTCCATTACCAAACCTTTGATGGCCCACAACTCGTGATTCAAAACCACTTGGAGTAGGGATCGAAAATTATGATCAAGTGATGAACCACACTAAGGTGCCAAAACCCATCCTGAATAGCTTTCCTCCCATACTAAACTTCATCACCTAGATGTTTGAGTCTTCAAAAAATATTTTATAGCCCTAAAAATAGAGTGGAGATCATCTTTTACATTACCATGTTATCGATGCATAAGGGCCTTGATGCACCCACTAAAGTTATCTCATCCTTGCCAGAAATAATGTTCAATCATTGTGATCCCTAGTTCCACCATGGTGGAACCAGGCACCTTAGAGTGTTATGAGTCTTCCTCGACATGTATGCACCATCCCACATTCATAGACTTAATGTTTTGGGTTATGATTTGTATCACCCATGATCTGACTATCCAGGTAGGCCTAACATCCCTAGTAATTTCACTTCAACTGATATTACTGCCATAAACCTAAAATGATCCTTGTAAAAGGGTGAAAAAAAAATCTATTTGGAAATGCTACCGACACATACGGGACATGACCCATCAACCAGAGGCACCTTCTCCTTGTAGAAAAGGAGATCTAATCCTCAAGAGCCTTGGAAAAAAGATGGTATCACCCAAAACCTAGAGTTTTTTGGGTCATTCCTGGAATGTCTACACCATATCCCATGATCATCGACCAGGTCCGGGCTAAAAGACTGTAAACTACAATGATCGATGGTCTGAGATAAAAGACCCTAAACTATAGCGATACAATGTCTAACCTAATAGACCCTAAAATATATTGGTATAAGTATTAAGCTTAAAGACCCTAAACTACATTAAAAAAAGGTCTCATCTAAAATACCATAAAATTAAGTAATAGATGGTTTGAGCTAAAAGACCCTAATCTACATTAATGGATGGTCCATGCTAAAATACCCTTAACTAAAACAATCGAAGGTATGAACTAAAAGACCCTAAAAAATAACAACAGGAGGTCGAAGATAAAAGGCCATAAACTAAAATGATTTATGTTATGATCTAAAAAATTCTAAACTACAATGATAGAAGATCCAAGCTAAAAGTCCCTAAACTACAATAATATAAGGAACAAGCTAAAAGACCCTAAACTGAAGCAATATTGGGTCTTATCTAAAATAACCTAAAATACATTACTACAAAATTTATTTTTGTAAGAATAGAAAAGTAGGAAATTCCATACTCTGGACTTGGAAAAAATAAATCTATGCTCGCCAAGAATATCATCTTCGACAAATAAAGAGCAACCTCCCTCCAAGACATATATTATACCAAAATAATACTTCTATAAATCAGGTGATCTCAAGATATATTGAGCATATTTATCAGTAAGGAATGTTATATTAGTGGGAATTCACAAGAAATTCCTGAAAATAATATGTTATGATTTAAATATTTATATCCATACATTCAAGATTACATAGTATTATTGAAAGGATGAGTGTAATTGGAAGTTCATATAACATCGCATCAAAAAATACCATGCATATCATGAATGAACAAAAAATGGACAATAATATAGAAGTTATCAAAATCCATTAATTGATACCATGTGATAGGATACATCTTCACATTTTAGAGTCCCCCCAATAATCTCAAAAAAAAAAGAGTTCATAAAATTATAATAAGATTCAATCTGGGCACTAGCTAGGTTTAGAAGTGTCTGGAGAGAAGCATCAATTGAACTCTGATGTGATGCTCACCCCACCTCGTATGCATTTACCCCAGGATGGAGAGTCTCAACTAAATTAGTTAGCTCCTCAAATATATTTTGAGTAGTCTACAATGAGGAAGATGACATTGAATGGAAGGAATTCAGGTGAGCTATGATTTCCTCATATTTCTTTATTTTCATAGTCTAGTAATCCACTTGGGCTTACAGTTCAAATATCAATTGGAGACCTTGAACCAATTCATCTAATACTTCCATCATCTTCTAAACAAGAGAACCATTGCCTATGACATCATGAAAATACCTCTCATTGGTTTCCAAATCATGCCGGTCCATGAAAAGTTTATTTATGATTTCATACAATGGCTTGTGATTAATACCAAACACCCCCAAGTCATTAAAAAACAGATGAGGGAATTCCCAATGGTCATGAAATTTTTCTAAAGGGGTATTAGTAATAAATTCATGAACTTGATTCTATATCATCTAGCATCATGTCTAATCCTATGTGATTGATGGGATGGATATTCCATAAGGAGTAAAATGCAGTTGAGATGGCATGGAAATAGAAGAAAAGGATCTACATATCTCTGGAAATATAGAACCATCACACATTGCTTGTATTGAAGTGATGATTTAGTAAACATATTATAACCCGCTATTAGGATAATCATCACCAGAATAAGGGCTCTTCCTTGAATTATTTCCAATGTCTTAAATAAGCTCCATCGTTTCCATAGACATGGGGGTTGGTGAAGAAAATGGATTGCCTACATGATGAACCAGTCGACTTAGAATTCCACCTGGAAAGGCTACTACCGAAGATTTTCCATAATCCTAAGTAAGAAAGGAGGGATCATCACTAGGTTGATGAATCATATCAGTATTGGTTTCCTCATATAAAAAATCATCCAAAGCTCTTGGATGATCCGAGGATGTCACTCTCGTCACACACCAGCCAAAGGAAGGGGGAGACCCTTTTGGTGAAAGTAACCTAATGAGAAAAACAATAAGTAGTATAAAAATATTAGATAATAATCTCATCCACCCCAGATTCTAGAACCACATCCAAAGAGAAATAATATATAACCTTTTGTCAAGGTATCCACTACCATTATCAAAAAGTGGCTGAGTTGGTGCTCAAAAAGGGGTGAAATCAAAGCTTCCAGTTCATCTCAATACATATCAAAACCTCATCAGGGATTAATTACATTGACCCAACCCCAGATATGTTTAGAAATCAAGGAAGAGATAAGGTATCAAGGGTCCTGGTATCATTATAATAGTCAAATTAATAGAAATGATCCCCTATCCATCCAACTAAAAATTGAAATGGTCTACTGATCCTATAAGGGGTTCTACCTTATTGATTTTGGACTAGGATATGGTAAAGATGTGCAAGGACCAGTACTGCCAAATTATGGAAAAATTATTTTCCTATATGTGCTGTTATCACTAGCATGATGACACAGATTCCTAAATGTGCTTCCACAGCTGGGAAAGTCCATCCATTAAAGAACATGGCCATAAATATGACCAGCCTAAGACTCAGGGAAATATCTTAGTTTACATGATATCCCCATGAGGTATGATCCCCAACTTACAGAATGGACCAATATGATATGGTGCTATCATGAAATTTCTAGGTAGGGAACCAATGGGGGCATATAGCGGTTGGCGTAACTATGATGCGATAAAGAAATATGTTGATACAATCCTTGGAAGAGACAAGAGAGCACATATTTAGATCATTTCTTATATTTTCATTCTAAATAATGATCATATCCATCCCAATGAATGGAGTGTGTAAGGGATCATCCCCGACATATGCGGTTGGGAGAAACTCATCATACATATCTCCAAGAGGGGAAATCCAACCTAGTTGGTAGATGTACCAAAAGTTGATTCCCCCTTCACTATGGGATAGATGGAGTTTATTTTTTCTAGGATACTAACGACTGACTAGTTCTCAGAGAATACTAGGCTGGTGATAGAAAATAAATTAGAAGATCCACTATTCTATATAATGACGGGCCCTATATAAATTATTAGTGAACTCTAAGAAGCTTTTCCTAACCCATAATGGACATTACCATTCATTAAAAAAATTAATTCCAAAATAGAGATCCCATTTCAAGCTCAATTCACTTCACAGATTGTTCAGAGAAGAGAATGATATAATCTATTAGCTCTGAGTAATTTTATAATGAGAGGAATCACCACCATATAGAACCAAGTGAGAGTTTACCAACATATAATAAAAACCTCGGGATTGACTTGAAACTAGTTTTCAATACTAGGTAATTTTCATCTTAACACAATCAGGAGAAGCTAATACATAGAAATTCGGTATATTGAAATCTAAAGAATGAATAGTAGCATCATCTTTCAAGATGAACCCATATAGAGGAATCCGTTGCAATAGAGGAAAATCCTGGATCTCGGATGAGAGGAACCTCTTCAAAGACTTGTTATTAGAATCCACACGATATAGGAAGTCAACATTTTGGTTTCTAGAAATCATTTCCCTTTGATTGGATGCAACATATGATATTTGATGAGAGTCATAAGTCATCTGAATAAACGTATGTAGCACATTTATATAGATAACATAATGTATTGTCAAAATATATTAACTTGAAACATCATGCAAATCAAAAGAATCAATAAAGGCATTCATGAATCGCCTAAAGAGATAAAAAATATCCTTACCCCCTCAGATATCACTAGTCACATGATCCCACATGGCATTGGGAAACCACATGACCCCTCAAAGACTCGTGATCATGTGACCTGAACATGGTCACATGAGTCAAAAAATAGTCAAAGAGTCTTATGATCACGAAGGAAGATCTTGTAGAACATTCAAGACAATATCATTCCCATAAACAAATTTCATTAAATTACTGAAGTATAGTTCATAGTTGGTTCAAGCATGAACCTGAGAAAAAGAGGTCTTATAGAATAGTTCTCATAAAAAGGACTTGTGATTGATTCCTTCAATCAAATATTGTGGAATGGTCTTGCGATAAGGACACATGATGGAAGAGAGGTGGGAGAGCTCCTGAAGATTGATTAACTAGTGACAGAGGTAGCCCCCCCACTTTTCTATATATAGGAAATTTTTTGGAATACTAATAATCTCTTGATAGAAAATTTATTTTACCAATACTCTAGTTCATGGAAACTCCAAAGACTTTGTAATACATTCACTTTCCCCAAAACAGATCACTTGTCCCCATAGATATAACTTCTAAGGAGGTGGGGGAGGGAATTTACTGATGCCATCCAAATGAGAATTAGAAAATTCATAAAGGAAAAAATACCTTAAGATGGATATTATTTTCCTCATAATAGAAAAATAATATAATGGTGTCCAAGACCCACAGATTGCATGAGCCTCCAATGGATACGCGATTGCGTGGCCATCATGAGTTCCAAAGAAAGCACCATGTGTAATGAATATCCTTGGTCTCATGAATTTTCTAAGACAATGTCGTTATGCTCTCGTAAAGGAACCCCATAAAATTACTGGTCATGCGATGATAGCTAGATAAACTCCCCGAGTCATGCATTCTTTAAAATGCTATATGAGTGAAACAAATATGGAATTCCTCTAAAAATAGAAGGAAAATATCCAATTTAAGGGAGAATCATGTGGTCATAAAATTCACATGATGGATCACCAATGGGTAGGATTATTTTCCTTGAAAAAATCTAAGAAAATTTGTGAGATCCCATCATTTCTTAAAACAAACAAAAAGAAATAAAGTGGAATTGGAGGGAGAATCCCACTGTCATAAAATTCACACAACACACCCCTGGAGATCTGTAAGACACTAAGAGCCTTCGATGACATTCCCACCTCATGAAGTGAAATTCCACCAGCATATTGTCCTCATCTCGTGAAGGGCCTTGGGTATGTCCTGAAAACTGTGTTGCCCACTTTGGACCCTTAAGGAAAAGTAGATGAAATTTTCTATAAAACTCTCACGGATCTTCATAGGACCTTTTGTGGTCACACGATGAATCATCAAGAGGTAATTTTATTGTCCTCAATAACACCCAAATAACTTCATGAACTCCCCAAAAATTGTAAAATAAACAAAGGAAATAAAAAAGGGTATGAGGTGAGAGCCTTTCTTAGTACTAAAAAATACTTGACACACTTAGGTTTTCCATAACAAAGTCATTCTTTACCCCCTAAAAAGATTGTTTGATTTCATGAAGGACCCCATAAATGCCATAATTTCCTTCCAAGAAGTCCCATATAATTTTACTAAGATCAATTGAAATCCTTCAAATAGTCGCCCAGATCACACAATGGCCATTGAACATATTGATATGAAAATATTAAAGTACCTTGGCATGTTTGTATAATTAAACAAAGACCCCATTAATTGGGAATAATAAAATGATAGAGGCATTGATTGGATGATATTCTGGTCATTGAATGATATGTGATGCCCCAAAGAGATTCACGATAGGACCTCACAAAGATGTGTGAAGTCGGTGCCCTTTGCTGACTCTAACCTAGATTCACATGATATGTGCTACACAATGTAGTGAATAATTGGGGTGGATAGGGATATAAATCTCCCAACCCAACCTAAAATATGGGGTTAGATTTTTCACATCCAGAAACACTAGATCACCTCAGTACTAGAGAAGACTTCTCGAAGCGGATGATCCTGTAGACAGAAAAACTTCCCGTCATGTATGATTTGATGAACATCTAGAGAAATCATGTAGCATGCATAAAGATCATCGCATGATCACTCAAAGATCATGGTACTAACTTTTATCAGGACACATGAAGAATATCCCACATATCTACCAGATCACAAAAGACATAAAATAAGATAACACTGAACAAACATAATGAATTCGTGATAAAAGGATGGAACTAAGACTAATGAATGTGATACTTAAGAGAATATATAATGATCCTTATAAACTTCATGTGAACCATCAAATACACATGAAATCACTAGGAAATGTCTTCTAGATATCATTACACTCCATTTTACAATATCTGGATCATGATATGTCCTCTGGACATGTCAAAGCAAGTCACATAGTGCCCCTAGGGCATGTCACGCAAGTCTGAAGAATCCCTCTGCGCTCACCATCCATATCTCAAGGTGTAATTCAGAAACATATCAAAAGTAATATGGAAGCAATATTACATGTCAAATGAGTCTTGAGGTAGCAGAAAAGTATGCCAAATAGCTCTAATGACACCCGTAAGCACACCAGCCACGTCTCACACTGACCTCCAAACATGTCGTCCTAGATCACACATAACCTTATGAGACATGTCACATTGATTATCACGAAACCTTTCTTGTTTGTCAAAAAAATATTGAAACCAAACCAAGGAAATTTATTTGAATCATGCAACACCCTCTAGAAATGTCATATAGGGTCATGCGATGGTTCCATGATAAACCATCAGGGTCCCGTGAGGTTCTCTGGAAAAGCCTTCCTCAATTATGCGACAAACCTCAGACATTCCATACAAGATTTGAGATGTCCCTAGAAAAATCCAAATAGACCATTCAATTACCTTAAGGGATGTTAGGAATACATTCGATGACATGTACAGTAGAAAATCAAGGCATGTCTAGCAGACAATCAAAGCCTGTCAAGCAGGCAAGTAGACCAGGTCAAAAGGGAATCCTTGGACTTGATCACCATGTTCATACTCAGCGTGTAAGCACTGATCAGTGGCATAAAATGATACGTAACTATCATAATTGTAACAAATTAATATTTTATGATATTTGACCTTTTAAATAAATTTAATTTCTTTGAAATCTTTGGTTTCACGCAACACCGAGCTTAAACGAAGCATGGCATACTATTAATTTTATTTTTTAAAATAAAATTCTCTTCTAGATATTAAGTAGGTGGTTATGAATTGTAATAACTAAATTATGAAAATATATTATTGAATTCATTTTTCACCAATTAATTTTTAATAAATATGAAAAAATTAATATAAAGTTAATGTTTTTATAAAAATATTTAAATGCGCACAAGTGTGTTTTATACCAATAAAATAAATAAATTATTTTTTTGTGTGTTATATTAATGATATATATATTATTAAATATAATATTTAACATAAATACATTTTTTTTATAGACATGATATAAGAACAAGTCCATTTTTACACATAAAAGATGTATTTTTATAAAAAGACACTATTACCGCCTTTTGATGGAGCAATTATTTTAAATCTTGTTTTTTGAAATTTTCATAAATTATATTTGAGAAATAAACCTATTATTTTAAATATTAATTTTTAAATTTATTTTGGTTGAATGTTGTTTATTTTTATGATAAGTCTCGTGTTTTGATGAATAGTGATAAAATATTGCATTTTAATTGAAAACATCTTTTTCGTCTAAATAATCTGTAGTGTTAAATGATATTTTTAATTGGTTTTAAATTAGAGTTAGGTAATATTTTATCATTTAATCCAATTTAGGTCATTATAATCAATTTTACATTGAATATTTACAAAACAATTTCAATATTTTGAACGTTTTCACTTTAAAAACCTGTCTTCTCATTTTATCTACAAGATTAATTATAAATTAATTTTAGTTGGTTATGCATTTTAATTTTGAAAAATTTATTCTATATTTTTAATTAGATGGTGCAAATTTAGTAAATAGGTCCATTTTATGGTTGGACTATATGAATAGAATCTTTAATATTTATTAATTAGTACCGTTAAGGGTAAATAAGACAATTAAGGGTAAAAATTATATTATAAATATTATAAGATTTATCCAAACACTTATAATAATTTTATAAGGAGAGTTATTATCAACCTAAGTCATCTTTTGGACGATTTTAGGGCCTCTTGGAGCCACTTGGATGACTTCAATCCTTTTTTATAATTGTATTCTATGGAAAGTCCAATATGTCATACTCATGTTTTTACTAAGTATGACATTTTTTTACTGTGGTTATTCAGAAGATATATTAGACTATAAATAGTTGAATGAAGGATAAAATATTTATCTTCATCATAATTTTTTTTAAATTTTAGGGTATAAATACTTAAATTAAATACTTACAAAATAATGATGTAGTAATTATTTAACTAATGGATATATCAAAAAAATGGTATTAAAAATATGAAAGAAAATATAATTTGATATAATTAATGACATAAACGAATTTTATAGTATAATTAAATATATTAGGGATGTAATAAAGGTTTTTTTCAAAGTTATCTTTTGTATTTATATTTTTTTTAAAATTCAGGTAATGAATAGTGTGAGAATTGACACCAATGATATTTTAAAATAAATAGTATTTTATTAAATGATAAAAAAATTAAAGAAAATAAAAAAATCAACCAAATAATTGGTATAAAGTTAGAAATATCATCCATGACTCATTTTTGGTACTTTTTTTATTTTATAATAACTATATTGACCTTCAAATTGTAAAATCCATGTTGTTACGGTAAGAGTTAAATGGTTTAACTGAGGGTTAAATCCAAACGAGAAGGGTGATAATAGGACCTAAACATGTCTAAAAATTATTTTTTAGAGAATTTAGTCACATAATAATATTATATTCTAAATAAATAACTTTTGATAAATTTTTAATTGACAATTAATTTATATTAATTTAATATTTTGAGAGTTTCTAAAAGTTTCTCTTACCTCAATTATAAAAGGTCACCTCCTCCCACACTTCTTCACACCAATTTGAGAATTATAGCTTGAAAAAACTCTGAAAATTTCTATTTTCAACATTATTATTTATGTTTCAGAGGCATAGTTTTTCCAAAATACCGTCTCTAGAAACCTTAAGAAAATATCTAAAGAAATTCCTTTGAAGAAGAGATAATTGTTTTTACCAACTCATCAAAATTCATTTCCTCTTCTACTTAATATTCATGTGTTGTTTCCATACTTAAGTAATAATTCATATCTCATATATATTATTTTAGGAAAACCATATTCCTCCTTTAATCCATCAAACAAAAAAAATCACCATGTGAGTGTACGAACGACTTATAATCTCCACACTGTGGTGTAATATTTTTTTCATCAAAAATTTATTTGGATGGATATAATGATGGATATAATGGATATAAATAACAAATATGTCCTAATATTGATTTGGTAAAAATTAATATACCATACACTTCCTTACCCTGTCACTATTAAGGGAATGATACCGTCGCTCGTGCGTACGTATAGTCTACTGTCTCCATGATGCGATGCGATTAATTTTTCAGGTTAACCATTAATTTTTTTTAAAAATGAATATAATGAATAAATATGATATATATGAACTTAATATAATTATTTATTTGAAATAAATGCATCCTACTAATAAGAAACAATACCTACATAACCAAACAAGCATAGGAAAATGAAGTAGTTTACACATGAAACAAGGGTAATAATGAAATATTCTTAACAAAATGATATAAGAGGATAATAAATGATATAATAAATATGGATATGGTGATGTTATAACTTAATTAAATCCTTTAAACTATTATTGATGAGGTTAAATCACATTTAACTAAATTAATTTTCATGGTAAGGGTCACCATCTCAATCTTCTTTCATCGAGGCATAATTTGATATTATACACCCACCTTGTTTAATGAGGTGTATATATAGCCCCTCCAAATTATCATGTCATTAATTAGTTTAATATAATGATTTGATTGTTTTTTTAAATTTTTTTATTTCATGGTGCTTATAATATAAATGTTTATAGTGGTATGATATACCTTGTATGTTTAATGATTTAATTATCAAACCATTTTCTCCATGTCATTATTCATGATATTATTTTACATATTTATTTATATGGATATAAAAGGATAATAAAAACGTTTTATGTATATTTTTAATTTCATTTATAGGTTTTCAAAAATAATCTTTTTACATGTTTTATATGGAACGTTTTGACAAACAACAAATAGAATATTCTATTTTTTAATGTACAAGGTGATGAATTTCCCACAATAGTAACTATTATTTAATTTCTATATTACTTTGAAATATTAAATATTTTATTAAATGAAAAAATCTATTCCCTAATTTTTTAGATATTTTTAATTAAAAATGGTTAATTGTAAATAAAAGGGTATTTTTATATGAAAGTTATTTTCATATGGGTTTAATTTGAGTTTATCCCCAATAAATTTTCAATAATTTTATTATAGTATTTTCGCCAATGTCAACACCCTTTGTAGAGCCTTACGATTAATTTAGGTTGATCTCTTATGATATCATGTAACACGTTTTATTGAATGGTTAATGATTTATTATGACCAAGGATGTGCTATTTTGATACCATTTAGAGTTTATGGTTAATGTATTTACATTTCATATGATGTTTTTTAACATTAATGTTTATATTGTTTATGTATCAACCATTTAATAAAATAAATTAATTGGACTTAGTAAGTTATATTCATGGCCTTTTATATCCCATTGATGCATTAATAGGTGTCATGAGACAAACTAGTTTGGGTATTTCCAAGGCCTTACCCGTTTATGTATGGTGTCTTGGTCGAATCCTTGACAGTTTTTTATGATGTACAATATTATGAAATCCCCCGTTATGAGATTAGTTATTAATATTTTATTTTATTATTCGACTACTAAAATATCCATGGTTGAGTTTCATTATAATTTTATTAATTATATGTAATTATTTGATCATCTTTAATTCTTTCCATATTATACTCAGGTAATTGATTGAATGAAATTTACATCAGTTAATCACCTTTACATAATCATTTATGCTTGTTTATAATGGATTCCAATGTATGTATTCCCTTACTGAGCATCTGAGCTCACTAATTTATTATGTTTCACCTTTCCCAAGGATTCCAAGAAATATATTATTACTAATGTGGAGGGTTTATTGTAAGGGTAATAATAGAATTCCCAAATAAAATTCTTTTCTTGTATTATATATTTAAAATGTTACTTGAGTTTTAAATATGTGTTTAGTTTACCAAGAATACTAAATTTTTTGGTCCTTTGTAATGAAATTCCTTGTATATTATTCCAATCTAATAAAGTAACCAATAACTCAGGGCTACTGGGGTTGGGGTCATTACAATAAGGTAATCCTCGCACTCGATCACTTTTTTCATCCTCATTGTGTAAGAAATGATCAAAGTCATAATATGACATGTATCAATCATAAGGGAGTCCTATGACTTGATAAGATTACTCAATACTTAGTGTGTAATCCCCGATTATAATGGAAACAATTATGTGTAATCCCCTATCAAATGAACTGTGAGAACTCTGATTATTTCTATAATCAAGATATGTAGGACACCTTCCTATGGCCCGAGATCCATATGAAACCTCCAAAGGGCTGTTCCAATATATAAGTCCTATATCCATAAGCAATGAGACAAATTATTTTCTGTCTCTTATTTCTCAAACCGATCATAGTTCATATGTCATAGGGAGTTGAAATGATTATATCATATACATCATAAGCCTCTACAATTGCAAGGTCAACCTAAAAGTTCATGCTTAGATAATTGAACTATGATGACTGTGATTCCTACTATAACAAGAACATGTAAGATTCCATACTAAGGATCGGACACCATATTAAAACACCCAAATTCCATTTTCAGTATATAATTCCTTCACCCATAAGAAATGAGACTAATTATTTTCCATCCCTTTTTTTTCACACCTAGCATAGCTCATATGGGATTAGGGAGTTGTAATGATTATATCATCTGCAACGTAAGCCTATAAAATTTAAAGGGAAATATAAATGTGTAATCCATAATCCTAATTGATCTATAAGGACTCTGATTTCTGCTATAACCAGGATATGTTGGATCCCATCCTAAGGTCTGATCGTAAACTCAAATGGGAATCTAATTCTGTATAAGCCCCATCGTGTCTCCAACATTTCAACCATTAAGTTACAATCATTACCATGGGCTAATCATCATACAAGATCCCACAATAGACTAATAAACTAATTGATCTATGGGGACTTTAATTCCTTCAATAATAAGGATATGTTTGTTAACTTCCTAAGGACTGATCCCAAACTCAAATAGGAATCCACCTTAGTATAATCCCCATCATGCCTCTAAAATTTCAACCACGAGGACCCAATAATTCCTATGGTATTATCATCATACCAAATCCCTCAGTGGACTATAAAATAATTGAACTATGAGGACTCTATTTCTTCCATATACTAGATATGTATGATTCCTTACTATGTCCATATCCCAAAACTCAAATAGGAATCCACCTTAGTATAATCCCCTTTATGACACCAAAATTACAACCATCAGGATACAATCATTCCCATGGTATGATCATCATACCTCATCCCTTAGTGGACTAAGAAACTAACTTTAATTTTATTTTTATGATTTATTCCATAAAAACGATATGTATGATACCTTACTAAGTCCCAAGACCAAACTAAAATGGGAATCCTCTATAGTATAAGCATCGTCACATCTCTAACATTTAAACCATCATGACCCAATCATTCCCATGGGATTATCATCATACCTCATCCCTCGATGGATAAAGAAACTAATTGAACTAGAAGGACTTTTATTTCTATCATAACGATGATATGTTATAAGAATTCCTAATTCCCAAGCACAAAATAAAATTGGAATCCACCTCATTATAATCGCATCATGCCTATGAAATTTCAACCATTGGGACCCAATAATTCCCATGGGATGATCATCATACCTCATCCCTCAAAGGATAGAGAAACTAAACTAACTATGAGTACACTGATTTCTTCCATAACTAGGATATATAGGATACCTTATTAGGGACCAAGACCAAAATAAAATGGGAATACACCTATGTATAATCCCCTTAATGTCTCTCACATTTCAAACATTGGGACACAATAATTATCATGGGATGATTATCATACCTCATCCTTTAGTGGACTATGAAAATCATTAAACTATGAGGAAATTAATTTCTTATAGATCCAAGATATATAGGATGCCTTCCAAAGGCCCCATACCAAAATCAAATGGGAATGCACCTTAGTTTAAGACCTTTCTTTTCTCCAAAATTTCAACCATCGGGACCCAATCATTCCTATGGGATGATTATTATACCACATCGCTCAGCGGACTGAAAAACTCATTGAGATACCAGTACTTTGATTTATTCAATATCCAATATTCATAGGATGAATTCCTAAGGCTCGATCCCAAAATAAAATGGGAATAAAAATTAGTATAAGTCCCTTTATTTTTCTAACATTTCAACCATCAGGACTCAATAATTATTATGTACCTTTCATCTTACCTCATTACTCAATAAACCGAAACACTCATTGAACTACGAGGAATCTGATTTAATCCATAACTAGGATATGTAGGATAAATTTCTGAGGTCCTATCCCAAAATAAAATGGGAATCCACCTTAGTATAATCACAATAATTTCTCCAAAATTTCAACAATTGGGACCCAATCATTTTCATGGTCTGATCATCATACCTCATCCCTTAAGAGACTAAGATACTAATTGATCTATGATAACTCTGATTTCTTCCCTAATAAGTATACGAAGGATTCCTTTATAAGGATAGAGTTCTATATTCAAAGGGATTTCCCTATACATAAGACCCACATACATATGCAATGAGGTTGATCAATTTCTATCCCTTGTTTCTCACAATGAGCATCAATCATATGGGCTTATGGAGTTGTAATGAACAAATCATTGGAATCACGAGTCTCTGCTAGCTAGGGATATCTCAACATGTAACCACATTTAGTGGAATGCTATAATGCTCCCCAAAACGAGTACATATGTCTTGGGTTTAGTCACAAGGATGTGATCAAACTATGATAAATCTGATACATGATATAACCAGGATACCTAGGATATATGCTCGAGACTCATGCTCAAATATCTGGTGTCTAAGTACCTGCATATATATTATTTTTGAATAACGTTAAACTATATCAGTTTAAAAAACTATGTAGTTTTTGATTTCTGAAATAACTAGGATATGTAAGACTCCCTATAATATCTCAATACCATCCTTATAATATTAACTGCCTCCCTATATGGCAGCCAATTCGAAAGTGCTTGAATATACGACATTAGCATATAAGAAGAAATTCATATTTGAGAAACGGATGAAGAACCAAATATATATATATATATGGATCCAATAATGATATACCACTTTAATTTGGGTATAATGGATACTAAAACTATATTTTTTTTGTTAGGGTAACCGATCCTATATCACAATTAGGAAGAGATTCTTGAACATGTCTTAACTGTATGAGAGAGTCCCGTAGTTGGAGAAAATCCCCCCAATAGGGTGTGATTATCAAAACTTATCATACTATAAAATAATGATATTCCATAAGAATCATTGGGTCTAAAAACCCAATTAACCACCTTACTTTAGAATGAAGGTTTGTACCCAATTAAGGATGAGGGACCCGTTTGTATTTTCTATTAAGAACAAAAATGGTGACCCTATGTTATGAATTTTGGAAAGAAATTAACCCCCCACAATCAACAATATGGTGAAAAGAAATTAAAATTGTAGTAAAATATTCTCCTTTTAAGTATTCCATCATTATTCCTAACCTTGAGAGGTGGTAATGGAACAACTGATGACATCGTTTCACGATACGGTAGTCCTCTGGACATATGAACGATGATTGCATATCCCATTTGATAGAAATGTGTGAAGTTCTAGTTCATAAAATTAACACAAAAATATAAATATATTTAAGATATTGATGTAATTACATAATAATGATATTAAAATAATTTCATGGGTGTAGAAAAAAATAAAACAAAAGTGCTCATTGAGCAATGTTACCCTTTCTTCGGGTAACTCCTTTTGATTTTCACTAAATGGAATCCTTGGTTAGATTTATTCATAAAGTGAGGCTTCTAATATGGGATAAAGGATGTAAGGAGTTTATTTGGGTAGGTTTTAGGAGATAGAAAAGGTATTTAGAGGTATGAATATAGGGGGAGAGTTAATGAACTTTTTTAGTGAATGAGGACTGACATTCTTGTAAATACGTAAAGTAAACACTATTGGGTGGTCTCTGTTACATCATGTTCCACCAATATTGAACCAAATGTGATAAAACATAGTATTTGGTTTAAATATTTCTATTAAATGGGTTTTGGACAAGTTTAATGGTCATTTGTCCCCTTAAAATTAAATTTCAACCACTAATTAAACTCATTTTTACCTCAATTGCTATAATTAATTTTAGTTGCTCTCACTAATATTTTCTGTCAAAAAATAAGTTTAACTGATTAGAAAAAAATTATTTTTAATAAAATATGTAATAAATTCTTCCAAATTCCAATAAAATAATTAGTATAAATTAATATGAAATTAATCCCACATATGCGACGAGACAACATGGTTTTAATGAGAAAAGTTCAAAAGATTGAAATGTTTTTATATCCAATTTAAATGTGAAATTTATTGAAATGACCTAAATTAGGTTTATTGATGTATATTAGAACTTATTATAATTTAAAATAAATTTAAAATATAATTCGAAACATATATATTAATTATATGAAAAAACATCTTTCAATTAAAATTCAGTATTTTTCATTATTCATCAAAACATTAAACTTCATAGAAAAATACCAAAATTTATCCTAATGTAAATTTTGGTATTCCAATTTAGTATATGAAGTTTATTATTTCTGATAAAAATTATAAAAGTGTCAAAATTTATTTTTAAAATATGTACTCAATTAAAAGGTGGAAAAAATAACCTTTTAGAAAAAATACAACTTTTTATGCTAAAAATGAATTTCTTCTTATATTAAGCCTGTAAAATATTTTTCTGAATTTAAAATAATTATATTGAATATATAACATATAAATTTCATTAATATATTTCAATAATAGTGATTAATTTAATTTATTAAGATAAAATTCCATTCTGGAAAAAAAATAATTTTTCATAAAAACACACCCCGTATATTAAATTGGATTTTATATTAATTAATGATCAATTAGTAACTGATGAATTAATTTTATAAGCATGTGTAATCTATATTTTCATAATTTAGTTAATCTCATTATTTTCTTTCATTCAAATGGCTAGTTAATAACTATCATGTTTAATAGTAAAATTAATAGTATATTATCATCTAGTTAGACTCGACCATTCCTACCAAACAATTTCTCAGAGAAATTTGAAGTTGTGTGGAAAATAATAAAAACATGGTGTTTCATATAATGAAAGATAAAATGTGCATTGTGGGTAACCTAAGATCCCAAATAGTTTAAATTATTTTTAAAGAATATAATTCTTAAAATTTTCTATTATTACATCCAGACCCCCTTAAAATGAATCTCACCCTTGAAATTCATCTTGGTTATCGAAGGATTAATTTTTTTAAAAATTCTTTATTGAATCCCACATCATACAATGGGATAATAAAAGATATTTTTAAAAAGGGATTTTGGGATACATAATGATCACCCAATGTTATGCATAACTAGGATTCCAAATAGAGGGAAAACATGTGGGAATAAAGGAAAAGTGTAAATAATTATAGAGAATGATTGAGGTCATTTATCAAAAAATAACTGAATGATCAATGAAACGTTAAGTTCTTTAAACAGATAGTTATTTAATGATTGCAAAATCCATCAGTTCATTATAATTGAAGGTACTAGTATAATACTTATGGTTTGATATCCTTTTAATATAGTGAAAAAATTATATTACTATATTTTACAAGAGGTGATAAAGGGAATATACTTACTTGATGAGTATAATTTCACCATTAAATCAATTTACATCAAAATATCATATTTTTGTCCAAAATATGAGTATTCAAGATTTATTTTTAATTCCAAAAGCACTAAAATCAACCATATAAAGACAATATAACCAAAAAATGTATTGTCAATATATTCCACCTATCATTATACATTAACAAAAACATAAAATTAATCTATAAATATGGAATACTGACCAAGAAATCATATAGGAAAGTGGTAGGCAAGAATCCCATATCATCCTTTGGTCATGGGTTGAAGCCCCATCGCCGCACCAGATACAATAGGTTGTCACCAAGTATGTGGGTTTTCTACCCCTTTTTACTTGATCATGAAAATATATCCTCCATAAAAACCCTTCATGTTTATCTAATGGGTTATAAATTCCCCAACCCAAAAAAATAATCTAAAAAAATGACATTTATAACCTCAAACTTTTTCCTACTCGAATACCACAAATGGGGTGTCTTATGACTTGGAACTTATGATCAACTTTAAGATTATAGTCCTTTGGTTGTATCTATAAATATTAACATAACCTCATAAAAACATCATGATCTCTAAAATTATATGAACAAATATTTGATACCAACTATAACATCACAAGACCTGCACTCCTGAATCATTTGCTTAAATCCATAACTTTACATTATTGGATATAATATCTATAATTGTGACCCAACATTTTCATCTAAACGAAAAAATATCTAATGAAAAACTCCGATCACTTATATTATGGAGGAATGTTTTGGTTTAGAGTTTTAGAAAATTATAGAGAACTCTTACATAAATAATTCACACCAACTTAGACTCATAAAAAACTGGTTCATAAAGATGAACATCATATCTTGTTATACCCAAATTTTTTAATTTTGGATTAGGTTATAAACATCATCTTTGTTCAATAATTTATAGACATAAATTGTTTAGAATCATTTTTTAGAAACCGGGGAAAATGAAACATAAGAAGGGAGATCTAAGATGCTTAGTAAGGGTAAACACATTAATAGAAAATTAAATTTGAACAATTAGAATAATAGTGTATAATTGTATAATTAAATAATCAAAGAGGATGAGAGAATCATAAAATAACTCATACCCATCAGTAAGTGGATCAAAAAATATGAAAACATTAAAAAGGAAATAGTTATCAATATCAATAATCATGATCTATGTGATATCAATCATGCTCATTATAAGCAACATGAACCCATATAAAACATAAATAAAACATGTTTGCAAATAATGAAATTATTTTGACTTCACTCTTACAATCACTATTACAAATTGAATAACCATACAGTCGAATTATATACCTAATGAATTGGAGGGATACTAAGGACCTATCCATAATTTTTTTATCACATAATAACCCTTTATTGGTTTATCATGGAAAACCCATCATTGTTTTATCACGGAACCACATATTATTATTTTATCATTAACCACCCATCAAATGTCCAAGTACCACTAATAAATAATCACACATTAAAGATTTCGTAAAATAATAAACTCATTAGACCAAACAATAACCCCTTTTATAACAAGAATAACACATGAAAATGAAAAATTTTCTTTGAAAATCTATTTGAAACATGATTAACCCATTTAAAATAAATTAGTTCCATAAGAATATTTTTGAAACCTGATTAAACCATATAAAATAAATAGGTTCCTTAAAAATATCTTTGATAAATGATTAACCTATAAAAAATAAATGTGTTTCATAACAATTTCTTTGAGACATGATTATACTATAAAAAATAAATGGGTTCTATAATAATATCTTTTAAATATGATTAACCCCTGAAAAATAAATGGGTTATATAAAAATATGGTTAACACATGATTTGCCCACAAAAACATTGGTTCTATAATAATATTTTTTACAAATATTAATCTATCCAGAAAATAATGAAGATAGTATAAAAAAATCCATAGTGTAGGATATGTTACAAAAATGGTTGCTGACTTTGAGGAATGAAAATACAATTAAAATATCGTAAAAAAATCATGAGGAAAACAATATTTAAACATTCCAAAGTGTCTCAAACCAATTTAAAACATTTTAATCATAATCCCCATGTAGGAATAATAAGAAATGAAACGTTGAATATCATGAGAATAATTATATTAATGATATATCATGTTAAAGGATAAGTATATACACCTCATAAAATAATACATGTTTATAACATAGAAAACGTCTCAAAGAAGGAAAATTAGGAAGAAAATCCACTATTGCTTTGGTATCATTGAAACCTTAAACCCCATAAAAGAGATATCATCAAATAAATATGTATACCCAATGCATTCCAGTATAATAATCATGAAATAAACTCATGGTAAGTACATATATCACAGAACAAAAATAAGCGGTGTATATGAAATAAGTATTGCATAAATAAAAGTGAGACTTGAAATACCTTTACTACTTGAGTAACATTTTAATAATGAGATCCATGAAAGAATAACATAAAATTATACTTTTAATATCATTAAATATATTAAATTTAGGATATAACATTTAATATAAAATTATATACAATATATAAAAGTAATCAGGTGAACAATAACAAATAAGTCTCAATGGAACGTAAATTGAGATGAAACCCCTCAATTTGAGTCTGATTCATCATGCTTGTTCTTTATATTTATAAATAATAAACTAATGTTAATTATTTAATTTATTTAGTAAATTTTTAAAGTTTATTATTAATTTTATTTCACTTATAAACATGTTATTTTCAATTACCTAATCAATGGTGTTTAAGTTGGGTGTTTTGAGAATATTCAGTTTATTTGTCAAAAGTGACTTGGGTAGGTCAACTATGGTCAATGCGTTCATTAATTAAACATATCAATAAAAATAATCATGAAATAATAATTATATTTATACATTGATTATTATTTTATAACCAATCATGGAATATGTTTATGAAAAATGAACCGATGTTACAATGATGGAGATGGTATGTCATATGTACGCATGAGCTACAGTCCCATTTTTCAATAATAATTATGTAAAGAAGGTAAATAAGATTTATATTTCAAGAATGAAAATTATATCATAAATAAAATTTTATTTAATTAAAAATATAGATATATATATATATATAATTATTGTGATGTGGTGGTGAAAAAAGAAGAATCACATCGCTTTGAGGAGGTGGTAGTCCACACATCTACAAACGACGTTATCACCTTTTCAGTGTGTGAAAAAATAGGAAAAAGTGATATATTATATTTTAATAAATATTATTATGTCAATAATATCACATTTATTTCATTTAAATTATACATTTTTATTAAAAAAATCGTTAATACATTCCATGTAAATCATAAAAAAATCACATCAGTTTGAGGAGGCGGTAGTCCACTCATCCACAAACGATGTTATTGTATTCCTAAAAAATATAAATCATGAAGGTATATGTTATATAACAATTAAATAATAAAAAATACATCATAAATATCATAAATATCATATATAAATAGTATTTACATAATTACTTGCAACCTTGAGAGTTGGTTGTGGAAGAACAACTGATATAGGTTTACGAGGCAGTAGTCCACCATACAGATGAATGATGATTTCATATCCCATTTGATGGAAGTGTATGTAGTTATTGATAATAACATTAACATTAAAAAATATAATTACATTTAATATAATGAGGTTTTTAAATAATCATGATATAAAAATAATTAAATCGGATGAGACAAAAATTAAACAAAAGTGATCATTAAATAATGTTACCTCTTATTCAAGTAACTTCTTTTTGTTTTCTCCAAATGGATTCCTTGGTTTATTTTATTTCAAAATTGAAGCTTATATGATGGGATGATTGATTTTGGGAGTTGATTTGGTCATGTTTTGGATGTGAGAAAAGGGATTGAGAGGTGTGAAGAGAGGGGACAGTGAATGCCCATTTATGGGAGTGACATTATGGTAAATAAAAAAAGGTAAACACTATTAGTATGTCTATCATGAATTATCTAACAACAATAATGAATGAAATTATAGAAAATTGGGTATATGGTTGAAATATTTTAATCCATTGGGTTTTGGACATGTGTCTTAAAAGGCGCAAGCCTTAAAAATTACTTTATATTGAGTTATTTCAAGAATACACATTGAGGATCTTTTCAGGTTTAGAGTTTTAGGGAATTAGATCATAAATTATGCATTACATTCCACATTTAAACAAGGTGGTTACATCGAAGATAGTATTCATTTTTTCAATCAAAGGAAACATATATAAAATAAAACATGTATTCTTTCTTGACACTTCCTCGACACTATCATCACATCATGTACTTTTCCCTTGACATGTGAAAAATATTTCAAAAACTTGGGATGAGCATAAAAAGCTTAGTAAGAGATATAAAAATACTGAAAGAAAACATTAGTCTATGTATACATACGAATCAATGAAAACATTCTTTACTCATAAAACATAATCACTTTGACATACCTCATGAAATCATAAGATTTATGAATAACTCATAGAAATCATAATACATAAAGGTAACTTGAGGAATTCATAACATTCTTACATAGGGAGTAACTCTCATTGTTACGTTTAGAATACCCATCACGGTATATTCCCTAAATATCTTTGGAGAAACCTTAGAGTTTAAGTCCTTTGCATTACCCAATGCATTGGAGAGCTATCTCGGGATCACCCACCCTTAGTTTATCACGGAACCACCCGACTTCAAAAACAATGCCCAAGAACCATAACATAATCGTATCACATAAAACAAGCATAAAGGAAACATAAAATTTCCACCTTTCAATCACAAGATATCAATACAACATATTGATATAATCAAAAAATTATCAAAACCATTTTCAATTCCAAAATAAAAGAAAAGTAAAACATGGTATTTATTTTTCATTTAAAAAAATTTATGGCTTGTAGAGGAAGCCAAAACAAAAATAATGTTCACGATGGTAGAGAAGTCATTTTTGCCGCATACGTAAGACAAAAAAATTCCTTTTTCATTTAGTAAAACACTTAGTGTAAAATAATTCCTTTGGAATAAAATTAAAAGTCAAAAGGGGTTATTATAAAACTAATAAAAGAAGTTCGTATATAAATTGAAGTACGCCTCAACGAAAGGAGATTGAGACAAAGTCCCTTACCTCAAGTCTAACTTGTCTTGTTTGTTTCATTATATTCCTGAATAATAAAATTTGGTCAATTTATAATTTCTTAAGTACTTCCTTTAAAGATTATTATTCAATTCATATCACATATTATCAAGTTATAATAATAAGTTAATTATGTGAGTTCATATCATACGTTTTGTCGATGTTCGGTACATGAGTCAAAAGTAAACTTGTTTGAGGAGAATTGTCCATGTAGTTATAAGTAAATCATATCCAGAATGGTATTAATGATTTAAATAACATATATATATATCCAGTATATATTCATTTTATATTATTCCATAAAATTTGGAGATAGAAAATGAAATGTACCATTCATGGAGACGGTAGGCTGTACGTACGCATGAATGCTACTTTCATTTATTTGTCATATTAAAGAAATTAAAAATAAATGAGAAATATATATATATATATTATAATTCTAGTATAATATATATGTTATATAGGTAACATAATTTAATTAATTACATTATATATAAATTCCATGTTTGTCATGAACGTGTCACATCCCTTGAGGGGGCAGTAGTCCACACTTACTCAGATGAAATTATCATAGTTCCACAACATGAAAAGAATAACGATGTGATTTAAAAATAAAATTCAGAATCACATAAAACAAAATACCATATATATCATATATAAATATAGTGACATCATAATGGCCACCAGGAAATGTGATAAAATAAGATTGAACAATCATCGTTCCGTGAGGCAGTAATTCGCCATCCAAGGAAACAATATGTTCTTTAACCATTAGATGTAGGTGTTTGTAAGTGTAAATAAAATCCTTATCATAAAAACATCCTAGTATATTTATGATACTTTTGTTGTTATGTAATCAAAGAATAATAATGTTAGGGGGAGTGAAGAAGGAAAATACAACAAAGGATTTTGAGAGAATGTGTTACCTCTAATTGGGTAACTTCTTCTGATTTGAGGCAAAGGCTCTCTTGAAAAGAATTATGCCCAAAGTAAGGATTCTAGAAGGAATCGAGGAATCTGGAGAGATAATATGAGCAGAGTTTGGACGAGCCAAGGGCTTGAAAGGTTTGGGTAAGGGGGTAGAGGTGGGGGCTTTTTATAAGAGGGAGGAGGGGCACTCTTGGAAATTCGTGTAATAATAATTTATTATAAAATGTTTTTCAAATTAGAATGGTTCCAAAATGATATATTTAGAGGATAAGAGGATAAAAAATATATATCCACTCAAAAAATAGGATTTAGACAAGTTTATGTCATAGAATTCACCATATCGTTTCATTTTAACATTTAGATAAAATTAATAAATCTTACCACGTCTTTTTTTATTTTCAAACTATAATGTCATAATAATTAAATTAAAATTCCAATAGTCCCATAATCGTATCAATAATGATATTAGTAATATATTATATTTCATTTTGAAGAATATTATATTATTTAGAATATTATACCATTTAATAAAATAACATTGGTTTTAAAAACTCATTTCTACCAATTTCAACACTATTGGTAGTTGACCTTTTATAAAGGTATAAAAGCTTTATTGCTTCGAAAAAATGAATTACCATATATTTACATGTAATAAAAATCTATAAAATTATTGGATAGCATCCAAAGTTTCAAAACAAAATTATTTTAACACTTATAATATTATATATTTAAATATTTCATTAATGAGGTAATAACTGCATCATCATTTTGTCATAAATAAATTTATGTATTTATTGTCCAAAAATTATACATAAAATAAAATGATGTAGGAAATATTTTTAGATTTTAAATGAATATTTATTGTCAAAGAGATAATTTATATATACAAAATTAAAATTGTTTTACTTATGTATTACATACTTTTATTATATTTCCCGTTCATTAAAAATAATATGTTAAAAGGTCACTATCACACAAAAGTGATTCCATGGGGTCCCTAGGTTGGCCCAAGGCTGTACATGGTCGGTAATGACACAACCAATATTATTAGGAAACATCGTGGGGTCATTTTATATTATTATTGTATTATTTTATTACCCTTAACTATCAGATTACTAATTAATCACGATAATTAAAGATAATTACCGTCGTTACTATTCATAATGTCCAAATACAAAAGAGTCTTAATTAAATAATTTTGACCTTATGATTACAAATATGGAATCTATTTTATCAAATTCAAAACGTAGAAAGTTCAATAATTAATTTAAAAATAATTCCCGTTGTCAAAATAAATGGCGTGTTTTTAGGAAACTATATCTATCAAAAGATTGACAATTGTTTATGTCCAATTTCAAAGTGAAATTAATTATAATGACCACCATTGTATTAAATGGTAAAAATATATTCTAATAACACTTTAAAAGCAATTAAAAAGATAATCTAACTATATAATAAAATTAGATGAAAAAGTAGTTTTGAAGTAAAATGCTGTATTTTTCACTATTCATTAAAAAATGAACATTGTCAGAAAAATACCAAAAATTTATACAAAGTAAATTTAATTGTCCCAATTATAAACAATAAGTTTATTTTGAAAAATAGATCTTATAAAATTATCAAAATTTTGATTTAAAAATGGTTTTCCATCAAAAGGCATTAAAACAATCGTTTAAAAATATTAGAGTATTCTATGCTTAAGATTGGATTTATTCTCATTTTAAGCCTCTAAGACACTATATAATTCATAAATAGACATAGATATGAAAATATATTATTCTTTACTTACTTGGGATGTTACAAAATTACCCCCTTTATGAAATTACATCCCCACAATTTATTTACTTATCGAATTAGTGGGGGTATATATCCCTCATTGCATTTTCAGATTCCCATGTTGTCTCTTCAATCATGTGGTTTTTCCACTAAAACCTTTACTTGATGAATCACCTTATTCCACAACACTTGCTCCCTATGGTCAAGAATCTGGACCAATTGTTCCTCATAAGATAGATTCTCTTCCAGCTGAACTACCTCTGGACTCAAAACATGAGATGGATCTGACATGTACTACCTTAACATTGAAACCTGAAAAACATTGTGTACCTAAGATAAATTCAGAGGTAAATCCACTCAGTATGAAATTGATCCAACTCTCTCCAGAATTTCATATGGTCTAATGAACCTTGGGCCCATATTTCATTTCTTACCAAATCACATAACGCTTTTCCACGGTGAAACTTTGAGGAAGACATGATCACCTGCCTCAAAAGTGAGATCCTTCCTCCTATTGTCTGCATAACTTTTCTGCCTGCTCTGAGCTATTCTAAGGTGTTTCTATATTAGCTGAACTTTTTCTACCAACTCTTCTACCAATTCTGGTCCCATCAACTTCCTTTCACCTACTTCATCCCAAAAATCTGGGGTTCGGCACCACTTCCCATATACTGCCTCAAATGGTGCCATTTGTATACTGGAATGAAAACTATAATTATTAGAAAACTCATCCAATGAAAGATATTTGTCCCAAATTCACCGATAATCCATCAAACAAGAAAGTATCATATCCTCCAATGTCTGAATTGTTCATTCTGACATCCCATCTGATTGAGGATGAAAGGCTGTACTAAAATTTAATTCAGCACCCAACAACTTCTGAAGGCATTTCCAAAAGTTAGAAGTGATCCTGGGATCACGATCAGATACAATGGAGAGGGGAAATCCATGTAACCTAACTATCTCTTTAAGATATAATCAAGAAAGTTGATCTAGGGAAAAAGTATCTCGTATAGCAAGGAAATGAGCAGATTTAGTCAAATGATCAACAATATCCCAGATTGCATTACTACCACGAGGAGTCTTCAATAATACCACAATGAAGTCCATGGATATATTCTCCCATTTCCACTCTGGCACTGGTAAATGATGAAGCATCCCTTTCGGTAACTGCCACTATGCCTTAACCTGTTGAAAAGTCAAACACTTCACAGTAAAATCAGCAATATCTCTTTTCATTTCATCCCACTAGTAATACTCCCGCAGATCTCTGTACATCTTAGTACTGCCTGGATGAACTGAAAATGGAGAACTATGAGCTTCACATAATAAATCATTCTTCAACTATGAATCACAAGGAACAAACAATATCTTCCCAAATCTCAATACAAAATCATTATCAATGTTGAATTCAAGTAACATACCCTTTTGAACCAGCTCCACCTTTTTCTGCAACTCACTGTCTTGCTTCTATGCTTGCTTAATTCTATCTGATAGAGAATATTTCACTGATACCTGAAACAAAATAAAAGAATTTACTTCACCAACAACTTCCAAACCAAAATTCTTCAAATCCTTAACCAAAGGATCACATTCCGAACGTAATATGGTTAATGGAGCATTACTTTTTCGACTCAAAGAATATTCCACTTTATTTTCTTTTCCTAGGTGGTAGTGAATCGTGCAATCATAATCCTTGATTAATTATAGCCATATCTTTTGTCTAATGTTCAATTATTTATGAGTGAATATATAATTTAAAATTTTTTGATCAGTATATATTTCACACTTTTCACCATACAAATGATGCCTCCAAATTTTTAAAGAGAAATCAACAATAGCTAATTCCAAATCAAGTGTAGGGTAATTTATCTAACCAGTTTCAACTAACGTGAATCATAAGAAATTACCTGACAATTCTACATTAGGACACAACCAATTCCTTTCAATGAAGCATCACTGTAGATAAAGAACTCACCATTCCTGGAAGGTAGTGCCAATACTGGATCATTCACCAATCTTCTTTGCAATTCCTGAAAACAATCACCACATTCTTTTGTCCAGATAATCTTAACACCCTTCCGAGTTAGCTTAGTCAATTGGCTGGAGAACTGTGCAAAATTTTTAACAAACCTTCAGTAATAGCCTACCAAACCAATAAAACTACAGATCTCGGTTACATTTTTGGGTCTTGGCTATTCTTCAACAACCTTTTTTTTGCATGATCAACAGTTATTCCATCTTTAGAAATAATGTGACCAAGGAATGAAATTTGTTGTAACCAAAACTCACACTTGCTAAATTTCCCACACAATTTATTTTATTTTAAGCTTTTCAAAATAACCCTTAAATGACTTTCATGCTCCTCCTTAATTTTAGAAGACACCAAAATATCATCAATGAAAATAACTAGAAACTTATCCAAGAACTCATGGAAAATTATATTCATATGGTCCATGAATACAGCAAGTGCATTGGTTAACCCAAAAGGAATAACTAAAAATTCATAATGGCCATATATTGTACGAAACACAGTCTTCAAAATATCTTCTTACTTTACCTTCAACTGATGGTACCCCGACCTCAAGTCAATCTATGCAAAATAATGAGCTCCCTAGAGATGATCAAAAAAATCATCGATATGAGTCGAAGGATATTTTTTATTAACAGTGATGTTATTCAAGGCTCTATAATCAATGAAAAGTCTCATTTAACCATCTTTCTTTTTAAAAAATAATATAGGAGCACCCCATGGTGATGTGCTAGGTTGAATGAAACCTTTCTCTAATAAATCATTGAATTGCTCCTTCAACTCTAAAAGTTCAATTTGAGCCATTCGAAAAGGGGGTTTTGAAATTAGCTTAGCATCAGGAACTAAGTCAACAGTAAATTCAACTTCTCAATCTGGTATTATTACAGGAAACTAATTAGGAAAAATATCAGGATACCCATTTACCATTGGCACATCATTAATCTGAACGGTTCCTTCGTTTTCAACAATATGTGAAAGCTAATATTCATTTCCATATTTTACAAGTTTCTCATCCTCTTGATATATTATCAACAGTAAGGGTTCATTCTCGTACACAAACTGAAAGTCTTTCTAAAAAAAACTTCTTTAGGTCTACAGTCAATCTTAGCATGGTAAACAGAGAGCCGATCCATACCCCAGATAACATCAAACTCTACTAGAGGTAAAACAATAAGGTTTTCAAGTAGGTTCTTTACACGGATAAGGATAGGAATATTCTTATAAATTATTTTTGCCTCAACATTTCCCCCAGGTGTTTTTACCACAAGTTCTGGAGTCATTTCTTGAGATGGAATTCACAATTTACTAGAAAATTTTTCAGAGATGAAAGAATGTGTAGACCCTGAATCAAACAACACATTGGAATAATCTGAAAAAACAAACAATGTACTTGATACCACTTCATTTGATGGCCCAACAACTGCCGATGTAGTTGCAACAGATTTTACCACACCTTTCTGCTTGTAGTCTGACTTCTTCCCATCATTCTAGCTCTTTGTGTAACACTCATTTTCATAATGACCCATCTCATTGCATTTGAAACATTTCACTAACTGTAAATCAAATTTGGTCTTACCATTACCCTGATCTTTTCTAGTGAAATCACAAGCATTATGTCCCATCTTACCACATTAGAAGCACTTTCCATAATTCAAAAGACATTCCCCATCATGCTTTTTACCACATTTATCACAAAAATGCAAACTTAGTTTTCTTACCATCAATCCTTTTTGAAGGATTCTTCCCTTTCTCTTCCACCTCAGTCTCTTTTTATATTGGATGTCATAGAACACTTGATCATAGACAAACTCCATTTCCACCTTCTCAGCACATCGAACAAGATTTTCATAATTTTTGAACTCGTGAGAAGCTAATTCCCTTTAATATTTTTTCTTTAATCTTTAGTATAAATATTGATTTTACTATCAATGTCTCTAATACTATTTGGAGCATACCCTACCAATCCAGTGAACTTTTCTTCATAAGAAGCCACTAAGTCGTCATCTTTCATCAATTTCAAGAATTGTTTTTCCATCCTATGTTGAACAGACATAGGAAAACATTTCTCAAGAAACATATATTTGAATTCATCCCAGTCAAGAGCATAAATATCATCAGTGTCCCTGATATTTTTAACCATCGACCACCGCTGATTTGCTTCACCCTCCAAACGGTAAACATCAAGACTAACCTTTTGATTGTCTGAACACCCCATTACATTGAAAATATTCTCCAGTGATTTAATCCACCCTTCAGCTAGCACAGGGTCAGATGATCCTCTGAATGATAGGGGATGTTTCCTCATTAAATGTTCCACCACTGACATGTTCCTCTGCGGTTGATCTGGCTGATCACGTGCATGGATACCACCACCATTTATCACTTGAGTCAACTGTACCATTACTGCAACAAACTGTTCAGTTCCAATTCCAACCATCTCAGGATATTGATTTGGAAGGTCATTTCCTTCTGTATGCCTTCATAGAACTGATTTCCTGTTTCCTCTGCGGAAAACCATTCTGAACAAACATGCCTTAGATGAAGCAACATGGTAATATTCAAATGCTATATCATTTCAATTTTACTATAATGTAAAAAAATATTTTTGTGTAATCATTTAATATAATTCTAACTCCTAAGGTTATCTAAACCGACATTTGATACCAACTATAAGGCCCCAGCCTTAATCAATACTTAATCTTGAGTTATTTCAAGAATACACATTGAGGATATTTTCAGCTTTAGAGTTTTAGAGAATTAGATCATAAATCATGTATTACATTCCACATTTAAACAAGGTTGTTACATCAAAGAAAATATTAATTTTTTTCCATCAAAGGAAACATATTTAAAATAAAACATGGATTCTTTCTTGACACCACTTCTACAAAATCATCACATCATGTACTTTTCCCTTGACCTGTGAAAAACATTTCAAAAAATTGGGATGAGAATAAAAATCTCAGAAAGGGATATAAAAATACTGAATGAAAACAATAGTCCATGTACACATAAAAATCAATGAAAACATACTTTACTCATAAAACATAAGCACTTTAACATTCCTCATGAAATCATAATATTTATGAATAACTCATAGAAATAATAATACATAAAGGTAAATTGAGGCATTCATAACATTCTTACGTAGGGTGTAATCCTCATGGTTACGTTTGGAATAACTATCACAATATATTCCATAAATCTCTTCAGAGAAACCTTTGAGTTTAACTCCTTTGTGTTACCCAATGAATTGGAGAGCTATCTCGGGCTCACCTGCCCTTAGTTTATCATGAAACCACCCAACTGCATAAACAATTCCCAAGAACCATAACATAATCGTATCACATAAAACATGCATAAAGGAAACATAACATTTCCACATTTCAATCATAAGATATCAATACAAGTCATTGATATAATCAAAACATTATCAAAACCATTTGAAATACCCAAATAAAAGAAAATTAAAACAGGGTATTTATTTTTAATTTACAAAAAGTTATGGCATGTAGAGGAAGCCAAAACTCAAATAATGGTTATGGCGGCGGAGAAGTCATTGTCGCTGCATACGTAAGACAAAAACATTCATTTTGTCGTTTAGTGAAACGCTTCATGTAAAAAGATTCCTTTCTAATGAAATTAAAAGTCAAAAAATTTATTATACAACTAATAAAAGAAGGTTGTATATATATTGAAGTATGCCTCAATGAAAGGAGACTAAGATGTAGTCCCTTACCTCAAGTCCGACTTGTCTTGTTCATTTCTTCATATTCCTGAATAATAAAATTTGGTAAATTTATAATTTCTTAAGGAATTACTTTAATGTTAATTATTCATTTTATACCACATATTATCATGTTATAATAATTAGTTAATTATGTGAGTTCATATCATACATTTTGTCGATGTTCGGTACATGAGTCAAAAATAAACTTGTTTAAAGAGAATTGTCAATGTAGTTATAAGTACATCATCTCCAGAATGGTATTAGTGATTTAAATATCATATATATCCAGTATATATTCATTTTATACTATTCCATAACATTTGGAGAAAAAAAATGAAATGCACCGTTCATGGAGACGGTAGGCCATACGTACGCAGGAACGCTGCTTTCATTTCTTTGTCATATTAAAGGAATTAAAACTAAATGAGACATATTTATATTATAATTATAGTATAATATATATGTTATATAGTTAGAATATGTTAATTAATTACATTCTTTATAAATTCCATGTTTGGCATGAATGAGTCACATCACTTGAGGGGGCGGTAGTCCACTCATCCTCAGATAAAATTATCGCAGTTCCACAACATGAAAAGAATAATCATGTGATTTAAAAATAAAATTTAGAAGCATATAGAAAACATAAATACCATATATATCATATATAAATAAAGTGACATCATAATATCCACCATGAAAGGTGATAAAAGAATATCGAACAATCATCATTTCGCGAGGCAGTAATTCGCCATCCACGGAAACAGTATGTTCTTTAACCATTAGACGGAGGTGTGTGTAAGTGTAAATAAAATCCTGCTCATAAAAAGATCATAGTATATTGAGGATACTGGTGTTGTTATTTAATAAAATAATAATAATTTTAGGGGTAGTGAAGAAGGAAATTACAACAAAGGATTTTGAGAGAAGGGGTTACCTCTAAATCGGGTAACTTCTTTTTATTTGAGGTAAAAGATCTCTTGAAACGAATTCTGCCCAAAGAGAGTCATCTAGGAGGAATAGAGGGATATGGAGAGATAATATTATCAGAGGTTGGATGATACAAGGGCTTGGGAGGTTTGGTTAAGGGGGTAGAGGTGGGGGGTTTTTATAAGAGGGAGGAGGGGAACTCTTGGAAAGTCAAGAAATATTAATTTATTATAAAATGTTTTTCAAATTAGAATAGTTCCAAAATTATATATTTAGAGTATAAGAGGATAATGGGTAGAAATAAACTAAAACAATTGGATTTAAACAAGTGGAGGTCATTTAATTTACATTATCTTTTAATTTTAACCCTTAGATAAAATTAATAATTCTTACCACGTCTTTTTTTATTTTCAAACTACAAGGTCATAATAATTACTTTAAAATGCCAATAGTCCCATAATTGTATCAATAATGATATTATTAATATATTATATGTCATTTGGAAGAATATTATATTTTTTATATTATTATACCATGTAATAAAATAATATTTGTTTTAAAAACTCATTAATGCCAATTTCGACACTATTGGTAGTTGACTTTTCATAAAGTCATAAAAGCTTCATTCCTTAAAAAAAAGAATTATAATATATTTTACATGTCATAATGATCTATAAAATTCGTGGATAGAATCCAAAGTTTCCAAATAAAATTATTTTAAGACTTATAATATCATATATTTAAATCTTTCATTAATGAGGAAATAACCGCATCATCATTGTGTCATAAATAAATTTATTTATTTAATGTCTAAAAATTTAAATAAAATACCACGATTTAGGAAATTTTTTTAGATTTAAAATTACTATTTATAGTAAGAGATATCATTTATATAAAAAAATTAAAATTGTTTTACTTAGGTATTACATACTTTTATTATATTTCCATTTCTTTAAAAATAATATGATAAATGGTCACTATCACACAAAAGTGATTATAAGGGGTCCGTAGGTTGTCCCTATGCTATACATGGTCAGAAATGACACAACCAATAGTATTAGGACACATTTTGGGGTCATTTTATATTATTATGAAATTATTTTATTACCCTTAACTATCCGATTACTAATTAATCACGATAATTAAAGATAATTACCTTTGTTACTATTCATAATGTTCAAAAACAAAAGAGTATTAATTAAAAAATTTAGACCTTATAATTCCAAATATGGAATCCATTTTACCAAATTTCAAACACAGGAATTGCAGTAATTAATTTAAAAATAATTCCCATTGTCAAAACAGATAGAATATTTTTAAGAAACTATATCTATCAAATGATTGACAACTGTTTATGTCCAATTTCAAAGTAAAATTAATTATAATGACCAAAATTGGATTAAATGGTAAAAATATATTCTAAATAAACTTTAAATCCAATTAAAAATATAATCTAACCATAAAATTAAATTAGATGAAAAAATAATTTTGAAGTAAAATGCAGTATTTTTCAATATTCATTAAACAATGAACATTGTCAGAAAAATACCAAAACCTTATCCAAAGTAAATTTCAATGTCCCAATTATAAATAATAAGTTTATTTTGAAAAATAGATCTTATAAAATTGTCAAAATTTAGATTTAAAAATTGTTTTCCATCAAAAGGCGGCAAAACAATCTTTTAAAAATATTAGTGTATTCTATGCATAAGATTGGATTTATTCTCATTTTAAGCCTCTAAAACAAAATCTAATTCATAAATATACATAGATATGAAAATATATTATTCTTTACATACATGGGATGTTACATGTCTAAATAATTTATCCCTTTAGGATTAATGTTTAACCACCAAGTAAACACAATTTTACATTAATCACAATAATTAATTTTAATTTCATTGACTAATATTTATGGTAAAAAACTAAGTCCACCTTACAAGAAATTATAAATTATTATTATTCAAAATATATAATCCTGTTTTACCAATTCCAATAACATAAGTGGTGTAAATTAATTTAAAATTAATCCCATAGTCAAGATGAGATAGTAGGTTTTTAAAGAGAAAAGTTCAAAATATTGAAATGTTTTTATATCCAATTTCAATGTTAAATTGAATAAAATGACAATAATTGGATTAATTTTTTTATATATATACAAATTATACATTAAAAACAATTTAAAATATAATTTAATTACATAAAAAAATTATATTAAAATCTTTTTCCAATTAAAATTTAGCATTTTTAACCATTCATAAGAAATGAATCTCTTCCAAAAAATTCAAAAATTTCACCCAAATAAATTTTTATATTTTTATTTCAATAACTAGGTTTATTTATTCTGATAAAAATTATAATATTTTCAATATTTTGTTTTAAAACAAGTTCACCATTAAAAGGTGGCAAACTACCTTTTAGAATTAAATACAATTTTTATACTTAAAATTGGATTAATTCTTATATTAAACCTTTCAAATTTATTTTATGGATTTAAATTTTTTTATTGAATATATAAAATATAAATTTCATTAATATCCTTCAATAATATTTATTAATTTAATTTATTAAGATAAAATTTTATTCTGATCATAAAAACAGTTTTTCATAAAAACACACCCTTTATGTTTAATTGGATTTTATATCTATTTCTGATTAATTGGTAACTAATGAATTAATTTTATAAAAATTTGTAAACTATATTTTCATAATTTCATTAATATTATTCATTATCACTATTCCAACATCTAGATAAAAATTATCACATTAAATAATAATATTAATAGTATATTGTGGTCTAGTAAGACTTAACCTTGGCTGTAACATAAGTTATCAGAGAAACTCGATGTTGTGTGAAATAAAAGAAAAAATAGGGGTTTAATATAACACAATCTCAAATGTTAATTATGTGAAACAAAGGATATTAAAGAATTTAAATTAATTTTGAAGAAGATAATTTAAATGTTTTTAGGATGTTTCATAAAATTAATGTGTGTAATGAATGTTTTATTTTAAAAAGCTTGGTTAATTTGTGAGCATGATAACCTAGAACAAGAATTTTATATAGGAAGGGATTTCATTCACCAATATAAATTAATAAATCCACCAAATTAAATAATAATTCATTAAATTTCATCCATCACTTAAATTTAGACATAACTGATTTTTTGAGGTGCTCGTCAGCCCTCATTGAGGGCGAATGTGACTAGCATGGAGTTCTTATAAATGTGATGGGTATTCTTAAATAATATTTGAATAAAATTATAATCTATATCTATTTTTTTCAAAATTTTGATTCAAAGTGTTTAAAAATTAAAAGTAATTCTTTGTAGGATATGAGACTCCTCTAAATAGATCAAAGACATATGAGTTAATGTGGTTATCCAGTCAAATGAATACTGAGAAGTTTTTTGATTAGTGTAATATAAATAACTTTTAGACTATGAGTAGAGGTTTTAAGGATCCATTCCAATAGAATAATCATGTGATAGAGTATTTCGAATCTAGTAGTTTTGGGCTAATAAGATTTAAAAAAATAGTTTAAGAGATTTAAAATCACTAATTTTAAAATGTCTACTGGTAATAAAGATAATGTACTAATTTTCTATTTTTATTTTTTCTAAATCAAAATGAAAACCACCAATAATTCAATTTCCCCCTGATCAACACTGGATAAAGAGAATATCATGACTGAACATAAGTTCTAGGGGTGGTACATGCAGCTATACATTATACTGTGCCAAGAGTTAAAACTTTATGTGATGTAATCCCCACATTCCTCGGGTCCCCCTCAGTGAGAAATAATTTAGAATAAAGATTAATAAAATAAGGATATGGATGATGTACAAGATTCCCAAAGTTTGTTGTTGTCATCTAAGTCCAGTGAGCTGTATAAAATGCATGAGAAAAAATGTAGTCTACAAATTCTATATTATATCTTAGAGTTATACCAGGAGATATATCGACATGAAATATATGAGATATCAAGTTCTATGTATATATGGAATCTAAAATAAAAAAATTAACTAGGGATTCCTATACTCAAGACGATCTGGTACATTGAGATACTTGAGTCCCTTGAGTTCAAATTAAACAAAGATCAAGGAAATGATCTCATTTTTTCCTCTTTACCACATAGATTAAGGACTTTCATTGTTAATTATAATATGAATTACATTAATAAGTCACATGATGATTTTTTGGATTTAATTCTCAAAGAATATAATGATATAAATAATTCCAACTATTTAGTACTTATGGAGAACAAGAGGAGGAAAGTCTAGTATAAAGTGTCAAGGGATAATTTTATGTCAAAGATACCAATTATCCACCCTTTTATAAAGACAATGATATATAGGGAGAGAAAATAGTAGATGGAAGTATAATTTTCATGTGAAAAAAGACATTAGAATAATAATTGCATAGCTGGGAAGAACAAGAAAGTTAATGCTTCTACTTTAAGTATATTTATCATTGAATGAAAACTATATATTTATAAAATTTGGGCATTGACTAATGATTTTGTCTCAAACATTTTTATTCAAATACAAGAACTAATTAAATTCATTACATGTGAAAAAATGGTATAGATCTCTAAGAAAAAAATTCTGTTATACTAGAATCATTAACAGTGGGAGATTATAATCTTACTTTTCCCAGTGGGATGGTTCTCATAGTTAATAATTTTTATTATGTAACACATGTTACGGGAAAAATAGTCTTAGTGTCATGTTTAGAAACTATGGTATTTTATCTCAAGTTTGGAAATAGGTGTTGTATTATGTATAAGGATAACATATATTATGGTATTGATGTAACTAACATTGAAAGTGGTGACTGATTGAAGCATGAGGTGGTGGACGGGGCGGGGTTCAGGGTTCACTTTTTAATTTTTAATTCATGTATTTGTGTTGATTTTAGTATTGTTTGTTTTAATTTTGAATTTGGTTTCTCACCGATTGTTTTTAGTTGTTTTTGGGTTTTTAGATGATGCAGTATGATTGCATTTGGCATTTGGCATATTCCCATTAACCCATAAAGTGTCTTTAATAAAATATTGATAAAATGGGTTGGGAAACATATATTATTTTATAGAATATCTTACCAATGACTTTTACATAATTTAACTAAAAAATTCATTATTGGAAATCAATGAAAAATCCAGTGAGAATGACTCATTTTATAGACACCTATGGCACTTTAGTATAGGTCATGAAAATTAGAAGAGTTTTATAGAATTTAATCAAGAGGAGAATTTATACTACCTAGTGCTAAAACCCTTCGATGTATGTCATGCTTTTTTACATGGTAAAATGACCAAATCAGCTTTCAATGGGAGAGTATAAAGAGGTAAAGAACCATTGGACTTGGTTTATACTCATGTACATGGTCCATTTATAGTATAAGAATGGGGTTTATGTTCTTAATTTATTAATTTTACCGATAACAATATTAGTTACACATATATATACTTAATGAGGTATAATTTCAATTCCATTAACATGTTTAGGGAATATCAGAATGAAGTAGAGAATCAGCATGGAAATAATATTATTATACTATTCTTAGAAAAAAGTTGATAATAACTTAACCATGATATCATTGATCATTTAAAGCAGTGCGGGATTGTTTATTAACTCCCTCATACTTTAACACCTTATTGGAATGGTGTTAGTGATAAGAGGAATCAAACCCTTCTTGACATGGCCATATTAGTGATGTGTCCTAAAACACTATCATTATCATTTTGGGCATATGCACTATAGTCTGTGCAATATAAAAAAATATGATTACCAAATAAACTAGCTGATGAAATTCTATATGAGTTATGGTATGGAATGAAATATAGCCTTCCACACAATTTTTTTGAAGAGAAAAATATCATTAAGAAGATAATTGACAATCATAAAACGTGATAGTATTCATCAATGAAGGGAAATCAAGCAACAATAAAAAATAATCTCCTGAAAGGCCCCATGTCAGAAAAATGCGTGCCACCTTATTATCATCTCTTTTGATGAATAAGAAGAAACAAAAATAGAGGATATGGAATGAGGAATGAATCTTCCCAAAAAACATTCCAAATAGTTGGAGGATAATCTTCAGGTATGATATAGATTTGATAATATTCAAGTAGTGTGAATCCAGGATGATAGAGCTCTTTCCTCTATCTAGGGGAAATTCCACACCAACAGTGATCACTTGAGCCTCCTCAATGGGTGATATCCATATTTCATAGAAAGACATGTAACCAATAGCCATGGTAGATCTAGAAGAGTCCTGACTGCTCACAACCACACTGGAGAAAGGTCCATCAGTGACCAAAGCATCATTGATAATTTTCAATAAATATCTAGGGAGTTACTTCCAAAAAGGAGGTCTGGTCTTAGTTTCATTTCCAATAGTGTGAGAGAAACGATTATTCCTTTTGGACATCTAGGATATGGCACACTCGACCTAGAAAAAATTTGTTCTACAAATATGACTAAACAAAAAGTCATTCATTCAAACCTAAACCATCCATGCCATAGTGAATAAGGTGTTAATAGTGTCCATAGGTTGAGATAAAGAACAACTCACAAGGTAATCCGAGAAGAAAGACGTTAAATCTATGAATGAACTAGATATGTCATTCCTTCCATAACAAATTCCTGTGGATCATTGGAATTCCAAAATCACAAGAACAACAGACTTTGGAGCCAACCTATACATTAAAAAAATGGATCCTTTGATGGATAGAGAGAATTGAAGAAATATATAATAGATATAATGATGTTGTATGCTTTCCACTAATAGAAACGAGCCTTGTGGGAATTGAAATCTGCCAAATGGTTTTGAAAAATTATTCTACGTCGATCTACCATGATTCTAAACCCAAATAATTGAAAACTTTTGTTGAGTAAGGGCCTAAGGATGTTTTTCTCCAGTATAGATGATCGGGCCCCATCTCCCTCGCAACTGGGAAACTCAAAATAATTTTATGGTCTCTCTCATTAAACCATTCACTCAATGTTTCTGTTTTCCACACATTTCCTTTCTTATTGAACAAGGAATGAACCTTTTCATATTCTATTCCCTAAGAAAACATCAATATTTCCAATGATCCATTGTCATCCACCATCCATGGTTTATTCCATATATCAAAACTATAACCCTCACCAATACTCTAATATTGTACTTTAACTAGAAGATCATGGGACCCCCACAAGCTCCTCCATAGGATGCTCGGGCATAGGCCAAGGTTGGAACCTCTGAAATCTGAGTATGGGATATATTTGACCCTGAAAACCCCTATCTCTAAGGGATAAAGGATTATCTAAAAGCCACTATACACTCTTAGTGAGAAGGGACTCAATAAAAAGGTGTAAATCACAAAAACCCATGCCAACACAGGCCTTAGAGACACAAATATTAGTCTAAGACAACCAATGTGTATTCTGTTATCCATTGTTCATGAATCACAAAAAGTTTTCTAGTTTGGAATCTAATTGGTCAATAAAATAACCAGATAGTATGAAGAGGGACATCACATGGGTGGGGATATCCTGGGCCACCAACTTGCTTCAAATCTCCTTACTTGCGTTTGAGACCCTTTTTCTGGTACACCGTTGAATCTTCTTTCTAACCCTACCCATAATCATGGAGAACATCCATTTTTTTAGATACCTAAGACCATAGGAAATACAAGATATTTTTTTTTGTGTTTATCAACCACCCAAATCCCCAAAGCGATTTGGATACCATCTTTCCTGCTTGGTGGAATTCCAAAATTAATAGAGATCTCAAATTTGGAAGTGTTAATTAATTTCCCTGAATCAATGTCATATTTTTGAATAATAGTATTGATAGAACCACATTCATCCAATATAGCTCTTGAGAAAATTAAAAAATCATCTGAAAAAATGGTGGGTAATATAGGGCCCTATCGATACACCTTTACTCCATGCACCAAATTATCCCTAACTACCATCAACGAAATCTTGGAAACAACATCCTCAACTATAATAAATGAAATGGGGAAAGAGGGTCACCCTACCACCTACCCATAGAGGGTGGAAATCTCTAAGAGAGGCCACCATTTATATTAATAATGAATGAAATAGGGGAAACACATTTCATAATGACACCAATCCATTTTGAAAAGATACCCAGCTTTTTATTAACCACTTAATGTAATGACCATTAAAATCTATCGTAATCCTTTTTCATGTCAAGTTCCCATACCACAATACCTTTTTAGAGACCGATCTAGTTTTCATAGAGTGAAACACCTCATTCCCAACAATGGTATTATTGAAGACCAGTATCATGGGGACAAAAAAACCTTGGTTTTTAGATATAATTGATGAGAGAAGTGGTCGAAGGTGATTGAATTTTTTTGGAAAATATTTTGTAGTTCAAATTGCATAAATGGATTGGAAATAAATCTAACCACAGAGGATTTTTTTTGATTATCGAGCGCAATAATGGTTTTGTTAAGGGAACAAAAGTTATATTTTCCGTTCCATGTATTTTTCATGAGTTCCACAATGTAAAATTCAAAAAATTGATAAAATTTGTTAAAGAGAATAGAATAGAATATATCCTTCCCAGAAGCTTTAGTGGAGTGAATTTTCTTCAGTTCCAATTGAATTTCAGATTCATAGAAATATTTCTCATGGTGATCATTCAATGTATCTGAGATCATGGGATCAATGAAGTCCTCAACTTCTGAGGGAATGACTAAGTACCCTAGAATAAATAGGTCATGTTAAAAGTTCTTGATAAGATTATGGATTTCTTTTGAGTCTAAAATAGATCTACCATTATAATCACAATGTCATGATATGGTATTCATTTTCCTCCTCGTAGAATCATTCGGGTAAAAATATAGGGTTTTAGAGTCACCATAATTTATATGATATTCACAGGCATGAATAGACAAAAAAAATTCTTTTATTCTAATTCCAGCATCAAGATCAGTTTCCAAACATGAAATGGATGATATAATAGAGTTAGAAGGGGTGGGGGGTGAGAATACAATATGTTAAACCTTCTTTAGATAACAACACATTATAATTCCAGTTGAAAAAATTTGTAGTTACTCTAGGAATTCAACCTAGATACCTCATAATGAATATTTGTCTGTATGTTCAGATCCCCATTCTTCTATCCTGTGCAGAAAACATCTTCACATTCCTTATCATCTACCCAAAAACAATGAATGATTAAAATCATTTCATGTATTATCATCCTATAACCAATAGAGGTATCAATAATGACTGGTAAGATGTATTTAGAAATAGGGGATAGGTGAGAAAAATGGAAATAATTGAAGATAATGATCATTTCCACCAATATGAAAAATATATCCAACCTCTCAGAGATAGAGGTTTGAGAAGAAATCCCATGAAACCAAGTATAAGGGTTACCTGGACAACCCAAATCAGAGAGACCTTACTACTATGTTGCCTACTAGAATTCCTACAAAGCATCATGGGGTTTGTAAGAAAATTTATTCTTCTCAAAATTGGAATAAATCTCACTGAAGACACCCCTAATTAGAGAGGTGAAGGAAGAATATCCCATAGAGATTTAATCAACTTCCATGATTTCCATTTATCCTTTTGTGAGGAACATCCATAGAAACCCACAAACTCCCATGGAGACACTTCAATATGGTGGATAACTACACCAACTAGGTTAGAAGATAATGTTTTAACTCTCACATGCACATAATACCTCAAAAGTATACTGGTCCCCCTGCATTGACTTTTCGAGAGACTAGGAAGCAACCAACGAAGCCATCTTTTTTAGAGATGACATCCATGTCTTTTATTTATAATATGGTTTCAGACATAAAAACCATATTAGGGAAACAATTAGGATAATGATGATAGAATATCTAAACTGATCATGGGTTTCCAAGCCCACAACAGTTCCAACATAATATTTTCATGAGGATAAGCGTGGCTAGCTCAGCCCAGCCTCCGTCTCTAAAAAATTTATGACAGATCCATCTCCAACCAATCTCTATATTTTGGGAGATCTATCATAGAACATTGAGACTTTTGTGAACCTTTTAATTCCACTTCCATCCCCTGAGTTCTACCCATTTCCAGACCCATTTTCAAATCTCAATTTCCTCCTCCACTTATGTGATGTTTATGGAACTTCCATGGGGGAATCAGTTGAGACGACCTTGATAATGTGAGGATGCACTGGGACTTCGAGTATTGTAGAATCACAATTTTCAGTAGGGTATTAACATAATTTATTTGGATTTGGATATTGTATACTCGGCCCCTCACTACTTACAAGAGTACTACCTAGGGGAGGGTGGCCATTTGTGAAGGCTACAAGCCCTGACATTCATCCCAATCATTCAAATCACATGAACCAACTCCAACAGTGTATAAATCCCCAACTTTCAGTTGAAAATCATTATACTGAATTGCTGAAAAACAAAGGGGCCCCAACATGATGAAATTATTGTGAATCTAATCAGATTGTGGAACATTGGATTTATAAAGTCAATCATAATCCATTTACTTTTCTGATTTGGGGGTGACTAATATCAAATTATTTTTATCATGAAGCCATGGAACATATTTATGTAAGACATTACCTTCTTCATCCACCCTCCTTGAGACACGGTTTTTTCTTGTATGCCCGAGATACCCAAAAAAGTAAAAGAGGAAACTTTTCAAATTACAAAGAAATCCAGACATTGGATTCATCTTTATTCAATAATATAACCTTGATAAGTGGATGTTACACATCAACCATCACCCTTATTTTTACCATTAGGACCTAGTTAATAGGATCTATTATATCCCAATCCAAAAAATCTCTAACGAGTTCTCCAATTCCATGCACAACATGCTCGGTTCAAACCCAAAAATTGATCCCTATAAGTTATATCTAGAACAGTGATTTGGACAAATCAATATTTTGGATATAGACACCCTTAGTTAAAATTTTCAAAAAATGAGGTGGTTATCAAAGGACCACATCTTATCTCTTAGAACCTTATGTTTTTCTCTGTCATTAATGAACTCAAAGATCATCAACCCGGATCCCACTTCTCATATGGCTACACCTTCTTGAATATTCCACGCATTTTTAAAATGTTTTTTAGGGAACCTATATTATAGGATCAATCAACTTTTAATTTACTGATGATTAATAATTTCAAACGATGTGAAAGTGATACATTGTCACCAATCTTATAAACAACCACCTCATTCTATTTTTCTATCAAGGATAGGTTTTTCCGATTAATCATTAGATCACAGTCAATAACAACTTGGCTCAAGAAGAAAAAAAACACTGAAGGAATGGAATATTGAGCTTCCCTACCGAGGGAGATGCATCGACCAATCCACTCAAATGATCATTCACCCCGAAGATACACCTGTAGCACATATAACTCAAGAAACTGTTGCTATAGGGTGAAAATAGATAGGAAATCAGAACTTGCGTAACAGAAGAATGCACCCCTTCTATATGTCCTGTGGATTGAGGTGGCACATCAATAGAGAAGAACCCCATTGATTTATGGAGAAAACTTTCAAATATATAGACACCCTATGATCTAGAGATCTATGAAAGAGAATATCTAAACCCCACTAAAAAGAAGACATGAATCCCTTTCGATTACTGGGGAAGGTGTTCGAAAATGTAGAAGTACAACGATTCAAAGATCCATGAAATAGAATATGTAAATCATCTTCAATTTCTGGAGAACATTGTTAAAGATACGGACACCATATGATCCATAGATCTATAAAAATAAGATCTGAAACCTACCGATGATTTTTCGATCCACAATAAAACCAAGATCCACATTATTGACACCCCACATAGTTACACTAATCTAGAATAGAAACATATAATGAATAAATGAGATAATAGAACCGTGCGTGCACAACCGATCCGCCCATCCGCTACTCCACATATGAGCCACAAGGCCAAAGAAGATGTCCACTGAATAAAGAAGCTGACCAAAATGGCCTATTCATAGGCCACCAATGTGGGATGCTGGTGATCCAAGGCTGGAAAAGACACCGAGGGAACAATAATCCTGACCAAATAATCCACCAGTGCAGCAAGGCACTGAATACAAAAAATAGGGTAATTCCTAGAGAAAACTCCTATGGGGAGGAGATTGTGTTCTAGTCTATCACATATACATGTATTGGGATGCGTGGATTTTTTTCAAGACTATATCTAGTAACGAATTAGAATCTTGGGGCATTATGTGAATCCTTATAGGTTATCCTAGGGAGAATAAATGATATTACCTATATAACCCTTCATATAGAAAAGTGGTTATAGCATATAGTGATACATTTCTAGAAAAGGAACACATTTTCAATATAAAAAGTAGGAGAAATATTAACTTTGATGAAGTTGATGGTCCAGATTCACACAAGTTGGTATAAGAATAATATATATATGATACAATGGGAGAGAAAGATGTTCCCGATACATAAGCACTTCCTAGATCTACTAGACATGTTAGATAACCAGAGAGATATGGTTTTCTTATCATCAATTCTGGTGTCACATTACTCCTAGAGAATGATGAACCTCTAACCTATAAGGAAACAGTAGATGGTGTAGATTCCACAGAATAAAAAAAATCCATGCATTCTAAAATAGATTTCATCTATCAAAATCAAGTTTGGATCTTATTGAACCCACCAATAAGATGTAAATCCTATTGTTTGTAAATGGTTATTAAAAAAAAATGACGGACATGTATGGTCAGCTAATCACCTATAACGAACAACAAGTAGTGAAGGGTTTTATCCAATATCAAGGAATTGACTTTGAAGAAACCTTCTTACCAGTTACAATGATGAAATATTTTAGAATATTACTTGAAATAGCATCCTTCCATGATTATGATATTTTGAAAAGGGATGTCAAAATTACTTTTCTAAATGGGATGTTTGTTGAAGTTACCTATATGACACAAGTCAAAGGGTTTATTCTTTAAAGTGTTCCAATAATGTGTGCAATCTCTAAAGGTATATTTAAAGATTGCATAAGGAATCATGATAATGGAACATTCATTTTGATGATTCCAAAAGAGAATTTGGTTTCTTTAAGAATTAAAGTGAGACATGTGTATATAGAAAGGTTATTGGATGTGACATCATTTTCATAGTATTATATATTTATGACATGTTATTAATGGGAAACTAAGTGCAAGTCTCACATTTATTGATGAATTGGTTAAATGAATGCTTCTTAATGAAATAATTAGGTGAAGTAGCCTATAATATAGGGATAAGGATCTATCTAGATAGATCTTAGAGGCTTATTAGGAGAAGTATAAGTACATATATTGACAAGGTAATCAAAAGGTAAAATATATAATGATTATATAGAGGATTGTTTCCATGGTCACATGGTATTAATATCTCCAAGTGGATGTGTCCACAAACACATGAGGAGATTGAAATATTGGGTAGAATTCCTTATTCTTCAGAAGTGGGATCTATCCTTTAATCCATGATAAATTCTAGGATTGATGTTTACTTTTATTTATTAATGGTTGGAATATATAAATCCAATCTTAGAGAGATTCATTGGGATTATATAAAAACTATCTTAAAGAACTTTTGATGTAAAAAGGATATGTTCTTGGTGTATAGAGGTGATGAGGAGCTAGTGGTGAGGGGGTAATCTTATTATAGATTCCAGAAAAATCATGATGATCTAAAATCGTAATCAAGATACATAATTTTATTGAATGATGGTGAACTGAGATGGAAGATCTTGAAGAAGTCCATGGTTTCCAATTCTATAATAGATTCCATGTATATAGAGACTTTTGATGTAGCTAAGGATGTAGTTAGGATAGAAAAATTTGTTTCTAATATTTGAATTTTACGTAGTAGTGTAGAACCTATTTCAATATACAATGATAATACTGTGGAAGTGGTGCTTACTAATGAACCCAGGTCACACTATAGGACAAAGTATATAATTTGTATGTTACAGTTATTTAGTTATTTTAATAAAAGTAGTGTAGTCATGTTTAATATATTATCCACATAGGATAATGTGGAAGAACCCATGAACAAGTCCATATCTTAGAAGAAACATGATACACATGTGAGATCTTGTTGTATGAGAATTGTTAGTAGTTGGATATAGTGAAAGTGGGTGTTTTGTGAGTGGGTTCCCCAAACACAACTGATTTATATACATTTATTACCTTTACATGTATACAATTTGATATATACATGTCTTTAATCTTACCATAATAGTCTTGATACTTCTACATCAATTATTTTCATGGAAATTTTCTTAGATTACATGTCATGAAAAATGGTTGAAGTAGTTCCTAGCTATAATGATAAACATGAGATACTATAATAATAATCTTAAATAAATTCCCTACGGTTAAGATATATCATACTGATAGGAAACAAATGAAATATAACTCTTAGGTGTAGGAGGATATTAAGAATTGAGACTTCTTATCATGATGTTCATACTTGGTGATATCAAGTAGTTACGATCATTAGGACAAACCTGTCAATAAGAACACAACATATTTCAATTTTCATTGATTATTTATATATATGAACCTCTGTGTTGGTCTCCAGACATGACAATGTTATCAATGTGTACTATCTAATCATGTACATTTATGTAAGGAAAAATACATAACATAAATTCACGATGAGATAGATTGTGTTGTGTCTATTATTGCTGGTATGATATTAGTTAAATGATCAAGATAGAATTTATTACATTTTAGTTAAGGAAGAGATATATCAGAGGCCTAGGTTAACCCGGATGTAAGTAATACCACTAAATCCATGAAAATAGTACAAGAAGGTATTTATTTCCAGTATGGTCATGAAATATATAAAGTAAAAAAGGATGATGATACAAGTATGTATCCTTCATTATGAGATATCACGATACAAAGAGATCATACTTCATAGTACATGTTCATAAGGGGTAGTCGTAGTTATGAAATTGTTTATCTCATTAGGGGCCATGATGAGTTACTATACTCTGCTCTTAGTCTGTGGGTTAGACATAATTCTATCGGGATAAGTAATAAGAGGGTCACATACAAATTATATCCACAAGTTCCAACTATTCTAATGAATAAGAGGTTTGGATGAAGTGTGACCCACATTTCAGGTTTGCCGAACATCTGAGTATGATCAATCACAAGCAAAACTAATTCAATTATATTATTCAAGTTTAAAATAATAATGATTAAATTTATTTTTCAAGCTATTCACATGTTGTTTTATTATAAAGGTGTATAAGAGAAAAAAAATTAGATCATACATAAGATTTTCATGGCTCCTTTAACAATTTGGGGAACTTATGGGCCGAATTAATGGCGCATAATTTATTACGTAACATTTTATAGTGTTATAAGTGAGGGATATAAAATTTGTGACATTTATGATTAGTTTATTAAGTCATATAGATGCGCAAAGGTGTAAAATGAAGGTTATAACTCTCCAAAGAACAAAGTTAAATTTTGAAGAGTATAACCTAGATATAAAAGCTCATCTTAGCCTATTGAATATTGAGATCCACCATTTGGATGAATTTAGTGAGAGAATATATTATCTCTTATTGTCTCAAGTTATTAGAGAGAGAATCTGAATAAAGAATACAGTCATATAGATCCCATATTCTTGATCTAGTCAGCATTTTTAACATGATCTAAGGGACATCATAAATCTCATTGATTTCCGGTTCTATCACCCATTAAATATAGATCGATGATCTAGGAGTTTTGGTGTACATATGGATGATCTACAGTATTACTATCTTGGTGTCTTTTATCCACAACACATTGACATTAATAGAATCAAACCATTAACTTAAAATGAACAAGGAACCATTTATGATTTCATTTGATTTTATTTTTCATGCTTAAATTGAATTAAATGTGGTCCTTTTTGAAATATAGTATTGTTTTTTTGTATTTATATCATGAATCCAAACACAACATTTTAAATTGTGTGCATTTCATACTTCCACTACTCCCCTAGTCCCTTCAATAAGACCCATTGTCTATAATGAACAAAATACCATGTATAATAGCTATATAAAAGCTCATTCCTAATGATCATATGTAGTGATGAAATAAATTATTAAATAGTTTAAAATTATTTCATTCAAAGATCAGAAACTATTTGTGATTGACTGTTACCATGAATTCTACTGAGGGAGATTCACTCACTTTAACCTCTATCTATGATACAATTTTTTTCCTCACTAGGTTAAATACCCTAAGATTGGGTGGGGGGGGGGGGGTGAATCAGGGTATGTTAAATTAAAGAAAATCCTCTTTTGATCTTGTTTCATTATAAAAAAACATTATTCTCTATTTTTTTCACAAAAATATAAAGGTTTAAATAAATGAATTCATGAGACATAATAATTTTTCATGGTCCCACATTACTAATCTAATTCAAGGAGAATACAAAGGCAAAATAATTTTTCCCAAAATCCACTAATGTGAACTATAATTACAATTTTCTGAGTAGACTCATTGCCCTTTGTTTACAACCATTTAAATTTTTAAAGATCACTACTCTCTCTAATTAAGTTTAATCATTCTTCCTTTATTATAAATCCATTTATGATTTGAATCACCTTGGATTACACCCAAATTTTGGGTCATGAAAATCTTATTTAATTAAAACGATTAATTCCATGTTAACATAGAAATTTTGATCCATTCCCTAAAGGTTTGTGTAACTCCCACTCTCATGAAATATTTTTGAAAATTATCACAAGACTTAAAAAATTTAATTAAATTTTCATTTTAAAAAAAACATTGAACAAATTTGGTTCAAATTCTAAACATTCATGTAATTTTTCACTTTTTTAATACTCCGAATTTGTAATCAAACTATTAAACATTCATAAAATTCACTTTTTCATATAGAAATGCATCTCTTTCTTCAAAAAACGAGTGTTATCATAAATTATTATCATAATAAGTATGTTTGGGTAATTACTACATGAAAAAATATACATTATATTATATAAGTATTGGAACTTCAAATGAGGAGAGCATCGACCAATTTATAGGTCTGGTCAAACTTCTGTGAATCTTTTGCACCCACCACTGACCTTTCATGAAACTTTACAAAATAAGAAAACATGTCACCCACTTCATATATTTTCATGAATAAATAACCATCTTCATGAAACATTCCATGTAAAGAATCGACACGGGTTACCCTCAAAACTGGCACCCAACCTGATCCGTCACATACCCGAAGGGCATTCCTAATCCCCATGGGCTGGTGACAAGCTCTCAGACATCAATCAACCAACCATAGGGAATGATTTAACCCAACCTGTATAAACACAAGGCATATATATACTAATTAAAAATAAAGAGATAATGGAAGAATAATAAATATATTCCATAACTCTGAGAAGAAAAAGGAAACAAAAAACTATAAAAGTGGATAAAACTCCAAAAGATAAGTCCAATTAAAATGGAACAAGATGAAAAGCTACTCCAAGTGATAGAGTAGATGAAATCCCACCATATTACCTTCACCTACCCAACTCAGCTGATAGAAAACCTCACCACATCATTGAAGTACATTGAATTTTCCTACAATGGAAGTCCTACAAAGGTCTACGCACCACCGAATAGGTAAAAAAGTTTTATATAAAACATGGTAAACAATTCCCTTTTTAACATAGTTCTAGAATAAAAGCAGTTATCAATTTCAAATCACATTTGTTCATATCATCTTTCACAAGAATCAATATGAATATCTAGGATAAAATAGTACAAATAAAAGAAATAAAAAAACAGTGGTAGCAGCACAGACATCACATTACCAAGGAATACAAAAGGCCAGGAAATAGATTACTTGTACCCATTAATCTATGAAATAGTTACACTACTGTACCTCAATCAATTGATATAAACTCTTGTACTAGGGATCTACCCCAGAAAGTGAAACCCCAATATCATATACAAACCTAGATCCAATGATCTACACTATCTGAATAAATGAAAACCCCATAAAGTGAACCGACATAATGGATTATGGGATCAAGCTAAACCTTCCTCCTAGTACCCAAGGTAATTCGTGTGCTTATTTTCACAATCATTTCAATATTTCAAAAACCATTTCAAACCCATTTCACAAAACAATTTTCAATGATTTGAAAATTCACCTTTTATTTCTATTTATCAACAATCCAGGAAAACCCATTTTTATTTAAAAAACATTTTCAGCACACATATTTAAATCATTAAAATTCCTTTAATAAATTAGTTTATATAGTAGGAATAATATGATCCATCTACATAGGATAGCAATAGAACCACCCACCTCGAAACGTGGGTCACACATGCTCGTAATGGGATCCACTAACAACGAAAACCCAACGATGTCTATGAAGGCCCTATAATATAAAATCACAAATCTTAGGATGGAATTAATTGAGAAAGAGGGGTATAAAAGAAGATGAAATACCATATACCTCAAGATCAAATGCCCACCGCACCATAAAAAATAAAACAATAATCAATGGAATGAGATTACACAATTAATATAGAAATAAGATGAGAGAAAAACACTAAATTATACCAAAGGATCCAATAACTCAACCCAAGGGTACAACAAGGATCAAGGAAAATAAAGAAATGGAAAGATCACTTACCCATAGAGATGCACTATAATCACAAAAAAAATCCAACATAGAACAAATCAATCTAGAAGGACTGAAGTCTCCTGAAATCACATAAGAATTTCCTGAGTCATGAGAAAAAGAGTTTGGAGAAGACAACTGCAAAAAAACATTTGAAAAACTATTTTAAAAATTTTACAAGGGCCATTACATGACATGTATCAATCAAAGTCCCACCTACACTTGAAAACCTGTTGCCTCAGATTAAAATCCATTATTCAAAACTTTCATGATGTGAAACAAATTTTCACATTGTGTCACATTTCAAAGTGTGAATTATTTCATGAATTGTATCCAATGATAATTAAATGTCGTGTAACTAAGTTACATGGTATGAATTCCTCCTGCATCAAGCAGAAAAAGTCAATTAAAGATTAGAGTCCAACACATCTCTAACTTCACCATTATGGGTATCCTCATAATTCCTTCTTGGCCCTATACAGACAATGGGAAAATAAAAACCACACAGAGGTTAAAGATGTACCTGATAGATCGATAATGGATTTCACATCCCATATACGTGTAGTGGGTTCATGAAACTCTATTTTTCATAAATTCATCAATTTTTTTGGAAATAATTTCCTTTCCCAAATATTTATGAGGTGACCTTAGATCCACACATTCTCAAGAAGTTTCTTATGTTTAATCAACTTTTTTACTTTATCAAAGATTATTATTTTTCTCCATTTTCTTATGGATCTTCTTAAGCACCTTCCAAATATTTTTTTTCCAATTATTCATAAATATTTCTAGGTATCTATGATAATAGAAATTTGTTAACACTATTTTGAACAACCACATTAGATCTCCATCAATTGACCTTTTAAACAAACACAATAAACTAAAAACCTCACAATGAAATTGAGGGGGATTTTTCCCAACTTTTAGAGTCATGAATGGGTTATGTGGAGGAAATTTACAATTGAAAAAATTAATTTCATGAATTATTTACATTTATTCAATTCCATTTATGAAGATTTGGTGGGAGATTTATGTGAATCATTAAAGGAGGATCTTATATAGAGCTATGAAATTGAAACCATTTTTTTGGGCTTTTAATTTAGGGTGAAAAGGAATTATATTTTTTAAAATTAACAAACATTACACAAATTTAGTTTCTTGGGGCCCTTTTATAATAAATACCCCCCCTAAAAAGTCATTTTAGAGAGAGAAAAAATCAATAGAAGATTATAGTGGATTCATCCTTTTAATGGAAATATAAATTAATATATTTGTGTGTGAAAAGAATAATAATATCTCTATTTTAAAAAGTAAATTTTAATCACTTTTTTTTGAAATAAAATTAATATCTTCATATGTGGAAGGTAAGAAAAACTAGAAATTACTTATGTAGAAGAAATAACAATAAAAAATTTACATAGAGGGTAGATTTATAGGAAGAATAAACATGATTTATAGAACCATGAAGAAATTAAGTGGGAGGAATATTTGGGTAAAAAACATAGGTGGGGAGTAGTCTATAAAATAAATCATATATGAATGGAAGTATTTGTGTGAAAACATAAATAGAAGTGCATTTGGTGTTCTAGATTTTCAATAGTGATTATTCCTTGAGACCAAGGATTTCATTGGAGTGTCATATTATAGATTTCATGATGCACATAACATTAAAAATTATTGTTTATATGGTAGAAGAATCTATATTGATAAACTAGAAATAAATCCCTTTATAGTAGGGAGTGAAGGAATTGTCAACATGAGTGTCCCTGTAACATCTTAGGTAATGATAAAATAAGTCATTTTCATATTTATTAATATTTATGAATTAGATAGTAATTTTACCTTAAAATATATGATACCTAAAATATAATACCTAACACACAAAAATGAGTTTCTTTTAAATATTGTGTTACAAATAATACTTAGTTATACTGAATAATAATACGATTTTAATATTATTATTTAAATTGTTCATTTTGAAACCTTTTAATAGAAGACTTACATTAAAAATATAATTTTATAATTATATAATTTTTATATGAAAATATAAACTTATATTTTGAAAGAAAAATATAAAAAATTTCTTTGGATCAATTTTGGTTATTTTTTGATGAACTTACATATTTTGATGAATAGTTAATAGTACTGAATTTCAGTTCAAAATTAAATTTTAATACCAATTATTTATATGGTTAAATAAAGTTTCATATTGGTTTTAATGTATAATTAGATCAATTTTATGTAATTTAGACCAATTTAAGTCATTGGAAACAATTTCACATTGAATTTATATATAAATAACATATCAATCTTTTGAATGTTTTTTCATTAAAAACCCACTTTGTTGTCCTGTTTGTAGGATAAAATATAAATTAATTTACGCCACTTTTGTAATTTTAGTTTTTTAAAATGGATTAAATATTTTTAATCAATATTATTAATAATTTATATTAATTTAAACTTAGTTTTTGACCTAAATTATTAATGAAAGTAATTAAAATTAATTAAAGTGATTAAGAAAAAATTGTCTTAATTAATGATTAAACTTGGTAAATAAGTTGTAAATATGGCCCAAATTTTTTTAAAAAAATATTTAATATCCATATTTAGACCATAATATAAATATTGATCTATAATCATTTATATTTAACCCTGTGGGGAAATTTAAAACGTGGGGCTTATCGAAATTTTTTCAAGAATACCCAATGTGTCTTTTTCCCCACTTATAAAAGTCCACCTCTACTCCTCACGTATTCACACCTATCAAGACCCATTATATCATCAAAAACCTTAAAAAATAATCTCAGAACATCCCTGACTCACCATAGATTCATAAATTTGGGGAAAAACCTACCAAAGAATCCGTTTGGTGCAAACCAAAAGGAGTTACCCGAACAAGAGGAAACATTCTTCAATATGAATTCATGTTTTATTTATTTCTCCAACCATTAAATTATTATTACTACATGATGATATAATAAAAATAAGTATAATAAATATACCTATATTTTTTATGCTATGGATTCAACATTTACATAACCACACTTCCATCAAATGGGAAATAAATTCACCATTCATGTACGGTGAACTACTGCCTTGCAAAAGAATGTCGTTTATTTTTCCATTTCCACCTCTCACGATTCATAATTATGATGGAAACAATTTTATATGATATATATGACATTTATGTTTTCTTAATACTTATATAAATGTTATTTAACATATACATTAATGCTTTATATTTTGTGTAAAAACAATAACATCGTTTGTGAATGTGTGAACTACCACCTCCTCAAAGTGACGTGATACATTCACACATTACAGGGAATGTATTAATGATGGGTTAAATTAATAATATGTGATATACATAACATATATATTATATTAATTACATAATTAAATTTTGGGTAATAAAACATATGATTTTCTTTAGAACCCTTTTCACACACACAAAAAGTGATGGCGTCATTTGTGGACGTGTGGAAAATCGCCTCCTCGACGAGATGTGATTCATTTTAAATCACTAGAAATATATATATATATATATATTAGTATATAGGATTAAATAAAAAGTTATTTATGATATATCTATCATTAAATAATGATAAAATTTACTTACCTTCTTTCTATAATGATCATTGAAAAATGGGAACGTTACTCACACGTACGTACGACCTACCGTCTCCAGGATTTTAACATTGGTTCAATTTTCTTAACCATATTTTGTGACTGGTTTTAAAAGTATAAATTATCTATAAATATTATAATTATTTCTTTATTATTACTCTGAAGATTTTTATATAATGACCTATTTTACCATAGTTTACGTACCAAAGTTATTTTTGACAGATACACCAAATATGGTAAAAACAATAGATGAAAAATTAACTATTTAAAAGTTGTATAAAACATTGTAACCTGAGAAATAAAAGTAATGATAAACATGAAAAATTTTCTGAAGTAATTAAATAAATAACATAAGTTTATTATCCAGGAAGATAAAGACACACGTGACAGGTTAGACTTATGGTAAGGAATTTTATCCCAATCTCCTTTCATTAAGGAATTTATTGGTGATATAATCCTTTATTCTTTTATAAGGTGTATATAAAACCCCTTTGAAATTGTAGATCCACAATTTATCTATTCTCATGATATTTAATGTTTTTTTTAATTTACTATTTTATGTGGCTTATAATTTAAATGGTCAAAGTGTTATGGGACACTTTGATTGTTTAAAGATTTAATCCTTTCCTCTATTTAAATATTATTAATATTATTTTAGATATTTATTTATTTGAATGTAAAAGGATTATAAATGAAATTTAATGTTTATTTTTGTATTTGGATTCCACTACAAGCCTTTATTTTTTATAAGAAAAAGAAACCCCTCTTTCCTGTTTTCATGGTATTTTTGTTTATTAAAAATGGGTTTTAAAAGTGGATTGATTGTTTCAATATCTTGAAATGTTTTATTGTGATTTAAAATGAAATTATATGAGTTAAATTTTGAAAATTGAAATTTTTATGCATTATGATTATTTAATGGTACTATGATATACCAATGATGGGTGGTTCTGTGATAAACCAATCACGATTGGGTCTATGATAGCCCTCTAATACATTGGGTATGGAAGTCGGCCATATGGATACTCCATTTGTAATAGAGGCATGTATGGAAGTCAACAACATGTTTATTCTATTTATAATAGTTATAAGTATACTTATGTCCCTAGAAACCATTATACTTATTCTATTCTTTCTATTGATTTTATAGTAATCTTATAATTACAAACAAAAGGTAAGAAATGATCTTATTTTGAAAGGAATGTATTTACAAATTATTAATGTTGAAAAGTATTTCTTTATGATAAAATTTTAATGGGGTTTAATTTTTATCAATGGACTAAGAGTTTAACTCTTTTTATATCCATTACTGATATTTTTATGATCATACTAAGTTTTTTAATGTTTTTTATAGGACATAAGGATATGTATGGGATTTGAAGAATTCATGTTGAATGTCATGAATAATTTCATTAACGTGATCATTATTTATTTTTATGTTTTTGATTATGTGAAAAATAGATAACATTTGGAGGTGTCCACATTGAATTTTATGGTTTTGTTATGTATTAGTTATGTTTTAATTTTATAAAACACTAAACCAAAAAATATACGCAATGTTAAATAAATTTAAATCATTAATTTAACTCAAGATTATTTAATGTTTTATGGTAGGGGCCATATAGTCCCCATGAAGTTACTTTAATAATCCCTGAACTCAAATGTAAAGTTAGTAAGAATTATGTTATGTGACCATTCAAAAAATATACTAATAAAAAAACTAGAGAAACTAAATGGAATTTTGAACATCAACACATCATTGGTGTGTTCTCCAAGAATATATCCCTTAATAATGAACCAAATAATTCTTTCTAACTTGTTTTAGTTTCTATATATGTGATTACGGTGGACATGAAATTAATTATTAAATTTTTAACAATTTCTTACCAACTTGATAATAAGATCCAATGATATGTGGAAAAAGTTTAAACACTAATTCTCCACTTAATAGGTTGTGTTTGGGTCTCTTGTATAAAAAAGTGGTATTAGAGCCAGATTTTATAGGAATTAAATATGTTATCGAAAGAATATCATTATAGAGAATACAATGAATTAAATTGTTGTACCCTCATTCAATGGTTTCAATTACTAGATCTAGAATAATAGAATGAGATCAAATTTTTGATCATTTTAGATTTATGTTTTCTTAGATACTATACTTTGAGTATATGTAAGTGATGTTTCAGAATTTTTTATCACTAAAGTATACATACAGATGGTTGATGTGAATATAAATTCTCATCATTCCTTATCTAGAGATCTATAAAACAAAATTTATATGATGTTGATGATCTGGACTAGTTCTTAGCTCATATTGGATAAGTTTTCCAATATATATGTGGGTAAAATAAATGTTAATAAGGCCATATTCACATTCTAAATAGTAATTTTGATGATTTTAAAATTACTATGGTGAAAATGATTATGGATTATTTAACTAAATAATTGAGTTTGTTAGGGATATGTAAGGATTTAGTGAAGAGAAAAATGATCTAGAGACTGTGAAAAGGATCATGAGAAGGTTTCCAACTATTTATAATCAGAATATATGAGTTCCTAAAGAGATGAATTTAAAAATTCATTTATTGGATGTTCTACAATGTAGTTTGGTTTCATATTAATTTCATGTATATCCATAATGAACATTAAATCAATTAAATAATGAGGAATTTTTTAAATATATGGTGAAGCATAACAATGTTGAAGGAGGATATGAGGAATACTATATAAGGAATGAATTTCTATCACCCTTTGAAAGGAAATTCAAGAGAGTAAATGGTAGGTTCAAGGAAACCTACCATTGACATGTTTTCAATGTGGTGACATTACGTAGGTTATAATAAAGCTCCCAAGGATATTTTACTATGATTAAGATTAAAGATAACCCATATAGAGTCCATGAAGGAAATTCATAATAAAAGTTTCTTCAAAACCATGGAATTCATCAAAAAATTGGTTTTTGAGGAAGATCTTAGCATGAATAGAAGAATATGATGATTAAGATTATTTTGATGAAGTATAATCATAATTTAATTCATAAATAAAAGTTGTTATTATGGATAAAATTAGATAGAGAAATTTTAAATGGAAGATAGAAATTGAACCAATGGTATTTTTGATCTCAAGGTAGAACTTGAGATATATTTTGAAGAGATCAGTGTTCAAAGGAAGAAAATAAAAATATTAGTGGATTGTTGAAAAAATATTATGAATATGTGAATCCTATCAAAGGTAAAATTGAGCGATTAGAAAAGGAATTAGAAGGTAAATAATCCAATAAAATAAACATAAGAAATGTAAAAGGATTAAAGATGAATACCAAAGAAAAGTATAAAGAGATTTCTGAACATAATTATTTCTTAATGGATCAAACCAATAAGGTTGAATCCCTTGAAGAAGAGGTGGTTACTTTGAAGAAAAAAATTGAATTAGAAATGAAATCATGTGATCCAAATTTGAAGTGGTAGTTCAAAAATTTATCAGATGAAAAATTATAAGAAAGGGCCACGAGAGGCTCAGGAGCTGTTGAGAAAGTGCTGAATGATAAATAAACAAAGTAAATGGGTAAAATTGGATTTGTATTTTAAACTAAGACATAAAAAATATGTGCAATTATAGCTTAGAATAATTGGTAGTATAAGGTTATATATATTGTTTTTGACATTGATTCGTCAAAAGTAGTAATAATGGAAACTTAGAACAATGGTAAGTAGAAGGTTGATGACCGTCATAACTATTTGATGGTTAATAAACAACTGAGGAGTTATTTGAATGTTAGAGACATGTGTAGGGATGAATATGATATTTCCTATTATTTTGTGGATATATTGGACACACCATGTATTATTGTAAAGAGTTTAAGATCTTTCTAAACGGAGAAGCACCCAGAAGTTCTAAAAGTATAACAAGACGATATCCTTCATAGTAAATAATAAACCATGTATATTTTTATTTCATTAATTTTTATAATTTTGTGCATAATGTTTTTGATTTACGGAAAAGAAGAAGTGTAAAATATCATCATGAACGTAAAACATGGATGAATGTAAGACAACCTAAACAGATTTCATTAGAAAATATGTTCTCTCCAATGTAATAAGAATAACATTATGATTATGTAGCCAATGTTAGAGATAAATATTAGAGACCATATTACGTATCAGTAATATTTATATTATCTTGAAATGAGATAAAGTCTAATTGAATCACATCCTGGATAAAATTACTCTAAAATCAATAAATAATTGTATCACATGGATCCTTTATAGTTTGTTTTTATCCTACCTAACTGCGAACATGATCAATAAGAAAAATGTGAAGGTAAGAGTTAATGGATTTGTTTTCTACTTTCCAATGAATATGCCTTGAATATTAAGGTATGTTTTAAGACCTTATTGATATGTAATGAGATAAATAATAAAGAAGATATCTATATAGATATCTTTGGACACAACCTCGTGAGTGTGAGTTAACTCTATGACTCTATACTCGAGGTTACATTTGTTCAATAGGGTTTCTTAATAAAAGTAATGTCTAGGAACTCTCTCATGAATGGAAGGAGGAAAATGGTAAACTATACAAGGTGGATTATAAAGAAAACATATGTATCTTTATAGAGGAATAAGATAACAAAGTTTTGTTCCAAATGCTAGGCCACTTTCACCATCAAATCGTAGAGAAATTATCCCTGATAATACATATATCGGACATTTCAAACCTAAAATGAGATCTTGTGAATATTTTTAAAATATTTTCTGAAATTATTTCCAAAAAAGTAAAAAAAGGGAATTCAATCTAGTTTATATGGTCTATACCAATGTATGTGGTCTAATAAATCATATAGACACACATGAAGTGTGGTATTTTATCATTTTTGTTGATTATTATTGTTGAATGACATGTATTATGTTCTTGAATATAAATAATGTTGTCATGTAGTGTATTAATGGGATATTGAAGAATATAAAGAAATGAGACCATAAACTCAATAAATTTTTTTGATATGATAATGAAATCAAGTACACATCCATTAAGGTGGAAAACTACCCCAAGAAACATGCTATCAATAATGAGGTGTCTTCTATGAGAACTCCTCAATATAATGCAGTTTTATAATGTAAAAAATGGTAAATAATATTTCCACAACAATTCTTATTGAGAGAGGAATCTCATTACAATATTAGAAGGAGGAAATATAAGTCATTTTGTAATCTCAAAATCAAGAATTAATATAGACTATGTTAGAGATGATACCATTTGAAATGTTTCATTGAAGGAATCCCTCACTAAAAACATTCAAGTATTTAGAAGTAGATAATATATCTAGAATAAAGTGATAAGTCGTGGAAAGTATATTGATGTGAAAAATGAAAAAGTATTTTTATGATATTAAAGAATGAGTATATCCAAAAAATTATATAACAATAATATTAATAAAATTATTGACTGTAATGTTGTCATGTTCATTAAGGTGATAGTTGTAAATAAATAAATAATTTTAAAATTTGATGAATTATGTGATGAATATGATTAAGATGGTATAAATTATAAAGTAGTAAAAAGTTCCCCAAAATGATGAAGATTATGAGGATGAATCGTAGGAGGATATAATTAATGAAGATGGATAATCAATATCTTATAAGGTAAAATGGATAATGGAATTTTATCCATCCAATATAATTTGAGTTATATTATCACCATCCTAAACAAAAATTTAGAATAATGTAAAGAATGTTTCTCTTTTATTAATTATGGAATCAACATCATTTGAGGAAGTGGAAAAATATGATTCATGGGTTAGAGCCAATAATGATGTATTGGATCAAATTGATCAGAATTAAACTTGAGAGCCTGTGGTGAGGCCTAAACATCATAATAGGGTCAATAGAAAGTGGTTCATTAAGAATAAATTAGATGAGAATGGAAATGCGATTGAAAAAGGTATTTTCGGTGTGGAAATTATATACATAAATTGATGGAATTTATGTGGAAGAGGCTTTCCTATTAATGGATCAACTTGAGTTAATCAGTCTCTTTTTAGCTGTGGAAATTCAAAAAGGATTTACGATTTATAATATTGATGTAAAAACAATATTCTTGAATGGTGTATAGAAAGAGGAGGTTTATATTGAATAGTTTTTGGGATTCTTAATTGTTAATGAATACACTAATGGTTGCAAGTTATATAAAATACTATGAGGTTATAAAAAACACTATAATAATGGCATTCATGGATAGAATCATATTAAAAGAAGTTGGAATTCAAAGGTGGTGATGTTGATCATAACCACCATGTGAAAACATCTAAAAAAGAATATTTCATGATTCTCATTTACATGGATGTTTTCATATTTGGTAGAACAAGGAAAAGTTCTATGGAGGGGTTTTCTAATCTCATTAGGTTAGAATTTAAAAGTCTCATGATTGGGGAACTTATATACTTTTTGGTGATGTAAGTGGTTTAAAAATAGAAATCCATCATTATCTCTCAATCTAAGTATGAAAGAGAGCCACTAAAGAAGTTCGATATACAAGAATCCAAAACAATGTTAAATCTGATTATGGTTGGAACCATTCTTCGGAAGAAAAATGATGTGAAAAATACGGAGCCTACTATGTATATGTGAATAAATGATACTTTATTATATTTAACGGAAAATTATCAGTATATTATTTACTCCAGATATTTTAAAAACCATTTACAAATTTATCTAAAGGTGTATAATCTTATATAAGTAAAATAGATCCTGAAATATATCCAAAGAAAATAAATTTTGGATTATTCTTAGTAGGAAAGGGTAATTAATTATTAAATTTTTATGATGCAGACATGACTGGTGATGTAGTAGACCGAAAGTCCACAAATGGGGGGGGGGGGTTCATTATTTAGTGGAAATAAATGCATAGGATATATGATTAAAAATCAAGAGAGAAAATTTGTAGAATAAAATTATTATAATATATATTAGTAAAAAAATCTTGAATTCAACTTGTATAGATGAAGAATAAATTGGTGGATACTAGTGAATAAGTGAAACACGCTATGGTGATATTTTGTGATAAGAAGAGTACAATTCAACTCATGAAAAATCTTATTCAACATTATCATACTAAATATATTGATATTATATATCACCTTAACAAATGAAGGGGGAGAAATGAGGGATCATAATGAAGTATGTTTGAATAAATCAATATGTGGTAGTCATCATGACTAATAATTTGTCTAGTCAAGTATTTAATAATCATTTGTTTAAATAAGGTGTTCAAAAACCTCCCAAAACATAATATGGTTTGGATATTCCACTCTCCCCATTTTAATATTTTAATTTAAATGATTTTTTAGTCTTTGGAAGGTTCCTCACCATTAGGTGTATTATCAAATGGGGAGAATGACAATGATGTTGGTTAAACTCAATGAAAAATATGTAAGTGGTGATATTTAGAAAAAATGGGGGAGATGATCCTTATTTTTCTAACAAGTAGATTTAATGATAAATTCTCTCATTAAGGGGGAGTACATGGTGTTATATTTAGGGGAGATTTTATTTGTGGGGAATGAAATTTTTATGACCATAATTATAGGGATGTTCTATAAAATTCAATACTTTAAAGGGTTTTAATGAGTTATATAATGATGTAAAAAATACTATATTGAACTCTAGTTTTATATAATGGCAATTTATCACATATAATTATAGTGATATTTGAGTAATTATATTTCTATATGGATATAGAAAAATTTATTTGTTTGACTAAATTTTACTTAGATATCCAACAAACCAAAAAGGGGAGAATGTTGTAACCAATGATATTAATGATAAAGGATTACTGTAAGGCGATAGATTTTATCAAAACCTTCCATTTTAATTTAACGAGTGTTGTGGGAGTTTGAGGATGTTTATCAGTAGAATTATGGGTGAGGTGTAGAGTTTGGTTTATTTCCATAGAGAATCAATGCACAAAGGTTTTCTTGTGTCATGGGGGTTGTATAATAGTGTGACGGTGTGTCATGGATTGGGAAATACTCCATGGTAGTTTGGAACAACACTGTATTGGGTTGGAAGTATCATTAGGACATGACTATATTTAGTAAATTCATGGATATTCTGAAATGAATTTTGGTAAAGTGTGTAACCCTTATGTTTAAATGAACCATTATGTATAGATATATAAATCATAAGTATTACTTTTCCCACTTTTCTTGTCACCATTTCATGTATGTCCATTGCACCATGAATACCTTGAGGTTGAGTTCTTTAGTTCTTCCTATTTGGAATTAATTATGATGTGGGGGTATGTAACACCCGAGACTTTTATGTTATATAAATCATCAAAGGAATATTTTTCTACACATAACACTTTCTTGGCTTTCTTTAAACTAAATCGCGACCTTCCTCGATAGCTTGCATCATACGCAATACCGAGTTTCACTAAACAATGATATGCTATTAAAATATTATTAAAACTACCCGTTATGAATAGTAATAACAACTTTTTGAAATTTTATAAATTTTATTTTTCAAAATGGACTTCATTTTTGAATTTGGAATATCGAAATTAGCCTAGGGTGAAATTTTGGTATTTTTCTGAAAAATTTCAATTTTTGATGAATAGTGAAACCACTAAGTGGTAGTTAAAAAACTGAATTTTTCATAAAACTTAATTTTACCACTTCTGTGAGTGGAATTTCGAAAATCCGAGAGACACGGTTGATGTCAGTAAGTAAAATGTGATTCAATGAGATGAAAATAATTTTTTCGTGAATAGTAACTTTTTACTTTTTTTACCACGGTTAAAAGTAAATAGGGCAGTTAAGGGTAAAAATGATATTATTATTACCCTAACACATGTCCTAATTCTATTGGACAAGTGTAATTCGACCAAAAACAACCTTAGGAATAAAATATGACCATTGAGGCCCACTTGGATTAGATTAGGACATTTATTATTAATTTATTTAAAGAAGGGTTAAAATAGTTAAAATCAAAGTTTAATAAGTAAATGATTTTTAATATGGGGTTATACATAAGAAATCTAAAAAGATTTACTACATAATTATATTTTATTTGTAATTTTTAGACATTAAATAATTTAATTTATTTATGACACAAAGATGATGCCGTAATTATCTTATTAATGAAATATTCACATAATTGATGTTATAAACACCAAAATAAATGTAATTTGACACTTTTTATGAATTACACTACTTTTCTACGTTAATATGACATGTAGGTATTGATTTAATTAACTTTTTTTGAACTTATAATTCTGTTATGATTTTCAAAAAAATCAATTACTAAATAGTGTCAAAATTGACATAAAATAGTTTTTAAAACAAATATTATATTATTAATTGTTATTTTATTCCTAAAAATCTAATTTTCGGCCAAATTACTTAGATAAGGTTATATATATTATTAATAAACAACTTGGGGTTCGTTTGGCTTGATATAGTAAGTTTATTAATCTTATAGTATAAGAACACAAGAAGACACGGTAAAAGTAAAATTATTTAACTTAATGTTAAATCTAAATGATAAGGTTAAAATAGGAACCTAAACTTGTCTAAATTCTATTTTATGAGAGGATTTAGACCCATCCTCACCTTATCCTCGAAATAAATCAATTTGGAGCTATTTAAAACCGAACTTGACTTTATAATAAAATAATATTTTTAGTTATTCCAAAGGTGCCCCTCTCCTCCTTTATAAAAGGACACCTCCTCCCTCTCTTCCTCACACCACTTTGAGCCTTCAAGCTCGGCCACCCCTGCCACTTTCTCCTCTCCACTTACCTAGAGACATCCTAGAGGTTCTGGTCTTCTTCAAAGACCTATTTTTGTGCCCTAAAAGGAGGTCTCAAAGAAGCACTTCAAAGAAGAGGTAATGTCCGTTACCGATTCTTTCATCTTTATTTCTTCTTCCACTTCTTCTTCTTTAGTTGTTTCATTATGAAGTAATAACATCAGTATCACTCCTATAATTATATGTTATTATAAGTATGAAACAACCCTATTTCACCATCTATCCATCCTACGGAAAAAGAAATCACCGCGCGTGCGTACGTACGGAATACCGTCTCCACGCCATGGTGTAGTCTATTACCCCCCACCACCTTACTTGGATGGGTATAATGGTGTAAATAATAACTATATATGACTATTATAAAGTGATACTAATTCTGAAATAGTATACATACACTCCAATACAATTCCACGATCATAGGAACGATATCATCACTCGTGCGTACGTACGGAATACAGTCTCCACGATGTGATGCGACTCATTCTACATGATCTTCATTTCATAATGATTATATAAATGAATTGAATGAATTCATATGATATATATTACACTAATACAATTCTGGAAATGAGGTATCTATAACCTAAAGATAAGAATAAGAATTTATTCGACAAAACACGCATAAGAACAAAAAGTTATAAACACCCGAATAACAAGTAGCAATGAAATATTACTACTAAGAAGCTAAGAATATGACCATATATGATATCATAACAATAATTATGATTCTGTAATAAGTCAATAACAATATTTAAATCATTATACAGGAGGTTCCGACACGTACAAAGCATATTGGACCTAAGGTAAGGGAAATATCACAATCTCATTTTTATCCGAGATTGTTTATACTTTAGTATTTACTGGGGTGTATTTTATCATCCACATCCATGTTTCCTCAATATGTAATATTATTTCCATCCACCTACAATTTTTTAAATCCAATTTTACCCTTTTGTGAGTTTTTAGTAAAGGATATGAAAGGAATCTTTTGTCGTTTTTCGTACGAGGTACTTTTTGAATTTTCTGACAAAAGTTCGAGAAGAATGTTTTTTTAACTTATACGGCATGAATGGATTTTTAAAACAAAATTTCCAAGAATCTTCCTTTACAAGTTTTCATGTTTATTTTTAATCAAATTCTTTTATTTTAAAATTTTATGACATGTTAAGAAAGGAAAAATGTTTTTGAAGTAGAAAGGATATTTTCCTCAAGAATGGAGTTCAAGTGTTTTATCAAAATTATTTTCCATCTAAGATAATGTAGGGTTCTGATTCTATCCCTATCATTACATTGATTTGATTATTTTGTGATGGAATTATTTTTATTAATTCATTTATCTTATATGAATTGTTTTATGATGTCACTATGTTTAAGAATTCCATTTTTATTACATGGGTTATGCAATGATGTATGATTTATGCTTTTTGTGGAACACATAAGAATGGTTTCATTATGAGATGGGTGGGACCTATATCTCCCTCCAATGCATTGGGTAAAGATTTTATATCTCATGATATAGACATGGATGGAATGGTAGGTTATACCGGTTCAGTGAAACAGGACTGAAACGAGGGTGACTCGGTTCAGAAATGGACTTTGTCCACTAAGATAGTCTTGGCAATGAGTCTTGACTAACAAGAAATGATTCTCTATGATTATGTGTGTATGCCAAAAAGTTTCATGTTTTAAGTTATGATTATTGGGATTAAATTTCTCTTCTATGATTTATCCCATGTTATGATATTATGATCTCTTTTGCAGGTTAAGATTTCCAAAATGTTATGTTCTTATGAATATGATGTGATTGATATTTATTTTGTTTATCCTTACTGAGCATTTGAGCTCACCCTTTTGTATGTTTTATTTCCCCAGGCCAGGAAGAAGGTTATTAAGTAGAATATGCCAAAAAGGGACTCTAGATATGATGAAATAAATAGGAGGCAAAGTAGATGATTTATGAACCAGTTGTTTATGTTTCCCAGTTTCTAAATACACTATACCTATACGGTCCTTTCTTGGTTTTATTATATGTTGTAATAAGTGTGCTTCAATTATTATGTAATAACAATTTATGTAAAGTATGGGTCATTATAGGGTATGGGTCATGTCATGACGTTGGTCTATATTTGGTCGGGATAAGGAAGATGACCATAAATCATGTCATGATCCCTAGTGGTTTGGGTGTGGCAGAGTGACACCCTTAGATATAAGGTGAACCTCCTTCTTCTCAATAAAGAAATAATCATTTACCACGAGATAAGGGGGGAATTTCATTGGGATATTTCACTAAAATATTTGTGTAACGCCCCGACCCTAGTTACCCAGAGTCGGTGCATTATTACATTACATTGGCATGATCACAAGAAAGATCAAATCTCAAAAGACCGATTGGTTTAGTAGCCTTGGAAACACTAGATATATTAATAAAGTTTTACATTACATCATAAAAACTACAACAATATAGTCTCCATATTCCACACTCATATCCCCACATACTATCCCTGCAGGTCATTCACAATTTACTTCTTCATACCCTCGGAAAAATAAAACATAGAAAAGGGGTGAGCTCAAATGCCCAGTAAGGATAACAATATAGCAGAAACTTTTATAAATAAGAATAAACATAAAGGCAATGTATAACTAAAACAAAAGCCTTTTAATCTTGAACTTCAACATAGTATGGAAAAAATAAAATGAAATAATGTCATTCACTTAATCACATGGATATTCTACTAATCGAATAATCACATGCAATATCAATAACCACTTTCATAATGATGGAATGCATAATTCCAGACTATCAAAACCACATAGCCAAGACCTCATTCCAAGAATAAAAATAAGATATTTCCAAGCCCTTGTGCAAAGAAACTAGTTTGTCTCATGAGACCTACCGATGCTTCGAGGAGCTATAGAGGGCTCCACCCGTCACATATTAAGTCCAATGCATTCCCATATGAAAAGGTTTAAACATAACATAAACATTCGTATTAAAACTAGCATACGAAATGTCAATACTTTCACCATAAACTATTAATGGTATAAAAATAGCACATCCACAGTCAAACATATCACAAAACCTTTAATACAATACAAAATTTTTGTATCATAGTAAATCAACTTCAAATAAGCATAAAATCCACCAAAGGATGTTGACATAGATGAAATCAAAAATCTTTTTTGAGAAATATCACTTTTTATTTTGAAATCATTTAAGATTCATATATTTATAAAATAAATCAATTTCTTTGAAAATATTCTTATAAGATTGTAAGGGAAGCTTCAACGATTTTATAACGGCGGAAAATAACCGCACCCGCCGTATAAGTTAAAAAAACATTCTTACCTTAATTCTGTCGAAAAGGTTAAAAAGCACCTTGTTTGGAAAACGATGGAAATATTCCTTTATAAAACTCTTATAAAAGTCAAACAAGGGTATAAATGAATTTAACCCATATTATTTTAAATATTAAACATGTTTTGAAATACATTTTTAAGAAACATGGATGTGGATGATAAAGAGATCCCAGTTGATTATTACGTATAATCAACCTTGGATAATGAAGAGATTGTGAAATAACCCTTACCTTGTAATTTTCCTTAGATGGGGTAGGTTAACCTCCTGTATAATAGTGAAATAATTGTTATTAAATTATAAAAGAATCATATACATTCATATGATATCATATATGATCTTTTAACATTGCTTTGTTAATAATATCTTCGTATTATCATCGTTTCAGGTGTTAACTTACTCGTTTTCTTTTATATGTTTTGTTACATAAGAAGTTTTTGTCATGGATAGGTTGTATATTTTTCATATACATAATTATATCATGTCCTTAAACATTATTTTTAAATCATCAAATGATTATTATACTTGAATGGATACGATGGAGAATGAATCTCATCGCGTTCGTGGAGACGGTAGTCCGTACGTACACACGAGCGACAATATCATTCTTTTGACATTAAAATAATATATAAATGGATGGTATATCATATATACATAATCATTAAAAAGTTATATTTATTATTTAAATTAGTTACACATCATTATTATACCCATCCAAATAATAATATATTGAATAACAATTACACCACGACGTGGAGACGGTAAGCCGTACGTACGCACGTATGGTGACTTGTTATTCAAAGGGTGGATAGAATACTGAATATGGTTGTTCCATATTTACAATAACATCACCGTATATATATTATACTGGAGTTATTATTTCATAATGGTAATAACAAAGGAAGAAGAAGTGGAAGAAGAAAGGAACTTGGAAAAGGGTGGTGAAATCATTACCTCTTTTTCGGGTTCTTCATTTTGATTTGATCAAAATGGCTCATTAGGTTGGATTTCTGATCAAAATAAGGCCTCTAGGTTGTAGTGAGGGAAGTTGGGAGAGTATTTGGGCAGATTTTGGCCGAACCAAATTGCTTTGAAGGTGTGAATAAATGAGAAGGAGGAGTTCCCTTTTATAAGAGGTGTGAGGGGTACCTTTGGAAAAGCTAGAAATATTAATTTATAATAAATTCATATTCGGTTTCTAATGGCTCCAAAGTTGATTATTTAAATGTTAAGGTGGGGATAGGTAGAAAAACATTCAACCAATAGAATTTAGACAGGTTTGGGTTACTATATTAACCTTATCTTTAAGTATTAACTCTTAGTTAATTAGTTTGACATTTACCATGTCACTTTGTATTTTTATATTATATAGGTAATAAACAGACTATATACATACAAGAGACCCCCCAAGTGGTATATTAATGATACAAATATCATGATATAAGTCTCTTGTCCGAACCTTATATTTTTACGAATTTAATATCAATTAATAATATTATAGTTTTTTTTAAAAATCTTTTATGTCAATTTTGACACGATTGAATAGTTGATTTTTGTCAAACTCATACCAGAATGATTACTTCGAAAAAAGTTAATTAAATCAATCCTAATATGTCATATTATCCTAGAAAATTATTTTAATTCATTAAAAGTCTCAAATTATATTTATTTGGGTATTTATAATATTATTTATTTTAAATGTTCACTATTATGGTAATTACTGCATCATCATTGTGTCATAAATAAATTAAATTATGTAATCTATAAAAATTATAAATAAAATATAATTATGTAGGAAATATTTTTATATTTATAAACAATATTTATAGTTGAAATCCCAACATATATAACCCTATGGAAAAAATTGTTTTGCTAAAAGATATATGCTTGTGTCATTTTTGTATTCATTTTAACTTAATTAAAATAAAGTGTCCCTATCACCTACAAGTGGCTCCATGGGGTCCCAAAATCGACCCAAAGATGCCTATGGTCGAACATTTATCAACCAATAAATCTAGGACATGTTTTAGGGTAATTTAGTATTATTATAATATTATTTTTTAACCCGTATTTACCGGATTTATCCTTAACCATGGTAAATAAAATATTTACAAAGTAATTATTCAAAATGTCTAAAAATAAAAGTTAACTATTTACACAATTTGAACATCCTGATTCCAAATATGGAATCCATTTTTACACATTCAAAACATAGAAGTGGAAGAAATTAATTTAAAATTAATTCCCATTGTTAAAACAAAAAGCGTGTTTTTAAGAGATAATAACTATCAAAAGATTGACACTTGTTTATGTCCGGTTTAATTGTAAAATTATGTCCAATGACCAATATTATATTAAATGGTAAAACTATATTCTAAATATTCTTTAAAACCACTAAAATTCACAATTTATCACTATTAATTATTTTGATTAAACAAGTTGTTTTTAATTAAAATTTAGTAATTTTCACTATTCATCAAAATATTAAAGTTTTCCGAAAAGTACCAACATTTCACCTTAGGATAAATTTGACATTACGAATCCAAAAATGAAGTACATTTTAAAAAATAAAATATATATAATTTCCAAAAGTAGGTATTACTATTCATAACGGCTAGTTTGATTGGTTTTGGTGTGTTAGAACTCGGTGTTGCGTACAACACACGCTATCACATTATTTAAAGAGAAGCGTAACGTGGAAGCTTGGGATGTTTCATTGTAAATTTTTGATGTCCCCATTCTAAAAAGTAAATTTATTTAGTCAAATTGAATATATAAAAGTTTAAAATATTGGATTTAAAAAGGGTTCAGTATTAAAAGTTGGTAAAAGTGCCATACTGAAAATGAATTTGTTCTTACATTATGTCTAAGAAACTCATAATATGGATTCTAAAATTATAAGGATTATATAAAGTTTAAAATTTAGTAAATACTATTCATAACCTCTTTTGAACGTCTTTTTTGGTAAGTCATGGTGCGCTTTAACTTGGTGTTGCGTGTAGTGCAAGTTATTGAATTATTTTGAAGAAATAACACACTATGAAATCTTGGGGTGTTAAATTCTCCCCTACTTCAATAAATTGCGTCCTCACAATTTGAAATAGTTCTTCAAAAATAAAAGGTTGAAAATAGATAATATCTTTGTGGGAAAACCCACATCAGAAATTGGGTTACTAAAATTTAGTCTTAATATGAGGAAAAGAGAAATGAAAGGGTCACCACCAAATTATGATCTCGATTAGGAGAACATTGGTGGCAATTAGAGACATATAATTGGAGGAAAAATGTAAATATTTATAGGTATTAATTGAGGTCATCAATCACTAACAAGTGTAAAAATGAGTTCCTTAAATTCATCAATTTATGATGATTTGAAATACCATCAGTTTAACAAAATATGGGGTATTAGGATAACACATTTCTGGTTTTAGGATTCCTTAAATAAAGTATAATAAATAATTCCTTCATAGAATAAGAGAAGAAGAAAAATATATTCGTGACAAGTAGAGTTCCATCCTTTAACTAATTTCTCCCACAAACTCATCTTTCACTCTAAAAGATATTAGAACGTAAAAAAATATTCTATTTATCCTATTTGTATAGGGTTAAAAAAAATGAATTTATAATTCATCTAGAAGAACCATTAAAAAAAGAAATTATTCAAACCAGGACGTCACGTGGGTCAGTGGTAGGTGATACACCCTTTTCGCCCTTCGGTTGTCGGTTCAAGTCTCGTGGCCTTGCCGGACGTGAAGGGTTGCCGCCCGACCTCCGGGATGTCCTTTTATGGCAATCCAAAATAATCCAAACTAGAACTATCCAAAATACTTCAGTCCAAAATTTATAAGGAAGGTAAACACAATGAAGATCCTTTTTTTTGCATAATAACATGTGATCACCTTCATCATGTATTCTTTTAAAACACTACAACATCCTGAATTATCATAAAACCTTATTGATTACATTTATGATCCCTTATTCCTTATAGAATAATAGATATACTCCTTCAATCCAAAAATGCTGTAAACCCCAACAATGATGGAATATACAAATCATTAATCAGTTTCAAGGTAGTCAAGAATATCCAATATAATTTATCCAAAACAATAATGTATTATTCTAAAATCACTACCTCGGTATCAGAACCATATTATGGTTTATCTTTCTCTCAACCATATATTTTCCAAAAATTTAACCTGCTATTGAGTCACTTTTGTTTGTTCCACACAATCTCAAGTCCATAATGAAATAGTACTGCAGTACAATCCTTATATATTCCATAATTATTATAACAAGTACATTGTTGATACAACACTAAAATGACATAATCAACATAAGAATTGTAATCATTCCTATTCATCTGTGGTAGTATAATAACTTGATTATTATCCAATAACATCATTTGAGGCATTGTCTGATGACTGAGACATAGGTTCGCGTAGTGTCCAAACTCCTTGCAAATGAAGCATTGTAAATTTGAAACCATTTTCTTACCCTTGCAGTCACGTACTTTGTGCCCTTTTCCTCCACACTTATAACAAACTCCCATTCCTTTCAGGAAAGTTCCAGGGTGTTTCTTTCCATAGTTATCACATATGGGAAAATTCTTCTTTTCCCTCTTCCCTTTATCCATCTTTCTCTCTTCCATCCTTTTCTTCTCTCTCTTTCTTTTAAAGCCATTGGACTCAGTAAAATCTTTACTTATCTTATCAACAGATGATATTATTTCATCATATGATGATAATACATGCGAGACTATTTCTCTTATAAATTTTGGCTTAAGACCATGAAATATATGATCATTCTTTCTCTTTGTATCATGTGCATTGCTGGAGTTCTCATTCCTTCTACTGGGCGCCATTTCTAAACAATGGCATACACTAGATTAGTTTATGAATAACAATACCTAATCCCAAACTTGTAAAACACATAAAATAAATTAAATAGATTATGGATATAATCCATAATCATAAAAATGTATCCTTTGAGGAAGTATATAATCATAAACCTTTCATAATGATTTGTAAAGAAAATGAGAGTTATCCTAAGCATATCCCCTGGGAGTGTCGTAACCAAGAGTGTAGCAAGGCCCGTTATCGTGCACCAGTTCCTGTTCGAGTCTAGCTCAAAGCGGTGTTTTCGGGTTTTACCCCTAGGTACATCTGTGCCAGAGCCGCCTCTACCTGCTCGTATCCAGACAGGGATGTATTTCTCGGAAAACTCACAAAATCACTACAATACCAAAATTCTAGGAAGTTCTTCTATACTAATCCTCAAAGTTCATCTTAGGTCTACATGATCTAATTAGAGTTTATCTAAATCTAGCTTCCAAGGATTGTTCTAAACTTTCTCTGATACCAACTGTAACGCCCCGACCCCAATTACCCAGATTCGGTGCATTATTACAGAACATTGGAATGATCAAAAGAAAGATCAAATCTCGCAAGACCGATTGGATTAGTAGACTTGGAAACACTAGATATATTCATAAAGTTTTAAATTAAATCTTAAAAACTACTACAATATAGTCTCCATATTCCACACTCATATCCCCAAATACTATCCCTGCAGGTCATTCATAATTTACTTCTTCATACCCTGGAAAAAATAAAACACAGAAAAGGGGTGAGCTCAAATGCCCAGTAAGGATAACAATATAGCAGAAAATTTCATAAATAAGAATAAACATAAAGGAAATGTCTAACTAAAAAAAATCCTTTTAATTTTGAACTTCAACATATTATGGAAAAAATAAAATGAAATAATTCCATTCACTTAATCACATGGATATTCTACTAATCGAATAATCCCATGCAATATCAATAACCACTTTCATAATGATGGAATACATAATGCCAGACTATCATAACCACATAGCCAAGGCCTCGTGCCAAGACTACAAATATGATTTTTCCAAAGCCTTGTTCCAAGACACTAGTTTGTCTCATGAGACCAACAGATGCATCGAGGACCTATAGCGGGCTCCACCCGTCACATATTAAGTCCAATGCATTACCGTATGAAAAGGTTTAAACATAACATAAACATTCGTATTAAAACTAGCATACGAAATGTCAATACTTTCACCATAAACTATGAATGGTATAAAAATATAACATCCATAGTCAAACATATCACAAAACCTTTAATACAATATAGAAGTTTTGTATCACAGTAAATCAACTTCAAATAAGTATAAAATCCATCAAAGGATGTTGACATAGATGAAATCAAAACTCTTTTTAGAGAAATATCTCTTTTTATTTTGAAATACTTTAAGAGTCATATATTTATAAAATAAACCATTTTCTTTGAAAATATTCTTATAATATTGTAAGGGAAGCTTCAGCGATTTTATAATGGCGGAAAATAACCGCACCCGCCATATAAGTTAAAAAAACATTCTTACCTTAATTCTGTCGAAAAGGCTAAAAAGCACCCTGTTTGGAAAACGATGGAAATATTCCTTTATAAAACTATTATAAAAGTCAAACAAGGGTATAAATGACTTTAACCCATATTCTTTTAAATAGTAAACATGTTTTGAAATACATTTTTAAGAAACATGGATGTGGATGATAAAGAGATCCCAGTTGATTATTACGTATAGACAACCTCGGATAATGAAGAGATTGTGAAATAACACTTACCTAGTACTTTCCCTTGGTTGGGGTAGGTTAACCTCCTGTATAATAGTAAAATAATTGTTATTAAATTATACAAGAATCATATACATTCATATGATATCATATATGATCTTTTAACGTTGCTTTGTTAATAATATCTTAGTATTATCGTTGTTTCGGGTGTTAACTTACTCATTTTCTTTTATATGTTTTGTTACATAAGCCATTTTTTTCATGGATAGGTTGTATATTATTCATATACAGAATGATATCAAGTCCATAAACATTATTTTTAAATCATAAAATGATAATTATACTTGAATGGATACGATGGAGAATGAATCTCATCGCGTTTGTGGAGACGGTAGTCCGTACGTACGCACGAGCGACAATATCATTCTTTTGATATTAAAATAACATATAAATGGATGGTATATCATATATAAAGAATTATTAACATGTTATATTTATTATTTACATGAGTTACACATCATTATTATACCCATCAAAATAATAATATATTGAATAACAATTACACCACGACATGGAGACGGTAAGCCGTACGTACGCACGTATGGTGACATGTTATTCAAAGGGTGGATAGAATACTGAATATGGTTGTACCATATTTATAATAACATCACAGTATATATATGATACTGGAGTTATTATTTTAGAATGGTAATAACAAAGGAAGAAGAAGTGGAAGAATAAAGGAACTTGGAAAAGGGTGGTGAAATCTTACCTCTTCTTCGAGTTATTCCTTTTGATTTGATCAAAAGGGCTCCTTAGGTTGGCTTTATGATCAAACTAAGGCCTCTAGGTTGTAGTGAGGTATGTTGGGAGAGTATTTGGGCAGATTTTTGCCGAACCAAAAGGCTTTGAAGGTGTGAAGAAATGAGAAGGAGGAGTGCCCTTTTATAAGAGGTGTGAGAGGCACCTTTTGAAAAGCTAGAAATATTAATTTATAATAAATTCATATTCGGTTTATAATGGCTCCAAAGTTGATTATTTAAATTTTAAGGTGGGTATAGGTCTAAAACCACTCAACCAATATAATTTAGACAAGATTGGGTTTATATATTAACCTTATCTTTAAGTATTAACGCTTAGTAAATTAGTTTGACATTTACCATGTCACTTTGTATTTTTATATTATATAGTTAATAAACATACTATATACATCCAAGAGACCCCCAAGTGGTCCATTAATTATAAAAATATTATGATATATGTCTCTTGGCCGAACCTTAGATTTTCAGGAATTTAATATCAATTAATAATATAATATGTGTTTTAAAAACTCTTTTATGTCAATTTTGACACTATTCAATAGTTGATTTTTATGAAACTCATAAATGACTTATTACTTCTAAAAAAGTTAATTAAATCAATCCTAATATGTCATATTATCCTAGAAAATTATTTTAATTCATTAAAAGTATCAAATTATATTTATTTGGGTATTTATAATATTAATTATTTTAACTTTGCACTATTTTGGTAATTACTGCATCATCATTGTGTCATAAATAAATTAAATTATGTAATCTCTAAAAACTGTAAATAAACTATAATTATGTACTAAATTGTTTTAGATTTCTAATGAATATTTATAGTTTAAAATCCAACATATATATCCCTATGTAAAAATTGTTTTTCTAAAAGATATATTCTTGTGTCATTTTTTATTCATTTTAACTTAATTAAAATAAAGTGTCCCGATCACCTAAAAGTGGCTCCATGGGGTCCAAAAATCTACCCAAATATGAATATGGTCGAACATGTATCAACCAATAAGTCTAGGACACGTTTTAGGGTAATTTAGTATTATTATAATATTATTTTTTAACCCTTATTTTATCGGATTTCCCCTTAACCATGGTAAATAAAATATTTACCGAAGTAATTATTCAAAATGTCTAAAAACAAAAGTTACCTATTTACACAATTTGAACATCCTGATTCCAAATATGGAATCCATTTTTCCAAATTCAAAACACATAAGTGATAGAAATTAATTAAAAATTAATTCCCGTTGTTAAAACAAAAAAGCGTGTTTTTAAGAGATAATAACTATCAAAAGATTGACACTTGTTTATGTCCGGTTTAATTGTAAAATAATGTCCAATGAACAAAATTATATTAAATGGTAAAAATATATTCTAAATATACTTTAAAACCACTCAAATTCATAATTTGTCACTATTAATTATTTTGATTAAAAAAGTTGTTTTTAATTAAAATTTATTAATTTTCACTATTCATCAAAATATTAAAGTTATCCGAAAAGTACCAAAATTTCACCTTAGGCTAAATTCAATATTCAGAATCCAAAAATGAAGTCCATTTTAAAAAATAAAATATATATAATTTAAAAAATCAGGTATTACTATTCATAACATCTAGTTTGATTGGTTTTGCTGTGTTAGAACTCGGTGTTGCGTACAACACATGCTATCACATTATTCAAAGAGAAGCGTACCATGGAAGTTGGGATGTTTATAGTAAATTTTTGATGTCCCCATTCTAAAAAGTAAATTTATTTAGTCAAATTGAATATATAAAAGTTTAAAATATTGGATTTAAAAAGGGTTCACTATTAAAAGTTGGTAAAAGTGCAATACTGAAAATGAATTTGTTCTTACATTATGTCTAAGAAACTCATAATATGGATTCTAAAATTATAAGGATTATATAAAGTTTAAAATTTAGTTAATACTATTCGTAACCTCTTTTTAATGGCTTGTTTGGTAAGTCATGGTGCGCTTTAACTCGGTGTTGCGTGTAGTTCAAGTTATTGAATTATTTTGAAGAAATAACACACTATGAAATCTTGGGGTGTTACAATTTGGATCATGGATAATTATGGCACGATGAATACCTATCACTTAGTGACATAGTTTTTACCAAGTTTATCTATAAATTTGGTGTTCCACATTAATTCATTATATTTCCTCCATCTCCCCTCAAACCATTGGTTGCTTTGGGAGAATCTTGGACAAACATAGGCCTCTGTTATCGATCCTTATGATTTTCCTTTTTCAATGATTCCTTCGATCCAAAGTATCTCTTTTGATTATTTTATTCTCCTCATCATTCATATATTATTTCATACCAAGACATGGATGTTTTATCTTCTTATTTATGTGGGTTCCCTATAGGCGATTGATAGAGGATTCATGATTGGATGGTGTCTTTAGGGTTTGATGAATCATTCTCATCGGCATTATCAAAATATTTATAATTTTTATTAAGTGAATCATAGGTGATAACCTAGGTCGTTCTCTTGAGGATATGTTGTGGTCAATCACTCACTACGTATAATTATATTTTTATTTTTCATACTATTTTAATGAAATAAAAATAAAATAAATATAGGTTTTATAATTTGTAATGAAATACTAAAATTAAATAGACAAAGGAAATGAAAACAGAATCAATACAAACATATTGAAGTTAAAAAAGGACATATTCCTGAGAGAATCACCGAGACTGAACCATCATTGTCTTATTATTAGATTTTAATTTAATTAATGAAAAAACTCCATCATATATGTGAAAATCATATTCTACCTATGGTTATGAATATACAGTGCACTCAATGATAGATGAGAGACCACACATCCACCTCCTTGATCAATGGAGGATATTATAGAAGTGAAAGTTAAATCTTGGGTAGAAAGTGGAGACACAAATGTTCCTTGAACACTAATATCACCGTCCTCAAAACTATAAAAAAATTAAAAAAATACCCATGAATGTTCAAGGAATATAAATCATCACTAGACTACTCCCCCAAGAACTTTCTCGGTTTGGATACGCATAATCAGTTGCATTAGTGTTCACAATGAAGAAGAAAATGATGAGAGAAAATTATAGGGAGATAAAATAAGAGATAAATAAGAATAATAAAATTAAAACATGAAATTAAATAACATAATGAAAATAAAATAAAATATGAGACTAAAACATTTCATAACATTGGAAAAGTATTCGGTGTAGCGGCTGATCCAATTAATGTTTATGGAAACTCAAATTTACAGGGATACGAGTGAAATATTTTTGGATCTAAAATTTTCGTCCTAAAGTTTTTGGGTGGGAGACATATTTAATGGTCAAATTGGGAAAATTTTATTCACAAAATTTGATAAAAAAATTTATTCTCTATATACCCACAAAAATTTATCTTTATTATCCTCATATATGGTGAATTATATCTTATTTACTCCAAATATTTATTATACCCATGCGTACTCTTCATATTCACTATACCAGATTTTCAATAAATTTATGGCCTTGAAGGAGGCATAATTCAATTTATAAACCATTATGAAAAATTCTCATTAATATATTGTACATATCCATTTATAATTTAAGCACATATAGAGTGTCTAATTATGTGTTAAGGGACCATATCTAAAAGTATCCGGATCTATTCATAGATTTCAAGGCCCGAATTGTGAGATGGTTTTGAGCCTTCAAATGATGGATTTAGATTTGGGTTATGAAGACTTAAATTAATATAAAGATTTATTTAAAACTAATAAATGAATTTCACAATACTAATCTGTTTATAGAAGTTATTTACAAAATAGATAAATAAATTAAAACAATTAAAGCCCAAATTTAAGATATTTTTGCAATTAAAATTAGAATTATTCTAAGATATAAAATTTGAAAATTTACATTACAAAAAACATTGGAATATTTAAAAAAATTGAAATTGAAATTAAAATAATAAGAAATATTTTCTCAGTCAATTTCCTCATACTTAAACATTACACTCTATGGAAATTATATAATACCAAGGTCAAATCAAACATCCTATTGCATTAATTCCAACATAAATCAATTATCATATCAAAGAAAATTGCATACCTCCAACATGAATCACAATTATCTAAATACTCAAATAATAATAATAATCCATTCAATATTATGTTAATCCTCATATTCAAGTCATACCTTCTTCCCAGAAATATATTTCTCTCTCCACTCAAGGATTTCTAATTTGGAGTTCTTCTCATTTTCATAAACCTGTGTGATCTTTATTGGCATGATATCGTCATAGTACCGTCACTTTAAAAATCCAAAAATGCTTCAATCATGAGGTCATTTTCATGGGTCTTTTCGTGGGTAAATATTATCTTATTTTAAATGAAAAAATATATTAGGAAAAATGAGGAGGGTTAAGCTCTAAAATTTAGTAAATGATTGGAAACAATTTTTAATAAGAATAGTTTTCTCCTCAATTAGATTAAAAATTACTAACCTATAAGCAACTCTATTTTATTTGGAATTTTACACATTGAATTCTATAATCAATGATAAATTTATTCCCTATTTCCCAATTATTTTTATCATTTTTCCACTTGAATTTAGATATGGGTTTCTTAAAAAAATATTAATTTAATGGAAATAAGAGGAATATTATGTTCTACTATTATTGGTGAACTCTCAACCCATATTTGAACTGATATTTTTTAACCCATCCATATTTCCATCATGCAATTTCTTCCACCAAAGTATCAACAAATATGAAAACACTTTTTTTAATTACAAATCAAATAGATTCTTTAGGAAATAAATATATAACTCATTTTCTCCCACCCCCACACTTTATTTCCATAATAATAATGAATTTAACACTTTAAGTATGTTGTAAAGGGATTAGTGGATTGTAATTTGGATACCTAACAAGGTATTTCATGGATACTTGGGATTAATAAAGGTCATAATAAAATGTTGGAAAAAACTAGAGTTCAATGTAAAAATGGATTTCAAAGTGGTTCATCAATTATACTAAACACATTATATGAACTCTAACTTCTTCAAAAATCATAATGTTATATATCAGAAAATAGTTCTAAATACTCACAAGAAAAATATAAATACAAGAAGATGTAAAAAAGGATTAGAAACCACTTGGGTTGTGAAATATTTTCAATTTAAAGAGTATTAGTGGAGACGAGTTTCATAATCAATCAAACATATTGAAATTAAAAGATCATAAATTAAGAAAACAATTCTATCCAGAAATCATTTAAATCCTTACATTTTTAAATCAATTAAGTTTCCAAAAATCCAAATATGGTTTGAATTGTAAAAAATTATTTTATTCATATTAATAATATTATAAAAACTAAAAAACAATAAAAACATGAAACATTCAGAAAATTAAATGTAAAATAAAATGGAAGGACACAAAATGTTCTTAAAAATAGATTAACATCCCCACACTTATTACATTTACTAATCTATTTTTAGTTAAAATTAGATCATGAAATATTTTCATATAGAATATTTATTAGACAAAAAATAAATCAAATAAAAGGAAAGACATAACCTGATTTATTTTTTAGTGGAAACCATTAATTATATTTATCAAAGATACAACTTTAAAAGTACATGAAATAAAGGGTAAAAATAATAAAATTAAATAAAAATAAATCTAAATGGTAAAAAATGGACAACGCTTGGTTCATACCCCCAAGAGGGTGGTTGGGTTTTATCACCCCAAAGTGGGCAATGGAAGTTGATTATACCCAATTATAAGGTGGAAGTGGTTTCATTGAGATAGTTCAGCACATGTGAATTTTCCCAATGTTAATGAGTAGACCCTGAGATTTTATGTAAGAACCCGGAGCTTAGGTTTCAGGTACGGATCTCTTTTATGGGATTTTTAAGGAAAAATGGAGAATCTGAAAATTTTCAGAGTACACGCCGTGTACTTTATGAGCACACGCTATGTACTCCCCGGCCACTCTAAGCCATGTGTTGGCCGAGACCGGGCCACACACACGGTGTGTATCTGGAAATTTTCAGAGTACACGCCGTATAATTTATGATCACATGACATGTACTCCTCTGCCACTCGAAGCCGTGTGTTTGGCCGTGTCCAGGCCACACACACGGTGTGTAAGGCTGAGGTGGAGGCCGATTATTTCGGGGTATGGAAATTTGAAGTACACACCGTGTAGTCAAAAAGTACATGTCGTGTAAATTCTTTTTATTTCATTAATTGGACCAGGGTCGTGCCTAATTATCACAAACACCTTCTTCTCCGCCTAATTCCATCCAGAGCGTCCAAGGAGGCCTATTCTTCTCCGAGCCACCGATCTGTCACCGGTTGTCCGAATTGAACTCCGTCGATTGCATCAGAATCACAGCGGTGAGTTCTTGGTTCTTCTTTAGCCTCATTTCCTGATTCTCCCTCTATCGTTAGTTATCTAAGGTTGGGTGTTTTAGATGTTTTTGTAGATATACTCTGTTCTAGGAAGATTCACGGGCCGAGGTTCAAGTATATCGATATCCGAGGATCGAGGTAGATGGTTTGTTGCCCTATGTTGAAGTTCTTTGAGTTTTTGTTGCAAAAGTGCCGGATACCCATGTATTGGGTATCCAGGGTTAGGGTTTGGATCCTGTTTATTTATCTGCCTTAGATTTATTGTATGCTTGAGGTTATTAGATGATTAATAATTCATTTTTAGCATGTTTGAGGATCACCTCATGGGTGTCTCCCTTGTTTTGGCTGTTGTTTTCCGTATGGCATGGTTTGCCTATTAGGCAACCCATATTGTATTGCTAGTATGCCTGTTGACTTGATTTCATGTATTTCCTACTGTTATATGCTTGTGGATTCATTTTTGAGATTTTATCCAAGTAGCTATTTAACTTACTTAGGGATGCTAACAGTCGATTACGCATGACTGGACTGCTCAGGGTCGTGAGAACCTGGTGCGGGAGATCAAAGAGGGAATAGATGATTAAGTGCTTCCCTAGAGGGTCTGTTGGTATTAGTTTCGTATGCAGGACCTCTGGGAATCAGACTTTGTGCTTCCCATGAGTGTTCTTAGTTTACCCACGCATCGAGACCACATGAGGAATTAAATGTAAGTGCTTCCTCAGAGAGTTTGTAGCTTTTATTGTAAGATCATATGGGAATTGACGTAAGAGCTTCCCAGAGTGTCTGTGCCTTGTTTGATTACTGGACTATAGGGGTCTTCTAGTTTAAGCCACCCAGAGAGTCAGTGTAAATTTTGATGGTTGGTTGTGACGAGTCCACCAAGCAAAAGAACAAGCATGGGTTTTGTATTGCTGGTGTTAGGTAGTCCTTTTAGATATCTTCTATGTTACTTTCTTATCATGGAATAAGAAATTTTGCTAGTTTCCTTAGTTGTGCAATTAAATGAATGTGAATGGTAATTGGTATAATTGTTTATTATATTGTTTACCTTTACTTTTTTCTATATCAGTCACTGACAGCAGGGCAAAAATCTTGTGGTGGTTGCCTTCTGGGATTAATCTCACACCCTGTTTGGGTCCTGCTTGTCGGCCAAAACAGATTATATGGTTGCAGGTTTTGGTAGGGATTGTGGCCCCTCCACCTCAGGTACTTGATTTCTGGTCAGAGATGGAGAGCATGGGACAGGGTCTTGGCCCGCGATGCTGTTGGAGTTGCTGTTTACTTTTAGTACTTTGGGTTTAGTTGTATTTTAACATGTTGTTTTTCTTACTTCTTTCCATAGACACTTGTACCATCCTGCATCATTGTTATATCAGACCTTTGTTTTACTTTAAGTTCAGTTTTTTCATGCTATTTATTTCTTCCGCTATTGCATATTTTTATTCTTCCGCTGCATACTTTACCAAATGAGGGAAAAGTTTCCCCACTGACTCAACAAGGCCCTTGTTGCTAGTTGGCAGCCTCTGGCGTTTGTGGAAATGTGCTTGAGGTCATGTGGCGAACCGGATACGGGGCGCCAGTGGAAGGACTCCAGATTCAGGTCATTACAAAGTGGTATCATAGGAGTTTTCCTTCTTTCTATTGCCTTACTGTTTTTCAACCATAGACAGGGATAGGAAGAACTTGGTAGTTAGTACTTAACTTTTCCCGGGAGTAATTAACCCGTGTATAGGGAAAAGCTATATTACCTCGTAATTGAATTTTTTTGTTTTTTCAAGTGTTACAGTTTATTATATTTCACAGTTGGGTGCTACACATGCTTTGTGTTGTTATAGTTTATATGATTATGGTTCTATTTTTTTGCAACCCGATGTGATGAGTGTGTGCCATCTCATGCATCATATAGGCACTGGGTAGGAAATCACTGGTCATGCATTTTACCATGCCCTCTAGGGTGCATTAGAATTTCGTGCTGTTGTGATATATGCCGTGATAAATTATGCATTCCATTGTGGTAGTGGTTGTGATAGAAATACTTGTTGTGATGATAGAGTATTACTTCTTTTACATCCTGTTTAGCATGGGCGCCAAGCTCTGGTCTTGGAGGTGTTATGGTCCCTCGAGGATCGAAATTTGGCAGATCATTGTTGGTTATGCTATTTACTTGTTGTATTCTTTTTGATGATGCTAAGATTTGATTTGCGGGGAGTATGGCCCCCCACGGATCAGAATTTGGCACATAGATGGTTGTTTTTTAGTGTTTCTGGTGTTCGGAGTAGTTTCAGAGCTACTGCTCGGAAAAAAATAGAATACACAGCGTGTACTTCCTTCATACACGCCGTGTAGTTTTTAAACTGTGTTACTATCTGTGTAAACAAAAAAACACGGGGTGTCATAAAATCTTTGGGGACACGCCGTGTACCTTATGTACACGCCGTGTGGTAGTAAACCGTGTACCCAGTCATGTCTCCAACAACACGGGTCGGGGAATCTCGTGTAGTTCACGCCGTGTGATATAAATACACACCATGTAGGTTTCTTCTGGGTACCCAGACGTGTCACGAACAACACGGGTCGATGTTATCCATCCTTATACACGCCGTGTTTGTTCGGAACACGCCGTGTGGGGATTAGCCGTGTAGCCGGCCGTGTAACCTGTTACACGGATCGTCGAAGCCTGTCTTGTACACGCTGTGTCCCCAGTGAACACTCCGTGTAGTCTAGTTTTTGGAGGACCGTGTAGGTTAGTCGTGCAAGGAGACTCGGGTAGGGGAGTGGAGTCCAGGTACACGCCGTGTTTTTAGACAACACACCGTGTATTCTAGAAAGTTACATGACCGATGGTGGAAGAATTGTACGCCCATGTAAATGGATTTAATAAACACGCCGTGTAGTTTAAATACATGCCGTGTAGTTCAGCTTTTCAAGTTTAAGTGTTTCTCTCTATGGTTCCCTTTTTGTACTCTTGTGTTTTCTGTCCTTGTTGATCCTAATTCTGGAGTGTTCTTTTGACCTTTCAGGGTTATGGCACTAAGACGTCCTCCTGTTGCATGCCAGGAACTAGGCAGTGGAAGTACGCCTAATACGGCAGACTAGGGACTACCTGTAGTTCTGCCGATTGTTCCGGATATGGATCCTGCAGTGATTCCGAACACTGGTTCAGAAGCTCAGTTTAGATAGGGTTTCATGAGGTTCGTACAGACCTTCTAGGGAGCTCAGCATCCTACCCCGTCTATGGTAGAGCTGATGCGAGTCTTCCAACAACAGCATCCTCCCACTTTCAGAGGGGATGGAGGACCTCAGGTTGCAGAGTTATGGCTATAAACCATGCTTTCCATCTTCGAGCATCTGGAGACACCCCCAGACAAACAGGTGAAGCTTGCGACTTATATGCTGCGAGATTTTTCCAAGAGATGGTGGGATGTAGTCTCAAAGACAGGGCACCAGCGGACTATGTCTTGGGATGAATTCTAGCGTACGTTCTACGACTACTTCTATCCAGCGACGCTGAGGGATGACAGGGCCAGAGAGTTCATGAACATGTAGTAGGGTACTCTTTCGGTTTTGGAGTATTCCTCCTGCTTCACTGAGTTACAGCGTTTTTCTCCCGTTCTGGGATAAGACGAGCTGTTTTTGGCGATGAAGTTTGAGGAAGGCCTCAAACCAGAGATCAGATCATAGGTGAACATTTTCCAGTTAACTTCTATTACTCTGATAGTCAACTAGGCGCTGATCACCGAAAGAAATCTGAGGGATACTGGAGCTGTTGACCAGGGCGGTTCAACATCCAAGGCTAAGTCATTTCATACTGACAGCAGGAAGCGCCACCGAGAGTCTACTCGAGGTGACTCGAGGAAGAGAGGTATATCGTCTGGTAGACGAGATCTTCCATCTGGACACCAGGTGGTGTGCTATCAGTCCAGAAAGAGCGGGTATAAGAAGCCTCAGTTCTTGAGAGATCCAGTGGAGTGACGATCTTGCAGCAAGATGGGTCATTTGTAGCAGTTTTGCAGGGTTCTTCTTCTAGAGGCTAGTGAAGGAGGATCTATTTCTACCCCTCGTTTAGGAGCAGGATTACCAGTCCCACAACAGACTGGGGACAGATGTTCTTCAGGTCATTCAGGCCAAGGTAGAGGTCACAGACGCAGGGGTCAGGCTCAAGGGGGATCAGCTTAGGGATATTAGGCTGCTATACAGGGCTGCGGTACTGGCCATAATTTTGAAGTAGAGCAGATTCCTCAGGAGCAGGATCCTATACCTTCCAAAGTTTGAGGTACGATCCTAGTAGCCTCTGTTTTATCTGTTGCACTTTTTGATACCGGAGCTTCTCGTATCTTTATTTTTGTGCACACTGTGGAGATCCTTAGACTCAATATCCTTACTTCTAAGGATACTTTGGCACTAGACACTCCTTTGGGACATAGAACTATTAATGTGCGTCAGTGCAGGGAGTGCCCCCTTGAGGTTGGTGGGTTTCACATTGTGTGGGATCTTTATGTCTTGGAGATGACAGGTTATGATGTCATTCTCGGAATGGACTGTCTAGTTCCTTTTCAGGCCTTTGTCGACTGTTATCGCTGCAAGGTGAGTTTCACGTCACTAGAGGGTAGGTCTTTTCTTAACAAGGGCGAATTGGATGTCCAGGCAAGAAGAGAAGGACCAGAGCATCATGGGTTGGGCAGAGTTACGACCAAGATTTCCAGTTTATACCTAGATGATCAGGGGACCTCTCAGATGGATTTTCCTCTAGTGGTTGATTGTTTTCCAGATGTCTTTCCATAAGACTTATCAGGTTTGCCTCCGAAGCGTGAGGTATAATTCTCGATTGAGCTTGTTTTAGGAGCTGCACCAGTATCCATACCCCTTTATAGGATGGCTATGCCTAAGTGTCAAGAGCTCAAGAAGCAGTTGGAGGAGTTACAGGCTAGGGGTTTCATCCGACCCAGTACTTCTCCTTGTGGTTCGCTTGTGTTTTTTGCAAAGAAGGCAGATGGTACCTTACAACTTTGTGTGGATTATCGGAAGTTGAACTAGTTGATGGTCAAGAACTGGTATCCATTACTTAAGATTTATGATCTCTTCGATTTGCTTCAAGGAGCTCGGGTGTTCTCGAAGATTGATTTGAGGTCCGAATACCATAAGCTGTACATTTGGCCTTCAGATATACCCCTCAAAACCTTCAATAGTAGGTATGGCATCTACGAGTATATGGTTATGCCGTTCGGCCTTACGAACACGCCAATAGTTTTCATGGCACTGATGAACCGAGTTTCCCATCCTTACTTGGATTCCTTCATTGTGGTCTTCGTGGACGATATCCTAGTGTACTCTCACACTCGACACGACCATGCAACCCATATTGAGATTGTTTTCAGTACACTGAGGGAGCATCAGCTTTATGCTAAACTCTCAATGTTCCACCTTTGGATGGATGAGATTCACATCCTGGGTCATGTCATCTCAGAGACAGGAGTATCAGTAGACCCATAGAATGTGAGAGCAGTAGTCACATGGGAGCAGCCGAAGAATGTCTTTGAGGTACGAAGCTTATTGAGGCTGGATGGTTACTACAAGAGATTTATACAGGACTTCTCATGCTTAGCAGTGCCGTTGACAGGCTTGACTAAGAATGGTGTGAAGTACATTTGGTCAGAAGCTTGCGACTCAGCCTTCCAGGAGATGAAGGGGAGATTGACTTCAGCATCGATTCTAGTTCTGCCAGAGCCGGGCAAGAGTTATACAGTTTTCTGTGACACATCTGGCATAGGTCTTGGAGCATTGCTTATGTAGGAAGATCGTGTTATCACGTACGGATCTCAGCAGTTGAGGCCACATGAGAAGAACTACCCTACGCGTGATTTGGAGTTGGCTGCTGTTGTTCATGCTTTGCGTTGTTGGAGGCACTATCTCATGGGAGATCATTTCGTGGTATATACTGACCACAAGAGCCTCAAGTATATCTACACGCAGCGTGAATTGAATCCGAGACAGTGGAGATGGGTCGAGTACCTACAGTCTTTCGACTTCGAGCTTTCTTATATGCCTGTGAAGGGCAATGCTGTAGCGGACGCACTGAGTAGGGGGACTCAGTTGCAGGCAGTTCAGGAAGACAGCTGTGAGTGGCAGCTCATTGCTCTGTTCTCTGAGATGCATCTGGAGGTACACGACAGACAGGGTAAGACTGTTCATTCTTCTGTAGCTGTTACCTCTACCCTTTTTGATCGAGTTCGAATGAGGCAGCTATCAGACCTTGAAGGCCTAGTCCTACTGGAGGGTGTGTCAGATGGAGACCCTACACCGGGGTGGACTGTGGGCGATGACGAGGTGCTACGTTTTCATAGCCACGTATGGGTTTCAGAAGACATACGTGAGGAGCTGATGCAGGAGTCTCATTCCTCATCTTGGGCAGTCCATCCTAGTGTCACCAAAATGTACTGAGACTTACAACGCCAGTATTGGTGGCCATGTATGAAGAAGGATGTGGCTGGTTTTGTTATGCGGTGTTCCACTTGTCAGCTGGTGAAGGTAGAGCATCAGTGACCAGCACAGATTTTGTAGCAGTTACCCATTCCTGAGTGTAAATGGAATGATGTTACGATGGGATTCGTGACAGGGTTACCGAGATCACCTTGAGGAAATGATGCTGTTTGGGTTGTAGTGGCCAAGCTCACGAAGGTTGCACACTTCTTGCCTATCAAGGAGACCTTCAGTGTTGATGGGCTGGGATGGTTGTACATCCGAGAGATTTTACACCTGCATGGAGTTCCACACTCCATTGTTTCATACAGGGATGCACGTTTTACTTTTCACTTTTGGCAGGGGCTATAGAGGGCGTTGGGTACACAGTTACTTTTGAGTACAACATACCATCCCCAGACTGATGGCCAGTCCGAGCTTACAATCTAGGTGCTTGAGGATATTCTCTGAGCTTGCATTCTAGACTTTGGTTGTTCTTGGGAGAAGTATATTCCTCTGTTGGAGTTAGCCTACAACAATAGTTTTCAGGTGACTATTCCGATGGAACCTTATGAGGCTTTTTACGGTAGGCCATGCCGATCACCTTTATGCTGGCTAGGGATAGGAGAGGCAGCTTTGCTGGGACCTCGTCTTGTTCAGGAGACTTCAGAGCAGATAGAGCTAATTCAGAAGAGGATGGATACAACGCAGTCTCGACATAAGTCTTATGCCGATCATCAGAGATGACCTCTGGAGTTCGAGGTCGGGGATCGGGTTTTCCTGCGTGTCGCACCGAGGATGGGACACAAGAGGATTCAGAGACAGGGTAAGCTTTCACCAAGATACGTTGGGCTGTTTGAGGTTCTGGAGAGAGTCGGGAAGGTTGCTTACAGGTTTTAGTTACCTCAAAGATACTAGGCTATGCACGACGTCTTTCATGTTTCTCAGCTTCGACGGTTTTTCTCAGACCCATATCATGTTTTGCAACTTGAGGAGGTTGAGTTGGAGCAGGATGCATCTTTCGAGGAGCATCCTATTAGGATTGTTGATCGTAGTACAAAAGTGCTCCGTGGCCGGTCTGTTCCTCTGGTATGGGTGCTATGGCAGCATGACCATATATAGGACGAGACTTGGGAGAGGGAGGCTGATATGCGATCACAGTGGCCAGTGTTGTTCGAGGTTTCCTCTTCTACACATTTCTAGGGAAATTTAGGGACAAATTTCTTTAAGGGGGGAAGTTTGTACGAACCCATAGCTTCAGTTTCAGGTACGGATCTCTTTTACGGGATTTTTATGGAAAAATGGAGAATCTAGAAATTTTCAAAGTACACATCGTGTACTTTATGAGAACACTCTGTGTACTACCCAGCAACTCTAATCCGTGTGTTGGCCGAGACCAGGCCACTCACACGATGTGTATCTGGAAATTTTCAGAGTACATGCCATGTACTTTATGAGCACTCACAGTGTACTCCTCTGCCACTCGAAGCCGTGTGTTTGGCCGTGTCCGGGCCACACACACAGTGTGTAAGGATGAGGTGGAGGCCAGTTATTTCGGGGTACAGAAATTTGAAGTACACGTCGTGTAATCAAGAAGTACATGCCGTGTACTTTTTTTTATTTCATTAATCGGACCTTGCTCATGCCTAATGCTCGTAAACACCTTCTTCTCTTCCTAATTTCGTCCAGATCATCCAAGAAGGCCGATTCTTCTCCAAGCCACCGATCCGTCACTGGTTGTCCGAATCAAACTCCGTCGATTGCAGAAGAATCACAGCGGTGAGTTCTTGGTTCTTCTTTATCCTCGTTTCCTGATTCTTCCTCTCGTGTGAGTTATCTGAGGTTGAGCGTTTTAGACGTTTTGCTGATCTACTCCATTTTAGGCCGATTCACGGGCTTAGGTTCAAGTATATCGATCTCCAAGGATCGAGGTAGGTGGTTTGTTGCCCTACATTGAAGTTATTTGATTTTTGGTTGCAAAAGTGCCGGATACCCATGTATCGGGTATCCCGGGTTAGGGTTTTGATGCTGTTTATTTATCTGCCTTAGATTACTTGTATGCTTGAGGTTATTAGATGATTGATAATTTCTTGTTAGCATGTTCTAGGATCACCCCATGTGTGTTTCCCTTGTTTTTTCTATTGTTTTCCATATGGCATGGTTTTTCTACGAGGCAACCCATATTGCACTGATAGTATGACTGTTGACTTGATTTCATGTATTGCTTACTATTATATGCTTGTGGATGCATTTTTTTATCTTTTATCCAAGTAGTTGTTTAACTTACTTAGGGCTGGTAATAGTCGATTACACATGAATGGACTGCTCAGGTCCGTGAGAACCTGGTGCGGGAGATCAAATAGAGAATAGACAATTAAGTGCTTCTGTAGAGGGTTTGTTGGTTTTAGTTTTGTAGGCAGGACGTACAGGAATCACACTTTGTGCTTCCTAAGAGTGTTCTTAATTTACCCATGCATCGAGACCATAGGAGGAATTAGACGTAAGTGCTTCTTCAGAGAGTCTGTAGCTTTTACTGCAATACCATAGGGGAATTGACGTAAGAGCTTCCCAGAGTGTTTGTGCCTTCTTTGATTACTGAACTATAGGGGTCTGCTAGTTTAACCCACCCAGAGAGTCAGTGTAAATTTTGATGGTTGGTTGTGATGAGTCCACTAATCCAAAGAAAAATCTTGGGTTTTGTACTACTGGTGTTAGGTATTCCTTTTAGATACCTGCTGTGTTAATTTCTTATCTTGGAATAAGAAACTTTGCAGGTTTCCTTGGTTGTGTAATTAAATGAATGTGAATGGTAATTGGTAGAATTTTTTACTACATTGATTACTTTTAATTTTTCTATATTACTCACTGACAGTAGGGAACAAATATTGTGGTGGTTGCCTACTGGGATTAGTCTCACACCCTGTTTGGGTCCTGCATTTCGGCCCAAACAGATTATATGGATGTTGGTTTAGGTAGGGATTGTGGCCCTTCCACCTCAGGTACTTTATTGCTGGTCGGAGCTGGAGAGCATGAGACCGGGTCTTGGCCCGCGATGCTGCTGGAGTTGTTGTTTACTTTTAGTACTTTGGTTTCAGTTGTATTTTACCATGTTGTTTTTCTTACTGCTTTTCATAGACACATGTACCATCCCACATCATTATTATATCAGACCTTGCTTTTATGTTAAGTTCAGTTTTCGCAAGCTATTTACTGCTTCTGCTATTGTGTATGTTTATTCTTCTGCTGCATACTTTACCAAATGAGGGCATAGTTTCCCCACTGACTCACCAAGGCCCTTGCTGCTAGTCGTCAGCCTCTGGCGTTTGGGGAAATGCGCTTGAGGTTATGTGGAGAACCGGATACGGGGCTCTAGTGGAAGGGATCCAGATTCGGGTCGTTTCATTAGATAAACCCAAAGAATATAAGAAAGTTACCAACCTGGAATAAAGAATAAAAATAGAATTTGAGGACTATAGTGAGAGGGAAAATAAGAGAGGGGTTCTCTCTGTTCACTTCCATGGTTTCCAAATCCATATGGAATACTAGTAATTGTATAGGAGGTAGTTGTATCAAAAAATGATTTTCTAGCTCTTGTTCTTCGATCACTACCACTTGAGTGTTATATTACGATACATCAATGGATTTATCTATTTCTGTTGAATAAAAAAATTTAGATGTAGATAATTATGAAAAAAATTCTACTTGAATAAGATTAAAATATGATAAATCTATAAAGAAATATTCTATTTCATTTATGTTATCTTGAAAATTGATCTCTTATGACAGGAACATTGGTAACTCTATGTTAGTAGGTGAATCTTAGTAATAATATTCTAAAGAAATATAGTGGTAGAGAGGTTTTGATTTTTCTATATCATTGTTGGGAATATAATGTTTTAGGTTATCTAAAAAAATTTTATTCTAGGATTATTCCAAAAAAAGATGATCTCCCATAAGTGCATCAGCTTGCACATGTTATTCAGGGACCTCCTTAAAAATGGTTGAGTGTGGTATATTGTTATTAATTCATTTAGTATCTCCTTCTCAACCGTATCATGTTTTTAATGTAAAACATTATTGGTGAAATTGCTTCTATAACTCATTCTAGTTATGGTTATGGTTGAGGATATGGTTCTATTTTCTCTTTTCATGCATGCACATATCCAATTATCCCTTCCATTATTTTCTAAAAGTCCTTTATTTCTTCTCTAAGTCCTTACAACTTATATTTTTATGCCCATGTAGAATAATTTTAACTGAAATATATCATTAACAAATATAATAATAATAATTAAATTAATTTAAATAAATTATATCCAAAATATGAATAAAATTAAGCAGTGAAGACCACTTAGATTCCAATAAATAGTTCCAATTAGATGAATAATTATCATGTATTTTCTCAAAAAAATTATGATTGTAACTAAGTGAAGTATAGGGGATGACCTAGGTTGTTCTCTTGAGGACTTCTTTTGGTCAATAACTCAATGCTTCTAATTCACCTTTTTCTTATATATATATATATTTATTTATAAAATAAACCCAAAATAAATTGAGGTTTTCAAATTTATAATTAAATAATAAAATTAAACATGAATATACAATGCAATAAAAATGAATGAAAACTAAATAAAGTAAGAAAGAAATGATATATTATTGAGAGAATCACCCTGAGTGAACCTTCATTATCATATTATTAGATACAAATTCAATTGATGAACAAAATCCATCATATGTGGGAAAATACCCTTATTAAAATGGTTATGAATATATAGTTCACTCAATAATAGCCGAGATACTGCACATCCACTAACTTGATCAATGGAGAATATTGCAGAAGAGAAAGCTAAACCATGGGTGGGAAGTGAAGACATAAAGATACCTTTAAAAATAAGAATCACCTTGGCCTACTTCCAAATAAATAGAAAAACGTAATCATGATTTTGAAGGACCTGGTTTGAACACTGGATTTCTCTTCATGGAACATCCCCAAGTTAACTACTCATGATCAGGAATATAAGACTTCACGATGAAGTAGAAAATAAGGGGTAAAAATGAGAGGGATATAGAATAATACTGAAACAAGAACAAAAAATTAAAACATGAAATGAAATTATAAAATGAAAATGAAAGAAAACAAGAGACAAAACGATAATATAACCCCATTCATATCTTTAGGTTAGTAGCCGATCCCTTTAGAGTTTACGGAAATATAAATTTTTAGAGGGAGGAGTGAAATATTTTGGCTCCAAAATCTTTTTAAGAAATTATGAATGTGATACATATTTAATGGAAATTTTTTGAAAATCATTATTCTTTGAAGTTTTTACAATATATCTTATTTTTTGATCCATGATATAAAAGCTTCATTCACTAATTAATGAGAGAGTAATATTAAATTTACTCTGAAAATTTATTCTTCCCTTGTAGACTCTTTTTATTTCCATATCTGATTTTCCATGCATTTATTTCCTTAAAATAAGAAAAATCAGGAATTTAAACCTTTATAAAAAATGATCAATAATTTATTTTATAGCTAAATGTATTATTTTATCTCATTTGGATCTTGAGATTATGACATATGGGTCCATCTTCAAAAGTATCTAGAACTGTGCATTGGATTGGAGGCCTGGCTTGTGATCTTGTTTTGGGCTATCAAATGTTGGATTTAGTTTTGGGTTATAAATAATTAAATGAATCACAAGATTTATTTAATCCTAAAAATATTAATTTCACAATTTCAATTAGTTTGGAAAATCTCATGGCTGAAATTAAGAAATAAATTGAAATTGTTAAAACCCAAAATTAGGCCATTTTTGCAATTGAGCTCAAAATTCTTACTAAAACCATAAAAGGTGAAAATTTCCATAAAATAATGCTTTTTTGGATTAAATAAATTAAAATTGAAATTAATAAAATTGAAAAAAATTTCATGGTTAGTTTTATTTTTAAATAATCCAGTTTTATTTTAATGATTATTGAAGCTTCATATCGAGGTAGGGCATTCGAGAATTATACTATATATATTTTTTGAAAATATGGGTTTAAAATGATTTTGATTATAATGAGTGAATAGTTGAGATTTACATATATAAGTTAATTATTCAAAATTATTGAAATGAAAGGTGATGGTGTAGCCTCCCTTGAGATTATGCTATTACCTCATGATTTTTTGGATTGTGTGGGGATATATTACTGTGACTATCTATGCTTTATTTTCATATTTGAAATACCATTAATTGATTAAACAACATAAATATGATAATATATGATATATAATTAATGATGAATTCATTAAAATTTTCACCATTCCATAGAAATTCTTAATATGAAAAAATGTTTGTTTGAGAAGATTATTTGGATGATTTTCACCACTACTAGTTTTTATTATATTAGATGTAATCTATTAAATGAGAATGATCATAATGAATTTATTTAATTAACATGGTAAAGAAAGAATCTTATTTTTAGAATTATTACTAGTGGTTGAATATGTTAAAACTTTCTTTCCTATAAGTTTTCATTCATTTATTGAATTATTATACATTAAAAATGATACACGTGCTATATGAATTATTATTTTGTATCATTTATATATTTTAGAATATAGATCCTTTGTGGTGATTTATATAGAACCTAGTACATTTTTGTGATAAGGTGATTTTGTAATTTTCTTGATATGATTGTGGAAAAGTCTTTGAGTGGTTGATAGTAGAATGATATGGATGATAAAGAAAGGTATTAGGGATAATGTCAGGATAACTAGATCTAGTTGGGATCCCTTCTTTGATCATATTTTTATTGATGATTTCTAAATGATTATTTTATGCTAGGTATATCCTTTAGTTTGGTATAATTATGTATTATTACCCCTAGAATAATTTAAGGGTTACTTATTGATGAATTGATTAAAGGAGAGATGGTTCTTGAAGATTTAGTTATTAAACAAGAATATGTATGAGATATGTAATTATAATATTTAATAAAATAACCTTGGATTTAATTTTTTAATGAAACTGTTATCCTAGAATTGAAGATTAGATATTATATAATTATTTTTATTTGATTAATGAAAAATCATAACCTAGTATGGAACCCCAATTCTTAAGTGATTAGAAATTATTAGCATTTTTTACAAATTGTGTGGCAACCCAGATATTTTTAATATTACATCACATTTATGGTTTTAATATTCCTGATTATGAATTTATATATATTTTATAAAAAATTATATATACTTGTATAATTTTTACAATATATTATATAATCAATTAGATATTCATAATATATTTAATATTATTATGCTTAATTTATCTCTTAGAGAATTCTTTATTGAATGGTTAAGTAAAATTCCTTACAATCATTTGTTATTCTGAAAAATTAACATAATTATTCAATTATTTTTTATTTTATAAAATTCTATTCTTTTTAATTCTATAAATTCATATTCATAAATAATTTTATCAAGGTATGAATAAATTATATGATTTTTCTTTTTATTTTTTTTATATTTTAAGTAAACTATTTTCTATTAGTGTTATAATTTATTTTAAAGTTACTATTTTGAAACATAGAAATAGAATTGATAAATGAAATTTATTTTGGATTTAGTATATAAAAATTATCATTGTGGTAATTTTTTTGGATTAATCTAAAATGTTGATTTTTGGGAGAATAGTGAAAATACATGTTTTACAAATACCATATATTTCAAGAATTTATCAATATATTAGAATGACTTAAAAATATTTGAAACTTTTTATTAACATAAAATGAATTTAATGATTAAAATAGAGTATTTAAAAATTAATATGTTGAATTTAAAAATAAATTATTGTCTTTTTGGAAGTTAAATTTTATTTGATTATAATAAAAAACTACTTTTTGTTAGTTGCATTTAATTAAGTGGTTGGATGGTTCCATTATATTTTGGATTGATAAAAAAGTAAAATGTCCCTCCTTAATTTAATATTAAACTTATAAATTTCATGATAGTAAATACAATATATGATTTTGGTGTAGATTTGTTTTATGTTTCCAAAATGATTTTTTCTAAAAACCATTTTTGTTTAATTAAGAAAACTTTTATTAAAATTTATTTTTTACACCTCTAAAAATTGAATCTCGTAATTTTTTTTAAAAATTTGAATCAGTATGTTAAAATTAGGTAATAATATATTTTTTATTTTTAGTTAAAAATACTAATTCACCAAGGTAAAATTTATTTATTGTAGAAATGGATAAAATATGAGAAAAGTGTTAAATGAAGGGTTAAAGACTTAAAATATCCCGAAAACTAGTCCTAATATTGGTAGATATATGATATATCAAACCCCCTTATATTTTTTTGATTTTTATTAATTTTGGATCTTCTTGACTTTATAATTTCTTCAACTTTTTATACTACGAAATGAATATATCAAAATTCTAATCCTCTTAATTATAAGAGGATATGTCCTCCACCCCTTAAAATAAATACAAAAATATAATTCCTATCATTACGCTAATTTTTTTACATCCATAATATTAATCTTCAAAATTCTAGAGCTTATGGTTCCATGAATAAATCATAAACCTCCTAGTTCTAAGAGGCCCTTTAATAGGATATCCATGCTCTCAATGTAAGTGATATATTCTTCTTGATTATAATATTTTACTTTCTTTTTCAACTTCTTCTTGAATTAAATTTAATCCTTAAAAAATGCGTTGAAAACTTTATTATTTTTTATATGATATATTATCACTTTGTAATAAAATGTTCTTACTCATTAAATTGTTATAATGTGTTCTTGTTTTGGTCAGTTTTACCACCTACATATACATGTTTATAATTATTGTCTTATTAATGACTAACGAAACTTAAATACTTGTAATACTATTTCATTATGATTAATTTAATATTTTTTAATAATTTTGGAGTAGTAATATTCAAAATATTTGTTAAAAATAAATTCAATTATTTTATTAATTTGATAACTAATAAAAAGGGAATTATTTAGTGTTCCATGATAACTGTCAAATTAAGTCATATGAAATGAATAGGATACTAAATAACAATACCAAAAAAGTATAATAATTTATAATGAAAGTTATTTAGGTGCTGAAATCCTAAAAAAGACTCAACGAACAGAACCTCCTGAACAAAGCATGTAAGGGAAATATAAAGGTTAACACCTGAATTTTAAATTTAATTGTATACAATTAATATATATGTAATAAGGAAATATAAATTAATATTTTAAGGTAATATATGTATGAATTAATTTCTTATTTTTATGAATAATAAATCTAAGTTTATAATATAAGAAAGTTAGAGTTTGTTTGACTAAGTGGAATTTTAAGGTATGGTTTCTTAGTCTCAATTTCAATTCTCTAAGACATGCTTCATATTATGCATCATGTTTAATTTTATATGATTTTATTTTGATTAAATAGAATATCAATGTATTATAATACGTTATTAATGTAACTCATGTGATGTAAAATCCAAATCATGTTATTTATTTCAATCAAGTTTGATTGAAGTATTATAAAATCCATAAGGGGCTTTCATTACAAAATGTCATTCTTTGAGACAAATTTTTCAATATGCACATATTTTATTTTACATGATGTATCTATAACCTATTTGATATTATATTTCGTTATTATCTCTTTATTAATAATATTTTTATTATTTTATTTCAATTTTTCTCTTCCATGGTGTTTTTATTCAAAGGTTACCCAAATAGTAATTATATTCCATCAAAATTTTCCTTATTTGAGACATGTATCATATTATGCACCTATATTAATTTTTAGGGTTTATACACATACTATTTAATATATCACATAATTTTCATATTTTATTTATGGTATTTAAATGTATATTTTATTTACTTTATTCAAAATTATTTTGATGTAAATAGTCATAAGGTTTTTTCTTTAAAAACATTGAATTAATGATTTGGAAGTATTTTACCTAAATATTTTTCATCCATGTCCATATTATTCATATTTTTTTCATGTATTTTAATATCTATACTTAAATGTTTTATTAAATTCATTTTAGTGATCTTTTACTTCTTTTATAATGGTTTTAAATGGATTCATTTCAATGTTTTTGATAAAGTATATTATTTTTATTTCATTAAAATAGTGTGAAGAGAATGTTTTTAATCACCTTTTTCATCAGTTACTTTTCAAAAATTTATAATATTTTTAATAATTCATATTAATCAAAATAATTTCATGCTTTAACAAATTAATATAAATTCCCATTTTTTGTGAACTTTTGATTTTAAATAGATGTTTTCAAAGAGAAATGATATTTATAATTATTTTTTAATGTAATTTTCTTATTCTCTTATAAAATCATTTTTAATCCATGTCAAAAACCATTAATGATTATTATACTTAACTAGGAATATAATCTATAACCCCATCCACCTTCTTTCCCTGGTTGGATTATGATAATGTATTATGTATGTTTTAATGTAACCTATTTCTATTTCCAGGATAATTAAGATATGATGAAATTATAAATGTTTTCACATTCTTATAAAACACATATTTATGGGTTTTTATTATGTTATGGTTGGATCCATTACATACATCAATTTTATTAGTTAATTATTGTTTCTCAAGAGAAATTATGTTGGAATTAACTAGTGAGGTTATTCTATTATAAGGGTTATTATTGGGGTAATTATAAGAGTGATATGAATATGATGTCCCAAGTAACCTTAATGTTTTTTTAATTTTTATATCATTATTTATTACTATATTATTTTATGGAATTATTGATATAAGGAGATGAAACTTATCTATGTTATCCTTTCATGGATCAAGATTATTGACTCAATATTTTGCACTTATTTTTTTCTTGTCAAATTCCAAGATTCATGTCATGACTCATTGTTTATGATCTGTGTTTTATTTTTAATGATTTAATTCAGTTATATTCATATTAATTGTTATCTAATACCCATAAAATCAAATTATTCTCACATATGATATTTTATTTTTATCACTTATTTTTACCCTTAATGGGAGTTTGAGCTCATTCGTCTTAGGTTTCCATTTCCACAGGTTTTAAGGAATGATTTCATGTAAGATATTTTAAGAAGGATATCATATATATGGATTTTTTTTCAAGATATGGAAGACTTATTTTGAAATAATAATATATTGGTATATTGTAAAAAATGTACATTTTATGAGAAATACATGTGTTTTGTTTTGTAAAATATATTTATTATTTATGTTAATTTATAATCTTAAAAGTTATTTGGTATGTAGTTGACTCAATTTTTGGTTATTGATATTGTAATTAATGATGATTAATTTTTTTAATTCATTTGGTATCTTATCTGGTATGTAAATAATATTTTTTTAGCATAAGATCTGGGTGCAAGGGAATAGGGTGTTACTATTGGGATCAAAGAGGGTTTTGATAACATTAGAGGTTAAGATATTATCATATAATGGTAATTTAAGAGTTTTGGATACTATAATGGTTTTATTACAATAAAATTGATCATAATTTAAAAGGAATATATACTCTTTTTGAGGTATTATATGTTTTTATTTTGAGGTCGTTAATGATATTTTTGGATATTTTTATCAAGACTTCGGAAGAATACATGATTGAGGTTTAGGTAAGCCTTTATATTTGTATGTGATTTAATATTGACGTAAATAATGTTATTTTAGGCAATATATTTAATTATTTTAGGAAAATATAACTATATTTTGGTAGAATATATTATTAGGGTATATATAAATATTTATAATTTGAGTTTTTTTGAGAGATTGATGTTATTTGGGGATAAATTTTAGTTAATTTTGAAAGAATTGGGGATGAAGTATTTTTTTCTAGATTTTAATTTGGTCAAGAATATCATGAAGAGTGTTAAAGTTTAATTATTTGTGGAATTATTTTTGTTAAAAATGTGTTGTCATTTTTAATTTTTATGTTTTATAGATTAATGTATTACTTATTTATATGATGGTTTATTCATATTTCATAAGGTATTATATTTAATCATGATAAGAATTTTAATTTTTTACATTTTTTGGAAATATGGGTAATAAAATATTATAAAAAATCTTCATAAAATGGGAAAAAATATCTTTTACTAGATATCATGATCCATTAATAGGTTAGTATTACGATTCAGGCATGAAAAATTCAGTTTGGATATTCATTTTTGGGAATGGGAGATTATCTATTGGTGGAAATTGATCATAAAACACAATAAAAAAAATAAAATTCTTCTTATGGAATAGAAAGTGATAAAGTAAATATTTTTATCATATAATCTATCTTAGTGGTAAAAAATTTCATTAATATTAAGAAAAAGGAAGACAAGTCTATCAAATCATTTGTGAAAAACATCACTCGACATGATTGTACACCTTAGAAACTCACTCACAAGTATATATATTATAAACATAAAAACATGCTTTAAAAACATAGAAGGTATTTCTTTTGACATATATATATATTTATATTTATATTCTCTTCCACTTCATATTTATTATATTTACATTTATTTCTATTGAATGTGACCTTATTTGGGCTTCAATTAAAAAATATGGGGTTTTAAGTACACTTTTACCCATTGAATTGGATTTAGAAAATGTTTTACTTTATTTTATGATTAATTATTTTGATGTGGGCTCAAAAATAAAACCATGAGAATGGAATTTATTTAGGGGGTGATGTGACAACCCATGTATTTTTAATAAGATATCATTTTTATGGTTTATTAATATTCAAGATTAAGAATTTTTATATAGGCTTGAAACAATTATATCTATTTATATCACGTCTCAAATGATATTATATAATGAATTAGAACAGATAATACCTTTATGTTTGTTATGTTTACTTCCACTCTTGAGGTATATTTTATTTAAAGGGAAAATAAATTTTATTAACATAATTTCATATTTTTAACAACTAAAATAATTAATAAATATTTTTTAAATGGATATTCATGTTAATTCTATAAATTAATATTTGTTAATAATTTTATGAAGGTATTAAAAAATGATACAATTTTCCATTTGAAAACTAATTGGTTCAATTTTAATTAAATTGTCTTCCATAAGTTATATTGTTTTATTTAACAGTTAATTTTATAAAAATTATAATTATAATTTTATCAAATTAAATTAATTTTTTAATTCATCATATCAAAATTATATTAGAGTGATTTTTACTGAAATTTATAAAAATGTTGATTTTTGGGTTATAATAGGGAAATATGGTGTTTAGAAATACTATAAATTTTATGAATAAACATGATATAATCATGAATTAATAATATAATAAACATTTTTATAACCCAAAAAATTCCTTAACATAGTAAAATAATTCATTTAAAATTAATATATTGAACTTAGAAATCTATTCTTGACGTTTTTTTAACCTAAGTTAAATTTTATTATAATAAAAAACCTTTTTTTATAATTTTCATTTAATTGAGTAGTTGTAAGGTAAAATTATGTTTTGGTTTGATATAAATTTTAAATAAACATAACTTTTTTAACAATAAACCATGAAATTTTATGAGATTTAATACTATAAATGATTTCTTGTGATTCATTTTTATTATTAAAAATATTTTTTCTAAAATCTATTTTTATTTCATTTAGAATACTTTAATTAAAATTTATTTTTACCATCTCTATAAATTGAATCTTGTAAAATAGTTTTAAAATTTTGAATCACCATTTTCAAATTAATTAATAATATCCAATTCATTTTGTATAAAAAAATTAGGTACCTTGGTTAAAGTTTGTCACCGTGGTAAAGACTAAAATAGTGTAATGGTGTTAAATCATGGGTTAAAGAATTAAAATATCAATAAAAATATCCTTAAATTGGTGGATATATGATTTATAAACCTACCACTTATATAGTGTCAATTGTTTTCCATATTGGATCTAATTTTCTTGAGAATAACTTCCCCTTTTTATATTAACAAATGTATATTACGAAAATATAATTCCTTTCATTTATAAAAGGAGTCATAATCCACCCCTTAAAAACCCCAATAAAAATCATAATACCACTAATTACTCTACCGTATTTCCTTACCTAATAATCATATCCCACTTTATTTATCTTTAGGTCCCAATAATATATCATAAACCTCCTATTTCTAATAGGACATTCAAGAGGATATTCAAGCTCTCAATGTAAGAGATAACTTATTATTGATTATTCTCATATATACTATTCACATAAATATTATATAATTTTATTTATCATGTAAAAAAATGTTTTTTAAATGATTAATCTTATAATAAACTTATATTATCACTATACAACAACATGTTCTAACTCATTAAACTGTTATCACGTGTTCTTGTTTTTATCAGTTTTAACACTTAAATGGACTTTGATGTATTTTTTATCTTATTAATGAGTAATAAAAATAAAATAATTATAATAATATTTAATAATTAGTAACTTAATATGTATTCATAATTATGGAGTGGTAATATATAAAATTAAATTTACTAATAAATTTAATTATTTTGTTAATTCAATAATCATTTGAAATTGTAATTTTTAAGTGTTCCATGTGAACCATAAACATATGTTTCATAAAATGTCTATGAGAATACATAAATATAAAAATAATTATTACCTTATCATGGAAATTATTAATTTGATGAACTAATGATCAAGACTAATGGACCAAAACTGATAAACCAAATCATGTACGAGAGAGAGGGAACCATTAACACCCAAATGTTAATTTTAGCAATAAAATATTAATATATGGGTAATAAAAAATTATAAATGTATGGTATAAATAAAAATAAAAATTAATATGTTTCTCATTTATATTAAATATAAAAATAAATTTATTATATAGTGAATTTAGAGCACATTTGACTAAGTGGAAGTCCGAGTTAAGGTTTCTTGGTTTCAATGACAATTGGTTGAGACATATTTCATATTGTACTCTTTATTTACTTTTATATGATTTCATTTTTATTAAATAGAAAATTAATGTATTATATTTGGTTTTTCTTAAAATTTATGATTTTTAAAAATCTGAATGAATTTATTTAGTTCATTGTATTTTGAGACAAGTGTTATAAAATCCGTAAGGGTTATTCGTCTCAGAATTTCTTCTTTGTGACATGTTTGGAAATATGAAAATAGTTTATTTTATATGGTGTATCTAACACCTATATGAAATTCCATATCATTATTATCAATTTAATCATTGTATTTAATGTTTTAGTTTAATTCTTCTATTTTTAGATGTTTTCATTCAATGTTTACCAAAGATGTAAATGATTTTCCCTCATTTTTCCTTCGTCGAGACGTGCTTTGTATTATGAAACTATATTAATTAATATGGTGTATATACTTCATATTTAAAATATTTGATAATGTTTTCTTAATAGTATTTATATTTCATTATAAATCTATTTATTCTAAGGGATTTTGATTTAAAAATCCACAAGGGATTTTCTTTAAAAACATTACTTTAAAGGTTTTGAAGTCTTTTACCTAAATAGTTCTGCAGTATGTTTATATTATTTATATTATTTCACAAATTTTATCCAATATAATTACATGGTTTATAAAATTTATTTTCGATTATATTTTTCTTTCTTTAAAAACGTTTAAAAAGCATTCTTTTTATCATTTTCCATATATGTTTTTTTACTTTCTTTATAATGGTGCGAAAAATTGTTTTTAGTGCTTTCTTCCTAAATTATTTTTCATGATTTTATAACTCTTTTAATAATTAATATTATTATCTAATTTTTAATGTTTTCTAGAGTATTATCTCTTTAATTTTTTTTGTGAATTTTTCATTTTAAATAAAATTTATCAAAAGAAAATGTTATTTATTCTTATTTTTGAATGAAATATTCTAATGCACTAATAAAAGTGTTTCTCATATATGTCAAAATTATTTATTGATTCTAATGATACACTAAAAATATTCTATAATGAAACTATAAACCTTATTTCTCTATATTTCTTATGATATTTTATTATTGATGTTTTTTATAGAACATATTTATTTACACGTGTTAATTAATATATGATGGAATTATGAATGTTTTCAAGTTATATTGGAACAAATATGTGTAGACTATAATTATGTGATTGGTGGGTCCATTATCCCCATTTAATGTAATGGGCATTGAAATATTATTTAGAGATATTATGTTCAAATTTATTAGTAATGTCATTCCAATATATGGGTGATTATAAGGGTGATTGTAATAGTGATATGAATATGTCATACCAAGTAACCTTAATAGTAATTAATTTGATTTCATACTTTTTATGATATTTTTTATGTTATTATTTAGGTATGAAGTTTAAATGTATCTATGATATAGTTTTATGGTTCATGATTATAAAATTATCCTTTCATACACTTTCTCATATCATATTCCAAGCATTATTCCCTTAATAATGAATTACGATCTATGTTTTATGGGTAATGATTTATTTATTCTATATTTATATACTTTGATTATTATATGTAACACATATTCTAATATTATGATCACTTAGGATATTTTATTTTTTTGACTTCTGTTTACCATTATTAATCGTTTGAGATATGAACTGTTATATTTATAACTTCCCAGGATATTTAGAATGATTTAAATTAAGATATGTCTAAAAGGATATCATTTGTATATAATTTTAAGCAAGATATTAAAGTCTTATTGGGAATTTGTTTTTGTATAGTAGGAAAAAAAATTCCATTGGATGAGAAAACAACGTGTTTCATTACATAAAGGATACTTTCAAATTACGTAAAACTATAATATTAAAATGTTTTGGGTATGTAGGTTACTGAGATTTGGTTATTCATATTATAATTAGGGATGGTTTAATTTGGTTCGATGACAACTGGGCTGTCATATGAGATACTAATTATCATTCAAGTTTAGGTATGATTGTGTCCCATATAATGGTTATATGCTATAATATTAATCATGTTATGTTGTTTCTTATTCTCCACTACCTATGTTGTATAAAATGATTGACACCCATATTTTTTTGGTAGGTTATGGGTTTTTTCCAACATCATTGATTATAAGGATACATATGGTTAACTGCTTCCCATACCCCACTCTCACTTATAGAAATAGTAATGAATGTAGGAATATTAGAGCTATGGTGGCTTATAGTTATAGGGTATTTACTCATATAGTGTGTAGTGGATCACAATTATGACATACATATATATGCGGGTTTGGGTTGCATATGGTTATAACAAACACATCTATCTAAAATATAATGGTTTGTGATAATTACTTGTTTATTTTTACAATGGTTTTAATGGATTAAGATGTAGTGAGAATCTACATGGTTATAATGGTTCTTTTTATTAATATGTTATTATTGGGATGTGATGGAGTTTTGGATAGGATTATTTGGATGGGGTTGTGAGTTTTTTTCCTATATATGAAGTTTGAATTATAAAGGGGATGAGAAAACTGTGGCATAAGACATTAGGAATTAGAGTGGATGGTTAGATGGAATGTGGAAACATTGTACATTGTTTCTATATATTAATTCATATTATAAAATATAGTTATATGAATTACTTGGCGAGTGATACTTGGTGAGGATGGGAGTATAGTTTACGTAGTTTGGGTAATGAACTGTTTTCATTCTTTATTCAATAGGGGTTTAGTATGATTCTTTTACATTTTCATGATAATTTTCAGGGAGGATTCTTCTTAGTATACCTATATTCCCACCCATATATATATATATATATATATATCAGTATTTTAAGACCATTGGTGGGAGTTAGTGACCAATCTGAGCCTTACCTATGCGTGGAGGTTATTTGAGGGTCACTAATGTTCATGGTTTATATTGTAGGAGTATCTCATAGTATTTTTTCATTTGGACTTACATTATGTGAAATTAAATGTATTTGGGTTGTTTTATTCATTATTTTGGAGTTCATTGGTATATTATTAATCATTTACTTGATAAATAACCTTAATGCTAGTCCCCAATACCCTTGATTGTAGTATATGACCTATGGCTTATTGAATATTGGCTTTATGGGTTACTCTTATCTACATTACCACCCTAGAAGGGGTACCCATAAAGGTGGGTCATGAAAAGGTTTTATAAATTCTTTTTGGTTGAGTGATAGGATAGAGTTTCAAGATAAAAATAGGTGAGGATTGCATTAGTTGGTAGGGAAATAACTACAGTTGAACGTACTACTTGATTTAAGAAAGGAAAGCTATCTAGGACATAAGAAATTAGGGCCCTTGTGATCTTATGGAAGGACCATTAGTTTTCATAATGTACTAATAGAAGTTATAAAACTTGTAGGGTAGAGCCCCATGTGATTATTATGTATCATAATTCAATACATCTATAATTAAATTGGATATACTAAATAAATTAAGATGAATATTCATTAACTAATCTTATAGATTAAATATTAGTATTTTAAGTATTCTTTATTATTATTTTTTATTTTGTTGGTATGTATCGAGGTCAAAATCCCCATTAGGCTCAAGTCATTGATGTTCAACAAGATACAATAATATATTACTGGATGGATGATGTTTATGAATATTATTCTTGGAGAGAGATGATTCATGAGTTACCACGTCAGGTCTCGCTCAAGTATGAGGGATATGTTTATAATCCGGTGACCTAGGAATGGCTAGAGGAAATGATTATCACTTTTAGTTTGATCTATTCTAGGAAGGAGTACTAGATTCTATTGGTTGTTAGTATGTTTTGAGAATTTTATTATAATTGGGGGGGGGGGTTTATTCCTTGGTGATCAACAAGAGTTATAAATTTCATTGGACAAGTTTTTTGATATGTTATAGGTTGAGTTATTTTCTTCGATTTTGAAGGAGGGATGTAATTAGGAGAAGATTTCTATTCTATAGAATAGTTATAGTATGTGTTAGTATGAGATTATATTCAATAAAATACTAATTTATGCTTCATACCTCGTACTAGATGAATATTCTAGATAAAATTAATTTTTAGAAGGTTATTTATTCTAAGATCCAGCACCCAGTCACCCCATTCACGTTGATTATGTTCCTTGAGTTATTGGTGAAGGAATAAGTTTTTGAGAAGATAATATATTAGACTAGATATTCATGAATATGAAATTTTAAGGACTATTTTATGAGTATATCTATCAAAATATTTTCTTAATTAACTTATTTTCCATAATTTTAAATAGTTTGGAATATGCTTCAGGTTCCTTCATCTTATTTCACTATAGTAGGATTTTACTGGACCAAAAATGGGATATCAATTTTTTTTTTTATCATAGGGGTTGTGGCCATTATAAGATTTATTTTCTGACCCTCTTTAATATTTATCGTGGATCTAGTATCCCGCTTTAGGTTCAATAGTTATAGTATTATAATTTAATGCGACTGTAGTAGTGGGGTACTCCATGATTTGGTTAGTAGTGAGGAGAAAAAGTGGGAAAAGGAAAACCTAATGACTACCATAATCATTGTGGATATATTGTAGATCATAAATTTTTATATTGTTGATATCATGTCTAGATAGGTCTTTGAGTATGACATGGTTAGATGTATTCTATATATTTTATAGTTCCAGGAAGGCCATAGATTATGTGAGGTACCATATATATATTTTTTACATGGGTGTTTGATTAGTTCTATTCTGGATCTACACACCCCTTCATTATACGCCCCCTAGTCCATAATTTATTACATAAGGTGGAGCATCTTTCAATTCACATAATTTTGACTATGAAAGTTTGAGGTTGAGCTAGATAATGATCTGTGAAGAGTTTTTGGGATGTTTTTAAGGAATCTTTGGTATTCCAGATATTTATTATATTTGTGGATACAACTATATGATTTAATCTCCAATATGGATTGGATATATTCAATGAACGTTATCATTGATTTCTTTTAGAGGAGAGTCATTTTCATTGATGTTTATTGAGATCATGTAATTTTCATTGGTATGTGGGACCATCAGTGGGTTTAGAGAAGTGCATAACCCATATATTTCATGATGAAGAGTAGATATTTAACTCCAAAAATGTATATATGGTGGTGTTTTTAATTGTTGTGGAATAGTAACATGATATTTTTTCTAAAGGGGCCATGACACTGCCCAATCAACTTGAAATCGTGTTTTGTATAGAGTTAAAAATAGACATCTATCTGATATAAATGTCTCTATATAGGATGGTTCCTTATGATTTGTGAGAGCATTGGATTAAAATTGAAGAACTTATATAGTGACGTTTTATTTGATCTAGTTTATTTCCTTGAGTGGATTTGGTCTTGTTCATGAAGAAGGGAGGTGGAATCCTATTAATATATACCGATTACTATCACCTGAACCAGGTAATAATGAAGAACTTACATTCCATTCCATAGATTAATAATCTATTAGATTAACTAAAGGGACCTAGATAGATCTTAAAGATCTATTTATAGTTAGTATATCATTAGATGATGGAAAAATATGAAGATATCCTAAAGACTACCTGACATATCATTATGGGAACTATGAGTTTAGGGTAAGTCCCTTCCATGTCTGAACTCCCGAGCCTATTGATTAAAATGTCACTTATGCTTTATTTTTTGAAAACTATAATACAATTTACTTTTTTTGAGATAACATGAATTTTTTTAAGTTATGTCCATGAATACTTAATTTATGATTCACCTAAGTTATGATGAACTATAAAAATCCATCACATTACCTTAATATAGAATATAAGCATTAAAAATTATTATTTCAAGCTAAATTATTTATCAAAATATAGATCCATTATCATTAGTATAAGAAATAAATTCTATTTTCATATCAACTAAACCCTAAGAACCCATAATTTGTCCATCAGAGTTTGTTAAAACATTAGATATAAATTCAAATCCGTACTTTTGAGGAATTAAAATGAGAAACCAATTAAAATTCATAGAATAACAATTAAAAGTGAGGTTATGAATCATATCATTACCTTTGAGTGTTTCAGATTAAATGCTTTCCTATGTGAACTTATAGATACTATTTTGTGGAATTTCCTATTAAATATCAATGTTTTATTATTGTTATTATTTATTATCTGATAAATGTGATTAAAAAAGCTCAAAGGATGGAAGTATTCATATTCTGAATGTGATATTGATAAATTCCAAGGTGTGCGGACTTGATGTAGATCAATGATATTGAAGAGGTTCTTTTGGATAGAGTTACTTACAAACATTTATAACAAGGATGATCTTATTTTAATTCTTATTTTTTTGATTAAATTAGTCATGGAAGTTTTAATGTTAAGAACTTAGATAACTTGGATTAGGTATATCAATCCACATACCAATTTAGTCTAAAACCGAAGACCTCCCTTTTCAAAATAGGCTTGGTAATAATATTCAGTATTTCGATTTTTTATCTGAAACCTCCGTAATTGTTATTCAATATCTACATTTTAAATACCTTTTGAATCATTTTTCTTGCTTCTGTTTTTAGCTACTGATTTCATTATTTTAAATTTTGATTAATACTCTTGTATTTTGTGTGATTTCTAATAATCCTTTTAATTTTTGTTCCATAAAATTATACACCAATTTGATCAATATTTGTATCTTCTAATAATTTAATAGTATTTAGGGGGACACAAATTATAAGTTTACTTTTGAATACAATTCACCTCAGCTATTCTAGTTTCCATATCATCTATATCTAGGAAGATATTTTGTTTTAGAGTTTTTTTATTTATAAATGATCTAGACTCTATAATTGTAATAGTCTTTTATTTTTATATTTTTTATTTTTTTGGAAATATTAATTTTCCTTACACTAATCGTGTAAAATAAGGGTAAAATTTTGTTTTTGATATGGATGAGATTCTAATAAAAAACCATTATAATCTGAATCCTAGCTGACGAAAAATATTTGATGTTGTAAACTATGAATATTGGTATGATAGAATAAACAATTTTTTTTTATCAAAACTAGCGCGGATAATTTTAATTTGGATGAACCAAAATTATATAATTATAGATATATAGTTATAAGTATTTATTAAAGAATAAAAAGTTGAATATCAATAAAAATACATTTTATGGAATATTTTTCAGTTATCAAGGAATAGAAATATATATAGTTATATTTCATCTTATGAGACAGATATTGGAATTTTGTTAAATTTGAAAATTTATTTGTTGGATCATCTAAAGTTCATGTCTCTCAAAGTGCAATGCTTTGTGCTTATTATATAGCCTCTTATTTTATTCTAGGAGAATCAGTGATGAAAATGTCCTAATTTTTTTGACAATTATTAATAGTGACAACCATTTGATGAAATTTGTTTTTGACGAACAACCTATAAAAACGTTATATATGTTATTATGAGTGAATGAAAATCCAATAATAATATAATATATCATACTAATCATCTAAAAAATCTTATCATTTATGATCTTATTGAGGTTATAATCTAGTATGAGAATTGGTCGAAAATAGATGTTAAGAATGAGAGGAGAAATAATGGGATTTAATTCTCTTAAACATATGGTCCCCTAACTTCTAGTGCTCAAAGGTCAAATATCACAGCCATAAATAATAAATAAAAAATTATTTGTATTTTAAAATTTTGGAATCTAGTAAAGAAAAACCTGCTCAGCTTGTAAGATGAATGAATAATATTATCGAAGAGAATAAATGTTGGCATCATTATTGAAATAACAACAAGGATAAGTATGCGAGGAATGAATATATTTATCACTATATGTTATGAGTGAAATAAACCAGGTCACATCAGACAAGATCTTCATTGGATAATAAAGAAGAATAAGAGTGAGAAACATTCAAAGGGGAAAAAAAGAAAATTTTTCGGAGCCACCAATTATATGTGGAGTTCTAGTGAGGTCCCATCATCTAAAAGTAGTAGTGATTTGGAGAGTGGTCATAGGTGAAAGAACATCCATTTTTATTGGATTGATCTATGGTTTATGGGGAATGTAACTTCTTATTATCTTGAAAAAATATCCTTAGATAAAAATTATTATTTTTCCATGGATATGGAAAATAGTCCAGCTTCGTTGGAAGATGGGGATGATATAATTTAAATAAATGGTTGAAATTAAACATGAAATATAATGTCCTTGGACCCACACTCCCAGTTGTTATGTTGAAATCATGAACTTTACATTCTCAACTTTGATTATTATATTTGTGACCCAAATTATTCCTTCCAGACCTTAAATCATCAAAACAAAAACATGGACCACTTACACTATCGAGTACCATATGAGTTTAGAGTTCTATAAAATTTGTTAAAACTCCTATATAAACAATTCAGAAGGCATGAAATGAAAATTTATCCCGTTTAACCCATATTTTCTTATTTCCCATTGGTTCATAAAAATAATCCATGTGAAATCCTTTATAAAAAAAATTATTCAACAATATTATTTAAAACCCAGGGAAAAGGAAAGATAAGAACAATGAGTTCAAATGACCAGTAAGGGTAAACATATTGATTATAAATAAAATTTTATCAATTATCCTATGAATTGTTTAAGGGTATGATAATAAAATGTATTTTAATGAGTATAAAATAAAAATATTCATACATATCATTACCTTGATAATCAAACATGAAAACATGGAATAAGGCATTAACAAAGGAAAAATTCATAAGAATCATAACCATATGACATGTGATATCAACATTTATCAAATGAAACATCATATTCCCATAGTGAGAAAAGATTAAAAAATATTTTCATCTTGGAACATAATATCATTAAACCCTTACAAAACCCTTATAGAACCCTTAAAATTTTGAATAATCATATGACTGAATTCCAATATAATCCTTCGAAGAATTTAATCATTACACAATTCATTTGATCACTATCTGGGTGTGTCTAATGCTAAACTAGGCACACCCATGAGCTATAATGGGTCTTAACCATTCATAAATAATGTCCAAGTATCGAATAATAAATAATGAAAATAGATAATTAATTTCACCACGACTCATTGAAAATAAATTATTTTTTCAGAACCAAATCAACCAATAGAAAGTAAACTGGTTCCATAACAACTTCATTAAAACATGATTAACCCCTGAAAATAAAATGGCTTCCTAATAATCTTTTTGAAACAGTATTAATCCAACCAAAGAAAGAGTGAGAATGGAATCATTGAAAAATATTCCGATGGATTCATAAGTATTAAAAATGTATTTTGAAATTGATGAATTTAAATACCATTAAAATATCATTGACGACATTTTTTGGGAAATAATCTTTTCATTTTAAAAATTACTTTTTTAAATTTTTTTTTGTAAAAATCTTCTTTATTTGTATATAATATTGAAAAATTATAAATTAAAATTTTAAAAATAATTTAAAATATTTATTGAGGAATATATCCTTTTTTTATTTGGAAAAAAATTTTGAAAACATTATTTGAAAACACTTTTAGAGAACATGGTTTTTGGAGAAAAAGAGTTTTTCCCCGAAAAGATATTTTTTCATAAAAACATGATTTTAAACTCTTATGTAAATAAAGAGAGAAAAATGAAGGTAAAAAATTATTCTCATGAAATAAATAGAGGAAATATAATTAATTATAATTATTTACAATAAGATAATAATATTTCATTATATTAGGCTTAATCACAAACAATCTCGATAAATAATGAGATTGTAACATGAAATTCTTACAAATTTGGTTACATTGAATCATAAAACCAATGAAGGAATATAAAGGAAAATTAAAATATCATGACAATATATAAATTCATTATATTAAATGTAAAATTTTCTTAATACACATCTCATAAAATAATACAGTTTCATAACACAACGTAGTTCTCAAAGAAGGCATATTATGAGAAAAATCCATTACCGCTTTGGATTATTTGAATCCATAAACCCCATAAAAAGGAGATACTAAAATGGATATTTAAATAAATTTAAATTAATTAATTAAAATAATAATAACTATAATAATAATAATAATAATAATAATAAAATACTTTCATGGGCAGTATATACACCACAAAACCAAAATAAGTGGTGAATATGGATTACATTTCATAGAAATAATTGTGTGACAAGAAAAACCCTTACCTTAAGTGTGACTCATCACGCACCATATTAATATTATAGAATATTAAATATAGGTTAATTATTTAAATTATTTAGAATCTTTTTAATGTTTTTGATTCCTTTTATATCACTTATTATCATGTTTTAAAAATTACTTAATTATTTAATTTACATCAGACATTTTGGTGATATTCAGTATCTGAGTCCCAAATGACTTTGGTATGATGTATATAGTAAAAGGATTAACTAGTAAATAATATCAAGATTAATAATAATTAAATCATTATTATTTTTTATAAATCAATTATACTTTTAAATTCATCAATTTAATATAAAAAATTAACTACGTTACAATCGTAGAGATAGTAAGTCCTACGTACACATGAGTAACATTTCCATTTTTCAATGATCATTATGGAATGAAGTTAAATTTCATTTTATATTTATAGAATGATTATAATATCATTATTATAATATTAATAATTTAAATATACTTATATATTTCATCCATGTGATGTGGTGACGAAAAATGAAACACATCGCTTCGTGTAGGTGATAATTCACACGTACGCACGAACGATGTTATTATTTTTTTGTACATAGAAATATAATTAAATAAATGATATAAAATATTTAAATAATAATAAATATTTCTTTAATATCTTATATAAACTTTAATTCCATTATTATATCCATTATGTATAGATAGTGTTGGAAAACTTATTACAACGGTTCTCAAGGTGGTAGTCCGCCGTACTCACGAACGATGAATTCATTTCCCATTTGATGGGAAAGAGGATGGATATGGGTAATGTAAAAAGAATAAAAACATATTATTTTATGGAGGGTAATTTATTTAGTATTTTATTATGGTTCAAGAATATTTTAATGAAGTGGAAGAAGATATAAAATAGAAGTTCTTGATTAAAAATGATACCTCTTCTTTAGAACATCTCCTTTGCTTAACAGTTTAAGACCACTAAGGGCGGTGTTATGCCTAAAATAAGAGCTATAGAATTTGTGGAGTGACTCTATGAACTTATTTTAGTAGATAATTTCTATATCTAAAAGGGTTTTAAGAAAGAAAAAAATAGACGAAGAGGTTCTTTATTATAAGAGAGGGGTGGGGCACTCTTGGAATTTATAAAAACATTAAATTAATATAAATTAATTTGTACTTAAAAATATACCAAAACCATGTTATTTAGAATATATGTTGATTATGTGTCTAAATATATTCAAAAAAATGAAAATTAGACATATTTTTTCTATTTTATAATCCTAACCTTTTGCTTTTAACCTTTATTTAATCCCTTTAATTTTTTCTGTGACAACATGGTTTTTTATACTTTGAGGGTTAATATATATATTATAAAATGAATAATGAACCATAAATGGATAATTTATTAAATTATAAACCTTATTTCAAAAATTTTCTGAATATAATATTTTTTTCAGTTTTATATCATTTAATAATATTTTTTTATTTTAAAATATCATTAATTCTAGTTTTGACACAATTCATTAGATTGACTTTAAAAAAATAACTAAAACAAGATAAATTAGTACCAAATATTTTTATACATCCATAATATGTGTGGATAATATATAAAATTCTTCTATGATATTAATTATCTCAAATTATATTCAGTTTAAAAATTTTAGTATTATTTATTTAGTTTTTCCATTAATTGAATAATTACTACAACATCGTTTTATAATTATTAAAAGTAATTATTTCTTCATGAAAAATTAAAAATAAATTTCAATGATTAAGATGAAAATTTTATAATTAAAATAAAAATTTATAGTTGAAGATATATTCTAAATAACCAAATATTAATAATGTATTGATTATTAAAAACATTAGTGTGACAATTGTGACATTTTTTAATATAAAATACAATAAGTTGATAAAATTCATCCATGTGGCTCCAAGATATCATAAATTTGAGAAAATTATTATTTTGGTTGAAATATTATCATATAATAAAATTTAATTTTTTTAGTTAATTTGATAATATTTATACAATTATTTTTACATTTAATTACCTGATTCATGCTTAACTCTGGTAATAAAAATTACTAAGTTCACTATTCATACTATCTAAAAACAGAATACTTTTTTAATAAATTAACACCTTTTGATTAAAAATAAGGAATAATTTTTTCCAAATTCAATACATATAAGTGGCTAAATTTAATTTAAAATAAACCCCATAGATGCGGTGCGAAAAGTTGTTCTAAAGTGAAAATATTCAAACGTTTGCAATGTTTTTATACCCAAATTCAAAATTAAATTTATTACAATAACCAAATTTGGATTAATATATGAATGTTATCATAATTTTACTTTAAAACATGATTGAAAGAGAATTTAATATTATAAATTATTTTGATGAAAATATAGTTCTCAATTAAAATTCAGAATTTTTCACTATTCATCAAAATGTAAAACTTATGAGAAAAATAATAATAATTAATCAAAGTAAATTTGGATATATTAATATTTAATAAATGATGTTTATTTTTTCCAAATTTATTTTTGAAAGTCTCAATATTTAGTTTTAAAATAAGTGTGCCATTAATAAGCCAAAAAACCACCTTTAGAAAAATAAAGATTTTTACGTGTAAAATTAAATTTATTTTTATATTTAGTCTAGAAATAAATATAATGAATTTAAAACATTGTATTTTATAATATATATATATATATATATATTTCATTAATATATTCCAAAAAGAGTTATTTGTTTATTTTTTAGGTGTATAACACACTTGAGCACATTTAAATTGTTTTTCACAAAAAGATTTCCTTTTATTTTTAAAAGGTTATGTTTATTATAATTAATTGGTCACGAAATAATTAATTATATAAACATTTATAAAACATATTTTCATAATTCTGTTAATCCTATTTATACATTTCATTCCAACGACAAGGTTATAATGGTAACATTTAAATAATAATATTTAGTTGTTCATTTATGCTCGATATGGAATGTCTTAGAGGATATTGAACATAATATTTTCTTTTATAATATAAGGATGTTAAATTCTACCCCATTTAATAAATTTATTCCTTAAAATTTTAACACAGTATCGAAAAAAAGGTGTTTGAATTTTCAAAATACCTTTGTTGAAATCCCACATCAGAAAAAGGTAAAATAGAACTTCTATTTGAAAAGAGAGAATGGAAAGTATGGAGTTCATATATGAAAACACATACTATGGTTTTATATAGGAAAACATAATCCTAGATGAGAAAAATAAAAACCAATTAATGATGGAGAGTGATATATAACATGGTCATGAGAAAGTGAACGATCAAAAAATAGTAAATCTATGATTGGTTAAAAGGACATTGATTTAATAGTAAAAAAGTAAATACCTAACATTTTTGTTTCAATATAAATTTCATAGATATGAGGCATTATTTTACTACCTAAACTAAGAACATAAGGAAATATAATTACATGAAAAATAGAGTTTCATCCTTTTACCAATTTCTACCATAATCTCATCATTCTCTCCAAATGACGAGAATTTAAGATGAATTTTAATGCATGAAGAATTAGAAGAAACTTATATGGATCAAAAAAACCAAAAAAAGTATAACTATATATTCTTATGATCTTTATATATTATCCAAAATAAAAAAATGGTTAGGATAAGATAAGATAACTCTCAAAAAATATTAAACCTTTATATGATGAAAAACTACTTTAATCTCCAAAATTCAATAGTAATACCCAACCTTAAACCAAATTAATTGGATAAATAAATTCCATTAAAATTCCAAAAAATATTCTATACTATGATTGAAACCCTCAATTAAGAAGCATATTGATCACATAGTCTTCTAAGACAATTTTAAATTATAACTCCAAATAACAACAATTACCCTCGGAGTCTTATACTAAAATGTGATTTACAAAATAAAAAAATCTCCAAGATATAATAATAATTTATACAGATAACACAAATCACCATAAAATTAAATATGCTTACAAAAGAAAATTCAACATTTATTCCTCATATAAAATCCAATAGCATTACATATGGTTCCCAAAATAGTTAATGTCCTCTGAAATAAGATTGTTAACTTATTTACCAAATCATTTTCCATTCCAAAATGTTCCCAAAATTAAAATTATTTTTCATCCATAAAACTATTTTTCCTAAATAAATTTTTTACTAACTATTAATTTTCTTAGGCCAGTTTTCGAAAATTCACCCTTATCACCCTTTATTTATGGGATTAATTCCACAAGATTTACTATAAACAACGAGTTTCCACCCATATTGAAGTTTGTTCTTTTTTTATAAAACTGTATCATTAGAATCCCTATAAAATTATATAAATGTGAGAAAAATTCACAAATATTTCCTTAAAATAGTTTAACCTCATATTTTATCTCATACATTTCATTTTTCATCCCAAAATATAAAAAACCATAATTACATAAAAAACAAATGACTCTTTAAAATACTGTTAGTCACTTTAAAATTGCATAAACTTAAGCCTCAAAAGAGTTTTTTATGACACAAAAATTATGATCAAACCTAAAATTAAAAATCCATGATTATATACATAACTGTTAAAAGTCATCTTAATACCTATTATTTTCTAAACCTTTCCTTTATTTCCAATTATAAAAGCCCAGAACCTACTCTCATTGATCTTTTCATAAAATCATGAACATTACAGTTTCGGCTTTGATGCTGATAATTTTGACCCAAATTATCCCATCCTAAAATTTCCCAATCAAGATAATTTAATCATTGAGATGTGGATAGGGTAAATTAGTGATATATTTTTCTCCTATGATTGCATGCTTAAGAAAAAACCTTCCCCTCCAATTAAAGATTAATTTCCCTACTTAATACAATTAAAACAAACTTCCTTAGGAACATAACTATTTATAAGGTTCTCTATTAAAACATAATATATATGTTCTTTGTATGGTATGGAAATGACCCAATACCACACAATTCACTAGGAAAAAATCCATTGGTATTGAATACAATTAGTAGTATATACCCTTACACCCATGTAGAACTATATAAACAATTCAATAGTGTTTGTGCTCCTTTTAGAACAAATGATGCAGCAGAAAGTTTTGTAACAAAACATTTAACATTACTTCTTTATCAACTTTCATAAATACGGTATTCCAAAAAATTATTTTCTCCCTTAACTAGAATTTGTTAATAAATTCTCTAGACTTTGTAATCAAACTCAGTCCGATTCCCAGTCCGATTCTTCTAGTCTTATTTCTTAATAAGAAAAATATATAGCTCTATCAGAATATGATTGATACTATATTGAATTACTACTTCTTCAATCCAGAAATACCAATACAATAATTGAATGAATACGATAATCAGTTAAATATGATTATGAGCTGAATATGTTGCAATATTGTCTCTTCCCCTTTCACTTCTATCCAACACAAATTCTTCATAAAATATAATCTATAAACCTCTTCTTATAAATAGAATTTCTCTAATGATCTGTATTCTCTTCTCTTTTTCATGAACAATACTTCTGTTAGAATGTAGAAGGGAATTTCCCATTTATACACTCCTAAAAAATGGTTTGGATGAGATTCCTAACATTTTTCCCGCTCAACCAAAGTACATGTATCATACATTTATTTTAAATTTAAGATACATATTTACTTCATCAATGTTTCTAAACTCTTGTCATATCTTTTCAATACTTCTCGAATCTTATAAATACTTCATCTCACTTCTGAATTTTTTCATAAACATTAGTCAGATTTGGATTCTCTATTCTGAAATTCATTATGATCTGCCTCATTATGATGAAAGAAAATGTAAAATAATAGGTTCTTCATATCCTTTTCGCTTGACCCACTTGAATTAAAAACAATGTAACTCTACCCATTTTAAATGGTTGACTATATTATTTATTAAAATATGAAATTTTTATTTATATTGTTCACCACATACTTTTCGTTTTATTTTCATTCATCGGTCCTAAAAAATTCTTCCTACAATCATTATGATGTAATACTAAGTCTTATGGAACAGTATCAATATCTTCAAATTCATTCGATTATTTTTATTCTTAATACAATACCAGTGAATTTTTATATACAAAAAATTATTCCTTTGATGAATACAAAGACATACTGAATATGATGGACTTCTTTAAACAACATAAACTTCAGAAACTTCTTTATTTTCTTCATTACTGTAACACCCCAATCTTCCACAGTACACTTCTCTTTGAATAATACAATAGCGTGTGTTGTACGCAACACTGAGTTCAAGTACACCACGACTTACCAAACTAGCCGTTCAAAAGAGGTTATGAATAGTATTAACTAAATTTTAAATATTATTTTATCCTTATAATTTCAATCCATATTATGAGATTCTAAGACATGATTTATCAATAAATTCATTTTTTCAGATAAAAGAAGTATTTTTCAAAAAATGAAATTTTACCGCCTTTTAATGGCGAAGCCTTTTTAAAAACAATATTTGAAACATTTATATATTCAATTTGACAAAATGAAATTCTTCTTTAGAATCAGAACATAATAATTTAGTATCAATAATGTTTTGGTGTCTTTCTGATAACTTTCATATTTGGGTGAATAGTGAAAAATTACTAAATTTTAACTGAAAACAACTTTTTCAATCAAAATAATTTATATAGTTAAATTATACATTTTAACGGTTTGGAAGTATAAATAGATTATATTTTTACTATTTAATCCAATTATGGTCATTTTATGTAATTTCACCTTGAAATTGGACATAAACAAGTGTCAAACTTTTGATAGTTATTATTTCTTAAAAATACGCCTTTTGGTTTTGAAAGCAGGAATCAATTTTAAATTAATAAATGCAACTTTTATGTTTTGAATTTGGTAAAATATACTTCATTTTTGGATTCGGAATAACGAAATTAGCCTAGGGTGAAAGTTTGGTACTTTTCGGATAACTTTTTTATTTTGATGAATAGTAAAAAATTACTAAATTTTAATTAAAAACAACCTTTTTAATCAAAATAATTAATAGTGATAAATTATGAATTTGAGTGGTTTTAAGTTATATTTAAAATATATTTTTACCATCTAATACAATGTGTGTCATTTAACAGAATTTCACATTTAAACCACACATAAACAAGTGCCAATCTTTTGATAGTTATTATCTCTTAAAAACACGCTTTGAGTTTTAACAACGGGAATTAATTTTTAATTAATTTCTGCCACTTATGTATTTTGAATTTGGAAAAATGGATTCCATATTTGTAATCAGGATGTTCAAATTGGGTAAATAGGTAACTTTTACTTTTAGACATTTTGGATAATTACTTCGGTAAATATTTTATTTTCCATGGTTAAAGGGTAAATCCGGTAAACAAGGGTTAAAAAAATATTATAATAATACTAAATTACCCTAAAATGTGTTTTAACCCTATTTTTTGATACATGGTAGACCATTGGCATCTTTGGGTTGATTTTGGGACCCCATGAATCCACTTGTAAGTGATAGGGACACTTTATTTTAATTAAGTTAAAATGAATACAAAAATGACACAACCATATATCTTTTAGATCAACAATTGTTACATAGGGTTATGTATGTTGGATTTTAGACTATAAATATTAATTATAAATATAAAAGGATTTCCTACATAATGATATTTTCTTTATAATTTTTAGATGTTAAATAATGTAATTTATTTATGACACAATGATGATGCAGTAATTACCATAAATAGTGAAAAATTAGAATAATTGATATTATAAATACCCAAATAAATATAATTTGAGACTTTTAATGAATTACACTAATTTTATAGGATAATATGAAATATTAGGATTGATTTAATTGACTTTTTTCGAAGTAATCATTCTGTTATTAGTTTCAAAAAAATCAACCATTGAATAGTGTCAAAATTGACATAAAAGAGTTTTTAAAAACAATATTATATTATTATTTGATATTAAATTCATAAAAATCTAAGGATCGGCCAAGAGACTTATATAATGACAGGTGTATAATTAATGGACTAATTGGGGGTCGCTTGGATGTATATAGTTTGTTTATTTACTATATAATATAAAAATACAAAGTGACATGGTAAATGTCAAACTAATTAACTAAGAGTTAAAACTAATAGATAAGGATAATATAGTAACCCAAACCTGTATAAATTCTATTGGTTTAATGGTTTTAGACCTATCCCCACATTAAACCTTGAATAATAAACTTTTGAGCCATTAGAAACCGAATATGAATTTATTATAAATTAACATTTCAAGCTTTTCCAAAGGTGCCCCTCACCCCTCTTATAAAAGGGCACTCCTCCTTCTCAAATCCTCACACCTTCAAAGCCTTTTGGTTCGGCCAACCCCTGCCCAAATACTCTCTCAACTTCCATAACTACAAACTAGAGGCCTTAGTTTGATCAGAAAGCCAACCTAAGGAGCCCTTTTGATCAAATCAAATGGAAGAACCCGAAGAAGAGGTAATGTTTTCACCACCCATTTTCAAGTTCCTTTCTTCTTCCACTTCTTATTTCTTTGTTATTACCATTATAAAATAATAACTACAGTATCTTATATATACTGTGATGTTATTATAAATATGTTACAACCACATTCAGTATTCTATCCACCCTTTGAATAACATGTCACCATACGTGCGTACGTACAGCTTACCGTCTCCACGTCGTGGTGTAATTGTTATTCAATATATTATTATTTGGGTGGGTATAATAATGATGTTTAACTCATGAAAATAATAAATATAACATGATAATGATTCTGTATATATGATATAACATCCAATTATATATTATTTTAATATCAAAAGAATGATATTGTCGCTCGTGCGTACGTACGGACTACCGTCTCCACGAACGCGATGAGATTCATTCTCTATCGTATCCATTCAAGTATAATTACCATTTTATGATTTAAAAATAATTCTTAAGGACTTTATATAATTCTGGATATGAATAAGATACAACCTATCCATGAAAACCATGGATTACGTAACAAAACATATAAAAGAAAATGAGTAAGTTAACACCTGAGACGACAATAATTCTAAGATATTATTAACAAAGCAATGTTAAAAGATCATATATGATATAATATTAATGTATATGATTAATGAATAATTTAATAACAATTATTTCAACATTATACATGAGGTTAACCTACCCCCAACCAAGGAAAAGTACAAGGTACGAGATTTTATTATCTCACTTTCAATTCCATGAGATTTCCATTGTTCGCCACTAAATTATTGAAAGTGGTGTATTGTGTACTGCCATTTGATATATATTATCATGATTATCTTTATATTCATGTTATTATGTAAATCATTTGGTGGTTATTAACTTTTGGTCATACGACTTAGTTGATTACAACGTGGTAAGGGGTTTCTTATCTCACTTTTAATTCCGTGAGAATTCCATTGTTCACCACTTATTTATTACATGTGGTGTGTGTATTGCCCATGTTTGTATTAATTGTGTAATATAATTTAATTAATTTATATTTACATCATCATTGTATGATCCCTCTTTCATGGGTGTATATTTCGTATGTTACCTAATCGATAAGGGAATTTGAAATTTCAATTTCCATTTATTCGGCTTTACGCAAACTTCATTGATTATTTTACTCCGAGATTATGTGTGGAATAACTATTCATTTAATTATGTCATAATTTCCACTCCCCTTTTCTGTGGATATAATTTTTATACACATAATCACTCCATTGATAATTTCTCAAGTCATCGATATGAATTTGATAAGAGTAATTTTAACTCATTCTCCATTTGTTGAGTTAAACATCCAATTCATTGGTGTTGTTTTTACAAGATTATGTGTGAATATCCTTTGATTGTTTTACACTGAATATCCAATCATATTTAGTGTATTTATATTTGTCACACATAATTATGTCGTTGATTTATCCTTAACCTAAGGATACGGCCTTTATGAGAGATTTCATCTCAACTTAAATTCCATTGAGACTTCTTTGTTGTTATACACCAAGTCACTTTTTTGTGGTGTATATAATGTACTTTGACATAGTATATCATTATTACCTTTATTCTCATGATATTACAATGTTTTGATTACCTCAATTATTTGTATTCAAGTGTCTCTATTTTGGTTAGAATCTCTAACTAAAATACCATTTTAAAATGTTTTAAAGACTTATTCATCTAAATCTTTCTCATTAATGTCCATGTTTTAAAAATGGTTTTAAGGATTTATTTATATGGACATTAAAGTTTTAAAATTGAAACTCTTTTTAAAAAGTTTAAAAGTGGTATGGGACACTTTGATATAAAAATCTATTTTTAAATGGCTTCTTGACAAATAGTGTGACTTTTAAAATGATTTCAAGAAAAAGGGGGATATTTCTCTCAAATAGTTTTGATGATTATTTTCATCTATGTCAAAATCCTTCATTATTCTTGATTGAGGTTAATGTGATACAATACAATTTTCCATATTGTATCAAATGAGTTATGTTTGACTGTGGATGTGCTATTTTTATACCATTCATGGTTTGTAGTTAAAGTATTAACATTTCGTATGCTAGTTTTAATACGAATGTTTATGTTATGTTTAAATCTGTTCATATGAGGAATGCATTGGACTTAATAAGTGAAGGGTGGAGCCCGCTATAGCTCATCGATGCATCGGTAGGTCTCATGAGACAAACTAGTGTCTTGGCACAAGGCCTTGGAAAAATATTATTTGTAGTCTTGGCACGAGGCCTTGGCTCTGTGGTTATGATAGTCTGGCATTATGCATTCCATGATTATGAAAGTGGTTATTGATATTGAATTTGATCATTCGACTAGTAGAATATCCACGTGAGTAAGTAAATGGCATTATTTTATTTTATCTTTTCCATTTTATGCTGTAGTTCAAGTTTAAAAAGGCTTTTGTTTTAATTATAAACTGCCTTAAGTGTTTATTCTTATCTATGAAAGCTTCTTCTATAATGTTATCCTTACTGAGCATATGAGCTCACCCCTTTCAATGTTTTATTTTTTTCCCATGATTATGAAGAAATAATTTATGAATGACCTGCAGGGATAGTATGAGGGGATATGAAGACAAGATGTTTTTTATGATGTAATGTAAAACTTTATGATTGTATCTAGTGTTTCAAAGGCTACTAAACTAATCGGTCTTTCGAGACATGATCTTTCTTGTGATCATGCCAATGTTATGTAATAATGCGCCGACTTTGGGTAACTGGGGTCGGGGCGTTACAGTTGGTATTAGAGGAAGTTTAGTACAAACCTTGGAAGCTAGATTTAGATAAACTCTAATTAGAGCACATAGAACTAAGATGAAATTTGAAGATTAGTATAGAATAACTTCCTAGAATTTTGGTATTGTAGAGATTTTGTGAGTTTTACGAGAAATACAACCCTGTCTGGATACGAGCAGGTAGAGGAAGCTCTGGCACAGATGTACCTAGGGGTAATACCCAAAAACACCGCTTTGAGCTAGACTCAAACAGGAACTGGTGCACGACAACGGGCCTTGCTGCACTCTTGGTTACGACACTCCTGAGGGATATGCTTAGGATAATTTACATTTTCTTTACAAACCGATTTGAAGTATTATACATATAAGATGAGAGTAAATGACCTTGGTTAATCCTAATGTGTTTAAAATTGAGAATATGGTGACATGTTAATCTCTAAATGATTTTATGACTACTGTTACTCACACAATGATTTCTGGTTTTAGTTAAAGGCTAGATTCCAAGGAAGTAATAGTGACTTTGAGAATAATGTACAAGGTGGGAACGGTGGTGGAAATGAGCAACAAAATGGAATGTTGATAGGTGTAAAAGATATCGTCTTTATTCCAAATCAATTTTCCAATAAAATGATCAACAATATATATATTAACCAATTCCCGGACTCAAAAAAAGAGAGAAAGGTGATGAATGATAAGAGCTCCAGTAGTGGAGACCATGGAGAAAGGAATCCTCAATTTCCATCATGCAGGAAATGTGGAAGGAGACACCCAGGAAAGTGTCTCAATGGGACAAAGAAATGCTTTACATGCGGAAAGGAAGGAAATAAAGTGATGAATTGCCGAAGAAAAATGAAGAGTACTATAGAAGAAGATAAAAATGGTCCTAAGAGTCCATTTACAGTCATTTGCCGTAAATGTAGGGGACCTGGCCATTACCCGAGTGAATGCCCTATTCTATATGATATTTTCTTGGTCAAAGAAGAAGCTATGTGGAAATAAATGTTTGGAGAAATGTTTAAAAAGTATTAGTGATCCTTGTTGATGGGTTTACTTTGGAATAATTTTATCCTCTATTTGTAACCCCGCAGTTTTCCATGTGAGAATGATATTTGAGGAAAAATTATTTTTTCTCTTGTGGATATAGTTATAAATAACCATTTGGTTTTATATGATCATTGGGTTTGAGGCAATTACAAATTATTATAATTTGGGATGAAAATTCAAGGTATGAGATATCATTTGTGGTTAAATTATGTTATGGTTATTTTGAGGAATTTATCTCATCTTGGTAATGTTATAAAATATAGTTTTTGAAAAAGGACAACACGTAGACCGTGTGACAACCCGTCGCATCGGACTAAGCTATGGGAATAGAACCCACAACCAAAGTGCGATTCGGATTTATCGCCTACCACTGGACTACGTGAAGTCCCTGGTTAGTGTGACTATTATTTTTAGTTAAATTATTTTATTGATCAATAATAATTTTATTTGGGATCTTATGTCTTACCAAATGAATACCTTGAGTATAGGAAAATGATTTGGTGATTAAGTGATAAATGTTATTTTGGAAGTTGTTCGCTTTGCTGAGAACACTATATGCCAAAGGAAAATAGAGTAGTATGGGATTTAATTTGAGGAGTAATGGTGGATTTTTATCTATGTTTTTATTGTGGATTTATAATTATTTGGGTTATTTATGGAAATGATTAGGTTAATTAATTTTAATTATGTGACATTAAGAGTAATTAATTTCATTTGGAGATACAATTTAACATGGGAGACTACATAAGTAAATTGTTCTATGTTTTGGGTTTCAATATTAGTTTGGATTATATTAAAGGATTTTAAGGACAATTGATTACTGAATGGTATTTATTTATCTTTGGGGTATTATTGGTTTAATTTTAGAAATTAAGATTAGTGTTTATTTCTCTCAAGGAATATCCTTTTGGGGGATCATTAGATCTTATACTAACCATTTTGGTTTTGATTTATCTCTAAAGACAATGTAAATATATAGTTTATCCTACATGGATCATGTGATTCTATAGAAGTTTATTCTAGATCTTCCAGTGTGACCAAGTCTTCTTGAATACTCATCATTTATAAAAAATGAGTTAGTGGTGGAAATTTATTAAATAATGAAACTGTACTTAAAAAGTAAGTATATATCTTTATATTCTTAATCAATATCATAAATGAATTCCTCATCATTTTGTAATGTAACTTAAAACAAAAAAATGTTGTCAGTTTACTTTTCCTACTAAGAGATTAATGATCGTTTGTCCCAACACAAGTTTGTGGTTTTATTATTGTTAACTTTCTCCTAATCATGATTTCTATCCCTCTCCATCAGAACTTGAAACTTAGTTTATCATCCATATCCATGTTTTCCTACATGGAATCCGAGTATGGGTTATCATGGTTGACCATTATACCTCTCTTTCTTTCTTTTAAAGTGATAGTTTTATTGACTCTTTTTCTAATGTGGGACTTTCCATTATATTCTCAAGCCCAATTTTTTTTAAAATTACAAGGCGCAATTTATTTAAGGAGGGGTGAATGTAACACCCCAATCTTCCACGGTACACTTCTCTTTGAATAATACAATAGCGTGTGTTGTACGCAACACTGAGTTCAAGTACACCACGACTTACCAAACTAGCCGTTCAAAAGAGGTTATGAATAGTATTAACTAAATTTTAAATATTATATTATCCTTATAATTTCAATCCATATTATGAGATTCTAAGACATGATTTATGAACAAATTCATTTTTTCAGATAAAAGAAGTATTTTTTAAAAAAATGAAATTTTACCGCCTTTTAATGGAGAAGCCTTTTAAAACCAATATTTGAAACTTTTATATATTCAATTTGACAAAATGAAATTCTTATTTATAATCGGGACATAAGAATTTAGTATCAATAATGTTTTGGTGTCTTTCTGATAACTTTCATATTTGGGTGAATAGTGAAAAATTACTAAATTTTAACTGAAAACAACTTTTTTAATCAAAATAATTTATATTGTCAAATTATACATTTTAATGGTTTGGAAGTATAAATAGATTATATTTTTACTATTTAATCCAATGATGGTCATTTTAAGTAATTTCACCATGAAATTGGACGTAATCAAGTGTCAAACTTTTGATAGTTATTATTTCTTAAAAATACGCCTTTTGGTTTCGAAAGTAGGAATCAATTTTAAATTAATAAATGCAACTTTTATGTTTTGAATTTGGTAAAATAGACTTCATTTTTGGATTCGTAATAACTAAATTATCCTAGGGTGAAATTTTGGTACTTTTCGGATAACTTTTATATTTTGATGAATAGTAAAAAATTACTAAATTTTAATTAAAAACAACCTTTTTAATCGAACTAATTAATAGTGATAAATTATGAATTTGAGTGGTTTTAAGTTATATTTAAAATATATTTTTACCATGTAATATAATGTGTGTCATTTAACATAATTTCACATTTAAACCAGACATAAACAAGTGCCAATCTTTTGGTAGTTATTATCTCTTAAAAACACGCTTTTTGTTTTAACAACGGGAATTAATTTTAAATTAATTTCTGCCACTTCTGTATTTTGAATTTGGAAAAATGGATTCCATATTTGTAATCAGGATGTCCAAATTGTGTAAATAGGTAACTTTTACTTTTAGAAATTTTGGATAATTACTTCGGTAAATATTTTATTTACCATGGTTAAAGGGTAAATCTGGTAAACAAGGGTTAACAAAATAATATTATAATAATACTAAATTATCCTAAAACGTGTCTTAACCCTATTGGTTGATACATGGTCTACCATGGGAATCTTTGGGTCGATTTTGGGACCCCATGAATCCACTTGTAAGTGATTGGGACACTTTATTTTAATTAAGTTAAAATGAATACAAAAATGACACAACCATATATCCTTTAGCAAAACAATTGTTACATAGGGTTATATATGTTGGACTTTAGACTATAAATATTAATTAGAAAGATAAAAATATTTCCTACATAATGATATTTTATTTATAATTTTTATAGATTAAATAATTTAATTTATTTATGACATAATGATGATGCAGTAATTACTATAATAGTGAAAAATTAGAATAATTGATATTATAAATACCCAAATAAATATAATTTGAGACTTTTAATGAATTACAATAATTTTCTAGGATACTATGACATATTAGTATTGATTTAATTGACTTTTTTCGAAGTAATCATTCTGTTATGAGTTTCGGAAAAATCAACTATTGAATAGTGTCAAAATTGACATAAAAGTGTTTTTAAAACAAATATTATATTATTAATTGATATTAAATTCATAAAAATCTAAGGTTAGTCCAAGAGACTTATAGCATGATAGGTGTATTATTAATGGACCACTTGGGGGTCTCTTGGATGTATATAGTAGGTTTATTAACTATATAATATAAAAATACAAATTGACATGGTAAATGTCAAACTAATTAACTAATAGTTAAAACTAAAAGATAAGGTTAATATAGTAACCCAAACCAGTCTAAATTCTATTGGTTTAATGGTTTTAGACCAATACCCACATTAACCTTTTAATAATCAACTTTTTATCCATTATAAACCGAATATGAATTTATTATAAATTAATATTTCTAGCTTTTCCAAAGGTGCCCCTCACCCCTCTTATAAAAGGGCACTCCTCCTTCTCATTTCTTCACAGCTTCAAAGCCTTTTGGTTCGGCCAACCCATGCCCAAATACTCTATCAAATTCCCTCAATACAACCTAGAGGCCTTAGTTGGATCATGAAGCCAACCTAATGATCCCTTTTGATCAAATCAAAAGGAAGAACCCGAAGAAGAGGTAATGTTTTCACCACCCCTTTTCAAGTTCCTTTCTTCTTCCACTTCTTCTTTCTTTGTTATTACCATTATAAAATAATAACTCCAGTATCTTATATATACTGTGATGTTATTATAAATATGGTACAACCATATTCAGTATTCTATCCACCCTTTGAATAACATGTCACCATACGTGCGTACGTACGACTTACCGTCTCCACGTCGTGGTGTAATTGTTATTCAATATATTATTATTTGGGTGGGTATAATAATGATTTGTAACTCATGAAAATAATAAATATAACATGATAATGATTATGTATATATGATATACCATCCAATTATATATTATTTTAATATCAAAAGAATGATATTGTCGCTCATGCGAACGTACGGACTACCGTCTCCACGAACGCAATGAGATTCATTCTCTATCGTATCCATTAAAGTATAATTATCATTTGATGATTTAAAAATAATGTTTAAGGACATGATATCATTCTGGATATGAATAAGATACAACCTATCCATGAAGAACATGGCTTACGTAACAAAAAATATAAAAGAAAATGAGTAAGTTAACACCTGAAATGACAATAATTCTAAGATATTATTAACAAAGTAATGTTAAAAGATCATATATGATATCATATTAATGTATATTATTAATGAATAATTTAATAACAATTATTTCAACATTATACATGAGTTTAACCTGCCCCCAACCAAGGAAAAGTATAAGGTAAGGGATTTTCTTATCTCACATTCAATTCCGTGAGATTTCCATTGTTCGCCACTAAATTATTGAAAGTGGTGTATTGTGTACTGCCATTTGATATATATTATCATGATTATAATTATATTCATGTTATTATGTAAATAATTTTGTGGTTATTAACTTTTGGTCATACGACTCAGTTGATTACAATGTGGTAAGGGGTTTCTTATCTCACTTTTAATTCCGTGAGAATTCCATTGTTCACAACTTACTTATTACATGTGGTGTGTGTACTGCCCATGTTTGTATTAATTGTGTAATATACTTTAATTCATTTACATTTACATAATAATTGTATGATACTTATTTCATGGGTGTATGTTTCGTATGTTACCTAATCGATAAGGGAATTTGAAATTTCAATTTCCATTTATTCGGCTTTACGCAAACTTCATTGATTATTTTACTCCGAGATTATGTGTGGAATAACTATTCATTTTCTTATGTCATAATTTCCACTCCCCTTTTCTGTGAATATACTTTTGATACACATAATCACTCCATTGATAATTTATCAAGTCATCGATATGAATTTGATAAGAGTAATTTTAACTCATTCTCTATTTGTTGAGTTAAACATCCAATTCATTGGTATTGTTTTTACAAGATTATGTGTGAGTATCCTTTGATTGTTTTACACTGAATATCCAATCATATTTAGTGTATTTATATTTGTCACACATAATTATGTCTTTGATTTATCTTTAACCTAAGGATACGACCTTTATGAGATATTTCATCTCAACTTAAATTCCATTGAGACTTCTTTGTTGTTATACACCAAATCACTTTTAATTGGTGTATATAATGTACTTTGACATAGTTTGTCATGAATAACTTTATTCTCATGATATTACAAAGTTTTGATTACCTCAATTATTTGTATTCAAGTGTCTCTCTTTTGGTTAGAATCTCTAACTAAAATACCATTTTTAAATGTTTTAAAGACTTATTCATCTAAATCTTTCTCATTAATCTCCTTGTTTTAAAAATGGTTTTAAAGATTTATTTATATGGACATTAATGTTTTAAAATTAAAAATCATTTTAAAAAGTTTCAAAGTGGTATGGGACACTTCGATTCAAAAATCTATTTTTAAATGGCTTCTTGACAAATAGTGTGACTTTTAAAATGATTTCAAGAAAAAGGGGGATATTTCTCTCAAATAGTTTTGTTGATTATTTTAATCTATGTCAACATCCTTCATTATTATTGATTGAGGTTAATGTGATACAATACAGTCTTCCATATTGTATCAAATGAGTTATGTTTGACTATGGATGTGCTATTTTTATACCATTCATGGTTTGTAGTTAAAGTATTGACATTTCGTATGCTAGTTTTAATACGGATGTTTATGTTATGTTTAAACCTATTCATATGAGGAATGAATTGGACTTAATAACTGACGGGTGGAGCCCGCTATAGCTCCTCGATACATTAGTAGGTCTCATGAGACAAACTAGTGTCTTGGCATAAGGCCTTGGTAAAATCTTATTTGTAGTCTTGGAACGAGGCCATGGCTATGTGGTTATGATAGTCTGGAATTATGCATTCCATCATTATGAAAGTGGTTATTCATATTGCATGTGATCATTCGACTAGTAGAATATCCATGTGAATAAGTAAATGGCATTATTTTATTTTATCTTTTCCATTTTATGCTGAAGTTCATGTTTAAAAAGGCTTTTGTTTTAATTATAAACTGCTTTAAGTGTTTATGCTTATCTATGAAAGCTTCTGCTATAATGTTATCCTTACTGAGCATCTGAGATCACCCCTTTCAATGTTTTATTTTTTTTCCCAGGATTATGAAGAAATAATTTTTGAATGACCTGCAGGGATAGTATGAGGGGATATGAAGACAAGATGTTTTTTTATGATGTAATGTAAAACTTTATGATTGTATCTAGTGTTTCCAAGGATACTAAACTAATCTGTCTTTCGAGACTTGATATTTCTTGTAATCATGCCAATATTATGTAATAATGCACCGACTCTGGGTAACTGGGGTCGGGGCATTACAATTACAATCATCCTTTTCCGCCTTAAAATAAATCTAAATCCAAAAAATTGTTATGATTATTTTAAGATCAGAAAACTTTGGCCTCATCCACTTTCATCTTTCACAAACTTCTACTGGTATCATGACTTCCTTCAGGACATTGATTATGTTAAAGACCTACTCTTACATTGTCTAACTTACAATGGAAAGCATTTTGAATTCCCAATAAACATCTTTCCTTCCTTATTATCTAGAATATGATTTATATGATTACGATAAGACTAAATACGATTTATAAAACCTTTTCTCCAAATTTCATTTATCAAACTTACATCAAATGTTATTCAAAATGATTATTATTTATTAGAACACAATGGTCAAAAAAGCGTCATCACATATATTTTTTTAGTAAAGAATAATTCTATATATAATCTCACTATGATCTTCTATATTATTCTAGACTCAAGGTAAGTATGATAAACATTCATTTAGAGAAAAAATTCCCAATATGATTGAATTTCTTAACCATTATGAGTCCAATTTTCTTGAATATTATGGTCTGTATAATTTTCACCAAATAAAAAGTGAGGTGATTTATTTTATTCGTAAGCTACCCTTACAACAAAAAATAATACCTGAATACGATCATCATCCTTATTAGATAGGTCATCAAAATATCTCCCATTGCACTTTGTTGTCAACCATGGTTCATAAATTTCGGAACTTTGTAACCTTAAGAAACAAATTACTTATTCCTTAGCTTACCCAAAACTCCCCCATTATAGATGTTTTATTTAAGGAAAGATATATGAAACAATTCTCCCCATTGAAAACACAAACCAAAGGTAATATGTGTAACATACCAAGATTTTATAAGGAAAAAGTATGCGTTTAAATGAACTAATTTGTACTATTTCTAAAATTTTAACCTAGATATTAAACATAATTTTTTCACTTCTTTGTTTTAATTTCAAAATTATGACATACGTGGTTGTGTTTAGGGTGATTTTTGGAGTCCAATAGAACAAACATAATTTTTGGTGAATAGTAACATACCCTTATGAATAGTAATGGTACCCTTATGAATAGTGATATAAATGTATGAATTTTAACCTCACCTATGATAGTGTATATGTAGGATTTAAATGAGAGTATGAGGCACCCATGTTTGGGAATAAGTAAACAAATGTTTTAAAAACTGCATTTTCATGTAAATTATGATTCAAACTAAAAATTAAATTAATCATATTTAGAAAATTATTTTTGAAAAAATGGACTTCATTTTTGGATTCTACACATAGAAAAATGGTGTGGGGAATTTTTGGGATATTTATGAAATAACTGAATTTTTGATGAATAGTGAAATACCATAATTTACCAAATATGCTAAATAAGCTAATTATAGAGTCATGCATGATGTTATGATAATTTAAGCCCAATTGGTTCAGGTTCACATGACAAAATTTCTATTCTTGGTCATGGAAGAATCACTATTCCATGACTTATGGGGAAATAATAAATTATTGAATTTTATATTCAGAAATCCCCTCTCCCCTCCACTATAAATACCAACCTTCACACCCTCATTTCCCCACACCTTTCAAGTTTCAAGCCTTGTCTAAACTCTACCCAAACATCATCCCTATCCCCTTCCCCGCGTCCAAGAGATTCTGGTACCCTCAAAAGACCAATCCAATGTTCCTTGAGGAGGATCTCAAAGAGGAGGATTCAAGAGGTAATTCCTCTCTCTCTCTCTCTCTCCCTCTCTTTTTACTTTATATTCCTTTTAATTTCAAGTTTATTTCTTAATCTCACCCCACATATCATCATTAAAATAGTATGGGAAATCGAGTATTATAAATATAATGTAATTTTATGATACTAATGAGATATTATATCATCCAACCCCTTATTTTCTTCTATTTATGTTTTAAAAGAGAATATTGTTCGTGAGCTGTTAATTTATCACCTTCGAGAATAAAATATTTTCAATTTCCTTTATAGCTTTCATATCAGATCATTAAATCTTTTTTATGGTAGATTCAGATTATATTATATATTTATATCATATTTCATGTTCTGGAACAAACTTAGTTACATATTACTAAATGATTAAACTAAACAAGTTCATCGTGGTAAAAAAACCTCCCAAATTAACCCAACCAATCATCATTTAATTATTATCTAATGATTCATTCACATGGTATATAATATAATTCATTATAGGATAATTTAAACTTCTTTAATATCATTAATAAAATGAAATATCAGTTCTTTATGTTTACCCATGTTCTACACGAACATTCATTTATGAATACATGTGGACCGCTCAAGAAAACCATAAAAACAAACATTCCTGAACAATGTTTTTTAAACACTACAACTCATCCAAATTCCCATAAAATAACTTAATGAAACCTTAATGAACCATATTCATGTACACAAGGTTCTGAAATTTTAAATTAATGAATCTAATGTGTTTATATAGGACATTAAAGTGAAGAAATTGTTCGGATACATGGAAAGAAGAAATTCTCGAAGGCAACTTTATTTCTCCGGGTTCCCCCTTTTTTACTACATTTTTGGTATGGTTACTCATTAAAAATAATTTTTTTCATCACTATTTTAACGTTTTTGGGATATACATGTTTTCCACTGGAGTTTTTGTCAAAAAAATGTTTTCCAAAAGAACTCATCTTTTATAAACACACCTTTTATTTCTCACTCAAGGTTGATGATAATTGTATCAAGTATGTTTTTCCCACTTTATTTTCGGAAACCAATGTTTATGAATGTGTTTTTATGATAAGAAGCCCATTCCTTTCCATGGGTTATTTATGATCATTTTTTGATATATGTTCTATGTGGCATGCATGATAATGATAATGTTATGATGTGATGGGTGTGCCCGAAATTATATAGCGCAATACGAATGTTTGAATTTGATGGGTACACATAGAATTATACAACACTCTAATGCATTGGGTAAAGTGATGAATCTCATGAGTAAAAGGAAAATGATGAGTGAACATGATTCTAGTAGTTTTCACAACATTGTGCGGTAGTTAACCACTAAGACATGATGTTTTATTTTTTATGCCTTCCCACATTTCAAGTCTTTTATTAATGCTTCCTATCATGTTTATGATCCATTGCCAATGTTATGATTGTGATCACCCATTGTTGTATTATTCATATCTATCTTTGTACTGGGATTTTAGCTCACCCCTTTTTGATGTATATCCTCATGTGATTATGTGTACTAAAGAGTTTTCAAGGGACAAGAAGAAGATAAAGAGAAGGAATTCAATAAATGTTCATGTTTTATGTTGTAAAAGTTATGTATGGTGTGTCTAATACTCTAGAACCTAGACTGGAAAAGTTCATCAACTATATAATATACTGTGTATTTTTCTTCCATTCTTTATAAAAAATAAATACACAAAATGTTTTAGTATTGAATTCGAAAGTTTGGGTTCATGGCTTTACAATTGGTATTAGAGGAATAGTATAGACAACAATAGAGATTAGACGTTGTCGTTTTAAAATTAACTTTTAAACTTAGGGTTAATTAGGTACACATAAGAAAATAGTTTTCCTTAATTATCAATATATAAATTTAGAATTATAAGTACAATGAATGAATTGCGAGGGCTCAATTAATTTAAGGGGGTAGAATGTAACATCCCAATATTTTATAAAAAAATACAATGTGTTTAAATGAACTAATGGGTACAATGTGAAAATTTTAACCTACCTGTCAAACTTAATTTTGTCACTTTGGTGTTTTGAATTTCAAAAATCTGACATACATGTTTATGTTCAGGGTGATTTTTGGAGTCTAATAGAACAAACATAATTTTGGGTGAATAGTAACAAACCCTTATGAATAGTAATGGTACCCTTATGAATAGTGATATAACCTTATGAATAGTAAAATCACATATGATATTATATATGTAGGATTTTAGTGAGAGAAAAATGTACCTACGTTTTAGAATAAGTAAATTGATATTTTAAAAACTGTATTTTTCAAGTAGATTATGATCTTAATAAAAAATTAAATTAATCATATTTATAATTTTTTTTTGAAAAATGAACTTTATTTTCTGATTCTACACATTGAAAAATGGTTGTGGTGAATTTTTGGGATTTTTATGAAATACTTGAATTTTTGATGAATAGTGAAATTCTACAATTTACAAAAATAAGCTAAATAAGCTAATTATAGAGTCATGCATGGTGTTATTATCTTGTAATACCAAATGGTTCGGGTTCTCATGATAAAATTACTATTATGGTTCTTGAAAGACATAATATTCCTTGTCTTATGGGGAAATAATAAATTAATGAATTTTATATTTAGAAATCCCCTCCCCCTCCACAATAAATACAACCTTTCACACCCTCATTTCCTTACACCTCTCAAGATTTTAGACTTGTCTAAACTCTTCCCAAATATCTTCCCTAGCCCCTCGCCCACATTGAAGAGATTCTGGTCTCATCAAAAGACCAATCCATGTTGCCTTGAGGAGGATCTCAAGAGGAGAATCCAAGAGGCAATTCCTCTCTCTCTCTCTCATTCCTTTAAATTCCTTTCAATTTAAAGTTCATTTTTTAATCTATCCCCAACTATCTTCATCCAAATGGTATGATAACTCCCATATTATAAATATAATGTAATGTTAAGATTCTAATGGGATATTATATCATCCCACACCCTTTTCATCTTCTTTTTTATTTTATAAAAGAGAACATTTTTCGTGAGGTGTTAATTTATCACCTTCAAGAATGACATGTTTTCAATTTCCATTACTGATTTCAGATCTGGCCGTGAAACCATTTTTATATTTGAACCAGATTATATTATATGCATTATATCATAGTTCGTGTTCAGTATCTAACTTAGGTATATAGTACAAAATGATTAAACAAAACAAGTTCGTCGTGGTCTAAAAAACCTCCCAAATTAACCCAAACAATCATCATTAAATTCTTATCTAATGATTCATCAACATGGTATTTAATATTATTCACTATAAGATCATTTTAGCTTATGTAATATCATTAATAAAATTAAATATCAGTTCTGTATGTTTACCCATGTTCTACATGAACTTCCATTTATGAATACATGTTAACTGCTCAAGAAAACCATAAAAAAAGAACATTCCCAAACAATGTTTTTAAACTCTATAACTTGTCATGTCAAACCCTGACCTAGTATCTTGTGGTTACAATTATTATTTATTATTTATTTATCCTTATTTGTATTTTGTTTTATAAATTTTTAAAAATTTATTAAATTTAAATCAAAAGGAAATAAAAATAAATAAATGGAAAACAATTTAATAATAATACCATTATTATTATGGATAATAATATTATTATTATCAAGTTTATTATAATTATTATTAAGTTATTAGGAATATTTATATTATCATTATTCATAAAATTTTTATTTATTTTATTTTATTTTATTTTATTCCTTTTTTTTCTATCCCTTTGTTCCCCTCCATCTCTCTTCATCTCGCCTCTTCCCCCATTGCGCATAGCAATTCCACCCCCTCCATCCCTCTCACACTAGCCCACAACTAGTAGAGGACCTGACAATGCACCTTCCTCCTTCCTCCGGTGCGGTGACTATCAACCAACCTCCCTCCCTCGTGCGACTGCCTTTTCCCCCTGCTCGTGCTACCTGGCCTTCCCTCCCCTCTCTTGTTCGCACAACCTTATTTGCCTAGAGAAGCTTTGAAGTGCCGTTCTCCCCCTCCGACGATCTAACCTTCTACCGTTTTGGTGTGCGAACCCTTTAGGGGAGCTTATTCTCCCTTATCCTTCCCCTATTTTGGAGTTTTGTTGGACTTCATGGGGTGCACATATCTTGGCCGAACCCTAACATGTTTAGGGGTTCTTTTTTTGGTTGATTATTGTTATTTTGGGTTCATCTTTGGTACCTTATGGCACAGATGTAGTGTAATTGAAGTTTCACACCAAAATTTGGATGTTTTGACACCACATTTAAGCATTTATACGTATTAGTGTTGTTTGATGAATTAATTCTCTTATTTAGTTAATTTTGCATGCTCATTTATTTGTTTACTTGGTGCGAATATAGTTTTACTTGAGGTATGATATGATTTCAATGTGTTTAGTAGCATGTTTATTTGATATGAATGTTTTTATTTTTTTAAAACCCATGTTGAGCATTTTGTTGTGTTTTATAAATGTTGTTGTTGGTTTATTATGTCATGCAGGGGCTGCGAATTCTGTTTTATGATGTTATTGGGGGTGCGTTTGGCCTTATAAGATTTTTTGATTGGGCGTTTTTGTTCAATGTTTGGTAATACTGCATGGGGTTGTTTCATAAAATTTATGAGTGGTTTATTAAATCTTATAAAGGGTGTGAAACTGGTTTTTGAAAGAATTTGATATGAACTTGGGTTGGAATTGGTTTCTTAATGTGAACTTGGGTGCACGTTTCATGTAAGAACCTTGTTCTTCTTCTTTTAGGTGTTTTGTAAAATGTAAAAATGGTTTATTTAGTTTTTCAAGTTGTGTGAATCACGTTTTCAATGGAACTTATGGTGAATATGGGTTTGGGTGTAGGTTTTTAATAAAAAATGCATAATTTGGAATGGTTGAGTTTTCATGAATTTCTAAATGTATACTTTAAATGGTTTAAACAGTGAAATTCATGTTTTAGAATTGGTTCAGGTTTATGTGATGATTTGAAATAGCCTTTGGAAATGGTTGAATTGATTATGTGCTTTTCTTTTAATATTTTCAATGGGTTTTACGAGTTATGTAAGTGGCGTGTCACTCATACAAATCCTTGTTGTGTTATTTTGAAATGTTTTATAGATTTTTTATTTATTTAATTGCTTTATTAAATTATTTGTGTAGTGCGTTGGACCTCGCTACGATGATTTTGGGTTGCGGGTGTCGTGGTATCCTACATGTGCATGCATAGGGTATGGCATATATATATATATATGAACTCTTTGTACATATTCCCTCATGGTGCGGGGAATATGTGCATGTAGCTTGGGGTATATATATATATATATATATGTATAAATTCATGTGCGTGTATGCGCCAAGTGTCGGTTCAAGTGGTCGTTAACAAATAGTGACATGTTTAAGGTAGGTCCCCTATGCCCTGATCTTTAATTAGAATTTCCATAATTTCATAGCATTTTATTAAAAGTGCTAATTATAATTCTCCATGTAGTACATATGCAATATATATATATATATGAAAATGGTTTTGGTTCTTGAAAAGGAATTTCTTTAATGTTTCGAACATAAAGCGGGTATTTCCAAAGACGTGTTGCCTTTTGGCAGACATTGTTTTAAAAGTGAAATGACACGTTATTTTCCAAAGACTATCCAAAATGATCTCCAAAATGGGTTTTGGGTGAACATGTTTTCTAATGAAAAATCATTCTTGTGGAGTAATGAGGTGCGTTTGGCACCATGAAAATGAAGAGTGAAAGTGAAAAACACCTCTTAAGGCATGCCCCATTATTTTAGAAACATGATGTGTACATTAAATGTGTGATTTGTGATATGTACCTAATTAAAAAGATTATGCAATGTTATATTACATAAAAAGGGGAATGCGCTTAAGGAGGGAGAACAATGGTGAGAGGTTGAATGGATTTTGGACAAATAAAATGTTATGTTCACTATTGTGCTTTGATAAAACCTCAACAGCCTTTGAAAAGAGAATAATGGGAAACCTGGGTATCTAGGTGGGTGACCAGGACTAGTACTCCAGATGACACGACAGGGGTTTGTCCTGGTTTGTCTAGCAGGATTGATGCAAACACGTTAACTAAACATATGAATTCTGAGGGTAGTGGTCTTCTGAACCACATTTTCTAAGTGTCATGGTCTTCTAAGCCACATTTTCTGAGGGTCGTGGTTTCTAATCCTTGTTTCACCATGGTACGAGGTATCTAGGGTCCCACTTGTGCTAGCTACCTATAGGGATTACCCATAGTTCTCATTTGTGACATGTTTCTGGTGATGTAATTGTCACTTCAGTTGTTTTATACTTGATGTATTATTTTTGAAAACAAAATTTTAATCAAAACTGGTTTCTTTTCATTTTGAAACATTAATGCATGCTCAGAACTTATTTTGAAAATGTAGTGGGAGTGAGACTCTTTACTTGAAAATGAAAACTCGTCACTTGAATGTGAAAAGAATGAAAAACATTATTTGTTTATATTTTATTTTCAAACTGGAATGATTGTATTTCTTACTAAAGACAGGGGAATATGACATGGTTATATTTTTGAATTCCTAATGAGCATCTTGGTGGTCATTACTACTTTACTTTTCAGTTGTAGGTTTCAGTCTTGGATCACTTTTGGGAGTGAGTGTAGTTTACGTTCTGGGGTGACCCATAAGGTCACCTGATGTATGTCATGTTACTTCGTTCATTCATTTTTCCACTGCCAAGTTGCTCAGTTAGTTTCCCTTTATTTATTTTCCTGTTAATTTTACGATTACTTATATTTTTATGGGAAAAATCGTTCCCAAATGGTTTATTTTTATGCCTGACACTAGTTTCCATCCCGTGGGGATCGGGAATGCCCTTTGGGCCATGTCTCGGACTGGCTTGGGTAACCAGTTCATGGTTGACTTGGGTTGGTTCATGACACATAAAAAGTCCCATAAAATAAATTAATGATACAATAATGAACCATATTAATGTACACAAGGTTTTGGAATTATTAATTAATGAATCTAATGTGTTTATACATGACAATAAAGTGAAGAAAGTGTTCAGATACAAGGTAAAGAGAAATTCTCAAACCCAATTTTGTTTCTTCGAGTTCTCGATATTTCACTCCATTTTTGGTATAGTCACACCATAAAAAACATTTTTTAATCACTATCTTACCTCTTTTGGATATACATGTTTCCACTGTAGTTTATGTGAGACAAATGTTTTCCAAATGAACACTTCTTTCATAGACACACCTTTTATTTCTCAATCAAGGTTGATGGTTATTGTATCAAGTATGTTATTCCCACTTTCTTTTGGGAACCCAATGTTTATGAATGTGTTCTTAGGATATGAAACCCATTCCTTTCCATGGGTTATTTATGTTCATTTTTGATATATGTTCTATGTGGAATGCATGATAATGATAATGTTATGATGGGATGGGTCTACCCAGAATTTTAAAGTGCAATATGAATGTTTGAATGTGATAGGTGCACCCGGAATTATACAGCTCTCCAATGCATTGGGTAAAGTGATGAATATCTTGAGTAAAAGGGAAATGATATGTGAACATGATGCTAGTATTATTCACAGCTATGTGTGGTAGTTAACCACTAAGATATGATGGTTCATTTTTTATGTATATCCACAATTTAAGTATTTTATTAATGCTTCCTCTCATGTTTATGATCCTTTTCCTATGTTATGATTATGCTCACCCATTGTTATATTGTTCATATCTATCCTCTTACTGGGATTTTAGCTTGCACCTTTTTGATGTATATCCTCAGGTGACTATGTGTATTAAATAGTTTTCAAAGGACAATTAGAATCTAGAGAATAAGGAATTAAATAAATGTTCATGTTTTATGTTGAAAATGTTATGTATGGTGTTTTAATCCTCCAGAACCTAGACCATAAAAGGTCCTCAAATGTATAACTTACTCTATATTTTTATTATATCCTTAAAAAAAGAAATACACAGCCTATTTTAGTACTGAATCTAGAAGTGCGGGTTCAGTGATTTACAAGATGAGATAAGGGAAAAAACAAAAAATCCTCAACCTTAATGAGAAAGTGGATGTAAACCCATGTTTATCCTCAATTTATAAAAAGGTTCCTTTGGTAATCGTTTTGTAAAAATGTGAGCAACTTGTTTTGATATTGGAACATATTATAGTTTCAATTAATTATTATCCACATGTTCTTTGATGAAATGATATTTTATATTAGTATGTTTTGAATGATAATGTTATACCATATTCTAAGTGAGTTTGACTTCACATTGATTATCACAACCCAAGAGTATGGGTAACTTCACTACAATAAGTTTTTCTTCCAACTGAGTCTTCATCCACATAAGTTTGGTAGTTTATTGAGTATAATAAACATATTCACCTTCACCCATACTATGATTTAAGGAATTATATTTCCATGTATTCCAACTAACCCAACTTTTACCCAGAAATAAATTTCCACTAGATGTGGATCTTTTATCATCAACATTTCCTTTCAAATCAACATCTAAATACCCAAAAAAATCAATAATTTCTAAGATATCATACCTTCTTCAAAAAAATTTACACCTTTTATATATCTAAGAATTATTTTTCTAGAAATTAAATGTGTTCCTTTATGAGTACTATGAAATCATTCACAAAAGGTAACAACATAAACAATGTCAGGTATTGAGTTAGTAAAATATAATAAACCTCCAATAAACTTTTGAAATTCATTATGATAGACATTCATACCTTCTCCATCATCACTCAACTTAGTTCCAACTGAAATATTTATGGAAACTGGTTTTGAAATCTTCATTCCAAACTTCTTAACAATTTACATAAAATATTTCTCTTAATAACGAAAACTGAATTTCTTCTTTTGTAAATTTTTTTACCCAAGAAATTATTTCATATCTCCCAATATGGACATATCAATCAAAATTTTCATCTCTTCATAAAATCATTCACAACTTATTTCATTATTCATAGTAATGATAATGTGATAAACAGAAACAATTACGATGAGATAAAAATATTGACTTTCTTTTTTGTAATTATTTCTATGAACTCTTCCTTCCATGAAACTCATCTTCCTTTAGAAAGTATCCAATTTGGAATACCATACCCTTAGAGATTGTTTCATCCCATACAAGGATTTCCTCAATCTACACACATAACATTTGTTTTTCAATCAAAGAAGAAAAAATTTAGTTCAATGTAAACTTCCTCATCAAGAACCCCATTAAAAAATGTGGACTTGGCATCTATTTAAAATATTTTGTAACATCATTTTGATGTAATGAAAAGAAAAATTATGATTGTTTCTAAACTTTCCACTAATGAGAAATTTTCATTAAAATCAACACTTTCAATTTTTGAGTAACCTTTACAAACTAATATTTGTTTTTTTCTTATGAATTTACCAAATTCAGTGATATTGTTACAGAATACCCAATTTATATGAATAATTTTTTATTATTTGGTTTTGGAATGAGTTAACATGTATCATTAATTTCTATTTGATCCAACTATCCCTTCATGGATGAAACCAATTATGGATACTCAAAATATTCTTTCACATCATATGACTCAACTTTTCAATATAAAGAAGTATGTGTAATAGAATTTGATATTATTCCTATTTGAACTTTATGATGTTGATCATGAATAATGTTATGATATTCAACTTTCATCCTCAACCTTGGATGAGAGTGTCTTCTCATCACTAGAAATAGATGAGTCTGGTTATTCTTATTGAGTAGGATTACAATTTCCTGAATCCTTATCAAAATTTTTAAATAAAGTTTCTCTATTCTGCCTAACTTCCTTATCTATATGACTTTTATATCTTCCTCAGTCTTTCAAAAATTTTTACTTCAAAATAATTAATTATTAATCCAATTTCTTTGATGAAAAATATGTTTCCTTTTCCTTACAGAGCATAGCCAATAAAAAATCCATCTTCACCTTTATACTCAAACATTATAATGATTCCACCTATCTTAATTATAAGGTATGGACACCCAAAAACTCTTATGTGCATAAATCATGGAGTTTTACCACAAACAATTTCATATGGAGTCATATGTGAATTTTGCCTCTAGAAATATTGATTTTGAATGTTCACAACAATACTCATGGACTGTTTCAAAAAGTATAGAGAGAATACATGCTCAAGTAACATAGTTCTCCCCATTTCAACCAAACTTCTTTTCTTCCTTTCAACATACCCATTTTGTTGAGAAGTCTACAGGGATCTATACTCCGGATTAATTCCATGCTTTTCAAGATAAATTTAAATCATTCATTCATATACTCACCACCATTAGGAATTTTCAACTTCTTCACTGAATACTCACATTTCTTCTTAGTTTTACTCATGAAAAATTTAAACATTTTTAGAGCACCTAACTTATGTTTCATATATAGAACACAATTAATGTGAGAAGAATAATAAATGAATGTGATGAAGTACTTATCTCTATTACTAAATTTTTATCTCAATGGCCCCCAAATATAAGAATGAATAAGTTTCAGGGGTTGTTTTGAACAAATCTAAACTTTCTTATGCACTGATATTTTAATTTTTCCCTTCTAGAAAATAATTCAATATCAATCTCTTGTTATTAGAAAATCATGAATATATAGAACACTATCTCTCTTTGAAAACATGTACGTATTTTCTTTGATATGTGTGTCCAAAAATTTTATGCCAAAACTTATATTTTTCCACCATACTCAAATAGGAATGGTTTTGTATTTCACCAACTTCAAAAGTTTTTCTTTTTTATGTTGTCTTCTTAATAATATATTCCCATCTTATACAATTTTTACAGAAAACCCATATTTTCTAAAAATAACTTTGCTAACCTCATCAAAAATTTGTGAAACACTTATCATTTTTTGTTTTATCCCATGAACATATAAATATTTCAGGGATTTGAACTTTTCTTTCCAAATTATGGATGATCGAATGCCTTTTATTCTTAGGTATTCATCATTCCCAAATGTCACTTTTCCATATTTAAAATATTTCAAATTATCTGGAAACATTAAATGTCTTCTCATATGAGACAAACATCCACTATAAAAAATAAAATTTATTTTCCCTTTTGTAGATTTTAGAGTGGTTTCTATATTAAGATATTTTTATTTATTCATCTATGGATTTTGATAATTTTTAAGTAACATTTTTTGTTCTAGTTACAAAATGAGAAAACCTTTTGCAAGAGGTATAGGTTTTTCACACCTTTCCCAAATAGTTTCCATGGGTTGGAACATATTTTCAAAATTTACTCTAACCTTCTCAGGTTTCTTGAAAACGACCTTCTTAGACTTCATTCTTTGAGGTGATTGACTCCCCCAATAAATTTACCTTATATAAAATCTGGAATTTTAGTAACATTGCTGGTTTAACCAATTTTTTTTATATCTGAATCCACCACAATACCACAAGTATCCATAGATAGAATATTTTACTATGAAACTTCTATACTACCCATAGTTATGAACAAGTTTCATAGAAACCTTATTGTCTTTCTTATACAAGCAACCAAACTTTCTATTATCAATGAGAATATTTTTTTCAACTAAATTTTCTTTTAATTGTTATTGGAACCAGAAGTAATTGAAACATTTTTGTATTTATAATGTTTAGAAACATTTTCACACACATGATTTTGAGAAACTTCTAAATTCTCTAGTTTTTTAATCTTATCCATGTACATAACTTTCCCAACACTCTTCTTTTTAGAAATAATTCCAGATTTCTTATCAACCTATAAAGGTAAAATTTGTTGATCCTTCTCAGGTCTCTCCTTATGATAAATTTCAACAAAATTAGAGATAGTGTTTTTGAAAATTTTACCTTTCTATCCAACCTTAAAAAGTTTTGGTTGGACAAGTTCCAACTATTCTTATTTGCCTTCATCTTCCCTTCCAGATGCTTATTACAATTATATTCTTCTTTAAGATTATTTTTAATATCATAAATATCTTTCACTGACTTAATATTCTCATAATAAAAAAAATATTTTTTATTTTTTGAGGAAATTTTATTTTTAAACATTATGATTTATTTCTGTTACCTTCCGATATTTATCAGTAATTATTTTAATTATGTTTTCAGATGATATTATTATCGAGTTTCTTCTTTTGAATTGCTGCTTCTGAATTCTTCATTATTCACTTTTGTAATAAAAGTAATCTCACAAACATACTCAACATATTTTTCAGATTCCCCATCAGTATATTCAACTATATATTCAAATTTGGATAAGAAACTTCATATATTAGATTAAAATAATATTTTATCTTTCCCTCTAGAAATTTATTTATATTTATCACCCTTTTCATTCCACAATCTTCTTGAACTTATTTCTTTCTCATAAAATTCTTATTATTTCTTTATTTGAGGAATATAATCTACAAAGTTCCCATTGACTCCACATTCTAATAATTTCAAGGCAATTTCCCCTTTATATTTAACTATACCTCTTCTCACATTTTTAGAAAACAATGATAAAAAAACATTAAAATTTTTATATGCCTCATTTTCAAAATCAGGATCACCGAAATCTTCTTCAATAAGAATATTTTTTGACTTATATTTCTTGTATTCCTTGAAAGACATTTCTATATCAACTTTTCTTTTCTTTTCATATCCTTATACCTTCTCATTTAATAAGTGATGAGAGAGCTATATAAATCATCCCAAGATAATGTTTCACAATCTCTACCTTCCAATGAAGAAACTTTAACATCAAACTTGTCAGGAAGGATTCTTAATATCTATTCAACAATTATAGAATCTTTTAAATTTTCACCAAGAAATATTATAGTAATGAAAATGTCATTTACCCTGGTAAAGAAGGCCCCAATAGATACATACTCCCCCATTTTAAAGAATTCATACTATAGCCTTTTGATTTTGTAATTTTTCCTTTTATAATTTTTTATTACCTTTATAGATGATTTTAAGCTTGTACTAGATACCTTTAGCTATGGAAAAACCTTTTACTCTTAAAAAAACACTTTAAAAAAGTGATGAGAGTAATGAATTTTAATATCTTCCATCATTCTTAGGATTATTCTTATCAACAAGTGTAAGGGTAATATTGTCATCAATTGGTGGAAATCCATATGTTTCAGCTTGAAGAACATCATAACCAATAAAAATTAGAAAAAGGAAACAATATATAATTATAGATGTGATATTTATTACCATAAAATACTAGGATACCATTATTTTTGACATAATTCAAATTCTCTATGAACATCTCTTCAAAACAACAATAAATAAAAATGAAGGCAACCTCCATCTAATACCAATTATAATTGCCCAGTTATGATAACTGTATCACTAATATGGGAGGGTTTAAATTAGTGATATCATTTTATTTTATGTTTCCTTTATTAAAAAAAAAATTATCCTCAGGTTAAAGATTAAATTCCCTTCTGAAAACAATTCAAGCACACAACCACATGAGCCCATGTATTTACAAGGTTCAGTTTTCAACAAGAATAACAATGTCCTTCTATGGTATGGAAATGATTCAATACCATAAAATCCATTAGAAAGCATTCCATTTATGTGGAATACAACGAGTAGGATATGACATTACACACATGTTTAACTATGTAATCAATTCAATAGTGTGTGATATCCTTTTGAAACAAATGATAAAATAGAATATTTATAACAAACCCTATTATGGTAATTCTTTATCAACTTTCACAAATATGATATTTGAAAAAAACTATTCACTTTCTTACCTAGAAGATGGTAAGAACTTCTCTATAATTGTTTTAAAAAATACTTACGAATCATAGTCCAATTCTTGTAGTCCAATTTTTCAATAAAGAAAAATATATATCTCTATTAGAATATGTTTGAGATAGTAATGAACTACTTATTCTCCAATCCCAAAATCCAAACACGATAATCGAATGAATATGGTAATCACCTGAATACCATGATCATCTAAGTACATTTCAATTTTTTCTCTTCTAATTTCATTACTATCCAGCATGAATTCTTCAAAAAAGTAAATTTTGAAACCACTTCTTCACTCTAGAATTTCTTCATCGCTCCACCTTCTATCAAAATTTTTATGAACATTAAATTTGTCAATATATACAATGTACATTCCCTTTTATACTTTCCTAAAAAAGGGTTGGGTGGGATTCCTAAATGTTTTGATGCTCATCCAAAATACCCAAAGTATACATTTGTTTTGAATTTCAGGTGAATATTGACTTCATAAATGTTTTTTAACCCTTCACGTATCTTCTTGATCCTACTTGAATCTTAAAAAATCATCATCTTGCTTCTAAATTTTTCAAAAACATTAGTCTAATTCTGATTCTCCATTCTTATTTTCATTACAATCCTCCTTGTTATGATGAAAGAAAATACAAAATAATATATTCATATTCTTTTTTTGTTGACTCACTTGAATGTAAAACAATGCAGTTCAATAGATTTTAAATGGTTGAATAAATTATTGATTAAAATATAAAATTATTCTTCATATTGGTCACCACGTACTTTTATTTTTATATTCAGTCATCAATTCTAGAAAATTATTCTTCTAATGATTATGATTGTTTACCGAGTCTAATGGACCGATATCAGTATCTTTAACTTCAGTAGCTTCTTTTTTATCTGAATATGATACTAATGACTTTTCCTGCACAAGAAATTATACCTCTGATGAATACAATGAAATAATGAATATGATGGACTAGTTTCATCAGAATTAACTTCAAAAACTAATTTCATTTCTTCATTGTGATCATACCTATCAACCTTTAAAAAAATCTGCATCCGAAAAACTTATTATTACATTTTTGATATATGAAAACATAAACTTCACCATCATTATTATTTCAAAAACATTATCTTATATCATGAATTATTTCATGAATTTTATTACATTGATGTTTAGCTTCAAAATTTTATGACTTACAATAGAATTAATTGGGACTTCCCAATCAACAACTTTCTTTCCTTATCAGCCATAATACGATTGACATGAATATGATCAGAATAAATATTATTTCCAATACCATTTCTCCACCTTTGTTTTATCAAGATTGTATTACAATTTTTTTAGAATAATTATGATTTATGAGAACTACTAGATTATAAAATAATCACCAAATTTAAATTTGAGTCAGGAAGACACTGATGAAACAAATAATTACATTCTTATATATGATGAACCTTTCCTTTTAGAGAAAGAAATTCCAATACGATGGAATTTATTAACCACTGTGAGTCTAATTTCCTTGAATATGATGGTCAGTCCAATTTTCACCAAATACAAAGTGAGGTGATTTATTTTTTCTTAAACTACCTTGACAATAAAAGAAAATACCAAAATACGATTTGCACCCTTATCAGTTTGGTACTAACATATCCAAACCATACAAAATCATAAGTAAAAATTACATCACTTACATTCTCAAGGACCTTTTATGTTTACAGTTTTAAAGACTCAGGGAAAAATCTTATATAAACAATTCACATGGTGTAAAATGAATATTTATACAATTTAACCCATCTTTTATTATTTTAAATTAGGTCTAAAACATCATCCTTGTGTAATCCTTTATAGATATAAAATTTTCAACATCGTTCTCTAAAACCCAGTGAAATGGAAACATAATAAGGGTTTGTTCAAATTCTTAGTAAGCATAAACATAAGCATTGGCAATTTAATTTCTTCAATGAGCATATGAAGTCTATAAGGGCATGATGAAACAATTAATTTTCATGTGTATAATATATGAAGTTTCACACACATTAATAATTGGATCAAAAAACATTAAAACATTGAATAAGGTACTAAAAATGAAAAAAATCATAAGAATCAACAACTATGTTCTATATGATATCAATCTTGATAAAATGAAATGTCATAATCCCTTAGTAAGAATAGAAGAATCAAATTAGAATCTTGGAATGTCATGTCATTGAACCCATACAAAACCCTTAAATAACCCTTTAAAATTTTAATAACCATATAGATAAATTAAAATATAATTCAATAAATTATATAATCAGTACCCAATGAATTGGAGTGTTATCCGGGTGCACCCAAAACTATATCGGCCTCATCTGTGAGCTATAATGGGGATCAAAACTTTGTAAATAATGTCCACGAAACAAATAACGAATAAAGAAAATTGAGAATTAATTTCACAACAACTCATTAAAATAACCTTTTTTCTTTTTAGATCATGATTAACCATGGAAAGTAAATAGGTTTCATAATAACATCTTTGAATCATGATTATCACATGGAAAAGAAATAAGTTCTATAAAAGTGTATTTGAAACAATCTTAATCCATCCAAAAAAACAAGGATGGAATCACTTTAAAATATCCCCATTTTTCATAATTAAAAACATGGGATGTTGATTTAGATGAATTGAAATACTATTAAAATATCATTAATGACATTTTTAGTGAAATAAACTTTTAAATTACAAAAAATAATTTTTAAAACATAAAAAAATTTCAAATTCAGTTTTTATTTGAAAATAATATCCAAAGATTATATATGATTATTTTAAAAATAATTTTAAACATTTCACAAGAAATATATTCTTTGTATTTTTTTTAAATGTCTGTATAAAACATGTTTTTGGGAGAAAAAGAGTTTTTGAACCAAAAGAAGATTTTTTTGGAAAAATATTCATTTAAACTATTGAGTATATAAAGAGAGAAAAATTAAGTGAAAAAATGTATTTCCATGAAGTAAATATATTATAATAAAAAAAGGATAATTATTTTGAAGAATACTATATGATTTTAACATTGGAGGCTTAATAACAAATAATCTGATAAATGATGAGATTATAACATGAAACCCTTACCTCTTTGGTAACATCAAATCATAAAAACCATTATGGAATTTAAAATAAACTTAAAATATCATTAGAATAAATAAATTCATGATATTATATGGAAAAGGTGATGAATATAAACTTCATAAACTAATATAGGTTCATAATACAATATAAGACTCAAAGAAAGAAAAATTGTGAAAAAAGTACATTTCAACTTTGGTATATTTGAATTTGTAAAACCAATTAAAGTGAAATACTTAAATGGATATATAAATAACTATAATTTTTAGGATAATAATCCTATAATACATCCATTGGGATTATACACACCACATAATAAAAATAAATGTTGAATATGTCATAAATCTTATAGGAATTAACGTGTAATGAGAAACACCCTTACATTGAGTCTCAATACTCACATAAAATATATATATTCATGAATAATAAAGTTAGGTTAATTATTTAGTTTATTGATAAACTTTTTGATATTTATTATTCATCTTATACCACTTATTTTCATGTTATAACAATTTCTTAATTATTTAAGTTCACATCGGTTGTTTTGATGATATTCAATACTTGAATCCAAAAAGTCATTGGAATGATGTAAATTATCAATGGGGTTATTAGTAAAAAATCTCTAGAATAATAATAATTAAATAATTATAAATTTTTTATACATAAATTATTACTTTAATTCCATCCTCTAAATATGAAAAATGAACTATGTTATAATCATAGAGACGGTAATCCGTCCATTTGCATGAGTTACATCTTCATTTTTCAATGATCCTTATAGAAATAAGGTAAGTATCACATTATCATTATATAATTATAATTAAATAATTATTATCATATTAATTATTTAAATATACTTATATATATAATACATTTGATTTGGTGATGAAAAAAAGGATCACATCGCTTTGTGGAGGTGATAATTCACAGGTACAGATGAATGACGTTATCATTTCTATATAAATTGAAATGTAAGAACCTAAATGGTATATTATATTTTAATAATGGTAAATATGTCATAATATAATATATAAACTTTAATTCCATCATTATAACTATTCTTGACATATTGTTATGAAAAACAATTACATAGGTTCGTGAGGCGGCAGTTCGTTATACACAAGTATGATGATTTTTTCCCATTTAATGAAAAATTAATTGATATGGGTAATTACATAATAATAATAACCCCTAATTATATTTAGGTTACTATATTTATTATTTTAACATGGTTTATTAAAATTTTATTGAATTTGAAGAAGAAATAAAATATAAACACTTGATTAAAAATGATACACATTCTATTGAAAATATCATTTTCATAACCCCTTAAGACCACTATGTGTGGTGTTATACCTAAAATAAGGGTTCTAGAATGTGTGGAGGGATTATATGATATTATATAGGTAGATATTGTCTGAACAATAGTGTTTAAAGTGTGATTAAAATGTAATAAAGAATACCCTTTTATAAGAGAGGGGAGGGGAACCCTTGGAATATATTAAAATATTAAATAAATATAAATTAATTTTAAATTTAAAATAGACCCAAAATTAGTTATTTAGAATATATGATTATTATTCACTAAAATAAATTTTTTAAAATAATATTTTTCATATTTTTACTATTTTATAATCCTTATCTTTTGGTTTTAACCATTATTTAGTCTCTTTAATTCTTACTGTGACAACATCAAATTTCACTCTTTTTGGGTTAATATAGTTACTATAAAATGCAAAATTAACCATTAATGGATCATTTTTGAAATTTTAAATCTTATACAAAAAATTGGATGAATATATTATTTTAATGAATTTTATATCCTTAAATAATATACTATTTATTGTAAAATATCATTAATATCAATTTTGACAGTATTCATTACTTTGTCTTTTACAAAAAAACACAAAAAGATAAATTCGAACCATTTATTTTAATAAATCCTTAACATATTAAGATAATCTATAAAATTAATTAATGACATTAATTATTAGAAATTATATTTTTTTAATATTTGTAATATCATTTATTTAATTTTTTTTCATTTATTGAATAATTAATGCATCACCATTGTATAATTATTTAAGATAAAATTTTATTCACTTAAAAGTAAAAATAAATTTCCATGAAGAAGATAAATATTTGGGATTTCAAATGACTATAAATAGTTGAAATAAATTCTGAATAATCAATTTTTTAAAATGTAATATTTATTAAAAACATTAGTGAGATATGTAAGGCTTAAATAAGATAAAATAATATAAGTGTATTTATGTCATCCAAGTGTCTCTAAGAGATCAAAAATTCAAAAAAATGATAATTTTGGTTGAATCATACATATACAATAAAATTAGGAAAATTAGTAAGGTAATTTAAAAATATTTATAATATTATTTTTACCCTTAATTACCCAATTTACCCTAAACTTTCACAATAAAAATTAATTTTTTTACTATTCCTGTTGTTCAGTAATGAAATGGACCTATTTACTAAAATTTTATCTTCTAATTCAAATTATGGAATCCAGTTTTTAAAATTAAAAATATAGAAGTGTCTAAAATTAATTAAAAAAACCCCATAGATGCGGAGATAAATTTGGGGTTTAAAGTGAAAATATTCAAAATTTCAAAAGTTCATGTGCTATTCTTATAAGATTCCTTTATATTTTAAAAAAAATAAATAATTATTCATGGTCAGTATTTTTCATTATTTTTTTAAAAATGAAACTTATCATAAAAATACCAAAAATATAACCAATAGAAATTTTGATATTATGATTTTAAAAATAATGTTAATTTTATCAATTAAAATTTATAAAATGGTTAATATTTAGTTTTAAAAATAGTGTTCCATAAAATGTGAAAAACTCCTTTTAGAAAAATACAGCTTTTATACGTAAAATTTGATTTATTTTTATATCATGTCTAGAAAAAAATAGGGAAAAAATTAAAAATTATATTTAATATATTCTATATAGGTTTCATCAATATAATCAAAAAATATTTATTTTATTTTATTGGTATAAAAAAACACTTGAGCACATTTAAATAGTTTTTTAGAAAAATGATTTCCTTTGGTTTTAAAAAGGGTTTTATTTTCATTTATAATTAATTTTTCAACATACAATTCATTATATATACATGTATAAACATATTTTCATAATTCAGTTAATCCGGTTCATACCCTCCAGTTTAACATTTTGGTTATAATGGTAACATTTAAATAATAATATTTAGTTCATTTAAGCTCAATGTGACATATATTTTAGGATATTAAATAGAGTATTTCAATTTAAAATATTAGGATGTGACGTTCGTAGAGAAGAAAAACAATATTTTATAGAAATGGATTTATTTAGTTAAGGTAGATTATTATAATGGTGAAGATATGATTTATAAAATTCAAAATTTTGGGACAACTTATGATCTAGAAGTTAAATACAATTTATTTTCAACCAAGGATGATCAAAATTTTGTATACAAATAAAATCTAAATTTAGTATTCTAAATAACCCCTATCTAATTTTACATCAATTATGGAGATCTTTTATAAGCCCTTAAGATAGGTAAAACCTAATTTTACATCTTCTAGAATAGTTTTTACTTTTTTAAAGTCACATTTCCAATATAGATACTTTATTCCAAGAAATGAACATTTTTACCAAATTATTTATAGGAGGCCATTAGAGAATTCATTTTTTAATAAACAAAGTTAAATAATTTAGAACTTATAAGGAATATATTTATTGATAATCAGTATCTATTCAACATTGTAGGTTTGGATAGATATGGGTTCCTAAGGTTCTTTTTGCTAACATTTATGGATAAAAGCCAGTGTGGGTACCAAAAAAATTAATCCAATTGATTTAAGGAACATATGATTGGTAATAGAAAAAAACACTTAGTAAATGTATAAAATTTGTTTTTAACCCATTAAATGATATATTATTATCTTTTTTATCATAACTAAAAATCATCTCGACGAAATATTTAGTAAACCCATAATTGTTTTGATATATTTGTATATATTAAATTAAAGTTAGGTATAATCAATTCAAGGTGATCATAACTTCAATTTCACATTTCACTATATTTTAGCATTGTAAAACACATCAAGAATGTGGTATGAAATTAATTTTTTAGAACTGTGGTAACTTTTCATGCAGTGTGGCAGACTAACCTGGAATTCCATCTAAACCAAAATCCATGTTAATTATCCACTAAACTGAAGAGCATTCCTAATCGCCATAGGTCAATGATAAGATCCTGAGAATCCTGAATTAACCTTTGGGAATGATTTTCCATCAATTTAAAACATTTTTCAAAGTACACTATATAAAAATTTTTAGAAACAAATCAATAGATACGTCTTAGAGTACGAAGAACAATTATAACAATGAATGCCAAGCATAACCAACCAAACCCATCTCCTAGTAGTCTATGCCCACCCACCATGTACCAAGTTACCAAACCCTGGTTACCCAAGAATGAACCCACAAAAAAATATGATAGCATGATTATGTACTATAAGACCATAAAGGCTTAAAACAACAAATGGTAAAGGAAGGGTGTGAGCTATAGAGCCCAGTAGGACTAGAACAATGTATAATACTTTAATAAATATATCAATCAAGAGAATGAATCAATCAAGAAAGGAAACTTTAGTACTAAGTGGTGAACATGAATTCTGTCATGTATCTTGTATCATGTATATGGATATCATGGGTACAACCTAAATATAATAGTCATTCCACCATATTTAAGCTAATAAAAATACATAATAAATGATCCCTTGGTCTATATCTAGTCCCATGGGTGACATGGAAACTAGTTCCACACATACCCTCTTTCATGGATAGACATCTGTAGCCTAAAACCTTCAGGTTCTCTATGGATCCACTAGATATGGAGCGAGTACACATTCAAAGAATATATCAAGCTCATTTCATCTCTCTACCAAGTTTCCGAGGACTAGTAAAAATTCATGGGTGAGATAATATAGTAACTATGATAACAATAAGGATCCTTATCAATATCAATCATTGAATTATTCCCACAACATTTCCATTATGGGAACATCCCTGAAATTACATCTCACTCTCACCCCTGAACTCCCTCATGTAAAAAATCCCTTTTCAATACCTGTCAATGGGAATAATAATAATCATTTAAGACACATCAAGGGATTTTCACAAGATAGGATCATCATAATGATTTATTGGGGTTGTCAAAAACCATAAATTTCTATTTTAAACCATTTCTTAAATTCAACATTTTAAAAATTTATCATAACATATTCCATTCACAACTATCATAATAATACCAAACAACCATTTAAAATAATAACTACATTTAATGAATATTAAAGGAATTTAAGGAAGTTTCATGTTTTAAAATGGAATAAGGTCATTTCAAAACATGTGTTTACCCCATATTTCCATGTGAATAAATCACTCAATTAAAATAGCCTCAGAAATCCCATTTCAAAACAAGGATAGAAACATTAAAAGAGTCCATTGTTAATTTTATAAATTAAATCAATGAAAACCTTATGGAAGGCATCCTAAATTTCAATAAATTTCATAAAATTCAAATCATTTCACTTCAGAATTCAAAAACATGTATAATACCTCACATTACATAAGGTAACCATGAAAACTCTTTAAAAGTGAATTAAAATCAACATAAAATTTATCAATTTATAAATACAAGAGAAGGAAACCAGTATGTGTTGAATTTATTTAAATGGGGATCAAATATGATTTCACAAGTAAATTCAAGATCAATGATTATAGAACATGTGTTGGAAGGAGGCACATATCTATCAATCAATATGTAACAATGAATTTCAAAATGAATGAAAAGTATAGAAACAACTATATGGAAATATATAATCTAATCATAATGAATATGATTTTATTATTCTCTAATAGAGATCCTCAAATCAGAGAAGATAGATTTTGATATAAGTGAGAAGAGATCCTAGATCTAAAATTGCACAAAAAACATTTATAGCACAATGAAACAAAAGGACATCATATCCTCTATGAATAATGAATCAAAAAACGTTTATAGATCAAAGGCCAAGAAAAAAACACTCTAGATGAAGATAAGCACTTCTATTGACACTTTGATCCACCAATAAACGAGGTTGGTGAACAATAATGCATCTGAGGGCTCCCAAAATCCAATGGATCAAATTAGGTTTTATTAGGATGAGTTTAGGGTTAATTATGTGTATTTTAGGATATTATGTAATGTTTACATGAACTAAAATACCATTTCATAGTTTCATGGGGATATTAACATAGTTAGTACCAACCACGAACCAACCAAGCACCTCTTTCTAGGTGACTAGAAAAGTTTATTGGTTAGGCTTCATAGTTTGTTTAACCATGTGCAAATTATGCGACCCTTTCTATTCCGGATGCATGGTTTGAATTCATGTTTTTCCTAATCCTATACTAATCATGCTCGTGAACTGGGATATTGGATAGGTTTCACAGTTTGGATTCATGGTTTGTAAAAAAATTATCCAACCACACAGAGGACCATAAACCTTCAAAAAAACTCCAAACAAAACTAGAAACAACCTACGAAGAGACCTAATCAAAGGATTTAAAAATCAATGGGTCAATTCACTTGAAAGAGAGAAATGAGATGTTACATACTCCCCATCGTAGTACTTTATATATACAAAAATATTCTAATTTTAATGTTAGAACAAGATTACACAATAAATCCCTCACTCATATTTTGTGGTGGACAATTCATAGTCTGAAGAGAGACTTAGCCAATGGATGAAATCATGCACAACTCTAAGATCAATACACTAGTATAGTAAAAATATTTCAAACATTATAAATAATAAATACCTATAATATGTCTCCCAACCATTTAAATATTAAAAAATGGCATGACTTGTAATTTTTTTCCCTTCTATCCAAATAAGATAACTTAACCACTATGTAAGGAGAAAATCTTAGGGACAAACCTAAAAACCTCAAGGGAATGGGAAATCTTGAAAAAAAACAACTTAAATTAGAAAAATCACTCTCATAGTATATTTATAATCAAAATTCCACAATAAAAGCCTAAAATTTCAAGGACTTCTACCTCAGGTATGTACTAAATGGTAACCTAGGATTTTCAACTTTGATCTGCACCCCTCAATGAGCTCATTAAATAAAATGATGAAATTTTTGGGTGCCTGGTCTATCAAGAACTCACATTATCCTAATCAAACATGCACATTCCAAAAGTTTATCCAAGAATATCAAAAAAGGGATCAGACATCAATGTTAGGGAATAATAGGTCACTATACCCTCATAAGGGAAATCATCCATCACATCAAAATTGAGCTCTAACCATAAAGGAGTAACAAGAGGATATAAAAGAGAAATAACCATCATGAACTATATCTAACACCAACCATATGAATACATCCATGTAATAGAAAAATAAAATTTTATGAAAAATAAACCCAAATTATATTGATGTTTTTTCACATACGATTCTACTCCATCACATGGATCACAAAGAACATCAATGAACTAATGTCATTCTAAAAGGAAGGTTACGAATTCAATAGGAAAAATTAAAAATTCACAACCATAGAGTTCATAAGAAAATGAAACATTACACATTATCATAACCAAGTAAAAGATCAATTATTTTTTACTCTAATGTATGAAATAACAAGCTGGATTTACATAAACCTCCATAGGAAGCTCCCCCCACTATGAGAAAAGATTTACACATAGGCATATAGATGATTCCCTGTTATCTTGAAACATATTAAAACAAATATTTAGGAGAATATGAACCCTAAAAAGAACATAAATATCTATTATCTAAACATACACAACATCTTAAGGTGACCCTAACAACCACACCATTTTCAAACCTTCAGAGTATTCAAATACAACTTCTTAGGATGACCTGGTGCTTCACATTGGAAGCATCAGACATGTATCTTATTTCATAAATAAGACTATCCTTCCAAAACCATGAATGAGATATTCTTCCCTTCATGTCATTTTTTATCTAAACTTTAAGTAAAAATTACCTTTCAAGCATCTCTGGATAAGAGGTTAACCAACCTGAAGGCATGATAGTTAAAAGGTAAAAATGAAGAACTTTTCTAAAAAAATTCCTAATGAAATTCATTACCAACAATCTCAAGTAAGAAACATATCAAACATGATAATTTATTAGAATACATTGAAACTAATATCCAATCTTGTATGAAATCTAAGAAATACCTAAATATCATCTTCTTAACTTCCTTAGGATATTTCTATTTAATAAAGACTAACTTTATGAATTACAAAGATATTATTTCAGATAGAGAAGTGTGAATCACAACTTCCCACCAATAATGATTGACTTGGTTGAAAAAGAAGTTAAATAATTGACTCTTAGAGAATCAAGTTTCATGAGAGAATAAAAAATCCCATCATCTTATTGAAGCCACTTTACTACCTCAAGAGAACATCATTCACCTTTATAAGAGGGTGAATTCCTAATCAAGAAGAACTAGGTGGGGTCCAATGGTTTGAAAGGATATAGATCCACTAATTAATTTAGAGTTTGGCTAGAGTTATAAATGTTAGATACTTCTTCTAGATGACCTAAAGAACTACCTCTAGGACTTAAATATTGTTATAAAATTATATATTTCTTAAAGGAATTTTTGAGAGACTTTTAAATACATCATAAAATAATGCATATCAACTCAAGAATCAAAGAACTCTAAAATAGAGAAAAACATATTTTAAACCAAGTCATAACCCAGTTTTATCAAACCATTATAGATTTCAATGGGCACTATATTTCCCAATTTATGAAACATTACTCTTTCCACTAAAAATACAAGTTCTATTATAAATCCATCGTAGTTTTTAAAAATACATTACCAACTTAGGTAAATACTTCCATGATTTGAAAAACATTAATATCATTTTCCAATTTTTAAAACCAAGATAATTTTAAATCCATTACAATCTAGATTTTTTTTAAAAATTCTTTAGATCATCACACAAGAGTATTTGAAAATATTTTTTTAACCAAATATTTTATGAGAAAAAACCTTTTATTAAATGATTTTTTTTTCAAATAAATATAATAAACTTGTTTTATTCCAACAATTTGGTTTTAGAAAGGGATTTAAAATCATCAAGAAAGGAATAGAGATGGAAAAACCACACAAGAGTTTACAATAGTAAACAACCAAGATGTACATTCAAAATAAGTTCCCTCCAAACTAACCTCACAAGAGTGGGAATATTTTAAAAACAAATAGACAGAGAAATTTTTTATATCTTAAGTAAAACTATGAATGGATTGGTCCCATGGACTGGAAAACCACAAAAAAACAACACAATAACTCATAGTTTGACATTTAGATTAGTCACAAAGATTTTTCGAAGTTTAATAATCCATGAAGGCATAATGTATCCTTTTCATCTTTCTATCCCAAACAAAAAATCAAAATATCTTCCCCACAATAATGTATAATCTCATTAGGATTCTAAATATCATTTTTATGAGGAAACACATAACTAAAAATAAATAATCAAGTCACGTCTCATCATGATGAGGGGGTGATCAAGCACTCATTCATGAAATACATGTTGAGTCCCTACACATCCTTAATATAGTTTATCAGCTGATACCATTTTTTATATTATTATCTGGAAAAAAAGAAGCATAAATAATAAAAACTGAGATAACGTACAAAGAGGCCGAGACAAGTGCCCAGTAAACACCCTTCAATGAAGCATGAAAAAATAAATCCCTAGTGAATCAGATCTCATAAACTTGAGCCCTTTTCAGGAAAATATCTAATATTGGAGTAGAGGATGAGATTCTTGTTGATGGTTTCTACAGAAGTGAGGAATTCTAAAACCATATTCCCTTTACTCTAACTGTGGGAGATCATTGTTTGATTGGTTATGATCTATTTTAACCATCTAATTAAGTACATGATTGACCAGTGAAAGTTTCCCTCACTTGTAATGGATTTATAAAAGATCATATATTTAGTCTCGATACCACTGAGTTTGATATTATATTGACTGCATAGCATGAGGCTCGTGACCATATCCTAAACAGCATCTTAAATCGAGTCACCTAGTCCATATGACCCTATGAATTCTGTAATGACTGATCCTCATTTTTCCTTGATCACGCCCCTACACACATTGATCCGAACTTAAGACCCATCCATACTATGTTTGAAGTCTCTGAGGGGGGGTCCAACAAACTAATCGTCCTTACCTTAGCCCGATTGAGCTATATAATTACCTTTTCCCCCTAAATAGAGTTTATAGTGGGAGGGATATCTAAATAATTTCATAACGTGATCAGATCCATAATGATGTTTCTATTTTTGAAGAAGAAACATGTTATGCACCCACTTTTATTAAGGTGGTGAGCATCGTTCCATACAGTTCAGATGTTCTAGAAGCCTTCATTGATAATGATGAAGTGTACCTTCCTTTTTAGTCCATAGTTACCCGCCCATTGAATCCATTGATTAAAGAATACATCCAGAGAATTTTCTTGTACAAACAAAGCTGTGAAATCCCCAAAAGTTTTTCAAATCCAGGAATCCCATTCACTCTTAAAAAATAAGTGGCCAATGGAATCTATTTAAGGATCCCTATAACAGAGACAAGAAGAAAGAAGATGGATTATCATTCACTAAATTAGATCATCAGTAGTAATATCCCTAATCATTACCCACTAGAGGAAAAAGTTAAACTTGGATGTGGAATCTTTTCACCATAGGGTCTCCCCCCACTCATCCCTATCTTATGGATTCTTCCTTTTTTTATGAAACATATTGGAGGAGAATAATCCTGATGATAATCTAGGGAAAATTAGTCTATCCACATCATCATTTAACACAATTCTATAAACAATTCCACTCTGAGACTCAGTCAAAATATCCTAAATAAATCTGGGATGACTGTGGTCCTCCATGAATGTAATGTTAGGCACTGGGTAGCCTGGAAATCTGAGGATCCCTCACCCTATCCTGATTCCAGAGGCTGGTGTTCCCCTACCCCAAATCTAATTGGTGGATGGTTGTAGAATCCCAAGATATGGATGATCAATTTTCCATAAGAAAGATTATATTGATCTCTTAATATTCACTCCCCAGCCATACTATTATAGAATAATCTGTCCACATAGAGGTGTCCCTTCTAGGATCACCCATGCTATCTTGGCGTGAAGTTCCTCTATGGACCTAGATAAGATTCTACGATTTACCCCTCCTCAGATATTGGTCTGGCCAGCCTCTTCCATGGGGCCTAGTGATGTTTTCCCTCCATCTGGATTTCCCAGAGGAAAAAAACCATCATCTTTTCTATGTAAACAGTCACCATTTTTGGTACTTTCATAGAAGAGAGAACATTAATCAGTATGGAAGTTAGCACACATTTACCAAGAGAAATTATCATCTAAATTAAAGGAACCACCTTTTCCAATTCTGGAAGCATCCAAACATTCTATTATTAATCCTATCAAAGTGATGAATGAAAATAGTGATTGGCCAAAAGAGTGCACCCAGATATTCCATTAGTAAGAATCCACTCCTCATGTCTAACTTTTCTTCTGAAGCCCTGACCCTTCTATTTGTTACTTTATTTTCTATGAAGAAATACTTTTGTCGAATTAGATCACTTGTCCACTCCACGTGCAGTAAACCTCAAAAATTCTGTTGATTCTATGGAATAATCTTGTAATTTCATTGAGATACATTATGGAGTCATCAGAAAACATAATGTAGGAGATACCCCTGATTGCATGCCTATTATGGTAGGGAATAATTATTCCCAAGTGGATATCCTTGTTAATGTTCTAACTAAGAAAATCTTGAGTGAAAATAAAGAGCATGGGAGAAAAAGTATACACTTTTCGGAGTCCCCTGACTCCTTTGAAAAACCTAAATTTCTTCCCCATGAAGAATGTGGTTATCCATGCTGAGTTGAAACAAAAAAAGTGGTGGTCAACAACCCACGATGAGAACCCCATCCAAGAAAGAATCTTTAGGAGAAAGTTCCATTCCACCTGATCATAATATTTTTTCTAATACACTTTGGTGATAAAGTTTCTCCAAAATTTTTATAGGTTAATATCACTTAGCACCTCCTGCACCACACCCACAACTCCCTGTATGGTTTGACCCTTAATAATACCATGTTGTTATTTGATTATCTTGGAAGGTATGAATACCATGAGCCTATTTTTTAGAATACTTTCTAGAACCTTATATGGCATGTTCCATATATAGATCAGCTGATAATGATCCAAAGATTAGGGGATGATTCTCTTAGGAACCAAAACGATATTTATAAATCTAGAAATACTAGTAAGGATACCCCCATGGAAAAATTCATGCACTTCCAACACTAAATCACTCTGGATGATGTCCCAAATTAACAAGTAGAATGAATCTAAGAGACCATCAGGACCTGGGGTAGTGTGTGGGATTAATATCCAAATCAACTAACAAACATACTCTTTGTCTAAGATCTTATTTAGGTTTTCATTGTACTCCTCATAAACCCTAGAAGAAATTTTATCAAAAAAATTCCATATGACTACCTAGGTAGCCTTCATTTAATCGGGGGTTAGGTCCTGCAAGTATGTATTGGAATAGTTTATCCGAGAGGACTTCGACCACATCCCAGTCATTGGATTATGAAACATCCTCCAAGATAATTTTTGGAATCTAATGTCATTGTTTCCCTTTGATATAATCTCGAATGAACCTTGCGTTGTAGCCTCCTTTACAAATTTGTTTGATCTAGGAAGCTTCTAAGCCAGCCTTTCCTCCCTCAGGAGCATATCATCCATGTTGTTTTTCTTGGACCAAAGTTCCCCAAATATGGACTCATTCTAAAAAATTTCTATGCTATTCTCCATCCTAGTAATGTCACTGATAATATCTTCCAAGGACTCACCTCGAGAGGGAAGGTGACTCTTCCATAGTTGAAGGGTACCGTTAATTCACCTAATCATTTTGTGAAGAGATATCTATAGGTTCCCCTAATGCTGATGGGACCAAGACAACCTCAAAGAGTTAAGAAATATGGGGTCCTCCGACCACATATGAGAAAATGGGAAGAAATAACATATTCTCATCCCTAGAGAAAGAGATATCCAAAGTGGGGATTGGTCCAAGAGAGTTAGTTCTATTTCAATAAATCACTCATTTCAAATAAACCAGGAATTTCCATTTCAATATATGGATTAAGTCATTCAAATAGGGACATTAAATATTTTATAAATTCAAGAAATCCAGACACTATAGAAATCAACACATAATTAAATCCATTTCATACAAATCAAATAATTTTATTTTAGAAATCAAAACTGGGGAAAATACCACACATTACACAAAGAATCCATGAAAAAACCATTTAATTAGAATTAAAATTAACATATCATTCATCAATTTATAATACCATGAGAAGGAAACCATGAAAATTTTAATTTATTTAAAAGAGGATCAAGGATAATTTTAAAAGGAAAATCAAGATCAATGAATATAGAACATGTGTTGGAATGATGTACATATCTATAAATTCTCAAGAAATAATGAATTAGAAAAAAGAAAAAACATAGAACCTCCTAGTTGAAAACATGTAATTCAACAACACAAAATATGATTGGTTTCACCTATGTTGGAGATCATTGGATCTATGAAGAGAGATCATAATAGAAGTGTGAAGAGACAATAGATAAGAAATTATAGATCAACTATAGATGGAACTATGAAACACCAGTGCATAATAAAATCTAGGAATAAAAAATAAAATGGATAGGATATTTTAAATACCAAGAAGAAAGTAACTCACTAGAAGTGGATCACCACATCTATCAACACTTCGATCCACCCAAAATTGAGGTATGGGAAGCCAAATTTCCTATAGAGGGATCTCAAAATTAAGTGGACTGAATTTGGCATGATTGGGTGGAGTTTTAGGTTAATTTGGTATTTTTAATTTTAAATAATAATTTTTTTGGAATTAGAATCCTGCCACATGATTTCATTGGGTTGGTTTCATAGTTAATACTAATCACACACCAATATTGTGTCTCTTTCTAGGTTTCTAAGAAATTTACATGGATTGGATGTACATTTTGTTTAATTGTTCACAAACCTTTCTACCCTTTTTATTCAGGTTCCATAGATTGATTTCATGGTTTTTCAAACTCTGCACTAACAATTCTCCAAAACCTAGGATACTATAAAGGTTTCACGATTTGTCTATATGATTTTTCAAACAATGTGAAAATTGAGGAAATTCTCTAAAAAATTAAAAAAAACTGAACAAACACCCAACAAACCTAAGAATAGATACAAGAAAATTATTCTCAAATAAATGAGTTAAAACACCTAAACTACAGTAACATAATGTCACATGGAAGTACTTCATATCATCTAGAAGTTCATTAATCAAATATTATTAGACATATCCTAGAATTCTGCTATACATATGCTTAATGAAAGTTACCATTTATGGTTGAAATTAATCATAAATAACTTCTGATAGGTATAATTTATATTCCATGTTTTATAATTATGAGAATATCTTGCATATGAATGTGAACACATGATGCATTCTTTATATTATAACAATTATCTTTTACAATTTAATCTTTGTTTTACTCTCTTATGTATAAGTAATTCATTGAATTTTAATATATTTTTTTTGGAAATATCAATTTGAAATATATTTCATTTTTATGATGCTCTTATTAAGTAAATATTATGTTCTCATACTCACAAGTATACTCTTACGACTATTAATGTTTAATGTAAATTAAATTATTATGCATGATTTTATTATATATTGATCATGTGTGTGTAAAATTTTCCCTTTTCATTTCTACATGCTCTATTTTAACCTCCATCAGAAAAAGGAAAAATGATGAATTTTTTTCTAACTTTTGTATAGAGATTAATATTTTTTTTTATATTTTCATAAAATGTTAACATATTGTTTTTGATATACCTTTTGGAACAATATTTGTTAGAAGAAGATCATCAGTATGTATCAGAAAAAAACATCAAAAAATATATATTATTATCTTTTAATTTTACCATTTGGTTTTTATTAATATTTCTCATGATACATTTATTATAAAAAAATGGTTATAAAGGCTATCCTTCAATCATGTTGTTTTCGTTAGGGGGAGGAGTGCATCCCAATAATTGAAAATGGAAATTATGAGGAGAAGAACGGATAAATTTTATAGATTCTTTTCATATCTCAATAGGGGTAATATTTTCATAATTTGTGGGATGTTTCAATTTCTTTAACAACCACAAATATTCTAATTTGATTATTTCTCTCTAACTATTATTTAATGCTATTTATTTCAAAAAACACAAATTATGAAAAATGTTATAAATTAGAGAAGGTGTAATTTTTTTCTACTTTTATAATTGAGAATTATTTAAAGGGGAATATTTTTTTAAAGGGTGATTTTTTTATACTAACAATGTATATTTATTTAAGGATTTGTTATGTTTATTGGGAGTTTTATTGAAAATACATGAAGTATTTCCTTTTAATTTTTTCAATCAAACATACATTTTCTTAAATATTCAGGTGTGGCCTGTGATTGTGGAAACTTTTGGATACTATTTTGTCCAAGGACTCGACTACTTCCTTTTTTTTAAAATTACAATACACTTTAATTTTTTTTATAAAACATGAAATTATTTTAATTTATTTTCATGTGACTTAATTTATGATTTATTTATGTTATGATGAACTAAATAGATCTATTATATTACCAAAACATATAAAACAATAATTTAATTCTGTATTGGATTGATAAATGTTCTTTCAAAAGATAGAACTATTTTCTTTGATAACTGATATTTATTTTTATGTTATCACATAGAATCTTGATGAACTCAGAATTAGACTATTGGAGTTTGTGGAAACATTGTATTTAAATTCAAATCAATAAATTGAGGAAATAAAGCATGGAAAGGTATTATAATTGACGTATAGTAGATTAAAAATAAAGATTGCATTATATAGTTTCCATTGTGTGATAATTATTTCAATTTTTATTTTTCATTTAGAACTACCATTGTGTCGAATTTCATTATAAAGATCTATGTTTTCAGTTTTTAATTATTCATTGATCAATTTATGTGATCGAAAAGGGTGTTAGTCTTAGATTATAAATATTATAAATATTATTTCAATAAAATATAGGGTACATGGACTTGATAGTGATCAAGGATATCAAATAGGTTCTCCAAAAAATTGATACATTCTAAAATCTCTTTTTAAGAAGTTTTTCGTGTATAGAAATTTCTACCAACTAGCTTAGTGAAGTAAATTTCATGGTTTGGACCTTGGAGAACATGGATCTATTCTACCAATCCACCTTCTACTATACTTTAAAAGTAAATAGTTCATTTTTGGAGTATTTTTTGTAAAAATATCTTTTAGGGGTGTTAATAATGTCATTTAATACTCTAATAATTGTTTTTTATATTGATTTTTTATTTACAATTTGTATTGGTTTTCATAGTTTAGTTTTTGACAATCAATAATATTAATTTCCACTGTATTTTTTTTATAGTTTAATCGCTATCTTCAAATACTTTTAATTTCTTATGATTACTATGATAATAATATTTTACCAGTAAATGTATTTTAGGATTAGTTTATGTTATTTGAGTAGGAATAAAATTATAATTTTAGTGTTTACAATGATTAAACCCTATTATTGTAGATATATCTTCTATATATAGGAAATCATAGCCATGTTCAAGGTACTTATGAACTCCATGTTTTTTAATATCTTAGACTAGCTATTGGTGGCGTTAATTGTTGACATCCTCATGTATTTTGTGTTCGATAAAGGACATTCTTAGAATCTATGATCTATTTTAGAGGTTTTGTAGTGTCATAACATATTTGGGAATCTATCTATGTGTATATTTTGGTCTTGTTAGGTGAATTCATTAGGTAATTTTGTTTCTCAATTGGGAGTAGTTTTGGACCCTTTTATGATTGGCTTATTGATATCATTAGTATCCCCCAAGAGTATTGTGTCTGCATGGGGTGGGGGGTGTGTATTTTATTTATTCTTGTAGTAATTATAATAGGTTTTACCCTCAATTAATCTTGGATTGTGGCTCTTATTATATCCTTGACTAGGAAATATTGGGATTTTATATTGACTGACCAGTGTATAGATACATTTTTTAATTTTATAGAGATGCAGATCGATGCTCCTATACATCATTTTTTCAAAGGGAGGAGTTATGTTTTAGGTTTACTATAATGCTTCCTTCCTTTATTTGGATTGAGTTCTGAAGTATCAGTGAGTAGTCATATCCTATAGGACTTTATTTTTATGACCGCATGAACATTACTAAGCAACCAATGATCACATAATTTTGGTATTTTTAATTTTTAAATTTTTATAGCGAAACTAACTCATTAGTCTTATATTTTTGTTTTATTAGATCCTAAGGGATTGTGTACCAATGTGATATGAACTTTCTATAATTACAATTGATGAAATTCATATAGTATTATGACTTTGATATTTTCTAGACACTAGGGAAATGAAATATTGTTGCTGATGTGTTGAGTAGGAAGCCACTTAGTGATAATATTCGAGAGTATGGAGATTCTTGGAGATTGATGGGGGAGATTAAAATGACTCATCTTGATATGGATGTAGTCGAGGGTATAGTTTGTATCTACTAGATAACCATGTATTCATCCTTAGGAAATCATGTAGAGGTGTCTCATTTTAGGTATTCTGAGATGGATGTTTAGTGGGATAAAATTTTTTTGTGGGGATTTCTTTAAGGGATGGTCTGTGGATGGTCAACATCAGTTATTTTTTTGTGAGAGGCTCTTTTTTCCCTAAATTATGTATGATGTTCTTCTACATATGATTCATAAATAACCTATAGGAGTGCATCCTGATGAGTATATGATGTATAATTCCTTTATAATTTAATTCTATTAATCTAGAATTAAGAGGCTAGTTGAAGAGTTCCTACCCCACCATTTGTTCTGTCAGAAGGTTAAGGCCAAAAATCACGTTCCTTGTGTGTTTCTTCAACTACTAAATATCCCTTAGTAGACGTGAGATGATATCTAGATGAGTTTTTGGAATATTTTGCCTCAAACTTAGGGTATATATAATTTCATAGGTGTGATTATTTATTTTTTGATGAAATCATATCAATTTTTGGAAATTAAGTATTCACAAGTAGTTGATGTCCCATTGAGGAAATATTTATAGGATATTATGTGGCTCTATGGGGTTTTAAGGATGATCATATATGATCTTGGTTGGAGTTTTAAATACTAGGTTTCAAAAGGTCTCCAATTTTCTTTTGATTATTAATTATTACCCATCAGAAAATTTAATTTTTAGATAGATAGTTATATAGAGTAGAATATTCTAACTTTGGAAAACAAGTTTTACCCATTCATTAATGATTTTTATGGTTTTTGGGTGAAGCGCCTACCCTTGGTAGAGTTTTCCTAAAATAATATCCACCACTCCATCATAGATATGGATATATTCAAGGTGATATATTGGTGAACATTATAATATATTTTTTCTTCGACTAATGTGGGAGAGTCTATGATTATCAAACCAAAAATTCTATAGAACATGAAAAAGAATTATTAGGTGATTCCCTGGTGGATGAAGGGAGATCATGATTGCTAGTAGACCTATAATGATAATAGAAGGAGAAATATTTATTTTTATATTAGAGACCATATAATCTTGAAGGTATCTACTCATCAATGGATTTATAGGATCAATCACATAAGTAGGGTATCTCATTAACTTTTTGGGACTTTCTTGGTGTTATAGTGAATCGGTAAATGTTTGTATTGATTCTTCATTCCTTCACTGATGAAATAGATATATGATATTTTTTAAATTTCATAGCATCATTGATATCTTCATAATGAATCCCATCTCATCAAATTGGTTTAGTTGGAAATTAAATATGATTCAATATTCCTGAAGTGACTTGTTGAGATTTAGGTCCATCCGGGGAAGGTGTTTTAGTGGAATACTATTCCTATAGTTTTCATTCTATAGTGGAATGATGGATTACATGAATGTATTTGGGAATGGAGTCATAGAAGATTGCTTAATACCCTGATTTATTTGGTGAGTGATTTTATTGAGCTGATATGTATGACCATGGATTGAATGATGTGAAATTGATAATGAGGTGTGATTTTGTGTCTTTCCATTATAATGAGTTGGTTGTGCTCCTATTAAGGTAATATTATTTTTTAATATTTATCTTCTATGGTGTAATTTATAAACCCTTTCAATTTATTTACTATGGTTGGTTTTGATTCTAAATTATTAGAATATTTTAAGAGGAATCCCATGTAAGGACCTATATTTTCTTCCACTATTTTTTCAATTCTCATGTTCTATTAGAGTTTGATAATATTTGGTGGTAATATTGTGGTAGAGGGTAAGAGTTTGGCTAGTTTACTAGGAGATTCATACTTTGAAGGTTGTATTAAGATGTTTGGTTTATTCAGGGTCTGAGGATGTGTAACATCTTCATGTATATCCCATGGGAGTAAAAATCATCATGTCTTGAGTTAAAAGTCTGGTCAAAATGTGATAGGATTTAGTCACAGTTTGAAGGGCCTTGAAGGGAATTTTAGAAAATTATGGAACACTTACATATCTGTAAACTCCGACATATGGATTTATGAACCTTATTTATTATATTTTTCACTATTTAGATCATGATACTATGTCTTTTCATCACATTTTTATGATAGAGTGTTCATGTTCCTTGGTTAGGCCTCTTTTGGATTTCTTTCACTGTGGTTCATGGGATACACAGTGAGCCTTATTTGTGGTTGGTTAGGATGAAGATGAAGGATGAGAATCATGATATGATCCATGAAGGTTTTAATATTATTGTGTAACACAATTAAACAAGTTGTGATCCCCATTTATCTAATTAAATAAATAATAATTAACTATGAGAGAAGGGGGAATCTGTGTGGGGAGATCATACTATGATATTCGGATCTAGGCTCATTATGGTGTGATGAATCCCCATCATATTATCAAAATGTTTATTAGGTTTATATATAAATTCAGGGTGACTCTTGATTTTATTTTATCTTCTCATTACCCACCCACACCATAGGTAGATGTGGGAAAATATTGAAAAAACATAGGACTTTGTGATTAATCCTTAGGCATTTTCTTTGTATAAAACTACCTTTGATCCAAAGTATATTTTTTCTTCATTTCCTTCTATTTTTTATTTTTATATTATTTCTTTCGAAGACATAACAGTTATATACCCTCAATTATATGGGTTCTTTATTAGTGATTAATATTTTATTCATGATGAGAGTATGCCTTTTGTGATCATGGGTTCATCATAGGGTTATTTGTTAGTCTTCTTTATCCATCATCAAATTTTAGTTTGGTGATTGTTAATGTTTTTTTGTTAAGGTAGAGGATTCAATACGTCTCCTTTATATATTCTATATTAATATAGGATTAACATGATTTGTTATCTAATTATTGAATATTGGAGATTTACTTAATGAAGATAATAATAAGATATTAAAGAAATGAAAGGGGTCATCATAGCATCACATGTGATTAAGATATTCATTATTATATTGCCCCATGTTATTTCATAGATAGGATAATGATGTATTTATATGAAAATATATAATATATATATATTATATATATAACTTATTTAAAAACTTATATATAATAACATATCAATGATAATGAAAGAGGCACTCATAAAAGTTTTAATCCCTCAATGGAAATTCATATCAGGAAAAAAACTTTTCTTTGAGAATTTTATTTAGATGATTTTCATTACTACTAGTTGATATTATATTAGGTTTTTTAATTACATAAACCAAATAATGATGAATTTAATAAATTAATATTTAAAATAATTATGATGATTTATTGAATTAATATTAGTGTAAAACTCGTTACAGATTAGGTTTTCCAGAGACTTTAATGATTTTATTGAAGAAAAATTGATTACTCATTGACATATGTATTGTTGAAAATATGATTTTTTACCATTTAAATATTTTAGATCATAAATCCATTACTATGATATATATGGAACCTAATGTGGTACGTTGATATGGGGAGGGTGTAATTGTTTTGATATCATTATTGTGGTAGCTTGATGTAGTTGGTGGTGGAGTGGTATAAACTATAAAGAAAGGGATTTTGGATGATGTTAGGATAATTATCTACAGTTAGGATCCACACATCGTTCTTATTATTATTACTTTACAGAAAATTATTATTTAATTTCAATTATATCCTTGAAGTTAGTATATCGGTGTCTTAGTAACCTTTTAATTATGAAATGGTAACTAATTGTTGAATTAATTAATGGTGTATGGCTATTGACACTTTTTGATTAATATAGCATAAGTATGTGACATAAAATTATAATATTTAATAAAAGAACATTTTATTTAGATGATTAATGAAAATATTAATCCAAAATTGATTACATGATATTAAAAAATAACTAATATTTAATTAATTATAAATGTAAAAATAATATTTAATAATGAAATTTATGTGCAGAGAAATTATTATATTAATATTTGTGTTGATAATTTGGTTTTGATGAAGGAAAATTGTTACCATTTTACCTTTAGGTAGGATGATTTTCATTATAATGGTTTATTTTTATAATATTCATTATGTTCTATTTTTTATTAGCCTCCAAAACCCAATTTCGATAACATGACTGATGCCTATATTTGGATTTAGGTGCTAAGTGTTTCAAATAATATTGGATAATGAGGATAAAAAGGGATGAATTCTCCCACTCTCAACTCTCTCTTCTTGATATAGTATTATATATAGGAATATTCAGGATATGGTGGCTTATGGTGAGATATAATGTTCTCAAACAAGATATAGCTGATCACAGTTATAACATACATGTAAACACTAGATATAGATGGTTAAGGATATAGTATATTAATGTATCAAGGTTTTAATTGATTATGGTTTTTAGATGTGTATTTATAAAAATACTACAATGTATTCTGGTATAGTGTGTATTTACACAAGATATAATATTTCATAGTATTACTATGTGATTATAGAGATGTGATAGATTTGTTTCTATGATAATGTAGATGTAGCTGTCATGTGTTTTCATATATGTAAAATATGACATTTAGAAGAAATAGAGCACAATAATATAAGACATCGAGGTCTAGGGTGACTGGTTTAGTCGTAAAGTGGAAGTAGGAACCGTTCTTCTTTATATAAATTGATATTATGTTACATACTCTGGTGCATTACTTACTGACTGAACCTCTGTGACAATGGGAATATAATTGACCATATTTAGGTAATGAGTTAGTTTATCTATTTATTCCCATGGTCTTTAGTATGATTCTTTAAAATTTTCATGATTATTTTTGGGGAGGAAACTACTGAGTATAATTGTATGTTCACCCCTTTATATTTATGGTCTATAAGAGGGTGTTGGTGATTGAGATGTTACTTACTAACTCATGGAGGTTATTAAAGTTTTGCTGGTGTTCATGGTTTCTATTGTAAGAGTTTATCATGGTATTTTTTTCATTTTTGTCTTGAATTGTATAAAATTACATGTATTGTGTTTAGATTATAAATTATTGAAGATTTCATTGGTGGATTATATATCATTTCATGGGAATATAAGGGTTATGCCTCCCATATATGTGTGTTTTATACCCTTAGTGCTATTATCCAACCCATGTACTAGTAAACATGGGATTCAATGACCTCTCATATCTTTATTGATAGTTTATAATGGGTACCAGTGAGGGTAGGCTATGATATTGATGGAATCCAGGTCATGCATAGGAGAATGATGAAATTAAAATGATGAAATTACCAAGTTGATGAAGATGTTAGATATGATGTGTTTGATATTTGTATACTTTTGGGTACATTTCTTGGTTGAAAAGGGAGTTTGAAGTCAAAGGGAGATGTTTTGAAAAAGTCTTCATTATGATCAATGTTTCCATGAAACTTTGAATAATGAGAAATATTTGAGTCTAATGCATGATTCCAGTTAGAAGTAAAATGTTTTATAATAGTAAATATTCATCATATAATTATAAATTCGGAGAAAAGGGTGAAGATTAGTTAACTTTTGGAGTATATGGCGTATTGTTTCAATAAATATGTATTAAATGAACCCTTTTTTTCTAAAACATTATATATATTTTTTTTGAAAAGAATAATGTGGTATAATTTTTATGAAATAATTACATGAAATTATTTTCATGAAATTTCTACATGAATACATTTATTTAAATGAATTATATAGAAAAATTATTCCTTGAAATAATTACATAGTAGAAGGATTCTGTGAAATAATTACATGGTTAAAGGATCATTTGTAAAGGAAAGTCAAAAGAGGTGTGAAAAGTATGGATGGAGTATGTTACATAGAGCTGAAAAAGGTTTATGTGGTGTAAAATTAGAAGTAAATTAATGAATTTATTAAATGATTGATAGAGATTCTATTCTACTTACGAGAATTTTTTGGAACATTTCATGAATTATGAATGGAGGATCTTATATGGAGATATTAAATTTAACCCATTTTTATGTGGATCTTGTCTTCTTCACTCTAACAGAATTTTATTTTTAGTAATGTGAGAAAATATTATGGAATGGGTTTTACTAGGTTGTTTTCTTATCAATAGGATGATAATCTCCAAATTTGACAATGTGAAAGAATTAAAGAAATAATGAAGCGAATTAATCTCTTCAATTTTAGAAATACAAATTAATCTATTAATATTTATAAAATATAACAATATCTTAGTTTATAGATAATAAAATTAATATATCTGTTTGAAAGTATAACACTCTATTTGTTTGAAGAAAGTTGATAGAACTATGAAGAACATACATGGAAGACATAACCTAGAAAAAATTATACCGAGGGAGGATTTTCATGAAGAAATTTTATAGTAGATATAAATATAAAGTAAGTATATTGTTGGAATATTTGTGAAAATAACTAGCATGATAAACATTCAATAACATAAATATTAAATGAAAATTAGGATTTTTGTGAAAACATATAAATAAGTGAATCTAGAGTTCTATACTGCAACTCAAGATAATTCGTTAAGATCATGGATTAAATTAGAGTATCATATTAAGGATTTTATGATACAAGTCATAGAACACATTCATAATGATATGGAAGCAAACCTCATGTCGATAAACTAAGAAGACACCCATTCAAATAAGTGAGAAAATAAGGAGTTTGAATAAGTTCCTAAGGGAGACAATGTTCTAATCCTTGAACTAAATAATAAAGGTAGTAATCATGGGAAAAAGTGACTACAGCCAAAATATTATATCAACTAAACACGTATAACTTAGTTTATTTTTGTCACATCAACAAATTTTTAGTATTTTATCCTTATACATATCCCTTAACAAAGAAAAAAGTTAAAAAAGTTAAAATGGTTTTAGTTTCTGTAATTGTGATTTTTTTGAGGTATAATTAATTATTGTAGGTTTAATGAGTTATTAAATACATGCGGATGATATCCCAAAATACTTGATTTATGTTTACTCCATAATACACCCCCTATTAGGTTTTTTGGGCCTCTTGGTTGAAAGATAGTGGTTGGTGCTTTAGTGGGTTATGTTATTTAGAATACTCTATTTTCACTAGGTGATGATCCCCATCTACTAAATCCAAAATTCCAAAACTATATGTATATTTATCAAAGGTCTATCAAATATAAATATAAAGGGGAAAATCAAATTAGGATGTTTTCCTTTTGGTATTTTTTATAATATATTTGTGATATCCATAATTGGTCATTCAGAGTTGCGTTAAGTTTTAGGGAGAACTCTAAGCCGTGGGACTAAATGAGATAGTTGTATTTCATTGACATTTTACCCCCCAAAAAAATTATAATCCATGATTGGATTAGTAGTTATAGTCCCAATACTAAATAATTATATATGATGCATAGAATGGTTGGAATAATTCTTTGAGATGTATACATGATCTGTTGATCTTTTATTTTTGGGTATAAATATGATGAATTCATCCCACCTTCCTTTGTGTGGGATGAACAGAGAAAAATACCTTACCAGAGAAGAAACTATTCAAATTTTCATGGGGTGTTATAGGGAAGGACATATATACATGAATTGATATACCCTTCAAAACATGGGATATGTTTTTTATTAGATCAATTGAAAAAACCAATAATAAGTGGGCCAAGGAGTTTACCAACCCATAAGACCCAGGGGACCCTAGTCACCACAAGTTACAATTGGATAGGGGGAGATATAATGAGTGGGGTTAGGAGTTGGTTCCTGGAGAAAAACCATAACTCCTTTTGGTATCCTTACTCTCCATGTTCACTAGTGATATCTTTATCCTAGTTCATGATTCATTTAAAAGTGTTAGAATAATTACACTTTTTATGGAGAAACAACTAGAACACGGTAAACGAATTAATCAGGATATATCAGTATTGTCTCCAATGACATGTCACCAGGGGGAAGGTCTAGTTTTGAATTTTTGGACCATTTATTGTGTTTCCCAGATTTATTTGAGCCCACTTATATCATTAATTATTTATAAATTATAGAAATATTCCCAAAGTTTGATTCAAACCACATCTGTAGTGAATTTATATGGTTATCCTGACATCATTGAGTGAATGGGATGACTCTAACATGATTAATTATGATAATAAATTCATATGGATTCCCAATCAGGTCCAGATTATTATAATCCCTAAAAATACTACTAAAACACATGGAAATAATGAATTTATAATTTCATTAATAGGGGAATTATAGTTAGTGAGAATTGATTGGGATAATTTTTGTGATACATATACAACTTGCATATTTTCCTAATTTTTTTTGAATTTGAAGAATGTTACCTGCTCATCACCATAGTAGTTATACTGACCATCACCCAATGATCATGAATTAATTTTCGATAATTCTCATGTGGGGGGATACATTAATAAAAGGAACTTTTCATCAACATGACACTCATATTATGCTATTTTTCTATTATGATGAATCATGGATCATGTCATATCCCAAAGGATTTCTGATGGCATTGTTATTCCATGTTAAAAAATCATTTCAATCTAATGGTAATGGGGATGAGTTGAAACCAGTGGTGATGACACATAAAATTCCATGTAATATGTATACACTAAGGAATGACTGAGTTGGTAAAACACCTATGAACCAACTAAGGGAATTGGATCCATATGTGTGCACTAGCAGACCAACCCCCAAACTAATCAGCCCTACTAATCCTAATTTATTAAAATCCTAGGAAGATTGAAATTGTTTTAGGGGATTTTATTTAATATAGAAAATTTGGTACTCTATATAGGTATAGATGATCCAATTGATGGATACATGTCAAATCACACCCCCTCAACATCACTTTCAAAAATAATCCAGAGGAATTTGAGGTATATATAAGAGAAGTATTGGTTACAATTCATGTTGTTAATATTTAGGCCTTATATTTATCTCAATTACATTTATTTGTGGGTATAAAGTTGTCTCGAGATTATGATAAAAATGTCGAATATTATTATGATTACTTAGAGTCAAGAGATACAATATATGATAGGGAGTATAGTCAAAGCTCTTCCCATGCGAAGTTAACACTCATTGTCACTTTCACCTAACATTATATTGTTTATATTTCCACTGAAAACAGTAATAATTTTTTAAAGGAATTGGGGATTTATTATTTACCATTTAGGTCCATAGAGTATCCATTGTGGTAACTATGACCAGATTTACTTCCAACATGTGCTATAAGGTTGAGGAGAGACCTTCACATACTCTTTTGTAACCACTAAAGGCTATAGATTCTAACCAATTTGAGGAATTCCTAGTAAAACCACATGTGGCCCCCATAGAACTCTCTTTAGAGGATCTCTACTAGGATAAATTGGAAAGAATACTATAACTCTATCTCCACTTGAGACTGATAGTTAAATTACAAATCTATACAGTTATTTTTAGGTTTCTTTAAACATTATTTCTATCATTATGGTGTTTTATATTTCAGGAAAGACTATTTGGATTGTGAGAAATAAACACTCAAGTTCACGTGAACCCATCCATAAAGAGGGGACTTCAACTAAGGTAGTGATTCATGGATCCTAAGAGGAATCAAAATATAGACTTTATTTGAATCATTTGATTGATACCTTGATCCCCTCAGACTCAGCAAGAGAAATTATGATGCATATTGAATACTTTTTGAATATATAGAGTCATCTTTCACATCATTAAATGTATTTTTAGAGGATGGTATATTTCTTTGACATATGTACTTTGTTTATCAGTTATTCTAATAAATGTACATTTTTTTAATGGCTATTCCTTCCAAAGATAAATCAACCAAAATTATGAAAAGAAATAGACCATGAGTTTGTATATTTTATAGTGGGTAATGTGACCATATTTATGGATGTGACACCTAAAGATCTTATAATGTGACTATTGAAAGGATACCTCCAACTGATGAAAGATGATGGGGCAAAGTAAGTGAATGAAGAGGATCCAACCATAACAAACAAAGAAACAATAACAATAGGATGAGAAACCCATATTATATAGCTTGAAGATAAAAAATAGTTAAATATAATATTTACCTTATAAGGCCCCATCCTTAAACATTAATTATTATTGAGTTATTTCAAGAATACACGTTGATGATCTTTTCAGGTTTAGATTTTTAGAGAATTAGATCATAAAACATGCATTACATTCCACATTTAAACAAAGTGTTTACATAAAATATAGTACTCATTTTTACCATCTAAGGAAACATATTTAAAATAAAACATGGATTTTATCTTGACACATCCTTAACACTACCATCATATCATGTACCTTTCCTTTGACCTGTGAAAAACATTTGAAAAACTTGGGATGAGCATAAAAAGCTCAGTAAGGGATATAAAAATATGGAAAGGAAACATGAGTACATGTATACATAAGAATCAATGAAATCATACTTTACTCATAAAACAAAGGCACTTTAACATACCTCATCAAATCATGAATAAATCATAGAAATCATAAGACATAAATATAACGTGAGGCATTCATAACATTCTTACGTAGGGAGTAACCCTCTTGGTTACATTTGGAATACCCAACACAGTATATTCCCTAAATATCGTCGGAGAAACCTTAACGTTTAACCCCTTCACGTTACCCAATGTATTGGAGAGCTATATCGGGATCACCTTCCCTTAGTTTATCATGGATCCTCCCGTATTCATAATAATGCCCAAGAACCATAACATAATCGTATCACATAAAACATACATAAAGGAAACATAAAATTTCCACATTTCAATCACAAGATATCAATACAACACATTGATATAATAGAAACATTATGAAAACAATTTTCAATACCAAAATAAAAGAAAAGTAAAACATGGTATTTATTTTTCTTTTTAAAAAAGGTATGGCTTGTAGAGGAAGCCGAAACTCAAATAATGGTCACAGCGGCGGAGAAGTCGTTGTCGCCGCATACATACGACAAAAACAAAACATCCCCTTTTGTCGTTTAGTAAACACTTCTTATAAAAATATTCCTTTTGAGTAAACGTAAAATTCAAAGGGGTTTATACACCGTATAAAATATAGTTGTGTACAAAACATAATATGCCTCAATGAAAGGAGATTGAGGCAAATTCCCATACCTCGGGTCCGACTTGACTCGATCGTTCTTCAACGTCCTGAATAATAAACATGAGTTAATTTATACTTGCTTAAGAATATTTTTAAAGTTCATTATTACTTTTATATCACTTATTACCATGTCATGAACACTATGTAATTATTTAAGTTAATAATGGTCGTTTTTTCAATCATTGGTACTTGAGTCAAAAATAAACTCTTTATAATTAAAAGTTGTTCATGTGGTAAAATATCCATTATATCAAGAATTATATTCATGATATAGATATCATATATATCATATATATCCAGTATATACATGCATTTATAATATTACATAATCATTCAGAGGTAAGAAATGAAATGCACCGTTCATGGAGACGGTAAGCCGTACGTACGAATGAACACTACTTTCATTTCTATGTCATATTAATGGAATTAAAACTAAATGAGAGATATGTATATTTTAATTCCAGAATTATATTCATCATTTAGATGCAACATACATCATATATATCCATTATAAATCTGTACTTATTACATTTGGGGATGATAAATGAAATGAACCGTTCATAGAGACGGTAAGTCGTACGTACGCATGAACGCTACTTCCATTTCTATTTAATTTTTAATGGAATTGAAACATAATGAAACATAATAGTATTATAATTCCAGTATTTTATCACATATAATATCATTAAATATATCCTTTATACGTACCACATATGGAATTAACGAATCAAATCACTTTGAGGGGGGCGGTAGTCCACACTTCCTAAAATTAAGATATCACGTTTACCCATAATGGAAACCATAAAGGTATGACATAAATGAAAAATACAGAAGAATAAGGAAAAAATAAACATAATATATATTATATATAAATATAGTGACATCTTAATGGCCATCTTTGAAGGTATTATATGAGTTTTGAACAATCATCGTTTCATGAGGCAGAAATTCGCCATCCACGGAAACAGTATGTTCTTTAAACATTAGATGTAGGTGTGTGTAAGTGTATCTCGAATACTAATTATAAAAAAAATCCTAATATATTGAGGATACTGGTGTTGTTACAAAAGAAATGAATAAAAAGAGTTTAGGGGGTGGGAGAAGAAAAATAAAACATAAGAACACAAGAGAAAACACTACCTTTAAAATGGGTAACTCTTTTTTATTTGAGCTCAAAGGCTTCTTTGGGAAGCCTTCTGCCCAAAGTGAGGATTCTAAGAGTAATAGAGGGATGTTGAGATACAAAATGGGCAGGGGTTGGCCGAGACAAAGGCTTGAGAGGTGTGGGTAAGGTGGTAGAGGTGGGGGCCTTTTATAAGAGGAGAGAAGGGGCACTCTTGGAAAGTTATAAAAGGTTACTTTATTATAAAGTGATTTTCGGATTTAAAAGGTCCCAAAAGTATATATTTCGAGGATAAGGTGATACGAGTTTGAAATCCAACCATCCAATAGATTTTTGACATATGTAGTTCTTATATTTTAAATTATATTTTCATTTTATTTAAATCGTTAAATAATGAGGTAATCGCTGCATCATCATGGTGTCATAAATAATTTAATTTAGTTAATGTCTAAAAATTATAAATAAAATATCATGATGTAGGAAATTGTTTTAGATTTTTAATGAATATTTATAGTCAGAAATATGACTTTTATAACCCCATTTAAAAATTGCTTTAGTAAAACAACTCATGTTTGTGACATTTTTATTTTAACTTTAAATAAAAAGTTATTAATGTTATTTTCCCACCAAAGTGGCTCCATGGGGTCCCCAAGTTTACCCATGGATTGTCTTGGTCGGCCATGACACATCAAATAAGAGTAGGACATGTTTCTAGGTCATTTCATATTATTAAAACATTATTTTTACCTTAAACTACACTAATTACCTCTAATCACTATTAAAAACATAAAAGTTACTATTCACCAAAAAATTATTTTAATCCCATTGAACCACATTTTACTTCTTAATGACAACCATGTATGTCGGATTTTTGAAATTAAAAACACAGAGGTGGTAAAATTTCATTTAAACGGAAAATCAGTTTTTATAAGTACCACTTAGTGGTTTCACTATTTATCAAAAATTGAAGTTTTTCAGAAAAATACCAAAACTTCACCCTAAGATATATTTGATATTCATAATTAAAAAATAATGTCTATTTTAAAAAATTCAAAACATATAAGTTACATTAATTAATTTAATAATTAATTCTCGCTGTCAGAGCAAATAGCGTGTTTTTATGAAACTATAAGTATCAAAAGATTGACACTAGTTTAAGTCCAATTTAGAAGTGAAATTAATTCCAATGACCACTATTGGGTTAAATTGTAAAAATATATTCTAATTGAACTATAAAACCAATTCAAAATATAATCTAATCATATAAATAAATTATATTAAAAAGAGGTTTTGAATTAATATACAACATTTTTCACTAATTATTAAAAAAAAGAACTTTGTCGGAAAAATACCAAAAATTCACACAAAGTAAATTTTGATATCCCTATTCTAAAGAAGAGTTTTATTTGGTCCAATAGAATGTATAAGAGTGACCAAAACTATATTTAAAGAGGGTTCTCCATCAAAAGGCGATAGTTCGACCTTTTAGTGAATATTAGAGTATCTAAGCCAAAAATTGAATTCTTTTCTTATTTTAAGCCTTTATCTTTTATTGGATAAATGTAAAAACATTTAAAAACATATATAATCATATTTTAGATATTTCTATTCATTCCCTCCAATTCAACGACTACCTGTCAACTACAATTTAAAATAATATTATTTTATTACTAGTGTGCAACGTAAGATTTCAAAGAAACTCTTTGTTGCGTATCGGGTACGCTATCGAACATAGAAACCCCTTTAATGTAAAATTAATATTTAATTCATAAATATTGATAAATATGAAAATGATTTTTTCTTTATTTACCTGGGATTTTACATCCTTCCCCCCTTTTGGGAATTGCGTTCTCGCAATTTTATTCACTTATCAAAATAAGTGGGGGTATTTATCCCTCATAGAATTTTCAGATTCCCATGTCGCCTCTTCAACCATATGGTTTTTCCACAAAACCTTTACATGGTGAATTAACTTATTATGCAACACTTTCTCTCTACGGTCAAGTATCTGGACTGCCTGTTCTTCATAAGAGAGATTCTCTTCCAACTAAACTACCTCTGGGATCAAAACATGAGATGGATCTGGCATATTCTTCCTTAACATCGAAACATGAAAAACATTGTGTACCTGAGATAAACTCGGAGGTAAATCCACTCGGTAAGAAACTGATCCAACTTTCTCCAGAATTTCATATGGTCCAATGAACCTTGGACTCAGCTTTCCTTTCTTACCGAATCGCATCACACTTTTCCATGGTGAGACTTTGAGAAAAGCATGATCACCTACCTCGAAAGATAGATCCTTCCTCCTGTTGTCTGCATAAATTTTCTGTCTACTCAGAGCTGTTCTCATGTGTTTATGAATCAACTGCACTTTTTCTGCCATCTCTTCTACCAATTCTGGTCCAATCAGATTCCTTTCACCCACTTCATCCATAAAATCTGGTGTTTGACACCACTTCCCATATAATCCCTCAAACAGTGCCATCTGTATACTGGAATGAAAAATGTTATTATAAGAAAACTCAACCAAAGAAAGATGTTGGTCCCAACTTCCTTGATAATCCATAGAACAAGCACGTAGCATATCCTCTAAGGTCTGGATTGTTCGTTCTGACTGCCCATCTGATTGAGGATGAAAAGCTGTACTAAAATTTAATTCAGTACCCAACGACTTCTGAAGGAATTTACAAAAGTTAGAAGTGAACCTGGGATCATTATTAGATACAATGGATAGAGGAACTTCATGTAACCTAACTATCTCTTTAAGATTCAAATGGGAATGTTGATCTTGGGAAAAAGTATCTCGTATTGCAAGGAAATGAGCATATTTAGTTAATCGATCAACAATAACCCAGATTTCATTATTACCTCGAGATGTCTTCGGTAATCCCACAACAAAGTCAATGGATATATTTTCCCATTTCCACTATGGCACTGGTAAAGGCTGAAGCATACCTTTCAGTAACATCCGCTCTTCTTTAACCTGTTGACAAGTCAAACACTTCACAGTAAAATCAGCAATATCCCTTTTCATTCCATCCCACCAGCAATACTCCCTAAGATCTCTATATATCTTAGTACTGCTAGGATGGACTGAAAACGGAGAACTATGAGCTTCACATAACAAATCTCTCTTTGACTGTGAATCACACGACACACACAATCTCTTCGCAAATATCAAAACAAAATCATTATCAATATTGAATTTAGGCAATGTACCATTTTGAACCAGCTCTACCTTTTTCTGCAACTCGCTGTCTTGCTTCCGTGCTTGCTTAATTCTGTCTGATAGAGAATATTTCACTGATACCTGAAACAAAATAGAAGGACATCCTGCACCAACAAATTTTATTCCAAAGTCAATCAAATCAAAAACCAAAGGATCTCATTCCAAACGTAGCATGGTTAATGAAACATTACTCATTCGACTCAAAGCATCAGCCACATTATTTTCTTTTGCCGGATGGTAATAAATTGTACAATCATAATCCTTGATTAATTCCAGCCATCTCCTCTGTCTCATGTTAAATTATTTCTGAGTGAATATATACTTTAAACTTTTTTGATCAGTATATATTGCATAGTTTACTCCATAAAAATGATGCCTCCAAAATTTTAAAGCGAAACAATAGCAGCTAATTCCAAATCATGTGTAGGGTAATTTACATCATGGGTTTTCAACTGACATGAAACATAAGCAATTACCTGATCATTATGCATTAGGACACAACCAAGTCCTTTCAATGAAGCATCACTATAGATAACAAACTCACCATTCCTGGAAGGAAGTGCCAAAACTGGAGCATTCACCAATCTTCTTTTCAACTCCTGAAAACAATCATCACATTCTTTTGTCCATATAAATTTAACACCCTTCTGAGTTAGCTTAGTCATTGGACTAGATAACCGTGAAAACTTTTCAATAAACCTTCGGTAGTAATATGGAAAACCAAGGAAACTACGGATCTCGGTTACATTTGTGGGTCTTTTCCATTCTTCAACAACTTTTGTCTTAGCAGGATCAACAGTTATGCTATTTTTTGAAAAAATGTGACCAAGGAAAGAAATTTGTTGTAACCAAAAATAACACTTGCTGAATTTTCCATACAGTTTATTTTCTTTTATGGTTTTCAAGATAACCCTTAAATGACTTTCATGCTACTCTTTACTTTTAGAAAACACCAAAATATCATCAATGAAAACAACCAACATTTTTCACCAGAGTCAACTGAGCCATCACTGCAACAAACTGTTTAGTTTTGTTTCTAACTATCTTAGGATACTGCTTTGAAAGGTCATTTCCCTCTGTATGACTTCCCAAGAAATCTGTTCTGTTTCCTCTTTGAAAAACTATTCTTAACACAAAAATATCTTAGGCGAAGCAACATGGTAATCTATAAATGCTATATAATTTCAATTTGACCTCAAATTAATTTATGGACAGTAATTTAACAGTACCCTAACTCCTAAAGTTGTCTAAACCGACCTCTGATACCAACTATATAGACCCATCCTTAAACATTACTTATTCTTGAGTTATTTCATGAATACAAGTTGAGAATCTTTTCAGGTTTAGAGTTTTAGAGAATTAGATCATAAAACATGCATTACATTCCACATTTAAACAAAGTGGTTACATACAAGATAGTACTCATTTTTCCCATCTACAGAAACATATTTAAAATAAAACATGGATTCTATCTTGACACTTCCTTGACACTATCATCATATCATGTACCTTTCCCTTGACCTGTGAAAAACATTCCCAAAACATGGGATGAGCATAAAAATCTCAGTAAGGGATATAAAAATATGGAAAGGAAACTTGAGTACATGTATACATAAGAATCAATGAAATCATACTTTACTCATAAAACATAAGAAATTTAACATACCTCATCAAATGATGAATAAATCATAGAAATCATAAGACATAAAGGTAACTTGAGGCATTCATAACATTCTTACGTAGGGAGTAACCCTCTTGGTTACGTTTGGAATACCCATCACAGTATATTCACTAAATCTCTTCGGAGAAACATTAACATTAAACCCCTTCGTGTTACCCAATTCATTGGAGAGCTATAACAGGCTCACCTGCTCTTAGTTTATCATGGAACCACCCATCTTCATAATAATTCCCAAGAACCATAACATAATCATATCACATAAAAAATACAGAAAGGAAACATAACATTTCCACATTTCAATCACAAGATATCAATTCAACACATTGATATAATATAAACATTATGAAAACCATTTTCAATACCAAAATAAAAGAAAATTAAAACATGGTATTTATTTTTCTTTTAAAAAAAGTTATGGCTTTTAGAGGAATCCAGAACTCAAATAATGGTCACGGCGGCGGAGAAGTCGTTGTCGCCGCATACGTACGACAAAAACAAAACATTCCCTTTTTTCGTTTAGTAAACGCTTCTTATAAAAAGATTCCTTTTGAGTAAACGTAAAATTCAAATGGGTTTATACAATGTATAAAATAATGTTGTGTATAAAACATAATATGCCTCAATGAAAGGAGATTGAGACGAAGTCCAATACCTCGGGTCCGACTTGACTCGATCGTTCTTCAACGTCCTGAATAATAAACTTGATTTAATTTATACTTGCTTAAGAACGTTTTTAAAGTTAATTATTCCTTTTATATCACTTATTACTATGTCATGAACACTATTTACATTTTTAAGTTAATAATGGTCATTTTGTCGATCATTGGTACTTGAGTAAAAAATAAACTCTTTATAATTACAAGTTGTTCATGTGGTAAAATATCCATTATATCAAGAATTATATTCATTATGTAGATATAATATATAACATATATATCCAGTATATTCATGAATTTATAATAATACATAATCATTTAGAGGTAAGAAATGAAATGCACCGTTCATGGAGACGGTAAGCCGTACATACGCATGAACGCTACTTTCATTTCTATGTCATATTAATGGAATTAAAACTAAATGAGGGATATGTATATTTTAATTCCAGAATTATATTCATCATTTAAATGTAACATAAATCATATATATCCATTATATATATGTACTTATTACATTTAGGGATAAGAAATGAAATGCACCGTTCATGGAGACGGTAAGCCGTACGTACGCATGAACGCTACTTCCATTTCTATTTCATTTTTAATAGAATTAAAACATAATGATACATAATAGTATTATAATTCCAGTATTGTATCATATATAATATCATTCAATCTATCCTTTATACATACCACATATGTAATTAACGAATCAAATCACTATGAGGGGGCAGTAGTCCGCACTTCCTAAAATGAATATATCGCGTTTACCCATAATGGAAACCATAAAGGTATGCCATAAATGAAAAATACATAATCATAAGGAAAACATAAACATAATATATATCATATATAAATATAGTGACATCTTAATGGCCAACTTTGAAGGTGTTATATGAGTGTTGAAAAATCATCGTTTTGTGAGGCAGAAATTCGCCATCCACGGAAACAGTATGTTCTTTAACCATTAGATGTAGGTGTGTGTAAGTGTAGCTCGAATAATTATTATAAAAACATCCTAGTATATTGAGGATACTGGTGTTGTTACAGAACAAATTAATAATAAGAGTTATGGGGTTGGAGAAGAAAAATAAAACATAAGAACACAAGAGAAAACACTACTTTTAAAACGGGAAACTCTTTTTGATTTGAGCTCAAAGGCTTCCTTGGGAAGACTTTTGCCCCAATTGAGGCTTCTAGAAGTAATATAGGGATGCGGAGAGACAAAATGGGCAGGGGTTAGCCGAGCCAAAGGCTTGAGAGGTGTGGGTAAGTTGGTATAGGTGGGGGCCTTTTATAAGAGGAGAGGAGGGGAACTCTTGGAAAGTTATAAAAGGTTACTTTATTATAAAGTGCTTTTCGTATTTAAAAGGTCCAAAAATTATATATTTCTAGGATAAGGTGATAAGAGTTTGAAATCCACCAATCCAATAGGTTTTTTAAATGTGTAGTTCTTAGATTTTACATTATATTTTCATTTTATTTAAATCATTAAATAATGAGGTAATAGCTGCATCATCATGGTGTCATAAATACATTAATTTAGTTAATTTCTAAAAATTATAAAACAAATATCATGATGTAGGAAATATTTTTATATATCTAATGAATATTTATTGTCAAAAATATTACTTGTATAACACCATTTAAAAATAATATTAGTAAAACTACTCATGATTGTGACATTTTTATTTTAACTTTAAATAAAAAGTTATTAATGTTATTTTCCCACCAAAGTGGCTCCATGGGGTCCACATGTTGACCCAAGGATTGTATTGGTCGGCCATGACACATCCAATAAGGGTAGGACATGGGTCTAGGTCATTTCATATTATTTGAACATTATTTTTACCTTAAACTACACTAATTTCCTCTAATTGCGATTAAAAACTTAAAAGTTACTATTCACCAAAAATTATTTTAATCCAATTGAACCACATTTTAATTCTTAATGACAACCATGTATGTCAGATTTTTTAAACTCAAAACATAGAGGTGGTAAAATTTCATTTAAATTGAAAATCAGTTTTTATAAGTACAACTTAGTGGTTTCACTATTCATCAAGAATTGAAGTTTTTCATAAAAATACCAAAAATTCACCCTAAGATATATTTGATACCCAGAAATCAAAAATGATGTATATTTTACAAAATTCCAAACATATAAGTTACATTAATTAATTTAATAATTAATTCCTGCTGTCAGAGCAAATACCGTGTTTTTATGAAACAATAAGTATCAAAAGATTGACACTAGTTTAAGTCCAATTTCGAAGTGAAATTAATTCCAAAGACCACTATTGGATTAAATGGTAAAAATATATTCTAATTTAACTTTAAAAACAATTCAAAATATAATCTAATCATATAAATAAATTAGATTAAGAAGAGTTTTTGAATTAAAATACAACATTTTTCACTATTCATTAAAAAAAGAACTTTATCGGAAAAATACCAAAAATTCACACAAAGTAAATTTTGATGTCCCTATTCTAAAGAAGAGTCTTATTTGGTCAAATAGAATGTATAAGAGTGACCAAAACTATATTTAAATAGGGTTCGTCATCAAAAGGCGATAGTTAGTCCTTTTATTGAATATTAGAGTATCTATGCCAAAAATTGAATTCTTTTATTATTTTAAGCATTTATCTTTTATTGGATAAATGTAAAAACATTTAAAAAACATAGATAATCATATTTTAGTTATTTCTATTCATTATCTCCAATTCAAAGTCTACATGTTAACTACCATTTAAAATAATATTATTTTATTACTAGTGTGCAACGTAAGATTTCAAAGAAACACTTTGTTGCATATCGGGTACGCTATCGGACATAGAAACCCCTTTAAAGTAAAATTAATATTTAATTCGTAAATATTAATAAATATGAATTTTTTTATTATTTATTTACCTGGGATGTTACATAACTAGTGTGAGAAAGTGATTTATCAATCCAAATTTTTTTAGTTTTTTATGATTTCCTTCAATTTGTTTCTTATTTAGAAGAAATGTATTTTATTTTAGATTTATTTTTATTTTGGAATTAATCTTCTAACATGTTTTTTATCATTTTTTTCATTAATTATATCTTTTTTGAATTAATATGAATAAATATTACATTTAGTTAGTTATTTAATTGGATATATAGGTAATAACGTAAATTAAGTAGTAGAAATTTGATTTTATAGATGTTATGAATTTTGAGAGGATTGTGGGAACTTAAGAGAATTGAAGTTACTAATGTTAAAGGTTCATGAGAAATGATAATGTACTCCCAATTTCATACATAATATGTGATGAGTTATTTGAGGAAACTCATGATACATTATATTTTCTCCCTATAATAAGGGTACAAAACATAATTTCATGATGAGATTAATAAATATATAAAGGGAAGGATATGAAAGACAAATTTTCCATGAATAGATAACATGTAACATTTTTTGAGATTCCGGGATAAAATGTAACATTTAATTCATTAGAGTTTTCAAAGAAGTGGTGATATATAATATTTTTCTAATGGTATAGTTTGGTATATACCACTTTTGAGTTTTTGAAATTTCTAAAAGTGATGATACATAAGATATTTTTTCCCAGGGAAAATGATATTAATGATATTATATAAGAACCATAAATTTCACCTATAGTTTTATAAGTTTTCACTACATATCTTACATAATATATTTGAAGAGGAAAATAGGTATACATAAGTTTTTGGTGATTTCCATTTTTTTGAAATAAAATATTTATGATATTTTATCCTATTGTAAAAAATGTGCAAAATTTTGGATATTTTCACTTTTCGGCCCACATGAAGATTAAACTCAGAAATTACCTAAATGAGATAGGGATAAAATTAAAATATTAATAGATTATTCTTGCCTAAATAAATGGGTTAAAATGATCTATGGATCCAACATGGAATCATTCGAGTAGTAGAAGAATGGAATGATCATGGGAATCAAAATAAGCTAATAAGATTCACGAGATGGGAATATTAATTAAATATATACCATTTAAGTCATAAATGTTGAAGCAATCCTGAAATAGGTATAATGAAACTAAAATTTTAGGAGGAGGAAGAACCACTGGGAAGGACTCCATTACATTAATGTCAGAAGATCAATATGATAAAAGTGTGAAAAGACATTCCCAGTGGAAAAAAATCCATAATATTCACCTTCACGCTAATAAATTGGATAAAAAATATAGTTGTCACAGCTATTTTTGGTAGGACATGTCTTCATTTATTTTATATTACAACTATGTAATCTCTTAAATTATGTCACACTAGAACAATATTGGCGAAGCTGTGTATACTTCCCCTATTCCCTATTGGTGAATTCTTGTAATTAAATGTTTAACTCTTCCTTCCTCAATCTTACTGGAAATTATGTTTTGTGGTAGAGAGTAGTATTTGTCCACTATTTTATTGTATTTCAATTAGTATTTCTCTTCTTATCAGGTTCCTCACATATGATCCCTAAATTTTCATTATTTCCTATACTATGGATTTAGGTGGGTTCATAAATGAGTAATTTTAGATATTTTATTACTGGGATAGGTAGGATCAAAGAGTGTAATGATCACTTCAAAACCTTAATTAAACCAAATATCTTAAGAGGGGGTAATTACATGATGTATCAACTAGTTAGTTAGAGATTTATAGAGTCTGAGTTATTTTTTTAAATGGTGATGTCCTAATAAAAATTTCAAGAATCCTTTTATTGAAAGGAAAACATTTACACTATTTTTAAAGTTGGAAATTTTTCAATATAAATACAAATTAAAAATTAAATCCAAAGGGAGATCATCTAACAGAATTATATTGTATTTTACTCCTTTGTGGGTGATCCCATCCACAACCAAGTTGTCCTCACAAAAAACATGGGTAAAATTTTAATTGGATCCAGAAAAAAACCAATAAATCCATCTATATAGATGTAAAATTCTGTGAGAGATAAACCAAAAATTTAAAAATATATTGAACAATAGTGTAGGATTAAATTTTAAGCTAGAGATTATACTATCCTTATGGACTTACAAATGTTACTTCATGGAAAATACTTAAGATTTCTGCATCCATATATGTTTTTGTGCCACATTTTTAATTAAATATTCTAATAACCTATCCATTATGATCAATGTAGAGTACCCCATTACTCAAAAGAACCGTGTTACCTTTTTATGAAATAAAAAATTAATGTTTTTCCAAACTGAAAATGTAACTTTCCAAAACACTGCAAAAGTTCCCGAAGGTGTTCAATAGTTCCTGGTGATGCCAAGATGAAAAAAGGTTTCATCATGTATGAATTTATGGCATGAGAGGCAAACCACAACCTTATGGACATCTTGAAAAAATAGTGGAGGAGTCAAATTCAATCCATATATAGTTCTAACCTAGTTTACTTCAAAAAGTAACATCAGGGATGAAACATTAATTTTTTGCCACCAGATACATCACTGTGACACATGTTCAATGAATGTATCCAAGAACATTTCCATTATAATCCTAGTTTATTAAATCAAAAATTGAAGGACATGAGTTACCTTTTAAAGAACCATAAATGTTAATTTTCATCCCTTCCCAAAAGAGAAGCTTATAAGAAAACATAAAAACTACCCACATGTGGTTTGTAATTCCCAGTGATGCCAAGCCAGTGAAAAATATGTATGTAATGTAAGGAGTTAGGTAAGGGTCCATGTTGTAGTGTGTTGTATTCTTTGATCTCAATAAGGATATTTCACAACACATCATGTATATAAAAGGATGCGTAGTTTTGAATAATTGAGCTTGGATCTTACCAGTGGACATGAAGTAGCTAGACCAATGAACCAATAAAGAGGTTCCTGAGGTGGGAGGATGGGGGAATTCAATCAAAAAACTCAATCTAGATATAGATAGAGGACATATCTGGTAGAGTGAGTTCAGATATATCATAAAGTACCTTCAAATACAAAACCATACCCATACACACATAATAAGAACAATTAAAATTTTTCCACTTTGGAAAAACATGATTCACACTGTATTATATTTAAATATGGGTTTGTTTTATTTTTATTAACATCAAAAAATAGTTGCTACATGTCCACTAAGAACCGTTTTTGGGGAGGTACACATTTTTTATGTTTGATATTTTTTCGATTCAGGACTATATATAATTAAAAAATTCTCTGTCTTTTATAAATAGGTTTGCATAACTTTTTGGGATAGAGTCCAAAGTAATAGGATCATTGAACAAGTGGATGAAAATCATATCACCAAAACATTTAGGGATTCCCCATCCTATTCTTCAACATTGTATAGTGTAACAACCCTAACTCCTATAATCTAGAGCCCTTTGTTACCTTTATTCATTGGTAGAACAGAAAATTGATCCCATATTGGGGTATAGAATAGTTGATTAGTGTGGCAGACTAGATGCATACATGATTCCCACAATACATTAAAAAATATGAAATAAAACATAAAATTACAGTGGTAACATTGTTAATTCTTCTATTATATCTGTAAAATCACTCAATGATCACTTTTTTCTACCATGTGGAAAGGAAAAAATAGTGAAGGGTGATCTCAGATGCTTAGAACGATATATGTACAACAAAAGCAATCTTAGAATAAATAAAGCCTAAATAATATATCTAAGATAAAAAATAAGTAGATGTTAAATATTACCAATATCATGAAAGGGAGAATATATCAATTGTTGACATAGAAAAATAAATAATCACATGCACATCACATAACTAGTCTCGTAATGATAGAATTCAAAATTCCAGACGTCGTAATATTATTATCAAGTCCTCTTTCCATGAAATTTTATACTAACAATTAGGAAATAGCCCAAATACCCGATCTAGTTTGGTTCTTGAGACCCACTGATTCATCAAGGGGATATCTAATATTAGGTCTCATCCACTACTTACTATTTATAATTCATTTATCATATGAAAATAGTGAATAATCAATGAAACACAAAATCAATGTGAATAACCATATTTGAAAACTATCATATAAAATATCAATATTTTCCCAGGAAAATAAATAGAACAATATGATCATAATAAATTTAAAGAAATAAATTTTATGTTATCATTAGATTATATCCCCTCTAAAGCATAAAAATCATTAAATAATGATGACATAGATGAAAAATACTTTTATGAAGAGATTATAAAAAATAATAAATATCCAATTATTTTTTAAAAAAAAATTAAAATTAAAATTCATAGAATAATGAGAATAATTTTTTTTTTCAAAAACCATTTAATTTTTTAGAGTAATATTGATAAAAAATAATTCCTATGAATGCATTAAAATAAGTAATAGTTTCAAATGTTAAGAAAACCTTGTCTCCCCACTCATGTTAAAAAATAAAAAATTCCTTATATGAAACATGTTAAAAAGCTTCCTTTCAAAACATTAAATTAAAAACAAAAGGTAAATAAAATTGAACTAAAAAAATATTCAATTTATTAAAATAATATAATTAAATTTTAATAACAAATATGGAGATAAATGATAGATCTTATAAAAAAATAAGTAGAATAAGGTCTGATTTTCTTGCAACCATTCTTTTGATGGTTTTGAGTACCAAAATGAGATAAAATGGAAATAATACTTGAAATATTTTTAAATAACCATTATATTAAAAGATATATTTTCAATAAAAATTAAATAATGTATATTTTATTAAAAGGAAACTTAAACATAGATAATCTCGAATTATAATGAGTTTGTCTAATAAACCCATTCATTAGATTTCTACTTGGTCAGAATCTTTATGACGTATTTTAAAACAAATTTAAATTTATTATTAATCAATATTAGGTTCATATTTATATTTATATTTATGGATATAATTTATTTATATCTTCATTTTACTCATTTACTCAAAATTCATTATTAAAATCTATTATTTAGATGTTAACTATTTGATTTTCTTTACAAGATTTAGTTCAAATGTTTTGATCATTGAACCATGGTCATGGTTACATCATAAAAAAAATATTTTATAATTAAAAATTCAATATATTCAAAATATTTTTAGAACCATCTATTAAATTCATCATGGAAAACAAAACACATCATTTCATGGATATGGTAGTTCGTACATACGCATAAGTGAAGATTTCATTTTTATAATGGATGAAAAGGAAATAAATTAGATAAAAATTTACTTATTTTCATAAAAAAATATAATTTAAATATCATATTTAATAATTAAATCGATCCTTATGATCTTCCAGGTCGGGTGGAAATGAAAAACTAATCACATTACTTCGTGGAGGTGGTAGTCCACATGTACGCACACACAACATTTTTATTTTATAATAGATAGAAGGTTAAGATGGTTTATGATATATTATATTTTCCGAAATAATAATTATATAATAAATATCATATAAATTTATTAATTCCATTGGTATAAACAACCTTGTGGGGCAGTGATTAAAAACGAATTACATCACCATTTGGAGGTGATAATGTGTACAAAAGCACTAGCAATCCTCTCATTTTCCATAGGATGGATACGAGATGAAAAAAGGGTGTACGATAAACATAATAAAATTTTATTATATTAGATATAATTATTTTATTATACCATCATTTTTATTATGGTCTTTATGGTAGTGGAAGGAGAAACAAATATGGAAGAACATGGTTAAGAGTGATACCTATTTTTTTGGAAAACATACTTTGAAATTCACCTTAATCATTTTATGTTGGGTTTTTAGTGAGAGAAAAACCTCTAGGACATGTATTTTAATGTTTTTGAGGTATTTTTATAGATATTTATCAAGATATAGTGATCAAGGGGTTAAAATAAGTGAGGAGATGAGGTTCAAATTTATAAATGGCTTGAGTGGCTCTCTTGTAATTATTCTTAAATTTTAAATATTATAAGTGTGTTACTCATGTTCAAGTTGAACTAAAATTAAAAAATTTACAATTTAAGTATATAACGGTCGAAATGACCTCATTCGATAAAAGTTAATATGAGATTTTGTGAACTTACCAAAAATGATTTAACTTTATTAACCAATTTTACTCCCTTATCGTGGTGACAATATTTTTACCAAGATTATTATTCAAAATAATTAAAATTAAAATTAAACTCATTAATAAATTTTTACATACTATTTAAAAATAATAAATCCATTATTCAAGATTAAATTTATAATATTAAGAAAAAATTTATTTTATTATAAATACCCAAAATGTAATGAAAAGTATTTTTTTAGAAAAATGTTTGTTTAAGAGTAAAAATGAACTTATACCAAAATAAAATATAATTCTAAATACTATCGAATCAATTGAATTTTTTATTCAATGATATTTTAATGTTAATTTAAAACTAAACACAAAATATACTCTAAATTTTTAATTACTTTATTTATGGAAAATAAATTACAGTTGTTTGAAAAAATATATTGGTTTCATTATTCATAAAAAGCAATTTCTAAAAAATATAGAAAATTAATCCTATGGTAAGTTTGAAATTATGAACTCAAGATTAATAATCATTTTAACAAATTAAAAATACTAATTTTCTATATTTTACTTTTAAATATAATCATGATATATTTCTATTATAATGATAAAATAATATGATTTTGATTTGGAAATATTCTTATGATATAGTGTTTACATGATATAGGAAACTATCAAGAATTAAATTATCCACCTAAAAAGTAATTTGTTCATATAAATTTTGATATATGTAAATTCAGAAATAATTTTGTTTAATTCATCATTTTATCTTATTTAGGCTCAATGTTACCTCCATTATTTTGTAATCTCAGCATTAAACCTTCACTACCTGAGTTGTCTAATTTTGAAACAATTAATCTATAGTATCAAGAATAAAGATTGTATCTTAATTATAATATAAAAAAGGTTCCAACTCTATTCCCTTATTTGTGAGTACATGTATTGACTCAAGTACGTATATTTTCAATAAAGAAACATGGAAGATGTCATGTACTTTAGATAATTTGGGTGACATAGACAATCCGAAACCTCCCACTCTAAATATCTATAAAAATGTAAAAGGATCAATGTACCTAGGGTTTAAATTAATTTTTTTTAAAATCTTATAACTCTTTTCCAAGGATACACCTTTAATAAAACTTGATCCCCACTTGAAATTCTAGATAATTCCTTTGTTTATCAGAACTACTCTTTTTCTTAATTTGTGATACTTTGATATGATTCTAAAAAAACTATACTTTTATAGTTGTATCGAAGAGAATTTCTTTGAATACTATCTTATTTTCCGTAAATTCTTCCAAATAATTTTTATTTTAAATCTATTCTGATACAAATCTTAGAATGATTCCCTTTTGATGCTTGAATGAAAGCTATTATTTTATCAAAATTACACCAAACATCATTACTAATCCCACATACACTAAAAGTCAAGTAAGAAATATCATAATGTGTATTTTAGTGTCTAAGTATGAATTTTAGACAAACCATCCATTTGGGGATGATAGGTGGTCCTCAAATATATTTCAGTATTGAGAGCCTCATGAAGAATCCTTTAAAATTTTGAACTGAACTAAGGGTTGTGATAAGATATAATTGATAGAGGAACACTGTGATCTCTCAAAACAACATTAATATAGAGCTAAGAAAGGTTATCAAGGGTTGGATCATGCCTTTATAGTTTTAAATTTTTATAATTTCTAATGTGTAAAAAATGATCTATATAAAATATTTATTAGTATAATTACATCTTCTATAGTGTAACACAGTGAATGAAAAGAAGCTATAACAAACACATAGGTCAGAGGACATGACCCCATGACCCACACCTCATCCCCCAAATCCTAAACCAAAATGCCACTAATAGTGGAGTTATATTTCATCATTACTACAAGAATTATTTTTAAGACTAGTGATAAGGTGAATTGTAACATTATTCCATTTCGATATTCGTCTAGAAAGAGGCTTAATGACTCCCTTAAAAACTATTTATACACAATGTTTGTAATTTCCTACTTCATACCATCCCACTAGAAATGTTTTGTTAAATCCCTCTCCATATTTATGCTACCAAGGTGTATATAAATAATAGAGATATATGATTCCTGTAGTAGACATATTTTCAACTTCGGTTTGATGTAAACACATAACATATTCCCATACATCAACTGTCCATCAATTTAGATGAATTATGATAATTTAACTCCACTCAATTCTTCAATATTATTTTTTTATATCCTTATCATTCTACTAGGACTTCTATCTATTTTCTAGTCAATATGGTTTATGTATTTCATGGAAAAATAATTATGTTTCCTCATGCCTAACAATTACCTTTTCCAAATTTACTAAATCCCTAAATATAGGATCCGTGTTAGTTTTCATCATTTTTATAACTCTATGAGCCATCGTTCCCAATGCATCCAAAACTTTATTTTCCTTCACAGGGTGTTAGTGTATCAATATATAGTAGTCCTTGAATACTTATAACTATGTTATTTTCCTAATATTAATATCTTTATGAGATTATATGCACTTTAAACTTTTGTTTTCCATATATATGTCTCATACTTTGCCATAGAGATAGTGACTCCATATCATACTGTCCATGATTATAGCTTCCAATTTGATAGTTGGATAGTTCTTTTCATTGATAACTAATTTCATGGATTCATATTCAACCACTTTATCATTTTTCATAATGATACTACCCAGTTCGTTCTCCAATGCATCACTATAAATTACAAAATACTTATTTTCCAAAATTTAAATCTAATACAAATAAATTAATCAACATCCACTTTATTTTTTCAAAACATACTTCACATTCTGTTAACCATGTGAATTTAAACGCATTACACATCAACTTGGTTAATATGTTATCCAATCCGGAATGATTTTGTCATACCACATATAATAACCTGCAAAACAAGTGAAACAATGTATCTTGATTATATTAATCAATATATGAAATAATTTGACTACACTTTTCTATTAATGATAAATATATATTCCATAATTTGTGATAATATGGAAAAGAAAATAAACTTCCTAGATCCAAAATTTACACTTACTAAATTTCCATTATAATTCCCTTTTCATGAATCTCAATAATTATTCGCAAATGAACATCATGTTATTCGTATATTTTATATTTTATCAAGATATATTCAATGAATACTACAATAAAGTTATCATGAGATTCCTTGAATATTCTATTCATCATATACAAAAAATAATGTTTATTAGTTAATTCGAAGGGCATTACTATATACTCATGGTGTCTGTAACTCACATGAAATTCCATCTTCAATATATAATTAGACTTCACCCTTAATTAATGTTAAAAATATAAATTACCATTCATTAAAAAATATTTGGCTCCTTAAAGTTGATAAAATATGTCATCAATGCATTGAAAATGATTTGTAATCATTAAAGTAATGGCGTTGTTCTCCCCGTAGTCGAAGCATGACCTCATATATCAATCTTTTTTTTCAAAAGTAAGCTACGATCTCCCTAAGTTGAAACAATAGTGTATGTAAATCCCTTCTCACACTACTCCTATATTTTTTTATTAAATTATAACAATTATATTGGTGTTATTCTAAAGGGAGTTTCCATTATAGTTTTTTCATTAGAGATGAGTTCAATATAAAGATCAACATAACACATAGGTGGATATCCCGATATGTTTTATAGAAATTTATTAATAAATAAATTAAAAAAAGAGTATTCTTTATTCATAAGTTGTATTCCCCATATATATATAGTGTTTTCTCTTCCCCTTATCCCATAATTTCATTAAGGCGATCCACTGAAGGTGGATCAGTAAAATATTTATATAATAAATTATCTCTACTAATAAGTGATTCTATCCCCCCTTCATAAATTGTAATATTATTATCTCAGAAACAAATTATTTCATTATACATTATAATACAATTCATTCTTTGGAATATGTAAATGTGAATCATAAGTATAAAAATCGAGTATTCAACTAGGGAATATATATGTACCTGAAAATTTTCTTCATGATATATGCTTATTGAAATAAGATTCACACTAATTTCATTGATTGAAAACACTTTCCTTAGAGTGTTTTAGTGATTTATTAGTGTTATCAAAAAACTATAAAGATAAAAAATAGTGAAAAAATCAATAATTAGAAAAATAATTAGCTAAATTTGAGTTTATGATCAATTTACTAACTATTAGATCATTCCGAACTTCAACCTTAACTGTAGTGTTCACATAAATAAGGCCTCCATCCCATGTAATTTTCTAATATAATATCCCTTCATACCTAGGGAACTTATTTAAATAGTTACCCATATCTTTATAGTTGATGTATTATATTTTGATCATTTATTTATTTCCCTTTAAATCAAATGTTTGATGTAATTTATCGCCAAACATGAAGAAAAAATTCATTTCATTCATGAATGTTCTATGATATCTGATTTAAAAACATTTAAACATTATAAATTTCATCCTTCCCTTATTACCTTATGCATTATATCTTTTTACGGAGTGCTCAACCACCCACTTCTTTACATGATTTCTTTAGAAAACATAAGACTTGGAGAATTATTTCTCTTTCTAGATAAAAATCAATCATATATCCTTGTATGATGAAAGATAATGAGTGACTAACACCATTTCATGTTTTGGTTTTATCTCTTGAAAAAAGTGATAAATCTTAATTCTTTGATTATTTACAGAATTTACAACATCAGTTAATAATCCTATAAGGTTAGCTTCATATTCATTAACATTAACCTCACTATTTTTCCTTATATTGAGTAATTTCAATTCTATATCATCTATTCAAAAATGATTAAAGTATTTTTTTAATGATATCTCTTTAAAATTATTCCATTCCATGTCCTGTATGTCCTCCTCTTCTTTAGTGTTCTAGATCAATGAGCATGATTAGTCAACGTCATCTATTTAACAATAAACTACAATGATAATTATCTCTCATTAAATACTTCCTAAAGTGGGAAATATTTTCTCTAGGGACATGATCTATTGTTCACTAGATAATGATTTATTATTCCTATTGAAATATAGAGGATATTTTCACATGAAGTTGTCTAACATTATTGCACCATATTGAGGATCAGTATGTGTCTCTATACGAGTGAGATTATTTTTTATGACCTGAGTAAAACAAACAAATATAGTTATAATCCAATCAACTCTTGAACCAACCTCACTAGATTCACTATCATGGTCATAATGGAATTCCATATATAAGTTATGAGTATTGATATGGTTTATATTGTTTTCATAGGCATTATTTACAATCAATGGAATATAATAGTTTTTCTCATAACATCAAAAATATTTCATCATAAAATAAGATTACTATGTATATAAAATATTCTCGAAGAGTTTCTTTAATATATTAATGGATTATCATAACGTTTTCATTATGTTATACTATGTTTTTTAGATCTAGTTCATAAGGTTCCTTTTCGACGTTCTTTGATACCAACTGTAATAGTTGTGATGTCTGTAACCTAATGTTGGTGGTCACTTAAATAAATTGGTATTAAATAAAAGAGATCGCATCCCATAGAATTTAATATATTTTATATCTTATAATATTATATATATATATATTATCAGATTACATTTAAAAAACAGAAATAAAACATAAAATGCATGCAATAAATTAATTATTTCTTCTAATATATCCTTTAAATCATTCAATGTTCACTTCTTGGTACCCTTTGAAAATGAGAAAATAATAAAGGGTTATGCTCAGATGCTAATTAAGGTAAAAATTACAATGAAATTCATTATAGAGTAAATAAAAGATGAATAATATAATGGAGATATAAAATAATCAAAATTTTAAATTAACTAATATCATGAAAGGGGAATATATCCATGGATGAAATATCAATATAAATAATTAGATGGATAAAATATAACTAAATCCATAATTATATAATAAAAAATGTTAGACATCATAATATTTTCGTGAATGCATCATACCAAGGCATCACAATTAAAATGGTAAGGAATTTGGAAAATACCCAAGATACATTATCCCATGAGACATACCGATGCAATGAGGGGAAATGTAATATTAGAACCCATCTATAACTTAACCAGTCCAATGCATTCATCATATAAAAGGAGTGAGTGAAAAATAAAACACATAATTAGAATAAATTTCAGTATTTTAAATCTATCATATTGAATATTAATGTTTCCCCCCAATCAATAAATAGAAACAGTTTATAAAAATTCATATAGATAAATAAGTTGATGATATGACTATGTTCTATCATGGGGTAGGTATAATAATATTTTTGTGATGTTAAAATTGATGAAAGATGCAGTTATAAATACATTAGAAAAAGAAGAAAAAATATCCCATTATTAAAAAAACTTTTAACTGAAAATTCCATGAATAATTAGAAAAATATTTTCTTTGAAAATACATGGAAACTTATAGAGTTATCATGATAAATAATAATGCTTATGATAGTGGTAAAATGAATTCATTTAGTAAATATTAATTTTTTTCACTCTTTGGTAAAACAAATAACTAATGATGTGAAACACATTAAAAAATTTACTTATATAAAATTTTATTAAAATTAAAATTGAAGTATAATTGAAATTTATAAATCACTTAAGTATATAAAAAATCACACTTGATCAATAATGAAGAATATGTATGGGGAAGAGAAACATTCCAAGCAAAAAAAGGATGATTATGGTTGAATTTTCTTATTAACATTATTTTTTTTATTTTGAGTACCAAAAAAATATAAAATTTTAAGAATGCTTGGAGAATATATAAATGATCAGAGGTGCAGAAAATATATATGGTTTAGAAGTGAAATAACATGTAACTTCCCTATTGGAAACTGAAACATAAATAATCCCAAATAAGAAAGAGACTATACACCATTACCTTGGGGTTTCTCTTAGTCAGACACATTCCAAACTCCTCTATAATAGATTTATATTTTTTATTAGTCTATACCATATTGATATATATATATATATATATATATATTACTAAAAACCATTTATAAATATATTATTATTACTCATTTACTCATAATTATATATTAAAATCAAGCATTTAGGTGTTAACTGTTCTGTTTTCTATACATGTTTCAGCTCAATAGTTTTGATCTCAGGGTTATATTACCTCTATAATCTTAAAAATTTAAAATTTATGACGATTATTAATTTAATATAATTTTCAGACAAAATATTAAAATGTCAATGAAAAATTAAAAAAATTGTTTCATGGAGTAGGTAGTTCATACATACACTAGAGTGACATTTTCAATTTTCTAATGGATGAAAAGGGATGAAATTAGAAAAAATGGTTTTTTAAAAATCACAATTATAATATAAATATCATATTAATTAATTAAATCCACCATAATTACCACACATTTAGGGTGTAAATGAAAAACTAATCTCATCCCATTATATAGGTGATAGTCCACAAATACACACGAGCGACACTATCATTTTTCAATAGATGTGTGGGAATGAATATATATGATATATTATATTTAAATAATCACAATTATTTCATAAATATCATATATATATATATATTTATTAATTTCATATTTATAACCATACATGTGAGGTGGTGAGGAAAAATGAATTATATCACTATGTGGAGATGATTGTCCATATTTACGCAAGAGAAATCTTTTTATTTTCTTATAGGATGGAAATGAGACGAAAAAATGGTGTAAAATAACTAAAATAAAATTTTATTATATTTTATATTGTTATGTTATTGTAAAATCATGGTTATTTGAGGTTTTAAGGTAGATGAATAGGAGATAAACCAGAAAGATCCCGGTTAAGAGTTATATATCTTCTTTGGAACACCTCTGTTGGCTTACACCACAAAATATCTTGGTTTGTATTTTGGTGATGATTAGAAATAGAATATATGGGGAGGAAGTATAGGGAGATATTTATTTAGATAATTTTTGAGAAAAAAGTGTAAAAGTGATCTGGAGAAGTGAGGGGATAAAGTTCCATTTTATAAGTGAGGGGATAAGCACACTTGTAATTATTATTAACGTTTTTATATTATAAGTGCCTTAATCATTATAAAGTGGTAGTAAAACAATAAAATATGTAATATAATATGATAAGGGTTAAAATAACCATATAAAATATGAATTAATATGATATTGTTTGAACTTTCCAATTTTCTAACATTAATTAACTTGCATTATCCCTTTACTTTGGTGACAACATTTTTACCAATGTTACTATTCATAATGGCCAAAACTGAAATCGACCTCATTAATATATTTGAAACTAATGAGTAAAAATATTTAATACATATTTAATGGTTAAATTTATATAATTTATATAAATTAATTTTAATATAAGCATGTACAACTCAATTAAAAATAGTTTTTAAAAAAAATTTCTTTTAAGCATAAACAAGAACTTATACAAAAAACATTATAATGCTTACGTCTATAAAATTAATTATTTTATGTTTAATAAAGTAGATATTATATTAATTTAAAACCAAATAAAAAATATAATGGAAATTTTTAAATAATTAATTTATATAAAAGAATTGATAGTTTTTCAATAAAATCTATGCTTTTCAATATTCAAAAAAAAACTAATTTTAAAAATTACTAAATCAAAACCCTAATATAAATTCAAAATTATGAACCAAATTTTTTTTATCTATTTTATCAAATTAATTTTTTTTAATTTATACTATTAATTATAAATAGAAGCTAATTATATTATAATGATAATATAATAGGATGTGAATTGCGTAATAGTCAATGGATATAGTGTGACCTGTTATAGGAATATCTCAAGTATTACATTATCTTACACCTAAATAATTTCATACATTATGTTTTTATATATTTCAATTCTTAAAAAAATTAGGGTAATCCATACTCATTTCTTTTATAAGCTCTAATTCTACATTATATTGTATGTGGTTTCTCTAATGAAGCTTCACTAGGTAAGTTCTATTATGAAACTCATTATTACAAGTTACAATAATTTGTAAAGTCTCTTCATTATAAGATAATTTATTTTCTGAATCTATTCCATCATAAGTGAGTACATGAATTGGATCTGTCATGGAATTTATTTAAAAGGAAACATTTATGACATCTTGTACCTTATATAGGTTGGGTGAATAGCCAATTATTAAGCTTAAAATGCAATTCTATTTAAAAGTTAAAATAACCAATGTAATTGGTGCTTAAATTAATACTTTTACTAAATCATGCAACTCTTTACATTGATACACTTTTAAGAAAACCTAATCCTCCCCTTCAAATTATAGATCTTCCCATTAATTATCGTCCGAGCTATTTTTCTTACTTTGAGTTTCCCTATTTTGATTTTGAATACTTCAGACTTTCATAGTTGTATCGTCAAAATGTTATAGACCTACTATCCTCATTTCTCCAAATTTTTCCCAACATACTGGACTATGAAATATATTCCTATACAACATTTTAAAATGTTCCATTAGGATTTTTCAATAAAAGTTATTATTGTTTGTAAATTTAACAATAGGATAATAATAATCCCATGTAACATGAAAGCCTAGTTGGAACGATATTAGAGAGTATTATTTTTTCTAAATAGTCATTTTATGATTCCCATCAGCTTTGGGATGATAAAAATTACATAAATTTATATCATTTCTCATAGCCTTTTAAATAACGTCTAGAATTTCAATGTCAAAAGAGGGTCACAGTCAAATACATTTAATAGAGTCACATTGTGGAGTCTCACTAGATACTTAATATAGAGATGAGAAATGTTATCAATGGGTATATCTCCCATTACTCATAGTATATGTAATGACTTGTTAAAGAAATAAACAATGATCAATATAGCATCGTTCTTCCTATAAATATTTGGTAGTCCATTGAAAAAATATAATGAGACATTTTCTAATTTCCATACTGTTATATGTTGAGGTTGGATGACTCCATTAGGATTTATTATTTCAACCTTTACCTTTTAGAACAAAAAGAAATGTGGAACATAGACCACAATATCCTACATCATATAATACAACGAGAAATGTTCACTTAAATCCTTATACATATTTTTTCAACCAGGTATTATAGTGAATTACGAGATATATAATTCATCTAGTATCTCCCTTTTTAGGTTCTATATGAATAGAACACATAACCTCTTCCAAAACATGAACACATCATATTTATAGATGAAGTATGAACATTTCATATAATTTACTGACTTATTATTCCTTTGAAAGTCAACATCACCCTACTAGGAATTTTCTATCTTTTCAAATAATTATTCATTATAAACTTCTTAGAAAATAAATGATGGTTCCCATTTCCTAAAAATCCCCACATCCAAATTTACAAAATCATTGAATATATGACCGTTGCTACTTTTCATCATAGTTATTACTATATTTCCCCACCCACTAAATGCATCAACAACATGATTTTTCTTCCCAAGGTGGTAGGGTATCATGAAATCATAGTATTTGAGTAGATTAACCATCTTCTTTGATTCATGTTGAGATATTTTATGGGAATATATACTTTCATAATTTTTATTCTGTAAGTATGTTGCATCTTTCTCCATAGAGATAATCAATATATATATTCAAGGAAGAGATTAAATCATCACACTCAAGATAATGAGTTTGATAGTTTTATTCAATGATATTGAATTTCAATGATTTAAAAGAAAGCAATATATTATTATCTATAACGATAAAACCTATTCCTTTATTTGATCTATCACTATATATGATAAACCCTTCATTTCATGATGCTAAAGTCAATATCGGTGTATTAACCAATCTATACTTTTTCTATTTAAATATTTCTCCGCATTACCTTGACCATGTAAATTTATCCCCTTTACATGTCAACTTGGTTAAAATGTTACCCAATTGGGAAAAATCCTTAATAAACAACCAATAACAACCTTTTAAACCAAGGAAAGTATGTATCACAGTTATAGTCATCAATAAAAACCATTTTGGGTCTATATTTTTCATTGAAGTATCAATAAATATTCAATCGTTGGATACAATATAGGCAAGAAAAAAACACCCTGGATCCAAAATACAAACTTACTAAATTTCCCATATAATTAATTTTTCAAAAATTCAAAATATAAATTTCTAAATGATCAATACAGTCTTCATAGATTGTAGAGTATATCAAGAATAATCAATGAATACCACCATGAAGCTATCAATATAATCCTTAAATAATATATTCAATAGATCCATAAAAATTATATTTAGATTATTAAATCATAGTGTATTACTATTAACTCATAGTGTTTATACCATGTATGAATTTCCATATTTAATATATTATCTTTCTCCATCCATAGATTGTGTTTTCTCTTCCTTTTCACCAAGAATTTCCTTAATTTGAGGTACTGGTGGTGGATCTATAATATACTTAGATAATAGATTATCTCTCTTAAAAATAAGGGATTGTCGACCGTCTTCATACATTATAATATACATATATTGGAAATAAATTATTTTATTATACTTTGAAATCTAATCCATACCAAGGATTATTCCAAATTTAATCAGAGATATGAAAATCATTTTTTCAATAAGGAATATAAATGTATCTCAATTGAGACTTCATGATATATCATTATTATAATAAAATTTCCACTAAGTGTCTTGATTGGAAATATTTGCCTTAGACTGTTAAGGGATGGTTTAATTTTCTCAAAAACATGAAATATAAAAAAGAGTACATAAATATAGATTCAAATAAAGATTTAGCTAGCTTTGAGTTTACGACTAATGTACTTTCTATCCTATCATTTGGAATTTCAACATTAGCTGTAATGATTAGAAAGTATTGGACATTTTCCGTTGTCCTTTTCTAATGTAAATTCTCTTAACATCTTGGGAATTCATTTGAACAGTAACCCATCTATTATTGATAAAGATTAAAAAATTAGATTCTTTCTTCTTGTTGATGTAATCAAAATCTTTATTTCCTTTTTCTCCACTCCTGAATCAAACCTTGATTCTCTTCATTAATTTTCAATGGCATTTCATTCCAAAAACTAGTATACCTTGGACATTCCACCATTCCATTATTATAATTTTTTAAATTTATTTTTATAGAGAGCTCAACCACCAATTTATATTCATGATTTCCCAAGAAAACATAATAATAATAGAATTATCTCTTTTGTGTGTGGAATAAGACACAATATAATTGTATGCTAAAGAAGATTGAGAGGATAATTCCATTCGATAAATCTATTTTATCACATTAAATAATCGATCAATTTCACTTCTTAGATTATGTATATAATTCATAACATGAGTTTCCAACATGATAAATTAAGCTTCATATTTAGTAGCATATTCCAATTATATTTGGATTAAATAGAGTAATTATGTTTCTATATCAATTTTTTCTCAAGGGGAATGTATTTTTCAAAGAATTTATCTTTAAAAGAATTTAATTATATAATTTATATATCCTCTTCAACTTATGTGTTCTAGTTTAATGAACACCATTAATCAACATCTTGGTTTAAATAATAAACATCCATGATAAAATTCTCTATTTCACTGCTTCCTAAAGATGATAATGTTTTCTTTAGGGATTTGATCTATTGATCAACCACTAATGGATTAGTATTCCCATTGAATAATAGAGGTTTTTATCACATGAAGAATTCCAAAATTCATTCACTATGTTGGGGATCATCTAGTCTCTCTATAAGGGAAAAATTATTGGTCAGGATGTAAGTGAACTATTCCAATATAGTAACAATCTACTCATATCCAACATTTTCCTCATTAACTTCCTTGACATGATCATGAGGAAAATCCTTACATAGGATATGAGTATTGATATAGATTAAATTTCTTCCACTATGTTCTATTTTTAAATAATGTAATATACTAGGTTAACTCATAACATCATTAATATTGAATCATAAAAAATGATTTTTATTTAAGTGAAATAGTCTAGAGGATTTTATTGAATAAAATACAAGCTTATCTTAATGTTCTCATTATATTGAACTATTTTCAATTAGATATTGTTCCCAAGTATCCTACTAAAATTAGTCTCATACCAAATATAATAACCCCAACTTCAAGAACCCAAATCCAGTGGTTACTTTAATACATTTTTATAAAATACAATATATTGCATCCCATGGGATTGATGAGCTTGTTTTCTTCACAAATTTTGAAATATTATTTGATAAATGTCACACGTTTTTAATTTTCCAAACACATTTTTTCATTTTTATTATTAATTTATAGTATTTTATATTATATATAAAATTTCTAATAAAAAAAAAAGAAAATAAATATTGTGTTTATGTCAATAATTTTTCTAAGTAATTTTTTTTGGATAAAAATGGGGCCAACATGGATAAACCTCAAACTATGGGATAAAAGGAACTTAGGATCCCAAGAAGGGCCACCAGATAAGACATCAATAGGGAAGTATAACCATGGGGAAGTGGGGTATCATTGTTATGTAATTTCACATGAATGATAATAGGTGTGCACTAGTGAATGGAGGTCAAATTTATGTGGTGATGGGATGATAAAAACACTAGAACATGGTGTAATTGGTGGAATTGGGGGTCCTATAGAACATATCCCTATTAATAGTTGGTTTAGAGAACATGATTATAAATATAGAATCCCATGACCATGAAAATGTTTGATATGGGATATGGATTTCCTAGTTACTGTGCCCTTAAATAATTTCGTCTCATTCTACCTCTGCTCATGAATCATCATCCTTATATAGAAGTTAAACCATAGGGAACAACTATTAAGTTGCATCACTTTTACCACTACATCATATGTAAACCATGGTTAATATATAAATAGTTCCACCACTACTATAAAATCAAGCATTATTATGCCACATCCATGGCTATGTGGCATAGTGACCCATATAGCTTGAACTTGGATTGGATACTACACTATAGCCTATCCCAGATAAGTAAAAGCCATTTTTCTCATAGAATAATAAAGGGATATTTTTCTTCATCCAAAGTGTTGTGATGTAGTCTATAAAAGCTCTATAAAGGCACAACATAGGCTTGGGAATATATTTTGGTGGGTTTTGAAATTAAAATAGAGATGTTTTAGAAGGAAAAGAGGTAGTAGTAAAGGATTATGTGCTACAGTATATTCCCAAAAATCCATTCATGAAGAATATATAAACAAAAATTTAATAGTTTTTCTACACCCTAAAAGGACCAAAAATGGAAATAGGAAGGAAAATAAAGGAACAAGGCACTATTACATGATAAGTGGTCTACATAGCAGGTCATGCATGGCCATGAATATTTTTGAGGGGTAGTTCCATAACGGTTTTTCCAATTCCGTAAGAAGGATTTCTTTTATATTTAAAAAACCCTATACTTTAAAGATATCTATATATTTTGATTGGGATTTAGGGGGGAAATTATTAAAAGTATCCCATAGGGGCCTCATAAAAAATGTAAGTGTTTGAAACATTTTTGAAAAGAGAATATTGTCATGGGATAAAGATCATATTTAAAATATATTTCAGGTAGTTAAATGATTTACATAGATAAACGAGACTAAAAAATATCCCCCTATCCGAATGATAATAGTAATCATTTAAGTGAGTGTCTGGATGAGTGGAAATAAAATAAAAACGAGACTGCGAAGAAGAATTTGAATATTAAAAATCATATAGAATTATCTATATAAATAAAAAAGAATACTATTATGATAGAGAGATCTTTGGGTGTGACCTAGACTCAAAATCTCATTGAACCAAGGGAATAATACAACTAGAGTAATAGGATTATGAAAGATGAATAATGGTATATTTATACCCAACATCTGAAGTGAGAGTGGAGAATGAGGGTTGCCTTCAACCTTGATGTTGTGTAGATAAGAATTCATTTTTTATATTTATCCTTTCATCATGTAATTATTAATTCATATATTGGTTGTGAAATTAATTCATGTAGGTCTTAATTATTTCATGTAATTTATATTTTAGAAAAACCATTTCATTCTGATTTCTCAGTTCCTAATCATTTTGATAATCATGCGAGTAGGTATGAGGAGAAAGGAGATGTGTGAGGGTTGGGGTTTGATAAAAGGGATGAAAAATTAAACTAATGAGATAATCTTATAAATATTATAAATTTAAATTAATAAAATAATATCCTATAATTTTTTCAAAAGGCTGATTGAATTTAGTGGAAGGACCACAATATAGTAGAGGGGACTTAGAGAGGGAGAGATGACCTTAGCTCTGCCTTGTGTCTTAAGATTAAACATCATGCACCGAAATTTTTAAAAGAAAACCATGAGAGAGTATATGTATGGTTTTGGTAGTTTAAGTGGATGTTAACAAGAACAAAAGTCTCCCCAATAATTGAAATGTCTAATTAATTTTATTTATTTCATTAGTGGAGAAAAAACATACCTAAATTCAATATCTTTATTTTTTCTTCATCCTTATTTTCATTCTTAAGTATATCTAATAACGCATCTCAAGTATTCCAGTTAATTTTATTTGTAATAAAATTAAGAAATTTTTTGAAGATACTGAATATTCTATAACCCTATTCCTTATAGGATCGACCATATACTTACCACTACCTTTATCTTTATAGATATTATAATTCATGTAAATTTAAATTTATAAATGTGATAAAAATGTAGTAATTAATGATTAATTATGGCCGTGTAAAATTATAGGTTTCATTTTCAAGGATAATAATATTATAAACTCAATATTTAAGAAAGTATATTGTCACTAACATTTTTTTTTTTTTTAAAATTGTATCCTAGGTTCTTACATTTTTTTAATCTATTTTACATTTTGGATGCTTGGGTTTGTGATCTCAAGGAAAATAAGGAATTATGGTCCATATAGAATTGGTGATAAAGATATCAAAACTCCCTAAAAAACATGATGATAAGAGGAGGCAAATATGACACCAAGGATGGGAGGATCAAGACAACACAAGAGTACCACATTTGCACCCAAGTCCGTAAGAGGCACTACTCAACATGGAATTCATATTTAAGGAGGTATTGATACTCTAGGAGGGTATTAAGAAGGAAATTGATGTATCATAGGTAATATCTTATCCTCATGACAAGTCTAAATTTTACATGGAAAAAACTATTAAAATTTTGACTATGGAGGATAATAGAGAAAAAAAAAAGCCCTAATCGAAGAAGAAGAAAAAAGGGAGGTATATGGGAGTTATAGAATTATAGGAAAAAATTCTTGAAAATATGGGGGTTTAGTATCCAGAACCTTTAAAACATGAATACCCTACCAGACCAGTTGTGGTGAAAGCCAAAGAATAAGAGAAAAAAGAATAAAAAGAAGAAGGAAAAGAAGAAGAAGAAAAAGAAGAAGCAGAAGGGGGATAAAAAGAAGAGTGGAACCAATTATAGAAAGACAAAAAATTATTTATCATGACATTGGTATTGTATGGATTATGGTTACCCCCTTATGATTCCAATTAATACAAATAATAAGTGAAATTGGTTTCTAGATAAATTTTAGAGCTATATGAATTATTTTATATTATGAAACCACAAAAGGATGAGAGTATTGAGTGGTGCCCTTTTTAGATAACCCATGAACTTATATTCAAATCATTGATATTTCCACCCTTAATAACACTCCACCAAGAAATATAATGCGTAAAAATAGTAGGAAATGTATACTAACTACACTAGATATTTAATGAAAATATAATTGTTTTAGTATATACGTTTGGTTCTATACCATAATCCTATAATGTGATCCAAGAGGTAAGGTCATGTTTAATGAAAATAACCATAGTGATTTTAGGGAAGAAACTGGTATTTTTAGTTGTTCACTTTATTAAAACATATGACTCTTTATGATGTAATTAAATCTCCCCCTCCAATATTTTTTGAACATTAATTTCATGGATGTTTTTCTTTCACAGTATGATTTATCTTGTAGGCGCATAATTAAAAAAGGTAGGAATGAAAGATAAAAATGGATAGATTCAAATTTATGAGGGATTTATATTTATATAGTAGAATTAATTTTTACTCCCCTATAATTTTATGAATTTGATCTTTGATTAAATGAAACAAATTCACGACCAAACAAGATTTTTTCATTACTTTAGATCAATGGGACTTAGTAATTTTTGGAATCCCATGATGTCATGTTCTAATTTTTATGTTGATAGAATAGAATAATTAAGATGAGTATATAATATTATTAGAGTCAAGAAAATGGATTTGAATAAAAGGAAAAAAGTTTTTTATTTTTCGTCAAATGTTGATGAAAATTTCCTTTCACCATAGTAGTTTAAAATATTTGAATTCCATATTTGTTAATTTTTAATTTTTACACATTAAATGAGTGATTGAGTTAGATTTCATGACTCCCATTCCAAATATGTCTCCATAATAATTTTATCCAATCTTTTTTCTTATATTTATTGAGATTACATGGTAATTGTTACCTACAAGGATTTTGACTTGATCTTTTCAAAATAATGATTGTTAAAAATTAACAAAAAATCTGATTGAGGAATATTTATTCATATAGACACTATCCTTGAGACCAACCCTATAGTTACCAAATTTTTATCCCTTAGAGACCATGAATTACCTTTGTTAATAATAAGCCACATTTCAAGAGAAAATTTCCATTTCTACCTATACTCTAATATTTTTAATGATTTAAGAAGATTATGTGTGGGAAAAAGAGATTTTATGTAAAACATGTTTTGTTTTCCTGAATGGAAAATATTTTGAGTATTTAATTTAATTTTATAAAATGTTAATTCCATTCTCTATTGTATTTATTACTCAACCTTTAAAAAATATTTAAAAAGGAAAATATTTGGGTTGAGTTATAGAGTGTCAAAAATCACAATCACTTGACCAATGATTTTAAACATTTGTGGTTGGGTAATAGGTGTGATACTTTTCCTAGATAAATTTTTTTAAAATTTAAAAATTTGAAAAAGAAAAAAATAGAAGATTAATCCAGTCATTTTTCATTCATCATTCATGATATTTACATTAAGGGTGCAGATGAGGGGTTATATGTAATTACTTAGAGGATAATTTCTTAATATTTACTTATATTTTCAAGAACTATACATAGAGATTAATGAAATTTTTATCTTAATTGTTTTATTCATAAATTACCTACATTTCATTAACTATGGAATCATTTCATCAAAATTTTAGTGTCCTTAGTTTTTAAGTGATTTTTGTCTCTACTATCTTGTGAATATAGATATTATTAATTTTCAGAAGTTTGGTTCAGGTACTCAAGGTATGAGGAAAACCTCAAATTTTTATTTTACATTGAGTGATGATATTATAAAACAATTTGTGACTTATATCATGATCATATAATTTATAAAGATAGATTAATATGATTGAATGAAATAGATGAGAGATTCTATCAATATTTTTGGGAAATATCAAATACAGTTTGTATAGTGAGGAGTTAAAATCATTTTTCATATATGAATCATGAAATGTATCTCTCCCCTATTAATTTTTTTTAGTTTCCTAAATTTTAAATTTTTATATTGGAAGCATGGGGGTGGGAGTTTTAATTCATATTTAAGAAACATTCTTGAACATATGTATTACAAAATATGGGGGATTTTATGAGCCAGTTTTTAAGAATAATTTTTAAAATATTTTTCGATAGACATAATGTGTTTTTAATTAATCATACCCATTTAATAATTGTTCTTAATAAATTCAATTTAATTTATATTTTTAATTAAATTTATGAAAAATAAATAAAAAGAAACAAAATACTTGAGTTTAATTTGAAAAAAAAATTCTATGTATTTTCATTATGTTTAGGTAAAGGAAAGGCACCCACATAGATAGCCCTTAATTGATAAGTAGAAATACACTATAATCCCATGATGGGCCATTGGAGAATCCATCCATAGGGTAGGACCTCCATTTTGAAGAGGAGGATGATATATTGACAAACGTTTAAGATTCAGTATAAGAGTGCAACATTTCATGGGGTGATATTCATGTGATGATAGGCGGATAACCTCACTGGTGTGGAGAAGCACTGATGGTGGTTGGGATCCTCTAGATCCCATCTATATCCATGTACGATAAAAGAAACAAGATCATATATATAGGATACATCAAATATGTAAATTTTTGATATGGGACACATATTTACTAGTTACTATGTACTTAACTGATGTAACCTCATTTAGACTTTGATCACACATCGTCATCCTCATATAGAAGTTTCATTATAGGGAACCACAATGTAATGTCATCACTATCACTATTATACTACAAATAAACCATGGAATATCTTAGGAGAGATCCACCACCACTATAAAATAAAGGATCAGTTTTCCACAACCATGGTTATATTGCATAATTACCCATAGAGGATGAAACGAGAAAAAATTATGCACCATGGTCAATCAAATACATTATGAAGACATGTTTCGTAGAGAATAATAATGGGAGCTACACCATAACCATTTTTTTTTGAATTGTGGGTAGGAAGATCTTGGGAAAGATATTTCATAGGCATAAGACTATGTTTTGTTGGGTAGTAAAATGGAAGTAGTGAGTTTTGAGAAGGAAAAGGATGTTGTGTCCGAGGTTTACATGCTGCATGATAGTCCCAAAAATTCCATGAATAAAGAATATGGAATCAGTACCACAAGGTTCTAGATATGCCTTGGAAGTGGCTAAAATGGGAGTGGCATGGAAAATAGATAAATAATGTGTTGTTCCATGATTAGTGGTCTATATTGTAGGCCATGAAAGTGTATAAATATTTTTAATGTGTTAAACTATAACTGTTTTAGACACACATTAGGAAGGGTTTGATGCATATTTAAAAATCGTAATACCTTATGTATATGCATTTATTGTGAAAAAAATTTAATATAAAATTGAAGAGAAATTTCACATGGGGGACATTCTAAAATAGGGGGTGTTTGATTCATTCTACAAATGAGGAGAAAGACGTGAGGGGATTGTCATATTTAATAGATCATTAATATATTCTAATAAATTTACATAGGTGAGTAAGTATGAAAAATACCCATATCTCATGGATACTAAGACTCATTAAAGGGAGTCTTTATATGAGTTAAATGGTGGAATAAATAGGAGTGGGGGGGAGGAGAAAAAGCATAAAAAATAAAAAAAATTGAGTAAATAATCTCTATAAATAAAGAAGAATACAATTTTTTCTAGCAATACCCCATGGTGGGGGGAAATAGAGCATATTATTTCATTGAACCAAGGTTAAACTATTGTTAGATTGTAAATATAACATTATAGGTATAATGGAAAATTTTTATCCAACATAAGCGGAGAGAGTGGAGGAGGAGGGTCCTACTAAACCATGATTTTTCTTAGATAAAAATTTATTTTTATAATTATATTTTCATACTTTAATTATGAATTCCCATTTTCATTGTGAAATTAATTCATGTATGCCATCATTATTGCTTGAAATCATTATTTTTTGTCTAACTTTCTATTCCTTCTTCCTTGATTCTTAATTATTTTCATAATCATGTTAGTCTATATGGGCCGCAAGGAGATGGGGGTGATTTAAAAAAAAGGATGAGTACCTAAACCTGTGATATAATATTATAAATAATATCACCTTTAAATTAATAAAATACTACCCTCTAATTCTTTAGAGAGAGTGATATAATTTAGAAGAATAACCTCAATATGGTAGAGGGGAGTAGGAGAGTGATATTTGACATAACTATGCCTTCAAACTAAAGATTAAACATCACAAACTTCAATTGGTTATATGAAACATTGATAGAGGTGCCTGATGCTTTATATTATTCTAGTTAAGGATGAGAAGTAAACTTATTACCCCAATAATTCTTATAGAAAATGAATTTAAATTATTTTTTGAGTTTAAAAAACATCCCCTATTACAATTAATTTTTTACCTTCATCCTTACTATATTCTGTAAGATATTTGAATCATATATCTCAAGTAGTTTCAGTAATTTTAGTTTTAATTAAATCAGTAAAAACATTGGGGCAATTGAATATTATATAACCCTTCTCCATATGGGATCAACCTTGAAATTAACAAAACCATACTCTTTATAGCTATTAAAATTCCGTTGAACTTAAATTTATAAATTTTATATGACATGTGGATTTAATGACATCTTATGTGAGAATCAAAGATCAAGATGTTTAGTTTTATTGGGAGAATAAATACATATATTATTCTCAAATTACATTAAAAAACATGAAACATATTTTATAATTCCATTAAGAACATTATTATTTATTTTAGATGTCAGTGAAATCATTTAAACTTGACTTATAAAAACCCTAGGGAATCGAAAAAATAATAAAGTGTGAGATTAAATTATCATTAAGGGAAAATATATAATAAAATATATCATTTAATATTTAAACCCTTAATAATAAGATAATTATAAATAATAATTAAATATGACCAAATGATAGAAAAAATAATTATAGGCATCATAATATTATCATCATGGCATCATTCCAACATATGATATAGAAATAGTGGCAGAATATGAAAAATACCCAAGATTATTTGTCTACAAATACCTATCAATGAATCTAGTGTCTATATAATATTTAGACTATCCCATTTCTTACTAATTCTAATTCATTCATCATACTAAAATAATGAAAAATCAATATAGCACATAATCAACATAAATATCAATATTGGGAAGCTAAAATACAGAATATCTATATTTCACCAAGTAAATAAATATAACAACATGATAATAATACATATTGAAAAATAAATTGGATGGTATCATTAGAGTATATCCATATTGAAGGATAACAATATTTAATGTTTTTTGAGATAAATTAAAAATAAATTTATAAATACATTAGTTTAAAAAATAAATATACAATTAATTTAAAACTAAAAAATTATTTTAATAATCGGAATAATATTTTATTTCAAAAAATATTGAATCTTTGTAAGGAAACATGATAACCGAGAACATCTGTGATGATATTAAAAGGAGGTCATGCCGTAAACATTATTTTTTTCCCACTTCCATAAAAAAAGTAAATAATTATTTGTCTAAAATACGTTAAAACGATTATTTTATAAACACTTAATAGGAACTAAAAGTTAAATAAAATCCACTTAAATAAATAAATTAATTATAGAAAATAAAATAATTGAGGAAAATTAAACAAAATGGACATGTATGAAAAAAAATACCTACAAAAAATGATAAATAAGGTCTAATTTTATTATAAACATTATTTTGGTGGGTTTGAGTACAAGAAAGTGACAAAATAGAAATAATACTTGAAAAATATAGAAATAAAAAGTTGATCATAAAAAAATTGGTTTTATAAGTGAAATTAAAAATAATTTTCATAATGGAAACATAAATACAAACAATCCCAAATAAGAATGAGATTTCCAATTAAACCCTTACCTTGGATTTTTACTTGATCAGATGCATTATAGAAACCTATATAATAAATTTATAATTATTATTTATCTATATTAGAAACATATTTTTATCTATCTTACTCAATATAATTTATTCATATACCATTTTTACTCATTTAATCATAATTATTCGTTATAATTAAATATTAATGTCTAAAATGATCAGTTATATATATATATATATTAGTTTGATAGTTTCTACTGTACCACATTTGTCATCGTTTCATAATCTCTATAATCATAGAAATTTTATATTTATCATCCTTATATATTCAATATAACTTCACAACCATCTATTAAATTGGTCCAAACAATTGAAATACATTGTTTCATGAAGATGATAGTCCTTACATACACACGAGTGATGTTTTGATTATTATAATGGGTGGAATGGAAAATAAAGTATATAATGGATTAATTTTATATAATCATAGTAATAAAATAAATATAATATTTATTCATTTAATAAATACTTATGAACAACTATATAGGGTGAACATGAAAAATAAATCCCATCTCCTTGTAGAGGTGGTAGTCCACACGTACGAATGGGTAACATTATAATTATATAAAATATGGAAGGATAAAAAGGTGGATGAAGTATTATATTTAAAAAATAATAATTAATTAATTACCATATTATTTTTTCATTAATTACATCTTTATAACATACTATTTGAGGCAGTGAGAAAAAATGATTTACATCGCAATGTGGAGACGATAGTCTGAACGTATATATAAGTGATGTTTTAATTTTATATATGGCGGGAAAGAGATGGAAAAAGGGAGTAAAAAAATATAATCAATTTTTTTTACATTTGATACACTTATGATTTTATACCATCATGTTTATGATAGGTTTGAAGCTATTTGAAGTATAAATAATAATAAAATAACTTAATTAAGATTTATGAATCTTCTTTGGAAGTCCTCCTTTGAAATTCACCTTAAGCCTTCTAGGACAATATTTTTCTACTTTCAGTTCCTCTAGGACATGGGGAGGAATATTAGGGAGGGATTTGGGTAGAACATGGTTGAGATAAATATCTAAACAGGTGTGGAGGAGTGATGATAGGAGGTTCCGTTTTATAAGAGATTGGAGTGACACTAGTAATTAGATTTAACTTTCAAACACTATAATTTCTTTACCCATGGTGAAGTGGCAATAAAAAAAAAATTTAAAATATAAGCTGATAAGGTTCGAAAAACTATCAAAAAATAATAATTGAGATTATATTTTGTTACCTTATCACTAATATTTCACAATATTTAACATGTTTTACCTTATTACCACAGTGACAAATTTTTTACCAAAGTTACTATTAATAATCAAAAAAATAAATTAAAAAAAAACAATAAATCTAAATCAGCTAATAAAAAATTATAAATAAATTGTTTAAGATTCAATTTATATGTTGGGAGAAAATTAATTTTAATTTAATTCTATAAAATGCATTTAAAAATAATTTTTTATAAAAGTACGTTTTAAGGATATAAAATAACTTATATAAAAAAATAATATTAATTCATATAGAATTAATTTAATTTTTATTAATAAAATTAATATTATATTAAATTAAAACAAAATCCAAAATATAATTTTACTTTTAAATTACTTTATTTAAAAAATTCTAGGTTTTCCAAAAAATCTGATTTTTCACTATCACCTAAAAATCAACTATTTCTAAAAAATCAATAAAATTCACCGTAAGATAAAGTTGAACTTATGAGCTAGAAAATTATATCCATTTTATCAAATAAAAAATAAAACATATAGAAATTTTAATTTTATATGTAAACATTAATATAATGATAAAATAATATGACTTTTTTTGGGAAATAACCTAGGGATGTAGTGTTTAAATGCTATGGGGAGATCATCAGTTATACATACAATGTCTATATGGTAATTAAAAACATCAATGAAAATTAAGTTGAATTGAGTAGAATTCTTATAGAACAATATACACCCAATATTAACAATTATAACAACCGTCTAAAACAACCAAAAAACTAATTCAATTTTCAACACAACCTAATAATAATTTCACTTTTACCCAAGTTCCATGGATTGGTAGGAGAATACCCAAACAAGTATATGAAATAGTTTAGGATTTCGTGTAACACTTTCAAACAAAGGGGAGTCATAAAATATCAAATCATTTGTCAGGCATTTCAATTATCTATGTAAGGATAGTCTAAAGAATTTTTGTTTATCTTTTAGCTTGGAGTGGTTACAACCTAGGATATGCTTCACAAGTCCTTTATCGAAAAATTTTCCATACATTATGAAGTACCTATCCAATTAATGTTATATATGAGATTATAAAATCTTGTAGAGATAATTGTTTTTGATTTTTAGGAGTGGTCCATGAAGCTAACCACATCTTTTCCACTTCAAAAATTTTAGGATCACCGTTTCTTATAGTTCATATATTAAAGTATAATTGAAAATGAAAAAAATCTAATTTGATGATTCTTTAAGAGGGAATGATTGACATTTCAGCATGTGATGTAATAAAGTTCATGTAGAGGATCTCACAGAACTCTCCACATTTTATCCCAAGGTCTAGAACCTATGGTGTTAAAGTGGTTAAATGTTTTATCACTCCTCTATTTGAAACTAGGACTGAAGAGATAAAATCTCTTGTGATGTATTTATCCTAGAACAAAATTAGTGAAGATTCCCATATACACCGACATGGATATTATAGCTGTCCCATTTGGTTGTTAATTTCACAAACTTCTTCCCCTAGGTGAAAGAAATTGATTTCTAAGTTTCTATATAACAAAGGAAGTTACAACCACCTAAAAATAACCAAGGATCCAAGGAGTACTCAACCATCCAATATGGAACTAGCAGTCAATAACCATTAAAGGTACCATACCATAATAATAATAATCAATAATTAACATACCACCACCATTTTGAAGGTGTTTTTATCGCCCTTCTATAAGTTACTCAACCCAATTACATAATCATGTCCCTTATACAGAGGATATAATAATATATCTAGTGGAGCTCAAAGGAAATAAAAAATATATAATTAAAACCCATGGATCCAAGTCTAAATAATTAAAAAATTAGCTCGGAAAAATCATTACCACTTGAAAGAAATCGGTAAATCAATGATCATGTAAACTTATATTCAAATTAGTTCCAAAATCAATGTGTAATGTGAATTATATTTAATTGAAAAGTGGGTGGAATGTGAAATGAAATAATGAATCATTGCAAGAAGATGCATCTAGAAATGAATATCCCATATAATAGGAACTAGTTCCTATAGAACAAGAAGTAAAGGTGCTTATTGAGACACAACCAGTGAATTAAAACAAAGACAAACCTAATATGGAGGATATAAATCAACCCCAACCACCCTTCCCTTAAAAAATGAATCCACTAAAAAAACCGGTGAAGAGGATATATTGTAAAAAGTTTTAAATATATTAAAGAAGGTAATTATAAAAAACTCTCAAAAATATTCAATCAATTAGATTACTTGGTATTAAAAATTACTAACGTAAATATGAAATAATAAGTGAAAACTATATGGGTATGAAAATTTATGTTTGGGAAGGAATTTTTCATTATTAATCACTCTATAAATCACTTGAAAATTTTATGGATCCAGGTACTATTCCTATCCCATATACTATTGGAATGATCACATTTACTAATTCATTATGTGATATAGAATTATCAATAAATGTCATGCCTTAATAAATTTTTTCTTCAATATTGGTGGGAGAGAATAATGCAATTGTATTTGTAGTATAGTTTTAAAAATGAGCTACAACTTACCTTATTGTAGTTTTTTAGTATATGATGGAAGGGAAAAAATAATGTTATTCCACACTATTTTTATATTCTAGTAATGGTAAAGTGGGAGGATTTATCATTTTCCCATTATCTTTGAGATAATATTTTTTAATACTACAAAAACTATAATAAATATTCATAATTGAACCCTTTCTATGGATTTTTGAGATTACCTTGTTATATTTAGTATTTTGGATTCTATAAAACTTCCTTATGAAGAATATTTCATTTCACTATTTCTCAGCATGAATCCCTTTTCGGCTGAGATGAAAAATTTTAAAATAATGATGAAATAATCTATATTGGAGAATATCTATAATCAACAAACCTATATAATATATTTATCGATATTATTAAATTTAATATGAAAACATAGTTGTATATTGTTCAATTTCAAAAGTATTAGGATATTTATTATTTTGATAATTTTATCAAATATATTACTAATTCTTCCAACTTACACATGTAGGTTTCAATCATGGGATATACTGAGTTGAAGTCATCACTATAAAAACCACATGAAAATAATTTAAAACTACCACTATCAAATATAAAATATGTATACCATAATGACAATGAGAATTTAACATTGACAATTTCAAAATAAATGAAACATAATCAAGAATCAGAACTGCTAACAATTTTATAATGATGTTAGAGAAATGGGTTGGTAATTAAGAGATATCTCTAGGGTTAGTACAATCATTTGTGTGAATCAAATTTTTTTATAGTGTGAATAAAAATTTATGAGGTTATGACAAAAAGGATAATCTCATCACTTATGGAAGAAGAAAAAAAAAATCATGTTGTAATAATTATAAAATAAGGTATTATATACCCAATTTCAAATTCAATGGTGCTGAGCCCCGTTAATATTTTTCTAAAATTTAATAGAATCACCATTATTTAGAATAAGAATAATTAGTTAGTACCCAATAAGATTAAAAATAATTTAAGGGTCTATATTAATTATATAAAACTGAACTATGTTACACCAAAGGACCAAACCCCCATTCCCTTTATAGACCATATATTAAAAATATTGGCTAATAAGGGAAATTATAATTTCCTTGAAATATTTTTTCAGCTAATTTCTTGCACCCATAACAATATAATATAAAGAAAAATTACCTTTTCATTATCATTTCCATTCCAAATAATTCCTTTAGGTTTATGAAATACCCCAAGTACATTCCAACATTACATGGTAAGTATCTTTGGTAATTTTATTGAAATATTCTTGATGGTATTTCATGATTAATTTATAGTGTTTTAATTAATTTTTGAATATTTGTAGAAACAATTAAAAATATTTCAGAAATATTCATTAGAAATAACATTGTTTTAATCATTTAAAAATGGCGCTTTATCGTAGAGAGTGGTAATGTACCAAACCAAATCATTTTGAAGGAAGGAGTTGATGTGGAAAACTCTAAGGATGGAATAATCTCTATACTGACATAACCCCACCAATGTGAAATATGTTAGGTCATTTCTAGGACATGATATATTTTATAGAATGTTTATGATGTATTTTAGAAATATTTCTTCAAATCTAAACAATAAACTTAAGAAGGATACTGATTTTGTTCTCGATTAATCATGTATGAAAATTGTTAACTTGCTTTAGGACACCCTGACCATAACCCCTATCATGAAACCGCCATCTTGGGTAGAACCATTTTATGTGCTCTAAGATTCCTCCAACTAATAAATATGAGTAGTGATATCAAAAAAGATCAATATAAACAAAAATGTCATAACATATGTTTTGTAGACTATGGGTATATCTCAGTTTAGTTATAAAATAATTGAAAATGATATTTTTTCGATAATGGATACATTTTAAAAGTTCCATTCATATTTTCTAGATTTTAATATAAGCATTAATTCTTATGATAATACTCTATGGTAATTGATAAAAATACCAAGGTTGGAAATGTAGGCTATTCTCTAACAAGAATTCAACTTACAAATTAAAAATTTAAATTGGTGTGAGAACTTGGTTGTAAACCACATGAGAAGAACCCCCCCCCCCCACACTTTTGAACATGGAGTTCCACCAGAAACAACCCTAAGTGATATAATCCCTAGTCAGAAACACTTTTAGGTCACTTTTACGGTGTCATGGTATACAGACATGGTTGAAAACTTGGTCACATGAAAGGGACCTTCCATCTTATATACATGTATATTCTCTAAGCTAAAATCGATGTCAATGTACTTGGTTTGGGAAGATTAAAGTGATTAATTGGTGTATATTTAATGAGTTTATATCTTCTGTGATTAATTGTTATCATAAACTTTCATGTGAGGGTCACTTTTGACCACAGTGCATAACAAGTAATGTTTTGGAATAAGAATTATTTTGGCCAATAGTTGACAAGAATTCCCATAATTCTCCTAAACCATATAATAATTTCCAATTAACTAGAGGGTTACCGAAAAGATAAAAATTACACTAATAATTAGTGATTTTTTTAAAATATTTGATATAAGGTGTTTAACTTTCATGGGTCCATTTTATATTTCTTAAATATTGACCTATATTCTTCTAAAAATATACTATTAATAAAAATAGGCCAAGACTCAAGAAAAAGATATAATAATTAATGATTTTTTTTTGATTTTATAATATTTTATATTTTTTATGGGTTTGGAATTCATCAAGCAGTAATCAGTGAACATGGAACATACTTATGAAACTCAAGTATAAAAATACTCTTGAAGAATTATAAAAGACAACAAAAGACCACCACGAGAAACATTAAATAAAATAATGGTAAGGATAAGGTATCCAACCAAGACGTAAAGAGGATTCATGACAAGATAGTGAAGCTCAACAAAAAGTACTAGAGTAAGAAGCTATACTATTCACTCTAGGCCTCCCAAACTATTGTAAAAAAACCCATAGTATATCTCCCTATAGAATAGTTTATGGTAAATTTTTTAATCTCTAAATTTAGTTACATCACAAATCCTACTTTTATGTTAAAATTATTAAAACTATAATTGAGAAAATCTATATAGAAGTGGTGGTTTCAAATGATTGGTCATGAAGATATGAAAAGAGAAGTTTATGTGAACTCCATTTTATACAAGGAATAGACTAGATCTATCCATGAGAGACACATTCAAAAAAATATTTCCAGGTTGGTGATAAAGTGATATAATTCTCCAATCAATTGAATATTAGGCTTCTGAAGCTTCATTACAAGTGGAATAGACCATTCATAGTGATTAATACATATCCATTTTGTTTCGTTGAATCTTGAGGATCATAATCATAGTAACACTTCAATGTGAAGGGAAAAAATTGAATAAATTACATGAATATTTTTAGAATGATCCCATGGAGGAGTCCAATGTCCACCCTGATGCATATCAATGAGTATTAATATGTTGTCTCTTTTCACTACACTAATCAAGTCTTTCAAATATTAAAGATTATTTTCATTGAAAATTTCACGCTGAAATTAATTTGAAGTTGTGTCTAAGATAAGTACGGGATAAAAAAATATAACATGGGATGTAAATACTATTCTATGATTAATTTTGTTTTAGTATATTTGTGGAATTGAAAATGTAAGAAAAGTGGAAATATAATTTTATAGTTTTACTTTCCCTTTAATAAAATGAATAATCATGTTATATTGGAACCATATAAACTTTTATTCTAAGGACATTGGAAGTGATTGTTAATTGAAAATAATTATGGGAAACCAAAATTATTAGATGAGGAAACCATAATTTTATGAATGAAATTAGGTATCCTTTTCAATATGGATTAATAAAACATTTGGGATCCTCCCCAAATAAAAATTAGATATCTCATATAAACTATAGTAAAACAAGCAAACATGAACCAATCAATAAGACTCCCTAAGTCAATAAAGACCATTTATGTGTTAGTTTTATATAAAAAAGGATTATATTGTAACAACAGAGATAATTGTAAGATAAATCATTTTTTTGGACATATTAATATTGATTAATTATATTTTACCGAGTTATGTACATTATAATAATATTAGTTATTTTTTTATTGAAGCAGATAATGTTTTATTTCTTACAAAATTGTATTTTCATGCATTATATGGTTTTATAAAAAATATTCATATTAAAATTATATAATTTGAATTTGAAAAAAATAAAATTAAATTCTAAATTAAGTGTTTAAATATTTTATTAGGGATAATTTTTGAGAATTTTTGTAAATGTTTTATTTTTTTTGTGAATATTTTAAAATATTGATTTTTACTAAAAAAAGTATTTTCATTTATTGATTTTAAGAATTTATTTTGATTATTGAATGTATTAAAAGAATAATTTGTTTAATTATATTATTATTTATAAAATTATATTCTTTTGAAATATTTTTTAATTACTTTGTTTATAAAATATTTTTATACATAAATGCATTTTTTTCTAAAAAACCATCTTCCATTGCATTTTGTAGGTTTAATTATAAATTAAATTATTAAATATATTTGAATTGAAGTTTATAAAATATTTTCCATATTTATAATCATAATTATAAATATTATGTAATAAGGTTAGCTTATGTTTTTTTCATGATGAGTTGTAAAAATATGTTACCACTGATAAGATTAAAATTACTTTACCAGGAGTTAAAATTAAACGATAATGGTTAAAATAACCTATAAATTTTAATAAATTATAATTTATGGATATATTCTCAGAATATATCATATAACATTCATGAATGGTCTATTTTGGATATATTTTTCTTTAGTAAGATATTAATATATTTTTATTATTAAAAATTCCAAGTTTATCATTTCCCCCACTTATAAAAGGAAAGCCCCTTTCCTCTCATATACACACTTAAAGTGCCTTTTGGTTTCTACAAAACTTACCAAAATAACGTACATATATAACTAACCATTCCATGAATTCCCCATTTTTATTATAGAATCGTCCTGGGAAGGATTTAGTTAGAAAAATAAAGAGGTTGTCTAAAGAAGTGGTATAGTAATTAATAGAGAATTTATATTATATTTCTTACTCTACTACCTTAAAATATTCTTACAACATGATGAAATAATAAAATTTTTATATTTAAAAAATATATATCGTTATGTTAAAGTAATAACCCAAATCCATATCCATATTCTATCAAATGGGAATAAAACCATCATTCGTGTGTTTGGCGGTCTACCGCATCGTGGGCTGATATAATTTTTTTTCCATCACCGCCATTTATGAATGGTTTTTATGATGTATTTATTATATATATATGATATCCATTAAAACATTATCATTATATAAACATAATATGTCATCTTATTTCTTACCTTTCTATCTGTTGAAAAATTATAATGCCATTCATGCATACATGTTGATTAGCCTATACAAGAAGATATGGGATTCGTTTTTCATGAAGACATTAGATAAAAACTATATCTAAGTCTATTTAAATAAATAATTTTATATTTTTGATATAATAATAATTATTTAAATATTAAATTATATTTACCATATTCCCATCATACTCTTTGAAAAATGAAAATGTTTTTCATGCATTTGTATGACCTATCATCTCTATGGTTGTAACATAATTCATTTTTCATAACCATATTTCATAGTTTATTTTAAAAATATAATTAATCAATAAAATATTTAATTATTTAATTAGTATTAATTTTTATAATATTGAATAATGATATCTTTTCCCATAGTTAACATACCAAAGTGATTTTGGACATACTGAATATCATCAAATCATCCGATATGAAGTTAATTAATTATGTAATTATATATATCAAGGTAATAAATAAAATAAGAGGAATAATAAAAGTTGAAACTTTTATTAATAAACTAAATTATTAACATATGTTAGTTATTTTGGTACATAAATAATGCAATGAGAGAGTCAAACATTAGGTAAGTGACAATTTACCTTAAAAAAACTTATTTTAACTATTTTAATGACTTAATTTGTAAATAGTTTTATTCCAAGTCCATATTATTAAAATAATTTTATGGATTTCCTTTTATGGACATAAATTACTCATAAATATAATTTTATGTAAATTTATAATTTTTTTCAAAGGTTTTTAAAAGGATATTTTTTATTTATATTATATGGAATGTTTTGATGAAATAGAAAAAAATTTATTCTAATTTAACATATATGGAGTCAAAGGGTCTTCCCACCATTGTAACCCTTATTTTATGTTTGTATTACATTAAAATATATTGTTTTTTTACTCCTAAAAAACACAAATTTCCATTGTTTTGGGTATTTCAAAATGGGTTTTAAATTGGATGGATAATCCAATATACATAAATGTTTTCTTATGGCTATAGAGATTTATTTGTATGATAATGGAAATGAAATATTTAATTTATTATGTTAATGTTGTGGTTATTATGAAATTCTTATGATTATAAATGAGTTTTATATATCTCATGATGATGTGTGAACTTGATATATTTCTCTAATTAATTGGGTAAATGGACATTGTAGATCAATTAGATTTCTCCTAAAAGATTATTAGAATTTGCTGGGTAGATTATTCCCTTTATAAGAGTGCTAATAAGGGTGATATAAAAATTATATCCAACATTAACTACATGATTTATCTATTATTTATATTTTTATTCATATATATATATTGTGATTTCCCAAGGTAATCTCATGAGCTTTAGTTTAAAGGGAAATTTATGCTCCTTAGTAAGGGTAAAATTTATAAATTTTCATGAGCTTTACATGATTGATAATAAGACTTAATGAGTTTTATTTTTCACCTAATATTTATTATGAAATGTTTCATGAAAATATTTGTGCAGAGAAGTTTATTTATTGGGCAAGAAAATGTTTAATTTGATCCCAAATTTGATTTTTAAAATGTAAAATTCTTAATTGTATTTGTGGACTAATGAGTTTAATTCATTAATTTTATTTTTCCCTTACTGATATTTTTGTGCTCATACAATATTTTCAAATGTTTTTCAGAATTTTTAAGGATGACTAAAGGAAAAATTGAGTCTTACATGATAATTGTGAAGATAATTCATGAAATGAAAAACATTATTTTATTTTTTTTGTATTTTGGAAAAATGGATGTTGAGTGTTAGTGTCCAGTTTGTGATGTAATATTTATTTACATATATATTATGAACTTATTCTCTAAAATGATAACCCTAAACTATATTTAAGGCTATTTGGAAATAAATTATTATCTAAATAATTATTTTTATGAATTATTTAAGGTTGGGAACTTATAATTGGCATCATAGATAAGGTCTAGCTAATTATAGAGTTTAGGATAATATAATTATTTGAGCATAAGATATTTTAGTTTATGATAATCATGATATAGAATTTTATGATTACCATGTTTCTGCATCTAAACTATTTCTGTTCAAAATGATTTTCTATAGAGGAAACATGGAAGATAATGTGGGAAGGCCCCATGAGGGAAATATCCTTCTGAATAAGAAAACCAGAATAGTTGGAATTAGAGATAAGAAGTTTATTGTTGTGATGCATTATATTAAATAGGATATAAATGGTTGTGGTAACCATGATAGAGGGTAACTAGATCTACCACATAAGAACATGTTGATAGTGGAACATTTTATGAGAAAACACCCACATTATTTAATGGATCTTCTTACTTGGTGATAAATAAGGGATGGATTAAAGCTATGAAAAGGTTAGTTAATGTAATGGGTTTTTCAAATCATCAAAATTAAACTATTTATATTTACCAATTATAAGGAGAATATGATCAAAGGTGGAAAATGGTTAATAATACTAGATAAGGAGAAACTATTGATTCCAAGTAAGGGGATATATTTAGGAATATATTCCTTTTAAATTATTTTTATTTGTTTGGTATTTTTGGGATAGAGAAAAATATTCAAATTGAGTTATAATGAGGAAGATTCAGTGTCATCATATGAATAAAAATTCACATAATTAGAAATGTCGACACCAAATAGTATTTGGGATCTTGACAATAAAATTAATCAGTTTTACTAATGATTAAAACTAAGTTACCGAGGATATTTGGAATCTTGTGAATTTAAATGTTATTAGAAAATTATTCACGATGTTTAGAAGGTAGAAAGGATGTTTTTTGTGATGATATATTTGATGAAAATAAGGAGACACAATTATTTAGGTTGTAGGAAAATTTGAACAATACATCTAATAAAACTAAAGGTAAGAGAATCGTGTTTTTAGTTTGTGATAGGTATTGTAAAAAGAACCATGTGAAATGTATTATGAAATTTGGGAAGTGCTTATATTTTGGTATATTAGGGAATATGGATCATTATTGAAAATAAAATGATCTTGGTAGTTTTAATACCAATTTCAATAAGTAGGTATTATGATGTTTTAAATGTAATGACATGGGTCATTATACGGATTCACACCCCAAGAAGAGCACAATTGATGGGAATAAACAAGACTATAGGAAGAACGGTGAGCTGAAATCCTTTAAAACTACTTCAGTATATGTTTTTATATTGAATGAAGTAGTAATAGGTACATTAAACTTTTATTCATATTATTCTAATGTCTTTTTTGATTTAGGTTTTATAAGTTCTTTCTCTTATGTGGATTTTTTGGGTAACATGAAATTTTCACCTTATGAAATGAATTCTAGAATTTTGATAAAAAAATATGGGGGTATTATTAAAGAAACAATAATATAGAAATATCTTTATATTATAATCCATGGAATATTTTTCCCTAAAAAACTTATGGTCTTTCCTAATGTAGAATTTGAGGATATTCTATGTATGTATTAGATTTCAGTTTATTATGATAATATATATTTAAAATCAAAATAAGTTATTTTTTAAAATGATTTTCTTTTTTTATATTATAATCAATTCATAATTTTGATAATATATCATGAATATGTAAAACTGTTAAGATATGTAAATGAAGGTTACCTTTCTCATATTGATGAGAATAAGGGAACTATTCAAATAAATGATCTCACAGTAGTAAAAGAATATTTGGATGTTTTTATAGATCAATTACTTGGTTTTATACCAGATAAATAATTCTATTTTATTGTTTATTTTTTTTAAATTCATATACAGTTTTAAAACACCCATATCGAATGGATCAATTATATGTTATAGAATTAAAAAAGTGGTGCATGAGTGGCTTGAAAAAGGTTTCATTCAACCCAAAAATTCAACATTGGGTTACTCCTTTTTTATTTTTGAAAAGAAATAATGATTCACGGTGGTTTCCATTCATTAGAAATAATTTAATTACATTCCTATTATGAATAAGTATCAATTTCCTCACATCGATAACTTGTTAGATCGACTCTATAAAGCTCAGTATTTTTTGAAGGTAGATATCTGGTCTAGGTACTATCAAATGAAGGTAAAGGAGGATGAAATCCCTACGATATCATTTCATACTAGGTATGGTAATTATGATTTTGTGGTTACTCCCTTTGGGTTGATGAATGTTAAAACTACTTTCATGGATCTTATGAATAGGATTTTCCATGATTTTTTAGATAAGTTTATGGTTGTGTTTATTGATGATATTTTGGATCATTTTAAATGTTATGAGAATAATGAGAAACATATAATGATTTTAATTAAAAAACGTAATGAAAATAAATTACATGGAAAATTTAGTAAATTATATTTTGTGTTAAAACATGTTTCATTCCTTTCACATATCATAAATAAAGATGGTATAATGGTTGATCATTATAAAACTAAAGTGCTTCATGAATAATCGTGAACAAAAATGTGGAAGAGATTCATTGAATTATTTGGTTAGTAGGATATCATCAGTGGGTTTTTGAAAAACATTAACTTATATCTCTCCCAATAAATATGTTAACAAAAAAAAGATGTCAGGTTCATTTGGAACAAGGAATATGATGAACATTTCAAAGTGTGTCATCTCCCCAACATATAAATGAATTCCCCATCTACCCTCATCTACACACTTCAAGAGACCTTCAGTTTTGCTAATAAATATCCAAATATATTCCTCAAATTCCTAATAATATCTTAGAGGCCCATGTTTGATCCAAAAACCAACCTTTTAAGGATTTAAGAATAAAACTAAAGAGGTTATACGAAGAATAAGTATAGTTGTAATGACCCAAAGATTTTCAATGGAAATTACCTTCTTATAATTATGTCATAAAATAACATGAAAATAGAATATAATGAACTACTAAGTTGTAAGTGACCTTTAAACATAAGTTTTTCACTTCTATGTTTGAAATTTTGAAAATATGACATACACGGTTGTGTTCAAGATGATGTTTAGAGTCTAATAAATAAAAAATAATTTTTAGTGAATAGTAACCTACCATTATGAATAGTAACATACCCTTATGAATAGTGATATACCCCAATTAATAGTAAACTTACCTATGATAGTATAAAAATAAAATTCAAGTGAAAGTATGATGTACCTATATTTTAGAATAAGTAAATGAATATTCTAAAACTGTTTTATTAGTAATAAACCATGATTTTAATTAAATATAAAATTAATCATATTTAGAAAATTATTTTTAAAAAATGGACTTCATTTTTGGATTCTACACGTCAAAAAATGGTTGGGGTAAATCTTTGGAATTTTTCTAAAATAGTTGAATTTTTGATGAATAGTGAAATATCGTAATTTACAAAAATAAGATAAATAAGCTAATTATAGGGTCATGTGTGATGTTCTGGTGATGTAAGCCCACTAGGTTCTGGATCACATGATAAAATTACTATTCTTGGTCATTCAAGACTCGTTATTCCTTGTCTTAGGGGAAATTAATAAACTAATGAATTTTATATTAAGGAACCCCTCTCCACTCCACTATAAAAACCACCATTTACACCATCATTTCCTCACACATCTCAAGCTCCAATACTTCTCTAAACTCTAGAAAAACAACCTCCCTAGCCCCTCTTCCACGTTCAATATCTTTTGGTATCATCAAAAGACCAAGCCTAGCTTCCTTAAGGAGGATTTCAAGAGGAATATTTAAGAGGTAATTTCTCTCCCTCTTGTCCTTTAATTTCCTTTCAAGTTAATGTTCATTTCTCGATCTCTCCCCACCTATATTCATAAAAATGGTATTGTAACTCCATTATTATACATCTACTAGAATGTTATGATGCTAATGGGATATTATATCATCCAACCCCCTTTCTCTCTTCCTTTTATTTTATTAAATAGAACATGGTTCGTGAGGTGTTAATTTATCACCTTCAAGACTGAAAAGTATTCTTCTTCCATTTATACATTCATATCTAGTAATGATCCCATTTTTATGGTTGTAAAAGAAAATTTCATATTTATTATCTGCTATTTAAATTTATGGAACCAACTTATGACCATATTTCTAGTGATAAAATAAATCAAGTTCATTATAATCGAAAAACCACCCAAATTAACCCAAATAATCATCTTTTAATTCTTATCCAATGATTCATCCACATGGATATTTTATGATTCATTATAAGATAATTCAATATACTAAAATATTATTAAAAACATTTAATATCAGTTCTGGATGTTTACCCATGTTCTACCCAGACATCAATTTAAGAATACAAGTGAACCACTCAAGAAAACCATAAAAACAAAAATTCCCGAATAATGTTTTTAAACTCTATAACTCATACAAAGGAACATAAAATCACTTAATGAAACCATAATGAACCATATTAATGTACAAAAGTTTCTTTATTTTGAATTAATTTATATAATGTCATTATACATGACATTAAAGAGAAGGAAGCATTCACATACAAGGTAAGGGGAAATTCTCGAACCCAACTTTCATCCTTCGGGTTCTCCCTCTTTCAATCAATTTTTGATATGGTTTCTCTTTAATGATCATTTTTTCTTCATTTAATTTCATTTTCTAGGATATAAATGTTTACCACTATTGTTTATGTCAAACAAAATGTTTTCCAAAACAACTCTTCTTTTAAGAACTCACCTTTTACTTCTCATTCAAGGATGATGGTTCTTGTATAAAGTATGATATTCCCTCTTTGTTTTGGGAACCCAAAGATTATGAATGTGTTATTATGAGATGTAACCCATTCATTTCCATGGTTTAGTTATGTTCAGTTTTGATATATGTTCCATGTGGCAATAATTCTTATGATAATGTTATGATGTGACAGGTGCACCCAGAATTATATAGCGCACTATGAATGATTGAATGTGACTGGTGCACCCAGAATTATATAGCGCTCCAATGGATTGGGTAAAGTGATGAATCTCATGAGTAAATTTAAATTGATGTGTGAACAAGTTTATATCTTGGTTCACAAGTATGTGTGGTATTTTACCACTAAGACATGATATTTCATTTTTATGCATTGCCACATTTCAAGTCCTATATTTATGCTTCCTCTCATGCTCATGATCTTTTTCACATTTTATGATTATGCTCACCCCATGCTATATTGTTTTTATCTATACTCTTACTTCTCTTCTATATCAACCCTTTTATGAATATCTTCAGGTGGCTATATGTACTAAGGAGAGGAAATGTGCCAATAAGAGGCTAGAGAAGAAGAAATTAAATAAATGTTTATGCTTGATGTTGAAATTATTATGTATGGTCCAAGTTTTCCCAAGACATTAAACCATTAGATCCTCTATCTTTAAAACTATTATGTTGTTTATCTTTAAAATGATGTAATAGTAATGTAATAAATTGTTGGGTCACTATAGTTGGTATCAGAGGAAAGGTTTAGTTAATTTGGGAATTAGGATTAGTGAACCCTAGAGAAAACCTATAGCATGAGACTAAGTAAAAATATACACAAATGAATATTTACATAGAGATCCCATATGTTATGATTTTAGTATAAATTTTTCAAATGAATAAGTAATCTATTCATGACTTGTTTACTTATGTTTTTTTTCTAACCTTTTCTATTTTAGAAAATGGTGGGGACAAGAGAAATCAGGCCAACAACTCATGCGAGGGCCAATGAAACGATTTCCTGAATGACATCCCCAATATTTTGGGAGGTGGAGTTCAGAAATTCATGGTGAAACTTACCCAATTATCTCAGGTTATGAACAATAACCATAATAATGGGGAACATCATCCTTCACCAAAGAAGGAGAAACTGGCTATCAAATTTTTTTTGCGGAAATGACCACCAACATTTATTGGATCCTCTGATCCACTAGTTTGCGGAATAGTGGGTCAACTCCATGGATACGATCTTTTTTGTGCTTCACCAATCTGAGAAGGAAAAGATTACCCTAGCTGTTTATCATCTATATGGAGAAGCTGATCAATGGTGAGTTTTGATTAAGAACACCAAGCCAAGGGAGTAAATTGAATAGATAGAATGGGAAGACATTAAGATAATGTTTCTTAACAAGTATTTCCCAATAACTCTTCACACAAAGATGGAGAGATAATTCATAGAGATTAAGAAAAAACAAGGATAATCTTCCACAACCTACGAAGAGAATTTCACAAGTCTTGAAAGGTACGCTTCAGGTTTTGTTATCAACAATGATAGAAAAATTGATAGATTCTTTAGTGGATTAAAACCACACCTTCGAAAGGCTCTTTCAATTTGAGACTTTGGGAGTTATAAAGAAGTTGTTCGGTGTGCTCTCAAAGTTGAGATAAAGTTTGTAGAATGGTCCCACAACTATGGTGATAAGAAACGAAAGATGGATTTTCAAGCCAGTGGATCTATTGATAAAGGTGGGAAGAAAACTCAATGACCCACATGCCAAAAATGTTGGAAGTTGCACCATGGGAACCACCTCAATGGGATGGGGAAATTCTTCAAGTGTGGGAAAGAAAGAAACCATGCTCAAGAGTGTCGAAAAGAAATGAAAAGGAAAGAGAATTTAGCCGATTAAAGGAGAGAACCCCTCATGGTTCAATGCTACAACTGTAGGGAGCAAGGGCACTATGCAAACCAGTTAACTAAACCACAAGTTCTCAAGGGTAATTAGCGTCAGTAGCCACCAAAGCCAAAGGAACAAGGGAAGCCTTATTCCATCACTACTGCGGAGGTGGAGCATGATAATGAAGTCGTAAAAGGTACACTTCCTATTCACTCAATAATGGAAAAAGTATTATTTGATTCTAGTTCTACGCATTCCTCTATATCTTGAAAGTTTTCTAGAACTATAGAATCAAAGCCCCGAAACCTTGAAGTAGAGATAACTGTAAAAACACAAAGTGGTGAAATAATTTCAACCTAAGTGTTTCACTCCTCTCCTGTTGGCATATGTGGGAAGATTCTTCCAAAAAATCTTGTAATACATCCTTTGGTTGAATCCGACGCTATAATGGGAATGGATTGGCTCTCATTATATAGAGCACATATCAACTATCGGGAAATGGAAATATATTTTCATATTCCGAACCATCTGATGCTCGTCTACAAATGCAAGGAAGATCATGAATCTCCTTTGAAAAATCCATCAATGGTGTGGGTGTTGATTCACTATGAAGAAGCATACCTCACCCATATGGTTGAGTCGAAGGAAAGTTATAACCTTGAGGAAATTCCCATCGTGATGGAATACAATGATGTATTTCTCAAAGAGTTACTCAGAATTGCCCCGGATCATGTGGTAGAGTTCTCAACTTAACTCACAGGAATAACTACTCCTATCTCGAAGTGTCTATATAGGATGTCTCCTATCGAACTGGAAGAGTTAAAGAAGCAGTTGCAAGAGCATCTAAACAAAGGGTTCATATGCCCTAGTGCATCACCTTGGGGTGTGCCAGTGCTCTTTGTGAAGGAGATGGATGGAACAATGCGGCTGTGTATTGATTATCAATAACTCAACAAGAACCCCATAATGAAAAAGTATCCTATCCCAAGGATTTATGTCTTGTTCAACCAGTTAAGGGGAGATCAATACTTCTCAAAGGTGGATCTTCGTTCTGGATATCATCAAGTAAAGGTGAAGAAGGAAGATATTCAGATGACTGCCTTCCAAACAAGGTATGAGCACTATGAGTTTTTGGTGATGCCATTTGGAATTACTAATTCCCCTGAAATCTTCATGGATTTGTTGAATAGAGTATTTAGACATTGACTCTACAAGTTTGTGGTAGTGTTTATTGATGATATTATCATCTACTCCAAGAGAAAGGAGGAACACGAAGAATATCTAAGACTTGTGTTGGTGACATTGAGAAAGGAGAAGTTGTACACCATGTTAAGAATATGTGACTTTCGGATGAAGTAAGTCACGTTCTTGGAACATGTGATCACAAGTGTGGGAATTTCTGTGGGCCCTTAAAAAACAAAGGCGATTGAGGAATGGAACATGCCCTATAATGTCACATAAATCCGTAGATTTCTTGGATTAGCTGTGTACAACCGACGTTTTTTGAGAAACATCTCACGATTTTCATGCCTGCTAACTAAGTTATCAAGGAACGAGGTAAAGAATGTCTCGATGGAAGAATGTGAGGGAGGCTTCAAGGAGCTAAAGAGAAGGCTGATCACTACAACTGTACTCATAGTACCGAAAAGTGGATAACATTTTGTGATATAAAGTGATGCTTCAAAGAAAGGTTTGGGTTTCTTACTCATGAAAAATGACAATGTGATAGCCTATGCCTCACAAAAGTTGAATATCCATGAGAAGAACTACCCAACACATTATCTAGAGCTGGCAGCCGTGATTTTTTCCTTGAAAATATGGCGGCACTACCTTTATGGAAAGAAGTGTGACATATATACCGACCAAAAGAGCCAAAAGTATATATTCACACAAAAGGAGCTCTACAAGCGTCATAGGAGATGGTTAGAGCTAATCAAGGATTACGATTGCCCTATTCATTATCATCCTCGAAAGGCGAACATGGTAGCTGATGCTCTACGTAGAAAAGAACCTGCTACTCTATCCATGTTACGTATTGAGAAAGACCCTATCTTCTTGGATATGAAAATAATGGATTTGGAAATCATAAGGGTAGGGGATACATCCAACCTTGCCCAAATAATTGTGCAACCATCCATCCAGGATAATATTAAGGAAGCAAAAAGGTATGATATGGAGATACAAAAGAGGGTGAATGCAGTAAAGGAAGGGAAGCTGCAGGAGTTCCATATTGATGATGATGGTGTGATTTGGTTTGTAATGTGGATTTTTGTGCCTTCATCTCCCAGGATAAATAAGGAGCTATTGGACAATGCACATAGCTCAAAATTCTCTATCCATCCAGGGAGTACCAAGATGTACTGTGATCTTTGAGAACACTTCTGCGGGGATAACTTGAAGAAGGAGATTGTGGAAGATATATCAAGGTTCTTGGTATGTCAGAAAGTTGAAGTTGAGCGACAAAATTCCAAAGGTATGATGCAACCATTTCCTATACCCATGTGGAAATGGGAAAATGTTACTACGGACATTGTCATGGGTCTCCCGAAGACGTCGAAGGGAAATAATGCGATATGGGTTGTGGTTGACCGACTCAACAAGACATACCATTTTATCACTATTCAAGAAGATCTATCACTTAAAAAAATTGAAAAGATATATGTGAAGGATGTGGTGATGATGCATGGTGTTCCAGTCTCAATTGTCTCTGACCGTGATCCAAGGTTCACATCTAAATTATGGAGGAGCCTTCAACATGATTTAAGTACTGAATTAAATTTCAGCATGACCTATCACCCCCAAACTGATGGCCAGTCTGAAAGAACTATTCATACACTAGATGATACGCTAAGAGCCTGCTCTCTATAATTCCAAGGTGGATGGGATCAACATCTCCCATTGGTTGAGTTCTCATACAATAATAACTTCCACTCGAGTATTCAGATGGATCTATATGAAGCTCTGTATGGAAAGCGATGTAGAACTCTAATCTGTTGGGATGAAGTTGGAGAAAAAAAGCTACTTGGACCCGATATTGTTCAAGAGTTGATAGAGAAGGTTCAAGTCATCCAGAAACACATCAAATCTTCTCAATGTCGGAAAAAGAGATTTGCTGACAACATTTGAAGGGAATTGGAGTTCGACGTTGGATATAAAGTCTTCTTACAAATATCTCCATGGAATAGAGTCATGCGATTTGGGAAGAAAGGGAATCCAAGCCCATGGTATATTGTCCCCTTTGAGATTCTTGACCGCATAGGATCCGTGGCCTATCAACTTGCACTTCCACTGAATATGGCTCAAGTTCATGATGTGTTTCATGTATCACTACTGAGTAAGTACATACCAGACCCCTCACATGTACTAAACTCAGAGGTGGCGTAGCTAGAAGATGATCTCTCCTATGAGGAGAAACCAATAAAGATTCTGGATTGGAGAGATAAGGTTCTACGCAACAAGAAAAACCATCTTTTCAAATTATTGTGGAGGAACCATATGTTTGAGAAAGCAACTTGGGAACCAGAAGAGGCAATGAAGGATAAACACCCTCACCTGTTTGTGTATAGTGAAATTTTGGGGGTGAATTTTCTTAAGGGGGGAAGAATGTAACGACCCAAAGTTTTTCAATGGAAATTCCATTTTTAAATTATGTCATAAAATAACATGAAAACACAACATAATGAACTAATAAGTGTTAAATGACCTTTAAAAATAAGTTTTTCACTTCTGTGTTTGGAATTTTGAAAATATGACATACACAGTTGTGTTCAAGATGATTTTTGGAGTCTAATAAAAAAATAATTTTCGGCGAATAGTAACATACCATTATGAAAAGTAACACAACCTTATGAATAGTGATATAACCTAATTAATAGTAACCTTACATATGATATTATAAAAATAATATTCAAGTGAATGTATGATGTACCTATATTTTAGAATAAGAAAATGATTGTTTTAAAACTGTTTTTTAGTAATAAACCATGATTTTAATTAAATATTAAATTAATAATATTTATAAAATTATTTTTGAAAAATGGACTTCATTTTTGGATTCTACACGTCAAAAAATTCTAGGGTTAAATTTTTAGGATTTTTCTAAAATACATGAATTTTTTATGAATAGTGAAATACCGTAATTTACAAAAATAAGATAAATAAGCTAACTATTGGGTCATGTGTGAGGTTATGGTGATGTAAGACCACTTGGTTCATGATCACATGATAAAATTACTATTATTTTTCATTCAAGACTCAATATTCCTTTTCTTAGGGGAAATTAATAAAGTAGTGAATTTTATATTAAGGAAACCCCTCTTCCCTCCACTATAAAAACCACCCTTCACACCCTCGTTTCCTCACACCATTGAAGCTCCAAGACTTCTCTAAAATCTTCACAAACATCCTCCATACCCCCATCCCACGTTCAAGAGCTTCTGGTCTCATCAAAAGACCAAGCCTAGATTCCTTAAGGAGGATCTCAAGAGGAAGATTTAAGAGGTGATTTCTCTCCCTCATCTCCTTTAATTTCTTTTATAGTTCAAGTTAATTTCATTCTCTCTCCCCACCTATCCTCATCCAAATGGTATTGTAACTCTGGTGTTATAAATATAGTGGAATTTTATGATGCTAATGTTATATTATATCATACCACCCCTTTCCCTCTTCCTTATATTTTATTAAGGAGAATATTGTTCGTGAGGTGTTAATTTATCACCTTCAAGAACGAAAAGTTTTCTTCTTCCATTTCTACCTTCATATCTAGTCATGAAACCATTTTTATGGTCGAACCAGAACATGTTATATTTATTATCTCCTATTTAATGTTCTGGAAATAACTTATGACCATATTTCTAGTGATAAAATAAAACAAGTTTGGTGTACTCGAAAAACCGCCCAAATTAACCCAAATAACCATCATTTAATTATTATCTAATGATTCATCCACATGGATATATTATGATTCATTATAATATAATTCAATATACTGAAATATCATTAATAACATGTAATATCAGTTCTGGATGTTTACCCATTTTCTAACAAAACTTCATTTTAAGAATACAAGTGAACCACTCAAGAAAACCATAAAAACAAACATTCCTAAATATTGTTTTTAAACTCTATAACTCATCCAAATGGACATAAAATCACTTAATGAAAACATAATGAAAAATTTTAATGTAAAAAAGGTTCTGGATTTCTAATTATTTATTATAATGTCATTATACATGACATTAAAGAGAAGGAAGCATTCAGATACAAGGTAAGGGGAAATTATCAAACCCAACTTTCATCCTTCGGGTTCACCCTCTTTCACTGAATTTTTGATATGGTTACTCCTTAAAGATCATTTTTTCATCACTGAATTTAAATTTTTGGGGTATAAATGTTTACCACTACTGTTTATGTCAAACAAAATGTTTTCCAAAAGAACCCTTCTTTTTGGAACTCACCTTTTACTTCTTATTCAAGGTTGATGGTTCTTGTATAAAGTATGTTATCCCCTCTTTGTTTTGGGAACCCAAAGTTTATGAATGTGTTCTTATGATATGTAACCCATTCTTTTACATGTTTTATTTATGTTCTATTTTGATATATGTTCCATGTGGTATGTATGATGATGATAATGTAATGATGTGTTGTGTGCGCCCAAAATTATATAGCTCAATATGAATGATTGAATGTGACGGGAGTGCATGAAATTATATAGCACTCCAATGCATTGGGTAAAGTGACAAATCTCATGAGTAAATGTGAATTGATGTGTGAACAATATGCTATCTTTGTTCACATGTATGTGTGGTATTTAACCACTAAGACATGATATTTCATTTTTATGCATTTCCACATTTCAAGTCTTATATTTATGCTTCCTCTCATGTTCATGATCTTTTTCCCATGTTATGATTATGCTCACCCAATGTTATATTGTTCTTATCTATCCTCTTATTGGGCTTCTAGATCACCCCTTTTGATGTATATCCTCACGGGGTTATATGTACTAAGGAGAGGAAAAATGGAAATAAGAATCTAGGGAAGAATAAATTAAATAAATGTTTATTCTTGATGTTGTAATTGTTATGTGTGGTCCTAGTTTTACCAAGACACTAAACCATTGGATCCTCTATGTGTAATAGTATTATGTTTTTAATCTTTAAAATGATGTAATAGTAATGTATAAAATGGTTAAGTCGCTATTATAGTTCCCAACCAATCATTTTCATTTTATTTATTCACATACTGCCTTACAATAATATTAAAACATGATAAAATAATAATAAAAAGATCATCAATATAATAATAATTTTCCATGTTATGGGAATGACAGATACCCCTCTACCACTTCTATATGTGTATTGTGGACTACCACATTACGAATTGATATAATTTGTTTTCAATGACTAGCTCTCACGTAAGTTTATAATGATGGATTTTATAGTGAACCAAAATATCATATATAGATATTATAACCTTATAGATGAATAATAATTTCATAAAATAATAATCCATGCTAGAATCGTATAGGTCTAATATCATTGGAAATAAGGAAATATAAACAAATAGTTTATAATAATTCCACATTGTCTCCCACTTATATATTCCTAACTATAAACCTTCTAAGACATGTCATATATAAAAGTTTTATTCATATCCTATGAATGGAAACAAAATAAATGGTATTCTACGATGCTCAGTGAGGATAAACAATGGATACATCAACATTCATATAAACATGACATGTGAAAAGGGGTATGAGAACATGTTCTTAACATTTAAAAACCATACCCTGTATATCGTAGATCATAATATTATGTAATTAAAAAAATATAACAATATTATAAGATAAGAATCATAATGTAATCAAAGAACAAGATCCACGAGAGTATAAAATTATCACAATACATGGTATTATGACAAACACATAATATTCAAAAGGCATTTATTTAATATTCAAGGATCTCTTCGCAGACAACCATAGTAGAATGTGTGCACTCCCCAAACTTTCATAGTAATCAAGGTTCACTACCATGACTATCATATTGGATAATGTCCCCTTTTGAACAGGGTTTACTCCCCATTCCTGTCAATTTTATCTCATGAAATGTCTATATTTACCTAATTCATATTAGGGAGACGTAGCTCCCACTAGTCACATAATTAAAATCACATAAATATGTATTTAACAATAACATAAAACGTTAATCATATTAGAAACCATGAAAAAATGGGTTTTAGAAATATTTTATCATTGAATAACCTATGGAAAATGAATGAGTTTTACAAAAATAATTCAATCCTCATAATAAATCATCCAAATAATAAATAAGGAAACCATGGATCATATTACATGTAAATCATAATAATCATCAAGGGTATTTTTTGTTGATGAATCAAAATATCATTAAAACATTTTTGTGGAGAATAAAAAATTCCATTTTTAAATTACTAGTTTTAAATATAAAAATTTCGAAGACATTGTGGAAATATTTTTCATTGAGAATAACCATGGGAACTTGTAAAGGAATCTTAAACACATTAATAATCCATGATAGTCAGAAATTTCATTCATATATCATAAATAAAAAAATTCCTCCCATTATTTTGTATAAAAAGTCACAAAGAACCTAATTTAGAAAATAATAATAAGTCTAACTTCAATGAATTTTATAAAATGTCAAACATGGGTAAAAATTAATATAAAAAATCTAAGGAGAATAGTAAAAACATAGTTTAAAACTTATTTAGAAAACATGGATAGGGAAGAAAATGGGTTTTCGATTGAAGAGTGAAAGAAAGATTATTTTCCTTAAAAAATTCAATTTTTCGGTATGTTTAGTGTATGAGGTGAGAAAAATGAAATGAAAAAATGTATTTTAATGAAATAAAAATTGGAGAATAAAATTCATGAGTATATTGAGAGGTTGATTGAAATATTTATTTATCTAAACTTAATAATAAACAATCCTACTAAATAATGTGATTTCAACATAAAACCCCTTACATCTATTCTGAATTACATCATATTTGTTTTGAAGGAGATTGAGCCTCGACCAAAAACCAAGGGATAATTATTATAAAGGAAATGAATTACAATAGTTTGAAAGATAAAAACATATTAAAATCATTATTATGAAAATGAATTAAGTTAACAAGAACATCTTCAAGCTAGGTAATGTCTTGATTGAATCCCTTGTTTGTAATACCATCAGCAACCATGTTAGCTTCACGATATATATGAGTGATGATGTAGTTGATGTAGATATGAACATGAATGCAGTCCATCCAACGGGTAGTGATCAACCATGAAAGATGTATCAAACCATTCCAAACTTCTTGCACAATGGTGGTCAAGTCACTCTCAATCCATAGGTTTTTACCACCATGTAGTTTGGAAAAAAGACAGCTTGAATCATACCCATCATTTCAGCATTAAGTGAGGAAGAAATACCACAACTACCATAGATGAAACCAACGATCTGACCAATATGATTCCTGAAGATGGTGCCAAAACTCGGAGGGACTGTATTGACTTTGAAGCACCATCCTCATTAAACTTAATCCATCCTGGAAGAGGGGCATGACAGAAGACATAAAAAGTAAGGTGAGGTTGGCAATAGTTTCTAGCAATACATAATCTTCGAAGGATGCCAATGTCCTGCACCGTGTTGTTGCAGTGATCCTTTAAGATCAAAGAGGGTTCACTAATGGAAATGAGAATCTATGTTCATATTGTATTAAGACTGGGAGAGCATTTATTATGAATAATAGTGTTTCTATCATACCATATCATGTGGTGATGTTTAGTGATAGCTGTAAGGAGAATGTTTTTAATTTGCTAAGAACTATTTATATTTTCACATCTCTTTAATTTAGATTTTATAGAGTCATGCATCCACCACCTACAATAAAAAATGTCAAAAATATAATTCCAAATAGCATAAGTAGTGGAACAATAAATAAAAGGATGATTACCATCTTCTCTGTGTTGATTGCAGAGAATGCATTTAGAACAGAGTTGAAAACCAAACGATGGAAGACGATCATCAATGGGTAGTCTCTTATGGTAAAGCTACCAAATAAGAGTAAATATTGAGGGTTTAATCCATGGTTTATAAAAAAGTATTAACCACACAAAATCACTTTCAGAGTTACCAAAAACGGGGCTGTAAAAGTTTTTGTAATTAAGCATTCCATTGTGAGTAGGTTCCAAAATTAAGAAATCTACAGTGTTAGAGAAGGGAAAGGGGTCAATGACAGTTATAATGTTATTACTAAGAGAATAATATTGATAATTAAGAACATATATGATATATAGGTTGGTGTTCTCAAGGATTTGGTCAAGGGAAACCCTAGAAATTAGAGGAGTGCCATCCCAGTTATCCAACCAGATGTTCATTGAAGAGTTTCTAGAGACCATCCACCTACAGTTATTCCTAATGGCAAAAAAGAACTGTTTTATGGATGGCCAGATTTAAGAGTCAAGAAATATAGAGTTTCATTTATTATGTTTCTAAAGAAATCTATTTTTACGTATTTATATATATATATATATATATATATATTAATATTCATCCTTAAAATTTTGGGATAGTAAAATAAATTACACAATTCATGGATAAGGTAAGTCACACATACAAATGAACAGTAATTTAATTTTTTAAAAGGATGTTACAAAATATAGGTAAATATTAATTAAAAATTTCATGATAATTATTATATCACGAATATAATATATATTATTTAATTTCATCCTCATTACCATCCATGTAAAATATAAATAAAAATGAATCACATCGCTTTGTAGAGGTGTTAGTCCACACATACGAACGAATGATGTTATCATATATCAAATAATTGTTTTGTAAGAAGGATGAAATTATATTATCATTATATATGTATAATTTTGTGATAAATATCATATATATATATATATAACCCATAATAATACCCATCAATAAAATATAGTGATGAAAAATTAATTTTATCGCAACATGGAGATGATAAGTGGTACATACACACATGTGATACTTTCACTTCCCATTTGATAGAAAAGAGGGTGTATAAGGGTGTTTTCATAATCATAATAAATTTTAAATACATTTAAAATAGTAAATTTATTATTTTATTATGAATATGAGATACTTATAGGAGGTAAAATAAAAATATAAAAGAAAGTGATCAGTTGAGACGATTACATCTTTTTCGAAAAGAATCCGTTAAATTTATTCTAAAGGGAACTAAGGATGGTATTTTGGAAATACTAGAACCTATATAATGTTTTTAGGGATGTGGAGAAGATAAATATGAAGAGGATGGTCAATCAATAAGGGTTAAAGTAGTGTGAAAAAGAGAATGTAGGGGTGAATTTTTAAAATATAGGGGAGGGGAACTCTTGAAATTTTATAAAATATTAAATTAATAAAATTTAATTTTGATATCCAAATAGATAAAAATTTATAATATATGAATATAATACAATTATTATTCTAAAGAATCTCATCCAATAAAATTTGAAAATGTTTGAATCAATTTTTTTCTGTTATCATTCAGTTTTAACCCCCCGTTAACCATTTTGACAATTAACATAATATTAATGTTTTCTACCATTTAAGGGATAATAATGTTACAATAAAATGAATAAATATCCATAAATATACTATGGTTGATTTTTATAACTATATTCAATTCATTTGGATAAATATAATATTTTTTTATATCATTTAATAAAATATTATTTTCTTCAAAATATCAGTAATGCCCTTTTAACACTATTCATTTAATTTAACATTAAATACATCCTGGGAAAGGAGGATTTTGAATAAAATGATTTAAAAGATCCATAAAATATCTTATATATATATAATTTATCTAATACATTATATCATTTAATGTAAACAAATTTTAATATTTTTAAAATAATTTACTTTTTAGGTTAATTAAATATATATTATACTAGCAACAGACAATAATTTAAGTTATTTATATAATTTTTAAAAGTTATAAATAAATTTATATTATGAATATAATATCACTATGCTCAAAATGGACATTTATTTTTGTTTATAACTTTATTTTCTCTCTATGTGGATCAATAAGAGATATTAAAAACAAAGAGAGAAATTTTATTAACAAATTTTATTTAAATAATATATAAGTCATTTTCATTGATAAGTGTCTATTAAACTAATAAATTTTGAGAAAAATGTGATCAATGTAGTATTAAATTCATAAAATAAGAATTATGATGAAAAGTTATGGCTTTACTAGTTATTTGTAACCTACATTATCCCAATTTACCCTTCATTATAGCGATAAATTTTACCACAATTAATATTCATATTTTTCAATAATAATCAGGAAATTTTTACCAAATTTGATCATCCTGATTATAAATATGTATTTAATTTTATATAATTTAAGACCTATAAATGGCTATAGGTAATTTTAAATTAGGTTCACACAATGAAACAAAAACATCCTTATTGAAAAACACATTTTTAAGTATAAAACTAAACTCATTATTTTCGTATGCATAATAAAAAAATTATCAGGATGTCCAAAAATTATATTTAATATATAATATATAAATTAAATTAATATCCTTACATTATAGTGATAATGTTATTTTACTATGATAAAAATATATTGTGCACATAAAATAAATTTTTCAGAAAAAAAACTCCCTTAGTTTCAGATATTTTTTTTTAATTTTAAATTAATTGATTATTAATGAATTTATATTATATGTGTGAAAAAATAAATTTTTACAATGTAGTTAGTAATTTTCATACCCTCCAATAAAACAAATAGGTGATAATAATATTTTAATAGTATATCATAGTTCATCTAAACATGTTGTTGACTGTAACACAAGATATTAGTGTGATTAAATTTTTTTGAAACAAAATATTTCTTAAAATATCAGGATTTCACATTATCCCCATTTCAAAAAAGTTCTCCCCCAAAATTTTGTAACTCTAATAAAAAAAATTCGGAAACTTCTACCTCGTCATATCCTCAGGTTCCCATGAATCTTCTTTAATGGGTGGATTCACCATAAAACCTGACTTTATGTGTTGTTTTTTATCATAGAACATTCTCAATATGATATAGAACATCCACTGGTTGTTTCTTATATAAATGATATTGTTCCATTGGTAAGACCTATGATTTTATTACACATGTAATACTTTATATGTACTTTATCTGGAGAGATTCATTTAATATAACATGATCTTGATATAAATTTAGTGGTAGTTCCAACCGATAAGATACCATCCTAATAAAGAGATGAATTTGAATGGACCAGTACACCTGGAGATTAAATTGAACTTCTATAAAAATATAATCATCATCTTAGAGTTATATATTCATATGTATACCTTGTCACCTAGTTCAAACTCTAGATATTTTTTATGATTGCAATCCAGACATGTTTTTTTTGAATCTGACCTGCTCTTATGTGATAATGAATGGATATAACCTTCTCAACCATATCCTAAGATAGATCCAGTCCCCAATGATTTATTTCTAAAATTCATTCCAAAAAATGGGTTTATGTAATTCTAACCATATAGGGATTCATATGAAGCCATCTAAATGTTTAACTAAAAGTTATTATTGTAAGAAAATTACACCAAAGGAATGTGTTTATACCAACAAACTTTAAAATCCATAGATAATTCTCTCAACATTTTTTATATAGATTTAAGGGTCCTCTTAGACTAAACATCTATCTATGGATGATAATTAGTGTTGAATCTTATCTATGTACCCAAATATTACTGAATAATTCTCCAGAAATTGAGGGAAGCCTTGGATTCTCATTAAATACAATTAATAGTGGTAAAAAAACGAAATCTAATCACTTCTTTAATTAATAACTATTTATGTTGATTAAGGGAGGAATATTCTCTAATGGAAATTAAGTATACTATCTTCATAAGGAGATAAACAAAAACCCATATAGTATTATTTTGTTTAGTGTTTTTTGAGGGAGTTTAATGACAAAATCCATGGTCATGTTTCCCCATTTCCATTCTGGTATGGGTAATGGTTGTAACATCCCCTTACACTTTTGTATTACAACCATAACATGTAGACATACCATGCATAGAGAAACATACACTTCAATGTCTATCTTCATTCCATCACACCAAAAATACTCTTTTAAAATCTATATACATCTTTGTACTTCCAGGATGAATAGAGAATGAAAAACTATGAGGTTCAACTAATAGATCATTCATCAAATCTGGAACTAAAGGAATGCATGCATGGTTCATGAACCTTATTATTCAATTTTTATAAGAGTTAAATTTGGGAACATTTCTCACCTTATTTTGTATCTTTACATATTCCATCTATGCCCCTTTGATCTTCACCTGGATAGATGGTTGAACACTAATTTGAGAAAGAAAATATTTATCCCCTTCCTTTAATATTTAAATATCCATCCTTTGAATTTTATGAAATATTTCTTTTTTTTGATACTCATCATTGATAGGATAGAATGGTCCTTTCAACTGAGAGCATCTCCCACCTTTTTATCTTTCCATGGGTGGTAATTTACATACCAGAAAAAATATTTAATTAGTCCCATCCATAGTTTTTGGATCATGTTCATCTATTTTTGATTGAAAATGTAATTTAAACGTTTTTATCTATATATATGGAACATGTATCTCTATAGAGATAATGTGTCCATATCTTTAATATAAAAATCCTGTAACTAACTAAAAATCACGAGTTGGATAATTTTTCTAATGGAACTTCAATTTTTCTGTGGAATATGATATAACCATATCCATCTACATGAGAATGAATACCAATACATTATTTTACGTATCACTATAGATTATAACCCCTTATCCACTCTATATTAGTGTAAGAACATGTCCACTAACCAACCTTCACTTCACTTACATAAAATATTCCCCACATTCATCTATTTAAAGAAACTTGTCTCCCTTACAATTTAACATGGTGAGTGGATTTAATAGCCATGAAATTTTCTCCACAAAGTAATGAAAATATCCATAAATACCTAGAAAATTGTGGATCTCAGTCATAGTGGTTGGTTATCAAAAATTTTTAGCAACATTTTCATTGAAATGTTAAATGATATACGCTCACATGAGATTATATGAAGCAATAATGAAACTTTCTAAAGCCAAAATTCATAATTGAAAAATTTTACATAAATATTCTCCTTTCTCAAGGTCTTCAGAAAATCCTTATGTGATCTTCATGCCTTCCTTGATCATTGATTAAATTATAATATCATCTATAAATACTACCACAAACTATTAAAGGTATTCTGTAATGACACTATTCATTAAATCTATAAAAATTATGGTGGTATTAATAATAAAAAATTTCATCCCTATTAATTCATAGTGTTTATACCTTGTATAAGATGTTTTTTAGGGTATATCTTCCTTCTTGACCCTCAATTGATGATATCCATGATGCAGACCAATCATGTAATTCTATTGACATTGCAAAAGTTGATCATATAATTAATCAATGTTGGGTGGATGATACCATTTCATGATTGTGATCCTGTTAATATCCCTATAATAAATGTAGGTTCTCAATTATCAATCCTTATTATTAATCAATAGAACATGTTTACCCCAAGGTGATGCACTTGGACAAATGAATCACTTGTCAATATTCTCTTAGAGTTTCTTCTTCAATTATTTCCACTCAATTTGGGCCATTCTTTATAGTGTCTTATAAATAGGTGTAGCACCGGGTTTCATTTCTATCAAGGAATAAAATTTATTATTTTGTGGAATTATAGAAAATTATATCATAAAGACATCAAAAATCTCTTGAGATATAAAAATATCTTCATTGTGGAGTTTCTCCCATGGGTTTCCTCTCCCCAACTCATCAAAGGACACCCCTCTCCTCAAATTTTCACACTTCCAAACCCATTTTTATTTCATAAAAAATAAAAAAATATCTAATTTAGTTGTCTATACACATCCAATATTATGTAGTGTTTCTAGTAACACCTCATAATAAGTATTTATTTACAAAACTAGAGAGTCTATCCAAAGAAGAGGTTAAATTAATAAATATGGATTTTTGTTTTATTGCCATTTCAACCTCCTTCAAATAATATTAAAATAATATAATTTAGTGACAAAATTATACCCTATATACTGATATTTTATTATTTTAATGTAATAAACCAAATCTATATCCACTTCCATCAAATTGGAAATGAAAATCTCGATCGTGTGTATGACAAACTACCACCTCACAAACCAATGTAATTCATTTTCTATCACCACCTTTCTAGGATTAATGTAATGATTCATTTAACATATTTATATAATTTTTATGACATTATTATACCTATATAATTGTTATATTACATATAAATTATTACTTTAAATTTGTGGGGGAGGCGATAATATCACTCTTATGCATGGAAGTCTACTTCTAAACGAAATAACGTGATTCATTGTTTTTATTTTTATTCAAATGGAAGGAATTAAGGTTAAAATTATTGAAAATATGGGATGTTTCTGAATGGAAAATTATTTTAGAAGCTTAATATCACACATAATTTCTTAACAACCAATTGTTTGGAAAACAATAACGCTGCTCATGCATATGTGTGGACTTCCTCCTTCATGTAGAAATGTGAAATATTTTTCATTTTATTTTATCATGGATGGTAATAAGGATGTATTTGATTAATATAAATAATATATATATAAAAATAATGATTCTATAAGGGATAATTAATATTTATTTCCTTTTTTTACATCCATCTGGAAATGATCATTTACATTTTTGAGATTATGGAACCACAATCAATGAATAAAGCCAAATTTACCAAACCAAAGCATACATGAAAAACAAAGCAATCATCACACATAACAATGATTTTGACAAATAATTGTCAATAAAATGGTGATAAACACTATAAGTAAATCATATGTGGAATTATATATATGATTTTTGTTATATAATATATTTATAATAATACTAAATTTATTATACCATAGGTTTGAACATGAGAAAAGAAAGTCATACCTAAGTTAATTTTTTCTCGTCTCAAACTTACTTCCCTCATAAATATTTCATATTCAACAATTATTTATTTTGTGAATTGTATATATTGACCCTTTGGATAATTTATAACATGAACATATTCATCTTCATGTTATGTAAAGTTTCATTCAAACTTATTTCTTTTATGGGGCTTATAATTCAGATGTTACCATAGTGGTAAGGGTGTATTTCATAGTATCATCTTTATTCGATATTGTTTACGATTAAGTATACCTAGGTGGAATTATTTGATATTTATATGTTAAGACTAATATATATTATTTTTTGGTTATTCCTGAAATTTTCATATAATATTACCGTATTCCATCTCTTTGGTACTTAGAGAAATATAAAATTTTTTTAACGAAAATCAGAGTTTATTTCCCTCTTCGATCAGAAATCCATTTTTATCTCAAATCCATCTTTTAAAAATATTTTTTCAAAAAATAATTAGAAATTATATAAATGATTTATTAAATAGATTTTTGGATTTGAAAATATTTCATGAACCCAAAAATTCCATTTTTTCTTAAATTGAGTATACGACCCCCATGGAAACTTCTATTGATGGGGAGTAGTTTGCACGAAAATTTGTAGTGGTTCACACAAAAAAGACGTTCAACATGAGAAGGTCATATTCACCAAAGGTTACACATGATATAAATGTTCCAAAGATACTCTCAAAGATTTATATGATAGACAAGGTATATGAACACAAAAGTGGAGTGTTGCACAAAAAATATCATTTGCATGAACAACCAGTTGTACGAGAATGGATTCATAAACTCCACATGTTTCATGGTAAAGCTCCATCAGAAAATTCTTGGGAAGTTCTAAATCCTATTATGTGCTCCAATGATGTTGTTTGACATCAACCACTATTTAGGACTACATAGAAAACCTCTCCCACAATTTGGGTATGGATCTCCCAAAGATGAAGCCATGATATCACTCATTAAAACCTCTCTTCTGTGAGATTGTGAAACACCAGAATACCATGAAAATAAAAGGTAGATAACTTGAATTACTAACATCCCATGGGCCCCAACATGTCTTGGTATATGGTTGAGAGTTCATGTACATCACCCCATAATGATGATTATATTCTCACAAAAGAAACAACCTTTTTGAAACCCTGATCTGAGCACAAAACCAAATCATGCGTGCACCCATGCCCCCAAAATCCATGTTCTAAACTTTTTATAGATCCCATAGAGGAAAAAAATCTATTTTCATGTAATATAATAATGTTTTGTGAAATAATGTTCTGGCCCCTAACCCCTTCCTCCATATTCTTCAAGTGTATCTTGGATTATTACCCTACATTTTAGTCCTATGAATGGGTACCCTAAAGTCTCTTGATCCTAATAATATGCTCCCTTGTATTATGAATCCTAGTTTTTCACTCCACTATGAAAGTGTTTATGCCATGCTACACTAGATGTGTATGAGAAGTAGACACATAATCCCTATAGGTAGCATCACTAAGGGTAATTACTTACTTATCTCAGTAGAAATTTCATTTTATAGATCATAATATCACCTTCACATGGTACCCCTTTAGGTGTAAGGCCCATCTAAATATATTCTACATGATATAAAACTTTATAGATCTATATTCTAGTTTTATGACATTAAAATGAATGAAACATCCTTAACACATTTCATTAAATTGTAGCCTTACATAATTTTATGAACATAGGATTCCCCATGTATGATCATCATGGTATGCCACCTCCTCCAACTATGGGATAAAAATACTACACTGGGCATATTTTATGTATAAGTTCCACATCATCCTTCCTCTTTATGGGATGAACCACCTAACCCATGAAGCTTCTACACATTATCTTCTACCTAGGTTTTGATACTTGTTTAAAAATAGGGTGCATAGGAAATATCCCTATGGTTCAATCATTACAACCCCATGTGTGAATTATTCACCATTGGGGGGACACACTCCACCAACTCCACCAAACCTTAGAGTGTGAAATATTCCACCTTGGGGAAACACTCATCCAATTCCAATGTGTTAAATCTCCCCCCATGTGGAGAAACATAACCACCCAACCATATCCATAAGATGTTAATCATGTGACATCGTCTAGAATCCCTACCCCATATAATAAACATGGTATTCATGAGGTAAAAATCCGGTAAAGACTTATTCCCCTATAGTCAACTACCACATGTATGATATGAGATTCCTTAGGTTACATTCTTAAGATTTCTAAAAATGAGATTCCCCTATAAGTGGGAGACATTACAGGTTCCCAACCAACCCAGTGTCTAGAAAGGGAGAGACATTCCAAATAATACTACATCCTCTAATATAAGGTTTCTTAGATATTGAGATATAAGAAGTGTAATTAACCATCTTCTAGCTTGATATGTTATTGGGAATGAGTTTCACAAACATCACTTAAATATATGAGGGATACCCAGGCTAGGAGACCAGCTCCAAGGAGGAATCCATGGAAGGAGGGACTAGCATCCCATCAACACATTTGAATCAAGGAGAAGACATCAATAATTAAAGTGATGACAGAAACTTGCCTTAAGAAAGAGGTATTATGGGGTGAGTAATATGTTTCTCTATAAGGATGAGCTCCCCAGATAAAAAAGATTGAGAAATGAAAATGGTGATCTAAATATGAATTCATACTCTTGAACTATGGAGACTAGTATTAAATGGTGCCCCATAGGATTATAAGTTCCCCAGATGAAGATATTCAGTGACAGGTCCCCCAAAGAAAGTGGTGGACCCAACAATAAACTCTCCTACAACATTGGGTAGGTGACATTTGGAATCATCAGTATGGGACATCGGCAATATGGATCCATCCACTATCTCAAAAATAATGTATGATGTTGGGGAATTAGGAATCACATTCTCTATATATGTACTAATGGTTGAACTAACATTCCATATAGGATTAAAGTAATAGGAAACTTGTGTCCTTCACAAGTAGGTATAGGGGAAGGGGAAATGTTAGCATGGTAATCCCACACCACTATAATCATACCACGACATCCACCTAACCTTCAATTTCAAGGTAACCATACCCATCTCACCCTCTGAGCTCATTCACTGGAGGCTTATTGATTCCCTTGTTCACTAATAAGAGCAATAATGGGTTATTATCACTAGAGATATGTCCCATAAATATCTCAGGTCAGCAAAACCTCATCAAAACCACCACCCCTGAGGGCCGCACATGGGGGAAACCACCCCTATTCCAATAGTGAACCACTTCAATATCCTATCCCCTAAGTTCTATGATTTATCACTCCACTATTCAGAGGATATAGGGGAATTAAAGAATTTTATACAGTAAAAAAATATAGGGAGATACTTTGGATGTGTCTCACCATGTCTTTCCAACACCAACACTGATCAGTTCAATAGGTCGATGAGTGGGTTGACTTCTTCCCTCCTCTACTGGACCTCATCCAAAACACCTGACGTTGATTCCAGGGTGAGATCTAGAACATTTCCTGACAAGAGGAATATTTTTTATCTCTAGTGACCCATACCAAAACTATCATTTCCCATCACATCCCCAAAAATATGTTAATGGGGATATGTATTCTCCCACCTAGTATCCAGACACCAACCTTCTCAAAAGAAATCTGGGATGAATCCCTCAATCACTGGCACAACCACCTACTATTATGATCTCTCTCGTTAAATGCAATACCAATTCCTAGGTCCTCCCTGCACAATCACCATATAATGTAGAGGTCCTCCCCACACCATCACAAACCAATGTTTAGGTCCTCCATACACCATAACCAACCAATGGGGAGGTCTTCCCCGCACTATAACCAACCAATATAGATGTCCTCACCTCACCATAAATATCCAATATGGAGGTCCTCCCCACAGATTCACATACTCATGAGGAGTCTTTCCCCATACCATCATCAAAAAATGAAGAGGTCCTCCATGAACTACCACTAACCAACATGAGGGTCCTCCCTATTCCAAATAGAGTCCCTAATATAGAGAACTATCTTGGGGAAGGAGGGTGAACATGCATCATGGTATCCATGACCATGACATAGGCCGAAACTCAACTAGGGAAAAAAGAGACTCTTAATAGATTTAACATAGTGAAGTAATGAATCATCAGATGTGGGACTCTAGGAAGCATCATGTCATCATCAATATACCAGACTCATAAGGGACACATGACTCAATGAGGAAACCATCATCTCTATTGTGAAAGCATTGGGTAGAATCCCATCAAATGAGTCTAGAGTTCCCAAAAGTGGAATTCCACAAAGTCCTTAAATCCCACCTAATATACCTAAAGGTGGACGAAGTTATATCATCCTTATAAGGAATTCATTGTGAAACTATATCCATCACTGTATGTTTCCCTCTTCTCTACCTCTAGGCCAGAGGATGTAGAGATTTCAATGTATGTGTTGTCCCCAGAAAATGATTGTGGGAGCTCTAATGATCCCCAAATGTGTATTTCATCCCTACCACATGAGGATATGGTTACACCCCATCAAACATGGATATGATCCTAAAGCTATATCCACCTCTATGTGATAGCCCAACATGTAGTGAATATTTGAACCATGTGGCGCCATCTCTCCCAGTAGAGAAACTTAAAATAAGGTTTTTTTCTGTGACTACATGCTTATATCAACCCATTCCAATTGATTTATAGGACGAACAAGAGTAGAAACCTTCCATTGGTAGTAAAAAGGGAGAAATATGGGATATTTGGTGGATGGAAAACTATATTTCATATTTTGACAACTCGTAGCTCTATGTTTTTTCATCCTGGAGTCCCTCACAAAGTACAAGGAAGTTATTTTCCCAAAATATCTAGGAAATGCCTCCCTGCATTCGAGAATGTTATTTGAATTACTAAGGAATCCATGATCACCTCAATACCATTCACCAATAGTGAAAGAATATTGAGATAATGATACTTCTAGTAGCTGAGCATCCAATGAAAAATGGATACAACCAGACTCACTGAAAACCTACTTTAAAAACCTCACTATGATTTTTTATGTCATGGAAATGGATTCTATGTATATGAAGATTAGTGGATGTGGATAGAATGATACCATCAATTTCATCCTTATCCTACTACATCAATGGGAAATTCAATCCAAACGATCATATAATAATGAAGGTTCCACTACGACTATTGAAACTATGAATTTGTTCACCATATAACCACAATAGGATCATAGGAACAAAGCTATTGGAATAGAGAATGATAGAGAAAACATGCCTTAAGGGAAGAAACTGTACCAGTAAGACCCCTCGCTAGGCCTCCACACTCATAAGTAGAGATAAGTACAAGGCCTTATTAGTCCCCCTAAAAAGACATTATTTCCTTCATGTTGGTACATTGAAAAATCCAAGGGATATTCCAATCCCACCCACCCATTTTAGGTTTCTTCAAAAGATGATATGGGTCCTGGGATATCCATGTTTCTCCTGGAGATTGAGGAATATAAGAGTCTTTTAGTCGAGCTTATTGATGAGTAACACCTAGACCATGAAAATATCAAATGGGACTCTATATATCATTCAATGGGGAACCCATTAGTCCTTTTCTAAGCACCCATTTTTAAATTTGTTGGACCTATGCACCCGATTAAGGAAGTTGCATGGGGATACAAAAAATGATTGAGATATGAGTGACCTAACCTACCTGAGTAGCATGATCATCCACCTCAAGATCAATAAAATGTTTCTCATCAAGTATATGAGATCATGAATGCATTGGTTGACTCAAACCATTAATAAGATGATATGATAGACAATCTCTTAATCTATGTCAAGGCACTAAAAATACGACATGTGGTAGTTCATCCAGATAGAATGTTAGTCCCAGCTTTGTTGGACCATTTTTGAGTGTCCCCAAATTTTGATAATCCTATCTTCCACCAATTTAATGGGATAGGTGACCCGCTACAACATTTTCCCCATTTCTCTTCAAGGTGTAGTTCAATGTTGGGAACACTAGAATAATAAGAGGCCACTAGGATCTGATTCTTTATCTAATGTTTGGAAGGACCAACATTAATATAGTAAATATGGACTCCCATTGGGTTTGTTTCTTATAGGGAGGGCTTCTATAGACCATTGCTTTACCAGTTTATCTCCATGCCACACTAGAAAAACATTGACGACCTATTCAAATGAAAATGGAGTCCAAATGAAAGAGTCACTGAATTGATTTCATGATGGAAATGACTAATTTAATAACATGACCTACCACTGACCTATGAAAATATAATTACAATGTGTGTGGATAATGTCATGAATGAGATATTCCTTATGCTCCTCTCCCTAAAATAATAGTGTGAATTTCAAGAGTTATCTGAAAAAGATCAATGTCTGGAAGAAGTATTGTAGAGGAATAAACAAAAGTGACACCCACTGCACCTTCAAACTCCCATGAGAAAGATTGAAAAATCATAAACAATTGACACTATAAATTTAGAGGTTCTCAAGATAATATGCCTACTAGACCCTTTACTAGATGAGGCTCGCAGAGGGAAGCCCCACCTGGCACAACTTCAGCAATTGGAACTTCCTCAAAATAAAAATGTGTCCCCAACCAACCATTGAGGCTAGGAACCAAGGATTCCTTTTGTAGAAATTATGAATTACAACTATTCATTTAGGAATTCATAAGTAACATTATATTTAATATGTTCCATAGAAAAGGTATTCCTAATTTTATGAAATATAATAAATCCCAAGATACCCAACTCACTATCCAGATAGACCATTTCATATGTCATATGATCCTAAAAACATCATAAAACAATGATTTGTATTATAATATTGTATCTAGGAAAAATTTGATCAAATATTAGTCAAATTGGGTGACCTTCCATCATAGGTGACACTTTTATCCACTGAACCTTACACTAACATCGAATATTTCAACATGTGGTAATAGTTACCTTACCATGGGATGAAAATGTATGATGAACAGTTGGTTCATAAGGAAATCATTCATTCCTATAGTATTATTTTTTCCTCATTGGTAAATATAAAACTTCTTATGGAATACATGACTTCTATGACCACTACCTTTACATACACTTTGTAGCATCCTAAGTCTTGGATTAATACACATTTATTGAGTAAGGGAAATCATATTATTCCACTAGTGCTGATTTTAGCTTTCACCCTTGGTGAATTTATGCCACATGAGTTAGGAGATGTTACTAAGGCATGCCTATCCCTGGATTATTCCACTGATGATGAGAAGAAGTACCCCTCCATGAATACTACTAAAATAGTACAACACTTCATAATGCTTGACAGTGAGGAATGCTTAGTGAACCCCTTGGGAACATCCAGATGACATCATCAAAGGAGAGGTAGAGGACATTCTGGTAGAAAGAATTGTCATATAAATTAATCAAATTATTCCATTAATCATATTGAGACCAGAAATCAATCCTTATACAAGGATCAATAAGATTGTCCCTCCCAACCCACATCGTCATATACACCTCTACAGCTGACTGTTTTAATTGACCATGAACATAAAAAAGTGCATCACAATTATATGCATCTAGCTAGGGACTAATCCTAGCAGAATAGTACCCAGTTTATAGTTATTCTGATCTGACCATCTATCTAGTTAAATAATATTTCTAGTACTAAATGGCGCCTATCAGTTCAACCAATGACATCCTCTATGCTTCCTACCACGGAACGACCCTCCGTGGGAAAAAATACACCCTATCAAAAAAATATTATATGCTAAATAACCTCACTTGCATACATGTGATAATTTTCATTCTTGAGGATCTTTTCTTATCATGGAAAATTCAAAAGTCCCAAACCTAAGATTTAAACATCCCCCTTCCATTGGAGACGGAGGTAGCTCCCCTTATGTACGAGCACATAGAAGATTACTAGAAAGTGGAATACCAAGATATTATATCATTTTATAGTGAAGACAAGGGTGACACCATTTAGGGTCACATATTTCAACTTTATATCATAAGTCAGTTCAATGATGTGTAAATTATCAAATTCTTAGTAGATACAGGATCAGTGATTAACCACATACCAATTTAGATTATCTATAAGATAAGGTGTACAAAAGAATATATTACTCCCTCCAACTCTAAAATTAGAAGTTATCATAAGATTCGGTAGAAAACAAGTGTAAAATTTTAGTTGAAGACTAGATTCGATGGTATGGTATCAAGAACCGAATTTTTGGAAGTCTAAGAAGATGTTACCTATAACATGCTATTTGGAAGACCATGTTTTCATTTTCATGGAAGAGTACACTCTTCATACCACTAGTGACACAAATACTCCCATAATAGTTGAGTAGGGGTTCTCCTAGGTGATGCATACCCATTGGGCTCATGTGTGGCCCTGTACCTGGAAGCTAGTTACTACAAAAGATAAGTAAAGAAGGTTCCACCCGATGGGGTTGAGTGAATCAATGACCCTAAAGAAATGAAAACCTCTAAAATCTATCCAGGGGTAGACATGAAAGATTGATTTTCCCCCCAATTCTTCATTTGGGGCCCACGTATCCATACCTTGGGAGATGTTTTGTCAACACCAAGAAAAAGGGGAAGTCATAGATAACCACATCCTCCTATAGTGTACATGTGATAATGATACTGGAAGACCATACTCCAATGAAGTATAGACAAGTTTACCCCATGGACAGTCCACATCAATCTTACATGTTCCACAAAGTTGGGATGACATGATGAAGGTCAAATCATTTATATTTCATTGATATCATGAGTGGATCTCACGACTATGAAATGAATAGAATTGGCTCAACAAATTCTATCTCCATAGTCTCAGTAGAGTGGGTACCCCTGGGTAAGGATTTTGTATTTGTTTGAGTGGAATATGGGGACCAACCATAGAAAAAAATTCAAGAAGAACCACCACCTCCTTTTAATCCCCATATCATAGATGATAGAGAGGATTGGGAAGATGCTCCTCTTTAATTGAAGTGGGTGTTTCCACTACTATTTATGAGTTAACCTAGGTGAACCTTTGTACTAGGGATGATTTTAGGCTAACACCAATTAGTACCACCACATATTCAGAGGGTAAAAAAGAATATGTATAATTATGGAGATAACACCATGATGAATTCAACTAGATCTACGATGAAATGACATGGATAGACCCACAGGTTTTCGTTCATCGCCTAGGCTTCCTAGTGAGTCATCATGGGTTTAAAAACATCCTAGAAAGATCACCCCTATCATGGTCCTATTGTTGAGGAAGATGTTGGCAAGATTATTAAGGCCACCTTTTAAAAGATGTCTAGTTCCCAATGTAGCTATCCAAAATTGTTCCAGTCAGGAAGAGGAATGGGAATATAAGAGTCGATGATGACTTCTAGGAACTCAAAATATATTGTATAAAGTATGATTTTACCATTACCATGAAATAGTTTTTGATTGATTCTTCAAATGGGTTCTAGGACCCATCCTTCATGGAAAAATATTCTGGGTAAAATCAGACTCTAATGGCCTCTGAGGATGGGGATTCCACTGCCTTCAGGACACCACAAGGTACTTTTTTCTATCAAGTGATGAATTTGGCCTTAAATAATGTTGGATCCACTTAATAAAAGGTCATGTACCAAATTTTTAACCCAATTATTAGGAAAATAATGGAATTTTATTTGGATTATCTAGTGGTGAAATCATTCCATTTTCAAGACCACCTTAGATATCTTGAGAAAGTATCCGACTTCCTCTAAGTCTGACACTTTAAGATGAACCCCGAAAGAGTGCATTCGATGTTACCTCTTGAAAATTTCTTGGCATTGTCATAATAAAAAAAGGAATCAAGATTTACCCCAAAAAAATCCAGTATTTCATTTAAATTACTCCATTAAGAAATATTCAGTAGTTGTGAGGCCTCCAAGGAATATAGTCTATATATGCTAGTTTAATGAAAATATGGCTATAAAGTGTAATACCTTATTGAGGATCATGAAAAAAGGAACTATTTACCAGTAAGATGAAGAATTCCAAAACAAATTTGAAGATATTAATATATAACTACTATAGCCTCCAGTTATAATTCCACCCACATCAAGAAATCCTTTGGCCCTTTATGTGAAATCCCTAGAATAGTCCATTGGTGCCCTTATAGCATATAAAGACAATGGTGATAGGGAAAATAGATTATACTATCTCTACAGTTGGATCCCTGACAAGGATACTTGATACTTCTCCATAGAGAATTGTTTTATCACAATAATTTTTGTAGTGTAGGAGTATCAAAATAACTTACAATTACATGAGAGATATTTGGAGTTCTGAGTATAAAAGCTAAAGTATATCCTCAATCAGAATGTTAGGATAGGATGATTGGCATGATGGGTAGTAATCCTCTCGCAGTTTGATATCAGGTTTTTCTTGAAAAAGGCTGTTAAGGTCTAGGCACCTGTAGACTTCCTTGATGCACATTCATCCCATGAATAACTCCTATTGGATATTGATTTCATAGATAAATATATTGTTTTAGTGAATTAGACTGTACCATGTTGGAAAATGAATTTCAATGGTTCCACCAGAGCATGTCGGGTAGAAAGCTCAAAAACCCTAAACATAGTAGGGTAGGACCATGCATCATCTTCACAAACCAACATAGGAAATTTTTTTATAATATTTCCTCTTATAAGAAGTATATTACAATAATTATCCAGAGAATCGATATCTCATTATTTGTCCCAATTCCCCCCCCCCCCCTTGAGATTAATTTCCCCCTGTTTATAAGTGAAGGGAGACTCTAAGTTAGTCATACAGATGATCATAGATGGATACATTGTCATAAACCATGTGATACTACCCTTATAACTACGTAAATATCAGATGATTTCCTAGTTTCATTCCCAAAAGATGGTGACTCATGTTCCTCGATCGTAGAATGCAATAGTCAATGCTATGGAAATCCAATCTTCATCTCTTAAAGAACCTGAATAGGATACCCCGATCATTCTTGGGGATCATGGGAGGGTCTTCATCCATGACCCCTCCTCCAGGACCTCTCCCTCGGGATTCATGGATGGGGTGACTCCAACTTCTGGGAATGCAACTGGGGGGCTGAAGTACAGGTTTTCCCAAGATGCCCAACCCCCCAACCTGTCCTTCAGGGAAGCTAGCCTCACCCCCATTTATCAGGACAATTCTTCTCCCCACCATGGAAGCTACCTTTAGTAACATTTATCTAGTTGGGTCCGCTGACATATTCACCTTCTCGGCCTCCTTAGATGGGAGGTTCTCAGACAAGGTATACAGAAGGTCCATGCACATGTGGACGGTTTCCAACCCCTGGGGTATGATCCTGTGGTGCATGTTCATCCCAACCAAATACAACTTTCTTGTTTGGTAGGCTCGATCCATGGAAATCCCAACTGAGATGGCTATCAAGGAAAGAGGTATTTCAATCACGTTGAGATGTTCCTACTATCGTGACCCCTAGAAGGAGACCTCCCATCATCTTTTTTGTCCAGGGTGATTGGGCTAGGTGTGTATGGAGTTCCCTTGGTTAGCCCATCACTGTCTTAGGAGGCTTTGCGATGCAGAAGAAATTATTTTAGCACTTTTTCAGTAGATATATGAGAAAACCAGATGAATTAGGCCATTCCATCCAATTGGAAATGGGTTTTTTGAGAATTTGGCAGGCACACAATAGGGCGTGACACAATGATTTTCGTAGCTCTTCCCATGGACTGGTCTTCAAAACCAGATGCCTAATTTTTGATCTAGTTACACTAAACAATATGTGTGAGGAGGAACCTTCCCTTAAGAATTTCTATAGCATCACCCATCCCCCTCCCACCCACTACAGTCGAGGTCCTTGGTTAGATGAACTGCCCCTATTCATGGCTTTAAGAAGAAATCGGATGGCACCTCTAGCCAGTGAATTATGAGGGGAGGAAGAGCAGTCTGTGACCTGTCTGGTTCAGTTATCGGGGATTTCAATGCATTATTTGGGAATGGGGACACTTTTATTATAGAGGAAAGGGCCCTTCTTACCTAGCTGGAGCTCTGCAATTCACATAACATACCCCTCACTCTAGTAGAGACTGACTCCAGAATAATCTGGATCTCCCTTAAGGGAGTCTCCCTAACACCCTGGAACATTTCTTATATCATCTATATGTTTAGACCTATTCTCCTATAAAACAATGATAATCTTCATACATGGCATGAGGGAAATCGGCTGGCGACTTTATGATCTTTAGATCATCCCATTATCCTCCCCTTGTGGTGTATAGTTCTACCAGTTCCCTCCCCTTGGGCGGCATGGAGGTGGTTCTAGGGGATTCCATTAGCCTTCACTTTTTCATACCCCTATGATCTCCTTCTCATGTGTTTTCTTTTTATTTCACATGAATAATAATATTCTACTAGGTATAGGTAAATTAGTTGCCTTCTGGTTCCTTTGAATCTTCAAATCCCCCCAAAATAGGGGAAACACCTGATTGGATGTCTCCCTCTTTCTAGTATATCCAATATCGAATTAAACAAATAAAATGATCCAAATATGAGTTATTGTTCCAACATTAAAGACAGTTTACCCTCCAAAGGGGGCACGACCTTGAGAAAACCATCTAGAGGTGTGGGTTTGAGGTAATTACCCTCCATTTTATCTGAGTCAATTAGATATCATAGGTTATAAAGGTGGTCCATTGTAGAACATGTATTTCCATCAAACAGGATTGTATCTCTCACACAAAATTAATAGGTTGGGCTACTTTTTTCCCATTATAGTTAACTACTTCATTTTGTTTACCAAGAGGTTCAAAGCATGTCATATTTATGCCAAATTTGTGTATCAACCACCATAGCTTATCCAAAATACACAAAAATCTTCTTCCTCTATAGCATAGGGACTCAATGTTGTTAGACCCTACCTAGAAGAAATAAAAAAATAGTAAAAATTCATTTTTACCAAAACTCTATTCTTTTCCATTTGGGAATAATCGACTCCCCTTGTAAAATTCAAAACACATGCTGTGATGGATATTGTGAGCTCTAACATGTTCAATCAGTTTGGGGTGTGTTTTTGACACTTTATCTTGTGTGCGGCCACCACGGTCATTTTATGTGATACATGAATCAGATTTCTATTTCCCCAAATTCCCACTTTCCAAATGTGGGAGACATTCACCACTTTGTATGGAGATGTATACTCCTCAATCAAAACTAGATGATGGGATGTCAGTTACTCCTTCCATGGATTCCTACTTGGCACTTGTTTCTTTGTTCAGGTCTCCCTCATCAATTTATGTCATGTTCATGAAACTCATTCTATGTGCCATCTCTTTATAGACACCAATTTATTATTCATCCTCTAACTAACCAAAAAAAGCCTTTCATTGAAGTAGATGGTAGTGTTGACAATTTCATGGAATTACTAGACACTTGGTTTTTTGGTAACATATATTTTTCCTCATTGGAGGGAATCTCTTGGAGTCATCCTGGGTTTTTATCCCAAGGAAACCTGTGTAAATCAAATGGTATCTAATGCTAAAGGAATATTTTCCAAGGCTATCACCTTAGGCATACCATGTTTAGCATGAGGTAGCTAATTACATAGTCACATATCTACCTAGGATTTCACCTCAAGCATCCCATGTTTATCATGAGGTAGATTTATGTGACACGTCATGAGTATAAAATTTTATAGAGATGGAATGAGACTGATTACAAAAACCCACATAGGTGGATCATGGATTTGCATCCCTAGGAGGGAACACCTAAAAGGATTACCATATGGATGGATCAGAACACCCTATAAGGATGACCTGGGAGGTGTGTCCCAAAAAGGGAATATTTTAAACCATGATGGTTGATCGGAACACCCAGGGATGAGGATTGGGGGTTGGGGGGTTACCCCTAGGTTGGGGCACTAAGGTTTACCATTGGTTTGGATTTAACCTCATGGAGATATTCTATGTACCCTCCTTTGGAGTCATGGATCAAAAACCATGCTGTTTTAGAATTTATGGATTACAATAGTGAGTATTACCATTTCAATAAGATTTATCTTAGTTGGATGGTGTGGGGATTATTCACGGAAGATTCCCAAATGGGTAGCCTGATATCACCAGGATGTGGTGGGCCGTGTAAAATCAGGATGGATTGTTGATGGAGTGGATGGATTTGATGGATTGTTGGGAAGAGTTTTCAGATTGAACCTCCGAGAGTCTTTATATATGTCCCAGGTAGTTGAGAATAAAATTCCATATAGTTTGGAATGGGGTATTGCAGAATTCACCTGAAAAGGAGGCATATATGGTTGGGAATTACACAAGGAAGCTTCCCAAAGGAGTTTTTATGGTTGGGGATTTTTTGTGGGAGATTCCTGGAAGCCACTATGAAGTTTAAATGATGTGAATGAGGCTTACACATGGATTTTTATCACCATATTTTATCATGTCAGGTTAGGAGGTCACCCCATGTGCATTGTGTGAGGTAAGATTACAGTTTAACATCATGTGAATGGACATAGTGTTTGGGGATTATGAATTGATCTTCTGGTCATGTCTTCCTCATTTCAGGTTATTAGGTCATAAAATGTTCATTTCATGGGGTAATATAATAGTTTAACTTCTCTTGAATGGATTTAGTGTGTAGGACTTATTCATTGAGCTACCCGTCATGTCTTCCTCATAGATGGTCTTGAGGGTATCCCATGCATTGCATGGGGTAAGATTATAGTTTAACATCATTTGAAAGTAAATAGTGTGAGGGGCTTCAGCATTGAGATTCCTATTTTCACGGAGGTTGGGGATTAAAGAAGATGTGCTGATAGGATCAGTAATTATGTGAAAGAGGGCTAACTCATGGAAGCTTCCCATGCCCTGCTAGGAGAACCAAGGATATTGTTTGGACATACATGTGGGAGTGGACTCAGAGGATGTGTGGTGATCATATAATGTTGATGACTCTTATAATTCATGAATGAGGAATTATATTCCTGAATAAAAGGGTAATATATTATTTAAAATCATGTATTGAGGACTATTGAATGTCATCTCATGATCACAACATGATGCATCTTATTTTTGACACATATGGAATCCTATTCTTGTGTGATATTGTATTATAAAGTATAATTTCATGTAGAGAGGACTATTAAGTTGAAGATATATAGAAATTACTGTTGTGGTTCATACGGATGAGTGACCCTTTCGGATTTAACAAAAAATAAGAGTTAATTGATGAGGTTTGAAGTGTTTATTGAGGAATTTTTTGAATGATGGTCATCGTGGAATACAAGTTAATAACCTCAACTCATGACATGAGAAAGAGAAAAGGGGGATTAGGTCAACTAAAGGTGATTCAAGGAGTGTGGAAGAGTATCTTGAATACTTAATTTCCATGGGTGGATGTTGTGGTTGCGTAATGGAGAAAGAAAAATGTTCTCGACCTAGCCTGGAAAGATTGTGGCGTGACTATCAAATTTTCATGGGGACCACAAATGGTTTCTAAAGGACTAGGACATAGGCCCTAGACCATGACCTAAATTTGATCCCTAAAGGGGGTGCAAGGGTGAAAATCCCCTAGTTCGGACCAACATGATCATGTTTGGGTACTATTTCGTGAAAGAATCAACAACTCAATAGTATTGTGTGGAAGAATGGGAATATCGGCCATTCTGCACACAAGAATGGGAAAATCGATATATTCATGTGAAAGATCCAACTATTTCACACAAGAAGGCTTGGGAACAAAATGGGATGTGCACACGAACATTGGGGCATGCTAGAACAATATTTTCACCCCCCGACTTGGGTTGAATTAAGTTGGGTGAGGATTACACAACTATATGCCCACTCTATGGAGGACCCATGGGGAAACATTAACACATGATCTCTTCCTTGATGGTTCCATTATTTCATGATGTCATGGAATAATAGTCTTACATGGAACAGAGTGGTGGTTCAACTTCTAAAGTATCACTATAAAGAACTAGGGGCAGCGTTCTACTTGTAGCTAAAATATTATAGAGTGGGTGTGCTTGATTTATATCATGGAATAGGTATTCTGTTCATCTTTTCCCTATCCATGGTGAATAATTATGCAAGGGTCCATTATATTTCATATTTTTGGTGAAAGAGTCTTGCGTGTGGATAAGGTTTCTTGCACATAATGTAGACATATTTGTGCATGAAGACTTTTTCATTTGAGTGGCCTGCATAAAGGGGAAAAAAAATTAGTCTTATTTTGTGTGTAAGTTCCTTTAATGTGGATTGGGTATACAAATATTAAATCATTCATGTGTTCATGATTTCATTTTTTGCGTACAACACTAAATTTTTGTGTTCATGGGACTTGGGTGCCCATTTGGATTTAGAGAAATATAAAGAAATTCACATCACATTTTATGTTCATCTCACTCACACAATATTAACGGTCTTGCTAACACATTTGGAAATATTTCACATGCTTCTGCAATTTGACCTAGAATTTCCCTATTGGGCCATTTTTAGTAGTTTGACCTCAAACCGCTATAACTTCTGATTTTTTATCATCATTTGAGATCTTTGAGTAGTCAAATAGAGTGTTTTGGATCAAGCTAGAATCTTGGATCAGGTTCATTGGGTTTGGTATCATTTGTGGATGCCTGTTTTTGGTTCCAAGAAATGACTCCCTCGGAATGGGGTCTAAAAAAGATGAGGGGGGAAAAAGAAAACCATGTTATAAGGGAAGTACCGAGTAAAGCACATACATGAGGGCCAACTATATCTCGATATCATTGAGGAAACAATCGAATAAATTTCTAAACCCACATGAATCATTATTAGTGTGGGAAACAAGATAAAATAAATAATAGCTCACCTATATTAGAGTGAAAAAGAGAAGAGGATGTTTTAGGATAGAAGTGAGACATTGAGCAGCATTGGGAGTGTCCTGAATATGAACCGCCGGTTGGTGAGGTAAATTTGTCACTGCCGACTTTCTTCTCTAGTGTACTCTAGAGCTCGAATGGGACAGCACTAGAAGAATTAAATTACACCCAAATTAATGGTAATGAGAAGATTTAATAAAAATACCCAAAATTTGGAAGACAATGGGAGTGGCATGGAAATTCAGGAACTCTACTGACCATGATTGAAACATAGTATTCGTACCATTAGCCTGGAATGAGGAAAAAACAACCATGTTCGGACCATTGACCATGTTCCAAACAAAGAACCTATCTCAGAATTTCGTCCACTTTCTTTCGTGGCATACTCCCAAAATGATAGATGAGAAACAATATTTCACAATACTTAGTCATTATGGGTTCACTTCATATGTGAACGAGGATGAGAATCCAAATAATGGGAACAGAAATAATGGTAATGGAGTGATGGAATGAATGAATGATTTCCAACACTCTTGGAATTATGTCACCTTGACATAGAGATGATCGAGAGTGGGTGTACCTATCTGAACAAGGGTCAAAACCATCTTCCACGGGTAGCATTATATCAGATGCTGATCAATGAATGAGGGACCATGATAGATGTGTTAGATTACCAACATTGAAGGAAGGGATCTTTTGAAAGAGACTAAGACTCAATGAAGTCTTACGCAATGCAAAAAGCAATGATAGATCCACAATTTTATGTCATATGGTTAGGTAATTGAACATGAATTTTAATGTTATACTATAAAGGCACAGAATTTTATGGTTTTGCAGCACATGATTAGGATGCATCTCAAATTTTAACATCATGTTACTAGGATATGGAGTGTGTTGGGATTATGTGAAGGTCTACACAACAATTCATCCTCATGTTACAACAAGATTTCATCTCATGTACATTGTATGGGGTAAATTTTTAGTTTTTCATCGAGCAAAGGAGGACGTAGTGAACATATGTGAATGATACATGTCCAAACACAAGAGTCGAGGGTGAAGGAGGAAAGTATGATGGAAGTCCCAACTCCAAAAATAGAGTCTTGGGGGGGGGGGGCACATACAATTTAAGGTCATGATGCATGGACTAGGAATACTAGTTTAAGATTATAGAGTTTGGACCTATTGAGAATAGTTTATGGTCATAATGCTTGGACTGAGGAGGTTTTTCTCAAACGAATGTTTGTGGAATTGAAAAGGTTACCCAACGTGAATGAAGGTTCCTAGGAGGAAACCTATCGATTCAACAAATGATGTCTTGATAACATGTAAATTGTTTAAAATCATAAAGATTCAACCATTACACATGGAAGGATAAAAGACTAGTTCCAGTAAGGTGATACCCACACGAATGAGTGTATTGAATCCTCTCATTCTTATATTTTAGGATTCAAAAATTAACTAGGGTAGTGCTATAATTTAGCATCATGTTCTATGTATGTGAGTACATTTTCATCTCATAATTATCATACGATGCAATATGGTAAAATCATCTCATATTCATAGGAATTCCAGACTTGTCCAGGGTAAGTCTTTAGTCTAACAAAATGTGATAAGGGTGTTGCTTCCTCATATTAGTCTCCATGGGAATCTCATCAAACTGATGGGTCAAGGTAATGATATGGGACTAATATATAGAAGAAGGTCTGCATAAAATTTTTGGGTGATTTCACTATAGATAATGAATGGTTTTGTAGTTATTATTTAGCTGGGCCCAAAGGTGTAAAGTCAAGGAGTTACTACATATCCCATAAGGATGGGAATCAATCCATATTTTGTTCTGGAGGAGGATTCACATAGTTTGAGTTCATACAGGCTGGACCTATGGCAAGTGGTCTACACACATAATGCATAGACCAAGGGCAATCTGTTTAAAGTATTGATGTGTGGACAATAGAAGTGTTTGTTACCAGGGTACTCAAGACTAATGAAGGAGGTAAACCTAAAGTTAATGACTCAAAGGATTCTCACATACCACATGAATCTCATGAAACAAAATACAAATAGTTTAAGGGAATAATTATAGGTTATATACTCCTAGTTTATTGCCTTAGAGTTCGGAAAATGGGGTGATTTGAGTCGCTCGAAAACATCAGTACACACCCTACCAAAACTACTAAGACCATGTGAGTCATGACCAGCTTGGGAAATAAGGAGGAGTAAGGGGATTTTCCGTACACATTGGAGTGCATGATATAGGTGAGAAGATACCAAGATGATAATTTCCCAGTGACACTAGACTACTTACTCGATGAGAAAAATTGGACACTGAGGTGGCACCAAGGGTGTTGGAATTATAAAAATATATATGGAGGATGAAATTAGGTAACTAAAGAATTTTTATGTCTAGATAGAGGGTATATTGGTGAGTAGGTATCGACTATGGACCATTTTGAAAACATAGGGACCACAACAATTCTAGTCAAGAATGCATTGAGGAAATGAATGATCACCTATTGACCAAGTTCAAAATAATGTATCCTCTTTTTTATACCATAGATCCAATACGGAATTAGGATAGGATGAGAGGTGAGCCAAAATGGCATGAGTCTGTCACTATTAGGGGGTCCAACACTATTTGAAATATGATGTAAATACAAACCAAGAAAGAATAAATATTTTGAATGGGATGAGGAAATATCCATGTGGGATTCATCATTCTTTGTTCCACACCACATCACATTCGGGTACATCACTGGGGAATATATTGATGTGGTATTCATACTAGGGTTTTGAAAATATTTTACGGTCATATTGTATTGACCATTGCTACTAGTTTAGGGTCTTAAATCTTAAACCACGATAGGGTGAAGGGGTGAAGGATTTAATGGATTTTTGGATGGTCATAGTGATGAGACGTCTGGGTATCACTATATATCCCATAAGGATGGGAATCAAGCCACATATATTTCTATATCACGGTGTGGTAGATGAACGATGTCGGTGGGGGTGATCCTTATTGATAAGGGAATTTGTGACATCCCATGATTATTGTTAGGAATCCCATGTTCAGGGCATCAGGTAACATTTTTACCCACCATATTCATATCGTATGAGGAATCCTTATCTAAAATAAGGTAAAATTTATCTCTTATTAAGAGGCAAACCAATTCTTTATGGGTTATAATAATATGGTAATATCATGTATTCAAGACATTATGATGTGCAGTTTAAAGTCATAAAACCTAGAATAAATGGATTGAAAATATTTTAACATCATAATGCATTGAAATACTACAAAAATGTTTATGTTCATATTTTTAGGACAATTGGATCTGAGTTTAATTTCTTAGAGTTTGGACCATGGGGTAGGGGATTCTCTAAACATGTAAGGTGGTGCAACGTAGTGACAAACTCAGTGTGAATGAAGGACAAAGGGGACTAATTCCCCACAAACTAATTCAAATTAAGGCCTTCAAAAAGTTTATAGTCATGATTCTAGGACTGAGCCTCTTAGTTTAAGGTCATAGAATTCAGACCAAGGAGTGGGGGAGTGCCTCAAGAGGATACACATAGTGTGGTTTCTTGAAATACATGATGTGAAGCAGGTACGAGAAAGCCCAAACCCACACTACATATTCCGAAGCTGAATTTTATATAGTTTAGAGACGTTAATCTTAAAAAATATCACTTAGTCTAAGGCCATTGATTTTTTACCAAATAGGGAAATTTATTTAGAGTAATACACATTGGGTGAAGGAGTGATGAACCCATTGTGATTGAGGGCCTAGGAGGCCCTAGGACACAATAAATATTTCAAAGAAGACTTATGCATATCTTAATATTATTATTCGTAGATTTGAACTCCCAGTTAAGTTTCATAGTGTTTGGATCAAGTGGGGATCTTAGTTTAAGGTTGTAGAGTTTGGACCATAGTGGGGGAGTATTCTATAAAGGATATGTATGGCATGATAGGAAAAACCTGATGTGGATGAGATGGAAAGAGTCTCGCACCACAGAACACATTCCAAGGGAAAACCCACACACAATTTAATGTCATGATTCTTAGACATGGGTTATTAGTTTAAGGTCATATATATCAGACCATGGAGAGGCTATTAGTTTAAGGTCATATAGGTTTGACCAAAGTTTAGTGCGGCTTGACCACATAAGAAAACATGCTACTAAGAATCCTAATCCCACAGGAGTCATGGTCAGTGTTAGAAACAAGGATAATTTTATATTTTCCTAATAAATTAAAGTTCACAATAGGGGAAAGGAGAATCCGGGTTGAGAATGCCCCCAACAACACTAATCTTCTTACTCAATGCACACAAATGTGCAGAGGGGTAACCCCGAGGGTGCTGGTGTTCCACTAAAACCTAAGGTGGGGGAAAGTGTGAATCACAACACCTGATATATGGAACATAACGAGATTGGTGTGAATACGGGGGATAAATATTCAACCTATTAGAAAAGAATCGTCTATATCAGGTTACCTTGGAAGGGGATAGACAAATGAAGGATGACTACTTACCATGTTTGATAACATGGAACATATCTCAAAATATCATCCAATGTATTATAGGGAATAGACCATGGATGGTTGGTGATCCACTGTTTCTAGGAACCATGTCATTAGGGGCTCCCTTCTAACAAGGAAGATGATGAGGATCCAAATAAAGGGACGCACAAAGTATGAATATGGATTCGATGAATACACATTCAGAATCCAACACTCTAGGCTCTTCACCACAATACATTTAAGCAAGTAAATGGGCTATATTAGTAGTTGAAAAGAACATAATGCATAGTTCTCTCTCATATGGGAGCTCTGGGAATTATGCATTTTTTACATAATGTGATGTGTATGAAGAGTCATATCATGCTTAGAATATGAGGCATCATATGATATCAACATAGTGTAAGGAAACAATTAAATTTCATGTGTTGAGGATGATTTAGATTAGTTGAAAATAGTTTAAGGTCATATTTCATAGAACATTAAAAATATTTTATGTTTGTGTCACATGGACCAATATTTTATATAGTTTAACATTGTACATCTTGGAAAATGTATTTCATATTTTAACATCATGTTCTTTGGATATTGTCGTAATGCAGTTTAACATCGTTCAACTAGGATGAGCAGTAGATTCTTATAATGGTCACATATCTTTGACCATGGTTTATAATGTTTTATGTCACATATATTTGACCAAAACGTCATACATTTTAATGTCATGTGATGAAGATGTTGTACTGTAGTTTAACTCTATGTGACCAAGATGATGGTTGTTTTTCAGTTTAACATTGTGAAACTATGCTGCTTGACCCCAAGTATTATGGTGGAAAAGGGATGGTCATATCCTCTCCATTATGATGGTTTTGTGTCCTTGAGGATCTTGGGGATTCGCAACATGGTATTACCCTAAAATTCATCCACTGTACATGCATATGTTTTCCATGAATGAACTAGGATATGTCCCGAGAAACATTTGATGATCTAGTGTCGGATTCACCATGATGACCTCTTTGGTTAGTGTTGGAACTTGTAGTATGGAGTGTAGACCTGAAATAACTAACATATGGTTTGGGTCTCAATTGAATTTAGATGAGCATACCTCTATATGTAGTGATTAGTATGACATAGAGTTCCCCAAGGGTTGAAGGGGCGACATGAGATTTTGGAGAAAGGTTGGATGGGGTAGGAATGTTAACATGCCACTAGTATAATTGGAATATTGATCCCTGGATGCATGTAAGTATACAACATCAGATCAATAGGGATATGGATCCCTAGAGGGGTCGAAGCCTAGAACATCAAATTGATGGGGTGATGGAGCCCTGGAGGCCTGCATTATTGGTATAATGGGATAATGTATCTATTAAATAAATGAAACATAGAGAATTAGTATGATGGGGAAATGGATATAAAAATTCCTGGAAGCCTGGATCATTAGTATGATATGGTTATGGAGTCCAGAAGGCTTAGAATCCTGGAATGTTAGTTAGATAGGGAGATGGGGAACTGGAGGCATAGAATCCTGGACTGTCGGTTCAATGGGGAGATGAATTCCTAGAAGTGAGGAATAAAGGAGAATTAGATACGATGGGGTGGTGATGTATTAGAGGCATGTATGAATATAATTTTAGATATTACATGGTTTCATATCCCTTGAAGCATGGAAGCCTAGAACGTCAGATTGATCAGGTGATGTAGACCTCGAGGCATGGAGTCCGGAAATGTCAATTTGGTGGGGTTATGGAGCATTGGTGGCATGAACTATTGTAATGTTGGTTCAATGAGGTGATGGACCCCTTGAGGCATGGAATCCTAGAATGTTGATTTGATGGGGAGATGGGCATTTGGGGGAATGAAATCCTATAATGTAGATTCAATAGGGAAATGGACCACCAAATGCATGGAAACCTAGAACTTCTATTTGATAGGGTGATGGGGCCCTGGAGGTGTAGAATCCTAGAATGTAGGTTCGAGAGGGGGACGGAACCTGGGATGCATGGAAGCCTAGATCGTTGGTTCGACAAGATTTTGGGGCCCTAGAGGTGTGGAAGCCTTGAACATAAAATCGATGAGGCGATTGAGCCTAAGAGACATGGAAGAATGGAATGTTGGCTCGATGGGGAGATGGATCCCATGAAGAATGGAAGCCTTGATCATCGGTGTAATGGGGTGTGGAGGCATGGAGTCAAGGAATACAATAATGTCGGATTGATGAAGTATTGGAGGCTAAGAGGTGTGGAATCCTGAAACATAAACATGATGGTGTGATGGAGCCTGGGAGGCACGGAAGCCTGGAGCTTCTGTAGGATAGGGCGATGGAGGCATGGAGGCATGGAATCCCCATGTTTTGGTTCTTCAAAATATTTCATGTCCATGATATCGGGAGGAACAACGTATGGATCAACAGTGGAATGGGTAGGACCTCTATACTTGTTGATTGTAGTTTGGGGAGAACCTCCACAACGTAAGATTATGGTGACGAGGAGAACCTCTATACCCAGTGATTTCAGTGTGAGTATGACCTTAACAATGTCCTATGATGGTCATAGGGAGGACCTTGATGCAAGTTGATTACATTTTGGGGAGGATATTCGCAACAGTTGATAATGGTGATGGGAAGGACGTCTGTTCCTGATGATGGTTGTGCGGGGAGGATCTTTTCCCTAGCTGATGATGGAGAGGGGGAGGACTTCGGTGCCTATTGATAGTAGTGGGAGGATGAAAATTATACTGGATGATAATGGTGATTTGGAGGACCTCTGTGCTTTCTGAAAACAATGTGGGGAGGTCCTATGCACTAGCTGATGATAGTGATGGGGAGGACCTATGTTCCTACTCATAGCGGTGTAGGGAGGACCTAAACACTTTTTTCATAATGGAAATCGAGAGGAACTCAGTGACTAATGATAGTGGTTTGGGGAGGACATACACACTGGGTAACTATGTTGATAGGGTGAACCTCTAAGCATTTTGAAAGAGGTGCAGGGAGGACCTCTACATTGGATGATGGTGGATATGGGGAGGACCTCAGCGTTAGTTGATATCATTTTGGCGAGGTCCTTTAGACTAGATGATGATGGAGATAGCCGGGGGGGGACCTCTATTCCTACCGATAGTGGTGTGGGGAGGAACTCTGCATTGGATGATGATGGTGACAAGGATGACCTTCCTACCCATTACTAATGGAAAGATTGAGGATGTCCTTGCCTATTATTGAAGATGACAAGATGGACCTCCATGCCAATTGTTGATGAAGATGATGAGGACCTCTATTACAGTTATTTATGGAGAAGAGAATCACCTCTTTTATGGTGGATAATGGCGATGAGGGGGACCTCTATGCCGTTTGACATTAGTGCGGGGAGGACCTCCACAATGGATTCTAATGGTAATGAGGAGGAATTTTGTGCCTGTTTCCCTTATCATGGGATGGCGTGAAATAGATACTATTCATATCAAATATGCACCATTGGATTTTTTAGTTTTTCTCCCTACATGGCCCATGAGGGATGCAGTGTTAATGTGGTCCTGATGGGCGGGGGACGAGGTGGTTTTCCCTTACATTTCCCATGGGGGAGGCATTATTAGTGAGGATCTGAGGGAGTTTGGGGGTGGCTTTCCCCTACCTGGTCCACGGGGGTTGTAGTGTCGGTATGGAGCTGATGGAGTCAGGGGTGTTTTCCCCCAGAATGGACCATGAGGGAGGAGGTGTTAGCCAAGATACGATGTATTTGTGGGTGGTTTCTGTTACACTGGCCATGAGGGAGGTGGTTTTGGTGAGGAGATAATGGAGTCAGGGGTGGTTTCTCCATTTGTGGCTCATGAGGGTGGATGTATCAGTGAGCGGACGATGGAGTCAGGAGGTGGTTTTCCCTAGAACTACACATGAGGGTGACGATGTAAGTGGGGAGATAATGGTTTGTAGTCATCATGCACCCAATGTTACTCATCCTCCCACACACGAATGATAAGGGATTCACATGGGTGTTTCCCCAATTTGAAAACACATGAAAATTTTCATCTACTCACTTTTGAAGGAGAGGTACATCATGTTGGTACCAACATTTAGGTTTTTTATTCTCTTCATAGTTTGGGTGCACATCATCATGGAGATGCATACAAGTTGCCCCACAATCCCTCTTTCTAAAGGCAGCTGGCCTATACACCATGGATGGTGATGTTGGATCATTTATCAAAATTGGATGATGTGATTTAATTTACTGCTTCCTTGTATTTTTACTCAGATATCATTTCCTAGTCTTGGTCTCGATCATATATTTGAGTCTTATTAGTGGAAATCATTCCTGGTGTCATATCTTTGTGGACACCAGTTAATTTCAGTACTTCAGTTTGGTTAGGAAGAAAACATTCATCCGAACATGTGGTAATTCGAGGATTGTCTAGTTATAATTGGATGTTTGGTGTGTTGGGAACTTGTATTCTTCCTCATTAGATGGAATCTCATGGAGGAATCTTAGTCATAGAAATCAATGCATCCCACATCGATCATGAGGTATCTGATGATGAAGGCACTTATCTTTTAAGGAAATTGCCTATGGATTCCCATGTTTTTTCAGGAGGTAGTTGATACCATAGGATCATATATTTATATATTTTCACCTCAATAATCCCATTATCATAATAAATTAATAGTATGAGATAGTTCATGAGTTCAACATCATGATGATATGGAATGATATTTAACAGAACTCCCAATAGGGGTGGATTATGGAGGTTCATCCCTAGTAGGGAACACCTGGAAGGTTTATTGATGGATGGATCAGAACACCCCATGGAGGAAAATCTTGGGATGTTTTTCTCATGAAGGAAAGATATCACACTGTACGGGATGATCTGGATACCCTTGGAGGTTGATTAGGGAGGTTCCCCCCTTATAGGGGCACAAAGGTTTTCCATTGGTTGGGATTTAACCTTAGGGAGGTGTCCTATGTACCCTATACAGAAGACATGGATCAAAACCTAGGTAGTTTAATAATTTGGGGCATACACCTATGAGGATGCCTATTTCGAGGGACATGATTAGTTATTTTTCATGAACACTAACCTTGGAGGTGGCATAATCTATTTAGGATATGGCGGCACAAGTAACATTACGATGTTTGTGGGTGGAGTGCTGGGAGTGGATTGAATAAATGGAATATTGGGAGTGGATAGAATGGATGGATTTTCATGTTTGGACCTTAGAGAAGATTCCTATATATTCCTATTGTCTAGGAAATAAATTCCATGTAGTTTGGGAGGTATTTTTTGGGGATTACAAATGAGATATTCCCTATAGATCTAGGGGAGATGATGACCCTCAGATGAGTTTCATGAAATTACTAGGATATACTAGATCAGGTAAACACAAGGATGGTAATGGGTGTCAGAAATGAAAATAATAGAGGCTTCCTACATATCCCAGTTGGTTAAGAATCGAATTCTACTTAGTTATGAAGGGACATTGAGGATTGCACCTGAAGAGGAGGCCCATGGAAATGGATAATGTGGTTGGGGATAATGAATAAAAGTGGCCAATTTTAGGGAGGAGATCAAGGCTTACTCCTTGAGGGATCCCATGGGGAGGAGATGAATGGGTGTGATGTTCACCACTAACCTATAACGCCATGTGAATAATGCAAAGTGTGAGGAATAAGAGGAAGTAGTGCACCTAACAATCGTGTTGTGAAAGAAGCGTTGATGAGTTATGGTGTGGAGATTATGCATGGTAGACACCGATGATGATCTCGTTCCTTTATTAGGAGGATCTCCTTCCATGTGAGTACTAATTACACAAGGATGATTCCCAATGAGGATATAATTCCTGTGAAGAAGATATCATTTTCTATCACTCACACATGGAACATCCTGCTCCTTTTTCACATGGTATGTTCATAGTTAAATCTCATGTGTTGAGGAAGTTGTAAGTTGGTAGTTTTAAATCATGAAACATGAACATGGAAGACTCACTTATTATCCCTTTGTATTACATCAATATTTTACACACAACACTCGGTGGGACATGGATTCAAAAATTATAGGATGAAATGGTGTGTTGGATTGGTCTTTCGCAAGGTCGACGTTAGCATCTCGATGCTGAGATGAAAAGGGGATTAGTGTACCTATGATGAGAAAAAAAGGAATAATAATTCATCACTAGGGGCATAAGGGACGTCTCACAAGGAATCATGAAATCCCTACATGGAATCCTGGAGGGCTGCATAGAAGAGGTGAACACAAGGCATGTGGGATCTTCCTACATGCAACCATGACCTATCATGCAACAGTCCAAAGATGTGTTCAAGCCTTGGCTTACATGAAAAAAGCCTCATGCCTTGATCACGCCTCTTTTACGTAGCCCACCAGGCATGTGATAGTGATTTCATTGTCCCTCAAAAGACATCCCCTATGCCTCTAGAGCAAGTGTTTCCATACTTTTTTCTTCTCAGAATACATACACTAATCTCCTTTTCTTCTCAGCATAGAGACACTAATGTGGGCCTCATGACTGACCACTCCTCCAATCCATTCCAACATGGAATTTACGAAGATATGTACCATCGAGGTTTTTATGTGTGATGGTTATGTAATCCTATATAGTAAGGAGTGAGTACCCCATGTTAGATATTCATAATGTAAAAATTCATAGTTCTATAATTCTCAACACATGACATTAAACTGCAAATTTACCCTATGAAAAAGGAACATGATGATCCATTTATGCGTGATTGGGAATTAGATCTTCCTATAATTGAATGAGATCCTCCTTAGGAAGCTTACATTCATAATTCCCACATACATGGAATGAGATTCTCTCCATAATATAATGAGATACTCCATGGTAATGTTACTTATATAAGCCCACACAATATCTCATTGATGCTTCTTTCACGACATGATCATCATGTCCACAATTTCCTCTTATTTCTCACAGATAGCATATCTCACATGGGATTAGTGGTTAGTAGAGACCAAAACCCCCATCCATATCATCATAATATGAATCTTAATTGGAATATTCCTCAATCATTACACTATAATGGGCCTCTCCCACACATAATCCCCAATAACATGGTCCATTTCCATGGGCTTCCTCTTCAGGTGTAATTCCAAATTCCCCTCCCGAACTATGTGGAATTTGATTCCCAACTAATGGGGATATATAAGAAGCCTATTTTTGGTTCAATACCAACACCCATAACCATCCAATTATTTACCCGAGTCTCCACATATCGATAATTTCATGACACTCATCTAAAGGGCCTCCTCTCCACCAGTTCCATAGGGTATCACTCATGCATTAGTCCTACACCGACCTCTGAAACTACATATACTTTGATTACCAACCACATGTGATATGTAGGAAGTCTTCAAATGATCAAAACCCAACATTCGATCTATTCCATACACCCCCAATATTTTATCCATTACATCCACTCCCAACTCTCCATCTATATCCATCCTGATTTCACCAATGATGCCACATCCTTGTTAGATCATGCCACATCCACCGGTATATTTCATGCATAGGCCATAATTATGTCCCTTAAAATGGTAATCCTCATGGGTTTTAGATTAAAACTCTTAAACTATGTGGGTTTTGATCCATATATTCTAAACATAGAACATAGGATGCCTCCCTAAAGATAAACCCCATCCAATGGTAAACCTTGGTTCCCCCTCTAAGTGGTTCCCCGATATGATCCACACCATGGGGTGTCTAGATCAACTCTCATAGTTTAAAATCTTCAGTTTATGGGATACACATCCTCATATATACTTGCATGGGGTATTCTAATCCATCCATCAAAAAACCTTCCAGGTGTTCCCTCCTAGAGATGCACCTCACTAATCCTCCCACAGAGAGCATTTTGATCAGTCTCATTATATCGCTGAATGATGTTAAAATAATGAACTATATCATACTTTTACATCAAGATAAATATGGGATTATTAAGGTGAAAACCTTGTATGATATACACCTATGGAATCAACTACCCTAGGAAAAACAAGGGATGCCTTTGATGAAATCCTTTGAAGGTATTCTCCTTTGGTGTCCGATTCCTCATTATCAATAAAAGAATATATAGGTTCCATTACTAATATTAATCCTTAATATTAACTAATATGAGGATGAATATAGGTTCCCAACTACAAAAAATTTGAGTGATATACAAACATACCCAATGTTACCATTTACTCTGATGAAAGGTTGCTACCCTTCAAGAAAAAGTAGTGTAATTAATGGGTCTGAACAAAGAAATGACACTAGGTATGAGTCTCATGAACATGACTCAAATATACGAGGGAGACTAAGACTATTAAATGATATCCAAGGTGAATTAAATGGAAGTTGGAATTCACATCCCACCATCACATTTTCATTAATGAGAAAACATCACCATCCATTGTGGCAGAGTCCATCTACCTTTAGAAATTGGGATTGTGGGGATGTAAGTACACGTCGCCATGGAAATGTGTTCTATAACTGTGAAAAGCATCAGAAAAAGGTTTCCTTATTTTATTGTAATAAAAATGGACACCATATTATAGCCCACAAAGTTAAATAAATTTTACACCAAGCATAACATCCAATGAAACCATACTTATCACTACCGTGCATAAAAAAAATATTCAGATTGAGGCATTCAACGTAAACCAATGTAACATCTTGTAGAATATGGTAGGACATAACAAAAGTAATAGACCCCAAAATATCTCCAACACCAATTTTTATGTTACAGAAAAACTTGAAATTCCACCCCAGGAAACTCCATACTCCCTGGTGTATGTAATATGAGATGTCGTACCCATTGAGGTTTAGTTTTTTCACTCTGAACTACAATTTATGGACAACAGATAGTTTACATAATGGAATAAGTCTATCAGAGTTGGAATACGTTGAGGAAAATAGGCTTGAGTCCTTTAATAACTAAGAGTGGCACTAGTATATGATTAGAAGAGAATTCAACAAGAAGTTCCACCTCCAATCCATCTTCCTGAGTGATATAGTACTTGCTTTAAAAATTCCGATGATACTTGTAGATCTGTCTCCAATGTTGGATCCCAAATGGGTAAGGATAACAATTATTCATAAGGTATATTATAATGGAGCATATTCTTTACTCAGCATGTATGGAGAGAGCATGTCACATCCCACGAAAACCATGTTTCTCAAGTAGTACATTTCATTAAACTCATGGTCTAGACATTATAACTTTAAACTAGTTTAAATTGGTCCACACTCCATGACAATAAACTAGGGGCCATGGTCAAAGATATGTGACCTTAAACAACAAAAAATAGGGTCCAATATCTATAGGTTTAAAGTAACAAAAACCCTAATGGTTTAAGAGTTATAAAATTAAAATATTTTCATCCTCTATGGTATATGATTTATTACTTTAAATTAGTAGCGTTTATTATCTGATTTGTATGGCATTAAACTAAAAATCAAAATGTCCACAATAAATGATGTTAAACTGAAATCTTACCCAATCAAACCGACACATTATTCCCCACATACCATGTGCAGGATGACAAATATGTGAACATTCATAGCACACATTGATAAAATTTAGCCTTACCTCATGAAATAAATGTAGGATTCCCCATATAAGCCATGGGATTCTTTAATTTACACTCCATATGGGATAAACCCCCAAATTTCATAATCGTTCTCCTACAATTAAATTTCCTAGAACTATAAATATCCGGATTAAAATTTTCATGGGGTACGTTGTGACTTATAAACCCTCTGTCTTCATGCTTAAGAGCTAGTTCATCATAAACCCTACCCCTAGGGGGGACAAGGAATAGTAACCAATATTTTACCATTTTTCCTCACTTATAGTCCATGAATTATGTCCTTAAAATATGTGGTAATTTTTTTAGATATTTACGTGGCACATGGCCTTTCCTTTGCCTAATTTCACGCTAGATTTTACCACTTCCATGGCATGGAAACTTATTTAAAATAAACAATCAACCCGTATAATCATCATGATAATAAATTATTTTTCAAATTCCCCTTGTTTATAGATGAATGATCTTACACTATGTATCAAGTCTCATTGTGTATGATTTATAAAACCGAAAACTTATGTCTGATCCCCACCAGAGAGGAAAACCCCACCTATTTTTTTCTCTTGGTCTTCTACCATATAACATCTCCAATAATATGTGTGGTATGATTCAAATTTCCATGTGAGATTTATTAATTCCTAGAACTCATTTCATTGGGCTTGGAAATGAACTTATCTAAAAAACCCGATTACCTATGGAACTGTTACTCGCAAATTCCCTTGGGCCTCCTCCTTAGGTGTATTCCACCAATCATATCTCTTGAACCATAAGTGGATTGATATGACCTCATGATCTTATAGGGGAAAGAATAAAGGGTTGGATAATATGCAATCCCCTCCAACTTCCTCAGAAAACAAAAATGTAAAATAATACTTACCCCATACAAAATCAGGATGCCTTATATGACAATTATGGGATGACACAAAAACTAATGTATACAACTCATGATGATAAACCATAATCGTTACCCCATATAAAACTGGGATGCCTCATATGAAATTATAGGATGACCAAAAATACAATTTCCTCAGTACATGATGTTATAATGTATACTTACCCCTATAAATTTAGGATTCCTCATATCAAAAATATGACATGATTCACTGTCCTCTCTAGAGAGGACACCGCCGCTCGGGTGGCAGTCTTCTACCACATTTTTTTCAGAACTATGTATGGATTGATTCCCATTTTCGTAGAATACATAGTGATTCCGAGAACTCCCACACTCGGGACCAACCTCAAAACCAACCTATTTCGAGGATTCACCGTAGTCCAATCCATAAAACCATAATCCTTTTACAATTGGTTTCATTATTATTTTGTATGGTGCATAGCCTCCATGACTCCTTCATACCAGTTTATATCTATTTCTCCCTACCCAAAAATCATCAATGTACTTAATCTTGGACATTGAGTTATGTACTTAAATTATGTGCATCCAACCTCCTTGTGTCCCCATATTCACATAGTTTTATTCACCCCTAGTGTTTCAGCAAGCCAATTCTCCATTCTCCTTTTCATCACATCCTTGCATCAGAGGATTACCACTCTGCCATGGGTCATCTACCATGCCACATTCATAATAATACATGTGTCTTGATTCCCATTCCACATGGGATACATATAGATGGTAAGATATATTTTCCTTGGTCCATCCCCTCCATATACTCGTTATAGGATCATTCCACCCTCAACATCATGATGTTTACTTTGGTATGGTTTGTAGATTCTTTAAATGGAAGAGGGTAACTTTGTCCCTCTCTACACATTAGGTTATAATTATTTCATGCCACATAGGACTCCATAAGACACTAAAAACCTTTGTTTTAAGATCTAAATTCTTAAATTATTAGCTTCCCAATTGATCTGAGCTCTACAACCATAAATTGGAAGCTACCTCTCTGGTTCAAGATCAAAGAGCTTAAACTAGTAGCTACCATAGTCTTAGTTGTACGACTATAAACTGAAGATCCCAGCAACATTATAACATAATGTTAAACTATAGATTTACCCCATATAAAACTAGTATTCCTCATACTATATGTATAGGATTTCCAAAAAAATATTGTCCTAATCCAATGATGTTAAACTGTAGATTTAACCCATATCAAACCAAGATACCTCGTATGATAATCAGGGGATGACCAGAACCAATGTCCATAGTGAATAAAGTTAAACTATAGTCCTAACCAATGTGGAAGACATAATCTGTTCCATATGACCAATATGATATGATTACATATCATATACATAGAGGATGACACCCCTCATATGTCGATCTCCTCCCGCCAAAGTTCAAAACTACATGTGTCTTGATTCCCATTCTTAGGGATCACATAGTGATGCTCAAGTGTTATATATTTTGTTAATCCCTACCATCAACCCATTTCATATTTCCCCCCTTTTTCATGTTTTCAATACTTTACTATAGGCAAGGTTATTTAGCATATTTGATCACTCGTTAGAATAACTCCTCAAGACACTCAAAATTTCCTCTAGGACATTCGCCACATCGACTTTCATGCTTTGTACATTCCTCAGTTTTGCTAACCATTATACAATTGATATGAGTGGGTCCATAATAGAAATGGTTCCTGGCCACTCCGACTCACCTATCATCATGGGTTCACACCTTGAAGGATTCTGGATAACAAATGGCACCTACCATGTTTTGAACTTGTTCCATGGTTGATCCCACATTTTTTCTCCCTAACCTAATATTACAAAAGAGAACCTATGTTTTGAAGATGGTCAATTTTTATTACCCACAAATTTTTCATTCCCATTTCTCTATCCATGTATTAAAATTAATGATCTACTTTCATGATAAATCCTTATGTCGGTAAATTTTCCCCTTATTGTGTTCTCTCCAAGAAATAATGAGAAATCCATATAGCTCATTATTTCCCGCAACAAGTTTGGATCTGGTGGGATTATATGTTGGTAAGGGGGTTTCCCTCAAGCAAGGTTGGGATACATGGGTTCCCACTTCTTTGTCTGAACTCCATGACCGTAAACTAGGAGCCCAAGTACAACCATCATGACATTAAACTGTGTGAAAGTCATCTTGCATATTCTTCCTGTGGAATCAAGAATATTTAGCCCCCAATTAATGTTGGTTCAACTCCCTTCTATGACATGCACCCTATTTTGAGATGTTATCCCCTATGGTTTGATAAGTATGTACCCAAACTATTTTCAATTTTTGGTATGAACTCTAAAACCATAATCAATGAGCCTAATTCGAAGCATCATGACTTTAAATTGTATTAAATACACCATGGGAATGTTTATGTGGCCTTAGACCTACTTGGGACGAGCTTCAAGTCGGGTTTTCACTCTATTATTCAATGCATGTTCTTTTGGGTCATTCCCCCAACTTTTAGTCCAAAATCTATAATCTTAAACTAGGATCCTCGATTTGAGAATCAAGACCTTAAATAATGTTCAAGATGTCTCGATGATTTTCTATGTGGAAGGACCTTCTAGGATCCCAATTCACATTAGGTTACCCCTCTTATATTCCACACAAATCCATTTGAGACACAAAACCATGAGGTCTAAGAATCACAACAAAAAAATGTGTGAGACTCACCCCTAATTATTTTGTTTGGAGTAGTCATCCTAGGAACACTTTTTTCATCATTTTTGAACCCTCTAGTGTCATAAGATCCTTTGGGGGGGATAAGGTCAAATAATTAAGACCTTCAACTATTTTCAGTACCATGGTCCAAACTTTATTTCTATAAACTAGGAATCATGATCATAAAATTAGGACCTTATACTATTTTCAATCAAACTATCTAAGCATTATAACCTTAATCTATTTATAACCTCTTGGTCTGATAGATATGAGCTTAAAATATATGAGGAAAGGGGCACACAATTCTATGAGGTTTAAATCTCTTAAGAGAAACATGAGACAAATTCATACTCCCCCCCAACTAGGTGACACCAATGAATTGGAAAAAAATATGGGGATACACAAAATAGGTACAATGATAGATTGGACCTACTATAGAGTACGTAAAAAAGTTATTATAAATGAATCCATCGATTTAAGAAAAATTAATAGCCAAATATTAAGATCCATTTTCTTCATGATCCCCTTAAGGGAGTACCCAAATTGTGCTATGCTCATATTCCCCTCTCCAACGTGTATTGATGGTTGTTATTAATTTAAGTATACAGATACTGAGAACATGATGTTAAAATACACAATACATCATACTCACCATATGAAGTTAAACTACTTGTACATAATCCAAACCTTATGGAATTAAAGTATGTGTCCATCATCCTAATTTTATGATTTAAAATAGAAAAACATATTACACCCTCACCTAAGAAACCCCTTTACCCCTTCAATTTCGGCCACCTATCACATTATTCATGTTCCTTGACTATCACTTGACACCTATGGTGATGTACCGCTGGAGGAAGAGTCTATCCTTTTCTCAGACCGATGTTCCTACCCACTGTCCACGAAAAAATGATCTAATAATTCATATAATGTTTCTCTCCATTCCACAATTCCATCTGTTCATCCCCATGCTTGACATACCCTTTGTTTGGATCCCTATTTTATTCCCCTTATGAATGGTACCCATAATATAAGGGGTTCCTAGACAAACTGGCTCACCTTCCATCATGGGCACACACCCCAAAATACTTACAAAAACATTTTGATATAGGTCCAATGTTTTGAACCATGTCAGTGGTTGGACCCCATTGTTTTTTCCCCATCCTTGTAAAAAAGATACTGGATTATATATTTCAAACATGGTTATTAGTTGTCATACATATTCTTAACACCCCTTTGTGTTTCAGATATTGGGTGTCTCAATTTTCACTCCTCATACACCTAATATTGGGGTATAATTCAATGCTACAGCCGTTGCCCCATTTGTGAACCTTTGCATGTTGAGAAATAAAGTCATCTATGCAGAGAGTCCCACCCTCTTACCAAAATTTTCTTGGTTAGGACACTCCTGGTGGAAAATAAAAAAGTTCAAAACCTAACTATTAAGCCATTATCATACACTCTCATATAAATGAGAAATACCATCATCATCAATTGATTCTCACACTTATCTTGACTCAAAAGGGATTAGGGATTTATTGATGGTTGTATAATTAATGTGATTGATGTGTGGAAGTGAAGTATGGAAAAATAAACAAGTTAATGAATATAAAGAGTTTAAAACAATTAAACATAAAACATTATACAGGGTTATCCACATACCATAGACTCTATTTTGTTCAAAAAAGTAATACTCCCTAGGACTCTATATTGGAAATTGAAAACTCCATCACAAATAGCGTCCGACATGTGGTATATAGAATGTATTTTTTCATAATGGGATCAGCATCTTACTAAATAGGTTTTCACTTCAATAGAAGACATCGATACCATAATTTATGGTTGGGTGGGATCTATATAAAAGTAAATTGACATGTTAAAGAAGTATTCTCAAACTACTATGTGAATGTTTAAAGAGAGACATGATTATTAAGGTTTAGTATTATCCTAAGGTATGGTGATATCACTGATGAGTTTCCATGTGAGGTATAGCTTAAAGGAGGTTGACTCCGTCATTGGAATTGTAGGGTATTGTCCCACATAGTCGACTAGGAGGACCAGTGGCTCCAAAACCACCCTTATGAACTCCTTGTTTGGCCCTCCCATTGCTATGGTATTAGGAACAAACTCTGAGGTGTTTCAATTAGTATCCATTGAGTAACCCTCATTCCCTCTAACCGGGACACCATGGTCCTCCTTATATGGTTTCTACATAAGAGAAAATTTTTATTTAGACCCATTGAAAAAAGGAAGGTCCAAAGAGACATATAGGATAACAAAATAATCTTACCTCACCGAAAGGAAAATCATTTGGGTTATCACCATTAGGGGCGACACCTCTTCCCTCCTAGGAGGTTTACTAATTATCATCTAATCACTAATATTCCTCATAACTGGTTCCCCATGTTTCTGCATCATTCAATGATTCCTCCAAGATTGATTATCCAGTGAATGTGTTCCCCATTGGATAACCATTGAATATCAAATTTTCGAAGCCAGTGGCATTATATCCCCCATGTTGGTGTGAAAAGGCATTAATATCCTCAATGTTTTAAAATCCATAATTAAAGTTCACCATAGAATTCATTTTGAAATCCCAACCAATGGAAAATTAAATCCATCCCATGTCACCCCGGCATAATTTCTCCCCATTAGAGTCAGTAAAAAAATTCCCCATGCTTCCCAATGAATTGAGAAGAATGATTCAGTCGGCGGCTATAATAGATTCTACAACTTCTTTCGTAGGGCCTCCCTATTTCAATTGGTCCAAACCTAATATCTCTCTACCAGCTTCGTCACTCTAATCTATGGCAGAACCTCCCCTTTAAGAGGTAGGCGTGCAATAGAACCCTGATCATCCTCCATCATATATTCAGTTGGAGAACTTGAAAATAGTAGGGTACTTTAGGTACCAACCATGTTTCTGCCCTACTACTCATGTGCCTGCCATGATAGTGGAATTATCAACACCTATTTTTGTAGGATTTCACCTGGATATTCCACTATCCAAGTATCGGTATAAGTCTGAGAGATACCAGAATTGATTTTTGTGGGAAAAATACGAGAACATATCTCATTCTATATTTTTTAACTTTCATTACAACTGAAATAGGTTAAAAGGATGACATTTCTCATATATCACCATTTAGACTCACATTGTAGGATTTTGGATGCATCTGAGCCATCAGGAAAAATAAGACGGAGTAAAAAATTTTCAATAAGTGTTATTATTTATTCTAGAATCCAATACTCTACCTCAAAAGGTCTTAAGAAACTATATAAAATGAAGAATCATCTCTAGATTATCCAACATCTCATTAGAAAAAATTTATAATGGTTGAATGAGGATGTTTTTAGTCTTTCTAAGAAAGACTATAGCCCCAAGTTCATTGAGAGTTACCAGTTTAAACCCAGTGATGTTGAGGAGTGAGATTTGTACTCCAGTTTTCTTATGAGTAATGAAATTTATAAGTACATAGCCCAAAACAATCACTGAAATACACCCATAAAGTAATAATAATGGGAAAAAAACCACATAGACATACATCATCTCACTATATGGCCAACCGGCTGTAGAGCTGGGCCAACACTGATACTCCCAGGTTCACTAACTTTTTAGACACCATAATTTATGGCATTATTATAATTCCCCGACATAATACCAATTTGAATCCCTCACTGGAAGTATCCAAAAATTTTGGAAGGTGGATAAATGTAATATATAGTGGGAAACCGAATTCCATTATTCCTTTATACTATTACCACATTTTTAGTATCACCCTTATTCCATGATCAATAAAAAGGATCATAATCTATTTCATTATTTCATCTCTTGAAATTATTTTATCTTCCTATAAATCATTATAGTTGGAGTCTTCAGGAACATCCCTAGACTAATAATGAACATGATATCCTGATGGATGGGAGGATTATGCTTCAGTTCCTAGGTTAATGCATGGTGACAATTCTATGTTATAATGGGTGTATGCTACCTATCACCCCTCGAATTTCGTTCTGGATGGAATTTGTCATTTTAGAATCTTGTCTATGGGATTCCACTAATATAGTGAAGATCCCTAAGGTTGATCCCAACCTACCCATGATGGAGGTGGAACATGTTGGTGTTTAGGGAACACTGAATGAGAATCTATGGTAGTAGGTACTACTATTGGTAAACATGGAATATGGATGTCCACACCGCTTCATACTTCCCATTGTGATGCAAATTAGTCCCATACTCCAAAAAAGAAAAGTGTTCCTAGTAGTCCCACACCAACTCCTAAGTAATGTTCTCAGGCCCACAGGTCCTATTTTTATTCCATCCAATGAAATTATTCTAGATGATGGTCGAAAATATTATCAGTTAACAAGATGAGAACTCATCATTCTCCAATTGTTACTCAATAAGAATCCTTATTCATCCAATCAGAGTGTATACATAAGTTTCATCATGTTCCCTAATAGTATGGTCCAAAGAGATGATGTTCCGGTAAGTAGTATTGTAATGAAGAGAGAACCAGGAATGTGGAATATTCACTTAAATGGATGGGATAATCACAACATCAGTCTTCCTAATGATATAAAGGGGAGGATGGTTGAATATCTGGAATCCCCTTTTGGATTCATTCAATAGGCCTAGAGGAACCCTGTTTTTATAAATGTCTCTTAAGGATTAGGAAATTTATAGATTCTATTCTATTTCAGTAATTTGGGTCAGGGTGATAACATCAATCATATCTTCATCAGAATGGTTGGACATTTCTCAAATATTTTTAGATTCAATCACAGGGCCAGACATGTCTAGAATTCATTCACACCGAGTCTCTAAGACGCACAACCTATGAGGTGGTCTTGGGAAAATTCGAATGAAGCACGAAAAATGTTATGATGAAATAATACTTTTTTAAAAATTCATGGATTAAAGATCATTATTTTTTATAATGGTGAAGAGTTCCATGTATGATAGATGTTTTATCACACATGGAAGTTAGTGACCATAATAAGGGAAACTCTCCCAATTGATAGGAATATGGATTCCGGTTTGTATGAGTGCACAACATAGGTTCAGAACCCAAGGAGACTATTTCATGACCATAGAGAAATTTTCCATCCACTATTGTATTTCCTTTGGAACCCGACCTTCTCATCCCCCGTCAACTCTGATACCAAGGTGGGATATTTTTGGCACTGAAAACATCTCTCACATAAGGAATGTATCTTTTCACATAAACTAGTTATGTGATAAACCCTAAAAGAAAAATTTTAGTTCTAAGGATAATGATTCACAAAAATTTGGAGTTGTTCACGAAAATAATAAATTCTAAATGAAATGGACTTGGGAACTAATTGTGATTCTTTAGATAAAATTTTATGGGATACACTTGATGGCCAAATTGATGGATAATGATTATGAATTAAAAAGGATAATATTGTGTAAAAACCATCATTTTCATCACTATCTATTTGTGATAAGAAGGAAAAATTTAACCCCAAATGTTGAGTGGCCAATCCCCATCCGAAAAGTTCTGGGATGTTCACAACGCTGTCATGTTCCCAAGTGATGTTACGTGACCTCAACAACCATTTTTAGAGACATATAGAACCCGAACACACACATTAGGGATGGAACATTGGAAGATGAAGTGACTATCTCAATAACACAAACCTGTCTTCTATGACATTACACAACACCAGAGTACCATATACTCTTAAAGTTAGTGAACTTGTGCAACCAACCACCCACAGGGGCCAACAACTCTTAACCTCTGGTTGAGAGTTCTGAACATAGTACCTATTATAGATGATGAGGTTTTCTTAATATAATTGACCATGGAGAAACCCTCATCTAAATGCATCAGAAAATATTGAGTTCACCCACAAAACATGAATATATGTGATAGACTTATGGAAGATCCAATATCTCAAACCACTCTATTGGAACACAATATAATAATGTTTCATTCAACAACTTTATGTTCCCTGAAATGATGCCCTCTATGATTTAAGTGCAACCTGGACCATTACCCAACCTTTTTCTCCTATTAATATGTACCATACTACTTCTCTATTTGAACCATATGAACCAAAATTTCATGTCTCTTAAATTCCAATCCTCTATGGAATTGTATATGACATGCCTCAAATAGAGGTGCATGAGAAATAGAAATGTTATCCATAAATGTTGAATAATTGGGGGAAACATCGTACCAATCTTGGTAGAGATTACCTTTCTCAGATATTTCCATCACCTTAGCACAACCTCCCTTAGGGTGTTAGCCCCATCCACATATGAGATTCAAGATATAAAACTACCTTTCACCATGACCTATTTGTATGGCATTAAACTGTATTCCAATGTTTATGTATATGATGTTAAACTATAGCCTAACCCTATCTGATGAACACATGATTAATCATGTTTTATAATCATCGGATTCCACTTACTCCACCACAGTGGGATAGAATTCCTACAGCAGGAAGATTTAATGTGTATGCCTCAAACCATCCACCCTCACCATGGGATGAACCTGGTACCCTGGTTAGCTTCTACATGTAATCCCAACACCATCCAATGATGATTATTATTCTACAACACAATCATCCTTACAATACAACAATAAACTAAATGGACTATTCCTATCACACAACCTTAAATTAAATTATTTAACTATTTGGGTTTTCATCCTAGTTTAGAAATAGGATATGTAGGACACCACTCATATGTTGAATCCTGAAAATCCCAAGTGTGAAATTTCCACAATGGGGGGGACACTCCACCAACTCCAAAAAATCTCTAAGTGTCAAATATTCACCATTGGGGACACACTAAAAAAATTCCATGTGTGAAATATTCCCCCTAGATAACACATATAACCACCCATCCACCTCAAATATACATTATGTTTGGAACCTAATTTAGAATCCCTAACTCATGAAATAATCATGGGATGAATGGGGTAAAAAAATATCAGAATACTTACACCCCTAGTTTCAAATACATCAAAGTCAATATAATATGCATTGGGTTCAATTCCTAAGATACCTCACACATGATATGCCCTCCAGAATAGGAAAATTTTACTGGTTCCCAACCTAACCAACATCTATAAATTCCTAATAATTCCCAATGATACTACCTCCTCTGACTGAATGTTACATCGTTGTTAAGATAGAAGAAGGATAAGTAACTAGCATACACCTCATGATGGAACTGAGAAAGAGTTTCCAGAACTTGACTTAAATCTATGAGGGATACCCAAACTTAGTGATAAGCTCCAAGGAGGAAACCTTTGTTAGAGTATCTGATATCCTAACATCTTATTTTGACCAAGGATACAAAATCTTTGATTAATGTGATGATATCCACCCTCCTTTAGAAAGTGGGAATATGGGGAAATAAATATGTGTTTCTAGGAAAATGTACTCCATGAATGTGAAAGTGTTTGAAACATAATTTTTTACCATTTTTTTTACTTTTTTTAAAATTTTTTGAAAGGAATATTCATAACACTTTCCAAAACATACCATTTGGGTTTTTGTCTATGATGGGAAAGGAAGTTTTATAACTTATACTGCTTGTAATTAATTTCATACCATCATGAAAACTCAATGTTTTAAATATTACCTTATAAGTTTCTAAATTTATTTTCAATGAAAAGTATTACCAATAATTTTTATACAATTTTAGGTTCAAAATGGATTTTAATGTGAAGTGGATATTTCACCCAAGAATGTTTAGAGGAAAATTTTATTTTATTTTTTATATATAAATGATAAAAACCTCATTTACATTATTATCCCTTGGGAATATTTTGTAATAATTCCACCCTTGTTGTTTCCTTAGATGGTTTATGATTAGTATGATTGAGATGTACTAGTATGATATCATTCATATTACTCTGGATGGTTTATGATTGTGTTTATTGATTGGGGTAATTGTTAACATTTTTTATGGTAGTATTTCTATATGAATGTTTTTTTTGATTCTGTTACAACCCTTTCATATGAGGAATGAATTAGACTTAGTAAGTGATGGGCTGGTCCTGCTATATCCCCTTGATTCATTATTAGGTATCATGAGACAAACTAGCTTGGGGTTTTTTCCAAGGCCTTACCCATTTATGTAAGATGTCTTGACACGAGACCTAAAAATCATGGTTATGATTTCCATTATTATGAATTCCCTCATTATGTGATTAATCATTGATGTCAACATGGTTATTATATTTTTTATAATATTTATGTAAATAGTTCATGTTCATGTGATTACATATATGGAATTATTTGATCATTATTTATTCCTGCCATATTATTCTCAAGTTATTGATTAAATGGACTTTTTTTCAGTTATTTATCTTAATATATTTATTATTATTTATTTATTCAAAAGATCCCATGTACTCATACCCTTACTAAGATTTTGATCTCACCCATTTCTTATTTTTATTTCCCTATAATGGAATGATGTGTATTATGATTGATATATTTGGTTATAATAGAGGAAATAATTATGCACCTGAATAAATAACATTGTTTTACATTATGTTTTTGTTTTATATTTATGATTCATGTATGCATATAGTCACCAAGACTATAAAGTTATTCATACCTTTGGGATGATATTTATTGTATCTTATGCCAATGTAATAAAGAAACCACAAAATCTGGGCTGTTTGGGTCAGGGTCTTTATAAAACCATTTTAATTGAACCATAATAACTATTTATAATGAATAATTTAACCAAATGAAGATGATTTCATCATAAAACACCAAATTCATTCATAAAAACCAAGATTATATCATCAATATATTAGATAGCTCGCGTAGTCAACCCATATACCTGTGAATGGTATATCGTTCTTAGGTTCATTTGGGTACCCATTATCTCCTACATGCCCTTACAAATCCTAGATGTTAACCAAGGGCCTTTTATAATAAAATTATAGAAGTAATAACATATATATTTATATCCTCTTGTATGTACAATTTCCCATGGTAATCCACCTTTTTCATCTCCTCAATTGTAAGGAACTGAACCTATTTGGTCAGTCGATCAATTATCACCAAAATCAAATCCTTATTACTATAGTCCATGGAAAACTGATGATAAAATCTATATAAATCACAACCCACTTCATGATAATAATGTTCAAGGGATTCAATAAACCAATAGGTCTCTAATGATCACACTTAATCTTTTGACAAGTGAATCATTATGAAAAAAATTAAGTAATTGACCATACAATCCCTAACCACCAATATTGATGTCTTAGATCTTGTTACATCCTGGTAGTCCTATGTTGTATAAATAGAAATTATTTTTTTCTACTATCCATAAACTATTTCCTTATAGATATCAAAATGACCAACAATCCATAGTAACATAGTTTACCAATCAGAGAGAGAGAAAAACAATCTGAGTACACTCCACCGCTAATTCCTTCACTGCCCCATTAAGTAATATCTTACCCAATGTTTCATCCTTAACACTACCTTTTCCTAGAGTATATGAAACATCAATGTAAAAAGGTTGAAGATACTCAACCCAAGGGATTTATCACATGCTTGGTTCTCTCTAATTAAAGATGTAATTTTGGATATTATGATTAAAGTATTCTATAAATCGTTCTATAAAGAGATAGTGAGGTAATGTTTTTGGAGTGTTCATCACAACTATAATATTATGTTCATGGGTAGGATAATTCTTTTCATTACAGTGTAATTAGTGATATCCATATACCACCACTTATATTCCCTACACAAATAAACACTCCAAAAACATAACCGGGGTTTCAAATAAACCACAATAGCCCCAAATTGATTCCATAATTATCAAAACTGAATTTGATGTCAGCTCCATATTCAGTTCCTCAAAGGACTTATGACATTTTTCATTCCATTATAATTTGATACCCTTATCGGTTAAATCTAACATCTGAGATGAAATATTTGAAAATAACAAACAAACCACCTATAACAACCATCTTATCTTCATAAGCTCTAAATATCGAACAAATTATTGGGTTCCTCCAATGAAATAACTGCCTAAATAATTTTTGGATCCACTATCATGCACATATTAGGAAAATCATGACCATGAAACTTCTCTTATTTGGTCTAAAAGTCACATTTTTAAATCTTTACATATATAAGATGTTCCATTAATATTATGAGGATGTTATTCACGTGATTTTATGTTCCTCCAATGAATTGGTGGAGACCAAAATATTAACCACCAAAAATGAAAAAAAATTCATAGTAACAGTTGAAATATTCAGTAATTAAATCCATAAATAATATAATTTAATTAGAGAGACCTAATAGAAAAAATATAAACTAAAAATTCCAATATTTGCAACAAAACTCTATCTGAGATATATCCTCCTTTTGGACTCTCAACTCGTGGAACCCGGATCAAAGGTCAGTCATAGAAAACCATCAAGATACCTTGTGTAGATCAAAAATATCATCAATCTTAGGAAATGAGTATTTATTCTTAACATTCACATAGTTAATATTTTTTAATCATCACAAATCCTGAGGCATACATCAAACTAATTTGATAATAGAATTGGAGAAGCCCATATTGAAACAATAGGATGAATACAAAACTTTTCCTAAATATCTACTATATTAAACTTAAGCTCCTCTAATTTAGTAGAAACTATGTAGTATGATGAAATATAAATGGGAATCATTCTTGGACGTAGGTCACTAGTGATCTCAATATATCACTATGGTGGTACCATAAAAAATCATTTGAAAAAACCTTAGGGTATAAACTCACCATTTAAGGAAGTTGGACATTTAAATTTCAACCAATGTTTTAAGTAAATATTATGGACAACCAACACGAAATCAATTCAGTATAAGGAATAACATGCCCTACTCTCCCAAATCCTGAGTCCAAGTCACCTAGAAAGACATGGGTAAATCTATGAGGGGAGGAAAACTAATCTCATCATTGATAATAATTGATTTAGGATTTATCATTTCTTATTCAATACATTCCAATTATTATTTTGAATATATTCATTTCAATAATTATGAAATCCCATATAACATCAAGATTAGAAATCATCCCCTGACATGAGATAAATTTAAACAAATATTCCAAACTCTTTCCCATGAAATTGGAACATTCCAACATGATCGACATAAGTTCTAAACATAATAACAACATTTCAATAAAAATTAGATGATATAAAAGATTGTGTTTCAACAGTATAAAATATATCTAGTACCATAGAGAATAAAATGGACACTGTATCCAATAGTAGATAGTCCTCGCTCAGATTCCTCTAGTGAAAACTCATTTTTCACAAATATGTTTGGGATCATCTCCTTCTTGATATTTATTTACTAAATTATCATTCCCATGGGATAAGATTGAGATCAACAACTATTTGATGCATTATAAAGGACCTGAGAGCCTATAGTAAGCTTGGATCCCACCATACTGCCTTGAAATACTTTTACACAGAAATAGTTAAAATGTTTGGATCATATGAAATTAAGATATGTCCTAGGTTATTCCATATGCTTAGTCTTGGATTGTATCATCCTCTAATAAATATATTAAAACACCTTTTTATATCTCGTAAAATAACTAGAAATAAGTCCCAATAAAAATTGGGAACCCTTCTACTTCTATTTTGGGATAGAAGACACACCCTTGATACCTTATTCAAAAATTGTATCTACACCTAATCTCATTTTCCCTTCTATTACTATCTCAACAATATAATCATTATCAACTAACTCAAAAAATGTAGGTAAACTTAATATAATTAGCATTTATTGAATATTATCTCCCTTACCCATCTCAACCCTTCGATATTTAATGTAATTGTAAAATCATGATATTTTCTTAACTCTTGAATAATCATATTAATTTAAAATTTTAAGATCACATTCATTATACACAACAACAATTTTTATCTTGTGTTATATGAAACAATGCATTTCATTGATAGCATGCATGACACATGACAGTGAGCTTTAGAGAACCATCAAATATCATTATTACGACATAACAATTAAGTAAGAGGGTATTAATAGTATTAACTACATTATGAAATATACATATAGATGTACTACTAAATATAAATTTTTTAATAAATCCTTTGAAAATTATCAATCAATTTTTATAAATGTAATTATATTCATCAACAAATATGTTTTCGTCAAAATTGATTATATTGCTTTGTATAAAGAAAATTTGTAAATAATTTATCATAATTTTAGAATTTTTTGGATAAAATTAACTAAATTTTTTAAATCATCATATTGAAATAATATTATGGTGAAATCTTTGGATTTTTCGGGAAAATGTTGATTTTTCAGTGAATAGTGAAAAATACCTATTTTGGTAAAATTTTCACTTATTTTCCATAAATTAATTTATTTAAATTCAAAATTATGTTTTAAATTAACATAATTATTATTTAGTTAAATTCATTACCACTAATTATTTTTTAATCACATTTTTATTGGATTTTATAATAAGATTAATTTTGGGAAAAAAAAGTTTTTTTTTCTGAAACCTTTTTTATAGTGCATAATGTATTATCATTTCAATTAATTACAACATTAACATATTAATAATTTTTCAAATGAAATATATATATATATTATATATAAATAAAATATAATATATGTTCATAATATGATAACTATTTGACAAATATTTAATATAAAAAAAAATTTCTAGCAAAATACACTTCCCGAAAACCCACTTTTTTGGTCTTGACTAAGGGTTTTGTTTTGAAATTAATATATTACACATTTAAAAAATTCATTTTAAAAATGATACTAATTTTTTAAAATTGTAATTTCCAAATTATATTATGTAAATTGTTTTACATTTATTTAAAAATAATAATTTTTTGATTAATAGTGAAAAATACTAAATTTTTATTTAAAATTTTCATTTTCTATAGATTATTTATATAGTGAAATTATGTTTTAAACTAGATTTAAAGTAAACTTTGTACAATTATATATCTATTAATAAAGATTAGGTAATTTTAATCAATATAATAATGAAATTGGATGTAAAAAATTTGTAAACATTTGAATATTTTCTCTCTGAAAACGTTCTTTCTCATCACATCTATAGAATTAATTCTCAATTAAATGTTATTAATTATGTAAATTGATTTTCTAAAAATTGATTAATTTTTTTGAATAATTATATTTTATATTGTTTAATATAGTCAACAAACCTTTTGAACAAAATTAATAGTGGAAATTTAAAAACAAATTACCTAGGTTAAGGTATAAAATTGTATTACCTGGGGTTAAACTAAAATAATAAGGTTTTAAATGAAATAAAAAATTATATAAAACGCATTTAATTTACATAATTATACCCCATAATTTAAATTTATTGATAATACTCGATTTTGGTTCCTTGTATCATGAAAAAAATATGGACACCATTTTCATTTAAAAAAATTACAAGTGTGCCACTCACCTCCCTTCCAAAAGGCCACAGATTCTACACTATTCTACACACCTTCAAAACCATTTTTCAGACAATAACTAAAAAAATAAATTTCTAAATTACATTCTATAAAAATAAAACCCACATTTATTTCACAAATACTACATATTAAGGATTATGGTAAAAACCTAATGTGATAACCCGAAAAAGAGGTAACATTCCTAAACGAGCTTTTTTATATTATTTATTTATCAAACTCCTCCAATAAATATTAAATAATTATTAAATAATAACCTCAGTGTATTAAAAATAATTATAAGTTTTTATTTTATGTTCATGACCATCAACCATATCAACTTTAATAAAATGTATTGTGAAATCGTTGTTTACATGTACAGAGGACTACCACCACACGTACCATTATCATTCATTTTTCAATTAAAACATATCACAGTTGGGTATGATGATGGAACAAATTTATATGATATTTATGTTTTAGTTATACCCCTTGAGTCATTATTTATTATATTATTTTTTTTCTTTATATTCCATAGGTTATATGATAGCATCACTCGTGTGTATGGCGGACCACCTCCTTACAATGTGATGTGATTCGTTTTTCACTAATGATTTATATCGAAGATATAAAGGATAGAAATATTTTATATAAATTAAATAATTATGATATTAATTATATATTTATAATTCTAAAAATATAATATATCATTTTATTTATTATATTTTCACTCACTAAAAGATGATAGTGTTGTTTGTGTACTTGTGGACTACCACCTTCACGAAGTGATGTGACTCTTTGTTCATCACAAAACCGCATGGATGATATATATGAGTATATTTAAATAAATAATATTTTATTTAAAATAATATGAACATTTATGAAATATAATATATTAACTACCTCTTTTTAATGACGATAACAGAAAAAAAGAAATATTAATCATGCATATGTACGTCCTACCGTCTCTAAGATCATAACATATTTCATTTCTCAATACCATATTTCATGATTGGTATTAAGATTATAATTGATGTATAAATATGATAATTAATTAATTAGTATTATTATTTAGATAATAGAACTATGATCCATGTATTATTACTGAAAATTAGAAATAAAAAAATATATGAAAAAAAAGTTGTTATTACCAAAAAACGTGACTTTAACATGGAATTGTTAATAAATGGGTAATAAAAGGACATAATTAAAAAGTATATTGTATGCTATATAAATTCATGGTTTTATAATATATTTATAATACAATTATAATTATTATACAAGGTTATTGAACATGTATGAAGGAATTCGAGACTTCTGGTAAAGGATTTCCATCTCACTTTTAGTTTATGTGAGAAAGATTCCATATTCCCAAGTTGTTTCTTTTATGTGGTGTATATAATTACCATGAATTTATTTTATGAGGCTTAAAAATAAAATTATTTTTATTTACCTAAACCTTTTAGGATATCTACTTTACTGGGTTTACAGTTCAAATGTTAAAAAATCTGTAAGGAAGTTTTGTCTCTATTTTCCCTCTATAAGACAATGGATTGTATTATTCACTAATATTATTGTATGAGGTATACATAAATCCATTAGACTTGAAATATCATGAATATATTTATCGTAAGGGTATTTTAATTTTTATTTAGTGATATAAATTCATGGGTATTACATTTCATAGTTAATAAATTGGAAAACATTTTATGTTACTATGTCATCATGTAATGGGATTGTTTATGATTATGTCTATAATTATAAAATATTATAATATATCTTCCAAGAGACTGATTAATTTTATTATACTCTAGTTATTTCATGAGAATAAATGTTTTCTATTCATTTTCCTCTTTTTATGCCCTCATGTGTATAAAAATAATGTTTTTAAGAAAAATATTATTTTTAGTCAAAAAACCTTCTTCTTTAAAAAAATGTTTTCGAATTTTTTTTAGAAATATTGTTAAAGTTATTTAAATGATTTATTAAAGAAAATTTTACCCATTCTTGAATTTATGAAAATTGTTTTTAAAAGGATTATTTGTTTTATTTTCCCAATAATTACCATTTGTATTTTAATGAAAATGTGAAAAAAATATTTTTTTACATCCATAGACTGGAAATTTTTTACCACTATCACGAACACTCAATGATTTCAAGATTAACATATTAGTTTTGAAATATATTTTCAATGAAACTTTTTTCCTTAATATTTTGAAATTTTTTAATATATTTCAATGTGTAAGGGATTTTGAAAATGTATTAGGTTTTAAAAAGTGTTTTTCAAATTGGAAAATATAATTTCCTTAAGAAATAATTTAAATGAATTGTAAGGATTCCTCAATAAATTTTAATGTTTTTTTAAAATAGAAGTATTAACAATTTTTTTCTGATTCAATGATTTATTTTCATATAAAATTTATTTTACCCTAGAATTTTTCCTTTTAATTTATCTTTTAAAATATTTTTACATTTAAAATGGAATCCTTTGAGGATAATTATGCTTTACTGGGGATATATACTATGGAAACCATTCCTATTCTTTCTCTAAATGTTTTATGATGAAATTATTTTAATGAAACATGTTTTTCTTCCATGGGTTATACAATGACAAAATTCTTATAAAACTCGTTTCATTCGATAAGTTATTCTTTTATTAGGTAATTAATTAATTATGAAACCTTTTTTATTTTCCCAAGTTATAATATGATAAATGTTTTGTAAAACCAATTTCATTTCATTAGTTATTATATAGTGATTTTCATGATATTTTGGAACACATAAATTTGTTTTTTATTATGAGATGAGTGGGACCTATATCAATCTCAAATGAATTGGGTAAATATTTATATCTCATGAGATGGATAGGACATGAATGGGGAGTGAAACTAGTTTAGTAAGGGAATTTGTTCTCTCTGATGGTATTGAGATTGATACTTGACTAATTTTAGGGTTTGGGTAGTGAAACCATTCCACTATGATATCCTTAGTGTTGATCCTTGACTACAATGGAAATAATTTTTTATATAGATATATATGAAATAATTCCATGTATTATGAAAAAGTTATTCTCTATTAGATCGTGTACTTTAATTTTCTTATGATTCATGTTTTATGAATATCAAATTATTATGTCATGAATAAATAATATTATCTTTGATATAGTGGTTATGGTTTTCATATATTATGTCATGTTATTATACCCTTATTTTTATTATATACTTATATATCACCCTTGTTTACCCTTATTGATCATCCAAACTCACCCTTCATTATGTTTTATTTCCCCAGGTTATGAATAATGGTTTTACGTTGGGTATGTTTGTGAAGATTACTAAAGGGAAAGATATTAATGATATATTTTTAAGATCCTTATCCAAATTAGAATATTTTATACCTATTATCCAAATACACTAAACTAATTTAGTACCCAAGAATGTTTTTTTGTAATGTATTGAATATTCATCTAAACATTAGTAATGTAATATATGAAAAGACTAGGTTTCTACAACTAAAATCAGAGTAAAGGATTTGTTATCCATTGAAAAAAAGGATGATAAAACCTTAGTGTGATATCTGGTGTTATTTATAAGGATATATCAAGTTATATCGTCTAGGATAAGTCTAATGATGATTTATTATTTTGGAAAATATCCTATATTTTTTATAAACGATAGAACCGTTTTTTCAAAGAGATTAAATCCCTGAATGGATAACACAAGTAGATGTGTCTTTGGAACTGATGTACCTAGGGAAAATTACTTCAAAAAGGGAACATTGATATTGACTCAATATTCACCTAGTACACAAAAATGGTCCTTACATCAGACCATGTATGACACTCTTCGAGGGATATAATTTGGGAATTAAAAAACTCTTTATGAACCATCATAAAGTATTTAATTAAATGATTATAATGAATGTGCTTGGATAAAACTATGGTGTCATATATTGAAAAAAAATCGATATTATTTAGAAATCTTATAGGTAAGTTTTCATAATTAGGTGTCCTCTAGTATGATTATTGTTACCCACACTATGTTTTTTGGATTTCGACAATAGAGGGAACTATAAGGAACTGGATTAAAATTGATTGTGATAAAAAATGATTTTTTGAGAAACTGAATGGTGTGATGACTCGAGTGAAGGATTTTATTATTATCACTAATCAGTTATCATGGAACATGATTACAAATATGCACCTTAATCAACTCTCAGCCTTACTGAAGAAGATAATGATAATGATTGTTAAGAGTTCGAGTAGTGGGGACCATGGGGGAAAGAAGATTCAATTTCATATAAGTAAATATATTGAGAATAATTAGTCAATATAATTTTTTAACGGGATGTGAAGGTGTTTTGAATTTTGAAAATGAGAACACAAGTAATGTAATTTCCGAGGTAAAATGAAATGTTTATATAAAGGAGTGGATGTTAAAAATAGTATCCCTATGTTATCATAGACTATTGATTTTTTTATTTATGTAATGTAAGGGACTTATGAAAATTTATGTCTAAGGGTAAATCTTGTTAATAGAATCTAAAATGTTGCACAAGTAATGGTTTTTTTGTTGATGATGAAGAGACTATAAATGACATATAAGAGTAATAAGGTATTTAAGAATAATATGAGGGATCCCAGTTAATGGATTATGTATTTAGTGGATGATTTATGAGTTTTTCTTTGGGAAATTGTTTATTATTTAATATTAATCATGAAATATGTTAGGAGTGTTTTATATTAGTTTTCATTATAGATTTAAAAGAATATGTTGTTTGGTACATATTAACTAGAAAAGACATTTAATTGAAATGTGATATTTTAATTAAGGTAGGATAACCCATAATATGTTTCAGATGATGAGATAATGATTTTAGTAAAAATACACATTATATATGAATAAAGTAAATTGGATAGTACTAATTACCATGGACCAAATTAATGATTTATTGAGAAAGTGGTTTGTTCTACCATTCATGGAGTTTACAAAATTATTGGATTTATGGAATATATATAATAATATTTAATTTTATTCCCTAAATAATTAATCATGTATATTTTCGAAAACATTTATAGGTAATTTCGGTTATTATAATATTTCCATAGAATACATGATGAAGGTATTCACATGTTTACTATGAGGGAATTGATATATACTTTATGTTTATGGGGGGATTAATATAAGCTCAATTTGAAAATTTAGTGAACATATTTCCAATATTTTGGATTTTAATCTTTGGTAGGGGTTGTAAGGCTAATAATTTGTTAAATGTTTTAAGATGAACATTGGATAAGAATTTAGATATTAATGTATTAATTCAGCATACTATGATTTATGCATATTGGGAAGATAATGATAACGGTTTTTTATGATGATGACTAAATATAGATGTAATGAATTATCAATATATTTATGTATCTTATGACTCGTTAGTATTTAGGAATAAAAAATCACATTTATTAAATAAAGAATGTGATAAAGTGGATATTGTTCAAGGAAAAACTAAACAAAAATATCATCTTTTTAAAATGTTATGAAATAAAGTAATTATATATTCTTATGAAAAATAATCATCTTCATGAAAAGGGTATTAAATTAAATGGTTGACATATTATTATCATTTTTATTATATCAATGATTGTTTTCAAGCTTCTTTAGTTTATGGGTTTTTGGTGGTTAACATTTTATGGACCACTCACTTTGTTATGATTAATGATCTATATCACTCTCTATATTTATTTTCACTTTTCTTCCATGTAAAAATATTAAATTTCCACATATTTTCTTCTATGTTTAATCCTACTCATGAGGTTCATTTGGTAATATTTATGTTTCTAACATTACCTTATTACGGAATATTTTATTATTCAACTTATTGATGTGGGTTTCTATCAATGAAATATCAAATATAAAACCTTTGATGACCGAGATGAATTTATAGGGTGAAATTCATTTTTAGGGGGTAGAATGAAAATTACTAAGAATTTATGTGCTATATTTTTAAAATTAATTTACTTTTTTTGATATATTTCATTATAAAAAACAACATGTTTAACTTTCATTACACACTATTGTGAGTTACTTCGATAGCATGTATGAAACATGACACTGAGCTTTAAAGAACCATGAAATAATATTATTATAACCCAACTGATAAGTAGGTGGGTATGAATATTATTATTTATTTTATGAAATATAAATATAAATTTCCAACTCAATTTAAATTTATTCATTAATTCTTACTAAATTTTAATTAATGATTTAGTGAAGTAATTATATTCTTTAAATTTTTTTTGTTAATGTTATTTATTTATTTTTATGAATAAATATTCTAAAAAATGATAGATAGTTTATAAAATTAATTATATTAAATTAACAAAAAAATTTAATTCATTAGATCAAAATTAACATTTGGTGACATTTTGGGATTTTTTGAAAAATTTCGATTTTACAGTGAATAGATAAATATAATTATTCTTTCAAAGCTAACATTTATATTAAATAAATTAAGTAATTAAATTTCTCCAATATATTTTAAATTGAAATAATTTTTCATAAATTATATTTAATCCACTGAATATATTTTTAATTAAGTATTTATTGGATTTTAGTGTAATCTTATTTTTGGGTTTAATTTTTCTTCTTCTGAAAACTCCTTTAAATTGCATTATTGTTCACTATTTTAATTAATTAAAGTAATCCATAATTCGCAATTCTTTAAATTAAATTTATAGATTATATAGAAATAAAATTTAATATATATTAATACAATTATTATTTTTATACATAGAGTGAATTTAAAATCATATTATGCTTGAAAAATAGAATTATTAAAAACTTTCGTTTTTGTCCCGTCTAAAGGTTTTGATTTAAATTTAATTTATAATAAATATAGAAAATTTATTTCTGAAAATAATAATTTAATTTATTAAATTATCATTTCATAATTATATTAGGTTTATTTTATGAGAATCTTGTAAAAAAGTTAATTTTTTTGATGAGTAGTGAAAGTACTTAATTTTAATTAAAAAAACTTTTAATTTATATTATTTATAATGTAGAATTAGATTTTAATTTTTTAAGTAAAATTATTTATATTATATATCAATTAATCTAATTTAGTTCATTTAAATCAACCTAATATTGAAATTGGATATAAAATATTATAATCTTTTGAACATTTTCCCTTTGAAAGCATGCTTTCTTATCATGTATATGAGATTAATTTTAATTAAAATGTGACACTTATGTGAATTTAATTTTAAATAATGGATTAGAATTTTATAATAAGAATTTAATATATTATATAATTAATTGAACATAATTATTTTCCAAAATTAACAGTGGAAATAATAAAAATTAATTATCAAAGATAAAGTAAAAATGTGATTATTATGGGGTTAAACTAAAACGATAAGAATCTAAGTAACCTATAACAATATATAAAATATAAATTACTAAATATTTTGACACTATCATGTTTGAGTCTTTATAATAATCCATTTTTATCCTTTTTTATGGGAAAACATGGGTAAACATTTTTATTTAGAAAACATTACAAGTGTGGCACTAACCTATTTTATAAAAGGCAACCCCATTTCCTCTCTTATTCACACCATAAAATAATTTTTTTTGAAAATAACTAAGAAAATAAATTCCCAAATGTCCTCATATCAATAAATAATCATTAATTTTATTAGAAATCTATCCTTGGAAGGCATTTGGTGAATACCTAAGGAGGTTACCCGAAGAAGAGGTAACGTTCATCAATGAGTGTTTTTATTTTATTTCTTCCTCCACCTCCTACAATTATTATTAAACCATGATGATATAATAACCTCAGTATACACCATATAATGAGATGTTTTGGTGTTATGTTCATGTACATCAGCCATCTCTACTTCAATAAAATGGATTATGAAATCGTCGTTCCTGTGTTTAAATGACAGTCATATCGTGAACTGATGTCATTTTTTTCCATTAACCTTATCAAGAATGAGTATAATGATGTAAATAAAGTTCATATATGATATTTATAACATAATTATTCTTATTTATAAATTATATCACATATACATTTTTTACATTCCATTCCAAAGGGGATATGATAATATCGCTTGTGTGTACAATATACTATAGCCTCGTGAAGTGATGTTATTCATTTTTCACTAAATATTTTTATGGAAGATAAATTAGATTAATATATGTGATATAAATGACATAATTATGATATTAATTACATATATTTAATTATGAAAAGAAAATATATTATTTTATTTTTTACCTATTCACTCACTAAAAGATGAAAATATCATTCATGTACGTGTGGACTACCTCCAACATGAAGTGATGAGACTCTCTTTTCATCACCACAACACATGGATGATGAGTATAAGTATATTTAGAGAAAATAAGGTATTTTTATATGATTATCATACTAAAATGTTATTATATTACTTATATTCTTTCCATAATGATCGTTGAAAAATAGAAACGTTACACATACATACAAACGACATACCATCTCTATGATCATAACATAAATCATTTCTCAAAACAATCTTTCATGATTGGTTCTAGGATTATAATTTCTGTTTACATATTATAATTATGTCATGATTTTTATTTTGGTGATAATATTAACCATGATTATTGTAATAGGACTGAAAAAAAATGACTCAACAACATATATGAAAAACAAAGAGGATATTAACCAAAATGTGACTTTAAAAAGAAATTGTTAATAAATAGCTAATAAAATGACATATGTAAAACACATATGGTATGATAATCATATTTATGTATATTGAAATTATTATAATGAAATTATATTTATTATATAGGAGGCTCAAATGTGTGTGATGGTAGTTGAGACATACGATAAGGTATTTCCGTCACACATTTACTTTCTATGAGACAAAGGTAATATTCACCACATGTTTATTTTATGTTGTGTATATACTAAAAATGAATATATTTTTTGATTAATAAAATTAAAATTATTTGTATTTACATATCCATTTGAGGATCTATCTTTCAAGGGGTTTACATTTTAAATGTTTCCAAATCGATAATTGATTTTTGTCTAAATTTTCCTTATTTGAGACATATGATAATGTGCTATACCAATATTATTTTATGATTTGTATATACATCCATTTAAAATGTTATATAATGAATTTATTTATCCTCAAGATATTTTGAGTTTCATTTTTTTATATTCAATCCTGGGGCTTATGTTTTAATGTTATCAAAGTGGTAATGATTTTATGTTACAATCTCATCATTTATCAGGATAATTTATGATTATGTTTCCGATGTTAGAATATTATGAAAAATCCATCAATAAAATCATGTATTTTATCCCCCTCTAGTTAGGTAATTATAGTAAAAGTTTCTTGTTCATTACCTTCTATTTATGCACTAAACAATTCAAAAATAATATTTTTAAGAAAAATCATATTTTCTTTTAAAACCCATTTTCATCCAAAACCATGTTTTATAATTTTTTTTTTATTTTTTTAAAAATTATTAAAAATATTTATTAATGAAAAATTTAACTATTTCTTAATTTTAAAAAAATATTTTGAAAGGAATATTTATGTCATTTTAAAAACAATGCATGCTTGGTTTTTAATGAAAATGTGAAAGGAATACATGTTTTTTAACATGCATGAAAAAAAGTATTACCCAATAGCATGAATCAATTTTTTTTCAAGATTCACTTAAAAGTTTTCAAATATATTTTCAAATAAAAAACTCTTTAATATTTGAGGTTTATAAATTATTTCAATGTGAAATGGATTTTGAAATTTTTTGGTTTAGAAAAGTGTTTTTTAGGTGGATAATATATTTTCCACAAAAACTATTTTACATGTTTTTAAATATTCCTTTATAAGTTTTATTTTTTCTTTTCAAAGAAAAGTATTTCAAATTTTTCTTACTTTTATGTTTCGAAAAGTGATTTTCTTGGAAAATTTATCATCCTCAAGAAAAATTCCATGTGATTTATGAGTGAAAAAAATTGTACATCTAAAATGACATCATTTGATATAATTGTTTCTATACTATTGATATTAACCAAGGATACCATTATAATTATTTTTATCGATGGTTTTGAGGAAAATATGTTTGTGAAACTAATTTCTTCTCAATAGGTTATACAGTAAAAAATTTCTTATGAAAACTATTTGTTTTTTCCATATGTTATTATTGGATTAGATGATGAAATGATTCTGAAGCCTGTCTATTTAATATAGGTTATGATATAAAGAAATGTTTATGAAACCCAATTAATTTCATGGGTTATGATATTATGAATGTTTTATGATCATGTGAAATACATAAATATGATTTTCATTTTGATATGTGTAGGACGTATGTCTCCTTGAAATTAATTGGGTAATGATTTATATCTTATGAGATAGAACGGACTCGGGGAGGGAGTGAACCTGGAACAATAAGGGAAATTGTCCTCTACGATGCTATGGGGTGTGATCTTTAGCTAAAATGATGTTTTGGTGAGTGAACCAATTCTACTAAGAAATCCTTGTTAGTAAGAATTTACTTGTACAATAATTATTTTCTACTATTTTGTGTATGAGACAATTCCATGTCTTATACCAATATTATGCTCTCTTGGATCTTTTTCTTTGATTTTAATATGATTTATTTCTAATGAACATGAAATATTCATTTCCTAACTCATCTTTTTGATATTTTATTTTTAATGTATGGTTTTGGAATATAATTCTCAAGTTATTATACTGTTATGTTCGTGATATGATTATTGGTCTCTTTGTTTCCTTATTGAGAATCAATGCTCATGCTTCGTTATGTTAAATTTCTCAAGGTTATGTAAAATTGTTTTATATTGGTTATGATTGTGTATATTACTAGATGGGAAGAAATTAATTAGATATATTGAAGATCATTCACCAAATTAGATGATTGTGTACCCTGTCTCCAAAGACACTAAACTATTATGGTCCTCAGATGTGTTTTTGTGTAATTTATTGAATAGTCATATATGAATATCTAATATATATTTATTAAATAACATGGATTCTATTATAATCATTAGTAATAAACTCGAGTTCTAGGTGAACCAACTTTTGAAATAGGTGGCATGTTTCATAACTGATAACCCCTTTATCTATGGTAAAAAAATCTGGAGTCTCTACCTCTTAGAAAGTTTAAAGATAGAATTTTTTGTTTAATATCCTCCTTAAAGTGTTCTAGTTACGATACTTATGTACCATATATTTCACGATGAAGTCCCACCATTTCCTTCCCACTCCTTCCTGAATGTAATTAGAATAAACCAGCTTAGATTGGTATGGAGTTTTCTAAGTGTAAGATCCATTAAATTGACTCGAGACACTCTTCAAAATATTGGGGACCATTGCCACCAAATAAATTAGGTGGATTTATCTAGGTATAATTTTATATAGGATCCACTATCTATCCATAGTTTCCCACACTATCTTGGCCTAGATTTTGAATAGTGTAGATGATAACTTCCACAATTGAAGAATATATTAAAGGATTATCTGACTGAATTTGTCTCATAGATCCCAATTTGAGAGATATCCTTTAAGAGGTTTTTTCTAATTAAAAAAGATACAACAATTCATTTTCATAATATAAATTTTTAGAATCTATTTAAAATAATTATTAATCTATATTAAAGCATTTAGAAAACAAAAATTAAAGCTAACATGTATATGAAAAAAGAAAAACAAGATGTAAAGAAAGAAAATGTCATTGAAACAGTAATCATGGAAAGTTAATATAATTAACTCAAAAAACATTCAAAATATTGATTAAAATCCCTCAATACCCTAGGCAACTCTGGTTCAGAAAATATTTTTGTTGTCCTGACACTATTCCACACTTCTACACGAATTATAGTGGCCCTAACTCTTGTCTACTAATGACCCTAAACCAAAATTAGGTGGTGTCCAAAAACTTCTGAATGGGTAATGTCCTTAATAACATTTTATAACAATCCAACCCTGGTTAAAATGGTGTTTCACTTATGATAACCTCCCACATAATGAAAATTATGAAAATAGAAACTTGTCTCATAAATAAATGAAAAGAGATAGGAAATTATAGTATATGTTAAAGAAAGGGTAAATAAATCCAAGACATATAAAAAATAAGACCAACCAAACAAAACCATACATAGAGCTAAAATAGACACTAAATTTTATCTCCATGTGACTATATGACACCACTGACCCATCTCACAATGAAAGACACAATAATGAATAGAAACTAGTGAACTACATGATTCCCTTCCCTTTACCAGAGTCATTTAGAAAAAAGTCTACTATCAACCAATTTAAAAATTAGGATGTGACTAAAAATCCAAATCGGATTCCTCTAATGAATCTATATGAATTTAGCATCATGAAACCATTTTATCAATATTTAAAAATGAAACTTGTATATAATGATATTTTTTATTAAAAAATATTTTCATAAAATAATCTATATTCAAAGACAAAATAATATAAGTATTGAAAAGATTTAAAATAGTGAGGGAATAAACCAAAGAAAACATTACCCAGAAGCTAACCGAATAAGTCTGTAGAAGAGGATAAATTAATGAAAACGTCATGCATGAAACTTTATTGGGATCCATCCATTTGAATATACATAATTACAAAAAACAAGGAACATAAATTTGATAAGTGAATCCTAACAAAATCAATGCCTTCTATACATTTCGATATTCGGATACAAATTTGTTGTCCTAGTATCATGATCACTAATTTAAAATCTCCAGTGGTGTTAAACACCATATGGTTTGAATATTTCCTTGACCATGGTTCCCAAATGTCACTGAGTACCATATTTTTAAACAATAAAAGATAAAATATACTCATAATTTTACCAAAAATCTTCACAGGTGACGTATCACCACCCTTATGTTATGAATATAAATTTTAGAAACCAATCTATCGTAAAAAAATTCCATAAAACCCAAGGAATAATTTTTACAAAGAAATACCCCTTTAAAGATTCTATTTTTATGTAATTGTTATGGAAATTAATTAATTTCTTAAAGATAAAGAAATTATTGGGAACATCTAGGGTTTCATTGGTTTGTAACAATGTTCAGATACACCTACCTCACACAAGGTCGCTAGTTTCTTGACAACAGAAACTGTAATTGAGAGTTGAGGCTTGAATATTATAATCAAAACATACTTTTCCCCTTCCATTTGATTCCCCAATGGAGAATAATGAAAATTAAATTAAATGATCATTATATTCCACTATGGTAGCTGACCACCAAAAAATATTTTCCATTGCATACCGGAATATTAGTGGTAGTGATGGTTTGGGTATTTTTAAAAAAACACACTAGGAATTGTATCATTAAAACCCCAAAATTAAGAACCCATTTCAATTTTACATTTCACTTAAATCTTGAATTATTATGTATAAATTAATTTAAAATATGATTTACCACTTTTAATGATTAAGAAAGAATAAATTCCCATGTTCCATAGAAATTAAAACGGCTAAAAGTTGTTATAGGGGTATTTCAGAGAAGAATAAATTGATAATAATGTTTTCATTTATTATTCTCCCAAAAGGAAAATTGATTAAGTGTAATATGATTTTACAATTAAACAAAAATTTGGTTTATAAAAGGGTACTATGTTACATTTACCCATACTTTTAGACTCATAGAATACTCAAACATAGCTCATCATACACTTACATGGAAGCCATGTTACCCTTACATAATCTTTGGAAAAGAATAGTTACCCTTACATAATAATTTTTTTGGGAGAAAAATAAATACAAACAGTTTTCTTTTTCTTATTATCTAGAATTTCCCCAAAATTCCTTTTACACATTTTAAAGTCTATAAATGATGGAAATTTAATCCTTTTAGATCGTTAAAAGTGATACCTTATAATTTAAAATAATTTGAGACTTAACCATTAAAATTTTTAGAGAAATGATAAATTATTTGGCATTCTTAATTTTTCTATTTTAATGCTGCAATTCTAGGGGAATTTATTTAAATATAAAAAATCCATAAATTACCTCTATTTTTTGGTATCCTCTTGAGTAGATTTAAGGGCGTTCAACTATTTTATAGGAAGATCCCATTCTTTTGAATTAATTTATATTTTTCTCCACTTGATAGTCAATGGGAAAAGAAATAGGTTTTTTTCCATTGAATTTTTAATCCTCGAATTTACGTCGGCGTCTTTTCTGTCACTAATCATATGAAGTTTTATATGGTTAGTGTCACTACACATTTGAAAAAAACCTATGAAAAAATAAATGTTCTAGAAAATTTCATTGGTTTTGAGTAATTAATTGATTGTAATCACCTTTTTCATAGAATAGAGTTTTTAATGGGGTTTCTTAAGACAGATTTGTGAATTTCTTGTGTTTTATAATGTTACCCAAGAAAAATATTGCTTCTAAATTTTATTTTTAAGGCATGAGAGTGAAGATAATTTTCATGTGAAAATGTTTTGTAATTTTTTAGTATGGTTTATAATTTATTTTGTGAAAACATGGAACATGGGATCATTTCCAAACCAATAGAATAGACATATAAAAAAACATGTATGCATAAAACCACTAAGGATTATAAATTGGTTATCATGAAGATATTGTAGAAAATGGGTAGCCAGATATCAATAAACTATGGAAAGACTAGATATAATTAGTATTCACATGATGGATTAGTGTTCCCTATTTGTCATAGACATATATTTATAATGTCTAGATCTGAATAATTTTTCTTGGGTGATATTTGGATCTATATATCATGTATTAATTACTCAATATATTATATTTTGTGTAATTGTTTCTCTAGTTAATTACACCTATACTTTCCTACATGTTTAGTATCATATTCTCATGAATGTGAATTTGTATTATTTAATAAAAAGTATTTTCAAATGAAATTTCTTTATAAACTGGCTCTATATTATTTATTTAAATAATTATTTCACGATATTTTATTTTTGTAATGATTCTTAGATGTAATCCTATTAGGATTTATGAACACACCCTAATATTTTCTTTTGGGAGATTTTAGACCTTGTTTTTTAGGACTTAGGTAAAGGGAAGGTATTAATTCATTTCACTAACTTCTCCTCACTGTTGTATCCCTCTTTGTGAGATGGGTTAGTGGTAGTGGATGGTAACATGGAGACACTGTTTAGTGCCTATATTAGTTTTATACCATTTTTTTCTTGTTTTTCAATTTTTTGATGTCTCATATATATATATACATTTTATTCTTTGTATACTTGGATTATATATCTATTTTCAGTTGTTGATTAGAAAAGTTTGTGTTTTTTAAAACATTTATCATTTGGTGAATCATCTCTGGTGATATGTTATTTATACCCAAGATTATTTTCTAAAGTACTTTATTTAATCTTATGATTATTTTATTTTAATCATTTTCTAGTGAAAATCATGAAACATTAGTAACCATTCATAATTATTACAGTTAATTCCAAAATCTCATGACTAATGTGTATACCCTCCAGATCACTTTTATTAGTTCCACTATATTCAATGGATGGAAATTTTAACAAAATTGACAACCTAACACTTTAATTATTAGGTAGAATATAGGGTGTATAATTTCCAGCATTAACAAGATTGGGGAAAGTGAATACTTGGTTCCCATTAGAAATCATGAATTGAAGTATTTCTATTTCTTAGGGAGAGGATCCCAATTAGAATCCAAATACGTTTTATTTATTTTTGGAAATTTTTGGAAATATTTATATAATTAAATATATATGTTGATCTATAAAACTACCTTAGAGGGTCTATTTAAAAAATATACATAGGCTTTTACATATGTTGACCAATCTAGGATATAGTGCATTTGTCTACTATAATATCCAATCTATTGTGAAGAATATAATTTTAGAGTAAGAGAAAGAGCTATCTTAAAAACTAAGTCTCTCCAAAGTGGTGTCAAAAACTCTCTATAAAAACCTTAGTGTTGTGAAACATCATTTAAAATCTTTTTATTTGTATATAGTGGGGGATAAAACATGTTTAACTAAAGAAATGAATTTTTTAAAATTATTTTTCAAGAACTGGTCCACTCTAAGGAAAGAAAGGTTTATCATAAATATTTTTATGTGGAACTCAACAAGTTAAAATAATATTCTTCTGAAAATGAAAAAAACACTTCCATTCCAATGAACACAAAGACGTGGAGCTGGAGAAATTTAAATCTGGTATTTGTAAATGAAAACAATATTTTTATTAACATCAAATAATTGTATACAACACACTATACAATTTTAAAACTTATCCCTTATTTATTTATTATATTTTTAGGTATATATAGTCTAAATATAGTTGTTCCTCCTTTTTATTAATTAAAAACATAATATTTTATCTCAAAACTTTTATTAAAAAATTTGATTTTATTTTTTTAATTGATTATTTATCCTTGATAATCCACGAAAAAATACATTGAGTAACTTGAAAGTAATTAAATCCAATAAAAACATAAATAGATTTAATTTTAGTAAATCATATCCTAAAAATATTCAAACCAAATGATAAATATGGAATCAATCAATCATATTTAATGAATATCCTTCTAGGAGGATATAGGAAAGCTGTATATATAACATATTTATAACATCACCATTAGATGAATTTAAACTATAGGATTAAATATTGTAAATTATGATTTTATCCCAATTTTTTTATCCTAGATGGGTATAGGTTGGCCGATAGCAAAAGACCTTTATTATCACTATAAGCTATGGTAAGTATATTAGTAGGATCCTGATATTCGGGGAATGTAGGTCATTCTTAAAATTTTAGGTTAAACATTCATTTATGGTTAAATAATTGTTTCTAGTGCGCTTGAAGAGTTTGAGAGTGTTTCTAGGGAGAGGGATATGAATAGAAGAGAAAAGTTACCCACATTGTATAGAGCGTAGTGGGTGTGCGGTTTGTGAAAACCATGCACCTAGACTAGGAAACCTTGAAGCATGGAATAAATTTTATATAGAGGGCTAAGTCATGTTTAAAGAATTTTTTTTCTAAAATTTTATGTTCCCTCTAGGAAACCATTAGACATGGCTCTTATTATACAGATGGAGCCGCACTATTGGTGTACAGTTTGGAAACCATGCAGCAAAACCATGCGACCATGAAATAGTGGAAAATTCCCATATTTCCCTTACAAAACTATTTATTTCTCACCAAAGTTCTCTCATATTGGACCCCATATATCCTATGTGAGTAACTAGAATCCCCTCCACCTCTATAGATGATTGTCTTTCGATTATTGCATTTTTGGAGCGCATTTGGGTGCGAACCAAATATTTATGTGACTCTAGCACTTCTGTTTGATCTATTTTCCCGATTAAGGCTTGTTGAATCCCTTCTCATCTACTGAATCCATAAAAAATCGTTTTTCAAATTGATTTTTTTGTCTTAATCGAGATCTTGAGTTTGAATCAAGGGTGGTGTTTAAGAAAGTGTTCATCAATAGTCATGAGGTAGGTGGTCTTATAGATTTTACTATATTCATGATGAGTTATATGTGTAGGTATTTGATCTATTTTTCTTTTACATTGTATCTTGATGTATTGGGTTATTTAAAGGGCTTTGAACCTTATATTTAGGGATGAGAACCATCACGTACTCCACTGGGTTCATCAATGATGTGAGATCGGTCCAAGGTCTACCCAAGGGATTAGATGAACCCATGTAATTGGTGAACAAAACTAAAAATCCTTGAGATAAGGGTATTATGAGAGAGAATATATTTTTATAATGAAATTAATGTGTGGTTAAGGTGAATGGATTGATTGAAAAAACTTAAAAGTTAGCTCTTGTAAATGATTGAAAGGTTTCGAAATGAGTTTTATGGTATTTTTGGGGGTTAAACTCATTTTAGATTTATTGATGGAAAATGTTTTTTTAATGTGAGAATTTTTTTTGAAAGGATTTTTTGACCTCAATGTGATAAAAACATATGTTTTTTTAAATTATTTGAAATTGTGTTTGAAATGGTAACAGGGTTCCCTTTTGGTGAAAATGGTTTAATTTTTATCTTGATTGGTTGAAAATGGATATAAAAGTCTTAGAGAATGTTTTAGTTTTTCAATGGGGAATAACCTTGTTTTTAAGGGTGGTTTCAAGATGATTTCAATGAGTATATTAATTTTTTTTTTCATTACTAGGATGTTGTTTATAAAGGTCCTATGATACCATATTAATTCAAAGGACATTTGGGTTATTGAGATAGAACCAATAAAATTATTTTGTCCTGATGGAATGATTATGAAATGAACTAACTAATAAATGTGATTAGTTGATGATATAGTGTCAGGGGGTGTTTGTATTGATGTGAAAATGAGTTGAATGGGATTAAACAGAATCTTCCCAATGTATTGTGATTTTTATATGAAATTCATAGGCAATTAATACATGGGAAATGATGAATGGGTTATGTGAATTAACAAATAGATATTGTTTAATATTTTAAATGGGTTAATACATGGGGATTAGTGAATATGATTAATTATTTCAGGCATATGAAATAGTAATTGGGTTAAACATCTGTATAATATAAATTTAAAATGTGTAAATGGGTTATGGAATAATATTAATTGGCCAGTTGGTTGTTATGGATTATGATTGATATTTGTTTTTGTTTTTGTTGGTTGTGGCATGGTATGTCTGTGGTGAATGGAGAAATAATCATGTGAAAATGGATTGGTATTTTGGGGGAATTAAATTGGGGTTATACACCTATGGGTTGAGTTAGAATGAGATTCTAAACTCCACCCCAAAATGAAATGGTTTGGGAATGGGTTGGAGGATCTATTCCCCCAACAGTTGCATTCAATGAGACCACCTAGAAAGATGCTTCAAGGTGAGTGTGATGTATTTTTTCTACTGTCTTTACCCTAGTAGGATAGGGAAATTTACTTACCCCCATTATGCATGGAAATTTACCATATTTGGCCTTAGTGTTAATGATGTAAATGTATAACCCATGGAACATGAAAATAAGATGTATTTAGTAATAGAGATAAAAAAGTGATGAAATGGAAATAATGATGAAAATGGATTAAATTAATGTTATAGATAATATGTATGTGATGAGTGTGATTAGTTGAATCCATTGTAGTTAAGTGTGTGTCTCAATATTTGTACCTTTTATTATACTCGTAGTGTGACCTGAGTTAGTTTTGTTTCTGGATCAATTATAGAGAACATAATGAGTAAATATATATTAGATAATTACTTAAAAATTTTACTTATTTCCTGTTTATTTATTTCAATTTTTTACAAGTATACAACTCTGTAATGACATGATATTGCTTTAGAAACTACTGGTGGTGGCATATTGAGTTATACTCACACCCTGATCGTTCCGCCATAGTACCTGGGTACCTAATTCAATGCTACTTGTTTTCTGATTTAGGATCTGCGAAGGGACATAATGTTGGGTTTTGAATGGGAAGAGAAGTTTGATTATGGAAGTTAGGACCTGGTTAGGACTCTGGTCCATGTTAAGAGTCTTTTTATAGTTTTGGTCTTATTTTATATTTCATTACATCCTAACATATAGTGTTTCCATTAGATTAAATTGTAGTATGTTTATTTGGTTTCTTGTTGGATTTTTTCATTTGATTACCATTTATTGTTTCCATTTTTTATTTTATCTATTAATGTTATTTATGTTTTGGATTTACTCTGATTAGCGTGTATAATCTCTCCATGTTTCAATTTAGACCGACGTTGCTAATCGGAAGCCTATGGAATACAATGAGGCACACCTATGTCCATGTGATAACCCATCTCATGGTACAACTTATAGTGGCTTCTAGGTTGGGATTTTAAAAAGTGGTTTCAGGGAAGGTTTTTTTCTATCTTACTATTTGGGCATGGTAGGCAGGAGACATCGATCTTTTCTGGATTTCGTAATGATCTCATGAAGAGGTGCATAAATACCTAGGTATGAGGGAAAAACCAAGTTAATAGGGGTGGGAAATGATTTTCTATTTTGTGATTTTATAGTTTATTGTTATTTCCACCTTGAGTGGCATATTTGGATGTTATGTTATTTATTTTTGAGGTTTTATGTCTATTCATAGTGAGGTAAGATATGGTGTGTGAGTTTATACATCATTCTAATTATATAAGATAGATAATTAAAAGTATATTTCCAATTATTGACTTGTGAATGACATTATAATAAACTAAAGGGGTACAAAAATTGAAATTGAATGAAATTTTGGGTGTTCAAAAGTGGGTTAAAAATGGTATTGGGAAATATAAATCCTAAGGTTTGGAAATACATAATTTTTTTGAAATTTAATATCAAATAAATCATAGATTAATGAAATATTGGGATAATGAAAAGGTTTTTGAATGTGTAAATTCTTGGGTTTTGAAAATTAGGTGTTTTGAAAAGTGAAATTGTGGGTTTAAATGGTATAGATTAATTATGAAGGTAAATGGGAGAATTATGGAACTTTTATGGAAATCAATGGCTGTCATCCCTTATGGTGTTTTTGACCCTCTGTATGGGTGGTTTGTGGAGTGAGAGTTCCTTAGGTTGAGATCCCAAGTTTTTGGAAGTGAGATCTTATTTAGCTGGGTGTGTTGGTTAATGGGATTTTGATTGTTCCAACTTTTCTTAGGTTGTGACCATGATTTTTTGAAATTATGTCTACTAATATGAATGTGGTTATACTTTTGAGTTGTGTTTGGACCCTAGAGTGGGTGTTCAGTTCCTAATTATAGTTTACTTGTGCAGGTTTCTTTGGTGTGGGACCATGAGTAAATTGTTCTTTGGTGTGTTAGACACAACCTATTTGGAATAAGGGTAGGACGACCGTCATGAGTGGCTATTTGTTTGAGGTTTGGTGTGCATGGAACAGATAGTTCCAGTTACCTTGTTTGGTGTGGCCCCATTTTGGGGAGTTGGTATCATTGTAATTTTGAGGATGACATGTGAGAGAGTTAATTCGGGGTGTCTTTGATTTGGGAGAATTATTAATAGGTATATATTTGGTACCTTGGTGGTGGCCCACAATGAGTTTTTCCTAGTGCAATATTATTCATGAGAGATAGGTGGAAAATATAATGGTTTTGGGAGATGCGGATCTAAGTTAAGAATCTCAAGAAATATAGGGTAGCCTCAAGGGAAGTTGGCCTTGGGTTGCAGGTGACTATAATGGGAAGCACATGTTAGTTATTCAGAGGTGAAATTGATGCACAACGGGTAATATCTAGTTTTGGTAAAAGTGTATATTTATGCCTTATACTCACCTGAGGGGAAATCTTGGGTGCTTTTGTTTGGTTTTAATGGTGTTTGAGAAGGTAAAGATCATTTGGAAACCCAACCATGTGGGTTTTATTGTGTTATGTATAGAATGAAATTCTATTTTGGGGAATAAAATGAAAATGTTATCAAAACATAGATGGTCACTTTTTGGGAGGTTATCTAGAGTGAGGGTGTTCACATGGTTGGGCTATTTTTTCGAGTGGTTTTTTATGGAGAGAGGTTGATAAGGCCTATGGTTTGATGATGATGAATGATCAGGTGGCATGATCAGATGTGTGATAAGACGTTGTGGCTAGGTTTGGATGATGTACGACTCGTGTGAACAAGAGTCAGGTTTTGTGTGTGGGGTCATAGGAGAGTGTGAGACATAAATGGTTTAGATGAGTACCCGATTATTTTCCTGTGTTATGGATTCACAATTATAACAGAATATTCTCCCAGGTGGGGTTTATGTAAGAGCATGTGTTTTTTTTTGGAATAAAAGATAAGAGGCCCTTATAGTGTAAGAAAACGATTGGTTTTTCACTAGAAGAAGTAATTTTGGTGTATATGTTGTGTGAGATGGCGTTCTGGCGAGTTTGGATGATGTATGAATCGTGTGAGAAAGATTTAGGTTTTGTGTGTGTGGTCGTAGGATAGTGTGATACATCAATGGTTTGGATATGTACTAGGCGATGCACTTGTGTTAGGGATGCACAATTCTAATTGGATATTATTCCATGTGGAGATTATGTAAAGGCATTCATTTTTTATGGAATAAAAGTTATGATGACCTGGTAGTGAAAGAAACTGATTGGTTTTGTTCAGGAAGATGGAATTTTTATGTGGCCATTGTGATTAGTGGGTCATAAAATAATTATTTGGGAATGGTGATGATAATGGCGCTAAAAGGAATGTTTCTCATGACTTCATGGAAAAGGGTTGTGAGGTATTAGTGCATTTGTTTGGAAATATTCATCAGAGTTTTTATGATTTTTTGTGGATGAAAAACTTTCAGATATGAAGAATGAGTTCTTCAGAAATGATTGGTTTCCTCATGGTAATATTTGATGATAGGGGTTCATAGTTTGTGATGGTGTTCGTTGAATATGTATTAGAATAATATTACCGTAGATGATCATTCCCAATATCTTAACATTGTCTCAGGTGCACTGAGAATACTCTTGATTTACACCTTGAATTTTGAGTTTGTTTTGGATGGGATGGATCCTAATGGAGAATACACTCAAGGAGTGGAATGTGTGTGGGAGTCGTATGATGAGGGGGTACACCATTGAATGGTTTCAGTGGAGGTCCTCAGGATGGACCATATATCCGTGAATTATATTGTTTGTGTTCTTGAATGCTGGGAACATGTAGAGGGTGATGCTTATTTTGTTATTACAGTGGATGCTCTATGGCCACACTCAAGTTTTGGGGTTCAACTTTTTTTTAGTATATGTTGTAGAGGTAGAAATTTCTCAAGGAATGAAATGGACATGATAATCCAATAGTGGGAAGAATTATATTAAGTCATGGATGTGCGAACCAAGATAGGAGGTGGATGTGGTGGCATCCAGAAGCGAATGGAAATCCTGTGAGGTGAATGTTTAGGATCATTGTGAAAAATATGGTTTTCCATTTATCTGATGCTTAGTCGAGCCAAGTGACTTCATTTGGACCAGGCTAGTTCTAATGGTAATCAATTTGGTGGCATCAGATATGTGTTGAGAGGTACTATAGATAATTAAAATAGTTCAATGAATAGATAATTCTATTATGGATAGGTTTTATAGGATGTCAGGGATGACTTGGGTAGGTGCAGGCAGATGAGGGGGGGGGGGGTATGATTTAACTGAAAGGGGATTATATCTAGGTAATGTGGGGATATAAAAGTAGTGGAAGTTGGGCATTGACAGAGTGAGTCATTCAAGGGTGGATTGACTCGGCCATGCAGAAGGAGTGGATGTAGTGGGTTGTAGTCCACCTTTGGTTAATTCGGGAAAGATAACCACAATTCGGTAATAGAAATGGGTAGTGAGGAATAACCAAGTCACCCTTGAATATATATGGATAACATAGTTTTCCGATCAAGATGTTTTTGATGTAATGACCGAATGACAGTGTTAAATGTTATTTTTGTGGACTCTTGGGGGAAGTGACCTGGAAAACACATTGGTTATGTTATAAATGATGAGTTTAAGTATTGTTGGTATACTTTATTAGTTATATATGTTCTCAATACTGGAAAAGGGGTGGTGATTTATTAAAGCATATGGTTGGAAGCACCACAACAGTCAAGTGGTCAGTTAATGGAATAACTACCGGTTCAAGTAGAATGGAATCATGTAGGAGTCATCATGATTATGTAGAGTTGTTGTTGAGATTTGGATCAAAATTTGATCGGTTGAGTACCTCTAAATGAATAACATGATAGGGTTATGCATTCCAAATGTTTCAAATAAATAGATGTTTTTTTGCCACTAATTGTGGATCATTATATGTTGCAAAATGTTTATAAATTAGAACTTTTATTCCAGTGATGTCGGGTTTGGATCACCGTAATCACATTGAAATAATCTTGGTAAGATGGTGCTATGTGATTTGAGACATGAGATGGGGAGTGAATCAGACCAAAAGTGTTCCGGTTGGTTCTTCTAGGTTAATATAGTTCCTAGTTGGTATCCTTTTGTGTGATTGTCTAGTATAGATAACCAATCCTTTATCTTTCATTTTTTGTTCGTAATGATGGGTTGAGGTGTATGTGTCGTCAAGGAGAATAAAATAGTGATTGTGGTATTTAGTGATGGATGTTCTCAGGTAAAACTATTTTAATGTATTGAGCATTGTTATGGCATGACCAAGTTCAAGTAGAAACCTAGAAGGTGATTGTTGATCGGTGGGTCTATGGTCCAACCCCATTTTGGTATTAAGGATTTGATAATTCTTGTATGTGTGGATCGAGGATGAGTCCTTATAAGGTGGGGAGTTGGTAAGATCCTGATATTTTTTGAATGAAATTCATTGTTAAAATTTTAGGATAAAATCTATTTTATTTTTAAATATGTTGTTATTTAGTGCTTGGGGAGTTTTATTAGAGTTCTGGGTGTACGGGACATAAAAAGAGTAGAAATTTGTCCCACAGTGCGTAGAGTATGGTTAGTGCATGATTACTGAAAACTATTCACCTGGCTTAGGAAACTATGTGGCATGGGAACCATTTGGGATAGAAGGATATCGCACAGTTACCACATGGATTTCCAAACCATGTGGGTTCACTTAGGAAACCGTTTTCCAAACCATGTGAGCCTTAAATAGTTGGAAATTCTTATCTTTCCTTTAGGAACCTATTTATTTTTCCACCGATTCTTCCTCCAATATAAACCTCTCTACCCTAAGTGACTTCCAGTAACCCCCTCTCCCTCCATGAATGATTCTTTTTTTATTATTTGGTGTTTAGATCATGTTTGGGAGTGAATAAAAGATTCGGTGAGTCTAACAGGACACTTTTCTCTATTTTCTAGATTAAGGATTGTGGAATATCTCATAATATTCTAAATCCCAAAAATCAACATTTTTACAATAGATTTTGGGTTTTGGATTCAACAGGTGTTTCAGTTTGAATCAAGCAAGTAGTTTAAGAAAGTGTTCATCAACAGTCCTGAGGTAGGTGATCTTAATGCTTTTGCCATAGTCTTGATGTGTTATAGGTGTATGTAGTTGTTATATTCTACTTCTATGTTGCATCTTGATTTATTGTGTCATAAAAAAGGATTTTGAATTTAGATTGATGTCTAATAACCTACACAGAGTCTATTAGGTTCATCAATGATCTAAAACTAAACTTAGAGATTCCTGTAGGGTAAGCCAATCCCTTGTAATTGGTGAACAAACAATTTTAAACCTTGAGATATTGGTATTACGAGATCAAATGGGTAGTGAAAATGGAATTGATGTTTGGGTAAGGAAAATGGATTGATTGAAACAATATATAAGTTTTATTTCCTAAAGTATTGAATGGTTTTTAAATGAGTTTTATGGTATGTTTATGGATTGACATGCTTTTAGGTTTATTAAAGGAAATGATGTTTGATAGTGAGAAACGTTTTGAATGGAGGTGTTGAACTCAAAGAGATTCAGAAGTGGTTTTTCTAAAATATTTAAAATGGTTTTATAAATGGAAACAAGGCTCCATTTTTGTAAAAATAGTTTAATTGTTGTATTGATCGGAAGAAAATAAAAAATGTCGTGGGGCATGATTTAGTTATTTCAAATGGGAAGACACATTTTTAAGGGTGGGTTCATGATGTTTTCATTGAGTATATTGAAATATGTTTACTAACATGATGAAATTTATAATGGTCCAATGAGACCATAGTAATTTAAGGGACGTAAGGGTTAGTGAGATAGAGTACATGAAAATTATGTTCTCAAGTAGCATGATTATGTAATGAATTAATTTATGAATGGGATTAGTTGATGATATAGCATGAGGGGGTGTTTGGCATGATTTGAAAATGGATTAAATGTGATTAATGAAAATATACCAAATGGATTGAGATTTGTACTCTAAATTCATAAGTTTTAAATACATCAAAAATGATAAATGGGTTATGTGAATTAACATATGGAAATTGTTGAATATATTAAATGGGTTAATGCATGGGTATTAGTGAATATGATTAAAATTTTTAGGCATAAGAAATGGGAATTGGGTTAAATGGATATGAAATATAAATAAAAAATGTGTTAATGGTTTATAGAATAGTATTAATTATAATGCTTATTGTTTGGGATTATGATTGATATTTTTAATGGTTTTGGTTGGTTGGGTTATGGTATGCATGTGCTGAATAGATAAATTATCATGTTCACATGGCTTGTCAGTGTGGTGTATTGACTTGAGATTCTATTCCCATTGGATGAGTTGGACTGAGGATATATACTCTACCCCAAAATTTATGGGTTAGGGAAGGGTATGGAGGATTTATTCCCTTAATGGTTACATTAAATGAGACCACCTGGGAAGAGGTTACAAGTTTAGTATGATTTATTTTTTGTGATGTGTTTATCCTAGTGAGATAGGGAACTTGACCTACCCCTCCTATGCATGGTAATTGACTGGATTAGGTCATAGTCTAAATAATGTAAATGTCTAACCCATGGAACATTAGATGAAGATGAATTTAGTAATGAAGATAATATAAGTGATGAAATGGAAATAATGAAGAAAATGGATTAAATGAATATTGTATCTAATAGGTATGTGATGAATTGTGATTAGTTAAACCCTTATGGTTAAATTTGTATGTCACTCTTTGTGCATTGTCATAGACTTCATGTCTGACCAGATTTAGTTTTGTAGTTTGGTCGACGAACATAATGCGTAAATGGATATTAGATAATTACATAAATTTTTTCCTTGGTACCTATTTACTTATTTCACTTGTTATATATATAAATTTTTTTATAGACTTGATATTTCTTTAGTCGCCATTGGTGGTGTCCTAATGAGATATACTCACACCCTGCTCTGGCTACCATGGCACTTGGGTACCCGAGAAGATGTTACTTGTTTTCTGATAAAGGTTCTGGATAGGAACCTGGTGTTGGGTTTTCGACAGGATGATGTGTTAGAGCATGGAGGTAAGTATTAGGTCTAGACTTCGGTCCTAATTGAGAGCCTTATGAATGTTTTTGTCTTTGTTTATAGTGCATGACTTCCTGACATTCAATGTTTTCAGTATATTTCATTGTATAATTATTACTTGGTTTTTTTTGGTTTTTGTCATATGGTTCCCATTTATTGATTCCACTATTTATTTAATCTGTTGATGTTACTTATTCTATAGATTCACTCTAATAAGCAGTTATTGTTTACCTATTTTTCCCATTAGACCCACACTTCTAGTCAGCATCCCCTAACATACAAGGAGGTGCACCAGAGGTCACGTTACGATCTGACTTGGGTTACTATTTATAGTGTATTCTAGGTCAGGTATGTTACAATATTCATATATGGGGATGTAAATGACTTAACATAATTGAAATTGTGAAGGGGTTTTTTCATGGAATAGTCAATTCTTTAGAGGGATCAAGTACACTAAATTTATATCTTCAAGCATTGTGTGAAGATCATCTGAACCAATAAGTATTCGGGGAATAAAAATATTTTATATATTTTTCTTAGATCTATCATCCTATAAAGAATATGTTGAATTATATTAGCTATAGATGTTGGCCCCCACAATCATTCATATACTTATTTTAGATCTATCTTTTTCTATGTCTAGGAAAGGGAATGGCTTAGCAAGAAGGCACTCTAATGTTTGGAATCCCTTTATTTATTGGTTTTTAATATAAAAATATTTTTTCCTTTTTCCATTTTATAATCTCTAAAATTTTCAATGTTTATGTAATAATAACGAACAATCATAATTGAATCAAATTTTTCTCAGGAAACAATTTGTATGTTTTCAGCTTGATGGGTACAACGTCTCTTTTCTTTAATAGTTTGTGGTATTTAAAGTTAAACGAAACAAAGTTTATGTTTATGTTAATTTAACATTTAACAATTTAGGATGATATTTAAGGTCATAAAAATTGGAAACAAATATGATGAATCCCATATAATAATGAGGGAAAGGTAAAAATAACATGAATAGGGAACCCTACACTTTAAATAGTATCATGTATTGTTGAGCATGGTTTAGGTTCACACTGATCAGGCCAATGTGGGTTTTGTGACAACCCAAAGAGGGATTCTGAGAGTTATAATAATTTTAAAACCAATGAAATGTGGAAAATAGTAATGTAAATTGTATGTTGAGTTATTTTAATCAAAAAATAATAATATGAAAATAGATAGGCTTGACAAACCACAGAAATTAATTTAATTAATAGTCCATTACTGCACCATTAAATAGAAATATAGAGGATGAAATATAATAAAATTATAATGATGACTTCATGTGTAATACAATCAATGGTGTATGGAATTAGATGATCCTCTCCTTAAGAAATAATATATTTTTTTGATTGGTTATAAGGCAGATGAATGTACAGTGCATATATTCATACTAATAAAATTATTAATTTAGGATCTTAAGTAATCATTAACAATAGTTATCGGATATCTATGTTTATTCAAACATTAACGGTACAATGAATTGAATTTTACAAAGTAAAATAGAATTCTTTGATTTGAAACTAACCAATATCTACTTTTTGAAGAATGTTAGAGGAATTGTGAGTGGATGACTTTTTGTGGATAGATACAAGAAAGATGATATTGATGTAACTATTAATCCAAAAATAAAATTAACCAATTCATACATAGACCTAGGTAGAAAAATATATATTCCCTAAATAGAGCCAAATGTTGTAAGTCCAGACATGACGGAGGATACCATACATAAGGATGTAGTTTGATAGAGATGGATTATATGGAGGGCATTATAATGAGATATTTGGGGATCACTACATGTACAGTAATAACATGAATCAAGCCTCACATGGTTATTATTATTATTCTATATATACTCCTAGCTCATGCATTAGAAAGGGGTAAGGCATAAGGGTGAACCGGTTAGTGAAAGAATAATGACTCTCAATGTGAATAAGTGAAGGTCACAACCCCATGGTAAAATAGAAAGTTAAAATTTGAGGGTAGAAACAAGAAAATAGTTCTATTCATCAATACATATACAGTAAGAATAGGAATCATGCTACATATATTTCTAAAGAGGGGTATTTAGAAAAATTTAGATCATGTACAGGTGGAAAATTATTCTATCCTAATACATGGGAGCTAGAGAAAACCCAACATGAACCGAGGAAGGAAATAGAACTAGGAAGGATAGGGGAATTAGGGTGAATATTATTTAAAACTAGGAATGAATTAAGGAATATGATCATCACAATGTATCATATAATAACATAAATCAACTAACATTTAGTTCTTGAATATGAGGTTTTTTAATTTAGGTTATTAGATAGAGAAAACTATAAGATGAAACTCTTACAAAGACCAGAATCTCTGATAATGAAATATGGTTTTATAAATTTGATCACTCCAAACAGTAGAAGGGTCATATAGGATCAAAATTGTTATTGTGTAATTTTTTTTCATGTCACAAGGAAAATAAAATTTATATTTTGAAGTCATACAATGAAGTCAATGGGTACCATACATCATGGGGTAGAACAAAAAAATTTATTTTTTCTTTTAATTTATTTTCATATTATTAAAACCATGTTCAGTTTAATTTAAAGTCATGCACCAATGGATTTTTTCTCCAAACAATAAGTTATCCAATATATTTATTGAGAAACCTTGTGTTGGTGGCCACTATAATATGATCTCCATCTATTAATATTGGTGGATAAGTTTCATTAGGGTATAAATTCTGTTTGATATAAAGACTTACCCAATTTAGTTTCAATTTTATAGGTTTCTTTACAAGTATCATTTGAATTATTATGGGAAATAAATATTCCACTTAGATGAATGGTAAGAGACAATACTTTTTATTAAAATATCATGTGGTGGGGTTTTATTGGAATTATTGGTTATGTACTATGTGTAAAATAATCTCATTGATTGTATCCAATTAATCAGGCTATATCTATGATTATTCATGTAGTGACTTGGGTTTTGGCCTTATCGGACTTTGGAATATTCCTACGAATAATTCCAAAGTTAGACGCGAGGATGTCATGCGATTCCGAGGCCCGGTGTGCCCGGAATTAATTTTTAAAAAATATCAAGTATTTTTATACTATGCACATGGAGGGGGTGTGATATTTCCTAAACAGTAGCTCAGAATGGAAATATGAGGGCACAGTTGCGTCCGGAACGTGCCTTTTACTGTAGGCAAGGTGTAAACTTTGCGGGCCCGGGCCTACTGTGAGAAAAGCCACCAGGGGCGTTTTCGTAAATAAGTGGAAAAGTTTAATTATGAGCGTCGGCACAAATAACTCTTGAATGGAGTCTCAGATTTCAATTCCGAGTCTACCGTTGTGTTCAGAACATCGTGTTTACCCTAAGGGCGACCTTACTTTAGACTGCATCGAGCATCGGGCAAAGGCGCGTCGGGAGCCGGAGATATTTAAAAAATAATAATAAATATCTTGTATCCCCCCCTTGGACAGATCCTGTGCAGCAGAGGAGTTATTCCTCCTTCCTCCTCCTTCTCCTCCTCTTCTGACGGCGAATTGGCGACCAAATCATGCGATCAAGGTGTCGTCGATCTCGGATTTCGACGACGGATGCTTCAGGATCGTGCAACGGAAGCTTTGGAGCGCGGATCGTCGATGTTTCACCTGAGAGGTAGGCAGTTTGAGTTTTACAATCCTAGATCCCACTATTGTGTTGTTTTTATTCAATTTTTTGTAAGGGTTGTGTAGCTCGGGACCTGAGGTTTCCGAAACCTTTTTCGGATCTGAATTTCGAGCACTAGGGTGCTCCCGGTGACTCCCGGAAGCTTTCCAGAGAAATCCCGGTTTTCCGGTGGCAAGGGGTGGTGGCCATGGAGGAATTATGTGGCGGCGTGGTGTTTTCCGGTGGCAGCTATGGAATCTGGAGGCAGAGCGGTGTTTTCCAGCGGCGCACAGTGTTTTCCGGTGAGGCAGGCGGTGGTCCGGCCGGGTTTTTCCGGGGGTTCTTTAAACCCTGGTAACTAGCAAACTGGAATTCTGATTTGCAATCTGTTTGCGGCGACGCGTTCTTTGCATCGATATGGACCTTTAGAACTAACTTTGGGAATTTTGTGAGTCGATTTTGTGGCCCGGGGCTACGAAACGTTGAAATAATAATAATATTTTATTATTATTCGACTTCGGGCCATTGTATCTTTTACCCAGAGTGTCGGATTGACGTGCCATCAGTGGCGTTGACACCCTGATGATACAAAAGAATTGTTTTTGAGGGTTTTCGGGTGTTGGGACCGAGTTTGGGTTGCGGGCCCCACTATGCTGGGTTTTGGCGTTTGCATAGAAACACAACTTTCTTACAAGGAGTCCATTTTTGGTGGACAAAAAGTCAATCATGTGTGTATTTCCGAGAGGGTCACAATGGTGTGATCCGTACGATGAGTGTTGGGATCGTGGTGTGGGCCCCACCCGGGATGGCTTCAGTGAATAGTGCCTTTTTCACCGGGTGTCTATTTCAGACGAACGAGTAGTGGATCCTGTGTGTTTTTCCGAGGGGATTGTTGTGGTATGATCCGATTGTTGAGTTTCGGGATCGTTGTGTGGCCCCCCATACATGCTAGCTCTAGTGAATAGTTCCTTTTTCAACAGACATCTGTTTCGGGCAAGTAAACAGCCTATCCTGTGTGTTTTTCGGCGTGGATGGCGATGGTGGCCTCGGTATCGGCCTTGGAGGTGCGCGGTGTGGCATTGTTGCGGGTCACTCGGGTTAGCGAAGTTTGGACCAACAGTGTTTGAGGGTTCTCCCGTGGTTCGTTCCTATGAGGGTTTTCACTACTTCACAACCCTAGTATAGGCTTGTGATCTTCTTGATGAGATTTTTAATCTGTTAGAGTTGTGGCATCCCTCCAGTGGGCCCAGAGCAGGATCCTCTTGCATCGTTAACCTAGATCGGGTTCTTGGTATTGTTGTGACTGCTTATTCACAGGCGGCGATCCCCTATCTAGCAGGTTAACCACGTAGGGTTTGAGCCATCATCGGGAATATGATCCCCTACGTAGTGATCCATGCTCATTAGGGTTGTGGAATTGTTGGGTATACGATCCCCTACTCAGCATGAGGTTCTCAGTAGGGTTGTGGCATCATTGGGTATACGTTCCCCTACTCAGAAAATCGGGTATAGTAGGGTTGTGGTATCGTTGGTTATACGATCCCCTAATTTTCGCGTGGTTTCGGTAGGGTTGCGACATCATCATATGGATCCCCTACAGCATGATATGTACCATATAGGGTTCCATTATCGTCATGACCACCTTTACGTGGGCAAAGATCCTCTATCTGAGTGACGTGTTTCTACGAATGCTAGATCGGATCGTGGTATCCCCAAGTGGATCCTAGGGGTGATACCTTATTTGTGAGATCTTTGTATACCAGTGTGGGTTCTGGTATCCCCTAGCGGACCCTAGGAGCAATCCCCTATCTGAGGAGTTTGTTGTTCTGGCAGTTTCAGCATGGTTTCCTCAGTGATGATATTCGACGAGCGTGATCTCTCGGGTGAACATCTGAGATGTTTGTTCGGGACCCGATGGAGTGTATCTCTCAAATGAGTGTCACCTAGGATGACAATGATCATGGAGTTTGTTCTCCTGGTTGTGTAATGTTGCTGGTGATGAGGTCGGTACCTCATGTGGCTTGTTGAGTGAGCTGAGTATATCTGGATTGTTCGAGGTGTATGTATGGGCAAGCAACTGGGCTGAGCTGACTAGTTTTGTTTAGCTGAGGATGGTCACGAGATAGAGTTCCTCTCTCATCTGGGTTCCGTCTGGCTGGGATGAGAGGACTGTTTCCTTTCAGTTTCTCTCATTTGTTTTGGGTTTTTGGGGTGCCTACTATGTATGTTTATACTCACCCCTGCACAGGCATTTTCCACACATGTTTGTGTCTTGTGCAGTCCATAGGCCTTTCGACAGAGTCCCAGGAGGACCCGGAGCAGGTATAGCTTAGTGAGAAGGATTGAACTGGGTGTTTATTGGAGCTGTGCTGATGAGCTTATCGGCGAGTGTTTTGGCATTGTTTCCCCTCCTTATGAGAAGGTTGGACACTTTACAGTTTTCTTTTAGTGGGCCTTGTTTTTCCCTTTTGTACTTCTACTGTACTCTGGTTGGGATTGTTGTATGCATGCATTTTACTTTTCAGTTTTATATATCTCTGCACTGTTTCATGGAGGTGTATGTGGGTGCGTGTGTACATGTACCTTAGGCTAATGCCTCCCATGTGTGTGACAGCCTACTCGGCACTGGTTTCCATCCCCAGGCCTATTGGAGGCGGGCTTGGGGAGTCGCGGCTCGAGCCCCGTTGGGTCAGGTCGTGACATAGTGGTATCGGAGGAGGTTCCACCTTTGGGATCTCAGAGTGTAGCTGGTCTAGCTATGAGTTTGGTTTGGGTTGCATAGCGACAGTGTTTTGATGTTTTGAGTTCATCATTCAGGCCAGAGACTCTAGTGTTGGTGCGGTGGATGACGTATCCATACACCCGGACTCTGATAACCTGCCTTTCGACTCAGGACATTCGTACACTGTTCATAGGGACATAATGGTACATGCATCATATAGGACTGAGTTTTGGGTTTTTATTTGTCCTTCTTGAGTCAGCTCAATAGATATACTCTAACTGTGGTGCGTCGTGAATGTATTTTATGATGCCTCCATGATGAAATCTAGTGAGAGTTCCACAACATGATTTTGGTGATGATCCGCCCCATATAGAGGCTGTGGACCATGGCGCAGGTTCTGAGGCTGGACCTCCATGTGGTCCACCAATTGAGCCACCACCTGTCGAGTAGCTAGTTGTACCGGTAGTGCAGGATGTGGTTGCGCGCAGGCTGAGTGCGCTTCATGAGTTCCAGAGGCAGTGACCTATGAGGTTCCGGGGTGATCCAGACCCTCAGGCAGCTGATGACTGGCTTGAGGTAGTCACCCGAGTTTTCCTCCTGGTGAGGACACCCCCATATCAGATGGTCGTCCTAGCGGTGATCCTTCTACATGGTTCAGTCGGGTGATGGTGGAGCCTAGTGACACAGTATCACGATGAGGAGATGCTCACGTGGGTAGAGTTTGATAGTATATTTAGGGAAGAGTTCTATCCGGTGACGCTAAGGTCAATGCGGGTCCATGAGTTTTTGCATCTTCGGCAGGAGGGCATGACTGTGTCGGAGTACTCAGTGAGGTTTACAAACCTATCGCACTACTCCTTGGATATGGTTCGAGACCCATTCATTAGGGCTCAGACCTTCAATAAGGGCTTATGAAAGGACATCCAAGAAGGTGTGGTCTCCTTGTTCCATCCAACCTATGTTGGAGTGCTAGAAGGAGCATTGGTGGTGGAGAGCTTTCTGGCTGAGCAGATCCCCCCTGTAAGTGCTGGTCATGTGAGAGTGGAGATGTTGACATCTGGTAGCCGATGACAGACTCAGAGGCCCGGACATGGCTGACATTTCTGGAGGCGACCCTAGGATGGAGGGTCTAAGGCTCAGGGCTCACAGGGCTTGCATTCCAGTTTTGTTCAGCCACATGAGAGGTGGTGTTACACTTGCGACGGTCCGGGACATCTTGCCAGAGATTGTCCAACCCGTCATGCTGCTGAGAGGGAGCAGGTTGATGGACCGCTTTGGCAGAGGCAGCGACCCGAGCAAAGAGGACCGTAAGGAACCATACATGGAAACAGAGTGGGTACAGTAGGAAGATGTGGTAGGCGGTATCAGTTGCCACCACCCCCCACCCCCAGTTGGTCCACGCCAAGCTTAGGGAGATGGTGTCCAAGGGCGAGGATAACTGCATGCCCTAGAGTCTTTTGACCGAGAGGCTCCGTGGTTGGATAATGGTATGCCTTGTGTCCTTTCTACTTTCTGCAGTAGTATAATTGACACTGTGTAGTGGTACTCTTTCCTTTCTGTTTCATGCTCTAGTTTTTTTCAGGGCGTTGGTAAGACTCTGTGTGAGTTTTGTTCGGCGTGATACGAATGCGTGAGGAAGAAGGATCCTTCCCCCACAGAGACACGTTTTTGTGACGCGATTAAAACCGTGTGGGTGAGTCATTGACGCCCAAAGTGAATAGTGTTAAGGTGTGGTGGATGAGTCCCTCTAACTTATGTGTTCATGGAATGGGTGTTTGTTGGCGAACATGCTGCCGTGGGAGACCTAGTTGAGGGATCAGTTTCTTTCCTTGTGCCTAGGGATTTTTGGGGATGAAAAGTTCTAAGGTGGGGAGGATGTAGCGACTAATGTTTTGGCCCTGTCAGACTTTGGAATATTCCTACAAATAATTCCAAATCTAGGCATGAAGATGGTGTGAGATTTCAAGGCCTAGTGTCCCTGTAATTAATTTTATAAAAATATTAAGTATATTTATACTATGCACATGGTGGTGGTGTCATATCTCCTAAATGGTAGCTCAGAATGGGAATATGAGGGCACAGTTGCATTCGGAACGTGTCATTTACCCTTGGAGAGGTGTAAACATTGCAAGCACGAGCCTGCTGTGAGAAAAGCCACAAGGGGAATTTTCAAAAATAAGTGGAAAAGTTTATTTACGAGTGTCGTCTCGAATAACTTCTGAATGGAGTCTCAGATCGCAATTCTGAGTCTACCGTTGTGTTCAGAACGTCGTGTTTACCCTAAGTGCAACCTTACTTGTTTCGGCATCGGGCATCGGGCGGAGGCGCGTCGGGAGCCGGAGATATTTTAAAAAATAATAATAAATATCTTGTATCCCCCCTAGACGGATTGTTCGTAGAAGAGGAGGAGTTCTTCATCCTTCATCCTCCTAATCCTCCTCTTCCGACGGTGAATCGGCGGCCAAATCACGCGATCAAGGTGTCATCGAGCTCGGATTTCGACGGCGGACGCATCAGGATTGTGCAACAGATGCTTTGGAGCGCGGATCATTGGCATTTCGCTCGCGAGGTAGGCAATTTGAGTTTTACAATCCCGGATCCCATTTTGGTGTTGTTTTTCTTCAATTTTTCGTAAGGGTTGTGTAGTTCAGAACCTGAGGTTTCCGAAACCTTTTTTGGATCTGAATTTGGATCACCAGGGTGCTCCTGGTGGCTCCTGAAAGGATTTTTTGGCAAAATCCCGGTTTTCCGGCAGCAAGGGGTGGCGACCATGGCGGAATCCTGCGGCGGCGCGATGTTTTCCAGCGAGACAGGCGGTGGTCAGACCAGGGTTTTCCGGGTGTTCTTTAAACCCCCTGTAACTCGTAAACCAGAAGTCCGATTTACGAGCCCTTTGCGGAGACACGTTCCTTGCATCGAGATGGTCCTTTTTAACTCACATTGGAAATTATGTGAGTCGGGTTTTTGGCCCTGGGCCACGAAACGTTGAAATAATAATAATATTTTATTATTATTCGACTTCAGGTCGTTGTATCTTTTACCCGGAGTGTCCGATTGACGTGCCTTCAGTGTTGTTGACACCTTGATGATATGACGGACATTTCTTGATGGTTTACAGGTGTTGGGACCGTGTTTGGGGTGCGGGCCCCACAAGGCTAGGTTTTGGCGTTTGCGTAGAAACACAACTTTCTTACTAGGAGTCCATTTTTGACAGATGAATAGTCGATCCTATGTGTTTTTCCAAGAGGGTCGCAATGGTGTGATCCGTTCGACGCGTTTTGGGATCATTGTGTGGTCCCCACTTGGGTTGGATTCAGTGAATAGTACCTTTTTCACCGAGTGTCCGTTTCAGATGAACGATTAGTGGATCCTGTTTTTTTTCGAGGGGATCATCATGGTATGATCCACTTGATGAGTTTCGAGATCGTTGTGTCGGCCCCGCACAGGCTAGCTCTGGTGAATAGTGACATTTTCACCGGATGTCCGTTTCGGGCGAGCAAACATCCTATCCTGCGTGTTTTTCCACGTGGATCGCAATGGTGGCCTCGGTATCGGCCATGGAGGTCTGTGGTGTGGCGTTATTGCGGGTCGATCGAGTTAGCGACATTTGGATCAGCAGTGTTTGAGGGTTCTCCCTTGGTTCGTTCCAACGAGGGTTTGCGCTGCATCACAACTGTAGTATAGGCTTGTGATACTCTCGATGGGATGTTTAATCTGTTAGAGTTGTGGAATCCCTTCGGTGGACCCGTAGTGGGATCCTCTAGCATCGTTACCCTAGATCAGGTTCTTGGTATCGCTGTGACCTCTTATTCACGGGCGGTGATCCCCTATCTAGTAGGTTAACCCCGTAGGGTTTGAGGCATCATCAGGAATATGATCCCCTACGCATTGAGTCATGCTCAGTAGGGTTGTGGCATCGTTGGGTATATGATCCCCTGCTCAGCATGAGGTTTTTAGTAGGGTTGTTGCATTGTTTGGTTTACAATCCCCTACTTAGCATGTGGTGTATAGTAGGGTTGTAGTATCATTGGTTATATGACCCCTAACATAGAGCGTGGTTTCAGTAGGGTTGCGGCATCATCAGTTCGATCCCCTACAGCGCGAGATGTTCCAGATAGGGTTCCAGTATCGTCGTGACCACCTTTACGTGGGCGATGATCCTCTATCTGAGTGACGTGTTTCTACGAATGCCAGATCGGGTCGTGGTATCCCCCAGCGGATCCTGGGAGTGGTACCCTATTTGCGAGATCTTCGTATACCGGTGTGGGTTCTGGTATCCCCTAGCGGACCCTAGGAGAGATCCCCTATCCGAGGAGTTTGTTGTTCTCGCTGTTTGAGCATTGTTTCCTTAGATACGATATTCCACAGGCGTGATCTCTCAGTTGAGCGTCTGAGATGTTTGTTCGGGACTCGATGGAGTGTATCTCTCGGACGAGTGTCACCTGGGATGACGGTGATCGTGGAGCATGTTCTCCTAGATGTGGAATGTTACTGGAGATGAGTTCGGTACCTCATGTGGCTTGATGTGTGATCTGAGTATATCTGGATTGTTCAAGGTGTATGTATGGGCATACAACTGGGACGAGCTGACTAGTTTTGTTTAGCCGAGGATGCTCACGAGATGGAGTTCCTCTCTCATCTGGGTTCTCTGTGACTAGGATGAGTGGACTGTTGCCTTTCAGTTCCTCTCTTTTGTTTTGGGTTTTTGGGGTGCCTACTGAGTATGTTTATACTCACCCCTACACGAGCTTTGCCTGCACATGTTTGTGTTTTGTACAGACCACATGCCTTTCGACGGAGTCCCAGGAGGACCCGGAGCAGGTAGAGCTTAGTGAGCGGGTTTGACCGGGGTGTTTACCAGAGCTGTGCCGAGGATCTTATCGGCTGGTGTTTTGGCAGTGCTTCCCCTCCTTCTGAGCAGGTTTGAATCTTTACATTTTTCTTCTAGTGGGCCCTGGTTTTCCCTTTTGGACTTCTGCTGTACTTGGGTTGGGATAGTTGTATGCATACATTTTACTTTTCAGTATTATATATCTCTGCACTGTTGCATGGCGATGTATGTGGGTGCGTGTGTACAGGTACCTTAGGCTAATGCCTCCCATGTGTGTGATAGCCTACTCGGCACTGGGCGCCAGCCCTGGGCCTATTGGAGGAGGGCTTGGGAGGTTGCAACTCGAGCCCTATTGGGTCGGGTCCTGACAATTCAGATTTATAAAGTTGGTCAGAAATCAAAATAAGAAGCTCAGACAATTGAAAAAATATTTTTTTTATTTTGAAGAATGGAAGTAAAGATAAGATATTTATGTTAACATAAGGATTAATTTTAAATCACGAGAAGGAGTAATGGAAAAGAATAATTGAAAATAGTGTTTGAGAAAAACTATTGAGAAAAATGTGAGGGGAAAAATAATGCATCTGGTTAAATGAATTTATTACTTCACAAAAATTTTAGTGTTATTTTACAATAGTAAATTTTTGGTTAATCTCCATCACAGGGAGATTTATTATATATAATAATGATTTTTTGCATTTTCCACTCCAACAATCATCGATCCTCAATAAAATTTTACCAAAATTCAATGGAACAAAACTCTTTGTAACATTTAAAACCTTTTAAAATTAAATCATGAAGAATGAATCCATGTTCAAAAAATTTAATTAATCATGGTGGTTTTAAATATATTTCAAGAGGATAAAATCATTAATTTTTAAGACCTGGAACATATCTCTCTTATCAATTCCAATTTTTGAAGAAGAATATTTCTGAATCACCGAACATGTATAAAATAGTTGAATAAAAATCCCTAGGAATTAAATTTTTACCCTAAAATAACAAATAATATAATAATTACAAATTCAATAACAATACAGGGAAATTGAAAAGAGGATAATGAAATATCTCTCTCAAATTTCGTGTTACTTCTATGCTCTTTCATATGCTCGTTTGGTCCCCTTTTTTCCTTTCTCTATGCTAGTCTACATATTCTAGAATGTGAAGCATGAATGTAATGATGATTAATCACCAATTCTGTTAGATTCTTCCAAAATTATACTTAGTCATTCTCTTCAACATCAACAATGGTGCCCACTAACATCAACTGGTTTTTATCCCTACTATGGCTAGGTGGCACTCGTCATTGAAAAATAATAAACTATATGTGTTCCAAGCATCACCCTTCTATGTGAATAGAGCCTAATTGTTGTAATGAACTTGGAAACAATTCAGAATATGATTTGAATCTGTCAATTAAAAACATAGTATAAAAAATAATTCTAAATTTCATTATTTATAAAAATATTGCATCATAAAAAAGTAAATTATTATTATGAACGATATTAAATATATTTATAAGAAAAATTATTATTTAACTTATAATTATTAAAATATATTTTTGTTTATAATGTATAATATATAATATATAATTTTAATTTTATTCATTATTATTATTATATTTGAATTAATTTTTTTGACAAATTATTTATATTAAATTATTAAAATTTATTATAGTTATTATAGTTAATAGAAATTGAATATTTATAAGGAAAAATGTAATATAATTAGTTTCCTAAGATGAGATTAATGTGTAATTTCTATTATAATTTTAATTAGTTTTATTTATTTATTTCATTTATGAAAATATTTATTATTTAATTTTTTTATTCATTTTTAATTCTTCCTAGTTATCCAAAGCCACGTGGGGGTTTCCTTCTCATTTAATCCTGTATGTGGCTTTTCATCACACTAGGATCCTTGAACCATCCACGATTCCCTTCTTCCTCTTGCAGTGGTGTGACTTCACTATCTTCGGTGGCTTGACATTCTAATTCTTACAGTTCAAGCATCTAGAGAGGGGGTTGACTTTGATTCGATCAGTGTCTCTAGGTTGGGGTTTCAAAAGCACTCGATTTGAGTTGGCGAGGGAATCAATAGGTGACTGGGCCTTGAGTCATGTTTTTAGAGGCTGACAAGCGCCAAGTTTTAATTGGGATCTGGAATGGGTGGAATCTGCTTCGATATAGTAGAGGGTGATGTGTTCTTCTTCGAGGAGGTGTGTTCTTGGCACCAAGTAAATAAAAAAAAATCAAGGGATTAGGTTTGGAAGTACAGATAGTGAAGGTTCAGCCTTTATGGTTGGAGGTGTGCATCAACATTACAATTACCAACTCTAACGGAAGAGAGAAATCAATATTTTTCTTCATATCTGGGGAGGAGTTAGTGGTTCAATGGTTGAGTAATAGTGGAAGATGTGGATGTCGCCAGTAGAAGGTGATGCATAGATCAATGATGGCACACCACAATGGTGCTTCATTCTATAGTGGGAGGAATTGTAATAATGGGTTGGTAGGGAACTATTGTGGTTAGTTAAGCAACTGTGGGTTTTGATCCACCGGTGGGTGACGAGATGTTGTTGGGTTACAACGATGGGTAGCTATGACTGCAACATTCCCAAATGGGGCGTAGCTTAGATCCTTATGGTGGTTCGATGTGTAATGGAGGCTACAGTGGTGGAGGGTGACCCCAATGTTGGGCAGAATGTAAGAATTTAATGGAGGGTAATACTCTGGTAGTGTTTAAACCAAAAATATTTCCATTATACTAGCGATGGGTAAACCTCAGTAATGGGTGTGGTTTTTGGTGGTAGAAGTTGAGGGAGTCACCATTGGAAACTACTAATAGTGGGATGTATGACAGTGACTCACTGGCTCTTCTATAAAATATAATACATAATCAATAAAAAAATAAAAAAATTAAAACATTTAAAAATTAAATAAATTAAAATTGAAAATATAATTTCAATAAATTAAAAAACTAATCTCAAATTAAAATTTAAATAAATAAAAATTTTAAACAATTAATAAATTAATAAATTTAAAAATATATAACAAAAAATTTTAATCTAAACATAAATTTTAATCTGTCTAAAATTATAATGCAGAGAATTTATATATTTGTATAATGGATTTGTTAATTGAAATAAAACAAAAAATTTAAATGATTTATGTTAATTATTAATATCAAGTTAAATATTAATAATTACTTATTAATGTTCCAAAATAATAAAATAATGCTCTATTTAAATTAAAAATTCAGATAACCAAATATATATAAAATGATGAAAAATATAATTACAAAGTTGAATATTCAATACATAAACATAAAATTAATATTTTGAAATATATTTAGAAATAAAAAAAATTTAAACTCAATTAAAATTAATATTTAGTAATATAGAAATAAATAAAATAATTGATAAATTAGTGAATTCAACAACTGATATAGAGAAGTTGAATTATTTAATATATAAATTCACAATAAGTTAATTAAATACTCGTTAATTCAATAAAATGATGTGGAAAATCAATAAATTTTAAGGTCACATCAAATTCTCCCAAGAATTATCATTGATTGCCCGGGATAAATTCTATGAATTTATCATTTTTAAAATAAATATATGTTTTATATTCAACTCAATATTAATCATGTCATGTTATTTATGAATAGAAGAACAAAAACTGCAAGTTGTGATTTTGAAATGAATAGTTCATAAGATGTCATGCCTAAATTGAAATATCTATAGGAGATGAAAAGAAAAAATAATCATTCACTACTGAAGTTTTCTGCCTCTTAATTGAATCCACCTATCGACTTACCTGAATTAAATTTCATGTTCTAATTCATTGAGTGATAATATGTTACATATAAGTGGAAATAAAATCCTAACAATAGGAACATTGAACTATCACATTCTCATAGGTTTCAAATATAAATTTTTTAAAATCACTTTATAGATACAACATAAAATATTTTCATATAAGTCAATTTTCCCCTTATTTAATGGGGTAAAAAATTTCCCTCATCTTAATAAAATCATTTTTGACAACTAGGTACTTAATTGTTTTTTAGTTTTTTTGAATTTTATGTAACCATGTAACTTGTGAAATGTACTGTAGATATACTCTTAATTGAAATGTACAGAGGTATTACACACAAACACCAAGATCGTAGTGCCTCAGAAGTCCACAGTGGGTTCCCAATTTCCCATTTTACTCTAGTCTCAAACTAGATATATGATCACAATTTAAATAGGATCATTAATGTGATTACAAATTTAATTATACATTAAATGAGTACCCTTGGTTTGAGTTAATGTTTCCATTTTCAAAAATTTATGTTCATAATTCCATATATATCTATCCAGTATCACTCTCATTCTTAGTTACTAAGTATAATATTCATAAAATAAATTTTATACTTCACTCATAAATCACACATCCTCAAAATATTAGATTCAAAGAAACCTTCAATAAATATAATTTTATTATCCATTAGGAATGATTGAATTTAAGTTTTGAATAAAGCCTAAGGAACCTCATATATTTAGGGAAATTGGAAAACATTGACCAAATTTGTTTGAAAAAATATTAATTAAAATAATTTTATGGGAATAAATTAAAAAATAGATTTTATTAGAATATGGGGAACCTCTCCCCCACACATAAAAACCAACCATTCCCTCAAATTTTAATTCAATGGTGGATATTGGTTTACTTATTTTGATCAAAATAGATTTTAATTCAGTAGTTTGAAAATATATTTAAGGGTCATAATAAAGTTTAAACATGTTGTTTTAAACAATAAATATTTTAAAAGAGATTAAAAATAATTGATTCTTTGTCATTGAATCCAGTGAAAATAATTTTTCAATTATGTTAAAACAATACCACACGAATAAATTGAGTGCACCATGAAAAAGGTTTATGAAATTTAGAAAATTAGATTCAATAAAATAATTCTACAACATAGAATATGTGCATGCTAAACAACCAATAAAGAGAAGAAATATCACTTAAAATAAAAAAACATGGAGTTTAATTCCACTATGCATAATTTAAAATTGTGAAAATATTTAAAATAAATTAATTTTATGTTTCCAACAACAAATCAGCATGACATACATTTTCTAACTGAAATAAAAAACAATAATTAACATTAAAAAATGAAGAGATTAAAATAAATGAGTACCCTAAATAAAATCTATCTTGTGAGGATCCACCAAATTCTTCATTTTTATTTGATGTGAAATGGGACATGTTTTCCTTTATTAATATCCCTAGTAGTATCCTTTTCTAACTAAAAATTCTATAAATATTATGAACATAAAAAAACCAGAAAAATAGAAAATGTTATATTATGAAGAAACACATTATTCTTAACTAAAAAATAATGAAATTAAAAATAAATTGAAGTTATATTTTTAATCTTATAAAGAAATTTTTTTATCTGTAGTTAAAATCAATAATAATCCTCTTTCAAGCACAAAGATAGAAGACAATACTATTGGCTTCCCTTAAAAATAATGTCTTACTTTTTGAGCAGTGACCAAGATTTGTTTATTTTATTATCAATCTATTATAACTGCTCTGTTATTCAAAAATATATCAATAAAAAAGTGTCCTTACCCCATATATTTTAGTTTACTAGGAGGGAGTTTAAGTTTGGAATTAAAGAGAATGGCCTTCTGTCAATGTTTGAATTGTCTGTTTTGAATGGCATAATCATGAAATATTTTGGAACACTATTTATAAATCCTAAAGATATCATAATACTCAATCCTATTCTCATCAATATCACTATGTTTTTTTACCTTTCCCTCTGCACCAGTCTTAAAATCAACGTTTATATATTTTAAAGACCATTATTACTTGTGCTAAAACTCCAAAAGAAAATGAAATCACATCCCCAATAAAATATTATATAGAGACATAACAATATATTTTTTGAAAGATGTTCTATATGCCTATAAATAATCATCTAATTTTATAGTGAAATACTTCTAATAGTTAGAAGCATTTTTCTCAAGAATCTGTTTCAACTCCCTATTTTGGATTTCTACTAACCCACTAGACTGTGGATGGTAGGTAGTTCCAGCCCTATGAGTATATAAATATTTCTTATTTGAAGCCTTAAACTTATAATTCATAAAATTTGTACCATTATATATGATAAAATCTCTTAGTAAACCAAATCTTGAAATGATTTTCTTTTTTGTCAAATTATATGACACTAATGGTTTTATTTTTGGAAAGAGCTGTTGCATCAACCCACATAGGTACATAATCAACAAAAAATATTATATAATAATTCCCATGTGTTTATGGGAGTGGTCGCATAAAATCTAATTCCCAAACATACAAAGTTTTTACTCCAAAATACCTTTCTATGGTGGCTCCTACATTCCTCCAACATCCCCCAGCCTTTGGAGTATATCATATACCAATAAAAAACTCCTTGATTCCTAGAATAAAGTGGGAAAATAAAATCAATTTGTAAGTAAATTTTGGGATATCATCTCTCCACCATGATGTCCTAATGAATGTGAGGAGTGAAACATTATTGAATTGGAAACATACCTTATTTTGGAACACACATTCTTAAAGCCCCATGAACACATTTATTAAAAAGAAAAGGGTCACCCCGAAGATAATACAAAATCTTGATTTAAATATGTTCATATTGTTTTCTTTGAAAAATCCTTAGGAATGAGACTTACTTCAAGAATGTTGGAAATGTATAAAAACTTAGATGAAAACTTAATAGAGATATTGACAAGCTTCTTCTTAGGAAATGAAGAATTTTTCTCCATTGGATCTTCATGATGGGTACTAGAAACCCTAGAAAGATGATCAAAAAATGCATTATTATATCCATGTTTTCCTATAATATCCATATGAAACTATTGTAATAAAAGGATACATCTAATAAGATTTGTTTTGGCCTCATAATCTAAATGCAGATACTTTAGATTAGAATGATCTGTAAAAATTATAACCATTGAACATAAGATATACTTATTAAGGTTTTATAAAGTAAACACCACAACTACCAACTATTTTTCTATAGTAGTGTAGTTTCTTTGTACCTTATCTTATAGTATTTTTGAATTGTAAACCACATGTGACCACTTATTTCATATGTAACCTAAAAAAACTCCAAAATCTATATCCCATATATCAAAAATAAGTTCAAAAGGTAATTTCCAATAAGGTTCATTTATGATAGGAGATGAAGTGAGTTTCTCTTTATGGAAACTAATTGATTTTGGATAGTTTTTATGAAGCCAAAATGGTTCATACATGAACAAAAATGAACACAAGGGAAGTGTAATTTCTGAAATGAATAATATAAGCCTTTAGTAAAAATTGACATTACCTACAAATATTCTGACACCATTAAACTTTTCTAGAGTTTGATTGTTTGTAATAACTTGAACCATGGTAGTGTCAAATTTGAGACCACACTTTGATACCCTATGTCCCTTTATAATACCATCAGGGACCATAAACCTAAATTTATCTAAGTTTATTACTAGGATGGTCTATAAGAATCTCCCTAACACCTATTCTGAAATCCTCAGAAAGGTATCCAATGTGAAACCAATAATGGAGAATTCATCCATCAAAAAATCAATGATTATCTTTATCATATCTAATAAGATATCTGTCACATTTTTTTGAAGGTGGATGGCGTACTACATAAACCAAAGTGTATCTGCTTGGAGGAAAATTCCCAAATAGGGTATGTGAATATAGTTTTATCTTGATCCTCTAGTTTAAAGTGGTCTAGTTATAACTAGAATTGTTTTCTATAAAATAAAAGAATTCATTTCCAGAAATAATTTAAAGCATTTGATATATAAAGGTCGTTAAAAAATTATCCGTCATAGTGGATGAATTTATATTCCTATAATCAATTAAAAATATATATTTGGTTTCCTTTATAACTTGAATTTATTCATTTTTTTCATTCATGATAATAGTGAATCCTCTTTTTTAGGGAATACATGGACTAGACTTAACTAAGAACTATCTGATATTGGGAAAATAGTTCAACAGTACTGTCACTTGATGAACTCATATTTGAAAAAAAAAATCATGTTAGGTTGCAGTCTCATTTGACACACTACTCTAGGTTTTTGATATGGCCCCATATATATATTTTTCATTTAAAATGAAGGTATAATTAATTTCACATCAGGTATGGAACAACCAATGGAAGATTTAAATTTCTTTAGCACTCACAATAATTTTTCCCAAGTGTTATCTATTAATTCAATAGATATAATCATAGGCGGTGTATAATTTTCACATAGAAATGAATATTTGTGGTGTTAAAAGTGGCGGTTTTATCTCCATAGTGGGTTACATTTCACTTAATATAATTTTCTTAGGAATTGGTGTACTAATATTTTTAACAATCATCTTATAATAATCATGAAATGTGGAATGGTTTGTAATTTAATTAGAAGTATTACTATTTCCTTCAGTAGGGTTCAAGATAACAACTAGAATTCAATGGATTCTCGTACATAATTCTAGATACGAATCAGAGCCAAATCCTAAATTTGGGTAATTAGATATCACTATGTTATATGTTATTTTCAACTGTGTTTTGAGCATTAGAATCGGCCTCAATTCCTCTCACAAATTTCTTATGACTAGAAACTGATGATTTATCTCCAATAGAATTAAAAAAAGAACTGCTATCCAATTCATGAAATTTTCCATATTTTTATTAATAAAAGATTCAAAAACAAGTAAAACAAGATTTTCAAATTCCTAATTTATTTCCTTAGAAAAGGGTTGTTTCACATACTCTTTTAAATGTTCAAGATTATTTTTTAACTTCTAACTTCTCTACTCTAGAAAAGTTATCAACAAATGTTGGTTCTGTAACATTTTGGAACACATTGAATAGTTCTTGTTGATCCCCATTTTTATATATCAGTTCACACTTATAAACATCTATAAATCCTCCCATAGTGACCCAGAAGGGAGTACCCATAATTATGGTAACTTCATGGTCACTCTCTATGTCTAGGACTAATAAATCAGCTGACTAGATAAACTTTAGAACTCCTACTAGATGATCATCTACCCTTCCTAAGGGATGTTTGAATGACCAGTCAGCCAAATATATGATGATTGTTGTGGGTTGAAGATCACCCAATATCAAATGCTTAAATAATAGGAATGGTAGAAGATTAATAATAACAACAATATCAAATATGTAGTTCAAATGACCACTATTACCTCATGTACAGGGGTGGACAAGCTTATGGAGTCATTGAGTTTTAGAGGAATTTTCTTCTGAAGCAAATAACTACACTCTTCAGTATATTTATAAGTAGAGAGTTAATCATTATTGTTTTATTTGGAAAAATATTTGGTATGAAATTTCACATAGGATTGAATTCTAATCATGTATTTGATCATATGGACATTCTGTTTGTTCTTGGTGAGAAGCCAAAGGAAATGGAGAATTTTACCCTAGTTTTCACTTTTGGTTTGCTAATTTTCATTGAAAAGGATTGGTGGGGAATAGTTTATAATAATAGAAGTAATGTCCCTGAATTCTTCTACAACTTCCTCCTCACCCGTATTCTTCTTATTTTCATAAAAAATTCATAATTAATTTCAAGTGTAGCAATGAGAATTTATTGATTTTGAGCACTTTTATCTTGATTTTATGATTCTATATTCAACCAATTTTGATTACCGGACTCCTATTTTCTTTTTCTTTTTTGGCATTTTAAAGTCATTTCCAGCTTTAGTTTTAGTGTTTTTTCAAATTATTGTGATAAAATCAATGATATTATCCAAATGTATATTTTTGTGGGGTTATTTATCTTACCTCTATCCCTATATGTCATGTTTCTTTCTAGTTAAATTATTTTTGGAACCATATTTTAAATTCAGGAAAAAGAATCACCTTTATCAGCTTCATGTGGAGTTTTTTGATAATCAAATTTAGCTTCATGTGAGTCAAATATTTGAAGCATTAGATCCATTATATTAAATAATTTCCCTAAGAAATTCAATTGTTAATCGGATGACTCACCCTTATGTTGGTTTGGGTATTGCTTTCTTAGTTGGTTTTGGTTTTCAAGGATAGTGTGTTTTATTATCATGACTTTTTCTTTCCTGATTAAATTTGGACGATCCAAATATCCAGGGTTATAATTTTTTGAAAATGGATCTCCTTTATATGAAATCCTAGGACCATAATTAGAAATGTTGTAATTTTATTATTTCTGGGAATACATGTTAAAATTAGTCCATAAAAGTTTAGTGTTCCCAGAAATCCCACACTGAGAACAGTAATCCCAAAGTGATTAGTTCTGGTTATGATACCCCATTTGGTTTACAGATTTTTTTTCACTTCAGTTCATTAATGACTTTGGTTATTTTTTCATTTCATAAATTTGAGATTTTATATACATTCAAGAACAAGTTTTGTTTTCATTTCTATACACTGTTTTTCTTATGGAATATTTTAATTGAGAATTTAAGGAATGTATATTGAAATTTTATGTTAAATCTTTGTCTATTTTATCATTGTAATTTCCCATAGCAGATTGGTCAACCATATTTTGGTTATCAGAATAAAACCATTCATTGAAGGTGTCGATGAAAAACATTTCATGAGAGTTGATGAGGTAGAAACATCATAATTTTGTCCTTAAGTCCATCCCAATCCACATAAAAGGAATCACTATCCTCTTGATAGAGACTTATTATTTTGGTTATAAATTCAACTTTCAGTATTTGGGGATATAATTTCATTATAATGGAGTGGTATACTTGGTCATAATTTTCAAAGAAAATTCATCTAGGGTTAATATTTTTTTATTATTACTATTAAAGAAAAAGGGAAATTCAGTGGTTCTTAACTCATTCTCAGTGAAACCTAGAAGAGTTAGTTGTTTCACCAGCTTATAAAAGTATATAATGAAGGGTAGTTAGTCTCCACTAGTGGTCCCATTGAAAGCTGTAAACAGTGACACGTAGGATTTCCTAAGATCATAGTACCTGAATCTAGGAGATAATCAAATTTATGATGTGTTACATGAAACTTAAGGGAGTTAAAAAATATTAACCATAGGCCTCCCGATTTATTCATTATTTTTAGTTTGAATGTTTTTGAGGTTATTAACAATAAGAAATATTTCACCTATGTTTTCCATTTTATTTTTATTTTTAATTTTTATGGAACTTATCTATTTTTCTTACTAATGATTTAAAGGGTATGCTCTATCTTTAGAGGATCTAGTTCTCATAAAGTAAGAAAAATAAGACAATATTCAGCAGAAAAACTGAAAAGTAGTAAGTAATAACAACATATTTAAATAAATAGAAACAAGAAAAACACAAGTTTTAATTATTTTTGCGAAAAATATTATTTGAATTTCTATAAACTATTTTATTTCATTTTAAAAAATTTGGTCACTTGAAGGCTACCCTAGAAATAGTAACAAAAGGTCGACATGCATGTCATCGAAACATGTTAATGTTTAACTATTTATAAACCCTATAAAATATTCTATAGTGGGTAGTATGGTATCAATCCCAATGAAATGTTGGTACCGTAATTTTCAAAATATGTCCACGGTAAATTGGAGGGAAAATATTTTTTTAATGTATTTATACTTATATGAATGTAAGTAATGATAAGACAGTGATGCTGACAGAGTGATAAATTATAAAAATAGCGATTTATGAGTAATGAATAATATGTAGTGAAAATAGTTTATGGGGAAAAACTATCATGAAAAATTCACACGAAAAACTAATGCTACTAGTTAAATGGATTTCTTCTTTAATAATAATTTTAATTTTTTTCCAACTCAGAACATGATTGATTAATCACCCTCACAAAAAGATTAATCTAACATAATAATTGATCTTGGATTTTAATACTCTACGAATCACCTATTTTTAATGTAATTTAATCAAAATTCAATGGAATAATACTCAGCATAACATTCCAAAGTTTTTGAAATTAAATGTTGAAGAATGAATCAATGATCAAACTCCCAATTTGATAAAGGAATTTTGAAATTAATTTTATGAAGTGAAAATAGTTAATTTTTAAGATCAAAAATTGATATCAATGGTTAATTATAAATCATTATGATGAAGCTTTATAAAAAAGATAAAATGTATAAGTGATTAGAATTAAAATCCTAGATAGTATTTTATCCCTTGAATAAAGAAAATAAAGTAAATTAAAATTCCATAACAATGTAATGAAATTGAAAAAGGGAGAAGTAAATATACCAATAAACTTATATGTTGTTGTTCTTATCCTTCATATTCTCATCTAGATCCCTCTATTTACTTCCCTTTACTAGTCACGAGATTCTAGAATTAGAATCAAGAAATCAAAGATAATCAATCACATCATCTATTATCTTCTTGTTAACATGTAATCACTCATTCGATTATTCTTCACCGATGGATCATGCTTTCTTCATTTGGTATTTAGTCCCTCTACGGCCATGTGGCACTCATCACTGAATAATAATCACAAGAATGAATACCATGGAAAACCCTTCTAACCAAAAGAAGCATATATGTTGTAATTAACTTGGATTAAATTTTGATATTTTTTTAATATTCAATGTAAAAAACATAATATAAATGAAAATTAGAAATTTCATTGTTTATAAAAAAATTACTATAATAAATATAACAAAAATTATTATTTTGAACGATTTAAAAAAAATTAACCAAAATTATTATTGTTGTAATAATTATTAAAATAATTATATGTTTATAAAGAAAAATATATAATACTATGTTTATTAATCTTTATTATTATATTTAAATATTAAATAATGATGTATAATTATTTATATTTATTTATATAAATTAATTTTTTATATTAAATGTCATAGAATATTTAAAAGAATAAATGAATTATCACTAATTTTTGTAAAATTACATTAATGTGTAGTTAATATTGTAATGTTTATTATTGTTTAGTTATTTATTCTATTGATAATAATAATAGGAATTATTTATTTTATTACTGAATTTTTTTTTATTTTTTTGTTATTTTTTTCTTGTACCGTGTTATCTCCAACCATATGGGGGGGGGTCCCTTCTCGTCTTAGCCTATCTAGGAATTATCTTCAAATGAGAATCCATCCAAGGTATGCAACTCCATTCTTCTTGTACTAGTGAAAATAATTCACCATCTCTGATGGATCGACATTCTACTTCTCATTATAGAAACTTCAATAGATGGGGTTGGATTCAATTTGGGCTGCGACTACATTTATTGTTTCTAGCGGCGCTCAATTTACATCGGTGATGGAATTAATCGGTGACATGGAATTGGGTAATTTGGGTAGTGTTTGGAGGAATTAAGAAGGAATTTAGATCTAGAATGGGTGAAATCAACTTTGAAACATTGGTGAGTGTCATATTATTCTTCTAGGAGGTGTGGGATCAATATTAATGAACAACATAGATCAACAAGGGTTCAAATTTAGCATAGTAGACAGAAAAGGATCAAACTTCAGTGATGACAGTAAACATAGACATACACATTATAGACTGTTTTAGTGGAGAAAAATTGTGCATCAACTTTATATCTGGTGAGGAGGAGGTGGATCAATGGTCAATGAATGGTGTAAGTAAGGGATGTTGACAGTAGAAGGTAATGCTCGTCTCGACGATGGAACACCGCAATGGCGGTCCGTGATACAACGTGAGGAAGGGAGATGGTGGGTGGTTAGAGAATTGTGGTAGTGAGTTGAGCTGTAGTGGGCTGTGATATACCAATGAGCAGTGAGTTTCCATTGGGTGGACAACAATGGGTAGCTTCGATAGTGACTTTCCCCAATGGTGGGTAAATTACATCTTGATAGTGGGATGTTTTGCAACGTCAAGTGGAGTGGTGGTGGTTGACCCAATAGTGGATAGTAATATTGAACACAACATTTGGTAATACACTAGTAGTCTATAAATAGAGGATATTTTCATTTTGTGGGAAAAGGGTAACTCAACTATGGGCAAGATTGGTTCCTGGCGGTAGGTGAGGGAGTCATCGTTTCAAACAACCAACAATGGGTAGTCCGGTGGAGAATTTTGTGTCTAGCAGTGACTCACTATTTTTACAAAATTAAAAAAAATAATCTATTAAAAAATAATTAAAAATTAAGACATTTTAGAATTAAAAAAATTAAAATTAAAATCCTTATTCAATTAATTAATTAAATTAAACTCAAATTAAAATTTAAATTAATAAAAATTTAAAAAAATTAAGTAATTAATAAATTGGAAAACAAAAACATAAAAAACATACTCTAAACTTAAATTAAAATATATCTAATATTTTAAAGAAGATAAATTTAATATTTTGATAATGGATTTATAAATTGAAATAAAACACAAATTAAAAAAATATTTCATTTAATTAGAAATATCACACTAAATAATAAATTTGATTAATTAAAGTTCAAAAATATAAAAATAAATCTCTAATTAAAATTTCAAGAAAATGAAATTTATAAGAATGATAAATAATATAATTACAATGTAAAAACAGTGAATAAAAAATCATTAAATTAATATTTTAAAATATATTTTTAATTAAAATTAAAATGAAAATGAAAATATAATAATAAAAAAATAAATAATGAAAATTGATAAATTTGTAATTTCAGAAATACAAATAAAAAACATAAATTATTTAAAAATAAATTCACCTTTAATTAAATTAAATAACAAAAAATTAATAAAAGCATGTTGGAAATCAATACATATAATGTCCACATCACTCACATGTGGATTTATATGATTATGATACAACTTAGCTTGACATCTTTCTTGATATGTCATTTGTATATTGTATAGAATTTTCTATTATTCTATCATTTTTAGTTGATAATGGAGGATTAACCTTATATAGACTCCTTCCCTGATGGGGAATGTTTCAGTTGTAAGGTCTAGCATGCATGGACTATCATATAAGGGGATGTGTCAGATGTGATTTTGGACAATCCCATTATGGGAGAGATGTGTTAGGTGGCTGAATGATTTTCCTTTCGGCATGGATCTAATGAAATAATGACCAAGGATTATGGTGTCTTGGTTATTTCATGACCGATTGACATATGGTTGGTTGTTTTTTACATGTTCATTAGTGATTCTCTTCCATGGTTGCACATTTTGTGTTTTTATTGTTTAATATCAGTTTATCTTATCATGTTCATGCATTTTTTTTTTGTAATTTTTCATGTATAAATATGGTGGTCTGGGCTTAAAATACATTGATATTAAACTATTTTTGATTAAAATTCAGTAAATTATGACAACACATGATCGAGGACCGTATTAGTTTAGTATCTTTAGAAACATGAAAAAAAATCTTCTATCCTAGTGAATGTTGTTCAACATATCCCATAATTATCTCTACCTTTTTTTATTCTACCTAAAACCCATATTCATGACCAGGGGAAAGGAAAAATAAGAAAGGGGTGAGATCAAATTCTCAGTATGGGTAAATATGGGATATATGTATGAGTAATTATTAGAAAAATGGTATAAGAACATGATCATGAAAATATTAGATCATACCATTCATATTATAGATCATATTCATTAATTATGGAATAAATCTTGGAAGTGAATAAGACATGAATCATCAGGAAATAAAGAAAATAATCCATAAATACAGATCATAGGAAAAAACATGGAATTGTGGAAGAAAGATAACCATATGATATGATTCCCATAGTAGCCAAGACATCACTTCCAAGACCTGCTTGGTAGTATGGGTTCAATCCCCATACAATCTTGGTTTTCATGGTTCACTCCCATGTTCATCTTAGTAGCACAAGGTCACTCCTCATACCATTTTGTTAGTACTAGTTCACCCCTACAGTCATCTTAATACTCAAGGTTCATTCCAAATACCATATTAGCCTTTCTCAAGAGATATAAATCACTACACAAATCATTTTAGGGAGATATAAGTCCCACCCATCCCATAATGAAATAATACATACATGTGACTTAAGATCATAAATAATCATATCATAACACATGAAATGAAATGGGTATTATGAAAATGTAATCATATCATAACCTATAGATAAGGACAGGTTCAATGATCATTTAATCAAAATCATAACCCATGAAAGAGAAATAGTTTTCATAAAATTATAACCCATAAAATATTATCGGGTTTCATAAATACCATGAAATTAATCATAACCCATTCATATAAATAATATTAATGAAACTATTTTATCATTTCATTAAAGGGAATGAGAAACATCAAAAAATGTAATCATAGATGGAAAATAATTTTGAAATATATTTCAAAACTGTTTCATGAGGAAAATATCATTTATTGTTTTGATAAATGAATTTTAATACATAAAACCATTTTATAATAATTATCTTAGAATAAACATTGAAAACATATAAATAATTCTTGAAATAAATTTTAAAAACGTTTTCATTGATAACATATAAAATAATCTTCAAAACATTATAAAAAACGTTTTCTTTGAAAAAACATTCCAATCATTTAAAGAAATCTTGAATTTTTTTTAAAACCGTTTTACATTAAAACATATGAAATTAATTTGAACATGTTTAAAAAAATATGTATTTGAAAATAAATTTAAAACATATAAATAAGGATTTAAATCATTTTGGAATGAAACATTCCAAAAAAAATTATGTTAGAAAACATCTTGAAAAAATTCTGTTGAAAATAAATTTTAAAAACATTTTATTAAAAATTATACTTTAAAAAACGTAATGTAATATTCAAATAAATAACGGTGGGTAAATCCATACATACTGTAATGGGTAAATAGAAACTTCCTTTTTCATAGTAAAATGGTTAGAACAATTTATTGTTTAGAAAGAGATAATCAGATTCCTTTAAATGGATTGGTAAAAGAATAGAGGTTAAAATGTATTATAAATATTATAGGATAATGGTACAATATCCTTGTAAACCCTTTTTATAAAACATGTTTTTTATGGAACATAGATTTCCGACCAAAGATAGGGTAATCTCCTGATTTCATATATTTTTCAGTATCTTATGTACTAAATAGTGGAAAATTATACCAAAATGTGAAGAAATAATTAATAAATTGAATATAAGAAACAACATGAAATTTTTTGAGATATGTATAATAATATTAAATCAACTAAAGCCTAATCATAAACAATCTTGAAAAGTGATGAGGTTGTCTCAATGAACATTGTTAACGTGGTAACTGGGGATCATAATCTCTATATAAGAAATAAAAAATTAATGAATCAATTAATATCATGAGAAGAAGTAAAATCATGATGTAACCTGTAAAATGGAATTATATACACCTCAAAATAAAATTATGGTTCATAAAAAAACACAAGTCTCAAAGAATGAAAATTCAGACAAAACTATTTCACCGATTTAGTAACCTTTAAACTTAATCCCCATGATACAATGGTCATAAAAAAGATATGTGAATATCCATAAATATAGGTATAATATACATAGAATAAAATCATGGGATGTACATACACCACACAAACTGAAATAGTGGTGAACAAAACATGTATCAAACAGAAATAAAATGTCAGAGGAAATCTACTTACCTCGTGTCATGAATCTCATCATAGTCATTAAAAAATCATATATAATAAATATAATTTTTATTCATATATTAAAGAACCATATTATTACTTCTATTATCATATAGGGTTTGATTATGGATTTATATTAACCTCTTGTTAATAATTCTATATTGTGGTTTCACATAGGGTAATATCTTCTTTGTTTTTCATATGTGTATTAATTTGTTATATCATTGGTATTTATATTTAAATCATGATTTATAGAATGTAAAAATTTATTTAAATAAAAGACATATTCAGTATATAACTAATATGATAATACATAGTATATAAATGTATGTAATGGAATACACCGCTCATGGAAGCGGTAAGTCGTATATACGGATGATTGCTATTTCAGTTCAACTGTCATGTTGAAAGAAAGATAGTAAAGAAAATATATGTATATAATTATATATATATATATATATATAATTATATAATGTATATTTATTATATAATATATATCATATATATTCACTATATATTCCTTAATACCTTCCATGTAGGGTATGAACGAATCACATCGCTTTATGGGAGTAATAATCTACACATCCTCAAATGAAATTATAATTTCAATAAAAAATGGAAATTATAAATATATGAGTTTTTAAATAATTAATAAAGAATAAATATACAATAAATATAATATATAACATATATAAATATAGTTTCCATCATAATTTCCACCACGAGGAGTAGTAAAAGAAAATTGAATAATCATCGTTTAGTGAAGTGGTAGTTCGTCGTACATATAAACAGAATTCTTGTTACCCATTAGATGGATGTGTCTGTAAGTTTAGTTTTAAACCATAGCATAAAAATACTATTATGTTGAGGCTACTGTTTTTTAATACAATAATGTAATAAATTGAGTTTATGGGGTGGATAAATAAAATAAAATAAAGGTGCTTGAGCCAAGATGTTACCTCTTAATCGGGTAATTTCTTTTGGTTTAAGCCAAAAGGATTTCTTGGGTAGATATCATCCTAAAGGGAGGAATATAAGAGTAGGGGAGGAATTTTGGGAGGTGTATTGGGTATATCCCATCCAAACCTAAGTGTTTTGAGATGTTTGAAAAGACGGAGAGTTGGTGACCTTTTATAATGAAGGGAAATGGCACACCTGACATTTTTAAAAAAGCAATAGGTGTACCCACGTTATTTCCTACCAAATTCATACAAAATCCAATGCAAATCAATAATGTACGGTTAATAGACAAACAATCTCCATCCAATGGGTGTTGGACAGGAGTCTAGGTAAATTTTGGTCTTAAATTTAAGGTTTAGTCCTTAGTTATGCATAATTTTACATCAACTAGTATAAGTTGACCTTTACCTTGATACTATTAGATAAATTAAAATTTCTTGATTCCAAATAAGGATTTAATTTTTACAAATTTCAATAAATTGAGTGTAAGAAATTAATTTAAAATTATTCCCACTGATGGGATTTCACAGCAGGGTTTTAATGTAAAAAATGATAAAAAAAATTTATTCACTAATATCCAATTTCAGTGTGATATTGGTTATAATGAAATAAAATGGATTAATTCATAAAAAATATTTTATACTTAAAATTTTAATCTAATTTAAAATATAACTCAACCTTATAAATAAATTAGATGAAAAATCAGTTTTGAGTTAAAATCTAGAATTTTTAACTATTCATTAAAAACAACCATACCGAAAAATACAAAAAATTATCATAACTTAATTTTTATGTTTCTATTACAATGATAAATTTTATTTCAACATATTAAATCTATATAAGTGACAAAATTTTTATTTAAAATGTGTTCTCCATTAAAAGCATTTAAAACTACCTTTTTTAAAAATATAGCTTTTATGCATAAAATTTGGTTTGTTCATATTTTATGTCTATCCAATATATTTTATGAATACAAAAAATATTTTATTGAATATATAACTTATTTATTACATCAATATCACTAATAAATTATTATTAATTTAATTAATTAGTCTTAAACAACATTATGACAAGAAAAATACTAATATTTTTCGTTTATATTAAATCAAAATTTATATTAATTTATAATTAAGTAATTACATATGAAATCCTCTTATATTTTTTTAAACTATATATTTTCATAAAATAGTTAATACTATTCATAATTGACAACTTAACTACTAGGTTACATCTTTACATATTAAAATAATAATATTTTAATAATAAATTATTGTTCAGTTAAACTCAACCATGCATGTTATGAAATCCATCTTGGAAATTCATTTTTTTGTGTAATGAAAGCTAACCTTGTTTTTTCTGTATAGAGAAAACTAAAATATTTATTTTTTGTAGTGCACGATTAACTTGGCATCGCGTATAACGTAAGATAAACATAGTGATTTAATATAAAAAAGTATTTTCATTATTATGTGAAATTAAAAATATCAAAAAGGATTAATTAACTGAAAAATTATAATTCACAAAATCTCAGGGTGTTACATTCTACCCTCTTTAAACTGAATTTCTCCCTGTCAATTCATCTGGGTTATCAATGGATTAATATATGAATGATTCAATAATTGAAACCCACGTTGTAAAATGGATACAAAAACATCCCTTAAAAATTTAAAGTTAGAACCACAATGGTTACCCATAGTAATACAAAAATGGGTTTCCACATAGGAAAACATAGGTTGGGATTGAATGTTGTATATGAAGGAAAAATGTAAATATTTATAGGGAGTGATTGAGTTCATCAATCATAAATTATGAAATGATCAAGGAAAATTTGAGGGATTCAAAGTCATCAATTTGTGATAATTTAAAAGGCCATCGGTTCAACAAAATTAAAGTATGTGGACAACACATTTTCTTTTGATCATTATCTTAACATTGAGTAATTATTTTATTGACCATGAATATAAGGAAATATACATACTTGAAATATTTCAATAAAAAAATTTCATTATTTAGTTGTTCATTTATTAATTTCTAATTTATTCATTACTTCATGTAATTGATGTCAAAAAATTAACTTTTGAGCCTGATCTACAAAAATAAACTTTTAGCAGATCTTAAAGCCCATAAAAGTGTGAAAAGTATAACTATTTATCTATAAATATTCTTAAAAATTTATATGGTTAAAACAATAATCTCCAACCAGAAAAATTAACATAACTATTTCATCATAACAAATTATTCATCAAAAATAATTATACATTAACCAAGACATCATATAGGACATTGGTAGGTGTGAATCCCCTATCTTCCTATAGTCTTGGGTTTAAGAACTGAGACCTTTCCAGACATCATTGGTTGTCAAATAAAATTCATGATATATTTTCCAAAACCATAATAACTTAATTTAAAAAAATAAATAAGATGTTAATTCATAAAATAGGGTTAATAACTAAGTAGTATTTTAACAAATGTTTTCAATTCAAACTCAGTATATAAATATATCCTCCTATGTTTGAATTAAACTTTTCCTGGATGGTAAACATTATAACTATTCTCAAAGATGAAATTAATAATCATTATAAAGGTAGTCATCAAATTAGAAGAAAATTGTTCCCCCCATATATCATAAATTATCTCTTGGTTTTCACATTCCAAACATTTGAATACCCTCGTGGTAAATTCTCTTGGAAAATAGAAACAACGTGAATTAAAATAAATACTTCTTGAAAATTTCCTGATTACATAATCAATAGATTTCTAGAAATATTACATAAATCCATGAAGTTGTAAACTTCTTCCATGATAGGATAAACTACCTGTCAACAAGTCCTTAATTAGTTATTAGTTAATAAGTACCATCCAATTTACTTTTTCATATACAAAATATCTTTATCCAAACTAAATTTTCATGTTATAATGAACATATTATGGGTTATCATTTCCATAATCATGTTTTTTAGATGGGAATCACCTTTACATTGTATCCATTTTCTGTTATATTAGAAACATTCAACATATTGTTGTAAATACATAGTGAAAAACATAAAATGAATAATTATTCTATCATTTTCATATCATATAACATTCTTCTTGAATCCAAATATGTAAAATATTTTATTATTAAACTTCATCCTTACTCTATTACCAATATAGATCATCATATTACACAATACCTCTTTCCATTCACATTAAATATATAGTCTCTTCCACATCAACAACATAAACATTACTCATACCATGTTACTGGTCCTCTTCAAGGGATTTCAACTGTGTACATTGAGTTTCATAATGAAAATTTATTCCCTAGTTAAAACAAATAACCATCAATGATTCCTTAGTGAGTCCAATAATCTTATCCATTTGGTTTATTGAACTCTGCATTTTTTTACCTAAAGTCACTTTCTTTAGATCATTCTTTTCCACATTCAAAAAATATTTTTATTCCTTTAATAGATTTACTGAAGTGATTAGTTCCACATTATTGACCCAAAGGAAACCAAATCTATTTTTCTCCAGGGTATCCATTACACAAACTCCAAGAAAACTTCTTCTTTATCTTCCTTGGAGAGTTTGAGAGTTGGTTAAGGTACAAGTTATTAATCATGTTCCTTGGAAACTGATTATGCATGATCATAAAATCTCTCACTCCAATGATCATCTCAATTGACTTCTCTTCCACAAATCATCCATCACATTCAATGTTAATCTAGTTACTTCATGTTAATTCCATATAATAAAACCAAAAGCATTGTGTGAGAATTACTTATTGTATTAGAAAACCATATAGTCATGAGAGGAATAACTTATCGGATTTCTACATCATGATACCATCCTTAATATATGATTCCTTATGAATTCAAACGTTTTTCATAGAAAAATCAAATTTTAATCCATTATAATTGTTCATAATGAGTTTTTGAATTTCCAAATAATTATCCCCCCTCAGAGTGTCAAACTTGTTGTGAATAAAATCTTATTATCGTATATAGGATTACCTCGAGTCAGGCCTAAAACATATTGCGAGAGTTATTAACCCGAGGTATATCTGTGATAGAGCAACCTCTACGTGTATAATCTTGATAGGGATATATTTATAGTAAACAAATTACTATATCATTTACCAAAATTCCTAGAAATTTTCATAAAAGTTAACTCATCCTCATAATTATCCTTATAGAAATACCTAAATATATCCTTAAAAATATAACTAGGGATCCCACTAATGTTTTATCACCCTAGTTTCCAACAGATAACTACACCTTTCCATTGATACCAACTATAACGACCCATGATTAACATATATGGATATTACCCCATTTTATATGAATATTCAGAACATTAAAATAATACATACCCTCAGACAATAATATTTTATTGTATTTGGAAACATGGAAACAAAATATTCTATCCCAGTGAATGATCTTAAAAATCTACCATAAAGATACCCACCTTTATTAATTCTACATAAACAAATTTTTAATATCCTAGGTAAATTAATCATAAGAAATTGGTGATCTCAATTGCTCAATAAGGGTAAAAAAGAGATATATATATGTATAATTATGAGCACAAGGGTATGAGAATGTGTTCATGAAAATATAAGACCAAACCATGAATATAAAACATCATACACATGATTCATGGAATAAAGTATTATATTTCCTAAGACATGATTCATAAGGAAATAAATAACATATTCTATGAAATCATAACATAGGATAAACACATGGAATTTTGGTATACAAATAAGTATATAATAATATTTTCATAATAGGGAAGGCATCCATGCCAAGAATGTATTGGTAGTATAGGTTCACTCCCCACACTATATTGGTATTCATGATTCAATTCCATGTCCATATTAGTATCATGAGTTTAATCCTCATACCTTCTTGGTAGTCATTATTCACTCCCATAAACATCTTAGTAGTCATGGTTCATTCCCAATAACATCTTAGTATATATCATGAGATATAAATCTTTTTCCAAATCATTGGAGGAATATATTGGTCCCATATATCTCATAATTAAATTATACATACGTGTGCCACAATATCATAAATAGTCATATCATATCCTATGAAATGAAATGGGTATTATAAACATGTTATCATGCCATAACGTGTGAAAATTATTTGTTTCATAATCATTTCTCTAAAAGAATAACCTATGAAAGGGAAATAGATTTAATAAACATATAACCCAAGAAAGAAAAACATGTTTCATAAAGTCCATGAAATTAAACATAACCCATTAATAGAAATAATATGAATGGAACCTTTAGATAAAGTCCTTGAAGGAAATTAGTAAAAACTACCAATGTCATCTTAGATGGAAAAAAAATTTAAATATATTTCTAAAATTTTTATTCAGGAAAATATATTTTCTTCTTTAAAAAATTATTTTTAATACATTAAACCATTTGAAAATAATTTCTTATAAAATACTTTTAAAACTTATAGAGATGGCATGAAATCATTTGGAAAATCTTTTTCCTTGAAAACTTATGAAATAATCTTCAGAAAATGTTAAAATCCATTTCTTTCAAAAAACATTGAATACATATTAATAAAAAGTTTAACTATTTTTTAGAAAAATTTACTTTAAAAAATATGAAAGGAGATTCAAAATTCTTTTAAAATCATTGAATTTTTTTTCCTTCAAACAAATTTTAAAAATAAATATATTAAAAATTAAAATTTTTATAAATTAAAAGGAATTTTTAAAGATATTCATATGGGTAAATCCATACATGATATATGAGGTAAAAAGAACATTCCTATTGCAGGGTAGAATGGTTCAAGAAATACATTGTTTGTGAAGAGAAAAAAAGATTTATTTGAAGAGATTTGTAAAAAACAAAGAAGGATAAACGTTTTATTTAATTAATATATGATAATGTTAAAACATTTTTGTAAAACCTTATTAGAAAACATAGTTCTGAAGGAACATAGATTTCTGACTGAAGAGAGGGAAAAGTCATGCTTTCTTAAAACACATTCATTACTATCTTATGTAACAAAGAGTTGAAGAAATGGTATCAATATGTGAATAAATTGTTAATGACCATAAGTGAATAAAATTAATTAATTATCATGAGATATTCATTATAATAATACATCAATGGAAGCATAAACTTAAACAATAATGAAAAGTGATGAGATTGTCTCAATAAACTCTTATAACATGGTAAATTGGGATCATAATATTCATGCTGGAAAATGAAATTAAATGAATCATAAAATTTCAAGAAAAATAATTAAATTCATGATATAACATATAAAATTGAATTATATACACCACAAAAAAATTAGGTTCATAACAAAACATGATTCTCAGAGAGGGAAAATTGAGACAAAAATATTTCACTAATTTGGTAATTTTTGAAACATAAAACCCAAAAATGAAAGATCATTATATTTATATGTGAATAACCATAAATTCAATTATAATATAAATTTATTAAAATCATGGTAATTACATACACCACACAAAAGAAGAACTGGATAACTTATCATGTATCTCACGAAAATAAAAATTGAGATGAAATCCCCATACGTTTTGTCCGAACTCTCATTATAGTAATTAAAAAAATCCTATATACTAAATATAAATTTATTAAAATAAATTAAAGAACAATATTATTATTTTTAATACCAAATATGGTCTTACTATGGATTTATATAACCATATTTTTAAAAATTTTGTATTAATGGTTCACTTAGGGTAATATCTACTTTGTTTTTTGCATATGTCTTAATTTTTATACCATTGGTCCATATATTTATATCATGATTTATAGAATCTATAAAATTATTTAAATATAATTTATTTTCATTATATTTTTATTATAATAATCAATTGTATATAGAGGAATGTAATGGAATACACTGTTCAAGTTGATGGTAAGTCGTACGTACACATGAACCATATTTCCATTTAATTGTCGTGTTGAAAGAAAGAAAATAAAATACATATAGGTATATATATATGTATATATGTAACATTATTACAGTATACTTTTTATATAATATATATAATATTTATTCTATAACTCCATCTTTAATAAATTCCATGTAACGTATGAATGAATCACATCGCTTTGAGTGGATGTTAGTCCGCACTTCAATAAATGAAATTATCGTATTAACACAAAATGGAATGTATAATGATATGTGTTCTGAAATTACTATATTAGATTAAATATATAATAATTATAATATATAACTTATATAAATAAATTTTCCATAATAATTTCTTTAATTAGTGGAGTTAAAGAAAAAATGAACAATCATGGTTTAGCGAGGCAGTAATTCACTGTACACGAATGCAATATGTTCGGTAACCATTAGATTGAGGTATGTTTAAGTGTAGGTTGAAACCTTTTCATAAAAAAATAATAGTATATTTAGGATAATGGTTTAATTATATCATAATGTAGTAAATATAGTTGATGGGGTGGAGAAATAAAATAATAAAAAGGAGCTTGAGAGAAGACATCACATCTTAATCATAAATCATTTTGGTATGTACGAAGATGATTTATTGGACAACTTTCTACCCATAGGGAGGCCTCTAGGAAGAATGGAGAGATGTTTAGAATTTATTTGAGAATATATTTGTCGAAACTAAGTGGTTTTATAGGTTATATAAGATGGATAGGTGGTTGTATTTTATAGGGAAGGGAAAGGAAACACTTGGAATTTTGGAAAACAAGTTAGGTGTACGCACCTTTTTACCCAACAAAGTCATAGAAAAAAAATAACTCAATAATTTAAGGTTAATGGATGAATAATGGCCATATAATGGTTGTTTTACATGTGTATAGGTATTTCTTGATCTTAAATTTAAGGTTTAGTCCTTAGTTAAACTTATTTTTACTTTAACCGGGGAAATTAACATTACTTACTTTCAGAAATAATTTTGTTAAAATAATAAGGTGAACATATTATAAATTTAAAATTATTTTGATTTCAAATATGGATTTAATTTTTCCAAATTTCCATCATAAGTATGTCAAAAATTAATTTTTAAATAATCCCGCTAATGGGAGGACGTTGTGAGGTTTTAAGGTAAAAAAGATCACAAGTTGACAATGTTTTTATATCACATTTCAATATAAAAATTGTTCTAATGAACTACATTATTTTAATTGATAAAAATATTTTATAATTGAAATTAAAACCAATTTAAAATATAATTTACCTTTATAAATATATTAGATTAAAATATTGTTTTGAATTAAAATCAAGTATTTTTAATTATTAATTAAAAATGAAATCTTACAGAAAAGTACCGAAAAAATTTCATAACATAATTTATTTTCTCTTAAAAATATTTAATTTTAACATATTAAATCAATTAAAGTAACAAAAATTGTATTTAAAATGGGATCTCCATTAAAAGGCGTTAAAACGGAATTTACAAAAAAATATTGGTTTTTGTGCAAAAAATTAGCTTTTTTCGTATCTTATGTCAATACAATATATTGTTAGAATAAAAAATATATTTTATTTAATATAAAACAAATATATAACATTAATATCACTCAATAATTGTAATTAATTTCATTTATTAATGCAAAAAAACATTGTGACCATAAAAAGATTAATATTTTCCTTTATATTCAATTGGTTTTCTTATTCATTTCAAATTAATTGATAACCTATTAATTAATCTTATATTTGTGTAAACCATATATTTTAATAAATTAGTTAATAATGTTCATAACCACTAATTTAACTTATATTTTATATCTTATTTTGTAAAATATTAATATTTTAATAATATATAATTATTTGGTAAAACTCAGTAATGTGTTTTACCCAAGCCTTTGAAGAAAGTCGTTGTTACATGAAATGAAAGATAACAATGGTGTTATGTGTAGAGAAAGATAAAACTTATGTTTTTTGTAATTCACTCATAACATGGTGTTACATATAATGCAAGCCAAACATAGAGATTTAATATAAAATAAACTATTTTCTAGGTTATGTGAAATGTAAAATATAGCAATGGTTAAATTAATTCGATAGAAATAATTCACAAAATCATAGTGTGTTATAATAAAACCACATTGGTTGTGTTCTGATATGTTTTATTCACACCATACCCACATATCCATGAAACCTGAGTACCCATGCATCACTCGCTTATAATAAGAACATGTTGGGTTGAGTAATATGTCTGATCGATGAGAAAGATTTATCATTGTGATTTTAGAGAACAGGATTAGGAGAGTCATTCAGTTTTAAAGGCTCCTATAATTTTATTTTTTTTTCTTTCGTATACATGATCATCACATAGGGTGATCTACTATTCTATCTTGTTTGACTATTAAGTTGTTATACTACTTCATCTCATTTGTATAGATGTCATGTTTATTATAATGCATACTCTGGTTTTATATTGTTACGTGTTTGGTTATTTATCTATTATAGTTCTCTTTGGTATAAGGTAAAGTCTCAAAATGACCTTAAATAGCCTATTAATAATTTTAAAAAGCCCCTATCATATGGTGAGGAATTCTTGATGTCATGTGGAAATCAGACTTTGACCTAGTGATTCCAGTCAGGTTATTACAAAGATGGATTGTTTTCGTGGATAATGTACTACAACCAACTCATAAGTGATCATGATATCCAATAAAGGACAGTGTTCATAATCTTATAAAATATATATTCATTTTTTATTTATTATGTTTATTTCAATTTACTATAAAAAAAATGGATAACCTAATTAAAAAATAATAATCAATAATGTAAACCTTTTAATTGAGGAGTAATATTTTAATCTCCAAATTCACAGTAATAATACCTGAGGATTTATATACAAGTTCAAATTTGAATACATCATAATCATATATTAACAAAAAATTCCTATATTACAGATAATTAAAATAAAAAACCTTCCCTAAAGTTTATATATAACGATGAGGGTCAGAATTATCTTAAAAAAAGTTCAATCCTTGTAAAAAATATTTTCAATATAAGAATGATTATAAAGGAAACAATTCACACATAAAAAATTTCTCAAAAAAACCCTTTCTTAAAAGAGTATCATGAATTATTCATAAGTAATTATCATGATCTTTGTATTTTTTTCTAATAACTAGATAAATTCTATAAACACCATATTAAAATTTTAAATTTATTATTTTATGCATGGGATATTAATTCAAATAGTTCACCATCATCTTATTTTTGATTCACTAGATATAAACATCTTCTTTCATTCCTCTTAATTAATGAGCCTAATTTCTTTATCTTCATAATTTTAAGAAAATAAATTTCCATTTAAATATTTATTATGATTTTTTTCATAGTTATCATATGTTGGAAGGTTTACTCTTCAATTTTTAGTCTTCTTTATATTTAATTTTCAAATGTGCCCAGTCATCCTCTTCCTCTCATGATTTCATTTTAAAATATAAGAGATATAGAATTATTTATCATTCATAATGTCACATGATACTGTGTAATCCAATAATTATAAGTCTTGTGAAACTACAACCAATCATATTCTTGGGTTAATCCCACAAAATATAAAATCAATATTATTTTCCAGATTTATTATGTTGTGTGTAATATTATTGAATAATATTTTAATTTTTTCCTAATACAAAAATATATATTCCTCTTATTTATTCTATAAACTGATAAACTTTCCTTCCATATCAACTTGTTGTTGTAGAGGTAAATATTTACCCATGAAAATTACACTAAAATATTTCTATTCTAAATTTTATCTCTATTCTTCCTCCTATGTATTCTGAATCATTGATCATAATTGATCCATATCCCATTTTAATAATATACACCCATAATATACATTTCTATTTCATTACTTACAAAATCCAAAATATACTTTTATTTGACTTTATATAGTGACTCAGGCTTCTAATACATTGAGATTTCATTTTTTTAGGAATATTCATAACATTTCACTAATAAATACCTAAAGACTATTATATTTTAGTTCTATTAAAAACAAGGAAAAAATCTTCTAATCCGGTGAAACATATTCTATGTTTCCGAAAAATGTCTTCTTATTGAGTTCCATTCATAGAAATACCCTCCATAAAAACATTCTTAATAATACAGGTAATGGAAAAATAAGAAAGGGTGAGCTCAGAATCTCAGTAAGGGTAAAAAATTAGAGATATAAATATATAATCATAATAAAAGATAAGAATAAGGGTATTTGATAATGAAAATAACATTTAAATTTTATACCCACTAGTCAAAGATCATAAACACAAGTCATAGCATACATATTTTCATTTAATAACACATGAATCAAAATGGAATTAATGAACATGAGCAATGAGAGTATGAAATTGGAATAAAACATTTATTTATGGAATACACAACTTCTTAAAATATTGTGAACGTGTATACATAGAAATTGGTTCACTCATTATGTTAAGGAAATAAAATAATTCCCTCACATAAACCTATGGACTGCAATCAAGTCCATGCATAAAATTATAGATGTCAATGATTTGTTTATGTATAACATTTTGAACATGAAATACATTTCATGAATAATAGTATGAAAATTTAATTAGGTTCACACATAACATTATAGTAGACATGGTTTACTCCCATGATCACCATAGTTGACAAAGTACTATACAGAACCGAGTTTACTCCCCGTTCCAGCCCTACCTTATTGAATCGGGTTCACTTCTCATTCTATGCTAGTATATATTTTGAGATATAAATATTTACCCAGTTGTTTAGAGGAAGAGTTAGGTCATACTCCTATTATATTATAATGTATTTACCATCTTTGGTTATAATGTAATCACCATCACATAATGAAAATCATATACATGTGTTCTCTAAGATCATAAAACATTCATCATAACATTACCCATGAAATGAAATGATTTTCATAAAAATTTATTCATATAAAAACATATAGAAAGGAAATAGTTTTTAAAATAATCAGAAAAAACCCTATGAGAAAATAGGAAGGTTTCATAAGAATATTACCATTGTATAACCTGTGTACAAGACTTGAGTTTCTGAAAAATCTTATCATCAAAAAATGAACAATTTTGAGAAAGAATAATAATGCTTTCCTTGGATAATATCCCGAGTAAATCATAAGTAACACAAAATGATATCATATTATATGTAAAATAAATTTTAAAGATCTTATAAATCATTACATGAGGAAAATATCCTTTCCACATTGAATATAATCTTTTAAAACACATATCATTTTGAAAAATATTTCATTGAAAATATCCTTTAAAACATATAATAGAATCATTGAGTATCATTTAATAAATATTTTTCTTAAAAATAATATTAAAAATAATTTTCCATGAAGATGATCCTAAAATTTTATTTTAACATATTTTTGAAATCATCATTAGAGAATGTGGGTTTGGATGAAACCATATTTTTTAATGAAGAGAAAAATAATGTTTGATTATCTTAAAAACATTTTATTAATTATATTAAGATAAAAATAGTGAAATAAATTATAAATTACTTCATGATATAATTAATAGCAAGAGTAGAATAATATTTATTTTAATTATTTATAGTTATACCATGATATTTCAACATTTCATAATTAATCATAAAAAAATCACTATAAATGATGATATTGTAACATTCAATCTTCACCACTTTGGTAATAATAAATCATATTCCCCACCAAGTGATAATATAAAAAGGAACTGGAAATAAAATTAGGATAAATATATTCATGATATTACATTTCAATGGGTGTGTATATACACATCTTGAAATAATATAGGTGTATAACATAATTTGCTTCTTCGAAAAGGAAAATTGAGACATAATTCACTTACCAATTGGGTATTTTATGAACCATAAAAACTAGGAAAGACAAATCCTCAAATTGATCTATATATACCAATAATTATAATTATAATAATAATAAAATAAATTTATATTCAATATGTGAACCACATAAAAGAATCATGCAATGAATATGGCCTTTATCTCACAGAAAGTAAAAGTGAGACCGAAATCCCTTACCTTAAGTCCTGAATTTTGACATACTCATTCAAACCCACTATTTAATAAAAATAATTTTATTATAAATATACTAAAGTAATATATATATATATATATTACCTTATATTAATTTATTATTTCCATTTATTACATGTTTATTTACAATTACATGTAAATGTTATGTTTCCAGTAATAACTGCTTCGTTTTTTGTATATTTTTCTTATTTATAATATTTTTTGTCCTATTACTTTGATAAGAGTTCAATCATCTAAAAAATTATTAGAATGATATAAATATGATATATATTAATTATATGTGTATTTACAGTAAACCATAAAATTTAGTGATAAAAAATTAAATACACTGTTCATGGAGACGGTAGGCCATACATATAAATGAACACTATTTTTTAATTTTATTGTCTATTTAAAAGAACAAAAGTAAATCATATATATTATAATTAAAAAATAATTTCATTTAATATATATATATATATGGTTTATTGGTAATTTTTTGGAGGGATAATATTTGGTTAAGACACACATCCACTAAAAAGAATATTTTTTAAATATGTTGTTTCTTAATTTCGATGTTTCTTTATTTTTACCATTTTTTTGGTTAGTAAGGTAACATGTATTTTTAACCTACACAATTTATCATTAATGACTGAATTAAAAATATAATTATTATATAATTTAGAACGAGTAACTATAGACATTAAATAAAATTTTTCAAACTAAAATCATGTGTGCGTTGAAAATTAATTTTATGAACATCACATGTGATGTCAAAAAACACCTTTTTAACTTCAACAACGCTATCAGAGGTTTATACAATCTAGCAGTAAATAAATTAATTATAAAAGAAAACTTGGCCCATGAATGAAACATAGTGTATATTTATTATCAATTTAAAATCACTTGGCATAGTATAGAAATTTTATTAATTTAATCCATTTAATAAAATATAATTTATTATAAAATAACATTAATTTAAATTTTTAGTTCATTCATTTAAATTGAATTTAAAAAATATCATAAAAATAATGTAATTTCAATATATTATGTTTAATTTTTTTAAAATTATATATTCTTCTAAAAAATAATGGAACATAAAAATTTATTCAATTTAGTTATATTTGATATTTTTAGTGTCAATTTTAAATTGTTTACAAAATAATTATTTTATTGGTGTTTCATTATGATTTAAAGTAATTAGTTCACCTCTAAAAATAAAAATAAATTATATTGAAAAACTAAAACAAATTTATCTTTCTAAACAATATTTATTACTTAACATTTGTTGTTTTTTCCAGATTCTAAATATTTATTGATATTAATAGTATGAAAGTTACTTTTTTGTCTTCTTATTTACTTAACTTATTATATAAGTTTATTTTAGAAAAATGTGTCCCAAAAACTAATAAAAATATATTATAAATTATAAATGGTATAAATATTTCTATCTAATAGGTTTTTTAGAAAAAATTTCAGGTCATTTCTACCATTATATTTTTAAGTTAACCCTTGATAAAACAATTTTTACATTAAACATGATATTTAATTTTTACAATATTTACTATTCATTTTGGTAAAAAATGATGTTGAAAATATTAGATAATATAAATATTTTTTTTCCAAATATGGAATATATTTTTCCGAATTCTATTAAAAAATTGGATAAAATTAATTGAATATTAATCCAAGAGATATGACGGTAAATTAGTTTTTTCATTTAAAAATGATCAAAAGTTTACATAATTTTTATATACAATTTAAATATGTAAATGATTCCAATGAAATATTTTTTATTAATAGATGTATAATTGGACTAATTTAACTTTAAAAAAAATTTATAATATAATATAATTATGTAAATAAGTTGGCAAAATGACAGTTTTGAATTAATATTTATCAATTTCACGATTCATCAAAAAATAAATATTTTTTGAAAAATAAATAAATAACCATAAGATATTTTTGACGTTAAAAATATATAAATTAATTTTATTTTATCAAATTAATTTTATAAAAGTTTAAAAAAAGAATTTTATTAATGATCACAAAAATAAATAAAAAACAAATATTTTAGAAATAGTTCTTTCAAAACATATTATGATGTTATGGAATTTTTTTATAGATTACATTAAAAAAGTACTTATTATTATTCATACCACTAGTATTAAAATCTTGGTTACAATAGTTACATTTAAGTAATATATATAATATATCATGGTTTTGTTAAAACACACCATCATGTGCAATGCATGATAACCCAATGTTGCATGTAACATAGGGTAAACTCTGTATTTCAAGTAACAAGAAATATCAAAAATATTAAATTAATATGAAAATAAATATTTTATAAAATATTTTTGTGTTACATTCTATCAAACATTATATGAATTTCATCCCCAATATTCGACTCAGTCACTAAACGTTTATGAATTGAAAAATTATTTCCTGGAAACCCCCATCATGAAAATGAATAATAAAAAATCATTTAAAAAGAGAATGTTGGAAACATAAAAATTTTCTAAAGAAACTCATAAATAGGTTTCAACATAGGAGAACATATGTGGGAAATGAAAATAGGGTCCTAGAAGAGAAAAATAATACCTAAATGATGATGAAGAGTGATATAGAATATTTATCATAAGAATGTGGGTGATCTAAAGAGGATTAATGACCATAAATCCATAAAAAAGAAGAATGAATAGGGAAATCATATTTATTAAAAAACACAGATAACAAAACTCCTTTTTTTTCAAGATCTATTTCCAAATATTAAATAATCTTCATGAGAGGATACACTTTCTTGATTCCAATCCATTTTACAAGAATAATCTCATCCACTGGTTGTGCCTTGATCAATTTTTACTTCATCTCGTACTCTAATAAATGAAGGTGATTTTTTTATTCCTTAAGAACTAATAGAAAAAAATATCCATAAATATCATGATAATTCATTATGCCTATCTTTACATATCATTTATAAAAAATTATTTTCACTAGTTATGAAATATGAATATATCATCATATAAATAAATACTACATTAGTATGTAAAACATCATTCAATGTTCAACCTAAACCATTTCATAAATGGTTAAATTCATAACCCATAAAAAGTTTAAAATACAAAAACTTAGAAATAAGGTCAATAAATTTCCAAAATGAAAATAACATTAATCCTTCAAACTGCATGAAATAATTACAAAACATGTGAATACAAACATTATATTTTCTCTTGAAACAAGTATTAACATAAAACCACAATAAAAACGTGAGTTATTTATCATTGTTTGAATAAATTACATATTATTGATTATATTAAATATATCCTATAATATTCTAATCCCCATTAATTAGAACATAAAACACTTTTTCAAAAAATCATTTATCAGTTCTGAGGTCATAAATACTATCTAATTTTATTTATCCGTATAAATATTGTCATTATCCAAAATAATCACCATATTATCAACATTATGAACATATTAATTATTACCTTCCCATAATCAAAATGTTGCCTTGCCATTGAATCAATCACCTAGTCCATATGTACCATTTTGAATATTTTTAAAATTCCTTAATGAATAACATATACTTTATGATCCTTTTATATTTCATGATTGATATAATATAATAATTGAATTCCAATACATAAATAATTCATTAATCACACATACTTACATACAAATTATCTTCTATTTGTCATGTTATTCCTTAACACTTGTTACCATTAATAAGTCATTTTTAGTCTCTTCATTATTAGAAATATAACCATTATGTATACTTACTTACGGATTCCCATGACAATATTTCACAATAGGAAATAAATTTTCATAATTCCCATAAATTCCTCATTTAAAAGATTTATTAATTGATAATAACTTATGGAGACCAATATTACCACATATTACATTAACTAAATTTTTTATTTTTCCCTAGAAATCTCTTACTCTATGTCCTTCTTAACTACACATAAAACTTATTATCATCCCTATAATACATTAACTTATGCATTTCTTCTAACATTCTCAAAGGATATGAAAACAAATGTTATTCACTTTATAGTCTACTCTACCTGAACTCTCATAGAAATATATCCTTCTCATCTTTGGTGAGTCTGAGAGTTAGTTAAGGTGAACGTTATTAATCATGTTCCATGAACACTTATTAGTAAAAATCAAAATGTCTTTTACTATAGTCACCATCCCATTTGTCTTATCATTAGTATATTTTCCATCATATTCAATGTTAAACTAGTATCTTATGGTTCATTTAATTAACTAAAACCAGAAAGTATATTGTGAGAAACACTATCATAGTGGAAAACCAAATAATCATTAAAGTCACATATAGATTTTCTATATCATGGAACTATAATTCCATTTGTGAAACCATTTTTTATCATATTTCATTCATATTCATCGTCTACTTATATCTTTTAAGGTGGTTCAAATTATGTATTTAAATTTACAAAGCAGATTCCCTACGAGTGTCAAACCAGGTGTGCAGTAAGGCCCATTATCATGCAGTAGTTCCCAATTGAGTCTAGATCACAATATTTTTCTAGACTATATAGGTACATTTATTCAAGAGTGAATACCAATTTTAGTATCTATGTAGGTATTTTATACTAGAACAACCCTCACTCTATATTTTACAAATATTCGAGAACTTTTCTTATACTTTGACCCATACATAGATATTTTCTTTAAAGACATACCTCGAAACATCCTTAGGAATATCCATAGGGATCTCACTAATGGTTTATTATCATAGTTTCTGAAGGATTACTAAATCATTTTTTGATACCAACTATGGAGGCCCTAGTTTTTCAAACACAAATATTACAACCTTTTATATGAGTATTCACTAAATTTCACAAAAAAAATCCTTAGTACCTTAATAGTTTAGTTATATTATAAGCTTCTCAAAAAAATATTACAATATAGTGAAAGATAATCAATATTTATTATAAATATCTTCAAATTTAATACTCTTCGTAGGCATACCCTATATAAAAACATAATATATAACACGGAGAAAGAAAACATAAGAAAGGGTGATATTAGATGCTTAATAAGGGTAAACATAATAGATATAAATAAAAGATCATATTAATGAATAATAAAATCATGTGGGTAAATCATAATGAACTTAACTTTTGATGTTCATACCCAACCTAGCATAAATCATCAACATGAGTCATAACATAATGATTGGAAATTAATAATACATGAATCATAATGGAATTAAATATCATGATCCATGAGATCATAATTTTTTTATAAAAATATATTTTTGGAATAAAAATTAGCTTATAACATTTTGAAAATTTATAAATAGAAACAGTTTCACTCATTAAGTTAATGAAATGAATTCTGGCCATCGTGAATACTTTTGGCCATGTAACTAGGTTCATTAATAAAACTATGAACATAAAAGATACATCCGCACACAAAATTATGAAAATGTAATCATAATCAAACCTAACACTATTAACATGAACTCGGGTTTATGCATATCATTATGGTATTCATGGTTTACTCCGAAGACCACTATAGTTGAAAAAGTCCCTTACTGACCTGAGTTTATTCCCGGTTCAAGCCCCCTCTTACTGAACCGGGTCTACTCCCCATTATAATAATACATATATAATGAGATATAAATCTTCAACCAATACATTGAAGGGATATACATTCCCCTCCCTTATTTGGTTATAATGTAACCACTATCCTTGGACATAACACAACCATAATCACAAAATGTAAATAATACCTGTGTTAAAAAAATCATAAAACATTAATCATATCATTAGACATGATAAGAAATTATTTTATTAAATATTTACTCATATAAAAACCTGTGGAAAATAAATATATTTTTTAATAATCATAGCATAACCTGTGGAAAATAATCAAATAATGATAATAATATTATCATTTTATAACCTGTTGAAGAGAAACAAGTTTCAAAAGCATGATATCATAGAAAACAAAAACAATTACGGGAATTAATTTGAATATAGTTTTTGAATACTATCCATTGGGAAGAATCAGTAATATTAATGAATATCATCTTATGTGGAAAATAATTTCAAAATTTAATTCAAAAATTTTCTTGAGGAAAGTAGCCTTTCACTTTGAATGAAATATTTTTAAAACATAAACATTTTAAAAACATTTTATTCGAATATATCCACAAATAATTATAAAGGAATAATTGAAAATATTTAAAAAAAATTTAAAAATATAAAAAAATTTCCCAAAGAATCCCTTAAAATGGCCATTAAATATGATCTAAAAAATTTATTTTTTTAGAATAAATAGTTTTTGATGAAAATAGATTCTTGAATGAAGGTATAAATAATGTAAAATTTAGTTAAAAATAGGTTGTTAATTATATCAATTATCAAAGAGTAGAAAAATGGAACAATTAACTGAATATGTAATGAATAAATAGGGGATAAGTAAAGTCTTGATAATTCATGAGTTTTTTATCTTGAGGTTTCAATATTCAATAAAGAATCATAAATTATCCGGATAAATGATTAGATTATAACATAAAATATTTACCAAATTGGTAATAATGAATCATAAGACCCATAAACGAATAAAATATAATGGAACCTAAAATATCAAGAGTATAAATATATTCTAAATATTACATTTCAAATGATATGTATATACACATATTTAAACAATATAGGCGTGTAATATAACATTCATCTTTAAGAAAGAAAATTGAGACAAAATTCCATTACCACATTGGAAATCGTTAAAAAATTATTCCTACAAAAGATAGATCCTAAAATGTATATTTAAACACCCATAATTTTAGGTATAATATTCATTGAATACATTCAAGGGAATTATATTTACCACATAAAAGAAAAATGCGTTGAATATTGAATTTGTCTCAAAGAATGTAAATATGAGATGTAAATCCCTTTCAATAAGTATTGAGTTCCATTATACTCATTCAAATATCATTTATAATAAATATATGTTTGTTATACTAAATTTAGAAATATATTCAAATATATCATACGTCATATTATTTATTTTTGATATTTTATTGCCCATTTATTAGTAATCCCATGTTAATGTTATGTTTTAGGTAATAAAATCTTTGTTTTTAATATATTGTTTGACTTGGTATATTATGAGTCCAACTAATTTGTTCATGGTTACAAAATATCACAAATGATAACCATGTAATAAATATCAAATACATTCATTATATATGTATATATAGTAATCATAAAATTTAGTGATAGAAATTGTAATACATAGTTTATGGAGATGGTAGGTCATGCGTACACATGAACACTACCTTTTCATTTAATAGTAAATTTTAAATAAATAAATAATTTTTTTATATATAATCATTAAATACTAATTTTTATGTCAAAAATATAATTTTTTCTATTAAACCCATTCCTAATACATTCTGTGTAAAGCGTGAATGAATCACATCGCATCGCGAGGCGGTAGTCCACCGTACAGATGAAGGACATTGCCGTTTTCCATAAAATGGTGAGTACGAATGTATATGTGATATCATATTAAAAAAAATAAAATTAAATATTGTAAATATAATATATAAACTATAAATCCATCATTATTTTTGGCCTTGATAAGAGGTAATAAAAAAATAAATGATGTCAGTTAATGATGTGGTAGTCCATCGTAGACAAGAACGATGTTTTCATAATGTATTTCATGTAAGTGGAGATGGATTAAGGTCATGAAATTTACATTAGAACATATAAATATATGGGGGATAAAAATTTTAATATATAATCATTGTATTAAAGTAATTTAAGGGTGTGTTGGAATAAAGAAAACAAAAATTCTCCTTGATAAACACTACCTATTCTTCGGTTATTATATATAGGATTTAGCTAAATTAATTCCTTTGTTTTATTTATTCCTAAAATAATAATTATTTTATGAGAACAATGAAATTTTCAAGTGATTTGGAAATTTATTTAATTAACTAAATAAGTGTTACGGTTTGAAGAAGTTAGTAGAGTGGGTACCCTTTTATAGTCGAGTATGAGTCTTATTTTTGTAAAAACCCAAAAGTATTCACTATTGGGATGTCAATGATACCTAATGTTGATCAAAAAATTATTTTTAATGGATTTTAGGGATTATATGGTTTAGAGACACCTCAAAAAAATAATTTTTATACATCTTGTTCCTTAACTTCCACATTTCATTATTTGTACCATTTTGGGTTTTAACTAAGTTAAATAGTCTTTTTGACCAAGGTAATTTATCATTTATGAAAAAATTAAAAATATAAATACTAGAAAAATTGGACCCATATATTATAGATATTAAATACTATTTAGAAAATAAAAAACCAATTTGTGTTGAATTGTAATTTTATTATAATCTTTAGCTATGTGTAGAAAAACCATTTTAACATTAACTGTGCTTAAATATATTTTTTACTATATAGTATTCAATACAGTCATTATAAAAATAAAATTAATCCATAAAAGGAACATAGTTTATATTTATTATCATTTATAAATCACATGGTAGAATATAGGATTTCTTGTGATTTAAATAATTGAAAAATATATAATTTATAATAAAATAACATTAATGTCAATTTTTACCTTATTCATTTAAATTGAATTTTAAAAAATATATGAAAATAATGAAGGAAATTTAATATATTATTTCCAAACGTGTTTAACATGATATATTTTTATACAAAAACAATTTTACACGAAAATTTATTCAGTTTATTTCACATTAAATATTTTTATTTTAAATTTTTTTATTTAATTGTTAACTGGATAATAAATTTTTTGGGGGTTTTTAAGTATTTAAATCAGTTATTTCATCTCAAAAAATTAAAATAAATTTTCTGTATAAACATTTGATAATTCAAAATAATATTTATAGCCTAACACATGAGTTATTTGTTCGTATTCTATAGTTTCATAGATATTAAAATCAAATAAGGTTTTTCTTTCATATTCTTCTTTACATAACATATTTTATTAGTATAATCTCATAGATGTGATGATAAAGGAGGATTTTAATGTGAGGATAATAAAACATTGACAACGTTTTTATATCAAATTTCAAAAATAAATTGATTGCAATGACCTAAGATGGATTAATAGTTGTAAAATTAAACTAATGAAACATTAAATTCAATTTTAAATATAATTTATCTTTATAAATAAAATAGGTGAAGATACATATTTTGAATTAAATTTAGTATTTTCACTATTCAACGAAAAATGAAACTTTTCAGAAAAATCACAAACATTCACCATAAAATAATTATGACATTATGAATTCAAAAAGTATGTATATTTTATAAATTTACCTTTCTAAAATTTTGAAAAATCATTTTTATTAACATTCACAAAATTGAATAAAAAGAATAGTTTCTTATAAAAAACTACATGTAAAAGATATAAATACAATTAAAGAAACATTATTCATAAAAATTGAAAACAAATTATAACTATTAACTCTATTAGGTTTAATAGATAGGGTCGAAAAATATTTTTTAAATAATATTAATAACATATCATTGTTTTTTTAAAACTCAGTGTCATGTGAAACACAAGCTAACATAGTGTTACGTGTCATAAAAGATAAACATGATTTTGTGTGTAACTAAAAAATATCAAAATTACTAAACACATTTGAAAAAAAATTCATAAAATATAAATGTGTGACAATTGATATATTCCCCAACTACTAATTAATTAGTAGTTACATTAATGGATGTTGTCTTCTCCCTTATGAAGTGGTCCCACAATATTGCACTGTGCTAAGAAGAATCATATTTCTCCCTATGGGAATGGTTATTGGCCATATCCTTAGACATGTTCCCTAATATAGTCATAATCTATTCAGATAAAACACCATCCATAATGAATTTATCTTTTAAAAAAACTATAAATTATCAATGAGTGTTGATATGAATATTGATCCATGTTATAATAATCCCTATAAAGGTAAAATGTGCCAAATATTCCAAGGTATTTATCAAAATGTTTACAGAATCAATGTTCATATAAAATATAGTTACCAAGGTTCCAACTAAAAATTCTATAATATTAACTATGAAAATATTGACTCTAGTATCCTAGAGTTTGGGGAACATTTTAGAATTTTTAAAAGATATATGGGATCATATCTTTAAATATTGTTCGGTTATAAGTCTTGGAAATCTATATATATTCATGATTTTCATATTGCATTACAAATATATAATATATTATGAAAACTATTCTGTTATCATTGGGAATCACTCAAATTCCCCATCTTCATATCCTTGGGAAAGGAAGAAGAAAATAAAGGGGTGAACTCTGATTCTCTACAAGGGTAGCATACAGTGGAAACTATAATGATTAAATAAGGAATAATTAATAAGGTATAGTTTAAAATAAAAACATATTCAATTTAATTAATTAATTAATCTCAAAATAAATCCATAGATAATATCAAAATATCAATCAGATGATTAGTAATTACTAAATTTTTAGTGGAATATGTTCATACTGTCACAAATTCATGACCTTAATATAAAGGGCTCACACTAATACACTATGAATCATACCATAATGGCCTTTCACCATGATATCTTACATATCATCAAAGAATTGTGCAAGACTTTAAAGACATATCTTTAAACATTACATAATCATGATCTAAGTCATTAATTTTAAAATATATCTAATTTAGTATCTTTTCATATTTAAATCATTAGAAAATTAGTATATAAATATTAAATAAAAATCCATTGAAATTCAAAGTGGACACTTCCAAAAGTATCCATTTCTTTCCTAACACAAAATAATTTAAAAATAAACATGATTGGTTTCATGATTAATCATTATAACATTTCCTTGGTTCTATCCTAAAATCTATTACCCCTTAAATCCATGAAAAATGTTTAAAAACATGGGATGAGCACAAGAATCTCAGTAAGGGATAGAAAAATAAATAAAAGTGCTAGTCTTGAAGAAACATGTAAACCATTAATACTTTTTCATAAAGTAATACATTTTTCTTTAATGAAGTAGTAAATACTATTCAATAAATATAATCTCATTTAATACCATTATTTTTTTCCAAATATTACAAAAAAATCCATAAAATCACATATAACTTATAAAAGTAACTTGAGACACAATCATACAAAAATGGAATAACCATGCAGTCAACTTCCAAAATTATCAATATTACAGATGGAATAGACATACGACAAACTTCCATACACAATTTATCGGAGGTTATAACATAACCACCCATCATTGGATTATCATGGAACCACCTATATTTCATTTATCATGTAACCACCCATCATTGGGTTATCATGTAACCACCTGTCAAATGTCTATGTACCATTATATAATAATAACACAAAAAATATTATAATTATCTACATTTCACATATATATTTTTTAAATCAATAAAGATCATATCAAGATATTGAAATATAAAATATACATTCAAAACTATTTAAAAAAACACCGAAAAAGGGAAATAACATATTTATTTTCCTTTTAAAAACATTAAGGCATATATAAGAATACAAATAACAAGTAATTGTTACAATAGTAGTGAATTAGTTTTCGCCGCAAACATTAACAAACCTTTTTTTGATATTTCATAAGGAATGTGAAATGATCCATATAAAAAAATTCCATTTCAAATCCATTGAATGAATTAATTTCAAAATGGGTTTACTATACACATTATAAAAGAAGGTGGTGTATAACCTCAAAAATTTCCTCAATGAATGGAGATTGAAACGAAGTCCCTTACATTGAGTCTAAATCATCTCATATATTCCTTATCTTCATTAAAACTAAAAATAAGTTAATTTATAATTTCTTAATAACATTTTAAATTTAAATTATTTCCCTTATATCACTATGCAGTACTGTAGCAGGTACTGTAGCGGGACTGTAGCATGCACTATTTGGCACTGTAGTAGCCGGGAATATGCCCCCGTTCGGGAATTTGGGCCACCGATTTGGTACCTGAGTCCTTTAAGGCCTTCGTGCCACCTAGGCCTTCAGATCAGTATGGCCTTAGGGCCACCTCAAGGCCTTCGGGCCACCTTAAGTGCATATGCAAACCAGACAACCTACAAGGAACAAGCACTACAAGGAGGATGGGAAAGGAGATTTCACCAGAGCAGAAGCTAAACTGATTGCAAGAATGAAAGGGTATGGAACCTGCCATCAGGACAATCCTGTGCATGCACGGGAATGCCTAGCCGAATAACAATGCGAAGGTGGAGAGCTGTTTTCCGGATGAAGATGCTGGGGAGGAGCAGTTCCATGTAGTTAGTCTGTGTTGTATGTAATGTTTTAAGCCTATGGTAAATGAATTCCTCTACAGACTATGGGTCATGTAATATTAATGCCTACGAGCCTTGTAAGGGTTCCACCTCACCCCATAAAAGGTGGATTATAAAAATAAATAAAAAATGAAGGCCTTCGAGCCATTGGAGGATACTTGGGTTGAAAATGACCTTGGTACGATGTCAATATTCAATGTGGTTATAAGTCCATCATATCTAGAATAAAATTGATGAAAAAGTATCACTTTTTTACATTAATTATACTTTTAAATATTACCATTACATATTGTAATGAACATAGAACAACATTATTATCATGGAGACGGTAGGTCATACGTACACATGAGTATGATTTGTTCACTTATCATTGATCATTATGGAAAGAAGACAAGTACTATTTTATCTTTAAAGAATTATCATAAAATAATGAATATCATAGTAGTAATTTAAATAGACTTATTTATATATCATACAAGTGATGTAGTGAATAAAAATTAATCACATCACTTCATGGAGGTGATAGTTTACATATATGCATGAACGACATTATGATTTTTATGTTCATGGAATGTAAGAACCTAATTGATATATTTTTATCTTATAATGTTTAATATGTCATGAATAACACATATTAACATTAAATAAATCATTATAATCAGTCTTGAGAGAAAGAAATGAAAAAAACTATATCAGTTTGTGAGGTAGTTGTCCGCCGTACTCACAAATGAAATGTTCATTTCACATTAGATAGAATTAGATAATTATTTAGGTGATGATATTTACATAATAAAATATAAGTATACTATGGATATTCGAGTTATTATTTAATCATGGTAGGAGGATATTTAAAGTATGTGGAATAAGAAATAATATAAAAATACTTAAAAAATCATATATCTTCTTCGGTTGATCACCATTGAAGAACGCATTTACACCTATAAAGAGGGTGTTATTACTAAACTAAGGACTCAAGAATGTGGGGAGGGATTTTAGTAAGGGGTTTGGGCAGTGATTTTATGAACCAAAAAGTTCATTAAGTGTGAGTAATATAGAAGAGTGGATACCTTTTTATAGGATAGGGGAGGGGAACCCTTGGAAACTCGTAAAATATTAAATAAATATAAATTAATTTTTAGATCCAAAGTAATCCAACATGAGTTATGTTTAAGATAAGATAAGGATGGTCAGAAATCCTCTCATACAATAATTTTTATACATGTATTGATTTTATTTTAAGCCTTGTATTTTCGGTTTACCCTTAATTAATATATTTTAATTTTAATTATGTTAACATCATTTTCAATTTTAAGAGGCTATAATGTTTACTTATATGGACTCACTTTCATATAAATGGAAACTTTATAAAAGGTTCGATCATATCATAGTCACTATTTAATATTAAATGTTATTTATGATATGTTAATTATTTAATAAAATATTATTTTTTATAAAACATCAATAATGTCAATTTTTATACTCTTCATTTACTTAAATTGAAATAAAATCATAATAGAGAGATAAAATCACAAAAAACATATTTAATAAACTTATAATATGTCATATTCACATATAAAAATCATGTATTAACCTATTTAGTTCTAATTCTATTTATTGTTCTAATTTTCATATCATTTATTTGATATTTCAATTAATAAAATAATTTCTCTATCACTATTATGTCAAAATTTATGTAATTATTTTATCTATAAAAATAATAAATAAAATTCCATAATGTATATAATTTCATTATATTTCTGTATAATATTTAATCTCTATGTTATATCATATGTATCACTATATTAAATTTATTATATATATACGAAATAAGAGGGTGACAAGTTGTCAATTTCTTTTGTTTTAATAATAGATATATTACATTCATGGAAAAATTCCATTAAACGTGTGAATTATAATACATAGGTGTTAATGGTCTATTTTTATTCATCCAATTTTATTTTGGCAGGTAATATGGAAAGTTTTTTATCCTTATCATATTATTTATTACCTTAATTTACACGATTTACCTTTAATTATGGTAAATAAAATATTCAAATGTTACTATTCATAAAATCAAGAAAAGGAACTTATTTACATTATTTTTACCCACTGATTCATAATATGGAATCCATTTTTCAAAATTCAAAACACATAAGTTTTAGTAACTAATTTTAAATTAATCCATGTTGTCAAAAACCAGAAAATGAGGTTTTAAAAGTTAAAAACCATCAAAATATTTACATGTGTTTATATCTAATTTCAGTAAGAAATTATATCCAATTGGAATAATTTGATTAATGGATATAAAATTAATAAAAGTATACTTTAAAACAAATTAAAAATATAATCACGCAATATAGATAAATTAGACGAAAAAACAGTTTTGAATTTTAATACAATATTTTACACTATTCATTCAAAATATGAATTTTATCAGAAAAATACCAAAACATTATCTAAAGTAAAATTATATGTCCCTATTATAAATAATAAGTTTTTATTTTAAAATAAAACTTATAAAAGTGTTGATTTTTTTAAATGGGATCCCCATTAAATGGCTATAAAACTGCCTTATTTGAAAAATATTTGTTTTATTCTTAAAATCGGAATTTTTTCTTATATTAGTACTATAAAATAAATAATATGAATTTTAAAAATTAAATTAAATACAATTAATTTATATTTCATTAATATAATCAAACAGGTGTTATTTTATGATTTTAAAAAATAGAATTATTCATACTTAAATAGTTTATTTATAAAAACACATCCTTTAAATGAAATTGGTTATTAATTTCATTTATAATTTATTTTATAAACAATGAATCATTATATAAACATGATTAACCCATATTTTTATAATTCAATTAAAAATATTCATTCTTGTAATTCTAATAGCATAGTTTTGATGGTAAATTTTATGTAAAAATATTTATTTATTATTTCAAATAAGATATGGTTTATCGTGTAAGCTATCGAACATAGTATGTCCTTTTAAAAACACAGGATGTTACATTCGATCCCCCATTAAAATTATGTATTCACAATTTTAATTTAAGGTTGGTATGTAAATTATGACTTTTCAAAATACCATTATTTCAATCCCACATTGGAAAAAGTATTAACAAAACATACAATTTTAAAGAAAGAAATTAAACTACGAAGGTCAGAAGAGATATCACATACTAGGTTTGAATTTAAGAAAACATTTATATGGAAGATAACACTAAAGAACATGTTTTTATAGAGAATTATATAAAAAATAATTATGAAAAATGTTTACAATCACAAATATATAAATTAGTAATTGGTTAAAGAGTCTTTGACATCATAATAGGAAAAGTAAACAAAATTTTTTTTAATATGATTTTCATAAATTTTTGGATTTAATTTAGTACATTGAATAATAAAATAAGGAAAGATACTTACTTTTCAAGTAGAGTTTCATTTTTTAGTCAATTTCCACCACAAACTCATCTTTTTTTCTAGACGATGATTATTTAAGATGAATCTACTTATATAGAATCACACAATGCAAAAAAGAGTAAGTACATAATCATCATGTCTTGAAACATTAACCAAATTAAAGAAGGACAGGATAAAAATGATTTAATTTGGAAAATATAATAAACCTCAAAATAATAATGACTAATTTTAATCTCCAAAAATAAAAAGTAATACCCAAAGTCCAATATAGACCATTTGAAAAATAAATGTACTTAAATTTCCTCAAAGAAATTATAACTATGATTATGTCCAAAAAAATCAATAGTATTTAATAAAATAATCTTCCAAGATAATTTAAAACATTTTACTCCAAATAACATGGATCACATTTAATGTCTGATACCAGTAATGTAATTTCCAAAATCACATATTCTCCAAAATATGTTAATAATTTTCATAAATATCCTTAGATACCATAGGTCTATAATATAATCATATATTCTTAAAAAATAAAATTCAACCATTAATACTTATATAATATACTATAGTATTCTATTTTTCCTAAGAAATAGGGTTCCCAAAAGAGTGAACATCTTCCAAAATAACATTTTTTACTGAATCCCAAAATAATTTTCCAATACCAAGGATTTACATTTGATAAAAAAATGTTTCTAAAATCAAATAATTCTTATTTCATAAATTCATTAAAATAAAAATAAAAACGAATACTAACTAACGACTTCATGTAAACTAGTGTTATCTGATAAAGGCATATCGAACTAAGATTGTGGGTTACATTCCTGCAAGCTTTTCTGACATGATTGATTTTCACCATTCTTGTTCCTTGTCCTTTGTATAAAAATATATCATTCTTATAAAATTCAAAAAATGAGGTACAACCTTAAAAAATAACTATAACATGATTTAACCTAAAATATTATCTCCAACCTTTAAATTTGCATCCCAAAATGCAATATCCCATACTTAAGTCAAAAATAAATGTCCACGAAGAAATTGCTAATATTCTAAAAATTCTAGAACTAAAGTCTCAAAATGGATTTATAATACATTTAGATTTTCATCTTCTTAAATATTATAAACCAGTGTTGGAATGCCTAACTCTTAAGAAAATATCATAATCTAAGAATTTGTCAAAACCATCCTTTGATACCAAATATAAGGAACCAACCTTAAACATTACATAATCTTGAGTTAAGTAAATAATTATACTTTATTTAACAATGAGTATCTTTTAAATTTTAGATATTTAGAGAATTTTTCCATAACTATTACATAAAAAACTAAATAAGTATAAAGTGGGAATTTCCAATAGTAGCCATTTCATTCATACCACAAAATCATTTAAAAATAAACATTAATTAATTTCATGCTTAATCATCATAACCTTTCCCAAATTCAATCATTTCCTCTATTTTCCCTTAAAATAGATTAAAAACATTTAAAACCTTGGGATGAGACCACAAATCTCAGAAAGGGGTACAAAAGGAAGGAAAACATTTATCTTTGAGAAAACATTTAATCCATGAATACTAAATGATAATGTAGTCCTTTTTGCCTTTAATAGGTAGTAAATAATTTTCCATGAATATAATCTCATTGATTTACATTTTTCAAATCAAAATATTACTATAAAGAAAATATAAATTCGATATAACATTTAAAGGTAACTTGAGACATAATCATACACAAATGGAATAACTAGGCAGTCGAATTCCACACATGTCAATTGTACAAATGGAATAACCATACACCCGACTACCATAACCAATGAATTGAAGGTTATAACATAATCACCCATCGTTGGTTTATAATGGAAACGCCTATCATTGGTTTACCATGTAACCACAAATCTTTTTTATAATATAACCACCCGTCAAATGTCCAAGTACCATTATATAATCATAACAAATAAAATATTTCAATTATCAACATTTGAATCCTAAAATTTCAATTTCTATCACCAGAAATCATTTCAAGATATTGAAATAGTAAATCCACTCTCAAAACCACATTCGAATAACAAAAATCCCAAAATGGTAATAAGGTATTTCTTATCCTTTTAAAAAAATTTGGGATTATTTAGGAAATAAGGGATATCAAATAATGGTTATAGGGATTGGGGATGTTTTTGTCCCCACATATGTTAAAGAACATTTTTTTCTTGTAAGTAAATTAAAATTATTCATATAAAAATATTCCTTCTGATATCCTTCTAATGAATTGAAAATTAAAATGGTTTTATTATACACCTTATGGAATATGTTGCTGTATAATATCTAAATATTCCCCAATGAGAGGATATTGAGACTAAGTCCCTTACCTCGAGTCTATATCATCATGTACAATATGTAAGTTCATGAACATTAAAATTGAGTTAGTTTATACTTTATTTAGAACATATTTCAATTTCAATTTGTATATATCAGGTATTGAAATATTATAACAATTATATAATTATTTAGTTTTTTATGAAACATTTTGTCGATATTCAGTACATGAGTCCAAAATAAACTTGGAACGATGTCAATAGTCAATGAGGTCAGATGTCTATAACATAAAGAATAAAATTAATGGAATAATAATCCCATTTATACATTAATTATACTTTTAAATCAAACAATAAATTATTTTTATGAATAATTAACAACATTATAATTATAGAGACAGTAGGCCATACATACAGATGAGTAACATTTTTTTTCATATTTCATTGATCAGTATGGAATGAAGGTGAGTACAATTTTATCATTCAATGATGATCATAACATCATATAGATCATATTTATCATTTAAATACACACACACAGAGATACAGATATAGATATATATATATATATATATATCATACAACTGATGTAGTGAATAAAAACGAATCACATTGCTTCATGGAGGTGATAGTTAACACGTATGCACGAATGAAATTATCATTTTTATTTGCATGGAATGTAAGAAAATAATTGATATGAAATTAATTTATAATGTTTAATATGTAATTAATATAAAATTTTTAAAGTTAATTCCATCATTATGGCCAGTATAGAGATACTGTAATGAAAACGAACTATATTGGTTCACGAGGTGGTAGTATGCCGTCCACTTGAACAAAATTTTCATTTCTAATTTGAGGAAATTGAAAATAGATTTATGTGATTATATTAAAATAATAATATATTAATATAATTAAGATATCGAAGTTATTATTTCATCATGGTTTGAGGAGATTTGACGGAAGTTGAAGATAAAATAAAATAGAAATACTTAAACCAAATGATACATCTCCTTCAGTTGATCACCTTTGATGAACACCATAACACCTCTAAAGAGGGTTTTTTGCCTAAAATAAGGCCTAAATAATGTGGGAAGGGATTTTATTAAGGATTTTCGGAAGATCATAGAAAAAAAAATTCTAGAAGTGTGAGTAATAGAGGAGGTTGGTACCTTTTTATAGGAGAGGAGAGGGGTACCCTTGGAAACTCTTAAAATATTAAAATAATACTATTTAGTTTTTTTTAAAATGAACCCAAATTAAATTACGTAAAAGATAAGTCACGGATGGTTATAAATCCTCTCATATAATAATATTTAGACATGTATTGAGTTTATTTTAAACCTTATCTTTTCTTTTAACCCTTAATTAATCTATTTTAATTTTAATTGGGGTAATAACATTTTCAATATTAATAGGATCAAAATTTTACTTAAATGGGGTAAATTTCCCATAAATGGGATATTTATGAACATTTAGAACTTATCATATTCACTTTTTAATTTTATATTTTTTTACGATTTTTAAATAATTTAATAAAATATTAAGGTTTAATAAGATATAAATTGTGTCAATTTTGACACAATTCATTTCATTTAATTGAAATAAAATAATAACAGAGATATAACATCGAAAAAACCATTAAATGGACTTATATCATGTCATAGGATTCTTTAAAATTTACAGAGTACCCTATTTAATTCTAATTATTTTTCTTTCAATAGTTTTCATATCATTTATTTGATAATTCAATTAATAAAATAATTACTCTATAACAGTTGTTTATGTATTTATGGAAATTAGATTGTCTCTAAACATTATAAATAATTTACAATGATGTAGATAATTTTTTTAGATTTCGTGAGACTATTTATTGTCAGAGTTATATCTTATTTATCACTATATTAAAATTATTATACATAGAATAAATAATAGGGTGACTTGTTGTATCTTTCATTTGTTTTAATAATATTTATATCACTTTCATGGAAAAAATTTCCATTAAACGAGTCAACACCTATCCATAGGTGTTAAGGGTAGATTTTTATTTAACCAATAGGATTTTTTATGGTGTTAGTGTAATTTCAGCATCCTTATCATATTATTTATTATCATACCATTAATCATGGTAAATTAAAGTATCAATGTTACAATTCATAAAATCCCAAAAAATAGAAACAAACTATTTACATAATTTTTTCCCACTAATTACAAAAATGGAATCAATTATTCAAAATTATAACAAATGATTTTCAGTAATTAATTTAAAATTAATCACAAATGTCAAAAGAAGAAAATGAGTTTTTAAAAGTAAAAACCATCAAAAGATTGATGTGTGTGTATATCTAATTTCAGTGTGAAATGACATACAATGACAAAAAATGTATTAAAATATAATGGATTAATGTAATTATAATTAAAAAAATATATAATCTAACAATATAAATAAATTAGATGAAAAATAATTTTGGAATTATAATGCATTATTTTTCATAATTAATTAATATATGATTTTTTTTTTCTGAAAAATAACAAAAATTTATCCAATGTAAAATTTAATGACACTATTCAAAAAATAAAGATTATTTGTTTCAATTATAATTTATAAAAGTTTCAAAAACTATATTTAAAATGGGTTCTCTATCAAAAGGTTGTATAATTTCCTTTTTTGAAAAATATTTATTTTATTCTTAAAATTTAATATATTCTTTTATTAATAAGAGAAAATAAATAACATTAATTTGAATAAAAAAAATTATTACTCTTCATATATATTTCATTAATATAATAAAAAATTATGATTTAATTATTTTTTAAATAATATTAGTATATAAATATTTTTTCATAATGGCACATAATTTATATTTGATTGGTTTATATTTTTATTCGTAATTAATTTGTTATCAAATGAATCATTATATAAACTTTTTTAACAACTATTTTCATAATTTAATTAATACTATCCATTCTCAATATTCTTATTATTTGGTTTTAATTGTAACTTGTAAATAATAATATTTAATTGTTCATTGAAACTTGATGTGGTGTATCATGTATGCTGTCAAACATTGAGTTTTTTTTTTAAAAATCTGGAAGTTAAAAATACATTATCAATATATGATCCAAAATTAACTATGGAATACCCACCCATATTTATCTAATGTGATGTATTAATTCATCAATGAGATATCTATAATGAGGACCCACCCATTACATACATATTTCTATTTAATTTCTCATATATTGATTAAAAAATATAATAAATAATAAACATGTCATATGAATAAATAAATATTCATATTTTATCATGAAAAAAATCAATATTTTCATTATAATTGAAATAAATTTATTACTAATCTTCAATCAGTTGAAACCATATATAATAATTTTTATACGATTTAGTCAATGTTGAAATTAAGAATGATGGTTAACAAATCCTCACAGAGGTGAGAATATTCCTTATGAAAAAAATTTGGTATAAATGATAAATTGGTAAGGGATCATAATCAGTCCCCCAAATCATAAAAAATGAATGTTTTGAAACAAGGGAAATTATTTTGAGAAATATATTGGAAAATTGTAGAAAAAAATAAAAAAAGTACCAAAATATTTTTTAACTTTGTTATAAAAATGATGTTATAAATAATATATATGATTATTTTCCACCTTTTAAAACATAATGCCTTTTAATTTTAATAATAAAATAAAATTTCATAGAAAAATTAAAAAAATATCTTTAAAACCCATGTAGGCTTAGAGAGGAAACTAAATATTAAATAACAATCACTGTGGTGATATAATCCATTCAAAAAATATATGCAAAAAAGAATAGTCATATCATATGTATATAAAAATGAATAAAGCACTCTTTCATAAAAATTTAAAATTAATAATTTGAATTGTTTTTCAAGAAACTCAAATGTAGTGGAAAAATACATTTTAAAATTAATAATAATTATTAAAAAAAATACTCTGAATATTTTTAAGAATATGGATATTTACGAAAAAGATTTATTGATTAAAAAATAAATAATGTTTCTTTTAATTATAAATAATCCGTCACTTATTTTGAGTGTTTGAGAGATGAAAAATTAGAATAAAACAAAAAAACAAAAAATTAACAGGTGGAGGAGAAAATATATGGGGTTTAATAAATAAATATCATATAATTCTAACAACATGAATTTAAATATGAACACTCGAAACAAAAGTGATATTTAAAAATAAACTGTTACGAATTTAATAATGATTCAATCAGAGCCCCTTCATTGTTAAAACGCGAAATATAAAATTAAATCAAATAAATAATGATTATTTATTTATATACTATTTCAAATTCCCAATGTATAAACTATATAAAATAAATTTTATGCATGATATAAAATATGTAAAAATGGATTATAATTGAGAGAAAAAACCTTACATTGGATTACTGTTTGAAATAAAAGTTCATATCCTTATGAATAATCAATTTATTTTTAAAAAAAATTATTAACAACTTTATTCATCTATATTTCATTTTTTGGTCCTTCTATAATCATATATCATCCATTCATTGTGTAGTTTTTTCTTACATCAACCACTTATGGTTATTTGGTCAATTTCTCCAAATCTACTTTAGTATATTACCCATGGTTATGAGTTTTATTAAACAGATCAATAATATATATAATTTTAAAAATTTCTTGAATATCATTTTTATTAATTTTATAAATATTAATAAGTAATAATTCATGGTGGTAATAAAAAAATTAAATATGATGTTCAGGGATAAGGTACTCCACATGTACACATGATGATGTTTTCATTTTCCTTTTTTTTAATTTAATTAATGTATGTTATGATTAATAATTATCTAATCATATTTTTATAAAAAATAAAAAATATTAAATTTTATGTATAATTATAAAGAACCATGTATATTATAAATTAATAATGAAATTCACCGCTTCATGGGGGTGGCTATCCACAAGTACGGATGAGTGATGTTGTCATTTTCCAACATATTTAAGGTTAAAAAGGTAGATAATATTTTATCATAAAAAAATAAATATTATGTCAAAAAATAAAATTATTTTAAATAAATTAATCTTAATATATATTTATATGAGTTATCAATGCAAATTGATACTCATCACTTCATGGATTTTGTAGTTTGCACATACACATGATCAATTTTTTCATTTTCCATTGGATGGATAAGATGTAGATAATAATTAATCTATAAACATGATAACATATCAGTATATTTATGATTCTTATTCCACTATTTTATTATGGATACAAAAATGTTTATGTAGGTTTAATAATAACCAAATTTAATGTAGTTGGTTACAATGATTACCTTTACTTTGGTAGACCACAATAAGAGAACTCCATAAGCCTTATGGATGAGGTATTATGGGAAGAAAAAATTTCTATCTCATAGATAATGATTTTTGGAAGCTAAATTAATTGTTCTTGGTTGGGATATATGGCTCATGATGTCTGTATAATTTTACGAAAGACGTGCCCTTTTATAAGTGTGGTGGGTAGAAAACTTGTAAATGATTGAAACATAATTATCTAATATATTTATTAACCAACATAATTGCATAAAAATTGTAATAATTTACAATATACTAAGGATACAATATAAATAAAACCAACCAATAATATATTAACACATTTTAATTTTATTTTAAACCTATACTCATTGTTTACCCCCTCAATAAACCTTTCAAACCTTAATATAGTGATAATTTTTTCCATGCTTATTATTTTTTAAGAAAAAATTAAATGTAACTCATTAATAAATTAAAATAACCTAATTAAAAATATATAATATATTTTACAAGATTAAATTTATAATTTTTTTAAAATTTGATTTATTATATGTTCATAGAACGTAACAAAAACAATTTTTCAAAAATATCCTTTTTATATATAAAATGAATCTAATCAAAAATAAAATGATGATTCATATGAAATTAATTTTATTAATAGAAATAAAATTATCCTTATTTAAATTTTAAATTAATCCAAAATCATAATAATACGTGTGAAAACTTTTTTTAAAGATAATAGTAAAATTATTTTTTATTTTAATAAAAACCTTACTTGGATTTCCAAAATGTCAAACAGAGATTTCTAATTTAACATTATAGTTTTAAATGAATTATATTACTTATTAAATAAATATTTTGTCTCTATTTTTTTTCAAAAACATTATATTCATTATTATATCATGATAATGTCATAAATGTGACAATATTTATAAAATTTGTATTTTTCACTATTAACAAAAAAATCAACTATTTTAGACAAATACCAAAAATATAGCCTCATATAATTTTTATATTTAGAAACAAAAGATTAAATTCATTTATAAAATTCAATGTATAAAAATTATAAACTTATATTTTAAATAAAAATACAAAATATACCAAGAAGAATTTTTATAGAAAAATGGCCTTTTTACACTTTCACAATTCATAACCCTATATGATTTCATTATTATCATTCTATATTGAGTACTTATTTTCAGTTAAATAATCAATAAATTTGTATTAGTAAAACTTTTCAAAATATATGTTAAATATTCTTTTCCCCAATTCATACATGTCAATCAAACTACTATGTTATAATCGTCATAGTAAAATAATAGTGTTTCTATGTTTAATCATGGTTCATTTGACCATGGTGTTGCATGTTTCAAAAAGATAATATACATAATTTTAATAAAACATCATGGGGTTGTTTTAGACATACCATAAAAATCTATTTATTAACCTCTCAATCATCACTCTAAACATTTACAAACCTTTATTTGATCACCTAACTTGATAAAGTGCGCTACAAATTAACGAGTGAAGTGTATTCTCAATGAGAACTTCCTTGAGATTTCATGATATGTTATAAAAGATAATTCAACATACTGGAAGATATTTTAGGACGAGTTATTCAACTATCATTAGATTAAAGTGGCTTAACCATAGTGAGAAATTAAAAGTTAAAATTAATTTTTTAAATAAATTTATAGTTGACTTTTGAACAAGGATAAATCTACTATGTGAATTAATTTTTACGTGGAATTTTCTCAATAACATGAATTATATCTATTATATTTTATGTCATATAACATTCACTATTTAGAATTTATAATTTATTCCTTATATTTATCAACAAAAAGGTTTCATCACTTTTATGTTGATTTAATAATAAAAATATTGAATATTTTAAAATTAAAAAAATAGGAATATAAAAACATGATTGAACCAAATCCTACTCAGTAGATGATACATAAAAATGGAACCCTATGATAAACCCTGGGAGTAGTAAAAAAACTACAATTTTGTCCTGTTTACACCCAATTGAAATTTAAATAATTTCTATTTCTAAATTTTTGTGCTATTTTTTAACTAATTATATGCATAGTTCTTATATGAATTATTAGAATATTACAGTATGTAAACTTTTTCGCCACTATAGACACATTACATGACTATATTGACATAATAGACCATGTAAGCCCCTGTAACAACTAAATAATATACATTTTTTTACTATGGTAGAATCTTAAAATCAATTCCCATTTGAGGAAAAACATAAAATTTTAATAACCAAGTTTTATCAATATCATGATTTCATTGAGAGGATACAAAACCTAAATTTTGAATTGAACCAATAGTTTTAATATCATGAATAATTGGAATGAAATAAATGGATGAAGAATAATTTGATGTAATAATTAATATAATCAATGAATAAAATAAATTAGACGTAAGTGAGAGTGTGATTAATCATGAAATCTAAGAGGAATAAGAGAGATTCCACTTATATATAATATAGAAAACCTATCAACAAGAAGAAGTGAAATAACATGATGATGAGAACTCAATTATAATTCTACCATCTAAATGTGAAGAAGATAGAGTGTTTAAGAATTTTGAGTTTTAATTACCATTGGATGGATGTATTATAGCTTTATTTTTAGAGGAAAATCCCCATGAAAATTAGATTTAAGATGTTTAATATAAGAAATATGTTTCAATTATGAAATATTTTTATTTTTATTTTATTGAACATGAATTTTAAAACTTTTACTCATTCTTTAAAAATGTAAATTTTTTAAAACAATTTCTTATATTTGAGTGTAAAGATCAGATCTATGTGAATGAATATAAATTTTATGAAAACCAAGATAATAAACTACACAATTCATCCAATTTTATATGATTTCCTTATTGAGAACACATGAAAATAGTTGAGAATAGATTAGGGGAAAATTTACATTTTCACATTTTTTATTTACCTTTTTCTCAAATTAAACTTTATACTAACCAATTTTTCTATAAACATTGAAAAATTATCATTATATTACCTTAAGGATGTTTTTGAAGAAGAAAATTTTATGGAAGTATTATTTAATGTTTAGGAGATTTAATTATAACATGAATTTCATGTAGAATTTCTCTTGGATTAAAATAAGGAGGGAGACAATAAGCTTCTAATTATTGAATAACTATTTTTTCAACCCAAATAAGTGATGTCTCCTACTAATTTTTACATCTAATAGTCAATTGTAATAACATTCACTCTAGAATAGGTTGAAAAAGTTTTCTTCCATCTACATCAACCATAAACTATAAGAGTATTTTTCATTAAAGTGGTGGCAGAAAAGTTTGAATTGGAATTAGGACACATAAAAGTGAGGCTATATTTTAAGAACAATATTAGATGGAATGGGTTTTTTTGGTTCCAAATTAAAAAAAAACATATGATAATGGACTTGAGAAGTTTATATGAAACTATTCACCTATGGATAGCCATAGTACAACACCTATTTATAGGTTAAAACCAAAAATTATTTCCCCATATTCTATTGTATTATTTCTTATTTATCATTGTTATAACATAAAAACTATTTTACTAGATTTTATTATAGGAATAAAGTACAGATTGAATTTACAGAAGAACTAGAAACCAAATCATGAAGTTATGTAAGAGTAAAATAAATATTTGATGTTTATTTTCATATTTTATTTTTTGTTTCTATTATTTTATTTTCCATACAATGTGTAACTTCCTAGAACCAGGCAACCATATATGGTTCAATACACAAATACATTAAAAAATTTCTTTTATACATGTTTTCAAATCCTTGATATAACTGTCATTAACTTCAAATGCACAATTATTAATGAATCACTTATAACTTGGATGTATTTTTATGTTATATTTTCAGATAATCTATACCAAAAAACAACTAAAAAATCACGTTTTCTTTCTATCAAGTAGATTATTTTCACCTATATACCAATATTTTCAATATATAAAGTTTCTTAAACACTTCCCACATATTATTTCACTCTTGATATCATTTTAAACATCTCACATGTACAATTTTTTTTTATAATCTGTGGAAATTAAAACACAATAATGGGTGAGCTAAAATTCTCAAAAATAGAAATTATACAACTTAGGATAGCATAGCATAAACATTGAATAAATATCATGGAAAGAATATAAAAACAAAATAAATACATAATCATCTAAAATGGAAAATACTGTGAACTTTTTAATAAATTAAAATATGAATAACAATAATACCAATCTCATGCTAAAGGAATGCATAATCTCGAACATAAAAAACAAATTCTCCAGACATGGGGCTAAGACACTATCCTATTATTGGAATTGGTATACACTGAAAGCCAATATGTTTTTCTGAATGATACCTATAAATATGTTGAGGGAATATATAATTTTGGGCCCCACTCATCACCTAATTAATTCCAATGAATTCTCCATAATAGTAAATAATAACTTTCCTAAAATTCATTAAGGGACCTTTAGCTAAATTAATACATGGTTATCTGTAAAATGAAAAATACTGAATATAAATACATGATTAAACTATGTGGTTAGTAAATAATCATTAATAACGTAAATTATTTTATCCATATCAATAATAGTGATAACAAGATCAAATCCCATCCTATCACATTTATTTAATGGTTAAACTTTCCAATAACCATCCATATTGGAGTATCAAAATAAGGCATAAAAACAACATGGTTGAGTCAGTATATAATTCCTCCCATGTTCTCAATGGACCTCTCATGTGGAAGATAATACCTCCCTAGACTATCAAATATCACATTAAATAATGAAAACATTTTATAAATGATCATATATAAATTCTACACACTTGGCATGAATGGAATAAATCATCGGACTATGTCACCATTGGGGATGCTCTGAAAAATTCCTTACATGAATTTTTTAGTAAGAGACTGTTTCTAAAGGAGTATGTGAATATAGTTATAAGTGATGATATTGGAATTCATTTCAACCACCCCCTTTATCAATGTATGTCATCTTGTCCCAAAATTTGTCTAGTTACCTTCTAGCATTTATAAATAAAAAATTCATATTTTTTCAGAATTCCAATATAAAGTATTCCAATACTTTTCACCAGGTCAATAAAACAGATAACATGGTTAAAACCCATTATGATAAAGAATAATGTATACGAAAATCAATATATGAAACGCCAGTATAATTACCCATGTCAGTATAGGGTGATCATTGATCCGATATAAATTATGTAAAATGTAATGTTTATACAGTATAGGTTAATTGGTATATGGGTGAGTAAATACAAGAATAAAATTATTATAGTCCATCAAAATAAATTGGTGGGATTGTTTCTAAAGAACATATCTACAGTGAAATTAATAGAATCTAAAAGATGTTTTAATAGAGGAAAAACATCAATGGAAAAAGAATAACTGGATGATACTACCTATGAAGGGATCATGAATTGTATTTATAGGTACCATGGTTTCATTACCCCCAAATAATATTTTATATTAGAGTATAAATAGTATTATATAAACTATTTTAGGATAAATCCATTTGAAAATGAAAAGGTAAATAAAAAGATAACATAATAGAGTTTGTAGAATTTTTTTAACACTGACGTAGAAGATAATTTTGTGGGTCCCTTATAAAATATCTTTCAATTAGTGAAGTGAAATATAATTAAAATATTTCACTTGAATGTCCTATAATTTATCCTGGAAAAATAAAGAAATTCTCTATCAGAAAATTTGATCCAAAAGATAAAACAACAGATTGGTAAAGGGATATTTTAAATACTTGAAATTACCAAAATTGAAAAAACACACTATAAAAGTGTATTAAAAAAATATTTGTTTTAGAATATAATATTTTTAAGAATTATTATAAACTAATTTAAAATTCTGTGTTGGGATAACCCAAACATAGAAAAAACGTCCACAATGAATGAATATAACAGTTGAAAATGAGTCTTGAGTTATCAATATTCCTTATGAGTAACATATAGTGAGAAATACATGTCAAAGGGTTTATATTGTAGGAATATATATCTATATAGAATAAAAAAATAAAAAAACATAATATAATATAAGGTTATAATGTTCCCAACTTATTTGAAATATGTTTAAGAGAATCATAACTCAATGAATGAAATTTTAGTAACCAAAAATCCTTATTAATAGGGAAACAACTAAATCAATAGCCACATGAAAAAAATGAATTTGATAGTAAATACCATTAAATATAAATGGTATTATAAAATTATATCCATGGGTTTTCAATAAACCTTTTTAGGAAATCATCGTTTATACAATGTTTTATTTCTCAAACAATCATAATGAAGACCAAGAAAATGCTTATAACATTAAAAAAATTCAAATCAAAACCTCTTGAAAGAGATGTATTATAATTAATCATTTAAAGAAAATTATTTAAATATAATTAATGATATTATTTATTTAATAGGTGTAATAGACACCATATATATTACATTTGGTTCATAAAACCAAACATGTCTCAAAGAGTGGAATTTGAGATGAAAATCCGTATCTCAGTCCTGATTAATTCTACACTTACACTAAATATCCTTGATATTTAAATTATGTTCATTAAATAAATACCCATGAACTTTTTTATATCTATAAGCCTTTATACTTCTCAAATACATAAATTGTAAATATATAAAAATTTGCCTGTTTTTACCAATTTTAAACAGTGGTTGTAATTAATCTTTATCACATTGAACTATATTCATAAAAATAGTGTTGATGTTGATTTTTGTTAAAAAATTCATAATTAGAATATATTTTAAGTTACTATAATAGATGAATGATTATAGTTACAAAAGGTTTAATTCTTTATATGTTATTTTTGGAAAGAAACCATGAAGATGAAGTCATCGATAATCATGTTTTGATGATTCTCAACAAGTAAAGATTATTTTCTTAGTTAATTTTTTAAATGTTAATATAACAATACCATAAATGGTCATACAATTATTTAAATAATGATATCATATTATTATAATAAATATTTTCTCACAATCATTCATGATATAAATGCATATAAATTTTTAAAAAGTGGATAAATCGGCCCCAACATGAAACTACCATGATTAATCAATGATTATATGGTGGATTAGTTGAAAAAACTATGAAAGAATAGTAATGATATTATTTGGTTCCAATTGGTGTTATATATTAGAAATTTAAATAATTATAAATGGAATATAAATAATTTATAGATATTACTTAAAAAGAAGAGATAGTTCTCCTCTTAGTTCACTCGTTTTAAATAATTGAATTAACGATGATTGTATAATGATCATATCATTAATGACTTATAAAATATATAATACAATAATATTAATGATATAATAATAATAATAATATTTATACATTAAAATAATTTTTTGACAATACATTAATGGTGATAATGAAAGAAAAAATGAAAAATCAATTGTTCCCTTTAGATAGTTGTCCACACATACACATGGTTGTTGATTTAATTTTCCATTTAATGATATAAAGGAGTAAAATGTTTTATTATTTCAGAGTCATAAAAATGATATAAATATTAAAATCATTTTATATATTATCCTCTTATGGTAGTGAAGGAAAATGAAACATATTGGTTTGAGGAGATAGTAGGCCTCAAAATGCACGAATTAGGGTATAAAATTTCTAAATAGAAATATGAAAATGTGATTAATAATTATCCCATAACGTAATAAAATTAATTATATAATAAATACGTTTTTAATAATATAGTTATTTAAAAATTATAATTGTAAATGAAAATAGGAAACACATATTTTATGTGAAAATGATTAATCACATTGAGCTCTTTGAAAATTCCTTGGATTATCCCTCATAAATATAAGGAATTGGAAAATAACATATGAAAAAAGATTAAGAGACTTACCTTGTATTTTGTGGGGATGAAAAATGATAGTTTTTTCAATAATAACTTAGTTTTTAAGGGTTATTGGAATAGGTTTTGATATTTCCCATTTATAAGCGTGAGAATGAATTTTTCGGAAAACATTTCAAATTAATATAAAAGGAGAACATTTTAAAAAAACCATGTGGTTTGAAAATTGTTAAATAATTTGTAGATGAAGAAAAAATGTTGATAAAAGCCTCATCCACTAAATTTTTAACAACTTTCTGTCATATGTAAATATTTTTACCCCTTGAATTATTACTTTTATCCTATTAGCTTTAACAGTGATGTCAAGTTTTTACCCTTGATATCTGTTCCTTTATTCCCATACATAAAATTTCAAATATATTATAATCGTTACCTAATATTTCATAATTTAAATTAAACTATGTAACGCCCCGACCCCAGTTACCTAGAGTCAGTGCATTATTGTGTAACATTGGCATGATCACAAAAGATCAAGTCTCGAATGACTGATTAGTTTAGAGGCCTTGGAAACACTAGATACATTCATAATTCTTACATTACATCATAAATTAAAACAAAACTAAAACAACATCTTGTCTTCATATCCCCTCATACTATCCCTACAGGTCATTCATAATATACTTCATCACATATTGGAAAAATTAAAACATTTAAAGGGGTGAGCTCAGATGTTCAGTAAGGATAACAATATAGTGGAAGCTTTCATAAATAAAAATAACATTTAAGGCAATGTATAACTAAAACAAATGCCTTTTAAACTTGAACTTCAACATAATATGGAAAAAGTAAAATAAGATAATGCCATTTACTTATTCACATGGATATTCTACTGGTCGAATAATCACACGCAATATCAATAACCCCATTCATAATGATGGAATGCATAATTACAAACTATCATAACCACGTAGCCAAGGCCTCATTCCAAGACTACAAATAAGATTTTGTCAAGGCCTCGTGCCAAGAAACTAGTTTGTCTCATGAGACCTACCGATGCATCGAGGAGCTATAGCGGGTTCCACCCATCACTTATTAAGTCCGATGCATTCCTTATATGATCAGGTTTAAACAAATCATAAACCATAACATAACTGTATCACATAAAACTGTTGGAACCAGGGTCTTCAAAGGTTACTAGAGACAAGACTTGCGCACCGCTGAGGGACTTGCGCGCCTCCATGCAGGGGGTCCATTTTTCCTATAAATACTGGACCAAACCTCCTTATTTCCAACAGCGTTCCAGGCATAGAGATTGTTCGAGCTCTCGTCGCGCAGGTGGTTGAGCCGCGCAGGTGGTAGTTTGGTCGCGCAAGCAGAGCTTGCGCGCCTGTTGTCTGCTGAGTGCCCAAGGCGGTTTGGGAGAGATAGGAAGTGGACTGCACAAGTTTTTTGTCGGGGAAGGAAGCGTCGCACAGGTGCATTGGTGAAACTTGCGCGCTAGTTTGGACTTCCGCACCGTATTGGGAATTGTGCGTCTGGCTTAGAGAAGCGCGCCAGGTTTTGCTGAAGCCCGTCGTCCTGTTTGGAGCTGCACGAAAGCCAGGAGACTACCCGATACATTCCAGGAAAAGTGATATTCTGCTTCTGGTGAGAATCAGACATCAATAGAGCATCTACATACAACAAAGGATTCATTCTTATGCAAATGATGAAGAGACCTTCACATCTATAAACTGAGTGAGACTTCACCAACGGTAGTGAGCCAAGGGGAGTCAACAGGAGTGACCTGAGGGACGCAGTGAGCTATCCCTGAACAATTGTAAAGGCAGTGAGCCCGGGACAGAGTGATTGTACCCGAACATTTGTAATCTACAGCTAGTGAAGCATAGTGGATTTTTGTACGACCGACATCTTATCGGCGTATGCTCCTTGGATGTAGCCCTTATTGGTGAACCAATTAAAACGGGTTGTGTCTCCTCTGTGCATGTGAATGTTTTCTTTCTAATCATAATCATCATACAGGTTCAACAAGTTCCTACCAATGTGGGAACAAGATCCATCACATTAAAAGAAAAAGTGGTCACCCTGATTCACCCCTCCTCTCTCAGGGTGTCCCGGGGTCCTTCAAAAACATGCATAAAGGAATCATAACATTTCCACATTTAAGTCACAAGATATCAATAAAACACATTGATATAATAAAACCATTTTCAATACCAAAATAAAAGAAAAGTAAAACTTGGTATTTATTTTTTCCATAAAAAAAGTTATGGCTTGTAGAGGAGTTCGAAACTCAAATAATGGTCACGGTGGTGGAGAAATCGATGTCACCACGTACGTAAGAAAAAAAAAATCCCTTTTTGTCGTTTAGTAAAACTATTCGTATAAAAATATTTCTTTTGAATAAACTTAAATGTCAAAGTGGTTTATACACCATATAAAAGAAGGTTGTGTATGAAACAAAATTTGCCTCAATGAAAGGAGATTTGGATGGAGTCCCATACAAAGAACATTGTTTAAATAAAATAGATCTATTATGTGTATTAACTCTAAGTACACATAAAGAAAGTACAAATACAAGATTGGAAATAATAATATCAGGACATAATTTGAAAGTAGGAGATTAACCCAAAGAATGGAAATTGGGATAAGAAGTCCCCATACCTCATGTCCGACTTGAATCAATTGTTATCTAATCTCTTGAATAATAAACTAGTGTTAATTAATACTTTCTTAAGAACCTTTTTCAATTTCATTATTCCTTTTATATTACTTATTACCATGTTATGAAAATTATGTAATTATATAAGTTAATAACGGTCGTTTTGTCGATCTTTGTTACTTAAGTAAAAAATAAACTTCTTATAATTACAAGTTGTTCATGTGGTAAAATATCCATTATATCCATAATTATATTCATGATGTAGATATAATATATATAATATATATCCTGTATATACATTCATTCATAATATTACGAAACATTTAGAGGTAAGAAATGAAATGCACCGTTCATGGAGACGGTAAGCCGTACGTACGCATGAATGATACTTTCATTTCTATTTTGTATTTAATAGAATGAAATCATAATTATATAAAGGTGTATTATAATTCCAGTATAATATCATATATAATATCATTTACTCCATCATTTATATGCCCCACACATGGCATTAACGATTAAAATCACTTTGAGGGGGCGGTAGTCCGCACTTCCTAAAATGAAATTATCGCGTTTACCCATAATGGAAATCATAAAGGTATGCCATAAATGAGAAATACAGAAGAATAAGGAAAACATAAAAATAATATATATATATATATATATATATCATATATGAAAATAGTGTCATCAAAATGGCCACCATTAGAGTTGTTAAAACAATATTGAACAATCATCGTTTCGTGAGGTAGTATTTCGCCACCCACAAAAACAGTATGTTCCTTAACCATTAGACGGAGGTGTGAGTAAGTGTAAATCAAATAATTATCATAAAAATATCCTAGTATATTTTATATACTGGTTATGTTACAAAATAATGTAATAAAAAGATTTTAAGGGTTTGGAGAAGCAAAATAAAACAAAAGAACATAAGGGAAGACATTACCTTAAAATTGGGTAACTCTTTTTTATTTGAGCTAAAGTCTTCCTTGGGAAGACTTCTGCCCAATGTGATTATTCTAGGAGTAATAGAGGGATGTTTACAGAGTATTTGGGAAGAGGTTGGCCGAGACAAATGGATTTAAGGTGTGAATAAGGTGGTAGAGGTGGGAGCCTTTTATAATAGGAGAGGAGGGGCACTCTTGGAAAGTCATGAAATGTTACATTATTATGAAATGCATTTCGGATTTTAGAGGTCCCAAAATTATATATTTCTAGGATAAGTTGATAAGGATTCTTAATATACTCATCCAATAGGTTTTTGAAAAATTTATGTTTTATATTTTACATCATCTTTTCATTTTATTTAAATCGTTAATTAATGAGGTAATCGCTGCATCATCATGGTGTCATAAAAAATTTAATTTATTTAATATCTAAAAATTATAAAAAAACTATAATGATGTAGTAAATAGTTTTCTCCTTCCAATTAATATTTATTGTCGAAATTTTATCTTATATAACCCCATTTAATAATTATTTTAGTAAAACAACACACATTTGTGACAATTTTATTTTTACTTTAAATAAAAAGTTTTTAATGTCGTTTTCTTACCCAAGTGGATCCATGGGGTCCCCAAGTTGACCCATGGATTTTCTTGGTCGTCCATGACTCATCCAATAATGTTAGGACAAGTTTAAGGGTATTTTAATATTTTTTATAATATCATTTTTACCATAAATTTCACTAATTACCTTTAATTGCGATTAATTAAACTTAAAAGTTACTATTCACCAAAAAATATTTTAATCCCATTGAAACACATTTTACTTCCTAATGACAACCATGTATGTTGGATTTTGGAAAATAAAATCACATAAGTGGTAATGTTTCATTTAAACAAAAAATCAGTTTTTAACTACCACTTAGTGGTTTCACTATTCATCAAAAATTGAAGTTTTTCAGAACAATGCCAAAATTTCACCCTAAGCTATAATTAAAATTATGAATTCAAAAATTATGTCTATTTTAAAAAATTCCAAAAATATAACTTTCATTAATTAATTTTATAATTATTTCTCGCTGTCACAACAAATAGCATGTTTTTACGAAACAATATATATCAAAAGATTGACAATTGTTTATTTACAATTTCAACGTGAAATTAAATATAATGAACAACATTGGATAAAATGGTAAAAATACATTCTAATTATACTTTAAAAGCACTCAATAGTATAATTTTTCACTATAAATTATTTTGATTAAAAAAGTTGTTTTTATGTATTTTTCACTATTCATAAAAATTGGAAGTTCTCAGAAAAATACCAAAAATTCCACATAGGCTAATTTCGATATTCCAAATCAAAAAATGATGTCCATTTTGAAATATAAAATATATATAATTTCAAAAAGTGGGTATTACTATTCATAATCGCTATTTTTATTGGTCGCGGTGTGTTAGAATCTCGAACTTGCGTACAATACAAGCTATTGCATTATTGAAAGAGAAGCGTATCGTGGAAGCTCGGGGTGTTACTTTCTCCCCTCCTTCAATAAATTGTGTCCTCGCAATTTGAATTTTTTTTGAATTGTTGAAAATATAAAATACATTTGTGGAAAACCCACATCGGAAATAAGGTTAATAAAAATATAACTTTGAAAGAAAGAGAGAGAAGTACAATGGTCACCCGAGATAGCCCATACTAGGATTCTATGAAAATAATAATATGGAGGAAAAAAACCATCATGTTCTGATGGAGAGTTGTAGAAAATAGGATTAGGAGGAAGTTTAACTATAAGAAAATCACAAACTTGTGATTAGTTAAACGATCATTGATTCCCCAGTAGGAAAAGGTAACCGACAACGTTTTTGTTTTAAGATACCTTCCATAAAGTTGAGGAATTTATTTAGCAGATTTATAAAGAACGTAATGAAATATACATACTTGTCATATAGACTTTCATTCTTTTATAAATTTTTACCAGAAACCCATCTTTCACTCAAAAAGATAATAGAACTCAAAAATATTATATTTATCCTAATCGTACAAGGTTACAAATATTAACACATACCATTTAGATTAGGAAAACTACTTTGTAATAACCAGGGAATTCATGTAGGCTAGTGGTAGGTAATAAAGGAATGTCGCACTATGGTTATGGGTTCGATTCCTACAGCTTTGTCCGACACAACGGGTTATCCCCCAACCTGCAGGTTGTCCTTTTCCTAAAACTATAGTATTATAATATTCCAAAAAAAATCTTCAGAAATGTTTTAACCTTAAACAATATTATACAAAGTTAAACTTAATCCATTACAACATTTATAGTTATCCAAAATACCTCTGTCTAGACTTTCTCTAAAAGGTCTCTAAATTCCAAAATCAATTGTAACATTAGATTTCCCAAACAAAGTAAAGTTTCTCTTATTGTAAAATACTAAAAATATGATTAACTTCAACATATTAAAACCTTAAAGAAAACAATAAGTACTGTAGTACAATCCTTATATATATTTCACATTATTCTTATAACCATAATATAGTTCTCGAGTCCAACAACACAAATACAATAATTATTCAACTTCATCCGTAGTAAGAGAATAAGCATGGCCTTGATCCCTTGGCCTTTTCCGAGGTATGTTTCCCTGATGCTTAGGACATTCATTTGCATAATGCCCCATTTCTCTACAATTATAGCATTCAATATTGATAGTCTCTTTCTTTCCCTTGCAATCACGAGCCTGGTGACCTTTTTCTCCACATTTATAACAAACTCTCATTACTTTTAGTCAAGTACCGGGGTGATTCTTCCCACAATTATCACATAATGGAAAACCCTTCTTTCCCTTTTTCCCTTTATCTATCTCTTGTTCCTCCCTTCTCTTCTTCTCTTGATTTACTTTGTTGTCACAAGACTTAGAAAATTCCTTTTCTGTCTTGATAGCTAATGAGACAATATCTTTATATGACGAGAAGGATTGTGATACTAATGGTTGACGGAGAAATGGTTTTAACCCATCAGAGAAATGATCAATCTTACTTTTTGTGTTACTTATATAATCTGCAGCATACCTCGCTAACCTTTTAAAGTTGGCCTCATACTTTGTGACATTCTCATCCTCCTTATGTCTGAAACTCAGAAATTTCCTTTCCATATCTGCTCCATGGTCACTAGGAATGTATTTTTCTAAGAAAATATCTTTGAACTCTCTCTATTCCCTACTTGATACTTATTCATCTTCCTTTGTATTTCGAATCAATGACCACCATTGATCACCATCTCCAGTGAGGCGGTAAACTGCCATGATAACCTTTTCCCTTTCACTACTCCCCAAGGCATGGAATATTTTCTCTAAGGAAGTTATCCATTGCTAAGATACTAAGGGATTTGTACCGCCATTAAATGTTGGTGGTTGTTTCCTCATGAATCTCTCTTACATTGATCCTCCACGTTGAGGATCAGGGTGCTCCATACAAGTAAGGTTATTATTCATAGCCTGAGTGAGTTGTCCCAGTATGGTGATAAGCTGATCAGCACCAGTTGTATCACCAGCTCCATTATAATTATATTGAGTAGGAGGGAAATCCCTAGATGGAGTGCGCGAATTGATATGGTTTCCATTCCTTCCACTAGGCATCATTTCTAAACAATGGAATAAACTAGATCAATTTATGAATAAAAATACATAATTCTGTACTTGTAAAACATATAAAATAATTGAACAGTATATGGATATAATCCATATTCATAAAAAGAAATGTTTTCTTTGAGGATGTATATACTCATAAACCCTTCATAATGATTTCTAATGAAAATGAGAATTATCCTAAGAATTTCCCCTGGGTGTGTCTTAACCAATAGTGTAGCAAGGCCCATTTTTGTGCACCAGTTCTAGTTCGAGTCTAGCTCAAAGCGGTGTTTTTGGGTTTTACCCCTAGGTACATCTGTTCCAGATCCTCCTCTACCTGCTCGTATCTAGATAGGGATGTATTGCTTGGAAAACTCACAAAATCTCTATAATACCAAATTTTTAGGAAGTTCTTCTATACTAATCCTCAAGGTGTATCTTTGGGCTATGTGCACTAATCAGAGTTTATCTAAATCTATATTCCAATGTTAGTACTAAAGTGACTCTGATACCAACTATAATGCCCCGACCCCAGTTACCCAGAGTCAGTGCATTATTGTGTAACATTGGCATGATTACAAAAGATCATGTCTTGAAAGACTGATTAGTTTAGTAGCCTTGGAAACACTAGATACATTCATAATTCTTACATTACATTATTAAGTAAAACAAAACTATAACAACATCTTGTCTTCATATCCCCTCATACTATCCCTGCAGGTCATTCATAATATACTTCATCACATCCTGGAAAAATTAAAACATTGAAAGGGGTGAGCTCGGATGCTCAGTAAGGATAACAATATAGCGGAAGGTTTCATAAATAAACATAAAACTTTAAGGCAATGTATAACTAAAAAGATCCTTTTAAACTTGAACTTCAACATAATCTGGAAAAATTAAAATGAGATAATTCCATTTACTTATTGACATGGATATTTTACTGGCCAAATAATCACACGCAATATCAATAACCACATTCATAATGATGGAATGCATAATGCCAGACTATCATAACAACATAGCCAAGGCCTCGTGCCAAGACTAAAAATAAGATTTTGTCAAGGCCTCATGCCAAGAAACTAGTTTGTCTCATGAGACCTACCGATTCATCGAGGAGCTATAACATGCTCCACCCGTCACTTATTAAGTCCAATGCATTCCTCATATGAACAGGTTTAAACATATCATAAGCCATAACAAAATCGTATCACATAAAACATGCATAAAGGAAACATAAAATTTCCAAATTTCAATCACAAGATAACAATAAAATACATTTATATAATAAAACCATTTTCAATACCAAAATAAAATAAAAGTAAAACTTGGTATTTATTTTTTCCATAAAAAAACATATGGCTTGTAGAGGAAGTCGAAACTCAAATAATGGTCACGGCAGCGGAGAAGTCGTTGTCGCCGCATACGTAAGAAAAAAACATTCCTTTTTTTCATTTAGTAAAACTCTTTGTATAAAAAGATTCTTTTTGAATAAACATAAAAGTAAATGGGGTTTATACACCGTATAAAAGAAGGTTGTGTATAAAAAAAATATGCCTCAATAAAAGGAGATTGAGACGGAGTCCCTTACAAAGAAAATTTTTTAAATAAAATAGATCTATTATGTGTATTCACTATAATTACACATAAATAAAGTACAAATACAAGATAGGAAATAATAATATCATGACATAATTTGAATGTAGGATATTAACCCAAAGAATGGAAATTTGGTTAAGAAGTTCCCTTACCTCGTGTCTGACTTGACTCGATTGTTCTTTAATCTCCTAATAATAAACTAGAGTTAATTAATACATTATTAAGAACCTTTTTCAATTTAATTATTCATTTTATATCACTTATTACCATTTTATGAACATTTTGTAATTTTTTAAGTTAATAACGGGCGTTTCATCGATCTTTGGTACTTAGGTCAAAAATAAACATCTTATAATTACAAGTTGTTCATGTGGTAAAATATACATTATATCCAGAATTATATTAATGATGTAGATATCATATATATAATATATATCCAGTATATACATTCATTCATAATATTATGTAACATTTATAGGTAAGAAATGAAACGCACCGTTCATGGAGACGGTAAGCCATACGTACGCATGAACACTACTTTCATTTCTATTTCTTATTTAATGTCATGAAATCATAATGATATAAAGTTGTATTATAATTCCAGTATAATATCATATATAATATAATTTACTCCATCCTTTATAGGTCCCACATATGGCATTAACGATTCAAATCACTTTGAGTGGGCAGTAGTCCGCACTTCCTAAAATGAAATTATCGCGTTTACCCATAATGGAAATCATAAAGGTATGGAATAAATGAGAAATAAAAAAGCATAAGGAAAACAGAAAAATAATATATATATCATATATGAAAATAGTTTCATCATAATGGCCACCATTAGAGGTGGTAAAATAATATTGAACATTCATCGTTTCGTGAGGCAGTATTTCGCCACCCACAGAAACAGTATGTTCTTTAACCATTGGACGAAGGTGTGTGTAAGTGTAAATAAAATAATTATCATTAAGACATCCTAGTATATTTTAGATACTGTTTTTGTTACAAAAGAAAGTAATAAAAATATTTTAAGGGGTTGGAGAATAAAAATAAAACAAAAGAACATAAGAGAAGACATTACCATAAAATCGGGTAACTCTTTTTGATTTGAGCCAAAGTCTTCCTTGGGAAGACTTCTGCCCAATGTGAGGCTTCTAAGAGTAAGAGATAGAATTTGAGAGAGTATTTGGGCATAGTTTGGCAGAGCCAAGTGGCTTGATGGTGTGAATAAGGTTGTAGAGGTGGGGGCCTTTTATAAGAGGAGAGGAGGGGCACTCTTGGAAAGTCATGAAATGTTACATTATTAAGAAATGATTTTAGGAATTTAGAGGTCCCACAATTATATATTTATATTATAAAGTGATATGGTTTTAAATATACTCATCCAATAGGTTTTTGACAAGTGTAAGTCTTAGATTTTACATCATCCTTTCATTTTATTTAAATCGTTAATTAATGAGGTAATCACTGCATTATCATGGTGTCATAAAAAATTTAATTTATTTAATTTCTAAAACATATAAAAAAAATATCATGATTTAGTAAATATTTTTAGCTTTGCAATGAATATTTATAGTCGAAATGTTAACTTATATAACCTCATTTAATAATTGTTTTAGTAAAAAAACACATGATTGTGACAATTTTATTTTTATTTTAAATAAAAGGTTTTTAATGTCATTTTCTTACCCATGTGGCTCCATGGTGTCCCCAAGTTGACCCATGGATTTTCTCGGTCGGCCATGACTCCTAAAATAAAGTTATGACAAGTGTAAGGGTATTTTCATTTTTTTTATAATATCATTTTTACCTAAAATTTAACTAATTACATTTAATCGCTATTAATTAAACTTAAAAGATACCATTCACCAAAAAATTATTTTATTCCCATTGAACCACATTTTACTTCCTATTGACAACCATGTATGTTGGATTTTTGAAAATAAAATCATATAAGTGGTAATGTTTCATTTAAATGAAAAATCAGTTTTTTAACTACCACTTAGTTGTTTCACTATTCATCAAAAAATGAAGTTTTTCAGAACAATGCCAAAATTTCACCCTAAGATATAATTGAAATTCTGAATTCAAAAATGATTTATATTTTAAAATATTCCGATAATATTAGTTGCATTAATTAATTTTATAATTAATTCCTGCTGTCACAACAAATATCGTGTTTTTAAGAAACAATATATATCAAAAGATTGACAATTGTTTATGTCCAATTTCAAATTGAAATTAATTATAATGAACACCATTGGATAAAATGGTAAAAATATATTATAATTATAATTTAAAACCACTAAATAGTGTAATTTATCACTATAAATTATTTTGATTAAGAAAGTTGTTTTTATGTAGTTTTCACTATTCATAAAAAATTGGAAGTTCTCAAAAAAATACCACAAATTCAACATAGGCTAATTTCGATATTCTGAATCAAAAAATGATGTCCATTTTGAAATATAAAATATATATAATTTCAAAAATTGGGTATTGCTATTCATAATGGCTATTTTGATTGGTCGCGGTGTGTTAGAATCTCGAACTTGCGTACAATACAAGCTATTGAATTATTTAAAGGGAAGCGTATCATGGAAGCTCGGGGTGTTAAAAATTAAATTTATTAAATTTATTAAAATCTTAACTATTAAATTAAAAGAAATATTTATTATGAATTATTTATTTGATAAATTATTACCAATGTTATAATATATAAAATATTAGATTGTAAATTTGAAAAAAAAATCATAAATATATACATTATTTTATAAAATAAATATATATTATTATAAAAATGTTTCTATAATTTCCAATTAAAAATAAAATACTAATTCTATCTTAAAAACCAATTATTTGTAAAAAGTATTTTTTTACTATTGACCAAAAAAATCTTTTTAGATAAAAAAAATTTAAAATTAAAATTATATTATTAATACTAATAAAAAGTTATGTTCATTTATTGAAATTAAATTTCTATAATATTTTAATTCATTATTTAAATAATATCTACAATTATATTCGAAAACTGTTGACAATGGAAAAAGGAATTTTAAATTATTATATATAATTTATTCTCATTTTAAATAAATTAATACATAATTAATTGGTAATAAATTTTTAATTTAATAAATATTTGTTTATTATATAATTATAATGTACATGATTTATTAAAATAAAATTCCAATTTTATAAAAATACATTTTAATGCATTAAATTATTTTTTTAGTTGTATAATCTATTATAATTGAATTTAATTGACATTAAAAGTATCATTTTGTTATATTTTCAAAAATATTTATTAAATAGGTAACTTGTAATCATAAATTATAATTCAATAGTTTTTTTAATATTATAAACATATCATGGTTTAATTTTAGTTAAGGGTTTTGTGTGGAGGAAAATACCAATTACATTAAATTTTTTTATGGTAATAAAATAATAAAATATTAGATTTTTTACACAATATAAGTGAATCAGAGACATAGATAAATAATATAAATAGTTATTTCCTACACACTAGGAATAAATTCATGTAGTATTTTTCTACACAAACTTTAGTATTTCCTAAGAAGTATTTTGAGTTTATTAAAAAAACTATAATATGAATTCCATGATATGTAATAGGGGTTTATGTGTTGGGGATTCTATCAATGACTGTAGATTTAGATTCAGTGTCATTCTATTTATTTAAAAAATTGTGTTTTTTTCTTCTTTAAATAAAATTAAATGTAAGAATAATTTTCCATTAATGACTCAAAGTTGAGAGATCTCAATGATTTTTGAAAGAATTAGTCTATGTGATTGTTGATATGATATATTCTACTGTGAATTTTAATTTCAACCAATTTCTTGGGTTTGGCCAATTTTTTTTGAAATCCTTTCTCAATAGTAACTGACCTAATTCTTTTTCACCATCCCGTGACGTATTCTTACACAATTGAAAATTCTTATTCATAGTAACTATTTTTTGGGGGAACCAAAGTCATGTTGTGTCAAATTGAACATTATTATTGTCTACTTAAATTATTTTTGAAAAATAAAGAGTTTACTAATGTGATTCAACTACATTTTTAGCGAGCACTTATTATCAATTGAGGTCAATGGTTATATCAGACCATGTTGCAACCATAATTTCTATAAACACACTTATAAGTTAAATCCATATTAAAATATCATTATTTCATTAAAATAATTTTATTAAAATGGGCCGAAGTCATTCATCATTGTATTTCCCTTGGAAACCTCTTTTATTATTAAAAAATACAAAAAATAGAGAATAGATTAAATTCTAAATTAAGATCTATTTAAGGATATGTGTCCCTAATGAAAGGTGAATGGTATGAATCTATTTTCACTAGTTTCAAATAGAATTTTTTTCTTGTAACTATATACATCAAACGATTCCTAATTCACTGAAAATAGATTTCATTGCAGACCAAATTTTTAAAGGTAGAAGAACAGAATGATTTTTTCTAGTAATTATTCAGAATTTAATTTTTTCAAGAGGATGGAAGGTCGATCTCATCACAGCCTTTATAGTGGAATTATTACAATCATTAGGAAACTATTTTTAATTTATGTGGTATTTATGAATCCATTTAATATTATCAAAAAGAGTCTAGTTACCCCAATTATAATGATGGATTGAAACCATGCCGAGATGAAAAAAACTAAACACATTAGATGCTATTTATAATTAATTTACTTATTAATAGTATTTAATTTAAGATTATATAGTTTAAAGCCAATAATTCAAACACTCTAAATTGTATTTCCATTAATATAGGTGATGGTTGTCATTGTGTTGGGATCATACATAGGAGAAAGTAATCCTATGCATCCTTGTAATAAGAATTTGAACCGTCAGAGTTTGGTTTCACATAATGGGTCCTTTATGTTTTTGTGACAGTGGAAAATTTCTATAATTATATGGTTATATAGAGTTTACTTTAAGGAACAAGATACCCAAAAAAAATTTGTGTGGGAATTATGTACGATTTTAACTTTTTGGATAGTCTCGATGTGAATGTGGATTAGTTGAGAATAATGTGGTGATTAAATTGAAGGAATATATTTCTTCGGTGGGGGGAATGACATCATCAAGAATGCATCCCAATGTTGAAATGAGATAATTTTACATTGGGTTTAGAAATCAAAGAGGCATCCATGGTATCACATGAAAGTGTGAATCCACGCCAACATAGTTTGTGTGAAATATTTTATGACCATGTTTAAGGTATATACGATGATGTTTAAAAGATATGTGGAAAGAAAGATGGGAACACAATTTCATATCATGCTATAGGGACGTCTGTCTAATGAAATGTGTGAAAATAGATGATTAAGAAGGGATTATGCAGATAATCCTCTCCTTGTAAGATTGGTTAGGTATAAAACCTAGTGGGAGTCGTATATCATATGGATTTAAATCATGTTAATGAGATGATACACTCATATCTCTAAGCCCTTGTGATTTTGGATCGATGTGAAAAACAAGAGATAATGGATGATCATGTTTATTTTATGAGAGTGTAAAAATATATTTTAATATGGATTATTCAATGAGTATTCCTAGGTATGAGTATCCATGTATCATTTATGATGTCTACAATGTGTATATTCATGTGTATCATATATAAAGAAGAAGTCAATCATTTTGTCTTCCTGGGAGGATAAATGATTATAGCCTCCTATAAGAAATATTAATTGCCTCTCCCTATGGGATCACCTTTCCCCCATGGCTCATTGAATGTAAAAGTAATCCATCATTCATCTAGGTATTTTATACAACCTCTACTATGATTAGGTCCCTATTTATAAAAGAAATGCATGATTAAAACCCCATAGGGGCCCCAATTTTTAATGAAAATAAATGGGAGGCACCTTTTATCAAGGTAAATCATGATCTAAAGGGTAAACAATGGTGATTTTTCCCAAATCATAATCATGTAGTGTATTTTGAGGAGGAATTTATATTTCCTTGGGGGGGGGGGTTGATATTAGAAAAATAAATCCATTTAGTTATTTTTAGGTTTTCGTTTTCTTAATGTGTAGCTTGGATGGCTTTTCTCACATCATGGTTGTTTTCCATCCCATTTTGGGGGAAGATTGTAGAGAAAATAAAGATCAATTATTCTCATTTAAGAACGTAGGGTTTCGAAATAGTTCTCCCTATAAAGAGAATCTATTCACATGGTGTATTTTGCCTAATTTTATATGCTTAGACTGTTTCACATGATTCCCTCTACATAATTTATTTATCTTAGTCATATCCACATAAGGTATTTCACTTATCCCTATCCACTTATATTATTTCATTTAGTCCTAGATGGTCATGTTATTTAACCTAGTCTCGTCTACTTAAGTTTATTATCACTGTCCCGATCTATATAGTTATTTAACATGATCACAACCACTAAATTCAATCATGGTGGTTTATATTTATTATTGAGCATTAAAGAAAAATATTGGGAAAATAGGGGTAGACATGAGATTATATGTAATTTTTCAATGTAGTGTTTTTTTCCTTAATAGATTCACATTGAATAATTTTTCCACCAACATTCACCTATTTTCATTTTCTGATTATAATTATTACAATAGTATAAGCATAAAGACAATTGAATTTAATTCTCTCCCGTGGTCCTGAAGCATATATTCCTTCCTTGTTTTTCTTTATTCCCCCTTTCAATTGAGTATTCTATGTATTTATATGACGTGTTGGAATATATCCAACTCAAAATAGTGGTCATTCTAAAAAAAGATAGTGATCATATGGACTAACTTCATAACTTCATATAATTGGAATCATTTATAACAGAACCTATATAAGAGATCTCATTCCCCAAATGGGTGGATATCCATGCGTGATAATTATTCATATTAAATCATATCCCCTTATAGGGAAGGAAGAACATGCTTAGTCCATTGAAGGATCCATTTAGAGATGTACATACATGGTTATGATCACACAGTTAGTCCAGAACCTCCAAAAAGGAGTTTATTATAGGATTAAAATGTTGATGAGGTAGGAAATCCCGTAGTCTATTGGGGTAATATAGGGATTTTTTTCACCAATGTTCCAACAATGGATAATCATGTACCTATCTTGGTGAAATCAAGTAAGGATTTTATGGTTATTTATAGTTCATGATTAGGACGATGAATTATTTGGTGTTTGTTGGTATCTATGTAAGCTTCATCAATCCTGATTTTACCTCCTTCGATTTCTTACATAGATAGGAACATTCCTGTTGTACTTATATGGGTATTTCCGTTGATTTTTTTGCCTTGATCCACTCTAAAATCTCATGGTTGTCACAACATAACCCCCCTTTAGAACTGAGGTTATTATACAGAAAGCGGGGTTAGTTTAGAGGCACTAAGGAAAGAATGCATATATATTGATTAGTATGTATAAGTGATTGGATAGTGCACCAAGTGAACATAATGGTTATTAGTCATAGATTACAAATAAGATAAGAATCCCCTTTATTTATTATTGGTATCTAAACATTCATCTGGAAATAGATAAATGTATATTCCCCTCTACATGGTATTGTCCTCATGGATACCCTAACCTACCTGATCCCATCTACTAGACTCGATATACTCACTAGAAACTTTGGTAACATTAGGTGACTCTATATACCTATGGTTTTGTGAAAATTAACTCCACATGCCTAATAATTTCTGGTTCCTTTCATCAGGTGACCTCTCATACCTAAATATATGCACACAATTAATAGGTAATTATTCATCGTGTTTGGGGAATAGTTTTCTGACTATTATATTTTCAGATGTGGTTAATACATGTAGGCCATTTTTTAACGTTTTCAATTAATGTAATTTATTCTTGTGAATATGTTGACTCTGGGGAAACATCTGTATTATTTAGAGATACTTAAGACATCATATGATATGATTTATAAAATTGAGCCGGGATATCACCAATTTTTCATCTTGAAAAATTAGCTCATGTTGAATATCATGGGATCTATGATTATATACTATCCTTTCTCAGATAAGTTACTCTTTTATGGTGTTGGGATCCTGAGAAATGATCCCATTCCAACACCATTATTAGGGAATCAAATAATTAGATGGATTAACATGAATATAGATGTTATTCATGTGAACATCTTTAAATATATAAACTTTTTCAAATAAATCAATTCATCTAAAGTCTATGTGATGGGACGCACCCAAATGTCGTTATTGGAGGAGCATTGGGTAGTGGAAATAGATGTACAAAACTCTATATATATCATTATAGGCTCTATGGGTAACCATAAGCATGGATGTAATTTAAAATGGGATAACCTCTTAGGATTTGGATTTGGATAAGACTCAAGATTTCCATTTTCGTCCAATAGAGTTGTGAATAATTTAAATCAGAGATGAAGGATGTGGTTCATTATGATGAAAAATGGATTTCTAAAACACTTTCTCATAAGGGAATGTATCTCACACTAGACATTAACAGTATATGATTTCTATAAATAAATAATTTTCATTTATTTTATGGAGAGGCTAGAATAATCGCATGAGATATAGATATGATCAATGGAGCTCATATTCTTGAGGATATGTATAATGAATTTCATCCCTCCAATTACCACATGTGAAAATTTCTAAGGAATTTTGTTTATTTCCCTGAAATTTTTCATCATAGAGAGAAATGTGATGGGGGTAAGACCTATATTCAATGGTCCATCTTCAATTAAATAAATTGGCTAGAATGTTCATTAAGTCGAACAAGGATGAGACATAACATCGAAGCCCTTTATCATGCCTGATTTGTAAAAACTTGGGCTACTGAAAACTTATTTGTTGATTTTTGGAATGTGGTTAGTCTTAGAATTGGGGTAGATAAATTTACATCAAGAATAACCGATTGTTCCTCTTGATAGCTATCCTAGTGATGTAATAGATAGGTTTCCTTCTCCTATTATGTGATCATAGTAGAGTGAGGACCATAAAATTTATAATGGATACATAATTAGAATGTGTAAACATAATTAACATGTTTACTCCCATTTCATAAAAGTTACAGTAGAAACTGGGGTCTGTTTATAATGGAAAGGCCACATCCAAGATTTTCAGCTCATTCCAAGTATTTTGGAGTTGCACAATGACAAATATAAGAAACTAAAAGTTTATAAATTCTCAATTAATCCATGTTACCCAATTGGAATCCCTACTATCAGAGTAATTCTAGAATTCAGACATTCACATAAGGTGAGGGTGATATCAAGAATAAACAAATTGGTATTTTATGTTTCTATATAAACCATATTAAAATTACACTAGAAATATAATAGAGAAATCTTATAGTATCTACAATGAATAATAAAAATTAATACCTCGTAGGGAAGGAAGTTTTGTGATCCTAAGAAATAAGAATTTCATATGAAAAGGTTATGTACCCTACTGATTAGGTCAGTAGTTTAGTTTCATAAAAATGAAATATGATACCCTCCATATAGAATATACATTTATAAAAAACATTATCGTGGTATGGAATTTTGTGTTAATGATATCTAGAGAGGATACCAACATACCAGTGAACTTCCCTCCACCTAATTCACTAATTGTTTTTAATTTTCACTATACTGAGGTCTGGATCCAATCATACATTAATAAAAAATTAGAAAATTTGTTTCAACAGTTCACGGATCCCCTATCTAGGATGGATGAAGGGTAACATAATCCCCAGCTAAAGACAATCAAACTGGGAAAGTGGGTTATATAGAAAGAACCTAAATTAGAGAGTCATAATAAAATGGTGATTTAAAAGGGTGAAACACCATATCAATCTCTTTGAAAAAGTATATATTCTCATAATCACAAATTTTGGGAGAGGAATGACCTCCATTCCATCATCCCCTATCGATGAAAATTTTCTAGACTCTTGGAGGTAGTGGGGTCCAAGGAATGAGAAACCCTCAACCAAGGATATTTAGAAGGAGCATTGGGAGCCAACATATTCTCTAAAAAAGATTATCTATGTCACATATCCCATAAGAAATTTATGAAGATGAACTTAATTAAGTGGATGATTTTATCAAAGACCAAGATGCTACAAATAATTTACTAAAGAATTTTGCATTCTAATCAATCAACGTTTTAGAATTCAAGGAACTATGATTAGTAGTTGCGATGATGAAAATGATCAATAGTTCACTTAAAAAGAGTTATAAAAGGTGCAAAATTGGAAAATATTTTATTTTGTTGGTACCTATCAAGTAATTAATTATTTGTCTGACATATATAAGATTATATAGGTATTCCATCACCCATAATGACCCTAATACATGATGAAAAATATGTAACTAAAATCCTAGGTACCCATCCAAATGTCAGGGGTGGTGTGAGACCTAAATCTTTAAGCATGATAAATCACATACCTGATGTTATTTTGAATCCAATTGGATTTTTTCAAATTCTTCAAGTAGTAGTTTATATAGTATAGTTTTCTCACCAGTAGAAACAATGGTGAGAATATGGAAATCTAATACAACATAATTTTTTTCAGATCTATGAGGTAATCATTTCTGGTATTTAACTTAAGTGTTTTGTAGGGTTTTATACAAACGAGATAACCCATTATGTAGTTAATTATACCTCTTCAGTGATATGATTTTAATTTCCTTATGGATATGAGATTCCCATACTCCTAAAAGGTACATCTAGAGATCATTTGATGGATGAAGGAAAATGGGGACTTTATTTTTTACTTTATATCAATATGTAAATAAACAATCCGTTTTGATGAATAATAGTATATGATATTATATATATCATAAATTTACAGAACCTTTTTAAGTCAGATGTGTCTTTTTTATTGCATCCTTTCAATTTGGTATTCCATTTTGATACCAAAAATTTCCTTCTTCATTATCACTATATAGTGCATTTTTTGTTTTGAATATACCTTTTTATGGAAATACTGAAGATGAATTTGGGAAGGAGAGACCATCTAAACCCAGCATTTTGATGGAAGGGGTAATCCCAAAGGCCCAAGAATCAAGGAATATGCCTCTACAGAAAATTCATGTCATTATGACCCATAGTATGGGAGGCCATGATTGATACTCATCCTCTACCATATAGGAGTAAGCATTAAAAAATTTTGATCAATAAATTAATTTCACAGTGTCCCATAACTAAAAAATCATTGATGAAAAAGTTATCAATATAATTTAAATTCCATGGATTCATAGATATTTAAAATTTATCTTTTCAACCAGAGGAATCCATGGGGTAGCAATCAATATCACAACCACACTCACCGAGAATTATTGATACACGATACAGATTAGATAATTTTTTCCAAAACTACACTTGAGTCCTTAGTATTTCTTCTCATTCAGACCTCATTGATGGACCATTCATAGAAATGTAGGTACAAAAAATGTGGATAAACATGTCAAGGATTTTTTATGATACTCTCCTTAATGAACCAAGTAACCAATTACGAAATCATCCCTATCTATTTTTTATACAGGGATTCAATGTGTATGATTTACACCAAGGACACATTGTTGTGAATGATATGGTTTAATAATGGGAATAAGGGAATACATGAAATCAAATGATTTTAATGATATTATAATTTTACAATAGACGATTCCTGGAGTTGAAACACTTAAAATTAAGTCTTGATGCGTGGATAAAAAAATAGATGTAGAAAACCTGGTTTATGAAAATGACATTGAAGTGGAGAACATTTAGCATGAGCACAATATTTCTAATGAGCTGCTAAAAGATCATTAATATTAGTTAAATATGATGAGATTTTTTTTTAATTTTGAGTTGTAGAAACATCAAATTTCTGTGGAAGAGGAATCCAAAAAGATAGAAAAATGTCAAAATATTTTCAATAAAGACTAGCAATAACTCAATTAATTTCTGGTTTTTTACGAGAATTATATGAGGATCTCAAATTCATGGAGGAGAGATAGAGGATTTAATCTTACAAATGATAATCCCACTGTTTTATTTATCAATGAATGTATCTCATTTTTTTTTCATATTTTCCTCTATCAAGTTCAAATTTTATTTTATTACCACCCTATAATATTATATGAATACCAGGAATATAACACCATAATAACTTAAAAACACTTGATCAATGAAATTTGAAATAGAAAATGTTAAATGTGGCTCCCAAAACTCGAGTTAGTTTTATTTCCACATATGAATGGATCAAAATGGGTATAGGAACAAAAACGATTATCAATGAACTACAGATTGTCCCGTTAAAAAAGAATCATCAGGATACAGATATTAAATGAGTATTTAAACACTAGAGGGGTTTATTACCTTGAAATATGTTTGTATGCATTTAATGTGAGCCTTATTGATAAATATATCATGGAAAAGAGAATGATACAATGTTCTATGTTTTTCAAAGAAAATATCCCTAATGAGAAAAACTAAATTTCTAATGGGGTTATATTTTGGACCCCACAACCTTTGGATATTTTACTATAGTACCCTAACTTTTTTGAAGCCTCATATGGGTGAATATTAGTGGGAAGAGACTCAGATTTTTTCAAGTCCACCCTTTATGGGATTTTAACCTATATTGTTTTATGTATTTTTACTTAGGTAGGTTTAGGCAATGTAATTTAGTCCAATATAGAAAATGATTATGGTTATATAGCTTTGACCAATAGATGAGTGGGTCAACATAGTAATATAAGAGAAGATATACTAGATGTGAAAGAAGAGCCCAATGACACCAATGTGGAAAAAATTGATTGATTATGGATATTTTATAATGTTACACTCCTGAGAATAAATATTAATGATGATTTAGATCATGAAAATTTGACTAGAGTATATTTAAATTTATTGTCAAAAACATTTTAAACATGAAAAGTGAATTTTCATGTACAGTACCATTTGTGAGATAAAACCAAAGTCAATTTAAATAAATCTAGTACTACTTTTATTGAAAACCCAAGAAATAGGGGAATCCAGTCTATGACCATGAATTTGGGACCATTGTTTTATATGATTTTATGTCATTTGATGAGGACCATTGAAAGATAAATTGTTAAATTCTGCATCCTATTTCGTAAAATGGGTAAAATTAATGAATTAATAACATATAAGTTATGAAATCGTTATTAATAGATGGATCATGAATGGGTTAAATCATAACTCAAAGAGATTGAATTGGGGATACTGAAAGGTGGAACATATACTATGGACGGCCACTCACCACATTTGTTTCAAGGGTCCAACTGCAATGGTGAAAGGGTGTACAGAGACTAATGGAAATTCTATTATGATGGAGAGTCCTTTGGTAGGAAACCAATATTTAGGGGCACATATAGAGATTCTAAATGAGGTAATGCATTCATAACTAAATAGAGGCATACCTTGAAGTCTAATACACTACTTAATGATATACCTGAGAGACATGTGGGGATTACAACACTCAATAAATAATATAATGTTACGGGAGATGTGTTTTACAGGATGATTTTGGTACCACAATGGTTAAATTAACTTGTATTAAACACATTTTCATGGTAAAAATATAATATATCAATACTCTAACATTTCCCAGAAAAATAGATCAAACAATAATAGCTTGAATTTTTATAGGTCCATAAAGTGTTCCCCAAATGATATATGACATGTCTCAATTTATACTTAAACCTTTTCATATTCCCTGAATGTGGGGAGCTTAGAAAGTGAATATTTTATTTTTTTCTATGACTAACTATTACAGGTTTTTAACATTACATGTTTTATTTATATTTATCCAAATTTTAGTGATCCGTGATTTTGACCACTAGGGAAATATTTTATGGTCATACAAGTTTAGATAACATTTTGAGACTATTTAACCAATATGAGCCAAAAAAATCCATATGTGAGTTGTATGATCATTGTAGAAAAATATAATCTCAAGGAGGGGTGCATGTAGTTTGGGGTTAGGATTCTTGGATTTCAATTAATCAGGATCTTTTTTTTCTAGTGGTAACAAAAATGATGACTTGAAATGAATGTGATCAAGATATATCTATAAGCCATCTCAGATGATTTCACATAGTCAATAATCATGATACATGGGCCATGAGTGAATGGGATGTTTAAAACAACTTCTAAATTGGTGGTTTATGTACAAGAACACTCTAACCTATATTGGATGGTTAATTATGTTGTTATGAATCATGTAAAAATATTCTCTTATTAGGAGTGTTTTTATGTTACATGAACATAGGGGATGATCGCTGAACATATTAGATTGAAAATTTCTATTATGATGTAATTAGTTAATGTAAATTTCAGTGAAACTTTCTATTTGGATTAATGCATGGATATAGTTGGAAGGATACGAAGGGGTGAATATATATTAGCAAAATTATAGAATGTATGCATATCTAGGATGATATTTCCTTTGAAACTGGATATATTCATAACTGATATCCATAAAATATTTTGTGTAATAAAAGAATATTGTGATACAAAGGGAGAACTATAGAAAAGAATGTGCAAAAACTGTTATGGCGGTATATCCAACATATATTGACCATGTTTTGGATATTTTGGTCCTTTGGATTGGTTGAAAATGGTTTATAATATATAGATTATTCCAAAATACATTACCTAGACATAGATATATATCTTAAAATAGAAAGAAGCAATCCACCTATAGTTCTTATTTGGCTTAGGGTCTCCACACATTTCTAGATCGAATTTAGTGGAGGGATGTTCCATGTCTAAATATAATACCAGATTCCCAAAGAACTAAAAAGTTACAAATAATGTAATGATTCTAGGTATGACCAATTACGAATGTATAGGGACACATACATCAAAAAATTTTATGATAAAAAACATGTATCTTAACATAGTATAGGATCCCCATTGTCACATTCTCTTATAGGGATTCGGCTCCTATGTCAGGATATTTTATCTTATAATGTGAATTACTATAATAATTTTATGTTTTTGTAGGGTAGACTAGATGTTATGCATTTTATTTTCTAGTTATAAGGGATTAACTATCATGTAGTTTAATTTCATGTAATAAGGCATCAAGTGTCATAGTTTATAAAATAATGCAATTAAGACCCTTGTTTTATATAAAATAATTCCATGTGACAAGGACTTTGGTTTCATGAAGTTTAATTTCATTAGATAAGGACTTGGGTGTTTTTAAATTTAACATCACATGATATGGACATTGATATAGGGAATTATCACAGTGTTGAGTGCAGAAGGACATGGTATTAAGATTAAACATATTTAAAATATGTGATATTTTATTATTTCATGTATATGTATACATATAATAGAATAATTTTTTTGGATAACTTAAAAAAACAAGAAAACCATATGCTATATGCCATGTGAGGAACATAGTCTCTGAAATAATCGTTGATACGGGTTTTAGTTTGAGTTAAATTCATTGTTAGGACTATGATTTAAGATCAAAAAAATCACAATATATCATGTAGGAGTAGAAATAATTTTATATGTATTTAATTAGGGTAGTACCTTTAACATTGACACATAGAAGAATAATTCATTGTTAATTGTTTCTATATAGAACTGGTTCATAAGTATAATGGAGTAAATTTAGGTGAATTGAAATTGTGGGTGGAATATGGAAAATAGATCAAGGTATCACTGCTAATGTTATAAGAGTAGTGAATTATAAATACCTCAAACCTAGTATCCCATATCTAGTAGATAACTTATTACATTGGCAGTAGATACAATAGATCACATCCCAATGTACTGAATTGTTTATTAGTATTAGTAAACTATGTATATACATGATTCCCATATTACATAAAAAATATAAAAACATAGAATAAGAAACATTCTTACACCATTTATATCATTCATAATATCCTTTTTCATAACATTGGGAACATAGAAAATTTAATGGGTGAGCTTGGATACTTAGTAATGGCTACGTACAACTTAAGAAATTATGGTTAAATAAGAAATGTTATACATGGTAGAGTGGATAATAAAAACCCATTCCATTTAATTGATTACTTGATTTCAATGAGAATCCATGGATAATATAAAAAACGAAAAAAATTGGATAATAAAAAATTAATTATTATTAAAGGAAATGCATAATTATAAAAAAAGACGATCAATTATCCTCAACGAAGAAATAATGAATCATATGGTCACGAACCATCAACTAAGACATTATAATTCTTCTAAGGCCTCTTAACTAAGAAATTATCATTGTATGGGCCAACATACACCAAATAACCATCTATAATTTCATGGTATTATAGACACATCTTATATATAATGATGATCTGTTTTTCCCTTAGAGACCCATCAATTCATCCAGGGTATATTTATATCTAGGCCCACCCATCAATTTCATGTCATTTTCATTCCATATATTTTTTAAGATAAATACAATTCATTCTTAACATGAAATATAAATAATAAATTTTCAATATCGAATCTATATGAAGAGACATTAATACTTCATCATTATATACCATCTAGATAATGGATAAAATTATTACATTTGGATCATAACCCTAGTGACATCTATTATTATTTTCATATTTTAATATACCTATAAAATAAAATTGGTGAATTTATTGTGGAAAATACCCATTTCAATTTGAAATCATTTATTAAAATTTTAAAAATTCCCAAACACTAAATAAAAATTTTAATATTAATTTTTTAGTAACCCGTAATGTAATATTAAAATCATTTAGTAATCATGATGTTGGGAAATTACATTCTGGTCATGAACGTTAAAACAAATATTCCTTTCTCGGTTTCTATATATAGGAAAAAGTATATTTTTTCTGGAAAATGGGAGAAATATACTTTTAAAGCATTATATGTAAAATAAATTAATGGATTAAAATGATTTTAAAAAAATTAATGGATAGTATTAAAAAAAATATTTAAATAAATTTTATAAAATGTGGATATGAAAGAAAAAATAACTTATAGAAAAATACAATATACCAACAGTTTGGAACTATTGGTATAAGACTCCCAACTGTTGGTATAACCTATACCAACGGTACGGAGGACCATTGGTTGGTTTGGCGTTAGGAAAGATCTATAATAACTGTTTTGGTAAAACCATTGGTATAGGTCATTTGAAAAACCTATAGCAATGGGTTCATAGAACCATTGGTATAGGTAATTCAAAAAAACTCATCTTTGTTTTGATCCCAACACCTCTATTTTATATACCAACAACATAACCACTAAGATAACATGAATTTTGTGAAAATAATTTCATAAATATATATATGAATATTCAGAATTATTTTATATTTTGATTTATTTAATGTTAGTTGACAAAATATTTGATATAAAATATGTGTAAATATACAAATGGTTCTCAAAAACGTTGATATAGGTGTATACCAAAAGTGTTGTGAACTTTTCATATAGGTTATTTGAAATTTTGTGATATACCAATGATTTTGGTGAAACTGTTGGCATAAGGTGGACCTATACCAATCGTCTGGCCAAAACCATTGTTATAGGTCCATACAAGTGACATATACCAACGGTTTAGTCCAAACTGTTGGTAAATTTCCCTTATTGTGACCGTATACCAATGGTTTTTCCCAAATATCTGTTATAGAACCATATAATTGATCTGTACCAATGGTTTTTGCCAAACCATTGGTATAGATTCAAATTAGTGACATATACCATTGGTTTGGCCAAAACCATTGGTATAGGTCCTATTTCTTGTAGTGATGATTTTTTATCAAAGAGAGAAATAATGATAGTTATATTTAAAAATAGTTATTCGTATCTAGAGTATAAAGAGAGATGATAATAAAAGTAATACATGTAATATATTTAAATAATAATTGGAGAAGAAAATACATCTGTTTCTTGAGATATATACCACAAAATATCCTCATCAGAAACATAATACTAAATAATCATAGTAATCAAAGACATTTTAACATAAATTTCATACCTCTTTGTTAGATTTAAAAACAACTCATGAAATAGATAATATTAAATGTATTTTTAAAATCCACTTAAATTTTATGATAAACATCATAAAAATTATAATGTGTACTATAGACTCCATATAAATGAAATTATTGGTGAATATGTAATGTGTATCACATAAATAAAAGTGTGATGAAAATCCCATACCTCAGATACATCATGATTTGTAATTTATTTTAACTCATGTATATTAAATTTCATTTATTATAAATATATAAAATTTCCATATACATATTTATAATATCATGTATGATCTACTTATATCATTTCAACACTTATTTAATAATAATTCTTTATTAAAACCATCAATTCTAGGTGTTAACTTTTTCATTTTTTCATGAGAATTTCGGTTTGGTAGTTGCAGTCCTTGTACATTGATAATGGTTGAACAATATCCATAAAATTAATGTAAAAATAAATATAATATATATTAATTATTATATAGATCTATTAATTCATAAAGGATAGAGATATGAAAATGAGTTACACTGTTCATAAGGACAACAAGGTGTACATATATATGAATGTTGTTCTCAAATTTTGATGGATTGAATGAAACAATGATGAATTATAATCCACATTTTAAAAATAATCATTATATTATATATATCACATATATTCATTAAATATATACTTATTTCCATAAATTAAAATCATAAATGAAAAACCTTTTACTTTACCTCATTGAGGTGGTAGTCCACATGTACACATGGGAGACATTATCATTTTCCAATGGATGGAAAAGTAATAAGATAAATGATATATTATGTTTAGATAAAACTAATTACCTCATAAATATCATAAAAACATTTTAGTTCCATCATTATAACAATAAAACTAAAATTGGGAGGAAATCAATTTAGACCTCTTCATAGAGGCAGTAAGTTATACGTTTGAAAAAGTGATGTTTTTGCTTTCCATATGATGGAATTAAGATGAAAAATGGTTGTAAAATAATTATAATAAAATATTATAATATTTTGGATAATGGAATTATTATTTTATTTTGGGTACATCATATTTATTGGATGTATATGAAGAATATAATTTTAAAGAGTATAGAAAGTGGATTTCTTCTTCTATAATGTAATTCGTTTAGATCATGATTTAAGGACCTTTATAATTTTATTTTAAGAATAAAAGAACCTATAATATAAGGATAAAATGTTTTATAAGATAATTGTTATGTGGGGTTTTCAATAAATGTTTATCAAATGATTTTAAATAAGAGAGGTAATGTGTGTCCTTTTACAAGTGAGGAGAGGGGACGTATTGGAATTACCAAAGTGTTAAATTAATATAAATTAATATTCATGAAAAATAGATAAAAATTAAAATAATTATAATATATGATGGTAATTAATCTAAATAGTTTCATAAAATAATTTTTTTCATGTTTTTTGGGTTTAATTCCCTATCTATATGTTTTAACCCTAAACAACCCTTTTAGAAATTACCACAATTTCATAGTTTCTATGTATTTAATGCTCAATAATGCTACCATAAAAGAACAAGTCACCCATAAATGTGAAATGGTTGATTTGGAAACCATATAAAATTTACTAGTCTAAATATATGATTTTTAATAATATTAAATCATTTAATAAAATATTATTTATTATAAAAAATTATTAATCTCATTTTTGGAACTATTCATTTACATTGAATTTAAAGTCATTAATATAGTTCCTTAATTCTTATATAAACCCTTAACACATCCCTAAAAAAATATAATTATCGAAAAAATTCATGGAACACAAAAATTCACGAAAATTTTAATACTTTCTATATTTTTATAATATTTTTTATATTAATTGAATTTATACATAGTCAGCGTTCGGTAGTCATTTAATGAATTTATTCATCACTAATTTCTGTAAATAAATAACCATTTCAATTATATTAATAATTTATTTTAAATTAACATTTAGGACCAAAAATAAAATCTGTATATGTTTATGAATTTTTTATATATTATAGTCAAGACTGTCACATTTTGGAAATTTCCTTACTAAAAATAATATAAATTTATTTATCAATGGAAAATGGAACTAAAATGAAATATATTCAAATTTGGGATTATTATGGACTATAGGAATCCATAAAATTAAATAAAATCAAGTGTTGGTTTTATTTACTGACCTTATATCATGGTTTTGACACTGTTTAACCTAGTTTACCATTACAAAAGTGAAAAATATTTACATAGTAACTATTCATGTTAAATAAAATAAAAGGGTCCTATTTAAAAATATTTTAATTTCAGATTTGAAATATTTTATCCTTTTTTAAAGATTAAATATCTATATTTTTTAGAAATCAATTTTAATATAATTGCGTAAAACTAAATGAAAAAAATGTTTTTTGAAAAATGTATTTTAAGAAAAAATATTAAATTATATCAAAATCATGAATATTGGGGAATAAAATGGAATGGATTAGATTATTATAAAAAATGGATTTCATTTCACTTTAATAAAAAATCTAAAATATAATTCGACCTTTATATCAATTAATTTAATTAAATTAAATGACAATATTTGAAAAATCAATAGTTTCCACTATTTAATAAAAAATCCATCACATCAGGAATAATTTAACCCTAAGTTAATTTTAATATTAGGGCTTCAAAAATGATATCCTTTTTATGAAAATATATCTATATATGCTTAATAAATTACCTATAATAACCCCACAAATATGAAAAAAACCTCGCTATTTAAAAAACACATATTTTTTGAATCTTAATTTAAAATTACAAATAATTGAGTAATTATGTATTATTCATTAACTAATAGTTTTTAATTAAGTGATGGATTTATATTTATATTTCATAATATTTTAAACCATATTCATTCCAATCGATTTAATGATTCTGTTACAATATATCTCATTAGGTTTTATGCACATTATTGTATCATAACTAATCCATTGAACACATAAATATATATTTAAATATAATTATATTCTATAATATCAGGGTGTTAAATCTTCACCACAATAACAAAAATTACACGTTCAAATTTAATTATCTTGGTAATAAAGGATTTAAAATGTTAAAATGCCTCTTTTGAAAATCTATATAATACAAAAGGGGAAACAATTTATCTAAAAAGGGAAAGTGGGAACTTAAATAGTGACCTAAAATATCACATATCCTAGTTCCTATATAAGGAGTAAATTAGTTGGAATATAATATATAGATATTTAATATAATAATAACATCCAAGGACTAATAGAGATTCATTGAAAACAAGCCCATGATAATGAAAACAACCACATAACTATAAATTAGAGAGTTCATAAAATACAACAAATTTATTAGAAATGAAGGGAAAAAGTATAAATTTTTTTATTTAGAGATAATTTTTCTATAATATTTTATTCATCATGTAAAAATTAATAAATCCGAAAAATTAAATAAATCTTAAAAAAATTAATATTTCTTCCAATATAAACATTTTAAAAACAACTATGTTTGAAACTACGAAATAGTTTATCAATTTAACTGAAACCAATCGATAACCTAACCCTTACTATGTTTCTTGATTTATTATAACATCCATAGAGTATCAAGGTATGATTGTATATATAGGAAATGTGTTAGTTGATCTATAATCAAACAAATAATTGGTTTATGATACCTATCTTCAAAACATAATGTATTTCAACATTAGTTGTAGTAATTGTAGAAGCAGGGACTTATCCCCATGGATTATTCTATGGTATGTTGACATTATGAAGGGGTAATTAGATTGATTAATTCCCTATATATTTATAGTTCCATAATTTAATATGTGTGTTTTATTTGCTTTCCTTTCATTGAAGAGCCTTACTTCCCTTTTCTCTACACCTCAAACAAACTCTTGTGAGAATTAAGAAAATACCTGGGTGTTTCCTTAAATAATTGTCATATGTGGGGAGTTACATCCTTCCCTTCTATACCGTTGATTCATATTTCTTTTCTTGAATACCATTCATCCCATTAATCACATTATTTCATTAGAAAAGGGGACACGTGGATAATTATTTCTCAATTCTTATATAACATGAGACTATATAACCATATAATGAAAACATTTGGGAGACTAGTTCCCTTTAGTGGCTTGGATTAATCTTATCAAATAAGAATTAAATAATACTTTTTTTATTATTTAAATATTTCATATAATGACTTAATAAGATAATATGGTTTTTCTCCTAATCATTAATACTTTCTATTTCCTTCAATCGTATATTGATGATTTTTCTTTTTAAATAAGATAATTTCTTCTCAAGGAATTATTTCGTTAAGAATATCACATTAAAGGTTCCACATTCCATAATTTTTATGTCAAAAAACTATTTAATATTATAGATCAATAAAATTCATTTGTCTACATATCCTTTCAAAAAAATATATCAGAATATCTGTTTCGCTCTCATTACTTTCCAATGTAATGAATATTTTATCAAGGGACTAAATATATTATTTAGCAACCAATGGATTTGTAATTCCATTATAATATAGAGTATTCTATCATATTACATTTTCAAAAATAGTTTAATCCCAATTTGAAACCATATATTGATCCATATGGTAAAGGTTATTCATTGTAAATAGAGCCAACTACCATAATATTGATGATATTTTCACAATTCCAACATAAGCTATATTGGATTTATCATCATGTAAATACCATTATTGGATATGGTGGTTAATTCTATTTCATAAATTCACAACCTATATAAAAAATTACCCACATTGACTGATCTCATAATAATCTTGAATATTGATCCATAAATCAAATATTCATATATGGTCCACATTTTAAATTACAATAAAATATTATAATAATATTCATATTATATTTGTTCATTTTTAATATAATTCCCATGGTTTCTTCTAAAAAAGTTCTCAGACCAACTATAAATACCCTGAACATATTTCCCTAGGTTCTATGGTAACACTAATAAATTATTACTATATACAATTGATCAATCCCAAAATAACCAAATAGTTTTGTTGTCTTAGTAAACTAGATACATACATGATTCACATATTACATTGGAAATATAAAATAAATAATAAAGAACATTCTTCCATATTTTATATAATTTATAATATCCTTATCTAATTCCTTGGGAAAGGAAAAATAATAATGGTTGACCTAAAATTTTCAATAAGGGTTACATAAAGAAGAATCCACCATGAGTAAATACGAAATAGTTACCATGGAATAGTGGATAGTAAAAACACAATTAATTCAGTTGAATTCTGAAGTTCTATGAGCATATAAGGAAAATACATTCAATGAAAAAACATCGATAATGAAAAATGAATTCCAAATCAATGAAATGCATAATTATGGATAGTCATGATCAAGGACCCTCAACCATGAAATATTGAATCTTATTAATAGGTTCTCCAAAAAAAATTATCAGTCCATCAATTCATATCAAAAAATAAATATTGAATATTATAATTAACTTCTACTAACAATGAAGTTATCATTCCATCAATTCCTCTCAACCAAGACATAATAATTGTATAGGATGACATAAATAAAATACCTAAATATTTTTTACATGATCTTAAAAACACAGCCTATAAATCCTGAAAACCTATTTTTTCCATAAAACCTATCAATTCATCAGAGGGATATCAATATCTTGACCCTATACATCACTTTTAAATCCAATTCATTCCTTATATTTTGAACTATTAATATAGTTCATTCTAAAAATTCATTATATATCAACAATTATTTGTATTGAATCAAGAATATGTAACATTACTACTTCATTATCATAGATAATACAAATAAAGAATAAAACTGCATCAGTAAATCATATCCCCCATTAACATCAATTGTTTCTTCCACAGTTTAATATACCACTGAAATACCCCTATATATTTTGACGAGGAACATACTATTTTCACCTTGAATAACATATTAATATCGAAAAAATTACCAAATATTAATTAATTTTTTACAGTAAATAATATTTTGAAAATTTTAAAGGAATCATCAACTCATTTATCTATCCTGGTGGTGAGAAATTCCATTCACTCAGTGTCTATAATAAATAATATTCCTTTTACATTTTTTGTAGAGATTTAAAATTAACTCATCCAAAAAGGAAAATTAAATTAATTTTAGGAACAAAGTTGTTAAAAAAGTGAACCATTAGAAAAAATAAATTAAACAATTCATAGTATAAAGTTGTAATTTTTTTTTATAAAACCATCATATGGAAGAAAATTATTTCAACCCGAGAGAGAAATAAAGTTGGTTCTATTTAAAAATACGATTTCCATCTCTTGAGTAATTAATGATGATAAAATGAAAGTAAAATATTAAATATCAATAAATAACCATATTATAATAATATTAATGATTTTATTTATATTTATATCATAAAATTTCATCACTATAATCTTAATCATAAATAATCACGATAAACAATGAGATTATAACATAAATACCTTATGACTTTGGTAACATTCAAATAAAGACCTCAAGAAATAGAGGAAATAATATAGATATTTAAAAAAACATAATTCTTATGATAAACATCATAAAATATATTACTTATTTTTATATAAACCACATAAAATAAACAATTTTTTAATATGGTGTTTGTATCACGTAAATAAAAGTGTGAAAAAAATATTTAACCTTAGCTTTGACTTTCTTTGTAAGTGAATTAGTCCTAAGGAATAATAAATTTAAATTTATTATAATTATATAGTTGAAACATATACATAATTATATTATCATATATGATACATTTATAACATTTAACACATTTTTGTGAAAAATTATTTATTGAAATATTCGTTTCTCAATGTTAACTGTTTTATTTTCTCATGAAAATATTGGTTCAATAGTTATTGTCATTTTAATTTGATCATGGTTCAATAATCTGCATAATTTTAATAATGATATATATATATATTCATTATATATATATATATATTTATAGTAATAATTAAAAGATAGAGATAAAAAAAGTTAATTACACTGGTCATGGAGATGGTAGGTTGTGCGTTCACATGAAAGTTGTCTTCACTTTTCAATGGACAGAAAAAGGTAAATGTAAATAATAACTACAATTTAGAAATATTTATTATATCATATATATCATATATATTATTTAAAAATATCCTTATTACCAAGTATTATAATATCAAATGAAAAATGCATCACATCACCTCTTAGAGGAGGTAGTCCATACGTACACAGGAACAACGTTAGTTTTTTAGACATATTTAAATATAGGAAGTTAAACGATATATTATAATTTAAAAAACATAATTATGTTAAAAATATCATATATATGGATTATTTACATCTATATAACCATCTATGTAAAATGGGGATGAAAAAAGAATTACACCCCTACATGGTGATAGTAAGACTTACATACACACGAGTGATGTTTTCACTTTACATAGGATGTAAAAAAGATGGAAATTGGTTTTAGCATAATAATAATAATATAAAATTAATTTATCATAATATACTAATTATTTTACTATGAGTACAACATATTCTAGAGCCGTAGAAGAAGAAAAAAATTAAATGAGTCGGTAAAGACTATTGCCACTTCATTGGTAGGATTCCTTTAGACCAATTCATAATTACCATTATAATGGTAATTTAATAAGAAAATAACAAATAAAAATTATGTAAAGATGTTTAGAATATATTTGTCTAGTTATTGGTTGATATAAGTTTCTCAGTGTTGTGTAAAGAAAAGAGGTATGGGGTGTCCTTCTATAAGTGAGTGAAGGTGCACTCTTAGAATTACAAAACGTATGAAATTAATACATATTAAAATTATTTAAAAATTGAACAAAAATTTATAAATTTATAATATAGGATATTTATGTGTTAAAATATTCCAATGCAATAAAATTTGGACAATTTTAGGCAACGTTTTAACCATTATCTCTTAGTTTTAACCCATACTAACTATTTTAAAAATTACTACTATATCAATGTTCTATAATCAATAAGACTAAATAATTCCACCAACAATGAAAAAATAACCCATTAATGGACAATAGATGATATGTTATACCATATGCCACTCAAATTTCTAAATATAAGACTTTTATGAATTTTAATTCAATTAATTAAATATTACATATTATAAAATAACATTAATATAATTTTCAGAAAAATTAATTTACATTGGATTTGATGTTTTTAATATAGTTACATAATTTATATATAATCCTTTTAAACATTCTTATATTGTTATATTTTTCTAATGAAATTTTGTAACACAATAATTCTCTCAAATTGAATTACTTTTATTATTTTAAAATAAATTATTTTATTTTTCTAATAATTTAAAAAATATGGTTTCATTGTTATGTAAGAATTTTATGTAAATAATAAATAAATAAAATTATAAAATATATTAATATGATTAAAAAACCAATTATTCTATAAAATAAATATTTATAACTCAAATAATCTGCTTTTTATGATTTCGAAAAATATTATACATATTAAAGTCCTAAGTGTGACATTTTTGAATTTTCTTTTCCCAAATGAATATAAATTAGATTATCAAGGGAATATGGTACCAAAATACCATATATTAAAATTTTGGAGGTTTATGGTATACATTAGTCTATAGAATGATATAAATGAATGTTTTGGGTAGATTTAGAGGCCACATATCATGGTTTTAACCCTGTTTACCCATTTAAACCTTAATAAGAGGAAAAATATTTACCACAGTAGCTATTCATGATGAAAAATAATAAAATTGAACTATGTACGAAATTTAAACCTATTGATTCCAAATATTGTATAAATTTTTAATATTTAATCTCTACTGTCGGAAGAAATCAATTTTAATATAAATGAGAAAAATGCAACAAAATTGTTTTTCGAAAAATGTGTTTTATAAATAAAAATTATCTTATATCAAAATAATGATTATTTATTATTTAAATTTAATTGATAATATTATTTTAAATCAAATATATAGCTTTTAAATTTATGAAAATATCTAAAATATAATTCTCAATTTAAATTAGTTAATTTAATAAATAAAATGATAGTATTTCAAGAATCTTATTCAAGGGAAAATAATTCATTTATATTAAATCCAAAAATTTCACTCTATGAATATTTTTATATTAGGTATTAAAAAAATATTTCCTAATCAGAAAATTAAATTTATAATATTGTTATAAATTTATTATAATTTCTTCACAAAAAATTTAAAAAAAATTCTGAAGAAAACATATTATTGAAACATTAAGTAACCTTAGTGTAAATTTAGTACATATATATTATGAATTAACTAGTAAATTTTAATTAAGTAAAACACACACACATATTAATGTATAATAATTTTTTCATACTATTTATACCCATCAATTTAAGAGCTATGTTATAATATGTCGTAATGTGATTTAAGCTTGGTGTTTCATGTCAAGCAAGCTGTAAAACAATTATAATTTATTTGAAGATAAATATATTATAAAATATTATAATTTTTGAATAATATGAAAACACATAGTCATTAAATTTACTATTATACCAATATTGAACTCATGAGAAAAATAAGAGATTCAGGTTTCACCTTAATTACTAGTCATCGAAAAAGTTTTATGTAGTTGGGGATGCCCAAACATTAATTTGAAAGGATGAATTATTTTTCAATAAATTTTTTATTTAGAATGACGATAGGAGATAAAAAATAAACATATCTACTATAAGAGTAGGAATTAATTAAGACATTGTTATAATGAAACTATAACATAGGTTCTCCTCACAAATATAGCTCGAATGTAAGGAGGATCACACATTATTTAGATATAGGTCCAATAAAAGGAGAGTGATTCATGACATTATCTTTGACCTCATCATTTTATAATAATATATATAAATCGACCAAAAGTATCTCAATAAAATATAGATGTCATATAAGGGAATGTTTCTCAAAATCAAATCACTTCGAATGGTTTTCAGGGCTATATTCGACAAACACTTTGTCATGAAATTTAATGCTATTGGACTATGACTAGATAACATGCATTTGGATATGTCACGTATCAATCATGCTAACAAGAATAATTCACACCAAATCCACTATGTTCACATGTGTAATTCTTGGTGTGAGAAACAAGTTATAACTAGTAGAACATCGAAATTACGTGAGATTGTGTGACATAGAAAATATAAGTGAAATTTTAATTGGGATAAAAGAAAGAAAACACTATAAGGGTTTGAATGTTGTGTCCGGAATACAATACACATTCAGTCTCCAGATCTCATATATTAGATATCCTTCATGATTGGATCATATTTCCTATATTTTAACATCATATATCCTGGATGAATGGGGTAAATTCTCACTATTAGTGGTTACATGAGGTTGGGTAATCTAAATCTTGCTTCAATTAAAATTGTATTGGTATAGGTGAAAACCTATCAATGATTCCAAGATAGGAAATACCATGTTTCACTATATATCTAGATGGAATGGGAATCACATCAAATAATATTCTTTAAAAAAACTTAATAGACCAAGATCATATACAAGAAACAACTTTAATTTTTTATAGATAATATTACATGACTTTAATTTTTGTCTAAGTGTAATATAAAAGGTCCAAACAATAATAGGTTCCCTAGAATAGTAAAATAAATCCACAACATTTTCAGTAATGGTATCCCCCATAAAAAACATTCTAAATTGAAGGGGAATTTTTGTTGATGGAATTTAATGATGGGCCTATAATGAAACCATGGAGTCACTATGTATCCTCTGAGGATAGTAATTAATCCATGCATATATTTTAAATAATATTTTTATATGGTTTTATACTTTATATGGAAAGAAAATTTGGTCTCACTTTAGTGTAGTTCAATCTATAAAATGAATTTTTATTGAAGAGGACCAAAAAAACTAAGGTGGAATATGGGGTTTTTATTTTTATTCCCAACTAGACCTAAGATAGGAGATCTTAACATCATTATTTATCATAAAGGGAAAAAATCAAGACACAAATAGTTCTTTAAATGTCCCTGCATCAATTGATATTATATGTAGTAAAATAAGGTAATATTCTAAGAATAATTTCTTGGAAAAAGTGTCATATGATGAAGGTTCTTATATAGACCTCATTCGTAAAAAAATTAAGGAATCATAATTCATTAGGAAGAGAGACCCAAATGGATTAAGACCAAAAGTATTTTCTTAAATATCCAAATGTTTTTAATTTTGTTGAATTTATAGTTGGGCCCATGGTAAGAATCATGATCATCACTACATAACCCATCAGAGAAAGAATCAAGTCCTAATTAGTTCCTTGATAGAGTTGTGGTAGTATTAAAATTTTGATGGTAGAATATCCTCTCAAAGTAGGATGATAGATAGGTAGTTTAATTTCATATAGGTTGATTTATTTCTTATCTTTTTTATGTTGGTTGACTAGGATTTTTGTTTTTAAATTCTTATGTTATGAGACTATGATGTTGACCATGTGGTTTAATTTTTTTCAAGGATGATATTGGCCATATTGTTTAACATCATTTTGTAAGAACATAATTTTGTAGTTTAACCTCAAAAGACTAGGAAAAATCCTAAAATTTCATGTTTTTAAAACTTACTTATTAAAAATATATGCATTGATGCAAGGTTTGATATTCTAATCATCCCTTTTTGAAAGGAAGTATTCACCGATAGAACAAAAACTGTGTTTGATGTATGGTTTTTCCCATTTTGGTTTAGGTTTTAGGCGATTTATTCCTAAATTCAATAGAAATATGGTTGAAAAACTATATATCTCTATAGGAATTAGTGGAGGAGATCATTCTTATTGATGTATCATAAAAAAATAGTTTTTTCAAAAACCCAGATTGTGTGGTGTGTAAATTTTTTTCTCATTGAGTCTATTTGACTCATTATGTAAATTTTGTGATTGTTCAACTTCTAATACTTTACCAAAAATAATAATGTAGAGTGATGATAGTTAAACTTAAATGATCTATATCACCTATATTCCCTTGAAAAAAATGTGCGGTTTATTTCATGGAAGTATGTGTCATGGAGTTATAAGACCACAAGGCGTGAATATGATTTTCTAGCTTGAATTTATTATCTGTATCTAATGTTTTATAGAGTATATGTGAAAGTGTCGTATTATAGTACCTTATCAATTAATTTTATACTCCATGATAATGTGATTAATGGTTATAAATAATATTATACTACTAATATAGCCTTTTCAACTCTAAAGAATTGATATTGATATCATTTTCCATACATATTTTTTGAGGGACACATAATCTTGTAGTGATATTATAATTAAAAATATTTATGACCTAATTTTTATTGACATCGTTAGTGGGTGTTTCCTCTATCCATTTGCAAAATACTTATATGGATGTATGGATGTATTTGAACTGACAGGATATAGTAATAGGATATGGCCACAATAAGTTTATTCATTAAATATAAATAAACATGACTATTTGTTAGTATGCTTAAAATTTATTGGTTAATGGATGAATTTCATATGTATATTTCAATAATGTAACTTTTCAATTAATTTCAAACAAGAATATATCGTCACTGGCTAGAAAATAATCAATTATCCCCATTTTATTGGAGTTATTTTTCCCCGATTGATGAGAACCATTGAAGCATGTATGAAATTATTGAAATAAAACGTGGAATTATCCCCCTTCAATTAATCATAGGAGTAAACTATCAAACCCTCACTTATATAGAACTATATATTAAAATTTTCCAATATAGAGGGTGATTTTTGTTTACCAAAATAATGATATGTATCTTTTTGGACCCTTATAATCAGAGGAACCTCCTTTGGAGGTAGTCTATTAGTATGAATATACATCCAGTAATAGTATAATTGTTAATGAAATTGGATCATCATGCTCAATAACACTGTTGATACAATTTTTTCCTCTAGTTAACTAACTATGGTAGAGGAAACCACACTCTGGTGTGTGATGAAGATAACTACCTCAGGCTGGTTAGGAATGAGAAATGTTGTGGTTGTATTAGCTAGTACATTATTTTTTTCATTATATGAGTGAATGATATAATTCAACATTTTATCAAGTGGTAGTTATACAAATAGTCCCCTTAGTAAAATAATATGGGAAACCAAATCTTCATTATTAATAGAATATTCACCATTAATCAATTTGATTACCCATTTAAAGTCATATTTAACATTCATATAAGAAAATTTTGCTTAGAGGGATAAATATAAGCCCAAGATGAGAGAATTAATGTTAGTTTATTTGGAAGAAAGAAGGAAACAATAGGGAAGAACCACCTTTTCTGGGGAATTGAATATAATTATCATAAAAACACTATTTATTGGTTCTTTTCAATCAAATCTCAATTGTCTAGTGAGTCTCATGGATGGAGAAACCATATTCATTCAGGAGCTCGATACTCAGTGGTGTGCTTTCTGGTGTTGGGTATAAAATGGGAAAATTGTCTAGTTCCTAACCTGTGATTTCCTACTGTGACATGAATGGAATTTAAAAATGTTGTAGAACATCTACCATTAATGCCAAGTATGAAAAAAACTATAAATGAGGATATTCTTTAGATGATTATTGAGGGAGACCATGTAGGCCTTTTAGAGTTGTAAGTGGTTCCTTAGATTTAGAACTGTGAAAATTAGTGAAATTTAATTATTCTTAAATGGTAATTTCATGTATTGTTATCTATAATATTTTTTAATATATTATATGATTTATTTACTTCCCTTCTTTATTTTTCATTGAAATAATGGCATTGATATATCACTCCTTAGTGGTCACAAATAGGATGAGTGGCTTCCCTTATACCTATGAAATCAGGATCCATCGGTGAAGTAGATATCATTTGATATTTTCTATGGATTTTTAAAATTATTTTTAACATTAGAAAGTGACCTAATTTTTCATCAAAATCACTAATGGGAGGTAGTTTCCCATAAAATTAGTTAGTAAATTTATGATATATGTGTTGTGTCACTAGATCCCTATTAACTATTTGAGCTTTTACGGTCTTAAAATTTTCAGTAACTAGTTTTTTTGGGTCATATTGAATGATATAATGTCATAACATGAATCAATGTATTTTTTTGACTTTACCCCAAAAACACAGATTATGGGGTTTATCATTAAGATGTGTTGATGAAATTTGTGTAAAAATATTACAATACTATTAGTATGATCAAATCATTGATAAGATTTATCCACAAGGTAATCGATAAAGAACTCCATGATCCTCCCATTAAAATGATTGAATATATAATGAATGGAACAATGATGGGTGCAACTAATATACTTTAATCCCAAGTTCACGAACTAATAGATTAATATCCTATAAGGTGATTCAATAGTGGTGTCATCCTTACATGCAGGGGCCTTCCTGATTTGACAATACCTTGAGTACCCATCCATTAAGGAATGTTATTGGATTTGTAGAATTGTGCTGATTTGTATCATTTTTATTGGGAATAGGAAGTAATCCATTAAACAATGCTAGTTTATATCCCAAAAATCAATAAGAATGTCAATTTTCCTATTTTTTCTTAAAAGGGAAGATTTTTGTGAGCCATTTCAGGTACTAAACATATTATATGATGTTTTTTTATAATATTATCAAATTTATTTCAATATTAGTTGTGTGGAATGAATTTATCCTCCTAAAATCATTCTTGATGGAACTATGATCTTCTGGAAGACCATGATAAAAGGTGAACATATTAATATATATTATTGAAACCTCTTTATAATTCTAGGTGAACACATAATATTTCTGATTCAAGAAGGATATATACACTCCCTTTTCATCAAGAGGAATGTGTTCACTAAACAATGTAGGCCATGGATCCTATTTTGGACACCTATTAATTTTTTTGGACTCTTAAATCATTATAGATACATCCTACTCAAATATCTGACCAAGATCCCTAAGGTCCAAATCATATTATTCCTCTACCTCAATGTCATGGAGCATTGAAAAAAAGAAGTATTTTTTATAACCAAATGGTGATGTGGGTGCATTATCCACTTAGATAAATGATAAGGAGATGTCCCTAGGTGTTGATAACACTGGTGATATTCCATCTCTGAGGACATTAGATATTTTTATGTGTTGAGATTTTTTAGATGAAATGAAGGAATCATCATCCATTTGGAATGATGTGGAAATGTATTTTAATCCCAATTATGGTGACCATATCATCAACAGTTTCATGTACTAAGAGTGATTATGTTTGGCCGTGATATTATCACCTATGGTTTCATTCAACATATGTAAAGCATGATTACCTTTTGATGATATTTTCACAATTAAAACGAATTCTAATTTATAAACAGGGACTTGTGATATAATTTTACAATGTTATCTCCCTGGATATATGTTATCATCATCCAAAAGGTCGATGGATTGTACACAATCATCTAAATGTAGGGTATATTTGTGTAATAGAGAAGTTCCAAAACAATTGGGAGAAGTGTCATGTATTTCAATTTCTATTATAGACATCTTTCCTTCCATTCTGTAGAAATGTACCTTGAAAATACATTAATAAAAATATTTAAAAGGGGATCTATCTCCATATATCACACATACCTTTATATTGATAGGATACTTTTTGAATTAATCATATTATGATGGTACCACTATAAGGATGTAAAGAAAAGGTCTTCTGAGTAGAATAATAAATGTTATACCTTAATAAATTATGATAAACTATTTGTCAAATACAAGATCTCTAATTTTTTTTTGAGTTTTAATATTTTGAGGGGATTTTTATCACTTATTTCATACCCTTCAAAAATAATCCTTGTTGAAGAAAAATAACTCTCACCATAACCCAAGCACCAAATTTTCAAAAAATGGAATTTTTTTTATCCTAGATCCAATTTCAATCAAAGGGTGGAAAATATTTACAATTTTAAACATTTTGAAAACTTACTAGGGTTTGATATGCTTCTGGATAAAACCAAATATTCTAACTCATTAAATGAGATTACTATATGAAATTTTACTACGGATGTCCCTACATGATGCACCTCAATGAAGATGATTTAAGTATTTAATTTTGGGGGGATCTTAAGTTCCATGATAAAAACTTCTCCAAGAACCTTTTTTGGTAAATGGTATAAAGAATTGGATATTTGGTTGTAATTATAGCCTACCATTTTAATATATCATACCAATTCACTATGTGTCTGAAATGCCAAACATTGGGATGTTATTTTTTACGAGGATTTATGGGTGAATAATTTGGAGATTATGGCCATTGTACATGGTTGGAACTTGAGGGTATGTTTATCATTAGAAAGTTGAGTCAAGATGGTCTTACAAAACATATGGGTTGGGCAGATAGTTGAATTCCTTCTAACAAGTCTTCCAAGATAGTGGGATTTACATAGCCTATGGATGATTCAAGGGTGTATCGATTTTCATTATTGGATCATTTTATTTATTTATGTGTGTTTTAAATGGTGTATATATATTCAATGGGGAAGTGGATAGTGTTTTGAGATCAATTGTGATTGTATCTCCACTACCTATTTGACCACTATGACCTCTCACTCACAAGACCCATTTCAAGTTTGGGTTTTTAGTTTCACATTCTTGTTCATAATTAGATACAATTTATTATAAGTGGATAACATTGACCAATCAATATTTGTAATCATCTTCTATTGATGGTTATTTTTGGAGGGGAGGTGCCTATAATTCAAATTATCACTATTGGAAAATGGACCTATCTCCACAGTTTTCCCCAAAACCATGGGGATATGTACCCCTATACCTATTGTTGTTGAAAATAGTGGGCATAGGTAAATTTCCAAGACCTATAAACATGGTTTTCCAAAACTATGGGTATAGGGGGGTCTAACCCAACAGTTTTCCATATCCGTGGGGATAGGTCCTGAAAAGTCATCTATACCCAGGGTTTTCATAAACCGTGGGTATATGGGTACCTATCCCTACGGTTTTGGGGATAACTATGGGGATAGGTCTGGGCTAAAATACGTATACCCACGGTTACAAAAAACTGTAGATATAGGTTTCCTGTGTGTGTGCCGGAAGGAATTTTTTTGTCGGGATTCTTAAACCCACGGTTCTTCCCTCTATACCCACGATTTATATTACTATATTTAACTATATATATATATACACACATAGGTTATTTTAGGGTAGTGGTTAGACATGGTGTTTGCAGCGAAGATATTACGAGATCGAAACCCGCCGCATGCATTATTTTAGGATTTATACCCATGGTTTTGAAACCTTGGGTAAATGACTTTTACACCATGGAAATTGGGTATGTTTCGTTGACACGGTGGCAGAACAACTATACCCATGGTTTTGGAAAACAGTGGGTATAGTATCTAGACCTATACCGATGCCTTTCCAGCCCACAGTTCCCAAAACCGTGGGTATAGCCTATTCCCATGGTTTTGGGGGCTATACCCATGGTTTTGAACCGTGGGTATAGTCCGTTTTTCCAGTAGTGTATAGAGTTGGGAAATCCAGGTGAGTCTGGACCAATTTAGGGTATGGTAAAAATTCTTATTCCTATGCCATATTATGATTTTTCTAATTAATACTTCCCTAATGGGAGTCTGGTATTCCACATTTGTTTATATAGTTGGTACTGGGGATACAATAGGTCAATTTAGCTATGCATTATGGTTTTCATTAGGCTGACCAACTATCTACAATTTATCTTATTATTTTAAATTTTCTCAAGACTAGTTAGGAATTCTTGATATCCATATTCACCACCCAGTTAGGTAGTGGATACATAGGATAAATATGATAGATTTTTTCATATGACATATATACAATTGACCATTTTTATTGAGAATATCCTTAAAGATAAAGTAGTATCAGATAGTGTGGCCTAATATCTACTGAAAAGGGAAATAGTTAAGATGATCATTTAGACCAACTTATTTAATTTTGGTGTCCTAAGGAAGATGAAAAATATTATTTTCCATAATAATGAATAAGTATCCAATAATATGTTCTTTTTTAGAAATAATGGGTTTTTTCTTCAGTCCCTATATCAAGAGGGGCCGTAGTCATTATTTACCTCTAGATGAGGTCAGTTTTACTGTGTTTGTTTCTATATATAAGTAATAGAGTATTATGAAGCTTTTATGCATTCCATAGTAGGTTATTGTGTTATTTTAAGCATTAATGTAGTATTTTATGATTTAATAGTCCGTTTTCTGTAATCATCAATCATAGGCTATGATATGACCCTGATTCAATGAATAAAATCCACTTGGAACTGTGCATTTTCATTAAACTCTCAGAATATAAATGGGTACTAGAATAGTATTAATGGTGTCTATAAATCATAAAATATATTATCTATCCAAATATCTAGTATATTCTCTCATGAGACTGTCATATTGAGGAATTATATTAACCCCTTCCTTATGGTGATGAAATCAGAAAATATTTCTTTTTTGTATTATATGTAATTTGAGAGGTCAATGAATATTTTATTCCATAGAATATAGATGAATTTATTTGGGAATTAACTATGATGGATATCTTATAACATGATGTATCCTCCTTTTAAACTACTATACTCCGTGGAGATATGTCCCCCCAGGTTCTCTATAACACATTTTAGTTTTACTTCCTTTTTTTGAACAATTGTTCTCATCAATTAGTTTCATTGGGACATGAAAAGTGGAAGGTTATCCTCTCTATCTCATATACCATTAAATTTAAGAAATATTGGGTAAATGAATATCAGTTATGGAGTTTTGTCCTCTACCCATTTAGTGTATGGTTTTCCCTTGGGCTAGAATGGAATGTGAGTCCTTCTACTGCTTCTATTTGAGTGATAAGAGACTTGATTCAGTTGAGAAATATTGGAAAGAATATTTTCTTTTCAAATCCATGATTTTGGGTAGAAGGTAATTATTGTTGTTTCAAACCCACATATATTGGACTTCGAATCCTAGTTTTTGATGGGTCTCTGTGACTTTCATGGAATTAGTGGAGGTACTTTCAGGTTTGAGGAACGTATTGGCCTCCTAGAGTCCTTAGGTTCATGTACATTGGGTCCTAGACTGAGATCCAAAATTGTTCTCTTCCATGTAAAAATTATACATGACAAGAATATTTACTTTGATTAATTTTGTATTGAGTCATTTTAGATGGTTGATCTCACCCACATGTTATTCTAGTTTTCCTTCTGAAGAGTTAAATTTTACCTATTTTGGAAGAATGTCACATATAAGAACACATATACCTTTTCCTTTATTTAAGGTTTTTGGGGTGTGGAATATCAATATATATATATATATATAACTTGTTCTGGGACTACCTTAGGTTTTTTTTAAGCATTCCCTCAATCCATGTTTCATTTTGAACTATATTACGACAAACTATTTATTAATATCATGAAATAAAATATATTCCTTGGATTATAGCCTCTACCTAGTCAATAATGACAATGTTCACTAATGCATATGGGTTTGTAGGACTCTTTTTCCCCATATGAATAATGTGGTGATTCTGAATTCAAAGTGTGGACTTTGAATGCCACATCAAGTTTCTCCATTAGATCACCATTCTTTGTGTGTTCAGTTTAAAACCATTATTTGGATTAATATTGTTTATAAATATTCCCATAACAGTGATTGTTTGATGGTGATCCCAATTAAATCCTTTACCATCCTCACTAATCATTCCCTAATGAATAAGGTTATATTCTGCAATTGTAGGAATGATGGGGATGTTGGCCGTTATTGGTCACCTAACTACCTAGGATAGTGCTTCTATCATATGTATTCTATAGTGAATGAATACCTAGTCTTTCTCATTTAGAATGATTACACTATTGAATATGTTAGGTGGAATTTATGTTCAACAGATGAGTTTCTCGGAAATGAGGTTGTCTTGCATCCAGGGGCTTTGTTATTATTAAAAGATATTATTGTGTGACATTATTAATGTCTTGATGTAAGAACCTATAAAATGAAAAATCCATTTGTATATAAAACATTTATATATTAGAGATATTATTTTTTCTGTGAATATCAACTAATGTATGTGATGCCAATGATTGAAACATCTCTGAGGGAGATTATATTTTAGGATACCCTCTTTGTGGGACAATTTCAGCTCTAGGGATGAGGTAATGTGTAATGATTCATATCCCCCATACATGGATATATAAATTGGATAGGGAATTGATGAATATCTACTAGAGTTTCATTAGAATATATATACATGCTTGAAGTATTTTATCATAGTGTGTCTTCGATCTTAGGTTATGGGCTGCTGAGAAGGTAGTAAATTTAGATTGACGATAGTGCTTTCTTGTGTCTTGGAGATGGTTTTTATACTCATGACATGGTGGGTTCATAGAATTAATATGATGGGGATTTTACCATATCTTTTTCCATAATAAATTCATAAATTCCTCTTTTGACATATTTGATATGTTATATTGTGGGGGGTGGGGGAATGGGTTAGAAAATAATAAATTGTTTCTCATATGTTAATTATCATCAAATTTCCTAGAATTCATAATCATCCCTAGTGAAAATTTCTACAACATTCTCCAAAATCATTGTTTATTTCACCGTTTTTTTAATGAAAGGGTGGAATTTGTTCTTTTACTAATGAAGATGAATTACCATAGGAGGGTTTTTAGGACATATGAATGCTTGAAAAATTCTTTCATGTGTTTATTAGTATGGGGTAGTCTCAATATAAATTCCACCTGTGGAGGATCTTATTCTAATGATGTACTGATATTATATTGATAACCGTCAAAGTGACAAATCAAGGTGCGTGAAAGTGGAAGACCACATTTCCTATTGATCATTTCATAATAAGGAGGACTTTCATAACTGGCATTATTAGAATAGTTATCATGACAATGATTTTTGTCTTCACTTGGAGGACCTTTAAAACTTCTGTTATAGGGATGTACTCCATAACTATTGACTAGAATATCATGGGGAGAACCTTTGCAAAAAAATGATGAACTCACTCTTTAGTGATTAGTCAACTGAGTATAATACTAACATATGTAGGTTTTTCAGGTCCTTGAGTATAACAATTATTATCCAAAAGTAAATATGGGAATGTTCATAGGTCACCATATACCTTTTTTTAGATATATAACTGAATCTTATCTTTTATGATGGTAAGGGATCTTATTAGATTTCGGATCTCATAAGTGAATCATAGGTTATAGAAGGTCATTTATGATGATCACCTTGACTTCATATAGGATTAATAGCCTATGAATTATTTTCTTCCTAAATATGATTATCAGTTACAACAAACTGATAAATTATATTGCCTTCTGTTTTTGTAATATTTATAGTTCATTTTCATCCTTCACCATGTTAAAGTGTGTAGAATGATGTGATTAATTTTCAGATTATTCTATGATATATAACATGTCTCTTGGATGCATGTGGGAATATATCAACACCCTTGTGTTTTCATTGGAATACATAGGTAGTCCTCTAAAAAGGGATTCTAGATATGTGCATACTATCAAGTATATTATTAGACATACTGAAAAGATTCAACATCATTGTCTGGTGAAGCGATATAGGCCTTATCATCGGTTATCTATATGGAATAGAGATTACCACATTGTTTTACTTCTATTTAAATTCTATTTTATCTTCATAAGATATGGGTAGGAATATAATCATGTCCATATATAGATACCAAAAATTCTAAATAATATTTTTTTCATAGGAATGAGAATATGTGAATTTTAATTAGTGGGAGTGGGATTATATACCGAATCCTGTCATTTTTTGATCTCAAGACATGGAAGAATGTTTCTTATATAGGGGTTATAATAATGCCCAATCACTGGGTCACTTCTGGGCTATGCTGGCATACTCGGACGCTACCATAGTTCACCATTAGGACAAATTAGTATGATTAGGGATATGAGAATATGTTTACTCCAAGATGCGATGAAATAAATCTTCCCAAGGAATATGGATTTGGGAAACTTTCTACTATCCTTTGGTATTCAATACTTGGTTAATCCTCATTTAAGATTTCTGGGCCTGAACAGCCTACACAATGACCTTTGGTGAAACATCATTAGTGTTGTTATATGGAACCAGGACCATATGTAGTTTCAATGATGATTACGACTAAAATTATCCTTCCAAGATAACACCTTCACAATGTTTAGGTCTTGGTTGAACTTTTTCTACAAATTCATAATAAAATGGAAGCATGGTTTGTTTAAACTTGTGAGAATCTCTAAAAATTGTTCAAAGTGATGATGGGTAGCACTGGATTCATCATAATTATCCTCTATCAAAGTCAAGTATGAGGTTTAGTACTTCCATGTTCTCAATTTTGGAATCAGGGTTTAGAATTACAATGTTTCGATATTATTAACACATAAATTTTTTATCCACTTATTGTTGTAGGTGATAGATGGGTGATGTCATCCTTACCATTTTGGGAGTTATAGTTTCTGTTGAAATTGAAGTAAAAGAGTGTATAGTGGATAAATATTCTACCACATTAGATAGATTCAAGATCTATAAATGTTATCTTTGTGATAAGAACATCACAAAAGGAGAACTAATTAGTGTAGTATTACATGTTAGCGAATGTTTGACAAATAATTTTTATCAGTAAAGATCCATTTCAGGTTCACAAAATATTTCTATAAAACATGTGAAAAAAAATTATAAAACTGTTCGAAAATTAGATATTTTGGTTATTGAATAATTCTTGATGGGATAAAAAATTTATTTCTAATGATTCTTAATGAGAGTTTTTCATCAAACATGAAACATCCAACAGATCCTGAATCCTTGAGAATATATTCCTTTATGAAACTACATTCCAAAGGTAGGTGGTAAATGGTGTTTCTTTCCCATAAAGCTACATAATATTATTTTACAATTGGATGAGTGGTTGGGATCATAACACACTTTAGTGGGTAATTATTATATATATTGGGAATCACTTATAGATTTATGTTATATTCATGAATCCTTCCCAAATGCCCCGGATGAGAATGAATTCCACTGTGTTAATGATAGTTTCAAACCATGTAGAGATGTGAAGTTATTTTCACATATTAGGTTCTTCATATTTTATTTACTTATTAGTTTCACCTAATTTAAGATTCAATTTTTAAAAGACACGTAATTGGGCACTCTGGAGTTTACATCTAACAAGGGAGGTGATGGTAGTTGTGGAGTTTCAATCAAAACGCTGATAATTTTAACTTATGTATCCTTTTAAAAGGAATGAGAATCCACATAGTTTATAGAAACATAAAAATAAACCATTTTCCTTTCAAGGTCATGTGTCTATGACTCATTCCAAGCAGTTTTTTGTAATAGAGAATGTGATTATAAGAAAATGGATCCTATTAATGTTTAGTGTTCAAACTACACATGGGTGTCACTTTCATGTTTGTATCAAATCTAATATAGAATAGATGATAGTAATATTATGATTATCTTGAGGAATTATAGGTCTCTATTTGGGGACATTACTTTACCAAGAATATAGAAAAATGTGGGAATGATATTATTGGATATTTTTTTCGATCTAATGGTGGTGTCCAACATATCCTATTTAAAAAGAAATCAAAGACCACATAGTTTGATTAGAATAGTTTATGGTTATGTGGATAGATGATACCATGACGTTTAGTGCTATATGGAAATGATATTGGATATGTAGTTAAACATATTATTGTAGGGATTTAGGTCTCATAAAAGGTGTGATAATAGGGATTCGACTAGTTCTTAAACATGTGTGTCTTACCTAGAAATATATGCTGGGGATTACTATGATTCATAGGCCCATAATATAGTCATTTAAATTGTGTTAATGGAATTATCAACTAATATTTCTAAGCCTATATGATGTATTCTCGGTTTGAGTAACATGAGATAATGAATGATCAAGCACATTGCATGAGATTGTGAAATTATATTTAGATAAGTATTATTCATTACAGACTATTGGGTATGAGTATCACTAACACATTAATGATACTTAAAATTATAACGATCAAGAATATCCTATCTAAATATAAATTTATTTCTATGTTATTTGTGATTTTGGGTAGATGAGGGTGGGATATGGTGGATGAATATGTACAGGCTCCTAGAGGAGAGACTATGGGAATAATCCTTTGGGGATTCCCTTTTGGATAGAAAATGTTGAATAGAGAAAAAGTACATAATTTTTTGGAAATATTCCACAGAATTATTCCTATGATTTTGTCCTTCATTATCAAGATAATTCATGGTTGGAATTTCCTTGGGTGCCCTAGTGGTTAAAGAAGAAGAAAAATACACACCATTTTATCAAGGGAAGAAATGATTGAAGGGGTGAATCCAGGTGTGAATTACCTAATCATATGAAATATTTGGATATAGAGTTGGCATTAAGTTTTCCATTTTGAGTTTTATACATTAGAAATAGGAATTGGTGAATATCCTCTAGGGTCCCATCATCATGATATGTAGCATGGATATATCTCATGAAATTAGGGATGTTTTCCATCCCATTTGGGGAGTATTGGAGGAGGTAATGAGGATAGTATCCACTAAGATATTGAGGGCCCTAAAAAGAGAACCATATGAATGGAATTTAGACATGTGGTTCATTTTTCATAATTAAAACCACTTAGTTTATTTTTTATTATTCAATCCTATTAATTTATTTCAACTAATTAAATTCTGTTAAGTTATTTCACCTTGCCCTATTTTCTTAAGTTATATAACACAGTCCTAAACACATAGGTTATTTCATTTTCTCCTATTCACTGACGTTATTTTTCATGGTCATAGTCACTTAATTAACTATTGGGGGTTCAACATTATTAAAAAGGATAAAATAACTATCCAGGGAGGATAAGTTAAATTATTGGATTTCATAATTATTTTTTCACATGTTATGGTTCACCTAGTTATGTTTTCTTGAATGTGTTCACCTACTAACATCCCTATACTAGTGATCATCTTGTAATATTAACTTAGTGGGGATTAACCTTAAGTCTCTCTTGAGAGAATGATGATTCAGATCCTTTATTATTTTCCTCTATGTCCCCCTTTCGAAGGAGTAATCTATGTATTTGTAGGAAAGGGTGAGGTATCTGTACAAAATGGTTTTCTATCTTACTAATAATCAGATAAATTCCAAATAGAATAACAAATTTTCCTATAATAATAGTAATATCTCCTTTAAATAATAGTATATTACCAATACAGAGCTCACATTCCCTAAGGGGCCCATCGACCATACATGAGAATCATTATCTCAGTCCAGTAGTCCCCCATTCTATAATAAGAGTTGGAAGATCAATCGTGGGATCCTAGAGTAGTCCATATGTGATACACATATATAGTTATGATTATGTACATTATTCATGTTCTAATAAGAATAATCAAATTGGATGATAATGGTGCTGATGAGGTAGGTGGATATGTGGTATGTTGGGGCTTCCTGGTGCGTTCCATCACCAGTGTTACTAACATAATGAATCACGAATTTGTCCTAGTGCAAAAACCTAGGGATTTATCAAAAATAGATGCTTCATTATTGGGGTGGAGCATGCCTATGAAACTACTCATCACATGAGAAGATATTCCACCCAAGAGCATACCTCTAATGATCACGTACTTATATAGGAATGCTCACATGGTTATTCAATAGGGATTTCCATTAAAAACATATTCATTTCAACCCCTTTTCAAATATCACGAACATAAATGAAATAATTATCCTTTAATTTCTCTCCCTCATCGTCATATTCTATATAAAAATGAAAAATAAAAAAAATAGTAAAAAAGAAAAATACAGATTGGAATTATTGATGGTGATTAATTATTAACTCATGACCCCAGAGAAAATAGTGTAGGGGGATTTTGATGGGTTATTGTTATTAATAGATATAAAGTGAGGTACATTAATATATAATTATTTAAAAGACATTCATATTATTAGAGAATGAACTGATCATCCTGTCACCTTCAATTTTATATTCTTACCCACTATCCCATATCCAATGTAACAATCATCAAATGATATTCCTGATTAGTTAAACTCTTTTGTATCTCTCATGGGGAAGTGAAAATTTAATTAATGATACATTTTGTCATGCATTTTTTTGGGTTGAATATTACATTTAATATCAATGGAACTAGAGAAAGGAGTGTAATAAAATCAATGTGATGAATTTTTTTAACTGAGGATGTAGGCATAATTAATGATAATTGATTTTTATTGTGATAAGGGATAAAAAAGGTTGATTTGATCTCAAAAATGAAAGATGATTAATTAATTTAGTCAGATAATTGATAGCTATAAAAATTTCTATTTTATATTTTAACTATGCATGGGATGTTAAAAATTTCCAAGTAGTGGAAAAATTATATGATAGAGAGTGGTAACTTGAATTTTTATAAGTAATTTATTAAAACATCATTGTAGATACTCCCTTAATTCAATCAAAAAATGTAATAAATAACATTTTTTTATAGTTACACATTTTTATCTTCAAATTTTTAAATAAATAATATTTTCTTTTAATGTTTTATTTTATTATATATAAAACATTCAATTTGTGAGTAATAATTTTCAATATAATTTTGAAATTAAATTCATTAAATTCATTTTCACTTTTGGAATTAATTTTAAAATCGACATTGAATTTAGATTTAGATTTAAATTTATTTTTATTTGTTTTCTATTATTAATTGGACATATATTGGCCTTCAAAATAGGTTTTTTAGTTTTTATAGGTTGTCTAGTTAATCTTATGTAGGTGAGGGGATATGTGTACGTTTAACTAGGTATGAAAAATAATTGAGTGATATTAATGTAAGAAATATAAATTCTTTGTATGATTAATTAGTCAGAGGAAATCCTTAATAATAATAACTTAGTGAAGTCCACCATACAAAACAATAAAAGTCCCACAGAAAATATTAAATAATCACTACATGAGATTAAATTAGTTGGAATGGTGCTACAACTGATTAAATATTTCATGGGGTTTCTCTATTTAGATTAAAAATATGAGGAATCTAACTCATAATATGTGTGGTGAACCATGAAATTTTAAATCACCTATCATATGAGAATAAAATAATAGAAGAGGTTATTATGTATGATTAAATTTTTGAAATGAACAACTATGTCATATTACATTTCAATAAATTAATATTTCTAGGATTCTTATTGAATTAGATCAAATCACATCCATGTGAGATTAACTTAGTCAGTTCCATAACTATGTGAGATTAAATTTAATACTTATATAAGAAGTAAAAAAACCGAGTTGATATTAAAATATAAATCCACCTAATCTGAATGCAATTGGATCTTTGATGAAAGGAATAAACTGATATATTAAAAGAAGGTAGCCATGATTGACCATGTGTAAATCTATAGCTGAGTTTGATTTGATTTTGAATAATCAATGAAAGTCAATTCATAAGAATATTTAAGATGTTAATGAAGATTTATCGAACCAATAGTGAAAAAATCAAAGAATATCTTGTTGAAATTAGTCTAAAGGATATATAAAATTATCTAATGAGGCGGTATCTTAGTTTTTGTAACAAATGAAAAACAAAAAAAATTGATCATATTTGAAGAAGAGTCTAATTGATCAATTTTCAGAATAAGATTAGTGATTAAAAATGTTTGTACTTCAAGTGAATTTAATAATATGTGTAAAAGTTTTTTTATTATTTGATCATAACAGGTTAGGGGATTTTATAATGCTTAATATTTTGATTTTAGGGATACATTTATGTTCATAACAGCTGATCAATCCATTTTTATAGTAAATCTTATACATTTGGTTCGAGTTAGGTTCGGAGGGAGAGAATAAAGCTACAAAGGTTGGTAGAAATCCCTCAATTTTGGTTGAGGTTTCATTAAAATGATGTTTTGACCGCAAAAATCATTTCAAACTAGAGGTGTTTTATATTTTTTCTCTATCATGATTGAGTATGGAGATAAGAAAGTATTACAACAGATGGCTGGGAGTATCGAGCTGATCGATTAATTCAAATATGGAAATACTATGACTATTTATCTAACCATGTGAAACCACTTGAGGTGCATTATCCATTACATGTTCTTAAGTAGGTGTAGGGATGATGTTGTGAATATTCATGATAATTGATATTTAAATTCATTCTATAACCACATAATTTGTGTTTTATGCAAATTCCCCCCATATTTTTGTTTTTTATTTCCTTTTCTTTTATTATCTTTTTAATTATTTTTTCTATTATGGTTATTTTTAGTTTTTCATTGTTTTCTTCTACATTATTTTTCTATGACCTCCCACCTTTATTAATTTAGGAATAACATTCCTGTCTATTCCATGTGAGTGATTTAAACTTGAATTTTAGTTCAAAAAGTCATTTAATTTTTTACATTCTAATGGAATTATTTTAGTTGATTTAACAATTACATAAAGAAGAAACCCCTAAACTTATATTCATTAAATTTTTCCACTTTAGTATAAACATTTATAACTGTTCACAAAAGAACCATTCATGGAAAAGTGGATTGTGAATTAATGATTTAAGTGGTCTATTCTATGATACATCATGGAAATTCCATGATAGTTTATGAATGATAAGTAATACTATAGGAAGAAATATTAATAGGGCTATTCACATCTATTTTTTGTTATGTGTGTTTAATGAAATTTGAAATAAAATGTTAAATTGATTTGCTTTATGAAATAAATCATATATTTTTTAAGAAGGATAAATATGTAACACCCCGAGCTTCCACGATACGCTTCTCATTCAATAATGCAATAGCTTGCATTGTACGCAACTTTGAGTTCTAAAACACCGCGACTAATTAAAGTAGCCGTTATGAATAGTAATAACCACTTTTTAAAATTATAGAAACTTTATATTTCAAAATGGACTTCATTTTTGGATTCGGAATATCGAAATTAGCCTATGTTGAATTTTTGGTATTTTTCTGAGAACTTCTAATTTTTTATGAATAGTGAAAAATACTTAAAAACAACTTTTTTAATCAAAATAATTTATAGTGATAAATTAAACTATTTAGTGGTTTTAAAGCATAATTAGAATATATTTTTACCATTTTATCCAATGGTCGTCATTAGAATTAATTTAACATTGAAATTGGACATAAACAATTGCCAATCTTTTGATATAAATTGTTTCTTAAAAACACGCTATTTATTGTGACAGCGGGAATTAATTATAAAATTAATTAATGAAACTTATATGTTTGGAATTTTGTAAAATAGACATCATTTTTGAATTCGGAATATCAATTATAACTTAGGGTGAAAGTTTGGCATTGTTCTGAAAAACATCAATTTTTGATGAATAGTGAAACCACTAAGTGGTAGTTAAATAACTGATTTTTCGTTTAAATGAAATATTACCACTTCTGTAATTTTATTTTCAAAAATCCGACATACATGGTTGTAATTAAGAAGTAAAATGTGGTTCAATGAGATTAAAATAATTTTTTGGTGAATAGTAACTTTTAAGTTCTTAATCGCGATTAGAGGTAATTAGTGTAGTTTAAGGTAAAAATAATGTTTTAATAATATGAGATGATCTTGACACATGTCCTACCCTCATTGGATGTGCCATGGCCGACCAAGACAATCCATGGGTCAACTTGGGGACCCCATGGAGACACTTTAGTTGGAAAATGACATAAATACCTTTTATTTAATGTTAAAGTAAAAAATGACACAAACATGAAATGTTTTACTAAACCAATTTTTACATGGGGTTATACAAGTCATATTTTTGACTATAAATAGTCATTGAAAATATAAAAATATTTCCTACATCATAGTATTTTTTTTATAATTTTTAGACATTAAATAAATTAAATTATTTATGACATCATGATGATGCAGCGATGACCTCATTATTTACCGATTTAAATAAAATTAAGAGATAATGTAAACTAAAATGTGTAAAATTGTCAAAAACCTATTGTATGAGTATATTTCGAACCCTTATCACCTTATCCTAGAATTATATAATTGTGGGACCTCTAAAATCCGAAACTCATTTTATAATAAAGTGACTTTTCTTTACTTTCCAAGAGTGCCCCTCCTCTCCACTTATAAAACGACCCCACCTCTACCACCACATTCACACATTCAAGCCATTTTGCTCGGCCAACCTCTACCCAATTACTCTCCCAACTTCCCCCTATTACTCCTAGAAGCCTCACTTTGGGCAGAACTCTTCCCAAGAAAGCCTTTGGCTCAAATCAAAAAGAGTTACCCGATTTTGAGGTAATGTCTTCTCTAATGTGGTTTTGTATTATTTTTCTTCTCCAACCCACTAAACTCTTTTTATTCATATATTTTGTAACCACACCAGTATCCTCAATATACTAGGATGTTGTTATATGAAGTATTCGAGCTACACTTACACACACCTACATCTAATGGTTAAAGAACATACTATTTCTGTGGATGGCGAATTTCTGCCTCACGAAACGATGATTGTTCAACACTCATATAACACCTTAAAAGGTGGCCATTAAGATGTCACTATATTTATATATGATATATAATATGTTTATGTTTTACTTATGCTTCTGTATTTCTCATTTATGGCACACTTTATGATTTCCATTATGGGTAAACGCGATAATTTCATTTTAGGAAGTGCGGACTACCGCCCACTCAAAGTGATTTGAATCATTAATGCCATATGTGGGATGTATAAAGGATGGAGTAAATGGTATTATACACTATATTATACTGGAATTATATTATACATTTATATCATTATGATATCATTCCATTAAATACGAAATAGAAATGAAAGTAGCGTTCATGCGTACGTACGGCTTACCGTCTCCATGAACGGTGCATTTCATTTCTTACCTCTAAATGTTACGTAATATTATAAATGAATGTATATACTGTATATATATGATATATATGATATCTACATCATGAATATAATTCTGGATATAATGGATATTTCACCACATGAACAACTTGTAATTATAAGAAGTTTATTTTTGACTCAAGTACCAAAGATCGACAAAACGACCGTTATTAACTTAAATAATTACATAATGTTAATAACATGGTAATAAGTGACATAAAAGGAATAATTAACATGAAAAAAGTTCTTAAGTAAATAGAAATTAACTCTAGTTTATTATTCAGGAGGTTAAAGAACGGTCGAGTCAGGACAAGACGCAAGGTAAGGGAACTTCTTAACCCAATTTCCATTCTTTGGGTTAATCTCCTACTTTCAAATTATGTCATGATATTATTATTTCCTATCTTGTATTTGTAATTTCTTTATGTGTACTTATAGTGAATACACATAATAGATCTATTTTATTTTAAAAGTGATCTTTTTAAGGACTTTGTCTCAATCTCCTTTCATTGAGGCATATTTGGTTTTATACACAACTTTCTTTTATACGGTGTATAAACCCCTTTGACTTTTACGTTTATTCAAAAGGAATATTTCTTATACGAAGCGTTTTACTAAACAAAAAAAGGGAATGTTTTCCTTTCCATACTTATGCAGCGACAACGACTTCTCCGCCGCCGTGACCATTATTTGAGTTTCGGCTTCCTCTACAAGCCATCACTTTTGTTTAATGAAAAATAATTTCAAAGTTTTAACTTACTTTTATTTTGGTATTGAATATGGTTTTGAAAGCATTTTTATTATATCAATGTGGTGTATTGACATCTTGTGATTGAAATGTGGAAATGTTATGTTTCCTTTACGCATGTTTTATGTGATACGATTATGTTATGGTTTATGATATGTTTAAACCTATTCATATGAGGAATGCATTGGACTTAATAAGTGACAGGTGGAGACCGCTATAGCTCCTCGATGCATCAGAAGGTCTCATGAGACAAACTAGTGTCTTGGCATGAGGCCTTGACAAAATCTTATTTGTGGTCTTGGCACGAGGCCTTGGCTATATGGTTATGATAGTCTCGCATTATGCATTCCATCATTATGAAGGTGGTTATTGATATTGCATGTGATTATTCGACCAGTAGAATATCCACGTGAATAAGTAAATGGCATTACCTCATTTTACTTTTTCCATATTATGTTGAAGTTCATGTTTAAAAGGCTTTTGATTTACTTATACATTTCCTTAAATGTTAATGTTTATTTATGAAAGCTTCCGCTATATTGTTATCTTTACTGAGCATCTGAGCTCACACCTTTCAATGTTTTATTTTTTCCAGGATGTGAAGAATTATTTTAGGATTGACCTGCAGGGATAGTCTGAAGGAGATATGACTATTGTAAATGGAGACTATGTTATTGTAGTTTTTCACTTTATGATGTAATGTAACATTTATGAATGTATCTAATGTTTCCAAGGCTACTAAACTAATCGGTCTTTCGAGACTTGATCTTTTGTGATCATGCCAATGTTACGAAGTAATGCACCGACTCTGGGTAGCTGGGGTCGGGGTGTTACAGTTGGTATCAGAGGGAGGTTATTACTAACCTTAGAAGCTAGATTTAGATAAACTCTTATCAGAGCACATAGCCCGGAGATAGACTTTGAGGATTAGTATAGAAGAACATCCTAGAATTTTGGTATTGTAGAGATGTTGTGTGTTTTCTGAGAAATACATCCCTATCTGGATACGAGCAGGTAAAGGCGGCTCTGGCACAGATGTACCTAGGGGAAAAACCCGAAAACACCGCTTTGAGCTAGACTCGAACAGGAACTGGTGCACGACAATTGGCCTTGCTGCACTCTTGGTTACGACACTCCCGAGGGATATGCTTAGGATAATTCTCATTTTCTTTACAAACCACTATGAATGGTTATTAGTATATAATTTATCAAAGAAAACATTTCTTTTTATGATTATGGATTATATCCATAAATAGTTCAATTTATGTAAAGTGTTTTACAAATATGGAATTATGTATTTTAATTCATAAACTAATCTAGTTTATGCCATTGTTTAGAAATGGCACCTAGTGGAAGGAATGGAAACTGTATAAATGCACACACTCCATGTAGGGATTTCCCTCCTGCTCAAGATAATTATTGTGGATCTGGAGATACAACTGGTGCTGATCAACTTATTACCATACTGGGACAACTCACTCAGGTTATGAATAATAACCTTACTCGTATGGAGCACCCTGATCCGCAACGTGGAGGATCAATGTTAGACCGCTTCATGAGGCAACAAACACCAACATTTAATGGGGGTAAAAATCCATTAGTAGCTGAGAAATGGATAAACTCCTTAGAGAAAATATTCCACGCCTTGGGAAGTAGCGAAAGGGATAAGGTTATCATGGTAGTTTACCGCCTAACTGGAGATGCCGATCAATGGTGGTTGCTGATTCAAAACACAAAGGAAGATGATGATGTATCGAATATGGAATGGAGGGAGTTCAAAGAGCTTTTCCTAGAAAAATATTATCCTTGTGACCATCGAGCAGATATGGAAAGACAATTTTTGAGTCTGAGACAAAAGGAGGATGGGAATGTCGCAAAGTATGAGGCCAACATTACACGGTTAGCGAGGCATTCAACAGATTATATACGTAACCCAAGAATTAATATTGATCGTTTCTTTGATGGGTTAAAACCATTTCTCTGCCAAGCATTAGTCTCACAAACCTTCTCATCATACGAAGATATTGTCTCGTGTTCTATCAAGACAGAAAAGGAATTCTCTTTGTCTTATGACATCAAAGTAAAGCAAGAGAAGAAGAGAACGGTGGAACAAGAGACGGATGAAGGGAAAAAGGGAATGAAGGATTTTCCATTATGTGATAATTGTGGGAAGAATCACCCCGGTGCTTGCCTAAAAGGAATGGGAGTTTGTTATAAATGTGGAGAAAAAGGTCACCAGGCACGTGATTGTAAGGGAAAGAAAGAGGCTATCAATGTTGAATGCTACAATTGTAGGGAAATGGGGAATTATGCAAATGAATGTCCTAAGCGTCAGGGAAACTTACCTCAGAAAAGGCCAAGGGATCAGGGACAATCTTATGCTGTTACTACAGTTGAAGTTGAATAATTAATGTATTGGTGCTTTTGGACTCATGGATTATATTCTGGTTACTAGAATAATGTGATATATATATAATTATTTTACTACAGTACTTGTTGATTTCAGTAAGGTTTTAATATGATGAAGTTAATCATATTTTTAGTATGTGACAAAAAGAGAAACTTTAATTTGTTTTGGGAATCTGATTTTACAATTGATTTTGGAATTTAGAGACCCTTTAAAGAAAGTCTGGACGGAGGTATTTTGGATAACTATAAAGGTTGGAATGGATTAAGTTGATCTTTGGATAGTATTGTTTAAGGTTAAAACATTTTTGAAGATTATTTTTGGAATACTATAATACTATATTTTTAGGAAAAGGACAACCTGCAGGGTGGGGCATAACCCGTCGCGTCGGACAAAGCTGCAGTAATCAAACCCACAGCCATAGTGCGACAGGCCTTTATTACCTACCACTACCCTACAGGAAGTCCCTGGTTATTACAAAATAATTTTACTAATCTAAATGGTATGTGTTAACATTTGAAACCTTATACAATTAGGATAAATAGAATATTTTTGAGTTCTATTATCTTTTTGAGTGAAAGATGAGTTGAAGGTTGAAACTCTAATTGCCAAGCATAAATATATATATACCTATCTCTTATTCAATGAATAAATTAATTCTTAAACTTTAGTAAAGGGATATTAAAACAAAAAAATGTGTTATCCTAATACCTTATGTCTTGTTGAACTGATGATATTTTAAATCAACATTGATTGAAGGCTTTGAGGCCCTCAATTTGACAGTTGATTGTGATTGATGACCTCAATCACTCCCTACAAATATTTAAGTTTTTCCTCCAATTATATGTCTCTAATTTCCACCAATGTTCTCCTAATCAAGATCATAATTGGGTGGTGACTTTTTCATTTCCCTTTCCCTCTTATTAAGGCTAAATTTTATTAATCTTATTTCCGATGTGGGTTTTCCTCAAAGGTATTTTCTATTTTCAACCTTTTATTTTCCAAGAAAAAATTCAAATTGCGAGGGCGCAATTTATTGAAGGAGGGGAAAATGTAACACCCCGAGCTTCCACGATACGCTTCTTATTCAATAATGCAATAACTTGCATTGTATGCAACTTTGAGTTCTAAAACACCGCGACTAATCAAAGTAGCTGTTATGAATAGTAATAACCACTTTTTAAAATTATAGAAATTTTATATTTCAAAATGGACATCATTTTTGGATTTGGAATATCGAAATTAGCCTATGTTGAATTTTTGGTATTTTTCTGAGAACTTCTAATTTTTTATGAATAGTAAAAAATACTTAAAAACAAATTTTTTAATCAAAATAATTTATAGTGATAAATTATACTATTTTGTGGTTTTAAAGTATAATTAGAATATATTTTTACCATTTTATCCAATGTTGGTCATTAGAATTAATTTAACATTGAAATTGGAGATAAACAATTGCCAATCTTTTGATATAAATTGTTTCTTAAAAACACGCTATTTGTTGTGACATCGGGAATTAATTATAAAATTAATTAATGCAACTTATATGTTTGTAATTTTGTAAAATAGACATCATTTTTGAATTCGGAATATCAATTATAGCTTAGGGTGAATTTTTGGCATTGTTCTGAAAAACATCAATTTTTGATGAATAGTGAAACCACTAAGTGGTAGTTAAATAACTGATTTTTCGTTGAAATGAAATATTACCACTTCTGTGATTTGATTTTCAAAAATCTTACATACATGGTTGTCATTAAGAAGTAAAATGTGGTTCAATGAGATTAAACTAATTTTTTGGTGAATAGTAACTTTTAAGTTCTTAATCGTGATTAGAGGTAATTAGTGTAGTTTAAGATAAAAATAATGTATTAATAATATGAGATGAGCTTGACACATGTCCTACCCTAATTGGATGTGCCATGTCCGACCAAGACGATCCATGGTTGTCATTAAGAAGTAAAATGTGGTTCAATGAGATTAAACTAATGTTTTACTAAAACAATTTTTACATGGGGTTATTCAAGTCATATATTTGACTATAAATAGTAATTGGAAAGCTAAAACGATTTCCTACATCATAGTATTTTTTTTATAATTTTTAGACATTAAATAAATTAAATTATTTATGACATGATGATGAGGCAGCGATGACCTCATTATTTAAAGATTTAAATAAAATAAAGAGATAATGTAAAATCCAAGGCATAAACTTGTCAAAAACCTATTGGATGACTAGATTTCAAACCCTTATCACCTTAGACTCGAATTATATAAGTGTGGGACCTCTAAAATCAGAAACTCATTTTATAATAAAGTGAATTTTCTTTACTTTCCAAGAGTGCCCCTCCTCTCCACTTATAAAAGGCACCCACCTCTACAACCTCATTCACACTTTCAAGCCATTTGGCTCGGCCAACCTCTGCCCAAATAATCTCCCAACTTCCCCCTCTTACTCCTAGAAGCCTCACTTTGGGCAGAAATATTCCCAAGGAAGCCTTTGGCTTAAATCAAAAAGAGTTACCCGATTTTGAGGTAATGTCTTCTCTAATGTTGTTTTGTTTTGTTTTTCTTCTCCAACCCCCTAAACTATTTTTATTCATTTATTTTGTAAGAGCAACAGTATCCTAAATATACTATGATGTTGTTATAATAAGGATTCGAGCTACACTTACACACACCTACATCTAATGTTTAAAGAACATACTGTTTCTGTGGATGGCGAATTTCGGCCTCATGAAATGATGATTGTTCAACACTCATATAACTCCTTCAAAGGTGGCCATTAAGATGTCACTATATTTATATATGATATATAATATGTTTATGTTTTACTTATGCTTCTGTATTTCTCATTTATGGAATACTTTATGATTTCCATTATGGGTAAACACGATAATTTCATTTTAGGAAGTGCGGACTACCGCCCCCTCAAAGTGATTTGAATCATTAATGCCATATGTTGGATGTATAAAGGATGGATTAAATGGTATTATACACTATATTATACTGGAATTATATTATACATTTATATAATTATGATTTCATTCCATTAAATACGAAATAAAAATGAAAGTAGCGTTCAGGCGTACGTACGGCTTACCGTCTCCATGAACGATGCATTTCATTTCTTACCTCTAAATGTTACGTAATATTATAAATGAATGTATATACTGTATATATATGATATATATGATATCTACATCATTAATATAATTCTGGATATAATGGATATTTCACCACATGAACAACTTGTAATTATAAGAAGTTTATTTTTGACTCAAGTACCAAAGATCGACAAAACGACCGTTGTTAACTTAAATAATTACATAATGTTCATAACATGGTAATAAGTGATATAAAAGGAATAATGAACATGAAAAAGGTTCTTATGTAAATAGAAATTAACTCTAGTTTATTATTCAGGAGGTTAAAGAACGGTCGAGTCAGGACAGGACCCAAGGTAAGGGAACTTCTTAACCCAATTTCCATTCTTTGGGTTAATCTCCTACTTTAAAATTATGTCATGACATTATTATGTCCCATCTTGTATTTGTACTTTCTTTATGTGTACTTATAGTGAATACACATAATAGATCTATATTATTTTAAAAATGATCTTTTTAAGGACTTTGTCTCAATCTCCTTTCATTGAGGCATATTTGGTTTTATACACAACTTTCTTTTATACGGTGTATAAACCCCTTTGACTTTTACATTTATTCAAAAGGAATCTTTTTTATACGAAGCGTTTTACTAAACGACAAAAAAGTAATGTTTTCCTTTCCGTACTTATGCGGCGACGACGACTTCTCCGCCGCCGTGACCATTATTTGAGTTTCGGCTTCCTCTACAAGCCATCACTTTTTTTAATTAAAAATAAATACAAATTTTTAAATTTCTTTTATTTTGGTATTGAAAATGGTTTTGAAAGCGTTTTTATTATATCAATGTGTTGTATTGACATCTTGTGATTGAAATGTGGAAATGTTATGTTTCCTTTACGCATGTTTTATGTGATACAATTATGTTATGGTTTATGATATGTTTAAACCTATTCATATGAGGAATGCATTGGACTTAGTAAGTGATGGGTGGAGCCCGCTATAGCTCCTCGATGCATTTTCAGGTCTCATGAGACACACTAGTGTCTTGGAACGAGGCCTTGACAAAATCTTATTTGTGGTCTTGGCACGAGGCCTTGGCTACGTGGTTATGATAGTCTGGCATTATGCATTCCATCATTATGAAAGTGGTTATTGATATTGCATGTGATTATTCGACCAGTAGAATGTCCATGTGAATAAGTAAATGGAATTATCTCATTTTACTTTTTCCATATTATTTTGAAGTTCATGTTTAAAAGGATTTTGTTTTAGTTATACATTGCCTTAAATGTTAATGTTTATTTATGAAAGCTTCCGCGATATTGTTATCCTTACTGAGCATCTGAGCTCACCCCTTTCAATGTTTTAATTTTTCCAGGATGTGAAGAAGTATTTTAGGATTGACCTGCAGGGATAGTCCGAAGGGGATATGACTATTGTAAATGGAGACTATGTTATTGTAGTTTTTCACTTTATGATGTAATGTAACATTTATGAATGTATCTAGTGTTTCCATGGCTACTAAACTAATCGGTCTTTTGATACTTGATCTTTTGTGATCATGCCAATGTTATGAAGTAATGCACCGACTCTAGGTAGCTGGGGTCGGGGTGTTACAAAATCTGTTTATTGATTTACTAAATGATTGACAGGTTTTCCCCAACATTCATTATATTCATTACATTTCAACTCACATTACCTCTACCATTTTTCATTTATAATTTCTTCTATCCAGTCTTAATCAATCATTTTTATCACATAATTATTTTTTAAAAAATTCCAAGAAATTTTATATTAAAAAATGAAAATTAAATAATTAAGAATAGAAAATCATGATTTTTCCAAATACTTCCAAGAATATAATCACTAAGGTTATCTCTTTGATACACTCAAGGTGTTATATAATATTATAAATTGCAATAATTTCCCTTCGACAATGCTATTACACGTCACATATCCCTTAATCACCTTCTGGTATATAGAGCGGATATCAACATATTATAGGATGACAACCCAACTTGATAATATTTCTATCAATATTTTATTATTAAGGATATATTGTAGTGGATAAAAATGAAAAATTTAGTGGAAATAATGGTGATGTAGATAATGTAATTGCTTTTGTACAACAATGATAAAGTTTAGGCAGTTCTTTTCAATATAAGTGTATTATGTATTAAGCTTGAATGTTTTTCAACAAAGTTATTATAGACAATTTTCATTATCTTCATCATTATTTAGAACAAGGATTTCACCATATGGATACCTCATGGATGGAACATATAAGAAAATGGGTCTCCTTTCTATGGGTGGCATCAATAATGAATATTTTTTAAGATGCTACTAGATATTATCAATGTCATTTTGAAAATCTTTATCCCGCAAATCAATTTCCCCATTCCTCTTCAATTTTGTGAGGGAAGATATTTTCCAGTGAGGTTCTCTATGAAGTTCAAAATTTAAGTGCGGTTCCCTTGACATTCTCTCAAATCACAATGGTTTCAGGGATAGAGAATATCAATAATTTATCTTGTTTTATAACAGTTTATTTCAATATAATGAGTACATACCATGAATATAAATAATTTCATAAATATATCCCTCCATATAAATTTCAAATGATACTTTTTAAAGTCCTGGCATCACAATTTATTGGAAATTACATCATGGTTATAAAGGTATTCATGACACTAATGAGTTTTGACTACCAGATCATCTAAAAAAAATTCAACTATCTTTCCAACCATGACTATGAAGATGCAGTGAATTTCATGTTGGTAATTTTCCACATTATTATATAAGATAATGGTTATTATGTGGGTATATTACACCACATGAGGTTCCTCGAACATTGTGAATAATTCATATTCAAGAGACTTTAAAATTTCATTATTTCTAGATTACACATCCATAAATTAGATGGTGTGGAAACCAAGAATATCATTGATCATAAAATACATGATTAGAAATTAGAAATCATCATTTAAAAAATAAAAATTCCAATCCTTGACGTAACTGAAGACTCTAATTTTCCCATTAAATTTCATGAAAATTAAAATTATGGAAATCCACTTCTAATATTAAGAATCATAGATAAATTTACATTTTATAATCATATCAAATTCATATTATAACTTAGTGGAATTATCCTTATAAATTTTCCTTACTTATTTCTTTAACCATTATGGTCATATAGTAAAGAAAAATCCTAATTACTTACCTATAGATCTCATCCATAGATTTCAATATCATTCCATGTGAACATACTGTGATGTTTCATAAGGAATGAGGGGTATTATTCTTACCCATCGAGGGTCCTAACTACACTGATTAGTGTCAATTGTGGGTATTGGTTTTCACCTAGGTTTAGTAATTGTATTTTATCCACTATTGTCTATATACCTTACTAAAATGTTTGAGGGAAATTCATAATTTTTTATCCTATTCATTATTATGATTTGAGTGATGCAAAAATATTTATGATTTATATTAAAATGAAGTAGTGTTATTATATCCACAAAAAAAATATTCCTATATAAGAAGAATATAGGGTTTTTCATGTATGTTTGACAACATATCAATCAAAAAAAGGTTCCTAAACCCCACACTATTCTCTTAGTATTTATATCCTACCAATAAAATATCCTTATCTATGTTAAAAAAATATCAGTCAACATCGTGTTCAAGTAGAGTTAGTTAGGTGAATATTGATATTCCTAGAATGCATGAAAATCTCTTCTTATATTTATGGTAGTTACTCAATGGAAATATAATATTTACCATCATAAGAGATGATGGGGGATTGGAAACTCGATATAATTATCCAATACAACCTGATACTTTCCTGTATTTAGAGTTATTTCACCAATTTGGAAAATGGGTAACATAAAATCATCAAAAAATTCACACCTTATATTCATATGAGAAAAATTAAAGCTAATAGAGGAAAGTAATTTTGTATATTCCTTGATTAATGGTTTCCCCCTCCCTTTTTAATTCCTCACAACAATTTATTTAGAATTATAAGATTCTAATGGGGTTCTTTCACCATTGAGTACCCAACCATCCCATAAACCGAATATTCCATAAATTTGTGATAAGAATAGGGATATTCAACATAAATGTGGATCCAAAAACATATTAATAATGTATTTCATGTTAGGTCATGGTATACTTCCAAAAATTTTTAATCAGATAAAAGTTCCCTAAATAGATTCCCCATCCTGATCCTTTCAAGGGGGTTTTACTCAAATTTTCTCAAAACTCAAGATAATTAGGTTAAAAGATGAAAATTATGATTCAAAATAAACCTCATTTATGTGGTTTTTGATTAAAATAATATTTATTCTGAACCTATTTTCAACTTTATATTAGTGAATATGGGCATCGCTATGGTTCCCATAAACATAGATGGGCCTGATGTTTCCCTGTATGGATGATTCTTGGCCATTCTTGGTAATAGAGATAAGAGTATAATATTTAGTTAAACCCTATTAATATAATTTGTCCCAATTGTAACTAATTCTATCTTGAATTACAAATATCTTGAAATATCTTCATTAATGGACTCCCTAATATCTTGGGAGAAGGAAAGGTTTCCCATGATTTAAAGTATCCCAGAGATGATATAAAGGTGTTTAATAATATATAATTTTCATGTTTGAGGGATTTATTTTCTATTTTATGATTTTTATTAATCATGGGGATTGGATACTATTGTTTCTCTCAATAATTAACCCCTATCATGTTCCAATCATTGGATAATATTTTTTTTTCATGTCATGTTATGATGGAATTCCGAAATCTAAATGTAACTCATTAGAAACATTATTACCATCAGTCCAACAATATGGTCATATTTAAACTAGTCACAAAATAATGTATACTATATTAATTCTAATTTTTATCATGTAAGATTGTTTATCTTTAGGTGACAAGAATGAATATGATTTTTTCTAGAATAATGCTTTTAAATTAGGGTCTACAACGGCCTCACCTTGTACTATACTCCATTACCCCAAACTTCTAATGGGGAACATATATTTATTGTAGTCTACTTCACTAAATATCTGTGTTTTAGGTGGATGAACTAAAAAATCATACAACAACTCCACATTGGATAAAAATTATACATGGTGGGGTAGTTCCCATTCTCCTAATGACATTGACATGAAATCGAGTTTGGTAAGAACTAGATTAGGCTCTAGTTTGGGATCCTATCCCGATACCATATATTTTTATATCAATTAAAATAATTTTTTGATGAGTTGAATAAAATAATGTTATTCAAGTATCTATAATGTAAATTGGGTTCATGAAAAGCTAATTCACTCATCCCCAAGTTATTGTATGTGACTGGTTGACTGATTTTTTGGTCACCCAATTTAATAATTATGTGCATTTTGATGTAGGAATCGGTTCCACACTCCATATTATTTTAGTGAATTAAAGGAGAAATAGGTTGCCAAATCTTGGGGAATTCCCAAATTTACATTCCTAATATCCATCATTTTTTCATAAATTACTTGAATAAAAAATATTCATTGATGTTGTTTCCTGAAATATACTTATAAGGATCGGAATCAGGACGATCTTAAAAATTATTATTTTTGGGCCTCTTGACTTCTGAAAATAGGAAAAAATTATCTTTATGGTTTGTAATGAAATACCTTGGGACTTGATTCAATCAGAAGTAACATATTTTCTTATATATTTTTAATTTTTTATTCATTTCCTTCATCGAATTCTATTGGGATGACTACTATTACTACCTAGATGAATTTATTAAATTATATTTAATATTTTCATAACTTTATACCAGAATAGAAGAAAACTTAACAGAAAACATCATAGTCTCTACCTTTCCATATTTATCATCTAACGTTGACAATGTTGGATGATATTTTTAGTTGAATCTCTGATGGGTATATTTGAACCATTATACAATTACAAGGAAATTTGGAAATACACAAGGATATTGTAGTGAGGCGTGTAATGTTTTTATATCATCTTGTATATTTTCATTATAAGTTTTCAACAATTACTCGTTTGGGTGATGCATGATCAAATAATAGGTTAAACCTTTCCTCTAGGGGATGAAGTTACAAACCATTGCATTTTCATGATATTTGTAATTTGGGAGGTCAATAATGGGTTTCCTCCCCAATACATCACTGAACCAAAATAAGAACACCCATTGAAGATCTTCCCAAATGGAAATTTATCTAACTACGCGGATGTTTTAATATTCAAATACAGGTCTTTCTATGGATTGCAGGAAATATATAATTTTCATTACATCGTATTTCAATAGCATTGCTAACTTAGGGAGGAACGAAGACAAGAAATTTATTATATACTATTCCATATATTATATTACATTTAATGTTGCAAGTGTATGATTTTCTATATTGGGTGGAGGAGTCAAATTCACACCCTCAAGAAATGGATTTTTCTCTATTTTCACTAATGTAGATCTTCATATCCAAACTTCTATTCCAGTAGTAAGATATTTAATATATTGAAAAAATTATTATGGTTTTACTAGATACAATAAAATTTGAAGGGGAACAATCATCGATGCATAATATGGTTAATCAATAAACACCTTACACTTATAAATGGAATGAGTTGTATTGGGATACATCAATTGCATTTTTAGAGGTTTCTATCCCAATGTAGATTTTTTTTATAATCATCCATTATGGGGGTAGTTAAATCAATTACATTGATCTCATATTGGTTATATAGATCAATTATACCCAGAATGTTCAATATATCTCATCTTATTGAATAAATTATACAGGGGGATGCATAACTGCTTCAACATAAGTGTTTCACTCCGTGGATATGTTTCTTCTGAGTAATTTAGAATTATGTCATATCAAAATTTCTAAACCTGTATCATAATGAGAAATATTTTTATCACCATAATCATTATATACTTATTTGGTTGGTAGGTGTACTATGGATACAACTACACATTATCCTCTTCTATAGTAGAATGAAACTAAGTGGGAGATAATGTAATGTTCTGCGATGCTCCAAAATAATGAGTTTACCTTTGTTTTTGAGTATGTATAACTTATAATCACACCTTATTTTAAATAAAAAGAGAAAAAACATCATCATTCCCATGATCCTTTAAATCAAAATCATGATTCACATTATCAATGGGATTTTTATTGAAAATATCTACTAATATGAATCATGAAACATGAAATAGATAATATAAATAATGGAATACTAAAGAGACTATTTATTGAATAATAAATATATAAGGGGTAGATCAGAATAACTCTTTTGTTTTCCCCACTAGCTGGTTTTATAGACTTGTGACACATTTTAGGCTTCAGATCCCTACCTTATTACTCTTATTGATATAAAGTATAAAATTGTGGATGGATGGTGATCCTTAGTTAGTATCCTAAAACTACAACTAAATTGGACCATAATAATGGGGATAAGAATAAATACACATACTTTTCATACATCGATATTGAACCTAAATATTATAGTATTATGTAAAAAACCATGCCATAACCATATAGGTTTAATGTCTTTAAAACTGGGAAACATAATAAAATAAATCACAAAACATTTACAATGTCTCTCACTTATTCATTCATAATTAGAACCCATTTGGACATATCATAATTAATAAATTTTGTCATATCCTTGGGAAAAGAAATATAAGAAAGGGTTAGATCAAATTCTCAATATGGGCAAACAAGATAGATATGAATCATATCATAGTCATAGTACATTTTAAAATTATATCCTTCATAATAAAGATAATGATATCATTTCATTGATAAATCATAGAAGTTCATAAATAATTGATGAAGATATTCCATGAGAGAATAAAATAAGACATTGAAATATGGAATAAACATAAGCATTGAAAATAATTCAAAACTAGTCAAGGGTCACTAACCAGACCACCACAGTGGAAAATGTCGCTTAATGAAATGAGTTAACTCCTCATTCTCTCCTAGTATTATTGAAATTCGTTCACATCCCATTATAGTCCTATTTATATCATAAAATATAAATCATTACCCAATTAATTTGAGGGTTATATAGTTCCAACCCCTCACATAATGAAAACCATAAATATGTATGATAAACGAATGTAGATCTTTAATCATAACAGAACCCATGGAATGATATGGGTTTCTTAAAAATCATTCAATCATAACATAACCCCTGTAAATGAAATTGGTATCATAAATATCATTACATCATGACTATAAATCAATCATAACTATATCATTTATTCGATGAAGGCCCATGAGATGCTCGTGGCGGAGAGAAGATTCATGTGGAAACCCTAGATGCTCGTGGAGGAGTTTCCCCCCTTCTAAGCAACAGGAGGGGGGATGAATCCATTCGGCCATCTCCATGCAATAGGAAACCATTCACCCCATTTTATAACACCAACTTCCTCCCAGAATTTCCGATGATATCACTATGCCCAAAAGTCCCTAACCTGCATCTTGGTGATCCTCAGCTCGCGATTTTTCAGTCAGAGTTCTATAAAGAATCGAGTCTTTCGGATCTGACATTGGTAGCCTTCTCCAATCACCGACGACCTTCAGTCGATGATTTTTATCATTTTGTGTTCAAAAAATGGGACTTGTAGGAACACACGAGTGTTCTTCTTCCTGATACGTGACATCTTATGATTCAGTTTTCTTCTGAGAATGATCTAATTCGGGCATGGTCCAGCGGTCCTCATCATTGTGGCAGTTGCAAGATCTTTCTCCATAGATGGTTTTTGATCTATGCATGAATCGTGACCCACCCTCAGTCGTGAAATGGGTAAGTTTTCCTCACCTTCCATTACCCTTTCAAAACCCTACTATTATCTGTATGATTGGGAATATGGTGGTTTGTTTATTATGCTTTGATGTCCGCACATTTACTATATGTCACCCCATCAACCCACGAATATGTGTTGAGGTGGACGTATTGAAGCCCCTGGTACACTGGTTTTGGATTGTGGTTGGAACAGAGTTTAGATGGAAGCAGGTCGTGGTGTTTGAGTCCTTGGTGAGCTACTACTCGAAATATCATCATCTGGGGCATCTGATATCATAGTGAAATGGTTAAGGGAGGAGCTGGATGTTTGATCTGAAGGTGAGGATAGTTGAGGGGCAGAGTCAGTTGCCCAATGTGTTTAGCGGAAGGGTTACTATTTTTGGGAAGCATGGTACAGTGGCCGTGAAAACAAAGGTTGTGGCCTCGTCAAATCCCCTGGTTAATGTGGTCTTTGATCAGCTCAAAAATGATCTGAGGTTGAGGGATGGTGTGATGAAAGATGTGGATAGGGGTGAAGGTAAGGGTGTTCCTTGTTCTGAAGGGAAGTGAATTGGTAACACTAACGGTGTATTTCGGGATGAAGAAAAGAGGCTTGGAGTAGTGGAAATCATGAAGTCTTCTGGTTGTGAGGATCGGCTATCTGTTGGGATTTTAGAGGTCTGTGCTATTGGGATTCAGGGAAGGGCCGAGGGTTTGGATGGTTTGCTGGACAATGTTTCCATGGGAAATCAGTTTCAAGGGCTAGAGCAGGAGGATGCAGATGAGGTTGTGCTGGATAGTGCCAATTTGATGACCAAGATAACTATTTAGGAGGATGTGGAAGTGAATGAGGGAAGTGTAAAAGGGAAATGTGAAGGCATTGAATTGTTGTAAAATCCACAATTCTTAGTTGTGATTGATATAAATTGCCAGCTCCATTAGACCAGAATTGAACCCTATCAGAATATACAGATTCTCAGCAAATGGGGGGATTTATCTGATAGTGACAAAGAAAATGAGAGCGGCAAGATCTCACCCTCATATACAGATTTTGTTCAGGGGGAAAAGAAGACATTGATTGGGAGTCAACAGGATGTGCTTTCATCGCTGCGAAGACGGTCAAAGAAGGACTGGACATACCTTCAAAAGATGATGCCCACCCGATCTTTTAATAATGGTATAAAAACTACTAATGAACTCCTTTCTTTGGAATGATTGAATCTCAGGAGAAAGTATGTCAAGGTCCTCAAAAAATGTGAAATCAAAGAATGAGAATCAGAGACTGTGGATAAATATTTTGTTCATAGAGGTAGTGTTGGGTTGGACTTTTATGGTATGTAGTTTTTTTTTTGGTTCTGTGGCACTTGTTTTTTGAACATTTATTTTTTCTAATAAATAGGTAGGGGCTTTACCTCTGACTAAGACTTCTTGTTTAAATCAACCATAAGACTAATAAGGATAATAACCTTGAAAAATATCCCCAATAATGAATATGTAACATCAATGAATGTTATCATACATGGAAATTAATTTTCAGAGGACGCTCGTAATTAATCCTTGAGGAAAATATCCTTTTCTTAATTGAAAACATTTTCTTTTCTAAAAATACCGCACAAATTTAAAATTAAAAATTATTTATAAAAATAACATTGCATTATTTTAAGTGAATAATACATAAATTAAGGAGCTTTGAATTTTGAAAAATTCATTCATTTCATATAAATTTTAAAAAAAATTCATTCATTACTATTATCATAAAATTCACAAAGTACCTCATTTGGAGAATGAAAAAAAAGATTCCTTTAAACCATTTAGTAAAAATTAAAACATGGGTAAAATGACTTTAAAAATTGTATATGAATAGTAAAAATATTTTGGAAAACATTTTTAAGAAATGTAGGCATGGAAGTGAAATATTCTCTTATGGATACTTATGTGTAAACAATCCTGAATAATAATGAGATTGTGATATTAACACCTTCCATAGGTATAAGTTCCTTTGTACGTATCAGAACCTCTTATAAAATGGTTTTTAGAATGTTATAAATCTATTCCAGAACCATATTCGTATTTATTATATTATATATTATCTTTTATATTATCTTATCACCGTTTTTTCAATAATATATTTTTATTACCCTTCTCTCATGTGCTAACTGCTTCATTTTCATATGCATGTTTTGTCGTATATGTCCATGTTCTTGTGATTACAATATAGTTTCCTAATTTCCATAATTATATTAACTTAATATATCCCATCTTAAATAATTATATCCAATTATATAACCAATCATTAATGGTGAATAAGTAAAATGAATTGCATCGTGTCGGGGAGACGTTAGGTCGTATGTATGCATAAGTGATGATATCATTTCATTAATTGTTAAATAGTAAGGTTCAGGAATGAATATTAATTTATAGAATAAATAAAATTTAATAACTATTATATATATATATATATTTTTTTTTTCCAAAATTATACCCCTTAAAATTAACTACAGATGAAAAATATGTTGCACAATAGCATGGGGACGGTAAGAAGTACATACACAGGCATGGTGATTTTTTTATAGGATGGATAAGAGGTTAGATATAGTTATTCCATAATACAAATAACATATCATACTATATTTTATATAATATTTATTTTTATATAATGGAAAAACACATGACGTTGAAGAAGAATAAGAAATAATGATGAATGAGTGTGTAAAGACGATTACATATTTTTCCGGAGAACTTTCTTTAGATATCCCTTTATGGAAACCATGGTTTGTCTTTTGAGAAGAAAATTACTCTATAATGTGTTTATGTAATTTGATAAACAAATTGTAAGGGAATGTTTCATATGTAAGGCTAAATTTAATGTGAAGAAGTGGGGGAGGAGGTTCCCTTTTATAATTTAGTTGGGGAGATCTTTGGGAACTCTTAAAAATAAAATTTTATAATAAATTCAATATCCATGAGAATACCAAAAAAAAGGAAAATTATATGATGATATGATGAGACAAGTGTGAAATTTAGATAACCATTTGGTTTTTCTATATGATTTTTTTTAATTTTAAACCATACCATTTTTATTAACCCATTGCTAGCCTATTTTAATTTCAACTAAGGTAACAACTTTTTTCAATATAAAAAGGCTATAATTTTTTACTTAAGTTATGTCAATTAGACTATAAATGGATGATTTATATAATTTTATAAAATATTATAAATCTGTTTTTTATTTTTAATGATGTTTTAGGATTTTAAATAATTTATTAAAATTTTATTTTCATAAAATATCATTAGTGTCCATTTTGACACTATTCATAACAAAGAAATTTAAAATTAATAGGATAACAATTTAACTTATAAAAAATATTTAATTATATACCTAACAGGTCAATTTCGTCTAAAATATTAGTTGATAAGATTAATTTTATAAAATTATATTTATTCAAATTTCTTTAGTAACATATATTTGATATTTCCTTTAATAAAATAAATACTATATTAGTGTTGTGTAATTATTTAATATACTTATTCGATATCAAAAACAAATAAATAAAAATCCATAATGAAAATAAAGATCATAAATTTTATAATAGTGTTTATAGTCCAATATATGTTTTTGTTAATCCTATATTCATAATGATATATTATTTAAACTTTGAATGTGATATCATTAAATTTTTATAAAATAAAATTTTATAAATATCATAATATCATCTATGTGGCCAACAAAGTCTTAAATATATTTATATCATGAAAATAATTTTTTTAAGTTAAAAATTTACATTAATATTTGTTTATAACATACTTTTTTCCCCAATTTGACACATATGGGATATTTATGACAAGGAATGTAACGTTTTGTGTCTTTCTTGGATTTAAATATTATATAATTAATTTTCATGGAAAAGTTTCAATTAAAACAAAGAGTCGGACATTATGTTTTTTGATTCAAAATAAATCTATAAAAAAAAATTGACATGTGTTTGAGTCGTTTAAAAGTATATATTTTTATTTTTAACCTAAATTTTCCAAATTACCCTTTACTATGACAATAAAATTTTACATGGTTATTATTAATGTTGAAAAAAAAGAAATAGAACCTAATAAAAAAATTAAGAAATTTTGATTATTAATTTTGTGTAAATTTTTCAAAATACAAAACACTACTGTTTCATATTGTAATTTTGAATTAAAAAAATAAAATCCCATGAAATTTTTTTACATAAAAATTAACTTTTAAAACATATTTTGTTTTTATAATAAATTCATATGAAAAATAATTTTCAAAAACCATAATTGTGTTGTCTTAAATGAAAATAAACAAATTAAAATTTTCTAATATTCCCAAACAATATATATAATGACTTTAAAAAATATAGCATTCAATAAAAAAATCAGTATTTCCATTATTCCTTTTAAAAATAATATTTTAAGGAAATTTAAAAATTAATTTTAACATAATTTAGAAATGATGAAATAAATTTTGTTAAATCATTTATTTTTAACTTATAAAAATAATACTTTACAAATAAAAATAAAATATACTCATTTGTGAAGAAAACATATTTTGATGAATAAAGTGATTTTTTTTTTAAAAAAATTGTGTAATAATTTTATATGAACCGAACAATTTATTTATATTTAGATTGAAATTTACATTTATTTCATAATTTACATTTTAATTTTTATTCCTACCAAATTAATGGATATGTTATAATAGTTATTTTATACTAATAGTGTTATATATTTCATTTAAACTCATGTTTGTGTGGAACACAAGCTATTGAATAATTAAAATTTAATAATGATAAATATTTATTTATATATGAGAGTATAAAATTCTATCACCCTTAAAATAATTTTCTCCCTCAAGATTATTCACTTGGATACAAACATATAAGGATACCTCTACCTCATCAAATCCTTAAGTTCCCTCATTGTTTCCTAAAATTTGTGGTTCCTCCATTAACTTTAATTAAGAATGTGGTCTTGGTTCCTAGAAAATTTTATATTTGATATTCAATATATATTAGTTGGTATTTATATGAAAGTTCTTTCTCCATTAGTATGAATTTTTATTTTATTAGATGTGAAGGATTAGTTATGTTATTTCTTAGGTGAGATACATAGAACACATCATTAACTTGACAGTGATTGGGCAGAAGTGCCAATAGATATGCTACCATCCCAACATAGTCCAAAATTTTAAAAGGATCAATATACCTAGGGATTATATTTCTATTACATAAAAATGTTACCGCACTCTTCGAGGTATATATTAGTATAAATACCTTGTCAATAACTTGAATCCCAATCATTTTTTTATTATCTTAATAACCGTTTTGTTGAATTTTAAATGCTCTTATGTGTTTCTAAATTGATCGAACATTCTATGAAATTTCCTTAAGTAGATAAGTTCCCAATATATTTATTTCCCCGACCACATTATTTCATGTAAGAGTTCTCATCTTATTACCCTAGGGGGGCTTCATAAGGGTCCATTTAAATACTTGTGAGAATGTTAATATTGTTAGAAAATAACACAAAAGATTGGTGTTAATCACAAACTCCATTGAAATCCCCAAAAATATTTATCAACAAGTCATATAGAGATTGAATATTCCTCTCAGAATGACCATCTATCTGAGGATGAGGAGTAGTGTTGAATCATACCTATTTATCCAGATCCGACTGATGAATTATCCATAACATTGAGGTAAATCTTAGATCTCGATCAAATATAATGGAAATCGATGATCCATTTAATCTTACCACTTCATTAATATATATTATAGAATTGTGACTAACAGTGAAATATTGTCTAATAGAAATGATGTTTGTCGACATAGTGAGGTGATCAATTATAACCCGTATAGAATTACATACTTTAGATATTTTGGGAAGTCCGACGAAAATGAACATGGTGATGTTTTCCCATTTCCATTCTGAAATGGTAATGGTCGTAGCCTCTGCTTGGATTTATTTCTCTCAGCCTTAACTTTTTGAAAAACAAAGCACCAAGAATCACACTCTACAACATCTCTCTTCATACCATCCCACCACAAATACTCTTTTAGGTCCATATACATCTTTTTTCTTCTAAGATATATAGAGAATGATGAAATATGAGAAAAATCTAATATCTCTTTCTTTAATCATGGTATGGAAGGAATAAAAATTTGTTCAAAAAAATTATTATTTCATCATAATGAAATTTGAACTCAGGAACATTTCTCAACTTCTATTGAAGCTATACAACATCCTTTTGTGCCTCTTTAATCTTTACTTGTATTGATGGTTGAAAATTAATTTGAAAAAGATATTATTTATCCCCTTACATTAAAATTTATAAATCTATCCTTTTCAAAACCATAAATTTTGGATATTTTACGATCCACATCATATATAGGATTGCATGATCCTTTCGACTCGAAGAATATTCCACATTGTTCAATTTTCCATGGATATAATTTCATGATAATTCATAATCTTTACTCACTTATAACCTTCTAATTTGGATCATATTCAGATAATTTTGAGCCGAAATAAACTCTAAACATTGATGATTAGTATATATATCACACATTTATCTATAAATGTAATTCCTCCATAAATTTAATCAAAATATTACTAAATCTAACCCCAAATCATGAGTTGTGTAATTTTTCTCATGGATTTTCAATTTTCATAATGTACAATATATAACCATATCAGTTTTCATGAGAACACATTCCAACCCCTTCTTTGATGCATCACTATAGATCACAAATGTTCCTCTACTACAAGGTAGCGTGAGAACTGGTGCACTAACTAATCATCTTTTCTCCTCCTAGAAATTATCTTGACATTACTCTATCTATTTGAACTTACATAGTTTCAAAGTCAACATGGTGATTGGACTAGATAATCATGATTAATAATTAGAAAATCATCAATAATATCAATCAAAAACCAAAAAAATCATATCGTAATTATCGTTGTTGGTTTAGGGTAATGTTTAATTACACTGGTCCTTGCTGGATCAACAGATATTCCCTCTCTTGAAGTTATGTGACCAAAAAATTAATCTTTCTAAATGAAAAATTAAAACATGGTAAATTTGTCATAAAATTATATATTATTAGGGTCATTATCACAATCCTCTACTGTTCATCTTCTTCCTTTCTCTTTGAATAAAAAGAAATATCATCTAAAAATAATACCACAAACTAATCAAGATAGTCTCTAAATAATATCTTCATTAAATCTATGAAGATAATAGGGGAATTAATGAGAACAGAAGGCATAACTAAAAATTCATAGTGTCCATACCTTTTATGGAATGATATCTTGGGTATATTCTTCTTCTTAACTCACAATTGATGATATCCTCAAACAAATATTAATCATACAAAATTATTGAGCTTTGTGTAGTTGATCAAATTAGTCATCAATATAGGGAAGATGATATTTTCTTCTTTATAGTGATAATGTTAAGTTATCAGTAGTAAATGTGGAGTCTTAATTATGCATATTTAATCATAATTGATAGAACAGGTTCATCCTAAGGTGATGTAGTAGTACTTATGAATCCCTTTTCAATATTCACTTGGATTTTCTTCATCAATTCCAGAAAATCAATTGGGTCCATTATATAAGGAGTCCCTGAAATATGCATAGCACCTGGTATGAGTTCTACTGAAAACCTGACTTTATAATTTGTTTGGAGACATAGAAATTCTATTAGAAAGATATAAAAAACTCTCATATAGTATTTTTATCATTAATGGTGTGTTTCTCTCCAACCACCTGAGATAGATAAGATTTATTTATAGGAATGAAAAATCATATGATGTAATTAATTTCCATTGGAAGTTCATATTCATTCTTGTGAGTAATATGATCATGGATTAAAATGTAATATGAAATTTGACTTTACATCCTTAACAATTTATATGTTCTCCATATAGATAAAGCTAATCCATATCAAAAATCACATCGAATTCAACTAAAAGATGGATAAAAAGTTTGGTAGAAAACACATTCCCAAAAAACATAAATGATAGAATATTTATAAAATTTTTATGCGACTATTGTGACATTAAATGTTTTCACAACTAACCCAACATCTAATTATTGAGGTAATATAAAGATACCCTTATAAAATTATTTAGTAATAAAAGAGTGGGTGGGTCCAGAATCAAATAAAAAATTACCTATTTTTGATTGGATGGTAAATGTACCTTTCACCACATCATTTATGTTCTCCACATCACTAATTGTGATCACATATGATTTTACATTTTCCAAAGACATAAGAAGTTTTTGATAATTATCATATTTGATAACCCTCATATTTTTTAATTGGTTATCATAATTACCAATTTTATTTCACTTACAATATTGAACTGTTAGAGGTTCAATATATGTGTCCTTTCTCTATTTATATAATTAGGGATATTGTTTCCATCTCTTCAGTAGTAGAATCCCTATATACCCTCTTTCCTAATCATAAAACATTTAGTACTCCACTTAAGATAGGTTTCTCCATGTTTCATTCCACAATTTGTGAATATAGGAAAACTCATATTCTATTTCCTATGGTTTTAATATTTTCCATTTAATTCCATTTTTATCTTCTTATCAAAACCATAAGATATATGGGTAGCTCCAACATCAATCTCAACATTGAAGGCACATAAAATTATTTCCTCATAGATACTAATGTTCCTTATGGAAATCAATATTCAGAGACTTGGTTTTAATCCATTAAATACTCGATCATTCTTAACCATAGGTATGAGGATACTTCTAGAAGAATAAAATGAATGTATTGTAAAATATTATTCTTAGGTACCAATATATGCCTAACCCTTTTTCTTAATCTTCATGAACTCATTCTCTATATTTATTTGTTGATTAAAAGGAAATCAGTCATTCAAATATAAGATCATGAACTCATCCTATTCTATGGATTCAATTTCAGATCATTGCCTAGTATTCTTAATGAGGTTCCTCCATTGATCCTCTTTACCATAAAAATGATTGAATTACAAAATTACTCTCTCATGTTCTGAGAATTGGAGAAACAAAAAAATATTTTTAATGGTACTAATCCATTGTTTTTCCACAAGTGGATTAGAAGACCCACTAAAAGAAGGAAGACACTACCTCATGAAGGACTCAATGAAATTTAGTTCCCATTTATGCTCAATTGGAAGTCCAGAATGATTCACAACATATAAATGTTGTATGAGAATAAAAAAAATATTTTTTATTCCATCGACCATAACATTCAATTTCCCATGAGGACAATCGTTTCATTTCCCACTATATCAATCATTAACATGGTTCCTTCGGGATCCCTCAATAGACAAAAACCAAAAAATAAATATTGTGACCAAGACTAATCAATATTGGAGAACCACATAATAATAGTAAATAACTTATAAAATATAAATTAATTATACCTTAGGTTTTGTCAAGGTTGATTTAGGGTTGTTACCAAAACTATAGGATTTTATAATATACTTTGAATTACCCTCAGGGTTGTTACTAAGAATATCTTATGCGAGTTTCTAAAGGATAACTAATCATTTATCTAATACTGGATATAATGGACTATAAATTTCATACAAATATATTAAATCTAAATAAAATAATATTCAATAAAAAACATAAAAAACCACACCAAAACTATATAGGTTTAGTGTATTTAGAAATTGGGAAACATAATAAATGATTCATAAAACATTAACATAATATCCAGATTATTCCTTTATAACCAAAACACTTTTTGACACAAATTACTGAACATGTTTCTTCAAATTAGGGGGAAAATAAACAGATGAATGCATGATATCAGATACTCAGTAAGGGTAAAATGGAAGATATGAATCAGAACATAATCTTAATACATAATAAAATTATATACCACGTATCAACGATAATGATATAATTTCATGGTATAAATCATAGAAGTTAATAAATAATAAAAGAACATATTACATTAGAGTGTAATAGAAGACATTAAAGGGGTTAATAAACATAATCCTATAAAATAATTTCCATATTATTCATGTCTCACTTCCAAGACTATAATAGCGTAAAAATTACATTACCGAACTGGCTTCACTCCTCTTTCCAGACATGAATTACTGAACTAGGTTCATTTCCAATTCCAGTACTATATTTCTAGTGAGATACATATATTTACCCAATGCATTAGCGGGGGATATAAGCCACACCAATTACATAATAAAAACCCAACATATGTGTTCCAAAATAACATAAATCATTCATCATATAAGAAACTATGGAATGAAATGGGTTTCATTAAAATCATTTAATCATAACATAACCCATAGAAAGTTAAAGGGTTTCCCAAATACAATTATATAATACTGAAAAATAATCCATAAGAATAATAGGGATAATATCATTCTAAAATATCCCCATTAAAGCATAAGTTATCTTAATGAATGTTATTATTGATTGAAAATATTTTTTGATAGATCACATGAAAATAATTTGGGAGGAAAATATTCTTTATGTTGTGAAATCATTTTTTTCTTAAAATGAAATGAAATATTAAAATAAATAATTTTAATTGAAAATAAAATTGTAATATTATATCTGAATATTCAAGTAACTATGGATTATTGAAATAAAATAATTCATTTGTTCTATATATGTTAATAAAATATTCCTTATGTAATTTTTCTATAAAAGTCACAAAGTACCTCATTTGGAAAATGAAAAAAAATATTCCTTTCAAAACATTTTGTAAAACATAACACATGGGAATAAATGAAATTAAATATTATCAAAGAATAGATAAAAATTTTGGAATTTTTTTAGGAAACATGGGCATTAAAGAAAAACATTCTCAAGTAGATACTTAAGTATAAACAATCTCGAATAATAATGAGATTTGGAAATTAACCCTTACCTATGGTGTGATTTCCTTCGTACACATCCAAACCTTATATATATTGGTTTAAATAATGTAAATAATTTATAATAGATAAATATTTTTATTTATAATATTATATATTAACCTCTTACATCATCTTATCACACATTTCATAATAGTATTTCATAATTACCCTTCTCTCAGGTGTTAACTACTTCATTTTATTATGGATATTTTGTCGTATAGGTCATAGTTCTAATGATTAGGATATGGTTACATAATATATATATATTCATGTAGTGGTAATATATATAATATTTAATCATTGTATACATTTATTCAATTGTTATTGAATTGTGAACATGGAAGATGAATCACATCGCATCGTGGAAATGGTTTGTCATATGTACGCACGAGTGATAGTATCATTTCATTAATGGTGAAATGGTAAGAAAGTGGATGGTATATTAATGTAAAAGATCAATATAATGTTATAATTTTCATAATATATTATTACCTTTATTATACCCATCCAAATAATGTGGTGATGAAAAACAGGTTACACCACGATGTCGAGACAGAAAGCAATACAAATGTGCACACGATGATTTCAGTTTTCATAAGATGGATAAAATGAGAAATATGGTTGTTCAATAATCATAATAACATATCATAATATAGTATATACTGGATTATTTATATTATAATCAAAGAAACACATGAAAAGGAACTATAAGAAGATATAATATTGAATGAGTCGGTAAAGATAATTACATCTTATTTGGTGAAATCCACCAAATCTCCCATTAAGGACACTGGGGTTGATATTTTGAGAATTATAGAACCTATATAATGTTTCTATTGATGTTAATAAGATATCTTTTCAGGGTATGGTGGATATTTAATGCATAATGTAAGGCGAATAAGTGAGGGTGGAGGTTCCCTTATATATTTGTAGTGAGGAGAATATATTTCAAAAAATACTACTTTAAAATAAATCCAATCTCAATAAAAATACCTCCAAAATTAAATTTATTAAAATATAAGATTCAATAAGGTTGTAAAATAATAAAAAATATATTTTAGAAGAGTTTTGTAATTATTTTAAACCTTATCATTTTAATTAACCCTTGGCTTACATATTTTAATTTTAACAAAGGTAACAACTTTTTTCAATATAAAAATGTTGTAATTTTTACTTATTTTTTCTAAATAAGAATTTAAATGAACAATTTATAATATTTTAGTCCATATCAATTTTATTTTTTATTTTTAAGGATGTTTTCATATTTTTTATTAATTTAAGAGTATATTATTTTGATAAAATATCATTAGTATCAATTTTGACACTATTCATTACACGAAATTTCAAAAATATCAAGAAAAAAATTTAACTTCGTAAAAAATATTTTATTATATACCAAATAGAGAAATTTAATAAATTTATATATTTTATAGTATATATTTTCTGAAAATATATTTATTATCGAATTTTTAGTAACATTTATTTGATATTTCCATTTTTAATATAATTACTTCATCAATGTTGTATACGTGTTTAATATTCTTATTTTATTAAGAAAAATGAAAAAGAAAATTACATGATGAAGATAAAACATCAATATAATAGAATAATATTTATAAAATAGTATATCTTTTTGGTATCCTTACATTAAAAATGATATAGTATTTTAAACATGAGTTTTTAAATCATTAAATTTTCATTAGATAAAACAGTATAAATATCATAATCTCATCTAAGTGGAAAAAAAAGTCAGAAAATTAAATATCATAAAAATTAGTATATTATGTTAAATATTTACATTATAATTCGTTCATAATAACTTTGTTTCCCATGTGAACACATAAGCAATATTTAATAAAAATAATGTTATATTTTTTGTCGTTCTTGTGTTAAAATATTATATAAATCATTTTCATTTAAAAGTGTCCACTAAACATGTTATTCTAGATCATTTCGTGTTAAAGGGTTAATTATATTCATCCAATAAAATAGTTTCTTTTTTATTGTTATTTTACAGTCTTTATCATTTTATTTTTTTCCTAAATTGCCCAATTTACACATGACTGTGGTAACAAAATTTAACAAGGTTACTATTTATATTGGAAAAAAAATAAAAGGGTCATATTTGATAAATTTGGATGTTATGAATATAAATTATTTATAAATTTTTCAAAATTCAAAAAACACAGAAGTTTCGTTATATATATTATAATAAAAAATGTAATATTCCCTAAAAAATAGTTTTTTTTGAAATGCACATTTGAAATATAAAATATTTTTATAAATACTTTTGGGTATAAAAAACATTTAAGAACCTAATATTATATTTTATTATAAATTAAAATGAACTAATTAGAGTTTAAAACTATTAAAAACATAATTTGTAAAAATATTAAATGAAAATGATGGTTTCCATGAAAAATATGTATTTTCACATTTCCTTAAAAAATGAATGTTTTTAGAAAATTTAAAAAATAATTTTAAGATGATTGTGACATGATGAAATTAAATTTTTTTAAATAGATTTTATATAACATAAAAAACTAATATTCTGTTATAAAAAAAATTTAAGTAATTTTTGAAGAAAACATATTTTTTAAGAATAAGGTGATTTTAATAAAAATTGTATGATTATTTTCTATGAACATACAAATACATTCATATTGAATGAGTGTTTTCTTATTTAGTAAATTAGTTGTTAATATTTATTCCTACCAATTTAAAGATAAGGTTATAATAGTCATTTTATAATAATGGTCTCTCATATTTCATTTAAAATTTTAGTTTTATTCAACAAAATTCATTGAAGAATTAAAATTATTCAATGGGAATTATTTATTAAAATTATGGGGTGTTATAATAAATCATTAACTAAAGGTGGAGATAACCATAGAGGTGATACTTATTAAATATCTCATAATTTTGTAGTAATTTAATTATTTATTAGAGGAGTAGGTAAAAATTTTCCATCTCGACATGATGGGGTTAGCTATTATCTGCTATGGTCGGGACAACACACAATTTTGTGTCTTATCATTACAGGGGTTGGGGTAGAGGTGAAAATACTGCTAACACCAAGGGGTGGGTGAAACCCTAATTTTTCATTGAATTTGTTTTGATATATTCCTTCATAATTCAAAATTTCACATCAGAATGGGATGTGTACAATTTATTTTATATCTACATTGACTGAGGGGAGTCAATAATTAAGAAAAGATTAATTTTTGAAGAACATGATTTTACCAGATAGGATTCCAACATCACCTCTCTAGAATCTTTGTGTGGGATTATATAAATGTATTGTTCCCATATATTCCATCATTTCTTATCCCTGTGTTCCCAATGATTTAATTGGACTTATCCAAAATCATATCCAGATCTAGGACCTGAGACTAGGCATGTGATAACAATGTTGCAAGCTACCTTATTTAATGATATTTTGGTCATATAAGTAATGTTTTATATATATCTATATATTTTATTTAACCTATGATGTATATATTATTTTGGTTCTCTTTTATAAGTTTATGAAACAAATTTAACCCAATAAGGAATTATTGTAGGAAAAAATCATACGTCTTTCCCCATTTGGGATTTTCATCTATCATAAGGGAAACTAGATCAATATAGTGACACATCCCATCTGACACCATGAATTGATTAATGTATTCCTATAAGAAAAATTTTCTATATTTAATGTGAGGAAATTTATCCCATCAGATTCAATATAAATAAGGTATTCAATTCACTTCCAGTGTCTTTTGAGTTTCATATTGCGAAGTATAAATGAGAAAGAATATACCAAGTATTTTATCTTTAGTCAGTTACCTGCACATGAAACTAAATATTTATCCAACTTACCTAAGGTATTATTTAACCTGATATGACCATAATTGTATCTTCCTAAACATATTATTAATACAATAAATATAATTTCAATTTTATTTAAGTATATCTTAGATTTCATAACCTACGACAGACACTGATGATGCTATTTTTTCAAATTTTCCCATTGGATTCTATGATTAAAAAATGGATAAAGGTGAAGTTATTTGAATATATGAATTTATATTTTTCTTTCCCTCTCAATATATGTGAATATTTAGAACAACTGATAATGGTTAATACATTCATGTCGAGGAAATATATCATCTTGGTGAGGACCTTCATAATATAAACTATTGGAGGACCTCTACGGGCATTGATCTTGGATTCACCATCATGGGGATGTCCTAGATTTAAGTTTTCATGATCATTATTATAATGACCAATGTTAATTCCAACCATTTCATTTCCTTCATGATGTGTACATTTACATTGGCTAATAATTTCATAAAAGGGAGTCACTACATGATTGAAAACATTGAGAGGAAATACACGATTCCAATTAGGGGGAGTACCACCTTGAATAATTAATGATATTATACCCTAGAGAGGACCTCAAAAAATATTTTAGTTTTTTTATTAGGGTGTTACATTATAACATGGGTCTATCTTTTCAAGTAAAGGAAATATATAATGAGTTATTTTGGGAGGGAATATAGAGATTATTTGAATGAAATTATAAGGAGGACTCCCATAATGGTTTTATTCTTTCTCACAGAACATGAGATTTTTAAATCTATCCTAAATTTTTGATTCAATGATACCCCATGAATTTTATTAATTATGTTTTGGAACTACCCTTAGGTAAACCATCGAAATACACTGAAGATATTCAAGGATGTTTACTATAGAGGGGTGTAAATTATCCCATATGTTTCAGTATTTAACTACCCCTGGTGGGATCTCTTAGGTTCCTTTATTTAGGTGGACGGGGATGAATAATAATTAATAGATTCTGATGAAATTAGTGTTATGAATTAGTGATGATTTTTATAAATTTTACCTCATTTGAGACTCCTATGTCTTGGAAACTCACTATCCCTTGAAAATCCTCCTCCTGGTTTTTTGATTTTGTAAAGGTATGCCAAGGATACAATAATTTCTTCTATATTAAATTTCATTATTATTAATGTATGATGGTGATAGAAATTAGCATTATAGAAATGAAACTTCATCGGAAGCTCATGAATAGTCATCTAGATAAGGTAAACATCATCTTTTACCTCCCAATAATATGGAAGGTAGGTATTTACTCATTATGCAAATATTCTCCCAAAAATATTTAACATGGTGAATGGGAAGACCTATCTTCCATTAGACTACTTATGATGGGATAATGTATGACAGTTTATCTAATCACATATCTCATGGGTTTCCTCTAGATTTATAATTTATACATTATGTTTGTACTCTCAAACTAGAATTTTTCACCACAGAGCATTAGAGATGTTGGGTATTAGATAATTCTTTTCATGGGAATGAATCCATAATAGTCATATTGAAGTATGCATATATCTAGGGACGAATATATTTATAATGAACACATACTTAGGTTGTACTATTGTTTCGCCTTTCAAAGTCAAGGAATTAGATACGTGACAAATTGAAAATTGAGTATTACATTTGTATGAGAAGCTATAACTCTGGGGAGTTAACAAAAAAAAGGAAAATTCTAGTGAAAAATAAAAATTTAAAGTGAAGTTTCAATTCATATTATTCAAAAGTTAATTATTTTATGTCAGGTTCACAATTTCTAACATCCATATTCACATCAATGTTTAATTTGTGAATTTTTTCTAATTACAAATAAACATCAATGTGTATTGATAAATTTTTTAAAATGAATGTAAATATCATGAATATTAAAGGATAGATGGCCCAAGAAGAGTCTTATTTCATAGTTTGATACTTTCATTATGATTTAATATGTATTCATGTGATGTGCACCACCACCCCTTTCGCACGACCAGTCGTGCACCGGTGGCCACCCTTACTCTTTTGTGACCGACGGGCCGCGACCCTTATCCAGTAGCGCAGTTGCGCCACCATCGTTGTCATAGGTGGCCGGAGTGTCAACTACCGCTCCTTAGTCCCACAAGTTCCAATTTCTGGTGACGGTCCTCAAGTCACAGGGCACCCCCTAGTGGCCCGTTCTTAATTTTTTTGACTCCCACAGTCATCTTGGGACGTCTCCATCAATTTAAGACCACCAAAATCCACAAAGGATGTGAATGGGTTGGGTCTTGTTCGTATGTTCAGTACCCTCCGGTTTAGAATGGTAGCAAGTGACATAGTTGTTCTGGATTAAAGAAGAACGACATGAACATGGTAAGGGGTATCGAAACAACAATCCCTACCTTTATTTCTCATTGGAAGTGCCGGGATATGAAGTCGATGAAGACGATGAGGGTGCCAACAAATGTCGCTTCTGCAACACACTTCCGATGTTGGGCCCATACATCATCCATGCTCTTGATTCCGATGTATCTTCTTCATTGGAGAGGGAATTCTTTATTTGGAGTAAATGTTAGTCCATTGTTCTCCCAACACTCTCCTTTTCCAACAATTTCTATCCAATAAAATGGAGAACCAACCTATTAAAAAAATAATTCTATCATTTAATTAATGTTGGCACAATTAATGAATTGAAGATGGCACAATTAATTAATTGATGTTGTCACAATTAATTAATTAAAGTTTAACGGTTTTACAACATTAAGAGTGGTTTAGGTGGTCTCCACCACCATGAATTCAAAATGGGAGGTTTTCCAGCTCCTGTGGTCCCCACATCCATAATTCAAAAGGAGAGGCTTCAAAATAAAAAATTAAATGTTAATTATTTTATTTTTCTTCTTCCACAAAAAACTGAAAAACTAACTATTAGTTGGAGTAGATTACTCAATATGGGAGGGGTGAGTTGAGTTACTATAAAAATTTCTATAAAAAGTATTCATAAAATGACTTCCCCTTAAAGTTAAATAGAGTCTAGTTAATCAAAGTAATACGATTATAATGGTTTGACTGTTTAAATAAATTTTTAGAAGATTGATTATTTATCAGTAATTTTAATCGTTATTAATATTTCTTTTAAAACTATTTTACTAATACAAACCACTTATAACCTCTTTACAAGATTAACTATCAAAGTGAATTTAGTGATTTCTAAGTTATATTGAGAAGTAGTAAAATAGAGAAAGTTAAATTGAGTATCACACTGGATATGAAACAAGTGGTTCAGTCTCTATCTGAGACCCAATACACTCTACTTGGTGAGCACCTTCCACCAAGAAATTTATATAAATAAACATGGATCCTCACCCTGGATCGGGTTTAAACAACAATACACAAGACTGTCCTGGCTGCACAAGGACCACTTCCACAGTTCTTCATGGGTAGAAACTACCAGTCCACATAGGGACCTCTTCCACACATATCTGTGGGTAGAAAAAAGAATATAAAAAGGTTTGAGTAAGGATATATTGTATCCTTTAGTTTGATACAGGACATAGTGTGTGTTATTATACAGAAACACATAATATTTGAAATTAAATAAAATATACACAATAGATTAGAAAGATTTATAAAGGATTATAAATGCTTTGAGTGTTGGTATTTATAGCTCTGGACTTCCAAGATGCAGTAGATACAGAACTGAAGTCGTCTTTTTGAAAAACAGAGTGTCGTAAGTCAGATAGATCTGGCTTTTGTTCTTTATGATGTTTGATAGTGTGAATATGTTCTTGGGATTCTAGTTTGCTTCATGTGTTCTTCGGAAAAATTGATTTTTATAATCTAATTCTCTGAATATGTATTTTATTCTCATGTTCATGCCCACCAGCTTGTTCTTTGTGTCGGGCTACATGATTCTTTTTTGGGTCACATTACTCTTTTTTATTGGAGTGCATGTGTTGGGGCCGATAGGTTGCATGTATTCTGCACCTCATAACTTGTACTGTTTGATGATATGTCTACAAGGAACATTAACTATGTCAGTGCATTAAAGTAGTAAAATATGACTGTTATAGAATAAATTAAAATATGACAAAATATATTAGGAAATAGTGTCACGGTAAGTCTTGGAAATGGTGTCTCCTTCACATGATGTCTGGAATGGTCCCAGTGTCTCATAGTCACAGTGTCTCATGGACATGTTGTCTTGTTCATGGTGTCTTGTTCACGGTGTCTTGTAAATGGTGTCTTGTTCATGGTATCTTGTTTACGGTGTCTTTTTCAAGGTGTCATGTTCACAGTGTCTGGTTCATGGTGTCTTCTTCACGGTGTCAACTTCACGGTGTCTGAATGTTCACAGTGTCTGCTTCACAGTGTCTCCTTCATGGTGTCTACTTCACGGTGTCTACATCATGGTGTCTGCTTTAATTTTCCAGAAAGACGTAACCACTAGTTGAATCACAATGTATTAGACTTTTCAAGAAAACTGTATTCGGAATTCAGTAATGATGATCAAAGAATGGATTAGACTTAATCATTTGTCAAAGAAGATATTATAAAAGTAAATCAAGGATAGTATAAAGTAATTAAACTGAATGTATAGAAATTAAGATCTTTAATGGCTCTTCTTAAATCATGAGAATACATACACAATAATACACATGATATGATATAATTTATAGGATATAATGAGGTTGAATAGGATTTTTGATCATCAAAACATGATTAGTACATGAGGAATCCAACAATCTCCCCCCTTTTGATGATCACAAATCAAGTAGATTATGCTGTATGTTTGATTCAATTATATATATAGAAATAAATGTTTAACGTTTATAGATTTCTCCCCCTTTTGGGATTTTCAAAAGTATAGAATAAGAGAAGTCATGAAAAGTGTACATGTCATTAATGAAAATAAGTTCCATTACAAACAGAAAGTAGAAAAAATCAACGTCAATCCTATAAAAAAGGAGTAATCGCTGTTCTTCATCTGGGGATGACCTTCTCTTTACCTTTATCTGTAGTAGAAGAAGATTAAGCCATAAGAACTGAAGTGGAGGAAGAATAAGGGAGTGATATGGTTGATGGAGAAGGTAAAGGAAGGAATTCAGAAACAGATGGAGCCAGAGTAGGTGCAGTAGAGGATCGAGGCAGTTGTTGATCAAGGATCATAGCCAGATCTGACTCTGAGCGTAGCTGACAAACATAGTAGTGGAGGCTAGGGAAAAAGTGAAGGTAGGAAATCCAGGTCTTAGAGGTGCAGCCGCAGGAGCAATAATGGATTTTTTCTGGACATAAAGAAAGGGAATCAAGAGTTTGATAAAATCCACAATTATTTCTCCACCATACAACATGGATTTCTCAAAAGCATCCTTTTTCTCCATAAAATTTTCCATAAACAGAGTAAAATCTTTGAACTTTTGGACTTGGGTCTTGAAAGCTTGGGTAACAGGTGGAATCCTCAGATTTTCCACAAGTTACATGAAATTATTATTCATGTCAGTCTTGGAGAAGATTATGTTGAAGTAGAAGTCCACTTTCATTACAATCTATTGCTGAGCATCATTAGCAATTTTAGAATGGATTTGGACCAGGTCAAAAACTCAGTTACTATTCTTGATAACTGTAGAGAGAGAATATTTATTAAAGCCACTAAGCGTAGTCTGAAGATCTTATATGACCACTGTTCTGAGTAGGTTACTGTCTAAATAGGGATGATAGGATTGAAAATAGGCTTTAGAAGCATTGACCGCGGTGGCGAGAGATTTCAGTTGATTCATCACTTTATGAAGATATCTCGTATACTCATTAGTGAGTTTTTTTAAATTAACCACAAGCTCTAGAATTGAATTCACAATCTGTTTGTTCCTTTTGGTGAAATTTTTAGCTAAGGAAGCTATGAGTGGATGAATCTCAGAGACAAAATTCTGTGAGTTTTGGAGAACAACATGTTCTATAGAATGAGATAAAAGATCTGATCTCGAATGCATCTCTTTCTGCATGTCTTCAATCATACCTCCTAAGGTCATAAATTTATCACTAAGTAGTTTGTTATCGACTCTTACTTCCTAGATATCATGAAACATTTTACGTTTTATTTTCCAAATAACTTTATCTAGTAATAAACAGGCATATATCTCACTTATATGTGTTACAAAGAAGGTTGGGAATTCAGAACTTTTTCAACACCGTACAAAATGGTAGTGATGTGGCTCTATTTTTGCATCGTTTTTTCACATATTTTTACTTAATTTTTAATTATTTGATTAATTATTTAATCACTTTATTCTAAATAATTGTAATTTCTTATTTTTATAGTGAACTTTTTAATTAGTCAATTTTTATAATTAATAATGTATTTTTAGTCATCAAAACAATAATTTTAATCTTACTAAACTAATTTAATTTAATTATGTCTTATTTAGTTAGGTTAATTTAAATCTTCTTGACTTTTTAATAAGTTAATATCTATTTTAAACAATTATTTAATCAACTAAATACTATTTAATTAACTTATACATTATTTTAATATTTTATCTATTATTTTAGTTACATTATAATAGGTTAGAAATGTTAATTAATGTGTTTAGTCATCCTACTAATCATTTATGTAAATAATATGTGTTTTTAACGAAATTATGTAGTTAACTTTTTATTTTTAGGTATTCAATTTGTTAATTAATTAATTAATTAAGAGTTTTTAAACATTCATTATATTATTTTATGTATGCATATTGATTATTAATTCATTTTCTATTGGTTTTAGTCTACAGGTGGGGTATACTATAACTATCAGTAACCTACTGGGACACCGATACTCTTCATTTTCACTTGCTTCTACCCTGTAATTTTTTATATTGTTATTTTAATTTATGTCTTTTATCATGTTAGTTTATTAATCATTCAGTTCTTAACTTAAGTTTTGTCAATTAATAATCTTAGTTGTGGTTTTAATATTATGATGTTTAATAAAAATCATGTTTTAAATTTATGGTATTTAACATTCTTTTAAATAATTATTTTCTGTCTTTTTATTTAGTTTAACTAACATTTAATTCTAAGTTATTTTTAAGGTTACTGTTAGCTATTAATTTTATACTAGCAGTGACCTGACTATTTTAATTAAACTAAAAGTGACTCCTTATTTTTTGCATTACCAGTTAGATCCTTAAATTTATTCTGTATCGGTGACCTTGCACTACACTGCTTCCCATTGATTCTAAGCTAACAGTGACCCAACTCCTCACTGATTGTCGTCGGTCCTCTTTTTCTTTATTTTTACCTCTAACAGGGACCCCTTTATTTTTATTCTATTGGTAACTTTCAACTGTGCTATCAGTGACCTGTCACTAACGGTGGGATTATTTTTTATACCTTTCAGTGAAACTTTATTATCAGTATCAGCAGCGTGTCTATTTTATTTAAAAAATCAGCAAATTTTTATTTTTATGCTTAACGGTAGCCTATAATTTTATTCCATCAATGACCTATTCAGCTGCTCTTATTTTATTTTCTAATGGTAACATGTGCTATTTAATTGTACCAGTGACTCTCTCATTTTTATTTTTTTAACGGTAATATGTTTTATTTAACCTCTATGCCAGTTCTCCATTTTGTTTTCATTTCTAATGGTGACTCGCATCTTCCCTTTCTAACGGTGAGTCTATCCTCACATTTCCTCTTACCTCACCGTTACCCAATTTTCCTCAACCTCACCGTTATTTTTTTTCTCAACAATGGATGACAACTCCACCCTCACTACTTTAGCAACCCCACTGATAGATCCTTTTCCCCTTCCTTCTACTCATGATTTCCTCTACCGCAACACACAAACATAGCTGCAAAATAAAACACAAAACAAATTATAAATTAGATTTGAAACTTTGTATCTCGCTATGAAACCAGACCAGAATCAGGCTCGAATAAAACTAAAAAATGAGGAAATTTATATTCATTTGTAGATATAGTGTCGATTTCGCCTCCACTCAGATCATTTTTTCTACGAGTTTCTGTGATGCACCGCCACTGATTGAAGCCAACCATTTACACAATTTTGGGAAGTAGATATGTTGTTTTGAAGCCGCCGCTGGACCCGTTCACCGCCGCTACTAGATTAGAGATTTCACCTATCCATTTATGCGGCCTTATGTCCAGCTAAGGAGAGATGCTACGCTGGAGTGAAGGAGACTGCCGCACCTGCTGGTATGACCACGCCACGCTGGAAGCCGAAGTAGAAGTTTCTGATGTCCACTGATGCGAGGAGCTGAAGCCACTACCGGTACCATTGGAGCTGAGGAGCCAGGATATTGCACCGTTTCTATAGTGAAGTAGTTTCACACCGCACCGGTGCTGATAGAGGTTGTCCTTCTGCGTTGGAGCCAATGGAACCTGCCCCGCCGCTGCTCTGCGGGAAGAAGCAGAGCCACAAACCCTCCCCCTTGCTAGGTTGATTTGTTGGAGGAAGAATTTAAAAATAATAAAAGTAATATGAAACAAAAAAGTTAAATATGTAAAGTTAAATAAAAATTTAACTTTAATAAAATAAAAGAATATAATAGAATTTGAAAAAGAAGTTATGAATTAAAACAATTATAATGTTAATAAACAAATAAATTATAAATTAAAATAAAAAACTAAATTAATAAAAAAATTTAATAAAAATTTAATATATTTTTAATAGTATAAATGTATAATTAATAATAATTATAAATAAACTATCAAATAAACTTATTAATTTAAAAATATTTAGAACATAATTATTAATTATAATTATTAAATTAAAATAAACTAATTAATAAATTATTCTAACAATTTATCAAATAGAATTTATAATAATAATAAAATTATTAAATAAAAATAATTAATACAATCTAAATTATTAAATTTTTAGTTACATAATTACTTATGATGTTAAATTTCAGTAATTTTGGAAGAAATGATAAACTAGAAAATTTACTATTTATATTTATTAACTTAATTAAATTAAAAACATTTTAATGAAATTATTTTTTACCAAAGTAATATTAAGTGAATAATTTTGTAAATAATATAAAATTAAATAATAATTATCAATTAAGATATTTATTGATTAAATATTGTTAACTATTAATGATTAATATAACTCGTAATTTAAAAAAGTAACTATTTTTCATCATTTTCTTTCTCATTTATTTACTTTTCTATTCTCCTGGCGCAGGTTCATTCAAGAGATGTGTATACGTCTATATACATATAACTAACTTAACAAATGTTAGTTATGAGGGAAAAACTAGTGTGACGTGCCAGTCGCGAACATACACACCTGTGCGGTGCAATAGTTAAAGATGAATTCATGTTAGTGAAGAGATCATGTGGCATGTAGTAGAAGAGAGTGTCTACTTTAAGCAGAGGAAGTAGTATAATAGGGGTGGATGGGATGACATTCTGTATCTTTTTTGGAGACAATCAAGAGCAGTGAGGAGGATCCGAAGCATTGTAGTCCTGGAGTGGAAGGAGCAGAGGAGGAGAGCATCTTCGAGGAGTTCTTTCACCCTTTTGTTTTAACTCTTATACTTTGTTTCTTTGAAATGTTTTCCATTACTATAGTGATATTGAAAAATATATTATTTATCTAAATTTCTAGTTTGGGGAGAGTTCTTGTTCTACTGGTGATCATTCTCATCTTTTTCATTAAACATTTCTTCTGTGATTAGAATGGATTGGCGAGATCGATTATAATTACACATTTCTGCGTCATACTACAAACACTGAATTTTTCAAAACTATGTAATCATTCGGAATGATTGATTATGGATTCATCTTTTAAGTAATAAAATCATAATTAAAACATCAGTACTTATGGAGAGCTTGTTCGGCTGTCCTTTTAAATCAACTTTCTGAAGATGTACATCTTTGGAGTGGAAAACTCTAAGTTGTACAATTTTCGTGACTTACCTCCTGGAGAGGGAATAAAGTCGCCTATTTGTAGTGGTACAATGCAGTACTATTACATGAATTGGTGAATCAATTTAAACTAGTAGAATAGAGTAATCCCCGAGCATTATTTTCTATTTGTCTTTTATTAGCATTTTATTTTCTTTGTTACATCTTCTTTTCAGTTGTTCTCTGTTTCAGTATAGGTTAAAACAATTTTACAAGAGATGTGTGGTTTTAATATACAGTTTATAAAAACAAAAAAACATTAAAATATAATAAAATATTAAGTAAATCTAACTCACTACTAACAACAGTGAGGGTTTTGATGTAGATTTAGTATAGTTGTGGTTACAAATAGCCTTCCCTATGGGTTCGACCCTGCTTGCCACATATACAGTAGGTAGTAGGAATATAAATTTAAAACATTGACCAGCTTCAACGAAAGTACAATCCATGTTTTTGGCACTATTTCTAGGGAAGGCACAAGACATTTTATTACAAAAAACACATATTAAAAAAACATTTAAAAAAACAAAAAATTTGGAAAATTGTAAAAAAAAACTATTGTTATCACTGTTATTGTTTAAAGATATTCTCAAAAATATTTCATGAGCTCTAGCTATACTATTAAAAGTTTAGAGCCTTTGAATCCTGAATTGAATAATCATCTTACCACTCTTAAGAAAAACAAAAACAAATCAGAAATGGAAAATAGTGTTTCCGCACCCCAAGACTATGAAAACCATCCGAAAATCATAGAAAATTGGAGACCTCAAATGGGGGAGTTTCAAATTCCCCATGTGTCTAGTAACCCATATTCAATTAGGCTTAGTCTTAGAGCTCGAAACTATGAGCTGAAAAAATCTCATATTTCATTGCTGCCTACATTCAATGGGCTCCGTAATGAGGACTCTTTAGCCTTCATTAGATATTTCTACAACACTCTGTAAAAACTTCCTTTATTAGGACTCACTAAAAATGAGCTAAGGATGAGAGTTTTTCCCTTTTTCCTTAAATGGAATGCTAATAATTGGTTTTTATGTTTAGATGAAAACATTTCTGAGAATTGGGATCAAGTTTACAACTCATTCATTATGATATTTTATCCCCAAAGATTAAAAGGATAACTCAGAACTAAGATCACTAGTTTTTACCTAGAGGAAGGAGACGCTTTTCATGAAGATTGGGATAGATTTAGGGACCTTCTTAGGCAGTGTCCTCATCATCAACTCCCATCTCATCTCATCATGGAGACCTTCTATGATGGGTTGTCCTCCTCTGGTCAGAATTTAGTGGATAAAGCTGCTGGGGGTAGTTACAATGATAAACAGATGATGAGTTGTGGATTTTTTTAACAATCTAGCCCTTAATTCTCATCATAAAAATTCATGAAGAAAAGGAGTTAATATGAGTGTTAACACTGGTTTAATGAATGAAACTTAAGCTGAACTAGCTGAAATGACCAACCAACATCAAACATTAATGAACTAGAATTCGAAACAAACTGTAAACCAAATTGAAAATCAGAATTAGTACCAGTCAGTAGGGAAATAGTGCACTCATTGTGGTATGTTTGGGCACTATGATTTATTTTTCATAATGCTGATTTAACTGCCCAACAACCTGAAACCTTAATCTTTGTTAATTATGGTACTCGGATGTCTCAAAAAGAATATCCATTATCAAACAATTACAATCAAGGCTATAGGAACCATCCAAATCTATCATGGAAGGATCAAGGAATTATTAAGCAACCAACTGCACCTAATTATCAGAACAAACCAATACCGAACTTTCAAAACAACAAAGGGGGGAGTTTTCAAACACTCAAGGAAAAATGATAATCAAATGTCTTATAAACTGGATCAAATCTCGAATAAAATTAATTCACAAGAGGAAAAGTACATGACTCAATTTAATAAAAATCAATATCAATATCAGTCAGAAAAAAATGAAAAAAGATGTGAGAATACAAAATATGGAAACACAGCTAGGCCAATTGGCTAGATATTTGACTTCTAGGGATAATGGTAGGTTGCCAAGTACAAATGAACTTATCCCTTGAGAGAATATCATGGATTTTGTAAGTAGGAGTGGGATGAATAATCAGGAAATTTTTAAAAAATGTAGAAACTTCCCAAAATGAGAAACTTCTTCAATCCAGAAATAAAAATATGCTTTGCAAACATGCTGGAAATTAACAAAAAAGTCTTAAATATGATCAAAATTTGACTTATCCACCTGAAACGCAAGCTGAAACTTATTATAAAAATAAATATAATAAAGGTAAATAAAAAGTTGAGGAACATGTGAAGGATATTCCTACAGTCCTTAAAATTGTTTCCCCACCCATCCCTTTCCCTAGAAAGCTGAAACCTCAAAGTAACAACAGGGCTGAACTTCTTCAGTTCCTTGGCCTCCTTTCTAATCATTAGGTAAACATTCATTTCATTAAAGCTTTAATTCAAATCCCATATTATCTGAAATCTCATAAAAAAATTGTTTCAAACAAAAAGACCATGGATGAATTTGCTACTTAAAGCCTCACTGAAGAGTGCAGTGCTATACATCAAAAGAAAATCCCTCCTAAACTGAAATACCCTACTAGTTTTATCATACCATGAACATTAGGAAACTCTAATCAACTCAATTGTTTGTGTGATTTAGGTTCTATAATTAATCTGATCCCATACTAACTATTTCAATAGTTGAGGTTGGGTGACCTTCAACCCACCACAGTCATACTATAGTTAGCTGATCGATCTTTCCTTCATCATGTGGGTCGGGTAGATGATTTGTTAGATGTGGTTGGGAAACTGTTTTTACCTACTGACTTTCTTGTCTTAGATATAGAATGTGATCAAGAGGTGCCCATAATTTTGGGTAGCCCCTTCTTGGCCACAAGTGGTGCTGTCATTGATGTCTCTAAAGGTCAAATTATTTTTAAAATTGGAGAACAACAATAGGAGTTCATTGTGTTTAAAAATGTTGAATGATCAACTTTTTCTAAAAACTATTCAATTCTAGAGTCCTTAGAAAGTGAGAACTCAACTGAAAATATTGAAAAGTCTGAAAATAAATCCTTTATTAATGAAAAAATTTGTGAAGTTGAAAATCATGTTGAATCTGTTTTAGAAGTTAAAGATTCTGCTCAGACTCCAAAACTGGATGATTTTTCAGAACTGGAAAATTGTCCAATTTCTGCTCTAGAAGGGTCCTCTATTTCTAAACTTATGAGATTTTGGAGTGAATTTGAGGGTGTTTATGTTAAAGCCAAACTTTCGGAGCACTTTTATGGTATTGATGTAGAACATATAAGACAATTAGATGATTCTTCATTGATTAACCTACTGAAATATGATTTGAAAAATCTGGGCAGCATACTGCCCACACTAGACAGTGACACTATTACGTCTAATTCTAAACATGAAATTGAATATATTTAATATTGTAATACCCCTTACAAGAAATATTTTGAATATCATTGACCTCCGAAGCCTAAGAGTCTTCCTTATAGTGTAGAACCACCTGATTTTGAACTAAATCCCATTCATGCTCATCTTAAATATTCATTTCTGGGTGAGAACTCCACATTGCCTATAATAATTTCTATTGAACTCAATAGAAACCAGAAGTAAAGACTGTTGAATGTTTTGGAGAAGTTTAAATATGCCATAGGCTAGACAATAGCTGATATCAAGGGTATTGGTCCCTCATTTTGTATGTCTAAGATTCCTATATATGGATCCTGACCATAAGACTAGGGTGGAGTATCAAAGAAGGTTAAATATTAACATGAAAGAAGTTATAAGAGAGGAATTGATCAAATTTCTAGACACTGGAATGAATTATCCCATTTTTGATAGTTCTTAGGTCAGCCCTGTCCAGGTTGTCCCAAACATGGGAGGTTTTACTGTAGTAAAAATAAAAAAATGAATAGGGACAAGTTAGGAAACCCACAAAATGGAGAGTCTGTATTAATTATAGGAAGCTAAATTCAGCAACTAGGAAATACCATTTTCCAATGCCGTTTTTGGATCAAATTTTTGAGAGCCTTACTGGAAATGAATTCTTATGTTTTCTAGATGGGTATTATGGTTACATCTAGACTCTAGTTGATCCAGATGATCAGGAAAATACCACTTTCACATTCCCCATTGGAAAATTTACCTACAGGAGGATGCCCTTTGGGTTGTGTGGAGATCCAACCACTTTTCAGAGGTATTTGATGGGTATCTTTTCATATATGACTGAGAGAATCATTGAGGATTTTATGGATGACTTTTCCATTTTGTCTAGTTCTTTTGATACATAGCTTGAAAATCCTGAATTAGTCTTGCAGAGATGCATTGAAACCTACCTTGTTCTTGATTGGTAGAAATGTCAATTCATGGTTACAAAAGGTATAGTACATGGTCATAAGGTTTCTAAAAGTGGTCTAGAAGTTGATACTACTATGATAGATGTTATTCAAAAACTGCAACCTCCTGTTAATGTTAAAGGTGTTAGAGGTTTCCTTGGGCATGCCAGTTTCTACCAGAGATACATAAAATATTTTTAAAAAATAACTAAGGCCTTGTGTTCTTTGATGGTCCAGGATTCACCTTTCAATTTTGATGAAAACTATTTGAAATTATTTAATCTTCTTAAATAGAAACTCAATACATCACATATCATTACTACACCTGATTGGAAACTACCTTTTGAGCTTATGTGTGATACTAGTGACATGGCTGTAGATGATGTCCTTGGACATTGAAAATATAGGAAGTTACATTTGGTGTATTATGCTAGTATGATACTAGAGAATTCCCAAAATAATTATACCACTAATGAAAAAGAATTTTTAGTTGTTGTGTTTGCTCTAGAAAAGTTTAGGCAGTATTTGTTAGTTTCCAAATTCATCATTTTCACTGATAATTCACATTTAAAATACTTTCTATCTAAGAGGGAAACTAAAACTAGGATGATTAGATGGATTTTATTACTACAAGAGTTTGATTTAGAGATTAGGGATAAGTATGGAGCTGAAAATTTAGTTGTTAGTCACCTTTTTAGGCTTCCTCTTACTCAATTTAAATATGAAAGTCCTAGGAATATTAACTCTTCATTTCCTGATGAAAACATTCTCACTATATCAATTTGGTAATCTTCCTGGTTTCCAGATTTTTCTAACTTCCATGCAGTATGTTTATCTCCCAAAAATATATATAATAATCAATGAATGAAATTCATTTCTGAGCATAAGTACTACCTTTGGGATGATCCATTGCTATTTTCGATGTGTGCTGATAATATTCTTAGATGGTGTGTGCTTGAGGAAGAGACGATGCATGTTTTATAAAGTTGTCATTCATCACCTTAGGGAGGTCACCATGGTGGTGAGAGAACTACTCAAAAATTCTTGCAACATAGTTTGTATTGGACTTCACTTTCTAAGGATTCTAGGAGCTTTTTGGTTGGCTGTGATAAGTGCTAGAGGCCAGGTAATGTGGGAAGGAAGCAGGAGTTACCCCAAAATGGAATTATGGAAGTAGAAATTTTTGATGTCTGGGGTTTAGATTTCATGGGTCCATTTCCATCATCTCATGGTAATGAGTATATACTTGTTGTTGTTGAATATGCTTCAAAATGGGTTGAGGCAGTGGCACTACCCAACAATCAAGCCAATTATGTAATAGAATTTGTTATGAAGAATATATTTATAAGATTTGGAGTCCCAAGAGCTTTTATCACTGATAATGGGAAACAATTTAAGAATTAAAAATGTAAATCTTTGATGGAAAAATATGGTTGTGTTCATAAAACTGGTACTCCTTATCATCCACAGTCCATTGGACAGGTGGTCATTTCAAATAGGGAACTAAAAAAAATTCTTGATAAAAATGTGTTGAATTCTAGGAAAGACTAGTTTCTTAAACTTGATGAAGCTTTATGGGCATATAGAACTTCTTTTAAGACCCCAATAGGTATGTCTCCTTAGAGGCTGTTGTTTGGGAAATGATGTCATTTACCTATGGAGTTTCAACATAAGTCATATTGGGAAGTTGATGCTCTAAACATTGATTTTATGAATGCTGGTGAGAGGAGAATACTTGAGCTGAGTTAACTTGATGAGATTAGGAAAGAGAGTTATTATAATTCAAGGATTTATAAATAAAGTACTAAAATATTACATGATTCTATCATTCAAAACAAATAGTTCAAACATGGATAGAAGGTCCATCTTTTTTAAATCTAGACTCAAACTCTCTCCTGGAAAGATGATGCCCATGTGGTCTGGACCTTTTATTGTAGTGAGAGTTTTGAATAATTGAGCTTTGGAAATTATTGGTGATGAAAATAAACCCATTCTGGTTAATGTTCAAAGAGTGAAACTACATTTTGAGGGGAAACCAAAGGGCTTGGCGGCCTTGACTGTTCTTCAAAGTTGATCCTAAATAAATTATGGATGGAGTCTTTAAACTTAGCGCTGCATGGGAGGAAACCCATTGTTTTTCTTTGGTTTTTAATAAAAATTGTAATTAAATAAAGTATAACTGAAGAATTTATATTTAGTGCTTCTTGGGTGTCAACCCATGTTCTTTTATTTTTGTTTACTATTTTCTTTGTTCTTGTTTTACTCTGAATAAAGTGATTCCATTTTGGTTTCTATATGCATTGCCTATACTGATCAATTTTGTGTGGTTTACATACTCTGTGTTTCTAGGATGATGTTGTTGTGTCATTTAAAGAGTGTAATTCCTTTGCTAAAGGAGTAATAAAAAACCTTGTCTGGGAAGTATCTTACTGTTATTGTTTGTTTCATTTTTCTGCTCCTTAATGCTTTAGAAAAAAATCCACTGCATGTTTTTCTTTCTTGGAAAATTATGCATGTATTGAAAAATTATGCTACATATTTTCTGAAATTTTGATGCATATTTTGTATATTAAAAAACTGTTGCTGCATGTCACTAAGTTGAATTAAAAAATCTACATGTACATCACTGCTGGAAACTGAATTGAAATTTTATTAAAATCTTTTCACTACTTGAACATAAGGGTGGGGGGGATACATGTAGGTTGAAAATTTGTTTCATCAGATCTGTTTGTATTTATGGGGTGTTTGGCATGCCTTTGATTACTTAACTGAAAATCCAGTTGGACCCAATATTTGAAATGCTTTAACTCTTTTCATTGTGTACCCACAAGTTACATGTTATTTCTAGTACTTTAATGGAACAACTTTATCCTTGGATTTGAATGATAATACATTTGCTTTCTTGTGAATCTGGTGTAAATTATTTTTGTGTGGAAAACAATATCTTTGAACTTCATTGAGACCCTTTATACATGATATCAATCTACTTAATTAAAAATATGTTTCGAACCTTAATTTATAAATTTTTATTCTCCATATTTAGAAGTTATCTTTGGGGAAAAAGATGGGTTTTAAGTGTGGGGGAGGGGGTCAATTCATGACTATGATTAACTGTGATTAATTAAAAGCCCATCAAGTCCCACTTCAAATCATATTTCTTGTAAAAAATGTTTAAATGTTTTCAAAATTCATGCGCAATTTTAAGATTTACACTGTACTCAATTGGGTCATTCCTTATGAGAAGTTCCTTAATGGTAGTTATTAACTACTCTAAAACTGAAATTAATGATAATGGATGATTACTGAGTGATCTTACTGAGTGATTTGATAGACATATTGGTTTAAGAACTATCTTTGAAAGGGATATGTGTACCCTTTTTAATGGATTTATAGTCGTAACCCTTATAACTAAAAGTTTTAATCTGATTCAAGGGGCCTCATTAATTTTCTTTTAATTATTAAAATTAATTCCTTTAATGAGACAATGTAAATGATTTTTGATATAAATATTCTGGAACTGGAGTAATTTGGGCATCTCGGATCCCACGATGAGTCTCTAAGACCCTAGATGCTGGGTGCGTTTCTATTTACTATAAGCCCTCTGTTCACTTTGAATAAATGCATTTCATAGTGCATTGCACAATGAAACATGGCTTGGGAAAAATAAAATAAATTGTCTAGGTTCAAAAATGAGGTCATTAAGGTGAGGGTAATGATGAACGCCAAATGAATAATGGATCAATTGTTTTATATGGGAGTCATTTAGGTTGAATCATTGAGGTGATTCACAAAAAAATAAATTATTATTTGAACCTAGGTGAAAAAGTTAAAGTACATGGTTCATTAGTTAATATCTGAATTCCATCGATATTTTACCTCATGTAACTCTTGAAATTAGATTATGAGATTTAATTGAAGTAAGTCATTAAGTTATATCACATGAGACGCATGAAATCTTCATTGATTGATGGTCTTTACGTTCATAATTACCCATGAGTATTGGTTATATGCAAGATTGATATGATTAATTTATTTTCATAGAGCCTACTGTTATGTATTGTCCTCTGTTTTGAGTACTGGAAATGTTACATTTTGAGGAAAATCATAAATATATTTTACTATTTTTGAACTAAAATAAAACATGAGATTCTTTGAGGACAAACAACGCTTTAGTGTAGGGGAATTTTATGTGGCTCTATTTTTGCATAGTTTTCCACATATTTTTACTTAATTTTTAATTATTTTATTAATTATTTAATCACTTTATACTAAATAATTTTACTTTTGTATTTTAATAGTGAACTTGGTCAATTAATCAATTTTTATAATTAATTATGTATTTATAGGCATCAAAATAATAATTTTAATCTTACTAAACTAATTTACATTAATTGTCTCTTATTTAGTTTGGTTAATTTAAATCTTCTTGACTTTTAAATTAGATAATATCTATTTTAAAAAATTATTTCATCAATGTAATCCTATTTAATTAACTTAGACTTTATTTTAATATTTTATCTATTATTTTCGTTACATTAGAATAGGATAGAAATTTTAATTAATGTGTTTAGTCACCCTGCTAATAATTTATATAAAAAAAAGTGTTTTTTACTAAAATATGTTGTTCACTTTTTAATTTTATGTATTCAATTAGTTAGTTAATAAATTAATTAAGAGTTTTTTAAAATTAATTAAATTTTTTTATATATGTAGTTTGATTATTAATTCATTTTCTATTGGTTTTAGTCTACCGGTGAGGTAGACTATAACTATCGGCAACCTACTGGGTCACCGATACTCTACATTTTCACTTTCTACTACACTGTAATTATTTATATTGTTATTTTAATTTAAGCCTTTTAGCATGTTAGTTAATTAATCATTCAGTTCTAAACAGAAGTGTTGTCAGTTAATAATCTTAGTTTTTTTTAATATTTTGAAGTTTTATAAAAATCTTGTTTTAAATTTATGGTATTTGACATTCTATTAATTAATTATTTTTTGTCTTTTTATTTAGTTCACTTTACATTTAATTTTATGATATTTTTTAGGTTACCATTAGCTCTTAATTTTATACTAGCGGTGACTTGTCTATTTTAATTAAACTATTAGCGACTCTTTTTATTTTTTGAGTTACCAGTAAGATCCTTAATTTTATTTTGTATCGGTGACCTTGCACTGCACTGATTCCCTTTGATTTTAAGCTAACATTGACCCATCTCCTCACTGATTATCGTCGGTCCACTTTTTCTTTATTTTTAGTGCTAACATTTTCCCCTTTATTTTCATTCTCTGTGTTACTTTCAACTGTGATATCGGTGACCTTTCACCATCGGTGAGATTAATTTTTATACCTTTCTGTGACAATTTATTACCATTATCAGCAGCATGTCCATTTTATTTAAACTATCAGTAACTTTTTATTTTTATACTTAACGGTAGCCGATAATATTATTCTCTCAGTGACCTATTCCGATACTCTTATTTTATTTTCTAATGGTAACCTATGCTATTGAATTGTACTGGTGACTCTCATTTTTAATTTTTTTTGGTAATATGTTTTATTTAAGCTCTACGTCGGTTCTCCCTTTTGTTTTCATTTCTAACTGTGACCTGTAGCTTCCCTTTCTAACTGTGAGTCTATCCTCACCATTCCTCTTTGCTCACCATTACTCAATATTCATCAACCTCACCGTTATTTGTTTTCTCACCGGTGGAGGACAACTCCACTCTCACTACTTTAGCAACCTCACTGATATCTCCTTTTCCCCTTCATTCCACTCATTGTTTCCATTGCCGCAACACACAAACACATCAGCAAAATCAAAAACAAACCAAATTCTATCTTAGATTTGAAACTTCTTATCTCTCTATTAAACCAGACCAGAATCAGGCTCGAATAAAATCAAAAAATGTGGAAATTTAAATTCTTTTGAAAATGTAGGGTCGATTTCACCTCCACTCAGATCATTGTTTCTATGAGCTTCTGTGATGCACTTCCACCGAATGAATCCGACCATTTCAGAAATTTTGGGAAGAATATATTTTGTTTCGAAGCCGTCACTGGACCCCTTCGCCGCTACTACTCAATTAGAGGATACTTCGCCTGTACATTTCCGCGGCCTTATGTCTTGATAAGGAGATACACTGTGCTGGAGTGAAGGAGACTTCCCCACCTACTGGTAGTGTCGCACCGCACTGGAAGCCGAAGAAGGAGTCGCTACTGTCTGCCGCTGCGAGGAGCTGAAGCCAATACTGGTACCATTAGAGCCGAGGAGCCGAGATGTTGCACCGTTGCTGGAGTGAAGTAGTGCTGCACCACACTGGTGCTAATGCATGCTTCTGTGCTGCGTTGGAGCCAATGGAACCTACCACGTCGCTGCTCTGCGGGAAGATACAGTGCCACAAACCCTCCCCCTTGCTGTGCCGATTTGGGGGAGGAAGAAGTTCGAAAATAATAAAAGTAATATAAAAAATAGTAAAATAAGTATTGTTACAGTAATGTTAACATTAACAAATTAAAATAATATAATAGAATTTGAAAAAAAGTTATGAGTTAAAACAATTATAATGTTAATAAATAGATAAATTATAAATTTAAATACAAAACTAAATTAATAATAAATGTTAATAATAAATTAATATACTATTAATATTATAAATTTATAATTAATAATAATTATTAATAAACTATAAAATATACTTATTAATTTAAAAATATTTAAAACATAAGAATTAATTCTAATTATTAAATTAAAATAAACTAATTAATAAATTAATCTAACAATTTATTAAATAGTAAATATAATAATAATAAAATTTTTAAATAAAAATAATTAATACAATCTAAATTATTAAATTTTTAATTACTTATTTACTAATGATGTTAAATTTCAATAATTTAGTTAAAAATGATAAACTAGAAAATTTACTATATATATTTATTAACTTAATTAAATTAATAACTTTTTAATAAACTTATGTTTTACTATAGTAATATTAAGTGAATAATTTTATTAATAATAGAAAATAAAATAATAATTATCAATTAAGATATTTATTGATTAACATTAGATAAATATTAATGAGTAATATAACTTTTAACTTAAAAAAGTAACTATTTTTCATTATTTGCATTCTTGTTTTTTTACTTTTCTATTCTATCGGTGCAGGTTCATTTAGGAGACTTGTATACGTCTAAATATATATATTTAACTTAATGAAAGTTAGTTACGATGGAAGAACTAGCACTAAGTGCTAGTCGCGAACCCACACACACACGTGTGCGGTGCAATAGTTAAAGATGAATTCTAGTCGCTGAAGAGTTCCGGTGACATACAGTAGAAGACTATGGCTACTTTAAGAAGAGAAAGCAGTAGAATAGGGGGGATGGGACGACATTCATTCACTTTATTAGAGAATATCAGGATCATTGGGGAGGATCCAGAGCATTGTAGTCCTGGAGTCGAAGGAGTAGAGGAGCAAAGCATCTTTGAGGAGTTCTTTCACTCTTTTGTTTTAAATATTATACTCTGTTTCTTGGAAATTTTTTCCATTACTATAGTGATAGAGAAAAATATATTAGTTAGCTAAATTTATAGTTTAGAGAGATTTCTTGTTCTACTGGTGATCATTCTCATCCTTTTCATTAAACAATTATTCTGTGATTAGAATTTTTCGGCAAGATCGATTCTAATTACACATTTCTGCTTCATACTACAAACACTGAATTTTTCAAAACATTTTAATCATTTGGTGAGTTAGATTACGGATTCATCTTTTATGTAATAAACTCATAATGAAAACATCAGTACTTATGGAGAGTTTTTAATGTTGTCCTTTTAAATCAAACGTCTGAAGTTGTACTTCTTTGGAGTGGCGAACTCTGAGTTGTACAATTTCCACGACTTAACTCCTAGTGAGGGAAGAACGTCAAATATTTGTAGTGGTAGAATGTAGTACTATTACATTATTAGGAGAAAAAATTTAAACTAGTATACTAGAGTAATCCCTGAGCATTATTTTCAATTTTTCTTTTATCTGTATTTTATTTTCATTGTTACATCTTATTTTTATCTGTTCTCTGTTTTAGTATAGGTTAGAACAATTTGGCAAGAGATGTGTGGTTTTACATTTTAGTTTATAAAAGAATAAAATAAATATTAAAAGATAACAAAATATTAAATAAGTCTAACTCACTTCTGACAAAAGTGAGGGTTTTGATGTTGTTTTAGTAAGGTTGTGGTTAAAATAGCCTTCCATGTGGGTTCGACCCTACTTTCCACATATACAGTAGGTAGTAGGAATATAAATTTTATACATTGACTGGCTTGAATGGTAGTATAGGTCAGGTAGCACCAAATTCATTTAGATAATCCTTACAGACCTAGGACGATTGGTCTGATTAAGGTTCAAAAACAGGTATTGATACAGTTTCAGGTTCTTTGTAGGGGCTACATTAGAGATCAATTTCAATGGGAAGTAAGAGGAATGGTCAAGGCCTTTTGCTGAGACTTTCTAAGAGCCATACACATCATAGAAACTAGGGACCTTATATCTAGTGTCTACAGGACATGGAACTATCGGGTTTGGTTCTCTAGTGGATTCCAAAACTGATAGGTTTACGATCTTGATCTAATTACACAAACTCATCTCGTAGTTCTTCTCTCATTTCTTGCCAAGTCAGCTTAAAATCCAACTCCATCCTTTCCTTAGTCGAAAGGATTATCTTAGGAATGGATTGTTCCACTGGGAGTTCCTCATGGTCAGATCCTTTCATAACAGGTAGATCTTCCACTATATGTTCTTCCATGACATTATTTTCGATTTCTTTGACAACAGATCCTTGCATAACAGGATTATATTGAGTATTTTCTTCCTCAACAGAAATAGTTTCTCTAGGAGTAACAACATATTCTTCTTCAGAAGAAGAAGAATACTCAACATCCTCATTTGGTTCCAAACCAGGTTCAGAAATATCTCTTGGTCTTCAGGGATGTTCCACAAGATTGAATGTTTTCATAAAATCTACCATTGTCTTCTCCGCATGTATTTTACCTAGGGTTACAATTTATCTTCATCCTCTTGATAGTGAATTTTGAAAGGTAGTACTCATGATCCATTATAACTTCTTCATTTGGTCCAAACATACCTTTGGAATGGATCATGGTTGAGATAATCTGAGAGTAAAATAGGGAGGTTGACTTGGATTTGGCTTTAATTATTTCACAAAAGTGGTGAATGATATACTTTCAAAGGTTCATATTATGTCCATTTTTCATAAGGTGGATCAGAAACACATCCTCATATTTGAAAATAGAAAAATCACCTTTTCTAGGGCTAACCAGATTCTGAATAAACTATAACCGATGTCTTGATTCTCCATCTAGTTCAGCAGCAATGGATCTCCTCTTGGTTCCATTTATAGTTAAGGTGTTTATAGCGTCTTCCAGATCAAAGAATTATATTGAAGGTGGAGGTCATCTCTGATAATCCTCAATTATTCCTTCATGAGGTATCCTAAGGCATGAAGTCCATAACCTCGAAGAGAATGAGAATCTATAACCATTGATCCAGCTTCTCACAATATATCTATCTTCCGACTCAAAGGATATATGGACATATTGATAAAACTTTGCCACTAACGTAGGATAGATAGTTCTATCTTCCTTCGAAAACCACCATGGCCAGCCTTGATTTTTTAGAACTTTTAGAACCAGAGACATAATTGACAGAAGCAATTTGGGAAAAAACTCTTTTGTAGGTACGACAACTTAGTTTACCAGGTTTGGGTTTAGAGGACATTCAGGTGCTAGCTTGGGTGAAATTCTCTTCTTCTTTGCGCGTTGTTTCTCAAGAGTCGAAGATGAAGGGAATTTCAGCCTTGGCATCCACCGAAGTTTCGAGAGAGAGATAAAGAGAGAGAAGGGTTGTAGGTTTGAATTGAGGTTACGAATGAGTGAATAGAAGAAAGCTCACCGGAAGGACAAATGATACTTCCTTTATTTTATCATTTAGGAATACCAATCGTCACAAAAGTAAAAATGTGGGAAAAAGGTGAAAAGGATAATTATCGTGATATGGGTTTTAATTAAAATAAAATAATAATAACAAATCAATATGATGAGATCATATTGGGTATTTATGGTGATACAAAGAATGAAATTTTATGGTGAGACAGTAAACATCAACTTTATGGTGAAACAATAACGGTCAGACAGTAAATATGAAGCACTAACTGTGAGACCGTAATCATGAAATGGTAAGACATTTAATTAAGATTTATCATGACTAATTCATGTATGATCTAGTTTATTATTTTAGAATTTAATGATTTGGTAAATATATCAGCAAGAAGATACTCAGTACCAATGAATTCCAAAGTGATATCACCTTTTTGATATTGATCTCTCAAAAAGTGATGCCTTACATAAATATTCTTTTTCCAAGAATGTGAAAAAAGATTTTTCAAGATTTTAATAGCCCTTGTGTTGTCATAATTTATAGGTACATGCATGAATTGGTATATATAATATAGTAATGTACGTTTCATCCAAAAAAAATTTCACAACAATTTCCTGCAGCTATGTATTCTGTTTCTGCTGTAGATAATGCAACAAAACTTTGTTTCTTAATACACCATGATACTATTGAATTTCCTAAAAAGTGATATGTTCTAGAGGTTCTTTTTCTATCTAACTTACAGCCACCGAAGTCAGCATCATAATAACTAACTAATTCATGTGATTGTCTTCTAGGATAGAACCGTCCTAGATTGGGTGTATGCTTCAGCTATTAGAAAATTATCTTTACATAATTGAAATGATATTAATTATGATTTTCTTGAAAACGAGCACAAATACACAAACTAATCATAATATCAGGTTGACTAGGAGTAAAGTCGAGTAATCTTGCAATCATTCCTCTATAAGTGGTTTGATAAACAAATTTTCCATCTTAATAAAGATCCAACTTACAAGTGGTACTCATGAGAGTGTTAATACTTTTAGTGCTATCCACTCGAAAACATTTTAGAAGAACTCTATTATATTTAATTTGAGTTAAAATAATACCATCAGTATTTTGAATTATTTGAAATCTAAGAAATAATTTGAGATCACCCATTTAACTCATTTCAAATTCATTTTTCATCATTTCAGAAAAATCAACACATAATTAATTTTTTGAAGATCCAAAAATAATGTCATATACATAGATTTGAACAACAAACACATCATTAGTAATTATTTTTATAAAAAGTTTAGGATCAACTATTCCTTTTTTAAAACCTTTGGGAATAAGAAATCTACTTAATCTATCCTACTAGGCTCTTGGAGCATGTTTTAAACCATATAATGCTTTGGATAATTTAGAAATATGATTTGGAAAATGATGGTTTGTAAATCTATGGGTATGTTAAACAAAAACATACTCATCTATATACCCATTTAAGAATTCACTTTTAACATCTATTTGATATAGTTTGAAATTCAGATTTGCAGCATAGGCAAGCAAGGTTCTGATACCCTCATGTCTAGCTACTAGTGAAAAAATCTCCTCATAGTCAATTCCTTCTTCCAGACTACATCCTTGTGTAACTAATCTATCCTTGTTTCTACCTATATTACCTTCCTCATCAACCTTATTTCTAAACACCCATTTAGTGCCTATGTTGAATGTGTCCTTAGGTCTTACAAAAAGTTTCCAAAATTTTTTCCTTTCAAAATGATTAAGTTCTTCTTGCATAGCCATCACCAAAAATACTTCATTGATAACATCATTGATGTTTTTAGGTTCAAGTTGTGAAAAGAAGACTTGATGTTCAACCACATTTTTAAGAGATGCTCTAGTTTGTGTTCCCTTCTATAGGTCTCCTATAACATCATCTAAGGGATGGTTTTTAAGAGTTATAATAGTTCTTGAAAAAGAGTGACTAGTGATTTGAGGTTCATTAACAGGTCCCGGTTCATTGTGACTTGATTCAAGGTATTTCCAGAATTGGATGTTTTCATAGATTCTTTCGTAGAAGTGTTTGAGGATTTTGAATTGATGTTCAGATTTGATAGATCATCCTCCAGGTTCTATAGAATGGTTTTAGGATCATGTGGATCTGTTTCATCAAATTTGACATGGACAGATTCTTCCACACATTTAGTTATTATATTGAACACTCTATAGGCTTAACAAGACAAAGAATATCCTTAGAAGATACCTTCATCAGTTTTGGTTGAAAATTTGTCACGATTGTCCTTAGTATTAAGAATATAGACATTACACCTAAAAACATTAAAGTAGTAACCTTTGGGTTTTCTCTTATTCCATAACACATAAGGCGTTCTCTTAAGAATAGGTCTAATTAACACTCTATTGATTATGTAGCATGTTGTATTGATACCTTTAGCCCCAAAATAAATATGTAAGTCGTATTCACTAAGAATTGTTCTCTATTTCTCTTTCAAGGCTCTATTTCTTCTTTCTACAACTCCATTTTGTTGAGGTGTTCTAGGGGTAGAGAAATTGTGACTGTAACCATTTTGTGAGAAAAAGGATTCAAACTCTTGATTTTCAATCACATTTCCAGGATCACTTCTTATGGATTTAATTCTAAGTCCACTATGGTTTTCTACAGACATGGAATATTTAGTAAAATATGAGCAGGATTCACTCTTATGAGCCAGAAAGAAATTCCAAGTATATCTATAAAATTCATCTATAAGAACATTAACATATTTCATCCCATTTAATATAGAAACTCTAGGTGGTTCAAATAAATCCATGTAAACCTATTCAAGAGGTTGAGAATTTGACACATCATTCATTGGTTTGAAGGAAATTTTGTTTTTTTTCCCTTTTGAAAGGGATTACACATTTTGTCATTTGTAATCTCAAGTTTGGGTAAGTCTTTAACAAATATTTTTCAGGTTAGCTTTATAAGGGAGTGAACATTACAGTGTGCTAGTCTCCTATGCCAGAGCCTGGACACTTTATGAAATAAACATAAACATGTAGAATTTTGAGAAGCTAAGGAATCTATGTTAACAGAGTAAACATTTTTATTAATTAAAGAAGAAAACAATAATTCATCTTTAGAATTAAAGACATTGAAAGAATCATTTTCAAATCTAACATGAAATCCATCATTACATAATTGTTAGGTACTTAGCAAATTATATTTTAATCCATCAACAAATAGCACATTAGAAATCAAAACTAAGTTAGAGTTACTGATTTGGCCGAGGCCAATAATCTTTCCTTTGGAATTTTCACCAAAAGTGACATGTCCTCCATATATTTTTATTAAATTCTTGAAGCATGAGTAGTCACCTATCATGATCCTTGAACATCCATTTTCCAAATACCATACACTAGTACAAAAACGCGTTAAACAGCTTTCCTACAAAATGATCCAGCAAAAACATATTATGGTACCCATACTTGTTTGGGTCCAGTAATATTAGTAATAAGTTATTTGGGAACCCATTTTTTCCTCATAGGTTTCTTATAAGCATTAAGTATAGTATTTGATAAATAAACTCTATTCCGTCCAAAAAAATTGAAACAGTATAATATGTGTCATGAATTGAATTAGTTGACTTGTGTCTAAATCTCAGAGTAAAAAATTATGTCCTAGATATTGAAACAAAATTTGTTCTGCCACGATTTCTTTTTCTAGGTTGATAACCAATGCCAATCTTGTATTTAGGGGAAATCTATTTTCCTGGAACTTTAGTAATGGTATTCTTCACATTGGTAAACTTTTCAAGGTCATTATTCAACTTCTCAATAGATATTTTTAATTCTTTCTTTTATTTAAGCAGTTGAGCATTTTCTCCTTTTTAGTTGTGAGTTCAGATTTAATAGTCACAGTATGATCATGTTGTTTCTTCAATGATTTATATTTGACTTTTAGTTCATTTCATGTTTCTTCAATAATGTTAGATTAATCAGACATTTATTCATTTTTCATGTTCTTAGAGTCACTCTCATCTCTAGAATAGTATGAATCATCTACAATGGAGTCCAATGTTACCTCATATATGTTTGTTATAAAACAAATATTGCATTTATTTTCCTGTTCATCATGTGATGTATCTAAGTTGCTTGAACTGTCCTCAGAAGCACTCAAGGTTTCTTTCATGGACTTTTATACTTCCTATCCCTATCCTCATATTTCTTTTTGTACATGATCTTTGTATAGTCATCCTTGATATGTACTTCGCAATTACATTCATAGTATACAATATCATTGGCCTTGTCACTCCTTTTCGAGTCCTTCTTCCAATTTCCTTTTGAGCCATATTTTCCTTTGAAGTTAGATTTTTGGAAAAAGTTCTTCTTATGTTTAAATAATTTAAATATTATATCTAATTAAGTCATCTCAGGATCACAGTCAGGTTATTATTGTTCACTAGTGAAGATTTATACAGAAGCGCCAAGTTTTCTTTTTTTCTTTATGTTTAGACGTAGTGGTCTTGAAAACAACAGATTTACTCATTGGTTCATCTTCCTCTTCCTTGTTGACTTTCAGTTCCTCTTCATACATCCTTAGTTTCCCAATGAGTTCTTTTATGGGTATCCTGCTGATGTCGCACGATTCTCAAATAGAGATAGAGGTTCCCCTACATCTTTCAGGTATACATATAAGGATTCTCATGATTTGTTCCATTGTAGTGACTTCTCTTCCAAGAGGGATCATTGTATTGACAATCTCATTGATCCGAAGATACTTGTCAGAAATAGGATCATCTGGTTTCATTTTAAAATTATCATATTTGATATTATAAGTATTAAGTATCATTTCTTTAGCACTATATGTTCTTTCATGTGAGATAGATAGCGTATCCCAAATTTCATGTGCAGTTTTACAAGAAAAAATTCTATTGAATTCATCATCTCCTAAAGAGAATTATAAAGCAATCATAGCTTTACAATTGTAATTGTAAGTAGTTTTGGTAGGTTCATCCCATGTGACTCTATCAGTAGTAGGAATTGTATATTCATCTATAATGGAAGACCAAATTTCAAAACTCAAACTCTCTAAATGCATTTTCATTTTAATTTTCCATTGAGCATGGTTGATTCCATTAAATAATGGTGGTATGTTGGTTGTAGAACCTTCCTATCTATTTTCCATAATAACATAGTAGGTTTAAAGAGAAATAAATTTATAAATAATAGAAATTTACAGATCTTTAAGGTTCAACTACAATCATAGTTGAATAAGATTAAATAGAGTCCTAATAAACCACATTTGATACCAAATGTTGTTCGGAGTATATTACTCAAGAGGGGAGGGGTGAATTGAGTAACTAATTTTTTTTTGTAAAATGTATTCTTAAAAAGTCTTCCCCATAATGTTAAATACAACCAAGTTAATCCAAGTAATACAGTTATAAAGTTTTGACTATTTGAATAACTTATTAGAATATTGACTATTTCTCAATAATCTTTATGGTTTTTAATATTACTTTTGAAACTATTTAACTATGACAAACCAATTATATCCCCTTTCCAATATTAATTATCAAATTGAATTTAGTGATTTCAGATTTATATCGAAAAGCCATAAAACAGAGAAAACTAAATTAAGCAGCACAACAGAAATGAAACAAGTGGTTCAGTGTCAATGTGAGACCTAATCCACTCCACTTGGTGATCACCTACCACAAAAAAGTTTATATAAATAAACATTGATCCACACCCGAGATCGGGGTTAATCAATAGTACAAAAGACTGTCTAGGCCACACAGGGACCTCTTCCATAGTTCTTCGTGGGTACAAACTACCAGGACACACATGGACCTATTCCACTCTTATCTATGTGTAAACACAAGAATAAAAAAGGTTTGAGTAAGGATATATTGTATCCTTCAGTTTGATGCTGGAGATAGAGTGTGTTACTATAAATAACCACACACTCCTCAAAAGTTAATGAAAGATACACAATAGAGAATAATGATACAGATAGGTTTAGAAATTCTCTGAGTGTTGGAATTTGTAGCTCATGACTTCTGAGATGAAGCAGATGCAGAACTAAAGTCATCGTTTCATAAAACGAAGTGTCGTAATTCATATAGATTTGTCTTGTGTTCTTTGTGATTTTTGATAGTGTGAAGATGTTCTTGGGATTCTAGTATGATTTGTGTGTTCTTCAGCAGAATCGAGTTATATGATCTAATTTTCCAATAATTTATATTATTCTCACATTCATGCCCACCAGCATTTTCATTGTGTCGTGCTACATGCTACTTTTTATGGGTCGCATTACACTTTTATAATTGAGTTCAAGTGTTGGGGCCGACAAGATGCATTTATTCTGCACCTCATACCTCGTACTATCCGATGATATGTCGATAATGAAACATTAATTAAGATAGTGCATTAATGTCATCAAATATGACGGTTAGAGTGTAACATCCCGGTTCCGGAAGCCACCCAGGGCTGCCCCGTACCCGGTTGGTCACATGGCCTCATGCGCATTCCCCCAAAAGCCAGAGGCTGCCGACTTGCAGCGAGGTCCATGGGTGTGATGGTGGTGAAACTATTCTGTCATTGGAAGAGTACACAGGAGAAGAAAAACAAATAGACAATAGCCAAAATAGTAACCAACCATACAAGAGTAAATGATAAACAGTGGAAGACTAACATTAAACAACTGGAGAACACACACATATAAAGAAAATGATGCATAATATATATGTCTAAGAAAGAATCCAAACATGTCACAATTCTGAATACAATACTAAACCAAAGTGAAAATTAAAACAGGTAAACTCATCAGCATCTCAAGCCACATCATGGTCCCATGCTCTACAGCTCCACAACAAGTCAAGTACATGACGTAGAAGGGCACTTTCCCTTATCTATACATACAAAAATATAATCTATTTGGGGCCCAAAAGCATGTCCCAAATAGGGCGCGAGACAAGGTCCCATAAGGAAACCACCCAAAGATCTATGCCTTATAGTCAGTGAATACATGGATGTAATAATACAGGAATCAGTAAACAGGAAAGAACACAATAGCTATAATCCACATTGTCTAGCATATAATGTACAGAAGTAATAGCCAATCAACAAGAAGAACAATAGGTAACCCCCTGGGTAGTTTTCATAGCCTAACCCTTATGGTTTAACCTACAAGTACTAGCATTCCTCTGAGAGGCACACATAATCTAACCCCTCTGGTTCAGCTAAATAATAGACTCTCTGACGAAGAACTCACTATCAATTCCATCTATAGTCTTGTATCGTACTAAAGGCTCTCTAGGGAAGCACTCAACGTCTCATTCCCCTTGTTACCCATATCTAGGAACTACAGACTCTCTGAGGAAGCACTAAACGACAATTCCCCATGTGTTCATGCATTGTAAATCAAAGACACTCTGGAGAAGCCCTTACACCCATTTTCCCAATGGTCCACTACACTAGGTTCTCTCAGCCCTATGTAAAACAAACATGCATAGCGTGCGTATCGCCCCAAGTAAACCTCAAGAACTACTTGGATATCATTCTATGGCAGAACAACATAATAGTACAGTAGTTCCACTATCCTACAACTAGGCATGGCAACTGGAAAAACACCTAACAAGAAAAACATGCAAGGAAAAACATCTAGAGCACTATAAAAATTACCCTATTCACAAGCATTTACCTCTACTCAAGCAATCATGAAAATCAGGAAACAAAAGAGGAAAAATAGGAGACACACACAATACCCAGTTCAAGGGAATTGGTGGAATTGCACAAAATATTCAAAGACTTCCTACAGAAGGGCACAAACCACCTACCTCAATTCTAGGAGGTCTATATACTTGAACCATGATGATTGATTCTCTTTATAACATCAACGATCTGAGAAAAAGTCCAAAATGCTTGAGCCACGATAACTTTAGAAAGAGGTGGAATTATAAAACAAGGCTCTAGGAGAAGGAAGAACTCACTGCTACGGTTCCAACGCAATCGACGGTGGCTGAAACGGAGATCGGACGGAAGCTCGGGGGCTTAGAGAAGAATTGTGGTCGTACGAGAGCTATCAGTCGAACGAGACCTAGAGGAATGTCATTATTGTGATTCGGTGTAACCCCAGTCTGTTTTATGAAAAAAAAGAAAATACACAACGTGTACTTCTGGGGTACACTGTGTGTACTCGGTTTTTCCGTACTTTGCTTTAAGTGGCCTTCACATCACCCCTACACACAGTGTGTGTGGCCCGGACATGGTCCACACATGGCATTGAGCGATAAATGAGTACACGGCGTGTAATCATAAAGTACACGGCGTGTACTTCCAAAATCTCCAAAAACTCCTCTTTCCTAAGAAACAACCATAAAAGGAAAAACATACCTGAAATGAAGATCCAGGTTCTTAAAAAATTCCCCCTTAAAGAAATTATTCCCCAAATTTCCCTAATGAGGCGTAGAGGAAGAAACCCGGAACAGCTCCAACCACTGCGATCGTACATCGGCCTCCCTCTCCCAGGTCTCGTCCTGTACTCGCTCGTGCTACCATAACACCCATACTAGAGGAACAGACCACCCACAGAGAACCTTCATACTGCGATCGAAAATCCGGATAGGATGCTCCGCAGACGATGCATCCTCTTCGAGCTCAACCTCCTCGGGCTGAAATACATGAGACAATTCTGGAAGGTAACATCGGAGCTGAGAGACGTGGAAGATATCGTGCATGGACCAGTACTTTTAAGGTAACAGCAACCGATAGGCATCCAAACCAACTCTCTCTAATACCTCAAATGGCCTGACATATAGTGGTGAAATCTTACCTTGTCTCCAAATCCACTTGTGTCCCAACCTCAGTGCGAAACGCCGGAAAACCTGATCCCCGACCTTGAACTCTAGAGGTCGTCTCCACTGATCAACATAAGACTTCTTTCGAGACTGTGTTGTAGCCATCCTCTTCCGAATCAACTCTATCTTCTATGAGGTCTCCTGAACAATACGAGGTTCCAGTAACGCTACCTCTCATGCCTCTAGCCAGCATAAATGTGATCGGAATGGGCTACCATACAAGGTCTCGTATGGTGCCATCTGAATAGTCACTTGAAGACTGTAATTTTAGGCGAACTCCAAAAGTGAGATATTCTTCTACCAAGAACCGCCAAAGTGTAGAATACAATCTCGAAACATATCCTCAAGCACCTGGATCGTACGCTTGGACTGGCCATCTATATGAGGATGGTATGCTATACTCAAAAGTACATGTGTACCCACAACCCTCTGAATCCCCTTCCAGAACCGAGAAGTAAAGTGCACATCTCTATCTGAAACAATGGAGTGTGGAACTCCATACAGACGTATAATCTATCAGATGTATAGTCACCCCGTATCATCCACACTAAAGGACTCATTGATCGGTAAGAAGTGAGAAACCTTCGTAAGTCTGTCGACGACAACTCAAACAACATCGTTCCCTTGAGGAGACCTCGGCAATTTGGTCACGATGTGAATTGCGACATCGTTCCACTTCCACTCCAGAATGGGTAACTGTTGTAAAAGTCCTGCTGGTCGCTGATGCTCCGCCTTCACCTGCTGACAAGTAGAACACCTCAAGACAAAACCAGCAACATCCCTCTTCATATATGGCCACCAGTACTAGTGATAAAGATCCTGATACATCTTGATGATCCCAGGATGAATTTCCTAAACTAAGGAATGAAAATCCGGCATTAGTTCCTTGTGTATGTTTGCTGGCACCCATACGCGCCCTTGGAAAAGAAAGATCTCATCCTTTCCCACTATCCATCTTGGAAGAGGGTCCTCTCCTGAGACACTCTCCCGTAGGACTAAGCCTTCTATGTCCGATAGCTGCCTCATCCGTACCTGATCAAGAAGTGTAGAGGTAACAGCTACAAGAAGATATGAATGTTTGTCCCTGTCTATCGTGCACCTCCAGATGCATCTTAGAGAATAGATCCATAAGCTTCCACTCACTTCTAGCCTCCGGAACCTCCTGAATATGAGTTCTCCTGCTCAACGCATCTGTCACTGTGTTGCCCTATCCCAGCGTATAGGCAAGCTCGAAATCAAAATACTAGAGATACTCAACCCACCTGCGTTGTCTCAGATTTAGATCATGCTGAGTGAATATGTACTTGAGACTCTTGTGGTCGGTGAAAAACACAATGTGCTCTCCTAGAAGGTAATGTCTCCAAAAGCGTAAGGCATGAACAACATCTGTCAACTCCATATTGTGTGTCAGGTAGTTTCTCTCATGTGGCCTCAACTACCGAGACCTGTACAGAACGAATCCATCTCTTTGCATAAGAACAACGCCCAGCCCGATACATGAAGCATCACAATAAACTGTATAGATCGTTCATGGCTCTGGAAGGACTAGTATCGGTGTTTACGTCAACCTTTCCTTCAGCTCCCGAAAGGCTGACTCACAAGATTCTGACCCTAAGAACTTCTCCCCCTTCTTGGTCAGACCTTTCTATGGTGCTCCTAGGCATGAAAAGTCTTGAATGAAGCATCTGTAGTATCCATCCAGCCCTAGGAAACTTCGTACCTCAAAAATTTTCTTCCGCTATTCCCAGGAAACTACAGCTCTCACTTTATCTAGGTCCACAAATACTCCTGCCACTGAGATGGCGTGACCTAAGAAGTGAATCTGATCCATCTAAAAGTGTAACTTCGAGTGCTTAGCATAGAGCCGATGCTCTCTCAGTGTACTCATAACGATCTCAAGATGGGTAACATGGTCATGTAGAGTGTGAGAGTACACCAAGATATCATCCAGGAAGTCCATGACGAAAGAATCCAAGTAGGGATGGAACAATCGGTTCATCAGTGCCATGAAAACTGATGGAAAATTCGTGAGACCGAACATCATAACCTTATACTAATAGAGACCATAACTTCTCCTAAAGGATGCTAAAGGTATATATGATGGTCTAATGTGCAACTGATGATAAGTGGACCTCAAATAAATCTTTGAGATCACCCGGGCTCCTCGAAGATGATTAAAAAGATCATCAATCTTTGGCAAGGGATATCAGTTCTTGACCATCAACCGGTTCAGCTTGCGATAATCCACACACTGCCTAAGGGTACTGTCTACTCCACCGCAAAAGTCTGGCCTACCCCACGGCCCAGTGACCCTGCCTGACCAGTCTGAGAAGATCCTCCATGCTGACATTGAATGACTGGTGACTGACTTCCATGGCCTCGACCTCCACCTCGGCCCGGATAGCCGGAAGAACTCCAGTTCCCCGAATAGGGAGAAACTGGTGGTGCTGCTCCTAAATGAGGAGTCATGGAATAACCCTCATCACCAGCTACTGGTTAGAAAACCTGGCAGAAATACTGATGGTGACCCATCTTGCCACAAGATCGGCACTCTACTGGGTCTCTCTAGCACTATGACCTCATGCGCCATGACCTTCCACACTGGTAGTATACTACCTGGCTACTTGTAGATGTATCTCTCCTCCACGGATCATCGTGTGTAGACTCCCTACAGTGCTTCTTGATTTCAACTAGAGGAACACTAGCTCTGGAAGCAGAACCGACCTGGCTTACAGCTCCAGAGTCTCTCAGATTGTGCTCCGCAATCAGCGTCTGGTTGACGATGGAAGTGATGGATGTCAACTAGAAGATATTCACATGCGAGCAAATCTCCCGCCTGAGACCATCCTCAAACTTCCTTGCTAATAACACCCCATCTCCACACCGGAACGGTGTGAAACGCTGCATCTCGGTGAAATGAGAGGAACAATCCATAACAGAAAGAGTACCCTGCTCTAAACTCAAGAACTCCCGGGCTCAATCGGCCCTCATGGTATCCGGGTAAAAGTAGTCATAAAACACGCATTGGAACTCCTCCCAATCCATAACTCGCTAATGACCTGCTTATGAGATCATGTCCCACCACCTCTTGGTGGGGTCTCATAACATATAGGTAGCGAGATTCACCAGCCTCTCTGGAGGCATTTCCAGATGCTCAAAAATAGTCAGCATGGCTTTCAGCCATGACTCTGCAGCCTGTGGTCCTCCTTCCCCCTATAAATTAGGAGGATGCTGCTGCTGGAAAACCTGTGTCAAGTCTGACATAGTCGTGGCCAGAGGTGGTGATCCCTAAAAGGTCTGCATCATCCTCATAAATCCATCCATTATGTGCACAACAATGCCTATAACTGGTATGACAGCCGGTGCTAAGGCTGGCCCGACTTGAGGATCGGTAGGAAGTCCCTGATCAGCCATATCTGGTGTCTGATCACCGTCTGGCAGCTGACGTACAACCGGAGGAAGTTTTGGAGGAATATCTATGAAAGATCAAAAGCATACCTTATATTAAGATTATAAAAGACTGAGAATAGAAGAGTACAAAAAATAGGAACAGTAAAAGGAAACATTCATGTTTAAAAAACACAACTACACTGGGTGTATAAAAACTACCCTCTGTGTTCACTTAAACCATACACATGGGCATGTACTCCTTCTACCCATGGTCATGTAACAACCCATACTACACGGCGTGTTGTCCCCACACATGGCGTATACTGGAACTCTATTCCCCTGCCCGAGTCTCTTTACATGGCTAACCCACACGGTCCTCTTAAACTGAGACTACATGGTGTGTTCCCTATGGAAATGGCGTGTAGTAAACAAGGTTTCAACGACCCATGTTTTTAGTTACACAGACGGTTATATGTCTTAGACTACATGGCGTGTTCCAAACAAAAACGGTGTGTACATAAAGATTTTTTTCGACCCATGTTGTTAGCGACATGGCCAGGTACATGACTGACCCTTACATGGCGTGTTCCGAACAAACACGACATGTATAGGAGGAGATAACATCGTCCCATGTCTTCCATGACACGACCGGGTACTGAGAACAAGGATACATGGCGTGTTCATACAAAACACAGCGTGTATGACACGAGCTTCCCCGAACCTTGTAGTTAGTGACACGGTCAGGTACAAAGATCACTACTACACGACGTGTACCTACATTACACGGCGTGTTCTTGGAGATTTTTCATAACCAGTGTTTCTGTTCACATAGTCAGTGACACAGTTTAAAACCTACACGATGTGTATATAAAAAGTACACACCGTGTATTCTGGGTTTTTCTAGGAAGTAGCTCTGAAACTGCAACGATGTCTAGAAAACACTGCAAAACAAGCATGAAGGTGCCAAATTTCAATTCATGCGGGCCCATACTCCCCACGAATCAAAGCTTGGAATCCAATACAGACATATTTAAGGAAAACATGTTAATGATTCACCAATTTACGATTCAGGAGGGCCCATAACACCTCAAGAACCAAATTTTGGCATTCATTTAAGCATGGTACAATAAAAATGACCTCTCTATCAAATTGCAGGGACTCTATCAATGAATATGTCACAACAACATGCATAATCTACACAACGTCAATCACAACAACATGCAATCGCTAATGCACCCTAGATTGCATGGAATGAATGTGTGGCATGTGATTTCTAACAAATCCCTATATGATGCATGAGATTCCATACCCTCATCTCATCAGGTTGCGACAGAAATAGAACCACAATATCAAAAAAAAAATAACAACACAAAGCATGTGAATCACTCTAGGTGAAATGAGACCAACTGTAACATAAAAAAACCAGAAAACTGTAATAGAGCGAGGTAGATTGGCTTTTATCTTAACACGGGTTAGCTACTCCCCAGAACAACTTAATACCATGTTCCAAATCCTTCATATCCCTGGCTAAAGGCTCCAAACAGTAAATCAAGAGAAAATAAACCCCTACGATACAACATTGTAACATCCCGGTTTCGGAAGCCACCTAGGGGCGCCCCGTACCCAGTTGGTCACAGGGTCTCAAATGCATTTCCCCAAACACAAGAGGTTGATGACTAGCAGCGAGGGCCTTGGGTGTGATAGTGGGGAAACTATTCCCTTATTGGCAGTTTACAAAGCGGAAGAAAAACAAATAGACTATAGCCGAAATAGTAACCATCCATACAAGAGTAAACGATAAACAGTGGATGACTAACAGTAAAAAACTGGAGAACACCCACATATATAGAAAATGATGCATGATACAAATGTCTAGGAATGCAGCCAAACATATCCCAATGCTGAATAAAATACGAAACCAGAGTGAAAATTAAAATAGGTAAACTCCATAGCATCGCAAGCCACAACTTGGTCCCATGCTCTCCAGCTCCACAGCAAGTCAAGTACCTGAAGTAGAAGGGAACTTTACCTTATCTATACCTGTAACAATATAATCTCTTTGGCCGAAAATCATGGCCCAAACAGGGTGTGAGACAAGGTCCTAGTAGGCATCCACCAAAATATTTGTGCTTAACAGTCAGTGAATACATGGCAGTAAAAATATAGGAAGGAGTAAATAGGAAAGCAGACAACAGCTACAATCCATAGTGTCTAGCATATAATGTGCACAAGTAACAGCATATCAACAAGAAGAACAACGGGTAACCCCATGGGTAGTTCTCATAGCCTAACTCTTATGGTTCAAACTACAAGTACTAGAAACCCTCTGGGAGGTATACACAGCCTTGCCCCTCTGGTTCCACTAAAGAATAGACTCTTTGAGGAAGCACTCACCGTCAATTCCCCCTATAGTCTCGTATCGTACTAAAGGCTCTCTGGGGAAGCACTCCACATCTCATTCCCCCTGTGGCCTACATCGTGGAACTACAGACTATCTGAGGAAGCACTCAACGTAAATTCCCCATGTGGTCTCGCATCGTAAATTAAAGACACTCTGGAGAAGCCCTTACGTCCATTCTCCCTATGGTCCACTACACTAGGTTCTCTTAGCCCTATGTAAAACAAACATGCATAGAACGCGTATCGCCCCATGTAAACCTCAAGAACTACATGTCTATCATTTTAAGGCACAACAGCATAACAGTACAAAAGTTCCACTATCCTACAACCAGGCATGGAAACTGAAAAAACGCCTAACAAGAAAAACATGAAAGGAAAAACATCCATAGTACAGTAAAAGTTACCCTACTCAAAATCATTTACCTCTACTCAAGAAATCAAGCAAAGTCAGCAACAACAGGGGAAAATAGGAATCACACACAATACCTCGTTTAAGAGAATTGGTGGTATTGAACAAAATATTCAAAGACTTCCTACAAAAAGGAAAAAACCACCTACCTCGATGCTAGGAGATCGATATACTTGAACCACAATGATTGATTCTCCTTAGAACGTCAAATATCTGAGAAAAAATCCAAAATGCTCAACCCACAATATCGTGAGAAAGAGGAGGAATTGGAAAACAAGTCACTAGGATAAAGAATAACTCACCATTGCGGTTCCAACGCAATCGAAGATGGCTAAAATAGAGATTGGACGGAAGCTTGGGGGCTCGGAGAAGAATCACGACCGTACGGGAGCTCTCGGTCGAACGAGACATAGAAGAAGGACGTACTAGAGATTAGGCGTGACCCCAGTCTGTTTAATGAAAAAAAGGAAATACAGATTGTGTACTTATAGGGTACATGGCGTGTACTCAGTTTTTTTGTACTATACTTTATGCGGCCTCCACATCACCCATAAACACTGTGAGTGTGGCCTGGACACGGCCAGCACATGGCTTCGAGCGGAAAAGGAGTACACGACGTGTACTTAAAAAATTTCCAGAAACTCCTCTTTCCTAAAAAAAGACTAGAAAAGGAAAAACATACCTAAAATGAAGATCCAGGTTCTTATATATAGATTAAATTAAAATATGTCAAAATATATTAGGAAACTATGTCACAGTAAGTCATGGAAATGGTGTCTCCTTCACACGGAGTCTGGATTGGTCACGGGGTCTCATAGTCACAGTGTCTCATAGTCATGGTGTATTGTTAAGGGTGTATTGTTCACGGTGACTTGTTCATAGTGTCTTGTTCACGATGTCTTGTTCACGGTGTCTTGTTCACGGTGTATTGTTCACAGTGTCTTGTTCACGGTGTCTAATTCATAGTGTCTTGTTCACAGTGTCTACTTCACGGTGTCTTAATGTTCACTGTGTCTGCTTCACGATGTCTACTACATAGTTTCTGCTTCATGGTGTCTGCTTCAGGATGTCTGCTTTAATTTTCTAGAAATACATAACCACTGGCAGACTCACGGTGTCTTAGACTTTTCAAGATAACTTTATTCAGACTTAAGCAATGATGATCCTAGAATGGAATAGACATAATCACTTGTCAAAGAAGATATTATAAAAGTAAATCTAAGATACTCTAAAGTACTTAAACAGAATGTAGAGAAACTACGATCTTTAATGGATCTTCTTAAAGCATGATAATACTTAAACAATAATACACATGATTTGATATAATTTACAGGATATAACCAGGTTGAATAGAATTTGTGATCATTAAAACATGATTAATACATGAGCTGTCCAACACTAACATCCACCCTCGAACTACGACGGTTGAGTTGAAGGTCTCCTTAAGCAAATATTGGTGCTGCAAGTTCAAAGGTTCCCTCAGATTTAAATTTTGATCACTGGTTCAAAAGTTAGAAAACACCGCTCACGCATTTACTAAACATACCTTAAAAAAAGTGAAAAAATTCATTCTGGGCACACCGGGCCTCGGAATCATGCGCCATCAATTTTCACAGACTCGTAATATTCCCATATAATTAAAAAAATACATGAAAAAATACAGTGCTTTACATTCTCCACACCTCAGGGATTTTGATCCCCGTAATCCATAACTCAATTTAAGAGAACAACTGGGGGTACTAAGCACTTATCTGAGCCTCCTGCTCCCATGTGCTATCCTGGAGGTTCCCGTTATTCCAGTGAATTTGCACTAAAGGTATAAATCACCCACGAAGGACACTCTCCTGTCGATCCTCAATATCCGCTAGAACCTCTGTTAATGTCGCCCCATCGTCGATATCCATCTCACCATGGTCGATGATGTGAGATGGGTCATGCAAGTATCTCCTCATCTAGGATACGTGGAAAACGTCATGAACCCGGTGCTGCTATGGGGGATGTGCCAGGAAGTATGCCTCCTCGCCAACTCTACTGAGGATATGAAAGGTCCCGATTAACCTCGGAGATAACTTTATGCCCTAGAAAAATCTCTGCAAACCTCATCGAGGTGAGACTTGTAAAATGATAAGGTCTCCATTCCCAAACTCTAGAGGTCTCCGTCTCCTCTCAGCATAAGACTTCTTCCAACTCTATTTAGTCTTCTTCCGCTCTTGGATAATTTTCACCTTCTTCTTGGTAGCCCATACCACATCTGGTCCCATGAGTGCTGACTCCCCTAGGCCAGTCATGCACAAAGGTGATCTAAATGGTCGGCCATACAGAGCCTCGAAGGGTACCATCCCAACGGGGGAGTGATAGCTGTTGTGTTATGAAAACTGCACCAAGGGAAAGTGATCCTCTCAAATATGATTGATGTCGAGGACACTATCATGCAGCATGTCCTCGAGGGTCTGAATAGAATGCTCAATATGGCTATCCATCTGAGGATGGAAGGAGGTTATCAAACGAAGATGCATCCCGAAAGCCTCATGCAACTCCTTCTACATCGGGGAAGTGAAACGTGCAACAAAATCAGAGACAAACATCGAAGATACTCCATGTATCCACACAATATCCTACACATATATGTGTCCCACAATCTCTACTAAACCCTGATCTCTGATTGGTATGAAGTAGGCCAACTTGGTGAGTTGGTCGACGACCACCCAGATAGAATCAAGACCCCTGGATGTACATGGAAGTTCTTTCACGAAGTCCATGAATATCCCATCCCACTACTAGTATGGGAACTATAAAGGCTGAACTAAGCCTACTGGTACCTGATCCTCCCCCTTCACTTGCTAATATGTGAGGCACCGAGAGCCAAAATCTACTTTTGGTTTCTTCATTCCCGACCACCCGTGCTATCGTTGGAGGTCCTAGTACATCTTCTCCACTCTTGGATGTACCGATAGAGGGGACATATGGAACTCCCTTAGCACTTCCTCTCGTAAAGCCAAAGGTACCATAGTACGCCCGCTGAAGAGTATGACGTTCTCCCCACCTTTAGAAAACCCATCAGGTGCCTGCCCTCTGGATATCTGAACACGTTGAGCCTCATAGTTAGTGTCTCCATGCTGCGCCTCCCTAACTCACTGAAGAAGTGGGGGAGTAACTGTAAGAGACAGAAGAAAAGATGATCCATCTCGTTCCATAAAGGATATCTGTAAAGCGGACAACTGCTCCATCGCCTCAACTAGCAGTTGTATACCAGATCTCCTGTTGAGTGCATCTGGTACAACATTCCCATTCCCTTGAGTATAGACTAACACAAATTCATTGTCCTGGAGGAACTCAATCCAACACGACAATATTAGGTTCATGTCCTTCTAGGAGAAGATACACCTGAGACTCTGGTGATCATTGTAGTCCATAAAATGCTCACCCATCAAATAGTGTCACCACATCTTCAAAGAGAAGAACACTAATGCTAACTCAAGTTCATGTGGAGTGTAGTTCTGCTCAAGTTGCCTCAGCTGTCAAGAACCATATGTGATAACTTCTCACTCCTGAATCAGTACACATCCGAGGCAGGTCCTTAATGTGTCGCAGTAGACTATGTACCCAATTCCCTCCTCAAGATTCCTCAATATGTGGGGCACTAGTCAGCATCTACCTCAGCTTCTAAAAACTCCACAGGTATCTCTTTGACCACATGAGGGATCTCTCCTTCTTCGTCAATGCTGTTAAAGGTGCTGCAACTCTAGATAAATCTGGCACAAATCTCCTATAATATCCTGCCAATCCCTGGAATCTATGTACCTCTTTCACACTCTTGGGTGGATCCTAAGAAAGTTCCACCTCAATCTTCACTGGATCAACTGCAACTCCAGCCTCTGAGAAGACATGTCCCAGAAAGTGAACCTCTCGAATCTAGAATGGGAACATCGTGACTTTAACATAAAGTCGTTTCTCTCAGAGTGTGTCCAGAACTACCTGCAAATGATAGGCAAGTTCCTCCTTGGTAGCCAAGTATATCATAATGTCATCAATGAAGACCACCAAAAATCGATCCAAATAAGTCTGAAATATCTTGTTCATGAGTCCTATGAACACTGCTAGAGCATTGGTCATGCCGAACGACATGACCAAAAACTCATAGTGTTCGTAACAAGATCAGAAAGTCGCCTTATGTACATCCTCGTCTTGTACTCTGAGTTGTTGATAGCCAGATCTGAGATCTATCATTGAGAACCACATTGCTCCATCCAGTTGATCAAAGAGGTCGTCAAACCTTGAAAGTGGGTAGTTTTTCATCACGGTCACCTGGTTTAGGTACCAACAGTCAACACACAGTCTCAATCTCCCATACGCCTTCTTGGAGAACACAAGCGGTGCTGCCCAAGGAGAAACACTAGCTTAGATGAAACCCTTCCCCTGTAAGTACACCAGCTATACCTGCAGCTGACGAAGCTCCGCAGTAGCCATTCGATATGCAGGTGTAGATAAAAGTGTCGTCCTGGGGTACAAGTAAACGTAAAAGGCCACCTCTCTTTGAGGAAGTAGACACAAAATATCATCAGGGAAGGCATCCACGTATTGGTCCACCACTACAGAATATCTCGTATTCTACACATCAACCGCTCTAAGGGTAAGGCTAGCCCACTGATAAGTTATCGGCTGAACTCTGCTCTGGGTAAGTCCATCCTATGCTACAAAGGCTCCCTTCTGTCCAGTGAAGGTAAAGCTAGTCCCATACGTGTGGACACACCACAGTTTTCTTCTAAAATTGTTAATCTGAGCATGGACTATAGATAACCAGTCTATACACAAAAAGACGTTGCAAGGCCTCGACGCCGATACTAGGAGATCCCAGCCGAAGCCCTTGCCTCATAGAGTAAACTCACACTACCGACACCAGTGGGTAATAATTGAATCCTCTCCCATAGGAGTCTCATGCCATAAGGATCGATCCCACGACTCCACTGAAATCTATGATCTCCAAAGGGGGGTCGTGGAAATAAAATAATGACTGACACATGTGTCTAGAAGTACTGCATCTAAGGTGGAGTAGAAACAAATCATACCTTGTATCATATGTGGAGAATCATGGTCATATACCTCAGCTTCCTAGAGCTGAGGTTGCCCCTATCCACCTGCAACCTATGGTCGAGGTGGACCACCTGATGGTGGTGGCGGTAACACCTCAAATCGTCACCCACTACCAGTTGCACGGATAGCTCCTATACCACTTCTTCCTACTCCCGGTAGAGATAATTTGTCAAACCTCTATCTCAGCCTGGGCGGTCCATCGACCATCTATTGATCATCCGTACGGCAGGACGGGCAGTCGCTGACCATGTGACCCAGCCCGCCACTTGAGTAACACAGCCTGCTCCATGCATGACTAGCTCTGTCTTAGGTGCCCTGCACAACTGACCCTAAATTCTATGGTTGTCCACCTATAGGTCTGGTCCTCTTGGACCTCTGTGACATTTGTCTGCTGAATTCTAATAAAGAATCTGCTACTTGATGCCTAGTGGTGGGTCTCGCTACTGGTGAATTCTCAACAAGAAAACTCTCCACCAAGAGGGCTCCCTATAACAACCCTTCATGCATCGGGATGCTGAGAGAAATCATCGAAGCCCTCATCACCTTCCTGAGTCCCTACACGAAGGTCCGGGCCCTAAAGAATGTTTCTTTCACCATATTAGTGGAGCAGTGTTAGAGGTCGGTGAACCACGTTGAGTACTAGTCCATATTCATGCTGCCCTGATACATATGAAGAAGATCTTGTATGCGCACTACGAGAAGGGTCACTAGGACAATATCTTTCCTAAAATGGATCTCAAAGTCTTCCAATATAAGTGTCTCCTCTTCATGAACCTGGATTATCATGCCCCACCATCTGCCTCCTGCTTCCTGTAGAAGACTGGTGGCAAGGATCACCATGAGATCAGTTGGTGTCCCTACGAGTAGGAAGACTCTCACCACGACCTCCATCCAATCCTCAGCAACCTGTGGGACCATCTCACATGTGAACCTGAGTGCCCTCTAGCATTATAACTCATGCAATGCGCTCAAGTGGAATGCACTCTCTACTTCTGGGGCTGGTGGAATCGGTGGCCTAATGGGTGTTGGTACCACTAGTGCCTCTGCTGATGCCTCTATTGACAGAGGGCCATACACCGAAGCCTCGTCGCCCGGTGGGCTATCATCGCGTACTATACCCGGAACCCCAGCTGGCTGTCTATGTGGTGGCATCCTGAAAGGAAACAGTTGTTCCACGGTCAATAAGTTATACCTGGTGAGCTGACTCAAAAAGATCAGAAAGATAGATTTCCGAAACACACACACACAATTAGTGTTGTTGTGCACTAAGTCAGAAATTAGATGTCAGGGTCCTGTTGCCTGGATACGTCGACTGCCGCAATAGCACTGGATTCACTAAACTAATATCCACACTCACAACACTTAATACTATTACTGTTAAAATATTAGAGCCCAATGTTCTACGGTAGAACCAACTCCTCTTATACAAATTTGTCATGACCCGTCCCCCGGAGCCCACGCCGTGACTACCCTAATCCCACCTTCCATATGTCATGGGATGGCGACTAACAGCAAAAGGCGTATTCCCTAAAACTGGGAAGGCATTGAATTTATAACTTGTAATCTCGCACAACTAATCCAAAAGAAGGATACATACATAATGTGAAATTGTATAGTAAACAGGGTGTGTGTAGAAAGAAAAGGGGGGGGGGGGGCAGATTACAAGCCCAACTATAAAGTACAAGTAAATTGAAAGTACAAGTAAATCTATAAATAGCTCCAGTGAACGCCACCAAGGATCCAACCTGAAGGGTAGGTGAAACTCTTGAATAGTCGCCCCTGCGTTGTGCCTCGTCTAATGTCCCCCTCCAAGCTTCCTCCAGTCCTAGTACCCTCATCCTCTGTCAGCATTGTCTGTCGTCTAGACTAAACACAACATGGTGTGGGCTTAGCCCGTGCTGGGGTGAGTATAAAGATACTCAGTAGGGATCTTGAGACCCTCAATGGGCTCACAAAATACATAAAGGATAAAACAAAAAGTATGAAATCAACTGAAAACCTTACTTACGTATATGACCATAAATATACCTATGTTATCAAGTATACCCATCTCATACATGAGGAAAACAAAAGGTCCAAATATTTTTTCCAAGATCTCAACTAGTCCACGGAGGAATGATTACCATGAAGGTAACACCCCAAAGGTATGTACCACAATGGAAAATCCATAAAGAAGTATACTACAATGGTATCACCACCAATGTATGTACCACAAAGGTAACACCACACAAAAGAATACCACAACAGTAAGACTCAACTCACACTAGGTATAACATGGGTACGGAAGTAAATATGATTAGATGTAACTATTGAATCATCTCACTCTTTTGAGAGGCATACCCAGGTAGGATCCTAAGTCATCAACCCACGTAGGATCATAAATCATCATAACAACGTAGGATCCCAGTACAACAGACCCACATAGGATCCTAGAGTAGTCCCACGTGGATTTCTAGAGCTGATCCTTGTGGGATCCTCAAACACATACCCACATTGGATCACAAGACACCAAAACACATAGGATCCCTTTATCATGTTACAACCAGCTATAGGGTTCCTGTACTAAGCTTGCATGATTCCAGGATGGTCCACCTCTCAAGTCACAGTTTGATAATCCAACTACCACGAATTACCATGAAGATGTATCCCAAAGTACCGCCATGTAAAAGGGTTCACAACACAATAGACGGTGCGTTAAACAGACTCTCGGTCTGTATGTTATTGGCCTTTTAGACACGAGGGCCAGGTTGGATTCATGTTTTATCCAACACAGTCATACCCCAACATTATCCAATGCTCAATTGGGATATACAAAAAGGATCGTGTCGATCCAAGGCTTCTGGTTCCACAAACGGTTCGTCAAACGGACTCCCATCACTCCTGTAATGGCTAAAAGTGTTAAAATGGGTCGAAGCTAGTCTGAGTCTGGTCCGACCCGGTCTGACCCAGCTTGGGCCGACCTAAACCGATTTGGTTCGAACCGGCCTGCTATTTCTGGCCTGGCCTACAGGCATGTCCCAGACCACTGGGAATCCTTCAGGTCGGCCCGCGGGGCGGCCCGCGGTGGGGCCCACTGGCCTGCCCGCTAGATCGTGCTACCCCGCTGTAGGGTGGCCCTGCTATGGGGTCTGCCCTTGCTACCACCCAAGGAAGAGGTGCTCTCTGGGTACCCCGAAAGGCCCAACCGTTCGGGTTGGGTGCCCAACTGGTCAGCGCAACGTGGCGTCACCGGCTGGTACGTGGGACTCGAGGTCCTGATCAACTCCCTGGTTAGCCAGACAGCCAGGCCTCCTCTGGGGCGCGGTCACGCGCCGCACCCCCACCGGTGACCAGAAGTGAGCCAGCAACCCTCCATTCACCGCTGCAGCCTCATGTGACGGCTCCTACCTGCCCGACAGCGTGGATGTCCGCCGCCACCCCCTTCGCGAGGCCGGCCGTTTGCCGGCCTCCACCCTTTCTCAATCGCGGCCGACAGGACACAACCCTTCTTCGACGGCATCGTTGGGCCACCATTGTCTTTTCAGATGGCCAGAGTGTTGGTCTTCGCTCCCGAGTCCCACCGGTGCAGGTCACCGGCATGGTCACTGACGACGTTCCTCGGGTCACCAGGCACCCCCCGTTGGCCCATTCTTCATTACAAAGACTCCAACACCCATCTCGGGATGTCGCCATCGATTCAAGACCACAAAAACCGACAATGGGTGTGGAGGGGTCAGGTCGTGTTCGTATGGCCTGCACCCTCAGTGTTAGAATGGTAGTAAGAAATATAGTTGTTCTTGATTCAAGAAGAATGAAAATAACATGGTAAGGGGTATTCGAACCAAAAATCCTTACCTCGATTACTCGTTGGATGTGTCGCAAGATGAAGTCGATGAAGGCGATGAGGGTGCCAACAATTGTCACTTCTGCTACATGATTCTGAAGTCGGTCTCATGCATCGTCCTCGCTACTGATTCCGAAGTATGTTCTTCATTGGAGAAGGCATTCATCGTTTAGAAGAAAAGTTTCTCCAATGTTCTCCCAACTCTCTCCATTACCAACGAATTTTATCCAAGAAAAACGGGGAGCCATCCTATTAAAAAAATAAGTCAATCATTTAATTAATGTTGGCACAATTAATTTATTGATGTTTGAAAAATTAATTAATTGAAGTTGTCACAATTAATTAATTGTAGTTGTAAGGTTTTCCACATTAAGAGGGGTTTAGGTGGTCCCCACAACCATGAATTCAGAATGGGAGGTTTTCCCGCTCTGGTGGTCCCCACCTCTATAATTCAAAAAGAGATGTTTCAAGATGAAAAAGAAAATCTTAATTATATTATTTTTCTTCTCCCATGAAAAACTAAAAAAAATAACTTCCACCCTTGACCTACTGCGGTCGAGGTGAAGGTCTCCTCAAGTGAATATCGGCACTGTGGGTTCAACGGTGCCCTCCGATTTTAATTCTGATCACCGGTTCAAACGTTGGAAAACACCACACAGATGTTTAGTGAGCGTACCTAAAAAGAGATCAAAAATTCATTTCTCACACACCAGGCCTCAGAATCATGCCCCGTCAATTTTCGCGGACTTTTAATTTTCCCATATAATTAAAAAGAATTACATGGAAAAATCCAAGTATTTACATGAAAATTGAAAGGTCCATGTGTTAGATGGATTAGTTGGGGTAGAAAATGTATTAGGGAATCAGACACGATATCAGGGCCCTATTGGTTGTTGTTAGTGTATTTATTTTAGATTTTCATTTGAAACATGACACATATATGGAACTACATATCTACTGCTTTGGTTTGGATATTGTTTCATGTTTTGGAATATCATGTGATAGTATTCTATATTGGTTATGTAATTATAAGTTATATATTTTATTTTCTATTGGATATTGTTTTTTAGCTATTATTCTACATTTATAAATAGGGAATAGTCTCCCCATTAAAAATATATGTTATACCCTTGCTTCTAGTCAGATTCCTATAACATAAGAGTAGGCACACATAAGGTCATTTTACCAATCATTTTAGGGAATCAACATTTGGAACTAGAGTTTATACATTTCATAAACCCTGACATGTTAACCAAGTCATATTGACCAACTACATTGTTAGTATCTATATCATCCAAACCACAAATACATCTCTCAAACTAATCTCTCCTATAAATAGAAACGGTGACATACACACCTTCAACGTCATCATCTTCTTGTTAGGTTTCATTTCATCCCAAATTTGACCCTTCTCCTTCCCCTACATTCTCTAAAAAATAAAAAAATCATAATATCATGAGATTAAAATTATGAACAATACAATTGATACCTTTTAAATTATTTTCATATAGGAAAATTAAAATAATATAACATTCAAACTAATAAGTTGATTTTCATGAAACATAAACCATCATATTAAATACCCCTATAATTATTTTATTTTTATAAAACCCTAACCATAATTTTAATTTTAATTATTTCATCTACTTTATTTTAAACTAAAAATGGCTAAAAAATAGGAAATGGGGATTTAATATATGGCTTCCTCTTCAATGTATATTCCCCCCAACAACAATGCTTATTTAGATTCCAAAATAATGGAATAATTTATCAATATAATAACTCCTCTTGGTGATGTTTAATATCTACCAGTTATTCAAAAAACAACATTTTTTCTTATTCATTAAGCATACTATTATTAATCACATTGTAATATTAATGATAGAATTTATAAAAAAATAAATTTAAAAAATGTTAAACACTCTATAATTAATTATGTGTTATTTACCATATTTCCCTGCATATTTATGTGTGTTTTAAGTTATTTTCATGTTAAATTCTCTCATTTATCATTTAATACATAATATTATTAATATATATATATATATATCATTTTAAAAAATATGATATTTAAAATCAAATTCATGTAATTTTCTAATATAATTAATTTATTATTTTTTAGCATAATTTTAAATATTGAAATAAAATTATTTAACATATCTATGTTCTTTTATATTATGTTATAATTTTTAAATTATATTTTGTAAACATTTTTTATATATGTAATTAATTTATTTACAATATTATGATTTTGATAACTATTTATATTATTATTTAATTTATATTTTTTTTTGTAATAATAAATAACATTCTTCGTATTTTTTAATATTATGTTATTTGTATTATATATTTTATTTAATCATATATAAATTTTAAAAATGAAATAATTTATATATTTATTTTTTACTATGTATTCATTTCATTTTTAAATAAATAAATTGAATTTGTATTTTTATATTATGAAAATTAATATTTATGTTAATTATTTTGGAAATTAATTTATTTTAATTTTAATATTAATATATAATTGAATTTATAATATGATATGAAGAAGTGTATATTGATTAAATAATAGGCCATCTCAATAGATATTAGTGAGATAACATCCACTAAAATTCAATAAATACAACCTATAATTCCCATGTTCTATTATACTAATTGTAGTTTATCCACCCACTAAGTCTAACACGTATCCCATCACAACCTCACACTAGCTATTCCTAAATCCATAAAACCATCACTATTAGAAAAACAGTCTTTAATGTCATCATTTTAACATCGGGTCTTCAATACCAACATTAACGTTCATTATTTTGAATTAGTTTATTAAATAAAAAATGTTCTAAATAAATTTCAAGTTCTAGATAATTTTTAAATATAAAATTTTATATGTTGTGGAGCTAAAATAAACATACAGATAAAAAGTTATGTATATCAGACGTTGAACATTATTAGACATGATTTTTAATGTCAGTATTTTTAGAAACTAACAATAGAAGTCACGTTTTAGCATCAGGTTTTCAAATGAACGAAATTAAAAAATTAACTAAATGTTTTTGGTAATTTTTGATGCTTTTATTTGACATTTCATGGAGATAAAGTCTTACAGATCAACAGTTATTGATATCAAAAATTGAAAATTATAAGACATGATTTTTATTTACATTTTTTTCATTAACCAATGTTAAAAGTCACATTGCGGCATCTCTTAAAAAATTACCGATGTTAAAAGTAAATCTATATTGCATATTATTTTTTATTCTTTTATTTTATTTTTTATGGAGGTAAAACTGACTTAAGGATCAAAAGTTATAAACGTCAGAAGTTGAACATTATAAGACTTATCTTTTAACATCAGTTTTTTTTCCAGTAAATTACATTAAAAGTCACTTTTTCACATTGGGTTTTCAAGTAAATAAAGATAAAAATAAAATCCAAGTTTTAGAAAAAATTTCAATATTCTATTTTATAGGTTGTGTAGCTAAAAAAAACTTACAGATCAAACGTTATGGATGTCAAAAGTTGAAAATTATAAGATATTATTTTTAAAATCAGTTTTTTTTCAGTATACAATGTTGAAAGTCACTTTTAGGCATCATGATTTCAAATAAACATCATTAAAAAAATCCAATTTGTATATAATTTCTCGATCATTTATTAGACTAGTTTTTGAGCTAAAATGGTCATAAAGATCAAATGTTATGGATGTGGGAAGTTGAATATTATAAGACATAACTTTTAACATCAGTTTTTTAGTAACTGACGTTAAAAGACACTTTTTGGGGTTAATTTTTTAAATATCTGATGCTAAATTCACTTTTTGGAATTTTATTTTCAATATCCAATGTTAAAAAACCCAACATGTGAATATTTTTATCATTGATTATATATTCAACCAATGATAAAAGTAATTTTTAAAAACATGGGTTTGGTATTTCAAATTTTTTCCAACACACGTTTTTATTTTAAAAATCATGCAAAACTATTTATGAATCAACACCATAAATATTTTAACATACAATATATATATCCTCAACCAATTTCTTTCAACATTTTCAGAATCTTTAATAAAATTAAAATTTCATCAATTTTTCAATCGAAGACTAGTACATGGTATCTATTCTCATCATTTAATTTCATTATTATTGTTTACCTTATCATTTAAAATCTTAATAATTTTTATTATGAAGAATAGGAATTATTACGATCAAGATAAAGTAATAAAAAAAATTTCAAGAGATTCATCGGCCGAGGTGAGGTATTCTTTATTAGTCATCATGTTCATTACTGCATGAATTCTTCCTTAAAAAAGTTGTGAAATAGAAACAAACTACATATCTATTAAAAGGTAAACAATTAAAGAATTAAAATTAGGTTTAATGTATAATTCATTTAGTTCATTTGGTGTATAATTTTTGGTACTTGTTTCTAATGTTTTCATTAAATCGAGTTGTAACTATTAAAACTTAAAGAGGTACAACTTAAGATGACCGTAACTTTTGATCTGTAAGTCCATTTTAGATCCATGACTTCTCAAATTTAATCCTGGAAAACCAACTATATTTAAATATTAAGAGTTTAAATGTTTTAATGTCGGATTTTTTAAAAACTGACATGATTTTTTTGGAAAATATACTTTTCATGTCATATTTTATTGAAAACTAACGTTAAAACCCATGTAGAATCAGAATATAGACATCGGTTTTCTAAAAAAATGATGATTAAATGTCAATATTTTTATTTTTAACATTGGTTAATAAACATTAACATTTATTAATAATATATCCTAACATTTTTCATTGGTTTTTATGAAAATCTATGTTAAAGACCGACAAGGCCTAACTTTTGACTTTACTGTATATGAAAACTGATGCCGAAGACCCATGAGGGATGAGTTTAAACAATGGTATTTGCAAAAACCAACATAAAAATTCATATAACCAACTTTTTAATTTATATTTAGACATTGTATTATAAAAACCCACATTGAAACTTCAATTTTTAACGTCACCTTTATAGATTTCGGTAAAAAATCTACGTCAAATTTTAAAAAAAATGATGTGGAATTTTTTTCCATTAGTTCATGTATATTGATTTGGTTAGGATTCAAAACATGAACATTACATATAGTTAGAGATCATTTTATCACAAATTGTGTTTTATCATGAGACATTAGTTGATAGAACTTGTGTTCGGTCGGAATAATACAAAGATACAAAAGAGGGGGTGAGTTGTTTCTTTCTATAATCTTGATAGATTCTAGAGTTTAACTATCTTTTCGATTTATGAAGATATGCACAATTTTATTATGTATTTAAATTTAGTAGTGAATAAAAATTAAATATGAAAACAATTATTTTTACATTGTTTCGGGTCAATATGATCCCCATGTCCGCTCCACCAACCCTCTCTCTACGAGCTTGATGAATTTCACTAGAAAGGACCTCTTATCAAGTGAACTTGAAACAACAACTGAGTGTAGGAAGTTGGCACCATACAATAATTATTAAAAGGATCCTCATGGTTCTTTTATAAGGAACCAATTTTTCCATTACATAGTTCTTGAAGATTACATTAAACCATTAAAGAGTGCAAGTAGTCGAAAATTCAATAAATAAAACGAGTTTTATTTTTTGATGTTACATATTGAACTTAATTATTGTAGAAATTAATGACTGAATGTGTATCCTCTTCAACAAAGATAAATATCTTCATGTAAGGATAAATTTTTAGAGATCCTGGTTGCAAATTATTTTTAATAAAAGCATAAATGAATAAGAATCATCCATTTCATAGTATAATGAGGTTGAAATATGTATCTTTTAAATGTAGCCAGTTTTGTGAATAACATAGTCATTAGATCATTACAACATTACTGTATTCGAAATATATTCACAAGTATGACATTTTATATTTCATGTATCATATATATCATATTCAAAGAAATAAAATATTATATCCTTTTATATATATAGGATATAACATTCTTTCAGTTCATAAGATCAAATAATGTTGCATGTTTGATGACATATATTTAAATTTAAATCATTCAAGATAGTAATAACTTCCCATTGAAAGATTAAAGATTCACTCTGGTGAATATGAGTATTTAACGATTATAAAGAGTCTTTTAATCTATCATATACTGTCTTTTAAAAGATATTTACATCTATCACGATCATTTTATAAATCTTGGATTGATTCCCAGATTTAAAAACTCCATCATTGAATAGTCAAACATAGGGTTCTTTCACATGATGAAAAAATAAAAAATTTATGGTTGACGATGCAAGAGTGAAAATGTATGTTAGATCATAAATGCAGGGTTTAGGTACCATACATTTGTTTCTTTAAATTTCACGTTTCTCACTTATAGAAGGTTTATTAACCATATGATCCCTTTTCTCAAACATAGGGTTCAATCCAAACATAGGGTTAATGAAACATAATTTTATGATAGTGTACGATTCCAGATTAATACACATTTTTGGAAACATAGGGTTATTGTAACATCTCATTACCTTAATTGGGATTTCCCATTTTTTATAATTTCCCTTCTTGTTTTGTTTATGAAAAATCGTTTTTTGTGAATTTTTTGGTTTACAACAGACTCCAGAATAGGTACACATCAATTACATGGTGATGTTTTCATGTTATGGTGTGGGAGATCATGTCTTGAGTGGGGAGATCAGGTCATGATCTTGTACATGTCGTGTACCTAAGGTACAAATCATATAGGGGTTAAATAGAGGATTTTTAACCCCAGGTGATGGGTTTTTTGGCGTTACTTATCCAGCATGGAATACACATCAGGAAAATGGTGTGAAGGATGTGAGTCGGCCCACGTCTAGGATTGATTCATGAAATTTTCTGTTTCACTCAGCCTTTTTCCACATGAACCTATGGTCTCCCATCCCTAAATAGATCATAGGAATTTTTCAGAGGCATCTCGCCTTCCAGATCGATCTGATTAGCTCTCGTTCATCATTTATTCTATGGTGAGACTCTCCAAATCCGTCATGAGACCTTATTCCTAAGGATTTTCCATGGATAGATGTGCTGAACTCGACATCCAATCTTGAGGTACGTGGGTTTTATTCTATCATCCAACCCCTTGTCTTCTATTTTGAATCAATCTATTATGTTACTGGTTTAATTCTAGGGCCTTCACTGACATCAATGATCGGATTTGTTGTTTTGGTTTCTATTGTGGGCGTATAAGACAATGAAATTTTGAGGTTGGTGGTTCCATCTCTAGACTATGATAGTGATCTTATTTGTTTCTATTTGAAAATTGTTTTGTCAATTGATTTATGAAATTGGCATGATTTTCTGTGCATTTTGACATAGAGTATTGAAATAAAAATGGTTTTCCCTAGGATTTTGATAAATTTATTGTGAAATGGTTTGGAATGGTTTTCAAAACATTGAAATTGAATTTTGAAATTGAGAAAACGGGTTACCTCAAGTAATTTTGTGGAAGAGTTATCTTGAGGCCATTTTTCATTGATTTATGATTATCAAGGTGGTTTTTCTTGGGTATTTACTCTGTTTTATATTCTCGTAGTTATAGGACACCAATATTGACATTTTTGGGTGATTACTCTTGGGGTATTCCTCTGATGCCTAGGAAAATTGTTCTATGATCATATTTGTGAACATTGTTCTTATTATATGAGTAGTCTTCTGCCTAGTCATCTAGTATTCCATGGTGCTGTGATACCTGTGTTTCAATTTTGTATTTCATGGATTTCTATGTTAGCCTTGATATGCATGTTTAATCATATGAAAAATCGTTTTGGAAAATATGTGTTGAAACTATTATACCATATTTTGTTCAAAAAATATGGAAAAAGGGAAATTGTTACCATTTTTTCAATAAAACTACTTTACTTCTTATTATTCCAGGTTTTATATTTTAAATAAGAATTCATGAATTGTTATATTGAGAAATTCTATGGAACACATTGGTGGGATCCCACTATGCCAGTTAGCGTACACCCAGAGCACTGCTTTGGTTGTGTGTAGACCTTTTTTGTCTTCTAGTGTAGGGAAATTCAAGGTTCTACAGTGTGGTATTGTTGTTCATGTCTTCCGGGACATGTACATTACTATGTGATGGTTGGAGTTCGTCCATTCCATCATTGGAGTAGCTGTTTCATTTCAAGTCCCTTGTAGTCAAACTTGTCATTTGGAGTTTTTAGAAACTGTTTCTATTATACTTTTTCCTATGTTTTAGTTATAGTTATGGAATATATTTTTTTTAGTCTTTCACTATTTCTTATTTTATCTTTATATATGATTTGTGGTTGTTTAGGTTGGGTGAAATCATTCCCCCAGTTTTTCATTTGATGTTCAGGTTCTTGTCACCAGATTGTGGGGATCGACAATGCCCTTCAGGTATGTGATGGATCGGGCCAGGTGTCGAGTTTCAGGGAAACCCAAGTCAGTTAGTTACAGTTTGGTATCAGAGAAGATATGTCCTCAAGAATACTTTATTTGGATGTCGGTAATACTAGATATTGGATTTTCAGGAATAGATAAGTTAGTTGCGATGAGTTCCTAGAAATATATTTTCATAATGAGACTCAAGTTACCATGGGATTTTGTGATTTGTTTCTATAGTGTTGGTTTTTGATTTAAATCATCTCAGTTTTTACTTATGGGTTTTCTAGTTTGAACTAGGATTTTTTTGGTCTCCTATCATTCTTATGTTTTGGTGTGTAGCCATATGCCTCAAAGACGTCTTCCACATGTTTCCCATGAAGCTGCAGTAGATTTTATTCTATGAAATCCACCTATAGAACAGAATATCATAAAGACTATCATATGGGTAGTCTATACTATCGAGCAATATGTTCAGGGAGTTTAGAACATAGTGGTTTAAGTATAACTAGGAACTGGAGGAGAATGAGATCGATCACAAGAGTTCTTATGTGTGAATCCACAGTCTTTTAAAGGAATTACTGAACCTCAAGAGGCATAGGATTAGCTAGACATGATCGATCAAATCATCAACATCAAGGAGACACTTGAGAATATTATGGTAAATTGTGCAGTGTTCAGAATCGACAGTTTGGACTAGAATTGGTGGGACTCAATGGTCCAGGCGGACATACTAGAAGGCTTGGATTAGAATCGTTTCAAAACCCTATTCATTCGGAAAAATTATCATGAGTCTCTAATGTTGGAAAAATATCCGGAAATCCTATCATTATAATAGGTAGAGTGTTCGGTGTCATTATACACTAACCGTTTTGCTTAGATTTTCCGTTTTCTCCATATGTGGTAAGGAATGACCAACTGAAGTCGCACAAGTTCCTGTAGGGTTTACGACCAAACATTAAATCGCAGGTGTCCATGTTGAATCCTTATACCTATGGGAAGGAAGTAGATAGAGAAATGACGAAGGAGATGCACATGGTAGGAAAAGTTGGATTTACCACATCTTATCTTCCATCTAGTGATAGCTTCAGTGGCGTACATGAGAAGAAGTGGATGTGGCAGGACCGTCGCATGAGTCTTGGAGGTGGGACTCAGCGACGAGGCTTCTCTCCACCATCTGTTGAAGCTGTAAGTGTGCCTCTGACTTGCTAATAGTGCGGCAAGGGGGGGAGGGGGTCACACCTTATGTTTTTTTCCTATGCCTATGAAGAAATGTAATATTTTTGGACATGTTTTTCATCTACATGGTTTCTGTCAAGCTATGAAAACACATCACTATGGTCAGTGTTAATTAGCTCCAAAGGCTACTTCGGTGTAGTCAGAAGCATCAATGACTATAGGTCTCCTGCCATAGGCCTCAAGAGTTAAGAATTTACAAGAATTTGATGAGTTTCTAATGGAAGTAAATGTAAGTCAAGAAATAGTGAGAGGTATGCTCCTTATTTCAGCTTCAGTAGTAGTTGGTTTAATTGAAACTGGTGCCTCCCACCTATTTATATCGGCATGTTTTTTGATATTCATAGAATTCCAATAGAACATATTCACTTTATAAAGGATTTAGTGAAACCTATTGGAATGGGGAAAGAGTAGGGGTTTCATTTTCCTTCATGTTTATTCATGATAGCTGACACAGATTTGGTCTGGGATTTTCCCATTCTTGATTTGGATTTATTTGATGTCATCATAGGTATGGATTGGCTTGTTGGTCATTGAGCTAGGGTTGAATTTATAATCAGTGTGTTTCATTTCACTCTTCTGATGGGAGCTGTCATGTGTTTCATGTAGATTGGGACCCAATGTTAGGTCATGAAGGATTGTCCTGCCCAGAGATCAAAGATTTTTTTGGTTGTTGTATCATTTGAGCCCAATGATGTTTCTTTTATTGATGGTATTCTTATTTTTGTTTGGGACATTCCTGAATTTTTTCCTAATTACTTCTCTTCTATTCCTCCAAAGAGAGTGGTAGAGTTCACGATTGACCTGGTTCTTAGTACGCAGCCGATATCGATTCCTTATTAACGTATAGCCCTGGCAGACTTGAAATAACTCAATATTTAGTAAGATGAACTATTTGAGAAGGGTTTTATTCACCCTACTATTTCTACATGGTCATCCCCTATGCACTTTTCCAAGTAAGAAGATGGTTCACTTTGGTTATGTGTAGACAATCCGAAGTAGAGCTGGTTAATATTTAAGAACTGATACCATTTCCCTTGTGTTGATGATCAGTTTGATCAGTTGAATGGAGAAAAGTGGATTTCAAGGATGGATATTTGATTTTTTTATCATTATCTCAGATTCCGGGAGTCTGATATACTAAAGGCGACCTATAGGAGTATGTATATCCATTATGAATATCTCCTGATACCGTTGGGTCTGACTAATGCTCCAAAAATTATTTTTGCCATGATGAATCAAATATTCCAACAATCTCTTGAAACTTTTTGTGGCAGTTCTTCTATATGATATTCTTGTTTATTCAATGTCCATGTGTGGGAATGATCACCAACTGTGTCTAGTTTTGGAGATTCTATGAAATCTCTACATGTATGGAAATATTTCAAAATATAGTTTTTTAGATTCAATATGTGAATTTTTTAGGTAATAGTGTTTATTAGCATAGCTTATTAGTTGATCCAAAGAAGATAAAACCTGTTTTTCCATGGATGGATCCAAAAAAAGTCTTTATGATATGAAGCATCCTTATTCATGCTTGATTCAACCAATGGTTTTTCAAGGATTTCTATAAGATGGAATATCCATTGACTCCTCCTACCATGAAAATAGTGAAATTTTCATGGGATTCATAGTGTCAATGTTATTTTTTTGAATTGAAATAACTTATGAAAATGGCTCCTGCTCTGATCTTACCTGATATTGGTAAGGGATACACGGTGTTTTGTGATGCATCTGGAGCTGGTTTGGGATGTATGCTGATGAAGGGGGAACATGTGGTAGCTTATCTCTTTCTTCAACACGGACAGCATGATAAGAAATACCCGCACATGATTTAGAGATTACTACGGTGATACATGCACTTAAATATTGGCAGTACTGTCTCATTGGGGAGATGTTCATGGTTTTTACTAATAATAAGAGTCCGAGCTATATTATTTCCTAGAAGGACATGAATCTCAGAAAGTGGTGAAGGATAGAATACGTTCAGACATTTGACTTCTACATCATTTACACCACATGGAAAGGAAATGTAGTTGTAGGGAATTTATGAAGGAAGGGACCATCACAGGCTATTCTATAATTGAAGTAATAGAGTAATCTTATGATGTTTTTCTCAGTTTCACTTGGATAATCAGGAGGATGTCTCAAGTATAGTTCAAACTAGTGTTCACTTGTCATCATATCGTCTTTAGTCTATCATTAAAAGTTAACAAAAGATGATGAGTTTCAAAATATTCGGAAAAACCTTTATGGTTGGGTGATAGTTCATGGTTGGTCCCTTTCTTTAGTTTCCATACATCACTCTGGGAAGAGATTTATTATCCCAACATATATGAGATTCTCATTTTTGTATTAATTTCATATATTTTCATGGTCCATTCATATAGGAACTATAATGATGTATTATGAAATGGGATGACGGTTTTGGTGGCTTGGTATGAAGTGTGACATTTATGATTATGTTTCCCATTGTCACACCTACCAACAGATAATGGCAGAGCACTTGGAACCTTCTAGTTTGCTTCATCCTATTATAGTACCAGTTTGGAAGTTGGATTAGGTGTACATGGGATTTGTTATTTGGAAACAATAGACACCCTGAAGAAAAAATGGTATCTAGGTGGTTGTTTAATAGTTGATGAAGTCTTCTCATTTAATTTTGATTAATGAAACCACTAACGTTGAAGGTATGGTTAAGATGTATGTGCAAGGTATCATGAGGTTACATAGAATTCCTTCTTCTATTGTTTTAGATAGGGATCCAAGGTTTACCACAAGGATTTGTAGGATTCTTTATTATGAAATGGGGACTCAGGTCACATTGAGAATGACTTACCATCCAAAGATAGATGGCTAGACAGACATGAAACTCAGATCCTAGAGGATATGCTACATGCATGTGTCTTGGATTTTAGTGGATCATGGGATATCCATGTGCGACTGATTGAGTATGATTACAACAACAGTCACCAGTGGTCAATAATAATGTCTTCTTTTGAGGTTTTCTATGGTTTCCAATGCATATACTCTTTTTTTGGGAAGTGGCGGGTGGAGTAGCTTTGGTTGGACCAAGTTTGATTCAGTAGATGTCGAAAAAGATTCAGGAGGTGAAATGACATTTTGTTACATCCCAAAGATGGAAAAATTCATATGTACATTGACAGTGTCATCCTTTATAGTTTTCCATTGGTGATTGGGGTTTATTAAAAGTTTCTACATAGTTGGGTCATTGTTAACATGGAAAACAAGGAAAGTCGGATCTAATATATGTTATACTATTTGAGACTACTGAACGGATTGTAAAATTATCTTATTTGTCAGAATTTCCAGCTCAGTTGATAAAAATTCAAGATGTTTTCCACATATCTCAACTCATGATGTATCACCCTGACCGTGCTCATGTTTTATGTTGGGATGAAATTGAGAAAGAACCGGATGCTTCTATATTAGTGAAAACCTTTGAGATCCTTGAATTTTTGAATAAATTCTAGCATGGGAACTTGATTCCATTGTTCAATGTTCTATATAAACAAGGATCAGATTCCTATGAGACTTGGGAACATGAGTCGTTGATGAGGGATCAGTGGCCTCCTCTCTTTCCAAAGGATACATATTCCTCAGGACTTTCCAATGATGGAATGTATTTATGGTGGGGAGTTTGTAACATCTCAATACTTTTACCAGGTATGTTCCACTTTTTTAATGTTTCCTTCTAGATTAAAAAAATTGTATTTTCTTTGTGATTTTTCTATGTTTAATGAAGACTGCAGAATAGGTACAATCCAGTTACTAGAAGTAGAAGACATGTAGATGGTGTTGTTTTCATATTATTGATTGGGAGATCATGTCATGAATGGGGAGATCATGTCACGATTTGATACACATCATATACCAGTGGTACATGTTTTATATAGAGTATTTTTGACCTGAAGTGATAGGTTTTTCAGCATAACATATCTAGTATAGACTACACATCATGACGAATGGGTTCACATCGTGACCCGGGCTATGACTAGGTTTAAGTCACACAATTTTATGTTTCTCTAAGCCTTTTTCATCCAGAACCTCTTGGATATCCTCCCTAAACTGCTCATATGAATTTTTCAAAGGTGTCCCGCCTTCTGAATTGATTCGATCATCTCTGGTTCATCATATCTTCTACAGTGTCTCTCTCCAAATCCATCATGATAATTTGTTTCGAAGGAAGTTCCTTGGCTATTTGGGGTGAAGATGATTCTTTTTATTGAGGTACGTTGGCTTTCATCTATCTTCCAACCCTTGTCTTATAATTTTTAGCAATCATTGGAGGTGTAGGTTTTATTCTAGAGCTTTTGCTGATGACATAGTTGGGTTTACTTGCTTTTGGATTCCATTGTGGATGTGTGACTCATGATCATTGAGGTAGGTGGTTTTGTCTCTCACCTATGATAATGAACCTACTTGTTTGGATTTTCATATTTATATATAAATTCATTTATGAAATTGGATAGAATTTTTGTGTTTTTTGAAAAAATGTTTTGAATGAAAAATCGGGTTTCCCTATCTTTTGATAAATTGATTGTGAAATGGTTTAGAATGGTTTTACAAAAATTGAAATTGAATTGTGAAATTGAGCACATGTATTACCTTGGGTACTTATATGGAAGGTTTTTCATTAGGAAATCATCCATTACTCTGTGATTATCAAGGAGGTTTTTCTTGGCTCTTTCCTCAGTTTCCTAGGCTCGTTGTTCTAGGAGACCGATGTTGAAATTTTGGGGGATTACTCTGGGGGTTTTTCCAATGCTACCTAGGCCTTTTTTTCAGGGATTTTATTTTTTATCTTAAATATTATGTTACGAGTTGTATTATACCTAGAAATTTAGTATTTTTTATTTCTAAGAAGCCTATGATTTTGTTTTTTATTTCTTACCTTTCTGAGTTACCCTTGATATGCATGTTTATTCTTGTGAAAATATGTTATCGAAAATATTATTTGGAACCATTAAACATAATTTTCTTTAGAACATGGGGAAAAGGGAACTGTTTACCATTTTTTCTATAAAAACACTTTACTTCTTCTCCTGATATGTTTTAAATTTTATATAAGCATACATGAATTGTTATATAGAAACTTTCTATAGAACATTTGGGTGGGATCATAATTATCCCGTTAGCTTACACCTTACACACATCTTCGTTGGTGCGTAGACCATTGTTTGACTTCCAGTACAGGGAAGGGAAAGGAACTATAGTCAGGCTATAAGGTTCATGTCATCTAGGTTGGGTAGCTCATGTGGAGATGGTTGGAGTTCGTCCATGCCATCATAAGAGTATGTATTTGGTTTTGAGTCCCCTACAATCATACTTTTCTCTTGGAGTTTTTATATACTATTTTAGTTGTTCTGTTTCTAATTTTTTTTATTATAGTTATGAAATATATTCTTTTTTTCTTCCAATTTCTATTCATTAATCTATATATATGACTTGTGGCTATTTAGGTTGGGTGATATCATTCCCTTAGTTTTGTCGTTAAATTCCCAAGTGCTAGTTTCCTGCCTGAGGGGATCGGGAACACCTTTTAGGTATGTGACGAATCGGGTCAGATGTTCGGTTTCAGGGTAACCTAGGTTGGTTTGTTACAGTTTCTTCCTTACGCTATTATTACCAATGTAGCGTTAATTACCTACTTTATTTTTACTATTTTAGGGTTAATTCCTTCTAAAATGTTTATTAATTTTGGTTTGACAATTGTATTTCAAGAATATGTTAAAACACATTCTGAAGAAATTTTCAAATATTCCAAATGGATTAATTAATTTAATATATTTCAATAATAAATAATTCAATGAATAAAAATTTTCTATATTTAACTTAATGGGATATCATTAATAAAACGAACAAGGGTACTTGTGTGTATAAAAATAGATAAGTTTTATATTGTATTGTTGAGATAATAAATGACCCTAAATATCCCCCTTTTTGATGATCAGAAAACCCATAAAATATTTTATAGAAATTATAGGATTTTTAAATAGTAATGAAATAATATTTTAAAAAATACATTAATTTTTCGAAAATTTATTTTTGATTGTATTATTTAGAAGGATTGAAAAAAAGAAATTATTAGATCAAGAATGTCATTTTTAACCAATGTTCTCAAACCTTTAGTGAAATAATAATTAATTTATATCAAAATGGATTAAAACACTTTTAATGTATAAAATACATGTAAATGAATGTTATAGTCTACATTATATAAAAAAAACATGTTCTTTTTGTTGAAATGGACCAATAAATTGTAAAATAAACAGAATAGTTTTCATTAAATAGTTGGAAATTGATTAAAATACTTGGTTTGGCTGTGATTATTTTAAAAAAATGGATTGTTGAAGATGAAAGGATTTTTTAGTGTACATTTCATTTTCTATAAATTCTTGAATGGTTTCCAAAAAATCCTTCAACTTAACCCTTTATCCTTGTAATATTTATAAAATGTTTGTAGCCTGTTTTCAGATCAAATGTTTTGAATCCCATCCCACATTGAAGCATTTAATCAAATAGACTTCAAGAAACACATGCATATATTTCTCTTTCTACAAAAACTTCAAAAATTTACCACTTAACATGTTGAGAAGCATTCTGATTCCTAGATCACTTTAAGTCCATCAGGCCATAATATCTTTCTGATTATCCAATTTTATATTACTTGGTGCACTATTACATTAAATATTTTAAATACTATCATTCATATGATCCGTCACTAAATTGACTATTTTAAATATTTTGACTAAATATGAAGAAGTTGGTTGTGTTGAAGTAGATAATCTAGATTGATTTAAATTCACATTTATTGATTCAAACATATTTAAAAACTATGATTTTAAATATTGGAAGTCTATCTTTGAGATAGATTTTTATTTTAGTTTTCTAAAATTATATAGCATTTCTCTCTAAAAGAATCAATATCCCTTTTGGAGACTGATTTTTTTTATTTCTCTATCGAGTTTAGAAAACATTAAATTATATTTTGTGAATATGTGATTTCATAAAATCTTTCACTAATTTTTTGGTGGACTTCACCTCAATTTATAAACTTTTATTTTACATTCATAGTTTATTAAACATGATGACTAAATTTTCTATCTAATCATCCTGAGAATTTGATTGGGATTATTATTTATGTCTCAATTGATGAGATTATTCTCCTATATAGAAGTAATGTTCTATATTATTATCAATTGTAAATAATTATATGTTATTAAGAAGTTATGTTCCCTTTGCAGATGTGGAATTTGTTATATTCACAGATTAAGCATTAGTAAGGATAGTCTAATTTACAACAATCTCAATGTCTTCAACTATATGATTTTAATGTTCCTATCTCCATGAGTAGTTAATTGATCATGTTATTTTTTATAACCCACATGTTCTTCATTTTAAGGATTAACATTTTATTAGTCCTCAGGTGTGATTATTACTACATCAAATTATATTAGAGAATCTTCTTCAGGTAAAGCATCTTAAACTATGCTCCAAAAATAATCTAATTTCCATATTGTTCAATAATTAATAAGGTTGATGTGGTGACATTTAGTTTGAGTATCTAGATGGTGAGTACTTTTCTTTCTATACAAAATAAGATAAATAATTTAATCATATGAATAAAAAGACATTTGAGATTCATATTGACAATAAATATTCATATATCAATGAATATAAAAATAAATCAACTATATATCACTGATTAATATAAAATTAAATACATGTCATGTAAAATAACCTCTCCAATTATATGAATCTAGGGAGTATTAAATACTCGATAAATTTGACCAATACCCTCTGGTCTACTTCATGATCATTGAACATGAATTTTTGAATCAAAGTCGAACAAAAAATAAATGAAATTATGTATTATGATTTAAGTTCCTTATTTCATATTGACCAATGATTAAAATTGTAAAATACTTCTTAAAGAAATGTGAGGATCTCTTCAATTTTAATAGAGGAAATAGGAAATTCTATATCATATACCTTTGAAGCAAGATATATTTTATTTATTTGAAACTGAACAGAACATACTTATCGATCTAATTGTGTTCTATAGTAAAAATAATTATGTATTTTATTCAATAAAACGAAATTTAAAACCTTGAATGGTGATATATTTCATCAGTAATAATTTTTTCTGATAAATCTAGTGGATATCAACAAATTTTCCATGAAGAAGTTTTCTAAAGGGGAGGTTCTGATGTTTCAGGTTACATGGTTTACCTTTATCTATTCACATGGTCATCAACATATCTGTTAATATATATGAAACATGTGACTAATTCTAGCTTATCAATGAAATATGATAGCTCTGGATGTCAAATGGTTTTTCGATCTTATGGTGTGTTAGTGAAAAAGATAGAGGAAGGGTTGGTTGGATAATTTTTGGCGATATGGTTCTTCTTTCTCGAGCTTATTAATTATCATAATAATTATTATATTTTATTTTGAAAAGATATTCTTTTAAAAAATGAAATATATTTTTGTTTCTATGAAAGATAATCCTCCTAATAAAAAAATAAATAAAAATAAAAATAATAAGAAATTAATTAAACATTTCTTCGAAATAGAATATTCCAAACTCACCCATAATAAAATCAAAACTTGAAGTGGGAATTGGTTTAGTAAAAATGTCAGCTAGTTGATATTGTATATTTAAAAATTATAAGGATATATCCTTTTTAAGAACATGATCTCTTTGAAAATGATGTATTATATCAATTTGATGGGTTCTATAATGACTTATAGGGCTTTTGGAAATATTAATTGAATTGGTATTGTCATATAAGATATAAATATTATTAAAATTAAGTCTAAAATACAGTAAGAAGTGTTTCATCCACAACACATGTAAAAAAAATTCAGTCACATATATATTCTTCCATGGATATTGAAAAAATAACTGAATATTTTTTATTACTCAATCAAGAAACTAATTATTTCATTAAAAATTGATAGTTTCAAGATGTCATTTATTTGATCCCTTTCACATCCTCGAAAATCAGAATCTAAATATGAAATGAATTTAAAATCATATATTTTGGATAAAGAAGGTATTGAAAAATAGTCCATTTTAAAAATCTAAAAAACATGTAAACAGAATATATAAGACATTATTGTCTCTTTAACTTAAATATAGAATGTAGACATTACAAAAACATTATATCTAATCTTCAATATATAAGTTATATTAAACTACTAATCATACATCGACATAATATGTTGTAAACTATTTTTCAGTTTCATCAAAATAACGTTTTTCATTATTACATGTGGCATTTGTGTTAGTATTAATATTTTGGAGTCCAATTTTATTAATAAATACACAAAATATTAACTTATATTCAAAACATTTCTATTTTCTTTTTTATAAATTTGAAATCCTAGAAAGAAATTAAATTCTCCAATCACACTCATTGCAAAATCTTTTTTCAATAGATTTGAAAAATAATTATAAATCGTTTTGGTTTAAATATAAAATCTTCAACCTAAATTTTTACTAATAGTATATTGGAAAAATAATTTTCATAAAAAGTTAAAAATATTTCAATCCCATAGAAAACCTATTTTTGATCAAAAATGAGCTCAATATTTCATATTAAGATTTATGTACTTTTTTAATTAAATTAAATGAATTAGTAAGTTAATAAACTGAATATGGTTTATGAGGGATTTTAAAACCTGTGGGTTTCTCAATATAAACCACCCCTAATAAATATTCACATAAAAAGGAAGATTTAACATCCATATGATATAATTTAAAATACAGATATGATGCATAAGCTAGTAGGATTCTAATTTAATGTAATCTAGGAACATGTGAAATTGTTTCATCACAATCTATCCCTTCTTCATGGTAAAATTATATTCCTATTATTTCTTCTTTGTTTTTTGTAATGATCAATTTGTAATCCTCTTTATTTCTAAATACCCATTTAGTTCCTATTACTAGATGATTGGATGGTCTGTCTCTTTATTCTTAAACATTATTTCTACTGAATTAATTAACCTCTTCTTACATAGTTAACAACGAAATGTAATTATTTTAAAACACTTCAATATTTTTTCTTCTAATCATGAAATAAAGGGATAAAATTAAAATTAGTTTCCTATATTTATTTTAGTTCTAATTCATGTTTCTAGATATCATATAACAGTTTCTAAGGGATGAATAATTTAGGTCTACTCAATATAGGTAAGATGCATGCATGTTCTTCTATTTCATGTACTTTTGGACTAGATTGAGTTTCATAATTTTTTAGCTTCATAATTTATCTCTGGCTTTTCGAGCCTCATATTTTCCAAAGTGGAAGTAATTTATTCTGTTTGATCATTATTTTTAATGATTGGGATACTTTCATCAACGTTTACACAAACTAATTATTCAATAGTCCTTTACATTTTTATTAAAAACTATATAGGTTTTTAAAGTAGTAATATACCCTATATAAATTACATCACAACCCATTGGGTCAAATTTACACAGTTTATACATATTATTCATGACATACACATTACATACAAAAACATTAAATTAATTTACATTAGGTTTTCTTGTTATTCCAAAGTTCATATGGTGTCTTTTTAAAAACGGGTCTTATAAAAACCATATTTAGGATATATAATGTTGTTCTAACAACATATGTCCAAAAAATTGGTATAATGGATGTATTCATTTAAAAAATTTTCTTTTTATTTCTTGAATAGCTATGTTGATTATTTAAAAAAATCCATTTGGTTCAGGTGTTCTTGGTATGGAAAATTTTTGTTCAATTCCTGAGTTTGAGAAAATATAATAAAATTATATATTCTAAAATTCTCCACCCTGATCAATTCTTAAGGAAATAACTATTACATTTTTTTCACATTAGTAATTTTGAAAAATATTTCAAAAACAGCGAACAATTCACTTTTATGTTTTTTAAAATAATTCTATGTAAATCATGAAAAATAACCTACTAAAACAAAAACATATAATTTTCCTTCCATACATTAAACTGTTGATGTTATAAAAAAACCCATATGGAAATATTCTAGTGGTTATATGTAGAAAATTTGTTCATTTATTTAAAATATGATTTGTGTTATTTTTCTACTATGTAATGCATCCCAGAATCTATCATTATCAAATTTATGTTTATATAAGAATAGAATCTAATTTAATTTTCCAACAATTTATGAAATGAAAATAAATTTTAGGGTCTAAGTAACCTATTACAGATGTATGACTCATATGTCTCCAAAGATAAAAAATTCCCTTTCTCTGTATGTAAGTAATAAATATCGAAAATATAAATATTTTCAGTTTTAGGGGCTCTAAGTTTTAGAATTTTATCTTGGAAAACTGAAAAGAAGTTAGATAATTCGAAATAAAATTCAACATCACAATGTTGAGAAATTATTATCAGGTTTCTCTATAATACTTCTACAAAATGTACCATACTGATCAATATTTTCTTTGGATCTCCAACATTTGAAACTCCAATTATCATTCATTTTTCATTATCTCCAATGGTGACTAGACCTCCATCCATTTGTGTTAGTGTATGGAAATTGTAATATTATCTGATCATATGTCCAGAGAAACCACTTTCCATATAACATATAACATTTTTCCCATAGTATTTTACCTAAAAATGTTTTTAAACACATGATTTATTTGGTACTGATATTTTCTTGGGTCTAGCTATGTTTGAAAGAAAAGATCTTGGAATCTAGATCTTCCGTATTTTTTCAAAACATATATTACTATTTTAGAATTTTTTTTGGAAATTAAATCATTTTTAATACCACTTATTTGAGTATTTCTTAAATAATAGTTGTTGGTGTTATTTCCTTTCATATCAGAGTAGAAGAACATACTTTTTTGAGAATAGGGGGACAATAATTTTTTAATTTTTTTTATTTTTCTCCCTTGTTACCTATTTTATATTTTTTCCCTTTAATAACATTATTTACAATAATATAATTTAGATATTTTTATCCTTTCATTAAAATACATGAATCACTTTTACAAGATTTTACTTCTTCATATTGTTGTTTTATTTTACTTTCATGATCAGGATAGTTTGATGTTGTTTTATTAAATTTTTATTTCAGTTCCTGATGTTGTTTCAACATTAAATATTTTCATTTAAAGTAACATTATGAATATTTTTCACTGAATTGAGATTCATTAATAAATAATCATATTTATCTTCGAGCATTATGATGTAATAAACTAATTTACGATGTGAGTAGCTATCAGAGTCAGAGGCACTAGAGTAATAGGTTTGTTCCTCCACTTTTCTTTATTAAAAAATAACATAATTATTTTCAGATTTTGTGGATCTTTTTTGAATAATATTTTGAAGATCCAATAGATTCTTTTGATTCACTCCATGTTTCTTCCATATCTCTATATCCTTTATTCTCATAATCAATTCTCATATGGCTCTTCTATTCCATTTTCCTTCTTTATTGGTTTAGTTTGGGGAATCAGGTCTAATATGACCCATTTGTATTCATCCATATAGTATGACTTATTTAGATACCTTATCATCGTTTTTGAAGGATAATTAGAAGCCTCTCTTCTTCTTATATAATTTTATTAATTTCCTTGCTAACTAATCCAGTTCCATTATAGAGTTCTAGAAATTTTAATCTTTTGATATTTTGGTATCATCTATTGATTTATTTTCATGCTTATAAGATGTGATCTTATGAGTAGTATTTTCAATTTTGACTATTTATGATCTTCAACATCATAATGAATTTATACTTCATACATCATCAGTGTTCCAACTAATTCTTGCATAATAATTTTTTTTATAGGAGGTCCTAGTCGAATAGTTACAGATATTCCATTCCATTTTTTGGGTAGTACCCCAAGTACTTTTAGTGCTTAATCTGACTGTAAAAGTGTACCTTTCAAGGTAGTAATAGTGTTGAAAATTTATGTTAATTTTCCATTCATTTTCCTCAAGCCTTCTCTATCATACATTCTAATGGTGTCAGACTTTATCTTTGCAATAACATACCACATTTTTCTTGATATTATTAGTTCTGTTATATGAAAATAAGATTTTATTACATATTTCATTGGAATTTGGGAATTGTGATAAATGATTGAATTATTTTTTGGAATCTCCACAGATTAAATCATTCATTTCATTAGAGTTTATATCAAAATCATCTTCTATTACAATATCCTAGGATTCTAGTTTCTCAGAAATTTCAAAATGAGTGATAATATTAGAATAAACATTAAATCCAAGATTCTTTAGATATATGATCATTCTTGATTTCCAACATCCAATGTAGTCACCATTGAAATATGGAGAAGGAATTATAGAAATACTTTCTCTCAGATTAGTCATTGAAATCATCTTTGAAATGAACATAAAATTTAAAGATTAGAAGATATTTTATCACCAAAACCCTCCTTTGATGAAAATTTTTAGGTCAAAAATATATAAATATACACAATAGGGGGTGTCAAATTGTGTCTTTTAGATAATATTAACATATTATGGTATTTGAATCTCATTGAAATTTATACATATTTGTAATTTTTTCTTCTATATGTAATTTTAGTAGCGCATAAGCAGTAAATAAGAGCACATTAATTTTTAGAGTGGTCCGGGGAAAAATATCCCCAAGTACACTCCACAAATCCTCTCTCTCCATACATGGTGATTTACACTAGAAAGGTCCTCTTATCATTCTTCCTCAAAAACAACTTAGTTTAACCAGTTGATACCTTACAAAAAAGATTAAAAATATCATTTATGTTTATTTATAGGTAACTAGTCTCACCAATGCTTAGTGCAAGAAGCTACCAATTAACCATGTCTAAACATAGGTTAAAATTCATTGTTTTAGTAAGAAATGACTAAATATAGATCTTCTTATACAAAAATTAATGTATTCATGTAAGGATAGATTTTAATAGATACTGGTTGCAAAATGATCTTCAATAAAATTAGAAATGAACAAGATGTATCATTTTTATAGTAGAACAATATTGAAATATGTATCTTCAAAATGAGGCCTATTTAGTAAATAAAAGAGTCATATGATCTTCAAAGCAGTTCTGTATTCAAAATATATTCACATGTAGAAAATTGTACATTACATGTATCATATATATCATCTATCAAGAGAAAAAAATTTCAATCCAAATATATAGAAAACATAGCCTTCCTTTGGTTTAGAAGATCCAATAACGTCTCCAGATAGATCAAAAATATTTAAATATAAATCTTTTAGGAGGGTTTTATCTTCACTTATAAATTGAAATGATTTACTATGGTGAATAACAGTCTTCAAAACAATCATAACGAGCCATTGAATTGATCATAAAATAGCTTTGAATCGAACATAATATAGGTCAATATTGCATTATAAATCCTAGATTACATCATTGATTTAAAAACTCTAGCATTGAATAGTCAAATGTAGGTTTGTTTCAGGGGATGAAGTAATAAAAAATTTATGTATGACAATGTATGTTTGATAAAAAAAATTAGTTTTATATACCATAGATTCATTTCCTAAAATGTAGGGTTTCTTACCTAGGTTGGGTTGATTAACCAAACATTCCCTTTTATCAAACATAGGGTTTCATCCAAATATAGGGTTGATGAACTATACGTTAATAAAAGTATATGGGCCCTAATCCATACATGTTATTCTAAATAGAGTCTATTTTCCTCATTTGATTCTTACCAATGTCTGGTTAATTCCTTATGCTATGTATACCAAAATTAGGTTAATTCCATACTCTATTTCTACCATCATAGGGTTGAGAACAAAGTTTCCAAAATACATTAAAACACATACTAAATAATTTTACCAACATTACTCAAAGATAAATGAATTGAATATAATTAAAAAATAAATATTTCATCAAAAAAATATTTCATGAAATCCACTAAATGTAATGTCATTAATAAAACACACAATGGTATTAGTGATCATAAAAAATCAATATGATTTATAGTGTATTATGGAGACAATAAATGTCTGCTACCGTGGTATCCTTTTAACATATTGTACCGGTTGATTTATTTTACTATGAAATGATACCCCCCTGTCATGACCCGTCCCCCAGGGCCCATGTCGTGACTACCCCTAGCCCACCTTCCATAGGCCAGGGGCTGGCGACTAGCACCAAAGGCATAAAATACATAAATCTGGGAAGGAATTCCCATTATAATTTAAAACACAGAAAAACAGAGTACGAGCTGGAAGTAAACACTAAGTAAAGTTGTATATAAAAGAAGTGATGTAATGTAAAAGGGGCCATAAATACAAGACCAATAGGGAAGTGAAAGTACAGCTGAAAAGAAAGTACTACCCAAAAAGAAAAGAAACTACTGGGTCGTCCTTCGGGGTTTCTACCTGAATGGTAGGTACATATGTCCTCCTCAGCACTCCACGTCCCTTAGTCTCCTATGTGTACCGACTCGTCATAAGGTCCACCACCGGGTATCGTCCAGTCCTGCTACTCAGCCTTAGTCAGCACTGTCCATCGTCTGCATCCAAAACAACGTGGTGCGGGAATAGCCTGTGTATGGGTGAGTATAATGATACTTAGTAGGGACCCCGATACCCACAAGGTCTCACAGAATCCCACACGGATAAACCACAAAGTATGAAATCAATAGACAACCCCACATAGGTATATGCCCTTTCATATACCTAAGTTATCTATTAATCCATCTCAATCATGAGGAAAACACAAGTTACTGACTCATATCACACATGTTTAAAACTTATGTAGAGAGGTAAAGATGATCAGATATCGCCACTGAATCATCAGAGCGGTTGGACCAACACATGATCCATGACCAGCTATTCTCTCGGACCAAAACATGATCCAGGAACAAATGTCAGAACTGTCAGACCAAAACATGATCCAGGAACAGTCGTCAGAGCTGTCATACGAACACATGATCCAGGACCAACTATTCTGTCAGACCAACACATGATCCAGGAACAGAAGTCAGAACTGTCATACCAACACATGATCCAAGAAGAGTCGTTAGTGCACAGCCAGCCACAGGGTTTCGACAAAGCACGCTTGATTCTGGGAGTGTCCGCACCTCATTCCCAGTGTCGACGGATCATCTACTACAAATTCCTATGAATAAGTATATCAATGGTCCATCTCATCATAAGGGTATTAACGCAATAGACGGTGTGCCAATCGGACGTCCGGTCTGTGAGTTATTAGATTTTTTTGTCCCGAGGGCCGGGTTGGATTCGTGTACAATCCAACCTGACCATATCCCAACATTATTCCAAATTCCACTAAGGTATACTCAAAGTAATTTCACTCATCGAGATTACCAGCGCTGTTGACGGTTCGTCAAACGGATTTCTGGTGCCAAAGATATGTCCAATAGTACGTAAAGGGGTCAGTAGTGGGCCTGGGTCCGGTGTGACCCAGTCAGACTGACTCGACCCCACCCAGTCTGGGCCGACTTGGTCTAGGTCAATCCATATAGACCCATTTGGTATGACCTGGCCCGTTGGGTGGGTCAGCCTATTAGGTTCAACCCGGTCTCCTGGGCATGGCCCAACAGACTACAAGGGTGGTTCGACCTGGAGGTCATCGCATAGGCGGCTCGACCCGAAGTCCAGGACCAGTTCAGCCAATGACGCTGCGAGGGGCACAACATGGAAACTCAGCATGGGAGGCCGGGCCGGTTCAGCCAGCGACGCCACAGGTCGGCTCGGGAGGCCGGCATCCCAGAATCTAGTGGGCAGGCCGGCATGGCGCGGGCTAGCGCGGGCAGGCGGCGCGGGGCGCGGTAGCACGCATGCAGGATGTAGGGCGCGTGGGCAGCACGCCAGAAGGCCGGCCGGATGCCGAGAAACGCGCCAGGAGGCTGGCGGGGCACCGGGTAGGCCACGGGTTCGGCTAGGGCGCGCGGGGCACCACATGGGTAGAGTGGTTAATGGCGGCCACGGGTAGCGTGCCTTTATCATTTCCACCTCCGTCGCCTCGTCGTTGTTACATTTCCATGCCGAAGAAACATCACAAGAGATCGACGGGGGGAGTCGGGCCATGTTAGTTGGCCCACACACTCAGCGTTTATGGGTGATAACAAAAGGATCATCAAGAGAAGAAGATGGTCAACAATTCACCCGCAGCAATTCCTTCCCGATATTTAAAAGAGATAATAAAAACAAATATTAACACGTAATAAACCCCTACCTTTTATTCGTCGTTCGACATTCTTCATTTGTTGACGGGGTTGTGGAAAGAAGACAACAAAGACAATTGTTTGTCACGTTCATTGCGCACTCCCAATCCCGGGATGCATCGGCCGTGGAAGACACTCCACATCGGTAGGATCCGAGAGAGGATGTTGAAGAAGGTTGTTGGCATTCTTCGTTCTTCTTTGGAAGATGAGGTTCCTCATTCTTCATTGGGAGATTTTCTGGCTAGCTCTCCTCTTCCTCCATTCTGCCAAAATGAATCATGCCAAAAAAATAATAGATTGGTTATTTATTATTCCATTGGCATATAATTAAAAAAGGGAGAATAAATTAATTGGCTCCATCTAATAAATTTGGAGGATTGGCATAAATAAATATTCATTGTCCAATTAATTAAAAGGGAGCTGGAAGCACCATAAATTGTAGAGGTGGTCGAGGGTCTCCCCTCTCATTAATGAGGGGAGTCAAGAGATTTTCCACCCATCCATTAATTGGGGGGTTTTAGTCTCGTGTGGTCCCCACGTCGTAACCTATTGTGGTAGGTTATGCTCGGGTGGGCCCCCACTCCATAACTTCTAATGGGAGGTTGAGGTGTGGTGGCCCCACCCCTAACATCCAAGAGGAGGTTTTTAACCACCAGCAATACTCATGAAGGCTCAACAAAAATAACGTGGTGATCACTTTATTATTATTATTTTTTATGAAGCCCAAAAATAAAGTGAAGATCACTTCTTAGAGGATGTTTTTATCCACCAGTCACACTATGAGTTCAATGGTGCCCTCAGATTTAAATTCCAAGCACCAGTTCAAAATTTATCAAATGCTGCCCAGAAATTTACTGAATGTACTCGAACAAAACTTCAGAAATTGATTCTAGGCACACCAGACCACAGAATTGTGTGCCTTCAGTTTTCACAGACTTGTAGAATTCACATGTATTTATGAAAAAAAAAATCCACATAATTTCTGGGTCTTTACATTCTCCCCACCATAGGGTTTTACATCCCTATAAGCTACAACTCGAACTATGGGAACAAATGGGGGTACTGAGCATGCATCTAAGTCTCCCACTCCCATGTGCTCTCTGGGAGGTTCCCATGTTTCTAGAGAATGCGCACCAGAGGTATCGACCATCCATGTTGGACCCTCTCCTATCGATCCTCAATCTCCACTAGAACCTCCTTGAAAGTGGCCCCATCGTCAATGTAAAGCTCTCCATGGTTGATGATGTGGGAAGGGTCGGGCACCTATCTCCTCATATGAGATATGTGGAAGACGTCATGTACCCGGTGCAACTTAGGTGGAAGTGATAAGTGGTAATCCACCTCGCCTACGCTTCTGAGGACCAAGAAAGGTCTGATGAATCTCAGAAATAACTTGCTGCCTCGGTCAAATCTCCGTAGACCTCGTCGGGGTGAGACCCGTAGAAAGATGTGGTCCCCATCCTCGAACTCCAGAGGTCTCCATATCCTATATATATATATTTCTGTATATGAATTATTCCTTCTTTGGGTAGTTATCATCTACTCCTAGATGATATGCACCTTGTCTGTGGTAGCCCATACCATCTCTGTTCTCACTACTGCTGACTCTCCTGGGTCTGTCCAGCATAGTGGCGATCTGAAAAGTTGACCATACTATGCCTCGAAAGGTTCCATACCAATGGTGGAGTGATAGCTATTGTTGTAGGAATACTCCACCAAGGGTAAGTGATCCTCCCAGCTGCGACTGAAGTCGAGAACATAGGCACATAGCATGTCCTCGTGGGTCTGAATGGTCCATTCAGTCTGAAAATCTATCTGAGGATGGAAGGTTGTGCTCAGACAAAGTTGTGTCCCAAAGGCCTCCTAAAACCCTTTCCATTGTTGTTAAGTAATCGTTATGTCACTATCGGAGATAATAGAAGAAGGTTCTCTATGTAACCGTACAATCTTTTCCACATAGAGGTGTCCCAAGATCTCTATGGACCATGTTCTCTGATCGGTAGGAAGTGGTCTGACATGGTGAGTTGGTCTACGATAACCCAAATCGAGTCGTGACCCCAAGAGGTACATGGAAGACCCATCAATAAGTCCATGGATATCCCATCACACATCCACTCCAGGGCCTCTAATGGCTGAACCAAGATTACTGGTACCTGGTGCTCTTCTTTCACTTTCTGAAAAGTGAGGCATCGAGAGGAAATATCTGTTACCGCCTTCTACATACCTGGCCACCAGTGCTGTCGTCTAAGGTCTTGATACATATTCGCTACTTCTGGATGAACCAAAAAGGGGACATGTTGAATTACCCCAACACTTCCTCCTGAAGTACTACAGGTACCCTAGTACATCCTCTGAATAGGATGACGTGCTCCACACCTTCAGAAAATCTATCAGGTGCGTGCCCTATGGATATCATAGCACGTCGTGTCTCACTATCAGCATCCCCATGCAGTGCTTCCCTTACACGCCGAAGGAGTGGGGGAGTGACTGTAAGAGACAGTAGAAAGGCTGCTCCGTCTTTATCCATTTAGGATATCTGTAGGGTAGCAAGCTGCTCTGTCGCCTCTCCTAGAAGTTGTATACCAGATCTCCTACTGAGCGCATCAGCAACAATGTTCCTCTTCCCCGGAGTATAGACTATCTTGAAGTCATAGTTCTGGAGGAACTCAAGACAACGTCGCTGTCTGAGGTTCAGGACCTTCTGAGAGAAGATATACCTGAGACTCTTGTGATCAGAGTACATAGTAAAATATTCTCCCATCAGATAGTGTCCCCACATATTCAAGGTGAATACCACTAATGCTAACTCCAGGTCATGGGTAGCATATATTTGTTCATGTTGACTCAGCTCCCGAGAACCATATGCGATCACTTCTTGATCCTAAATCAGAAAACACCAGTGTCCGATCCTTGATGCGTCACAGTAAACTACGTACTGTACGACTTCCACTGGAAGCCTCAAGATGGGGGCACTAGTCAGCCTCTGCCTCAACTCCTGGAAGCTCTTCTGAAATCTCTCTGACCACATGAAGGGTTTCCCCTTCATCGTCAAAGGTGGTAGTGGTGCTGCAACTCTAGAGAAGTCTGGCACGAATCTCCGGTATTATCTAGCCAAACCCAGGAAACACCGCACCTTCGTCACACTCCTAGGTGGCTCCCAAGAAAGTACTGCTTCAATCTTCACTGGATCCACTGCAACTCCTACCTCCGATATGACGTGTCCCAAGAAGTGAAACCATCAAATCCAAAACTATCAGTTCGTGAGCTTACCATATAGATGAGGCTCTTATAATGTGTCCAGTACTACCCACAAATGGTAAGCATGCTCCTCCTCAGTAGCCGAGTAGTTCAGTATGTCGTCGATGAAGACTACGACAAAGCGATCATGGTATGGATGGAAGATCCTATTCATGAGTCCCATGAACACTTCTGGAGTGTTGGATCTGAACTCCTTTTCCTCTAAATGGTTCGTTTAATCCCCTAAGCGGCCATAACTCAGGATTTCCCTGCCTTGGAGGTGGAAGAACATCTCCCAAGTGTTTTGGAGGTGATCCGGATGCTTCTCTTCATGAATCGAAGCCAGTTTCTCGTATGTGATCCTTTTTGTTTGGTTTCTTAGATCTACCTAGATATACTATTCCTCTTCTCTTGGGATCTTAGATCTATGCCCGTTATGGGTAGATCTATGTGTGTGTATGTCATTTGTGATGAGCATTGGTCTTTTTTTTGTTTGGAGAATATATCTTGGGAGGATCCTTGGTGAATCGGCCCGATATTATTGGGCGTTATTCGACCGTTGAGGTAGGGGATTCGTGGCTTCTATAATTGTTTTTGTGAAATCATAGAGTTATCATGATTTAGCCTTTGGATCACAGTGAAATTGACCTAATTAAATACTTGAACCAGATTAAAAGAATTGGTTTGATCACATGTTGTTTCTTTGTACCGAGTTAATGTTTCGCCTCTTGATTTGCAAGATAGTGTGATATCTATGCCTTGATTGTTAACATGTTTCTCTTGATGAAATTGGTAAAGAACGTAATGATGTAATTAATTGATAATTAATTAGATAAAGATTACGAGGCATCTAAATGAATCTGGTTGTTGTTGTTGTGGTTGTTGTTTCAACTTGATGTTAATCAATGGATGGAAATGTGCATGTTTAATTCGGTTGGTTGGTAAACCTGAAATCTGTTGGTGCTTTTTGTTTGAAGACCAGATGCCTTGTTAAAGGGCCAAGATCCCAATTTTGATGTGATGTTTGATTTCTTGCGGCTTGTGCTATGATGTGACCCTAGAGGGTGTTGTGTTATGTGGAGGCATAGAGGCCTATTTGTTGTGGCAGTGGATGACACCTAGAGTGGCGAGATGCATCAGTTTATGCATGTGGGTGTCAGGGAGGATACCATGAATGGTGGAATCAGATGGATGTGGTTGTTGGATTCTTGTGGATTCTTTGGTTGTTTATCTGATTTAATTTTCCCAACTTCTCAAGGAAGCTGGTCTTGTTTACCCTTCTTCTGAAGGAGGCGAAGACACGCGGGGTATGCCACATGCTTTCCGTGTTAAGACTCTCAAGGGAGAAGTGGTCTACGCTCTTACTATAGGAGGAAAAGACTCGACGGGTAGTACATCTACTCACCGTGTTGACCCCCCTTGTGTTTAGTAGCATAAGTTGTTTTTTCTAAAATACCTGGGAATATGGGAAAGTAATTCTGTAATAAATTTTTGAATAATTGATGTTAACCCATGGGGATTGTGATGCAGGAACATAATGATGAGGTTGTAACTTTGAAGGAACAATTGACTTGGGTGTGATGTAAATGAATTTAATGTGGTTTTTCTCATGGTTAATTAATGTTGGAAGAATTAATTAACGTACAGTGGAATTGATAAAAAGGGAATGAAGTAATATAATAAATCCCTTTAAATGTTTTTGTGCTTATAGGATACCTTGTCTTAGAAATGGAAACTCGGAGTCCGAGAGACGTTAGCAGCAGTTATGTCTAAGACATGGTTTTTCCCATAATGTGGTTGTGAGTTATATTATATTCTGTACTTTTTGTGTTTCAATATGCTACACCACCATGTCAGTAAGGGAAACATGCACCCCGGGGATTCTAGGAACTAGGGTTTTTTTCCCCAACATTCGGATGGGAGGGTGAATGGCTGACTACCCCCTTTGACCCCGCTCTCTTCTCTTTGTAGATACTAGTGCCATTAGGAACATCAGTTAATTTTCCCCATATATGTGTGTAGAGGGATATAATGGATTGCGGTTATTCACACACATATATTCTAGATATTTTATCTTATGGACTATTATAGGTGTATCGTGTATAGGATGTGATGGATTGAAGATCCTTACTCGGCGTATGGGATGTAATGGCTTGAGGTATAATACCTGACATATGATACACGTTATGAGAGCTATGGTGGATCCCAGAAACTACCTGGTTACTTTTGGTTGTGAGGATGGTGTTGTTCTTACCCCATGTGTCTGCGGGAAAGCCTTTGTGGTGCAAGTGGTGCAGAATGTGGAGCTTAGCTCAGTTGTATACGGGAAAGCCTTTGGAGATAGATGCACATGATGTATGTCGTTGGGGAAAAGTGGAAGACCTATGGGGAAGTAGTAGCAGTGTACCCTTGATATTATTTACTATATGATATATTCGTGTATGCGTTACTTGGTGAGAGTAGCCATGGTGAGGTTGGGAACATTGTATACCTGTTTAGGTGATGAGTTAGCTTCACTGGTGTTCAATGTGCTTTAGCATGCTTTCTTTACTTTTGCACGATAGGCTTCGGGGAGGATCCTACTGAGTAATGTATTATACTCACTCTACGTATATATATAAACAGTTTTCAGGTCACTTGGAGTAGGTTGGAGATCAAGCTGGTTACTACTAGTTTGTGGTTGGAAGAGCTGTTCGGGCTTGTTGTCACTGCCGTTTTACTTTATTTTTGGTATATATAGTTTTCTCTTTTAGTTGTAGTACTTTTTCATGGCATTTCATATATGTACTTGGTATTATTTTATATTGAATTTCTGATTTTGAGTTGGTTGGTTTCTATCGTATCTCTCTCTTCCGCATGTGTTCTCTTAGAGGGTAATGCATCCAATTTGTGTGTTTATTATACCCTCGGTGCCAATCGCCAACTCGTGGCCTAATAGAGGCGGGACTCGGGGGTCATTATGTCCCTTTTCACATTGCTGGCCTCGGAGGGGGTACACTTTGCGGCGAGGGGGTCGTGACATAATGGTATCAGAGATCTGGTTGAGGGATAGGATGGAGTTTGGAGTTAGGCACATGTGAAGTTGCATGGGTTGGTAGGGAAACCGTGTCATTCATGTTTGGAAAGTGCGGTAAACATTGGAAACCGACTGAGAAATAGGAGTTTAGGGCCCCCTATGATCTGATGTACGAAACATTATGTTTACAATGGATACTAAACAAGGTGATACTGGTTTTAGGGTATAGTCCTAGGAAAGGATCATTCATCATTTTTCTTTGTGACTATATTTGAATGGGTAGACATTGGGATAGGTTAACCTAAAATAAATAATAGAAAACATTTAATTAATAAATGTTTAGTCTTCTATATTCCTGGATTAGGATCTCTAAGTGTTTGTTATTTTGTAGGTATGGATCCAGGTTGACGTCCTCATCAGGTTTGCACAGAAGATGTCCAGCAGGCTGTTTCAGCAGGTCGTCGCAGGGTAGAAGATGATGATGAAGACACTTGGAGGAAGAAACTCTAAGAGTTTCAGCACCAGAGTCTGTAGAAGTATGAGGGAACCGTTTCAGATGAATTCACTGAAGACTGGTTGGAGGATGTCGAGATAGGATTCAGTTCGATCCATGCTTGGAAGGAGCACTGGGTGTCCTTAGCTGTGAAGATGCTATGTGGAGCATCAAGGTATTGGTTGTTCTTGTTCCTCGGGGATCGTGAGGAGTCAGTGATCACATGGGAGGAGTTCCGAGACAATTTTAGAGTCGAGTTCCTTTCCTCTACTGCAATGGAGTCCAGTCGCCTGGAGCTTCTTACCCTTCGACAGGGGAGATCCAGTTTTCGGGAGTTTGGGATCCAATTCCGGAACCCGTTACGATATTCTTCGGACCTGTTACCAAATGAGGAGGCCAGGGCGAGGCATTTCAAGGAGGCTTTGTGTCCAGAGATCCAAAATCAGGTCACCCAGTTATGTTAAACACATATCTAGAGGTGCTGGAGAGGGCATAGGTTGTTGAGAGGACATTGGCCAGGACCGGATCATCACGAGAGGGGGATCATCATGATTCCTCACGAAACAAGGTTGTGGTCCGAGGTTCTCGGATTTTCAGGGCAAAAGAGTATTCATTCAGCCGGGGTAGGTCCCTTCCCTTCACATCTCGTTTCTCCAGATATAGAAACTCTTAGGCCTATGCAAAGGGATCATGCACTTTTTTTCTTGTGGTGTTCGTGGTCATCATCAGCGGGAGAGCCCGACCTTTCAAAGTAGTCATCGTGCACCGGGCACTACGCTCCAGGTTCCTCCTTTGAGGTAGTTCCATCCGAGGAAGAAAAAGCCAGTTGCATCGTCTTTATATTAGCATAGGATAGATGTGGCAGGAATAGGACATCCTAATGATTCTCCCCATCTTCAGATAGCAGAGCACGGCTGTGGTGGTGGTCGTCATCAGGGTCCGAGAGGCCGTGGAGGAGGTCGTGGTCAGCTTCATGCTCTAGCGTTTCCTGCACCTGACGAGCCAGATGTCGTTTGAGGTACCCTTTGATTGTTTTATACCTTTTTGTATTCCTTTTTTTATTCAATAGCGACACACTCATTCATATCACCTACCCTTTTCCATGCTTTTGGACTTGAGGTTGAGAGGCTTCCAGTACCCTTGGCTTTGACTATGCTAGTTGGGGGTGAAGCTGACTTGTTTGAAGTATGTAGAGACTGTGAGCTAGTGTTGGGGAAACACCGGTCTAGGGGATATTTCATATGTTTACAGATACAACCATATGATTTCATCTTCGGCATGGATTGGTTGTATTCGGTGCAGGGTATTGTGGATTGCTTCAGGAAGAAGGTCATTTTCTTTGGTGCGGATTGAGAGCTAGTGGTGTTTGATGTTGAGCGAGATCCTCGGATGGGTCACATGAGAGTTCCATCCTTAGCGTCCATGGTGGCTGAGATGATGCTAAGTTCTTCAGAGGTTCCACAGTTGGAGTTTCCTAGGGTCATAGTGGATTACCCTGATGTCTTCCCAGAAGAGGTTCTAGCATTACCCCCTCGACAAAAGATCGAGTTTAAGATCGAGCTACAACCAGGAGATTCTCATATCTCTATGTATCCATATAGGATGGCCCCTTCTGAGTTACAAGAGCTAGGTATACATCATGATGGTCTGTTGCAATGCGGTTTAGTTTGGAAAAGTGTGTCCCCATGGGGTGCACTAGTTATGTATGAGAAGAAGGCCGATGACAGTTTGCTGTTGTGTTTCGATTATCGTCGCTTAAACAAAGTGACAATAATGAACTCCCATCCACTTCTGCAGATTGATGAATTATTCGATCAACTGAAGGGAAAATGTTGGTTCTAAAAGATCAACTTATAGTCATGATTTCATCATATGCGTTTGAAGGATGAGGATATCCCGATGACTGCTTTCCATTGTCGTCATGGGAATTATGAGTTCGTTGTAATGCCTTTTAGTGTGACGAATGCTCCAAATGTGTTAATGGGATTGATGAATGCTGTGTTCCATGAGTTCCTAGACAATTTCATGGCAGTTTTCATTGACGACATCCTTGTGTACTCCACATCTGAAGAGGAGCATGCATAACATCTGTGAGCCATTTTGGGAGTTCTTTGTCGACATCAGCTGTTTGGTAAGTTGTCGAAGTGTGAGTTTTAGACTTGAGAAGTCCTTTTCTTGGGGCATGTTGTGTCCCAATAGGGAGTAGCTGTGGATCCATCGAATATTGAAGCAGTTGTGTCTTGGGAATCTCCCATGAAAGTGTCAGAGGTGCGAAGTTTCCTTGGTCTCACAGGCTACTACAGGAGGTTCGTGGTCAATTTTTCACGGGTTGCGACTCCTCTGATAGATTTGACGAAGAAGGATCAACCATTCATATGGATTGATCTGTGTCAGGCAACTTTCGAGTATCTAAAGGAGAATTTATTAAGTTCTCCAGTCCATTGTCTTCCAGTTGAAGGAGTTCAGTTTGATGTCTTCTACGATGCTTTACATCTGGGGTAGGATGTGTTCTCATGCAGCAGAGGTCAGTTGTTTCTTATGGGTTTTGGAAGTTATGACCCCATGAACACAACTATTCCACCCATGATCTTGAGTTGGAATCCGTGGTGTTGTTCCTGATGTTATGGATACATTACCTCATTGGTGAGCACTTTGGGGGTTTCAATGATCATAATAGTTTGAGGTATGTTTTCCCCCATCATGAATTGAATTTATGACAGCATCAGTGGATGGAGTTCTTACAGGAATTTGAATTTGAAATATCATATACAATAGGAAAAGGGAATGTTGTAGCTGATGCACTAAGCCGAATGTCACATAGTGATGCTATGCATGAATCTGGTGATTCTTGAGAGTAATGGAAGAACTGTCAACATTACATCTTAATATGGGAGAAGTAAGAGGTAGAGGTTGTCTTTTTCAGATGACAGTGCATTCATCCCTGATGCAGAAAGTAGAAGAGTCTCATTTGGGGGATCTTGAGGTTGAGGTCCGGAGAGACAGAGTTGTTTGTGGTGAGGCCCATAATGGTTGGTATGAGGATGAACAACATAGAGTGTTGTATCATGGAAGGATTTTTGATACATTGGAGATGCGTGAGACAGTCCTCAGAGAGTTCCATGGTACTCCTTTAGTGGTGCGTCCTAGCGTGACAGAAATGTACCGATCCTTGAGGAGTCGGTTTTGGCGGCCTGGGCTGAAGCATGTGGTTGCGGAGTTTGTGTCTTGATGATTAGTATTCTAAACGGTGAAGGCCAAACACAGTGTTCTTGGTGGTCTTCTCCAGCCATTAGAGATTCCTCAGTGGAAGTGGGAGGACATCTCAATGGACATTGATACTGGTTTACCTCAAGCTATGGGTGGTTATGATGCTATTTGGGTGGTAGTGGATTGCTTAATGAAATCATCCCACTTTATAACAATCAAGGAGTCATGTTCACTGGATGTTTTGTCGATGCCGTATCAAGAGGATGTGGTGAGACTTCATGGAGTCCCAAGGATGATCATTTCTGATTGAGATCCTAATTTTTTCTCCAGGGTATGTAGATATCTCCAACATGCTTTCAGTTCTCACCTATGCCTTAACACTGCTTTTCATCCTATAATGTATGGTCTGACGGAGCGAACCATCTAGTCTCCTAAAGACATGTTGCGCTCTTGTGTTCTTGATTTTTGAGGTTCATGGATGAGGCACATACCCTTGGTAGAGTTCTCCAAAAATAATAGTTTCCACTCCACCGTTGGTATAGCGCCATTTGAAGCCTTGTATGCCCGGCCTTTTTGTTCTATGTAGTGCTAGACTGGAGTTGGATAGTTAGCAATTCTCATACCGAAAATAGTGCAGAATACAACAGAGATGGTTTAGGTGATTCGTGTGAGGATTAAGGCAGCGCAAGAACGTCATAAATCATATGCTGATCAAAGGAGGATACCCTTAGAGTTTAATGTTGGGGATTATGTGTTTCTGAAGGTGATTCTCCGTCATGGGAAGCGAAGGTTTGGCCATGTAAGTAAGCTTTTCCCCAGCTTTGTTGGGCCTTTTGAGGTGTTAGCTCATGTTGGAGCTATGGAATATCGAGTAGAACTTCCCCCTCAGATGAGTCGGATACATGATGTTTTCTATGTATCACAGCTACGTCATTATCTTCATGACGACTCCCACATCTTTGAATGGGGATAGATCGATGATGATGATGATGATTCCACCTTTTAGGAGAGACCTTTGGAGATCTATGAATTCAAGGAGAAGTTGTTGCACGTGTGTTCCATCCCCTTAGATTGTGTCTTGTGGTGACACGGTGGCATGGAGGAGAGTACTTGGGAACGTGAGTCAAAGATACGTGCTCAATACCTAGAGTTTTTTGATGTCTAACTCTTTTCATGTATAGTTGTAGCTAATGTGGTTATGAAACTTTCATGTTTATGAGATGCCTCCCTTTTTTGAATTGGTGGATTGATCTCTTTTGAGAGGTATCTCAGTGGGTGGTTTGTTCAGACCCTGTTTCGTTTTCTCTTTAGGTGGGTTTTGGATTCTCAAGGATGTGAATGTTTTGAGAGGTATATGATGTAATGGCCCATACCTATCCAGTCCATTCCATTGTCAAAATGTGGTGTTGGAGGTGTTTTGGAAGGTCAGGGAGATTTGAGGGTGTGTTTGGGTGGAATTTTAAGGAAATCTAAAGGGTAATGGCCCTCACACGGGAGGTCCACAATTTTCCTAAACCATGCTGCCAAAACATGCAAGGATGGTTTTAGAGGCAGTGGCTAATGCATGGTTATCACCTGGTTTGTCTAACCATTTGGCCTAACCGTGAAAGGTTTGTTGTCAAGGTAGAAGCTAACGCATGGTTAGCACACAATTTTTTAAACCGTGTGGACTAACCATGCAGGCACTTAAAGTTTGATCCTAAAATTGTGGATCTGAACTCCATTGCCTCTAAATGGTTCTTTTAAGCCCATATTCATCCCTAACTCGGTATTACCCTTCCATGGAGGTGGAAGAACCTCTCCCAAGATTTTTGGAGGTGATACATAGGCTTCTCTTCGTGAATCAAAGCTTGTTTCTCATGGTATGTGATCCTTTTTATTTGGTTTCGTAGATCTACCTTGATCTACTCCTCCTCTTCTATCAGGATCATAGATCTATGCCCATTATGGGTAGATCTATGTGTGTGGAAGTCATTTGTGATCAGCTTTGGTCTTGTTTGTGTTAGGGGAACTGATCTAAGGAGGATCTTTGGTGAATCGGCCCGGTCTACTTGGGCGTTCTTCGACCATTGAGGTAGGGGATTCGTGGATTCTCTAATTGTTTCTGTGGAATCGTAGAGTTACCATGATTTATCCTTTGGATCACAATGAAATTGACCTAATTAAATACTTGAACTAGAGTAAAATAATTGGTTTGATCGCATGTTGTTGCTTTATACCGAGATAACGATTCGCCTCTTGATTTTATAGATAGTGTGATATCTATGCCTTTCTTGTTAGTGTGTTTCTCTTGATGAAATTGGTAAAGAACTTAAAGATGGAATTAATTGATAATTAACTGGCTAATGATAAATAGGCATATAAATGAATTTGGTTGTTGTTGTTGTGGTTGTTGTTCCAACATGATGTTAATCTATGGATGCCAATGTGCGTGTTTAATTTGGTTGCTTGGTATACCTAAAATCTGTTGGTGCTTGTTGTTTGAAGGTCAGATTCCTTGTTAAAGGGCCAAGAGCCCAATTTTGATGTGTTGTTTTATTTCCTACTGCTTGTGCTGTGATGTGACCCTAGGAGGGTGTTGTGTCATGTGAAGGCATAGAGGCCTATTGGTTGTGGCATTGGATGACGCCTAGAGTGGCAAGATGCATCGGTTTATGTATGTGTGTGTCGGGGAGGACACTAGGAATGATGGAATGAGATGGATGTGGTTGATGGATGCTTATGGATTATTTGGCAGCTTATCTGCTTTAATTTTCCCCACTGCTCATGGCAGCTGGTCTTGATTACCCTTCTTCCAATGGAGGTGAAGACACACGAGGTATGCCACATGATTTCCATGTTTAGTCTCTCAAGGTAGAATGGGTCTACGCTCTTGCCATATGGGGAAAAGATTTCACGGGTAGTACATCTACTCACTGTGATGACCCCCCTTGTGTTTAGTAGCATAAGATTCTTTTCTAGATTTCCTGGGAATATGGGAAATTCATTCTATAATGAATGTCTTAATAATCGATGTTAACCCATGGGGATGGTGATGCTGGAACATAATGATGATGTTGTAACATTGAAGGAAAAATTGACATGGGTGTGATGTTAATGAATTTAATGTGGTTTTTATCATGGTTTATTAATTTTGGTAGAATTAATTAACATACAGAGGACTTGATAAAAAGTTAATGAAGTAATCCAATAATTCCCTTTAAATTGTTGTGTGCTTACGGGATACCTATCCTTAGAAGTGGCAGCCCAGATTCCGAGAGACATTAGCTGTAGTTGAGTCGAAGACTAGGTTATGCCCATAGTGTGGTTGTGAGTTATAATATATTCTGTAATTTTTGTGTTTCTATACGCTAATCCACCCTTTCAGTAAGGGAAACTGGAACCCCAGGAATTCTGAGCCCTCGGGGGGTGTTTTCCCCAACATTCCGATTGGAGGGTGAATGGCTGACTACCCCCTTTGACCCCACTCTCTTATCTTGGTAGATACTAGTTCCATTAGGAACATCGGTTAGTTTTCCCCATATATGTGGGTAGAGGGATGTAAAGGCTTGTGGTTATTCACACACCTATATTCTAGATATAGTATCCTATGGAATACTATAGGTGTAACATGTATAGGCTGTGATGGATTGAGGATCCTTACTCGGTGTATGGGATGTAATGGATTGAGGTATAATACCCGACATATGATAAACGTTATGAAAGCTGTGGTGGCTCCTGGAAACTACCTGGTTACTTTTGGTTGTAAGGATGGTGTGGTTCTTTGCCCAGGTGTCTGCGGGCAAGCCTTTGCGGTCCACGTGGTGCAGATTGTGAAGCTTATCCCAGGTGTATACGAGTAAGCCTTTGGAGAGAGATGCACATGACGTATGTCATTGGGGAAAAGCGGCAAAGATGTGGGGAAGTAGTAGTGGGGTACCCTTGATATTATTTACTATATGATATATTCTTGTATGCGTTACTTGGTGAGAGTAGCCTTGGTGAGGTTGGGAACATAGTATACCTGTTTAGGTGACGAGTTAGTTTCACTGTTGTTCACGGTGCTTCAGTATGATTTCTATAGTTTCACACGAGAGGCTTTTGGGAGGATCCTACTGATTATACTATTATATTCACCCTATGTATATATATAAACTATTTTTCAGGTCACTTGGAGGAGGTTGGAGATCAAGCTGGTTACTACGAGCTTTTGGTTGGAAGAGCTGTTCTGGCTTGTGGTCGCTGCAGTTTTACATTCTTTTGGGTTCTTGTAGTTTCCCCTTTCAGTTGTAGTAATTTTTCATGGATTTCATATATGTACTTGGGTTTCTTTTATATTTCAGTTCTGAGTTGGTATTGGTTGGTGTCTATCTTACCTCTCTCTTCCGCATGTGCTCTCTTAGACGGTAATGCCTCCCATTTGTGTGTTTATTATACCCTCAGTGCTAGTCGCCAACTCGGGGCCTACTGGAGGCAAGACTCAGGGGTCATTATCTCCCTTTTCACATTTCCGGCCCAGGAGGGGTACACTTTGAACGGAGGGGGTCGTGACATTTACATATATAGTTGATAACCCTTATGTATCATTATTGGGAATGTCAATGAATTATATATTTTTTTGACATTGTCTACATAGTTAAAAATTAATCTTACATATAATCTAGATAACAATATTAATTTTCATGAGTTTTATTTATATTTCACTGCGTGTGTTTAGGAATTTTACAAATTCATTCCTCTCTTCTAAAATGAACTCTTTGTTATATTAGAAGGTACCCTTACAAATATATTATTATATACGTGATGTTTATCCCTTTCAAATATTCTATAAATTACCAAAAAATTATATATAATATAAAAAAATATTATGTATTTATTTATTGTTTGAGTATATCTCCACCTGTCAGTACACTTCACTTATAGTGTGATATATATTCTTGAGTCATGGTTTCTTACAATAACTTTTAAAAAATGACAATAATATTTTAATACTAATAATCCTTCAAAAATAACTTCCAAACTTATATATTAATTTTTAAATAACCACTTCTAGAATAAAATTGTTTTAAGACCATATACAACTATTATTACATAACATCCGTAACATTTATTGGGGTATATCTTTAGAAAAACAAATTCTTCCTAACTTTTAGAACATCATAACTTCTAGAAAATAATATCTTAATCGTCAATAATACTCAACACTAGTTCCAATATTTATAGATAATGAAACAAAAAAAATATAATTTTATGACTATAGACTAGTATTTTTCCAACATATATAAATTACATTGGTTTTTGATATGTCTAACACTAACACCAATGCTCAACTAGTTTCTAATAATCTCACACATTGGATTTGTTTCAAACAGTTTTATTAATCCAAAAATCCTTTACATGATATAATTAGGATGATTCATAATCCCCAATTTAGGTAATGTTAGATTCATTTATTCATGATTTCACATAACCCCATGACAAAAAATCCCATGAAACATACTCCACATCATTGATAAATGTTAAGACTTTGAATTTTTTTTACATTGGATGACAAGGTTGTGCCATTTGGCTCATATATCATTCTTTCCTTTATTAATGATGCTAGAAATCAAAATATATACATATTTGATATATATTAAATGGATATTGGGGAGAAAGAATCATACCATTTTTTAAGATGTTGAATGAAAAACATCATGTAACTTGTTAATTATCAGAAAAGTTACCTACAATGATTAATACCTATATTTTCTTGGAAAAATTATCATCTATTTTTTTGATTAGAATAGGGTATTACTAAATTAATATTATATCCTTTTATAAATATTGTAATTTAATAAAATTAAAATATTATAGTATCCACCTTATTCTACATACATAATATCATTCTTCACTAGTTTACTGCCTTCTAACCACAATTACAGATATTAATTTCAATATCAATAGACACCATAAATCATGGTAACACTCTTAAATAAATTTAGTGAGAGATATTACCACATAGAAATGTGCCTATAAAATATATTAAAAGAATATTAAATTACAAATCATTATTGAAAAAATGTATTATGTAAATGAAATTATTTTTTTCTGTTTCCCCCACCTACATCTATAAGTTTTTTAAAGACAAAACCTTATGAATATTCCAGGGAACCCATCATATGATCTCAATGAAACATTATTTTTTTATTTGAATTATCTATAAATTAAAAATTATATGATCCATAAAAATTTACCATCTTAAAAAAAATATGGACAATAAGTTTATAAAACATATATTTTAATTCCTCAACCTAGTTTCATTCCATAGCTAATGGGTGTACAAATTTGTATATTCATATCAAAATTTATTTTTTAATATATATGGTCAGATGGTAATAGATAATATTCACTTTTAAAACTAACACATGAATTAAAAATTCAAACAAATTAGGATTAAAATTATCATTTCTATGATGTTTATTATTTCATTAAAATACTTTCAATTCAAGAATCAATAATTTACATATGTCACATCCGCAATCATTAATTGATGCATCGTAAAACTTCATAATATAATTTTCATCATTTGATGAAACAATATTATGTATTGTATCTCCTAGAAAACTGGTTGTTATTTTAAATTAAATTATATAATCTAAATATGTGTATAGAGGGGATCTATTTATTGGAATAAGATACATAAGATAGTGTGTGGCTTTATATTAATTATCAACCTTTATCCCTCCTTTTGGGATCCATCATTACACTTAAAATGGTTCGGATAGAATAAAACATTTTTTTCTATAGGCATAATATTCAATTCATTTCCTAAATAAAAAGTTTTTATTTGTGGTAATAGATGACCAAAATGCATAAATATTACATCATTTCACATGAATATTCATTACACATCACAATAAATCACACACCTAGAACCTATATGTTTTTTGGAATTTGTATGGGGATATAAAAAACATATTTTAAAAAAAATTCCCCATATACCACAAATATTCTTCAAAGATGAAACCCTTTTCGATATAACGACTAATATCACATGCCCAAAAATTGTAATCATGTGAGATAACTGTCGAGAGTCATACGTGGTCATAAGATGATGACGTGGGTGTAATAATGTAATCAATGTGCATAGAAGAAAAATAATCTAATAAAACCCAATAAAACATAGATCATAAAATTATAATCATTCCATAAGTATTTCAGAATAACCTAATACCTCAGTAATCGTGTTGTTGAAACACAAGTCCATAATCTCGATCCATGAATATATAACATAAAAATGTTGCATAAAATGGAGATGTGACATATTAATTGGTAAAATACATAAGACTATAAAATTATTTCTTACGATATGGATAAAATATAATACCATATTTATATATTAGACATAATCCCATAGTGGATTAGTTCACTCCCCCTTCTCAAAAAAATAGTAAACACAGTCCCATAGTGGAGTTGGTTTACACTGAATTACCAAACATGTCATCTCATGAGATATCAATATTTACCCAACTCATTTGGTGGATATTTGATCCTAGTAAAATCCATCACTCTAAAAAACGATATATATCTGTGAAATATTAACACGAAAAATCATAATTTAATCATAACTCAATTAGCCTGTTAAATGAAATTGGTTTTCAGAAATATTTTTGGAAGGAAAATCCTAAGTCATATAGAGAAGGAAAGTGGATGATATCATTATAGAATATTTTCATTGAATAATAATTAACATTAAATGATATTAAAATAGTTGTAAAAACACATTTAAATGTATTAGATAATTAATTTTGAGAAATAATAATAATTATCCATTATATTTTCTATAACATTTATCTTAAAATAAATTTATTTATAAATATTGGGTGTAAAAAATAGTTTAGAAGAAAATTAAAAAACAGACATGATACCTTGTAATGTAAACTAAATTAGATAGTGGTGAAATTAAATTAGTTGGAAAATGTTAAAATAATATTTCTTTCATACTTTTCTATATAAATAATATGTTAATAGAAAATAATGATTGTGAAAATGTTAGAATGCTATTATTTTAATGATTTTTTAAAGAAAACCTAGGGTAATAAAAATGTTCCTAAATATTGAATTTATAGATATACATATTTATATATCAAAATAAATAATATGAATAATATAAGAGAAGGATTATTGATTAAAAAAGGTGATATGGTCGGTTCTAATTGAAAGAATACATTTTGTTTGATCACGAACCAATGAAATGTGAAAGGTAATTAGACATGAAATCCATATGAATATAAATTCAAGATTAAAATAAGTGATTTTTCAGTGATAAAAAACATATAATTTATAAAAATAATAATTAAAAAAATAGACAATCTGAATTTAATATTGATATTGAAAAATAAATAAATACCATTACTCAGAAATACCCTGAAATAGATTTTATCTCCTACATAATAAACATAAGAATTATAATAACATATTTTAAAACCTTTTTCATATATATTAACAATTATAATACTTCATTGTAATCATTTGTTACACATATATTTGTTAGTTATTGTTTATTTTAATCATAAGATGTTGGTAATATTGATTGTTTTTACATGTTAGAGATATTGATACCCATTATTTTAAACCATTATCACAATTCATAGAATAATCATGGTTGTGGAAACATTTTTATTCAACTATTTATATAGTCCCATAATTATTTAATGAAATGTATTAGTATGAACTGTAAAAAAAGAATCCAGAATGAGATTATTTTAAGTACCATTCTTAAATATGATGTTAAATTATAATAACCATTCATATTTTCACTACACTTGGAAAACCATATTCATAGAATATATCACTATTTAATATCATATATTACATTTATTAATATATTTAAATTCATTCATTTTGGAAACAATAAATATTGTATAACATCATTCATATATGCGGTTGAACCGACCCATATAAGAACATATTATATTAAAGAATGAACAAGAGTGTAGTGTTGTAAAATACTATTATCATTTTTCGTGAGCCCAATGTTTCTGTTTTTAATTTCACATCAGTTGTTTAATGAATATATATTAATAATGATGTGTGATATCATTATGTTTATGAATATCATGAAGATTGTTTTGAATTTTTTTCAAGTTACGATCAATGAATTTTATTAATGTTATTATGTGAATATGGAGTTATATCCCTATGGATGTAAGATTAAAAAATATGATATTAGAATGTATTGTGAAGAAAAATATATTATAATTAGAAGTAGATATATTTGTAAAAAGGATTTGAATATGAGTTCTTTTAATATTCCACGGTAGTGTTTATTTGGAAAAGGGATAAAAGATTTGTAAGGATGATTTAACTAGACAAAGTGACCAATAGATTGACAAAAAAAAAGTCGTCTGATTGTTTCAACATATATCTAATAATAAATGTAATATCAAAGAAAATAACTCATTAATGATGGTGATATATAACCTCATGTAGTATAGTAGAGGTACATCCTTTATGTGGGGTGACATAGTAGCAAGAGGTGGAAGACTACCATGTTGGAAAAAACTAGGTTAATTTTTTAGGACTCTATGAAGCACTATGGCTTATAAATTATAGAAACTATGTTATGATTTTCTAATGTTGTATTGGTGAGGAGGGGATTATTCATCATAAAAATGGAGTGTCGCTGTTAGTATTAATCAATGCTTTGTATGTTTTTTTCTCTCATAATACAAAACAAATACCATGCCTATATTTCCCAAGGCATTTTTCACCATTAAAGAAGAGGTATATCACCCGTTGAGATTCCAAAATTCATGTGGGATGTTATTGGAATATAAATTTAACAATAACTTCATTTTTATGAGGATTATAATTTTAGAATAAATGAGAAATAATTAAATGTTTTGAGGTGTAAATCATCATATAAAGTTTTATAAATGGAAGAGAAGATTGTAATTATATAATTAACAAAAGGAAAACAAGTTGAGATCTTTGAATATTCAGGTACACTTTAAGTACACCAAAAGAAGAGTGAATCTAGAAATACAATCAATATTTACATAGAGAATATTATATGTGGAATGTTCATAGATGTTCAAATAAGTAAAAAATAAGTAGTAAATTTTTATGATATATAATTTGAATATTTTTATAAAAGAATGGTGAAAAATTAACTATTTACTGTGAACACACCATATCTGATAACTTAAAGCTAGTTTCTACAACATTAAATTTTCATAGATATAAGGGATTTAATCTCTAATGAACTGTAAATTTATTAGCTTTGATGAACTAAATACATATAAGATTTCTATATTACATAATAAATATAAAATAAATAGCATAAAATAAATTCTTGCATCATTGATATTATTCATAATATACTTATCCATATCATAGTGAGAGGAATACAAATAAAATGTTCATATCATATTCTAATTATGTGTTTCCTTATAAGGAATCTATCATTACTAAATAAGAAATGATGAATAAGTAAGGATAGATAAAAATAAACCAATTCCATTTAATCAATAACTTTTTCACAAAATTTATCCCCGAGTAATATCAATTCAGTAATATCATGGATAATAATAACATAATTATTTCCGAAGGAAATGAATAATAACTGATTTCATGATATCTAACATCATGATATTTCTATAAAAAAAATCCTTTTCTCTATAAATTTTAAACTATATGTTGGGATTCTCTATAATCAAAATTAATTTAAGATTAAAAATATGTGTCAAGCGACTAATCAGGGAAACTTGGGGATATATAATAATTTCCCCCACCCATTACAACATTTCCAAGTAATTCATTTTATATTTAATTGTAACTTATTTTCAAGAACAATATTTTTTATCAAAAAATATATCTATTTAGTCAACTATATATATTTATAAAAATTTCCCAAATCAATAAAATAACCATATAATAAATGTTTTATGTTTTATGAAATAATAATATTCATTAACAAATAATATAGATATTAAAGTGAAATATATTTTGTAAAAATAATATGAAAGTGAATGATCTAAGGTATTGTTAACTTTCACTAAATAAATGAATAATTCTTGGCGGGACAGCGGGAAATGCATAAATGACACTGTAGGGGGGGGGGGGGGGGATTTGTCGGCAACCCCCCTTGGGCACGGGTCTTTTCTAGCATGCCCAGTGCCACCCAGTGACATGCCCATGGACATTGGAAAACGATCTCCGGAAAAAGCCATGACTGCTTGATGATTCGTCCGGTGCTTGGGGATTTTCTTGTCCGAGGTAGTGCGCCATAAAAGTGATGACAATGAGCCGGGTTTCGTCGCGTGTCAGGTCCTCTGTGAGAGATGACTGCTAGAAAAGTATATTTTGTAACAAAATAAATTCCATTTCAGAATAGAAGAAAATATAAATGAATCATTTAAAGTAATCTATCATAAATATTTTCCATTAAAATTATACATACAACACATATAATATTCTACAGGGTTTAAAACTATTATGGTGGTGGAAATGTCTGTTAATGACACATATGATAGAATACATTCCTTTCGACTTCTTTTAATGAAATCTGAAAATGAACCTTTTGGGAAACCATTAGTAAGACTCATTGAAAAGATTTTAAAAATTCCAATATGAAATAAAATATCTTTAATAAATTGTTTCAATAATGAAAAGGTACTTTTTTAGAATAATTTCTAAATATATAGACAAGGAAAATTATATACCTGATCAGAAAGAGAAATAAGATGGAATTTTATAAAATAATCATTTTAAAATACTAACATTAATTGAACCATGAATAAATATATAATCATTTTAAATACCTAAAATGGTTATTATATACACCACAATAATGAACTTGGTGGATAAAATAAAATAAATCTTAATGAAAGAAAATTGAGGTAGAATCCATTAAAAAGATAATAACTTTGAATTTTGATTTAATAGATGAAACTATTTTGTGTGAAAAATGCGAACCCTTTAAATACATGATCAAATAAAATATGTAATATTAAATGTTCATTTCAAATATAATTATGACTTATAATGGTAAATGAAGTAGATGTATATCATTGTGTATAAATTGAGTTAAGAATCCAAGAACCTCAAGTTCAAAATCAATCATAGTTTCTCTAACCCGCATTATAATAAATTCAAAATTATTATAATTATATAATCAGCCAATATTAATATATATAATATAATATATTATCCATTTATAGTATTTCATCACCCATGTGAAAAAACCTCTCATAATTATCATTATTTTATATGTTAATACTATTGTTTTCTAATTATGTTTTAATTCAGTAGTCATTGTCATTAAATCTGTCTCTTGTTTCCATATTATATTTAATTTTACTCAAGATATTAATACCATATATATTCAATATATATATATAGTCCTTTAATGATAATGATATAAAAATGAATTTCACCGTTCATGATGATGGTATGTCATGTGTATGCATCAATGTTGTTTTCATTTATTGATGGATGGAATGAAAGAAAGGTACATAATGAATTAACATTAAATAATAACTATTAATTCATATATATCATATATATTCATTAAATATAAACATATCACCATTCATATAACTTTTAAATTTAAAATGTTTCACATAATTTCATAGAGGTGGTAGTACACTCATATGCATGATCGACATTATATTTTTAATGGATTAGAAGGTAAGAAGGAATATATGATGTTATAATTCAATATTCATAATTATTTTGTAAATATAATATATAAAAATTATTTCCAAATTTATAATTACCAATTTGAAATCGCAATGAATACGAATTACGTTCTTCTATTGAGACAGTAAGTTGTATACACACACAAACGATGTTTTTTACTTTATATATAATTGAAAAGATATAAAAAATGGTTGTAAAATAATCATAAAACATCTAAGTATTATTAAGATAGTACAATTATTATTTTAGGATGGGTATAACATATTAATTGGAAATAAAAGAAGAAATAAACATTAATGATACGATAATGGTGATTTCTTCTTATTCGGACGAATTCCATTAGATATATTCTTAAGTGAAATATAGTATGAATTTTGGAATGGAAAAAATATAACATGGACAATGTTATTTATAAGAGAATTGAGTAGGTTTTTTATAATCTAGTTGTATTAATGTGGTGTGAATAATTGATATAAATGGGTGTCAATTTATAAGTGAGGGGAGGTTCTTTCTTGGGATTTCGTAAACTATTTAATTAATTGAAAATATATTTCATCTCAAAATATATCCAAGTTACTATAATTTTATTTAATTATTATTATAATTCTATATACTCTCATCCAATATTATTTTGAAAATTTTCACTTTCATCTTCTCTCTTATCGTTAAGTTTTAACCCTTCCTTTAACCATTTTGACACATATCTTGATATTAAATTCTTTCAAACATTCAGGGTCATGAATGTGACCATATAAAGAAAAAATACTATAGATTTACCATGGTTAATTTTTATCATCCATAAAATATTAATTTTTTTTAGTTTAATATTTTTATGAATTTTGAACCATTTAATAAAATATAATTTATTACAAAATATCTTTAATTCCATTTTGACACTATTCCTTTAATTTGACATTAAATAATTCAGGTAAAAAAGTGTATTTGAATATAAACTTTTATAACATCTATAATGTGTTATATATATCTATAATATTCATGGATCGCCCTAAATTAATCATACAAAATTTTATTTAGAGTTTTAAATATAATATATTTTCATTGTCTACTAATTGAATATATATTGTGTCATTATTGCGTAATAATTTAAAGTAATTATTTCCCAAATAAAAAAGAAAAATAATTTAATAAGATAAAAATAACAATGTACTTTTATAATAACAATTTATATTTAAATATATAGTCTTTTTATCACAACTTCAAAAATAGAACTATAATATATCAAAGGGAATGACCCTTTTAACATGTCCTTATAATAAATTTTAAAAGGTAAAAATCAAGGAAAAAGGGGAAAAGTTCATATATTCAAATTTTTAATTATTATGGATAGACTACACTCATAAAATATATATTAGACAAATTGTAGGGTTAAATTTTAGTCTTTATTAAATTATGATTACTTTTAATTAAACTAATTTACCTTTATTGTGTATCAAAATGTAGGATTATTACTATCCATAATAACTAAATATAAAAGGGAAATATTTACAAAATTTTAGACCTCATAATTCCAATTATAAAATCCATTTTTTGGTATTATATTCACAAATGTAGAGGAATTTTATTTAAATTTAATCCCACAAAACATGATTAATTTTTTTTTAAATTACATTTAAGTATAAAAATGTTTTATAACAAAATTATGTATATAATTAATTATAAAGAAAAAAATTGGTTTATTTTTTATAAAATGAAACTAATTAAATTTTAAATTAATAAAAAATATAACATTAATATTAAAATAATTTAAAAGGAAATAAATTTTGCAACATATTTTAGTATTTTATTCTATTCATTGAAAAATGTGACATTTTATAAAAATAAAAACATATCACCACAAGAAATATTTTGATTTGATGATTTAAAAAATTATATTCTTTTTATCAAATAAAATTTATAAAATCTAAAAAATTAATTATTAAATATTGTCAAAAACAATTTTAAAAACAATTTTTATTGAAAATATATTTTTGAAGAATAAAATGACTTTGTTAAAAAGTTGGTGATTATTTAAAAATACTTTAGAAATATTTTCATTTTGGTGGGATAATTATATAAAATTCATAAGTTATTTATGAGTATTTATAAATACAAACTTGACATCATGGTTATAATAGTCATATTATGATTATTATATTACATTGCTTGTTTTGGCTCACTGTTTTGTGTTGTATTCAAAAAATAACAGAGTAATTTTAATATATTATGATGCCAAGTTATACGCTTCAATAATGTTCAACCTCTCAAATTTAACAAGTCCATTATAATTAGGGGTTTTACAATTTATAATAACATTGTTTAAAATCACCATTAGAAAAAGAGTTAACGAAATGTAAACTTTAAAGAGGAGAAAGGTAAATAAGAAGGTCATCACAAAACTAGGTGTCCAAATAGGAGAACATTAATGGGTAGTAAAAATATTGGAAGGAAAGATAAAACTCTCACCGTAGAAAAAATATACAGTGATTTATAACTTGGTTAGGAGAATGGTAATTCCCACAAATCTATAATTACATGATAGTTAAAATGACCATAAATTCATTGGAAATGACCATAAATGGATAATTTTTTATCAAGACCATTTTCTAAATGTTGAGGAATTACTTTAACATATATATGAGTAACATAAGGAAATATACTTATATTAAAATTATAATCTAATCTTTTATTAAATTTCCCCTGTTATCTCATCCCTTTTTCAAATGATGAATATTAAGGATGAATTGTTTACACCTAATGAACTAAAATTAACATTCAATGAATCATAATATCTATGAATAATTTAATTATCATTCCTTATTTATAAATATTTAAAGAAACCTAAATTAATAAAACACTTTATCCGATAATAAATTCAAAAACATATTGCAAGGTTCAACCTAATATAGTTAATTAATAACTATCTATATGAATCCTCAAAAATATGTTCGACCAAATTCAAAACACAAAAATCTGAATCATTTGATTAAAATTTTTTCCCAATACATATAATGTATCCAAGAATGTCACATAAAAAACATGATTATTCCACAATCACTTATTATATAAAAACATCCTAATAAACCAAATCACCATAAAACCATAAAGAAAATATACCTGCAATAAAAAATTATCATTATCCTTACTTCTAAAATACTGACGGACAGACTGAAAATTACTTTTTTATTATCATAATACCCTTTTAAGGGGTAGGGGAACCCAAAATGACATCAAAGGCAATACCAACAATCATGTCTCCATGAACAAAATTCAAATCCAAACAAACCATTCAAAACTACATTGAAAAGATCCTACCTAGCATAAAAAACATGAAGAAAAGTTCCACCAACCCATCACATCATGGCTAGCTGTCCCATGAAAAAATGCAGGGTCCTGGTACCAATGACAGAGTCATACCCTCTCGAACATCCAAATCCATATAGCAATGACCAAATGAAACTCTCTCTCTGAACCTCATCTGGAGCAGTCCCAAGTAAATAAACAGGTTGTAAAGGGCCTTAAACCACGAATCGTAGGACCACAAAAAATACCACATAAAAAACATTTCAATAAGACATAAAATCATCACTATAAATCATCAAACCTTCAAATCATTCAAAACTTCTCTGCCTCTAATAGAGATACCACTAAGCCCTGCCGCGTTCGGCCACCAGGGAGCGATACCATCATGTGACGCCGCAAAAAAACATCCAAAAAACCACCAGATTCATCACCAATTCATAAAAACAACCGGAAAAACTACAAGATATGCGTAGAAAATGGAGGAAAAGGAACCATCCCCCCTCCAAACCACTCAGAAGCCAGCGGAAAGCCACCTCAGATAACCATAAAGGAGCCGTCACTGGTTCAAGATGTCACCCCACCCGATCTGCACTGGAAGCACTCCGAGACCGCCAAACCACACCGAGCCACACTAGATCCACGCCGTCGAGACATGCCGGAGACACCCCGAGAAACACAGAAAGCCGAGGTAAACGATGTACGTCAAAGTCGATAACGCCGCTGAGCCACCCTGAATCAACCACCAAGGCGTGCAAGAAACTCGAGCCACACTGACTCCGAAGCAGGATCAAGGATAAGACGATGCTGAGCCGTCGAGAAACACAGGAGGAGGGGGTGGAGAAGGTCCCCCATGAAGAAAACCCTAGAAGAAAGTCACTCAAAGTCCTCTGCCGCTCAGAGGCCCCCTTATTCCTAAAATAAAATATTATATTATCAAATATATCCCATAGATCAAAAAATGTAAAAAAAATTATCATATATTATTCACTCCAAAAATAAATAAACACTTTCAAGTTTACCAATGTAATCTTATTTAATTAAATAATGTTAATTTCATATTTATCCAAACTAAAGATTATTAAATTAGCATTGGGAACGTATTAATTGTTATCATTGCATTCATCATTCATTCTCTAAAAATATCAATTTATTACTAAATAAATTTAATAGGTTATCCAATCCATTCCTGATATGATTATAAATGCAAAAATAAAACTAATATAACACAATCCAAATATTTATTTTTATTCTTAGAACGGAAACATAATTCATGATTCAAAAAACAACCAGAACATTAATCATTCCATTTCTCCTCTAGTAATAGCATAACATTTTCCTTCCTGACTTGGATTTTTTTCTTGTTTGTTCCCTTGAATATTGAGGTACTGGATAGAATAATGAACAAAATATTTATAGTTTAAGCACTGTATAATATTTTATTATTCATTTTTCTTTACCATTAAGAGTCATTACCCTAATGAACAATATCTCAAAATTTTAAACATAATCTCATGTCCTTTATGAATTTTATGGGATGTTTCTTTCCTTAATTATCACATGATGGAAAATGTATCATTACCTTTTTCATCATTGAACCTATCAATTTTTTTTGTTCTTATCCAAACAATTATTTTATTTATTTATCATGAATTTTAAGAATCTATGAAATTAAATCTTTATCTAAAATAAACATGACAGTATATCATCATATGATGAAAATTTTTTAGAATCTAGTTCCATATAGATAATTTTCATAATCTAATCAAATAAAACCAACATTATTTTCTATATTTTTTGTTTAGTTTAATGAATTCCTATATAGATAGGAAAATATAGCAGTATAATCTACCATACATTATTTTTCTATATTTTTTAAAGTGAGAAACATACTCTCAATATCATCTCATCTTTCTAGATGAAATTATTTCTCAAATAAAATCACTTTAATGGTTTTCAATTCAATAATTTATATTTCTTTTTCCCCTTTTGCGTTCTAGATAATTTAAAATAATTGATTATCATTCCATTGAAAATAAAAAAATTATATGATAACCATTGCAATTTCATTACATAACAATGATAAAAATATTTTTTGAGATAATAAATAAATTATAGTGTTACCAATAGATTAGTCATTCCGTTTAATTATGCTGGACTATTTCACATGTAGTGATCCATCATAAGAAAATAATGATATATAAATACATGTTATTACATACACTAATGTTATTTTTTTTATATCCCAAGACAATAGCCCCATTATATCCGTGATCTTCTTTGCTCCAACCCCAATAGTATTTGTTTGTCAAATAGGGAAATCCCTACATTTTCTACGGGTGTTGAATGACTTTGATCTATTAAGTGTTGTCACAAAATAGTGATACACAGTATGTTATCACATAATCATTATAATAATTGAAAGATAATATATAATACCCATAATGGTAAATGTTCTCAAATAATTTAGATTATTACAATAAATATCATGTTAGTTATGTTTACTTACTATATAGTTCCAAAGGTTTCTACTAAACAGCCTTGGATAACAATTGTTACAACCCCCACTCTAGGAAACCATATATTCTATTTACTTCATTACACTAGAATAAATATCATGGATCTAACATTAAAGGACCAATATGTTTAGTATTATTAAATAATAAGATATATATATGATTTACATATTACATTGAAAATATAATATATAACTAATAAAAAAATTATTGCATATATTATATTATTCATACTATCCTTCTTTATATCATAGGGAAATGAAAAAAATAAAATGGTGATATCAAATACTAAATAAGGGATACATACAAAAGAATCATTCATGAATAAATAAGGAATATTCGATATTGAAGGTAAGTAACTAAAAATACATGCAATTTAATCAATAACATGACAAAAAAAATCCTTGAGTAATATCAATAAAGTAATATCATGGATAATAATAACTAAATTATAAATGGAAATTCATAATATTTTATTTCATAAATCATACATCATGATATCTAAACTATGAAAGCCTTATGCCATGATAGATTAAACTATGTGTAAGAATACACCAGAAACCCATTTAATGATAGCTTAATGATTTTTCTCATGAGACTTGTCAATGTATCAATGGGATATATAATTATGGGACCCACTTGTAGTGACCCAACCGTAGAATTCCCAAAGATGATGTCTACCACCATTACATTTTCAAGATTCCAAGGAATAAAATCCCAAAGGACTGAAGAGTTTAGTAGTTTCATAAACCAGATATATAAATGAGTCGTGTATTACAAATCAATACACTAATTACAAAATATTTTTTTCATTTATCGATTAAATTATTCCATATATAATTATCCTTCCATATCATTATTTGTACAATTTATGGAATCCTGGGGAAAGAAACAATATATTGTTGAGCACAAATTCTCAATAAGGGTCATGTATTAAAGAAGAAATAATTAATCAATACGAATAGTAAATATTGAATTGTAAAAACAGAAAAACATGCTATGTGATAAAATAAATTGAGAAATAATTTCATAAAATATATGGAATGATAAATAATTGAAAGCACATTCCATTTCAATTACTGGATACGTGGTAACTAATATGTAATGGTAATAAACCAAAAACCCATGGCATTTTATCTATAAGCTATTAATGAAAAGAGTCCATAGACTTTATCATACTGGAAATATCAGGGATAATAAGTATAAAATATTAATGAAGGAAATGATTAATTACTGGACACCATGTTTCCCAGACACAAGATACCTTTATTGTCAAGACCTTTCACATGAATGTTTCAATTTAGGGTTAGAAACACATATATTACTCTTTAAAATAACTCGAATAGGGTTTTCACCAATTAATTTCTTCTAATGACAGTAATGATGCATCATCTTACTTTCTCAAAATAGTCCCCAACAAGTAGGGATTGCATAAACATCCCACAACCCATAATTCATGCATTAACATGTCCCCAACTCACATTTTTTTGTCCAAGTCATTCCTTGTATATCAAAAAATTAATTTAAATAAAAAAAGTGCATTATCAAATATCTATATCAAGTAAAAGAAACATAAATTTAAATATTTCACCATTTAATCAAATAAATTAAAATATAAAAACTATATATAAAAATTATATGCAACATACGTAATGAACTTATCCCTGATAAATGATATGGATAATTTGATGAAATTCAATGTTCAATGATCAAAGGAAGTTGAATATTTCTTGGTGACTAACAATGGGATCATGGTATTTAATGAAAATAATACCACTGTTCAAAGGATCCATAAACTATCAAGATGAAGAATAAGGATAGAATAAATGTAACATATCCCAATTGGGTTACAGAAAATGCCTTTTCTCATTTATTAATGTTAATACTATAAATATATTTTTTTTGAAAAACATTCTTGAGGAAAATATCATTTTTATTATGTAAATAATTTAAACCTAATTTTCTTTGAAAATAATTTTAAAAAAATACTTCTTTAAAAATAGTCCTTTTAATCTAGCAATGGATTCATTTAAGAAATTATGGTGGGAAAATTCGTAAATGTTGTACAAGATAAAAAATATTTCATTTGCAAGGTAAAAATGTTAGAAAAGTGTCTTGTTCAGAAAATGATAAGAAGATTCATACAAAAAATTATAAAATAAAAAATGAATAGAAATGTAATTAATAAGACATTTGGGAATGTTTAGAAAATTTTTTTAAATCCTTTTTTAAAAATGTTTTTTTAAAAGAAAATAGGTTCTTTGACTAAAGGGGGAAATGATATCAGATTTTCTTAAAAACACTCACTAAAATATTTTATGTACTAAAGGGTGAAAAAATAGTACTATTACATTGAAAAATAATGAATAACCATAGTAGATGAAAATTAAATGGTTTATTTGGAAATTTTAAAATAATTTTCTCTAATTAAAATTCAAGAGTAAATAATCCCGAACAAAATGAGATTGGGTTATGAACCCTTTATAAGACCATAACGTCGATATGAAAATAAATAAATCAATAGATTATGTGTGTAAAATGTAAACACACATAAAACAAGTTGATATATAACAATAAATATTAATAATGTATCACACACATATTCTAATAATATTAATGAAAATGTGGATGTAATGTTACCCAATGAATAGGAATCAAGTTAAGATGTTATTTACAACTAATAAAATTTAAATAAAATCCTCTTAGAAAAAATAATTTCAATTGAAACATATAATACCATGAATATAAAATAATTCATTAGATAATATATCGAAATGGGTAGTAAATACCCCACCCAAATTACGTAAGTGGTGAATATGACATTTATGTCATAAAAGTAACAAGTGCGATGAAAATCCCTCACATTTTGTTACCTTTCAGGTGAATGTCCTTTAACAAAATGTATAATGATTTTATATAGATTCAATCAAATTCCATAATTTTTTTAATATTTATGAAATCATATATTTTCTTATTATAATATATTGTTTCTCATTTGTTAATAATCATTCACTTTTTTCACTATTTCGCTGGTTAATTTCAATGTTTCTCAAAAATGATTTGAATTGTTACATGTTGTTCCAGACATGGATTCATCATCTCCATAATTTAAACCATCATTTAAATATAATATATATACAAAATATATGTAATGAAAATAAACATTAAATTTGGAGATAAGAAATGAAATTCATCATTCAGAGAGATGGTAGGCCGTATGAACACATGAACACTACTTTAATATCATTGTGTTATTTAAATAATAAAAACTAAATTATATTTATATATATATATATATTAAAATTCCATTACCATATTTATGTAATATATTTCAGTAATTTTAAATAAAAAATAACCAATATAATTTCATCTATAGTGTGAAAGAATCACATCACTTTGAGGATGTAGTAGTCATCCTTTAAAAATAATGATATCATATTCCAAAAAATGTAAAGTATATAGTTGTGCGTAATATAAAAATTAAATAATAATAAATAAATAATATATTTAATATATATAATATTGAAACAATGTTTCCATAATAACTCCTCCCATGGGATGTGATAATGGAAAAAACAAACAGTCATCATTTCACGAGGTGGTAGCTCACAATACACGAACGATAAGTTCATTACCAATTTTATGGATGTGTGTGTAAGTTTAGTTCTAAAATTTTTATAAAAACCTATTTATATACCATGTATACTTATTTTATTATTTAGTCTTGTGGTAAAATTATTTGAAGGGGTGTTGAAAGAAAATAAAACAAAACACCTTGAGGAGGGATTTTACCTCTTAATTAGGTGACTTCTTTTGGTTTTCACCAAAGGACATCCTTGGAAGGATTTTTCCAAAAAAAGGATTATAAGATTATTGTAGGTATTTTGTTTGATTATTAGAGTATATTTTTTTCAACAATAAGGTCTTTATATGTGTGAATAATTTGAAGGGGTGAGTTCCATTTTAATGGGGAGGTGGAGTGGCAGTGTTGTAAATCATGGAATAGAGAATTCTACTAACATATTTTACCCAGAAAATGGATCCAATAATAGAAAAAATTATTTAAAATTTAGTATATGTATGGAATACTAATAAAAAATGTCTTTTCCATATGTTTGGAGTTCTTTTTGTCTCTTTTGAGTATGGTTTATTCCCTTGTTCAGCTAATTTTTCTCTTAATCAGCGTAATTAATTTTAATTACATTCTCAAATATTTATAGTAAAAAAATATTTTTAAAATATTTGAAATTATAAATTTACTTGATTCCAAATATATTATCAATTTAAAAATATTATAATTTTTTTTAAAAAAAAATTACTTTGAATTTAATCCTATAGATGGAATGACAATGTAGTTTTAAAGTAAAATAATGAAATGTTTCTTGTGTTTTTAAGTAAATTTTGATGAAAATATGACTACTATTATAGAAATTTGTTTAAGTGATGTATAATTTCTGTCACTAATATTTAAATAAAATAAAAAATATAATTTATTCTTAAAAATTATTTAGATGAAGAGGTAGTTTTGAAGTAAAATTTAGGAATTTTCACTATTTATTAAAAAATACAACCTCCCCGAAAAATAAAATAAATTCACACTAATGTAATATTGATATTTAGAATTTAAAAATTAATCTAGTTTTTAAATATAAATTTTATTAATTTTACAAAAATTGGATCTAAAATAGTTTATCCATTAGAAGGAAGTAAAAGTTTCTTTATAAAAATATAGATTTTTATGCGCAAAATTAGGTGCGCTCTCATCTTATGCCTATAAAATCAATTGGCTGAATATAAAATTATTTTATTGAATACATAACATATATATTTGATTAATATCATTGAATAATTTTAATTAATTTAGTTTATTAGGGTAAGACAACTTGGTGGGATTGAAAATAGTTTTCTATAAATACATTCCCTTTATATTCAATTCATTCTGATATTCATTTGTAATTAATTTGTAACAAATTAATTAATTTTATATTTATATAAACCATATATTTAAATAGATTAGTTAATAATATTAATAATCCCTGACATAATGAATATATTATATATTATTATATTAAATAATACTATTTTAATAATATATTGTTGTTCGGTAAAACATTATCTTACGTGTAATGAAATCAAACAAGGAAAATAGTTGTATATATGACACAAGACAAACTAATATTTCATTTAATGAAATATATATCATATCATGAATTTAATTAATAATGTAACATTATTTTCATGTCTCCGTATATTATATTCACTTACGTTCTTGGTGTTGCATGTCATACACAATATTGAATACAATAATATTACATTATAATTTCAGGGTGTTATATTCTCCCTACCTTAATTAAATTGAATCCTATAAATTTAAAATTGACATTGGTAATACATTGTTTTATATTTCATATCATGAAATCTCACATTATTAGATGTTTTCTAAAAACATCCTCTATAAAATAGGGAATCGGATCTGCACAGGACTTACAAAAAATATATAACTTGGTCTTTATGTATGAGAACATTAGTGGAATGTGGAGATGAATAATTGAAGGGAAATCATTAATATTTGTACAGAGTTATTGAGGTAATAAATAAAAAACAAATGAAGGATAAATTAAATGATGATGGCTTCAAATCCAGAAATATATGAATATTTAGAAGATATTTGGTTCAATAAAAATTAAGGTGTTATGAATTTTTTTAATAATTTTCCTAATATTGATAAATTATTTTATTCACTTAAAATAGATGGAAATTTATATACAAGTTACATTTCAAATTGATATAAACAATTTCATATTTTTTCTATACCTCAAACAAATTCCAATTCATCACTTACTCCATAGAATGGATATAAAAAACTAAATGTGATTCATGAATCACACATAACAAATAGTAGAACCAATAAAAGAGTGACAGGTATTTATATTTATATATAACTACTATACATAGTCAATATTTTCAATAAACTAATGTCTAAACTGAAAAACCTAACACTAACTATTAATCATTAATATATATTTGTAAGATTTTTTAACTAAAAATAATCACACATTAACCAGGAAACCACACATGATAGTGGTAGGCCTGAAACCCATATCTCCTTCGGTTATCGGTTCAATCCCCAAAACCTTACCAAATATTATGGGTAGACACATGTAATACATGTTTTCTATTTTTAAAAACACATTAATATAATACATATAATGTTTTGAAACATAGTATGGATATACTTGAATTCAATAATTAAATATCCTTTCCACGATGGTTTTTAATACAATATTTTTTTAAAATGTCTAATAATAATATTTATATGTCAGAAATAATTTTTATCAATACCTATCAACATATTTCTATAAAATTTATAGTAATTATTAATCAAATAAATTTTTAAGTAAAATATATACTAGCCATAAATTTCTCTAAAATTTCATCAATCACATAAAACCTAAAGCGATGTTTAAGAATTAAGACATATGGTGAACCATAATATCATAATCAAATGATGTTATGAATCACACTAATGTTAATGATTTAATATGTGATTCTAAAATTTTCTAATATCTTCATAGGTTTCATGTTTCGAATAACAATAATACTATTGGTAAGAATACTTCAACAATTTATTTATAGAATCCTAGTAAATAAGTCTACCATTTTATTTCAACACGGGCTATTCCATGGTCTAATGTTTATCCTAGGTCATTAATTATCATTATCTAATAAAAATACTCAAAATGGATTGTAAGTAAAATGTGAATTTTCTTATATATATCCCCTTGGAGTGTCAAACTAGTTGCACAGTAAGGCACATGATCATGTACCGGGATACACTTAGCTTAGGCTCGACGAACCTTGTCGGAGTTGTTAATCCTATGTACATCTATTACATAGATAAATCCACTTGTAGTATCTATATAGTGATTCATTTCATGGAATAACCACATAGTCTATACCTTACCAATATTATAGGATGTTCTTCTATACCTTTCATTAAATCATTTCTTACGGTTACACTCTCTTATCTATGTTCTCCTAAATCTAGTTCACAATGTGTCTACTAAAAATCCATTAACACAAGCAGTAGTTACTCAACCCTAGAAATCATAGAGCTAGTGTACAATACCATTACATTTTAATTATTAAAAGGAATCAAAATCAGAAGTACCAAAGAGTTTAGTTGTATTGGTAATCTCAAAACATACGTGAGTATTTTATTACAAACAAATACACTAATAACAAAAAAAATGTTTTATTTTAAGGATAAAATTATTCAATATAGAATATCCTTGAATATTATTCATATTACATATCTTGGAGTACCAGGGAGAAACAAAATATGTGTGTATCAAATTCATTGTATGGGTCATGTATAGCAGAACCAACAGTGAATCAATAAGAGTAGTCAATATAGAAAGTTAATAACTGAAAACATGTTTCATGTAATCAAGAAATTGGGAATGAAGTTAATATACAATATATTAATTTAAATAATTAAAAACATGCACCATTACAAAATTATTAAGGAATGGTAAATATGGAAAGGTATTAAACTAAAACCACCTTCCCATTAATCAATAAATTGAGAATGGAATGCATCCTAAGACATTATAATATTGAAGATATTAGGGATAATAATTAATCAATATTATTACAAGAAACTATTAATTATCATATATCATGATTCCTTGGAAAATGAATCATTTTCAGACAATACATTTAGAAAGATAATTTAATTATATTGATAAAGACCCATCTATTTTACTTTGAAACAAACTCGAAGGGTTTTTCACCAACTAATTTCTTATCATTATACTACTAATGAACTGTGGGGATCACATTAAATGGTCCCCATCCCATAGGGATTTAATTAAGTAGTCCCCAACCTATAGTGATTTCATTAATTGGACCCCAACTTGTGTAGTGCATGTCTAAATCATTCCTAATATATCAATTATTCGATTTAAATAAAAAAAGATCCTTATCAAATTATAATATTGAATAAATGATACAAAATTATCAATATTTCCCTAGGGAATAATATAATACATAATGTAGAAAGGAATATAAAAATGATATAAAATCTACGAAATAATTAAATCTATGATAAATGATATAGATAATTAAGAAAAATTCAACCATTAATAATCATATGAAGTTAAATATTTCAAGTTGACTGATAAAGGAATCAAGTTAGAGAATGAAAATACTACCCTTTTTAAAAGTAATCCTAAACCATCTAGTGGAATAATTAGGATTTTATCAATATATTAAATCCCATGTTGAGTAAAAATAAAGGGTTATTGTTGTTAATGAATGTAAATTCTACAAAAAGATCCTTTAAAATCATTCTTGAAGAAAGTATCCTTTTCATTTTGAAAATGAATTTGAAGATAACTTTCATTGAAAATATCATAAAAAAATTTCTTCGAATTTTTTCTCTTTATACATGAAAATGAAGCTTTGATGAAATGATGGTTTGTAAATTTGTATATACCGTACAAGGTAAAGGAGCATTCCCTTTGCAAGGTAAAAAAGTGTTGAATATTTCATTATTTTTAAAATGAAAAGAAAATTATTTGGAAAACATCATTAATAGAAAAAGGGTACAAATTTCATTAAAAATAATTTATTAAAGGGTAAAACCATTTTGGGAATCTGTTTTAGAAAACTGTGTTTTTAGAAGAAGATGGTTTCTTTGAATAAAGAGATAAATGATGTCAAGATTTCTTAAAAACAAATTATAAAACATTTTTATTACCCAAGAGTGGAAACATGGAATTATTAAAAATAAATGTACATTAATAACCAGAAGAGAAAACAAATTAAGGGTTTATTTGACAATGATAAAATTATTTATTCTAATGGAAATTGAAGTGTATACAATCCCTAACAAAATAAGATTGCGATGTAAAATATTGGAAAGACCGTAAATTTTGCATGGGAATAAATAAATGAATAGATTATGTGTGTAAAATGTAAATCCACATAAATAAATATTAAATGAGACAATAAATTGTAAAAATATATCACAAACATAATCTTATAATATTAACGAAAATGTGGAAGTTTTATAACCCAATTAAAAGGACCCATGTTCTAATGTTCTTTACCACTTGTAAACTTTTAAATCAAATTCCCTTAGATGAAATAATTAAAATATTATCTTATAATAAAATGAAGATAAAATAATTCATGATATTATATATCAAAATCATCAGTAGATACACCACACAAAAAGAGTACGTGGTAAATATAAAATTTATATCACATATATAAAAATAGTGATGAAAATTCCTTACATTGTTTTTCCTTTCAGGTGAAAGTACTTTAAAATAAAATATAATTATTTTAAACAGTTTAATAAATTAATTAAAAACCATATTAATATATCTTATATCAAATATGATATTCATAAAATATATTATTTTCGTTTGTTACTAATCTTTCATTATTTTCACTTTTTGAGTTGTTAGTTTCCTAATTTATTAAATATTTTTTTGACATTTTACTTAGTGTTAATATCAGGATTTAATAATATCCAGATTTTAAAACATGATATAAATATAACATATATATATGTATATATGTATTTCAAATAAATTATGATGTTCAAATATTGGAATTTGAGTGCCCCATTAATGGAGACAATAGTTCGTACGTACACATTAACACTATATTAATTGTTTTTTCATATTTAAATGATTGAAAAGTAAATGATATATATATATATATATGTTTATGTATATTATAAATAAATTTTCAAATTTATTTCAGATATTTCACAAAGTTTTAATAAAACCATCTTTCATACATTCTATGTATAGTGTGACTGAATAACATCACATTGAGGAGGCGGTAGTCACCACTTCATCAAATGATGTTACCATATTCGAACAAAATAAAAGGCTTAAAGGTATTTGTTTCATAAAAATTATAGAATTATAAATAAATAATAAATATCATATGTATCATATTGAAACAGCGCGCCAATCATAATTCACAACATCAATGGTGGTAAAAGAAAAATAGACAATCAACGTTTTGTGAGGAGGTAGTTCACCATACACAAATGGTATGTTCATTATCCATTGGATTGAAGTGTATGAAAATGTAGGTTTCATTATTTATAAAACAATGTATCAATATATTTATTTTATTGATGTTATTATTTTATCATGGAATATGAATATTTTATGATGTGGGTAATGAAAATAAAACAAAAGAGGTTAAGGAAAATGTTACCTCTTCTTTAGGTAACTCATTTTTATTTTCACCAAAGGGAATCATTGGATGTAGTTATTCCCAAAAGTATTAATCTATGATTAGTGGAGGGATTTTGGGAGATTATATTTTTAGATTTTGGGAAATCCAAAATGTCTTGAGAGATGTTAATATGTGGGATAGGGAGTTATTTTTTATGGTAGAGGAGTGGTATTCTTGTAAGTAATTCAAAAAATAATTTGAGCAATGTTTTTTTCCATGGAATGTGGATCCAACAATGGAAAAAAATTTAACAAATGGAGGATATTGTCTAAATATGAAATTAAATTGAATTTTTTACATGTTTATAGTTAATTTTTCCCTTAAGATTATGGTTTAGTCCCTTATTAAGTTAAATTTTCTCTTAATCACCATAATTAATTTTAATTACTTTCGAAAATATGTATAGTAAAAAATTTATCTGACAATATTATAAATTAGAAATTTAAATTATTACTAATATGGAATCAATTTCTCAAAAATCAAACAACATAATTTGTAGAAATTATTTTAAATTTAATCCTGTACATGGGATGACAAAGAAGGTTTTTATGTAAAATGAACAAAAGTTTTCTATGTTTTTATATTCAATTTCAACGTGAAATTAATCAAAATTACATAAAGAGGATATAAGTATGTTTTATTTATCTAAATAAACATTAAAACTAATCAATTATATAAGTTAACTTAAAAATAAATTAGATGAAAAAGTAATTTTGAATTAAAATCAACAATATTTAACTATTCATCAAAAAATGAAACCTCAAATAAAAATAAAAAACTATACACAACCTAATTTCAATGTTTTAATTTCTAATAATAAGATTATTTGGGAATATAAAATTTATATATCTTCCAAAAAAACATAAAATAGTTTCTCTTATAAATGGTGGTAATAGAGTTTATATAACAATACAGGTTTTATGCATGAAATTGGGTTTTTCTCTCATCGTATGCCTTTAAAATAAAATAGATAAATATAAAAAATATTTTATTGAATATATATAGTATATATTTTAAAAAATATAATTAATTAATTTTAACTAATAAAATATATTAGGATAAAACTATTTTTTTTTCATAAAAATAGTTTTCTATAAAAACATTACATTTATATTCATTTGGTTCATGTATTTATTTTTAATTAAATTGTAGTAAATGGATTCAATTTGTATTTGGGTAAAAAATAGATTTTCATAAGTTAGTTAATACTATTCATAATCACAAATTTAATGGTTATGTTATATCTTATTATATTAATTAATAATATTTTAATAATATATTGTTATTCTGTGAACCATTCTTTTTCCTGTAATGAAAATTATTGAATAAACTCATTATTGTGTGTGATTATGGATAAATTAGTATATTATTCGTCCAATGATATAACATAGAATTAATTTCTATAATATAGTAGTTATAATATAATTTCTTAGGATATTATATTCGCATACAATTTTTGTGTTTCATATCTTACATGTTGTCGAATAAAAGGTACTTTTTAATTTTTGGGGAAATATACAGCTGATCAATATATTCAAAATTATTTACTAATATATTTAACGATAAACACAATTTATTAAAAATATTTATTATTAAAAAATATACATATTTACAAAATAATAAATGTTTATCTATATTTACCCAGTCAATCAAATCACTGTATATAAAAATGGAATATTCTTTATGAAATAATAAACTGATTGATAAAAAGAATATATATTTTTAATACAAATTTAATGTCTAGTGATCACAAAATAGTGAATGTTGTAAGGGATTTTTAATGTTCACTAACTCAATCAAGATATGAGAGATGATTGTATGAATGTTTATTTTTTAGAAAAATAAATTCTGTTAAAGATGAAATGAAAATGGAAGTGAAAAATTTAAAAGTCTTTCATAAATAGTTTCGTTTCTAAAAAACGTTAAATATAATATATGAAGCTAAGGGCTATGAAATAGATATGATTGTAGAAAAATATGTTAATGATGTATATATTAAAAAAGTCATTCCTTTTGAATTTTTGTAAAGGAATTTAAAAATGAATATTAAAAAAAAATATTTTAAATATTCCTTTTAAACAAATTTAAAATTAAATAATAATATAATATATAAAAAAATAAATCACATTAGTAAATAAAAATGAAAATTTTAAAACATTTTGGAAAATTATTGACATAGTAGAAAAATATACCTGATAAAAAAGAGAAATAAGACTATCCTTCCTTTTAATAATTTTATTTGAAAGAGTAACACGAATTAAATCCTTCATAAAGATATAATCATGTTAAATTCATAAAATGGTTAGTACATAGACCATAGGAAATAATTTTTTTGATATATTAAAATATTCCTCAATGAAATAAAAAGGAGACAAAATCCATTACAATGATATTACTGGTGAATTGAGATTATAGAAATGAAATAATTATGTGTGACAAATGTTAATCCAAAAAAACATGCAAATAAAATTTATAGTAATCAAAGATCATTTAACATATAATAATGTCAAAAAATAGTCAATGTAATAGTAGTCTAACTGAATGAATGAAATTTAAGAGAAGAAACCCCTTATGTTATGTTTGAAATGCCACATAGGTGATCTGAAATCCTGTGTAACAAATATAAATTTATTTTAATTACATAAAAGAACAATATTAGTATATATAATATCTTTTAAGATTCATTTAAAACCTTTTATCACATGTGGGTTTATAGTATATCATTATTATCATTATTTTGTGTGTTTACTACATTGTTATTCATTTATGTTTTTATTTGGAAGTCTTTGTCCATAAACCTTTACAATGATTCCATCATATCCAGAAATTTATTCTTGATATAAATACCATATATATTAAATATACATATTTATAAACATCCATAAAATATAGAGGGAGAAAATTAATTACACCAACACTAGAGAAAGTATATCGTATGTTTGCAAGGAAACTAATTTAATATTTCAATGGATAGGAATAAAGAAAGGTAAATAATATTTAACTATTATAAAATCCTTATTATTTTATATATATCAAATATATTTATTAAATATACCCTTATTACCATCAATATAAAGTATGAATAAAAAACGGTTTACATTGATTTCTAGAGGTTGTTTTCCACAAGCACGCACAATAGACATTGTCTTTTTCAAAAATATTAGAAGATAAGAAGGTATATATTATAATCTAATTTAATAAGAGTTATTATTTTGTAATTATAAAATATAAAAATATATTCCATGTTTATAATCATCGAAGTGAAATGGTGATGGAAAATAAATTCAACCGTTATGTGGAGATAATAAGTTATACGTACGCACGAGCGGTGTTTTCGATATTTAACGAATATAAAAGAGATTGAAATTGGTTGTAAAATAATAATAATAATTTAAAATAAAATATATTATTATATATTTATTATTTTAGGATTGGTAAAACCCATTAAGGGAAAGTAGAAGGGTAAATAAACTTCAATGACTTGATAAAGATGATTACATCTTCTTTGATCTAACATATTTAGATATTTTATTAAGGGGATTAAGATGGTGTTTTGGAATTTAAAAAACCTATATAACTTGTATTTTTTTTAATGTAAATATTCATGGGTTTTTAAAGATTTATATCTCAATATGGTGTGAAGAATTGATATAAATTGAGGACATTTAATAAGTGATGAGAGGGGAATTCATAAAGTATTAAATTAATATTAATTATTTGTCATCTTAAAATGAATCCAAATTGATATAATTCATAAAAAATATGATTATTATTATAAATAATCACATATAATAAAATTTATATAGTTTTATTATTTTCATAACATTATATTTTAGTTTCACACTATTGTTATCCATTTTTCCATTTATCAAATTATTAATGTTTTACAACGGTAATGAATTTTTCCATACATTAAAAAATAACCCAATAACTTTAAATTGTTTTCTTTTTAAAATATATGACTTTAAATTGATAGAATATAATTTTTATGTATTTTATATCATTTAATGAAATATTATTTTTTATAAAATACACTTAATGTCATCTTTGAGACTATTAATTTAATTTGACATTAAATAAATCATGATAGAGTGGGAAGTAGAATACATAATTTTAAATAATATAAAATATGATTTATATATATCTCTATCTACAAAAAAATTTCACTCCAACTTACTCAAAAAACATTATGTTTACTTATTTTAAAATAATTTATTTTAATTATCTCTTAATTGAATAATTTTTGTTTAATTCTTGAAGAGGAATTTATGCTAATTAATTAACCAATAAAATTTAAAAATAAATTACCATGATAGAAAATAATAATTTATAGTTTTAATGAATATTTAGAACTAAACATACCTTATTTTTTATATACGTTAAAAATTTAAATATAATAAAATAAATAGAATGAAAATTTTGACTTTTCATTACATAAAATATTATAAAGGTAATAGTAATGGAAAAATTGAAAATGGGTATATATTTAAATTATGGATGATTGTTGATCAAATATACTCATCCAGTAAAATTTAGGCAAGTTTTAGGGTTACTTTTTTTGTTTATATCACATTATATTTAACATTAATTAATCCATTTTACATTTACTGTGTGGCAAAATTTACTCCAATAAATATTTATAATAAATAAAAATAAAATATGAATATTTATCAAATTATGACATCCTGATTCAAAATATTAAATATACTTTTAAATATTACAGTCACAGAACTTCCAAAATTTAAAGTAAAATTAAACTCACAAAACACATCAAAGAATAATCTTTCAGAAAAATTGAATGGTAAATATAAAAATATATTTATGCATAATTAATGTATAAAATTAATTCCAAAAGACTATATTTTTATTATTTTTAATTAAAAAAGAACTAATTACAATTTAAAATTAATAATAAATTATTTTGTGACATTGTAAATACTTCAAAACAAAATATAGTTTTCAAAAAAATTCTATATTTTTTTATATTCATTGAAAAAAATACATAAAAAACTCAATGTTTTACAATAAGATAATTTGATAATATGATTTGAAAAAGTGTGACATTTTATGAAATGAAAATTTTAAATGTTCTACAAATTAATTGTAATATTTTTTCTATAAAGAAATAAATCACCTTTTTATTGAAAACATATTTTTGAAGAATAAAATAACTTTACTAAATATTGAGTGACTATTTACTAAGAATATATCATTATATTAAAATGGACTATTAAAATAATATATATTTCATAAGGAATTTAATCCTATTCAAACCCACCAATTTAACAACTATGTTATATATATCATAGTTAAATAATAATATTTCCTTGGTTAATTTCTTCTCAGTATTTCATAATGTATACATTATCGAACACTATGTTATTTTAATACCATGGTGTTAGATTAACCACTTAATGTAATGTGTGTATTATTGATTAATTATTTAAATATATGCAATCCATATAAGGGTAGTTCATAGAGTATAAGCAATAGATCTCATAACACATTGGTTGGGAACATAAGGATTTCATAGAACAATGTGACACCTCAATGGAGTTTCCAACCTAATTTCAACTATAATTTTTTTTATGTAATGAATTTTACTTTTATGCTTAATAATCCTTTTAGGAAACTTCATATGGAACTATTCTTCAAAAGACATTATAGTCTTATAAATCTTGATAAATTATGATTTTGAGAATTCTAATGAAATGGAATTCAAAATCATATGATTCAAAGTAATTCATTCAATAAATATAAATATCAAAATTCATTAAATATTTATCTTATAAAAAATTAGAAATAAGAGATATATAGATAGTATTTTTCGGCAAATAAATGATAACCATAATTGTATATTCATGTATTTCATTCATATATGCAATTATTTTTTCTAGAATATATTTTGTAAAAATAGGATGAAATGAATGCCATGGCATCAATGTAATTTTAAAAGATATGATGACTAAATTAAACAATTAATTATCCATGGGTTTTGATATATATTATTATCGAACTCAATGAAACTCAATTTACATACATAAATTCTACAGGGAAAAGAGATGTGTGGGAGAAACCAATATTACTTCAAAATTGATAAACTTTTATTATTTAAGGGAAGAGAGGGGGAATATATATTATATATAGTGTTTTAGTGATGAATATGTAAAATTAATGGGATGTGATATAATTATTCATTAAATGAGAATAAAAATATCATAATTTTTTGAAAAATGTTTTTTTTAAATATATATTGTAATAAAATAAAACTTATTAATTTATAAAAATCATTATTTTTTAGTTACAAAAAATATGGATGGTTAGAAATTTTCATAAAGAATAACACTCTAATTAAATAGGGCCCTTAAAATTAGAAATGAAGGCCAAACCATCATTTTTCCCCTTTCCCACATTTCAGAATTTTTTTTTCAGAAAATATTCATGTGAAAATAATTTTTCAAAAATAGTTTTGGAAATTGAAAAAAAAATTTATTCTTTAAATAAAAAATTTAAACTATTTAAAAAATAATAATTTTAAGGTAAAGAACAACATATATAAGACCATAAAAGAAAACATGTGTAAGCTAACATAATAAGGAAAAATAAAAGGCTAATATAACCAAAAATGGTTCTATGTGATCAAACGAATTTCGAAATATCACAATATAAAATAACTTAAATCATAAAAGGTGTATTAAAATGGACCAAATTATCATCGGTATCAGACAAAGGCTCTAGAAACATAAACCCGAAATAGCGATAAGGAACCTTTACCAAAACTATTAAGCTAGTCCATATCCCTGATTGTCCCATTATTCAATCAGGAATTAAGAATCCTGGGAACCCATTCACTACCAAGATCATAAAAAGTATATATAGATCATATTAACCACTGGCCCTCCAATTATAACACCTTTTATATAGGTATGAAACATTTTATAGATATCATACTCCTGAAAACTAGTGATTTATCTCATACAGGTTTCTTACTATTTTTATATGATTCCACTAAAAAGTCATATTAATGGGAGGATAAATGAACCATCTCATGAGTTCAATATAAATCATTTATAATGAACCTTACCCGACCTATTACACCCTTTAATTAAAAAACCCATTTCCACATCTATGCATAAACAACGTATAGATATATAAAAATATATAATTACCCTAGGAAATATTATGAAAAAATTAGAATGACAACAATAATATGGGTATCATTTTATGGTATCACATAGTTATTAAAAAACATCACATTATGTAAAAATTAGGATATGACTATTTTATTGGCAAGCCAATACATTTTCACCCATTTGAAAATTTTATTTCAATTTTATTTTTAAAAACATTAATTAAATAATATTTCGAAATATAATTTGAAAATCAAACTATTAAATAAAATAACTTTTAAAAATATAAGACTCCCCTTTTTAATGTATATCAATCGGTGTCAAGTACCCTATATGTAACAACACAAACTTTTATTAATGAAAATTCTTAATGATCTAATTAAATTATTTATTATGTCAAATGGTTATATAGACTTCCTTGGTTTTATGTGTTTGGATTTCAAAATACCGTTAAGAATTGTTTTCAATACTAATATAGTCGTTGAATAGTGACCAATTTATTAGTATAAATATAGGGTTTTAACAAATCCAATTTACAAAGAAAAATGAATTGATGCCCTCATATAATAGAATTTCCCAATATAGAGACCATTTGTTGGAGCTCGGAAAGAAGGTGGTGTCATTTGGCTTCGCTCATGACCAAACCCAAGATGAGATTCAACATGTTAAGCTAAAACCAAACTACCTGTAAGAGATGAGGATGTTGATAGAGATTGCCACACGAGATATGTTATCCGAGCCACCAAAAGAATCAGTCATCATCACACACCATACCCTTTATTCGTTTTTGGGTGTAATATGCGGTTATGTAAAAGGACCTTAACATTATGATTATGTGCATTATTTTTTGTACATAATAAATGATATACATTCATTTTGTTATTTTTACTTTTTAAATTGGTTTTAAAGGAAAAATACAATTTTAAGTTAATTTTCAATTAAGATATCTATTTTGATGAATTAATTTATTTTTAAGTAAATAATATTTTAATAAAATATTATTGAAAAATTAATTTTTATAAATGATCATTTAATTTTTATGAATAAAATTGTAATTTATATTAATGTTTGAAAGACGTTTTTTTCAAAACCCATGAATTTTTGATAAATGTATTTTTTAATTTAAAAGAAAATATTCACATATTTAAAAATTTATTTATAAAAAAATGAATATTAATTTTGGAATCACTATGTCCAAATAATCCAACAGTGTATTTTTCATAATTTTCTGAGAGAGTGAAATATTTTTGTAAAAATTAAACACCATTTAATTATATAATGTGTTCTATGACATCATAATGACCTAATAGTGATATAATAAAATACTACAAATGGAATATTCTTCCAAAATATGTTTTACTAATAAAAAAATTGTTTTTTGTTTTTTTATTTATTTTACCAAGTTTTAGTAGACCATCCAAGGCTTATAAAATATTTTAACCTTTTAAAATGTTTTCCTTCAGAGTGTGACTCACCACCACATAATCAAGACAAATATTTTAATAATTTCGGCCATTGGAGATATAAAATAATGTTTTGAACTCCAATTTGGAAAAAAACCATGGGATAAAACCATTGGACTGTTTGTGGTCTTGATTAGTTTAATGTGTAATGTCCACAAACTATATAATAATGAATTCTTACTCTTTTCCTCTATAAACCCACACAAGCTCCCTCTTCATGTTCACCCAAAAACTTTGGATCTCCCCCAAAATCTTCCCTCCTCTCCCTATAATCATCTCAATTCACCCCTAGAACCCATTAAGCCTCTCCAAAGCTTCTCCCAAACCATTTGGTTCACACTTCCATGTAAGGGATCCTCACTTTCCTTCCTTCTTTGTTTATGTCTGTGTTTCCTTATATTGTAATTCCCTTTTATTTGTAATCAAAAATGTTGGTGTATGATTTTGAACCACCCCTATACTGACCTCCATTAGTTTTAATGATGGGAGACCCCTTTATCTCTTTTTAATGCCTCTTATGTACATCAATTACCATACATAATTTCCGTAATAGATATCTTCCTTTCCCATTTTTTTATCATTTTAATTATGTTTTTATTTCTCTTTATTTTCAATTAAAAATTATGAGTTATGATTTTAAACCACCCCATACTTACCTACTTATGTTTCAATGATTATATACCACTTTATCTCTCATTAATTCTTACCATGTATATATATTACCATGCATAAATTTCATAAGGGATTTCTCCCTCCTCATTTACATTCAAGAAATTATTTTGTGTTATGAATTTCAATTCTAGTACATATTATGGGACATGTATCTATATGACCCCCTTAATATCCATTTCGTGTAAATATTATGAGACACCTCTTTATCTCTTATCTACCATTTTTATGAATTCTCATGTTATGTCGTTTTGCTGTTGAAATTGAACCACGATATTCCATGCCAAAGTAAACGAGTAGTGAATAACATGCATGTTTATCTATCTAAGGTACTCACCATTTTTCACATTTACTTATTGATTATGGAGTTTCATGTTTTAATACCACATTCATTTTTCATGGAATAAATGATGATGGAATATGTATCAATGTTGTATGATCCATGGGGTACATTATGCATGAAATGAAATGATTAAGAAGGGTGTGCCCCGATAGCACTCCTATGCATTGGGTCACTAATAGTATCATGATAAATCAAGTGAAATGAGGGTTTAAACATTATAATTCATGTTCAAGGAGGGTTTACTCATTCCCCATGTGCAAAGATCCATGGATCATGCTAATATCATATTAAATGTTGTTGCTACATTTCCTTGTTATGATAATCTTGCTATATCATGCCGTTATGTTCATGTTTATCTTTTTATACATTGATATGCAAATTTCATAACATATATTGTATTTTTCATGTTATGACTTATTTACTCTCTTACTGGGCTTTATATCTCAGCCTTTTATTATGCATTCCCTTAGGTTATCCCATGCATTGCTAAGTATGAAGTAATGTGTATGGTCATGTAAAAGACGTTTTTAATAAAGATATGTACTTTATGTTTTAAGATGTTATGTAATACACCTAATCCCCCAAGAAACTATACACCTTGATATTTTATATTGTCTCAAGTGAATATTTTATATAATAAATTATGTTTATGTGTGAAATAAAGAGAAGGGTTTCTATAGTTTGTATCAGAGGACAAGTTTAGTTATTTTTTGGATTAGGATTAGAAAACCCTAGAGAGAGACTTAAGGATAAGACTAAGTATAATAAAAACATCCCTAAATTTTGGTGAATATTGAGTAAGTTTTTTATCGAGAAAATACATCCCTTTCTTGATATATCAGGTAGAGGTTGCTTTGGCACAAATGTATATATGTGTAAAACCTGAAAACAACGCTTTGATCTAGACTCAAATGGGAACTAGTGCTTGAGAAAGGACCTTGCTACACTCTTGGTTATGAAACACCAGGGGGGATATAATTTGGTAAATTCATAAGCGTAGTATGAACCATTATTATGGGAATTAAAAAACCCCCTAAGAATATAAGTTGGGAAGTAGATCATGGATAACATAGATTAAAACATATAAATTCAAAATGTAATGAAATAAATGTAATTTATAAGTAATCCATTTTTTTCTTTTGATTACCCTTTATGTGTTATGGCTAAAATTAATTTTATTCTATCTAATGGTTAATAAGAATATGACTCTAGAAAAAAAATGATTTGAAGATCAATGTGACAACTATTTTAAAGAGATGCCAAATCTGATCGGAGCGGGAATTGCAAACTTTGTCATGATACTCTCTCAATTAACAAATTTTTTAAATAGAAACATGTGTCAATAAGATCTTTCAACCCCCCACCCCCAAAGAATGAAAAATTCATAATCGAGAGCTTCATGAGACCAAGGCCTCCTACTTTTAATGGATCGTCCAATCCCTCAATCACTGAACAATGGATCAACTCCATTAAGAAGATATTCTCCATCCTTCAATGTTTTGAACTAGACAAGGATATTTTGACTTCTTATCATATGGAGGGTGAATCTGATTAATAGTGGATATTGATCAAAAATACGATGCCTATGGAAGAGATCAAGGCGTTGGAATTGGAGTATTTCTGGAAAATGTATTTGAAAAAATATGTTCCTCACATCCTCTAACTAATGAAGGAAGAAGACTTCATTTCCCTCAAGTAGAATGATGTAGCATCCAGTGGAGCATACACGAAAACTTCACAATGCTTGAATTATACTCCTTATCCTTTTACAATTACCCCCAATTTCAAGGTTGAAGGCTTGTTTTGTAGGGATAAAACCTAGCCTATGGAAAATCTTGGTTATCGGTGACTTCGAGAGATATGAGGAAATTCTCCGATATGCCCTGTAAGTCGAAATGTAGATCAGATATGTTCACCGGTATCATGGGGATAAGAATAGTAAGGTGTAATTTAACTATGGAGGTCTGATGTTTAAATCCAATGGTGATAAGAAAATACGGCACCCATCTAAACAATGTTGTGGAAATAAGAAACCCTGAAATTGCATGAAAAGGACAAGGAAATTCTTTAGTGTGTAAGAGATGAGAACCTGGACATTAACATCCAACAACAAAAACCTCTGGCGGGGAAAGAGGAGATAAATTTTTCATTGTACTCTCAACACATTGTTCATTTCATAAACTGGAATTAACCATGGATCATTTGAGGCCAGTTCCATAAGCCAAGATTTTTCAAGGGAATCCAACAATCTCTAAGGCAACAAAGGTGATATTTTTCCATAACTACCGTCGATGTGAACTTTGAAAACCTGGTGGTGATAGGTATTCTAGTTATTCCTTCAAAAATCATGAAAATACTTTTTCATTATGGTTCTAATAATTACTTTATATCCCAAATGTTTAGTGTAATAATCCAAACAACACCACAAATCATGAATGTAATGATGTCAGTGAGAACAAAAAATAGGGAAATCATTGCATCCTGAGTATATAAATCCTACCCAATCATAATTTTTGGATTGAACTCACTATAGAACCTCGTCATACTCCCTTTGGTGGAATTTGATGAAATTTTTTCCATGGATTGGCTTTCCTTATATAGGACCAACATAAAATTTCATTAGAGGGAAATCAATCTCCATATAGAGAATCGACCCCCGATTCTGTACAAGTGCAAGGAGGAGGATGAATCATCATTAGCACCATCATCTCACGACTGAATATTACTACCCACTGAGAACATTTATCTGGCATAGATGATTGATGCCATGGAAGAAACCATCCTTCAAGAAATTCCTTTTGTGAGGTAATTCATTGATGTGTTTCCTAAGGAATTTTCTGGTCTTCCTCCTAGAAGAGATGATGAATTATCAACTGTTCTTATAGTTGGGGAGTTTCCAATATCGAAAAATCCATATATAATGGATGTTGTGGATATTAATGAGACTACAAAAACTATATGAGATTTTGGATAAATAGTTTTTACTCCCAAGTGCTTCCCCATGGGGTGCACCAGTCCACTTCATCGAGAAGAAGGATGGGTCAATGCACTTTTTCATTGATTATCGTGACATAAAAAAACACAATAAAGAATTAGTATCCTATGCCACAAATTGATGACTTGTTGGATCATCTAAAAGGAGAACAGTAATTCTACATGGTGGATTTGCAGTTGGGATATTACCATGTAAGGGTAAAGAAGGAGGATATCCCGAAGACTGATTTTTGTACATGATACGACATAATGAATTCATAGTAATGCCTTGTGTACTCACTAACGCTCCAACAATATTTATGGACATGATGAAAAGAGTCATTATATATTACCTCAAAAATATTTTTGGTTGTATTTATAGATGATATTATTGTATACTCCAAAACTATAGAAGAGAATTAGGAGCCTCTAAGATCTTTACTAGAGACCTTGTAAAAGGTAAATCTCTATGAAAAGTAAAAAAAGTGTTATTTCTAGTTGAAGGAGGTCTCATTCTTGGGTTATATCATCACAAGCAATGGGATATCTGTGGATCCCTCCAAGAAATCTGTAATTGAGGAAAGGCTAAGGCCAACATTGATAATGGATATCTGTAGCTTCCCAGGGTTAGATGGAAATTATAACCCATTTGTAAGAAATTTATCAACATTGTCCAACCCTCTTAACCACCTAACTCGGAAGGGAGTAGAATTTTCATGTATTGATGAATGTGAATAGAGTTTAAATGTGTTAAAAAGGAGGCTTATTACTATGCTAGTGCTCACACTATCTACATGTTGAGAACTGTTTTTGGTATTTAGAGATGCTTTGAAGAAGGGATTGGTCTCTATGTTGATGAAAATTGAAAATTTCATTGCCTTTGATTCAAGGAAATTTAATGTTCATGATAAAAACTATCCAACACATGATTTGTTGTTTGATTTAGTAAGATTCTCTTTAATATTCTGGCAATATTTCCTCTTTGGGGAGAAGTGTGAAATATATACAGATCAAAAAAGCCTCAAGTATATATTCACATAGAGAGATTTTAACATTCACTAATGATGATGGTTTGAGCTGATCAAAGACAATGACTTATCAATCCATTACCACCCTGAGAAAGCGAACATGGTGTAAGATACTCTAAGTAGAAAAGACCCAACGACTATATCATTGATGATAATTGAAATGAATCCAATCATATTATAATTGATAATGATGGACATGGGAATCATAAATAAGGTACAATCATCCATACTTTCATAAATGATTTCTCAACCATCTATTTTTGAAAGGTTAAAGGATGCTCAAAAGGATGATGTGGGAATTCAGAAGAAAGTGGAAGGTATCAGAAAAGGGAAATCCATGGAGTTAAATGTTATTGAAGACGAAATTGTGAGATTTGGGAAAATAATATGTGTTCGATCAAGTATGTAGTTAAATAAATAAATTTTGAACAATTCACATAGATTGAATTTCTCAATTCACCCAGGGAACATAACGTGGTATTGAGATCTCCAAGAGCCTTATTGGTGGGATAACATGAAAAATAAGATCACTGTGTATACATAAAACTGCCTATCATGTCAGTAAGTGAAGGTTAAGAGGAATACCTCTACAGGGATGATGCATCTATTTCCTATACCAGCATGGAAATGGGAGAACATCACCATGAAATTTGTCACCAGACATCCAAAGACATCCAAATTAAACAATGCTATCTAGGTTTTCGTGGATCATCTTACAAAGAATGAACACTTCATTGCAATTTGAGAGGATTTCTAATTGGATTGATTGACACACTCACACACACACACATAAACACACACACACACAGATATATATATATCAGAAAAGTGGAAAGGATTCATGGAGCCCCACTACTTATTATATCTAATCGAGATCCAAGATTCACCTCTATGTTCTATAATAGTCTTCAACATGTTATGAATACTAACCTGATCTTCAGTACAACTTATCAAACTCAAACCGATCAAAAATATGACTGGACTATCTAAACAGTTGAGGACATGTTGAGAGTTTGCTCAATGGAATTAAAAAAATAATGGTATCAACATCATCCTCTGGTTGAGTACACTTACAGTAATAGTTTCCACTCAAGCATCCAAATGGCTCCTTAAGAAGCTCTGTATGTGAAGAGGTCCATAACACTAGCATGTTGGGATGATTTTTGGGAGATAAAACTCCTAAATCATGAAATGGTCAATGAAATAGTGGAGAAGGTTAAGACCATCCAGCAAAACATTAAAGCTTCCTAGCGTAGACAAAAGAGCTATACTCATAATCATCGATGAGACCTATAGTTTGATGTTATAGACATGGTATTCCTCCGCATATCACTGTGGAAGAGAGTGATGAGATTTCCGAAGAAGGGAATGCGTAATCCAAGTTACAAAGGACAATTTGAGATCCTTGACCACATTGGGGTAGTGGCCAATCGACTAGAACTCCCACTGAACTTGTCTCAAGTACATGATATATTCCATTTATCACTCTTAAGGAAGTATATTCCTAACCCATCTCATGTAATCATTCAATAGGTGGTACAATTATTGAATTACCTCTCCTAGAAAGAGAATTCATAGAAGATCTTAGATCGTAGGGAACATTTTCTACGAAAAAACAATGCCACTCATCATGGTGTTGTTGGGAAACAACATGTTTGAAGAGGAAACATAGGAATCAAAGTATGTGATGAAGCAGAGTTACCCCAAAATGTTTTAGTATGGGAAAAGGAAATTTCGAGGGATATATTTATTAAGGGGGAAATATTGTAACGACCAAGACATTTATCAATGAATATTCTTCTTGATCTAAAGAAATGTCTTATTATGTAAAATGGTTATAAGAACTTCCTTGGTTTTATATTTTTGGATTTCTAAATAACATTAAGAATTGTTACCATTTCTAATATAGACATCGAACTGTAACCAATTGATTAGTATAAATATAGGGCATTAACAAATGCAATTTACTCCAAAAAAGGAATTTATGGCCTCATATAGTAGAATTTCTCTGTTCGAAGCCCATTTTTTGGAGCTCATAAAGGGGGTTATTTCATTGGGCATTTCTCCTTACCAACCCCAAGCTGAGCTTCAACCCATTAAGCTCAAACGAAACTTCCTATGGGAGAAGGGGAAGTTGATTTAGATTACCACTCAAGCGATGTTATCTGATCACCCCAAGAGTCTATCACAATCACACACCATACTCTTCAGTCTTATAATAGTGTTATAATGGATTATGTAACAAGACCTTAGCTCTGTGATTATGTGCATTATTTTTTCAAATAGAATAATGAATATGTCTTTATTTTATTATTGTTAATTTTAAAATGGCTTTTAAAAGACAAATAATATTTTTATTTAATATTCAATAATGAAATCTATTTTGATAAATTAATGGATTTTTAATTAAATAATATTTTAAGAAAATATTATTAATAACTTAATTTTTATAAATGACCGTTTAATTTTTATGAATACAATTTTAATTTTTATTATGGTTTGAAAGCCATTTTTAAGAAAACCCATGAATTTTCTATAAATGTTGGATTTTAGTTAAAAAGTAAAATTCACATATTTTGAAAACTATTTACTTGAAATGAATATTATTTTTTAAATCAGGATGTCTAAATATCCATCCTTAAATTTTACCTAATTTTATGAAAGAATTGAATTTTTTGGTAAAAATTAAATACTGTTTAATTAAATAGTGTTTTTCATGACTTCATAATGACCTAATAGTGATGTAATAAAATATTATAAATGGGTTGTTCAGAAAATATATGGTTTATTGTTAATATAATGTGATTTTAGGTTTGATTTATTTATTTTACAAAGCTTTAGTGCACCCTCAAATGCTTATAAATTTTTTTAACATTTTTAAATGTTATCATTGAGAGTGTGACTCTACTCCACATATGAAAGCCTAATATTTTAAGAAGTTAGGCTATTGTCATTATAAAATAATGTTTCCCACTCCCATTTGGAAAAAATCATGGGAAAACCCATGGGATGGTTTGTGGTTTTGAATCGTTCAATGTGTAGTGTCTAAAACATAAATAATAATAAATTCCGTCTCTTTTCATATATAAACCCACCAAAGCTCCCAAATTCTCTTCAATAGAAACCTATAGAGCTTAAAAAACATCTTCCTATATATCTAGAATCGTCCCATGGTACATTAATCTCCCATGAATCATCTCTCAAGCATCTCCCAAGCCATTGGAATCACACTTCTAATTAAGGGATCCTCACGTTCCTTCCTTCATTATTTTTGTCCATGTTTCCATATATTGTTATGCACTATTATTATTAATTAAAAATACTGGGGAATGATTTATAACCACCCCTATACTTACCTCCTTATTTATTAATGATTATAGACCCCTTTATCTCTAATTAATTCCAACCATGTACTCCCGTTACCATGGTGAATTTCTATAAAGGATTTCTTCCTTTCCCATTCTATCTCATTATCATTATGCTATTATTCAGTTTCATTTTCAATTAAAAATATTGGGGTATGATTTATAACCTCCCTCATACACCCCTAATTATGTTTAAATGATTACATACCCCTTTATCTTTCATTAAATCCTCCCATGTACTCCTATTACCATGCTGAAATTCAGTAAGGGGTTTATCTCTCCTCATTTATATTCATGAAATTAAGTTGTTTTATGAATATAAATTTCATTAAAAAATTTGGAACATGTATTAATATGAACCATTACACTCCATTTCATGTACATATTATGAGAAAATTATTTCTCTCCCACAAACCATTTTTATGAATTCTTATGTCACACAATTATGCTACCGAAATTGCACCACGATTATCCAAACCAAAGTCATTGTATAATAAATTCCATAATCATTAATTTATAAAGTATATTGTCCTTTATTCCCATTTAATTATTTTTTATGGAGTTTTATATATTAATTCCACATTCCTTTATCATGGATTAAATGATGATGTTCAATTAATTCATGTTATACGACAATGTGGCACACATATGCATGAAAATTAAATGTTTAAGAATGGTGTACCCTAGTAGTGATCCAATTCATTGGTTAATGTTTAGTATCATGATACATTACGTTAAAGGTGGTTTTACTCATTATAATTAAAGTGTAATGAGGGTTTACTCATTCTCCATGTGCAATGAGGCTTGGCTCATTCTAAAATCATGTTAAGAGTTGTTGCCACATTTCAATGTTATGATAATCATGATATATAGTGCCTTTATGTTAATGTTCCTATTATGATACATTTATATTCATATTTCCTAACATGTACATAATTCATCATGTTATTTCTTTTTTACTCCCTTAATGGTCTTTGTAACTCATCCTTTTCTAGTTTATTTCCTTAGTTTGTCCCACACAATACTAAGTACGATGGAATGTGTATGGTCATGGAAATGAATTTTTCAATAAAATTTTAATTTAATGTTTTAAGTTGTTTTCTAATGTTACTATGAATTAATAAACAAGACCATTCTATCATATATGTTGTATCAGGTGAAGATTTTATTTAATAAATTATGTAAGTGTGAAATAAAGAGTGGGGTTGGTATACTTTAAAAAACACAATATCCATTCTTAAATATCTCTTTAAAACCCACCAAAATAAATAGTGATCTATAACAATTTAGAGTAATTAATATTAACTCCATTTAATTTTTAAAAAATTAATTTTAAATGATTACACCCAAAATAAAACAATTAAGACAAAGCTAGTGCCAAATACATCATTTAAATGTTTAACTACTTTCAAGAAACAATGTTTCAAATTTTAGAAAAAAATAGAATGATACTTGTGTCTATTCCAAGCCTTTAAAAAAATTTAAGAATATTTAAAACCCAATTTTTTTCATATAAATATAATTCTATAAGAAACCATTTTAATGTTATAGTACTATTTTGAAAGTGACACTAAAAAATTTAAAAAACACATGGAACGAGGAATATCTATGAAAATAAATAAAAAATAAAATTTGAAAATACTTAAATCCTATTATGGTAAGAAAACATCATTCTAAATTCATAAGAATAACATTGGTATTATAGAATCTTGTTTTAACTTGATATATAAGGGAGTTACAGAGAAACATTCACCATATTTATAGTGTAACCAAATGAAACATGTCGCCTTCAATGATGAAAACACAAGAGACCTATGAAATTACTTTCTCATCCCAAGGAAAACCAAATACCCTTCATTAGAACCACCTTGAACCCTAATCCAAACCCAAATTGTGATTCACGGTTGCAAGAGAAAAACTCTAATATAAATGGAAAAGTAATATAACGGGTGAAGAAAGGAGATGAAAGAGGGATCACCCACTTGAAATAAAAGGAATATGAATCTCTAAATTAAAGTGAAATAAAAGAAGGATTATACCCATGAACAACACATGTTATGTTGAGAAAGAGTAAAATAAAATGAGGGTTAATCGATACAATCTCTAGAGAGAATGAAGGTAATTTCAAATTTTCAATAAAATATGGGTATTCCATATAGTTTACCAATTAGTTCACCAACCATGAATATGGAACAACATAAGTAAGAAAGAGTCACACTATTTGGATGCATGACCTACAAAGATTGTGATAACCATGAAAAACCCCTCTATTAAGAATGCACTCAGGTTTCACCCTTGTTTTATGTCTATATCTAGTTGTGAGAAATTATTTCCCTATTAATATAATCCTAAATAAACCCCAATTTATTTATCATTGGTCCCACATGGTTTTTACCAAACCATGTATCACCAATTTAGAAGATCCATTTATTATAGAAAAAAATTGTAAAATCCTAGAAAAATGATTGAGACTTGTTTTCCCATAAACTATTCATTAAACCATTAATAGTTATAGAAATTATTGATTGACCATGTTTTTAGATTAATGTTCATAGAAACATTAATTACCACACATCAATTTAAAATAATTCAAAATGTTGGTAATAATGATATATGGGGGTTATAAAATAATAAGAAGGTGTTTTAGTTCTATTTTCCAATAGAATGAAGGGCCTTACCAACAGTGTAATAGAATAATAAGAGAAGAATGAAGGTGATTGCATGTTGATTTTTACATAAGATAGGTGAATGATGATAAAAACAACATAATGATTTCATGTAATAATCTATAATCATGAAATGAAAAAAAAATCACCATACACTCACTATGAAATTATATGAATGTAATATAAATAACCAAAAAGATGGTGAAATATAGGTTCATGGGTATAGCTAGTTTTCAATAGTTTATAGGTTTATTAAAAGTGGGTCTTTCTATCATGGATATTTCCCATTGTCACTACGGAATATACATTATTATTGAAAGGCTAACCATGTAAATATCATGTTACCTTTAGGTGTATGTATTCTAATGTGCTAACGAACAATGGAAAGTTCAGATAATTGGATATCACTTAACATAATGATATATAGTTTAAAGAAAGAGATAAGTGATAAAAATGATTAAAACCACAACAATAATTTAATCCTTTTACTTTTGAGTATATCCCAATGTGATCCTACAATTATAATAAGGTAATTATCCCACTTTTTAATTTATTCTATATTTTTGAAGTTTTTCCCTTTTTATGATTGAATTATCTTTCTGAATTTATAATAATGTGATGAATTAATAACAAAACATATATTTGGAACAAAAACACTATCTTTACCAAGACTATAATAAATAGGAAAAAAAAATTTATGAGAATATTTAAGAAAGAATCTATATCATTTAAATATTAATGAGTTCTTTTTACTCAATGGTATGATACTAAAGAATAAAAGTCTAACTTTAGTGGAGAAGAACTAATAGTTCAATCTACTACTATGGAATTGTACTAGCTATCAACCATAATAGAATCAAATAAGTTATGTGATCTAGATGTATTAAAATGTTCCTATAAATATTTTACAAAAAAAAGCATTAGTTATAGGGATCAAATGTATTCATATTCACAAGACATATCACTTTATGTAAAAAAATTCATGTTGAATTGTATTTCAAAAATAAATTTTCTCTTTTAATTATTTTATATTCGAGATCATGTTGAGAGTGATCAACCACCATGAAGGAGTGGTTGCAAAATTACAGGCATATTTAACATATATGGTTTTAAAATATATAAATATAAGCAAATGGATTTGGTCCGTAAGAACTCATTTTTCCACTCTAGTATAGATCCTTTAATTTTAACAATAAATCATTACTTTGGACCTAATATAGATGCCTAATGGGTCAGAAAAGGTCTCAGGGGTTTCAAGTGAATGTATAGATCCCAAACCCCATATTTTGGGGAAATGTTGGCCTCTAGAACGTTTTAGAATAAACTGTGTATGGATTCTGTGTAGTTTTGAAAACCGTGCATGTTGTGTTTTTCTGGATAGAGCCACCTCACATGGATGGGACACGACTATGCGACCCAACCATGTGAACACCTCTTTTCCTTGTTACTCGTGAATGGATTTCACATTGTTTGATAAAACAGGGTGGATGATTTTAATTCAGGTAGATCTAACTTGCACAGTTTACACACATTTTGAAAACCCGCACATAAAAACTCTCTTCGTCGACTAAAATTCAGGGTAAAATGTTCAAAATTCTCATAATGCTCTATTTACCACCTCTTCCTCAGTAATCACAGAACAAGTGGGATTAATCCCATTTCCTCTCAATTTTTATCTTTTTGAAGGCAAAATCTAGGGATAGAGAGTTCTCTTTCGTCCGACATCTAATCGAGCTTTCTTTCATCACATTGGATGTGCAACGGTAAGCACTCAAGATCTTTTTTAGCTGTTTTTATTATCCATTTCTCTAGACCTATATTTTTTAATCTGAGTGTTTTTTCACCATTTCTTATATCTACACCGATATGAGGCAAATCATGGGATAATACTGAATGGTGAGGATCATACAACACTATGGTGGGTGGGCTATAAATCATCCCTAATGTTTGCTGATTTTAAAATATTCAGGTGAGGGCCGCCGATTTCACCACGAACTATTTCATAAATTTACAGTCCATGATTATACATGTCAGAATCATTTGGTTATGCTCTTCCCAAACATATAATTATTTTTTATTGGTTACACCTTGAACTCAATCCACCCAATGTTGAAGGTTATTCCATTTTTGGGTTTTAGTGATTTGGAAAGTTTGACCCACCATTCATGTGTGCCCTTTCGTTGCCTTCATAAAGGTGATCCTTATTATAATAAATGACTAGTTGTTAATTAGAATTTACTAATGGAAAGTAACATATATGCTCTCTACTTGACCTACCTAAGGTAAGTGCTTCAAATTGATTAATAAATGAAAAATATGGAATGGAATGTATACTAAATATATAAATGGGCCTCCAAATGAGATTGAATAATGTTTACATGTCCGTAGCACCCCTTTAGATGTTTATGGATGGTAATAGAGTGAACTAATATAATCGAATATTCCTTAATGGTAAATTAAGACTTCATTAAATGGTGGAAATGATGCATGTCTTATCCATGATAATGGAAGACAAGGCCTTAACCTTATATAAGAATACATAATTACAATATCAAATAGGAATGGACTGAATCAAAATTTCCATGGATTATAAGAGGAGAATAACTTGGGACCTGAGAACCCCATTTCGATTAAAGGATGTGGTTTTCTTTTATTGACACCCATCTAGACTCCAGTTCTTTTCTATTTCATGGATTCCTGGTATACTGTCATAGGGTCCTTTACATCATTACAAGATAAAATGGATACAATCCCTGGATCTAGCATTGACTAATAGGTGTCATGGTGAAATCCCATAAGGACCTGTCCTTTCATAGCCTCGTTTTACCTTGGTTGATCTCCTAGGACATGTTATGCATCTTATAGAGTAATTTATTGGTTTGTGCCCTATGGATTACACTCTTACCCCTTAGATAGACTATGATACTACTGAGTTAGCATTCCGTGAGATCTATGTTACCTTGGTTATTACAATGGAACTCACTCACATGATATCATTTCAGGTTCCCTTGTTATGTATTTGGACTGTAACTACTTATACTATCAAGAGGTGTTGTCAGTGCTGGATATACCTCATGTCACCTATTAACATTTAATGGTAATTAATTTATTAAAGAACTAGTTACATGTTCAGACACCAACTAAGGGATGATGTAGGAACTTGTGAATTTAGTTATATTGTTCATCTTGATTTACTTTATATATGTATTCCGGTGCCTTGTGATTTATCTCACTTCCACTCTAGGAAAATTTTGGTAACCAGAGTAGATTAAATGGTTAAAGGTATTGACAAAGGGAACCATACAACTCCACAAGTTTGATTACTTGCTGATAGAATGGATCTTGATAACAGATGACTGAGTCGGATCTCGAGATTCATGGAGTAGAATATGTTTTATTTTACTTTGTGCAACATGTAATGCATATTTTCTTGTACACATGTATTATAGTTTTCTAGTGGCATGTCATTACATGATAATTGTTTCAGTTGACACAGTTATTTTTATTCTCATTTAAATATTGCATCAATTAGCTTCCGGTGATTATTAATACTTTGTTCACAATTTATTATTTATGCTTATTCCGTCCACTTTGATACACTCTGATAATGAGGGAATATTTTTCCCATAGACACACCTGAGGCCCTCACTACTAGTCATAAGCCTCTTTCATTTGGGGAGATGCGCTTGAGGGTATATGGCCCACCAAGCACGGGGTGCCCATTATGTGGAATATGGGTCTGCGATGTCACATGATCCCTAGAAATATGAAATTTTCAACATTTTATAATATTATTTAAATATTAAAAAAATATTCTTAAATAGACATAAGATGATGATGAGATCATGAATTATCTTAAATAGATGTTTCTTTCAATTGGAAAAAAATTATAGAACTATTATTGATGTTAATATTTCATACTTTGTGGTTACTTTCAATAGGATTAAGGACCATGACACATTTTTAAAATAGATTATAAAAATTCATGATGATGATGAATAGATAATCAAGAATGTAAATAAAAATCAAAGATAGTGGAGAATGAGACATTCATTCCCATCCAAATGTTCCATGACATTAAAATCTAATTCGTAAACCTAAAAACTAATCAGGTAATGAATTTAATTTTTTTGGGGGAGAAAATTATTATTTAAAATTGTGTTCAAGGGAGTGATACTCTTCAATAAATCCTCAATTTAGGGTAAAATAATTTTGATGTCATTTTATGATCAATCTTTAATAGCATAAAAATGGAGGTATCATTCACCACAAAATTTAGTGGTTCTATTAAATCTACCTACATTAAATTGTTTGACCAAATAAAAAATCTATATAATAAAAGATGTTATGATATAGGGAGAATCCTACCACCATGTCTATGGTGGATAAAATATGTTTCATAAGTGTTGGTTCCCTAAAATATGATCAACTAGTAGTATATAAACCCCATAAATGAAATGATATAAAATCTTAAAATTATATATATATATATATATATATATATATATTGTAGTTTATATAATGAGAACACGATTTGATGGTCATTGATGTTTTTGTTAGCGGTTTTGGAATATTTTATTCAACTATTGTGAAAATCCATCAAATCTAGATGCCAAACAGTAATCCCATTTCACGGGAAATAATTTTTGGAATGAAAAAATATCAACTAATTAATAAAAATAATTCCACATAAAATAGATTTGGAGACCTTGGATATATCTATTATGTTTTAAATAGTTAAAGTCACAACTATGGTTTATTATAATTTCATAATTTAGAAAAATAAAATAGTGATAATATCAAAAAACCTAATGAAAAAAGTGATATATCCTCATGACTGAATATGAAGAATTTTGAATAAGAAAATATTTATAATAAGATAACAAATAATATTAACTAGTATAAAAAAATATAAGGAATACCATGTTCAAAATGAGTCCAAGATTTATAACAAGAGTAATACATCAAAAGGGATGATATTATTTAATAATTAAAAAGGGAAAATTCAACCTAGGCATGAAAAAAGTCCACATTTGTATGCATTTATGAATGGAAGAAAATGAACAATTTTAAATCCATATATGAAATAAATTAATGGACTTGTTAAATGGTAAAACACTCTAATGAATATATGTGAAGAATCAAATAAGGATTCTAAATTATCCAATAATTAATTATTTGTCCAACACATTAAGAATAATAATGGAATGTGGATTAAATTAAATTAGAAGAATATGATAAATGGGAGAAAGAGGTTCCACTTTAGGATCCTAAATTTCTATATATGATGTTATATAAGATAACCCAATAGAATCTGTATAACTATGTGTGAGGTGACACATGTTTTGTCACATTTCTTAAAAACTATTTAGTAGTGCATTCATCCCAACAAGTATCCATAATCTCGATGAGGATTGTATAAGGAGAGGAATTTGATTTTATGTCTAATTATAATAGATGTATCCCATATGGAAAAATTAAACTATGAAGAAAACTATGTTACCCAAACCAAAATAATATTTTAAATTTTTTGTTAAATCATGATGGAAGTAATCAATAGGGTGGCTTGTTTGAGAAAACCTCTAAATATTTTTTTACATTAAGGAAAAATATGTTCAACCATATCCCCTTACCATTTGATTTATATTTTTAGGCTAGCCATGTAGGGAATTGAATGTGGATTTGGTTCCTAGGAGTAGGACTATGAAAGATGTGAATGCTGTAAAATTGGATAGTGTAGATTAAGTGAAGAGATATTCCTTGTTTAGACAACTACATGAGGTTATTTATTTTTTTATGTTCATTACTTGATACATCATCAAATAAATTCACATAAGACATGCACCTTGATAAATATAGTCATCAATGACTCATTTAGATAGATAAAAGTGAAGAGTTCCCTAATAAGCTACAAGAAAAAAAAATTCATACAAATATGAATTTATGAAAGGTTCATAGAAATGATGTCATTGAAAAAGTATAAATTAATTCACTATCATCCATAGTTATAAAAATCTGATCCTAACATTAACAGGGAAAATTATTTCCGAATCAGTAACTTGAATGTGGTGTATAAAAATGATTAAGGATTAAATAAAATCCTACCATTTGTATATGAATTTTTTAACCTATGTGATATATTGCTTATTTGAAATTTATATTGAAATATGTCATGTGAATATTTAGAAAAATTGGTTATCAATCAATTCTATAGGATCAAAAATATTAGAAAACTCTTGAGGAATGTGATTAGCTACTATTGGTTGATTATTTTTATTACAAATGGACTTGATGTCTAAATAAAACCCTCATTATTTCTAAACAATTCATGGAACACATACTCATATAGTGGAATGTTTGATGGAAACTTTCTTGATATTTAAATCATATATCCCCCTAATATTAATGTTTAATTCCATGTCAATATGGGGGATGGAATTAATTTCCAAATTAATTGATAATTTGAATTATGGTGAGAAGGAAAGATGACTAAAAAGAGAAGAAACAAATTAACACAATAGTGTAGTGGGCATTGAAAACAAATATAAAGGGGATATTGTTGAACAAACTATTTGTGTGTTTTATTTTATTTCTATGGTGGTAAATATATATGGAGTACCAATGTTATATTAGGTTACTATATTGAATAATAACTTATAAGATATCTTTATTGGTTTAAATATTATTTGGTTGGATGTTGTTTGAAGTATTCGAAGTTCCATCCCTATGGTTTCAAGTATAGAACATAAAAAATTATATTTGATGAGGTTAATAAATAAATTTTTCTTACTGGTTTTAATATTTTTCAAAGAGACACATGTATATGTTCTTTTGATCAACATGTGTATATTTTAATTGTAAAAGGATTGAATCCTTCGTAAACATGATTAATCATTATGAAGTGGATAAAATTTTTACAAAAGTAATAGGTTTGAATAATTCTAGAACATAAAACTAATATTCCATGGCATTATAAGTACATCGGACTAATAATTATGGAAGAATATAGCTTTGAGTGTCATACTAGTGTCAAAACCCCATTTGGTGCATCACAAAGGAAATAAGTGGAATATTGTCGTAGCAAAATGCATGAAAGGCCCACCTAGTAGTGTAGCTATAAGGGACTTGACCAGCCACTATAAAAGAGTAGAAATTATAAATTAGATACATTATATTGTAACATTTTAATGTGGTAATGGAAATATGATGCACTGTTAAACATTCAAAAAAAATGTATATATCGTGATTAAATAAATTTATTTACTTTATCTCCTACACACAATATTGAACATAGACCATTCAGTATTATCCAGGAAAATATATACCTTTTAAGAAGACAATTATATTTTGTTTAGAGGCTATAGTTCATGTGGAAAGTTCATTGAAGTTCACTAGAACTCTTTTTATGCTTTTCGGGGGATCAAAATATCATAATGGAGGAAGAAGAAGGAAATAATCAGAGGTGTGATTTATTGGAATATGGTTTATGAAATGATCAAATGTTCATCACTTTAAATAAATATAAATAGATTGGAGTTGAAATAAATTGACATTTATAAACATTGAATGTTCATATAAGCTCATTATATATTCTATCTTTTAAAGGTGAAAATTTTCAATCTAATGTTATTAATAGTTCACAAAAGTGATGAAGAAGATGAAATTTCATAAGATACAAAAAATAAATATTTTCATAAATTAAAATAAAAAAATATATATAACTTATGGTAATGTTGATTAGAATCATTTAATATCAATGTAAATGGAATCCACATAAATAGATTTTGTAGAGAACATGCAATAGATATCCTGAGACTTTGGCATGGTTTATCAGAATTTATCTGAACTGTGTGTGACTTCATGGTTTTTCTATAAGACTTAAATCATAAAAATTTGTGAAGTATCTTGTATGAATTTGATACTTCGTAATACATTTATGAATGATTATATGAATATATTCTTCGTAATACCATAATGCCTTTTCAAACCTGAGAAATTTAAAATTCTAGTGTTACGAAGCAATGGAAATATAAATCAGACGATGTAAGGAAATTTTTTCATAAAATTTTAATATAAAAATTGAGTAAAATGCATTCCTCACTGTCAAATCCCATGATATTATTATATAAATCTACCTTTATATAAATATTTTAAAATATATTATTTGAAAAAAATGTTGAAATAAAATTAAATCTCTTAAAATTTAAATATATTAAATTTTATTGATAAAATGTAGACAAATAGAGGTCACCATATTATGAAATATATAAACCTAGAAAAAATAATTATATTCCGTTCTAATGAGGACCATTTAAATGGTCTTGTAAATGTGATCAAGTAACCAGGGTTTTCACTGGACCAAATCAATTCTTAATGTCAATGACTACGACATATGTGAGATCATATACAAGTGAAGTTTATGATTATAGAAATAAATAAAGGATCCATTCTAGATGAACCACCACCCAAAGCTAAAATTATTTGATATCTTACCATATATATTTTTAGAGGTCATGAGATAGTTTTTATGTATAATGTAAGTATTTAAAATGATAAATTTTTTTTTTTGTTTTGGAATTAAAGTCACATAATTCTCCATTTAAAAAAACATTAATATTCTTGATAATAAATACTATACATTTTTATTGTTAAAATATTTTTTACCATAAAAATACTCTTTTTTTGTTTTTTAAGAAGTTATAGTAAAATTAATTTTTACAACATACATAGATTAAAATATTTTAAATGGTTTAAAAATTTGGAATAATGTGGTTTAAATTATGTAACAAGGACTATTATATATTTAGCTATACAATTTTATAACCAACGTAAAAGGAAATAACCATGATGGGGGTTAAATTGGTTAAATAGGGTTATACAAAATATTAAGGTCCCTAATATAACAAAATAATACCCCTAATTTGATTTTATGAATTTATTTCAATAAATAAAATTATATATTCTGATTTTGTATTTATTGGTGCCAATAAACCATGACTAATACAAAAATATTATTTTAATATTACCTGTATTTAAAAAGGTGAACCTCCTATAACTTAAAAAGGATAATTTTGTCCCCTCATTTATACACGCATATTAATCACATTATATTAAAAAAATCGTAAAATAGATATCCTAGAAAATTTTTTTAACCACATATAGGTTCTTATCTTCCAAAATTATCAATCTATAATGGTTGAAGGTGTGGTCCAAAGGTGGATATTAATAGAAAAGTTTATTATCATCATGGAATTATTTTAGGTTTCTTTATTCCTTTCCTCCATAAAATATATTAATAAAATTAATAATACTATTATATAAGTATCAATACTATAAATAAATGTTATTATTTTTCTAGAAAACTAATTTTGACCTCCTATCCATCCATTGGAAAACCAAAATGTTTCTTATGTGTATGAGCATAATACAACCTCCATGAAGTGACATATTTCATTTTATATCACTGTAAATCATGGATGATTATAAAGATTAATTTTAAAAATATATATGAATGAATTTAAATAATTTTTATTCTTAAAATATAAATCAGTATCCAACTCTTGTTCTTTGCATCCAGTAAAAAAAATTGAAACTCCTTCTTAGTGTATATTCACACCAGCACCTCTATAATTGATGTATTTCATTTTTCATTACCTCCATACATAAATGGGTATTAGAATGGGTTTAATAAATAAAATTTATCTTTAAGGAATTAATTTTATTTCTAAATATATATATAATTTATCCATTATATTAATAAAATTTACAATACATTTTCATTGAAAATCAAATTTCTTAAATTGAGAATACTGGGTGACTTTTCTTAATAACATTCATCATTGAAAATTAGATCGAGTTATTTAATTTTTTTAATAATATAATTGAAAAAAATATACTTATCTACCTTATATATAAAATTAATCTATTCAATAAAAACATTAAACATGGTCAACATACAAAAGTAGTTTTGGTAGAATTGACAAAAAAACCCAAGTGGTTGAGGAGAGAGAAACCTATACAATAAAGATATTAAATATGATAGCAAATAATCCATAATAAAATAAAATATGGTTGAATTTTTAAGAAAGTATTTAATGAATTTATTCTGGGTTTTAATTATGGTAGACACACATCCTAAGTGATTCTGGACTTATGGTAAGGGTTTCTCATCTCTAATTTCCTTCTTAGATACATGTTTCACATTATACACCTATATTCATTTATATGGATTATATATTTTCTATTTAGCATATTATATAATTATTATATTTTTAATTATGTTATTTTTAATTCCTTATCATTTCATTTCATTTATTGGAGATTTGACATTAAAATTTGTGAGGGGTTTATTTGAAATCATCCTCGTAAATGATTTGATATATTTTACCTAATTATTTATCTTCGATATTCATTTTATTTATTTTATTTGAAGAGTTGTATGATGTATAAATAAATGATTTTATTTTCTCTTTGAAAATATCATTGACTCTAAAAATTATTTAATAAATTGGAATCATTTTAAAAATATTTTATATTGGGTGTTTTGATTTTGTTATGAATGATTAAGAATAATGTTTTTAATGTTTATCACTCGATCACATTTTACCTAATCCATGAATGTTCTTGGATATCCAGATTCATTTATATGATTTAATTAATTTTAAAATAAATTTTTTTCCAATTTTGATGTTATTTTTTTATAAAATTTGAAAAATAAATGGGTATTAAATATTTTTTTTAAAAAAATGATAATTTTATTAAAGTATGTATTAAGTTTATATACATTATTTGATGATTTTTTTCTATAATAGTTATATTACCTAATTACTCCATCAAAATTTTTTTTTTGAATAATTATGAGGATACTTTAAGGAAACTATAACAAAACAAAATTTTTCCACAATTTAATTAATCTATGATGAAATGATGGATGCTCTTATTTGGTAACGACATAAATATATATAGTTTATCATAATGTGTTGGGTAGGTTCCCATATTTCCCCCAAATTCATTAGTTAATGTATTATATATCTTGAGATATTGATAATAAATTAACATTATGGATTTGTTGGTAACAAAATGCCTGAGAATGATTGAGTGTTATAAAATAATAATGCTTGAATATGATTGGTTTTGTTCCAAACATAATGTATTTGTATGATTGGGTTTTACCACAATGTCTCCATCATCTATTATTTTCATATACAACGTTTATATGGTATTCCATGTTATAATGTTATGATTCCATGGTTTGAAATTATTTTTACAGTTCTCTAATCTAATGTACATGTTATTTGCTTCCATGATGGTCCTATTACATCCCTTTGATATAATTCAATGAAGAATATATATTATGATTCAATTATAATTTTAATAATATATTTTTATCATACTAATTTTATCTTATTTGATTATCATCTAACTATTTATGACTCATTGATATGATTCTTCTTACCGAGGGTTTGAACTCACTCTTTAATTTTCTATTATTTCCCAAGGAAATCTTATGTATAGATGGGAGGTGAAAATTATTTAGGTTGAGATATTTGTGGGATATGATGAATTATTGAGGTGCAATAAGTTGTTTTATATATCTAATATACAAAGGCCCTAATCCTTTGTGTTCTGTGATTGTGAGATTTTATTTGATGTAATGTTTTATATATGTAACATATGTAAAATCTAATCTTATTTTTCATGGGCTACCAGAGTTGGTATCAGAGAAATATTTACTTATTTTTCGGGTTTTGGCTAAGAATTATGTGATAAAAAATGAAGAGAAGCCTTTGTTAACTCTAAGTATATTATTATAGGGGAATAATTTATTGTAGTAAGAAATTCATTAGATAAACTATTAAAATGTAAATATCCATTCACTCTAATTATTTTAAGATAATATTTTTTTACACTCATCATAACCAATGATGGTTATAGTAAATATATAGAACTATAAGAAACCATGTTAAAAGTTATAGTGAATCTATAACCCCCCCTCCAAATAGGAAACTATAGTTGGATTTTTTACTTTATTACATTAATAAAAGATGAAATGTATCATAAAATGAAGGATAAGTCATATTTAATATAACAAGATACAAGATAAATAAATCATATGTATATTAAAATTGAAAAATAAAACATAAAATGAAAATCATTATTTCACACTTGAATATAATTAAACAATTCCATCTTCGTGTTGTATGTAAAGGAAAATATTGTTAAGGTAGAACTAAAATTTTCATTAACTGATGAGATACAACAAAATAAATCGTTTAAAAATATGTAATAAACAATATACTAGTGTAGATAATTAATAAATATTCCATTTAATAAAAAGAAGTTATCTTTTAAATGATTAAATATTAAATACCAATATAAAAATCCCATGATTAATAATAATTTAAATCCTAATATAGAAAATGTATAATGGAAAACACTATGATATTACAATAAAATCTTCAATCCAATATATATTTAACCTTTCCATGAAGTACTTGTGATTAGAATGTTTAATTAGTGGGTAGGTATGCAAAAAACACCCCACTAATTTATCAAAATGTTTTCCTCATGAGCCATTTTGATGCATCGAGGGGATATCTGTATTCAGGCCCAACCCATCACTTACATATGTCCAATTAATTCCATATATATTTAATCAAAAATATAATACAAAATTAATAAACCATATGAATAAAAAATATGTATTGAATTAATAATGTATAACAATTTTATATTCCAAGTAAATGAAATAAATTTAATAATATGTTTCCTTTAAGTAACACCGTATGTACTAATGGTATATGATTAAGAAAATATATAAATAATTAATATATCCATGATAAAAAATAATATGGGTGTGGTATAGAAATAAATAATGTACAATGAATAATGAAGAGTGATAGAGAATAAGATCAAAACAATCTAAAAGATCTAAAAATAAGGTATAACCCATAAATTAGTATAGAATTATTGAAGACCACCAATTCAGAAAAAAATGAAGGTTTTTAATAAGTAAAAGTGTTTGTAGAAATAATGAGTTAACTTGAAGAAAACAATTTAAAGGAACTTTGGTTATGAATTATTTTATCATTGTTGTAAAATCGAATTTATGAATTACTTCCAATTATTTTTCAAAATTCTAGATTGTAATTTAATTTTTATTTTAATTTAAAAACAATATATTCACATAATAAATTTTAAAAATATATTATTTGATTATCATTGGAGACTTATATAGTAATCTGGATAACAAATAATTCCTATAATAACTTGAAAATAGTTTACCCCATATACATTAAATAAAATTTCATTCCCTATTTTATAAAGAATCAAAAAAATTAACAAAAAATTAAAAAAATTACACAATAGAACATTGAAAATAAATTAATGCATGGTTGAAAATTATTTTTGAAAGTAATTGGATAATATAATATATCAACCTTGAATAAATTTTGAAAATATATATATGGAAGAAAAATATTCCTTACACAAAAGAATATATAAGTTAGGTTTGATTTCAATTAGTTTTGGATTTTGAGTTACAATGAGTAGAAAATTTGGATGGAAAATATGGAATCCAAAGAAATAACTAATAGAGAATAATATATATTTGGTTTATGAATTGAAACAGAATATAATTATTTAAATATTAATTTAATCACAAACAATCTAGAATAAGAGTGATATTATAAAATGAACCTTTTTGGCTTTAATAAATTTTTTAACAATACCACCTAAAATACAAAACGTAAATTAAAATTTTAAATAACATAAATGATGGGAAAAAAATGATATAATATGGAGAAGGGTATGTATTTAAACCATATAAAATAATATGATTCCAAATATTAAATATTTCTCATTGGAGTGGAGTTTGGATAAGGAACCCCATGCCTCAAATTCAGTCTTGGTTTGATGAAATATAACCTATTTAATAATATATTTAAATTTACTAAATAGTTTATTAATTTTTTTATAAATATCCCCATTTTAATGTCCACTTATAATAATTTTACATTCACTCGCTGTAATTTTTTTTCTAACATCGACCCTTTAAGGTTGTTTCATCCCTTTAATATAAACTACATAGCCATATAGTTAATAATTCCAAGAATATCATCTATATTCATTTTTTTTATTTTATAGATATCCATTCATGGAGGTTATAGAAAAACAAATAAAATCACTTCGTCAATGTGTTAGTCCAAAGGTACCCATGATTTACAATATCATTTTGCAATGTATGGATGGGTATGAAGTTTATTGACATCATATTATTAATGAGTGATAATAATTTTATAATTATCATATATATTAATTAATTACATATTTGTAACCATCCAAGTGAAATGGTGATGAAAAACCTATTAAATATCTATGTGGAGATGATAGATTGTATATAAGAATGAGTGATGTATTCATTTAAAATAAAATGGAACTAGGATATAAAATGATTTTATTATTAAAATAAATACTTCTAATTATGATAAAAAATATAATTTGAATATTTTAATAAGGTTATTTTAGATTTTTATGAGTTTTAATTATATAGGAGTATGGAAGAGATCAACAAGAACATATACATATTCCTTTGGTAGTATCATTGGGATTACAAATTAAGACATATTATATTGATCTCTTGGTGAGACCAGGAGAATAAGGGAGAGAAAAAATGATTGGAAATTATATGGATAGGGATTGGTCAACCTAAGATGCTCAAGAAGTTCTTAGAAGAGGGGAGAGGTGGTCTCCATTTATAAGTGAGGTTGGTTATAAACATGTTAATACCTGAAATTTTATTAGATAATATATTCTTTACACAATTAATATGGCTCCAAATTAATATATTATCTAATATAAAAATTTTAAGTTCAAAATTAAACTAATAAATGATATATAATATCATTTTTTATTATCTTGATGTCTGGTCAATTTATTATAACCCTTTAACCCATTTTACACTTAACCTAGCTGGTAAATATGTACCATGGTTACTATTAATTTGAAAAAAAATAAGGTGATCTTAAAACCTAATGTTAAATATAATTATTACAAATAAGAAATACATTTTACTTCATCAAAATTATATAAGACGTAAATATTTCATCTGACTTTATTATAAAAAACAAAATGAAATCCATTTTCAGAAAAATGCATGGCTTAAGATAAAATATATATAAAACTGAAGTATAATGTTTATTCCCCTGGAATTATTTGGATTATTTTAAATAAAAGAAAATAATTTTTATTTTCAAACAAATATAAAATCTAATGGAACATATTGAATACTTGATTAGACCATAAGAATGGAAAAAGTTTTTGTTGAATAAAAACATAACTAAGATTTCATAAATGTTAATTACAAATTTTTAGGATCAATATTATTTTATTAAATGAATTATATTACTTTTGGAGACCCAATATTTTCATACATGTATATTGGATCTTTTTAGATGAATATTAAATACATTTACAAAACATAAGGATGAGGATCATAATTTTTTAGAGTCTTTGGAAACATGGAACACTATATTAGTAACTCATGAAATATCTTCAATGTACCCCATAGAGACATTCTACTTTAGTACCCTTTACAATAAATACTATTAATAAATTTATTCATAACCTGGGAAAATTAAACATATGAAAGGGTGAGGTCAGATACTCTATAAGGGTGATCAAGGGAGATAAAAAAGTGTAACAAAAGAATATGGGTATAAGAACATGAGCATAACATTTGAAAACCACATCATTCATATAAAAGATAAAATTAGAGAGTCTTGGAATAAATATTAGTATTTCATAAGAGATAGATCATAATTGAATCGAAGAACATGAACCATTATAGTATAAAATTGGAATAAGGCATAGTTTTTTGGCATACACATAAGCATATAAAATCTTCTATCAAGGATACCCACAAAGACATTCATAACATGTTAGGATTGGCCTAACAACCCTTTTACCATATTTGGGATGAGTATAACCACATGTGTACCCTCCGTTTCTAGTTCAGGCTAACCACCATTGTACACTATTTTTTAGGCTTGATCTTACAAACTATGTTCCATCCATTCCAATAATAAGATAACCATACATGTACCCTATTTTCAGGCTTTATATGCCTACATTTTTAACATTCATTTTAGGATTAGGCTGGGCACTTATGTAACCTCTTTTTAGGTCTTGGGTTGACCAAAAAAGTACCCTCCATTTCGGGATTGGGGAAATATCATTTGTACCTTTTTTGGGCTAGGGATAAAAACTTTTATAACCTCAGATCTCATAAAACATTTTTCATTAACCAAAATATTGTAGAGATATATTTTTCCAACCCATCACATAAGGAAAATAATAAATATATGTTACACAAGACCATAAAATATTATTCATATCATAAACCATGAAATAAAATGAGTTCCATTATTGTTTAACCATATAATAAAATGTATAAAAGATATAGGTTTTATACTAATTTTACCATTTCATCATTCCATAACCCATGTAAAAATAAAAATATTTCATAATATTTTTATGATTATATATCCCATGGAAGCAAAACATGTTTCATTACCATCATTCTATCAATATAAATAAATATTGAAATAAATAATAAGAATGGTATCATTGGATAATATCCCTAATAAAAAATAACTAACATCAAAAGATGTCATGTTTAATTAAAAATGATATTGAAATATAAGTTGGATAATTTATTTGAAGAGAAATGAATTTTATATGATTTTTTAAAAACATATAACAACTTAAAAGAATTTTTAGAAGACATGTTTTTTTAGGAAAATGGTTTTTGACTGAATAAATGATTTTTGTTAAAGAAAATATTTTTTAAAATTAAAGTATCTTTAGAGAGGAAAATGGTGGGAAATCATGTACTCTCACGAAATAACTAGTGGATAATAAAATTAATGGGTTTCACGAGAGATAGATCATAATCGTTTTTAATCTAAAGTATAATAATAAACAATCCCGATAAATGATGAGATTATAACTTAAAATCTTTAACACATGATAAAATTGATTTATAATCACTATGAAGGAATAACATTAAATGAAAATTAAAACACCATAACCAAAAAAAATTTCTTGATATTAAATGTAAAATTTTCTGTATATAAACATCATAAAGAAATATTGTTTCATAATATGACATTACTCCCATAGAATGAAAATTGAAACAAAAATACCTTATCGATTTGGTACCTTTTGAACCATTAACCATATTAATGAGATATATGAAAATTCATATGAAAAATTTTTTATAATCCCCATTAATACAATTAATGGTAATTATATAATAAATATAAAAGAAACATGTGGTGAACATGTCATGTGTCATACAAAAAATAACGGTGAAATATAAATCCCCTACCGTAAGTCTTGAAATGAATCATACAAATTAAAAAATCATATATGATAAATAAAAATTTATTATAAATATATTATAAGAATCAAATTCATATATAAAATAAAATGGTTTTTATATTATCGTGTTTTTACCCGTTTATTATCAATTACATGTTATGTCACCTTTCAGGAAACAACAATATTTTTTCATATATTTTTTGACTTGTTATTTATGGAACTATAAATTTTATTATGGCTTCAACATTTCCATAACCTTATCCATGATATAAATATTATTTACATTCATAATATAAATTTATAAATATATTCATAGCATTTATAGAGAAAAAATGAAATGCACATTTCTTGGAGATGGTAGATTGTACGTATGCACAAATGCTGATTCCATTTTCTCGATTGACTAAATGTAAGAAAGGTAAATAATATATCACCCTAACTAAATAATTATGATTTCATATGTTTAAAATAATATATATATATATATATATCATATATATTCATTAACTATATATTTATTACCATCCATGTAAAGTGTGAATGAATCACATCGCTTCACGAGGCAGTAGTCCATCATAGACATGTGCAACATTATAATATTCCAAATTTTTTTTATAATGATGTTATATGTGTTAAAAAAAATATAATCATAATAATATCATAAATATCATATATAAACTAAAAAGTCATCATTATTACAAATCTTTCTAGGTGGTAATGTAAAAACAAATAACATAATTATGGGTGGCGGTCGTCCATGGTAAAAACAAACAATGCTTTCATAACCCATTTAATGGATATGTAGAAGGTTTTATCAAATGAAATTAACATAAAAATATCTCAGTATATGAAAGCTACTTATGTTTTTAAATATTTAATAAATAATAAAAATAAAATAGGGTGGAGGGAAAACATAAAATTACGATTCTTGTTGAATAACATTACCTCTTTTTTGGATAACCTCCTTAGGATTGCAGTAAAATACATCCTAGGATGGATTTATTTCCCAAATATAGATTCTATAATGAGGTTAGGGATGTTGGGAAGTGATATTGATATTTTTTTGTCTATACGAATGGATTTATAGGTTTGAATAAGGGAGAGGAGTGTGTTCACTTTTATAGTTGAACATGGGTGACATTTTTTAAAATACCCAAAAATATTCATAATAATGATGTATTAATTTACTTTTATGGACCCAAAATTGATTAATAATGAAGGGGGTGTATCAATTGGTTGACAAACACTCACATAACACAAAATAAACACAGTTTTTATAAATTTTTTCATTTTTCATTAGGTATTCTCAATTTTATCCTTATAGTCATTACCTTGGAAACTTGTATCATTTATATTTACCTTTCTAATTTTTCCTTTAAGAGGAAGATTAAAAGTTTTTTATTATATAATTTATAAATATTTATTCTAAATATTATATGAAATTTATTAAATAAAAAATCCCATATGCGTGGGAACATAATTCTTGTAGAAACATATGTAATTCCTAAAACACCATTTTTACATTAATCATGATAATTAATTATAACTATTTTCTTCTAATAATAATAATTAACAATATGTATAAATTATTATATAATATAAATTATTTAAATTCCAAATATGAAATTAATTTTGTTAAATATAACTCATATAATGTGGTATAATTAAATTTAAAATCAATATTGTATACACAACAAAATGTTGCTTTTTTATGTGAAAATTATCAAAAGTTTTAAATGTTTTTGTATCCAATTTAAAAAATAAATAGATTTGAAAGAACTAAATTGTACTAATAAATGAATAATTGAAAAAAAATATATTAAAATAAATTTAAAATATAATACAACTTTTATTTTTTAAAATACATATTTTTATTATAATTTAGTATTTTATATTCTTCAAAAAATAATTCTATAACGTTTTTCAGAACAAATCCTAAAAAACAATACAAATATAATTTCAAAATTAAAAATAAAATATTATTTTTATTTTATGAAAATAAATTTTTAAATTTTTTAAAAAATAATAATATTATTATTCACATAAAAATCATTTTTTAAGAAAATTTTATTTATGAATCATAAAGACTTTACAAAAAATTATGTTTTTTATTATCAATGCGTTTTATTTATGTTAGACCATTATAAAGAATATTTAGAATATAGATACTAATATTTATGTCACTAATTATAACATATAGGTTATAATGTTCACATTTAAAAAACTAAATTAATAATATACTGTGGTCTAGGTTGAACTAAATTTCTTATGAAACAAAAGATTTAAGACAACATTGTGTGTAAAATAAGATTAAATTAGTGTTTTTTATAACACAATAAATCAAGTAAATTTAATTTATTTGAAAAAATAAATTCATAAAAACTCGTTGTATTAAATTCTACACACTTAAAAATATTTTTTTCTTTAAAATTCATTCTTCTGATACAAAAAATTGAGGATACATGTACCTCATCATATCCTAAATTTTCCATGTTTCTTCCTCAAACTTGTGGTTATTCAAGAAATACATTGATGAAGTGAGATGAATTGTCCCATAGAACATTATATGTATGATCTAGATTCCCCACCTATTATTCCAAATAAGAAAATATTGTGCTAGTAGTATGACCATTGAGTTAAGTACATGTAAAGATTCAGATATTTACTTCATCCAAATAGATACATGGAACACATCATGGACTTGATAGAGGCTTGGTGGAAGCTCCAATAGGTGGGCTACCATCCTGATATAACCACAAATTTCATCAATAATTATATACCAATGAATTAATTTCCATTTCTTCCTAAATATCAAAACCTTCTTCCATTGGAGAAATTCATAGAAAGACATTGTCATTAACATCAAATTTTAGATAATGTTGATGATTGACAATATAGATTTTCTACTAAATCTAAGCTACATTGATGTGTTTCTAAATGGATCTAATTTCCTTAAAATTATTCATCTATCAAAGGTCCCAATATATTTCATTTTCCAATTTCATTCCCTCATGTTTGATTTATAAATATGTTTCAATAGATAGTTTCATAATGATTCATCTGAATGCTTGAGTTAAAGATGTTTTTGAATGAAAACTCAACTAGAGGAATTTTTTGTTCCTAGACACCTTTCAAATTTAAATAACCTTATTTAAACATGTCCTCTTGTTTTTAAAAAATTCTATCATACTGAACAACTATTTGAGGATGATACACAATGATTGAAATTTATTCCTTATCAATTTATAATTGGATATTTCTCTATAACTTTGATATAAAACATGGACCTCGATCCGAAACAATTAAATGTGGTACCCCACACAACCTTACCACTTAATTTATATCCTAGTAACATAATAAAAAGAGAATTATTCTCTAATAGCGATAATGTTTGATGAATTTTCAATGGTATAATTTGAAGTTGATAATTGTCTCAACTTCTATGTTAAGATAATCCCAAAAGGTTATTAGATCCATTAATCATATATCTACAATTTCTAAAGGAATTCCTCCTCAAATACATTTTTCCATAAATTATATACAAAGCCCAAGGATTGTCGTTCCATAAATATATATTAGAATATATTTCATGTTGATGAACTACAATCCCATGAATCCTTGAAATGGGTGGAAATGACATTGATCATATTATCAAACATAAAATCATAAACTCATAATAGTACGCATAACACTAAATTTTTTATCACGTGGAGACATATATGATTACAAAATCTAATTCACCTTTTATCCACTAAATAATAACTTATCTTAAAAAAAATCCATTAGAATCTTGGGTTTAACATGGTACCAATATAATATCAAATGTCATTAAATTATTCAAGTGTTCATTTATATGGAGATAATAACATTAGATTCCACTAAAAGACACTCAATAAGTTTTTCCAAAGGCTCATTCATACAAAAAAAAATCAGGAATTTCAAATCTAATGAGTGGAATATTAGTGTTCCAAATAATCATAAATCGCTTCAAATTTAAATATTTCATAAATTTTCCATTTAACCATTGTCTGAAGAGGTTGTTGTAATTGATTTATATTATTAAACATTGTACATGGAAACTTATTAGTATAAATACGAAAACCCATTCAATAAAAAACATGTGTGGGAGGTGTATTCTATGTGGATTTCTCACTATTCTAAATTTTAGATAACCAATTCCCATCACTTTGACATTCATACACTCAATGAAATAACATTCCATATATAAAAAACAAGAAAGTCCTACTAAACAAATTCCATCTATATTTATTTCACAATTTTATAATAAAGGAATGCCCTTTATATTTTTTCCATGTTTCATATATTTTCATTTGATGTCATTTTTTCTCTTCTTATCAAATCCATGAGATTGTTACGTAACTCCAAACCAAAATTCTAACTTGATCTCACATCTAGTAACCTATTAATAGCATATAATTCTTCTAATATATAACACACATTAGATATTTGGTTTTAAGACACTGATGAATTGGCCATCCTTACATTTATGGTGAATTATAATACCCAAAAAGTACCTCAAAATTCTTCTAAAATTTTCAGCATAGGAACTAGCATATTCATCATCCTTCAAAATAATAACTTGGAAATAATTATACATTTTTTATGAAGGCTATAAGAAAATTAATTATTAAAAAACAAGGTTTCAACTCACCCACATCATAGATTAAATTTCACCACATTTACTCATATTATTAATAAGATTCCTACAATGATCTTCCACAACATCCAGATAGTATCAAACAAAAGTAATTTTTCAGGCTATGAACACCAGAGATGGAAAATATAATTTTAGTGGTACTAATCCATCTCTCAATATATAATGGATAAGATTAACTGATGAAAGAGGGATTACATTTCTACATGAAGGGGTCAATAGATCATTGTTACATACTTTTCTCATTTGTATGTTCATCATGATTCATATCCTGAGATTTGTTTTTTGAGAATAACCATGATATTTTTCATTTTAGCCCCTATAACATTTTTTTCTTATGAGGAAAATCATTTCATTGTCCACTATTTTTACATATAACTTAGTAACTTCAGGTTTTGACCATTAAATAAAACCAATAACATATTTTGAGTAACATCAATCATCGTGGGAACCAACATAATCATAAAAATCACATATAGGATGTCCAAATAAAGAAATATTATTTCTAATATATGACACCTTTGATTTATCCAAGGTTATTCATAGTCATCAACATTTTAAATACTTCATGACTGTTCCTAATGGAATGATATGTTCCAAAATAATATCATGTGAGTTTCATACCATGTGTTCTTAAAGGAACATTTTTAAGCACCAGTTCTAGGTCAAGTCTCGATGGATATGTTTTTTGAGGGGTTCTACCCAAAGTTTGATTTGTTCTAGAGTTACATCTACATGAAGAGTCTTGACAAGGAGCGAACTACTTGAAAAATAATTTCTCCATCATTTACCAAAATTCTAGGATTTTTTCCCAAAAATTGACTCATACATAGACTTTCCATAAAGAAATCCCCAAAAATATCCGCATAAAAATTTCAAGTGATATTACTAGTGTTTCTAACCATTGATTCGAAAGGTTAAATAAAATATTCCTTTGATACCAACTATTGAAACTGAGGATTTCAATACATGGATATTACTTATTATTTATGGATATTCAAACCCTTACACAGACACATTCAATAGGAAAATAACAGTTATGTTACGTTGGAAGCATGAAAAACACTCTTGTTTATTCATGACTAATATTTAGTGTAACCCATAAAGATATTACCCTTTATTAGTCTTAGAAAATAATCTAAATATATACCATTATTCATATGATTTGAAAATTTTGATATGGGAATTATTAGATAACGACTATGGATAATCAAGGGAGTAACATATGTGTAACATGAGAATAAGGGTATGAGAGCATGAGCATAAAATATGAAAACTAGACCCACCATATCAATGATAATAATATTAATTCTTGGAAGAAGGATTGGGAGTTCATAAGAAATGAAATATAATGAAATCAAATAACATCATCCATGAGAGAATAAAATTGGAATAATACATTGTTTTATGGATTAAAAATAAGCATAACAAATATTATATCAAAGATAACAACTAAAAAATTCATAACAATTTAGTATTAGGAAAACAACCCATGTAACATCTTTGGGATTGGGATTACAACCTATGTACCATCATTTTTTTAGCTTGGGATAACCACCTATGTATCATATTTTCTAGGCTTCGTATAAAGACACATATAACCTCCATTTTTGGTTGGGTCTATCCACCAATGTACCCTCCTTTAGGGTATTGGGGTGGCCACCTGTGTATCCTCATTTTCATGCTTGGGATGACAAACAGTATACCCTCATTTAGGGTCTTACCCGTGTACCCTACTTTTTGGGATTGTTTTATTTACAAAGGTACCAAATTTTTTAGGTTTGGGATAATCACCTATGTACCCTCTGAGTTTATAGAACATTTATCATTACCCAATGAATTTGAGGGAGATATTGATACCACCATTCACATAATGAAAATCATGGATACATGTTCTATAATATCACCAAATATTATTCATATCATAACCCATGAAATGAAATGGGTTTCAAAAGCATAACATCACACCATAACCATTAGAATACAAAAAGGTTTCCAATTTATTTAATCATTTCATCAAAAAATAAACTATGGAAAAAGAATAATGTTTCCTAATAATTTTATAATGGTAAATATAAAGGAATATAAATAGGTTTAATAAACATTATTCCATCATAAAAATAATCTATTGAGAGATTGAATAATAATAGTTTCCATCGATCATAAACATAACATAGAATTAGTAACATAAAAGAATGAAATATTATATAAAAATGAGTTTAAAACATCCCTTGGATGATTAATTTGATGGAAAATAACTTTTCATTGAGGAATAATTTCTAAATAATAAAACAATTTGGAAACAATTTTTGAAAACATATGTTTAGAAAAAAAATGATATTCAACCGAAAGGATGATTTTTATTAAATATTTTCTTTTTGAATTACTGAGAACATGTAGAGAAGAAAATGATAGGTAATCATGTATTATCATGGAATAACCATAGGAGAAATAAATTCATGATTTTCTTGAGATATAGATTAAAATAGTTTTCTTATAGGAAGCATAATAATAAACAGTCCTAATAAATGATGATATTGTTACCTAAAATTTCTACCAATTTGGTAACAATAAATTGTAAGCCTTATAAGGGAATAAATTAAATAATAGTTAATACATCACTAGTATTAATAAATGCATGATTTTATTTTTCAAGGGTGTTGTATATATAATTTATAAAGGAAGATAGGTGAATAACATGAAGTAATTCTCAAAGAAGGAATATTGAGAAAACAAAAATAATTATTGATTTGGTAAATTTTGAACAATAAACAACCTGAATAATATATATCCTAAAATTCGTCTTCAAATAAAAATAAATTTATATATATTAATCATTAAATAAATTCATCATAAGTATACTCACCATATAAATGAACAATGTTGTAAACATGGATGCATCTCACTGAAAATAAATGTTTGAATAAAATACCATACATTAGGTGTTAAATTTTTTAATACAAATTAAAACCTCATGTATAATAAATATATGTTTATTATAAATATACTACATAAACATTTTGAAATATATCACAGCCTATGTGGTTTTATTATGAGTTTTTATTACCTTTTTATTAACAGTTCCATGTTAAATTCACCTTTTAGGAAATAATTTTTTTATTTTCATTTTTTGACTTTTTATTTAAGGTAATCTTAATTTAATCATGGTTTTATCATATAAATAATATTATACATGATATAAATAAAATATTTCATCATTTATACTTTATTTTATTAAACAATAATATTTATTGAAAAAAATACCCCGTTGATGGAGACTGTAGGTTGTACGTACGAATGAACATCATTTCCATTTTCTCAACATAAGGAATATAAGAAAGTTAAATAATAAATCACTCATAAATAATAATAATTATATCCTATATAATATATATATATATACATATATATATATATATATATATTATACCTTAACTATATTTTTATTACCTTCCATGTAAATCGTGAATGAATCACAACGCTTTGCCAAGCAGTAAACTGGCGTACACACAGGTGACATTATAGTAATCCAAAAATTTGAAATCATGAAGGTATATGTGATATAAAAATTAAAAATTACTTATGATATTATAAATATCATATAAAAATAATTAATCTATCATTATGTGAAATTGTGATAGGTTTTATTGAAAAACTGAATGACATATGTTTGCAAGGAAGTAGTCCACTATACACATGAAAAATGATTTTATATCATTTTTAATGGAAGTGTAGATGTTTGTAGGACATGAAGAAAACCTATAAACATATAAATATATATAATAGAATCATTTTAATATAATTATTAAATAATAAAAATTTAATGGGGTGGGGGATGAAATAAAACAAAGATTCTTATTGGTGAACATTACATATTCTTCGAGTATCCTCCTTAGGATTGCACTAATAGCCTTCCAAGGACGGATTTATTACTAAGAATAAGGGTCATAGGATTAGTGTAGGTATGTTTGGAAATTGTTTTGGATGGTTTTGGTTGATCCAAATGGATTTATATGTGTAATTAATTTAAGGGATTGAGTTCTCATTTTTAGTTGAGGTGGAGAGGTTTTTTTTCTAAATCATAGAAACTATTCACTCTTAGGAGTTATCCATTATCTAATTTGGAAAAAATATCAATAATGGTTTTTTGGTTGAATATTTTGAAAAAAATAATTCACTACAAAAAAATAATTTTTTTTCAAATTATTCCTTAGTGAATATGTTCACTCAATTATATCTTTATAGTTTTTACCAAGGAAACTTGTATCTTCTTATTTACATAGGTAATTTATATTTTATTTTTAATATTAAAAAATATGTATTATATAATTTATACCTACTAGTTCTAAATATTAAATCGTATTTATTAAATAAAAAATCCTTTGTGTGTGGAAAATAAATTTTAATACAAATGCATGTATTGGACAAAACACTATTTGAAAAAATAATCATGGAAATTAATTCTATATTTTTGTACTAATAATTGTGTTAAAATATTTTGTTCAACATATTATATATTATAAATTACATTGATTCCAAATATGGAATTATTTTTTATAAATTCACCACATATTTGTGAGAGAATTTAATTTAAAATTAACCCCACATACACGATGGGAAGGCATGTTTCTAAAGTGAAAATGATCAAATGATTATAATTTTTATATCAAAATTATATATGAAATTGTTTAAAATTAACTAAATTATATATCTATATTTATTATTTATCTAATTAAACTATATAAAAAATATTATTTATCTTAGTAAATAAGTTAGGTGAAAACACAGCTTTCAATTATATTTCTGTATTTTTCACTGTTTGTAAAAAAATGGGACCTTTCAAATAAAATAAATAAAATCCATCCATAAGATAATTTTGACATTATGAACTCAAAAATAAAGTATATTTTATGAAATTAATTTTTTTATAAGGGTTAAAAATTATTTTTTTATTGTTCACATATAAACCATTTATTTAGAAAATAAATACTGGAAAAATATATTGTCTATAAAAAATATTGTAAATTTTATTATAAATATATTTTAGTTATATAGAAAACATTATATATAATATTTTAAATTTATTTACTTATATTAATGTCACTTATATTAATGATAATTTTATAACATTCTCATTTAAATTACAATATTTCCAATATATCCCCAGTTTGGTTGATCCCATTGTTTATTGTAACACATTATATTCCAGTGTTGCATGTATCATGATCTTCACATGGGTTTGGGTGAAACAAAATCCATCAAAGAAATTAAATTTAATACGAATAATAATAATTCATAAAACCATGGGGTGTCACATCAATTATTATATATAAAATAATTCCATAAAAAATGTTTCATCCTTATATAATTATAATGTAAAGCATGTCATACTAATTTTAAAATATTTTTTCTCAATATTCACCCTAAAATAATATATTTATGAAAAATGAAAAAAAGTCACCCTAAAAAAATTATTAAATTATAAATACAAAAATGAGAATAGTCTAATTAAATGAAAATTATAAAATTATGAAATTCAGTTTTCAATCACATACTTGAATAAAGATATCTGCATTATACTATAGTTTCTTTAGAATAAAAAAACTGACTTACTCTATTTGAATCAAGAGTGTTAAATTTTTCCCCATTAAATAATTACATTCTCAAAATTTATATAATGCCACATATAAAAATATTTGGGTATTTTATCATCATAAATAATTTAGGATTTCTAATTTACTCTTATATATTTTGATTTCTACAATGTACCTTTTACCATAAAAAAACATTCAATTTATAAAAAACTGATCTATACTTTGAAGAATTTGGATACTCTCATCAAAATAAGATTTACCAAGATATATTTATATTTCATTATATTGATTATGTTCGTTTGGTATGGAATGTACTTCATCTCTAAGGACATATTTAACACATCATTCCCTTTATGGAGGTTGGGTATAATATCCAAGAATAAAGAGACAACTCTAATTATTTACTATATTTCAAAATATGCTATATTCTTGGGACTTATTTTTTCATTATTACTATACCATATAACCCCTTACATTGAGAAACCATCTGGAAAACCTAACCCCCAATTTGATATTCTATATCATTCCTCCAGCTATCGACCGGACACATTTTCTTACATTATGATTGCTTGATATAATTTTTCGTTTTTATGAAATTTTCCTTTTTATCGTCACTAATTTTTCATCTTTAAATATTCCATTCAATAAATTTATACTAAACTTTTGGTGTGTAAATCAATTTCCAATAAAATTAATCATACGGTTCTATTTTAACGCTTCAATAGAAGCTTCTAATATATAAAAATTCCACCATTGTTAAATAAAAACCCCCATACACCTTGAAATTAATGTGAGAATATCCTAAAAAAGTATTCTAATGTTAGAATATTCCTCTTAGACTATCCATATATGTGATTATGACTAGTATTTCTAAAATATAGCTCATTGTCGAGATACATCAGATTAATTTTCAAAAATTTCAATATAAATGATGGGTAACAATCATATTCAATCTAAGTAGGTTTACCATGATGTTTAAAAATAAAATTGATATTGATTTATTGAGGTTATCATGAGTTAAATCCTCATTTATAGTGTGGAAATTTGGAGGCATAGAAATTTGATCAATAATGACCACTATGGAAACATTTCATTTTGGAGCCTTTAGAAATATAGTGACAACATAAATAGTTTTAACATCCCAGTTACAAATATGAATAACAAGAGGATTCATGAATCTATTATGATGTTTTATAACAATATTCTACCATTAAAAAATAATCATATTGATACATAGTATTTTATTTCCCACAATATATTATCCTACCAAAAATTATCTATTAAATCCATGTATATATTGGAACAAAAAATGGGTTTAAATAAATTTCAGGTTTTTTATTCATCAAGTGGATGGTGTAACCATATTCTAAATTTTTTCATGATATCATGTTTAAAAAATCTATCCAAATTTACATCATTCATGACATTAATTTTCATGTTTAAACACTTGACATCAAGGTAATACCTTTTTTTTCTTCACTTTAAAATAATATTTTGAATTAATTTGTACATGGAGCATTTGTTCCCCTTCCTAATGAATCCGACTATGAATATGGGATCTATGTTATTCCTCACTTTTTTTAAATTCTTTAATTTATCCCTCTCAAGTCAATGGAAAACTTATTTTTCTTTCCATAGTATTAAATTATTTATAAATATCATTCATTTTACATCACTAGCCAAATCCTTTGTCTCTTTTTGATCTATTGTTTTAAAATTGTTTAGATCAATTTTTATTTTTATATATCTCATATCATTCACTATAATTTAAATCACTCCATATATTTAAGGAAATGATTAGGGTTTCAAAATAAATATCATGGGTTTGATAATTCTACACATGAATCTTTAACTATATCGATGCATAAGCAATGAATCTAAAATTTTCTACACGAAAACATATAATACCTTTATTTTATGCATCAATATATATAAAAACCCATCCTTTATAGGTGGTAATATCTAGATAGGTTTATAGAAAAATATCCTCTTTAATCTTTTAAAAAATTCTTTCCATTCTTATAACTATACTATTGTAAATCCTTTACATCTAAACATAGTTAATGAGTTATATTATAGGTAAAAAATATGAATAAATAGCTGATAATAACATGTTAATCCAAAGAACCTACATACCTTGACTACGTTAATTTGTGTAGGATATTTTCCTTTTGTCATTGCCTTTGAAAGATCAACCGATATTTCATACTTTGAGATAAATTGAAAAATAAAGGACACTTCTTTATTAAAATATTCACAATTAATAAATTCCCCATATAACTAATTCCTTTAGATAGTTTAATGAATGAATCTCATATGGATGATATTCTCAGCCTAGATTTTTTTATTATAGTATGATGTTATTGATAAATACTACATTGAAATTTTCTATATAATATTTGAATATCTATTTCATCAAATCAATAAAAATATAGGGTTTGTTAGTTAATCCAAAGGGAATTACTATAAACCAATAATTTATATAACTTCTATGAAATCCCATCTTTAAAATATCTTCATTATATTGTATTTGTGATTCTAATAATTTATATCAATCAGTGAAGAAAAATAATCATTTTTTACTTTTTAAAACAAGTAATCAGTGCAAGGCCTTTGACATTTATTCATTATTTTAATGTAATTTAATTCATTATTTTCAACTGAAAACCTTAATGTCCAATCCTTATTCATAACAAAAATAATACGATATTACTAAGGTGAAACACTAGGGTGAATTAATCCCCTATTGCATAAATTTTGTATTTATTTCTTCAGTTCTACTATTTCAACATAGGATACTCTAATGGGAGTGTTATATATAGAGATTCCATTAGGTATGAATTCAATTAAAAACTGATATTCATGCTCTGGAGGTTTTCAAATCTACTGTTATAAAACACACCAATGTATTTATTCATAATAGCTACACATTATATTCTATTGTTACAAATCCCACTAATAGTAAGTGTATTGTCTTAGTCTCTTGAAAATTCCTTAATTTTAGACACTATATGTGGATCTATAAATGATTTAGATAATGTATAATTCTATCTAAAGACACGGGATTCCACATCTCCATCAAATATTATAATCTCTTTCTCGTGGTAGTAAAATTTCACATTATACAATGACATACACTACATTAAATGGATTATATCAATGCCATCCATTTTTTTAATAACCATGTTTCACATTAGGATATGTTTATGAATAATAGTATGGACTAACTTCTATATCCTTATTTCAATAAGATATACACTATGAATATTGTTTGACTATTATATTATTAGGGTTCTATGGAAACATTTAATATTTATACAAAAAATATAGATATAAAATACTGTTAATAACCATAAAAAAATAAAACATTATCTAACATTGTGTTTATAATCATTGTACTGACCAACACATATTTAGGGACATGAAATTCAGTTTTATTAATCACATAAGCACAAGTATCCCCCCTTTTTACTAAGGGAATTAGTTTGAATATTTCCCCATATACCTATAGTTGAATCAATGTATGTTAGTGGTTTAATTTTTTCCTTTCAATCTTGTTAAATATTTACCTTATCTATGCACTTTTATCAAACTCTAATTCCATTTAAGAATATACTATGATGTTGTTTTCCAATAGTATTACATAATGGGACACACATCATTCCTTTCTTCTTCATTGATAAATATATTTTTTTCTTGATGCTCTTCTAACTGCTTATTTTATTACTTTCCATTGAATATATAATGACTAGAAAATTATTTCTCTTTATTGATGGAAAAAATACTATATCATCATATGATGGAATCATTTGGAATACCAATGAACCTTTAAGATTCAAATAAATCCTATCAAATAAATACTCAACATTTATTTTTGGAAAACATATATACTCCATCTGATTCTTTGATAATCATGAGAATCTAGCGACATATTCAATAATAGTTTCCACTTCATTATACTTTAGTTTTTTGAATATTATCTCCATTTCAGATCATTTTTCTGAAGGAAAATAATTAATGTTGAATATCACTATTAAATTTTTCTATTCCAAAATTTCTATTTCATCATTGCCTTTAGTATTCTATTTCATTGACCAACATTTATCAATATTTCCCTCTAAATTAAATATTATTAGTAAATCCTTTTTTATTTTCTCACATTCCAATGTCATGATTTTCATTTCAAGGTACTTGATTCATTTCACAAATACCGATGATTTATTAGTTTTATTAATGATTATAGTTTTCTATCACCTAAATTTATCCAACATAAATGTGTAGACCTCTGTAAAAGTCAGTCTATCCTTATGGGAAAGGTTATTTATCATAACCCATGTCATTTTCCCCAATATGTCCATGATCTAATTATCAAGGACCCTAATTTATTGAATTGAACATTTGGTAAATCCATATATTTATTACAACTTTTTATATTTTTTTCTTATGTTCGGACCATTATTAAATTTTAATAATTTGAGGAATATTTCTGAAGGTGGGTGCTCAGTCAGAGCGGGATTCCTCCTCTCGGTGAGCCTTAATTCATTGATATTAAAGATATTAAAGATATTTTATCATGCATTAGAAATTTTTATTAGAATGTGGAATAAATCCAATGATATTTATTAGATGAAAAATATGATGATAAGGTTGTGTTCAGAGCATCATGTTTACCTTAGGCACAAAATAACATTTTCTTGTGATGGGTCCCTAGTCAGAGGTGAGGAAAGGATGAGATGCTAAATGGAGAATATTTTTCAAATAAAATCAAAAAAAATCTCACCCACTCCTCCAAGATTCACATGATAGAGAGGATCTAACAAATATAATATCCCTTTTTAGTAATGGACAAACCATGGAGAATTCTATGAGAAGAGGCGTCGTCGATATCTGATCTTGATGGAAAACATTCATGGATCGCGATGTAGTGGAATCAGAGCATGGATCTATACATAATGATTTTTATTCTCTAATAGGTAGGTGTGTGTTTCTTTTTTTTCTAATCCCATTATTATCAATCTTCTTAATGTTTTAGATCCCTTAAACACTTACTAATGACCCCATGGGGGTCTATATGGATGTTTCTTGGGAAATTAGGGTGAGTTATGCTACTCGCAGGAGATTCCAATTCATAACTCTTGATCACAAAACGTCAAGTTGATTGTTATACTACAGGTGTTGTTCCTATTTGCGGAAGATGAAATTTCGGACTACATGACATGTACTAGGGTTTCACACTGTGTAGTACCCCAGGTAGTGTAGCCACAAAATAGGGTTAGGGAAGCCATGTGAGGGGATATGGTCATGTTGAACTAAAACAAAAATGTACTTGTACAAGGGTTTCTAGTCACGAGCATGGGTTTATGACACAACCAAGTAGCTAGTTGGCCAATACATACCATTTTCAGAGGGATGCACATAGTTTGTGAGAAACATTTGGTTCGGCCATTTGTAGAAAGGACATGACTTGGGAATCATGTGAGACAAGACACACCAGTACCATTAGTACATTCCATGTATACACGCATTCTAAGACAATAAATTCTATTAGAGGACCAAAAAGAGTGTTCCAGCATGGTCATATGCAGTGTGGACCGTATTATACATCATGTAGTCATCTTGGGAGATTCAACCACCTTTCATATCTTCTTATTCAGGGTTTAGATTCAATATTATGAGTATCCTAACCTGAGTAGTTTTCCATTTATAATGTGATGTTATCTATTTAATGTCATTGGATATAGGATGCGAGGAAATTTTTCATTTCACATGGGTTAGAGATGTTTCGACTAACAATGGGTCTGTTCCCTTGGTTGAACCCTATAAGATTTCTTTTTAGCATTGCATCCTTATTATAGAATTGTGATCCCCTTGATAGGATGAGCTTGGGTAGATTTTTTTATCCATCCTGGGAGTCCATGGTGGGATCCTATAAAATATCATTTTCCTGAGATCTAGTTCATAGTATTTTCGTAAATAAAAATACAAGGGAGGGGATCCACTATATTGAAGGATAGACCAATAGGATTTGTGTCATTTTCATTTATATGATTTCCAACATAAAATGAATAATCTGTAGGGTTGTTTCATCATTAGATATACTATTATATACTTAAGAGATTGTTTAAGTATGTTTTGTGGTATCATAGGTAATATGATCACCGACATCGCGAGTTTTACTAAGACAGGTTTGTGGATTCATTGTTACCAACAAAACATGTGCAACAATCCCATATCTAGGTGATTTGACCATAGGGATGTCGGATTTGTTTTTTTACTCTTATGGGACTGGGTTTGATACCATATATGAGAGATCTTGTGTTATTAGATTGGTTTTTTGGTACCCTCCAAGTGATCTTAAGAGTGATACCCTATCCAAAAAGGTTTTATCCTCAGTATTCCAAACTAGGTTTGCAGTGTCCCTATTAGATTATGGGATTTATTAAATTTTTGAGTGATGAGTCTTTTCATGGTTCTAGTTGGTATGGCATCATCCCCATTCTAGGATTCGCGAGATCCTTTATCTATGTATCATGATATGCTAGCTTCCAACATGAATATCTATATGTTGGAATATGTAAAGCGTGTTCTCACTAATGTGATCCACCTGGGGTTACAGAGGTATGTCGTTGGAAATGTGATACCTAATGGAGAGTTATCTCTTGCAGGTTCCATCCATGGTTGATGTCTGGTGCCTGATGGTATGTATCTCTTGGATGAGTTTCTTCTAGGATGATGAAGCTCATGGAGTACGTTCTTCACGACGAGTGTTACCTTTTGAGCCTACAGTAGACTATTATTTATGGCTATGATATCTAAATCTCAGGAGACAAGGAGTCCGAGAATACTATATATGGGTGATTATGGGAGTTCTTGAGGTGTTTCCATGTATTGGTTAACATCCCTTGTGGTCCCATCTGACAAGTCAGGTATAACCAAGGATGATTGAAATGGAGTTTCTCTCTTTTTTGGGTTCCCTCAGATTGGGTTGAGCGGACAATTGCCTTATAGTTTATACAGTTTCTTTTGGGATTTTGGGTTCCTACTACGTATTGTTATACTCACCCATGCATGGGATTTTCCCACACATGTTGTGTCTTTTAGACCACATGCCTTTCAATGGAGTCCCATGAGGACTCAGAGAAGGTGTAGATAGGTGAGCTAGATTGAATAGAGTGTTTTCTAGAGTGAGGATGAGGAACATACCAATGATTTCATTTAACACACAAACACTCAATCTGAACAAGATGGATAGTTTTTCAATTTTCTTTTGGTGCGCATGTGTTTTTCAAACTTTTTACAACTTATTGTACTCTTATTTGGATTTATGTATGGATAAAGTTTAGTTTTTGTTTTTAAAATATATTTATTGTTTCTTGGAGATGTTTGTGGGTGTTTGAATAAAAGTTACAAAATATAAGGCCTCACATTTGCGATACATTCCAACTCGGTGTACAAGGAAGCCACATGCCTATGAGCAGAAAGATTATGGTGGTCTTGGATATAGCCTAATTAGGTCTGGTCGTAAAACATTTGTATCATAATGGGTTCCAAACTCGCACCTTAGTGTTGTGATCTTGGTTTGGGTTTCATATAAATAGTATTGAAAAGTATAGTGTTTGGATTTTAAGATAGGGAATCAAGTTTTCATACACAATCTAATGTATTAATTCCCTGGGTCTCTAAATACATACTTTTTGAATTGGTACCTTAGGGAACTGGTCATAGGTAAATTTGGAAAAAAAATTATTGGAATGGGTTTTGGGTTTTTCATGTCCTTGAGTTAGCTCCCCAGATATAGTCTTTCACCATACTGTGCCTTGATTCAATTTTAGGATTCCCCCATGATGATATCCTGAGAGGATTCCACAACGGGATTATAATTATGATCCCCCTGAGTTATAAATCAGTGTAGAGGGCTAATCAAGAGGCTCGACCACTGAGTGGTCCACCATTTGAGAAACCGCCCATTGAGTAGTAGGTAATGTTGGTATTTTAGGCTGAATATGCACAAAGGATGAGTCAAATTCATGAGTTTTAGAGGTAGATACCTCTATGGTATTAGTTTGATATAAACCCCCAAGCATCTGATGACTGGATTGTGTTAGTCATGCGTGTTTTATGACTTGTGAATACACCTCTTTATTAGATGGTGGTCCTAGAAGCAAGCCTTCTTCTTGGATTTTTCAGGCGATGGTGGAGTTTGGTGACACATACCCATGATGTGGTGACATGATCTTGGGATGATATTGAGTGGATCTTCAAGGAATAGTTCTATCTAGCCACATTAAGGTTAGGGAATATCCATAAGCTTCTTTATCATTGTCAGTATATAATTTCTATATAAGAGTAATCAACAAGGTTTATATACCGTTCATGGTACTCCCTGGATATAGTTCGATATCATTTTTCAGATTATGGAACATCGAGCTAAGATGGTGTAATGTAATTATTGTGTCCATGGCACTGATGTGCATTACCACCTATACTAGTGATCCTAGTGGGCCATGGTGGTGGATATATTTCTGACTGAGGAGACTCTAACCATTACTGATTGGCACATGGGACCTATGAACATGGTAGCTAGTATCCATTGACAAGATCTGGGATTCGAAAAAATTATAAGCATCAAGATACGATCTTGGGATGGTGTTTCAGAGGCTCAATGATTCGAGGATGGTTTCGGTCAACCACCTCAGAGGTGTTGTTACGCTCGTGAATAATGTGGATATTTTTATTGAGATTTTCCAAACCATCATTCTATATATTTGGAGCTAGTCTATGGCCACCCTAGTATAAGCGGTATTTAAATAATGATGTTCCTCAAGATGGATGATGTGGTAGGGGAGTGGAGATTGTTGATAGAGGTTGTATATTGCATTAGTTTCCACCACCACCTTATAGTTCTCCATGCTCAACTCATGGAGCCGTAGGACAGGGGTGAAGATATCTCCATGCTATAGTGGCCTTTGTCCTGGAGGCTCCATAGTTGAATAGAGCTACACTAGGTGTCATTTATACATTCTGTAGTAGTATTTATAGACACTATTGTGGGGAACTATTTTCTTTCCCTTTCTCTCTAGAAGTTTTTTCAAGGTGACATAGGGATTGGTAGAACCCAATTTTGATGTTTTTTATATATATTTGGATACAGGAGGGAGAGGGATGCTTCCCATACCGATATTAATTTTTATTACATGAGTAAAACCATGTAGTAATTTCAGTGCCTCAAAAAGAAGATAGTGCCATGGTGTGGTGGACAATTTCCTTTGACTTATGTGTTCGGGGTGGGTTTGTCAGTTATCAGTTTGTACAGAAGGCTGGTAAACTGTAGAATTTACACTTGGGTGGCCTTATGTTTTTTTAGGTACCCTATAATTCTTGAAGTCATCTTTGTAACAAGAGATGATTGAGGAGTGTGTAGTGTATTTGGTCATGGTTTTAGATTCACAGGACATAGGGAAACATTCCCCACTACGATGCATTATTGAGACACTATAAAAAACCATATACTCAAGTAAGTTCAACCTAAATAGGATATTTTCACGGTGTGGTGAACATGTCCTTTGTCTTGTTTATGGGTTAGTAGGGTGCCATGCTGCTAGACCCTTTGTCAACTGTTTAGTGAGTGCTTGGTGTTTTCTCACCCATCATAGCTGAAGATACATGATCCCATTTTTTCCAGGATATTAACCTATTTTGATCAGTATGTGTGTAGGTTTTTACCTTTGTGGTTCCCCTGAGTGAATAGTTATATGCGTCACAGGAACCCTTGTTGTCCTTTTTGTTCATCTTGGTGAGCTTACTGGTGTGGGAGTCCAAGTTGAGAGCACTGTTTTGTGCACCTAAAACCTAGTATTTCATTTTTGGGGATGAAAATACTTAATGAGGGGAGGATGTAATGAATCAGGTTCTAAACTATAATTCTTTTGAATATTTGTATGAATATTTCGAAATCCAGGTGATGACTTGGCATGGGGTTCTGAGGCAAGAGAGGCTCATTACAGTGATATTAAATATATTTTACCACACATGTTTTTTATTTTTAACATGTAATAACACTTATGATGAGTCTTAGATAACAAATATGAGGACATATTTGAGTTCAAAATTTCTAGTTTACCCAAGGTGTAACATTAAAATTTTCATCATCAGGTTTTGAGTCACAAGCGAGTCGTGGGTGGGTGTTAATGGAGGATATTGTTTTAATAAAATTAAACCAATATCACACCCCTACAACTTTGTGAACATGAAAGAGGGTAAGAAAACCCATCTTCTACAATTTTGAACAAATGGATGAATCATGGAAAATATAAGGGGAAGAGGCACCGCTGATATTTGATTTTGACAACGATCATTCCCCGATCATGTTGCAGCGACTTCAGATAGTGGATTTACACCCAACGATTTGATGTTTCCCTATGTGGATTTAGGATCTGAGTTTTATTTCTATATCAACTATTTATCAATCTTTTTATAGGCTTATATCCCTTGGACTCTTACTAGGGACCCCATAGCAGCCAATCTGAAGGTTTTGGGGGAAACTGTGGTGAATTAGGCGGCTAACAGAGGATTCAAGTTCATAATTCCTGATCACCCAATGTGTAGTGATGGGTCACACACCATGTGTTATTATCATTTGGTTAGTATGAATTTTGTAGAATATATATCATGTACTGGGGTTATATCCCTTGTAGTCATCCAGGTCATGTTGCCAAGGGATATGTCTATGGAAGCTATGTGACTGGACCTGGCTATATAGAACGACACGACCAATGTACATGGACATGAGGGGTCAAAAATTGGTATAGGTTGACAACATAATCAAGTGATCAAGTATCTGGGACACACCATGTATAAGGGTTTGTATGGAATGATTGAGACACAGTTGGTTCGGCCTTGTAGAGAAAAGACACAACCAAGGGCTTGGGTGGTTTGAGACACACCATGTACCATCAATACATGCAATGCATGATATCATTGTCTTCCCTGAAATTAAATAAAAGGACTTCGATGTGTGTTTAGGTGGGTTAGCATGTCGTGTGGACCTCCGTACATGATGGGTATTTCTTTTTGGGAGATTCTTCAACCATTAAAATCTTCATCTTCGGGGAAAAGATTTTGTCATGCGAGTAGCCTAACCTAACTAGATTTCCACATATAACAAGATAGTGTCCTTAGAATGGGCCTTATAGCCACAATTCAAAATGTTTTTTTGGGTATCATGGGATAGTGACATTTAGACTAGAAGTTCATGACATCACTTCATCAATCCTTATAAGGGTTCTTTTTTGCAGTACATCATCAATATAGGATTGTGATACCCTATATAAGATGTTATTGGTTAGAGTTTAGTATCCATATAGAAAGGCCTGGGTGGGATCATTTATTGTATAATTTTAACTATATCATGTTATCGGTATCGTTGTGACCAACACTATAATGATGGAAATACTTTACCTAATAGGATGGACTAGTAGGGATTGTGGAATAATTAGTTATATGATCCCCTACATGGATGTCAATATCTATAGGGTTGTGACATCATCAGATATACAATACCTTGCTGAATAGACAATTTTAGTATGGTTCATGATGTTGTTAGTAATATTATGCTCTACATCATGAGTTGTACCAGGTGGGGTTTTTGTATTTTTTGTGGTGAACAGTACATGAAAGAAGATCCCCTATAGGAGAGATTTGACCCCCATTATTTCATTTGGGTTTTGGTGGCACACAACAGTACTGGGTTTGATTTAATTTTTTGGGAGATCTTGTGTTAACGTATTGGATTTTTTGTGTCAACCTGCAGATCCATTGTGTGATTACATATCTAAGGATGTGTGTTCATCAGTGTTTTAGAATGAGTTTTTATTGTACCCTAGTAGATTCTGGTAGTGACCCCTTCTGAGTCATATGACATTTCATGGTACTTGTAGGGCTGGAAGAGTCCCCCATATGGGATGGGTGAGATTCCATGTATGATTATCGAGATCTTCAAGGTTCTAGTGTGGCTTTAAACATTTTAGGAACTAATGAGTGTTTTTTATTGGGCGTCTTTCACCAAGGATGGTAGAATAATTCCATTCACTATATGAAACCTAATGTAGCGGAATATCTCATAGGTGTCATCTAGGAGGGAATTATTGTCCCCAATGGAGTGTATCTCTCGGATGAGTGTTATCTTGAATGATGGAGTTCATAGAGTGTGTTATCAAGAATGAGTGTTTCCTTTCAAGCCTTGAGTAGAATACAATCTCTAGATATGAGTTTAGGAAACTCATGATACATGGATTCTAATATGAGTATATTTGGGTGATTCTGGGCTTCCATGTGGTGTTTCCACATATTGGTTCACACACCTTGTGTATAGAGCTAACTAGTAAAGTATAGATGAGGATGTTCAAGATGTAGTTTCTCTATCTTTTGGGTTCTCTATGGATGGGTTCAGAAGGATATTTAATTTTCGATGCTTTATTTTATTTTAGTGTTTTAGTGCCTAATGAGTATATTTATACTCACCCCTACATGTTCTTTTTACACAAATGTGGTGTCTTGTGCATAACATCATCCTTTCGATATATTCCAAGGAGAATTTGGAGAAGGTGAAGACCAGTTAGCTAGACCATGCTAGGTGTTTTCTAGAGCTGTTCTATGGAGTATATCGGTCGTAAAATTGGATAGTGATCCCCTCTATCAGAGCTGGTTGGATGCTTTTGTAATTTTATTTTTGTGGGTGTGCATTTTCTATTTTTTTGTACACCTAGTATACGAAAATTGTGATAGATGTGTGCATGAATATTAGTTTTAGTTTTTACTATATATACTTTATTTAATGGTAAATTTTTATAGGTTTTTTCATGAATGTACTATAGTATAGTGAATCTAATTTTTGAGATCTACCTACACAGTGCTTGACATTAACCCTAAGCCCATTAGATGCGGGTTTGGGGTGGCTATGGGTCGAGCCCTATTTGGCTGGGTGGTTATTGACATGAATTCCATTTATTATTGTAGGTTACATTTATTAATAATTTAAAACTCATTATTTTCTCATAATATAATTATTTTTAATCCATAACATAAAAATTAAAATTAATTATTCAATATTCTATTAGTTTTTTTATACTCATGCAAGCTATGTTCTTTTGAAATCTAGTTATCAAGGTTCCTACTAAACCTCCCTACAATAACAATTATAACACCCCAAAATACAATAACCCAATAAATTGTTAACATTATTACCTTGGTACATGTTAAAATGGTTCAAAATGAGATGGATCAGTCAGTTTAGCAGTCTTATGAGACTAGATATATAATTGATTTCTATATTACATTATAAAAATAAAACATAACATGGAAACCAATATTACATACTTGAATATCATTAAAATATTACATATTTATATCTTTGGGAAAGGCAATAATAATAAAGGGTGATCAAAACTCCTTAATGATGGAAATATTATTGTGGAAGCATCCATGAATTGAAAAGAAAGTGACAATATTATATATTACATAATCAATAAATGATATATTTAAAAAAATGTGATCTTAAAAATGTATCCATAGAAATTAATAACTTAAAATATCAGGGACCATAACTACTAAAATCATAATGAGGAAAATCTATAATGTTGATCTTCATTTTAAGATCCCAAAATTTCCTGAGATGTAAATTTTAGAGTGAATTTGATTGTTCGATTTAATAGATTATACATGTTTGGATTAGAGATTAGTAATAGAATTTTAAAGGTTGGAATGCATCAAGGTGATTATATTATGACATGGAATTAGTCTTGGTTTTTATCTTGGAGGTTTTGGGAGTATCCTTCTTGTTTGGGACACAAAAACAGAGTTCTGGGAAATGGCCAACAAAGGGAACATAGTTGGAACATTGTTCATGTCAACCATGTGAAAAAATCATACATACTAGTTTAAATATAATCCTAAGATTGGGAGACCATGTTGTAGGATAGGGGAACCCATGTGGATGTGTACAGTTTATTACAAATATGTCGAATGGCTGAAACATGTTCTGTTAAACATTGTGTCATGCTAGGGAATCAGGTGTGGTTCTAGGACAGTTCCAACTAGATTGTTTGAATACAGTTTGTCCAACCATGTGGTTAAACCCTCTGACCATTAAAATTTTAAAATTACCATTTAACCTATATAAATTATTATGGAGGACCCAATTTTTCTCTTATCTCTTCCCTTGCACATGTACCACACCTCCCCATCTTCTGTAGGACAGTTCTCCCCTATTTGTGGAATGAATCAAATGTTATTCGGTACATTGGATGCCTTGAGGTAATTATTTGACTATGTTAGGATCTATTGTGTTGTCTAATTTTATTATCTAACATAGGATTCACCAGTTATGGATTTTATTCCTTATTCTATTAGAGCCAGATGGATTTGGATATCGATAATGGGGGATTTCTCTTCCTAGGAAGAGGATAACCGAGGAATCCATATGTACATTGCCTCATGGTTTTTCATCCAAGTATTTCATAGAAGTGAATTTATAACAATTAAATGATTTAATTAATTTTTTGAGTGGTTTTTTACACTGTTGGATAGGTATTTTCCTTGGAATGGTCTCATTGGTAAACTATAGACCTTCTATACATTGTTTCTCAGATTTTCATCATGCGATATTTGTCCGATGAGATATATCATATTTTCCCCTATTAGTTTTCTTTTTCTATTAAATTATTTATTGACATATCTCGTTTTTTTGGGTTGTACATGAGATTTAATGTGTTAGGTAAAATCATGGAAGCTGGTTTGGCTTCGCTGGAAAATCGATGAACATGGATGGAGAAGGTGAGGGTTTTTTATAAATGGAACTCTTCCTAATGTTAGGTGGTCTGTAATAACTACCCTTTATTATTTATGAAGGGATTAGTTATTATTTGTGTCCCCAATCTTTCCCATGATGGTGACATACCACTATTTAATTTCATTCTGATTTTTTTACTAAATGAATTGGGTAGATTATACATGATGATCACCCATGGACACTAACAACCCTAGTGCATTATCATCATCCATGACATGAAGGTATGACATTAACTAAGGATCCCCTATGGGATTCCACTACCTATTCCATTATATGATCACATGAGGTATGAATTGATAATATATTACTTAGGAGATCACATGAGGGAATCATTTATTTAAAAATGGACCATGAGAATCCTTGGGTGGATACCCATCTAGAGTTTTGATATAGGGGAACCCATGGGTTCCCCAGTGTTTTAACGACATAGAATTAATATGTCTGGTGAGGGATATGGTAATTAGTGAATCCATAGAAACTGTTTTAAAATTTTAAGTTGTGTGGTTAAGCTAGTATAGGTGGGGCATTAGTTCTTCCACCACAATCGATTATTTATACATTCAATTTTTTATTATGGTTGGAACAATGATAAATAGTGTTACTTCCTAGTCTGTGAGTAGTCTTCTAGACATGAAGTGGTATATTATTATTTGTGTTTTTTATATTATTATATTGGAGTTCCTAGATGTAACTCTTGGTACACCACTGGTGGGACCTTTCTATTTAACTATTATTTCATCAGGATTTCCATATGTACTAACTAAAATATTGCTTCTATGCCTTATTTTATTGGGATTTCCAGACCAGTTTCCTAGGGTCAAACTTATGAAAATAAATAATTCAATGATAATATTAAGATTAATAGAAGACCCATTTGTCAATGGGATTACCCAATGACTAGGGATATTGAGGTAGGTCATTGAGAGTCTCTCAGACCCATCTTATTCTAGGTACTACCATAAATAGCAAGTCTTCTAGCATTGTAGAGGATTCCAAATGTAGCTGGGTTGCTGAATTTCCCAGCAGAATTGGGATACTGATGAGATCCATGATGATTCAATTTATCCCGACATATGATTCCTATAATTCTATATAGGATTAGTTGATTCCCCATTATATAGACACTCCAGATTTTTCTTGTAGTGGGATGCTGAGCGAATTATTAAATTGTTCCATGTTGATATACCATATCATGAGAGTATTCATTTCATATCACATAATGATCATCACCATAGGGATTATATGAGCCACAGTGGAATGATAACCGATATAACTTGTCCATGGAAATTTTCATCGGACAAGACTACACATGGTTTGAGTAGTATGAAATCTTGGTCAATAAAATATTCATAGGATTTGTATTTGATACCTGTAATCCTTCATCATAGATAGATTGGGGGTGAGAACTGGTGAACCCAGGGTTAGGAAATGTATCCCCCTTTTGTGATGTAGTTTTCGTAGATATATTTATATTAATGGATAAACTAGGTATTTTTTTAGTATTTTTTACCCATGGATCAAAATAATTATAAAAATATTGAGTGGTAGAACATCCAACTCAATGACAATTTTGTAGGATGTATAGATCATCAATATTTGACACAATGATCGACTTCTATTTCTACCAGATATTTCTCACCATTATCAGGGAGATACCAATATATACATGGAAATATATTTATACACATATTAATATATATATTTAAAAAAACACACAAGATGGCATATTTTCTATCTGACTGGGATCACAGACCTAGGAATTGACTGTGGCCTCACTTTGTTTATTTTATTTATTTATTTCCAATTTTTTTATAGCTGGGTTGAGAATATCATTGTAAGTTTTTCTAATTGTTATCCCAAATGATTATCTAACATTTACATACATTAAATATTACAGGCTATGTATCAGACTACCTTGGAAGTTCACAACTGGGTTTTCTAGTCACACCTTGCTTAAGCCGACATTACACTAGGGTACCTGAGCAGACCATCACATGGTTGCAGGAAAAAATACAGATGTGTAATGAGACTAATAAAGAAGGATGGCTCAGATATAGGTGTGGATACCTGGAATGTAACACCCCAATCTTCCACGGTGTGTTTCCTTTTGAATAATGCAATCGCTTGCATTGTAGGCAACTTCGAGATTCTAACACACCACGACCAATCAAACTTGTCGTTATGAATTGTAATACCCACTTTAGGAAATTATATAAATGTTATCATTAAAAATGGACTTCATTTTTGGATATGGAATATTTAAATTAGCTTAGGGTGAATTTTTAGTATTTTTCTGAAAACTATCAATTTTTGATGAATAGTGAAAAAACATTGTGTTATTGGTTTAAGTCGACTTTTTATTTAACTAATTAGTTATTTTAGTTTAAATTATTTTTGATCAAAATAGATACATAATAAATATATATGTTCAATGTAATTCATTGGAGTCATTTTATAATATGTTTAGATATATAAACTTTTATCGAACTATTTACCGTCTTTTACCCACCTCCTAGGATCATTTGAAAATATGTATAAAACATAATTTTAACACTTTTGTGAGTTAATTTTCAAAAATATTAGAGACATGGTTAATATCAGTATGTAAAATGTGGTTCAATAAGATGAAAATAATTTTTGGTGAATAGTATCTTTTTTACTTTTATTTAACACATATAAAATTAAATAGGGTAATTAAGGGTAAAAATGAAATAATAATTACCATAACACATGTCCTAATTCAATTGGATAAGTTTTAATCGACCAAAAAAAATTAGGAATAAAATATGATCTCCTTTGGTCCACATTGATTAGATTAGGACATTTATTATTATTTTATATGAAGAAGAGTTAATAGAGTTAAAATCAATGTTTAATAAATAAAACTTTTTTAATATATGGTTATAAATAATATAATTTCTACTATAATATTCATTAGAAATATATAAATATTTTCAAAATAATGGTATTTTATTTATAATTTTTAGTCATTAAATAATTAAATTTATTTATGACACAATGATGATGCAGTAATTACCAAATTATTGATTGATTAAAATAATTCATATTAAAAATATCCAAATAAATCTAATTTGAGACATTTAATGAATTGCACTAATTTTATATGTTAATATGACATGTTAGGGTTGATTAAATTAATTTTTTTCGAATTAATAATGCTGTAATGAATTTAACAAAAACAAAATACCAAATAGTGTCAAAATTGACATAAATGATTTTTTTAAAAAAATAATATATTATTAACAGATATTAAATTCCTAAAAATATAAGGATACGACAAAGGGAGTAAATAATATTATATATGTCATTGATGAACCACTTGAGGTTCTCTTTGAAGTTTATAGTATGTTTAGTAACCATATAATATAAAAATAAAAAGAGACATAGTAAATGTCAAACTATTTAACTAACAGTTAAATCTAAAAGATAAGGTTAATATGATGACCTAAACATGTCTAAAACCTATTTGTTGATAGGTTTTCGACCCATCCCCACGTTTTTTTAAATAATTCATTTTGGATCCATATGAAACTGAAATTTTTTTTATCATAAAATAATATTTCATGCATTTCCTAAAGTGACCCTCACCTCTCTTATAAAAGGGAGCATCACCTTCTCGCAAATTAACACATTAGAGGCAATTTGGCTCAGCCAAACCCTAGCCAAATATCTTCTCAACTATCCTTAGTTCATCCCACGGGTCTTCATTTAGTCATAAATCCATCCTATGGAGATCAAATCAAAAGGAAGAACCCAAAGCAGAGTTAAATATTTCATAACCACTTTCATGTTATTTTCTTCTCCCACTTTCTCTTTCTATGTTATTTCCATTAAAAAAATAATAACTATAGTATCTTCTATATAAAATGATGTTATTATAAAAATTTTACAACCATATTTATTATTCTATCCATCCTATAAATGATAGTCACTATAAGTGCGTACGTACAGATTACCGTCTCCACGTCGTGGTGTAATTTGTTATTCAAACACTTCATCATTTGGATGGGTATAATAATGAATATAAATGATGTAAATAATAAATATAAAATGATAATTATTCAGTATATATGATATAACATCCAATTATGTATGATTATAATATCAAAATAATGATATTGTCGCTCGTGCGTACGTCCAGATTGATGTCTCCATGAACGAGATGAAATTCATTTTCCATCATAATCATTCAAGAGTAGTTTTAATATTATGATTAAAAATAATGTCTATGAACATAATATAATTATGTATATGAATCTAATAAATCCTATCCATAACAAGCATGGCTTACATAACCATGCATATAAAGGAAAACGAATCAGTTAACACCAGAAATGATGATACTACTGAAATATCATTAAGAATGAATTATTAGAAGATCATATATGATATCATATTAATGTATATGGTTCTTGTAAAATTTAATAATAACTATTTCACTATTATAGATGAGGTCAACCTACCCTTGACCAAGGAAAAGTACAAGGTAAGGGTTAATTTCACTATCTCTTTATTATCCAAGGTTTTTTTTACGTAAGTATCTACTGGGACCTCTTTATCATCCACATCCAAGTTTATTAGAAATGTATTTCAAAACATTTTTACTATTTACCAGACTATGGGTGAAATTCATTTATACCCTTGATTGAATTTTTATAAAATGGTTTGAAATAACTCTTCCTTCATTTTCCAAACAAGGTAACTTATGTCCTTTTCGAAAAAATTAAGGTACAATTTTTTTAACTTATATGGAGGGTGCAACTATTTTCCACCATTATAACATCATCTATGTTTCCCTTAAATAATTATTAGAATATTCTCAAAATAAATGTATTTTTTTATAATTTTATGACATTTAAATGTTTTCAAAATAGAAAGAGATATTTTTCTAAAAAATGTTTGGATTTCATATTTGTTTACATCCTTTGAAGGATTGTGAGATTATTTGAAGTTGATTTGTTTTGATACAAAACTTCCATATTGTATTGAAGGTTTTGTTAAATGATTGACTGTGGATGTGTTATTTTTTTACAATTAATGGTTTATGGATAATGTATTGACATTTTGTATTCCGGTTTTAATACGAATGTTTATATTATGTTTAAGCCTTTTCATATGAGGAATACATTGGAATTATTAAGTGACAGGTGGAGCCCGATATAGCTCCTTGATGTATCGGTAGGTCTCATAAGACAAACTAGTGTCTTGGCACAAGGCCTTGACAAATTGTTATTTTTAGTCTTCGAATAAGGCCTTGACTATGTAGTTATAAAGTCTGGAATTTTGCATTATATCTTTATGAATGCTGCTATTGATTTTCATGTGATTATTTGACTAGTAGAATAACCATGTGAATTATTAAATGAAATTATTTTATTTTATATTTACCATATTATTATGAAAATATAGATTAAAAGGATTTTGTTTTAGTCTTATATTTACTTAAATGTTTATCCTTATTTATAAAAGTGTCTGTTATATTTTCATCCTTACTGAGCTTCTGAGGTCACCCATTTCTATTTTTTATTTTTCCCAAGATGCGAAGAAGGATATTATGACTGACCTGTAGGGATAGTATAAGGAATATTTGTGTGGCCTATGGATAATAGGTTTTTGTCGATTTTAACTTTATAATATATTGTAAAACTTATGAATGTATCTAGTATTTCTACGGCTACAAAACTAATCAGTCTTTTGAGACTTGATATTTTTTTATCATGAAAATGTCATGTAATAATGCAGTAACGCTGGGTATCTAGGGTCAGGGCGTTACCGTTGGTATCAGAGGATGTTTAGTACAATACTTGTAAGATTTATTCACAAAAAATATGATTAGAGAACATTACCTTAAGATAGACTTTGAGGATTTGTATAGAAGAACTTTCTAGAATTTTGGTATTGTAGAGATTTTGTGAGTTTTCAATGAAATAAATACCTATCTTGATACAAGAAGTTAGAGGCGGCTCTGGAATAGATGTACCTAGTGGAAAAACCCAGAAACACCACTTTGAGATAGACTCAAACAGTAACTGGTTCATGACAACAAGATTTTCTATACTCTTGGTTACAACACTCCCGGGGGATATGCTTAGGATAATTCTCATTTTATTTAAAACCCATTATGAAGGGTTTTTGAGTATATACTTCCTCAAACAAAATATTTTTTTATCATTATACATTATATTCATAAACTTTTCAATTTAATTTCAGGGTTTTACATGTTTTGAGTTATGTATTGTGATTCATAAAGTAATCGAGTGTATTCGATTATTTAAGAATTGGCGCCTAGTGAAAGGAATGGAAACTGTATCAACAGACATAATCAATGTATGGATTTCTCGCCTACTCAATATAATTATCGTGGAGCTAGTGAGGCAACTGGTGATGGTCATCTTATCACCATACTGGGAGAACTCACTCAGGTTATGAATAATAACATTACCCGTATGGAGCACCCTGATCCACAATGTGGAGGATCAATGTTATACCGCTTAATGTGGAAACAATAACCAACATTTAACGGGAGTGCAAATCCATTAGTAGCTGAGAAATGGATACATTCCTTAGAGAAAATATTTTATGCTTTGGGGATTAGTGAAAGAGAAAAAGTTTTCTTGGCAGTTTATCAACTCACAAGAGTTGCAGATCAATGGTGGTAATTTATTCAAAACACAACGGAAGATGATGAAGTATCAAATATGGAATTGAGGGAGTTTAAAGATCTTTTATTAGAGAAATAAATTCCTCATGAACATCAAGAGGATATGTAAAGTCAATTTCTTCTTCTCAGGTAAACAGAGTTTGAGAATGTCGCAAAATATGAGGCTAAATTTACATGGTTACTAAGGCATGCTGCAGATTATATACATAACCCAAGAAGTGAGGTTGTGCATTTCATTGATGGGTTAAAAACCATTTCTCCATCAAGAATTAGTCTAAAAATCCTTCTCGTCGTATGATGATATTGTCTCATGTGCTATGAAGACCGAAAAAGAATTTTCTAAGTCATAAAACTTTAATGCGAAGAAGGAGGACAAGAGATCTACTAGACAATCATGAAATGTAAATAAGGGGAAGAAGGGAAATTTTAAACATCCATCAACACGTAAATGTGGGAAGAAACACCTTGGTACTTTCCTGAAGGGAATGAGAGTCTGTTACAAGTGTGGTGAAAAAGGCCACCAAGATCGTGATTGCAAGGGGAAGAAAGAGTCTTTGATTGTTGAATTCCACAATTGTAGAGAAAAGGGGCATTATGCAAATTAATGTCCTAAGTGCCAAGGGAACTTACCTCAGAAAAGGATAATGGATAAAGGCCAAGATTATGTCACTACTACTATGTTTGAATCTCCCAACAACATGGTGACAGGTAATTTAATGGTTTCATCATGTTTATAAAATGCTTTAGATGATTCTGGATGATCACATTGTTTCATATCTTCCCAGTTTTCTAGGAAAAATAGGAATTTTCAATTTGACTAAATAAGGTAGTTGTTAGTCAAAACACGTAACGGTATCATCACAAAAAAGTATTGTGAATCAGTTCCCATTATGGCATATAAATGTTCTTAATATGCTGATCTCATCGTCATACCCATGATTTAATTTGATATTATACTCAATATGGATTGGATTTCAGACCATGATGCGAAAATTTATTGTTAGAAGAAGGAGGTTACAATTTTCGAGGATGATAAGGAGTACCTTATATTTAGAGTAGAAACGTCACGACTTTATTCTTATCTAGATCCACCCCCAGTAGCTCTAATAAATTCAATTATTAGAGAGGAAGATAATGAAATAAATATGGGTGAGGAAAATAATGTTATAATAGAGGAGATACCTATTGTGGAAGAATATGTTCATGTGTTTCCATAGGATTTACCTAGACATCTTCTAGAATGAGAAATTGAGTTTCCATTGATTGAATTCCTAGTTCAATGCCCATATCGAATAACCCTTATAGAATGGCCATGATGGAATTAGTGGAACTAAGGAAACAACTACAATAATTGAGTAATAAGGAATTTATTCTCCCTATTGTTTCTCCAAGGGGTGACCCTATCCTTTTTCTTAAGAAGAAAGACTAATCTATGAGGTTGTGCATTGACTTTAGGTAGATCAATGCAATAACAATAAATAACAAGTATCCCTTACCTTTAATTGTTGATTTATTTGACAAAAATCATGGAGCTCAATATTTTTTAATGATTTTTCTTCGATCTGGATATCATCAGTTGTGTGTGAAGAAGGGAGACATTCCGAAAACAGAATTTTGAACCAGGTACGGGGATTACATATTTACAGTAATGACTTTTGGGCTGACTAATGTACCCTCTATTGTCATGGATCTAATGAATAGAGTTTTCAAGGAATATATTGATCACTTTGTAGGTGTATTTATTGATGATATCCTGGTATACTCCAAAGGCTATGATGTTCATTAAAATTATTTCCGCTCCATTCTGAAAACCCTCAGATGAAATAAATTATACAGGTAGCTTAGAAAGTGTGAATTTTATCTTCAAGAGATTCATTTTCGTGTCCATATTTTCTCTAAGGATGGAATATATGTTGATCGTTCAATAAATAAGGATATCCATGAATTTCTACCACCGACATGTATAACTGAGGAACATAGTTTTATTGGTTTATCATTTTATTATTGGTGTTTTGTCAAGAATTTTTCCCAATTCGCTAACCCATTAACCAAGCTCACACGTAAAGGGTTTAAATTTGATTTAAAAAATAATGTGAAGATGTTTTAAAGAACTGAAGAGTAGATTAGTCAATTCTCCTATCTTGACTCTACCATCAGGGAATGATAGGTTTGTTATTTATAGTGATGCCTCAATGAAAGGACTTGGTTGTATCCTTATGGAGAATGATAATTTTATTGCCTATGCATCATGAAAGCTAAAAATTCATGAGAAAAACTATCCAACTCACAATCTTGAGTTAGCTGCTATAATCATTTCTCTAAAAATATGGAGACACTATCTCTACGGAAAAAAATGTGAGATTTATACTGATAAGAAAAATTTGAAGCATATTTTCTCACAAAAAGAACACAACATGTGGAATAGGATATGGATTGAACTACTAAAGGATTATTATTGCACCATAAACTACCACCTGGTAATGGAAAATAAGGTGGAAGATGCTTTGTTCAGAAAGGGAATGGAATTTTGAATAAGATGAGAGTTGAAAATGGTCCTATTTTCATAGATATAGTGACGATCAATATGGGAATAACAATGGAAGGTGAATCATCAATGCTTTTTAAAATGGATTCCAAACCATCTTTACTAGAAAGCATAAAAGATCTTCGACTGCTAATGAGGAGTTTCCAAAGAAGATTAAAGCTGTAAATGATGGGAGAATGAGTGAATTCGTATATGAAGAGGAAATTTTGAAATTTTGGAAGAGACTTTGTCTTCCTGATATACCAGATATAAAAATGGAATTTCTAGATGATGCTCATAGATCCAATTTTCTTATAGACCCTGGTAGAACCATGATGTATAGAGATTTGAAGGAACATTTTTTTGGGACAACATGAAGATAGATATTTCTGATCTTGTGTCAAGATGTATGGTTTTCAAAAAGTGAAAGCTGGAAGGAAAAATCATAGAGGATTCATGAAACCTTTTCCCATACCTGATAGGAAATGGTATAATATTACAATAGAATTTTTCATGGGGATACCAAAGACTACTAGAAGAAATAATGAAATATGGGTCATTGTTGATCGTCTAACCATGTTAGTACATTTTCATTCTATAAGAGAAGATTTACCACTTGAACGTTTTGAAAGACTATATATTAATGAATATGTAAGACTTGATGGAGTACCATTATCAATTTTTTCTGATCATGATTCCCATTTTACAACAAGATTCTAGAAAAGTCTTCAGAAAGCCCTTGATACTGGACATTTTTTGAGCATTGCCTACCACCCTCAAACTGATGGATAATCAGAATAGACTATTCAAACCATAGAAGACATGTTAAGATCGTTCTCAGATGACTTTCAAGGTATGTGGGATAAATATTTACCTATTTTATAATTTTCCGATAAAAATAGCTTCCATTCAAGTATTCAGATGGCACCATATGAAGCATTATGTTGAAAGAGATGTCTCACACCAACTTGTTCAGATGATGTTGGTGAATGAAAACTCATAGGCCTAGAACTTGTTGATAAAACAATGGAAAATGTGAAGGTTATCCAAACCCACATCAAAGCATCCCAAAGTAGGCAAAAGAGATATGTCAATAACCGAAGAAAGGATTTGGATTTTCATGTAGGAGACCTTGTTTTCTTGAAGGTATCTACATGGAAGGGTGTTATACATTTCAGTAATAAGGGTAAATTAATTCCCAATTACAACAGACCTTTCGAAATTTTAAAACAAATTAGAGTTGTAGATTATCGTTTGGTAATTCCTCCATGTCTCTCCAAAGTTCAAGATGTGTTCCACAAATCACTATTGAGAAAACACATTCCTGATCGAACACATGTACGCACCTATGAGGAAATTTAATTGGAACCTGATCTATATTATTTTGAAGATCCAATCAAAATTTTTGATAAATCAGAACAAGTGTAGAGAAACCAGACCACTTGTCTGGTAAAAGTTCTATTGAGAAACCATAATATGGAAGAGGAAATGTGGGAACCAAAGGAATATATGATGAAGAACAACCTTAATTATTTTGTGTAGTAGTATTATAGAAATTTCGAGGATGAATTTATTTTAAGCAGGGAAGAATGTAACCCCCCAAGCTTCCACGATACATTTCCCTTTGAATAATCTTATAGCCTTCTTTGAACGCAAGTTTGAGATTCTAACACACCGTGACCAATCAAACTAGCCGTTATGAATAGTAATACCAACTTTTTGAAATATTTTAAATTTTATCATTCAAAATGGACTTAATTTTTCGATTCGGAATATCGAAATTCGCTTAGGGTGAATTTTGTTTTCTAAAATAATTCAATTTTAGATGAATAGTGAAAAACACTGCGTTATTGGTTAGAACAACCTTTTTATTTAAATAAAAAGTTATTTTATTTTAATTTATTTTATGTCAAAATAGATACATAATACATATATATGTTCATCATAATTCATTGGATTCGTTTTATAATAAGTTTAGATATATAAAATTTTCTCGAACTATTTACCATATTTTACCCACCTCCTAAGAGCATTTGCAAATTTGTATAAAACATAATTTTACCATTTCTGTGAGTTTAATTTAAAAAATCTAATAGACACATTTAATATCAATAATTAATATGTGGTTCAAAAAGATTAAATTTTTTATGAATAGTATCTTTTTACTTTTATTTACCACAGTTAAAAAAATAGGGAAATTTAGTGTAAAAATGATATCATAATTACCCTAACACATGTCCAAATTTTATTGGATAAGTGTAATTCGACCAAAAACAACCTTATTAATAAAATATTATCTCCTTTGGCCCAGTTGGATTAGATTAGGATATTTATTATTATTTTATTTAAAGAAATGTTAAAAGATTTAAAATCAATGTTTAATAACTAAACCAATTTTAATATTGGGTAATACATAAGTTAATTTCGACTGTAAATATTCATTACAAATTTAAAAAGATTTATTACATAATAGTATTTTATTTATAATTTTTATATGTAAAATAATTAAATTTATTTACGATATAATGATGATGTAGTAATTACATTATTAATGAAAGATTAAAATAATTGATATTATAAATATCCAAATAAATATAATTTGGGAATTTTAATGAATTCCACTAAATTTATAGGTTAATAATACATGTTATGGTTGATTAAGTGAAATTTTTTTTTCGATGTAAAAATTATTTTATGAATTAAAAAAAAAACAAAATACCAAATTGTGTCAAAATTCACATAAAAGAGTTTTTAGAACAAATATTATATTATTAATTGATATTCGATTCCTAAAAATACATGGTTTGTCCAAAGGACATAAATAATATTATATTTTTCATTAATAAAAAACTTTATGTTCGCTTTTATGTTTATAGTAGGTTTATTTACCATATAATATAAAAATAAAAAGAGACATGGTAAATGACAATCTATTTAACTAAGAGTTAAATCTAAAATATTAGGATAATATGAAGACCTAAACCTATCTAAAACCTATTTTATGAGAGGTTGTATACCCATCCCCACCTTATCCTTTAAATAATTTATTTTGGATCCATTATAAACCGAAAATGATTTTATTATAAAATAATATTTCAATCTTCTCCGAAAGTTACCCTCACCTCTATTATAAAAGGGCACTTTCCATTCTCTCAAATTCACACCATAAAAGCCTTTTGGATCAGACAAACACTACTCAAATATACTTTAAACTATCCTCCCTTAATCATAGAGGACTTCCTTTAGTCTGAAATCAAACCTAAGGATCCATTTTGATCAAATCAAAAGTAAGATCCTGAAGAATTGGTAAATATTTAATCACCTATTTCAAGTTATTTTATTCATCCACTTCCTCTTTATTTATTATTTCCATTATAAAATAATAACTCCAGTTTCTTCTATTTACTGTGATGTTTTTAAAAAAATTATACAACCATATTCATTATTTTATCCACCCTATACATGATAAAGTCACCAAACGTGCATACATACGGATTTCCGTCTCCACGTCGTGGTGTAGTTGGTTATTTAAACACTTCATTATTTGGATGGATATAATAATGAGTATAAATGATGTTAATAATAAATATAACATGATAAATACTCTTTATATATGATATACCATACCATTATATACGATTTTAATATAAAAAAATGATATTGTCTCTCTTGTGTACGTTCAGATTTCCATGTCCACGAACGTGATGAGATTCATTCCCCATCACATTCATTCAAGAATAATTTTCATTTTATGATTAAAAATAATGGTTATGAACATAATATCATTATGTATATGAATGAAATACATCCTATTCATAACAAACACAACTTACGTAACCAAGCATATAAAGGAAAATGAATCAGTTAACACCCAAAATAATGATACTACTGAAATATCATTAACAAAGAAATATTAGAAGATCATATATGAAATCATATTAATGTATATGGTTCTTGTATAATTTAATAATTATTATTTCACCATTATATAAGAGGTTAACCTACCCTTGACCAAGTAAAAGTACAAGGTAAGGGCTAATTTCACTATCACATTATTATCGAAGGTTGTTTTTACGTAAGTATCTATTGGGACCTCTTTATCATCCACATCCATGTTTCTTAAAAATGTATTCCAAAACATTTTTAATATTTACCTAACTATGGGTTAAATTCATTTATACCCTTGATTTATTTTTTATAAAATGTTTTAAAAGGAATCCTTCTTTCATTTTCCAAATAAGGTACCTTATGACCTTTTCGACAAAATTAAAGTAAGATTGTTTTTTTAACTTATACAGAAGGTGTGGATATTTTTCACCATTATAATATCTTCGAAGTTTCCCTTACAGGAATATAAGAATATTTTCAAAATAAATGTTTTGTTTTATAATTATATGTCTTTTAAATGATTTCAAAATAGAAAGAGATACTTCTCTAAAAAAGTTTTTGATTCAATCTTTGTCAACATCCATTTATGGATTGTGAGATTATTTGAAGTTGATTTATTATGATAAAAAACTTTTATATTGTATTGAAGGTTGTGTGATATTATTGACTGCGGATGTGTTATTTTTATTCCATTAATGATTTCTAGATAACGTATTGACATTTTGTATGCTAGTTTTAATATGGATGTTTTTGTTATATTTAAACCTTTTCATATGATGAATTCATTGGACATATTAAGTGATAGGTGGAGAACGATATAGCTCCTTGAGGAATCAGTAGGTATCATGAGACAAACTAGTGTCTTGGAACAATTCCTTGACAAAATCTTATTTGTAGTCTTGGCACAAGGCCTAGACTATGTGGTTATGACGTCTAGAATTATGCATTCCATCATTATGAAAGTGGATACTAATATTGAATGTAATTATTAGACTACTACAATATCCTTGTGAATAATTAAATGGATTTATTTGATTTTATATTTTCTATATTATGTTGAGGTTAAATTTTAAAAGATTTTTTTAGTCTTACATTACCTTAAATGTTTATGATTATTTATGTAAGTTTCTGCTATTTTTTTATCCTTACTGAGCATCTGAGATCACCCATTTTTATGTTTTATTTTTCCAAATATGGGAAGAAGTATATTATGACTAACCTGCAGGGATAGTATAAGTTATATGAGTGTGGACTATATAGAGTATGTTTTTTAGTTTTCCATTTTATAATGTAATGTAATACTTATGAATGTATCTTGTATTTCCTAGGCTAGTAAACTAATCGGTCTTTTGAAACGTGATCTTATGTGATCATGCCAATGTTATGTAATAATGTATTGACTCTTGGTAACTAGGGTCGGGGTGTTACATGGAATGTGTTGTCCATAGAGTTAGTAGTAGAACAATGTAATTTTATGTCATTCTTATTTCTTTAATATGGTATATATGATCAGCACAGTGGGAGATTAATTTTATATGTGTGAAATGGCTATTTAGGATTTCATATCACTCCTTTTTTATTTCAACATATTCTATTTCATACTATTCATTATTTATGAACTCTATTTATTTACTACTATATATGATATATAATTATTTCTACTATGTTCACTTGGATATGAGGTTGTTGTCTCTACATCGACACACCCAAGGCCCTCATAGAAAGCCAGCAGCCTCCGGTGTATAGAGACTCATGCATGAGGAATTGTTGATAAGTAGCTCACAAAAATGGTTTATTGGTATCTAGATTCAGACTTCACAATGTGTTACTGTAATATTCTATTCCTTTTACATTCTATATGATATATAGTAGACATGGGTAATTAGAATGTTTTTTAACCAATGATGGATTTCTAATTGGTGAACTATGAACACTTGGTCTGATAAAAAATCATAGTCTCTAGGGTTATGGGATTGATGATCTGATATGTGATGTTACAGTGGAATTTGATTTCATTCTTGGGCAACAAAAATTTTGTTTTGATATTTTTATTTATTATGGACTTATATATCTCGAACCATTGAAAAGAAGCCAGTAATTGTTTTTTAAATGTGGTCGACAATGGAAAGAGTCATTTCATGCATCATCTTTGGAATTTTTGATTCACATTATATATGAGTTCTAGTGTGTGATTTTGATGATGCGTACAAAAAATGTTTAAATTGTAAAAAAAACCTAAATATTGTTTCCCCATTTCATTTTTTGGTGTCATTTTAATCAATTAGAGAAACATTCATATATATTTTATTCTAATGATATGTGATGTGGATATATGTTGATACATTTTATATTGAGGCTGATAACTTAGACCTCATGAATGAGGGGTTCATTGAAACTAGAAGGTCGATATTGTATATTACAACCATGTAAAGAACCTCTTGTATGGTTTTTCATAGGTTTAGTTATTTAAATTGTCAGTAAAAAACTATACATTGTTTTCCAGCACAACATGGAATGAAATTCTACTTAACCTACCTTCATTTGTGGCTATTTAGTCACCTCACTTTATACAATGTTGATAGATAACATGGATCTTTGATAAATGGGCCTCAAGGGGGTATTATAGTATATGGATGCCTGATGAGTACTAGTTCACTGTCTCTTCTATGTTAGTATCGTGACCACCATGATGAATTTCCTTATATGGAGGCTTAGTGAGGATTGGGGCTGTAGTAGGCTGATGGTGACATGTTGACTCCAATAGGTTGCTGTAATTCATTAACTCCCTTAGAGATGTTTGAAATTTTGGATTAGGTGATTATAGAATTTGATAAAGTTCTAAGACTTGATTTTATGGTTATGTGGGAGATCTAGAGGCACTTTTTTTGGCTGAAACCCTTGAAGACTGATGTTTAATTATAGATGGGGAAAACCGGTGAGTAGGATTGGGATTAGATCACATGAACCCCTTTTTTACGGAGATAACGGATACACAGTCATTTGAGATTGATGCATGGTTATTTATCGTGTTTTATGATATATGCATGGTGATTCCTTCTGCTTCTGAGGATGAACCTAGGATGCATTTATGTCAAGACTAGCTTCAACGATAAGGCCTATTTATGTTCTGGCCCTGTTGAACAGTGTTTTCACTATTGACAATGTATTCGAAGAATGTGTATAACCATGCTATGAGAACACCATCTGGTTATTGGTGGTTGTGGAATAAATCATGGAATGGGTATGGTGCATAATTTTGAAGAGGATTTCCAAGGTATCTTTTGGATTGTTTGTATTTTTTGGTTATGTAGCATGGAAATATTGGTTTTAATAGTAGAATACTTGTTATAGTGTGAGTTTGATAATAAATAAACATGTTGGTCATATTATAAACCTTATAATTAATAATCCAAGTAGTGGATGGGTTTATGTTGAGGACCGATGCTTTAAAGATATGTTGAGGGCATGGTTTCTCATATTTTGTAGATAAAATGATGAATTTACATTTGTGGTAGATGGGACATTGGAAATGGATAAGGATTATTTCAGTGCATGTGTTAGGGATTGACAAATGTTTTGACATTAATATGCTTCTACTAGGTTATGTAACAAGAATTTTGGTACTTGCTTCCGGGAGTGTTATCAGATCAATATAATTACAACATTAGATAAGGATGTAGAGATACAATTTTGAAGATGTGTTGGATAAGGGGGAGCATAATTCATCAGATTAGTTTATTATAGGGGGTTCAACTTGAAATTATACAACTGATTTGATGTATCTAGTGTGATAAAACATAAAGTGGTCTACTGGAGTGAGACATGCGTATTTTGAGGGACAGATGAGAATCTTTAATGTAAGTTCAGCCTATCCTGGTTGAGGTAGGTTAATGAGAGTCTAATTGTTTTGATGAAATACATCATAGGGGGAGGTCACCTAGCATAAAATTTGATAAATGTCTTAGAAGTTCAACTCGGACACATATAACTTGTTCCAGTAACAGAATATAGTAGAGGATGTATAATGGATTCAGTTTAAATGAATTATGCACTATATGTTTCAAATTACTATTGGAGGTTATTTGGATGTTTAGAAAGAAAACACAATGGTTTATGAAAATAATATCGGACCTATATAGGTTGTTAATTATTATGTTTCACCAAGGGATATTAGGGACAGTGAGTCCTATAATAGGGATGCTATAAGATCCCATTTATTTATTTGTTGAAAATATCAGAAGGAATTTGAATTATCAATTTAATTGATGGGTAAAGTCTCTATCAGAGATTCAATATGTTATTATGATGGTTATAAATACTCTAGATGATTTTTTTCAATGTGGAATTAGTCTTGTTTTATATCATGGAGTTTTCAAGATTTCTCTAGAGGTTGGAGACCTAAAAATAGGGTTTTGGGAAAACTGAAGAATATGGGTCAATGTAGGAGCATTATTAGTGTAAACCATGAGACAAAATCATGCAGCCCAGTTTTAAAAATTCTATAGACATGGGATCTAAGACTAGATTTCCTTGTATTATGGTCTAATCACATACTAATGTTTCATTATTGACTCTACATAAGAAGAGGATAACCGAAGAGCGAGTCTCTACATCATTGCATGTTGTTTAAAAGAGGTATGTACCTACAATGAATATCTATATAATTTTTTCTTTTAATTAATTAGTTGAGTTGTTTTTCGAAACTATTGTTTATTTATTTTCATGGGAATGGTCTCTAGTGTACCCAGTGGACCTTCTTCACATATTTCCTCACATTTCAATCAACCAGCATACATCTAGTGAGATACCAACCATTATTCCCTTTTTGTTTTATTTCTATATTAAATTGTTTAATGTTGTGACTAAAATTTTTGGAATATACCCATGTTTTATAGTTGTAGGTTGGATCATAGATGTTGATGCATATTGGATCAGACATCATCGATAATGGATTGATCTATCGATGATTTATTATAAATAGAATTATTTGTAAAGGTAGGTGGTCTTTTGTACCTTCCATTTAGTATTTATGCATGATTTTGGTATTTTTTTATGCTCAAGATTTCCCCTAACGGTGGCATACGGATCTTTAATTTCAATAGGATAAATTGTTCACATAATTGAAATATTTATATTTTATTGGATGGACACTGAAGGTCACTAGCAACCCCTGTGCGTTAGCTTCACCCATGGAATCTAAGGTGTGGATCCCAAGGAATATCATGTTGATCATAAGGTATATAATAAAAATGGTTTATATCTTCCAATTTTTTCACCACATCCATCTGATGATTTTCATGAGGATGATGAATCCAAAGGAATATATTTTCTATTGATTTCACCTCTTGATCATGTGCTTATGAATAATTTATGTATTTAGTTTAGGTAAGGTGTTTATCTTCTTTTTGAGGATGATTGGAACAAATAAATATGACAGATCAAGGCATGAGTTTAACGCCTTATGGAGGTGGATTTGATTGATCAAAACACCCCCATAGAGTTGGATGAAGTATGATCATCCCAATGAGGGAAGATTTTACACCTAAAATTTTACTAATTGATGGATCAGAGTTCCATGTAGAGGGATATCGAAGTGGTGTGTATCATAAAAGGAAGATGTCAGACCATGAAGGTTGATCAAGACACCCCTTGTGGTGGATTAGGGAGGTACATACCTTTGAGGGTGCACCATTGTCTACTATTGGTGGGGATATTTCCTCAAGGAGACACCTTATGAACCTTATTTAGAAGATATAGATCATAACCCACATAGTAAAATGGTGTAGTTTATGTTCGTGTGACACAACCATTTTATTTAGTTTAACAATGTACATTATGTATTATCTTGTCACGAAAAGGGCCTTCGATGAGGGATGATGTGGGGATTACATGTTAATGATTCCCTTCAAAATATGATTTGTATTTGTTTGAGTTAGTGGGGGGATTACACATTCAGTGGCCTAAGGTACTAAGAGGAGACGTGGTCTCTCAAGGTAATGGAATGATCATACCAAGGATGTGGCCCAAAGAAAATGTGGGTGGATTGGATATTGGGTTTGGACCTCCGATAAGACTCCTAAGTATCCTAGTTAATTATAAATATAATACCCCATATTTTGGAATGGTATTAGGCATACACATACGGATTATTCCCATTTTATTTGATGATCGATGATTATTCAAAATAGATAGCCCAACGAAATGGATAATTGGGGCTTATAATGAATAGGAGGTCTATTGAAATAGATGATTGAGGATTATTCAAAATAAATGTCTTTTAGAGGTTCAGGATCATGTATATTTCATAACCATTTCTACCTTCAAGGCCCATGTGACTAATTCTTCGTGTGAGAATCAACATGAATTAGTGGATTTGAAAATCACAAGATCTCATTTTCCACTCTTTGATAGATTCTGGGGTGCTAGTAAGATTAAAAATGATGAAAGATAGACTTATGTTTTGAATCCTCTTGTGGAAGTTCTCATTGGTTTTGATTCATATGTATATCCTCTGATTCTTTCCATATACGGTATGTGGGGATTAGACATGAAGGCTTTCTGATGAATGAGGATTAGTCAACAGGGGGCGAAGGTGGCATCCCTTGATGATCATACATGGGGAGTCCTATGTTCATAACACAATGTCAAACTATAGTTTTACAACTTGTATTGATGATTTTTCATGAATTTTAATGTCATATGACAATGTTGTGGAGATGAGAAAATTTCACATATTTCAACTCAGATGTATTGGGATTGACTCCATACCCCCTAGAGATTTTCTGAGAACAACTCATGTGACTCTAGGCGGGTCATGTATTTTTCACATGTAGGCTATAACGACCAGATTATTCTTCTCTCATGAGTTCCATGTTATGATACCTATTAAAAAACTAAATAGGTATTTCAGTACCTATGCAGGGAAGCACGAGGTATAAAAATGCATACACTAGAGACATAATGGAAATCACACAAGGGACCAGGAAATTGTTTCATTCATGTTTGGAGGGTTGCACGCATGATGTTCCTATAAGGTATGGGTGATTCATGCAATGGATTATCGATAATGTTTCCATAACACAAGGTCAGACATTGGAGTCTCAATGTGGGGGTGTGTTTATGATTGAGGTACCATGAAAGGATGTGTTTTCACATAAAAGGAGTCTTTGTGTGCACCGAAATCATGTCGAAAGAGGTTGGACGGGGAATAATGATATATGGTCCTAGTCAATCATGTACAGAAGTGGATCCATTCATGAAAGAGTGTCTACCATTGGCCTTCCAAGAGTCCTTGATGTCACAGAATATTGGTCTTAGTCAATGTAGAGTAGTTCTTCGTCTTCTAGAGAGTCACCCTGAATCAGGGGTGACCATCTATTAAAAACTAAAATCTACTACAATGGGAGTGTAATATTCTTATAACATAAGAGTATTTATACATTACTCTTAGATTTCCATCAGGATCATTTATGAAAGGAATCTATTTTATGTTTTATTTAGTGGAAAATAGGTTTTTGAATTAATTGTCCAATTTCACGGAACATTGATTTCTTACGTGCATCCTTTCTTCCTTACAAATAGTTTCCCTGACTGTCCTAGTGGACATCAAGGAAGGAATGATAAATCTCTTTGTATTTTTCATACAATGATTTTGTAGGATGAATGAGATCTCTCATTAAAAAAAGGAATATTGGGAACTTCTATGTTTTCATTCAAGGAATGGTTCATCTGGTCGAATTGTTCCTTCAATTTTCCAAAGGACGACCATATATAGAATCGGGTGGAATTTCAACACCAAAACTTTATATGTAAAAATTAATCTTCCTTTCATACATTTGTTAATAATTCATAAAAAAACTTGTTTATAAAACATTAAAAATATTCCTTCAAAATGCACCAAAAATAAAGTCACTTATGGCTGAAAATGAATTCGCAAAATCATTTTAGAATAAAAATAAGATCCTTGAAGCATTTGATAAAATTTCAACATGGAAGAAAAATGTTCCCGACCCAAAATGAGAAATAGTGTTACTTTTTATTATAAAATATTAATTTATTATTTGAGTACAAAAAAGAGGGAAATTTTGAACAAAATTACATAAACCCAAAAATTAACTATTGGAGAAACAAATATGGGGTTTAAGAAGATATAATATATACATGTTTTCTAAATTAAATTGAAATAGGAAAAATCTTTAATAAGAGTGAGAATGAAAAAAATACTTTACGACTATAATAACATATGAGTGAAAAATAATTAAAATATAAAACATTAATTAAATCATTTAATTCCCTGAATAAAGATGAATTAATGTTATAATATTTCATTGGGTCACTGTATTCTCCATATAATATATGTTTGGTGCATCATATAATATATTCATTATTAGAGTGGGATAGAGATGAAAACCCCATACCATAGATTTCAAATTAATTAGACACAACATATCCTACATAAAATCAATTTAAATTTATGAAATAAGTTATTATTAACTTTTTTTATATATTATATTTTTTATCTTCCTTTAATAATCATTTAATATCAATTTATTGAGTGGTTTTTTCTTATATCAAACACAGATAGTGGTTCCGTCAATTACATTGAAACAAATTTTTTTATTGACCATGGATAAAGGTGTAATGAAACAATTAATTTATCTAAATAACCTTAATAATTTAAAAAATATAACATTTATTCATTATATATAATTTTATAATCAACCATGCAATGTGGTAATAGATTAATGAATCAGATTAGTTTGGGGAAATTGTAGCCCACATATCTGCATTAATGATTTTATCATTTCCAATGATTAGAATCATAAAAAGGTATTCAATATATTTTATTTATTTAATAAAAGTAATATCATCATTATCATATAAATTAATTAATTCCTTATTTAAAACCAAAAAAAACTAAAATGGTGATAAAAAAATTAGACCTCTATATAGGGACAATAGTCCATACGTATGCATGAATGATGTTTTCATTTTCTATAGGATATAAACGAGATTGAAAATGTGTGTAACATTAATAGGAATCATATATGTCTATGGTAAATATTCAATTCTAATTTTATCTATATGGAAATTGATGATTTTTATGTGGTTTAGGAAGAAAGAAACTTGGAAAATCATAATAAAAATATATACCTCTTCTTTTGGGATTCATCTTTGCCTTACAACATAATCCTTGATGAAGAGGTATTATTATGGTAAACAGACCTATAGAACATGAAAAATAATGATTACAGGGAATTTCGACATTTATTTTTGGATATAATTAGCTTAGAAATTATGGATAATAGAGGATGGGAGGTGCTTTTTTATAAGTGATGTGGGGGAAATCTTATAAATACTTCAAAAATTATTCTATAATATATATTACTAAATTCATGTGTCTTAAAATTATAATATATTCAATGAAGGTATTTTTAGGGTCTAAATAAACAAACCAAGGATTTTTAAGAATGTTTATGTGTTACGTTGAAGCCTCATCCAATTGTTTATACCATTTTCACACATTTTTCCCTTAACCAATGTGATAAATATTATCCAAGGTTACTATTAATTTTGATAAAAATATTTAGTTATCCTTAGTGACATATATTAATTATTATTATTAAAAATTTAGGATCTATTTTAAAATATATAATTTTTATAAGTGGTAAAAAATACAATTAATATAATCACAAAAAACACAACATACAACTTTTTTAGAAAAAAAATGTTAATCATAAACAATATTTTAAACCAAAATCCATTATAATTTTGATTTCTATAATGTTAATTGGATAATTTGAAATAATATTTTAATTATTTTTCATTCAAAAAAAACAAAATTATAAATAAATCTACCGAATACTTGATTAAAAGTGTGGAATCAAAAATTGTTTTAATGTTAATAGAGACAATAACTAAATTTCCATAATGTTAAAAATTGATTTATAATTTAAATATTATATTTTTAAATGAATTATATTACTTAACAAATATATATTAAATCATTAAATTTTTAACCCATAAATTCAATATTATATCATTATAATTCCACAAAATGATATGTATTTTTAAATTCATCATTTTTCAAGTGTCACAAAAAATTAAATTATTTTTGAAAAATATAAAAATTTAATCCCAATAAAATCTTGAAATTTTGAAATAAAAATAGAAATACTTTTATAAAATATAAATTGAAATATTAAATAACATGGGTCATAATTATATTAATTAATAAATCATTGTTTATTATTATATAGTTTCTTGAGAATTCAAATATTACTTACTATAATTGGATCCCAATAATTACTACGAAGGAAAATTTAGGGATTAGACTCTTAAGAAACCAAATTTCATGGAATATAGAGTAAAAAAATAATTCCAATTCTCACTCAAATATATAATGAAATGAATAATATCTGAAACCATTTTGAGTTCCCAAACACAACAAAAAAAGGATTAATTTTTAATTTATTCTTTCAAGTTGAGACTTTCACCATCATTGAGTTAGTCTTATAACCCACTAATTTTTGAGAAATTGATTAAAAAATTTGTTTATTATTTTACATTATCTATTGATTGATCAATGTAAATGTTTTAATATCTATATATTTCTTAGAAGGCATGGTTTACTAATGATGTATTTTCATTCTATATAGAACAAAAAAGGAAAATGTTGACCCTACAGAATGAGAGGGGTTTATGAAAATATTATTCACGAAATATTTCCCATGAACAATTGAACTGAAAATGGAGTGATAATTAAATGTTCATAAAAAATAGAAGATGAATCCATTATAACTTATAAGGAAAAATTAATGTGACACATAAGGCACAAATCCAGTTTTTTAACATACATTGAAAGAAATATCAACAAGTTCTTCAGTGTCCTAAAACCAATCATCCTAAAGGAATTAACTAAACATGATTTTAGTAGCAATGAATTAATTATTGGACATGAACTTATGTTTAAAATATAACATTATGAATCTCACTATTTCCTTGTATTAAGAGATAAGAAAAAGAAATGGGTTTTAAAAAATATATATAAAATATTACTTGGTTGAACGAAATCTCAACCACATATAGGGAAAGAATTTGGGTAGAGTCACTAGGGAATTTTCAATTTTGGAACTAGGAAATACGTTACATATGGTTTATAAGGACCTCATTCATGAAATTTAAAAATAAATTTCATGTTGATTATAAATGAAACGAAATAGAAAAATATCCCAAATAATGGACCACCCACACTTAAATGCTTTAAAATTAAGGATTATTTAAATTATGAAAATCAATTATTGAATACAAGGGATGTTGAGGATAATAGACTACAAAGTACTCCTAGACCACGGGTGGTAGGATGATCTTATGAAATCACTACCACTAATATAGATCATGATAATGAATTGGTGACAGGTTCACATACACTACAGGATAAAATTTTGAATTCCATATCAGATTGTGGTTTTAATAATTATTTTATATCATTAATGTTTTCTATGAATATTTATTTACCATTAAAACACAAATATATTGAATTATTTTTAAAAATCCCATGTAGTTCATTTATTTCATTGAATATGTACAAACCGTATCGCATTGAATATTTTTGAGGGTACATCCTATATATATAGTTCTTAATCCCTTGGCGGGATTTGATGTGTTATTGGAAATGTATTAGTTATCCCCAAATAGAGATATTAATTTTATTGATATAATAATGTTTTTTTATTACCATTGTGATCATATTATAAGATATTAATGAAAGTATGATAATGAACAACTATTGTAAGAAATTATCTAATGTGGGGCGTGATTTATAAAAACAAGTGAATCATGGATGAAATGGTTGGGAGTGAACTCAACATTATATATATACGTACTATATGAGAGGATGTCGATATTCATAGATGGACATCCTAGTCATCCTTTTGAATGTGTGGTTTCAATATCAACTAAACTCATATAAGGATATATGGCCATATATAAAAATCCTTATATAATCCCCTTGATTGAGTGATAGTAATTGAATATATTCTCCAAGATAAAATAGAAAACTGATTTTTATTCATTAGAAGTCACTATGTGGCACACCGGTCATATTTTTTAGTAATAATGAGGTATTAATGTATCATTTCATTAATTTTCAAGAACTTAACATAAATAAGGAAAACAATAAGTATCCTCTACCCCATATTAATAATATATTCAATTTACTTTGTGGGGATATATAAATTTCAAAGGTGGATCATTGATCCAGATAGCATAAATTTTTTATATTGAGAGAAGATATACTAGTGGTTGTATTTTTAAAATGGTATAAATGAGAGGAATTCGTTTTAATGACTTTTTTAACTTATAAATTCCCATAAAATATTCATGGATTTAATGAATAGTGTATTTTGAGATTACATCAACAATTTTGTGGTAGTATTTATTAATGATTTTCTTATATATTATAAGAGTGAGGAAGAGTATTGAAAACTATTAGTATTGTGATAAATACCTTATGAATGGATAAATTGTTTTAAAAAATCATCATGTGTGAATTTTTCTTATGATAATATAATTTTTTAGGTCATATGATTACATTGGAAGGTATATTTTTAATCCTTAAAAAAGTTATTAAATATTATCCTAGGTCAACTACAGTGATAGTATTTCATATATTTCTTTTTTTAGTTGCATACCATTGCATATTTTTATGAAATTTATCATGATTTTTAAATCCACTATCCTAGTTAATATATAAAATATTAAGTATTTTCTATGTAACATAATTCAAAAAATTATTTAACAAACTTATAAGTGGTTGGTCACCTCACCTGTACTTATATTAACATGTAGTGGGAAAGGGTTCATCATATACAATGGTTCTTTTAAGAAGGACATATGTTATTTCATTATTAATAATGAGATGGTAATTTCTTATTCCCTACATTAATTAATGGCCCAAGAGAAAAATTACCCAATTCATTATATAAATCTTGTAATTGTAATATATGAATTATATATTTCATGGAACTATTTTTATATATTTTAGTGTAATATATATATATATGGATAACTAGAGATTAATATAGAAACCAATATTTATCATTCATTTATATTACATCTAAATAGATGAATATTCAAGAAAATAACTCAAATATCCAAACCCGAATCATATAGGTCTAATATAATTTGAATCATGGAAAACTAATCAATTGGTTCACAATAGGTCTACCTCATATCACACTTATATTTAAATAACTCTCCAATTTTTTTATATATAAAAAAAACTATATTCAAAACTATGGAATGGAATCATGATAAAGGGTGAGCTCTGATGCCCAGTAATGATAAAAAAAAGAGATATCAATGATCATATAATCATATCATGATTAAAAGGCTATAAGAAGATGATATCGAAATTTTAAAACCATACCATTGATATCATAGATCATAATCTTGAGTCATGGAATAATTCTAGCAGTTTTATGAAATTAATCACAAAATAATTTAATGTAATTAACCCCGAGGGTATAAAATAAGGATAAGACATTAAATTTTGGTATAAAAATAGGCATATAAAATAATTTCATTTGTATTAATGGATCAATAATGATACTAATATAGTGCATATGGTTCACTAAAAAAACCATCATAGTTGTCTTTTTTTACTCCAAAGACTATCATGGTGGTAAAGTACCTTATGAAATAAGGCTCACTCCCTTTTTTAGTCCTTCTTATCTCATGAGATATCAATATTTACCTAAACAATTGGAGATAGATTTATGTCAAACCTGTAATATAATAAAAATCATATACATATATGACACATGATCATAAATCCTTCATCATATTAGAACCCCTGAAAAGAAATGGGTTAATAAACATGTCATCATAACGCAAACCATAAAAAGGAACATGCTTCATTAAAATCATTCCCCAAGAATCATAAAACAATGAGAGAAATAATAGGTATTGAATCCTTGGATCATATACCCATTAATGAAAAAACACCATTGATGTTTTTTATCATTTTCGAATCAAAATATTTGGAATATGGTCTAGAGTAAAATAAACTTTTTAATTTTAAATCACTTATTTAGAAACTAAAAATTCCCAAAAATAATGGGGAAAATATTTTATTTGAAAATAATTATGTAAAATTTTAATGTAATCTTAAAATAAATTAGTTTCCATTATAACATTAAATTATATTCAAGCCGTATAGGTTAATTTTTTTTTCCTTATATACTTTTATCGAAATGTCTCTTAATTCCTCAATTGGTAAATGACAAGAATATTCCATTCAATAATAATTTAAAACATTATAAATTGGGTAAAAATTTAAATAAAAATTAATAGGGGAAAAATCATCTGATAATTTATAGAAACATGTATTTGGCAGAAATTTGTTTTTACTGAAGTGAGAAATAATGTGGATTTTTCTTAAAAACCCAGTTATTGTATTTTGAGTACTTAAAATGAGGAAAACGGAGGGAAAAATGTATTATAAAAGAATAACTTGAGGATAATAAAATTAATGAGACTATTGATAGTTATATCAGAATATTTTATCATTCAAGGATTAGTCCTAATAAACCTTGATAAATATAGATATTTTGACATTAAACCATTTCCTTGAGTCCACCATGCATCGAACGAACTCTAACGTCCAGTACAATAAATGTAAATTTATTATAAATATAATAAAGAATTATTTTCATACATTTGACATCATATAATGTAACTTTAAAACATTTTGACACCCTCATTTACCATTAATTTCTTATTGAAATATTCATTATTTGGTGTTACCTATCTCTTTTATCATGAGTATTTTAGTTCATTAGTTTAGGTCCATGTAAATTTACCTTTTTTAAATAATATATATAATATAAATGATTATATAAATATAATATATATTCATTATAATCATTTTTTGTGTCATATATAAAATTTAGATATATAAAAATGAATTACACTGTTCATTTAGATTGTGGGACATACATATGCATGAACATTAGTATTATTTTTTATAGATTGAAATAATTTAAAGGAGTATAATAATTATTATTTAAATAATTATTATTTTCTATTTATATATTATATATTCATTAAATATATCCTTACTAACATAATAGTAAACTTCAAATGAAAAATGAATCACATCACTTCGTGGAGGTGGTAGTCCACCCATATGCCCGAGAAACAGTACCATTTTCAGACTGATGGTAATGTTAGGTAATAGATGTGATATTATAATCCCAAAGAATAATTATGTCCTAAATATAATATATAAACATTAAACCCATTATAATACCCTTCTATAAAATATGGTTTTCAAAAATGAATTGTATCGCCATGTGGAGATAGTAAGTTGTAAATATGCACGAGCTAATCTTTCGATTCTCGATTGATGGGAAAGAGGGTGTATAATAGTGTTTTTATTGTCATAATAAAATTTTAGAATATTAGTTATACATAATTTATTATTTTAAGATAAATAAAATATATTTATAAGAGGAAAAAAAATTTGTAAAAGGAAGTGATCGCTCAAAGTGATTAACACTTATTTGAAATGACTCCATTTAGATCTCCTATAATGGGATCTAGGGTTTGAATTTTTGGATAAAAAATACATTTATAATTTTTTGGTAAAATTAGACGATAAAATGGAAGATTTATGTCAAGCTATAAAAATCAATGTTCTTTAAATTAAAAAGAGAGGTGGTGTGCTTTTATAATGGATATGAGTTGTAATATTTGAATTTATTAAATGATAAAGTTTTAATAAATTCAATTTCTAGAAATATTCCATAAAATTTTTATATATTTTTATATAAAGTAATATAGGATTTTAATGACAAAAAACAATTTAATTTAGAAAAGTTATTATGTCCCTCAAGTTCTTATCATTTTGATTAAAACATAGCCCATGTTTTTTTAATTTTAACATCTATAAAAAAATCATTAAATATTAAAGGGTTATAATTTTTACTTATATGGAGATAACTATATCATAAATAACCATTTAATGAGAATACCGATCATTTCATATCAATATATTATTATTTTATTATTTTTATTATTTTCATGTAATTAAATTAAATATTGTTTTAACCAAATATTGTTATTTTCAATTTTGATACTATTAAATAAATTTAACATAAAATACATAAGGAATATATTTTAATTAAAATAAATTATTTTAAGAAAAAAATAATACGTCAAAAATGTTCTTTAATTTTTTTGGACACTAAAAAATAATCTAATTATATAACTTTTAACATTTTCATTATCATTTATTTTATTTTTCAATTAATTAATTAATTAATTAAGTTTTATGTAAGAATTTAAGGTTATTATATAAATAATAAAAAATTTAAATAAATTACCAACCTAAATATAATTTCATTATTTAAAAATTTACTGTTAATAAATATTTATAAAAATATTGCGTGCCTATATTAACACCTAATGTTCATTTAAATCTAAGAGAGTGATATATTATAGCTTTAATAGATTTAAATATCCTACAAATAATATTTTTTGAAATGATTCGATTACATAATAAATTTTAGGGATAATATTATAAGGGTATAAGTAATTTCTTCCAATAAGATTTAGGATGAAAATATATGGACTGACCACTTATTTTTATTCTATACTAACCAGATTTTCCCCTTTCTCTAGGGGATGAATTGTACAAAAAATACTATTCATGTCGACTAAAAATATAAAAGGGTCTATTTAAAAAATATAAACTCTTTATTATAAAAATTTAATTAATTTTATCTAATTCATTAAATATAAATTTAATAAATAATTTCTAAATTAAATGTGAAAAATGAGATAAAACTAGTTATTAGAAAAAATAAATTTTAATGCATAATTGAAGATTTATTATTATATTATTCTTAAAAAATTATTATTTTATTTTTAAAACATTTAGTTAAATATATAATATATAAATTTATAAAAATTAATCAATAGTGAACAATTTTATTGATTATAATAGAAAAATCATTGCATGAATAAAAACATCGTTAAAAAACCTCTTTTATTTTCAAAGGATTTTTATTTTCTCTTTTAAATAATTGATTAATAATTAATACCTTTTATACATGTGTAGACCATTAATTTTAATAATTTATTTAGTGATATTTATTTCTATAGATCCATTGGTTATGTGATAAACATATTTTAATAGTATTTAACAATATGTCTATACTCGATGTTGTTTGTAGTGAAAGCTAATGAAGAAATTAAATATATTTGCAAAAATGTCACTTAAAATATTGGGTTGTTACTTTATACCCCAATTGAAATGAATTTTCCCCTTTAAATTCATCAATCTAATGAATATAGATGAAGATAGCTCTTCCTCATCACATCCCCAGGTTTCCTTGTAGCTTCAACAAATAGATGGTTTCTCCACAAACCATTGACCAACTGACTGGTCCTATTTCATTGAACATTTTCTGTACAATACAAAATCTTTTATCAGTTATTATTTATAATAAATATTTTTCCTATCATGGTATGACCAATTAATTCAGATAATTTTAAATATTATTTATGTACTTCCATTGGAGACATACATGGAACACATAATGAATTTGAGAGGGATTTAGTAGAAGTGCCAGTTGATTAGCTAATTTCCAAACATGATCTAGAATTGAAAATTGACCAAAATTTGTAGGAATTAGATTTAATTTATTTCCAAATCTCTTCACCATATTCCTTTAAGATAATCATTGGAATACCTTATCACCAACTTCATGCATTTTTAGTTTTCAATGACTTGTTACATATATTTTTTTATCAACAATGAGATTATATTATGTGATGTTGAATGGATCTAACATTATCTAATATTTCCTCATCTAGATCTAGTCATTATTTATTTTATTATACAACATTATTCAAACTCATTAGTGTTCATAAATTCTTACTATAGATGGCTTCATAAGGGGCGATCTGAATGCTGGAGTGAAAGCTGTTGTTGTATGAAAATTCCACCAATGTTATAATTTGATCCCAATCACCTTTAAAATAAATATATTAATATCTCAACAGGAATTATAGAGTTTGATTGTTCCTCTCAAACTGAAAATATATATAAGGATGATATGAAGTGCTAAAAAATAATTCTTTATCTATAGTCTAATGAATACTTCAATAAGACTTAAAGGTAAATCTCAATTCCAAAAAAATACGATTTATAGTGGTAAAACATGATATATTACCCATTACATAATTTATAACCATGTATGTTAACAAAGATAAAAAAAATTTCTAATGAAAGTGAAATGTGCTGAATTTGTTAGGGTGATCAAATAAAACCAAAATAAATTATTCCCTTTATATATTTCGGGGTGTCCGATGAAAAAATCAATGGTGATTTTTCCTATTTTTATTATCATATAGGTAATGGTTGTAAAATCCCCTCAAACTATAGTCTCTCATCCATAACCTACTAACACACAAATCACAATGAAATGTACTCAATAATATATCCCTTCATGCAATACCACATTAAATACCCTTCCAAATCTTTATTCATATTTTTCCTTCCAAGATGAATAGAGAATAAAGAAATAGGAGTTTTATCCATCAGATCCTACTTTAAATCATGTAATTTAGGGACACATACGTGGTTCCTCAACATTATTATTTCATCATAGTGATTGATGAACTCAAGAACATTTCTCACCTTCTTTTTCACCTCATCCTCTTTGTTTTGCGCCTCTTTAATATTCACATGGATGGATGGTTTGAAAATAATTTGATTAAGATATTTATTTCTACCCTTCCCTAAATATTTTAAGATCTATATATCTCATTTCTAGAAATATTTGATCATTTTTTCCTCATCATAGAGAAGTTATCAGGACAGTTTTATCGTAGAGAATCGTCCACCTTGTTCACTTTCCCACGGTTGTATTGTATTTAATTTTATTAATTATTAATTATCTCTAACCATATTATTTGTAAGACTTTTAAATAATTTTTTTGTGAAAATGTAATTTTAAATTTTGATATCAGAAAATATGTGACACATTTATCCATAGAGATATTGCATCTATATCTTTAATGTAAAAAGTATCACATCTAACTCCTAATCATGATCAAATTTTTTTTTCTCCTGGATGATCAATTACTGTGATGTATAATCTATAAACAAATCCTTATGAATGAGCATTAATCATTACCAATTTTTTGATTTATTACTATATATTGAAAACCCTTCTTCCCAACAGGGTTGCATAAGCACAAATAGACTGACCTGTCTTCTCCTTACATTCATAAAACATTTCTCACATTCATAAATCCAAAGGACATTGGATCCCATATGAGTTAACTTGGTGAGTGGATGTTATAACTTTATAAAATCCCCAACAAATAACTAGAATTATCAATTAAATGCATGAAAAATATTTATATATGTTATATTATTTGGTCTTGGACAATGTTCACTTAAATATGTCATTAATGCTTCTACTAATATACCCTCCCATGAAATTATATGACCCAAGAATGAATATTTATGATACCGAACTACATACATGATAAATTTTTAATAATTATTATCCTTAGGGGTTTTAGAACAATTTTAATGTTATCTTGATGCTCTTACTAGATCATTGAATATATAATAATATCATCTTTACATATTACATAAAATTTTGCAATGTAAATTCTATAAATTTTATTCATTAAATCCATGATGATAGTGGGAGGTAATATTAAGATTAAAACTCATTAATATAATCTAATGTTATTCATTCTATGTATGGAATATTAGATTTGGTGTAACCTCATTCATGAGAATTATTTGAAGTTAATCAGAATGGATATTTATATTTGAAAATTATTGATCTCCGTGTAGTTGATAAAAGAATAAATAAAATTAGGTAGATGATAATTTTTCTTGATAGTGATCTTGTGATTTTGTTGATAATCAATACATAGTCACATTGATTCATATTTATTCTTAACAACTATAATGGGTGCACACTAGGGTGACAAAATGGGCCACATGAATCCCTGATCAATAACCTCCTAGATTTTCATTATTAATTCTTGAAACACAATGATGGAGATTTTATATAGAGTATTTGAAATAGTTTTAGTTCCATGTATGAGTTATCTTTAAAACAAAAAATAGTGGTTTAGTGGAATATTTGGAAAATATTCACGAAATACATTAATAAATGTATTCACAATAGACATATCTTCAATGTTGATTTTCTCCCTAACTATATGAGATAACTTCCCCTTTTGAATAGGAATACTGGACCATGTGATTGATTCAATTTATATGGAATGATATTTTTTTTATCACACTAACAAGAAATCATAGGTTAGGTTGGAATATGAAATATAAATTCCCTTCTGTTGAACATTGTGTGTGATTTAGTTAAATAAAGACAATAAATGCCTAAAAACCTCAAGTACATCAAAAAGAAGAATAATATGATTTACGGGAAAAAATTCATTAAATTTCAATGGAATAAGAATACTTTTCATGGGATGAAATTATCATACCCTTAGGGGGGTTTTCTACTAATTTAGTATGTAATTGTTTAGGGGTTATTGTGATATCCTTTGAAACTTATTTTGATATAATGGAGTGGGTAGATCCAAAATATAATATGAAATTATAAATTCTATAGTGGATGGTAAGTTTACCTTTCTACAAATAATTATCATAACCATAATTATAGATATTAATCTCATAAGATTTAAATTTGCCTCTGGGCTTTAGAGGTTGTTTACATTGATTATTCTCATTAACAAACAGATTTTGGAACTAGATAGAATAATGACCACACTCCTTTCATTTAAAATTTTGTAGCATGGAAGATGCATTATATTGTTCATTCCACCTATTTTACTTATTGGATAACTTCTTCCAGTCACTTTAAAATTCTATAACCAGTTGAAATTCCTTGCCACAATTAATATATTCTCTAGTTCCCTTAAGAAAATTTACCCCATGTTTCCTTCATCAGGTTTCATATAAAAGTAAATATCATGTTTATTAAATGCAATTCCTTAGGCCAAAATTATAAAATCACAAATATTATTAATATAAATATTACAAGAGTCTAAATAATGGGATAATATTACAATATTTTTCATGAATGGAAATAAGAGTAGATGGATGGTTTTCAAACCAGATAATGTCCTGATTGAATCCCATGTTGTCCAGACCATCTAAAACCACGTTTACTTCTCAATAAACATGTGTGATGATATAGTTAAGATTTATAAACAAAAAGGTGCATTCCATCCAATGGGAAGTAATTGGACAACAAATATGTGTTATGCCATTCCAAATTGCCTGAATGATAGTTGTCGAGTCACCTTCAATCCATATGTTGTTCCAACCAAATATCTTGGAAAAGGTAACAATATGTATCAAACTCAGCATCTTAGCTTCAAGGGAGGTGTAAATTCCACATTTACCAATGAAGAATCCTAGTCTCTGACCAAGGTGGTTCTTGATGACAACACCACACACTAAAACTCATGAATTTTCATTTCGAGGAACCATAAATATTGATTTTGATCCATCCAAGTAAGGGGGTTCTCCAGAACACCTCTAGAATGTGATGTGGCTGATAGAAATTGACATTAATTGTTAGACGTTTAAGAATCCCAAAGTCATGCCCAGCATTGTGGCAATTCCCCTTTTGTATCAAGGAAGCTTCATGTGTGGCAATGTGGATCTTCGTACAACTGCATTTTGATTGACTGAGTTATTCTAATGAATAATAGAATTCTGATCATACTATATCACATGGTGTAGCTCAAAAACCACATCAACGAAGAAGTTCTTGATTTCTAGAGAGCCCTCCATTTATGCACATTTTATTATTCAAGCATTGACAGAATCAAGAATAAACAATCTGTAGCATAAAATTTCAAGATTATTATTCCAAAGTGCAGAAGAAGTAGCACATGAGTGAAAGTGGTGCTTAGCCTCTTCTCTATTTTGATTACAGATTATGCACATAGAGCCAAGATGGATGCCAAATTCTTGTGGGAATTGTTTAGTGGGAAGTCTGTTATGATCAAGACACTATATGAGATTGAATCTCAAAGGTTTTATCCAAGATTTATTAAAGTGTTTAATCCAGCTGTAATCACTCTTAGAGTTATAGAAATAATGATTGTAGAAATTTGTTGAGTAAGAAAATCATTGTGAGAAGGTTCCCAAGTTAATAAATCATTAGTGTGAGCGAAATATTAGTTTTCAATGTCTTTCAGAATTGTATTAGGGATGCCATCATGATGAGAGTTTAAAATGTCTCTAATAGAGATATTGGTGTTATTGGGAGTTTTATCAGGATATATCATGGAAATTAAAGGAATGCCTATCTAATTATCCAATAAATATTTCTTGGAAGAGTCTCTAGTGACCATCCATATGGAATATTTCAAAATTTTGTTAAAGGGATTTTTGATGGAAGGACATATTAATTTATTAATGAATTTTGAATTTCCCATTTTATGTTTGTTAAGAAACCTATTTTCAGAAAGGCAACAGCTTCAGAAGAATTGTGAAAAAGGTTCTCAGGTGAGTCTTGTGGGAAGGGATTCATTAAAGTATTTGATATTATTTATACCAATACCAAAATTTTCAATGCGCTTGCAAATATTTTACTAAGGAATAGTCACAAGTTTTCAATCCAGATTAAAATTATAGTAGATGAAATTCATTATGGGACTGTTCATTTTTTTTAATGAATCCCGACAGCCAATTGTAGAACATCATGGGGTAAACCATATAGGAGTCCATAGTTGATTTAACAAGGAAAGTCATACCTGCCATAGAGGGAAATTTACCTTTCCCATAAGATAGATGATTTAGTACGTGGTCAACAATAGTCAAAATTTGAAATGATTTGGCTCCACCCCAAATAATGGAAACAAAAAAAGTTAAAGGGAGCGTTCCTGCTTTCTAACCTAGTTCACTGAAAATGTTATATTTTCTGCTGGGAGGAATGTTCCTCACAAAGAAGACGCATGATTTTTTTCCAACTAATGGTTTGACCAGAAACCTCTTCATACTGTGACGGTGAATGTTTGAGATTAATAATGTTTTTATACCACATTAATAGAAAAGGATGATGTATTCATCATAAAAAAGATGAGTAAGAGTATTCAAACTCTTAGAGACATGTATTGGATTTAGATTGATCTGGTCAACCAAACGAATTATCAGATGACTAGGGTTGTCTTCTGCAATCGAGATGATAATGGAAGATAGGGGATCACCTTGACTAAAACCTTAAGTGAATTTAAAATATCCCATGGTTGATCCATTGATGAAAATGGAGATTGACACTAAGTTGAAGAGAGTTCTGATTACTATGATAAAAGAGGTGTTAAAAACCATACCTTGAAGGAAATTTATGATAAAACTCCAGTATAAGGTTTCAATATATTTTCTGATGTCAATCACATTAGCTATGTTTCCTCCTCTTTTAGTTTTATTCAGATTATTGACACACTCAGAGGTATGGAAAATAAAATCTTGAATGGATCTACCCTTTATAAAACCAAATTGTTTCATGGATACAATTTTTTCCATGTGGGTGGAAAGTCTATTGGAAATGATTTTGGTGATGATTTTAAAAAGAGTGTTTATAAGAGAAATGGGTATAAATAGATGAATCACATAATCAATATCCACTTTCTGGAACAAAGTGAGAAAATGGACATTCAGTGGACGAGGAAGAACCCCATTGGAGAAGTATAATTTTTTCATGTTTAAAAACATCGATCTGAATCACATACAAATAAGGATGATGTAACCATTGTAGAATCCTTTAGTACCCAGAGAAATGTTGAGATTCAAACTAAACATAATGTCTTTAATTTTATAATCCAACAGGGTGTTGAGGAGGAATGAGTTTTCCTAATCTGTGATAACTATTGGAATGAACTCATACAGGAGGTCTTTATTTATATTAGTACCATTGAATGTGGATTCATAGAAGGAGACATTATGATGAGCATTTTCATTTCATTGTCAAGGAGCATGTCCCCATCCACAAAAAAGGTTAATGGCCTATAGGCCTTGCTGATTATTTCAATAGGGTTATCGAATTTAGTATTTATATCACCTTCTTTTAAACATTTAACATTAAACTCTTGTTTTCTCTTATTTTCATTGAACATGAGAAAGGTGTTGAGTTTGACTGAAATGTTTACCTCTTGAGTGGGGTCAGTTTTAAGGTCAAATCTAGTGTTTTTGTTATGAATATGAATGATATTATTCATAAGAATCATGATTTCATTATTAATTTGTTTGGATTTAGAGTTGCACCATGTTTTTAGAGTATATTTAAGATGTTTTCATTAAAAATTACAATCCAAGGAATCATTCTTATAAGTCATTGAGGACCAATAGTTTTAGATGATATGATAGGACTCATCATCCGTGAAAAACACATTGTTAAATCTAAAAGGTAGATGGGGTTTCTTGTCTTTGGTGGAGACACTGACCAGGATGGGGTGATGATCAGAGTTCAACCTATGAAGAGTGGTTCTAGATAGTGTTTCCCATTTATCTAATGTATCGGTATTTGTTAAGTCTCTATCCAACATGTGGGAAAATAATTTTTAGTAATGTATTTTTTACAATGTTTATTTTGTTCCAGTTAGATTAATTTCAAAAATATAATTTTCATATATTGAGGATTTAACTTCTCTTGTGGAAATAGACGCATGAGAAGGTCTGATTTTTTCTCTTGATTTGAGAAAGGAATTAATGTCACCCCTAATAAACTAGGGATCATTAATTATAGTTTCCAAGAAAATAGAGATCATTCCAAACTGTTAACCTTTCTTGGTATCTATTCTTAGCATAAAAAAATGAGCTAAATTATGTGTGTCTTGTATATTAAATATGAAAGTAAAAATTTGGTCATAGATATTGAAAACACTAATATTTCATAATGAAAAGTGAGAAAAAATACATAGTGATCCAGTATTGAAGTTATTATTGATTGCACTAGTAAAAACATAATTATTTTGACATAAATAAGAGTATTTAGAGAAATATGTAATTTTTTGCTCTGCAATGGAAAATAATAAATGATAATGAATTCCAATAAATATATATAACACAATGAAAGTGTCAAAGTTATTACTAACATTAAATTTCCCTAAAAGGATTTCATTAAAACTTGTGTTTAGAGTTAAAACTCCCCTTTTTCGTTTTTCTAGAGCCTTTGTTTACGGAATACCTTATAAACTCTTGTGTATTATTAGTGGTATATTCCTGTTTAATTTGAGATATAATGGTGTTCTTCTTTGGAGGTTCAGTTATTTCATCACTCATAGAAGAGTTTATAGATCTCTTAGAACACAACAACAATGAATTAGAAATATGGTTGGGAACCAAATTTCCAGACTTTATAGAGAAGTATTTACTATCTATAGGTAGATATGTTATACCTGGAGCCTTTGAAGTGTCTGTGTTCTGATTTTTGATAATTTCCAGAGAATACGGACATCACTTCATCTAATCCATATAGTCATTATTAATATGCAAGAGCATAGATTCATGCCTTGATTGTTTGGTCCCACGTAAAAAAGATTCTGATTCCATGAAAATAGAATCACAAGACTTATATTATTACTCTACCTTGGCTACCTTAGGAATAAACTTCATTTTCCTAGAATCAGTATGACTGCTAATCGATTTAGTTTGAGAAGAGAGAGAGTATAAACTAGTTCATTATCCTTCATTTTGATTCCAATATTTGTCACTAAAGATGTGTCCTTGTTAGCAGGTTATATTTTTTAATCCATAATGATTGGGTCTATAGATTTCATATTACACAAAATCATAGAAACAATACCATCACTACTGTCAACAGGTTGAGAACTTTCAAAAAAGGAATTTTCAGCAGTAGAGATGGTTGTAACTGGGTCATTTTCATTCTCCACCCCAGAATTCCTTATGGAAATATGCTTAGTGAAGCTGTTGACATTATGGATTGGTGTGGGAACCTGTACCAAAGTTGTAATTCCCTTCAATGGATTAACATTTTCCAATTCCTTGTTAATAGTTTCAGTAACTTTAGTAATAGTTGTGTATGTTTTATCCTGAATTTCCTTTATGTGAGTCCTATGTTTTTCAGATTTTATAGTGTGACCAGTGGAATCTTGAGTTTTAGAGAAAAACATATATTCCTTGAGCAGGGTGAAGAGAGTCTAAGTCATCTGTTTTGTAGTTGGATTCATTCATTATCTGTGAAATATCAGTGGAATTTAAAAGGTACGAGTTCTAGATCTGTACAGAACATGAATCTATGTTATATCCTTCCACAGTTTGAACTAAAATTGTCTCAGGGAAATGGCTATTATGACGATTTAATGCGCATGTGTTGAAAGTAATATATTTCAATTGTTGATGTGGATTAACCATCATACATAGATAATGAACTACATCTTGGATACGGATAGATCTTGAGATCTGACCAGATTAACAAGTATTGGGTTCTTCTTTCTCTTTGGATAGCCTTATAGTGTCTAAAACACGATTTTATATTTCCTCTAAGAGGAAATGGTATTTAATGGATTTTTCCTCTTCTTCATCAATATCTTCCCTGTTTATACCTAAGGTATCCCCTATGGGTGTCAAATTGTGTTTTTTGACACAGATTTCAACATTCTTTTTGAGAGGTTATGGTATATCCTTCTTGGGAGATTTATCTTTTATATTTCTCATTATTTCCTACCAGAAATTTTCAATTGGTAAGATTACTTTTCTTCTAATCACCCTATAATTAGATACATTATGAAAAATGATCTTACAAAGATCACAGAATGGAGGTGTCCTCTCATATTCAATTCAAATTTCATTTTTGTAGTCAATTTTAGTGAAATTGATTCTATTACAAATCTCTTAATCTATGTTAATTTCCATCATAACATGAGAAAAGAGTCTTAGGCCAGCATTCAAGGTTCTATGGTAATTATTTAGTAGAGATCCATTGCAGGAAACAATATCATTCAGAATTTTTTGATTCTACAATAACCAATTAAGGCCATTATGTTTAACCCAAACTTGTGCCGATGTATTCCTATATGTGTGAATATTGAATGAAGTGTCCCAGTCAGAAATTATAAGTAAACCTATCATTAGATTAAGATGTCCAGTCTTCCAAGATTTCTCTAAGCCATATTGTGAAATTTTTAGAATGTGAAAATAGCCTTTACCTATTATAATCAATTTCTAGATTGATGAATAACAATTTTGAGAAATATACATATGAAATTAAGATAAAGGCCAAGGAAGATCACATTTGATGTAGGAGATGCAGCCCATGATAGAATATTTTCATATTTGTGAGCTTTGTTGAAGAGCACATGGATCTGCTTCCACCAAGAACCCACCGTCAGTAAGCATCATGAAAAGGGGAGGCATAATCATAATTTATTTTCATAAATGCGTATTCTTCAGCGTATCCAGAAATGGGATCCCTTGGTATCTATTATAGAATGAATGGATGTGAGTACTTTCTTTAGGGGCATCCCCCTGATGGTTTTCCACGATAGATTTGTAAAAATTGGGGACCATCTTCGTCCAAGGATCTGCGAAGTGATGGGATTCAAACCTACCCGGCTTGTGGAAAACTACTATGGATTTTGAGATCACGGGAGTTAGACGAGGTAACCCTAGTCGCTAGAGGGTTTTAGTGAGATAAGTTCTTCCATATTTCTAAATTACCTTTTTTTTCTTTTTAAATATCTTGTTTTTCACTATATAGTTTTTATAATTTCGTTTCAATTATATTATTTCCATTCCTTGAAAAAATAATTTGATTTATGGGTAACTCCAATAAATATTGCCACCATGATATCACATCGTAAAATTTATTCATTTATATTAAAGTCCCTTATAAAAAACTCCCTTAAATGTCTTTTTTGAAGCTACAGAAGAATTGATCAAACTTAAATTTAGGTTGGATGATAATACCAGAAGAATGCCTAAAAAGACATGTAAATTTCCCACATAGGTACCAATATTTTCATAATCTGCCTATTTAAACTCAAACAATTCTTTCTTAACTTTCATAAAATTGATAATGGAATGTTATTTATTAAAAACAATCATTTAAAATCATCCCACTATATATTTTCAATTTCTTATTATTCTCTCTTAGTTATTATTTGAGTACACTACTAATTTACATAATCGTCCAAATGATAAAAAAATAGAATAAATATCTCATATTATAAACATCAATGAATGGAAAATATGTATTTATTAGTTCTAAATCATTTTTCAGCAACTATTAGATCAATTGACCCACAAAATGATCGGGTGAATTCCCAAATGAAAGTATGTATTAAATACTAATCACAAATTTTCTTATTTTTAATCTTAGGGTGACTCGTATCTTGATAATAGTGTTTTTATTATAGCAATATTTTTCATTTTATTTCCGAATCTATTTGGTTCCTCGGGATGATAATCATTTAATTTTACATCATATGCAAAATTTACATGATTCCTTCATGATCTAGACATTGAATAATACGAAAAATCATAATGTAATCAATGATAATCATGATGGGATACCACATAATTGATATCCCAATAGGGTGTCGTTAAGTTCATATGGTACTATATAAAATAAAAATTTATTATTCTCAAACTATAGTACTCAATTAATTAAAATGTAGAGATCAGAAAGTCTGACATCGAACCCATATATATGGGGAATTATCTTTATTATGTTTTCAAAATACATAATTTTATTAATTTTGTGATAGGGGTGAGAAAAGGATGGATTTAATTTTATTTTATTAAATATGAATGATAAAGAAGGATCAAATTAATTGGTTTTGTAAATAGATATGGAATGTGTGCCCAAAGTTTGTAATATCAAGCTTAAGGTGAAATTTTATTTTAGAATATAGATTTATTAATTCATGATTTCTTTCAAAGTTGAGAGTAGGTAGATCCATGTTCATTGTATCTCCTTCTCGATGAAAAAATACAATATTTCCCTTGGATCGATAGTATAGGATTTTATCGAATCATGTTTGTCTCTATACCATATTTGTCCCCAATTTCCCCAAATTTTGATTGTAATTCCCTAAGATTCCATTGTGCGATTTCCTTTGAATAATGCAGTAGCTTGCGTTGTATAGAACATGGATTTTTAACACACCACAACCAATAAAAGTAGCATTAATAAATATTAATTCCCACTTTTTGAAATTTTATAAATTTTATTTTTTAAAATGGACTTCATTTTTGGAATCATAATTTCAAAATTAGGTTAGGGTGAAATTTTTGGATTTTTTTTGAAAACATTCAAATTTTGATATATAGTGAAAAACATTGCATTATTGTTTCAAACCAAATTTTTATTTAAATAATTTAATTATTTTACATTAATTTATTTTTGGTCAAAATAGAGACATAATACCTATATATATTCAATGTAATTAATTGGAGTCATTTTATAATAATTTTAGATATATAAAATTTTAATGAACTTTTTACTATCTTTTACCCACCTTCTATGAGCATTTGAAAATTTTATAAAACATAATTTTACGGCATTTATGATTTGAATTTCAAAATTTTGAGGGTCATGGTTAATATCCGCAAGTTAAATGTGGTTCAATAAGATGAAAATGATTTCTGATGAATAGAAACTTTTGTCTTTTATTTACAACTGTTAAATGTAAATAGGGTAATTAATAGTAAAAATGATATTATAATTACCCTAAAACATGTCATAATTAAATTGGATAATTGTAATTCGACCAAAAAAAACTTATGAAAAATATATGAACCCATCTGGTTCACTGGGACTAGATTAGCTCATTTATTATTAATTTATTAAAAGAAGAGTTCAAAGTGTTAAATTCAATTTTTAATAACTAAACCACTTTTAATGTAGGGTTATACATAAAATACATTTGGCTATAAATATTAATTATAAATATAAAAATATTTCCTACATAATTTTATTTTATTTACAATTTTTATACATTAAATAATAAAAAAAATTTATAACACAATGATGATGTAGTAATCACCTTATTAATGATTGATTAAAATAATTGATATTATCAGTATCCAAATAAATGTAATTTGAGAATTTTGATTAATTACACTAATTTTCTAGGTTAATATGACATGATAGGGTTGATTAAATAATTTGTTTCCATGTAATCATGCTGTTATGAGTTTCACAAAAACCAAATACTAAAGAGTGTCAAAAATGACATAATTGAGTTTTTAAAACAAATAATATATTAATAATTGATATAATATTCCTAAAAATCTGATATTTGTCCAAAATAATTTATACAAGGTTATATATATTAATAATTAACCACTTGTGGTTCTATTGTATTGTTATAGTATTTTTATTAACCATATCATATAAAACTACAAAGAGACGTGGTCAATGAAAAAATATTTAACTAAGAGTTAAATCTAAACGATAAGGTTACTATGGTAACCTAAACCTATCTAAAACCTTTTGGATGAAATTTTTTCTACCCATCACCACCTTATCTTCTAAATAAATCATTTTTAAGCCATTAGAAACCGAAAATGATTTTATTATAAAATAAAATTTCAAAAGTTTCCTAAAGTGACCCTATGTTACTTCCCCTTCTCTTAATTTAACACCTCCAAAGCCATTTTTCTTGGATAAAACCAGCCCAAATATCCACCCATATTTACTCTATTCATTCTAGAGGCATTAAATTGGTCATCAAGCCATCCTAATGAGCCCTTTGGATCAAATCAAAAGGAAGAACCCGAAGAAGAGGTAAATATTTCATCACCACTTTAAAGTTCTTTTCTTCTTCCACGTCCTCTATATTTTTTGTTTCCATTATAAAATAATAAATCTATTATATTTTATATAATGTGATGTTATTATAAATAAGGTACATCCATAATCATTATTATACCCATCCAATAAATGAACAAGTCACCACAGGTGCGTACGTACGGATTACCGTCTCCACGAACGCGATGAGATTCATTCCCCATCGTAATCATTCAAGAATTTTCTTCATTTTATGATTACAAATAATTTTTATGAACATAATATCATTCTATATATGAATAATATACATCCTATCTATAACAAACATGGCTTACGTAACCACGTATATAAAGGAAAATGAATCTGTTATCACCCGAAATGATGATACTTCTGAAATATTATCAACAAAGAAATATTAGAGGGACATACATGATATCATATTTATGTATATAGTTCATATAAAATTTAATAACAATTATTTAACTATTATACAGGTGGTTAACATACCCTTGATCAAATAAATAGTACACGGTACGTGTTAATTTCACGATCTCTTTATTATTTGATTTTTTTTACGTAAGTATCTACTGGGACCCCCTTATCATTCACATTTGTGTTTTCATAAAAATGTATTTCAATTTTTTTTAGTATTTACTAGAAAATGTATTAAAGTTATTTATAACCTTATTTGACTTTATATGTTTTGAAATGAATCATTCTGTCATCTTCCAATCAAGGTACTTTAGGTCCCTTTCATCAAAATTAAAGTAAGAATATCTATTTTTAACTTATATGATGGGTGCGACTATTTTCCACCGTTATATCTTCGTTGAAGCTTCCCTTAGAAGATAATAATAATATTTTCAAAATAAATGTTTTCCTTTATAATTACTTGACATCTAAATGATTTCAAAATAGAATTATATATTTCTCTCAAAAAGTATTGATTCCATCTATTTAAACATTCATTGATAGATTTTAAACCTCTTTGAAGTTGATTTATTATGAATCAAATATTCCATATTGTATTGAAGGTTATTTGATATATTTGACTGTGGATGTGTTACTTTTATACCATTCATGGATTATGGATAATGTATTGACATTATTTATGCTAGTTTTAATACATATGTTTATGTTATTTTTAAACCTTTTCATATTAGGAATGAATTGGACTTAGTAAGTGACGGTTGGAGCCCGCTATAGCTACTCAATGCATTGGCATGTCTCATGAGAGAAACTAGGGTCTTGGAATAAGGCCTTGACAAAATATAATTTTTATTCTTGGCCCAAGGCCTTGACTATGTGATTATATAGTCTGACATTTTTCATTCCATCATTACAAAAGTGTCTATTGATATTGCATGTGGTTATTTGACTAGTAGAATAGCCATGTGAATAATTAAATGGAATTATTTGATTTTATCATTAGTGTATTATGAAGAATTTTTTGTTTAAAAGGCTTTTTTTAGTCTTATACATTTCCATAAATTATTATGCTTATTTATGAAAGTTTCTACAATATTTTTATCCTCACTGAGCATCTTAGATCACCCCTTTCTATGTTTTATTTTTTTCATGGATGTGAAGATGTATTTTACGGTTGACCTATAGAGATATTATAAGGGATATAATAGTGTTCAAAGGGGAGAGAATGTTGTTTTTTTATTTCATGATGTCATGTAAAACTTATGTATGTATTAACTACTTCCAAGGCTACTAAACGAATCGGTCTTTCGGAACATGATTCATTTTATCATGCCAATGTTATTTAAAAATGCACCAATTCTGTGTAACTGGGGTCAGGGCATTACAGTTGGTATCAGAGGATGTTTAGTACAATCCTTAGAAGCTATATTTAGAAAAACCATTATTAGAGAACATTACCCTAAGATAGACATTGAAGAATTGTATATAAGAACATCCTAGAATTTTGGTACCGTACATATTTTTTGAGTTTTTCATGAAATACATCCCTATCTAGATACGAGAAGGTAGAGGCAGCTCTAGCAAAGATATTCCTAGGGGTAAAACCTGAAAACAATTATTTGAGCTAGACTTGAACAGGAATTGGTGCACGATAATGGGCCTTGCTGCACTCTTGGTTACGACACTCGCGGGTGATATGCGTAGGATAATTATCATTTTATTTACAAACTATTTTTAAGGGGTTATGAGTATATTATTTCTCCAAGAAAACATTTTTATGATTCTATATTGTATCCATAAACTATTCAAATTATGTTAACCGTTTTAAAAGTATCAAGTTATATATTGTGATTCATAAACTAATCCAGTGTATGCCATTGTTTAGAAATGGAACATAGTGGAATGAATGGAAACCGTATCAGCACATGTAATTCATGTAGGGATTTCCCTCCTACTCTAGATAATTATAGTGGAGCTGGTGATGCAATAGGTGCTGATCAGCTTATCACCATACCGGGACAACTCAATCAGGTTATGAATAATAACCTTACCTCTATGGAGAACCTTGATCTACAATGTGGAGGATCAATGTTAGACCACTTCATGAGGCAATAACCACCACAAATAAATAGGAGTACAAATCCCGTAGTAATTGAGCAGTGGATAAATTTCTTAGAGAAAATATTTCATGCTTCATGGCCAAGCAAAAAGGAAAAAGTTTTCATGGAGGTTTATCACCTCATGGGAGGTGCTGATCAATGGTGGTCACTAATACAAAACACAAATAAAGATGAAGAAGTATCTAAAAAGTAATGGAAGTAGTATAAAGATATTTTCATAGAAAAAGACTTTCCTCGAGACCACCGAGTGGATATTGAAAGAAAATTTTTGAGTTTGAGGAAAAAGGAGGATGAGAATGTCGCAATGTTTGAGGCTAAATTTACAAGGATAGAAAGGCATGTATCAGATTATAAACATAACCCAAGGAGTATGATTGATCGATTCATTGATGGGTAAACTCCATTTCTCTGTCGAGCATTAGCCCCACAATCCTTCTTATCGTACGAAGATATTGTCTCATATTCTATCAAGACAAAAAATTAATTCTCTAAGTCCTACGAATTCAAAGAAATGTAAGAGAGGAATAAATATGATGAACACTGTAGAAATGGAAATAAAGAGAAGAGGTGAATGTTAGAATATCTATCATGTGGTAAATGTGGGAAGAAACACCCCGTTACTTTTCAGAAGAGAATGGGAGTCTAATACAAGTGTGGTGAAAAAGGACACCAATCAAATGATTGTAAAGGGAAGAAAGAGACTGTCAATGTAAAATGCTATAGTTGCAGAGAAAAGGGGAATTATGAAAACAGATTTACTAAGCTCCAAGGAAACTTACCCTAGAAAAGGCCATGGGATCAAGGCCATGCTTATGCGATCACTACTGCAGATGTTGAAGCTTAGAAAGACATGGTGGAAGGTAATTTAATGGTTTCATCATTTTTATCCAATGTTTTATTTGATTCTGGATCGTCGAATTGTTTCATATCTTCTTAGTTTTCTAAGAAAATTAGATATTTTCAATTTTACTTAACAAGGGAGTTATCAATAAAAACTCCTAAGGGAAGTATCATCACACAATTTATTGGTGAATCAATTCCCATTAGGTTATATAAATGTTCATTATATTATGATCTCATTGTCATACCCATGATTGAATTTGATATAATACTTGGTATGGATTGGTTTTCAGACCATGATGTGTAAATTTGTTGTATGAAGAAGGAGGTTAAAATTATTGAGGATTATAAAGAGTACCTAATCTTTAGAGCAGAAACATCACCACCTGATTCTTATCTAGATCCACCCCTAGTAGCTCTACTAAATACAATTATTGGGGAAGAACGGAAATAAATAAATATTTTTGAGGAAAATAATGTTAAAATAGAGGACATACCTATTATGCAAGAGTATGTTGATGTGTTTCAAGAGGATTTACCTGGAAATACTCCAGAATGAGAAATTGAGTTCTTAGTTGATTTAATTTCTATTTAATCGCCCATATCAAAGACCAAATATTGAATGGACACTATGGAATTTGTCGAACTAAAGAAACAACTATAGGAATTGAGTAAGAAGGGACTTATTCACCCTAGTGTTTCTCTATGGGGAGCCCTTGTCTTTTTTGTGGAAAAGAAAAAATTGATCTATGAGGTTATGCATTGACAACAGGGAGATTAATGCTATAACAATTAAGAACAAGAATCCCCTACCTCGCATTGATGATTTATTCAACCAACATCATGGAGGTCAATATTTTTCAATGATTGAACGTCGATCTGGATATCATAAGTTGTGTGTGATGAAAGAAGACATTTTGAAAACATCATTTCGAACCAAGTATGGGCTTTATGTGTTTATAATAAAGCCTTTTGGAAAGACAAATGAACCCTATGTCTTCATTGATATAATGGATGGAGTTTTCAAGGAATATATTTATGACTTTATATTGGTATAGATTGATTATATATTTGTATACTCAAAAAGCTACAAATATTAGGAAAATCAATTGCGCACTATTCTGAAAACCCTAAGAATAAATGAATTATAGGGAATGTTTAGAATGTGTGGATTCTTGTATCAAGTGATTTCTTTTCTTGGCCATATTTTCTCTAAATATGGAATCTATATTGATCCTTCCAAGACTAAGGCAATCCAAGAATGGTCAGCACCGATGATTATAACTGAGGTATGCAGTTTTATTGGTTTAGAAGGTTATTATTGACATTTCGCCCTGAATTTTTCCCATTTTCCTAACCCATAAACCAAAATCACACATAAGGGGTTAAATTTGATTGGAAAAAGAGTGTAAATAATTTTTTCAACAACTGAAGAGAATATTAGACAATGGTCATATTGTGACTCTACCATCAGGGAATGATGTGTTTGTTATTTATAGTGATGTTTCAAAGAAAGGACTTGGTTGTGTTCTTATACAGAATGATAGAGTTTTTGCCTATGCATCACGATAGCTAAAATTTCATGAGCCAAACTATACTACTCATGATATTTACTTAGAAACTACAATCATTGCTCTGAAAATATGGATACACTATATCTATGGTGAAAAATATGAAATTTATACTGATCACAAGAGTTTGAATTATATTTTCTCATAGAAAGAACTCAACAGGAGGCAAAGGCGATGTCTTGAACTACTCCCAGATTATGATTCCAATATACACTACCACCCGGGGAAGGAAAATAAGGATGAAGATGCTTTGAGCATAATTAATCATGGATTTTTGAACAAGGTAAGAGTTGAAAAGGATCCTATATAAATGGATCTAGTAAAGATGGACATGGGAATAACCATAGAAGGTGAAACATCAATGCCTTTTCAAATTGTTTCCAAACCATATTCACTAGAAACGATAAAAAGTTCTCAGATTGATGATTCATAATTTCAAAAGAAGATTAATGATATGAATGATGGGAGATTTAGTGACTTTATATATGAAGATGGAATTTTGAAATTTGGGAAGATACTTTGTGTTCCCGATAAAACTGATTTAAAAATGAAATTGTTGGATGATGCTCAGAGCTCCAATTTCTCTATACACCTTGGTATCACTAAGATGTATAATTATTTGAAAGAAAATATTTTGTGGGACAACATGAAGAGGGAGATTGCAGATTTTGTGTCAGGATTTATGGTTTGTCAACAAGTGATTACTGGAAGGAAACAACTTGGAGGAGTCATGAAATATCTTCCCATACCTGAGTGGAAATGGGATTATTTTATTATGGAATTTTTCATTGGGATACCAAATAATTCTATAAGGAATGATGAAATATGGTTCATTATTGATCATATTCCCATGTCAGCACATATTCTTTCTATAAGAGATGATTTATTACTTGAATGTTTGGAAAAACTATATATTAATGAAGATGTAAGACTACATGGAGTACCCATATCGATAGTTTCGGATCGTGATACCCATTTTACAAAAAGATTCTGGAAAAGTCTTCATAAGGACCTAGATACTGAACTTTGTTTAAGCACTGCCTACCACCCTCAAACTGATGGACAATCAGAACGGACTATTCAAACCATAGAAGACATCTATAGATCTTTCTCACTTGACTTTCAAGGTACATGGAATCAATATTTTCCTCTAGTAGAATTTTCCTATAAAAATATCTTCCATTAAATTATTCAGATGGAACCATATGAAGCATTATAAATAAAATGATTTCACACACCATCTTGTTGGGATGATGTGCGTGAACGAAAACTCGTTGGCCCTGAACTTATTGAGGAAATAGTGGAAAAAGTGAAGATTATCCAAACCCACATCAAAGAATCCCAAAGTAAGAAAAAGAGTTATGATGATAGGAGAAAAAAAGATTTGTAAATTCAAGTAGGAGACCACGTTTTCTTGATGGTATCTCCATGGAAGGGTGTTATAAATTTCGGTAAGAAGGGTAAATTGATTCCCAGGTACATCAGAACTTTCGAAATTCTAGAACGAATTGGAGTTGTAAGTTATCGTTTGGAAATGCCTCCAAGTATCTCCAAAGATATTGATGTGTTCCATGTATCACTATTGAGAAAATACAAGCCTGACCCAAGGCATTCTGTCACCTAAGAGGAAATTGAACTGGAACCTGATCTGTCTTATTGTGAAAAGCCTTTCCAAATTCTTAACACCAGAGAACACGTGTTGAGAAACCAGACGACTTGTCTGGTAAAAGTTATATGGACAACCCAAAAGATAAAAATGGCAATGTAGGAACCCAAGGAACATTTGATGAAGAACCACGAGAATCTTTTTATGCAATAATATTCTTGAAATTTTGAGGATGAAATTATTCTAAGGAGGGGAGAATGTAACACCCCAAGCTTCCACGATACATTAACTTTTGAATAATTCCTTAGCGTGAAATGTACGTTACTTGGAGTTTCAACACACCACGACCAATCAAAGTAACTGTTATGAATTGTAATACCAAAATTTTTAAATTTTATAAATTTTATTTTTAAAAATGGACTTCAATTTTGGATTCAGAATATGAAAATTAGCTTTGGGTGAATATTTGGTATCTATTTGAATGATTTCTATTTCTAATGAATATTGAAAAAAATGCATTATTATTTATAAATGAATTATTATATAAAAAATATTTATTATATTTTATTTTATAATTGGTCAGAAAAGATATAAAATACCTAAATAGGTTCAATGTAATTAATTGGATTCATTTTATAAAAAGTTTAGATATATAAAATTTTATTGAACTTTTTACTGTCTTTTACCCACCTTCTAGATGCTTTTTAAAATTTGCATAAAACATAATTTTACTGCTTTTGTGAGTTTAATTTCAAAAATCCATGAGACATGGGGAATATAAGTAAGTAAAATTTGGTTCAATAAGAAGAAATTAATTTATGATGAATAGTAATTTTTGAATTTTATTTACCATGATTAAAAGTAAATTGGGTAATTTAGGGTAAAAATGATATTATAATTATCCTAACACATGTCTTAATTCTATTCAATAAGTGTAATTCGACCAAAAACAACCTTATGAATAAAATAAGCCCCCCTTTGTTCCACTTGGATTAGACTAGGACATTTATTATTATTTTATTTAAAGAAGAGTTAAAAGTGTTAAATTCAACGTGTAATAACTAAAAAAAATTAATATGGGGTTATACATAAGATAAATTCTATAATAAAAATTCATTAGAAAGATACAATGATTTAATACATAATAGTATTTATTTATAATTTTTAGACATTAAATAATTAAATTTATTTATGAAATAATGAGGATGTAGTAATTACCTTATTAATGAAAGATTAAAAAAATTGATATTATAAATAACAAAATAAATGTAATTTTTGACTTTTGATAAATTACACTAATTTTAAAGGTTAAAGTGACATGTTATTTATTATTAAATAAATTTTTTTCGAAGTATTCATATTGTTATGATTTCCACAAAAATGAAATTCAAAATACTTTCATAATTGACATAATTGTGTTTTTAAAAGAAATACTATATTTATAATTGATATAACATTCCTAAAAATCTATGGTTTCGCCAAAAGACATATATAAGCTTATATATATCAATAAGGAACCATAAGAGGTTCTAATGGCTTGTTATAGTAGGTTTATTAACCATAAAATATAAAAATACAAAGATACATGGTAAATTTCAAACTATTTAACTAAGAGTAAAATATAAAAGATAAGGTAAATATGGTGAGTTAAACCTGTCTAAACCCTAGTTTTTAAGACTTTTTCGACCCATACCCAAATTATCCTCTAAATAATTTATTTTTGAGACATTATAAACAGAATATGATTTTATTATAAAATAATATTCCAAGCATTTCCTAAAGTGACCATCATCTCTCCTATACAAGGGTACATCCCTTTTTCGTAATTTCACACATCCAAATCCATCTAGCTTAGCCAAAAACTTCCCTAATATCCTGAAAACATTCCACATTCATCCTAGAGGCCTTAAATTGGTCATAAATCCCACCAATGGATCCCTTTTGATCAAATCAACAAGAAGAACACAAAGAAGAGGTAAATATTTCATCACCTCTTTCAAGTTATTTTCTTCTTCCACTTCCGCTTTCTTTGTTGTTTCAAATATAAAATAATATATCCAGTATCTTATATATACTGAGATTTTATTATAAATATGGTACAACCATATTCATTATTCCATCCATCATATAATTGATAAAGTCTTCGTATGTGCGTAAATACAGATTACCGTCTCCACGAACGCGGCGAGATTTACTCCCCTTCATTATCATTCAAGAATAATTTTCATTTTATGATTCAAAATATTTTATATGAATATAATATAATATTTTATATGAATAAAATAAATCCAATACATAACAAACATGGCTTATGTATCCAAGCATATAAAGGAAAACAAATCAGTTAACAACCGAAACGATGATACTACTGAAATATTATTGACAAAGTAATATTAAAGGGTCGTATATGATATCATATTTATGTATATAGTTCTCGTATAATTCAATAACAATGATTTTATTATAATATAGGAGGGTAAAATACCCTTGACCATGGAAAAGTTCAAGGTAAGGTTTAATTTTACAATCTCTTTATTATCTGATGTTGTTTTTACATAAGTATCTACTAGGACCTCTTTATCATCCAAATATGTGTTGTCATAAAAATTTATTTCAAATAAAAATTCAATTTACTATAAAATGGATTAATGTCATTTATACCCCTATTTTACCTAATATTTTTTGAATGGAATCATTCATTCATTTTCCAAACAAGGTTCTTTTTGACATTTTCATCAAAATTAATTTAAGAATGTCTTTTTTTTAATTTATACGGAGGGTGCGGCTATTTTATGCCATTTTAACATCGTCGAAGCTTCCAATGAATTATTACAAGAATATTTTCAAAATAAATGTTTTCTTTTATATTTACCAGACTTGTAAATTATTTCAAAATAGAAAGATATATTTCTCTCAATTTTTTTTTGATTTCATCTATGTCAACATTCTTTGATTGATTTTAAACCTATTTGAAGATGATTTATTCCGATACAAATCTTCTGTATTGTATTGGTGGTTTTGTGATATATTTGACTATGGATGTGTTATTTTAATACCATTAATGGTTTATAGATAAATTATTGACATTTCTTATGATATTTTTTGTACGAATGTTTATGTTATGTTTAATCCTTTTAATATGAGGAATGCATTGGACTTAGTAAGTGACAGGTGGAGCCCGGTATAGCTCCTTGATGCATTGATATATCTAATGAGAATAACTAGTGTCTTGTCACAAGGCCTTGACAAAATCTTATTTGTATTCTTGGAACAAGGCCTTGAAAATATGGTTATGAGGTCTGGAATTATAAATTCCATCATTATGAATATAGATATTGATATTTCATTTGATTATTTGACTAGTAGAATATCAATGTGAATATATAAATGGAATTATTTGATTTTATATTTTCCATATTATGATTAATTTTATGTTTAAAAGTCTTTTGATTTATTCTTATACATTGAATTAAATTTTTATGCTTATTTATGATGGTTTCTACTATATTGTTATCGTTAATGAGCATCTGAGATCATCCCTATCTAGGTTTTATTTTTTTCTATGATTTGAAGAAGTATTTTATAGTTGACCTGTAGGGATAGACAAAGAGATATAATAGTGTTCAATGGGGACATAATGTTGTTTTTTTATTTCTTGATGAAATGTAAATATTATATATGTATCTAGTAGTTCCAAGGATAAAAAACTGATCGGTCTTTCGGGACATGATTCCATGTATCATGCCAATGTAATTTAATAATGCACTAATTCTTGGTAACCTAGGTCGGGGCATTACATTGACAATGATCATTACTATTGTAGGATTATCAGTTGTAAAATATTAATGTTTCTTTTAATTAAATCGTCAATGGTCATGGTAAATTAAGAATAATGGGATTGAAAGTTGAAAACTAAATTTCACAGACCAAGTATATAAAAAATTTATATAATGAAATAAAATGCACATTCCCCCATTTATTTACATAACCCAAGAACATATATTAATTACACCCTCATCTTTATGATGATATTCTAGGAGGGAAAGATAAAAAAATGAACGTATAAATAAAATAAGGAATAAACTCAGAGAGGGCACAACAGCTTCACTCTAAGATTTTTTCGATAGCTGAATTTCAATGATCCACAAAAACATGAAAAATCTCTATATATCATATCTATAAAGGTTATTCCTGGACGATTTCATGATGTGTAATGTGAGTACACATCATGTAATCCCAATTTTAAGTTTACTCCTTGATTTTTTGATCTGTGTGAATATTATAAAATCTTTTGTCAATTTATATCTTTCACAACATGTAATGGGGACACATGATGTGTAACCATTTAATATTAAGATCCCACAAATCTGGATGTATTTATTCTCTAAAAAATTAAAAAAATTTCACACAGTGTAATGTAGTTGCATGATGTGTAATGGTATTTCATAGAATGTATCAAATTCATAACTTTTCCTGGAAGTGTCCTTCTTCTCTAATGAAGTCAGAACATGTAATTGTGTTGTTCCAGTTTTTCAAACCTTCTTCCTTCTCCAAAATCTGGTGTCACACCCTGGGAGAAGAGAAGTATTGTGAATGATATTTTTGTTCATCATTTATCCTATTTTCAATCAATTTTTTTGAATTCATTAAATCATTATATAAAACATAAAATAATATAAATGTCCCAATAATTGGAATGATTATTTATTTAAATACAAAATACAATTCATTGAACACTATAAAAAATTTGCATGAAATACACATATTATTATTATGAAAAATCATTTATAGGATATCTAAATCATGAAACATTATTTTTAACAGCTTATGTTTGAATTAGTTCATTCTGGATCATTACGAAAATGTAATGATTTTATCTTATACATAGACCTATATCTAGGGTACTTCTTGATGTTTTGTCATCCATTTTTTCAAAATTTAACTAAAAATTTTCATGATTCAAACCATAAGGAACCATATTTTCCATAAATAGATATAAAATATATATAGATGAATTCTATCTATGTCACATAATTTTACCTTCCAGAATCATGTAAGTCCAGTATCATTGGGAAAATGTAAAAATAAACAACTTTTTCATAATATATCTATATTATATCTCACTTATATCTTAATAACTATAACACTTCTTAGACATGTCATACATAAAACTAATAATCATAATGAGGTAAATGAATTATAAGAAAGAGTGAGCTCTAATACTTAATAAGGATTAAGAAGGGAGATATTAATCATATTTTATGTATACTGTGATAATAAGTTTATGATACCATGATATTTATAATTGAAAACTATACACTAAATTTCATATATCAATATCTAGCGTAATGGAATAAAGCTTGTCACTTAACAAGATATGAATAATTATGGAACCGAACAACATAATACTTGAGATTATAACATTGGAATGATGAATGGAATTGTGTAATTCATATAAAAATGATAAATGAATTCCTTTGTAGTCAAGGCTCAATGATAATACAATATCATTCATTTGGGTAACTACCTAAACCATCATAGTAGTCAAGGATCACTCATAAGACTATCATAGTTTGTAATGATCCTTAATAAATAGGGATCACACCCCATAGCAGACCAATTTATCTCATTAGAGAACAATATTTTCCCAATTAATTACATTAATATTATAACACCTTAATATTTGAAAAAAATAATTTTGCAAATTAAATTTGTTTTCTTCAATTTTCTACATTACACACAACGTTGATCTTAGAATACAAAAGAATATTATTTAAATATGACAATTAAAGAATAAATATTGAATTGGTTGGTATAAATATTATTAATGAAATTATGAAAAATATATTAATAACATACTCAACAAATATTAATTTTTTAATTCTAATTAAATAATAACTCAAATTTCAGTAATGTTATTATATGCTTCCTAAATATGTTTTCATCACAAATAAATTTTACAGAGAAAATATTATAATTAATTTACTGTAAATTTAAGTATTTTAATCAAAAAAATAATTTTTGATATCATCATTTAAAAATTATCTAATAGTGAATTTTTGATATTTTTCTTTTAAGAATGATTTTCCTATGAATGGTTAAAATTACTAAATTTTATTAAAACCAAAATTTTTTTAAAAAAATTTATAAATTAACACATTCTTTTAAAATGAATAAAAATACTAGTATTTTTATTTTATTATTAATAATCAAATTAAATTCTTTTTAATCAATTTATTTTTTCAAGTCAGAAAGAAAAACATTTTTATACATAAAAATATTCTTATCCAAAATTTGTTTTCATTATATTTGATGAATTAAAATTAAAAGTAAATTATATAAGTTAAAGTAATAGTGTTTTATTAAATTTAATTTTTTTTTCAGATTCATGAATTTACATTTATCATAGGTTTATATCATTGAAAATCTCATGATGTTAGTAAGTTTTTACTGAATAGAAAAAATAGTGTTTTTTTTGAAATGCGAAATCTTTTATTATATCAATAGGACATAAAGATAAAATAAAAACTTATGAAGAATAGGGTAAAAATAAATTATGATACAATAATACAAATATAATTCACTTTTAATATAATAAAAGTAGAAATTATATTTTATTCATAACAAATATGAAAATCATTTTTTGTGCTGGTGCAGAGCATGCACAATGAAAAAAAAAGTAATATTTGGTATCATAAAGATAATATTTGAGAGATAATAAGTATTTCAAATACTTTGATATAAATTATAAAATATTTCATTTTATTATTATATAAATAAATAAATTCCTCTGTTATATTACATGTGTTTTTCCAAATTCTTTGGCAATGCTTCCAAAAGGCCAAAAATGTCAAAATATCATACTAAATAATTTTTAATGACATATATGTGTGTTAAAATACATATTTAATAAATATAAATGGATATTTTTTGAGTAATAATCCTATTTCCATTATGATATTTTATTTATAAATTTTTATCTGTTAAATAAATTCTTTAAATTCTAATACAACGGCAAGAAAAATATTATTAAAATTGTGAAAAATAATTATATTAAATTATGAATATTAACAGTATTAAAAAATTTTCTAATTAATGTGATAATCAAATTTTCCTGATTAACATGTATTTCTATTATTTTATTAAAATATTTCATTAAAATTTACCTTTTTTGTGATGTTATTAAAGTAAATGTAATTAATTGTTATTAAAATTATCATTAAATATATTTTAACAATAAATTATATTTTCAAAAATTATGAAAAATTCAAAAAAAATTATATATTTAGAAAATATAATAGGATACAGATTATAATTTCAATAATGTTCCATTTATTTTCCATTTTCCTCTAAATGTACCTATATTAACACTTAATTAATAAAAAACATATTAGCACAATAAGTGTGAAAAAGGATTACGAAGGGTAAAACCAACTGGTATGAGTTAAAAAAATAGTAAAAGACTTTTGAAATTTTCATAGAGTTTGTTTGATTCTAACTTCAATACATTTGGTTCTAAATTGTTTTATTTAATGTACAGTTTTCCATGGATATGTATAATATATTATTTAAAATAAATAATTTTATAATATGCCACTCTCTTTGTTTTTAATATATTTTATGTTCTCACAGACAGAAAAAAACTAATTACGAATCAATATTTATATTATGTTTTTACATAATGAAATTATAATAGTTATTTTAATTTATTTCCTTTTTATGTATTATTTAATTACCATAAATGCATATACAACGATGACTCAATGTGCCTCAATAAATGAAAAATAATAATAAATAACATTAAAAATATTAAAATAAATATAATTATATTGAGATAATGAGCTATATAAATATAAAATTTTTATATAACATATTGTTTTTCTAAAGAATTATATTGGAATTTAATATATTCCCTTTTCCATTTAATTCAAAATATGTTAGTTGAGTCTAAATTTTCAATAATGATATTTTATGGAAATAATATATTTTTAAAATATACTAAAGTATTAAAAAGTATTTAAATATGTTAAATGGGATAATATATGGTCTAAAATTTTATCCATTTTAACTTTCTAGTCTGTTTGAGACAATTTATTTGAGAATTAATTTGTTATAAATTAGTTTTTAAGAATATCTAAAAGTGCCCCTCAACTCAATTACTAATGGGAACCTCTTACCTCACATATTTACACCAACATGAACCTTAAATCTCATAAAAAATCTATATATTTATCTTATAAACTTCACTATTCACATTATAGACGTTATCTTCTTCAAAAATACAACCCTTTTACCTTTTAGATTAAATCCAAAGGGATTATTTTAATTAAGAGGTAGTCACCTGAACTGATCACTTTCATTTATACTATACTTTTCCTCGTCTAATTCGACGGAATTAATCATTAAATAATAAATATAGTATCCATAATATGTTGAAATTTCATTATGATTATTAAAACACCATTATAGCCCCTATTTACCATCAAACCATAAGTGAAGGTAGCCCTCGTGTGCATGTATGACTTATTGACTCTGCGTAATGACACACATATGTTTTCATCACCATATTTTAATAATGGTTATTATGATTGTTTGAATATTTATATATGATATTTATTAAAAAAATTATTCTAATAATATGCTAATATCAGGTCTTATTTCTAACCATCTGATCATTGTGGAAATGATAACTTCACTCATTTGTACAAGTGTACTTTGACATCCACACAGTGACGTGATTCATTTATTATTTCTATTTCATGTGGATTTTAATGGGTGGTGAATTATAATAATATATATGATATATATAATATAATAATGATCTTTCATATTTTAATTAATATTTAAATTTAATTCATTTCAACCTTTCAAAAAAAATGAAAACAACGTGCATGCGTACATATGACCAATTGTCTCCTAATACGTGTAATTCATTTTTCTGTGTTTAAATTTTAGGGTGACAATAAATGTGTATATAATAAATATATATGATATTTATATCATTATTTATATAATGGAGGTGTTTTATCGATGAAAAATTTAAATGTAATGGAACTGATGAACAAAAACAATATTGATAAAAAAACAGTTAACACCCAAAAATATTAATTTAAATACGGAATTATTGATAAAATGGTTTATATAAATGTTTTAAAGGGATATTATATGATATGATAAGTCTTTAAATGAACCTTGTTTAGAATTATAACAAATTTAAATTTTTTATATAGGATGTTAGAGTGCTTTCAAGGAAAGGAAAACTTGACGTAAGGGAATTTCATCTGAAATTTTCTTCTTTGGGACATCTGTAAGGTTATACAAACATGTTATATTTTAATGTGTATATAAAAAAATTGAAAACTTATATCAATAATTTATTTATTATAATTATATTTTTCAATTCAAATAAATTTGTTCTTTCATGGGGCTTATGACTCAAATGTTTCAAAGAGGGTAAGGGGTTTTCATTTGACATTTATTTCCATGGGACACATGCCATATACACCACTTGATTCATTTATGTGGTGTATATATTACTCATGAATGAACATTATAATAAACATTATGAATGTTATGTGTATTTACATATATATATATATATATGTATAGTTATTTCATTCATGGGTTTTGTGATTCAGAATTTACCAACACTATAAGGGTTTTATGTCCTAATCACATTACTTATCGAGTACAATTATATGTATTTCTCTTATGAGGGAATATTATGGTATTACACTATAGAAAACTTATCAGTTTTTATCATATATTTACTTATATAAAATAAATATTCTCCTTCCATTTTCATCATCTTATTTACAAAGGATATTTTTTAAGTAAAATCGACTTAATTTCTCACTTTGGTCAAAAGAAATTTATTTTATGTCCATATGATATACAAATTATTTTATATAGGTTTTTACGATTAGAGAAATCTTTTTAACTTCATTTTTACCCATTTTTATCTTTTTATAAATATTTCAAAAGGATTATTAATTTTTGTTTTCCAAACATGGTACTTTATGAAAATTATGAAAAAAGAATATGGATGGATTTTTTTAACTTGTAGTGTATGAACATCTTTTCCTGCTATCATGAATAATTTTTACATTGGATATTACTTTAAATTTGTTCAAGGTTCAATTAATTAAATAATAATTTATCATTGTATATTTTTTAATCACGTGATTTAATTATGGAGAGATTATTCTCCTCAAGAATTTTTTTCATTATCATTTATTAGCATTTCAACTCATAAAAGACTAAAAAACCAAATCTATATTATTATTTATTAGGTTTATTATCCAAGAGAACCATTCTTATTCTACCCTTATATTTTTTCCAAATACAAGGTCACATTTTTTATGAAACCTTTATCTATTCCAGGGGTGATACTATGATGAAATGTCCTGAAAACCGTTTCTTTTTAAGGATTTTGATATGATAAATGGTTTATGATCTTGTAAAACACATATGTATAATTTTCATTATATGACTTGTGTGACCAATATATTCATCAAATTAATTAGGTAAATAATCATATTTCATGACATAAATAAAATGACAATGGGGAGTGATCCTAGTTTAGTGAGGGACATTGTCCACTAAGATACTCTAGAGAGTGAACCATGAAAACTAAAATTGTGTTTGGATTGGGACCATTCTACTATGACATCCTTCGAAATTATCCTTTACTATAATGAAAATGAATTTATATGCTGATTTTTATACCAAAAACATATTCCTTAGGAAAATATTAGGCTCTCATGAATCCTATTCTTAACCTAGTTTAGGAATCATATCGTATTAACTACCATGGTTTGTGCCCTGGATCTAGGGTATGATGTAATATAAACATGGTATGATTTTAAAATTTTATACAAATAATATAATTCCCTAATTTTTATGTTTTCCTATATTGATAAATTATATATCCATACCAACTAGTTTAATTAACACAAGAGGGTGGGGTGAAATAGTGTATAGAATATTAAATCTACTGCCTCTTTTGATCTTGTTTATTCTTTAAAAAACACTATTTTATCCAATTCCCATAGAAATGTATAATAATAATTTCATGAATATATGATACACATAAATTTTACTTATTTCATCAATAGTGGGACATGTCCAAGGAACATAAAGGGAAAATTTTTCTATGTACCAAATACACTAAATCTCACTAATGTTATAATGTTTATAGAGGAGTCACCATCCATACAGGCTTACAACCAATAACAATTTGAAATCTCACCACTCTCTCAAGGTATACGAGATCACTTATCCTAAAAAATGTGTTTTCTTCTGATCACATAAATCAATACATTTTACACCTTATTGGGTACATAATTAATTTTCACCTTCATTACCTTGATAAATACCAAATTAAAATATATATACTTGGAAATACCATATATTATTTATTATATATATTTTCCTAAAAAATATTTTTACTATATTCGATAAAAATCAAAATTATTCAAAAAATATATTATTTATAAAATCCCACAACTATCGTGATGCTCACCACATTCAATATTCAATAAAAATATACAATTCTCACTAATTTCACGAAGCATAGATATCCTTTTCACTTCTGAATTCATTTATGAAGTTCAAAAATTACATGAAGTATAAATTCACTTCCTAAACCCCCTTTATCTGTGAATCATATGATCTTATGATAAAAATTTGGGAAACAAAAAAAATTCACAAACAACCTTTGTGAATTCAGAGCCTTTGGATTTTCTTTAAGTATTCCCCTCCGAAATATGGGGGGGGGGGGTAGACGCCTATTTATTAGTGTTTACTCCATTTCACAAATCATTCAATTTTTACACCACCATTTCTGGAAGCTATCCATTTTTTTCTTGATGATTCTTCCCTTCATGAATAATTAATTGAGATATATATTTTTTTAAGTTTCTCATCATAATACAACTTACCATATTTCCATTGTTAACAGTCCTCTTTTGTGAAACTCCTCACAATCGCAATACATTGATATTTAATGAATAACATGATATTTTGGATTTTTCTAAACATTAAAATTTCCATTACTTTTCCTTATTTTTATGATGAATTCCTAGAAATCCATTTTCAATGAATCTTGATTCATCTTCCAATTTTTTAGCCCCAATTATTTGGAAATCATTATGTCATGATGCCACCTTCCACACCCAAATTTCCCTCACCACTTCCAAATAAAAAATTCCTTTATAGTGGATATTTTTAATGTTCCATTTTATAAATCACACAAAAAATCCACAACTAACCCTATCAAACTACCCACCGGGGTAGATCACTACCCACCAGGGTGGCTCACTATCGTCCCCCTTTAAAAAAACCTTTGGATAATGTGTGTTATAGATAAGGATTATGTCCCATACTCAACACCCATCTAGTATATTATATGAGAAATGGAAACATGCGTCACAACATGAAATCCATATGTTATTCCATGGATCCCCTACAACCAGCAACCACGACCCATAGGGTATGCACTATCGTTCATTAGCGACTCCAACAATCTCCCCCACTATTGTTTCATTATGGATAAAAGTATTACTATATAATCTAAGGCCAATTTTAGGATCTATATTTTGTTTGTAGGAACCTCATTCATAATATTATCCTCTATGGTTCACAACCTCAGGAGTATTTACTTTGTAAGTATCAGAACCCACTAGGGCAGGTCACAACCATCCTTTAATAAACATTCCTTTGGATGGGGAGGGAGGTGGCTATAGGATATATAACAAGACCCATAGTCCTCTAGTTTCCAATGTGGTTCATCGATATTGGATTCATTGTGAGACTCCCATAAGCCATGTCGTGAGACCCCTACAGCTAGCAACTATGACACATGGGAATACATAGTCTTTCATTTGGGACACCAATATATATCTCCATTATTTACCCATATAAGGCATTTGAGAACAAATATTATTTTGTTTCTATTTCCCTAGGGTATGAATAATTATATTAAGAATTATGTGTCTAAGAATGGAGATACATATGAAGAAATAAGGGTGAGATATTGTGGGTCATTTATGAAATGGTTGTTCATGTGTCAATGTTTATAAATATACTATACATAATTGATTTAGGGATTGGATCAGATTTTATGTAATTGATATTAAATTATTTGGAATTATATTTTTGTATAATTGTTTTGGTTTCCTACAGTTTGTATAACATTAATGTTTTTTGACCATTATGAACTTGGATAAGAAATCATTAGTGAGAATACAATGGATTTGCCTACGTATCAGATAAAATCCTAAAATCATTATAAAGATCATGAATCATGTCACACTCTAACCACATTTTTTTATATAATTTTTTATGTTTGATCATTTGGTTGATTTCCGGGTAGAGTGTCCTACAAATTTCCTTATATTTTTAGGGTTTTGTATTCTTTCTATAATTATTCATGGTTATTGTGAATGATATTGGGAGTAAAATGCATGGTGGAATGTTTGTGACACCCACGATGTCTCTAAATAGTATTTAAATCATTAAAGGATATATGGGTGGGATTCCATAGTGTTTGGGGTGTGATTTATGTGTTTTTAGAAAAACATTTAGGTCAAATGGTTTCATCACTGTTGTCTCAAACTGTGAAACTTAAACTTGTAATGTCGGAGATGTTTTTTAGTTGAATTCGCACAGTTTGCGCACATTTTGAAAACTGTGAAGCAAAACCATACATCAAATTATAGTCTTAAAATATTTTTACCCATAGATCAATTTTTTTGTGATTTCACCTCCCAAATGAAGCCATACCTTTTGGGTATTGTCCAGAAGGGACTCCCCCTTCTTTCTCCATCATTTAGAACTATATTTTCAAGAATTTCTCACAAACTGTTAGTGGTTATTCATCAAATATTTCCCATCCCTCTTCTCCTCTTCCCCCTCTCTCACTTCATTGATCTCTGTTTGATTGGATCTTGTCTGAATGAACCCTATATATTAGGGTTGACGTGTGGGATATTTTTCATTGGGTTCTAGGATGTGTGTTTGGTACAAGGGGATTAGATCTATCCTATCTAAAGGTTTCATTTTGTACACAAACTAGAAAGCTAGGTGTTTCCATCTTTTTACTTTCTAGAACAACCCAGGAACACTTGTATGCCTTCAAATAATTTTTATTAGTTTTGTTAACATCTATTAAACTCATTTATAGGCTATAATGGTGATTTTTTTATAATATAATTTACTATAAATTGTTTTTCCATGGGACTTATATGAAATGCCTAGTTTTATGGAACCTATGGTTAATGTTGAAATTCTATAGTTCTTATAACGTGAAATTTGGGTTTTAAGTAATTTTTTTCCCTAATTATGTAGTTTTGGTATTTTATTACTTTTTATTTAGGTTTGGGTTTTATAATTTTTTAGTATTATGGCTTTATAATTGTATTAAATATCAATGGAATGGGTTTTTAGGTTTTTTGAGGGATTGTTGTGTTCATAAAAGAATATAAGTTATGGGATTGGTTTAAAAGAAATAGGTTACTTTGTAGACATTGTTTTTTGAGTTTTATCATATTTTTGGAGTGTTCTATTGGATGTTTTCACATCCATAGGAGCACTAGGTGCAAGCATGTATTTCTATTTAAATGAATATGTCACTTTAAATTACTTTTTCCGTGAATGTTTCTCCTTTATTTTCACATATACGTTTCCTACATGGTCTCATATTCTTTCAAATATTAAGGTGTTACTCCTTGTTTTTTCTAAAGCATGTATTTAAATGTGTTCCCAATGGTTTGGTCTATTTGGCCTTGAAACATGCTTTGTTGTGACTTTGGAAAGCATAAGGTCCCATTTTTCATTATAAATATAAATAGAGTCTTTATATGACATTTTAGGTAAATTTTCATAGTAATATAGAGATAAAGGACCATTTGAAAATTCAAACATGAAGGTGATGTTTTCATTGATTCCAAGAAAATATTGCAGCATGGAAAATGTGTGTTCCCAATAGGAAACATAAAGTATTTTATGAAATGGTTTAAATGTATATATTTCATAGCAGGTTGGTTGGGACATTGATTATGTATAAAAATTGGATATATAGTATATATATATGTGTATGGGTCACCTCTATATGAGGAATTTAACATTCCAGTTATCATATAATGGGGTGTTTGTTTGGGGTAGGCATCTACGCTGAAGACAACTATGATAATTCATTTATGATTTGGCATCATATTTATATAGTTTTACTAGAAACATGGGTTATTTTACATTCTTTAGATTATTGAGTTATGATTTCTTAATAGCCTTTATTTGGCGTGTTGGTACCCTCTATGATTTTTTGACATTCCAAGAGGGTTGTGCCACTTATGGATCGCGATTAGGGTGTCTAGTTGGTTATTGACTTAGGGGATTCACCATACACTGATTGGTGGTTCCGATCAGAGTACATCCAAGGGTATTCTAGGGATGTTTACAATTTCCCATGGTTATTATTAGAATTAGTTGTGTACTTTCTTCTATAATATTTCCCTACCTCTTTTTATCATAGCCTTAGCCTTTCCTGTTTTAGTATTTCATTGTAAAATGGTAAAATGGTTTTTGAAATAATATGGGGTATGTGTAGTATAGTGATTTTCATAAAAAATATCTTTGTTAAAATATTTAAATCTATTGTTATGGATTTTTTGAGATTAAATGTATTAGTATTATTTGTTGGTTGCCTACTAAGTTTTCTAGATCACACCCTATCTATTCCACTCGATGTCAGTAGAATCGAGCTATTTTTTAGTCATGTATTTTGTTTAGGTTTCCTGGATCAGGTGGTCATTGTTGGAGAAATTTGTGTCTTGTCTTTGGGTGTCACCAAGAGGTCAAATGGTTATCATAGTAGCCTGTTCAATGTTTTTTTTCTCTTAGTTTCAGTTTTATTTTTACTTTTCTAGTAGTATTTGGTACCGGTATCAGTTTTTTTATTTTTATATAATCAGTTATTTGTTTCTACTACTTGTCCAATTTGGTTTATTTCTCCTAGTTTTTTTGAGATGAAATTGTTCCCAATTATGTTATATTTGATGTCCAAAACTTGTTTTCAGCCTCTGGGGATCAGGAATTCCCTTTGAGCCATGCTGTGGGATGGCTCGGGTGACCGGTTTAGGGTCAATTTGGGTTTGTTTGTTAAAGCATTGTATCAAATACGGACCCTGTTCTTTGATGTGTCTGGTGGTTGGAGATTAGGATTTTGGGACTCAGGAGGTTGGTGATGTATGAATGTCATGAAATCTTCCTTGCACTGATACTCAAGTTACCAGGGGTATTCTATGACTTGTGTCTTCTATTTATTTGATTGAGGAATGACAATGAAGTATTGTCGGTGTTACGTCGTCGGTTCACATGAAAGAGTGTTCCATGCGGATTCCAAGTACACGGTTTGAGATCCTCCTAGAAATTGATGCTTATATGTGGAATTGGACATTACAATGTCTCTAGGGAATGAATAAAGACTAGTACCTCTCTCTAGTGGTTTGATGTAAGTTGATATTTGTCTTATTTTTGGTTTTTGTAATTGTGTTTTTTAAAATGAAAATAGTGTTTAAATTAATTTTTTTCCATTAAATTCGTTTGAAATAGGTAAATGTGTTTAAAGAGGAAAGTGTTTTGGATTTAAAAACATGGTATATGTTTGGAATTGATAAATAAGGGAGATTTCGGACCCTTCGAACTCATTGTGTACATTCACATGTGTTAGGGTTTGAATGGAGAGTGAAAAAGCGCACTTCTTCATGGATGATATGAGAGTAATTGTATGGATGAACAAGGGACGTTTAATGAGATTCCTTAGGTAGAAGATTAAAACAAAAATCTTGGACTATTAATTCTAACTTGACACTGAAAAGGGAAATGTTTTTGGAAATCTATTTTCATCTTTCAATGTGGGTTTTGTTTTTTGAAAGATGGATTTTTTCATTTTGAAAGTATCCTTAAAATGAGTTGGTTTAGAAAACTAATGTGAAATGGTAATTTATTTTAAAAAAAAGGTGATTTGGGTTGTGTTAGAATTCATTTGGCTTCCAAGAGAGTTATTTTGGCTCAGGTTTTTCTTCAATTTGAATTTTAGACTAATGTGGGTTTTGGTTTCATGTTTCACAAGCTTTTCAGAAGATACTGCCCAGAAAGGTCCTCATTGAATCCAATGATTCATTCCCATATTTTTATTCTACTCAGATGTTGCCTATCCTTTGAGAGGATTGAGGCCCATTAGAGGCCCCATAGTATCTTAAAGGGGTTGATCATGTCTTTAGGATTTTGGAAACTCTAGAGGCTGTTAGTGTGCATTCTATTTTGGGTCTGTTTGAAGGTCCATCTTTGCATGAATGTGAGTTATTCTCCCTGAAATCATTACAAGTTAGAATGAAATGTGATGTCCTTAAATACGTCTTCATCTGATGGTTCATACACGAAGAGATGAGTACTAAGAAAATGGAAGATCTCATACGTATTCAATAATGTCAATGGATGGTGAAGGCATATCTTGAACATTTAAGGGAATCAGTTTCATTTTCTCTAGAGGTAGCATTGAAAGATCTCATAACACAACTCTCTTCATTGGGGGTCTTCGTCCAGAGATCATGGATCGAGTCCTCCATTATGAAAACAATCTTCTCGAGAATCTAGTAGATGATGCCTTCCTAGTCTAGTTGGTTTCCGAAGTGCATACAGTTTGAAATTTGGAATATCCCATTACCAGTGAAGGTTTCCTATAAAGTGGGAAGAACATTCCAGATGAACCAATTCCTAATGATTCATCCTCATTGGTTCTGGAATCCATTTCCTCATACCATTTGGTGGTGTGAAAATAGTGTGGCTAGTTCAGGCAGTCGAAGCTGTCATGTCTCATACCTCCAAATATATTCCATTGTTTCATCTATATGGGTCATCAAGAATTGTTTTGTAGGAATTTTTTCCTGAATAAAACATTATGATCAAGGGATTGTTGTTCCTGGATACCAGGAAAGATATGCTTCCACCATCAAATCCATATACATATGACTCAGAGTGAAGCTCAGACACAATTAGGAGCATATGGGCATGTGTGAATCCTTGGCTTGGTATTTGTTTCCTGTGTTGGTATGTAGAAATATCAAATTTCATTGTGGTAGTTTTTACTGTTGTTTTTAATTAACCATTTTATTATAAATAATGATGGAATTATTCGATTGTAACCCATCTAGTTGAACTGATCTTAATGTGTAGATATGAATTTCTATTTCTCATTGGAGTGTGTCTTTACTCTGTGTAGTCTGTTCTTAGTTTTATCTATCAGCTATGCTCATTTAGAGATGGTTCTGTTTTCTAGAATTGATGTATTGTTGGTTCGGTTCATGTGGGAGGTTCCTTGTTTTTGTGGCAATAGTTTCAAGCTTTTACATGAATGTCTGGGTTGAGTCCTGGTATAAATTTTAAAATATGGGATGTTTTATGGGAATTCTTGTCCTACTCATGTTTTTTACATGGTTAAGGGAATCCATGATCCTTGAATAGGTTACTATGTGGGGTGGTCTCATTTACGAGCAGAGGTGTTTGGAAGGGTTGGGGCATGGTTTTGAAATCATGCTACCAAGACGTGTGGGGTGCCCCTTCTTTCTAGTATCCCCTTCACGATTGGGCCACAATATAGAAACCTATGCAGAAAAACTATTTGAGCTACCTAGAAATATTATTGATTATAATACCTAGTTCTTAGTTTTCATGTTGGTGTTTTGGGGTTTAAATTTTGTTCGTCTTAGCCATTTATTTGTTGGGGGGAGAACCCCCTCATGGTCACCCCTTATCTTTATGTTATGGATTCTTCTAGATCGGCTGAGTTTGACTTGTGGAGTGAATGGTCACCTATAGGATCATATGTCATCTAATTTTTTAGGCACTAACATGGGTTTTGGTTTTCTTTCATCTAGGTGACTTTTTGCAGGCATAAAGTGCCTGTGGTGGGGAAAATTGTCACACCCCGACCACAGTTTTCATTTTTTTATATTAATATTAATGTTGGATATTTTGGCTGTTGTTTCAGTTGAGTTTCCAAAAAATTCCTTGGGTTTTTATAGTTTCTTTTTCCTTCTAGACTTATTCGTTGTTATAATGAATGATATTGGGAGAATGTTTTATGGTGGAGATTTTTGGAATACAATGGTGTATTTAAACTATGTTTAAATAATTCATTGATTTTTGGGTGTGATTCCCTAGTGTTTGGGATGTAATTTATGTATTTTGGACAATTTTTCATGTCACACGGGTTGAGAAAATTTCTCCCAAATTGTGCATCTTAAAATAACAATGTCGTAGAAGTTTTCCAGAAACATTTGCACGGTTTGCACATGGTTTAGAATTTTTTTCAGCAAAACCATTCATCCCTTTACGGGTTTAATAACTTTTGACCGAGAGATCCATTCTATGTCATTATACCTCCCAAATTAATTCACGCTTGTTGGGTATTGACCAGAACTTCTACATCCTTAATTTTCCATCATTTTACCAACTTTTGGGAGATTTCTCTCTAAAGGTATGTGGTTCCTCATCAATTCTTCAACATTCCTCTTCTCCGCTTCCCCCTATCTCACTTCTCTTCACTCTCTTGGCATTGATATTTTATGAATTAACCTTAGATATTAGGGATGATGTTTGGGACGTGTTCCTCTAAATTAAATGATGTGCATTTGGTCCATAGGGCTTAAATGTCTCATCTCCAAAGGTTTCATTTCATTTTCACATCGATAAGGTAGGTGTTTCCAACTGTGTCCTTTCTGCCATAACCCATGAACACTTGTGTGCTTTAAATGAATTTTTAATTTTTTTTCTCACCACTATTATACTGATGGATATAATATAATGTTGAATTCATGCTGATATACATTACAAAAAAAACTATGTTTTTAATGGGATTAATATGAAATTCCAGTTTTTATGGCACCTAGGGTTATTGTTGAAAATCCATTCCCCTTATAAACTGAAATTGGATGTTTTAAAGAATGTTTGGACCAAATTATGTTTTATTGGTATTTTATTTATTTTATGTTTGGTTTGGTTTGTATAATTTGGTATTATTATGGCTTTATAAGTTTTATAAAATGCCTTAGAAAGGGTTTTAATGGGTTTTAATGGGATTTTTTGTGTTCCTTAATGAATGTATATTTTGTGATTGGATTGAAAAAAGTGGTGATTTTGTAAAAATTGTTATTTTAATCCCCTATTTTGTTTTGCAGTGTACCATTGGATGTAGTGACATCCATGGGTGAACTAGGTGCACACATAGATATTCATTAAAAGTAAGATGCAACTCTAAATGGATTTTCCTGGAATGTTTATCCTTTCTTATTACATCTCCTTTTCTTAAACGGTTTCATCTTCTTCCAAATGGTAAGTTGTTTCTCTGAGGATTTTCTAAAACATGGATTTAAATGTGTTCCCAATGGTTTGGCCCATTTGGCCTTGAAAAATGACTTGGAATTAGTTTAGAAATTATAAGGGCCCATCTAGAATTATAAATATAAAATATATGTTTGAATGATGGTTTTGGTAAATTCATTTAGATATGTCGAGCTAAAGGCCCATTTGGAACTTTCAGAAAAAATTAATGTTTTCATTGATTAATAAAATGTATTGTGGCTTGGAAAATGTGTCTGACTGATTAGCTACATAAAACATATTATGAAATGGTTGGAATGTGTATATTGTGTATAAACCCAGTTGAAACCTAGATGATATGACAAGATTAGATATATTTATATATATGTATATGGGGTAACTCATTAGAAGGGATTTTATTTTATGGATTTTTATACATTGGTTTCTATGTTTGTGGTAGGCAACTACGGTGATGGAAAGTAAGATGAGTCACGCATGTGTCGGCCTCATAATTACAATGTTTTACTACCACCATGGGTTTATGGGAATCCTTTACAACATTGAGTGATGGTTTCCTTATATCCATGATTATAATGGTTGGTATTCTCATGGAGTAATTGGCAGGAAAATAGGGCGGTTCTTCTAGTAAGGATGAGTTAGGGTATTTAGTTGATTATTGACTTAAGAATTTCACTATACATCGACTGGTGGTTCCGAACTGAGTACGTCTATAGGTCTTCTAAGGATGTTTTGGATCTCCAAGGGTTATTATTTTCATTTATTTTTTACATTCTTATGCACTATTTCCATACCTCTTTTGAGGACAACCTTTGCATTCCCAATTTCAGTATTCATTTTAAAGTAGAAAATGGATTTGGAAAGAATGTGTGGCATGTGTAGTGTAGTGAAATGATTAAACATTAATCATTATAAATCAATTTAAAAGTAGTTTTATAGTATTATTTTCAAAGAGGAAATATTTGGATAATTTGGTGGTTTCCTACTTAGCTCTCTAGCTCACACACTACATATACCACTAAGTGTCGGTAGACCATAGATGTTTTGTATACTTTAATTGGGTTTAGGTTTCCGATATCACATTCTAATTATTTGAACAGGTAAATTATTATAGATAGAGGGGACCAAGAGGTCACTGAGTTTTCATGGTAACATGGTCCAGTTTTAGTTTTTCTCTCAGTTTCAGGTTTTTTGGCTTGTTCAGTTTTATTTTTTACCAGGATCGGTTTTTTTGTTTTTATATGACCAGTTATTTGTTTCTTCTTCTTATCCAGTTTGGTTTATCAGTCCTGTATTTTTTGGGATAAAATCATTCCCAATTATGTTTTCTTTGATGACCAACACTATTTTCCAACTAGTGGGGATCGGGAACCCCATTTGGTCCATACTATAGGCCCACTCAAGTGAACGGTTCACGATCAACCCGGGTTGGTTCCTGACAAACAACCTAGGTTAACAATAATGTGTCATATATGAAAATATCACTTTTAATATATCCAATATATGTCTTTTCATGATAATGTTGTTTCACACAAGGATTGTTTTTCTAACACTTTTATTTTGGTTTAATTCAATGGCTAGAAGTAGGAGGAGTCATGTTATTAGTAACAAAAAATGGAGTGATTGTCCAAATGTGCCACCAAATTACACGTTATCTTGATTGAGAAACCTTGTGATTATGAAGAATATTATATCTAATTATATGACTAACAATATTATCATGGGTGATTTTACATTGAAAAAAAGAGAAAAATGGAGTTTCATGAACACCATAGAGGAAAAAATATCCAATTCTAAATGTTGAGAATGTGTGATGAAGTGGTCAGGGAAATGTATCAATGGAATGAGAATAATTTTTATTTGTAGGAATGAAGTGTATATAACACTAAATTTATAAAGAAAAATGTTATGTTTTAGGGGTGAAAATTTTGACCATCATTAGGTACCATTTATATTTTTATGTCTCATGTGTGCTGAATATGGATACTATATGAGCCATTTCCCTATTCCTAGGTTTAACTCAAGGACCAATGAAGGAGCTATGTTTTTTCAATAATTAATGTTAATTTTATAAAGTATTTCTTAATGAGATTAATGAATTATATCAATAATATATATGTTATAAAGATAGATAATCATATAAGGATTGTTCCACAATAGTCTTTTTCCCTCGGGATTTGAAATAATAAGTTAAATGATACTAATGAACATGAAATGTGATCTTATTTAGAAGGGAAATAGATACGATTAACAGTGATGGGTTTGTATTATAGAACCTTAAATTCATTATTGATTTGACGAAAAATTGTTTAAGTTCATATATTCTTGATTATATCTATTTCATTTGTTGATTTATGGAATATAATCACTGCCATTTCAACTTAATTGATGAATAAAGATCATGTTAATTTTTAGAAGAATGTATGTTTTTATGTGATGTTAAATTTAGAGTTATGGAAACAATCCCGAGTTTATAAGATTTATATTGATAACGGGATCAAAGTATAATTCCGCATTATTATTTTTTATATAATGGGATTTTTAGGTGACTAATGATATTTTTGGAAATTTTTTATTTAGTAAAGGTTTATATAACCCTTAGGTTTAATGTGAAATAATTTTTAGAAGAATAATATTATTCATTGGGAATTTATAATGAAATGTATAAGACATCATTTGAGGTAAAAAATCATTAATACTGATATTATAAAGATTATTTGGGATATAAGGATATTTATTTTTGGGAATTATTATAATGTGTGCGAGATAATCAGGTTAAGGAATATATATTTCTGTATATGAATTTATGAGTGACTAATTATGATTGGAGAAAATTGATAAATTAGACATAGAATAATATATGATCAAATCCTTTTTATATTGGGTTTGAAACCCAATAATGAGAATTTTAATGATTTTGAGCATAGTTATTTTTTGAATTATTTAATTTAATCATTGATTATTAACATTTAATTTTTATTGTAGTAGTATTTCATCATGTAAATGTATATTAAGTTGGGGAATTATCTTACCCAATTTATATCATTTTTGTTTTGGTTAATTTATATAGACAATAGGAATAACATGTAATCTTTTGAGGAATAATGTGATCCATATATGTTTATTTTCATTCTTCACGCATGAAAAGAAAATTCATCCTGAATACATATTATTTGGAGACAAATATGAGATTTTGGTGACAATTGATTGAAGGATGAAATTATTCTTGTCAAATAAGTATATTTCCTTATATTATTATTTTGAGATGTAAAATAAATAAGAATATAAAAAAATTGATTTTTTGAAACAAAAATATTAATCATTTAAATTTCCTACTAACAAATAATTATTCTTTTAACCCACCATAGATTTATAGTTTTTTAAAGTTTGGTTTCTACTCTCCATGTTATCTGTCACTCTCAACAGTTCATTGGAAGTTAGTATTTTCTTATATATCTATATTTTTACTTCCCAATAATGTTTTCTTATTTAGAAACTACGTTTTTTGTTATTTAGTATGACTGTGATATTTTCCATTTTATCATATAAAGATCTTGTTTTAATAACCATTTTTACTATGTGAGTTACAAAAATTAATTATCAATTATCAATCCTTTGATTACAAATAACAAGTCTGAATTAAGGGGATTTTATATATATCTATGAATGTAACACCAAAATATTATAGAAAATATATTTTTGTAAATTAACATAAAATGTTCTAATAGCTTGCATTATGCACTGAATTTGGCTTAAACAAACAAAAGAAATATTATTATTTAAATATAACTATTATATCCTACCCATTGAATTAGTTATTGTAAATAGTAATAACAAAATAATCATATGTATATATATATATAATGGACCTACTCCATAAAAATTAATTTCATAATTCTTAAAAAATAACTAATTAATTTTAAGAAAATATTTTTTTTATGAATTAGTAATATGTTTTTTTTTCAAAAATAATTTCTTTGAAGAAAATGTTATTCTTATTTTATAAAAATCGTTAATTTTTATCTAATAAAAGTAATATCATCTTTGATATCATCCTCTAAAAATTATCTTATTGTGAATTTTTACGTTATTTTCTGAAAATCATAATTTTCTTGTGATTCGTTAAAATACAAAATTTTATAAAAAAGTAATATTTTTTAAAAAAATTAAAAATTACCATATTTTTGAAAAATTATACAAAAATAAATTTATTTATATTATATTATTATTAATACAGTTAAACCCATTGGAATTAATTTTATTGTTTAATTTGTTATAATAACACATTTAAACGTAAAAGGCATTTTACTATAATATGTTTTTCATTTGGTTTTATGAATTTATATTAAAAGTATTTTATATCACTTAATGGAAATGTATTTGACTAAAATGAATTTATTTTGGGATATAAAAAGTAAAATTAATATTATTACAATTTCTTTGATATTATTCTAAAGAAGATAAAATTTTATACAATAGTAAAACAACAGTGTTTTATTGAATACAATATCATTTATGATATCCCCCAAAAATAAAAATTAGAGTAAAATTTTTTAAGTTATAAAATTTTTAAATTAATTTATATCAATAAAAATATCATAATAAAATAATTAAAAATAAATTTCATATATAACTCATTCCATAATAAATTTGAAATTAATTTTCAGTGTGGACACAGAGCCAGTGCAACCCTGGAAAAGTTAAATCTAGTATATTAATTATAATATTTGAGATATAATAAGTCATTAATCTAATTGGAAATTAAATATTATGTTTTATAGATTATATTTTTTCATCGAAACTAATTTTTTTTATTTTTATAAAAAATGGCCCTTTACAAATTCTTGTTCAATACTTACGTATGGTTGAAAAAGTTGAAATTTCATATTAAATAAGTTTTGATGAAAATGTTATGAGTTAAATTACATTTTTATGAAATTTTAATGAGTATTTTGAAAATAATAAACTTATTTTCAAAATGGTATTTCCATTATATTGATTATTTATTCAATAAATACCATATATTATTATAAAATCATGACATAGTAATTATTAAATTAATTAAAAATAAAATAAATCATATAAATTATTCTTATGTATTATAATTTGAGATTATTAATATGAGAAAATAATTTAATATATTAATCTGTCATGTTAGGGGTATATTAAAATGTTTATTTCCAAACATTATTTGTATTTTTCATGTTTTTAAAGTCAAATTAATAAATAGTTTTAGAAACTGGTAATAAATATTTTTTAAAGTAATTATAATTTTATTAAGGGATATAAAATTCCTAAAAAAAATATATTTACCAAATTGACTAATATATATTATAATATTAGACCCAATCTATTTGTGGGACATTTTTTTGTTTATAGTAACTATAGTGACCAACAATGATTGAAAAAAAGTACTATCATAGTATATTTAAAAATGTATAATGAAGTATAAAAAATAAAATATAAGGATGGAAACTTAGTAGAACTGTTTTTAATTTTTATTAGGGGAATTTAATTCAACCCTAATCCCATTAGGTTCTATATTTAGGTTTATAAGGGACATATTTCATTGAAAATTGATGATAAATTATTTAAATCATTTAATGTTATGAATTGTCACTCTCTAAATTTTTAATATAACTTATTTGTTCACATAGGGAAAAACAAACTAAGAATTTATATATATAGTTTTTATTGAATAATGAAATTATATTCATGATGTTAGTTTAATTCTAATTTGTAGGTATATTTTAATTACCCTAAATTATTATACAACATTGATTCCATATTTCTTCAATTAATAAAAAATTAAAATAATATATTTTAATAATATAAAAAAGAACTATAATTTGAGTTAGTTAATGTGTTACATGAATTTTATTTGTTAATATAGTATATTAGTGTTTTATTAAATTATTATATTTTAATTTAAACATTGTATGTTTTTCTTTTATGAAAAAGTAATTGAATTATATCTAATTATCCAATAATAATATTTAATGAGATTATTTAAATAAATTACCTAAAAATAATTAAAATATTAAAATAAAAAAAATGATATAATAAATTTTTGAAAATTTAATCACTTTTTCCATTTTGTAACCATTTAGAACCATTTTAACTGATAATGAATTAATTAAAATTTAATATTTTGAGAAATTCAAAAAGTTCTCCTCATCTAAATTATAAAAGGACATCCCCTCCCTATCACAATTTAAAAAAAATTATCCTTATAAATCAACAAATATTCTCTAATTTGACATAAAAAATTATCTATAAGCCTTCTAGAGGCACTATTCTTCCAAAAAGTCCAACCCTAGATCCCTTTAGAAGAAATCTATATGAGTCATTTCAAAGAAAAGGTATGTGACTTAACCGATCAATTTCAGTTCTACTCATTGTTACATACACTAAATATATAACCATTATCATAAAATAAAAAAATATTATCCTAAATATGATAAAAAATATTATTATTATGAAAAACACATTATACACCCTCTTAACCATTAAATAAGAAGCAATGTATCTCTTGTCCATACGTATGACATACCATCTTCATGAAACGATACAATTCCTTTTCAATAATCATATATTAAAGATTGGTATTATGAAGGGTTTAAAATTTATATAATATATTTATATCACAATTATAATCCATTAATTATAATATAATTTCTACCTTCTTACCAACCAATCTTTTGATAAATGATAAAATCACTCATGCATACCTGTGAACTACCACCTCAATTATGTGATGTTATTATTTCTTCATTTATATTTAACATAGATGGAAATGTGAAACAATTTTATGAATATATATGATATATATGAAATAATAAAATATATTTAAATATATATTTAATTTTAATCATTCATTCAATCTGTTCGTCAAATAATGAAAATCGTTTTAATGCGGGTGTACGACCTACCATCTCCCTGAATGATATAATTTTTTTTATTCAAACATTTTATGGATGACTATAATTTTCTACAAATTCAATATATTTTAAATTTAAATAATTATTTACATTCTTGAAGTGATTTTACCCCTATAAATTTACAAGGGTTTAATTTACTAAACTCAAATACTCTTGATAATCAAAATAGAAAACACCCAGAAATAAAAAATTTAATAAGGAATTATAGATTAAAGAGTTATTTTAAATGTAATAATGTGATAATATTTAGAATTATAATTATTAAAATGAATTTTTAATACAATTATAATAAATATAATATCATTATAAATTAGGTTATAATTAATTCAAATTAAGGAAAACTCGAGGTAAGAGAATTTCATCTCGATTTTTTATTGGAATATGATATTTTTGTCACATATCTAATTTAATGAGATGTATATAAAATAAATTTACATGATATATCATCAATTTCATTGTTTTAATGGTATTTGAAATTTCATTTAATATTATTATTTCCTGGGACTTTTGACTCAAAATTTACCAAAGTAGGTAAGGGGTTTTCTTCTCTCTTTCATTTCCATGGTGCACATGTCAAACTCGCCAGTTGTTTCTTTCTTTTTGGAGTATATACTTCCAATGAATTTATTTTAAGATAAATATTTTTAATTATATAATTTTTTTCATATCCATATAATGTTATTTATTTAATGGGGATTATGATTAAAATGTTACCAAATAGTTATTTATTTTATGTAAAAATTTCTATATTTATTGGTATTGATTATGAATATTCCTAAAAGGATGAAATATTATAATCATCCACTAAATAAAAATTATTTCATTTCATATAATATAAAAACATATTTTAAATACAAATTTACCTTACATTTTCATCATTTTTTATCTAAAGAGACTAAAAATATATTTTTACATAAAATTAACATCATTTCACTCTTTAGGGAATTTTTTTCATCCATATACATGTTTTATAAAAAAAATTGATTTTGGGTTTTAATATTATACTAAATATTTTAAAATTATATTTTAACAATGTTTATCTTTTTAAAAATTATTTTGATATGAATCTTCCTGTAATTTTCTAAATGAGGTACATTTTCACTTGTTTAAAAAAATCTATGGAGTGATTTTTTTTATAATTTGAAAAATGATTTCATTTTCCTACCAGAATGAATAATTTTTTATTTAAAGAATAATTTTATAAATTATAAGTTTATTTTTATTGAAAATGTAGTCAATTATAAATTCATTTTTACAAAATTTATTTTATCAAAATTTAATTTTTATTTTCCATAACATTTTTTAATAATATATTATTGGAATTTCTATTAATTAAAGACAAAAACTATTGATTTCACTTTTAATATATTGGGGATATGATCCATGGACACCATATTTATAATTTATCTATATTATTTAGGCATATGTTGACATAATGTTTATTATAACCCCAAGTTCATGTTATCAATATATGATCATTGATATATAACTTTTTTACCCTTGATGTGAATATGAGCTCACTTTTTCATGTGTTTACTTTCCCCCAAGTTATAAAGAATGATATTAAGTATGATGTGTCAAAGGAAGGTTCTACTTTTGAAGAACTAATTAGGATAATATGTGGTTAATTTTAGAATTAGTTTTTTATGTGTATGTGTTTTAAAAGATACTTGACCTAAACAATTTTGGAATTGATCAAATTGGTATGTAATGAATGTTCAACTATTTACGTGTCCTATATATATATGAAATGTTTTGGGGAATATATAGATATAGGTCCCACACATAATAAAATTAAAATAATAATTATGTGTTCAATAATTTCATAAAATATTCCATACATTATAACCGATGAAAAGACTTGGGGTTTATAAACATTTCAAAATATTCAAACCTGTGAAAATTGAATGGCATTTATTAACATCATGAATCATAATAATGAATAATATAGATTAATAAAAAATGATATTATTATTTAATATTTAAAATAAGGATTTTTTTAACATTGATGATTATTGGAAATAATGAATCAAAAGATCATTATAACATTATTGAAAAAAATAAAATTTCTATTTTGAAATAATTTCTTTAAAATATATAAATTTAAAACATATTTCAAAAAATATGTTATTTAAATATAATGATATGAAATTTTAAATTAATATTAAAATAATTTATTGTCCCAGATAGTGATAAATTTAGTACATTCTATTTATGTTAAAAACATATTATGTCAACAATTTTGTCTATAATACCACAATGTACTTCATTTTGGATAAAGTAAGAATATTCCATTAAAACCATATTATAGAAATTTTATCATGGGTATTAATTAATTAAACAAATAATATAAGAATAGTATAAACCTTAATTAAATATTTTTTTTATAATATAATTATATTAAAGGAAAACGTTTTTTTACTGAAGTGTGAAATAATGTTGATTTTCTTTAAAAACAAGTTTCTAGTATCTATAGTACATAAGGTGAAAAAATGGACAAAAAACATTTATTATCCAGAAATAACCATTGGAGAATTTTTTTTTCAAGAGATGTAGAACATAATATTTCATAATCAGAGTCATAGTCACAATCAATCATCATAAACAATAAGATTGTGAAATAAAACTGTTACCTCTATTTCACCTTGCTTTGAAATCAATCTTACAACTTGTAAAATAAATTTATTTTTATTCAAACTATATAATATAGTCATTTAATTAATTATAATTTCATATATTATCCCTTTATAACACCATAGACCATCATTTATCACCAATTTCTTATTAAAATCATCATTTTTTGAATATTAACTATTTTATTTATCACGAGTATTTAAGGTTAGTAGTTCTAATTCTTGTACATTTATATTTTATAAATTATATAAAAACATAAATAACTTTTTGAATTAAAAATATATTTATTTTATGAATTATTATATTTATCTGTAAAATTTATAGATAGAAAAATGAATAACATTGTTTATGCAGATGGTAGGTTGTACTTACACATAAAAGCTAATTCTATTGTTCGAATGAAGAAATGAAAGAAAGTTGAATAAAAATTCACTATTAATTAACTCTTATCTAGTTATATATATAATATTTATTAATTACATCTATCCTAATTACAATCCACGTATAATGGAAATGAAAAATAAATCATATCTCTTCATGGAGGTGGCAGTCAACACATACGTAGGAGCGACATTATCGTTCTACAATGGATTGGAATATATGTTTTTAAATATGATATTATATTTAAATAATTATAAATACTTAATAATTATAATATATAAACATTAAACCCATCGGAACACCCATCCATAGAATATAGATATGTAAAATGAATTATATTTCAATGTTGATATAGTAAGATATATGTACACATGAATGATACATTATGTTATCATTTTACGGTAAAGAGGGTCTATTATGGTTTTTTAATAATAATAAAAATTCAATAGTATTTAGGCTAATATATATTTTAATCATAGATAAATACCAAATATTTTTAGGAGTTAAATAAAAGTATAAAATAAATTGAAAAATTAATGTTATTACCTATTCTCCTAAATGCCTACTTTTGATCTCATATAAAGGGATTTTGGATTAGACTTTTGGGATGAAAAATACCTATATAATGTGGATATAGAAGTTGATGTGTGAAATTGTAATATTTTAGTAGAGCTAAAATGATCAAATTGGTGTGAATAAGTGAGCGAGGTGGTTCCCATTTTAAATCATAGTGAGTGGAAGTTTTCAAATTTAACAAAATATTAAATTATAATAAATAAATTATTTATAATAACACCTCCAAATGGATAGGTATCAAATGAAAAGTAATTATAGGGTGGTTATCCCATAAAATAATATAATTTAGGTATTTATTTCATTATAATCATTATCAATTTGATTAACCTACAGTTAACCAATTCTAATTTTAACTTTAATAAAAACTATTTCAACATTTAGGGGTTGTAATTTATACATATAAGGTAAAAACATCCCCATAAATTGAAATTTTATTATATTTTCCACAATATAATATCAAACTTTTCTTATTTCATGATTTTATTATTTTTATATAATTTAATAAAATATTATTTCGATAAAAAATCATTATTCTCAGTTTTGACACTTTTCAATTAATTTAACTTCAAATATTTAAATTTTTTTAATTATAATATAATCATTTAATATAAAATAATATTTAACATTAATATATAAAATTTTTGTATCATTATAAATTAATAAAATTATATCACACTTTATGTTGTTAAAATAATTTATTTTAATTTTCCATTAATCGAATAAATACAAATTTTGTATTGTGTAAGAATTTATGGTAATTATATAATACCTAAATTTTTCAAATAAATTAACAAAAATAAGGTAATTTAATTATTAAAAAAATTAACATTAATATTCCATGAAGAATATTTTTTTTTCTATGTTAAAACATACATGAAATTTAAAATTAAAACTGTGCAAATTATTATGTTTCTCTGATTTAAATAATATATAAATAATTTTTCTTGAAAAGTGTCCATTCGAAAAATAAATTTTTAGACTAAGCTGATAAGGGTAAAATTTCATTCATCCAATAAAAATCAGAATTAAAAACTTATACCACATATCTTATTTTTAATATAGATTAACTCGATCTACCCTTTAGAGAGGTGATATTTTTTTTCATGTTTACATTTTTTGTTGACCAAAAGTAAAAGTGTACAATTAACCAAATTTGAACCCTGTAAATATTAATATGTAAATAAATTTACATTATTAATTATCAATGAATAAAATGAATTGATTTTAGTGTAAATGAGTACGATTTGATGAAACATGTTTTTTTTGGGAAAATACATTTTATGTATAAAACATGATTTATTATTATCTTATGCATAATTAAAAATATTAGATGAAAGTTAAAAAATTTGTTCAGAAATGTAATATATATTTAAATAAAATTATTCACCAATAGTGATATGTTTATTTTATAAGTATTAAAAAAACATTACACACATAAAATTATTTTTTAGAAAAAAAAGGCATTTATTTTTAAATGATTTTTATTTACAATAAAAATTAATTGATAAGTAATGAATTAATTTTATACAAGAGTACACCTTAAATTTTAAAAATTAATTAATTCATATTTATACATGTAATCCCAATGGCTTGGTGATAGTAATATTTTAATAATATATCATAATTTTTTTAAAATCAATGTCGCTTGTAACACAAGCTATCAATGAAATTATATTTACTTGAAAAAAATACCCCATATAATCTCATTGTCTTACATTTAAATAAATCATTCTCACAGAATGATTGAAAAACTCAACAATATATATTCTTGTAATTAATCATAGATTATGAATTCTCAATATATTATCATCATGTCAAAAAAACATGTTGGTTGATTCTATGAGATGAAAGGATAATGTAATCATATCCGTGATGAGGAGATAATGATGTAAAATTCTCATAGTATTCAAATATATGGCATGTATGTCCTAAATGATTGTACGAAATCATACCATTCCCAGTTTTTTTCATAACCATATATAAATGTTAATATGAAGGAGGGAGAAAAAGATAATGTGAAAATATATAGGAAGGTTAAAATAGCTATTGAGTTTAACATTAATGATGAAAGGGTTATATGTTTCAGAAAAATAATTATGTCCCTTCAAAACTATAATTGAAGATGGAGGTTCTTGATGATGCATATAGCTTATTCATATCGATTCATCTTAGATGGATAAAGATGTATAGATATGTTAAGTAACATTTCTAGTTTGGAAGATCAAATGGGAGATACTAGAGTACATTTCTTTATTCATGATATGTCACTAAGTAATGATGTAATGTAATAAATATAAGGGGATGAATCTGCCATCAACTATATCAAAATTTAAATTGGAAAAAACACCAAGATTTTTTCAACTTCCTTGTTATGAATCCTAAAGTGAACAATTCCCTTTTCATAGTAGTGGATCAATTTAAAATGTCAGGAAACTGGTTTTCTATTTGGGGGGATTTATCAGATGATCAAATTTTCATGTTTTATATAATGTATGTAATGAGGTTGTATGGGGTACCAAATTTAATTTTACCTAATCGATATGAAAGTTTCACATCAATAAAATTTAGGAGTCTTCAATAGTCTTTAGATATAGAGCTGATTTTTAGTGTAATGTGTCACCCTCAAACCGATGGTCATTCTAAATAGACCATCAAGACATTGAAGGAAATTATAAGTTATTGAATAATGTAATTTAATGAAATATAAGATCAGTTTTTTTCTATTCTTTATTAATATAATTTTACAAGCATACATTCAAATGAGGCTATTTGATGCTCAATATTGGAACATATTCAAAACTATGATATGTTGGGTTGAAGATATAGAATGGAAGTGGTATGGACTTAACATTATACAAGAAATGAAAATGAATGTTAGAATAATTAAATTAAATATTAATGTAGAAAAATGATTACAAAAAATATATTCTTATTGATTTTAATTAAATTTGGATTTTTAAGTGTATTATAATGTATTCAAGTGGATATTCTAGTGGAGATATGTTCTGATATTTGGGAATAAGGGAAAACTAATCTGTAGACATATCAATCCCATTGAATTATTAATCTTATTGGGATGTTAGTATATCAATTGGGGCTTCCCCCAAACCCCTCTCACACACATGATTTTTTCCATGTCTTAGTTTTGAGGAAGTTAATAATAAATCCTTCAGATGTACAAAACTAAGAAGCTGTGAAATTAGTACACGATTTATCTTATAAGGAAAATTAATGGAGATATTAAATTATAAGGATAAATTGATTTTGAATAATTTCAATAACATAGTCAACATATTACGATATAATAATAAATATTAGAAAGTTGCATTGGATCCTTTGAATGTAATGTAATAAAAGTACCCATATTTACTTTTACCCAAGTATTACAATTTTGAGGACATTGTTATTTTTAAGGGGGTAGAATGTTACACCCCCTGAATTTTTTATATTTATTTATTTTTTAAGAAATATTTCTAAATATATAATTTCACCTGAAAACCCAGTATAAAATGAAACCATGTACATTTTAAAAATATTTAATATGATCATTATAATAAAAAAATGAATTAGTGGGTATAAATAGAAGTAGTCACATTATAAAATGTATTGGAAAGGAATAAATAAGTAGAAGTATACCTCATGTGGATTATATGTCTTTTCTTTTAAAAGAGGTCATTTCATTATTGTTTTATATTGAATAATCCCAATCAAAACATCCAGTGGTGCAACATGGGAAAAATCATATTTGTGAAAATTTCAGTCTCATGGAAATCACTATGAGATCCATGCTAGCCAAACCACCACTCGTGACTTCCACTATGGAATATATTACCAATATATGTTATTCATAGTTCATGTTAGTATTTATAAGAATATTCTTGGTTGATATGGATATGTAATTATTAATTTAAAAATTTATAATTTTCAATATTAATCATTTGGATTCATTTTATGAATAAAAAATATTTTTATAAAAAAATTTATTTTACATTATGGGTTTTATTTTAATATTATTTTTTATCACTTTTAAAATTCTAATTTTAAAAAATGAACTTAAATTTGATATTATGAAACATACAATTAGCATTGGGTGATTTATTTTTTTATTTTTATCAAATTGGTGATTCAAAGGTAATTACTGAAAAATAGTTTTTACAAACACTAACACAATTATGTCATAATTATTATACAATGAAAACCTAGAAGATTATGAAATCATTTCGAAGATAGAATAAATATTTAATGTGAAAAATAAATGATATAAAATTATTGATTATAATTTTTAAACCTATGTTTTATATTTCAAATCTCAAGTGATATTTTATTCTACTAAAAGAAAACTTATTATTTATTTATGGAATTATGTATTATTAAGGTTATATTAGTTTTTGTATTGGTCTTAAAAGTACATATTCCTCAAACTCATTATAATAAAAAAAATTCCTGAGAATCATCAATATAAATTATTTTGGTGTAAATTCATACTTATTCTTACAAATGATTTTGTTTTCTAAAAACTATTCCTCATGACGATATTTTTTGTTATATTATTATTAATTTTGACAATATAATTATATTTGAAAATATAAAATTGGATTATAATTTCTTATTATAAGTCTTAAATTAGTTAACAATGTCAATTTTATTTTCATTCATAAATTTAAGTTACAATAATAAATATTAGTCACCATGATAACATTTAAGTTGGTTAAAAGGGATAATAAAATGTGATTAGTTCTAAAATATCACAAAAAATTTCTATTATTTGATTTAAATATTGAATTTTTTCATATCATATATTATATTTTTATTTTGGATACCATGGGTCTACTAGACCTTGAAAATATAATTATATTTTTCTAAAGCCAATGTATTTACAATGTTATCACGCCTCTAACCTATATAAGGAACCTTTATCCCCCTCACACCTCCAAAACCCATTAAAATATTTTGATACAAAATATTTCAAAAAATATTAAAAACATATCTAAATGTAATAATTTTTTTTAATTCATAAAAAAGAAATATTAGAAGGCCAATGGTGTGATCAAAAGGAAGATTTTATTTTTTCATCAAATTAGATCAAGATTATTTCGTATTTAAACTCCTTAAAATATATTATAGAAAATATAATATAATGAAATAAGAATCACTTGTATATGGTAATGTTATTATATTGATTTAAAAAATAATATATACCTCTTTTATATCCATAATAAAATGAAAATGTTGGCCATTTGTATGTGTAGACAACCATTTCTATTAGTTAAAAATTTAATTTTTCTTCACTACCTTGCATGGATGGTTATAAAGAAGGATTTAATTATTAAATTTTACATATCTAAAATAATTCCAATTCTTAATGAAAAATAAATATCTATATTAATTCCTTCATATCCTTTAAAAAAGGAAAATTACATCTATGTACCAACAAATTGTTGCCTCCAAGAAGGATGTACTAAATTTTTCATTACAATCTTACCTGGATGGTTCTAAAAATGAATTGAACAAATAAAAATGATATTTTTAACATTATTATGATTTTATAAATATTATTTTATCATTCAATTATAAATATTAACAATTGAAATTAATTGTAAATATAACAACCTAAAACGATCATATGGAGGCTAATTTGAATATTTTTTGAACAATATGTTTAGACGTATACATTGTATAGTAATATATAGATAAATTAAATATTTATATAAATTATGGTGGCCATTGAACTATTTTAAAACCATTTTAAACATGGTAAATATAAAAATGTAGTTTTGGATAATGCACTGAACAACCCTAATTAGCCGAGGATAGAAAAAACTATTGAGAAAATGAATAATTATTATGGTTAATGACCATTAAAAAATTAAATATACCTAAAAAATATTTTATAAATCAATATAATGAAATTAAAATTGTTATTATGGAGGATATACACATACAAAATTTAATCCTGGACTTGAGGTGACGGTTTATCCTCTTAAATTAACTTCATTGATATATGTTTCAAGTCATTATCTTATATTCATTTATATGGTGTTTATACTATCATTTGAAATATTATATCATTAAAATATTTATACATTTGGTTTTCTAAGTTCCTTCTCATGTTATTTCTTTACAATAGGATTAATTATTTTTTAATCTAGAAGCATTTTATTTATAATCATTAATTTAAATGTCTTAAAGTATTTTTAAAAACTCTTTCTCTTTGATTTCAATATTATTTATTTTACTTCAAAAATTTTATTGAATACAATTAAATTATTTTTATGTTCATTTCCTTATAAAATTCAATTTGTTTAAAATTGTTTAAAAGGCAATATATTGAATATTTTATGTATTATTATTATCTTTCTTATAATGGTGTGAGAAGAATATTTTTTAGCATTTAATTCTTTCTCAAACCATTACACCATCATGATCATTCATTATTATCCAGAATAATTTGCATGATAACTTGGTTTAGAAAAATAAGCTAATGTACCTGTTAATTCTTCAGTTTATAAAATTCTACCAATGGAATTGGGTATTTTATATTCATTTTCAAATTAAATATAAAATAAATTATAAAAATTTATATATGTACCAAATTGTAGATTTTTTTTGTTCTTTAGTAGGAGTAATGTATATTGATACCATACAATATATTTCTCTAGATGGTATATAATGATGTTTATTAAAAATTATTATGAATAGAATTTTGTTTCCATAGGTTCATTAATATATGAGGTAATTATAGATGATATTATGTTATTGTGAAATATAAAAGTGTGTTTACCATTATGTGATAGGTGGTTCCCTCAATTTCCACCCAATGCATGGGATAAACATTTTTATGTCATTAGGTAATGATATGGATTGTACATGATTTGTTTTTTTCACAACCAAATGCATATGAATGATTAGGGTTTTCACATCATCATGTGTGGACATGATTGTATTTTTTAACAACTTAATGCATGGAAATGATTGGGTTTTCACACAAAGTATATACTACCAATAATTTTATTGTGTAACATTTCTTAGTTATTCCATGATATAATGTTTTTTCCTTGGTATATTATTATTTTCTCATGTTTTTGGCCCATGGTATATATTATATGCCTTCATTATGGTCCTTTTATAAAAATATGATATTATTACACAATGGTTACCTTTTATGATTCAATGATATTTTTAATCAACTATATCTACCATTCTAATGATATATCACATGATTATGACATAACCCATTATTAATAGTGTATATTTTATTTCTTACTCAGAATTTGATATCAATCTTTATTTTCATTTCAAATTTCTTAGTAAATTATATAAAATACTATGAGTAGAATAATTTTTTAAAAATATATTTTATGGGAGATGATGACATAATAAAGAATAATAATATTTTATAACGATAATATTTAAATATGATAAACCTTTTGTATATGATATTGTTATAATATTTTTGAGATATAATGTTTTATTAATTAGATAAATGCAATGTATATGAGTGTTTATATTTGATAAACTCACTTGATAATATTTGGAAATAATATAACCACAGAGAGAATTTGACTACAAGGAATTAAGCACCATGATTGTATAATGTCGGTCGGTGTAGGAAACTCAAGAGGGTGGTGAATTGAATTCCCATAAAAAATTCCTTCTAAAATACTTATTTAAATTTTCCCCATTTTAAAATACCAAACAACCTAGTTATCAAAAGTAGTAGATTTATAAAAGGTTTTATTATTTAAAATACATATCAATGATTGAATAGTTCTCTATAAAAAAATATAGATTATTATTTTAACTATTGAAATAAATATACTAAACCAAATTCTAATGTAAACACTATCTAAGATTAAAAATCAATGTGAAGTATTGTTTATTCATTTAAATAATACAATGAAAATTTATCTTTTATAGGAACAAGTTATTTAAAGCAAGAGGTTTAGTCTCAACATAATACATTCACCTCTCCGCTTGCTGATGACCTACCATCAAGTAGCTCATATTGAAAAAAATGATCCACACCCTAGATCGGGTTACACAAAAGTATACATAGCCATCTAGGAAATCTAGACCTCTTCTATAGTTTCATGGTAATGTTAATTACATTAGGATATATAAGGACCTCTTCTACTATTATATGTGGGTGTGTACTTTGTAAAAGGATTGGTTTGTGAATATATCAATTTATCCTTCAGTTTGGAATAGGAATTGGTGTGTTTATATAAAACAACAATACACACATAGCTCATAATGTGAAAAACTTACATAATTGGAGAATAAAGAATTAGAAAAGAATCATATAGCTCATTTTTTTGTTTATGTTGTTTGTGACTCCTCATTGTTTTTTTGAAATAAATCATGAGTTTATTTATTGAAATAAAAAATAGATTATCATGAGATATTTCATCTTCTTATTCCATTGAGGTTGTGATGTGGAAGATGATCTCTTCTTATTTCATAGTTTTTTGTTACAAGATGTTCTTCAGTTTGATTTCTCAATTGAATTTATTCATGTATCTATAGTTTTCATTTATTTAATTGTTATTAGGGACACTATTAGCTTGTTATATTTCACAGAATTTCCATTTATATTGATCTGGTCATAGATTTATACACTACAGCCTACCAAGATCTTGTAACTTGTACCTCGTACAACATTATTACATACATTAAATGTTGTCTACAAAAGACAGTCAAAGTCATGAAAAGAAATAATGGTACTATGTTTCATAAATATGACAATAAGAAATAAATTTAATTTTTAAAAACAAAGTAATTGGATACGGTGTATCAACATCGGTAGGTCAAGAATGATGAGTCATGATATGTAGGTCGCTCTATCGGTAGGACAACATGAAAGTATCTCATATATCGATAGGCCATTTTAATTGTAGGTCGGCATGATGGTAGGCAATCCATAGGTAGCTCATTTATAGGGAACATTCTGAATATGAGTGAGTCATTCTACTGGTATCTAATACTGATAGATACTAATTCCATCGGTAACTCGTCTTGAATAATGACTCGTCCTTAAGGAAAATTCATAGTTTTTTTCTTTAGGTTAAACAATGGGGACTAAGTGTCTCAGTAGCTTGATGCGATGATGTATCATATCATTTTATTTTAGTTTTCGAAATTTTCTTTATTCAAGATGACAATGAGACATATCATTGGTAGGTCCAATAATGAGTCTACCCTGATGGTGACTCAGCCATAATGGTGAATTATAGTCAATTGTGACTTTTACTTAGACAAATTTTGGCAACTTTAATTATGTAGTAAACCAAAAATATAATTTGTTAATATTATATGTAAACATAATTAAACATAGATAATCATAATTAAAATTGATCAATATATAAAAACGTGATTTGTGACCATTAAAAATAGAGGAGTCCAACAATCTCCCCCTTTTTGTTGATAAAATATCATGGGATTATCAAGCCATTCATAATTATCAAAGTAACAGTTTTGTTAACATAGAATACATATTATAAGAAATTTAATCATAAGAGAAACTTAATCAATGAAAATAAAATTAAATAAATAATGATTATTATGTTATATTCCCTATAAAATTTCCCCATTTGGGATTATAAAAAATATACAAAATTAATAGAATTGAAATAATAGAATATGGATGAAAGAGATAATGTATTTAATGATCAAGAATATCGAAAATGGAATAAAATTGAAAAAATTTTATCCTTATCAAAGATCAATCCAATCACTTATTCTCCGATGAGGGATCCATAGGTGCCTTTCCCTTATTAGAAGGATAAGGTGGATAAACAATAGGTACAAAAGGGGTTGTAGTATACATATATGGAATGGGTACTCATGAAATTATATGAGGTAAAATATTCTAGGTAGAAGATGTTGAATCTTTTAGTTCCCTATAGATCATCAGTCTTAGATGATTATTATATTTTTCTAGATATATTGGAAATAGTTAGAGGGTTTCATGTAGAGGAGAAAAAGAATTATGTTCACTACATATCAAGATTAGAGATCAAGTTATCTGTAGATTGACCATGAAGGAAAACTCTCAGTCACTAGAGTAATTGGAAATGATTTAGGTGCTTAAATAATAGTACCCTACTTCTATAGGCTGATCTTCAACATATTGATAAATTCCATGATTATCTTCACACAATTCTCCATATCCATTATGAAATCATCCTTATTCATCATAAACATTTGAAGAGCATGAGATAGCTATTTATATTATTTAACATATTCCTTGAAGTCTTGAGTGAAAGGATGAATCCATAAATTCTGAACCAAATATGTAACACCCCAAACTTCCACGATACGTTTCTCTTCAAATAATGTAGTAGCTTGAATTGTATGAAACATGGAGTTTTAACACACAATGACCAATCAAACTAACCATTATGAATAAAAATACACACTTTTTGAAATTTTATAAAATTTATTTGTCAAAATGGACTACATTTTTTTATTTGGAATATCAAAATTATATTATGATGATTTTTTGGTATTTTTCTGAAAACATTCAATTTTTTATAAATAGTGAAAAACACAGCATTACTGTTTAAATATGACTTTTATTTAAATAATTATTTTATTTTATTTTATTTTTTATTTCAAAATAGATAAATAATACCTATATATGTTTAATTTAATTCATTGGAGTTATTTTATAATAAGTTTAGATATATTAAATTTTATTGAACTTTTTTACAGTCTTTTACCCACCTTCTAGGAGCATTGGAAAAATTACATAAAAAATAATTTTAATGCACCTCTTAGTTGAATTTAATAAATTGTAGAAACACAGTTAATATCAATTTGTAAAATTTGGTTCAATATGATGAAAATAATTTTTGTTCAATAGTAGCTTTTGACTTTTATTTACTACAATTAAAAGTAAATAGGGTAATTAAATTTAAAATGATATTATAATTACCATAAAACATGTCCTAATTCAATTTGATAAGTGTAATTTGACCAAAAACTACCTCAGGAATAAAAATGATCCTTTTGGTCCACTTGGATTAGATTATGGCATTTATTATTATTTTATTTAAAGAAGAGTTAAAAATGTTAAATTCCAATATTAATAACTAAACCATTTTTAATAAAGGGTTCCACACAATAAAAAATTTACTAAATATATTAATTAGAAGGATAAAACTATTTCTTACATAATGGTATTTAATATATAATTTTTGGACATTAAATATTTTAATTTATTTATGACAAAAAGATGGTGTAGTAATTATCTTATTAATGAAATATTGAAATAATTGGTATTATAAATATCCAAATAAATGTAAATTGAGACTTCTGATGATTTACACTAAATTTATAGGTTAATATGCATGTAAGGATTGATTAAATAAATTTATTTTAAGTGATACCGTATTTATGGTTTTAAAAAATCAAATACTAAATAGAGTCAAAATTGACATAATTGTGTTTTCAAAACAAATACCTTATTATTAATTGATATAATATTACTAAAATAAAAGGATCAGCCAAAGGACTTAAATAATATTATTTATATTAATAATGAACCACTGAGGGTTCTCTTGGTAGTTTATTGTATATTTATTGACCATATAATATAAAAATAAAAATAGACATGGTAAATGTCAAACTCTCTAACTAAGAGTTAAATATAAAATATAAGATTAATATGGTGACCTAAACCTATAAAAAACCTATTGGTTGAGAGGTTTTCAACCCATACCCACATTATCCTCGAAATAAGTCATTTTGGTGCCATCTGAAACTAAAAATGATTTTATTATTAAATAATATGTCACGATTTTCCTAAAGTGACCCTCAACTCTCTTATAAAAGGGTAATTCCCCTTATCATAATTTCACACCTCCAAATCAATTTGGCTCATCCAACCTCTACCAAATTGTCACGAATCGAATCTGGTCACCCCCAAAACCGGCACCAAACCCAGCCCGTGAGAAGTCCCGAAGGGTGTTCCCAATCACCACGGGCGGGCACAAGTGCCCGGGTAATAGAAAAAAAACATTCGGAATGATTTACCCAAGTTTATAATCAAAAAACAACAAATGAATCCAATAAAACAAATCTAGATTTTTCAATCAAAACCATCTTTTACAAAATTTCAAAACTGAAATACATAAAATAAAACAATTATAGAATACTATAACAACTGAAGAAACCCACAATGGATAGCCCAAGAACCTCTACATGGCGAGAGGCACCGCCCTCAAGCCATATCCACAACACCGTATCATGATGGACCGCTAAAATCCCGAACTGTTGGCACAAAAGTTGTACCCACACCTGCGACAACAAAAATAACCAAGTCTACTTACACCCAAGGGTGTAAGTAGGGTGTGTCCCAATGCCCAGTAGGATACAACCACTAAGAGATTCCATGTGACAAACATTCAAAGACGAAAAGCATGAAAGTTTTCAAAAAATGTAATTTCTAGTTACAATTTTTAAAAGATGAAACTAAAAAAAATCCATTTTCAAGTGCTCTAATTTAAAGAATCAATACATTTAAAATAAATTCAAAAGATACTGAATTTTTACTGCCAAATATACCATTTGCCGACGGTAAGTATAAAGGATCTAAAGAGCACAAGCAATAGGAAATAACACCTAGGCACTGGCCAGCTGTGGGTCCCACGTATATCGTATCTCAGAGAGAGTATCAATGAAAAAAATATTTGTTCTCGTAGAAGAGCTACTAGTAGGGTACATACCTGTAACCTAGTGGTCCCCAATCAACATCATCATAGTTTAGTTAGAGTTTTAAGTGTCAATATTGCTAAGTGAAAATGAGGCCAAACCCCACGGATTCACTAGCAAATTAGTACATGTCCACCCACCTAGATACTTGGGTTTTCCCTTTGTTCCAAACAAGTTCAACAAGCCAAGAAATATAGTTTTCACATGAAAATATCACTTCCACCGCACACATTAACCAAACATCCCCATGTAAATCACAGAAGTCACAAATTCCTCTATTCATTGAAATGCATTTTGAAATAAAACTCACACCAAAATAGATCACATACTTTTTTCATAACTTTCACAATTCAACACATCCTTTATCAATTTTATAAAGTGCCTAAAAATATTCTAAACATCACATAACACCCCACTAATATGTTTCATAAAACCCTTTTTATAAACAATATCCATTTTCACATCACACTCACACAAAAATCCTACATCACTTTCACACCTCTTTCACATTTCACTAAATCCATTAAAAAATTTTATAAATCATTTCCAAGAGGATACACATAACATGACAGACCTATTCACATTTTAAATGGTCCATTTGAATGTATAAACAATCCAAAATAGTTTTCTAATATGGTTTCACCTCTTACATAAATCCTTAAACCATTCAAAACTTTCATAAAACAACTCAAAAGAGTGTACCAAAGGTTTTCACATAAAACCCATTTCAAAACCATATTTCAAGGACAAAATCACACCAATAAAAATTCGGAACATAATTTTTAGCCCAAAAATCATTTATTATACTACCCCCAAGTGTTATAAAAACACCTAAAACCATACCACAAAAGATATATATGAAAATCACATTTTTCAAAATCACGTTCAAGAAGTACAATATGGCTTTACACCTTAAACCAATAACAAAACCCTATTTAAAACATAATGGAACACCAATACCCTACCAAATCATAATTTTCAGCCCAAACTTGATTTATTAAACCAGTTTCAAATGTTTTAATACACACCCAAACAATACCCAAAGGGTTGCACCTGAAAAACAACCAATTCTAAGATAAAATGGAACTATAAAAATAATCATTTTACCAAATTCAATGTAAATGATTTTCACACCACACATAGTATATTAGGAACATGAATAATATGTAATTCAAGCAAACTAACTCATCTAGAAATGATTACACATGGAATCACCTACCGGAAGTGTCAAATCCCTCAAAACTTGGTGCAGAACATCAACCGCACCACCGCTGCACCACAAGGAAGCTAAATCCTGACCTAGACCACAATATTTTACAAATAAAGTCACCAAATAAAACCCTTTATTTGATCCCTAACTACTGGAAATTTAAAACATAATGAAAGAGAGAGGAAACCCTAAGGGAAAAGGAAGAAACCAACAAGGAATCACATACACAAAACAATCCTGTAGAAAATGACCAAAAATCGACCAGAATCTGAATTTTAAAACAGATAAAATTTAATAAATATTCAAACAAGAATGGGAAGGTCATGTAGGAATTGTTTTGGGTGAAAAAGAGTAAGAATTGAGAGAGTTATGATGGAAATAACTTACCTCCTCAAATCTTACCGATTTTAGAAACCCTTAGCATTTAAACACTCAATCGCGATGGGAACGAGCTCCAAATAGGGGGAAAGGAAATGGGAGCGCACCAGTGCTTCATAGAGTCGATAGGGTGGTAGAATCACCGAAAAATTCATTATAATGAATTATATATTAAAATATTAATTTTTTTTAAAACATCAAAATGGGCTTTCGGGTTGGCCCAATTGTCAAATAAATACCCACATCCCCCATGAGTATGGATTTATAAATGCTACAAATTTAAATGTGGTGTTAATATATCAGGGGAAGAAAATTTAGGAGTTGGAATGATTGAAACATATAAAAAAATGAAAAAATTATAAAATAACGAAAATTTATTTTTAAATCTGTAATTGGGCTCACAGTTTGGCCCATTTCATGAAAACTCACCTATTCTTCATAAAACCTTTGGAAACCCCCAAAACAAAGAATGAATAGAAAATAAATTAAAAAATAACATTAAAATTATTTATGTATGTGAAAATTCTCCCCACCTTGAAAACATTCTTCCCTGAAATTCACAGTAAGTTCAAAGCAACACCCAAACCCCACTAAGAAACCAATAGGTACTCTCGTGCCAGGTATCACCCCCAAAGGCCAAAACACCTCCAGTGATCAATTAAGGAAGGAATACTCTCAAAACCAAAACATACACTACTTTCATGAAAGTATCTATCTCATTTATACTTTATCCCAAAATAAATTCTTCAAAAACTATCCGAACAAGACTCAAACAATTCACCCAAATGAACAACAACTTTGACCAAGGTTACAGTTACCTTACAATAACTAAACCATTGGGTTCTCTCCAGTCTCCACGTTTACTCAAGGAAGATTTTGGTCAGTAGATAGCTCTGAATGATACAATCTACACAAATCCTTGTCCACGGATAAATCTAAGTTACTGGTACGGGGGGACACTAATATGCTCCCCACCGTAAGAACCAACCATCTTAACCGACAAGCATGGGCCGACACAGAAAAACCCAAAAATTTCATGATTTTGGAAGTTCAGACGGTTAGTGCACACAGTTTGTGAATCCTTGATCTAAATGTGCTGATCAATCTTCCCACTTGGATTCCAGGCACACATTCACTCTTAATCGTTAAAAACAATGTGCTCCACCTGTCTAGCCAAATTTCCAACCATTCTCCAAAGACTCAATGGAAACCATAGGGGGATGGAATGATATTGGGTGATGACATGGGTATGAGGCCCTCCACCAATTTCCACAAAACATGAACAACAGAAGAAATATTATGATACCAGAGGTTTAAACTCTTCCTATCGTTAATATTTTGGATATTAATTTGTACAAGGGTTTAAATAACCCTGTGATTTCCCTTGACTACAAGCCAGCTTCTCTCCGAGACCTATGGCTGGAACATAAATGATTCAAGCATCTTCGGCCTCGCAGTTAGTCTTTGGAATCCCATTGAATTATAATCCTTCTTTCGGTGCCACTAAAAACTAAATTGTAATCCCAGATAAGTTTTCCAAACATTACACATTCCAAACTCACTTAACCATATACATATATTTCACTAAAACAAGGGCTAAGGAGATGACCACACATCCCACCTTGTTTCTTCAGGTGAGAAACAATAGAAGTAAAGAACACCTACAGTAACATTACTCTAAAATAGATTATTTTGATGTTTTTACAAGGGAGACATTCGCCCAAAATAACAGGGAATCTAAGAGGATTTCACTATTTTCACTTATACGGTCAATCGAGCACATGACATCATAAGGAATCACCGAACATGACCATTGAGACTGATATAAACAATGCATGGACAAGGACCTTATACAATATCCACAAACAACACACAATTCTAGAAAGTGGCCATAATATATTCTTATGACCAGATTTCCCACACTGGTAGTTTATTGTGAAATATTTCTTCAATGAGACTATGAAGGACTCATAGGCCCTCTTAGACACTATCCATACTGACAACCCCTGACAACTTCCACCATCGACGAATCAGGTAGCTTAAGAAACTAAAGTCTCTTTCAAACATCCACGAGTACTCTTCCACAACAAGAGGATCCGAAAAAAAACAAGAATGTAAATGGTGTAGACTCATTATACAAATCTCAAGAAAAGATTCCTTATATTGATCAACTGTAGGATTTACCAACGGTGAAACAATCCGAGTTTCACTTCATTTTTGCACTAACCCTAAATGGGGGCATACCTTATCCAATAGAAGAACCCAAGGACCCAAACAAGATGGTCCATTGGTAAAAAACCATAAACCAGATCCAAACACATGAAGTTAACCAGCATAATGGTGTCCTAAAACATATCTCAGAGGAGACTACTAACCGGTCCTTCTACCCAGCTTACCGACCAAAAATAAACCCAGAACACAGTTCCAATAGGAGGGGTTATTGGACTAAAAAAACATCCCACAATGACAATATTTTCAAAAACCCATTATAAAAACCATCCCAAACTATTCATCAAGACAACATGTTTTCCTTTAAAACCATTTCTTTGAAAACTAACGGTTCAGCGGTAAGAGTATCAACCAATGGTACCCTATGGGCCTCACACATGCATGTTTTTGTGCCACACCAGGCACCCTCCTCATATCCGTCCCAGCACTCATCCAGTCGTGCCATCAACGATCCATCATCCCATATAACCCCATGCATGTGTTCGCTCATGGAAATACCAAAGTATAAAACAAATATTCATTCCACTTTTCAAAACCAAAATGGTAATTCAAAACATCGTTTTTCTCAAAACCGCTAACCATGAGATTTCAAATCCCAATTCAAATATTACTAAAATTTTCAGAAAGACACAACCTTTTATACAAGAACTCACTTTCATGTTATTCACGGAAATTTCATGACATCTGATCCCTTTAAAACACCCTATGATTGTTTAGAAAACTCTATTGAAAACACTTTTTCAAAACCAACTTCAATATAGTTTATGCCTTCAAAAGAGGTGTAATCAAACCATTTTACATTTCAAAATAATTCTGAATATTCCGTTCCAAAATTTCATAAATCATACCATTCCATATTTATTTGAAAATCATTTCACAAAAACATTACAGTTATTAAAAACAAGTCACTTTAAAACCAAAGTACCAAGATTTCAAAACTAAAGAACACAAGAAATTGTGAGAGGAAACTAGTTTCAGTGGGTGACTTGGACATATGGTTGGCGGCCATATTTATATCACATAACTGTCACAGAGAGTGTTATAGGGAATATCCTCACCTACACATGGCTTTCCAAGCCTTTTCAGCTTACTGAGACCATTAACCCAACTCTCTTTGAATTTTCCCTAATCATCTTTAAACCGAGAAAACCAAAGGACTCCGAAAGGTCGTGACTTCCCCCAGATACTTGAATCCTATCATGAGGTGTAGTGATCAGAAACACTACTCATAACTGAAATTTAATGTCTCGAAAATCCTAACTTCATACTATCCCGACTGTTCCCAAAATAACATAACCCAAAGAGAGCGAACCTCCTTTGATACCATTTTGTCACGAACTGAATCTGGTTTCCGCAAAAACTGGCAACAAACCCAGCCCATGACCAGTCCTGAAGGGAATTCCTGATCCCCACGGGCTGGCACAGGTTCTTGGGTAATATAAAATGAACTTGGGGAATGATTTACCCAAGTTTATAAACATAAAACAACGAACGAATCCAATAAAACAAATCTGGATTTTTCAAGCAAAACCATCTTTTACAAAATTTTAGAACTGAATTACATAAATTAAAACAATTATAGAAGACTATAACAACTGAATAAACCCACAATGGATAGCCCAAGAACCTATACATGGAGAGAGGTACCGCCCTCAATCCATATCCACAACATCGTATCATGATGGACCGCTAAAAACCCGAACTGTTGGCACAAAAGCTGTACCCAAACCTGCGACAAAAAAAACCAAGTATACTGACACCCAAGGGTGTGAGTAGCGTGTGAGACAATGCCCATTATTATACCACCACTAAGATATTCAATGTGACAAACATTCAACGATGAAAATCATGCATGTTTTCAAAAACATGTAATTTCTTGTTACAATTTCTAAAAGATGCAACTAAAAAAATCCATTTTGAAGTGGGCTAATTTAAAGAATCAAAAAATTTAAAATAAATTCAAAAGCTACTGAATTTTTACTTCCAAATATACCGTATGACGACGGTAAGTATAAAGGATCTAAAGAGCAGAAGCAATAGGAAATAACCCCTAGGCACTGGATAGCTGTGGGTCCCAGGTATATCGTATATCGGTGAGAGTATCAACAAAAAAAATATTTTTTCTCATGGAAGAGACACTAGTAGGGTACATACCCATAACCTAGTGGTCCCCAATCATCATCATATTAGATTAGTTAGAGTTGTAAGTGTCAATCTTGCTAAGTGAAAATGAGGCCAAACCCCACGGATTCACTAGCATACTAGTACACGTCCACCCACCTAGATACCCGGGATTTCCATTTGTGCTCAAAAAAGTTCAAGAAGCCAAGAAATATAGTTTTCACATGAAAATATCACTTCCACATCACACATTATCCAAAAATCCCCATGTAAATCACACAAGTCACAAATTCCGATTTTCATTGAAATGAATTTTGAAATCACACTCACACCAAAATAGCCCACATACTTTTTCCATAACATTCACAATTCAACACATCCATTAACAATTTTATAATGTCCCTAAAAATATTCTAATCATCACATAACATCCCACTCACATGTTTTATAAAACCCTTTTTACAAAAAAAATCAATTTTTCACATCGCACTCACACAAAAAGTCCACATCAAATTCACACCTCTTTCACATTTCACTAAATCGATTAAACATTTTTATAAATCATTTCCATGATGATATACATAACATGACATACCAATTAACATTTTAAATGGTCCATTTTAAAGTATAAAAAATCCAAAATAGTTTTCCACTATGGTTTCACCTCTTACATAAATCCTTAAACCATTCAAAACATTCATAAAACAATTCTAAAGAGTGTACCAAAGCTTTTCACATAAAAACCATTTCAATACCATATTTCAAGGAAAAATTCACAGCAATAAAAATTCAAAACCGAATTGGATGCCCGAAAAACATTTATTAAACTACCCCCAAGTGTAATACAAACACCTCAAACAATACCACAAAAGATCCATATGAAAAGCACATTTTTCAAAATCACTTTCAAGGAGTACAATATAGTTTTACACCTTAAACCAATAACAAAACCCTCTTTAAGACATAATGACAAACCAATACCCTTCCAAATCAGAATTTTCAGCCCAAACAAGATTTATTAAACCAATTTCATATGTTATAATACACACCCAAACAATACCCAAAGGGTTGCACATGAAAAACACCCAATTCTAAGCTAAAATGGAACTATAAAAATAAATGCTTAACCAAATACAATGTAAACAATTTTCACACCACACCCAACATATTAGTAACATGAATAATTTGTAATTCATGTAAACTAAATCATCTAATAATGATTACACATGGAATCACCTACTGGAAGTGTCAAATCCCTCAAAATGTGGTGCGGAACATCAACCGCACCACCGCCACACAACAAGGAAGCTAAATCCAGACCGAGACCACAATATTTTACAAATAAAGTCACCAAATAAAACCCTATATTATAACCCTAAATTCTTAATATTTTATAACATAATGAAATATAGAGGAAACCCTAAGGGAAAAGGAAGAAACCAAGAAGGATTCACTTACCCAAAACAATCCTGAAGAAAATGACCCAAAATCGACCAGAATCTGAATTTTAAAACCGAAAAAATTTGATGGATATTCGAACAAGAATAAAAAGGTCATGTAAGAATTGGAATGGGGGGAATATAGTAAGAATTGAGAGAGTTATAATGGAAATAACTTACCTCCTCAAATCTGAACGATTTTAGAAACCCTTAGCATTTCAGCACTCAATCTCGATGGAAACGAGTTCAAAATAGGGGGAATGACAATGGGAGCACGCCTCGGCTTCTTAGGGTCGAGAGGGAGGTGGAATAACCAAAAAAATCATTATTATGAATAAGATATTAAATAATTTAAAAAAACAATTTAAAACTGAAAAAATGGGCTTTCGGGTTGGCCCAATTCTCAAATAAAAACCCACACCCCCATGAATATGGATTTATAAATGATCCAAATTTAAATGTGGTGTTAATATATAATGGGAGGAAATTTAGAAGTTGGAATGAGTGAAACAAATTAAAAAATGAAATAATTATAAAAGAAACAAAATTTATTTTTAAATCTGGAATTGGGCTCACGGGTTGGCCCATTTCATGAAAACTCACCTAATCTTCATAAAACCTTTGGAAACCCCCATAACAAAGCATGAATGGAAAATAAATTAAAAAATAACTTTAAAATAAGTTATTTATGTGAAAATTCACCCCACCTGGAAAAATTTCCATCTTGAAAGTCACAGCAAGTTCAATGCAACAACCAAACCCCACTGAGAAACCAATAGGTACTCCCATGCCAGGTTACACCCTCAAAGGCCAAACACATCTAGTGATCAATTAAGGAATGATTACTCTCACAACCAAAACATACTCCACTTTCCGAAAAGGATCTATCACATTCATACTTTATCACAAAATAAAATTTTCAAACACTATCTGAACAAGAATCAAGAAATTCACCCAAACGAACAACAACTTTGAACAAGGTTACAGTTACCTTACATTAACTAAACCATTGGGCACTCTCCAATCCCCACGTTTACTCAAGGAAGATGTTGGTAGCTAGATAACTCTGAACGATACTATATACAACAATCCAAGTCCATGGATAAATATAAGTTACTGGTATGGGGGGTAACTAATATGATCCCCACCATTAGAACAAACCATCTTAACCGACCGGCATGGTTCGACACAGAAAATACAAAAAATATCAAGATTTGGGAAGGTCATGCGGTTAGTCCGCATAGTTTTTGAATTTGTGAACTAAATGTGATGATCAATCTTCTGACATGGATTTCAGTCACACATTCACTCTTAATCATTCAAACACCATGTGCTCAGCCTCTCTAGCCAAATTTCCAACCATTCCTTAAAGACTCAATGGAAACCAAAGGGAGAGGGAATGACATTGGGCAATGAAATGGGTACAAGGACCTCCACCAATTTCCACCAAACGTGAACAACCGAAGAATGATTATGATACTACAGGTTTAAAATCTTCTTATCTTTCATATATAGGATATGAATTTTTACAAGGGTTCAAATAACCATGTGATTTCACTTGAAAACAAGAAAGCTTCTCTCCAAGACCTATGGCTGGAGCTCAAATGATTGAATAATATTCAGCCTCGTAGTTAGTCTTTGGAATCCCACTGAATGATAATTCTTCTTTCGATGCCACAAAAAACAACACCACAATCCTAGATAAGTTTTCCAGACATAACACATTCCAAACTCACTTTACCATATCCCGATATTTCACTAAAACAATGGCTAAGATGTTTCCCACACATCACACCTTGTTTCTTCAGGTGAGAAACAATAGAAGTAATGAACACCTGCACTCACATTCCTCTAAAAGGGATGATTTTGAAGTTTTTACAAGGGAGACATTCGCCCAACATAACATGGAATCTCAGAAGATTTCACTATTTTCACATATACGGTCAATCAAGCACAAGACATCATAAGGCATCACCAAACATGACCATTGCGACTGATATAAACAATACATGGAGAGGGAACTTATACAACATCCCCAAACAACACACAATTCTAGAAAGTGGCCACAATATCTTCTCGTGACCAGATTTCCCACACTAGTAGTTTATTGTGAACTCATTATTCAGAGATACTATGAAGGACTCAGAGGCCCTCTTAGACGTTATTCATACTGACAACCCCAAACAACTTCCACCTTCGAAGAATCAGGTAGCTTAAGAAATTAAGGTATCTTTCAACCATCCACGAGCACTGTTCCACAACAAGAGTATCCAAAAAAAAGAATCTAAATGGTGTAGACTCACTCTACAAATCTCAAGAAAAGATTCCTTACATTGTTCAACTGGAGGATTTTTCAACGATGAAACAATCCGAGTTTCACTTCTGTTGTGCACAAACCCTAAATGGGGGCCTAACTTATCCAAATGGAGAAACCAAGGACCCAACCAAGATGGTCCATTGGTAAAAAACAATAAACCAGAACCAAACACATGAAGGTAACCACCATAAAGGTGTCCCAAAACATATCTCAAAGGAGACTACTAACCGGTCCTTCTACCTAGCTTACTGACCAAACATAAACCCAAAACCCAGTTCAAATAGAAGGAGTTATTGGACTAAAAAAAATCCCACAATAACAACATTTTAAAAAACCCATAATACAAACCATCCCAAACTATTCATCAAGACATCATTTTTTTCTTTAAAACAATTTCTTTGAAAACAAATGGTTCAACTGTAAGAGTATCCACCAATGGTACCCCATGGGCCTCACACATGCATGTTTTTGTGCCACACTGGGCACCCTCCCTATATCCATCAAGACACTCATCCAGTCATTCCATAAACCATCCATCATCCCATATAACCCCATGAATGTGGTCACTCATGGAAATACAAAAGGATAAAACAAAGATTCATTCCACTATTCTAAACCAAAACGGTAATCCAACACATCCTTTTTCTAAAAACCGCTAACCATGAAATTTTAAATCCCAATTCAAATATTAATAAAATTTTCAGAAAGACACATACATTTATAAAAGAACTCACTTTCATGTTATTCACATAAATTTCATAACTTCTCATCCCATTAAAACACCCTATGATTGTTTAAAAAACTCTATTGGAAACAATTTTTCAAAACCAACATCAATACAATTTCAGCCTTCAAAAGAGGTGTAATCACACCATTTTACATTTCAAAATAATTCTGAATATTTAGTCCCAAAATTTCATAAATCATACCATTCCATCTTTATTTGAAAATCATTTCACAAAAACATTACACTTCTTAAAACCAAGTCACATTAAAACCAAAGTTCCATGATTTCAAAACTAAAGAACACAAGACAATGTGAGAGGAAAATAGTTTCAGTGGGTGACTTGAACATATGGTTGGTGGCCATATTAATATTACTTAACTATCACATAGAGTGTTCTAGGGAATATCCTCATCTCCACATGGCTTGCCAATCCTTGTGAGATTACTGAGACCATTAACCCAACACTCTTCTCATTTCCCCTAATCATCATTAAACCAATAAAACCAAAGGACTCTGAAAGGTCGCGAATTCCCCTGGATACTTGAATCCCATCACGAGGTGTGGTGATCAGCCACACTACTCATAACCGAAATTCCATGTCCCAAAAATCCTAACTCCATACTATCCCGACTATTCCCCAAATAACATAACCCAAAGAGAGCGATCCTCCTTTGATACCATTTTGTCACGAACCGAATCTGGTCGCCGCCAAAACCGACACAAAACCCAGCCCGTGAAAAGTCTCAAAGGGAGTTCCCGATCCCCACAGGATGGAAAAAGTGCCCGGGTAATAGAAAATGAACTTTGGGAATGATTTACCCAAGTTTATAAACATAAAACGACGAACGAATCCATTAAAACAAATCTGGATTTTTTAAACAAAACCATCATTTAAAAAACTTTAAAACTGAATTACATAAATAAAAACAATTATAGAAGACTATAACAACTGAAAAAAACCACAATGGATAGCCCAAGAACCTCTACATGGTGAGAAGCACTGCCCTCAAGCCATATCCACAACACCGTATCATGATGGACCGCTAAAAACACGAACTATTGGCACAAAAGTTGTACCCAAATCTGCGACAACAAAAATAACCAAGTCTACTTAAACCCAAGGGTTAAATTAGGGTGTGATCCAATTCCCAGTAGGATACCACCCCTGAGAGATTCCATGTGACAAACATTTAAAGATGAAAAGCATGCAAGTTTTCAAAAACATGTAATTTCTAGTTACAATTTCTAAAAGATGCAACTTTAAAATCCATTTTCATGTGGGATAATTTAAAGAATCAACACTTTTAAAATAAATTCAAAAGCTACTGAATTTTTACTTCCAAATATACCATATTCCGGTGGTATGTATAAAGGATCTAAAGAGAACAATCAATTGGAAATAACCCCTAGGCACTAGCTAGCTGTGGGTCCCAGGTACATCGTATCTCGGTGAGAGTATCAACAAAAAAAAATATATGTTCTCATGCATGATCCACTCTTAGGTACATACCCAAATCCTAGTGGTCCCCAATCATCATCATCACAGTTTAGTTAGAGTTTTAACCATCAATCTTGCAATTTGAAACTGAGGCCAAACCCCACTGATTCACTAGCATACTAGTACACGTCCACCCACATAGATACCCAGGTTTTCCATTGTTCTCAAACAAGTTCAACAAGACAAGAAATATAGTTTTCACATGAAAATATCACTTCCACCTCAAACATTAACCTAACAGCCCCATGTAAATCACAGAAGTCATAAATTCCGCTTGTCATTGAAATGCATTTTGAAATCAAACTCACACCAAAATAGCCCACATACTTTCTGCATAACATTCACACTTCAACACATCATTTAACAATTATATAAAGACCCTAAAAATATTCTAAACATCACATAACAGCACACTCACATGTTTCATAAAACCCTTTTTATAAAAAAAATCCATTTTTTACATTGCACTCACACAAAAAGCCGACATCACATTCACACCTCTTTTACATTTCACTAAATCCATTAAACATTTTTATAAATAATTTCCAATAGGATACAAATAACATGACAGACCTATTCACATTTGAAATGGTCCATTTGAAAGTATAAACAATCCAAAACAATTTTCCAATATGGTTTCACCTCTTACATAAATCCTTAAACCTTTCAAAACATTCATAAAACAATTCTAAAGAGTGTACCGTATCTTTTCACATAAAACCCATTTCAAAACCATATTTCAAGGACAAAATCACAGAAATAAAAATTCAAAACAGAATGGGAAGTCCCAAAAACATTAATTAAACTACCCCCAGGTGTTATACAAACACTTCAAACAATACCACAAAATATCCATATGAAAAGCACATTTTTCAAAATCACTTTCAAGAAGTACAATATGGTTTTACACCTTAATCCAATAACAAAAAGCTCTTTAAAACAAAATGGCACACCAATACCCTTCCAAATCACAATTTTCAGCCCAAAAATGATTTATTAAACCAATTTAATATGTTATAATACACACCCAAACAATACCCAAAGGGTTGCACATGAAAAACACCCAATTCTAAGCTAAAATGGAACTATAAAAATAAATGCTGCACCAAATTCAACTTAAACAATTTTCACACCACACACAGCATATTAGGAACATTAATAATAATTAATTCAAGAAAACTAACTCATCTAGAAATGATTACACATGGAATCACCTACCAGATGTGTCAAATCCCTCAAAACTTGGTGCAGAACATCAATCGCACCACCGCCGCACCACAAGGAAGCTAAATCCAGACCTAGACCACAATATTTTACAAATAAAGTCACCAAATAAAACCCTATATTCGATCCCTAACTTCAAAAATATTTAGAACATAATGAAAGAGAGAGGAAACCCTAAGGGAAAAAGAAGAAACCTTGAAGGAATCACTTACGGGATGGCCCAATTCTCAAATAAAAACCCAGAATGGATAGCCCAAGAACCTCTACATAGCGAGAGGCACCGCCCTCAAGCCATATCCACCACACCGTATTATTATGGACCGCTAAAAACCTGAAATGTTTGTCACAAAAGTTGTACCCAAACCTACGACAAAAAAAGTAACCAAGTCTACTTACACCCAAGGGTGTAAGTGGGGTTTGAGCCAATGCCCAGTAGGATACCACCACTGAGAGATTCCATGTGACAAACATTCAAAGATGAAAATAATGCATGATTTCAAAGACATGTAATTTCTAGTTACAATTTCTAAAATATGCAACAAAAAAAATCCATTTTCATGTTGGATAATTTAAGGAATCAACACTTAAAATAATTTCAAAAGCTACTAAATTTTTACTGCCAAATATACCATATGCCGACGGTAAGTATAATGGATCTAAAGATCCCAAGAAAAAGGAAATAACCCCTAGGCACTAGCTTGTTGTGGGTCCCAGGTATATCGTATCTCGGTGAGAGTATCAACAACAAAAATATCTGTTCTCATGCACGAGCCACTAGAAGGAAACATACCCATAACCTAGTGCTCCCCAATAACCATCATCATAGTTTAGTTAGAGTTGTAAACGTCTATCATGCTAAGTGAAAGTGAGGCCAAACCCCACGAATTCACTAGCATACTAGTACACGTCCACCCACCAAGATACCAGGATTTTCCCTTTGTGCTCAAACAAGTTCAACGAGCCCATAAATATAGTTTTCAGATGAAAATATCACTTCCACCACACACATTAACCAAAAATACCCATGTAAATCACACAAGTCACAAATTCCTCTTTTCATTGAAATTCATTTTGAAATCAAACTCACACCAAAATAGCCCACATACTTTTTGCATAACTCTAACAATTCAACACACCATTTAACAATTTTATAAAGTCCCTAAAAATATTCTAAAAATCACATAACATCCCACTCACATGTTTCATAAAACCCTTTTTATAAACAAAATCCATTTTAACATCGCACTCACACAAAAAGCCCACATCACGTTCACACCTCTTTCACATTTCACTAAATCCATTAAAAATTTTTATAAATCATTTCCAAGAGGATACACATAACATGACAGAACTATTCAAATTTTAAATGGTCCATTTGAAAACATAAACAATCCAAACTAGTTTTCCAATATGGTTTCACCTCTTACATAAATCCTTAAACCATTCAAAACATTCATAAAACAGTTCTAAAGAGTGTTACAAAGCATTTCACATCAAACCGATTTCAAAACCGTATCTCAAGAACTAAATCACAACAATAAAAATTCAAAACAGAATTCGAATCCCCAAAAACATTTATTAATCTACCCCCAAGTGTTATACAAACACCTCAAACAATACCACAAAAGATCCATATGAAAAGCACATTTTTCAAAATCTCTTTCAAGAAGTACAATATGGTTTTACACCGTAAACCAATAACAAAACCCTCTTTAAAACATAATGGCACACCAATACCCTGCAAAATCATAATTTTCAGCCCAAAAAAGATTTTTTAAACCAAATTCACATGTTATAATACACACCCAAACAATACCCAAAGGGTTGCACCTGAAAAACACCCAATTCTAATCTAAAATGGAACTATAAAAATAAATGCTTAACCAAATTCAACTTAAAAAATTTTCACACCACAAAAAACATATTAGGAACATTCATAATATTTAAAGAATGAAAACTAACTCATCTAGAAATGATTACTCATGGAATCACCTACCAGAAGTGTCAAATCCCTCACAACATGGTGCAGAACATCAACTGCACCACCACCGCACCACAAGGAAGCTAAATCCAGACCTAGAACACAATATTTTACAAATAATGTCACCAAATAAAACCCTATATTCAAACCCTAACTTCTGTAAATTGTATAACATAATGAAAGAGAGAGGAAACCCTAAGTGATAAGGATGAAACCAAGAAGGAATCACGTACCCAAAACAATCCTGAATAAAATGACCCAAAATCGACCAGAATATGAATTTTAAAATAGATAAAATTTAATGGATATTTTAACAATAATGATAAGGTCATGTAGGAATTGGAATGTGGGAAAAGAGTAAGAATTGAGAGAGTTATGATGGAAATAACATACCTCCTCAAATCGGCCCGATTTTAGAAACCCTTAGCATTGCAGCACTAAATTGCGATGGAAACGAGCTCCAAATAGGGGGAACGGAAATGGGAGCGTGCTTGGGATTCTTAGGGTCGATGGAGAGATAGAATCACCGAAAAATTCATTATAATTAATAAGATATTAAAAAATTAAAAAAACAATTTAAAACTAGAAAATGGGATTTCGGGTTGGCCCAATTCTCAAATAAAAACCCACATCCCCCATGATTATGGATTTATAAATGCTCCAAATTTAAATGTGGTGTTTATATATCAGGGGAGGATATTTAGGAGTTTGAATTAGTGACAAATATTAAAAAAATGAAAAAATTATAAAAGAAACAATATTTATTCTTAAATATGGAATTGGGCTCATGGTTTGGCCCATTTCATGAAATCTCACATATTCTTCATGAAACCTTTGGAAACCCCCAAAACAGACCATGAATGCAAATGAAATTAAAAAATAACATTAAAATAAGTTATTTATGTGACACAAACTATCATCCATAATTCCCTCACATCAACCAACTGTCCTTACATTGATCATAAATCCATCATAAAGATCCCTTTTTGATCAACTCAAATGGAAACACCCTATTAAGAGATAATAATTTCACCACTCTCTTTCAAGTTCTTTTCTTCTTAGACTTCCTCTTTCTTTGTTGTTTCCATAAAAATATAATAAATAGAGTAACTTATACATAATATTATGTTATTATAAATATGTTACAACTATATTCATTTTTCATTCTATCCTATAAAGGGAAATGTGACCATACGTACGTACGTACGACTTACAGTCTCCACGTCGTGGTGTAGTTTGTTATTCAAACACTTAATTATATGGATGACTATAATAATGAGTATAAATGATGTAAATAATAAATATAACATGGTAATTATTTTGTATATATGATATATCATCCATTTTCATATGATTTCACCAATAATATAATGATATTGTTTCCCGTGCGTACATCCGGATTACCGTCTCCCTGAACGCGTTGAGATTCATTCCCCATCGCAATAATTCAAGAATAATTTTAAATTTATGATTAAAAATAATTTTTATGAACATAATATAATTATGTATATGAATCAAATAAATCCTATCCATAATAAACATGGCATACATAACCAATCATATAAAGGAAAATGAATCAGTTAACACCTGAAACGATGATACTACTAAAATATTATTAACAAATTAATATTAGTGGATCATATATGATATCATATTTATGTATACAGTTCGTGTATAATTTAATAATTATTTTAAACTTTTATACATGATGTTAAAATACCATCGACTAAGGAAAAGTACAAGGTAAGGGTAAATTCCAAAATATCTTCATTATACGAGGTTGTTTATACCTGAGTATCTACATGGACATCTTTATCATCCACATCTGTGTTACATAGAAATATATTTCAATTTTTTTTACTATTTCCTATAATATGTTTTAATGTCATTTAAACCCCTGTTTGACTTTTTATAAAAAATTTATAAAGGAATCATTCTGTAATTTTCCAAACAACGTCCTTTACGACCTTTCCAACAAAATTAAGGAAATAATGTTTTTTATCTTATACAATGGGTGCAGCTATTTTCTTTTATTATAACACCTTAGATGCTTCCCTTACAATATTATAAAAATATTTTCAAAATGAATATATTCTTTAATAATTATATGACTTCTATATGATTTTAAAATAGAAAGATGTATTTATCTCAAAATGATTGGATTTCTTCTATGCCAACATACTTCGATAGATTTTAGACTTGTTTGAAGTTGATTTCTTATGATAAAAATAATCCATATAGTATTGAACGTTTTGAGATATATTTGACTGTGGAAGTGTTATTTTTATAGCATTCATGGTTTATGGATAAAGTATTTACATTTCGTATGCTAGTTTTAATATGAATGTTTATGTTATGTTTAAACCTTTTCTTTTGAGAAATAAATTGGACTTAGTAAGCGACTGGTGGAGCCCGCTATAGCTCCTTGACGCATCAGTAGGTCTCGTGAGAAAAACTAGTGTCTTGGAACAAGGCCCTGATAAAATCTTATATATATGTTTGGCACAATTCCTTGACTATGTGGTTACGAAGTTTGGAATTATTCATTCCATCCTTATGGAATTGGTTATTGATGTTGCATGTGATTATTCGTCTACTTGAATATCCTTTTGAATAAGTAAGTGGAATTATTTGATTTATATTGGATATATTATGCAGCATTTTATGTTTAAACGGAATATGTTTTATTCTTATACATTGCCTTAAATGTTTATACTTATTTATAAAATTTCCTCTATATTTTTATCCTTAATGAGAATCTGAGCTCACCCCTTTTTATGTATTATTTTTCCAAGATGTGAAGAATTATATTATGACTAACCTAAATGGATTGTCTAAGGGATACGAATGTTGTAAATAGAGAGAATTTGTTGTCGTTTATCATTTTATATTGTAATGTAAAACTTATTAATGTATCTCGTACTTCCAAGGCTACAAAACTGATCAGTCTTTCGGGTTTTGATCCCTTGTGATCATGCCAATGTTATGTAATAATGCAACGACTCTGGGTAACTGGGGTCATGGCATTACTGTTCGTATTAGAGGAATTTTAGTATAAACCATTGAAGCTAGGTTTAGAAAAACTCTGATTAGATAACCTTACCCTAAGATAAAAATTGAGGATTTCTATAGAAGAACTTCCTAGAATTTTGGTAATGATGAGATTTTTTGTGTTTTCCAAGAAATACATCCATGTACGGATACGAGCAGGTAGAGGTGGCTCTAGAACAGATATACCTAGGGGTAAAACCCAAAAACTCCGTATTGTTCTAGACTTGAATAGGAACTGGTGCTCGACAATGGGCCTTACTGCACCCTTGGTTACGACACTCCCGATGGATATTTAGAGGATAATTCTTATTTTATCTAAAAACATTTATGATGGATTTAGGAGTATATAAATATAAAAAGAAAACATTTTTATGAATTTGTATTATATCCATAAACTTTACAATTTATGTTATGTTTTTTTAATGTTTGGAATTATGTATTGAGATTCATAAACTAATCTACTGTATTCCATTGATTAGAAATGAATCCTAGTAGAAGGAATAGAAACTCGATCAATACAAATAACCCATGTAGGGATTTCCATCCTACTCAAGATAATTATAGTGGAGCAGGTGACTCCACTGGTGCTGATCAGCGTATTACCATACTAAGGCAACTCACTCAGGTTATGAATAATATTCTTACCCATATAGAGCACCCCAATCCAAAATGTAGAGGATAAATGTTAGACCAATTAATGAGGAAACAACCACAAAAATTCAACTGGAGTACATATCCATTAGTAGTTGAGCAATGGATAAATTCCGTTGTGAAAATATTTCATGCTGTAGAGAGTAGCGAAAGGGAAAATGTTGTCATGGTAGTCTATCACCTCACAAGAGATGCAGATCAATAGTGGTCAGTAACCCAAGACAAAAATAAATTTGAAGAAGTATCGAACATTGAATGGAGGGATATTAAAGAGATTTTCATAGAATAATACATTCCATGTGACCATCGAGCAGATATGGAAAGACAATTTCAGAGTCTGAGGTGAAAGGAGGTTGAGATTGTTGAAAAGTAAGAGGCTATCTTTACAAGGTTTGCAAGGCATGCCTCGAATTATATACATAACCCAAAGAGTAAGATTGATCTATTATTTGATGGGCTAAAACTAGTTCTCTATCTAGAATTAGTCTCATAATCCTTCTAATCGTATGATAATATAGTCTCATGTACTATCAAGATAGAGAAGGAATTCTCTAATTCTTACTTCTTTAAAGTAAAGTAAGAGAAAAATAGATCCACTGAACACACTGGAAATGAAAATAGGGGTAATATGGGAAAATATGAATATCCATTCTATGGTAAATGTGGGAAGAAACACCATAGTAATCACCTGAAGGGAATGAGAGTCTGTTACAAATGTGTTAAAAAAGGCCACCAAGCTCGTGGTTTCTAGGGGAAGAAATAGGCTTTCAATGTTGAATGCTACAATTATAGAGAAAAGGGGAATTATGAAAATGAATGTCCTAAGCGCCAAGAGAACATACCTGAAAAAAGGCCAAGGGAGCAAGGCCAAGCTTATGTGATCAGTACTGCTGATGTTGAAGCTCCGAAAGATGTGGGGGTAGGCTATTTCATGGTTTCCTCAAGTTTATCCACTTCTTTATTTGATTTTGGATCATTGCATTGTTTAATATCTTTCGAGTTTACTAAGAAAATTAGATATTTTCAATTTGACTTAACATTGGAGTTATCAGTAAAAACACCTAACGGAAGTACCATAAGAACAAGGTTTTGTGAATTATTTCTCATTAGGGAATATAAATGTTTTTTATCTGCTGATCTCATCATCATACACATTATTGAATTTGATATAATCCTCAGAATGTATTGGATTTCAGACCGCGATGCAAAAATTTATTGTAAGAAGGAGGTTACAATTTTCGATAATGATACTGTGTAACTTATATTAAGTGCAGAAACATCACCACCTAATTCTTATCTAGATCCACCCCTAGTAGATATACTAAATTCAATTATTTTAGAATAAGATAATGAAATAAATATGGGTGAGGAAATTTTTTTTGAATAGAGTACATACCTATTGTGAAAGAATATGTTAATGTGTTTCAAGATGATTAAGATAGACATCATCCAGAACGAGAAATTGAGTTTCCCATTGATTTAATTCCTAGTTCAAGGCCCATACCGAAGACCCCTTATAGAATGACCATAGTATAATTAGTGGAACTAATGAAACAACTAGAGGAATTGAGTATCAAAGGATTTATTCACCCTAGTGTTACACCATGGGGAGCCCCTGTCCTTTTTGTTAAGAAGAAAGTTAGATATACGAGGTTGTGAATTGACTATAGGGATATCAATGCTATAACAATAAAGAATAAGTATCCCCTACCTCGCACTGATGATTGTTTCGACCAACTTCATGGAGCTCAATATTTTTCAAAGATTGAACTTTGATATGGAAATCATCAGTTGTGTGTTAAGAAGGAAGACGTTTCGAAAAATAATTTTGAACTAGGTACAAACATTATGGGTTTTTAGTAATGCCTTTGGTATTAAATAATACACCCTTTGTCTTCATGTATCTAATGAATAGTGTTTTCATGTAATATATTGATGACTTTGTAGAGGTATTTAGTAATGCTATCTTGGTATACTCCAAAAGATATGAAGATCATGAAAATCACTTGCACACTATGAAGAACCCCAAAAATATTTTTATGTAGTAATATTTTAAAAAAATTTAGGATGAAATTATTTTAAGGAGGGGAGAATGTAACACCCCAAGCTTCCACAGTATGTTTCCATCTGAATTGTGTAGTAGCTTGCATTGTATGCAACATAGAATTTTAACAGACCAAGACCAATCAAACAAGCCTTTATGAATTGTAATACTCAAATTTTGAAATTTTATAAATTTTATTTTTCAAAATGGACTTCATTTTTGGATTCGGAATATCAAAATTAGCTTAGGGTGAAGTTTTAGAATTTTTAAGAAAACATTCAATTTTTGATGAATAGTGGAAACACTACGTTATTGTTTTAAACTGACATTTATATAAATAATTAGTTATTTTATTATAATTTATTTTAGGTCAAAATAGATACATAATACCTATATATGTTCAATGTAATTCATTGGAGTCATTTTATAAAATTTTTAGATATATAAAATTTTATTGAACTTTTTACTGTCTTTTAACAACCAACTATGAGCATTTGAAAAATTGCATAATACATAATTTTACTAATTCTGTGTGTTGAATTTCAAAAATCCATGAGACACGATTAATATTTGTATGTAAAATTTTGATCAAAAAGTTAAAAATAATTTTTAGTGAATAGTAACTTTTGACTTTTATTTACCACAGTTAAAAATAATAGGTTAATTAAAGGTAAAAAATGATATTATAATTACCCTAACACGTGTTATAATTATATTTTATAGGTGTTATTCGACCATAAACAACATTACAAATAAAATAAGATCCTTTTGGTCCACTGGTATTAGATTAGGAAATTTATTATTATTTTATTTAAAGAAGAGATAAAACTGTTAAATTCAAAATTTAATAACATAACCATTTTTAATATTCGGATACACAAAATATAATTTCGACTATAAATATTCACTATAATGATAAAAATATTTCCTATACAATGGTATTTTATTTATATTTTTATGACATTAAATAATTTAATTTATTTATTAAACAATGATGATGAAGTAATTACTTTATTAATGAAATTGGAAAATAATTGATATTATAAATGTCCAAAGAAACGTAAATTGAGAGTTATCATTAATTAAACTAATTTTAGAGGATAATATTTCATTTCAAGAGTGATTAAATAAATTTTATTCGAATTGATAAAGTTTTATGGATTTCAAAAAACCAAATACTAAATAGTGTCATTATTGACATAATTGAGTTTTTTTAAAATACTATATTATTAATTGATATAATATTCATAAAAATATATGGATTGGCCTAAGGACTTATAAAAGGTTACCTATATTAATAATGAACCACATTGGGGTCTCTTAGAAATTTATAGTATGTTTATTAACCATATCATATAAAAATACAAAAAGACATGGTAAATGTCAAACTATTTAAGTAAGAGATAAATTTAAAAGATAAGGTTATTATGGTGAACTAAACCAATCTAAAACCTATTGGTTGAGAGGTTTTAGACACATACCAACTTCATCCTTGAAATAAATCATTTTGGAGACATTATAAACCAAAAATGATTTAATTATAGAATAATATTTCAAACTATTCCTAAAGTGACCCATACCTCTCTTATAAAAGGGTTCATCCCCTTCTCTTAATTTCACACCTCCAAAACCATTTGGCTCGGCCAAAACCTGACCAAATATCCTCCCAACTTCCATAAAATAATCTTAGAGACTTTAAAATGATCTGAAATCCAACCTATGTAGCCCTTTTGATCAACTCAAAAGGAAACACCCGAAGAAGTGGTAATAATTCAACCACCCTCTTTCAAGTTCTTTTCTTCTTCCACATCCTCTTTATTTGTTGTTTCCATACCAAAATGATAACTCTAGAACCTTATACATAATTTGATTTTATTATAAATATGGTACAACCATTTTCAATATTTTATCCATCCTATAAATGAAAAAGTCACCATACGTACGTACGTATAACTTACCGTCTCCACGTTGTGGTGTAGTTTGTTATTCAGACACTTCATTATTTGTATGGGAATAATAATTAGTATAAATGATGTAAATAATATATATAACATGTTATTGATTCTATATACATGATATAACACCCAATTACAGATTATTTCACCATCAATATAATGATATTATCGCTCGTGTGTACATACATATTGACGTCTCCATGAACCCGATGAGATTCATTACCAATCATAATCATTCAGGAATAATTATCATTTTATGATTAAAAATAATGTATATTAACATAATATCATTCTGTATAAGAATAAAATACATCATTTCCAGAACAAACATGTCTTACGTAACCAATCATATAATGGAATACGATTCAGTTAACACCCAAAATGATGATACTAGAGAAATATTGTTATCCAAGGAAAATTAGAGGATCATATATGATATCATATTTAATTATACATTTCTTGTATATTTAAATAATTTTTTTAACTATTATTCAAGAGGATAACAAACCATCGACTTAGGAAATGTAAAAGGTAATATTTAATTCCACAATCTCTTCATTATTCGAGTCTGTTTATATGTGGGTATCTACTGAGACCTCTTTATCATCCACATCCATGTTTCATAAAAATATATTTCAAATAATTTTTTCTATTTGAAAGACTATGGGTTAAATATAATTATACCCATTTTTACATTTTATAAAATGTATATAAATTAATCATTATTTCATTTTCCAGACAAGGTTGTTTACGACCTTTTCGACAAAATTAAGGAAAGAATGTTTTTTTAACTTTTACAGAGGGTGGGGCTATTTTCCACTATTAAAACACCTTCAAAGCTTCCCTTACAATATCATAAGAATATGTAAAAAATAAATGTTTTCTTTTATAATTACATTAATTCTAAATGTTTTCAAAATAAAAATAAATATTTCTCTAAAAAGTTATGATTTCATCTTTGTCAACATCCTTTGATGGATTTTAAACTTGTTTTATGTTGATTTATTATGATACAAAACTTCCCTATTGTATTGAAGTTTTTGAGATATATTTGACTATAGATGTGTTATTTTTATACCATTCATTGTTTAGGGATAATTTATTGACATTTGGTATACTAGTTTTAATACGAATGTTTAGGTTATGTTTAAAAATTTTCATATTAGGAAAGGATTGGACTTAGTATGTGACTGGTGGAGCCCACTATAGATCCTTGATCCATTGGTAGGTAACATGTTACAAACTAGTCATGGAACAAGTATTTGAAAAAATATTATTTTTAGTCTTGGAATAAGGCCTTGACTATGTGGTTATGAGGTCTGGCATTATGCATTCCATCATTATGAATTTAGAAATTGATATTTCTTGTCATTATTCGACTAGTAGAATATCTACATGAATACATAAATGGAATTATTTGATTTATATTGGATATATTATTCAGAAGTTTATGATTAAAAGGATTTTGTTTTAGTCTTATACATTGCCTTATATTTATATTCTTATTTATGAAGGTTTCCACTATATTGTTATCCTTAGTGAGCATCTGAGCTCACCCCTTTCTATTTATTATTTCCAGGATTCAAAGAAGTATATTATGACTAACCTATAGGGATAGTCTAAGGGATATGATTTTGGTCAATGGAGACAATGATGTTTTTCTTGTGCATTTTATAATGTAATGTAAAACATATGAATGTATCTAGTAGTTCCATGGCTACTAAACTGATCAGTCATTCGGTATTTTATCCTTTGGGATCATGACAATGGTATTTAATAATGCACTGACTCTGGGTAAATGGGGACTAGGTGTTACAAAATACTTTTAGTGACTTTCTAGATCATGCTTGGCATAAATCCTTTTGAATTAATAAGCTAATTTATTTGTAATTTCCTCTTGAGGATTGGTATCCCTTTTAATATAGAGCATGAAAATATCAGGTACATGGTCACAATTCTTTTTAATATTGTTGATACTTTCTTGGTCTATGCCACCCATAATTGTATGAACCTATTCTCTAATCACTATGCTAATCATTTACCAATTTGGTGACTGATCAATTTTAGCATATGAGGTTGAGGGTTCATTGACTGCATCTTTCTATAAGTATTTCAATATTTACAAATCAATACATAGAAGAGGAGGAGCCGTCTCTTCCTCTGAAGATGTATTTTCAAGAGATATTGAAATTTTTTTCCAAAGGATGATGGATTCTCCACTAACATACCATTCACAACTATAATGAGTACAACCAAATCATCACTTACCCTCTAATTTTCTAATATAACTTCTTGATATTTTGAAACTAACTGAGGTTGAATCATGGAAACAACATTTTTTTAAAGCATTCCTGCTTTACATTCACTAATACATGTAACATGAGTTGCTTGATATTGGAAAATACATTAAAACACTGAAAAAAATCATTCTTAAACATTTTTAAATCATTATAAGTCACATAGTCTATTGATTTTAGGGCACCATAAGAAGAAGAAATAGGAGCCAGAGTAGGAACTACTACTGGAGTAGGTTAAACTTCTAGAGTTGTTCCAACTAGATCTATTTTTTCTATAATATATCCCTTAGGATAAGCTATATCATTATATAAAATAGGTTAATCTAAATCCGAACTAACATGTCCTGGATTATGTTCTCATTCATCAGATGTCACATCCTAAGAAATTATAGTATCAAATCTTACATTTTTTTTCTCTTTATCCCCCTCAACATATACATCCTCTTTAACAAGGGATTCCCTCTCGACAGGTGCTCTATTACTAACAGAAAAATTTCCACAAACTGGAGTAGTAGGATATTCTTCTTACACATGAACTAAATCATTCATTTGAACATCTAGAGTTCATTCCTCAACCACAACGGTAATAGGATATTCGTTGGATTCCAAAAATAATTCTGGTTCCACGAAAGCTATATTGGTAAGATTCAAAGGTTCAATAAGATCGAGAAAGAGATCAATATGTTCTACAATAATACCTTAGTCATCATCAAAATGGTTAGATCCATTATAAGTTTCACCACTTCCTTATTCTTACTCTCAATTTATATCATCTTCATTTTCTTCACCCAATTCTTCTCCTTCATCTTCATCATCATCCTTTCAATCAACATCATCCTCTTCTTTATTCTCATTGTTACATTCTTCATTTTAACCACTAGACTATGCATCTTCTACAAAACCACTATTACTGACATACTCAATATTTTCAGATTATTTATTATCTTCATTATCATCTTATGGAAGGATGTGTTATTTTTTAGGAATAGTTTTAGTAGGGCTTGTAGGTCCAATGTTCACCCATTCTGGGCATTCTTTAATATCCGGTACACCTTTGTCGTCAATAAGATATCACTCCACTAGATTTTCATCGGATTCTTCTTCTTGAAGATCAGAATACTCTATCGCCTTATCTATTCCTAGCCAAGGATCAAGCATGTAACTTGGCCTTGATGGGTGATAAAAATAATTTAATTCATCATAAATATTATCATTTTCATGAACCCATTGTTTACTATATGGATTTAAATTTATATTTATTCTCTTAAAAATTATCCTTTTAATTCAAATACCATAACTATCAATTAATAATTATTCATCCTTATTCACTAGACCATTGAGTTTAAAAATTATATAAGTAAATATTGGATAAAAATGAATTTGACTTAGATTAGTGTTTCATCAATTCATTCACATACACCATTAAATACCTGAACAAGTAAATCATGTTTCCATTTTTTATTAGATATAGAAAATAAACATCATATTATTTGAGGGAGAAAAATACCATTTTCATATATATAACTGGTTCTAGAAAAGTTTTAACAATAACCTACATTCAATATCATGATCTGATACTATCATTCATCTAGAAACTCTATTCCTAGTAAACTTAGCCAATGCTTCCTAAAAAAATTAAAATATCACTATGTAGGGGTGTAATTACTTGGTAATACTAAAAAATAAAAGTATGAGGTATTTTTAGGAATTCAACCAACTAATTTTCAGAAAAAGAAACTCTTTCAAATTTTATCCAAGACATAATACAAAACACTTCAGATACCTGAAAAAAAAATTGTATAAATATAAAATTCATATAAAAGGTTAGGGTAAAATGGTCTCATGTTATTGGAGAACCACTCCAACCACCCTTTTTATTCACAAAATTTCAATACAAGAGAATTACTTAATAGTAACCATTCAGAATGAACTCTATTTCAGGAGTGACGATTCAGTTTCCTGGTTAGGGATGTACTGGTCTAGGTATAAGATGACTAAAGGACCACGGAACACCCTGCGAGGGTATGGGTGACTCAGGTTGTCAACCTTTTCATTTAAACATATGGATCATGATTCCACATTGGTTGGAACTTGTTAAACCAGTATCTAGAAGAAGTAAAAAAATACAAACAATCACATGAAAATCAATGACATAGAAAATTTACATGGTTCACCACTAAGGGATACATCTAAGAAGTATATGCCAACAGTGTGTCAATCATACCAAAAAACCACTAGTGTACATAATTTGATGATTACAAGAGATTAGCACAATCACTCTATTCCATTTGCACTGCCTTTACAAGGTATTAGGGATATTACACCACATACCTTGGATCACTTCTGCTGAATCCCCATTTCTCAATGCATTAATAGAATCTTCACTTAGTTTTGCGACTTGAAGGTTGCCTCAATGTTTTAGCATCCAATCATGCATCCTAATCTATAAATGGATTCTCTATAGAAGTACCGTAATCACCCAAAATGAAATTTATTTTATTTTAAACAAATTGGGTATACATACAACAGAGGAATTATAAACAAGGATAAATGATTATGTCAAGGTGATTAATTGATACACATTCCATTTAATAAACAACATGAGCATAGTATGGAACAAATCAATGATGATAAAATAATTCCATATATGTAATCAAATTAGAATGAAATTTAACCATGAATATTATACTAGTAAAATAATCACATTGAATATCAACAAAAAATCTCATAATGAGTGAATGCATAATTTCAGTCATTATAAACATACTTTCAAGGCATTATAAAAGACACTATACCAAAATGGGTAAGTCTTTGACCAATACTCAATCTAGATTTACTCATGAGACCTACCGATACATCTATGTGCTATAGAAGGCTCTGTCTATCACATACCAGGTCCATGGAATTCCTCATATAATAGGGATGAAACACATACAATATAGACATTCATATTAAATACTGGCATATGGAATTTAAAAGATAAACCATAAATAGTTAATGGTATCAAAAAAATCCCATATATAGTCAAAATGAATCACAAACCATTCATTAAATTTTTGAAACACATTTCATAAGAGGTAAACCACAATCAAGAACAACATTAAATAAAGTATGTGAAATAGGTGAATATTCTGTAATAAAATCATTGAAAACTTATTAAGGAAATAATCTTATTAAACCCATATGAAAAACACTTTCGTATAAAAATACCATCAAATTTTCTAAAAACAAAATTAAATAAAAATGTCATAAATATACGAGATTGTGATTTTTCATTTATGAAAATATATAATATTTATATTGAATATATAAATTAAATAATAGTTATTTTGGCAGAAAATTCGTTGTTATTGAGTATGTTAAAAAAATGATCATTCGTTTTGTAATTTGTCCAAACGTTCTCTATAAAACATGTAACAATATTAATATTGAAAATAATTGAATGAAAATAAAAATAGTCATTAAATATCCTTTAAAATCCATTTATATCCATATAAATAAATATTAAAATTAATATCAGTGCTATTTATATGGGAAAAAATATATGATAATTAAATCGTTAAACATTCAGGGTATCCCATACCAATTTGACATTTAATTATCATCTCTCAGAAAAGATAATATTTTTTAAAAAATTAAATATTATTATATTAAAAAAATTGATGAAATTATTAGTCAAAGGGCCAGTATATACACCTCATAATATATGATGGTTGTATAACAGTTGACTATTCCACAGTGAAATAATATTGAGGCGAGGAATCTTACATGGAACATTGATTTAGTTGATCATGATTTATATTCATGAATAATGGTTTAAATATTGTTATTAATTCATACTAGAACCATATCCACATTTATGATATCATATAAGATCCTCTTATATCATTTTGATAAAAATATTTTGTTATTTCCATTGTTTTGGGTGTTAACTAATTCATTTTACTATGCATGTTTGGTCATGTATGTCTTTTTTTGAATATGATCTATTTAATACATATCAATAATTATATTATGTTTATATATTTCTTATTAATTAATTATATACAATATTATAATCATTATTTAATAGATAACATGGAAAATAAATCACATCAAACTTTGGAGATGATAGGTCGTACGTACACACGTGTGAAAATATGATTCTCTTAATGGTTATAGGGTAAAGAAGGTTATGGTATATTAATTTTGAAAGATTATATACCATTTATTATTTTTTATTTTTATCCATTATAAATATCCTTATACCCATTCAAATAATTTGGTGATGAAAAACAAATCATACCACAACATGGTGCTGGTAAGGCGTACATTTGCACGTGCGGTGCTTTTGTTTTTTATAGTATAGTTAAAAAGTGAAATATGGTTATCACATAATCATAATAACTCCTCCTAATCTATATGATACTATATTTATTACTTTAGAATATAAATAACACATGAATAGTATTTTTAAGAAGAAATGAAATTTGATGAGGTGGTAAAGACAATTGCCTCATCTTCATCGGACTTTCATTAGATCTCTTCTTATGTGATATAGGGTTGGTCGTTTGGAAGGACGAGAGACTATATAACTAAGATAATGATGTTTTAAGAGACACTAGGTGTGTTTTATTCATCCATAACACTCAATGTTATGTTATTTAGTGAGGGAGGTGGATCTCGTTTATAATTGAGGCAAGGGGAATATATGGAAACCCTCAAAATATTAAATATATATAAATTAATTATAAATTTTAAATGGCTAAAAAGGGAATTATTTATAAGATAATATGAATTTGGGTCTAAATACTCCAATAAAATATTTTTTTACATATTTTGGTCATATTATTACCCTTATATTATTGCTATAACCGTTATTCAATACCTTTATTTCTTACAGTGAAAACATGGTTTTTACTCATTAATAGTTAATATAGTTTTTCCAAAATTCCAAATTAAGAAGAAAGAAGTTTTTGATTAAATATTTATATTTATCTGAAATATTTGGCGGTTTTTTAGTTTTTTATGAATTTTATGTCATTTAATAAAATATTAATTATTTAAAAATATCATTAATGTCGATTTTGTTAATATTTATTACTCAATGTTTTCCAAATATCATAACAACATCATATCTTCTAGCCAAAAATTTCAATAAATATGTAATACTTATAGTTTATCCATGAAATTCGTGGATGAAATTAATTCAATTATATTTATTTAATTTAATATTTTTAATATCATTCATTTGATATTTCCATTATTTAAACAATTATTGCATCATCATTGTGTAAGCCTTTATTGTAATTATTTATTTCCTAAAAATAAAGCATCAGTTAGCATGATAATTACAAAAAAATTATATTACAAATGACTATTTATATTTGATTATATATTAGGAATAAAATCATATAAAAATTATATAGTAGAAAATATATTTATCACGTCAGCCATTTCACGTCAGTTATTTATAACCGACAAGAAAAGCCATATATATTGATTTATCACGTTGGTTATATTATTCCAAATGTAAACAAGGAATTATGTCACACTATCACAGTAGTTATTATATAACTTATGTGATGAATAATTTATCTCTATTTATCAAATTAGTTATTCTATAACCAATGTGATAAAGAAAATCACATTACTCTATCTTGGCAATTTTTCTATACCTGACTTGATAGATCAATTTATCACATCAGTTACTATATAACCAATTTTATTAATGAAATTAAAATTTCATTATCACACTAGTTTCTAAACAATTTATGTAATAAATAATTTAAATATTTTATGAATCCCCATTTTGAGTCATTCTGGGGTTTTTTGATTAGGTGGCGATGACTCAATTATCTCTCGCACGGAAACCCAATTCATTTTGATCTCATGGCCTCCAACCATGTTTTCCTAGAACCATTCATAATTTTTTCATCATTTCATATATTTGAATGACTGATAACAATCATGTAATCCTCAGAAGCCTCTATTTTGGAGATTTTTTTTCACGGATTCCCTAACTCTACGTTTTTTTATTTCATTTACGAAAACAGCGCAATAACATCTTGTTTAATTTCCTCATATTATAACATTTCATCCTTACTTATCAAGTAATTAAGTGTCAAATCCATGTAAGAATTTATGTGGGGAATGATTTTCATTCTAATTACACACTATGTCTTCATTCTATGTCCTTGTTTTCTGTAATTTAATTAACATTTCAGTTTTTATTATATAAATTCGTCATTCATGGAAAAAATAAATTCTTTGTTTCCTACACGATGAAACCATGTGAGGTTCAAAATCATGAAGACTTTTGACAGATCATCCAACCGATACGACCTAGTTGCATGTGGCTGGTTAACAGGGTTGTTGTTATGAATCTACATACAATTTCCCAAAATGACAAGCAATAAATTTGTTTTACTCATCTAGGGGATACAAATCTATGTACAAGAATTTCACTTCATAGGTAGAATTCATGTATCAATATTTACTTTCCAAAAAAAATAATCCTCTATATGGTTTCTTCATGAATTCTTCACATGTTCATGGAATATTTTTGTCACATAATGGTGAATAAACCTAATATTTCAACAACAAATTTAAATAAAAAAGTAATCAGAAATGAAAAATTGCCAATATATGAATAATTTTCCCCAAAGATAAAAATAATTATCAATTAATATATGAATCATAAAGTACCACTTGTATGTTATGGGTTATATAGAAATATCATCATCATAATTCTAATATTGGAATTTCATTTGTTTCATTCTATTTCATAATATTATTCAACAAATAGAAACATAAAAATCACTGAGGTGTTATAATAACCATAGTATTTAAATTTAATTTTTGTAAATTAACATACGGAGTAATTATATTTTTTTCATTGCTTTGGAATTAGATATCGATGTTGGTCAAAATATTGATGATATAAAGGTTCTATGGGATGAATCTATGTTTTAGTAATAAAAAATGAACTCCATGAACCTCCAAACATCAAAAAATAATAATCATGTCTTAAAAGGATTATTCTATTATATTATATCCATCAAAAAATAATTCATTAAAATCCATTTTGTGGATTGAGTAAACCAATATATTTATCCCATTTTAAAAAATGGCCATAGGAGTAATGATGATATTTTTTCTCCATAATGTTCTAGATAATAGTTAATTTCTATGGTTTGGATACCTCTATAAAGATTATTCGTTTTTCACATTTTTAAACATAAAAAAAATTATGTAAACCTTGGACATTATTCATATACCAAATCACGGAGAAATAAATTAAACTATAGTGTTACATAAAATGTGGGATAATTATTATATGACTTCACAACTTTTATTATTATGTATGTATTTATCCATGAGTTACATTGACGCAAGACAAATTGATGGATTAGTACTACAATATAGTTTTGGATAATGATTTATTTTTAAATAGTAAACTCATTTATTTTTCCTCAAAAAAATATCATTATAAATTTCAAATATGCTTATATTTGATTTATATTTCAGAATTATGTTATATTCAAATTATGGAATATTTCATAAAATATAATATTTTATTCCATAATTTTATATTAATTTTTAAATTATTTACTAGAATAAATTTTTATGATTTATCATTTATATTTAAAATTATCTTCCATTGTTATATAGTATTTTTAATTATAATCATCAAATACGTATATATTTATTTTATATATCAAAATTATGTTACTTTTAAGTTATGACATGTTTGATATAAATATGTAATTGGATTATCTTAACAAGATATATGATTCTTGTGTTTGTTATAGGTAATAATGTGTCAAATTTTGATTATAGATCAACAAACGAGTGATGAATATGAGAAACGTTTTGATATTTTTTTGGAATATTCTAAATGAAATGTTCCAAAAAATAAAATGTTTTTATGTTTATCCCAAAAATTTATTAATATGATAATGTTGAAAATTATAGTGATCAAGGATCATTTAATATTTCATGGTTTTAATCTGAGGTACAACCGTTGGATTTGGCACAGTGAAGCTTTGCAGAATTTTAGATCTACTAAATATGAGGCATTGAAAGATAGTTACTGTGATAAAATTTAAAAAATTATTTGTGATATTGAATTAGAAGAAATTGTGAAAGAACTAACCATTCAACATCTATATGGTGGTTATGAAAACCCATTGAATCCTGGTTGTATGGATTTCACAATTTTATAATCAGTGTTATGATTTATTAACATGAATATAAAATATGTTTGGAGTGAAAATAGTTTTATATATTTTCTATAATTGATGAAAGATATTTTTTTAAATACAATGATCTTCGTGATTCACATTATAATGAAAAGGAAGTACTATGACTAATGGGATTAGGGTAAAAATATACAAGCCAACCTGAATGACTATGTGATATATAGGAATGAATATGAATTTCTTTCAGAGTGTTCTAATTGTTGGACATCACGGTAAAAGTTGAACCCAAAATCACAGGTTGATTTAGATGTTACAGAGACCCCTGCCAAGTTATTTTTTTTATCTTCCAATAATTCCTCATTTGAAACATTTATTTTATAATTTAAATGATGGAAAAGGTTTAAATGTAATACTAATGATTGGATATGTAATAGACAAATATTTCATCCAGATGATTGTCCACTGTGGAAGAAAATTGATCACCATTTTTTTACATTAGGAAATGATGAGAGAAATCTCATACGTGAACTGTGTATGAATGGAATGAATCTATATTAAATCCTTATTAATATAAATAGTTCATATTCTATTTTAAAGGTATTTTAAAACCTATATCTTGTGTTTTCTTGTATGTAAAAATATTTCATGTTGCGTTTAATGTTATTTTGTGCAAAACAACCATAAAATGATATTGATTTTTCTGATCATTACTAACTGATGTTTTTAAACTCTTATCGGAGGATGTTATTAAGGTGTATGATTGTTATAAAATATAATATTTTCAAATGTATGGAATGATTATGTTCACTATAAATTACTTCCAAGAGTATTAAAATTTGACTGGATACAATGTTAAGGGGCATAAGGTGTGTCTAATTTGTGAATAATATAATTGATATTATCAATTTCGCATTGGGAGAAAAATTGTATACATGGTTCATCAATTTTTTTATTTGGATAACTCTTATAGCAAATTTAAAAAGGTATTCAATGGAACACATGAATTTTATATTTCTACAAAACCCTTATCCACTGATCAGTGTTTCGATAGGGTGAAAACCCATGATTTTAAATTTGGAATGATAGATAAATCTAGTAATGATAGTCATATTTGGAAGAAATAATCAATATTTTTTAAGCTACGATATTCGATATATAATATAGTGAAATATTTTATTATTTAAATTCATGTGGAGATGAATATCTAAAGCAACATGATTATAATATTTTAGATATTATACGAAATACTATATATGGGATGAATGAAATATTAGACTTACTGTCAATGGGAATACGTTTAGATTCATCTCCCACTCCTAATGTTTGGTGAAACATTCTTCCACTAACTTTTCATACATTATCCAAGAGGGAGAAAATTATGTTTTTTAGTGACTTCAAGATATAAAGGTGATGCAGGGTTAACCAAAAAATGTAAAAACTTTTTTTTATTTAATGGATTTGAAGTTGACAGGTATGAAATCCCATGATTGTCAAATTAAGATGAAAAAACATATAAAGGATTCATTTCTTGGTATATTTCTCATGAATGTTTGAAATACTATCACGACGATGTATTGTTTTTTAAATTTATTTTTTAATATGGTGATTGATCTGGATGCTTCGAATATTTTGGAAAATGAAAAAACTTTTATAAATTATCATTTGGAAATGAATTTTCCTCCATATTTTTTTTCATAATTGGTTCATTTAATGATTCATTTGGTTTATGAAATAGAGATTTGTGGACATCTATATTTGACATGGATTTACCCTTGTGAAAGATTTACGATGATATTGAAGGATTATGTTAAGAGTCCATATCGACATGAATCCCCCATCTTTTAAAATTATAATTCTTAGGTGGTTGTGGAATAATTTAAGTGAAATATTTCTTTGATGGAGAACATCTGTTTTCCTCTGTCTCTCCTTGAATTAGTTAATTAATGGGAAAGTGAATTTATGGCATGAAAGTCAAATATTAGTTAGGTGAACAGATAAATAAGTAATATTAATAACATAGATGATACTCAACCATATATAACATTTCATATTAATGTGTTGAAACAATTTCATCCAATAAAGAAAGAAATGTGGGTTTTTAATTAGAATTAAAAACATTATATGGGTTGAAAGACCATTGTTGATATATATGATGAATCATAATCATTATGATTTTTATTGGGTGTTCTATGTCTCTTCATCTTCGAAATTAATTGATACACATTTCAAAAAAATATCAGGACAATTAAAGTGCAGTTCAGAATAGTGGTGTATATGAGATCACAGAATAAATTAATTTTTCGAGTTCTAATGAAAAAAACACAATTATGTCTCTGGTGCTTATTATGGATTCATTGATAAAATATGATATGTTGATTAAATTAAATTTAATGTTATATTTTTTAACTGAAAATAGTTTATCGATAACAAAGTGTTAGACATGATGCTTTTGGAATGACACTTTTAAATTTGAATATATTGGAAGAAATATATGAATCTTTTATTATATAAAGACATGAAAAAAAAATTTCTATGTTCTTGATATATCCAATATGTAGTGGTGTATTGTTTTATAAGGAAAAAAAATATGTTGGTGATGATCAACTTGATAATGATGGTGATTTAAGTAAGATCCCTACTTCCATAGAATGATTAACATATAATAATTATGACCACGTAATGGACATGGTTTGGGCCATAAGGAACGATCATAATGAAGGAATATGTGAAAAAAAATCCTTCAGTGTATTCCTAGAATTATAGGTATCATATGTTTATTTCTTGTTTACTTTTTTTATTTCATAAAATGTGATATATTTATTTTTCATTATTAAAACACGTATTAAAACTAATAAGTAAACATGATTTTTTATATGAGTTTTTTTTATTTTACCATGATTGCAATTACATAACATATATATCAAATTAATATTTTTGAAAACCAGTTATTTTAAATCCAATATGTAAAATAAAAAATATATTCTATTAGAGTATATTGAAAGAATATTATTTTTTCTATAAACAAGTATTTTTTTGGTTATACCATTTTTAATATTACTACATCAACATTGGATTTTTTCCTTCATTTACAAGAAATTTCAAATATTAATACTTTTTTTATATTTTTGGTCAACAATAAAAAATATGAAAAACAATGTTTTATGTTTTACATTACTTTTTTTCATAATGTTTCATATTTTAATTTACATTAGCATTATAATAGATGAATTTTTATATTTGTGAAATAATTATTTTTTTCATTGATTTGAAGGATAATGACATATCAATCAGCTAATCAAACACATACTTCTTCATATGAGCTTCCTGATCCTACCTCTAGAGAGTAATATGCACATTCTTCTCTTGATGATCCCAAACCTTCGTTACAAGAGTGATACACTTCCCTAGAGGAAACAAAAGTGTGATGGTTGGTATACGTGACATTATACGTTTACCTAAATTATCAGATGCTCATTGCAAGGCCCAGACGATTGTGGTAATCTTTGGTGATAATGACATTCCAAGAGGTCCTAATGCCAAATAATTCATGTGTTTTTTATCAGTTCAGGGTTAAAGAAAAGTCAACGTTTTGATTAATAAATTTAAATGTGTTGATATAGTTAAATTATCTTAGTTTTGGGAAAACATTTTGGAAATATCTATTTTTATTGTTTTATTAATATTTAATCTTTTATAGTAATATATGATTTCACCCTACTTATCAAAGGATATTTGATATACCTGACCCTGGAGGAGTTAGGAATAACTATATATCAAGGGATTATTGGATATGGATGGATTAAAATTCAACCCTCATATCTGATTTAATTATGGCTCATAGTTAACATCACAATCCATGTGATATATATCCTTTTATAGATGAAGACACATGGAAATAATTTCTCAAAATTATAAGACAATAAGAATTTTTTTATTTGAAATTTAAATTTTTAGAAGGTTTCTTATATTATAATGATATTATTAATGATTTATTATTCAAAACATATATGAACCAAGGATATATCCTCCGGATACCCAATGTAGAAACCTATACTCTCACTCTTTATCTGGGGGAGGGTATAATTTATTGGAAGAATAAATAATGGATGAAAAATTACAAAAACAAATAGCTATGTTATCAAGATATAGAAAGGTTTCCCCTCCATACCCACTTGATTGACATGAAAAATGGAAGAGGGGTCAGATGAGAAATAATAAGCAATATATTATTATAGAATCGTGAGTTGTATCTGAGTGGATTGTATGATTATTATTTTATTTATTTATTTATGTGAATTAAATTCCTTATATATTTTGAATCATTATATAATTTGTCAAATAATTCATAGAGGATTCTCTTAACGAGAAGATAACAAAAAGGGGTATTTTTAGCTGAGGGGAGGTGTGATATTTTATACACTACAATGGGAAAGCATGAACCCTCAGTCATGTATGAGGATACCCGACAGGTGAATCAGTGAGTAAAGTGTTACCATGTTCTACAGATTCTATCTTGGAGGGTATTTATAGAAAAATATAATCTTTGGAGGTTTATGTTAATAATATTAATGTGACGATGCAGGAAAATATTAGAGAATCAGTATAGTACATGTTTGCAGACATGCAATGAAAATTTCATTATTTATCTAACATTTCTCCACCTCTGCCTAAAAATCCCATTTTATTCCCTACTCCTACACCCATTCCTCCACCACCTCCAGTAGAACCATGTTTTTATCCTACTGATACAACCCACCTCTATAACTTCCTAGTTACTATGATTTATATAATGATGATTTGTATCATATTGTTTCAAATTGGATTGTATATTATATTAGACAAACCATTAATCATTAATAATTAGAAATAGAGAATCATAGAATATCTATACAAGATATTATAGAAATATCATATAGATTACCATTACCTATATATGAGGTGATTATAGTTGGACAATGTATCATCCACTTTTTAGTTTGTCCATCTAGACTTATGCGATATATTACCATTGAGGTATGTGTATATTTTATCTTTTATATTATTTTGTTGTTAAATTTTAATTTGAATTTGAATTTTAATATATTTATCTATTTATTTATAATAATTCTTTAAAGGTAAGAAAATACTGTACTGCCAACAAAAAATACAAAGGGCTATGACATCATATATCGATTCTAGTAGTAATGACACATAGTTAAGGTATTCAACTTTTTTACCGAAGTTTATATGATTCCAATAGAATCTAATGTATGTGGGTTTTTGTATCTGGTGATATGTTGGGCATCAACATGATACACTTTTATTCCATGAATGTCATTACCAAAATCTTTCCCTGTATTAAATTTATTGAAAATTTAAACTTATATTTATTTTTTATTAGGTATATTAATAAAATGTTTGGGGATAATAGAAAGATATATGTGTATGGATTTATAAACACACAATTAATTTCACCTGAAGTGAAAACAATGACTGATGAATAAAAAACATTTTATACTACTAAATGAATTGAACATAATATAGTTATGCATTGCTGGATGTACCCTTACGATGAGATGTATGAAACAGTTATCTAAAAAAGTGTTTTTTAAGATTTTAAATAATAACCACTAACATTAAATTTTCTTTTATATTAGTGACAATTAGATGTTAGGTTTTATTTTTCAAGGGAGATGACAATTTATTTTATATGCTCAATCCATGGTGGTGTGCGAGGAAATTAAAATAACACATTATAACTATAAGTTTTAATTTCTTAGTAGTTTTAAATATGATATTGAATTTTAAATTTATTTTGTTGGTATTATATTACAATAGGGGATGGGTTTTATTTCAATGAACCACAATGAAAATGAACTCCAATATCAAATATGTATAGGTAAAGATGAATTTCCATTTATACTTAGTACATTTTTGATATATTACATGAAAATGATATTTTAAATTGAGAGACTAATTTAAACATCATTTTCATAAAAAATATTAATGAATGCAGATATTTTGTGCTTATATTTATTTATTAATTAATTACATCTGGAACAGTTAAGATGATCATCCATAGTATATGTCCTTATAATCTATCCCTTACTATATCATTTTTTAGTCATTATAAATGTAAAATAGTTTCCTTTTAATTTGTTTATTTTTTATGACTCTCACCTTTACAGTAAATAAGAGATCTAACACTTATATGTGTAGTGAGAATATAATTTCATTGGTTTGGTTGGATTTTAGTTTTTTAAAAAATATTGTAATTGTAAGTGTGTATTTGCTAGTTGTATTGGTTGGATTTTGGTTTGTTTTTAATTAACATAGTAATTTTGAATGATTTAATTTTTAATTTGTGTTTTCTAGTTGTTTATATTCTTTTTTCTATTTCTTCATGTTCTGGTATTTTTTTGGTTTGTTAGGCAATGGAGAGGTAGGGTAAAATGAAACTATTAAATAAAAAAACATTATTTCGGTTATTATATAACCGAAATAACAAATATCTTTTAATTATTTTCAACATAATTTTTATATAACTAACACGTTATAATTGTTTTAAATCAGTTATAAAATAACTCTGATAAAAATATCTTCATCCTAAATCCTTATCACATCATTTTCTCTATAACCAATTAAAAATGTAGTTTTTTACATCGGATATAAAATAACTGACTTAAGGGAACGTTCATCAAGAAGCCTTTCGCTTCAGTTTTGTATATAACCAACATGGAAAATTGTTTCATAAATCGGTTATTAAATAACCAATATTAAAAAGGATTTAGTATAAAGAGTTTCCTTTTGGTTCTTATATAACTGACGTGGTATATGATTTTTTAGGTTGGTAATTTTGTATCTGATGTAATAAAACCAATTCCATTGTATAATTACAACGTCCATTTTTATGACTACTATTAAAAAAATATTTGCAACTTCTCATTTAATAATGGATTCTAATAACCGATGTAAAATATAAAAAAACTAACCTTAAAAATAATTTCTTCACTATTTAATATTATTCATATTAAATATATGAGTATAACATATTGGTCTTCCAATAGTATAAAATATTAAATAAGGATTGAAGTCATCCTTGTGAATAATATATTACATAATATCTGAAAAAATATGGTTATGGTCTAAAATCACAAATTCAATAAAATGAGGACAAGTATTTGTGTAATTTTATAAAATTTATAATAATGTTTTTCCATTTAATTACACGGGTTACCTTAAACAATGTTAATGTTTTTTAGTTAAAGTTAGAACTCAAAATGAAAAAATAAAGGTACGAATTTACATATTTTGAACCCAATGATTCCAAATATAGAATGTAGTTAAAAAATTTAAAACAACGAATTGTCTGTAATTAATTTAATGTTAATCCCATTGACAGAATTGGATTTTTTAAAAGTGAACACATTCAATGTAATGAAATTTTTTATATCCTAATTATATTTTATATATATTTAGATGACCTAAATTAAATTAATGATGAAAAATATCTAATTATACCTTTAACCTAATTAAATATATAATTTTACACTATAAATTATTTAGACAAAAAAATATTTTCAATTAAAATTATATATTTTTTCACTATTTATCGAAACATGAAACATATCAGAAAAATAACAAAAATTAATGCAATGTAAATAACAATTTTCTTCATAAAAAAGAATTTAATTTTTTTCAAATATATTTTCTAACATTTTTAAAAACTAGATTTAAAATAAGTATTCCATCAAAAGGCAGTAAAAAAACAGTTTTAGAAAAATATAGCCCCTTATGCTTAAAAATGGGTATATTCTTATCTTATGACTATAATAATTTTTGGATGAATTAATTTTTTATAATATATAAAATATATATAACACAAATATCTTCCACTAATGGTGATTAATTTAATTTGTTAAGATAAAATTCTACTATGGACATAAAAATAGAATTTTAATAAAAATAAATCCTTAATATTCAATAGGTTTCTATTCTTATTTAAAATTAACTGTTAATCAATTAATTTATATTATAAACATGTGTAAACTATGTTTAAATAATTAATTTAATCCTATTCACAATCTCCAACTTAACGTTTAGTGTTAAAATAATAATACTTCATAGTATATATTTGTTTTTTTGAGCTTAGGGTTACATGAAATGTATTCTATAACAGAAATGAAATTTATTTAAAAAGATACATAACATAAAATCATGGGGTGTTACAAGCCCAACATGATCGATAATTTCTATAGGGAAAATTTATATTAGGATTAAATTTCCCTTTCCCCAGAATCATAGAAAATATCTTGTATGGTTACATTTAATGGAATACATTATATATGGTATTAAAATTAAAAACTCATTATTTATTTTCAAAATGTAAATTATTTTAAATTTTTATTGTTTTAGTGTGCCACAAAATAACTTGAATATTCCTTGATATATCTTAAGTATCTTATGGTTCCTCTAACGAATAGGTCTGAGATTCCACGTGAACTTGCACCCAAACCAACTCACCACTATACTAAAAGGGGATACCTAGTTCCTATAAATTGGAATCTAGAGCCTATGAATCAACAAAACTATTTGAAATGGTTTTTCCAATTAATCCAAACAAATCAAATCCGATTATACTAGTTTAAATAAGAAAACAATTAAACATATACAAAGAAGCAATTGAATATAAATAAATAAACATAAACGTATATGAAAAATATTCAATAATAAATCCAATGAAATTATGATCCAAAATAATAGAATGAAATGAAAGGGTAATGAAAATCCTCTTTATGAACCACAATCACTCACCACATCTCACTACTATAATTGGACAAACTTATCATTCCAAAATTACCAAAGTCCCAAGCCATCGATCTAGAAATAAAAACATGAGAGATAGTATACACTAAATGGTGTATTTCAGGTGTGAAAAATATTGACTATCATTATTCCAGCAGATTTTTATCACCATTACATTAAAATATAATTTCATTTGATCTAGTTTGAAATTTTAAAAAATAGTCATTTTTTCACATATTGTTAAAAAAAGTGAAATCAACATCATCTTCAGGACCGTTTTATAAGCTTCCAAAATATTTCCATTTAAAAATAAATTACTTTTTGGAATACACATTATTAGATATCATGAAAACAATGAAATATAACCATGTTTCATTATAATCATTCTTCTAATAAAATTTCAGGAATCGTTTTAAATACAAACTCACAGTACATGAATAAATGAGAATGACAAATGTACCAAATCACCCATGAACAAAATGTAATAAATAAAAAGAATCATATAAGGTAAAACACACTCAACAAAATAACCCGAGATATGAAAAGAAAAAAATTTATTCCCCCAAATCAAACTAGAAACTATAGAATAAGTGTTAGGGATTGTACTTTAAGTTGTATTGTGAGAATATCATAAACATTACAGAACACAGATGAACATTTATGCCTACATTAATTCCTATACAACATCAACCTGACAATAATTTACCCAAAATCAATGTACGAAAATACCACCTTATCATGTCTCACATTATAGGGAACACTAGTAGCATGTGATCAACTACTATTGCAAAAATCTTGACATCCCACATAGATACATGTGTTCCCATGAATAAACCCTAGCGGAGTTGAGAAATAATAAAATAATAACCCACTTACCTTTAACATGAAGAATAACTCACTCCCATATCTTAATATCTTCAAATAAATGGACTTTGAGATCCATCAACCATTCTCCACCTTAATCAAACTCCACCTATTAATAGGAAATAAATATCAAGGCTCAATGAGGGTTCCACACACCCACACCTTTCAAATCCAATTTGATGTGAATAAAATTATTCATAAAATCCCACCAGGTAACCAATACTTTTTATAATTATATAATATACATTTAAAAAACATTATATATGCAATGGTTTCACTTAAAATAACCACTGAAATATATTTATAAGAATAGATTACCCTTTTATCCAATCCCTTAAGTGATTAAAATATCACCACTTTAATTTTAACCATAACCCAAATAGGGTAAAATAATTTTAAAACCTTGCATTATATGTCCAAAATCTCCCAACATTTTATCTATACTATTTAATTCATGTTTCACATAAAATTACAGGGAAAAATTTATTCCAATAGAAATGTTATGTAAAACAAATATTTGAAAATTAATTATCACAATCATTTAAATTTATAATTTTTTAAAATATAATTTTTTAAAACTATATCCTAAAATTACACTCCAAATTAAATAGAATAAAAGAAACATACCACAAGAAATCGATAATCAAGGTAGAATCCAAAATACTTTATCATTGGCAGAAATAATCTGAACCTGGAAGAAGACAAATCCTATAATCTTAATCCTACAAAATACAAACATTAAAACCATCCCCAAATCCTAAAATAACTATAGAATAGGTCTAGATTTTATGTAAGAATTCAAATTGATATAAAAAAATTTAAAGGAGAGAGTAATAGAAACAATGGAAAATACTATATTAAATCCCTAAAAATATGATGAACAACAGGTTAGAATAAAAATTGAATGATAAAAAGAGGTCAAAAATAACATTTATAGAGATTTTATATCAGTGTGGGGGAAAATATTGTGTAAATACCTTAAATTTTTTATAGTTGTCTTTTAGAAACCAAAAAAATCACTATATTCCACACTATTTGGAAATTTTGTAGGAAAATGTGAATCCCTTATTAGAGATAGGAAAAAAACTCACACAGTTTTCCTACATGGTTTAGTAAACCATGATCCATCCATCTAAAATTAATTTGTAACGACCTAAGAAACTATATCATGCATACAATATATTTTATCAAACATCATGGACTATTAGTGTGTTTATACCCCATGACCAAAATATCTCACATGTTTTCTTCTATAACATACACTATTTCATCCAAACTAGGTGATACCCATGTTGAAAAAGATGTGGATTAATGGAATAAATTAAAAAGGAACTAAATCTCATGTTCCCACATACTTTATCCTAAACCATTTAGAAAAACCATGAAATAAAATAAAAATTCTTGTAAAACTAAAAACTATAGCCTTAAAACATCTAAAAATTCAAATAACTATAAGACAATATTAAATAGAATAATCTATAACATGATCTAGGACAATATACCCGAAATAAATCATTATCCTCCAAGAAATACATTGATAAAGGATGGTATATTAAAAAGTTATAAATTTACTACATCATGAAAATATTTTGGGAGACATTAAGAAACTAGGAAGGATCCTAAAAAGAAGAAATATATGACCAAAACTACTCCTCAAGTCTATTTAATTACATAATTATAGAACACTCAATGAATCCAATAGGAATTATACTAACAATCAAGGTAAAAATGATATAATGAACACCATGAACTATTTTGGTCTCCCAAAAATTTAGAATTCATCTAAAATGGTGGGGAAATGATAAAAACATTCTTTAAAATACATAGCACCAAATATATATACATCCAAAAAAATTACAATGGAGATCACATTTTTCTACCAATCACACTAAACATAAAATAATCTTGATCAGAACTCTATACAAATAACCATCCTAAAGAGGAGAAACTCCATGAACTCTAATATAAAATACCAACCCAAAAATATTACCCAAAACAATAGAAGAATCAAATTCGGTTGAATGAATCTTAATCAAATGTAAACATGTCCCCATCCATGGTTAAACAAATATAAAATAAGTTAAACTAGAACCTCACCCATGAAATACCTCCAATGATGAAACAAATAAAATATAAGAATGTATAACTATAGAAGAATGAAACAAATACCATTATGGACCTCAATTAACCTTCTCAAGGATTCCAAGATCAACCCAATATAGAAATTATTACAACTCACCCTCATAAAAATATGACACAGAATAAATATTATTATCATTGAATTGTAGACACAAAAAAAGAAACCAACATACCACAAGGACTCATAATGGGTCACTCAAAATATTGACTAGGTCAATGATATCACAATGGCTATCGCAAATTCCTAATCTACTAAAATTATAACAACTCAAAAGAAGGACCACCGCAAGAATAAAATATTCAGTGATTTCTGTTATACCCCACTAGTTCCTTCACACACACATGATGAAATTAGACTTCTAAAAGAGGAGTGGGGATACAAATTTGAGGCACCTTCAACCAATTCCAAGAGAAAGAGAGATTCCGGATTTACCGATTCATTCTATTTCTGGGTAGGGCCATCAACATAGAAAACCACACCCAACTGAAAAATAGAATCAGCTAGAGGATCATCCCTTGGAAGAAAATTATAATCCATTTTCATGACCATATATGGATGAAAAATGTATATAAAACAACATATAAAATCAACTATTTTATACCCAACCCATGAGACATAATGGTACCAAAATAACCTATGGATTAATCACAAATAAAAATCCTTCCAAAATAAAGAACATTAACCACACATAACAAAATAAACTTTTTAATTAAATCACCCAATCATTATTAAAATATATAAAACATGTGTTATAAGATTATATAGTAGAAAACAGCATTAATAAAATAATAAATGTATCTTTAAAAAAAATTAAATCATTGTACACCATAAAAGGAATTTAAATCCCAATTACATGATAAAAATTTTCTAATAGTATATTTTATACATGAAAACAGAATTTTGAAAACCCTACGACCCTATTAAAACATTCCATTAACATTAAAACCCAACCAAAATTCATATAACCAACTCCTATTTTTGATATTTTATTTCTAAAACTCTATTTCCAAAATAATTCATTTTATAAATAATACGATAAAAAAACATTTTCAGAAGGTCACAAAAATAGTTTGAAAATCTATATTCTATTATATCTCCCTTTCCAAACAAATAAAATATCCCCAAATTTACACAAGAAAAGAAAATTTTAATATTCAATCAGAATTATATTTGAAATTTTGAGCACATCACAAGACCCTGATAAATTCATTTATAACATCTAGAATCATTGTTTTATGGTTTCAAACTAAAATAGTGAGTAGAATGTGGAAACATGAATAACATAGATAAATGGATTTAAGGCCTATAATCCAATCATACAACCGTTCATAAAACATTTATAATATTAGTTTTCTAGTCATTGTCTACGCAATCATGAAATAAAATCCAACCTTACAGCACTGATCCAACATCCATTTTTAATCCCTAGAATATAACAAAAGCAGCTATGGAAATTCACTATGCCAATGAGGATTATCACATCGTCATCAATAATAAAAAATATTTCAAACACTTAATTCAAATCTCTTTTACACAGGGTGACTGATTCCTCTTTGTGATAGGTGGTGATTAGGATCATACTCGTGACCAACTTTATATACCATAACAACCATAATATTATCATTTCTACAATAACACACTATGATATAAAAATAAATTTTGAAGAACCAATAATCCCATCTAATAATCTTGGTTCTGAAACCGTATCTAATGAATCAGTCAAAGCTATCACTTAAAACATCACCCAAAAATTCTTTCTTGAGGCCATGATGGGAATTCTCCATATCATAGGGTTGAAAACAAGTAAATGGGAATCAATAACACTGTACAATTGTTATCATTAAAATAAAACAAAAAGGATGAATCAAGTAAGAATATTTTTGAATAAATAAATAAACAATACAAACAAGACACATAACTAGCTAAATATAATTAACTAAACATCACATATATATATAGAAAATACCCAAAGATGAAAAAATATAAAAATGACGAAAAATAAAACCAAAACATGAAAAAATAACAACTATCTCCATTGTGACCCACATTCACACACCACATCCCAATATTATAGCTATATTACCTAATAATTCTTAAAGAACTGATGTACCAAGCCAAAAAGCTTGATGTACATATATGAAAAACTCTAGACCCAAAATGATGTATTATAGGTGAGACGAATCCAGCCGCAGTTGGATTCCACAAAAGTGATTGTGAAAATATATTAAAATTTCATTTCATTTGAGAACATTTTAAATATGATAGAAAATTATGTTTTCACACGTATGTACATAAGAATAAATCAACATTATATTGAACAATATTTTATAAACTACCTGTTTATTTATACATTAAAATAAAATCAATCACTAGAAGTAATTTTCTTATTAATTATGCACACTATGTAAAATATTAAACATTTATATTTCAAAATTAATTCAAAAACCATTTCCAAAATCTGTTTGAAAACTAACTCACGCTACATGAATGAATGTGAAATAAAAAGAGACTAAATCATCCTTGAATAAAATAAATTAAATAAAAGGAATAAACAATGGTTACTAACAAAGTCCATACATGAAAAGGATATGAAATGAAACCATATAATCCCATAAATAAAAAAATTAACCAAATAAATGGTTTCATTTGATCCCCCATAGGTTATAATGCCAGACAGTCCAAAACATTAACTAACATGGACCAACCTTTTAGCTTATGATGCATCCCATAAACAAGTCTCACAACTAGTCTACACCTAAAATCATCAAGGGATCTCCCAATATATTGTAATCTCATTCTGGAGGGGGCAGTAGTAGTATGTGACCAAATACTGTGAATAAATCTATATAGCCTACATAGATACCTAGTATCCCATGAACAAAGAATAGAGATGGTTTGTGACAATAAAAAATCTTCATAGGAATTATATATATTAATAATAACTCATGATCACCTCTGACTCCCACACAAGGAACATACCCTTATATCAATCACTTACTATACACATGCATCAAACACCACCCATTAAATGAAAATAATCATTAATGATCCAGAGGGTTACATAAACCCACACATTTCAAAAAAAATCAATGCTATAATAAATCCTCTATAAAATCTGACTCAAATGACATATTTTTTAGAAATTTCATATGTTTGTGTAAAACAATACACATAAAATAATTAAAATTAAAGTCACCCTTTAAATCCATTTAGATTAAATGAAACCACTTTTTATAATACGCTTTGACAGCTTCAAAAAATTCTATTTTAACTCCTCCCATGACCAAAATATTGTTATTTAATTTTTATTAAAGGGATTTTTCTTGAAATAATCCTGAATTTTATTTCCTATTACATGAAATTTCATGTTTCACATGAAATTCCTTGTAAAACAATTTCCCACTACCCACCCAATTTAACTAACTAAGAACAGTAACTAAAGAAGCTTTCCATGTTACCTCAAACATGACTCACCATACACAAGTGGTTGATGACTAGAAATATAGGTCTAAGACATTTAAATAGAGAAACTAAACACCCATATCATAGTGAATATTAATAGATAATAACACAATAAATATAAATAAACATCAATTAGAGAACAAAAAATAAATATGAGCATTATATAACAAATAAAATTCACCATATAACTTCAACAGACATGATATAAAAATAATTAGTCTCCCATATTGCCAACCTGAAATACAGAATTAAAAACTATAAATAAACATATGGTCACTGTGACCATCTACAACCCCTACAAGTTTCCTATTATAATACCCAATTAAATTACTCCAAACCATTCCTAAGATCCCACATGAATGAAACACTCAATTATCAATCCCTGGGTCTCTAACATATCCCATATAAACATTTATAAAACTAAAAGTAGACATAAACCATGTATACACACAAAGGTGCATGTAAAAATTGTGATAAATAAATCTCAACATGCCACCATCAACTATTAACCAATAACCTATGACAATAAATTTATGCTCAGGTAATACAAAATCCCTACCTAATAAATAACAGAAATAAATATAAATAATAAAACCACCATGGATCCTTGGGATCTGTAATGGAACATGATAAACTCCAACATTATTCATCTAGTTCTATAATATATCTATCCATGTAGTGATTATTTTGACAACAACAAAACCATCCCGAGGAACCATGTCCTACCATGTCTTTATCAAGTATCATCTATCCACATATCTAAAACCAAAATCAACCAAAACAACTACATCCTAGTCCCAGAATGTCTCTAAATATTAGAATCACCTAAGGGTATCCAATATGTTTTCTATAGGAATCCCATATTACACCTTTATTGATTAGAAGAGTACCATATGGAATCACTTGGTAACTATCGTCCTACTAAAACCCTAGGTAGTACGTGGGAACTCTTGATGTTTAGTCAATGAATGATTCTATAGAGGGGGGAACCATTGGATTTCCTATATATCTAGGGGTGACTGATTCATTGGTGGTCTAGAAAATGAAATAGAATATCCTCTCTATATCCCGTGTTTAGTCTCAGGGGGATTCAATTATGGGGATCCAATAGTCACCATTAGGATATACAATATACATTCTTGGGGATATATACCCATCGAGACATTATACCACAGTTTGAATCCCATGAATCATTTTCATTGTTAATAGTCTATTAGTATATCCATTAAAATATCATCACCTAGGAATTCAAAATGGTACCATAATATTTGAGGAATTCATTCCATTATGGGAATTCATATACACACAAACACACAAGCTATGATACTGGATCCTTGGTACCCCATCTAGGAATCCACTCAAACATCAACCAAAACCCTTGATACCAGCCAATCCAAGAAGATTCCCCTAATATATCATATTAATTTATCCCAAAAATTATGGGGAATCCCAAGATATCATCTATTTCCACACATGATTATCAAGAATCCAATTGAATCAAAACCATATCAGGTGTAATAGATGATTCCTAGATGGATTGGGAAATCACATATGAAAATCCATAATAAATATAATAGATCACATGATGATTGATTTCCCACACCCATGACCAACATCTCATCTCTATTGGGATTACACATCAGTTTAGTTTCTAGGAAGACAACCAAAACCATATCTAACCAAATAAATGAATCTGTTTAGGAAAGGTCTATCAACAGGGAACCCACTTAGGTCATTTAATCCATCATTTATGTAGATGAATCCCTCACACGATCCTTAAGGTCATAACATTACTATATACATCCATCATAGGATGCTCAATCACTAACTAGTGTATCAGAGCAATTCCCATCACTTAGGAGTAACGAATCCATCGTCATTATAATCCCCAAGATATTTGGTAGATACCATATTAGAAATGATATAGTCAAAAGGATAGTCTTAACAAACCATCATTTTTACTACCAAAGAACAACTAGGTCTTTGCAATTCAGGGACATCAAAAACTTATAATCAAATATGTACAAGGTTACTTAGGAAACTAATTCTTTTTATCTATATATCAACTAGGCACTTTGAAACTCACTCAGGATATGTCATTAATCATTTTCACAACCATCACATAGGATTCAATTCATATATCACTAAGGATTTATCTTAATTTATAAAATAGTGTAATGGTATCTCTCTCAATAATAACATATCCAACATAAATATTTAGAATGCCTTTAAATACCCATTGGATTTCACCATCATTCCTTAGGAGGAAAAACACTATGAATGTAGTCCACTCTTTCCCACTTCTTTCATTAGGGTGTAAAAACAATCGAACCCCTGGAATGGGTAAAAAAGAAGAATTTTGTTTCATGTACCCTGATTACATAGTGTGTACATAAAAAATGTATACTCTTCATGTACTTTTATGGACATGGGAACCCATGGGGTTTATTTATGTATTACTACATTACCATGTCCCCCCTAATATAGCGTGTCTTTCCCAGAACATGACCACACTACCAAAATCCAACTACATAAAATATATTAGGACTACATGATATTTATTCCCAAAAACAAAGTCTTCACTGAATAGAAAGAACACAAGATTTGTTTTCTTGAATTTACATAAAGAGTCATCATATATTATAATCATGAAATCCATATGATCCTCTTAAAAACCCTTGTTTTTCTGAAATATAACCATAGATCAAAACTCTAGTGGTCCCTAGTAATCTACGAGAAACAAAAAACCATAAAAACCACTATTTATTGAAGGTAAATTTGAATAAAATTTCCTTATGGATAAAAAGGTGGTTATTTGAGACTAAATCCATTCCATGTATCCACCACATCAAAAGCGGGTCTTGATCGCCACCAAGGGTGAAGTCTAGAGGAAGTTATACCTCCTTCTCTTATTATGACCATCATGTGAGAGAGAATCTATCCACCATTATATTATGCATAGGATGGAATTAGATGGGGTATAATCTAATAAAATTAATGAATTAAATATTTTAATTTATTTATATACCCATAGTTTTATCCATAACCAACCTGGATTGACCCCGGATTGGTTACCGAACCAATCCGAGATAATGACTAAGAGGAATTTCTAATCCCCTAATACTGGAAACATGTGTCGGACATCAAAGGTAATATAATTGGGATGTATTTACTATATAATAAACAAATATAAATCAATAATTATAGATTAATAAACATAAACTGTAGAATCTATAAATGAATGAAAAAAGTAAATACATAACCAAATGTAGATAGAATAGCTATGGGACCCAAAATTATCACCAAATGAAAAACATGAACCAAAAAAGAACCTGAATCGATCGCTAGGTAAACATCGGTAGCCAAAATTTAAAAAAACCTATTCAAATCCATAAGAAATCCCATAAAAACTAAAAATGAAAAATATCTCATGTTTACTGCAACAGGGGAATTAAGTGGTGTGGGATCATAAAATAGCTCAGTTGATATGAACCAAAATATTCCATTCATGTACATTCCCAAAATATGCCACATGTTCCAATTGAATTTTAATTATAAAATTATGTTTTTTAAATTTTAAATTCCAATACAACTTTCCTTTTTAAAACCCAATTTGAAAACCATATCATAACACCACATCAATAAATCATGACAGTAATAGAAATAAAATCATATTATAAATAACATGGTATATAAAAAATCCATAAATTAAGGGAACTAGTATTATTAAAAGTATAAAATCATAATAAATACGTAAGTAATGTAATCTAAACAAAATAAAAAATATAAAGATATTTAATGATGGCAATTTATTAAATATGTCTAGAATAAATCCCAAGATGCAATTAGTTCAGACTCACATCCTGGGATATGGTGGACCAACAATGTCAATAATAAAATGCATCGTCTGAACTAGCCTCACTATTAGAAAATCCCAACTAGAATATCCTCTTTATATGGGGGATCTAATCAGTCTTATTTTCACTAGAAATAAATCTTCATGTGATCCTCTTTATGAAATATAATAATCCAACAATAATAGTATATAGGTGAGTGTGGAGGTCATAACATGCATTTTGTATCTCGCAAATTCCACCATGCAAGCATTTCCATTCTCTAATACTAACTATGTGAAGGAAAAATCATTGTTTTTATGACCATAGGGGAGCCCATAATAAATTAAACCATTCAGAGTTCTAACCAGGCCTACACATCCCATGGGATTAAACCAATTTTTATAACATTACAATGAACTAAAAAGGACGTTACATTTAAAAATATGAAAAAAATTCCAATGATATCATGTTTAATCTCAAAACCATTGTGAAAAAAATATTCCTGTAAAAATCCAAAAGGTACTTTCGGGTATGTCAGTTTTAAAATTAAATATCAGGGTCCCAAACATTCCAATATTTATATAACATATTTAGTAACAACATTTTATGTTGTTTAGAATTTAATAATCCATTTTGGATACTTTGGGAGATTTTAGAAATCTGTAGAGAAGATGGAGTGTAGAAGGGAAAGGGAATGAGGGACATGTGTTTTTAAAATGGTTTTTTAAAAATGGTCACTTTATGAAATATTAATTATATGCATATGTTTATATCTTCTTGTAATCGAAGTGAACTTGTTTAAATTCACACATTTATCAGAATACAAGTGGTAAATAACTTAAATTCACATGTATATATCCATGAAATCATATGGAGTCCCACACCGAAACAAAAAGGTTCAGACACATACAACAACCCTTAAAGAGGATCCAAAATCCCTGTTCAAATGAAAATTTCTAATGTCACCCTACTACCCAATATCTAAAAAGGATAAACACAATATGAAGAAACTCATATTCATTTGGAGACACAAATTGGAATTTTATATAGTGCCTTTCTTTCATATACATAACTAAATATTATAAAAATGAAATGAAACACCCCTTTTGTCAATATTCCGACAAGAAAACGTGATAATAAATTATATTGAGAATGTAGTAGTAAGATAAACTCATTTAATATTTATTTAATAAATTTCAATCATCAGTAGACATGTTTATTAAAGGAAATGGATGGAAGCCCTGATGTTAATGATGTAGGAAAACAACTAAACATTGATAGAAGGAAGAACCATGCCCAAGAGGAAAACCACACACCCTAACATCATAACAATCATCCCACACAAAATAATATCACCCTATGGTTTATCCAAGAGTGAACCCTACAAATAAAAACCAAGAATCAAGGAGGTTAAGGGTAAAAGTGGAGAAAATTGACAAAGAACAAAGGGAAATTACTTATTATCCTTTCGGAGTCATCAATGGTGGAAGAAAAACCAATTGAGAGGGTTTTGGGAGCCCCCATTATATGATAAAACTGAATAAGTGGGGAGGAGGGTCAAATATTGATAAAACATATGAAGGGAAATGAGTTAATTTCATGTTTTTAATTTTTTTTGTAAAATTCATAGTTTAGAAACACATATTTTCAAACCTTACACCAGATGTTCACACCCCACTATAAGGAAGGAACACTAGCAGGGGCTGGCCGCACAGTTTGGGAAACTGGTTTTTGATCATACAGTTAGGATTTATCAAAATTTTCAAGCCTCGTGATGGATATCTACATGGTATCTACTAAATTTTCATATTCTATGTGACTAGATCCATACACCACACAAAAGATGCACTAACACTCCATATCCCCACGTGGTTTGGTATAAACCATTCACCAACCATGCCATAAAAACCATGGATGAAAAATTTGAACTATGAACCCAATAAACATTCACCATCTACATGATATCTCCCCAAACCATAAACACTAATGGTGTTTTATGCCAAAAGAAACCAAAAAGCATCAAAACTCAAAAATTATCATCCTGAAATGAACATGAACATCCACCAACATTACCATATAAAAAATTAATTTCAGGGTGTGGCAATTATCCTAGTAAAAAATATTCTACCCCCATAATGTCACCCAGTGGAAGAAGGAACAAACGTGAAACTCAAACCCAAATGAGGTCAAAATGAAAGATCGATTTCTGGTGTGTCCATTCTACTCCACAAGTCACACCTAACCAAAACCATTGAAAACCACAAGGGGGTCTATGATAGATCCACTACACTATATAAAAACTGACATGCACAATGTAATCTACACATAAATCAATAATATAAGGCAAACCCAATGAAAGAAGGGAAATCCAAAATTCAAACCAAATCATGATTCATCATTTCGAAAAAAGATAATCATCTCCCAAATGATCACAAAACAAAACTAAAACATATCAATAAAATGATAACCATTCATATAATGACATCATAAATATCATAGGTATAGAAATATCTATGAATATGATGCTATAAAGACCCTTGAAAAAGAATATTAAAAAAATTGAAACTAAAACAAGAATAACATAATTCATACCCACATCAAAATTGGAGAAAAAAGTTTGTACAACACACCCACATCGAATAATTCATGATTGTATGGTGAGATTCCCTCAAGGGAATATGGATGGGGACTTGGTGCTTTGAAACATATGTTTCCTCACAGTCAGGAGCTGGAAGCCTCCGACTGAGACATCCCCTTATGACAATGCTTCTTTCAAAAAAACTTTAGTTGACCCAAATATACAAATAAATGAAAATCCATCCTTGGGTCATGAAAATACGTATTCAAATGCCCGAACTGTCCACATTGAAATCACATGAGTGATAATGTTGATGAACAAGGAGAAATTATATATAGAGAAGGATGGTTAGAAATGGGTTCTTCAAGAATAATCCACTTTATAGATGTGTAACCTTCATGGGGACATGTAGAAAATATATTTTCAAATACTAAAGGATTTAATTCGTGGAACAACTCAGATAGGGATTAATCATCTATTATCTTCTCAAATATAACTTCCCTTGGGTGGTAACTAACTCCTTAATCTCTAACCAAAGATCCCATATAAAGAGAGGAGAATTTAAGTAATCCTTTTATTCTATTTCTAGGAAAAAATAAACAAGATTCTCAAAATGGATTACATAGGCCTCCATCAATTTTTTATCTTACTAAACACCAAAGAGATATTCCCCATTCCTCACTATTACATCATCAGGTATAGATCATTTTATAAATGTGGTTTTAAACACATACAAATAATTATCAACCTATAATGATGAAAGTATTATCACATTCGATTGATATGAAGTTGGACACTAAAAAACACAAAATAGATCACACCCTTAAGGATTAAGAGGTTTCTAAATTCTTTAGGAAAAATTGACATAATGAAGTCATTTTTATCCTCTAACGGACATATATCACCATGGAAAACAGACCGCAACCGATAAGATCTTGACTATACCACCACACTAAGAGTCTGGGTAGGGCCCATGACTAGAAGGGACTCACTAGAATCCTTTGAGTCATTTTAAGGCCTCCTAATATAATCACATAATAAATATAAAAATCAAAACTAACCCAAAAAATAATCCCAGAGAACATATAAATTATAAAAACCATGCTCGTAAACAAAACATAAAAAATACTAAAATCATGTTTAAAAAATTTAAAGTTTCTATTACAAATTCAAAAACATTTACTTCAAGGAAACTTTAACAAAATACCAAAACTAATTTCCAAAACCATATAAAATACCAAATTCCTCCTTTTAATTAAAAATATATCCTATAATCATTTTAATTTTAATTTTTTCTTAAAAAACTCATTTCATTAATATTCCTCTCAATTCAATCAAAATATACCAACAATAAAACAAAAATAATATCCTCTAAAATGGTGAACACATGACTATTCTTAGTTGATGAACATTGTTAATTATTTACTTCCATAATAATTTAATGACTTATGGATTTATTTAGAACCATGAATCGGGGCTCCACATGGGATTCCACTCCATAAAAGAAGACACTGTAGAACCAATTCAATTAATTTTTAATCCCACAATCAAAAAACCAAAAAAAACTCAAATCTTGGATTAACTGTATTAACATGAGGCTCAAGATGAGTATGAGTATTTGATGCTCTTCCCATACCTACCTTCCTAGTCTAAATAGTCTTACATTCAAAATACTTAATTAACAAAAGAACTGAGGGATCTTCTGATACCATTTTTTCATGAACGAGCCATGATTGACCCCGTAATAATAACCTGAACAGGTCCACAAAAGTCATAAGTGAAATTATTGGTACAATTATGATGACATATTGCACTAGGAATTAATGAAAATTTAATTAGGAGTGATTTATCACATTATAAGAATATATAAATGGTGAAATATAAAGTAGCCTACATAAACAAGAGAATCCACAAATCATTGAGAAAAATAAATACATAACCAAATATAGATACAACAACATGAAAAAAAACTAATGGTCAAAAGTAAAACTACAACCAAAACTGGAAGCCAAATACATCTCCTTGTGACGTATTGGTCACCACCATCCACACTACTAGACTTCTCCATAAGAAAACCAGAACAAAAATTAACATGAAAAATAGCTTATGTATTTTGACACTAAGTGACAGAATTAAGGTATGAGAATATAACAGAATAGTAGGTAAGAACCAAAGAATTCTAACATTTCCTTTTCCAAAATAGTCTATAAACTATTGTTCATGTACACATTCAAAAAGAGTATTAAATTTTTTAATATAATGATCAAATTTTCTTTTTAAATCCAAATTTCAAAACCCAATAAAATCCCCAATTTAAAAATTCATGAGAGTAATGTAAATATGAATACCATATAAATATAATTGTATATAAAAAAAATCTATAAATGAAGTAAAACTGTATATGTATGAAATAAAAACTTTTAAAAAATCATGTATCTAAAGTGCTATAAAATAAATCAAACACATAGAGATATGTAATCATTGGAATTTCATAAAAATCCCAAACAAATACCTAGATGCACTTGGATAAAATCCACATATAGACATATGGAGAACCTACATAGTCAATAACCAACCTGGCTAATAAAAACTAGCCTCACTAGTGGAAAATCACATCTACCATATCCACTATATAGGGTGTTCTAATCCATCTATACTAGGCTATAATGTAACTATTAGTCAACCCCCTATATGGAAACTAGGAATACCATGATAATATTATACTTGACATTTTGGATGTCACCAAAAAATTGTTATAACCCATAGATTCTAGTATTCATGCATTTCCCATTCACTGAAACCGAATATGCGAAGGCCCTTTCATTTAAAGAACCTCCATTGTGGTTCCCATCAAATGAATAACCCTTCCAAGTGCCAAATGGGCCAACACATCTGATGGGTTTGAATATTATTTCCAAAATTTTAAAAAATACCAATTGGGTCATTACATTTACAAATATGAAAACAATTCCAATGAAATCACCATTCCTCTATTTGTTTTAAAACAATGGAGGAATAAAAAATTACTCCTGGTAGATTCCAAATGAATCATTAATGTCATTTATTTACCAAATGACTTATCATGATTCTAAACATTCCAAGTGTTAGATAAAATATTTAGAAACCACATATGAATTTAATCGAGAACTATAAAACCATTTGGAGATATATGGAGTTTATAGAAAACTATAGGGAAGATAGTGTGGAGAATAGAAATAAAACGATGAAGTGATGTTTCGAAAACTAGGGTTTCAAAATAGAAACTTTTATGGAATAAAATTTACTTAATTCTATGTCTATCCACATGTAAATCTAGGGAACATGCTGAAAATGTAAAATTTATTGACATATAAGTGGAATACTATAGAAATTACCATGTATAAAACCACGTAAGAATAAGGAGTTCCACACCCAAATGAAATATCCCACACACAAACACCAAACCATAAAGTGGAACAAAAAACCATGTATGGAGCCACAATTCACATGTTACCCAACCAAAAAATCTCAACGATGGTAAAAAAGAATCTCAAAAAACATATATTCATTTTAAATTACCAATTGGAATTTTATCAAACACCTTTCATGAATATTCAAATATGAGTAATTATATAAAACCCTTTAAAACCCACTTTTATAAATTGTAAAATATGAAAACACAAAAATAAATCAAACTAGAACTCTATTTTAAAGAACAACAGATTTAAAATTTAATTACAAAATGGAAATATTAAAATGGAATGTTCTAAAAAGGAAATGTATTGAAACACTTTCCCCAATGGTGTGAGAATGCAATGAAATTCGTGGGGAAGTAAGAACCAAGACTAAGAGGAAAAACACAGACCCTAACATAAAAATAATCAACCCAAATAATCCAACCTTCACCATAGGGTCTACCAAAGGTTGAACCCACCAAGATAAACCATGAAATCATGAGAGAGAGGAATAAATATGAGAAAATGGGCCAAAAACCAATGGTAACTCAACAAGTAACATTGGGGATGTATTAAAAGTGTAATTGGAACCATGTGATATGTTTTGGAGCCTCCTTCATGTTCCCAAACTAACATATATGGGAGAATGGTCAAATGTGGTTAAAAAGTAGGAGGTCAAAAGGGATAATTTCATGTTTTTAAAAAATTTTGTAAGTCAGAATGTTTAGTCACATGGTTTACCAAATGGTGTGCCAATAATTCAAACCCTACTATAAGTAAGGGACACCTACTTGGGCTGGCTAGATAGTTTGGGAAACAAATTTCCAACCATGAAATTTAGCTCTTTCATAATTATAGAGCCTTGTGCTATCTTTTTTCATGATTTACACTAATAGTGTCCCAGTATTATGCCTTTTCCCAAACACCAACCACAAACCAAAGGGTTACCCCTCTTGCTTAAATGGTTTGGACCAGACTATGGAACCAGTCCATAAAAACCATGTAAGAACAAAATGAATGGGAACACACTATAACTTCACCAGTCGCACGGTTTCTCCCCAAATAAATCATAATAACAAGTAACTAGGCCAGAAAACATGAAACCACTAGTACATATAAATTATCACAAAGAACATAACCAAAACATCAGCCAAAATATCCAAAAAAAATTATTCATAAAATGAAAAACAAATGACGGTGTTTGAAAATTTAAATTTTTCTATCTATGCTCAGCCAAACAATGTGAGTTTATAACTCACCTAGGTAAAACCCCTCATTCAAAACTCAAATACAGATTCTAAATCTAAATCTAACACACCAACAAATATATATCTCAAAAAAACATCCATAAATAATTAATATCTGATTAATTAAATATTAAATATTCCAAAAAATTTGAATGTCTATAATTTCCACAAAACTATTATCCTAGAGAGAACACCCTATTATGAGATATGGCTGGTAAAATTCCTATTTTACCACTCATGAGCCTTTAAAACCAAAAATTAAAATTTCCACTCATTATGAAAACCCAAAAAGCAAGGAAATTTAAAATTTTACAACATAGAACTTTTTTCCTCTAGAGTCCTTAGTTGTTATTAACCACATTTCTCAACTTCTCCATGTCATCACATTATAAATTACTTATAACATTCTAGACTAGAATGATAACTAATCCTATGCTAAAAAAATACAATTATAAGGTGCATTATAAATCTGTAACCAAGAAAATCTCAATTAGTCCTCTATATTCCAATACAACACTACTTTTCAACTAGTTTATACACCTGATTGTGGTAATTAATATGACAAGACTAAACTTGAAATAAGCTAATTTGTACACATTGTTCACCCCACAAGAGAAATCATCCACCAAAACATATTCTAATCCTTCCAAAAATCTACTCAAGGTGGTCTCCATCTCTCAACAACCAATTGCATTTGGAAACACTGTTCGATCCTCCTCTATCCAAATAGTCTCCAATACACTTGATCATATCCACTAACACACTACCTCATCAAAATAACTCTATTTCTGGTTCAGACTGAAAAAAATCCATCTTATATAACATCCAAATATGAAATATAGTGTTCACCAAAGACTAAAAAGAATAGATTTATCTTCCTAATGACATCAAAACTCTATATTAATGATCCATTAAGTGGCCTCATCACATCCTTGACCCATCCAACACATGGGTTACACTTTTTTGACTGATATGACCCTCCATGGCATAGGTGTATCCTTATCATCACACTACCATATAATGTCCCAACCTCTAAATCCCATAACCTATCTATTACTGAACGTAAGAGTCCAACATGCCCAATCACATTAATACCAATGTTTATCCCCAAAAAAATTACCTCATGTTCCTAGATTATAGAAACAATATTTATGATATATTCTGAAACAACATCCAATAATTTTTCTCTCCCTCCAATGGCTGAAGGAGAACTTCCCACAATATTCATTCCTTTTATATAGTTTCCATTCATTACAGACCATTAGAACTCTTCTATATTCATAAAAAACCCACAATGCAACAATACATGTCAATTATCTAATGAGAGTTCCCAAGGAACCATTACTCATAATAAAACACTTTATTTATGTCGCGGTATATCTCAGGATCACATGTTACCTGATATCATCTCAACACCATTGGCGTCTATCGATGCTCTATCCATATGCTTATCCACTAAATGATTTAATATTAAATCTAAAATAATATACCTTTTCCTTCACTATTCTTCTTATGTGTATTAAAGGTCAAAAAAGTCATCCACCTAAACAATCAAATCCTTTGAAACTTTCCTTGGTTCCATAACTAGAGAACTCAATGTTCTTAATCCCAGAAAACTAAAGGCATAAACATGAATTCATCATATCCTCTATACGAACTCCTATGCATCAATATCAATCTAATGAATCTCCCATTATTCAATTTCTAAATAACTCATAAACATGAGATAACACCTAACTTGTGTTTCCCTCCTAATAATGTAGAACTGACACACCAAACACCGAGTAATGTCTCAGGGGTCACTAGGTCCTACCACCTAGCCAAAAGGCCCGGTCTTATAGAATGTTAAATATCACAGAAACACCTCTATGTTCATATCTGAAAAAACCCCACATCATCTTATGTGACAAACCACACACTTGAATTTATGCAATAAATCATGAAATATTACTTTCCCATGTAAAAAAATAATCCCAGAGGACATTAATTCTCACAATTTATATTCTTACAGGACTACTAAGTCATGAATGACAGCTCAACTTGGGTCATCAAAATATAATGGAATCATCCTAGACAATTACTTCCCATGAAATCTATTGTCACTCGATCAACTATGTAGAATTTCCTTATACGTTATAACAGGAAACACCATAAAGGTTTTTACTGGAACATTAAATATCCTAGAATGTAGCCGCATCAGAAAGGAATACTCAATATTCTTAAATATCCATATGATGATCTATATCAAGATCTATAACCATAGGGTTTAGTTAAATAGGATTTCATTCCATGCTATATAAGAACAAATCATACATGTTGTTACTGATTTATAGGAAAATACTATTTAGAACGGTATACACCACTACTCTATTATTTTGTGGGGGTTTTCGAAAATCATTGTAGATAGAGGTGTCACAAAAATTTTTAGGTGTATTTTCAAAAAGGGATGAGAAATATATAGTGGAAGTTTTTAAATGTTTTCATTTTTTTTAAATTTATATTTTTTTTTGATTATTGATAATTTATTTTCTACTTATTTTTAGGCATTTATTAATTATTTATTTGTTAATTATGGCATGAACCTTGACTGAGAAATACTCACACCTTGCCTCCATATCCATGAGACCAACATTAAAATCCTACAAACCCCTTAGGGGGGGATGTTTATGATGAAGGCGTAGACATTAGAAAATATTGATGAAGATTTTAACACAGGTATACGGCGATGTAGGTAGGTGATGATGCGTAAAGGGGTGTTGATGTAGCAAAATGACATTATGCTTAAAAATGGTGGGTCATCGATCTATAAATATTTATTTATAGAAACAAGGCCTTTAGTTCGTACAATTAATTCCCCCTCAACATAGTTAAAACGATTTTTCCTTTAATTAAAAAAATGATCTTGAACATAAGTTATTTTATTTTATTTATTTATTATTTACTTATTTACTGTTCTATTTCCTCTTTCATTCACTTATTGCATTTTCCATCCAGGAATTTGTTGAGAATATATATGTGTTGGGTGATATTTGAACCCCTAACATCTTTGTAATTCTACAATGACTTTACAACTCCAACAAACATTTTATGTAGTGAGTAAACATACTATAATATATATATATATATATAAATATATATAAATACATATCAATGATAAAAATAAAAAAATTTATAATTCAATATAACCAATAAATAATATATACATAATAAATAATTCTTAATAAATATGAAATGATAAACAATTATTAAATAAATAAATAATATATAACTAAAATTAAATAGATAAATAAATAATAAATAATAAGTAATGAATAATTAATAAGGAATAGTAAATAAATAATAAATAATAAATAATAATAAATAAATAAATACATAAAGAATATAGAATTGTAAAAATAAATAATAAATAAATAATGAATATTGAATAATTAATAAATAATTATTAATAAATTTATATTAAATAAGTAAAAAAGGAAATATAAAAGATGAATATATAATATATAATATATTATATATAATTTTAAAAAAGAATAAAAAAATATTAAGTAAAAGATAAATAATTATTAATAAATCAATATATATGTAAAATAAGTAATAAATTAATAATAACTTAATAATATATAATATATCAATATGTAATAATTAATATACATAATTACATGTATACATGTATATAATTACAATTGTATATAAATATAAACACAAATATAAATTCAAATATATACTAAATAATAATTTTAAATATATAAATATATATAAACATTTAATAAAAATTATATATATTTTCATTTATATACAAATAAACATTTATAAATATATATAAATATAATAAAACTAATATATATACATATAAATAGAGTAATATTTGTACACCAAGAGGCACACACACATGACAACTAAATATTAATATATAAATATAAATTTTAATAACAATAAATATTTATACCTAATTAGATTATATATAAATACATATAAATAAATACATATTTAAACACATATAAATATATATATATCCATATACCCATATAATATATATAATATAAATACAAATATTAGTATAAATTCATAAATATTTATATTTATACAAAAATATAAGTAAATATATATAAATATATATAAATATATATTATTATAAATTAAAATAGATAAATTTATATAAATTAAAAATACAATCACATAAATGTTTATAATGTTATATATATACTTAATATAAATAATAAATTGAAACTGACCAAAAGAGGGAAGTCCACTACAAATGAAACAACATTATATAGAGAATAATGTAAAACCAGTGAATTAAATCATAAGACATTGAAGAATAAATGGAAGACCATATTAAATTAGGATGATATTCCATTTAATATTTATTAATTAGGGTATCCTAATAAAAAAAGGTATTTTAGGAATTTCATGATTTTTGAGATTTAAAAAAGTTGATGGGTTCCCCTAGGTCAAAACAGAATTTATATCATAATAAGATTCAATTTGATAGGTTTTTTTATCCCAAATGGAAACTGAGATAAAAAAAATTCATTGATTGATGTTGTTATTCAATTCATAACTTCAACAAGAATAGTAATAAATTTTTTACTATTAAAATTTTCCAAATTCGAAATTATGGTCATTGCATATCCTTTTGAAAGATTTTATTTGGCTATTCTTCATGCTTAAAAGAACACCCAGGTAAAAATTTATGATAACTTGATGCCAAAGTATCATTTCCAACTTCAGTTACTACTATTTTAATATTAAAAAAATTATAAACTAATAATTATAATTAATTAATAAATATTATTATTAATAAATACGAAGTATTAATAATAACTAATAATTAAATATTTAATATTTAATATTTTTCCCTATAATATATTAATGGTTTCTTAAAAACTACATCAAATTATAGATGACTTTTCAAAACTGGCTCTTAAATGCATAAAAAAATATAATTTAGAAATGTTTTTTCAATACCCATCCCAAAAAAGAATTCATGAATAATTTTTTATAAATTTTGTAAATTAATAATAAAAAATCAAACTAAATTTTTATTTTCCTGATCTGTTGGCACATTAAATAACTGATCCTATATGATAAATTCAACAAACATCATCTTAGGGTGCTCTGTATCCAGCGAACCAACATAAATCAGTTTAGATTAGTGGGATTATATTCCAAGATTTATCAAAACCCCCTATATTTATTTTTACGATTAATTTAATTACCAAACCTCAAAATCATAACCTATATGGGGTTTTTACTTAAACACCATGTGCCTCACTAATGCACTAGTTTCACCTCATGTCCCATATACTGAGGGGACAAATCTTTATCAATGAAAAGCGTCTCACCATAGGTACACATGAATTTCCATAAATGGAATATGTGCATATTTATATGAAAATCCAAATGTATAGAATTACCATAAGTATGTACAAGGGAAAACCCCATATGGGTAGTTTCTGACACTTTAAAAAATTGATTCTCTTATCAGTGATAACCACATAAAGGAAAACATATACATTTCATGCGATTCTAACATGAAAAATCACAATACATTAAGATACATTTTACTCCAATGAAAATATATAAAATCTATAAGTGAACTCTTGAAGGTGGGCCATAACCCAAAAATATAATATAATCATAACCCTCAAACATAATACATGTTATATGATATGCATGTCATGTAACTATACTAACAAAAATACAAAACATAAGGCCCATCCTTGACATTCATAAATTCCTACCGGAAAAAGAGTTCATGATGAAAATGTATTTTATCCATCACTTGATATATTACATTATTATATCTATGGATAACCAATTCCCATATAGTAAGAAAAATGAAAATATATCTGGTACAACATTGTAATACCCCGTCTTGGCTCACTGTGAATAACAACCTTACTGGTTCTCCTTGTGAACTTAGGCATGCCTCTATGTATTCTATAGTCTACTTGATAGTAGCATGTGGGTCTAATGTGTGACCATATATAGACAATATCACTATATCATGGTGCACAATAATAGATAGTAACATAATAAAAAATAATAACCATCCATAAGAGTATGAAAAACAAAATAATAATTAGATTCATTTTATAGGAAATTAAATCTAGAATAGAAGATGAATTATCATGAAATACACATCAAATAGTCTATCAATGGAATGACCATATATAAAAAATAAACTTGAAAGTAGATATTAGGTCGACATGCACACCGAGGTGCATGTGTATGGGTTAGAAATGAATCTCAATAGAATTCTACCAATGATAAAACTATATTCTTAAATAAAAAATTATTTCCCATGAAACATTACCAACCTAGTAAAAAAATAAATAAATAGAAAAACAACTTTCTAACCTTGGGTTTTACCATGGTTCCCGATTGACTCAAACCATCTTCGATAAGATCACGAATTCTTTTGAGTGGGGAGCCTATGTAAATCATAAAATTCCTGAAAATATTTATTCCTAAGAGTCCCAAGAAATAAAAAAGTGTACCATCATTATATCCCATACACCATTTCCAATCCATTAAATATCTCCCAAATACTCATAAATAACATTATTGGTACATCAATCTAATCTGAGGGGGCATTATAGGAATCTATTTAGGGGATCCATCAGTCATCCACATCTGTCCTAAAACCTTTCGTAGATATATTTTACAACTTTAGACCTCATATATCAATTTGAATATAGTGAATCATAGATATTAAAAATGGTATAATATTTTATACATTTGAATCATAGTACCACAAAATTTGAAATGGTATCACAATATCAATATAATACCCACCATAATAGGCAATCATATAAATGTGGCAACAAATCATTTGAAGCGAGATCTTAGGTTCCACCTTGAGTAATCAACTCCAACAATAACCAAAACATTACATGGTATAAAATCTATGAATAATTACTTAATATTTCATGAGACTAAAAAAATATAAGATATCCATGGGTCAAATATGTATCAATAATTTATTCCTGGGTGTCTCTGGAATTCACAACCATGTCCATCCCACCAAAATAACATATTGTATTTTGGGAAATAATATATAATAATCCAAGAAAAATAGATCAATGGTACATAAAATTATCATTCCCAATACCATTATCATAAACCAAATTTTCATACACCTTATTTCTAGCTATAGGGTGACACATGGAACCATATTTACCCAAACACATACACAATTTCAGAGTACATCAGTCAACGGGGAACCAACATGGATCCTATGGATCACCACATATGTGGAGGCACCCCCCATGGAATCATTTCCGTCAGTATATAAGTTGAGATATCTCACTTGAGATCCTATGTAACTACAAATTCATTAAATTCATCACTCATCACTCGAGGGTAGCATATTTTTTAGTATAATTTTTCCTATTTAATCTAAAAGGCCCCATAATTGAAATGAATATGTCCTGAGGTTGTTCCAAAGACATGGTCAATTATTAACTACACTAGTGCAACCAGTTCCACTAAATGTTAAGACATAATTCACCTCTAAGAGGAGATGGAAAATGTTCTTAAATTATGTCCACTATGTAATTTCCTCTATATATCAACTAGTATCTTTATAAATATCTTTTTTGAAGCTGTTAACCATTCTCACAACCCTCATAGTGGTCTCAAATGATATCTCCCTAATGAGAAATCTTGATGCAACATTTGGAAGAAAAGTATCCCTATCATAAATCACCATCTTAAAGTTGTCTTAGAGATGACCCCAAAACTCACAAAGGGTCTCAACCCAATGATCTATATGGGAGGACCCTCATAATGGTCTCTACTAATGTCTAATTATTTCTAGGCATTAAAAACTAAAACCCCTCGAAGGGGAAATAATGGAAGAGAACAGAGTTTGTACCTTGTGTACCTAGAATTCAGTCCAAAATAACCACCATATATATTAAATTTTACATTCCATTTTTAGAATAAGGGTCTATTCCTGTTGTACTACACAACCATGTCCCCTTTAAGCTAGATGTATTCCCTAATTCTCGACCACACCCAAAATCCCACTATATAATGTGTACTCATACTACAAAACCGTAGAATAAAAACCTAAATCTACACTAAATAGTAATAAATCATGGGCCATGATCCAAAAATCACCCTCAATGTGATCAGATTATCCAACCAAGAAACTCCAACGTTCCTCCCAAATCCCCTATTTTCCCCCAAAATAAGCATAGTTTGACCCTCTAGGGGTTCTTAATAGTAAAATTACCACATCAAAACAAAAAAATTATATTTGTTTTTGGATGAAACAATTAAATCCATCCCAACTCATGGTGAAAATGTTGAAGCTTCTGGTCTAAATCCACACACTATAGCTAGCACTTCCCGAGCTAGTACTGATCACTATTAAGGATGAAGTCTGGTAGCACATTATTGTTATCTTGTCAACTAATATATTATTTAAAGGGGAATCTATATGACATGAGTTTTTTTGTAGGATGATATGTTTACGATGTAAAAATATTAAATTTAATATATTAATTTAATAAATTTAAATTTAGACAGACATTTTAAATGTTTTTTTAATCTTTCCACAAAAATATAATTTAAACCACTAATATAATAAATACCACCTTCAAAACACAACTGGAAAGTCAAAACATCAATCTTATTCTCTATTAAAAATAAATCAATGATCAGTTCACATAAATAATTAATATTTAGTTAGTTAAATATTAAATATTACAAGAAATCATTAATGGATTAAATTTCTACCAAAATCCTATATTCTGGAAAAAAAACAAAACGAGGAATAAAAATATGACCAATTAATAATAATGGGATAATCTAGTAGGGGAAAACTTCTATGTTACCCATCGAAAGCCTCCAAATACCAAAAATAATTAATCTCATGCTCATTTATGCATCATAAAAAATAGAATTTTATAGAGATAATTGATAATTTTATTAGTACACCATTATAAAATATATTATCACTATCAATTATAATTACTATCAAGTCCCCATATCAATTATAATAGACCCAGTTTTTACATTATTAAATTGGAACTATATACATGAAATCACATCATAATAACCAAAATGTTTTGGTTTTCTAGGTAAACTAGAAACATACTTAAACATAAAAATACATTTTTAAATAGAAAATACATTCCAAAACGAATGTTAAAAAAATCAACATTAAAATTATTCAAATATTATTTCTTCATATCTCGTGGAATAGATTCAAAATAAAGGTGGTATCAGATGCTCAGTAAAGGTTACGTACATCAGAAGCTATTTTGAGTAAATATAGAATAATAATTATGGAATGGTAAATATATGAAAAAAATAAATTTTATAAATAACATCAGTATGAAGAATAATAGGTTACGAATAAATGATGAAAAACTAATTCTATATAAATTATCAAATGACCTTGAATCATTTTCCTGGATTTAAAAAAAATTAAATAATAACATGGTTATCAATAACTAATTTACAATGATATAATGAATAATTTGGGACATCATAACCATACTATCAAGGATTAATGTGAAAACATCTTACATAAATGGGTAATGTGTCAACCCAATACCCAAACAAGTTTTCCTTATGAGAAGTACTGATACATCAAGGTGTTATAGCGAGTTACACCCTCAAATATTACGTCCATTGCATTCATCATATAATGTGGGAGAAATATAATAAATTTAATCATTCATTTTTAAAAACTAGAATATAAAATGTTAAAATTTTAACCAATAAATAAATATAACATAATAATAATCCATTAAAATTAATATGGAATATTTTATCAATAGAGTACAACCCAAGTAAAACATATCTTCAACCATCAAGAGAAAGAATAGAGATGGTAAAATTACTACATATCATAAGGGGATTAAAAATAATATAACATATTATTTTCATTGATGAATTGAATTACAAAAAGAGATCAGTAAAAAATTTCTTATGGAAATTATATTTTTAATTTTGAAATCTACTTTTCAGTACTGAAATTTCTATAATTTTAGGAAAATAATTTTCAATGAAAAAAATATTGTAAACATTTAAAGAAAATAAACAAAAATTGATCAGTCAAGATGGTGGTAATTCCATTCATTACATACAAGTCAAAATAAAATATTAATTTCAAACATTTGTATAAAATTAAAAGTACCTTGTTCATAAAATGATAATAATATTTCATATAGATTATTATATAAAAATTAAATGTGAGTAAAAATATCTCTAAAAAATAATTTTAGAATATTAAAAATGTTCATTAATTTTTTTTAAAAAAAATATAGATTTGAAATATTTATATTTTTGAATGATTAGAACAACATAGTCATATTTTTTTAAAAAAATAAATATATTTAGTAAATAAAAATAGGAAAATATAAGGTAAAATTTTAAGTTAATTAATTACCCATAATAAAATAAAATACATTGGTTGAAATATTGAACGAAAAAAATCATTCCCACTATAGATACTTCAACATAAATTATCATAAATAGTAATTTAATTGTGAAATATAACCTTACATGTATGGTAAATTTTGAATAATAATCCCCAAGAATGAATAAATTCAAGTTAAAAATTGAATATCATGAAATTGTAAATCATGATATAAAATGTAAAAGGGGAAATACATACACTGCATAAAATAAATTAGTGGTGAATTTGGTATATGTCTCTTAGAATAGAATGCAAGATTAGAAACCCTTAAAACGTTTTTATTATTAAAGTGAGAATTAATCAACGAAGTAACACTATATAAAAAATTTGAATCCCCACAAAAACCAAAGAAATAAATAAAACTATATGAAGAGGTCATTTCAAACATAATCATACCATTACATAGTCAATAAATAAAATGTATAACCTAATTAATGGAAATTGGGTTAAAAAACCATTTACCTCTTGGTAACATTCAATTCAAATCCCCGTGGATGAAATAATTATAATGTCAACATAGAATAAAATTAATAAATAAGGATTCATGAAAAAACATGTAAAATGGATGTATATACACCATATAAAATATATATGGCTCATAATAGTAAAATAGTTCATTTTTATATCAGATGATTTGATGATATTCAGTTTAAATTTCCAAAACAACTTCTATAGGATGAAAATAGTAGAATAGAAAATGATTACATCACAAATAGAATAATAATTATGGACTTAATTTTTTTATAAATAAATTAAAATTTAAAAACCAACACTAAATTATGGTTATGGAAAATCAATTACATTACAATCATGGAGATAATAGTCTATTTGTATGAAAGATTAGGGTTTCCATTTTTCAGAGATCATGATGGAATAAAAGTGAGAAATAAATTTTATTTCTATAGTTGTTATGTTATAATAAATACAGCATTATATGTTTAAATAATATTATATATAACTTTCATGTGATGCAGTTATGAAAAATAAATCACATCATTTTAGTTAGGTGGTAATCCAATCCTATGTACGAACTATGTTATTTTTTAAATTATTTTAATCATAATAAATTAGATGGAATATTTTATTTAAAAAATGATAAATATGAATATTCATAGTGAAATCATCATTAAAACATTTCATGAGTGGTGGTTATGGAAAATGAATTACATTAGTTTGCAAGGCAGTAGTCCATGGTACTCTCAAACGATGATATTGTTCCCCATTTTTTGAAACATGACATAGATATATAGTATTAAATTAACGTAAAATATTATACCAATAAGGTTGATAATTAATTTATTATATCACCATGGTTGAATAATATTTGAATGTTGTGGAAGAATAAATTAAAAAAAATTGGTTAATAATGATTCGTCTTCTTCAGATAACCTCTTTAAGTATACTCCAAAGGATTTAATTGATGGGTTTTATAATCAATAAAATGGCTTTAGGGATGTGGTATAGTCTTTAAGGAAGCTATATTAGAATTTATTAGCTAAACCAAATGGATTTTTGGTGAATAGATAGAGGACATGAAGTTACCTATTATAAGACATAGGATTACCCTTTGTATTTCTTAATGTATTAAATTAATATAAATTCATTAAAATTGATAATGGATCTGATCAGATATATTTAAAATATAGTATGATTATGGGTTTAAATAATGTAAAAAATAATAGTTTTTCAAATTTTTATGATGTTTTCGCCCTTAACTTTTTGTTTTAACCTCTATTAACCCATTTTAGAATTACATTGATATTAAAGTATTCTTTGCTTTAAGGGTCATGAATAGTACCAGAAAAAAAGTCTCAGAAATAGACCATATATATTTTCTTAAATCATATAATTTTTTCCAACATAAACTTTTTATTAATTTTGAAACATTTAATATAATATTTTTTATTTCAAAATAATATTAATGACATTTTTTACACTTTACATTTATTATGAAATTCAATAGATCATGAAAAAAATAAAATTCCAATTTAATCCTCTAAGACTTTCATAAATTTCATATTAATCTATAAAAAAAATTTAAATCTATAATTCATTCAAATTACATAATTTTTTATTTTTTTAAATCATTTCTTTTATTTTTATGTTAATTCAATAAATACAGGGTTGGAGTTGTTTATGCATTTAAGGTGACTGTTTCAACACTATAAATTAAAAATGAGTTATTATGATAAAAATTATTATTTATATTTAAAATAAATATTTATTACCTAATATAGTCTATATTTATCATTATGACAAAAAACATAATTATAAAACAAAGAGAAAGATATATGTAACTTTTCATTAAATAAAATAGTTTAATGATGAAAATCACATCCAAATGAAAATAAAAGCCCATATATTAGAATATTATATTAGTATGTGTTAATTTTTTTTCATCCAAAAATAATAATGAAATTGTTAGGGTCATTTTCTAATCCTTATCATATTATTTTTAACATTCATTACCAGATTACACTTACCTTGGTGAATTCTTTTTACTATGGTTATTTTTCTTAATTAAGAAACACAAAAGTGGCATATTTGACAATTTAAGAACTTATTAGTAAAAATATGTAATTTATTTTTCATGATTCAATTAAAAAATTTGGAATTATTTAATTTCAAATAAATACCTAAAACACAACTGTAAACAGTTTTTTAGGAAAATGTATATTTAGGAATAATTTTTTTATTCCAAAATATATAATATAAATGATTCTAATTAACTAAATTCTACTATTAACAATATAATATAACTATATTTATGTTTAAATAATTTTAAATTTAAATGGGACTTTTTTATTTCTTTAATCAAAGATAATGTTTCAATAAAAATTTCTTTTTTCATTATTCACAAAAAAAATTAATCTCTTCAGAGAAATATAAAATTTTGGACTATGGTTATTTTGATATAATGGCTTAATAAATGATTTCACATATACAAAATAAAATTTATATAAGTTACATAAATTAATTATAATATTTTCTCACAAAAAAAGACAAATAAATTATCAAGAGAATAAATTTTTCAATCATAAAATATCGTTGTTGAAAATTGACCATGTATTTAATAATAATTAATCAAGGATTTTTTTTAATAAGGTAATATATATTTATAAATATATTTTAAATTTATTTAATCATATTAATACCCTCTAATTCAGTGATTTTTTATAATTATCATGTTTAAATAATAATATTTTGTGGTTCATTTTTGCTGAGTGTTTCATGTTGTATATGATATAATATATATTGATATTTTAAAAATATATGGGGTTAAATTATCCCCCATAAAATAAATTGTTTCCACAGAAATTAAACTTATAATCAATAATCAAGTGAATTAAATTTAAAAGTTTCATTTTGGAAAATAAATAACATAAAAAGGATTAATAGAACACCCTATTGAGAAGAGGGAAATGGAAATACAATGGACTTCTAGAATTAAACATAACTATGTTTCCAAATAGGATAAAATTAGTGGGCAGTGAAAATATGGAGATGGAAGAAAATAATATTTTCCAAATAATAATGGAGAGTGACATAAATCATTTATAACATGGAAGTTAATGTTCTTGATAATGTTAGTGACAACATAACCATTAAATATTGAGCTGTGAAAAAGATAATTGATTCATTAGAAATGATTATAATAGGATGATAAAAATGTATTACTGATAGTTTCCTTGAGTTTAGGTATTTTATAATCATTCCGACTAAGAAAAAAAGTATATTTAAATACTTAGAAATTTTTATTTCATCCTTTAATAAATTTACACAAAAATATAATCTTTTTTTCCAAACTATGAGTATTCCATATAATTTTTTTTATTCTTTAAGCACTGAAATCTACTTCTATCAGATCACAGAATCCAGAAAACTATAATAATATAATTCTAATATATTCATACCATAACAAAATATGAATTTATTACTACAAGGTAAGATAAAATCTAAAAACTATAATCCTTTATATGTAGATGTAATATATTTTACATTAACGTTTCAATAACAACATTAACTGATTAACGTATATTATATTAAAAATAAATAACTCATCATCCCATCTAACTTCTATAACCTTAATAATAAATAACATTTTAACCACAATATTTATCTCATACAATTCATATTACACCACAAAAATGTAATAAAACTGATCTCAAATTATCCTTTATGTTAAAAATAATGGTTATAAAAACCTTAACCCAATAAAATATCTCATAAAATTTCATTAATTGCCTAAATATCCTAAAAATTAAAAAATATGAGATCCTATAATATTATTCCAAAAATAAAATTAATAGTTATCATCCAAACCATTTTAAAAAGTTTATAATATAAAGGAAATAATTTAGGATAGTGGTAGGAGTTTCACCCTTATCACCCTTTACTTGTGAGTTCAAACCCCATGGCTTTGCAAGATCTGAGGGGTTGTTACCCGACACCTGGGTTTTACATTATCCAAAACTATTTTAATATATTTTCAATAATGTTCACAAAATCATGATGAAAATGCTAAAAATAACCTTAATATCCAATAAATTAATAATCTCTATGGTTTTATATGTATATATTGTTTTCAAAAAAATATTATAATCTTAATTGGATTTTGTTAATTTAATATAAATGATCATATTGACATTAATCATTATTAATACCATTATTTTTTATTTCTATAAAATATGGAAGCTAAATCCTCAAATAAAATATTCATTAAAATACATAACAAACCCAAGGGTTGTTTTATTAAAATTATCTTTCAAAATATCTATAGTCAAATAAAACTCCCACAACACAGTGACTTAAAAATGTATCCATATTTTCAAAATTTTGATAAGCCATTATATTATAACCCATAAAAAATTTTGATCTATCCTATATCCCTATGGAATATGTTATAATTCTAATGTTATAATCTCTCATTCATCATAAATTAGATTTTGATAAATTGTGAATTAATCCAATAATATCACCCAAGAGAGACAAAACAGGTGAATAGTAATGAAATTGTCATTGTGCACCAGAATGATGACCGAAATATAATCGACCAACTCGTTTCTGGGTTATTACCCCATGACGCAGTTGTTCCAAAATAAAATCCCCTTCTAGTATTTAGACATGGTTGAATTATAATGAAAATAAACAAATATGCACCTCCCTAATAATATTAGGATAATATTTTATACATAGAAATATCTTAAAAGTAAGTTATAGGATTATGTTCCCAAATCCATGTTTCCATAAATCTATTTTCAATAGTTTATATTAAACTTACTTTGATTCTAGCTATAAATACCCCATATCCATTATCCTAGAGAATATGGTTACATTGTTTCATTGGAAATAGCTACAAGAAATCACATCACAAATGATGAATAGTATAGTAATATTGTTAAATTAGATACACACATAATTATAACCTAGAATTTGAAAATAAAAAATATATAACCTCGTGAATGTAAATATTCTGCATCTTTAAAAACATAAAAAAATATTTCTTCATCATAACAAAAGGAATGGAAACCAAATAAGGGTTTTCTATGATACTCAGTAAGGGTTACCTAAAATAGAAGTTATCCTTATTAAATAAAGAATAATAAAGATGACGTGGTTACTAATTTAAAAACTTTAAATTGAATAAATAACTAGACTATGTGGAATACCATTGTAGGAATAAAGGATGATCAAATAATTCCAAATAAATAATCACCCAAACTTGTAACTGTTCAATGGATATCAGAAATATTAGAAACATCACATGGATATAAATAACTGATATCATAATGATATAATATATAATTTCAAACATCACAAAATTATCGTCAATGAATTGTAATTAAAATTATAAATAAATTAGTAAGGCCTTAACCAAAATAACCAATTGGTTTGTCTAATGATACATTTAGATGCATTGAGGGTCTATAGATGGCCCATCCAATCACATATTAAGTCCAATTAATTAATCATATGAAAGGGGTGACACATAATCAATGAAAACATTTATAATGAAACACTAGCATATAAATGTTATTATTTTACCCATTAAATAAATATATTATACTCATAAGTCATATAGAGTAATATTGTTAATGGTATGAAAACAGTACATCCCCAGTAACACTGATCATAAAACATCCAAAGAATAAATAAAGAAGGTATAATTTCCCCATATAACAATTTTATTGAAAATAAAATAGAGGTTTGTGTCATTGATGAATATAATTACAATAAAATGTCATTAAATTCATTTGTTAGGAAAATGCACCATTCATCATTAAATCTACATTAAAAAACAAATAATGTTAATTTTTATTGAAAATATTTCATTGGAAATAACATTCTAAGCTAGTAAAAATATCTTCAAACTGTTGAATGTTCATAACCATAGAAAATTTCATTCATTCCATATAAGTTAAAAGAGACCATTCATTTAACATTTTTCTAATAAATGCCAAAATTAAATCATTCTGAAAACAGATGAAATATTCATTTTTAATTTTGTTTATAAAAGTAATAATTGGTATAAAAATCCATTAATAAATATTATTATAATATTTTCCAAAATCATTATAATTTTTTAATGAAAATATTTATTTTGAGGAAATATATTACTGATCGAGTTGAAAAACATTTTCGATTTTCCTTAAAACCATTATTTCTATATCGTGAGTATATAAATAGTGGAATATGAATAGAAAAACTGTAATTTATAAATAATACTAGAAGAAAATAAAATATATTAGTTATAATATATAAGTATGAAATAAGCTCCCATATATACACTTAACTATAAATAATCCAGAACATGAATGAGATTGAGATATAAAACCTTACCACTATAGTATCATTTGAATCATAAGACAGATGAAATAATAACATCAAAAGAAACATCAAACATCATGAAAATATTTTTCTTCTGGATATTACATGTAAAAAGGGTTTTATATACACCACATAAAAGAAATAGGTGGAAAATATAGCATATATTTCACGAAATGAAATGTGATACATGAAACCATAATGATGATCATATTAATAAATTGAGAAATAATCAATGAAGTGAATATTTCTAATAAAAGTTAATATAAAACTATAAATAAATAATTTTAAAATTATATGAAATTTTACACATTATCATATAATAACATTGGAAATAATGTTAAAGAATAACCCTAATGTATGGAAATTGTGATAAGAAACCCTTTACCACCTGGTAACATTAAAATGAAAACCCTTTGTTGAAATAATTGAAAATTAATCGTGAAATGTATTATATTATTAAGGATTCATCATATAAAAAGTAACAGGTAGTATTTAAATAATTTAAAATAAATTATATGTATAAAAAAATTATATTCTTATATAATGAAAAATTGAGATGAATTCCATAACCTAAGGTCCGACTCCCCACACATATTCTTTATCTCAACGAATAATAAACATATGTAAATTGATTACATTATTTTTATCTCATTTAATTTTTATTATACATTATATTTTATATAATATAATTTTATATTTATATAATTAATAAATTGTGTTCAAAAAATGTGATTTGATGATACTCACTTCATATGTCCAAAATGAATTCAGTAGGTTGAAAATAATAAAGGAGGTCATTATTCAACAATTTATAGAAAAATAGTCATGAAATAATATTTAATTTATAAATCATTTATACTTCTATATCTATATCTAAATACAGTTATGAAAAAACAACTATGTCCCAATCAAAGAGATGTTAATATGTACAAACACATGAGTAAAGATTCTTCTTTTTAGCAATCTTGATGAAAATAAGGTAAATACTATCTAATATTTATGTAATTTTAATTCTATAATAAATAAAATATTATTCATCAAAATATAATAATACATATAAGTTATGAGATGTGTTTATCCAAAAAATAACATCACTTTATTGTGGTGGAAATCCATATGTTTTCATAAACAACATTATCATTTTTAAATGAAAGAAAATTTAGGAAATTATATGACATATTATCTATCCAAAATGATAAATATGTTATTAATCTCATATATATTTTAATATTAAATAAATAAAAATATCAATAAGACCACCTATGAGACGGGGTGATGGAAAATGAATTACTTCTATTCACGAGTCATTTTTCCTCCATACACACTATTGATAGTTTTGTTTTATATTTTATAGAAGAGAAGAAGTATATAGGATGTTCCATTAACATTAAAAAAGTCATAGTATATTTTATATTAATATGTTATTATATATTTTTATGGGAATAATATTTAATGGCAGTGGATGATGAAATAAAAAAATCTTGGTTCAGAGTGATATCTTTTGTTAAGACAATATCTTTATGTCTACACAAAAATACTTCAGGGGGGTTGTAATAAAAACAATACCTCTAAGAAATTTTATGGTATGTATTTGCGGTGTTTAGGAAATTATTGTTTTAAAATTGATATTTATGATAGGAGAGATAAGGATATGTTTTTACTTTTATAATAGAGTTGAAGAGTTTTGTGTGGAATTTTATAAATCATTAAATAAATAAAAAATTATTTTCACAAAAATATAAAGCAAAACAAATATATATAGAAGATATGATGATTTTGGGTGGGAATCCACTCATATAACAAAATTTTTACAATATTAGATGATTATTTAAACCATTTAATTTTTAACCCCTCATTAACCCTTTTTAAAACTACTATGATATTATAGTTTTTTTCCATTTTGGTAATTAATGATACCATAAAAGAGAAAATGACTCATAAATTGGCAGGGGATTATGTTTTCCATCATATAAAATAAATTTCTATATAGGTAATTTTTAAAATAATTCTTAATCCTTTAATAATATATTATCCATTATAAAATATTAGTAATATCATTTTAGATATAATTCATTTAAAATGATGTCAAATACATCAAGAAATAGCGGAAATTTAAATACAATCCTTAAAAAATTTCAATCGCATAATATAGGCCTATAAAATTCTAGGTACACATTAATTAATTCATATTAAATCATATTTTAATATTTTTAAAATCGTTTTGTTAATTTTTCTATTAATTAATTACACACTGTGTTGGTGTTACTTTAAAATTTAAGGTAATATTTCATCACAAAGATATTATAAATAAGAAAACCTGATAAAAAATTATTTATCATTAAATAAAAATTTATAACCAAATATAGTCTATATTTAAACTTATTTAAAAAATTTCTCGATAATTACAAAAAAAGAATTACATTTTAAACTTTGTATTAAATAAAATAATATGATGGTCAAATTCAAGTAAAAACAGGAAAATATCCATATATTAAAATATTGTTTTACTACTGATGAAATATGTTAACCAAATTAAATTAATGTAATTTTTAGGATCATTTTATAGCCCCTATAATATATTTTATAACCTTAATTATAATATTTTTATTTACACCAAGGACAATTATAAACTATTATTACTATTCACATTGACAAAAAATAAAAGGGGAATATTTACCCAATTTAGACCAAATAATTAAAAATTAGTAATAAATATTTAAATATTTAATTACTATATGTTTTATTAATTAATTTAAAAAGAAAATAAAATAACCATTAATAATTTTTTTCAGAAGAATTACATTTTTGTATAATAATGTTTTATAGTAAATTCTGTTATTATTTTTTTTCAAGTTAAATCAGTTTGATTATTATTAACATTTAAAAAAATTACATTTAAATAATTTTTTTTAAAAAATAGAACATTGTAAATTATTTAAATAAATATTCATTTTTCTATAATAATATAGAAATTTTTGTTTTTTATTATTCATTTGGAAGTGAGTATTTTTAGAAAAAGAAAAATATTTCACCCTATGATAATAATGATATGATGACTTGAAAAATGGTATTATTTTTATAAAGGAGAATATATATAATTTCCAAAAATTGATTATAATATTTTTTTTAAAAAATATCAATAAAATTCATTTTTTAATAAAAACAATTTGAGAAGCATAAAATAGATTTAAAGAAACATGAGTAGTTTTTTACTAATAATTTTAAAAAATAAATTTTATTGGTTATTTCCATTATATATATTTCTTAATTCTTTTCAATACAATTCATACATGATAACTCAATGACAAGGTTATGATGATCATATTTAAATAAAAATATGTTTTTTATATTTAGGCTCTGTTTTTCATGTTATATAAACTATTGAAGAAAGTGTAAATTTAAAATCTCAGGGTGTTACAAAAAAATTTAAAAAAACAATGCATTAGGAAACTTTATTCACAGAATAAATTTATTGAGAATATAAATTCATAAAATACCAACCTCGAGCAATCAATAATCTTTCTAGAATGATCCCAAACCCATCACATGGAATGTACAATGCCTAAAAAGGAATGGGGAAAACCCCCTGAAACATAAAAAATCAAAATAAACATGTTAAAATCATCAGAAAACACTAATCTCACCATAATATCTCTATATTATATTATTATGAGGTGAAAATGAGAGAAAATAAGGAATTATGGTAGAGTAAGAGTGATAATGGGGATAACCGTAAATTTTTTATAAGTAATCCAATGAATGGAGGCATATAATTCAATGGTGGGAAGGGAAGGAGGTCCCCATTGAAACTAATATAGTTTTATGATCATATTATATGGAGAAATAATGTGTATATTGAATAAAATTGATCCATATGAATTTTTAGATACCCAAAAATTTTAATTCTGGGTATCTTCAATGGTTTAGCTACATAGTTTGGTAAACCATTAACCAACAATGGAGGATCAACTGGATTCACAAAAAAGGATAAATATTTTATGTTTAATATTTTGTTAAATCATGTTGCAACTTTGATTTATGTGTCTTCAACTATTTACAAAACAATCACTTTGTTCTAACATGGTTTCGAAAACCATGCAAGCAAGCCATGCACCAAAACCCCATGGCCAATATTTTTTGAATGGATTCTCATATAACTCACAAATTAAAAAAATCATGAAAATACCTTATATATATTTCCACGGATGAAAAAAATTTAATTAAATGGACCTAATTCTCATGTCACCACATGAAATTTCTTGTCATGCGCACACATATTGTGTGGCGAAAGGAATATTCAAAAATAATAAAAAATAATTCCAAAACATTCATCAAAATTTTAACCACAATAATAAAATATTAAATAACTAAATGGAAAATAACATGGGGAAATACGGTCCAAACACCTTAAAATCACCATCTATATCCCAACATGTTGGTGTTTCTCACATTTTTTCATACAGAGCCTCAAATGGTTCCATTTGGATGACAAAATAAAAGCATTTTTTAAATGAGAATTCTATAAATGGATAGAGTTTATTCAATCATATTTTAAAATATAATAAATATCATATTAGTATACCCTCTATATTTTTATTGGACCTTTTAGATTTACCATCAGTAAAGGTATGATAAGTAGTGCTAAAGCCTAACTCTATATCGACTACTGGTTGAAGATTTCTTTAGAACATATATATTATCCTATAATATCGTTATAATATCATTGGGAGTGGTACATCATAAATCCTTTAAACATCTATTATTTATGTCTTGTATAGGTGATCGATTGAGAAATCATCTGAGATGGTAATTAAAATAATTGACTTTATTAGGTAATCAAGTATAAGTCAAATGTAATTGTTCTCATTATAATTCTTAGCAAGAACCATAATTAAATCTAGGGTGATATTTTCCCTTTTCAATATATTTATGGGTGACGGTTTATATAGTAACCCGTGATTTTCATACGTATATATTACATTATTTTTCATGAATATTCAATACATTACACAAACACATGAATGATGACTGCAATAGTTTATTGTCTATGCAGATTAGGCACAAAATCATTAAATTTCATGAATGATCTTAAACATCTCCCATAATTTTATACCCCATTAATACTCTTTACAAACATACCATACCTATATCCCTTATTCATATCCCGGGGAAAGAAAACATATGAAATGGTGATTTTAGATTCCCATATAGTTTAATAATGTGAGATATTAATGATAACATTTGAACTACATGTGAATTAGGGATCTCAATATTGTAATATTGAGAACTAGAATAAATCATGGTAGTTCATAAGACATGAATCATAAAGGAATAAGAGAACATAATCTATGAGAACATTACATTGGAATAAGACATAGAATTTTTTATCACACATATACATATAGTATTAATTCTATAGTATTCACAGGACATTTACATTGATGTCATAGTGGAATGGTTTCACTCACCAAAACATCATATTATTAATGATCACTCCCAAGCCCTTCATAGCAGAAAAAGTCTATTATTGATCTTTGTACATTCCCCATTTCAACCATATTTATCTTATAAGATATAAATCATTACACAATGTTGTGGAGAGAGATATAAGTCCCACTAATATTGAAATAAAATTCATAGAAATGTGTTACACAATATCATAAAACATTCATCATATCAGAACCAATGAAATGAAATGGGTATAAAAAACATTTAACATATCACAACATGTGGTAAAAAATAATAGATTTATAATAATTAATAATTTAATTATAGAATAAACCATTAAAAGAAATGGGATTCACTTGTATTTCCTCATTGTATGACTAGTGGAACAATAATTGGTTTTATAAAAATCATTCAATTATAATAAAAAACAATTAAAGGAATGAATATGTATGGTATCCTCAGATCATATCCACAGTAAGGAATAAGTATCATTATGAAAATTTCATCTTGTATGGAAAATAATTTTTTAAATAAACTTGGAACTTTTTATTAGGGAAAAAAAAATTATTTTTAAATCACTTTTTAAAAAATAAAATTCCATACATATTCTAAAAACATTATTTTTGATAAAAATTGTAAACTCGTAATGGAATATTAAAAAATAATAAAGAAATTTCGATAAGTAAAATATCATTCAAAATATGAGAATATGTTTTCTAAAAAATTTAAATAAAAATTAAAAATCATTTTCTTTAAAAATAAAAATTAAATCATATAAATGAATATTTATAAATCATTTAAGAACATTAATAATGAAAAAATCATTTTCACATTGAAATGAATTTTATTAAAAACATAAAATTTGGCATAATCCTTTTATTTTTTTATAAACATAGAAAATAATAAATCATCCATTAAAAAATTGAGTCATCGTGATGGAATTAAATTATGATCATTCTTTATAATTTTGAACAAGCATTTATCTCAATTTTCAAAAAACTCCAAATGATCCATGTTAGGGAAATGACCTGATGATTGAATTGAGTTTTATTTTAAAAGTCCTAAATGGTTAAAATTTATTTAATATTTAATTTTTAATAATTTAAATACATTTTTGAAAACATGATCTGAAATATTTTTTGGATGGAAATGGATTTTTCTTTGAAGTGAGAAATAAAGTATGATTTTATGAAAAAAGATATTTTGAACTCAAGAGAATATAATGAATGAATCATTAAGGGAAAACATGTATTATCTTTACATAAAAAGAGGAGAATAGAATACATGAGTTTCATGAGAGATAGATCCTAATATTTCTTATGTGGAAGTATAATCATGAACACTCCTCAAAAACGATGAGACTATAACCTAAAGAAATTACATCTTTAGTATCATTGAATTATTATCCAGATGAAAGAATATAATTAAATGAAATTTAGATAATCATGATAATAAATAAATTCATGATATTAAATGTCAAATGGGCTGTATATACACATCATAAAATAATATATGTGCATTAGATAACATATTTTTCAATGAAGGCAAATTGACACAAAATTATCTTATTAATTTCATATGTTTTGAACCAAAATGCATGAATGATATATCCCAAAATATATATTTAAATAAAAATAATATCCAATATTATCATCATAAAATACATTCATGTGAGGTAAATACACCACATAAAAGTAATATATGGTGAATATTCCATTAGTCTCACACAAGTAAAAAGTGCAACAAAAGTAAAATACCTGAAGTCTCGAATTCATTCATAAACATTTATAACACTAGTATAATGAATTAAATTTTATTATAAATATATAAAAAAACCATAATGTAAAGACCCGTAAAATTCAAGGAAATTTTTTTTTCTTAATTTTATTTGGAATTTTACAAGAACGCAGTTTTTGACGGCACCTGATTCTGAGGCCCGATGTGCCCGAAATCTTTTTCCGATGTTTGGATCGGGTACGTTCAGTGAACGAACGAGTGGGTTTTCTATCTTTTGAACCGGTGTTCGAAATCGAATTCTGAGGGCACCGCTGGAATCGCAGTGCCAATATTTTCTTATAAATTCCTTTTCTAGAGTTGTGTTTTCTTGGTCGTGGTTTTTAATTTTTGTGGTTAAGATAAGAAAATAAAATAAAGTGGTGCGATGACTTTATTTTTTATACTTAAAGCCACTTAAAGCCACATAAGCTAACTTAATCGGATAGGGTGGAACCCAAAATATCCTACCCACTTGGTAGGATATTTGTGAGGTGGGGCCCGCACGAACCCCACTGTTTCTTCCCTCCTAAGTAACGCACCCGCAACCCCCCCTCTTAAATGAAAGTCAACAGTGTGTTTTTCTAGCTAAGAAACGACCCCATTTAATTGGGTAGTTAAGTCGTGACAATTAATTCATCGAATTAATAGTTCGTTACTTAACGTTGAATCACAAATCGTTGGCATGGGAATAAAATAAGACCAACACATTTGTTGAGAGGTTGCTTTTTGAGAGGATTTGGGGAAATCTCTAAAGCTTGAAGATCTTCATCCTCCTTCACGAAGAACGTGAAGAACGTGAAGAACACAAAGAACGCGAAGAACACGAAGAATGTCGGCCTCCGATGAAGGGTAATGAAGAACGCCAGATCCTCGTAGATCGACGGCGCGACGTGACGATCCTCATTCCGCGACGCTTCTTCCATGACGTTCCTTCCCCGCGAAAATCTTCGATCAACAACCGATTGAGGTAGGGGGTTTCGGTTCTTGAATTATTTGTGAATTTTTTCCTCAACATGGGTTTAGTTGATGCAATTAAATATGTGTGTTTTTAATCCTTAGAGTTTGAAGGCACGACGCCGTGTATGGCGACGATAGCGACGCACCTTCCGCGACCTGACGATCCTTTTCTCCATGATGGTCAATTCCACAACGAAGTCATGTCCGACGACAAAATTGAGGTAGGGGGATTTTTTCATTTTAATCTATTTGATTATATCCGTGGTTTGTTTAAATTTTTTTTTGTGAATTTTTAAAATCGCTAACACGGTGGGTGTGGACCAACAAACAAGTCCGAACCCACCGTCCCTTCATTCTTGGTGAGCGGATTGGAGGGCGACGACAAAGTGAGCCGTACTGGCGATGTAAGGTACTCGCAGTGAATGACGGACCTCAAGAGGGCCATCAGCAAAGACAACAGGCGAATCCGACCACCGGAGCTCGTCCAGTGGTCCGCGGAGCAACCCGTCGGCGCACCGCCGGGGAGAACAGTCGCAGCTGAAGCCACGGCGGCAGGCCGGCCGTCCCACGATCGCGCAGGACCGGCGAAGGCAGGACACGGAAACCCAGCCGCGTCCGTTGGCGAGATGCGGCCCCCACGTGGGGTCACGGATCAGTCAAGGGGGCGGCACCCCCCCCCCCCCTTGCACACCGCTCAGCCGTTACGGCTGAGCTGCATGGTGATCGGGCGTTGCCCGCACCAGTCGGGCCAGGTCGCGCCCAGGCTGGGCCGGGCTGCACCGGCCGGGCTGGGTCGCGCCATCCGTGTCAGACCCGGTACGGGCCGACCGAGGGGGGGTAGGGCCGGGTCGGTCCGGGCCCAGACCCCCCGTTTTCAGAACCTTTTTGTTCTGTCGTCCATAACATGATCTACGGGCCTCCGATCGATGTAACGTCAGTGGTGATGTGATCCTTGGACCGAGACGGTTGTTTTGACATATTTCACTCAAGGTTTCGGAATACTTTGGGTTCGTCCGAGTTGGTTCGTACAAGAAACCAACAGGGCCCTTGGAGCGGAAACACACATAACATGATCCCCGGATGTCTGATTGATGTATCGTCGACTTTGCTGGATTTCTCTTAGGGAGATGGATATTTTGACTTACTCCACATGAGGTTTGAACGTAGGTGGAGTACATTAGGGTTGGTTTTGACTTAAAAACCAACCGGGCCCCTGGGACGAAAAATACAAAAACTCTCAGACCGAGCGTCCGATTGACGAGCCATCTGTGACGTTGAGTTCCTGCTGAAGATATGGAAATTTTGGATACACCATCTCCAGACTATGTGTCATTTGATGTATCAGACCATCAGCTTGTGGAGAGGACCCTCACAAATGAGCTTATTATGTGCAGGAACCCTAGAGCTGGCTACGTCTGCGACGACAATGAAGACAGTACGGGAATCCTCCGTGGGTTCGGTAGTTACCACTACGGTACTTTTTTGGGATACATCAACTCCAGACTACATGCCAGTTGATGCATTGACCGCTTGGCTCATGTAGTGGACCCTCCCGGAATGCACTTGCTGTGTGCGGAAACCCTAGAGCCGGTTGAGACTTGACGATTGCTGATCGAATGACTCGGTGTGTTACGGATAGACAAGTGGGAAGCTCTTGGTTGTAGTAGCAGCCCCACGGTGGAGGAGCGCTTGGTAGTAGCGGAAGACCTGCGGTACTCAACAGAAGGAGTACCTCTTGAGGCTATGAGGGGGAGCACTTGGTTGTAGCGGCAGACCTACGACGGCAGAGCGCTTGGTTGTAGAAGCACGGGGGAGCGCTTGGTTGTAGCAGCAGACAAACAGCAGAGGAGCACTTGGTTGTAGCGGCAGACACGTGGTACTCAACAGAAGGAGTACCTCTAGAGGCTATGAGGGGGAGCGCTTGGTGGTAGCGGGAGACCCATGGTGGGATGTGCTTGGTCGTAGCAGCAATCCCACAGTACTCGATAGGTGGAGTACTGCAATATTCCAATGTTATAGGGAAGCGCTTGGTTATAGCGGCATACCCACTGTTCTTGATAGAGAAGAAGTTTCCTAATAGCTATGGTTTCAACTTCATGATCGATCCTATGTGTGTCATTGCGGGGGTTAGTACCTTCCGATCCTTTGTGGGTTAGACGGCTTAGATGAATCAGTGGCTACATTATATCATCTCTATCGTCTTACGAAGTAGTATACCTATGAGAGCTGAATCCTGTTTTGTTTTCCTTTGTGGATTGTGTTTTGCATTTCTATGTGGACTGGGTTGTGATTTCTTGTGTGGATTGGGTTGTACATGGGCTCAGAGGTTGGAGCGGACGAGAATTGGTGACTTAGGTATATGTATGGGCATATACCTAAGTAGTGTCGGATGTTACTTTGTGATTGTATCTTTCCTTTGTGGATTATCCATTGTGGATTCTGGGATACCTTTGGGGGTCTCGGAGTCCCAACTGAGTAGCTTATACTCACCCCTACACGGGCTATGCCCGCACTACGTTGTGTTGGTTGCAGATGAAGGACAACACTGATCATGGTTGAGGCTTGCAGAGCAGGACGGTACCTGGAGGTGGACCACTAGGCGGGACGTTCTCGGAGCGGACAGCTGGACCCGAGGAGCTGTGGAGGCTATCTGTAATCACCCTTCAGGTGGGATTTCCATTGGACAGCTCGACGTTGCGGCTTTACTTTCAGTTTCTCTTTTCCCTTCCAGTTGTACTTTACTTTTAGTTTGGGGTTTGTATACTGGCCCACTTACATTTCCGCACTTAATATTGTTCTCAGTTTTTACTAAGTGTTTACTTATACGACTTTCTTGCTCTGTGGTGTTTGTTTACTTTACAAAGTAAATACCTTCCCTTTTTACCGGGAATTATTCCTTGGTGCTAGTCGCCATCCCCTGGCCTACGGAAGGCGGGCTTGGGGTCGTCACGACACAGGCCCCGAGGACGGGTCGTGATAAATTGATATCAAAGGAGTACGGTTCTACCGCAAAACATTGAACTCTGATATTTTTTCTATGTGAAGCAATAGTGTTAAGCGTATTGTGTGTGGTTATCAGTACAGGGAGTCCATTGTTGGTACGGAGACCGACGTATCCGTACACCAGGACCCTGACATCTGATTCCCCACTTAATACACAAAAACATTGATTGCATGTGTGTTTCATGTTTTCCATGTGATTACTTTGTGTCAGGTCACCAGGTATAATGTTCTGACCGTGGCGCACCTATCTCTTTTCAGGACGGCCCAACGGCGGCAGCTAGCTAGGGTTCTGAAATTTGTACGTGACGATAGCCTGCCGAGCAACGAGGCCTCGGTACATGGCCCTTTGACAGCAGAGGCACCAGCGGTACCTCTACCCACTAAGCCAATGATGCTACCAGCCCAAGCTACTGACGGTGCACGTCGCCTTAGTGCACTTCACGAGTTTCAGCGTCAGCGACCGCCCAGGTTCCGTGGGGAGATAGACCCTCTGGTAGGTGAGGGGTGGCTGGAGGCAGTTGTACGAGTTTTTCGTTTGGTAGGGACAGCATCTGACCTTATGGTGGTCCTTGCAGCGAGCCTCTTGCATGCGGCAGTAGGCAGATGGTGGAGCATGATGCTTCAAGTGCACAAAGAGGCATCTCTCCTTTGGACGGACATTGAGATCATTTTTCGCTCAGAGTTCATCCCAGCCACCCTCCGAGCAGTGCGCATCCAGGAGCTGCTACAGCTGCTGTAAGGCAGCATGACAGTAGCCCAGTACGCGGCAAGGTATACCGATCTCTCGCGCTATTCGATGAACATGGTACGGGACCCATTATTCAAGTCCCGAACCTTCGAGCAGGGTCTCAGGTGAGAGATTAGAGCTTCAATTGTTTCTCACAGCATTCCGTCACAGAGAGGGGTGTTGGAGCGAGCCCTCTTAGTGGAGTGTTTCCTTACTGAGCATTCTCCAACAGCAGGACCCACCACTAGCTGGCATGTGGCAGATTCTTCTGAAGCAGGAAGTAGACAGATGACGCAGAGGTCCAAGAGGACTACACCTATAGGTGGATGACCGCATGACACAGGATCTTTTGTGTCAGGAACCCGGGGTGGAGAACGACTTACTATGCGCGGGCAGTGTTACTCCTACGGTGGGGTTGGCCACATGGCTCGTGACTGTCCTACACACCATACAGATGACCAGAAGATGAACAAAGGACCTCTCAGGCAGAGGCAGAGGTTCGATCGAGGAAGACCGCATGGAGAAGGGGACCGTGGCAGGGGAGCTGGCGCTGCAGCTGGAGGTGGACGATGCTTCGAGGTGTTGCCACCACCACCACCAGGAGGTCCACCACGACCGCAGGGAACAGGTGGATGTGAGGGAGCTCAGCTGCAGGCAGCTAAGGCCTACGATCATGGAGCTCCGGGAGTAGATGGATAGGAGCGGGACTAGCTCCAGACCTGGAGACTTTTGTTCATGTTCCTTCCAGCTTTGTTGATGTTTGTTTGTTGTTGTTGTGTGTCTTTCTACATTGAGCTGCAGTAATAAAAAGACACCTTTCATTTGGAATTTATCTTCTTGTCCTATCTTTATGTTATTACTAAGAGGTTCCGGTTTAAAAACTGTTTACTTGACCCTCACTTTGAGATAACTACTGGAAGATACCCAGTGACCACACACTGATGCTGACAGTGTAACTCAACCCTTGGAGGCTAGAGTAACTGTTGGATCTCTTGGTAGTAGCAGAAAGGCCTTACGACGTCATCCTTGGTATGGGTTAGTATCATTCATGATGGGATTTACTATATTAGGTGAAAAACGTTGTTCATCCAGGGGATGAGACCGGATTTCTGTTCTCGGAAAAGAAGAAATCTCAGCAGCTCTTGCAGGACCAAAAAGGTCCAAGTCATCCAAGAGAGGATGTGGACAGCTCAGAGCCGGCAAAAGTCTTTTGCTGATAGGAGGCGGAGACCACTAGAGTTCGCGGTTGGTGACCATGTTTCCCTACGGGTCTCACCTCGACGTGAGTTACGGAGATGTGGCCGAGGCGACAAGTTATCTCCGAGGTTCAACGGACCGTTCTAGGTCCTCGGCAGGGTATGCAAGGTGGTTTATGGCTTGACCCACCCTCCTCAGTTGCACCAGGTTCACGACGACTTCCATGTATCTCAACTGGAGAGATACGAGCATGACCCGACACATATATTTGACTATGGGAGCTGGATGTTGAAGATGGGGCGACTTTTGCGGAGGTCCCGGTGGAGATAGAGGATCGAAAGTAGCAGGTCCTACGTGGACAGTCGATTCCTCTAGTGCACATCAGATGGCAGTATGGGAACCTCCAGGAGAGACCTTGGGAGAGTGAGGCTCAGATGCGTTCTCAGTACCCACTTTTTTTTCCCTAGTTTATAATGTATCTTTACGGGGACATAAATCACTGAGGTGGAATGATGTAAAGACCCGTAAAATTCAATGAAATTTTTTTTTCTTAAATTTCTATGGAATTTTATAAGAACGTAGTTTCAGACGGCACCTGATTCCGAGGTCCGGTGTGCCCGGAATATTTTTCCGAAGTTTGGCTCATGTACGTTCAGTGAATGAATGAGCTGGTTTTTCTAACTTTTGAACGTGTGCTCGGAATCATATTCCGAGGGCACAGATGGAATCGCAGTGCCGATATTTGTTTAGAAACTCCTTTTTCGGAGTTGCATTTGCTCGGGTGTGGTATTTAATTTTTGGGGTTAAGTTAAGAAAATAAAATAAAGTGGTGCGATAACATTATTTTTTTCACTTAATGCCACATAAAGCCACATAAGCTAAGTTAAGCGGATAGGGTGGAACTAAAATTACCCTACCCACTTGGTCGGATATTTGTGAGGTGGGTCCCGCACAAACCCCACCATTTCTTCCCTCCTAGGTAACACTCCCGCAACCCCCCCCCCCCTCTTAAATGAAAGTCAACCGTGCGTTTTTCTGGTTAAGAAACGCCCCATTTAATTGGGTAGTTAAGTCGTGACAATTAATTCATCAAATTAATGGTTTGTAACTTAACATTGAATTTAAAATCATTGGCATGAGAATAAAATAAGACCAACACTTTTGTTGAGGGGTTGCTTGTTGAGAGGATTTGGGGAAATCTCTAAAGCTTGAAGATCTTCATCCTCCTTCACGAAGAACGTGAAGAATACGTAAACGCGAAGAATGCGAAGAACGTGAAAACGCCGACCTCCGACGAAGGGCGATGAAGAATGCCGGATCCTCGGAGATCAACGACGCGATGTGACGATCCCCCTTCCGCGACGCTTCTTCCACGACGTTCCTTCCCTGTGAAAATCATCGATCAACAACCGGTTGAGGTAGGGGGTTGCAGTTCTTTAATCCTTTGTGAAATTTTATCCCCAACATGGGTTTAATTGATGCAATTATATCTGTGTGTTTTTAATCCTCGGAGTTTGACGGCGCGACGCCATGTACCGCGACGACAGTGACGCCCCTTCCACGATGTGACGATCCTCTTCTCCGCGACGGTCAATTCCGCGACGAACTCATGTTCGACGACAACGTTGAGGTAGGGGGTTTTGTTCATTTTAATCTATGTGATTATATCTGTGGTTTGTTTAAATTTTCTTGTGAGACTTTTTAAAATCACTAACATGGTGGGTGCGGACCAACGAACAAGTCCGAACCCACCGTCCCATCGTTCTTGGTGAGTGGATTTGTAGGTGACGAAAAAGTGAGTTGCACTGGCGATGTGAGGTCCTCACAGTGATGGAAGGACCCCATAAGGGACATCGGCGAAGACAGCAGGCGAATCCGACCACCGGAGCTCGTCCGGTGGTCCGCGGAGCAACCCGCCGGCGCGCCTCGCCGGCACGACGGCGTCGATGGCAGATGGCGGCGGTGCCCAGCGCGCCGCCACGGCGGCAGGCCGGCCGTCCCGCAACCGCGCGGGGCCGGCGAAGGCCGAACGCGACAACCCAGCCATGTCTGTTGGCGAGAGGCGACCCCCCACGCGGGGTCACGTATCAATCAAGGGGGCGACGCCCCCCTTGCGCACCGCTCGGCCGTTACGGCCGAGCCGCCTGGCGACCGGGCCGCGCCCGTACCAGCCATGCCGGGTCGCCCCCTGGCCGGGTTGGGCCGCATCGGCCGGGCCAGTTCACGCCATCCGGGTCAGACCCGGACCCGGGTCGGGACGAACTGGTGCGGGCCGACCCAGGGGGTTAGGCCGGGTCGGTCCGGGCCCAGACCCCCCATTTTCGGACCCTTTTTGGTCTGTCGCCCATAACTTGAGCTATGGGCCTCCGATCGACGTAACGTCAGCGGCGATGAGATAATTGGATCGAGACAATCGTTTTGACTTATCGCACTCACGGTTTCAGATTACATTGGGTTCGGCTGGGTTGGATCGTACATGAAACCAACCAGGCCCTCGGAGCAGAAATGCTCATAAGTTGAGCCTCAAACGTCCGATTGACATACCGTCGACTTTGATGGATTTATCTTAGTGAGAAAGATATTTTCACTTACTCCACCCGAGGTTCGGACGTAGGTGGAGTATGGTAGGGTTGGTTTTGACTCAAAAACCAACCGGGCCCCTGGGACAAAAAAGCCAATAACTCTCAGACCGAGGGTCCGATCGACGCGCCGTCTGTGACGTTGAGTTCCTGCTGACGATACAGAACTTTTGGGTACATTAACTCCAGAAAATGTGTCAGTTGATGTATCAGACCCTCAGCTCATGGAGAGGACCCTCCAGAACGAGTTTGTTTTGTGCGGGAACCCTAGAGCTAGATGCGTCTGCGACGACAATGAAGACAGTACGGGAATCCTCCGTGTGTTCAGTAGTGACCACTACTGTACTTTTTGGGATACATCAACTCCGGACTACATGTCAGTTGATGCATCAACCTCTTGGCTCGTTGAGTGGAACCTCCCGGAAGGAGCTTGCTGTGTGCGGAAACCCTAGAGCCGGTTGAGACTTGACGACTGCTGATGGAATGACTCGGTGTGTTACGGATAGCCCAGTGGGAAGCACTTGCTTGTAGCAGCAGACCCACGGTGGAGGAGCACTTGGTTTTAGCGGCAGACCCACGGTACTCAACAGAAGGAGTAACTATGGAGGCTATGAGGGGGATCGCTTGGTTTTAGCGGCAGACCTACGACAGAGGAGCCCTTGGTTGTAGTAGCACGGGGGAGCGCTTGGTTTTAGCAGAAGACCCATGGCAGAGGACCGCTTGGTTGTAGCAGCAGACCCGTGGTACTCAACAGAAGGAGTACCTCTAGAGGATATGAGGGGGAGCACTTGGTTGTAGAAGAATACCCATTGTGGGAAGCGCTTGGTTGTAGCATTAGGCCCACATTACTCGATAGGTGGAGTACTACAGCAGTCCAAGGATAGAGGGAAGCGCTTGGTTGTAGTGTCTTACCCACTGTTCTTGATAGAGAAGGAGTTTCCTAATAGCTATGTTTACATCTTCATGATCGATTCTGTGTGGGTCATTATGGGGGTTAGTGCCTACCGATCCTTTGTGGGTTTGACGACATAAATGAATCAGTGGCTACATCCGATCATCTCTATCGTCTTACGAATTAGTATACCTGTGAGTGCTGAATCCTGTTTTGATTTCCTTTGTGGATTGTGGGGTGCATTCTTGCGTGCACTGGGTTGTGATTTCCTATGTGGACTGGGTTGTACTTGGGCTCATAGGTTGGAGAGGACGAGAATTGGTGACTTAGGTATATGTCTGAGCATATACCAAAGCAGGATCGGATGTTATTTAGTGATTGTATCTTTCCTTTTTGGATTATCCTTTGTGGATTATGAGAGACCTTCGAGGGTCTCGGGGTCCCTACTGAGTAGCTTATACTCACCCCTGCACGGGATATTCCCGCACTACGTTGTGTTGCTTGCAGAAGATGGACAACGCTGATCGTGGTTGAGGCTTGCAGAGTAGGACAGTATCTGGAGGTGGACCACTGGGAGGGATATTTTCCGAGTGGACGGCTGGACTCGAGAAGCTGTAGAGGCTATCTGTAATCACCCTTCAGGTGAGATTTCTAGCGGATATCTCAACATTGCGGCTTTACATTCATTTGATGTTTTCCCTTCTAGTTGTACTTTAATTTCAGTTTGGGTTTGTATACTGGCCCACTTACTTTTCCGAACATACTGTTGTTCTCAGTTTTTACTTACTGTTTACTTCTATGGCTTGCTTTCTTTTTGGTGTTTGTTTATTTTACAGTGGAAATGCCTTCCCTTTTTACCGGGAATTACGCCTTGGTGCTAGTCGCCAGCCCCTGGCCTATGGAAGGCAGGCTTGGGGTAGTCATGGCACGGGCCCCGAGGACGGGTCATGACACATAAGGACACAAATATATATATATATATATATATATATATATATATATATATATATCATACCATATATAATTAAATTATTATGTTTTTATTGGATCAATATGTCAACTATAATTACTAGGATAGTAAGAATATACATATGATTGATAACTTATAAGAGGGGGGAGAACAATAGTTTTAAAAACATAGTTTCAAAGAATTAAGATAAACAAACTCAATGCATATTTATGTTGATTTATCAAACATTGAACTAATTCTAATGTACTAAGTCACATTATAATAATTAGGGTAAATTTGATTTTATTATAGTGTAATGATTGGAGTCACTATTTATCCAATTAATACGAACACAAGAATCATAATAAGAGTAATTATGATAAAATGTCATAATAGAAATATTAATAAGATGTTTCACTTTCCATTAAATTTTAAACATAATTGTACCTTTTAAATAAGTAAAAATGTAAAAATAATAATGACTTAGAAGAAATAAAAATGATTAACCTATTTTAACATTATTATTATGTTAGTCTATAACTGTGACTAAAGGTATACCTTATTTTAGGCTTATACGAATATATGTATACCCTTACGAGGGATTCTGTTAATAAGTTTCTCATAATGGGCCTATATTTTTATCCTCAGTATCCCTCGATATAATGACTAGATTCTCTATCTACCTAGACCCAATAGGCCTCGATCTGATGGGCCAAATTATATAAATTCCTGACCCTAGAATCCCAAAAAGAACAAAACCATCACATGAAGATTACAACGAAAAAAAAATAATAAGGAGATATCCAGACTAGGTTTCCAAAATAATAATATATCATAAAGAATTAAAAATGGATAGAAATAAGATATTCACAATAAATTATCTTCAAAATAATTTGGGAGTGAATTCCATTAACCAGAAATCGATTGGCTGCTTAAATCTCATCAAATGACTAGATATTTTTATGAATCTTCCAAACGGTCATATTTCCTTCCCATGATTTATATTTTTCTTAGTTTCTCACAATTACATGGACATCTAGAACATGAAATCTCATTCCACTCTGGCATAGCCAATTGTCCAAAGTTGTATTGGTTTACATCAATACAGTGTAAAAAATATTCCATGTATTATAAATAATTCTTCTAAATACAATTATATGCTTATTTATGTTTGATGTACGTCCTTACAAATGTCAATATGATAATCATTAGGAGTATCAGTATAATTTTTATCAGTGTAAATGTCAGTATAATGATTAAAAATTTGTCATCATAAAAGACATGAAAGAAAGTAAAAAATTCATCCAGATAAATATGATTTAAAAATTTTATTAGACACCCAATTATTATGATATTCATAATAATTAATATATAAGTATATATCTGAATATTTTAGAACTTATTATTTTAATGGTGAAATAATATGTTTTATACAAAAACATTCTAAAACAATTTAGGAATGAAAAGTAAGTAAATTTGTTTTAAGAAGTTATTTTTGATTCCCTATACTAATGGAATGAAAAAGTTACAAATATAATTTATAAATCAACAATCACACCCTATTTGAAAAATAACAAACACCAAAACTAAAATGAAAGACAACTTTGAAAAAGATAATGTCATTTTAATTTTAATCACTTCGTCTTCAGAAACAATAATTAAAACTTAACACCCCTGTTTTTATAATTCATGTTAATATGAGGGTGAGTATGATGTTGAATACGATTAACTCCCCCTTGAGGAAAATATCTCCCCTTAAGTATTGTATTATCCCCTTAATATAAAATTCTTCTCCAATATCTAATTTTCCCCCATTGATAAGAAATATTTCATTGATAAAAAATTTTCCCCCTGATAAGAAAAATTCCTTTGATAAAAAATTATCCTCCTTCATAAAAATATTTCTATATTTCTATAAATATAAATCCCTTGTGATTTTCAAAAAGGAATGGGGAATGAATCCAATATTTACTGAAATGTTAGATAAAAATGAAGAAGAAACAATATAATGAACTAAAATATATTCCAAAAAGTTATGAATGATCATTATACAAAAAATATTTTTTAAAACATTTAAAAAAATCATTATTGGATGAAAAAGAGTAATTCATTAATATATTACTAAAATTTATAATTTTTATAACAATAAATTAACAATGTGTTCAAAAATAATATAATCCTTTCATTATCATGGTTTTCATAAAATTTATTATATTATTGAACACATGATAGTCATTCTCCACATTATAAAACTTCTCTTCATAAATATGGAATGTTTCAGAAAGTTTGTGGTTTTGATTTATGATTATGAAAAGTTATTCATTATGATATTCAAGTCTATTTATCTCCAATTGAATATATCATATCTTCAAATTCAGAGCATTTGCTTCCTCAATAATATTATTAAAAGAATATATGAACTATTTTATAAATAATATAAACTTTTCCATATCTTTAGTAAACTAATTAATGATTTAGTGGATTCATTAAAATTCATTTTCCCAATAAAAATTTCTCATTAATGATATTAATATCAGTATCAACATGGTGATACCACTTAATCATTTTATTAAATGATATATTATTGTTTTGAGAAAATTGCTAATAAACATTCAATTAGGCGTCATGCTAAATAAATTTCTCAGTTAATATCAAGATTGAATCTTATTTTTTATTGAAAATTTATTAGATTATCTAAAAAAAGACTTTATATCTCTATAACATCGAATTTTACATCATCCCATACAAGGATTGGATAATATAATAAACTCCATGAAAATTAATTATTCAAAATAAATGAGATTATTATGGCCAAATATCAAGAGGGTTTTTTCTACCTGTTCTAGTTTCCACATTCTTTCCTTTCAACTTTTCCGTTCATTAAAATAATTTTACAACTTATCTATCATGAACTTCTTTATCATTATACAATTCAAGGATCCCATCATCCATACAATCATCAAAATTTTCATTATTTTTATTTTTTTATCATCTTAATTATTTAATGAGGACATATCTTCCAATGATGATGATACCACTTGTTTCGAAATTTAATCTTTACATATATCATCCATGTTAGAGGGAAATTATAATGAAGATGACTAAGTGTAATCTTTTTTTCATAAGGGTTTTCAATATTGTATTCGTTTTCATTTTCATCTTCTTCATCTTCATCCACTGGTTTTTCTTCTTTTTCTTTTTCTTCAACATGTCCTTCAATAAATTATTCTTCAAATATTTATTCATATTTAAATTCATCAGTTTCTTCATTATATTCTTTTTTTTGTATGCTTATATATACCTTCAAAATCTTTAAAATAATACTTATATAGCTCCTCATTGAGATGTCTAGTTTGTCTCAAATCTTCTTTCCTAGTCGGATATAGTGCGTGTTGATTATTATGAAGGACAAAGATTGATTATACAATATAGACGTTTTCATTTTCACTTTTTACCAATATAGGAAAGTTATGGTTCTACATTAGTTGTTTCTTAAAAATCTAACATTGTATCATGGTTAACTAGATCAGTTTTGGAGTTTAAAGAAATATCATTTGCTCAAAAACATTATAATTATTTTTAATTTATTTTCACAAAGTTGATCATATAAAAACATTTTCTATTTAATTTTATACTTTTCTTATTCTTGTAACATATAAAATCATGAATTATCAAGGCCTTGATGTCAGCATGGTGAATCCCTATTTGAGGATCTCCTATTTTCCTTTCTTCAATTTTTATTATCCATTCATTTCAACCTTCACGAGGTAAAATATTTTTCTTCTTTTCCATATTTGGTGGAGATGTTTCAACATTACTTTTCATATTCATATCATTATATTAATTCATTAATGGTAACACATCTGATGAGGATTTATAATGTTTTTCAATAGACATTTTGGTGTTATCATCAAAGAAAAAAATCATCCCTTTCCTCATATCATCAATTGTGAAAGAAAAATTTTCTCCCATGAGAGATAATGTTTTAGATATTTTGAAAAACTCCAGGAATTGTTTAACTAATTTAGATAAGAAGGGCGGAAATATGATGATATGAGACTCGATTGTGCATGTTTTTAAATTTCCCAAGTGTAGAAAAGTAAACCCACCAGGTCTATCATTCTCATGATTACTAAAAGTATAATATGAAAACATTATAACCATATAAGGTATCTTGATCCCCTTTACTTGTGATTATAAAATATTTCATCAATAATTCCATAATCGATTATCTTAAGTTAGGATAGAATCTTACCTGGTTTTTTCGTAATAATTAAACAATGAATATTCTTCATCCATTCTATTGAGCATAACATGTTCATTGAGAAACATGTGTAAAGAGAAAAAATATCATATATGCAATGATATTATAACTAATATATATGATTTATTATATGAAATATAATTTTATATTATTTGTAATTATAATGAAAGTCATTGTTTCCCATACTCCATGAAAACCTTGGTTGAAGTATAAAAATCACAAATATGTTCATGATAAAATATATCAATGTTGGTGTCTAGTTTTTCTACACAGAACAACTCCCATAGACATAATTATATAATATTATTCAATTTAGAATAATACTTCAAATGAATTATCATTCAAATAAACACTCACTGAATATTAACCATTTATTGTAATCTTTACCAGATTCATTCAGATTTGGAAATGAAGTTGTGAAATCAGTCGTAAAGATAAGTTTTTGGACTGGTGGATTTTTAAGGGGAATCATGTTCTGGAAAAATTATGAAAAAACTAATGTGGGATATAGGGATCATTTATATTTTCATTTAGTTTGGCAGTTCATCATCAAAATATAAATCAATCGTTAACATTTAACTCATTCTAATCCGAAGGTTTATAATCATCTGAATATAGTTTAAATAAATTTGAACTCTTATGGTTTTTAAAACTTACCCATTTGATAATGATTATTATTTGGATATATTATTAAATTTTTTAAAAACGTAATATAATATTTTTTAAAACAAATAGTATAACAATAAATTTTTTAAATTAGTTGTTTTGAAATGGTGAAAAAATTAAATCTATAAATGAATCCCTTTCATATTGGAAAGATACAATGATATGAATAAGTTCTTTTTTTTCAATTATATATATTAATATTTTTTGGAATATGAAATAAAATGGGTTTTGATAAAAATACAATAATAGTTTGGAATTAAAACTATTTATGATGTGTTCATTTTAGAAATCTAATTATAATTGTTTTATTAGAGAAATATAATACAATACATTATAAATCTAAAAACATTGTAACAAAAACAGTGTCCAAAATTATTTATAATATTTTTAGTGTGATGAATTTTTTTATGAATTATGTGTCTGAATATTTTATAACGAAATATATGTCATGAAAATTCATTATGATAACGTTTTTAGAAAAACTAGAAACATTGAATTTTAAAAAACATAAACTTATAAATCCCCTACGAAAGTAATATATTAATGTAAAAAAATAGAAAAAAATAATTATATTTGAATCATTACAATAAATTTATTATTCATGGATTCTGTTTAATTTATTTTAATCTATCAAAAGGGATAGGGGTTTTAAAAATATCTAGAGGTTGATCATGCAAAATGATTAATTATAAATTGATATATCCAATATGTGGATGATATATAATGAAATAGTGTCTTAATTATATGTTATTGGCATGTGAGTGATGTTTTGGGTTTTTACATAAAGGAACAGAACCCGTATTATCACATAGAATTTGAGTATTAGTAAAACTATCCCAACGATTGGGAGTGTGTGTTGTATCCACAACATTTGAGCACTAAAAATTATAGCTACCACATATTTTTTTAGTAGGGGAATGTTCTACTGAGTTTTGTTTCACATAAGAACATGAAATTGAAGATTCTCCAATTAAATGACACATTCCATTTGTGATTTTCATATTAATCCTACAACAATAAAGTTAGTATATAGAAAAATTTGTAGTTCAAGACCTTACTAGTAGAATAGATATTCCCTAAATTCATAGTTCCCTTTAGATTAAGAAAAATGATTTATAAACATTTTAAATTGGACTCATTTTTTTTGTGAATATCTTACATACAATATTTACAAAAAACACTATGTTAGGATGATCATATTTTATTAATGTAAACTCTAAGTCATACCTCAAACAGTATTTTGATCAACTGGTTTCCCCACCACATCTAGATCAATGGTATTAGAGGTACAAATAGGAGTAATGATACTTTTAGTATATTTGTATAATTTTTAATGTGGTCTTTTATATACATATTATTATCTATAAAAGTTTCTTCTAGATTTTCAGAGATTTGAAAACCATGAAAATATTTTAACTGACCCATCATAGTCATTTGAAAAATACATTTCATATGATCTTCAAAGGAATCGATCAAATATAGTTTAGTTGAGGTGAATATAATTTCATCAACATATATTTTTACAGTCATAATGTTTTTATTTACTTATTTTAACAATATTACAGGATCCACATCTATCTTAACATTTGTTTTGTATAAAAATCATGCCAGCCTATCACACATGGCTCTAGGGAATTATTTAAATCGTTATAAATAATGGGTAGTTTATAAATGTTTTTAGGATGTTTTAAATTTTCTATATCTGGGTTTTTTCAAAATTAAATTCCACTGAAACATATCCATTAAGAAAATTAAACAACACATCTATTTGATAATGTTTTAAATTAATGAATTTTGCAAATTCTAGATAATAAAAATTTCTTCAAGTCATGATATCATTTTATAGGATTCATCATAGACTATGCAATCATTTTGATTATAAGCCATAGATAAAATTTTATCTTTATTTCTAATAATAATTCAATTTTCATCACATTTTTTATAAAACCACATTTTAATCCAATTAGAGAAAATTTTTTAGTCCTTCAACTAAAGGAAAAACATTAATCAAATAAAAATAATTTATCCCAACTCTCATAACATTAACAAAATCCCCCTAAAAAATGGTTATGAGGATTTTTAGGATCAAATAGGTATTGGAATTTTAAATGATGAATTTCATTTCATAATGATCTTATTGTCCTAACTAGTTAATCAATATCACCAATGATACTATCACTAGGATTATTCCTATAAAACAAATAAAATATTTTGTTTTAATAAGGATATTCATTAATAAAATTCCAAAACTATTCTTTAGGAATTACTATAGAAAAAATTTCATTAGTTATATCCTTTTGAGAATGATTTTCTAAGAGAGTCTGAAAAATGGTTTTATAAATAACACATGTGGAGGATATAGGTTGAGGTTGTTTAAAAAAGGGTTTGATTCATAAAACGTATCATGTAATACTTCTTCAATAGTACATAGATTTTTACTATAAACTCAACATGCCATAGAAGAAGTGGAATAACGTAAAAATATTCCTTCATCAGATTTGGGTGAAAATTTATGTAATTTATCTTTTGTATTCCATTTTAATTCTTTCAACCAAAAAAATTGGCATATATAACTTTTGGTTTTCTTCATCTCCAACTCTCAAAATGAGTTTTATTAATATAAGATCTAATTAAAATAGAATTTATTTTATAGAAGGACGTACTAACCACTTTATCCCAAAAATGTTTAGCAATTGACTATTCACTAAACATGGTTCTAGTTATTTCTTAAATAATTCTATTTCTACTTTCAAATACACTAATTTTAATGTTATTTCTAAGAGTTTAAAATTTATCTTCTATACCACTAAAACTATAAAATGTTTCAAAATCATAATTCAAAATTCTATACCATAATCACAAAAAATGGTTATGAAGGGATGATGTTTCTAATTATTTAGATTCGATACAAATGTTATAAAATAATAAGAAGATTAATATATATTTGCGATAAAATAAAACCACTTTTATATAGTGTAATAATCCAAAAAGACATATATATAGTATTTTCTCTCAATAATTCATTTTTTTGTAGAAATGTTAAGATAAAATCATATATACATTCCTATAACATTATAATAAGAATTATCAATGTTTTACATAATAATTCTCCATATATGGGTTAAATGTTTCATGAAATAGGTTTCAAATGCTTCAATGGAAAATCTAGATAAAAGGAACAAAATAATCATTACACATCATGAAAACCACATATATGACATGTAGTCATCTTTCAAAGCATCAAAATATTCGTAAAGAAAGTCATGAAATATTTTTAATCCATAAAGAGATTACACAATTTGATTCACTAATACATGTTGTGTAACATTCAAACTCAATTCCCAATTTCATAATCCTAATCGAGGGAAGGTACCCATCATGAAGATCAATTACACAATGTGGAAGGAATCAATTTAAAAAACTCAATGATCCCCGATGAGATTCATTTGTGATTTTAATGGATTAAAAAATTAATGGAGAAATTCATGGTTCAGAATTACATGATGTGAATAAACACTACACATTGTGTTATATAACTATTATTTACCAACAATATTCATGCAACCGAAAAAAAGTTACACACCTCATTTTTTTCACTAATTCCTCTCTCGTTCGTCTTCCACCTCCTTCTCCAAAAAACTCATATCGTTATTAATTTCATTCATTTTTATGTTTATTCAAGCAACATGGATTGAAATTTCAATGTTTTCATCATTCTTATACCTATCTAAGACAATCATAATTTGTTATATACTTAATTCACCAATAAATAATGAAATAAATTTTGTGTTCTTTTTTGTTCCTATCCCAAGTAAGTTTTTGATTAATGTAGTTCTTAATTTGTGTTTTAAATTGTTTAATATTTAAATAGTGATTTTTAGTTCTTTAACCTCAGTTATTATTGTTATGTTCATTATATTTTACATTCTATTCCTATTTATGATCAATTAAAACATTAATTTCTAAACCACATAGTTAGGGTTTGAGAGAAATAGTTTCAAAATTTAATAAATATATTATATTCAACTTAGTAACCATATGGTATAGTAATTAGGTTAAACAAAAAAAAATATTTTATTTGATTAAAAAACCCTATCCCTAGGTTGGTTGACTGAATGAACCAAAACAGATTAGAGTAGAATTGATTATTATCAATAGCCTATGGTTCATTCTTCCTTAGATGATTATATCAATTAATCATTATTGTTGCTATATCTAGATTAACGAATAGTTTCTATTAGATATATTGAGTTGGTATGACCATAGTAACATAGTGTGTCATTATTTATTTGAAGCCTAAACATTAGGACATTACCAAGCTAGGATTCAGAATAACCTTTTAACTGAACCCTGAAATTGAACATGATCCCTTCTCTCTCTCTGATCTCAAATTGAAATTCCCTTTGTTTTATATTCCCGAAACATAATCATCATGGGTAGTCTCCTACACATAGGGTTCAAAGCCTTATTTACATTCTTTTAGTTCCTTACCCCTTGGGATATACACCAAACTCTCAATATACTATGCCTTAGTAGAAAGTGTATTTTGGAAAAAAAATAAATCTAATACGACCATAGTGAACATGAATTAAACAATATATATGGGTGTTCCAAATTTTTGTTTCATTAATGGGGACTTGAAAAGATGTGATTCCCATAAAAATAGACGACAAGAAAGTGGTGTTACCTTACCCATTACCCTTTTCTTTTATTTTCTTTTCAATTTTCTTTCACACACCCCTACGTCCATATCCTTGTGGATAGGTTCATTAATCTAGGTTCTTAAAATCATTCAAAATTACTTGATACTCAAGAATATCATACCATAGAACTATAGGTTGAATGTTACATCTATGCACAAGGCCATTGAAAAATGACCGACAACAACAATCCTGTAAGTCCCAACAAAACAATGATGAAAAACATAAAACCTACTATACATTAAGGGAATACCATGAATCAATAACACACAGTTATGGATTATGTATTTATATCAATCCATGATATAACACCCAACATCATATTCACTCCTATTCAGGCGTATTTATTTGAGATCAAACCCAGACTCATTCATATGGTCCAAAATATTGGCCAATTTGGTAGACTTCCAAGTTAATATCAGTATGAAAATATCTAAAGATTCCTTTTAGTTTTTAATACCCATCAAAACTATGGAGTATCATATGATTTTATATGACTAAATTTATCTCTTTTTCCCTACTAGACGAAGAAATGTATTTTCTAATATTTTGAGCCCTTGATTCAATCCAGAGTTGGGATGATTTAACCAAGCAATTCCGGGGAACCTACTTACCTATAATCCGAATATGGAAACTCTATAATAACTACCAAAATTTTGATAAATCTGATGGGGAATTCACATGCTGATCATGGGATCGTTGAAAGGAAATCACTCATATTTTCCTACATCATAGACTCTATGTGGATAAAACTCCAAACATTTGATCAAGTCCTCCAACCAACTTCTTCCGCAGTCTTCAATGTCACCACTAATAGAGATCTCAGGCTAAAAATAATTGAGGAAGTCCGAGAAAATATAGATCAGGTATCTCACTATTCCAATCAGTGGTTAAATGATTGTGGACCACCACAATATGGATTCCACAAGTTTTAAGATCATACTAAACCAAATATATAAGTTATATCCTTAACTAATAATATTGAATCATTTCAACTACTAACTCTCTGACCTTCCCCCAACTCATATAATGGAAATTGAATCTTGTGAAAAGTGTATTGGGCCACATCAATATCAATATTAAACATCATGTGATGAGTATAAACCAATAAAAAATTGTTATTACATTTATTAAAATTCAGGAAACCAATAATTTCATCAACCACAGTAATATTATAAGTAGAGGAATGTTCAATAACAATAGTAAGGTAATTAAGGATATTATCAACAAAGAAGTGTCCATGCACCCTTCAAGAACCAAGGACCACCTGGATATATACCAATTAATGTTTTAATTAGTCCACTGCAATAAATAACACAACAACCCGACCCTCCTAGAGCACAACAGCAATTCCATCCATCTCTACAAAGACCTCCACAAATGTTCCATCCTCTTCATATAAATCCCATAAATCTACTTTCAACCATCATTCAAAAGGCAATTTAGAGGATGAGAACCCATGAAACTAAAATTTATAATAAAATGGAATATCTTGGTACCCTCGAACATCAAATGGGTCAAATCTCAAAGACCTTATCGGGTATATTACTAGGTACTCTACCTGGTAATACAAAAAGATACCAAAGGGAAGAGGCAAAGGCACTGGTTCTGATGAGTGGAAAAGTGGTATAATTTCAGAAACCATGAAACGAAGAAGAAAAAGAAGTTGAGGAAACCAATAACCATACAATGGTCATATCAGAATAAATTTATTAAGAACAAAATAAATCTATTCATGAGAAACCTATATAAGAAACTCCGTTAGAAACAGCTCCAACTGAAGAAAATCCCCAAAAATATGTCCACATTATGGCACCAACATATAAAATAACCCTTTATTTTCACTAAAGTGTGGTGATTGAAGTGATTTAAGGAGAATATTATAATTTTTTGAGATTTTCAAGGAATATCACTTGAAAATCCCATTCACTGAGGGAACCACTCAAATACCTACCAATGTAGAATTTCTTAAGGTGATTATTTCTAACAAAAAGAAAAATGGAATATCATGGGGAAATATCACTAAATGAAGAGTTTACTACTCTTGTTCAGTATAAAATTCCTAAAAAAATGAGATATCGAGGAATTTTACCAATCCCACTAACTATATGAAAAAGTAATTTTGGAAGAGCCTAGTGTGATTTAGGATCCAATATAATCCTCATGCCTATGAATTTATTCTATAAACTATGACTTAAGGAGCTCAAAATGACTAGATTAGAAATATAATTGGATGTCCGATCAGTAATGTATCCCTGAGGACTTATCAAGGATATCATATTCAATTTTAGAATGTCCATCCTTCTAGAGGACCTCCTCATTTTTTACATATTCGAGGAAGGATACATTCCAATTACATTGATTGAGCATATCATGGACTCTGTGGAAGTACATATTATTTTTAATCTTTGCAGACAACTATTCCAAGTTGGTGATGAAAAATATATGTACGACCTAGAAAAATCATCAAAATAATTAAATGATTATTTTTAATTCAAATAAATATTTCTTACTAATGATAGTGATTTCTTCTTAGACATTGATTAAGAGAGTGACGAAATTCCCTTGCTAAGAATGAGGAATATGAATTTAAGGAAGTGAACTACACAGAACCTCTTAAAACAAAAAACAACCCACCTTTAAAACACTCAGTCTTTCATCCACTAAAACATGTACTAAAACCACTCCCTAGAACACTCATGTATTCATTTTTGGATACTACTATTGCACTTCAAGTTATCAGTAACTCAGAACTGGCACAATCACAGTATAAAAAATTTATTCAGTTATTACAAATTCATAAGAAATACATTTCATGGGGTTTTGATGATATAAAATGAATCAGTCCTATATTATTAATTCATAATATTTAATTAGAAGAAGGTGAAAATCCAAAACTCCAACCATAGAGGAAACTCACCCCACTAATGAAGTAAGTAGTTAAGAATATATTTTCTAAATCTTCTTGATGTTATAATAATTTTTTCTATATCTAGTAGTGAATGTGTTATCCCTCTATAGGTTTTACAAGAAAAGTTGGTGTTAATGTTAAAAAAATGATGAAGATAAAATGATTTTAACTCATAATGTTACTAGATGGTGGGTATGTATACACTAAAGAAACCTAAATGAAACAACCCAAAAGATCATTTCCACATTCTCATCATGGATAAAATGTTGGAGAGACTATGAAAAAATTAATTATATTGTTCCCCATATGGATATTTGGAATATAATAAGATTTTAGTCGTCCTAGAAGATTACACTAAAACATCATTCATATGTTTATTTGGAATCCTCACCTACAAGTGATTGACAATTGGAATGTGTATTGAAAAGGATAAAATTTAAAGAATCATGAAAATATATTACATGATAGGGAAAATGAATTATTTCAAATTTTATTGGTTGAATGTTTTGTTAATGTAATATCATTATAGGTCAGTCTGAACAATCATGAGTTTTTCCAACAATAGTGTGAAGAGAAGTGCCTTGTCTAAACTTGGGAATATTATAATTTTTGGTTAAAGGATGCATAGTTAAATGAATATTTTTCCTTGTATGACAGGGATATATATCTACTAAGATAATAGTAAACATTGATTTACCTTATCTTGTAATTGTTAATGGCATAATTAGATTTCTAGGCTATGCCAAATTCTATCAGTTTTTCATGAAAGATGTTTCAAATATTTTCCACCATATGGGATAATGTTTTCAAAGTATACTCCATTTGAATTAACTAAATAATATCAGTGGGAGTTTGAAAAATTAATGAAAATCCTAGAATCTACACATTTGATGATATCCCCAGATTGGGAAATAAATTTTATGTTTTGTGTGATGGTAATGACATTGTTTTTGTCACTATTTTAGGAAAACGAGTTGGTCACATATTACACCCCATATACTATTCTTGTAACCTGGTTGTGAATCTTTTGTGAACTATAAAACAATAGATATGGACATTATATAATTTTTCATTTCTCGTCCGAAATTTTACTTCTATCTGGTTTTGTATAAATCATTGTATACACTAACTATGTTGCAAAATGATATTTTATTAATAAAAAGGATGATGAGAAAAGAATAATAAGGTAGATACTATTACTCCAGGAGTTAAAATTAATCATCAAGGATACCAATGGAATTGAAAATTTGGTCACTAATTTTATGTCCTAACTCCCACTACCACTTATAAAAGATGATAATGCAATAGATATCAATTTTAACTTCCCTGATGAAACTCTCATCACCATAAATAACTAACATGGTATTTAGATATTGAAAAATATCATTCCACGATATTTTTACACCAATAACTCTTCTACCACAAAAATATTATTCTTATTTGAATATTTACACTACTACTCAGTTGAACCACTCTATTTTAAGAGATATGTTGAATGATTATTGTGAAAGTGTATCCTAGATGATGGAAAAAAAGTATGTTATAAATGAGTGATAAGTCAACAACTAGATAAAATCATGGACCAAAATTCATAGTAGAAACAATAATTCAATATGGAATTTTATTTCCAATACTCCACAAAGAATAAAGGGATTGTTATCAAATGTGTGATTAGGGCTAATGAACTGGTACCATTGGAAAAAATAATGAAATTACATAAACCCAAATCATGGAATTTTAAATTTTTGATCTGTAGGGAATAGATTTCATGGTGAAATTTCCCAAGTCACATGGAAATCCATATATATTTTTGGTCAAAAATTACATTTCCAAATGGGTATAATATAATGCTACAACCCATGAAATAGTAATGGTGGTCTTGAATTCCGTAGAAAAAAATTTGTTTTAATGATTTTGAACTCGTAGAATACACCTTAGTGAATGGGGAACACATTTAACCAATCTATATATTAATGGACAATAGGTGAAATATGGAATTACATATATAATTGAAAATCACTACCCCAAGCAAACAAGCGCGAATGTTTAATTACCAAATAAGGAGATAAAAAATCATAAAGAATACATTGAACACTAGTCTAAAAGATAATGGTTAAATGATAGATGATGAATTATGTGTGTAACTCACTACATACCAAAAACTACATTAGTACCACACCATTATAATTGATATATGTAAAACCATATCATTTACCTGTATTACAAGAGCATTGTTTATATTTTGAATGTAAGAAGCTCAATATATATTTTAAAAAAGAATAGGAATCTACGATGAATAAATTGGATGAATTTGGAAGAAATTATCCATGAATATCACTACTAGAAATTAATTGTATACCAACAGTTGAAAACCATTGGTATAGGTTATAAAACCGTTGGTATAAATTATACCAACAGTTTTACAAACCATAGCCAAGTAAGCCATGAAAATAGACATTTAACAATGGTTTCAATGAAAGCATTGGTATATGTGAATAAATCTACACTATAACAATAGTTTTATGTAAACCGTTGGTATAGAGGTGAGATATCCCAAGGGTTATGAACTGTTGGAATAAACTTTATCCAGACTTTTTCAAACGGTTCTTAAGAACCATTAGTAAATGTCTCAAGTATTCACACCTCTACCAACGATTACAAACCATTGGTATTGTGTATTTCTAGAAGTATTTCACAACAGCCCCTCCAGTAGCCCCTCCAGTATACACTTGAATAAAATATAGCACAAAAACACATACAAACAGACTTAAAACAGCATAAAAACACCTGAAATATCACAAAAAAACACATAAAACAATAAAAATCAACCAAAAATGTAATGTATAATAATTCCCTATTTCAATCTTCATATAACAACAATCTTCCAGTAGAGTTGAATAACAGTTTCAATAACTCAAACATTTTTTACACCAATTTAAATCTTCATATGATAACCACTCTTCTAGTAGCAATTCACCTCACCCCTACACAATCCCCCAACCAGCACAGCACCCCCCCACCTCCCCATAAAATTATAATAGACAGAATAGTCTGAGAAATACTTATTATTGTTGAATAAGAGTTTTAAATTGGCTCAAATACCATTTTTTCTGATCCTAGAGTTGGGTTTGTAATGATTTGGGATGCATTTTTCATTGAACTTGTATTTTTTATAATATATGGTGAAAATGTATTTTCTTAGGAGTCTCATCACTTATGACCAGATTAGTGAAACTACCCAACTCATGTAAAAGAGTTTGCAAATCTCGTTGATGAGTGTAAATTTAATAGAAACCACCTCTTTGATTAGAGACAAGTCATATATAAAAACTGAATGTCATAGTAATATAATTTATTCTAATGTGAACTAAATCGTTTTCAGAAGTGTTGGATAAAATAAATGCAGATATTCAAATTTGAAATGGAATATGTCATTTGTAATGGAAATGTCAGCTTTGAAGAACTATGAAGGAAGATGAAGGAGGTAGGGGTGTTAATGTCAGATATTTGGGGAAAGGTAATGGATTTGTTAGTAGACTCTATAGTGGTAATAACATAATATACTTGGGTATTGGTTTTTATATTCATAGTGATCATGTCCGAATTGGTTCAATAAGTGGGTGTTAAACATGTGTCTGATCCAAAGTGTGTTGTGATGCATATGAGGTTGACAAAAAACATTCCCCTTCCAGGATGGGTTATAGTCATACATGGTGTACTTCTGGTTAATGTAAGGGTGACACTTCTTTCTTCCATGATAAAAATAATTGATGAGACCCTCTCATGCTTAATAGTGAGAACAAAAGTGACGACACATAATATCCTCAAAAAAATTTGATCTAACTAAATCATTCCCCAAATACCCTCTTTAACCCAACCATCCTACCATAGGACTCTAACAAGTGGTATCTTATTCCCTTGCTACACATTCTTGATTTTGTGAAATAAAACCCCTCAATTTTTGAAATTTTTAGGTTTTTGAGGATTATAATAAGATCTTTTGACAACTAAAGAACACCCAAATATGATCTATCCTCAAACAAAAGAAAAATTTATAGAAAATTAAAATCGTCTAATAATGAATTTTACCTGGGAGTGGTAATCTTCTTCCAAAATCTAAAGATAACGTATGATGATGCTTGCTATGAAACTATATTTGAAAATGGGGTACGGAAACTGACCCATGGTTCCATGGTCGTTACAAAAGGAGTAAAGTATGGAACTCTATACTCGATTTAAAATTTATGAAAAATATAAAGGATTATAAGTTCAACTTCCGATGGTCTAGAAGAATGGAACTGTACGTTTATTGACCTTAGTGAGAATAATATTAATGTTCATATGGCTATCAACACTAAATGGTACACGTATGGTGCGATCTATTGATCAGAGTAGGATTCCACCACATCGTGCCTCGGAATGAGGCCAGGATGACTCGTACACGTAAAAAATTAATAATTATCGTTTTCCTAAAGTATCAACACAATCCAAAGACGTTTGGTCAGTTTTCTGTATGTCTGTTTTTGTTTTCACTTAAAATGTTTTTCATTTCTTAAAAAGTGAAACACTTATAGTGATACCAGCCACACCGTGCCTCAGATGGAGGCGTGGTTGACTCATACATGTAAACAATGACACATGTATCGTTGTCCTAAAGTATCAATACAATCTAAAAGAGTTTGGTCAGTTTTCTGTATGAGAGTGGTTTTTTTCACTTAAAATCTAGTCCATTTCAAATAAAAGAGACACAGTTTGAGTGATACTTGTCACATTATGCCTCTAATTGATGTGGGGTTGACTTGTACACATCACAAATGATCCATAGATCATTGTTCTTAGTTATCAACACAATCCAAATATGTTTGATCAGTTTCTTGTATGCTAGTTGTTGTTTTCGCTTAAAATGTTGTCCATTTCAAACAAAAGTGAGATACTTTGAGTGATACCGGTCACACAAGGCCTCTAATTGGGGTATGGTTGACTAATACCTATCAAAAATGATCAATGGATTGTTGTTCTAAAGTATCAACACAATCCGAATGCGTTTGGTCCATTTTCCGTATGCCAGTTGTTGTTTCACTTAAAATCCTGTCCATTTCAAATAAAAGTGAGACACATTGAGTTGTATTGGCCACACTGTGCATCAGACTGAGGCATGGTTGACTCGTACACATAAAAAATGAGCCACATATTTTTTTCCTAAATTATCAACACAATCGAAATGCGTTTTATTGGTTTTCCATATTCTAGTTGTTTTCACAAAAAATTTAGTCCATTTCAAATAGAAGAGAGACACTTTGAGTGATATCGATCACACCATGCCTCAGATTGAGGTGGGGTTTTCTATTATAGGTCACAAATGACCCATGGATCCTTGTGATAAAGAATAAACTCATTATGAATGTGGTTGGTGGGTTTTCTGTATGCCAATTATTTTTTTTTCACTTAAAATGTTGTCAATATCAAACAAAAGTGAGACACTTTGAGTGATACCATTCAAAACGTGTCTTGAATGGTGGCAGTATTGAATCGTACCAGTCAAAAATGATTTATGGATCGTTGTGCTAATGTATCAACTCAATCCGAATGTGTTTGGTCAGTTTTCCTTATGCAAATTTTTGTTTTCACATAAAATCATGTCCATTTCAAATAAAATTGGGACACTTTGAGTGGTACTGGCCACACCGTTCATCAGATTGAAGTGGGGTTGACTCGTACACATCAAAAATGAACCATTGATTCTTGTCCTAAATTATCAACACAATCTAAATGTGTTTGATCAGTTTTCTGAATTACAGTTTTTTTCACATAAAATGTTGTCCATTTCAAATAAATGTGAGACACTTTAAGTGATATCGGCCACATCGTGCATCAGATTGAGGCGGGGTTGACTCGTACACATCAAAAATGTTGTCCTGGGTACCCGGATTCCCTTGATATGTGTCACAGTTTCAAAAAAGTATGTGTCAACCATGAACTCGATATTTCTAGGTAAAAATACTATATTTTCACTAAAAATAGTTATGTAAATCAATGGGAAAAATAAAATAACAAAAAAATATAAAAATTACCTCATAATTAAATAATGGTTATGACACTTGGGAAACCTTAAACCCAACTGGATAGCCCAACCCCCCCCCCACCTGGACAACCCCCACCCCACCCCATCCCCCACCCCACCGCCCACCACACCTGCTCACTCGCCCTCCCCACCCTTAAAACATGAAATTGAAAATAAAAAAACCTTAAATAGGATTTTTTTTCATCAAAAAAACGCAAATATTATGCCTCCACTCCATATGCTAAAAATGATAACATATTTTTTGCAATTCTGAGGTTGTTCATGACCTTCAATGATGAAGAAAATCATGTTTTCTAATGTAATAATACTCTTCAGAGTGTTTTAAAAGTAAATAGGTGGGTTTAGAAAAGAAAATTAATGTCTTAGAAGTAGGATGTTTATGGAGGGTTTTGATCTTTCTAATTAAATTGCTCCAACTCATATAGAAGATAAAGATTTCAGAATATCCAACAACCAACACATAATTGAAAATAAAGAGATGCCTCAAAGTGGTGTTAAACGAGGATAATTGAATTTGAATGCCAACAAGGGAGGTATCGGGAGAACAACCTAATGTATTAAGAATTCCTAAGGAAATCTATTAATTATATAGATATGAATCACCATTTATATATTTACATTGGTTTTATTGATGGATAATGATATTCGTTGTCATGTGTGGAGTTATGATGACCTCAAAACACCGAATGGGGTTCCACTCTATAGTTCTAGGAATATATTATCCAATGATATGAAGATTCCACCTGTAAACATTACAACTTTATATCAGTTCCTACTGGAATTTCATGACATTTAAGGGATATGTGTTTTTTGAAAAGCCTATGCATTATAGGGATGTTCATGAATGATGATTTTTTGACCATCTGTATATGTAATTATGCAACGAGGATTTTTTATTCCATTTAACCATTGTTATAGGGTATGTTTAGGATGTGTTCTTACATTTAACCAGTGTTCTAGTTTATGTTTAGGTGAGGTGAGCTAGAAACCCGGTTAGGCATGTCATTAGATCATGTGGTCATCCATTTAACCATGTAGTCTTGTATTTCATGGATGAAAGTGTTTTAGGTGAGCTAATTACTACCCACTCTATAGTATGGAAAACACATCATATGGGTATACCCATGAAACAATGGTATGTTTAAATGGGATGTTTTCATCCCCCCATTGGAAAAACATACATTTCTCCATAAAGTAATGGCCATGTATATTTACATGGAAATCCAAGTCATGTACTCTATATACATTCCCATGACACTAGATTATCTTAGACACCATGTGAACCCTTATACAAACCATGTGGACCCTTATACCATATAGTCATTATTACAACGATTAAAAAAACTTATTAAACAATATAATATGTCAAAGATAATCAAATTGAACATAAATAAATAATACTATTTGATATATAACTTAAAATGAAGGCATACTATCTTACATCCTAAATGAACACCCAAAAAATGTTTTTAATGTGCACAATGCTCTCCTTTCTGCCAGATCAAAAGAGGAAAAAATAGTAGCAGAATAACAAAACCATGGTATAAAAAATAGTTGCAGAATAACCAAACCAAGGTATCACTTACTGATTTGAATTTTGGAAGAAAACATTTCCTTGATTGAAGATGGATCGATTAGTGGATGAAGTTTGGAATGCTTGGGAAGAGGGAAATTCGATTTAGGGCACCAATCGAGCGGAGGGGGACCTGCAATTGAGCGGAAGGGAAACTGGACGCCCAATCTGCATTTTGGGGAAAACGTTCCAAACGGGTTTTAAAAACCATTGGGAATTTATGTATAGTTATGGCTATACCAATGGTTTTGATAAACCATTGGTAAAAGTACGCAAAATGTGAGGCCAATACCAATGGTTCACAAAAACCGTTGGTAAAGTTTCCTATACTAAGGCCTATACCAATGGTTTTACAAAATCTTGGTATACATATCCATTCCCAATGGTTTATCATAACCTTTGGGATATTAGTTTTGGTAAAAGTTGGATTCCCAGTAGTGTATTGTGAATTATACAAGATCTACAAAAAGAAATCAATGAAATGGAATGATCGATGCATTTCAAGATGCATTTTTTCGTAGGAAATAAGTTCATATTGTAGAAATTAACATTAAAATTATTCCCTAGAATGCTAGAATATCGATGGTTAAGAGACTTTGTGGACTTTCTTGTATTTAATTATCAGATAATTGAGATTTTGAAAAAATGTTGCCCAAAATTTATGTTCAATGGTCATTGATTAAAAATCAACCCAGAACCATTCTGGGAAGGGTGTGTCATCGGTATGAGATTTATCTAATCACTAAAGATTAAAGCTCTTGACAATAAATGAAGAACTAACTGGGAGGAAACCCATGTTAGGTGTAACATCCCAAGTAAGTAATGAATAATAGATATTTTTATCCATGTCTATTAATGATTAAGATAGTGTTTTAGAGGCTTGAAATGAAAATAAATACAATCTTATGCATGGAATAAACTAATATTCTTAAAAGATTGTTTTAGTGCCTTTTGATGGAAAAACGTTTTTGAATATATATTTTGACAATTTTATAAACTATGTTTGTCAAAATAAACTTATTCTTTATGATTGGGACATAAAAATTTACTTTGTGTGAATTTTTGGTATTTTTCTGACAATGTTCATTTTTTAATGAATAGTGAAAAATACTGCATTTTACATCAAAACTGCTTTTTAATATAATTTATTTATATGATTAGATTATATTTTTAATTGGTATTAATGTGTGATATGAATATATTTTTACCATTTAATACAATGGTGGTCATTGGAATCAATTTCACTTTGAAATTGGACTTAAACTAGTATCAATCTTTTGATACTTATTGTTTTGTAAAAACTCGCTATTTGCTCTGGCAGCGGGAATTAATTATTGAATTAGTTAATGTGACTTATATGATTTGAATTTTGTAAAATGGACTTAATTTTTGAATTTGGAATATCAAATATAGATTAGGGTGAATTTTTGGTAATTTTCCGAAAAACATCAATTTTTGATGAATAGTGAAACCACTAAGTGGTAATCAAGCAAACTGATTTTTCAGTTAAATGAATGTTTACCACTAATGTGTATTGAATTTTGATAATCCAACATACATGGTTGTAATTAAGAAGTAAAATGTGGTTCAATGAGATTAAATAATTTTTTGGTGAATAGTAACTTATTAAGTTCTTAATCGCGATTACTGGTAATTAGGGTAGTTTAAGGTCTAAATAAGGCTTTAATAATATGAAATGACCTAGACACATGTCCCAAACTTATTGGTTGTGTCATGGCCGACCACGAAAATCCATGGGTCAACTTGGGGACCCCATGGAGACACTTTGGTTTGGAAATGACATAAATAACATTTTATTAAATGTTAAAGTAAAAATGACACAAACAAGAGATGTTTTACGAAAACAATTTTTACATGGGGTTATAAAGATCATATTTTTTATTATAAATAGTCATTGGAAAGATAAAAATATTTCCTACATCATAGTATTTGTTTTATGATTTTTAGACATTAAATAAATTAAATTATTTATGACATAATAATGATGCAGCGATGACATCATTATTTGACGATTTAAATAAAATGGAAAGATAATGTAAAATCTATGAACTACACATGTCCAAAACTTATTGGATTAGTGGATTTAGAAGACTTATCACCTTATCCACGAATTATATCAATGTGGGACCTTTTGAAACCGAAACACATTTTCAAATAAAGTAATACTTCTTTACTTTCCAAAAGTGCCCCTCCTCTCCTCTTATAAAAGGCCCCCACCTCTACCTCATTTCACACACTACTCAAGCCTTTGGCTCGGCCAAACCCTGCCCATTTACTCTCTCCACATCCCTCTCCTCATCCTAGAGGATTCCCTTTGGGCAGAATCCTTTCAAATAAAGCCTTTAGGCTCAAATCAAAAGGAGTTACACTTTTAAAGGTAATTCATTCTCTCATGTTCATTTGTTTTATTTTGCTTCTCCAACCCCCTAAAATCTTTTTATTTACTTCTTTTGTAACCACACCAGTATATTCAATATACTAGGATGTTGTTATATTATTTATTTGAGATACACTCTCACAAAACTACATCAAATGGTTAAAGAACATACGGTTTCCGTGGATGGCGAAATTCTGCCTCCCGAAACGATGATTGTTCAACACTCATTTAACACCTTCAAAGGTGGCCATTATGATGTCACTATTTTTATATATGATATATAATATGTTTATGTTTTCCTTAAGCTTCTGTTTTTTCATTTTGGGCATACCTTTATGGTTTCCATTATGGGTAAACACGATATCTTCATTTTAGGAAGTGCGGACTACCGCCCCCTAAAAGTGATTTGATTCGTTAATACCATATGTGGGATGTGTAAAGGATAAAGTTAATGATATTATATATGTTATTATACTTAATTATAATATACTCTTATATCATTATGATTCCATTCCAGAAAATATGAAATAGAAATGGAAGTAGCGTTCATGCGTACATACGGCTTACCGTCTCCATGAACGGTGCATTTCATTTCTTACCTCTAAATTATGTAATATTATAAATGCATGTATGTACTGGATATATATGACATATATGATATCTACATCATGAATACCATTCTGGATATAATGAACCTTTGACCAAATTAACAACATGTAAGTGTAAGAAGTCTATTTTTGACTTAAGAACCAAATACCGACAAAATGAACATTATTAACTTAACTGATTACATGATGTTCATAACATGGTATAAAAGGAATAATGAACTTGAAAAAGATTTATAATCAAGTAGAGATTAACTCAAGTTTATTATTCAGGAGATTAAATAACGGTCGAGTCAAGTCGGATACGAGGTATGGGATTTCGTCTCAATCTCCTTTCGTTGAGGCATATTTTATTTTATACACAACTTTCTTTTATACGGTGTATATACCCCTTTGACTTTTACGTTTATTCAAAAGGAATCTTTTTTATACGAAGCGTTTACTAAACGACAAAAGGGAATGTTTTTGTCGTACGTATGCGGCGACAACGACTTCTCCGCCGTCGTGACCGTTATTTGAGTTTCGGCTTCCTCTACAAGCCATACCTTCTTTTTAAAAGAAAAATAAATACCATGTTTTACTTTTCTTTTATTTTGGTATTGAAAATGGTTTTCATAATGTTTTTATATCAATGTGTTGTATTGATATCTCGTGATTGAAATGTGGAAATTTTATGTTTCCTTTATGCATGTTTTATGTGATATGATTATGTTATGGTTCTTGGGCATTATTATGAAGACAGGGGGTTCCGTGATAAACTAAGGGCGGGTGAGCCCGTTATAGCTCTCCAATGCATTGGGTAACGCGAAGGAGTGAAACGTTAAGGTTTCTCCGAAGAGATTTTAGGGAATATACTGTGATGGGTATTCCAAACGTAACCAAGAGGGTTACTCCCTACGTAAGAATATTATGAATGCCTCAAGTTACCTTTATGTCTTATGATTTCTATGATTTATTCATGATTTGATGAGGTATGCTAAAGTGATTATGTTTTATGGGTAAAGTATGATTTCACTCTTATGTATGTATGTACCCTTGTTTCCTTTCCATGTTTTTATAACCCATACTGAGTTTTTATGCTCATCCCAAGTTTTTCAAATGTTTTTCACAGGTCAAGGGAAAGGTACATGATAAGATGATAGAGTCAAGGATGTGTCATGAAATAATCCATGTTTTATTTTAAATGTGTTTCCATTGATGGGAATGAAGAATACTATCTTTATGTAACCACTTTGTTTATATATGGAATGTAATGAATGTTTTATGATCTAATTCTCTAAAACTCTAAACCCGAAAAGATCCTCAATGTGTAATCTTGTAATAACTCAAGATTAAGTAAGGTTTAAGGCTGGGGCCTTATAGTTGGTATCAAAGGTCGGTTTAGATAACTTTAGGAGTTAGAATTCTATTAAATGATTATCCAAAAATATTTTTTTTGAAGTGATATAGCATTTGAAGATTACCATGTTTCTTCGCCTAAGATATTTCAGTGTCAAGAATGGTTTTTCATAAAGGAAATAGAGAAGCTTTTCAGGGAAGGCATACAAAGTAGAATGACTTTCTGAATCAGCAACCAGAGATGGTTAGAATCAGAACTAAACAGTTTGTTGCAGTAATGGCTTAGTTGAATCAGGTGATAAATGGTGGTTGTTTTTATTGATGATATTTGGTTATTTTCAAAAAGTAAAGAGGATCATGAAATACATTTAAGGGTTATCTCTCAAACCTTAAAAGAAAAGAAATTGTATGGGAAATTCAGCAAGTGTGAGTTTTGGTTGCAACAAATTTCTTTCCTTGGTCACATTGTTTCTAAAGATGGAATAACTGTTGATCCTGCAAAAACAAAAGTTGTGAACGAATGTCCAAGACCCACAAATGTAACCGAGATTCGTAGCTTCCTTGGTTTCGCGGGCTATTACCGAAGGTTTGTTAGAAATTTTTCACGGTTATCTAGTCCAATGACTAAGCTAACTCGGAAGGGTGTTATGTTTATCTGGAAAAAAGAATGTGATGATTGTTTTCAGGAATTGAAAAGAAGATTGGTGAATGCTCCAGTTTTGGCACTACCTTCCAGGAATGGTGAGTTTGTTATATACAGTGATGCTTCATTGAAAGGACTTGGTTGAGTCCTAATGCAGAATGATCAGGTAATTGCTTATGCTTCACGACAGTTGAAAACTCATGAGGTAAATTACCCTAGACATGATTTGGAACTAGCTGCTGTTGTTTTTGCTTTAAAAATTTGGAGGCATCATTTGTATGGAGTAAAGTGTGAAATATATACCGATCACAATAGTTTAAAGTATATATTCACTCAAAAAGAATTAAACATGAGAAAAAGGAGATGGCTGGAATTAATCAAAGATTATGATTGTACAATTCATTACCATCCGGGAAAAGCAAATAAAGTGGCGGATGCTTTGAGTCGAAAAAGTAATGCTTCATTAACAATGTTTTGGTTGGAACGTGATCCTTTGGTTAAAGATTTGATGAACTTTGGCATAGAATTTGTTGGTGCAGGAAGTCCTTCTGTTTTGTTTCAGGTATCAGTGAGATCATCTCTATCAGATAGAATCAAACAAGCACATAAGCAAGACAGTGAGTTGCAGAAAAGGGTAGAGCTGGTTCATAAAGGTAAGTTGCCTGAATTAAACATTGACAATGATTGTGTTTTGAGATTTGGGAAGAGATTGTGTGTGCCTTGTGATTCACAGTTGAAGAGAGAGTTGTTATGTGAAGCTCATAGTTCTCCATTTTCAGTTAATCCGGGCAGTACTAAGATGTATAGTGATCTGCGGGAGTATTACTGGTGGGATGGAATGAAAAGAGATATTGCTGATTTTAATGTGAAGTGTTTGACATGTCAATAGCTTAAAGCAGAGCGGCAGTTACCAAAAGGGATGCTTCAGCCTTTACTAGTGACAGAGTGGAAATGGGATAATATATCCATGGACATTGTTATTGGATTACCGAAGACATCTCGAGGTAATAATGCAATCTTGGTTATTGTTGATCACTTGACCAAATCTGCTCATTTCCTTGCTATACGAGATGCTTTCTCTCTTGATCAACTTTCCCGTTTGTATCTTAAAGAGATAGTCAGGTTACATGGAGTTCCTCTCTCCATTGTATCGGATCGTGATCCCAGGTTTACTTCTAACTTTTGGAAAGGCCTTCAGAAGTCGTTGGGTACTGAATTAAATTTTAGTACAGCTTTTCATCATCAATCAGATGGGCAGTCAGAATGAACAATTCAGACATTGGAGGATATGCTACGAGCTTGTTCTATGGATTATCAGGGATGTTGGGACCAACATCTTATTTTGGTTTAGTTTTCATATAATAACAGTTTCCATTCCAGTATACAGATGGAACCATTTCAGGCATTATATGGGAAGCGGTGTCGAACTCCAGCTTTCTGGGATGAAGTGGGTGAAAGGAAGTTGATGGGACCAGAATTGGTAGAAGAGATGGCAGAAAAAGTTCAGCTGATTCAGAAACACATGAGAACAGATCAGAGCATGAAGAAGAGTTATGCGGATAACCAGAGGAAGGATCTATCTTTCGAGGTAGGTGATCATGTTTTTCTCAAGGTTTCTCCTTGGAAAAGTGTGATGATATTTGGTAAGAAAGGAAAGTTGAGTCCAAGGTTTGTTGGACCATACGAAATTCTGGAGAGAGTTGGATCAGTTGCATACCGAGTGGCTTTACCTCCGAGTTTATCTCAGGTACACAATGTTTTTCACGTTTCGATGTTGAGAAAGTATATGCCAGATCCATCTCATGTTTTGAGTCCAGAGGTAGTTCAGCTGGAAGAGAACCTATCTTATGAGAAACAACTGGTCCAGATTCTTGACCACAAGGAGCAAGTATTACGGAATAAGGTGATTCACCAGGTAAAGGTTTTGTGGAAAAACCACATGATTGAAGAGGCAACATGGGAATCTGAAAATGCAATGAGGGATAAGTACCCTCATTTATTTGATAAGTAAATAAATTGCGGGGATGCAATTTTCTAAAGGGGGGAAGGATGTAACATTCCAAGTAAGTAATGAATAATAGATATTTTTATCCATGTCTATTAATGATTAAGATAGTGTTTTAGAGGCTTGAAATGAAAATAAATACAATCTTATTCATGGAATAAACTAATATTCTTAAAAGATTTATTTAGTACCTTTTGATGGCAAACCATTTTTGAATATATATTTTGACAATTTTATAAACTATGTTTGTCAAAATAAACTTATTCTTTATGATTGGGACATCAAAATTTACTTTGTGTGAATTTTTGATATTTTTCTGACAATGTTCATTTTTTAATGAATAGTGAAAAATACTACATTTTACATCAAAACTGCTTTTTAATCTAATTTATTTATATGATTAGATTATCTTTTGAATTGGTATTAATGTGTAATATGAATATATTTTTACCATTTAATCCAATGGTGGTCATTGGAATCAATTTCACTTTGAAATTGGACTTAAACTAGTATCAATCTTTTGATACTTATTGTTTTGTAAAAACACGCTATTTGCTCTGGCAGCGGGAATTAATTATTGAATTAATTAATGTGACTTATATGATTTGAATTTTTTAAAATGGACTTCATTTTTGAATTCGGAATATCAAATATAGCTTAGGGTGAATTTTTGGTAATTTTCTGAAAAACTTCAATTTTTGATGAATAGTGAAACCACTAAGTGGTAATCAAGCAAACTGATTTTTCAGTTAAATGAAAGTTTACCACTAATGTGTATTGAATTTTTAAAATCCGACATACATGGTTTTCATTAAGAAGTAAAATGTGTTTCAATGAGATTAAAATAATTTTTTGGTGAATAGTAACTTATTAAGTTCTTAATCGCGATTAGTGGTAATTAGGGTAGTTTAAGGTCTAAATAAGGCTTTAATAATATGAAATGATCTAGAAACATGTCCCAAACATATTGGTTGTGTCATGGACGACCAAGACAAGCCATGGGTCAACTTGGGGACCCCATGGAGACACTTTGGTTTGGAAATGACATAAATAACTTTTTATTAAATGTTAAAGTAAAAATGACACAAACAAGAGATGTTTTACGAAAACAATTTTTACATGGGGTTATAAAGATCAGATTTTTGATTTTAAATAGTCATTGGAAATATAAAAAGATTTCCTACATCATAGTATTTTTTTATATGATTTTTAGACATTAAATAAATTAAATTATTTATGACATAATAATGATGCAGCGATGACATCATTATATGACGATTTAAATAAAATGGAATGACAATGTAAAATCTATGAACTACACATGTCCAAAACTTATTGGATGAGTGGATTTCGAATACTTATCACCTTATCCACGAATTATATCAATGTGGGACCTTTTGAAACCGAAACACATTTTCAAATAAAGTAATATTTCTTTACTTTCCAAAAGTGCCCCTCCTCTCCTCTTATAAAAGGCCCCCACCTCTACCTCATTTCACACACTACTCAAGCCTTTGGCTCGGCCAACCCCTGCCCATTTACTCTCTCCACATCCCTCTCCTCATCCTAGAGGATTCCCTTTGGGCAGAATCCTTTCAAAGGAAGCCTTTAGGCTCAAATCAAAAGGAGTTACACTTTTAAAGGTAATTCATTCTCTCATGTTCATTTGTTTTATTTTGCTTCTCCAACACCCTAAACTCTTTTTATTTACTTATTTTGTAACAACACCAGTATCTTAAATATACTAGGATGTTGTTATATGATTTATTTGAGCTACACTCTCACACAACTACATCAAATGGTTAAAGAACATACGATTTCCGTGGATGGCGAAATTCAGCCTCCCGAAACGATGATTGTTCAACCCTCATTTAACACCTTCAAAGGTGGCCATTATGATGTCACTATTTTTATATATGATATATAATATGTTTATGTTTTCCTTAAGCTTGTGTTTTTTCATTTTGGGCATACCTTTATGGTTTCCATTATGGGTAAACACGATATCTTCATTTTAGGAAGTGCGGACTACCGCCCCCTAAAAGTGATTTGATTCGTTAATACCATATGTGGGATGTGTAAAGGATAAAGTTAATGATATTATATATTTTATTATACTTTAATTATAATATACTCTTATATCATTATGATTCCATTCCAGAAAATATGAAATAGAAATAGAAGTAGCGTTCATGCGTACGTACGGCTTACCGTCTCCATGAACGGTGCATTTCATTTCTTACCTCTAAATTATGTAATATTATAAATGCATGTATGTACTGGATATATATGAAATATATGATATCTACATCATGAATACCATTCTGGATATAATGAACCTTTGACCAAATTAACAACATGTAAGTGTAAGAAGTCTATTTTTGACTTAAGAACCAAATACCGACAAAATGAACATTATTAACTTAACTGATTACATGATGTTCATAACATGGTATAAAAGGAATAATGAACATGAAAAAGATTCATAATCAAGTAGAGATTAACTCAAGTTTATTATTCAGGAGATTAATGAACGGTCGAGTCAATTCGGATACGAGGTATGGGATTTCGTCTCAATCTCCTTTCATTGAGGCATATTTTATTTTATACACAACTTTCTTTTATACGGTGTATAAACCCCTTTGACTTTTACGTTTATTCAAAAGGAATATTTTTTATACGAAGCGTTTACTAAACGACAAAAGGGAATGTTTTTATCGTACGTATGCGGCGACAATGACTTCTCCGCCGTCGTGACCGTTATTTGAGTTTCGGCTTCCTCTACAAGCCATACCTTCTTTTTAAAAGAAAAATAAATACCATGTTTTACTTTTCTTTTATTTTGGTATTGAAAATGGTTTTCATAATGTTTTTATATCAATGTGTTGTATTGATATCTCGTGATTGAAATGTGGAAATTTTATGTTTCCTTTATGCATGTTTAATGTGATATGATTATGTTATGGTTCTTGGGCATTATTATGAAGACGGGTGGTTCAGTGATAAACTAAGGGCGGGTTAGCCCATTATAGCTCTCCAATGCATTGGGTAACGCGAAGGAGTGAAATGTTAAGGTTTCTCCGAAGAGATTTTAGGGAATATACTGTGATGGGTATTCCAAACGTAACCAAGAGGGTTACTCCCTACGTAAGAATGTTATGAATGCCTCAAGTTACCTTTATGTCTTATGATTTCTATGATTTATTCATGATTTGATGAGGTATGTTAAAGTGATTATGTTTTATGGGTAAAGTATGATTTCACTCTTATGTATGTATGTACCCTTGTTTCCTTTCCATGTTTTTATAACCCATATTGAGTTTTTATGCTCATCCCATGTTTTTGAAATGTTTTTCACAGGTCAAGGGAAAGGTACATGATAAGATGATAGAGTCAAGGATGTGTCAAGAAATAATCCATGTTTTATTTTAAATGTGTTTCCACTGATTGGAATGAAGAATACTATCTTTATGTAACCACTTTGTTTATATGTGGAATGTACTGCAAGTTTTATGATCTAATTCTCTAAAACTCTAAACCCGAAAAGATCCCCAATGTGTAATCTTGTAATAACTCAAGATTAAGTAAGGTTTAAGGCTGGGGCCTTATATTAGGTCACCTTAAAATATATTATAATATATTAATCTTTTTATATCTTATTGTATGTTGAGAATACAAGAGCACTCTCTAGTTTCAAACTATGAAAAAAATCAGCTAAACATTGTGTGACTCATATTCATGATGTGTATTTTACACTACCAGATATAATTAAAATTCATAATTAAATTAAATATAATATAATTAAAAATCCCATAATCTATTGATACTTTTAATTCATGAACCTATGGTTTACAGTTACGTCCCACCTTTCCATCGCATCATGCTGCCACCATACTCACCCTTATCGCATGTGCACTGCCTTGTTGTATCTCCCTTTCAACCAACCCTCGCTTGATCCTCCCCATTCAACTCCCTTACTCCGTTATCTACACCACCCTATAAAAGATTCCACCACTAAAATGGGACATAGAAAGACCATGTGCACCCCTCTGGCTGATCCATGTCGGAATGAGATGATCTTCCACCAGTGATGTTCTGTTGAGGTGACACACCTCCAACACTCTTACATCTCCTTCCTCCTATTCTACTATAGTGTAAGATGATCCTACATTTCTAGAGCACTCCCATTAAACCCCTAGTTGATCGTATAAGCACGACCTCCAACATCTTCACCCATTCCTATATTTCTCAGAACCCAATCACTATGTTGCACTCAACTAGCTATATGAAAAAACTGATGAGGACCAACAGAACTCTTGAAATGGCCATTCATATTCACATAAATATCATCCAAGAGGTTCTACAACTCCTTAGAAATATTCATATGTCCTACATCATCAATGTTCATAAAGAGACATGTCGGGATATATTTCATGAGTTTACATTGATATTTGATTTTTTTTGTTGACTAATTACACTACAGATTTGGTGGACGAAATCTGAATCATTCTTTTAAGGAGTTTTCCATAGGCCAGAAGATATACAATAAAGACTTTTACACTTATAAGGTATTCACCAATTTATATCTTGAGCCTTCAATGTTTGATTCTAAAATACTCTGTAGGATAATTTTCTTGCGATGCTCGCACTGAGCATGATACCATGATTATGAAGTCCAACCAGCTTCATGGTCCAACACTCCAAATCCTATATAGATGAATTTAGGGTACACATTTTCTAGGTCTCATTGTAGAGTTAGCTAGATGGACGTCATCATCATCACTACACCCATGGGTGGACTTTCCATTATCATGGACTCTCAGTTCACTTTCTAATATACAGCTCATACATATCTGACCTAAGGTACATTGAATGATGGACCATTTATCACAAATTTAACCCTCCATCTCGTTTTTTTTGACACTTCCCTTCAACTCACCTCCCTTACCCTGTTGTATTCCACTGAATTTTTACTATTGCAATAGATGTAGTAGTTGATCAAAGACGATGACACCTACTAGTGTGTTCCATGAGTCTTTGAGGATGCTGACGAGGAACCTAGAGACCAAGAAGTAGACCTTGTACCACATACTTCCCCCACCTCCACCCATGACCTACAACTTCCATTTCCACCCATGACCCCACCCATTTTCCTATATCCACCAACAATTAAAATTATACTCCACCTACCCCATCCTATCCTGTAGAAATCTAGTCTATCAACCTATTCATCCTAGAGAATCTCTCGTGGGTCTCAGAAAACCTATATATCCCCTCCATAGAGTTATCTCACTTCACTAAAACATCGTTACCACCATCATTCTAGACAACTTCTCGCCCCCCACCACAACTTCTTGGACCTTCATCATCTACCACCCCTACACCAGATAGAACCCTGATAGACCTACCAACAAGGATCATAGGACTTATAACCCAGTAACGGTATCTAGTAGAGAATTCCTGGAGGGGAAAGCAACCAGTATCCACCCCATCCACTAAGGTGTATTTTTTTATCCAGCTACTAGACCCACGACCACACTACTGGAAAATGGACCTATCCCCACGGTTTTCTCCAAATACGTGGGGTTAGACCCCCCCTATACCCACGGTTTTGGAAAACCATATGTATAGGTTTCTATTCATGACCTATACCCACGGTTTTCCAAAACCGTGGGTATAGGGGGGGTCTATCCCCACGGTTTTCCCAAACCGTGGGGATAGGTCCTAAAAAGTGACCTATACCCACAGTTTCCCAAAACCGTGGGTAGAGGGGTACCTATCTCCACGGTTTTGGGGTAAATAGTGGGGATAGGTCTAGGATAAAATTCCTATACCCACAGTTATGAAAAACCGTGGGTATATGTCACTTTTTTGTGTGCGGAAAAAAAATTTCCTGCGGGAAGGATATTTTTTTGGCGGGAACCCTATACACACGGTTCTTCCCTCTATACCCACGGTTTTTATAAATATATTTAACTAAATATATATATACATACATATAGGTGATGTTAGGGTAGTGGTTAGACGCTGTGTTTGCAGTAGAGAGGTCGCGAGATCGAAACTCGGTGCCTGCATTATTTTAGGACCTATACCCGCGGTTTTGAAACCGTGGGTAAAAGCCGTTGACACCGTGACAATTGGATAGGTTTCAGTGTCATGGTGGCAGGACACCTATACCCACGGTTTTGGAAAACCGTGGGTATAGGCTGGGGACCTATCTCGACGTCGTTCTAGCCCATGGTTCCCGAAACCGTGGGGATAGGCTCTACCCACGGTTTTGGGGGATATACCCACAGTTTTGAACCGTGGGTATAGGCTGTTTTTCCAGTAGTGCCACATTATGGATCAATACCTTCCCACCACTATCCATTCAGATAAATTACAGCACCATAACACCAACATTAGTCATTTTTAATCTATCCATATCTACCATTAAATCCATTGACCATGCGGGGAAGTTACAATAACACTCTATTGGGGAGTGGAATCGATATGATATTCTTGATCACATTGACCTTTATTAGTCTACCCTAGTCCCCTTATAATTTTTTTATGCTTACAGGGTTATAATTTTTTAAACTATCTTCATTCCATTTCATTGATGTATCAATTAACTTTATATAAAAGGGATACTGTTTTTTTCCTTATTTATTGGGATTATTTTTCAATTCATTACCATATTATAGTAGCCATTTATAGATCATATGATTCATTTGTGGTCATCAATGCACCTGTACCACCACCATCTTGTTTTAATATACAAATGGAAGAACATATGGTCAATTTTCATAACAATTTTCAAGATATTTCAATTGTGATTCATTCTCAGTATCCACCACCACAAGCCAAAATACATTCCATACCACACCAGATCCAAGCTTGGAATGGTCTTGAAGTTATCAATCCATACAAATTTTCATGAGAGCTTGAGGATACTGCAACTGTTACCTACAAAAAATATACAATAACGAATCTAATGGATGATACTAACTGATACATGGCCCATCTGTATAGATGATGACATCATTTTTATCATTTTATAGGAAGAAACTCATATTTCACCTTTTCCACATATTTTTACATAATATTTTGTCCTAGAATCCATTTTATATCTTTCTCTTTTCCATTATGATCCACATTGATCCTTCAATTATATACACTCCATTATTTATATAAAATATATTTCCATTATATTCTCTGTGTGAACCTACTAATTTACTCTTAAATAATTTTTAAAACCTGTAGACTAACGTTTAATTAAGGTCATGATTTGTATTTCAAACCCAATATTCAGTCATCCCAAATCAATAAAAAAGTTTTTTCATATTTCTCCATGGAATGTCACACACTATATATAGATATCAATTACTTAGTATTTCATTTTCAAAATTTCTATTTCCATTTATACACAGTTTGTTTTCTATAACCCTTCCACAGTACTTTCAAAGACAGTGTAGAAACTGTCTCATTCTAAGTGTGTGGTTGTTTTTCATGAGTATGAATTGTGATACACATGAATTTTTTCTCATTTACATTTATATAGTAGAAATTTTAATTCAAAAGCATTATTTAAACCTAAAACTCATTACCCTAATTTAAATAAAATAAAAATTTATGTTGGAAATTGTTGGAATTCCATGTTTTTACCTTTTTTAGATTTTTACAAGGAATTACGAGTTCAATAATTTATTTAAAAAATAATTTATTTTGGAAATTAAATTCAATTGAGTTATTACTTTATTTTATAACCTTAGTGATTTTTACTTTTGTATACTTACCCCCATTCCGGATACGATTAAAAACATATGATTGCATATTATTTTTTGAGCTTATTTCATGATTAACACTAGGGATATGTATACCTTTTAGAAATTAAATTCAAATCATATTAAGGGTATGAATGAGAAAATAGAATTTTAATTTGATTGAGGCAATCTTTTTTGATCTAATTTTTCCAAATAACATCCATACGTCTTTCCTTATTTAAGCATGTAGTTTCCATTAATTTCATTAATATAAAGTCATTATTCCCAGAAGATTATACCTTCCCATCCTACTCATTTTATAACAAATGAAATTACATTGATCAAGTGTTGTAGAGTTTCTCATCCGATAGACACAAGATGATTTTACTCTGTATATGTACTGCATTACACACCGAACTATTTTATTGTGATCCATGTGAAATTCATTATATTTGACTCTTGTCCTATTCAATTGAAAAATAATTAAAATAGAAAAATATGATTGGGTTTTGTATATGGAATGTAAAAAATAACCATTTCTAGACTGATAAATCCCATAAACAATAATATATGTCGAGGGGATGGATGTGAGATTTGGTCTAGACATGAATTTCAAGAATTAAAAACAATAAATTGAAAAAGAAAAAAATTAATGAATATGATACCTTCATCAATCACTTGATATATTCAAGGATCCACCTTGAGTTTCTGGGATCGTGTACTTCTTTAGATATAGAGGAGTTATTTTATTAAATTTTTCATGAAATTCATGCATTATAACTCAGAGCACACCCTCCATTTTTATTTTTTCCTTTTCACTATTTACCCACTTACCCTCAACACTGGAGTAATTTTAACATAATTTTTGAAGCCTTCAGGATTGATTCTATATTTTTATTTATAAAGTGGATATTATAGTACAAATTCAGAACAATGGCTATGAAAATATACTCATAGTACGATTATATATTTTGATTCATTTTACCTTGAGTTATGAGATAAAATTATATTTGTGGTAAATTGAAAATGGGCATAAAATACACGAAATCATTATTAAATTTTAAATAAAAGAATAATAATAATTTTAATGAATTGCGTTATGATGAACCACAGATTTTATCTATAGGGATGATTCCGGAGGATTCACTTTTCTACTTACAGATACTTCTGTTTCCCATGTAAGTAAGATTGTTTTATGTCATAAAAGTTTCATGCCTTTTGAAACCACTATTGATAACCTTTTTACATGGGAATAAGAAACTTTTTACATATAAGTGAATTTGATAATATTAAATAATTTATAAATTATACTATCCTTTGAATAAGTATTATCCTTTTTTTACTAGATAATTTACCTAATATGTTTTGATTATTCTATGAAATGGGTTACCAAGGTTTCAGGGGGGAAACTGAAGAAAAGGACCAAAAGTTTCCATTACACATTGTCAAAATAACTTACCCAATGTGTATCCATCATTCACAAAATATGATAAGAGATAAAACAATTCGTGAATGAATTTCAAGTAATAATGTTATTTCCAAATGTGATTCAACAATAAACTTCATGTAACTTTCATACTCAATTCTGGCATTTAGGATTCACAATGAAGGAAGTTTCACGTCCTTATGATCAGTCAGACGTAATAAAAGGACACAATTTCGAAATTTAGAATATCTAGGACATGATTCATGAGAGATTCAGATATAATAAAAATTTGTGTAGAAATCTTTAATTCAGAATTACATGACTTTAATACACATTTCACATCATGCAATATCATGGTTATTTACTTACAGCTGGAGCGCAATGGATATAATTTTATGCACCTCCTTGTTATCTCACATTCTTTTGGCAGTCTTATTCTTCCTACCTCTACCATAAACTCATTTTTATCAATTTATTTCATTATTTTATGTTTATTCAAGCTCTATAGATTTAAATTACACATATTTCATCATTAATTTACATTGTCAATCAGATATATGTGTGTTCCCCATTTCAATCACCAATCGAAAACAAAAAATTTATTGTGTTCCTCTTTATTCCAATTTCATGTATGTGTTTTATTAATGTCTTGAATGATTTTTTTATTAAATTATTTAATATTCAATGCATGATTTTTATTTTATAGACCTCATTTTTTACTGGTGTGTTCATTATATGTTTCACTAGTATCTTATACTTGATCAATTATATCATGAGAGGAAAAACCACCAAGGGTTTGGGTCAAGAGTAGGGGTGCTAGAATTTAAGAATTCATTGATTCTCAACATGGTATGTGTAACGATAAAAAATTTTATCAAGGGAAATTACATTGTTATAATTACATCATATTGTATAATTCCCATAAAATGACATATAGATCACAAAAAAAACATTATATGTGAATACTGAAAGAAATAATAGGTATTTCTAGAAGTTATAAAACCTGCACTGATGAAATAGTAACTTAACATTTGAACTAATAATGTGAAACTTATGAATAGTAAACCAAGAAAATATAATCGTAACCTAAATCATGAAATTATAAATAAAAATTAAGCATGTTAGAAATGAAAACATGATATAATTATATCATCGTATACGTAAATAAATGTTTTATAAATTATTAATTATTTATTGAAATTTTTATAAATAAAATATGTATTTTTTCAATTTTATAATTAATATATTATTTTAAAAGAAAATTTACTTCCATTAAAGGTATTAAAAAAATATTTTTTTGTTATATTATGAATATCAGATAACTTTTTGAGGGTTTATTTAATTTTTCAATGTGATAAAAATTAGTCATTGTTTTAAAAGATGTAATTTCCTTGAAAATGATGAACTTTTTTAAAATTTAAATTTCATATATTTGTAAAATTATTTTCAGAAAATGGAATTAATTTTTTAGTTATAACCATTGAAAAATTGGTAGGGTTTATTTTTTTATATTTTTCTAAAATACATGACTTTTTGTGAATAGTATGATATGATAATTTACGATAAAAGCTAAATACTTCAATTATGGAGTCATGGATGATGTATGGATGGTGTATGACCTACATAAGAGACTAATAATCTTTATGTTAATAATTTTATTTATAATTATCCAACTATTCAGAGCGTGGAGGTAAAATAATAAACTAATCAACAAAATAATGGGAAAGCACCCCTCTCCTCCCCTAGAAATACCACCCCTTATGATCTCGTCCATTCACCCCTGTGAAGATTTAATAATTATCCAAATTCATATGAAATATATTCCCAAGACACGCCCCCCCTCTACATGTACCTTTGGTATTAAAAAACCATACCAATCCACCTATGGTTGTTCTTAAGAATAAGGATTCATGATTTAAAATCCTCTTTCTTTTCTTTTCTTTCATTTTTAGGTTCTTTTCGTTTCTTAATTTCTTCACACATCCCATCATAAAAATGGTATGATATATCCAATACATAATATTTAATGTAATTTTATTATGATAATGTAATAATCTATATTCATTTATTTCTCCACCACTTTTAGTTCGAAACATGAAAACATCATCTGTGATGTGTTATTTTATTGCATTCAAGGACGACTAGTTTTCAATTTCCATTACCGCCTTAAATAAAGATCATAAAAAATTCTAGTTAAAATATATTTTAATATATATATATATATATATCATATCCTATTAGAATTTCTATAACCACTATATATACAAGATATCAATAAATAAAATAAAACTATTTCATGATGATCGAAAAAGGCCAAAATAATTTATATGGTTATCATTAATGTCTTATCTAAAGATTCATCCCCAACCATAAATATCAAATGACATATATAACCATTTAATATTATTTATTTTCATTAATAACATATAACCTATATTCTGGAAAACCATTATCATTTAACATGATTTTCTAAACATGTATACAAGTAAACTGATCATCAAAATCAAGGAAACCAATGCTCCCAAACAATGAAATTGAATATCATAACCCATAAAGATGACCATAATTGAACATAAAAAAATTATAATAAATAATTTACATGAATAAAAGGTTTTAAATTAATTAATTAAATTGTATAATTTGATTATATAGAACATTAAGATCAATTAAAGAACACATTCAGACAAAAGGTAAGGGATTCTACCGGAACCTCCATTTTTTCTTTTGGGTTACTCTTTATCTCTATTTATACCAATTTAACTCTTCTATATTTTTATGTAATTATTATAAATTATATTTATATGTTACAAAATCATGTATCAATATCCTATGATGCTTCTTTGATGGGTAAATTCATGTTTTACAAAAGGATCCTTTCTGAATTCTCCATGATAAGTAGGTCGAGTTAAAGGGAAATTCCCGACTTCTTAACCATTTTTAAGTAAAATCCATAAAATTTCTAAAGCCACGGTTATATTTATAAAATCACTAATTTTATCTTGAAAAATAATTTTCATTCAATTATTGTTTTATACAAAAATTTTGCCTTTCCCAATTTAAGGAGTTTTTTATATTTTCCATAAAATAAACTAAAATGTTTTATTTATAATATTTCATGACCAAAATTTTTACAAGTTTTAAATTCATTTTGACATCACATATAATGATATATTCCTAAATTACCTTTTAATTTCCATGTAACATTCTTATCCATTCTATCATGAAAAATTTTATGATATTTCCTTTTTCATATGCATTTGGACATGATTATGAAACAAAATTCTTTCCATGGGTAACCTTTAGGATTATGTTTGATTCTTTCTGTACGATTATTCATGTGGAACACATATTAATAAATATATTATTATGGGTGTGAAAATTTAGTTCTCAGATGAACTGGATAATTTTTAGTCTCAGGACGCTTTATATTAGGATAGGGAGTGAAACTGATTCCTTATTGGACTTTTCCAACAATGTGATATAGTCTTTTCAGTTTTGATTGAATCATGTTCTTGTCATGTTATATAGTTTTCCCACATTCATATGATGTCTTTTTTATGTTTCCCCATGTTATAAATTTTATTATTCATTAAATTTATTCATTTTATATGCCTTTATGTCATCATGTTATTCCTTCTAACCAATGTTTATTGTATTTTTCCTATTTTTCCTCTTACTCATCTTTTTTTCTCATATGTTGTTGTCATGTATTATCCATGTTATCTTATTAATACATAGGAGATCTAATAGTGTTAGGATGTTATTTTCATGATTTAAAACGTTTCATTTATTTTTGTTTCATGATGATTAATTATGTACCTACTATTTCAGGGCACTAGACTTTATGATCATTGGATTATTATTAGAGGTCAATTATGATTAAAATCATGTAATAATCCATGGAAAAGGATAGTGATTATATATTTGGTATCATGTAATGATCTAGTTATTGTGTATATTAGGACTATTGAACATTAGTAAAAAACCTATGGGTAATTCATTAACAAGGGATAACCTAGATTGAAACTTATAGAATCACAATATAGGATATAATTTTCATTTACAATTTTTCCTTATATTCTCATTGTTTCAATTTATATGTTTAAAATCTATTTATTCAATCCCCCTAATTGTAGTTTTATTCTAATATATTGTATTTAAATAAAATAACCCATGATAACAATTAATGTTATAGGAAATGGGATGATTTGACTAATGATATTCCAAATGTGTTTGGAATGTGTGCTCAATATTTTAGGATAATAATTATTATGATGGATCATATGACGAATAATAACATGAATCATGTGGAATTCTGTCCTTATCCTAATAAATATCATATTGTTCTTGAATGATTCATGAAAAATAATATTCCCTTGTTTAGTACATCTTGTAATCCCATCCTCATAGAAAAATTCATTAATGTAAATAGAAATATATTACATATCCTAAAGTTCCAACAATAAGAGAAAGTTGTGCTAACAATCTATCATTTTGATGGGGAAGATGATTAGTGGTGGGCACTAATCATGAACAAAATGTCAAAATGTTCAATTTATTCCATGGATTTTGAGGAATCAAAGAGAACCTTTTTCAATAAATATTTTCCATGAACCCTTTTTCAAAATACAGAAAAGATTTTCCTCATAATAAAGCCAATGGAATACAAGTCTATCAGAGCATACAAAGATAATTTCACAAGGCTAACAAGGTACTCCTCAAACATTATCATGAATAGCCAAATCACGGTGGATCTATAATTTATGAGACTCTAGGTGAGTCAATAAAAGTAGTTGGTGATTATAGACATTGAATGTTGTGATGATATTTTACATTGTGTCCTTAAGGATAAAATTGAGATAAGAGTCTGTCAGTGGTCTCATGGTACTCATGAAAAAAATTGGAAAATGGATTTTAATATGGGTATATCAATGGATAAATCACATGATGGAAAGAAGAACCAGAATCCCACATGTCAGAAGTGTGGGATGTATAATCCTATAAATATCATAAAGGGAAGAAAGTGATTCATGAAATGTGGAATAGAGGGGAATAAAGATAATAACATCCAAAGGGATATTAATAATCCCACTATTAGAGAAGATGAAAGGAATGTTTAAATCAATACTCGTCCTATACTGTAGTGTTTCAACTACAAGGAACATGTGCATTATTTGTTCCACTTCCCTAAGCCAGGTGTTGTTGGAGGCAATCAACCACAACAACCTATAGGGAAATAAGAAAGAGAATATTTTATCACTAATGATAAGGTGGATCTCGAAAATAATGTGGTCAGATGTATTCAGGTTGTTAATTCATGAATAGATAATGTACTATTTATTTTTGTTTATACACATTATATCAAATCATGCCAGTTTAATAGAACTATTCATTCTCTACCATTGAATTTGGATGTTTCATTTTCTATGAGATCAACAAAGGGGAAATTATTACATCCAATGTTTATAAATCATCCTCAGTTAAATATTGTGGATAAGACATCAAATAAAATATATTTATACTCACTTTGGTAGGGTTTTATGTTATATTGGGAATGGATTGGCTATTTTTATATAAATCCAACATCAACTGTCATGAAAGGAATATCACTCCTCGGATCCTGAAGAATCCTCATATTCTGTAAATGTTTTAGTATGGATATTAATCTCATTAAGAATCATCTTTTAAAATATAGATATTTCTTCCTTATGAGTATGTTAATCATTCTCAAATATATGATACAAATGAGAAAATATTTCTTGGAGACATTCCCATCACTTGGGATTACACTGATGTATTCGCTAAAAATTTTATTTGTCATTCTCTTAATTTATTGGTTGAGTTCTCAATTAAACATTTTTTAGGATATATAAAAATATAAAATAAACCTTATTGAGTGGCCAACATTGAGATTTATTAATTTATAAAACAGTTATTGGAGAATCTATACAATGATTTTATATTCCTAAGTTCTTCACCATGGGGTGACCAAGTCCTCTTTTTCAAGAATATGGATTGATCAATGCACCTCAAAATCAATTATTGTGAGCCCAATAAAATCATGATAATGAGAAAATATCCATTTATACCGATAGATTAATGGATCTATTAGATATGAGGGTCCTGATATTTCACTAAGGTATTGATTCAGTTGATATATGAGCAATTAATTGTGATAAAGGAAGACATTCCCGATAATTCATTTAAAACGAGGTATGGATACTATGATTTCATAATGATACCCATCAGTCTATCCAATGCTCTATAAATTTTCTTGGAAATAATGAATAGATTATTTAAAGATTACCATGACATGTTTATAGTAGTATTTATTGAAGATATTTTGGTATACTTCAAGATAAAGAAGAAGGATGCTTCCAATTTAAATACTCGACTAAAAACATTGTGATGGGAAAAACCATATTCAATGTACAACAACTGTGGGTTCTAGATAGATGAAGTGTCATTCTTAGGTCAGGTAATCACCAGAAAATGGATATTCTTATACACATACAAGACAATATAAATTGATGAGTGGAACAAGAAAACATCTATAACAAAGATCCACAACTTCTTTGGTCTATTTGGGTTGTATGGGAGATTTTTGGAGGAACATGTCACGATCATCAAAGATAATAATTGAGCTAAATAATAAGGTATAACAATTTTTATATACCATTGAATTTGAAGAATTCTTTAAAAAGTGTAAAATGAGGCTTATCACTACACCCGTGCTAACACTACCAAAAAATGGGGAACTATTTATGGTGTACAACGATTCCTCGAAGAAGGTATGAGGTTGTGTACTAATGAAAAATTATAATGTGATTCTTGACACTTAAATGATGTTTAAATTTTCGGATCAAAACTCTCCCACACATGATATATAGAATGCATATATGAACTTTATGTTGAGAATTTGGGGGCATTATCTCTTAGGGAAGAAGTGTTCAACATAAAGGGATCATAAGAGTATCAAATATATATTACCACAAAATGTGTTTCATATAAACTAGAAAATATGGATGGATCTCATTATAGATTATTATTTATCAATCCATTACCATCTTGGTAAAGAAAATATGGTGGCAGATGCTCTATGAAAAAATGTTCTAGAATCATTAACAATGTTGAGAATTGAGAAATATCCAATCTGTATAGAATATTAACAGATGTAGATGGGAATCATTAAGGAAAATCATCAATGCATTCTCCAATGATCTATCAACAATAGCTCATAGAGAAAATAAAGGATTATCATTGGAATTATTTGGAAATTCAGAAAAACTATATGAAATATACAACAATTGTGAGTATAGATGGATGAAGTGTTATTCTCTGTTAACATATGCAGCACCAAGATAAATCTATAAATTTAATAACATTAAGTGGGATTATATGAAAATAGAGATCTCTGAATATACATAAATGTGACTAGTATGTTAGAAAGTGTAGGATGAAAGGAAAGTTTCTAAATGGATGTTGCAACCACTTCCCATACCATCATAGAAGTGGGAAAATAACTATAGAAAATATCACCACACATCAGATGATGTTTGGAGGATAAAATTATATAGGGTGGTTGTGGACCATATTACAAAGACATTTCCCTCTATCAAAATTTGACGGGACTTCTCTCAATATAAACATGATTGGATATACATTAGAGAAGTGTTAAGGCTGTATGGAGTACCACTCTCAATTATATCTAACAAAGATCTGAGATTCACCTTTGTGTTGTTTTGAAGTCTCCAACATGCTCTGAATAAAATTATGGCCAATCATACTCAAAATTATGGTCAATATAAACAGAATATTCAGACACATGAATATATATTGAGGGCATGTCCTATATACTTAAAAGGAGGGTGGGACCAAAATATTCCACTGACATAATTCTCCTACAACAATAGTATCCAATAGTGCATCCAAATGGTAAAATATGAAGACTTAAATAGGGAAATATGTATAATACATGTATGTTTTGAAGAATCTGATGAACTTGAGTACCTAGGAACAGAAATGGTAGAATAAATGGTGGAGAAGGTGAAAACTATTAACCATCACATCAATGCACCACAAATATATCGAAATATCTCTACATAAAATCATCTATGAGACCATGAATTTGTGGGTGGATACATGGTATTCATCTACATATCTCCATGTAAAAGGATCATGACATTTTGGAAAAAATAAAAGCAATGTCATAGGTAAATCATCCCCTTTGATATTACGAATTATGTCATAGATGTGTCATATTGACCATCACTTACACATACCATGTATCTTGTAAATTATGTATTCCTCATATCCCTTATGAGGATGTAAATACCAGATCCTTCACATGTACTGAATTTATAGGTGGTGCAATTGGGAAATGATCTCTCGGTTGAAGATCATCCAATTAAGTTCTTCAATCATTTAGAAAATGTTCTATGCAATAAGACCACTCTCCTAGTCAATGTACTTTGGGGGAACCATATGTATGAATAGGCGACATGGGAATGGTAGGAAGTGATGAAGGAGAATCACCCACACCGGTTTTCAACATAGAATGTAAAATGAAATTTCAAGGAAGAAATTTCATATTGGGGGAAGATTGAAATGGACCAAAATATTATCAATGGAAATTCATATTTTAGAATTATGTCATGTAGTATAAATAACCTAGTGAATACAAAACAAACATTATAGATTAATAATGTATTAATTAATAGGTATTTCTAGAATTTATGGAACCTATATCAATGAAATATTAACTGAACCGTTGGAATTGTAATTTGACCCTTATGAATAGTAAATTTAAAATAGAATACTATGATAACCCATGAAACTATAAATAAAATTTTGGCTTATTATAAATGAAAATATAATATAATTATAACCTTTTATAAGTAAATAAATCATTTAGAACTAATTAATTAAGTGTTGATATTTTTAAAAAACACAACTCTTTATTTTAATTTTTATAATTAATATAATTTTTTTAAAAAAATTATATTACTATAAAATATTTTCATAAATTATAATTTTTTATGTTATCAGTATGAATCAATTTTATATTTCTTTAATTATTTTTTCATAGTGTTACAAAATAAGTTAAAATTTTAATATTGGTATTTTCCAAGAAAAAGATGAGTGTAATTAAAACAAAAATTTATTATAATTGGAAAATAACTTTCATAAAATATAGATCAATTTTGAATTTCATATTTAGAAAAATGGTTAGGATTAATTCTTGGTATTTTTCTACAACCCTTGATTTTTTTTTGAATAGTTAAATATAATAATATACGATACCAGCTAAATAATTTAATTATGGAGTCATAGATGTTTTATGATTTATGTAAGTCCAGAATATCAAACAATACATAATTATTTTTATATTTAAATATTATTCAAAAAATATTCCACATATTATTGAAAAATAATAAAAAATGAATAAAATAATTAGAAAAAACCCCTCGCATCCCCAATAAATACAGCTCCTCACAACCACTTCTCCCCACACCTCTAAAGCTTCAATCCTAGTAGAAATTATTCTAAAATCTATTTCCAATACCCTAAAACATGTCTATAAGGCATTTATTTTCAATAAAAGTCAAAATCCATTCCTTGTAATGATGTCATGAAGAAAAAAGGTTCAAGAGGTAAAATCCTTTTTCATTTCTTTTAATTTCTTTAAAAGTTATATTATTTTCATATTTTATCTTAACCTACCCTCATCAAAATGGTATGATAAATCTAGTAACAAATATTAATTTTATTATGATAATGGAAAAATCCATCTTCAATTGTTACCACTCCCTGTTTTTTTCTACAGCTGATAACATCTTCTGTGATGTGATAATTTATCTCATTCAAGGACTATGAGTTTCCAATTTCCATTACCTCCTTCAATACTGCTCATAAGACAATTTTTATTTGTTAAAATAGATTATAATATTTGTATTATATCTCATGTAATGTTATGTAACCTTTATATATACATGATATTAATTAATAAAACCAAACTAGTTAGTAAGGATAAAAATAAAATGCTAAAATAATCTTAATTGTTATCATTAACGACTAATCTTTTGATTAATAATCCCCCAAAATAAAAAAATTATTTATATAATCATTTCATCATCATGATGTTATCTAATAACATATGTCTTTAATTATAAAAATTCATTCTCATGTTATATGATTTTCCATATATGTATACATGTAAACCGATCATGAAATCCTAGGAAACCAACGCTATCAGAAGATGAAATTAAATTCCATAACCGATTAAAAAGGACATAAATTAACATAATAAAAACATAATAAATAACATAAATTTGTAAAAGGTTATTAATTAATTAATTATTGAATTTAATTTGATTATAAATGATATTAACATCAAGTGCAGAGAACGTTGAGATATAAGTTATGGGATTCTACCGGTACCTTTATTTTTTTCTTCGGGTTATTCTTTCTTTCTCTTTAATCAAATGTAATTATTATTTAATTTTATATAATTCTTGTTAATTATGTTTATAGTTTAAAAAATCATGTATCCAGGTCATATCATCCTTATTTTATTTCTAAATAAATGTTTTAGAAAGGATCACTTATCAATTCTTCCTAATAAGCAAGCACGATTAAAGGGAACTTCTCGATTTGTTACCTATTTTCAAGTACCATCCATAATATATTTTAAAAATCCATTATTTTTAAATAATAACTCATTTTATCATGAAAAATGATCTTGGTTCATTTCTGATTTTATACAAAAATTATGCATTTTTCACATTATATATTCTCTAATATTTTATGTAAACAGAACTAAAATGATTTATTTCTAAACGTTCATCAAAACTATTTTTAAATATTTTCACTTAAATTTGAAATAACTTATCATGACATATTACTAAGTTCAATTCTCAATTTCCATATATGATTTATATCCATTCTTTCATGGACACATTTAGGATATTCCATTTTTATGCCTTTTGATATGATTATGATAGAAAATTAAAACCATGATAAACATTTATCTTTATGTTTTATTACTTTTTTATGATTATTATTATTGATAATATATTTTTGAACATGTTATTATTGGTGTTTCTAGAAAGTGTTCAAAAGCATTGGGTAATGTTTAATCTCATGAGTGTTTAGGTTTGGATATGGAGTGAACCTGATTCATTTATGGAACTTTATCCACCAAGTGATATAGTCTTGGAAGTAAGACTTGACTCATGGTTATGTCATGTTATATTCTATTTACACATTACTATGATTTCATGGTTATATTTCCCCATGTTATAAATGTAACACCCCAGGTAAATAAATAATATGAAATTCTCATATTTATCCATATTAGTGAATAAAATATTAATATTACTTTAAAGGGGACGCTATGCTCGATGGCGTACCCAATACGCAACAACGAGATTCTTGGGAATCTTACGTTTCACTCTAATAACAAAATAATATCATTTTAAATGGTAGTTATCGCCTAGCCGTTGTAATGGCGAGAATGAACAGAACTAACTACAAAACGATTATATATGTTTGTCAAATATTTTTACTTTTTACAATAAATGTTAGAGGATTAAAAATGCGAATGAATCCAATTTCATGTGTAAACATTCTAATATTCTTTAAAAGGTCGATTAACTTCCTTTTAAAGGAGAACCTCTTTTAAATCCACTTTTTGAAAATTTTATGTGTTATATTTGAGAAAATAAAATTCTTCTTTAGAATCGGGACCTCTAAATTTACTTTTTGTAAATTTTTTGTATTTTTCCGATAAAGTTCATTTTTAATGAATAGTGAAAAATGATGTATTTTAATTCAAAACCACTTTTCAATATAATTTATTTATATGATTAGGTTATATTTTTAATTATTTTTAATGTTTAATTAGAATATATTTTTACCATTTTATCCAATAATGGTGATTTGAATTAATTTCACTTTGAAATTGGACATAAACTAGTGTCAATCTTTTAATAGATATTGTTTCTTAAAAACACGCTATTTGTTTTGACAGCAGGAATTAATTATTAAATTAATTAATTCAACTTATATGTTTTGAATTTTGTAAAATATACATCATTTTTGGATTCGGAATATCAAATACATCTTAAGGTGAATTTTTGGTATTTTTCTGAAAAACATCAATTTTTGATGAATAGTGAAAGAACTAAGTGGTAGTTTAAAAACTGATTTTTCGTATAAATGAAACTTCCCCACTTCTGTGATTTGAATTTTAAAAATCTGATATACTTGGTTTTCATTAGGATGTAAAATGTGGTTTAATGGGATTAAAATAATTTTTTGGTGAATAGTAACTTTTATGTTTTTAATTGCGATTAGAGGTAATTAGTGTAATTTAAGGTAAAAAAAAATGTTTTAGTTATATGAAATGACCTAGACACATGTCCTACCCTCATTGGATGTGTCATGTCCGACCATGAAAATCCATGGGTCAACTTGGGGACCCCATGGAGCCACTTTGGATGGAAAATGACATAAATAACTTTTTATTTAAAGTTGAAATAAAAATGTCACAAGCATGAGTTATTTTACTAAAAAAATTTAAATAGGGTTATAAAAGTCTTATTTTTTACTATATATATTCCTTATAAAGATAAAAAGATTCCCTACATCATGATATTTTTATTATAAATTTTAGACATTAAATAAAGTTAATTATTTATGACACCATGGTGATGCAGCGATTACCTCATTAATAATGGATTTAAATAAAATGAAAAGATAATGTTAACACTATAACTTAAACGTGTAAAAACCTATGGGATGAGTATATTTAGAACCCTTACAACCTTATCCTCGAAATAAATCAATTTGGTACCTTTAAAATCCGAAACCCATTTGAATATAAACGATTATTTTGTAACTTTCCAAGAGTGCGCCTCCTCTCCTCTTATATAGGGCCCCCACCTCTACCACCTTACCCACACCTCTCAAACCTTTGGCTCGGCCAAAACCAGCTCATTTTGTCTTCCACATCCCTATATTACTCCTAGAATCCTCACTTTGGTCAGAAGTCTTCCCAAAGAAGCCTTTGAGCTCAAATCAAAGAGAGATACTCGATTTTAAGGTAATGTCTTCACTTGTGTTCTTCTGTTTTATTTTGCTTCTCCAACCCCCTAAAATCTTTTTATTCGTTTATTTATTAACAACTACAGTATATTAAATATAATAGGATGTTGTTATAAGAAGGATTCTAGCTACACTTAAACACAACTACATCTAAGGGTTAAATAACATACTGTTTCTGTGGATGGTGATTTTTGCCTCACGAAACGATGGTTGTTCAATATTATTTTAACACCCTCAAAGGTGGAAAATAAGATGTCACTATATTTATATATGATATATAATATGTTTATGTTTTACTTAATCTTATGTATTTTTCATTTATGGCATACCTTTAGGGTTTCCATTATGGTTAAACATGATATCTTCAATTTAGCTAGTGCGGAATACCTCCCCCTAAAAGTGATTTGATTCGTTAATACCATATGTGGTACATATAAAGGATATATTTAATTATATTATATATGATACCATAATGGAATTATAATACTATTATGTATCATTTTGTTTTAATTCCATTAAATAAGAAATATAAATTGAAGTAGCGTTCATGCGAATGTACGTCTTACCGTCTCCATGAACGGTGCATTTCATTTCTTACAACTAAATGTTTTGTAATGTTATAAATGCATGTATATAATGGATATATATGATATATATGATATCTTCATAATGAATATAATTCTGGATATAATATATATTTTACCACATGAACAACTTGTAATTATAAAGAGTTTATTTTTGACTCAAGTAGAAATGATCTACAAAACGCCCATTATTAACTTAAATAATTACATAGTGTTCATAGCATGGTAGTTAGTGATATAAAAGGAATAATGAACTTGAAAAAGGATCTTAAGAAATTATAAATTAACTCAATTTTATTATTCAGGAGGTTAAAGAACGATCGAGTCAAGTCAGACCCGAGGTAAGGGAACCTACCCCTCTCTTTCTTTTTAAGTACACTCTTTTATGTCATTCCTTTTAAGCTCACATTTATTATTATTGGGATGTTCTTTAATATTCCTCTTGCTATAAATTTTATGTTAATATGATGAGAGACCCTATTTTATCTCATCAATCCCTTTTTTGGATTTTTTAAGGGGTGTCGTTTGGCTGCCGAGTTTTTGTAAGGAATTTTTCATCTCACTTTTATTCCCGTGAGATTTATGCTTCTTTTACCACCATTTCCTTTGAGTGGTATATTTACATCCCATTATTCTACACATTTTGTTATATAATTTCATTTAGTATTATTTACATCAATGTTGTATTGTCCTTCTTTCATGGGATGTATGATTCGAAAGATACCCAAGTCGTTAAGGGAACTTTTCACCCTCCTCTTTTTAAACGACTTATTTTGTTGGGTCTTTTAATTTACATATTGTAATTTTGGGATATGTTATTCTATATCCTTATTGATGTAAATTTTATTTCCATGTGATGAGATACCATTTTTATATCTCATCAACTAATTTTCTTAATTTTAATGTGACGCCGTTAGGCTGTCGAATTTTACCAAGGGAACGTCTTAACCCGATTTCGATTTCTTTGGGTCCAAAATGTAGTTATTGAATATGTCCTACTTTGAATATGTTTGAATGACATTTTATTGTATTACACTTAATATCCACTTATATTAGGTTTATATATATTTGTCACACATAATTATGAGATTGATTTATCCTTAATTTAAGGGTACCTTCATTACAGGGGATTTCATCTCATTTTACATTTCTATTGAGACTTCACTTTTGTTATGCACCAATTCACTCTTATATGTTATATATACTGTCCTTTGGAATATTATATCATGAATTCCTTTATTCTCATGATATTATAAAGTTCTGATTAAATGTTATTCCTCAATTATTGAATTCAAGTGTCTCTCATTTTGTTAAAAACCCTTTAACTAAAATATCATTTTAAATGTTTTAATGACTTATTCTTATAAATATTTTTTTTAATATCCATGTTTTCAAAATGGTTTTAAGGATTTATTTATATGGATATTAATGGTATAAAATTTTAAAAGCTTCAAAGTGGTATGGGACACTTTGATTCAAAGATCTCTTTATTAAATGTTTTAAATGGTTTTAAAAATGGTTTTTAAAATGGATTCATTAATTAATTATCTTAGAAAGTTTTATGTGGTAATGTTATATTTCATTTATGATTAAGTAATGTGATATGATTATGTTATGGTTCTTGGGAATTGTTTATGAAGACGGGTGGTTCCGTGATAAACTAAGGGAGGGTGAGACCGATATAGCTCTCCAATGCATTGGGTAACAGGAAGGAGTTAAACGTTAAGGTTTCTCCGAAGAGATTTAGGGAATATAATGTGATGGGTATTCCAAACATAAACAAGAGGGTTACTCCCTACGTAAGAATGTTATGAATGCCTCAAGTTACCATTATGCCTTATGATTTCTATGATTTATTAATGATTTTATGAGTTATGTTAAAATGCTTATGTTTTATGAGTAAAGTATGATTTCATACATGGACTAATGTTTTCTTTTCGTACTTTTATATCCCTTACTGAGCTTTTTATGCTCATCCCATGTTTTTGAAATGTTTTTCATAGGTCAAGGGAAAGGTGCATGTTATGATGATAGTGTCAATGAAGTGTCAAGAAAGAATCCATATTTTATTTTAAATATGTTTCCGTTGATGGGGAAAAACGAATACTATCTTTTATGTAACGACTTTGTTTTAATGTGGAATGTAATTCATGATTTTTGATCTAATTATCTAAAAATCTAAACTTGAAATGATCCTCAATTTGAATTATTCATTTAATTCAATATTATGTAAGGGCTAAGGCCGGGGCCTTATAGTTTGTATCAGAGGTCAGTTTAGATAACTTTAGAGGTTAGAGTGTTGTTTAAGAAAAAATGACAAGTTGTGTATAACCACAATGGTTAGTATATTATATGGAGTCATCATTTTTTTAATGTTAGAATTAGTTTGAGATAACTTGGATAATTATACCTTGGTGTTTATATTACTCTTTTTTATTTGATGATTTTACTAATATACTCACACTGACCTTTTTGGTTTTAGTAAATGGCTGGATCTATCAGGCACTAAAGTAACAGTGGATTTGAAGAAAACTGTGATGGTTTTATGAAAGAACAACTGAATGATATGGGAGCTGCAATGAGAACTCTTTTGTTTATCCTCAACCAAATATCTGAAGTCATGATTGACCACCTGAACCATAGTGATTTTTATAAGGCATTGTATATCCGAGAAACAAATCCCTACGGAAGTTCAGGTAATAATCATAAAGGTAAGTATGTTCAAAAACCTATGTGTCAAATATGTGGAATGAAACACAAAGGAAAATGTTTCAATGGTATAGAAAGTTGCTATAGATGTGGAAATGAAGGTCATAAAGCAAGAACCTTCCATGGAAAAAGGAAGCATCTAGTTGACTCTATGAAAGGGATAGAAGTTCATTCTAAAGGATCAATTTAATGTTTTAAATGTGGTGTGCATGGTCATTATGAAAACACATGTCCTACAAAAATGTTTCAGGAATGGGGTCACCATGATTGTACAAATATTCATTTACCAGTACCTAATGCCATTCCGATTGAGGATAAGGATACTGACAATGAAGAATGAAAGTTAGGGATTATTTCTTAACATATGTTTTCCTATTATTGGAATCTTAGGATTTGATTCATGATTTTGTTTGTAGGAAAGAAGTATTTCATAATAAGTTGAAAAGGAATGGCTAATGGATCATGAATAATTTTTAATGAGTAAGAAGTCATAATATAAGGGATTCAATAGTTATGGTAGATTTTTGGATGGTGAAATTCTTAGATGTATTAAGTCTCTTTTGATGATGGGGTTACATTAGAAGACTTTTTATAGTTTACCTGATGTTTGATATACAAAAATTTTATTCAAAGAATAATTATCCTTTCTTTTGTGGATATAGTTATAAAGAACCATTTGGGTTTATATGATCCTTGAATTGGAGGCAATTACTGGTTAATACATTTTGGGTTGCAAAATGGAAGTTATCAGATAACCTTTGTGGTTAAAATATGTTATGGGTATTTTTGAGGAATTTATCTCTTTTTGAGGAATGTTATAAAATTATATTGTTTTTGAAAAGGGACAACACGCAGACCGTGTGACAACCCGTCACGTCGGACAAAGCTCTGGGAATCGAACCCACAACCAAAGTGCAACTGGTATTTATCACCTACCACTGGACTACGTGAAGTCCCTGGTCAGTTTGAATGATTATTTTTAGTTAGATGATTTTATGAATTAAGAGTTAGTTGATTTTAGGTTATCAATGGAAATGATTAGCCTATCATGGAGGATATGTGATTAGGTTAATTACTTTTCAGTATGAGACTGTAAGATTAAATGATGTTATTTCGGAGAAAAATGTTAAAATTTATCTTAGGAGACTATGTGATTAAATCCTTCAGAGAATTGGGTTTCAATCTTAGTTTAGTTTACTTTGTATAATTTTATGGATATATGTTTATTGAATAGACTTTGTTGAAATTTGGGTTTTGTTTGAAAATTTTTGGAGATTAATAATATATTTTTTATAAAGGATTATCATGTTTGGGTATTATCTGATCTCATACTATCGTTTTTTGTTTTAGTTTTGGTTAAGGTCTAAAGACATGGGAAGTACATTGTTCTCTTTTTTGAATTAGGTGATTCTCTAGAAGTTGATTATAGCTCTCTTAATGTGAACAAATCATCCCAAATACTCGTCTTTTGGAGAAAATATGAGTTCATGTAAGAAATCTAGTAAAAGTTGAAAGTCAAAATGGAAATTAAGTATGCTTCCTTATGTTTTAGTTAATCTCATAAATAAATTCCTCAATGAAAAGTAACATAAAACAAAAATGTTTTCTTTCAATTTTTCCTACCGGGGAATCAAATATCATTTAACCCATCACAAGTTTGTGATTTTCTTGCTGTTAACTTTCTCCTAGATATGTTTACTATCACTCTCCATCAGAACACAACCCTTTGTTTTTACCTCCATATCCATATTTTCATACTTGGAATCCTAGTATGGGTTAACTCAGGTTATATTTGTACTTCTCTCCCATTCTTTTAAAGTGATAGTTTTACTGACTTTTGTTCTGATGTGGGATTTTCAATGAAGCTTCCAAGCCCAATTTTAAAATTGCGAGACGCAATTCCCAAAAGGGGGGAAGGATGTAACACCCTAGGAAAATAATGAATATGACATTCTCATATTTATCCATATTTGTGAATAAAATATTAATATTACTTTAAAGGGTACGCTATGCTCGATGGCGTAACCAATACACAACAACGAGTTTCTTGGGAATCTCACATTTCACTCTAATAACAAAATAATATAATTTTAAATGGTAGTTATCGCCTAGCCGTTGTAATGGAGGGAATGAACAGAACTAACTACAAAATGATTATATATGTTTGTCAAATAGTTTTACTTTTTACAATAAATGATACAGGATTAAAAATGCGAATGAATCCAATTTTAAGCGTAAACATTCTAATATTCTTTAAAAGGTCGATTAACCGCCTTTTACTGGAGAAACTCTTTTAAATACACTTTTTGACAATTTTATGTGTTATATTTGACAAAATAAAATTCTTCTTTTGAATCGGGACCTCAAAATATACTTTGTGTAAATTTTTGGTATTTTTCCGATAAAGTTCATTTTTTATTGAATAGTGAAAATGTTGTATTTTAATTCGAAACCTCTGTTTAATCTAATTTATTTATATGATTATATTATCTTTTTAATTGTTTTTAAAGTTAAATTTGAATATATTTTTACCATTTAATCCAATAGTGGTCATTGTAATTAATTTCACTTTGAAATTGGACTTAAACTAGTGCCAATCTTTTAATAGATATTGTTTCTTAAAAAAACGCTATTTGTTTTGACAGCGGGAATTAAATATTAAATTAATTAATGAAACCTATATGTTTTGAATTTTGTAAAATATACATCATTTTTGAATTTGGAATATCAAATATATCTTAGGGTGAATTTTTGTTATTTTTCTGGAAAACTTCAATTTTTGATGAATAGTGAAACCACTAAGTGGTAGTTTAAAAACGGATTTTTAGTTTAAATGAAACTTCACCATTTCTGTGATTTGAATTTCAAAAATCCTACATACATGGTTTCCATTAAGATTTAAAATTTGGTTCAATGGGATTAAAATAATTTTTGGTGAATAGTAACTTTTAATTTTTTAATAGCGATTAGAGGTAATTAGTGTAATTTTAGGTTAAAATAATGTTTTAATAATATGAAATGACCTAGACACATGCCCTACCCTCATTGGATGTGTCTTGGAAGACCAATAAAATCAATGGGTCTACTTGGGGACCCTATGGATCCACTTTTGTTGGAAAATGACATAAATAACTTTTTATTTAAAGTTAAAATAAAAATGACACAAGCATGAGTTGTTTTACTAAAACAATTTTTAAATGGGGTTATAAAACTCATATTTTTGACTATAAATATTCATTAAGAAGCTAAAAATATTTCTAACATCATGATAATTTTCTAAAATTTTTAGACATGAAATAATTTAAATTATTTATGACATCATGGTGATGCAGTGATTACCTCATTAATAAAGGATTTAAATAAAATGAAAAGATAATGTTAAAACTATACATTAAACGTGTCAAAAACATATTTGATGAGTATATTTAGGACCCTTACCACCTTATCCTATAAATACATCAATGTGGGACCTTTAAAATCGGAATCCCATTTGAAAATGAACTAACATTTTGTAACATTCCAAGAGTGACCCTCCTCTCCTCTTATAAAAGGCCTTCACCTCTACCACCTTACCCACACCTCTCAAGCCTTTGAATCGGTGAACCCCTGATAATTTTGTCTCTACACGTACCTCTCTTACTCCTAGAAACCTCACGTTGGGCATAATTCTTCCCAAGGAAGCCTTTGAGCTCAAATCAAAGAGAGATACCCGATTTTAATGTAATGTCTTCACTTGTGTTCTTTTGTTTTATTTTGCTTCTCCAACCACCAAAACTCTTTTTATTCATTTCATTTGTAACAACTAAAGTATTTTAAATATACTAGGATGTTGTTATAAGAAGGATTCGAACTACACTTACACACACCTACATCTAATGGTTAAAGAACATACTGTTTCTGTGGATGGTGAATTTCAGCCTCACGAAACGATGAATGTTCAATATTCTTTTAACACCCTCAAAGGTGGACATTAAGATGTAACTATATTTATATATGATATATAATATGTTTATGTTTTACATAATCTTTTGTATTTTTCACTTATGGCATACCTTTGTGGTTTCCATTATGGTTAAACGCGGTATCTTCATTTTATGAAGTGCATACTACCGCTCCTCAAAGTGATTTGATTCGTTAATACCATATGTGGTACATATAAAGGATATATTTAATTATATTATATATGATACCATACTGGAATTATAATACTATTATGTATCATCATTTTTTAATTCCATTAAATAAGAAATAGAAATGGAAGTAGCATTCATGCGTACGTACGGCTTACCGTCTCCATGAATGGTGCATTTCATATTTTACCTCTAAATGTTATGTAATATTATAAATTAATATATATAATGGATATATATGATACATATTTTATATACATAATAAATAATTCTATATATAATATATATTTTACCACATGAACAACTTGTAATTATAAAGAGTTTATTGTTTACTCAAGTAACAATGATCTACAAAACGACCATTATTAACTTAAATAATTACATAGTGTTCATAGCATGGTAATAAGTGATATAAAAGGAATAATGAACTTGTAAAATGTTCTTAAGAAATTATAAATTAACTCAAGTTTATTATTCAAGAGGTTAAAGAACGATCGATTCAAGTCGTACCCGAGGTAAGGGAACCTACCCCTCTCTTTCTTTTTAAGTACACTCATTTATGTCATTTCTTTTAAGCTCATCTTTATTATGATTGGGATGTTATTTTATATTCCTCTTTCTGTTAATTTTTTTAATATGATGATAGACCCTATTTGATCTCATCAATCCATTTTTTGATGTTTTAAGGGCCGTCGTTCGGCTGCCAAGTTTTTGTAAGGGATTTTTCATCTCACTTTTATCCCGTGAGATTTATGCTACTTTTACCACCATTTCAATTAAGTGGTATATATACTGCCCATTATTCTACTATATTTTTAATATAATTTCGTTTATGAGTATTTACATCAATGTTGTATTGTCCTTCTTTCATGGGGTTTAAGCTTCGAAAGATACCCAAGTCGGTAAGGGAACTTTTCACCATCCTCTTTTTAAAAGACTTATTTTGTTGGGTCTTTTAATTTACACATTGTAATGTTGGGATATGATATTATATATCCTTATTGATGTAAATTTTATATCCAAGTGATTAGGTACCATTTTTATCTCTCATCAACTCATTTTATGAATTTTTATGTAACGCTGTTAGGCTGTCGAATTTTACCAAGGGAACTTCTTAACCAAATTTAGATTTCTTTGGGTTAAACAAGTAGTTATTGAATATGTCCTCCTTTGAATATGTTTTAATGACCTTTGATTGTTTTACACTTAATATCCACTTATATTGTGTTTATTTATATTTGTCACACATAATTATGAGATTGATTTATCCTTAATTTAAGGGTACCTTCTTTACAAGGGATTTCATCTCATTTTACATTTCTATAGAGACTTCATTGTTGTTATGCACCAATTCACTCTTATATGGTGTATATACTGACCTTTGGAATATTATATCATGAATTCCTTTATTATCATGATATTATAAGATTATGATTAAATGTTATTCCTCAATTATTTTATTCAAGTGTCTCTCATTTTCTTAAAAACCCTTTAACTAAAATATCATTTTAAATGTTTTAATGATTTTTTATTATAAATATTTCTCGTTAATATCCAAGTTTTCAAAATTGTTTTAAGGATTTATTTATATGGATATTAATGGTATAAAATGTTAAATGTTTCAAAGTGGTATGGGACACTTTGATTCAAATATCTCTTTATTAAATGTTTTAAATGGTTTTGAAATTGGTTTTTAGAATGGATTCATTAAATCAGTATCTTAAAAAGATATATGTGGGAATGTTATATTGCCATTATGATTAAGTAATTTGCTATGATTATGTAATGTTTCATGGGAATTGATTATGAAGACGGGTGGTTCTGTGATAAACTAAGGGCGGGTGAGCCCGGTATAGCTCTCCAATGCATTTGGTAACGCGAAGGAGTTAAACGTTAAGGTTTCTCCGAAGAGATTTAGGGAATATACTGTGATGGGTATTCCAAACGTAACCAAGTGGGTTACTCCCTACGTAATAATGTTATGAATTCCTCATGTTACCTTTATGCCTTATGATTTCTATGATTTATTCATGATTTTATGAGGTATGTTAAAATGCTTATGTTTTATGAGTAAAATATGATTTCATACATGGACTAATGTTTTCTTTTCGTACTTTTATATCCATTAATGAGATTTTTATGGTCATCCCATGTTTTTGAAATGTTTTTCATAGGTCAAGGGAAAGGTTCATGTTATGATGATAGTGTCAAGGAAGTGTCAAGAATGAATCCTTGTTTTATTTTAAATATGTTTCTGTTGATGGGGAAAAACGAATACTATATTTTATGAAACCAATTTGTTTTAATGTGGAATATAATTCATGATTTATGATCTAATTATCTAAAACTCTAAACTTGAAAAGATCCTCAATGTGAATTATTCATTTAATTCAATATTAAGTAAGGTTTAAGGCCGGGGCCTTATAATAAATGTCATTATTTTTATGTTTACTGATGTTCCATGCCTTTATGTCATCATGTTATTCCCTCTAACCCATGTGATATGTTTTATTTATATTCTAATTCAATTATGGAAATTTCTTGCTCCACTATTTTTTTCATGCGTTTACTAGGTCATAAAATATATATATATATAAGGGCCAAAATGGAGTTAGTATTTCATTTTGAATAATAAATAAAAGATTTTTTATTTTGGTTTCATGATGTTTAATTATGTAACGAATCAACCTGGACTTCGGGATTTAAGATCCTTGACTTGTAATTTGATATTTAATCATCTTTAAAGTCATGTAATAATAAGTGTAAAAGGATATAGAAATTATTGTAAACCAATGCTATAGTAAGCTAGTTAAAAATTGATTTATTTAATTCATTTAAACAACCAGGACCCTGAGAAGTTGGATTGAACGACCTAGACCTGATTGTATTATAATAGGTTATGATCAATATCCTATGATAATTTCTTCCCAAGAATCAAAAATTAATTAATATATATTGATTCTATATCCAAAGAAAGAAATTTTTCCTCCTAGATTGATATCAATGGTTGACCATAGTAAACTAATATCTCTTTCATTCTTCATAGCCTAATCTTTAGGACTATTCCATTTTAGGATTGAGATTGTCATTTTATATAAACCAAAAAATAGATCATGATCCCTTCTCACTATCTAATAAAAAATTCAATTACCATTTAATTAGTTTTCCCAAACTCAATCAACCTATAAGGAATCGTTTTCATGGGGTTTGAAGGTTTAGTTTCTATCCCCCTACTCCTTTCCCCATAGGATCTAACCCACATTATAATTATACTACTCGTTATTAGTGTGCATAGTTTGGGAAAAAATAAATATAATATGAATTTAACCCATGTGATTTAAATAATGTGTGTGGTCATGTCGAGGTACAAATAATTCCACATAAAACCAACTATAATGCATCATAATTTGAGACTTCACTAATAGATTAAAAACATGACTCATTTTTCATATCGTATTGATAAGGGTCATAGAATTTTTAAGTATAATCCTATGTTAAAATATATCAATAAAAAGTACTTTAATAGTAAATTTAGATAAGTTTATATGGTTATAATGTCTTATTGTTTTATGAAATAGCCAATAATGGTATTCTATTTCACAATGGAAGGGTATTTCCTAGCTACTATGGTCATTTGTGTTATGTGTAGAAGAATTCTCTTGTCGATTAGCCCAAAGAATAAATCAAAACATGTATTAATTTACAATATTTTTATCATTACTAATTTTTACAAGAAAACCTTCATCACACATTTTAATTAGGATTATATGTTTTTTAGTTAGACCTTTTACAAACAAAACAGTTTAAATTAAGGATTTACTATGATGATAAATGTTACATATTCTGATATTCGCTACTTGAGAATTTTTTTTGAAAGTAACTTTTCCACCTTTCATTAGGAAAGTATTTTCTAGAAAATAATTTTTACTATTTCTTTTCCTAGATCATACACTATCCATATACCATGTATGTTTGTTGCTGATACACTCTTTTTCCCTAAAAAATAATTATACCATCATCACCCAAATAATCTTGGGTTTGATGATGTCAGATATATTTTCAGGAATCCATATTTGGTATTACAAATAGGCTTTGTAAAAACATATATATTCGAATTTATTTGAGAAATACTTTTTTTCCAGTGGCCACAACATTAGCACTTGGTGAAAAGGGATCACTTTTAGGAATAAAATAAATTGTTACTAAAAACAAGTATTTATAAGAAAACCCCATTCCAAAACTATTCCTATGAAGATAAATATGTTTGGAAATTTTATGAATGTTATATTTACCATTGGTATTCTTAAAAAATGTTTCTTCATAGAGGAAATTTATAATTTATGTTTTATAACTAAATTTTTTTCCTCATTAGTAATAGTCTTCGAATTATGTTTAAAAAAATTAGTTTGTAATGAATTTTCCATTTAATCTAATATCTATAAATATTTTCAAATATTTTCCATCTTAAAATATTCTCATAAAGTTATATTTAGTGATCTTATATTTAATTTGATCAAATATTTCTCCATGAATCATCATGAAAATGGGTTTCCTTAGAATTATCATGTCTTTTTGAAAATTTTCAATTATAAGTTTGAAAAAGTAGGGAAAATCATGTCACTTAATCATAAGAGTGTAATGAATTATCTTTACAAGATGATTAATATTCATCATAAAAAGATTTTGAATCCTCATAATTTTTATAGTTTTGAAATAATGAGTTGTTAGTATGGTTCTGAGAATTTTGTGCATTAGACATGTGATAGTGATTAACTTTTCGTAATTTATAAAAGGCATATGTTTCTTTTTCCTGAAACATTCAATATCCAAATACTTTTCATGATAATCACCTCCAAAATAACACTATGTGTAAAATGATTGTAAAACATTCTTGCCCAAATATTTTTAATATTTCATTGAATTTATTTCTATGTTGAAATATTTTCTATATTTACTATTTATCATCGAGAATTACATGCTGATGTGTCCAATTTTCATAAATTCAAAACATGTAACTTAATGTTTCTTAACACTTCCATTCTTTTGAAATTTTTTTATCTATATTGGAAATATTTCCTTCCAACTATGTTTATAATCTTTCTTGAAAAAATTTCTAACTCATTATCAGAAAGAACAGATGTTCTACAATCTAATTGGATAACAACATTCTTATTTATTAAGAATTTAACAACATTTTTAATAGATTAATCATTTCAGGTAAAGTAAATCTTGTAACAAAAGAATCACCACCATTTTTCTTTTTCTTTTCCTTATCATAACTTTTTAATTATCCCTCATATTTCGTAAGGGTGCCAATACAATTATCAAGACTAATATTATTTAATTATATTTTCTCATAAACAATAATTGTATTTTATTCCCACAAATTGGTCATTATATAAAATATCATTTAATAAATAATCTCATTATATAAACCGTTGTCAACAAAATATTGTAAATTATTAATAATAATCATGGACCTCTAATGCATATTTGCAACAAATTATCTAGGTAAGAATTAATATTCTTGATAGTAATGTCTTTACAATGCTCTTCTGGTCTCTACAGCCTTAGAAGTTCCAAAATGTGTTACTTCATGATTTTTCAAAATACTATTATCATCATCACAGGATGATATTTTACTGCAAATACATATTTTCATGGAGTATAAAAAAGACTTCAAAACTATGTAATTGAACTAATATTATTTTTTTTGTGAGTTCAAGTGTTTACATCCTTATGAATTTTATAATCATCACATAACATAACAATGATTCTAACAATAGTGTTGATAAAAAAAGTATAAATAAAATCCATCACATAAACATAATTAAAACCATCATAGATACAAGGTATATTATCATTAAAATTATCTATAGATCCGAAATATAATTATTTCATATTTATGAAAATAGAAAAAAATACCAAAAAACATGTTTCTGTAAAAAACATTTATAAATGGAATGTTTATGAAAAAATATAAAAACCATTCAATATTAAATAAAAAAAATATCAGTAAGTATATAAATAGTGTATTCAAGCTCTGATATGATTATTTGGATAAGGAATACAATTTTGAGTTTTGGGATATTAATAATATGATTATAAAGTCTAATAAACAAGAGGGGTGAATTGTAGTTTTAAAAACATATTGTAAAATAATTAGACTAACCATCCCAAAAAGCTATTGATGTTGATTTATCGGATATGGTCCTCAGTCCAATGAACTATGTCAGTGTATTGTAAGTAGGATCAATATTATGTAATAAAAGTGTAATAGATCTGAGTTATTATATATCTGATTAATCAGAGTACAATAATTGTAATTAGAGTAATTAAATAAAAAAATTAAAATAGATAGATGACTTTGATGTTTAAATTTCTATTAAATGTGTTGTAGAATAGTAACTTGTAAACAAGTAATACAATATCTTATAAAACAAAGAAATAATTTCAAAATATTAAAATGAATAATATATTTTAATTTTAAGCATAAGGTGGTGTATTACCAAAGATAATGGTATCACATGTTTTATACATACATGAAAGTTTCTCTTAACCTACCAAGGAAGACCTCTATATGATGACCAAAATTTCTCTATCAACTTATACCTATAAGAAATAAATATGAATATAATATAATCTATCTACATAGTCCAATTATTACTTGTTCTGATGGATCATATTCTTTGTCTTCCTATCCATGAAATTCATCAATCAATATGATGATCGTATGTAGATTACAAAGAAAAAAAATAATGGAGAGAACCTGACTGGGTTTCTGTAAAATTACCCTCTCAAAAGAATTACAAAACACTAAGTAAAATATGTTAATGCTATGTAATATTTAGATGTATTTGAGAAAAAATGTGATCAACTAGTATGAAATATGCTACTTCAAAGTCTTATAATGAATTTTTATTTCCAAGCATCTTCCCAACGACTGTATTTCCTTCCGAACATTCATATTTTCTTCGATTTTGTTGGGACATCTTGGACAACTAGAATTTGATAACTCATACATATCTTGTATAAAGGAATATATCATTTCATATTACTCTAAAGAATTAAAAAATACAATTTATTTCTTACATTAGAAAAGGTATTTTTAATTTTAATGTAAATTATGTAAATATAATGGGATTCTTTATAAATTTCATTATGATAATCATTATGGGTTTCAGTGCGATGTTTATCAGTGTCAATTTATGTTTAATGTAAAATATTTTTTTAGTATGAATGCCATTACAAAATGTAAACATCCAACCAGTTAAAGGTGAGTCCAATGTGTTTCGAACACATACTAATTAAGATAATAATAATTAAGGATATAAAAGTTTACATCTGAATACATTAGTTCTCATTCTATGTATAGTGAATGAATATTTTTTCTAAAAAACATTATTAAACATTTTGGACATAAATATATAGTTCATATGATTTAAGGAGGTTTTCTTGATTTTCAAGAATAATTTATTTTCTTTTCCGGTATGTTTTTAGTTTTTATTGTCGGACATAATTTGTTGAACATGGTTCTATAATCTCATGAATTCAAGACATCATATTTTTATATAGTATTTATTCTATCAATATTTTTTCTAGAAATTTATAAAATTTATATATAGAAAATGTAATACAATAATCATGGAGAGGGTAGGATATACGTATGCATGAACATTGTTTCCATTTTCTCATCATATTGAAATAAATAAAGTTAAATAATATATTATCCTTCAAAAATAATTTTAATGTTTTATATATCATATATTTTCATTGAAACCATCAATATTATCTTCCATTTAATGCGTAAATGATTCATCTCTTCATGATGCAATCATTGTTCATACACATGAATAATGTTATTGTATTAACCATAAATGAAAAGAAAGAAGAAATATATAATATCATGATTCCATAATAATAACAAAAAATACTTATAAAATATAAAAAATAATTAAAGCATTATATATATATGTGAGTGGTGGTAAAGGAAAAATAGAAACATAGGCTCATGAGGAGGAATGCCAACTTACACACGAATAATGATTTAGTAACAGACTTGATGGAAGAGGAAAATGATATATGTCATTACCATAACATAAATATGTATCTAAATGTCAAAGATACTGGGTATTTTATAACCACATTTTTTAATAATGATTTAAGGATGTAGAGGATTAAAAAAAACAATTTATTAGAGACATTACATCTTCTTCTAACAACCTATTTTTGTTTACACCAAAATACTTCTCAAATTGTATTTTTGACAAAAAATTAGATTCTAAGATTAAGGTAGAAATTTAAATAAGTGATTTGGGTTTTTATTAGAATATCCATAGTGTTTCATAATTTTGAATAGGATAGGAGTGGGGTGGCCTTTTAAAAGTGGGGTGAGTGGAACAATTGTAATTTATGAAACGAAAACGTTTTTACCGCATATTTTACATAAAAATGGAAAAAAATGAACCATTATATAAAATATATGATTTATTTTATAAATATTTCCAAAAGTGTGTTTCTAAATGTTTTGGTTCATTTTTATCTTAATTTTTTTGTTTGACCACTAGTAAAATAATTTAAACATTAACCATGATGAATAATTTACTATTTTATATAATTTGTTATCGTAAAAAATTTATAGGGACATTATTAGATAATATTTAATATGATGATTAAAAATATGGAATCCATTTTTCCTAATTAAAATCATATATATGGACACTTTTAAATTTAATTAATCTCATAGATGCGACGAGATATGAGGTTTTCAAGGAGATAATGTGAACATGTATACAAATTTTTTATATCAAAATCTAATTTGAAAATTTTTTAAATTAAAACAATTATATTACAAGATATAAAATTGTATAAATTTTTCTATTAAAAATTTCATAAATAAATTTGGATGTTTTCTCAAAAATTTTAATGAAAAGACAATTCTTAATAAAAACCATTATTCCTCATTGTTCATCGAAAAATTCAACAACTCATAAAATTATCAAATACTCACCATAAAATAATTTTTACATTATGATTTACAAAATGAGTTTCATTTTTAAAAATATTTTTCCTCAAATTTTGAAAAAAATAATGTTAACATAAGTGTGGAAAATATGAGAGAAATACGTTTTAGAAAAATGTTTTTTATAAGAAAAAATGTAATTTATATTATATGTTGTATAAAAAATACAAAATAGGAATGTTAATTTTATGAATATATAATATATTCATTTAATATAAATAATTAAGAACAATATATTTTTCTTAACTTATTTAGGTAAAAACCTTTTGTTCAAATTATATTACTTTTTTCAGAAAAATATTTCATTTAATTTCAAATCGTATTTATCTTAATTTCTAATTTTATATTCATCAATGAGTTAATTTCATATAAGTGTTTGAACCATATAATTTTATAATTTTTTAATTATATTCATACTCTCTATTAGAATTAGTTGATGACAACTTTCATATTAAATAATAATATTTTAAATGTATGTAATATTTTTTAAAACTCTGTTTTCCCTATAAGACCAGCTAAGCATAGTGTTGTGTTCACAAAATATATATATGTTATATGGTGTGACACAATATAACTTGGTGATTCATACAATTAAAACTAAACATGGTTTTTCATGTAACTCAATATATAAAAAACATTGAATTTATTAGAAAAATAATATTTCCCAAAACATAAAGGTGTAACATTCTACCCCCATAAATTGAATTTCACCCTCCAAATTATTATTTTTGGTACCAAAATACGAGGATACATCTACCTATTTACATCCTCTTCTTTCCATGTATCTTTATCAAGATAGTGAATTCACTACAAATCATTGACCGTATATGTTTTATAGTTTTATAGAACATTCTCTATTCAATCTGAAATCTCTGCCAATTTTTTCTCATGACAAATATCATTCTCACAAGGAATTACCTATGTGTTCATTAAATGGGATTTATAAGATATGTTCTTCATCCGAAGACATACATGTAATACATTTTTATGATTATAAAGATTCAGTGTAGGATCCAATCAACAGGGTACCATCCAGATATGATCAATAAATTTAATGTTACTGATAAACTAAAGGCATAAATATCCTGAATATATTAAGCACAATTTCATCCTATGATTGTGATTGTATCAATTAATACTTTATCTATTACACCAAGAAATGAATATGAATTTATCTAAGAAAAAAGCACTATCTGATTAAAATTTCTTTAATAAAATTATAAGTCATACCTTCTCTCTCTTGGTATAATAATAAAACAATTTATTGCCTCGATTATCTACGATAAATGGATATTCATATGGTTATGTAATAAATTAAATAGTGAAATTTCATTTATTATTTAACATAAAAAATTTCATAAATGGTTAACCATATGACCCATCAAAAATATTTATATCTAAATCATTTGAGTGATGGTCACTAAATTTCCAAAATCAATGCATTATTAATCCCCCAAACCACATGAAGTGTTTATAAATTTTCACAAACCGAACATGTAAATAAATTTATATTGTATTATATTGAATCATAATAATTACATTTATTAACATACAACTAAATTGAATGTGTAGATTATTCAATATTTCTCAAAAAGATTATATTTTTCTGATATTCCTTAAATTTAAAATTTTATAAAAACCATAAAATATAGAATAAACATATTTTTCAAAAAATAATTAATCAGTTTTGAGATAATAGGTAAAATCTAATTTACCTTATTAATATCAATAATATATTTTTCATAATATTATTATTAAAACATATGAAAAATATTTATGATAATATTTCCCTAATAACGTGTTTTCTATGAATATAACCTTTCCATTAAATCAATTTTCTAGTCCATCGACACCATTTAACATATTCCTGTAATTATTTAATAAGAAACTTATACATAAAAATCCTTCAATTATTCATAATTATTTAATTAGAAAAAACATACACCAGAATCATTCTAATTAATTATTAAACCATTAACTAGGCTTCATCATATTATTACATAATACATACTTCCATTCATAGTCTATTAATCATTAACTGTAATAAAATTACTCATATAATCATGATGATTCTCTTCCAAATAATTCAGAATTGGACATCATTTTACACAAAGACCATACATTCAAAATATAAAATATTCAAAATTAAATAATACTTTAGGGATACCATTATTATCAAATATTTTTTAAATGGATCTAATCATTTTTTCTTTTGTAATTAAATTCCTTATGACCATTATTCCCACACTCAAAGAATCTTCTCATTCCTATAAGACATTAACTTAGGTAATTATTCCCATATTCTGAAAATATATGAAACAAATATACTTTCATCCATGGTCTCCACCACAAGAACACACTAAATTCATAATATTTATCTTCTTTGGTGAGTTTGATATTTCGTTAAGGTGAAGGTTATTAATAAAATATATTGATAACTGATTATGAATAATAAAAATATTCTTACCTACAAACATCATCCATTTTTTTATAATTTACTATTTTTTAATAATAGTCAACATTAATATAGTTATTTTGGGTTCCCACTATTTACTAAAACCAAAAATTATAGTTTGGGTAACAATATTCACTGTTAGAAGTCACAAGATCATGAATAATCACTTTTTAGATGTCAATGTCATGAAATAAATTTTCAATATATGTTATCTTTGGTTTTTCCATGGTCATTCATAGTCAAAATAAATTTAAATCCATCATGATGGATTATAATTTTTTTTTCAATTTCCAAATAATATCTACTAGGTGTGTCAATCCAGGTGTGAAAGAATGGCGATTATAGTGAATGATGTAGAAATTTATTCCATATCAATGTTCCCTTCTCAGTTTTATTATTCCTAAAAACCCTTGTTTTAGAGCCACATCCACTTGTACTATCCATACAAGAATTTAATTGTTGGGAAACCACTCAATCTCTCATTTACCAATAATCAATGAAATTTTCCTATGCTTTGACTCAACCATAGGATTTTCCTCAGACTTATCCATTCAGTTAAAACTAAATTTTTTTATCATCCTAGTTTAAAAAGGTTATTTAAAACTTTCTAGAAATACAATATATAGACACCTAGGAGAGTCATATACTAATATAAAATAATTTAAAATGAATATTGAATATATTGTATAATCACATACATGATGAAGAAGATGATTTTTGTCTATTGAGATCTGATACACAATCCTATAATTTGGTGATATATCTTACATATATCTAATAAGTCTATCTCTTATTATAACTCTTCATAATAATAGACTTCTGGAAATATTTCTTCGTAACCTAGGAAAAGAAAACTTAACAAAGGGTGGGCTCAGTTACCCAGTAAAAGAACAAAAGTAAAATATCAATGATTACATAAGCATGAAATAAGAAAATGGGTATGAGAACATGAGAAAAAAATTTAAAGATATCCAAGATTATAATATTGATACATAGAATGAATATTGTAATCTCATAAGAAATGATTCATAAATGAATCAAAAGAAATTATCCATGAGAGTATAACATTGGTATAATACATGGAAATTAGGTATATACATAGGCATAGATAATTATTTTTATAGTATTCAAGGATTATATATAGGAATATCATAGTGGAATGGATTCACTCCCAAAAACATTATAGTTGTCTTGGATCACTCCCAAGACCTCATCGAGGATAAAGTCCATTAATAAACTGGGCTCACTCCCCATTACAGTTTTATATATCTCATGAGATATAAATCATTACACAATGTATTGGAGTGAGATATAGTTCCCATAAGAACATAATTAAAATTACGTATATCTATTCCAATATATTATTTAAAATCCCTCATATCATAGCCCATGAAATGAAATGGGTTCCATAAAAATTTTATATTATCATATCCTATGAAAAACATAGAGGTTTAATTACCATTTCATCATTTCATAACCCTTAAAAAATTGATTTTCATAAGTATTTCTTCTGGGTATGACCCATGCAAGTGAAATAAGATTCCTAAAAACTAGGCCATCATAAACATAAATTATTTTGAGAAATAATAAGAATGGTATACATGGATCATATCCCTAGTAAGGAATAGGTAACATCAATGGGTTTCATATTATACTAAAAATTATTTCTAAAATATGCTTGGAGCATTTATTATGGAAAATAATTTTCATTGAAAATGACTTATTTAAATAATGAAATCATGAAATATTCTGGAAATACTATTCTTTGAAAATCATCTTGAATACTTATAAAGAATATTTTAAATTCCACTAAATACTTTTTTTAAGAAAAAATCCATTCCATAATAAAAGTAATTATTTTTAAACCTTATCTATCATCAAAATATTTTTATATGAAAATAACATTTGAATCATATAAAATATGCTTTAAAATTCATTTAAAACATATATTGTGTAAAATATCCTTTCCACATTGAATGTTTTTTAGAAATATTAAAATATTCTAAAATATATTTATTTATTAAATAATTTAAACAGATAACTGAATATATAAAACATTTAATTTTCATTATGGTGATAAATACCGGTCATGCTACGAAAATTAAAAGGAATATCATTTCAAATTTTATATAAAAGCCAAAAATTCATTGTTTCGAATAAAATTAGAAGATTCCATTAAAAAAATAAAAGTGAAGAATGGGTAAAAATACTTTTAATAAATAATTTCATTAATTTTAATAGTATATTTTAAAACATTTTCTTATAAAATTATTTTGGTTGTAATATGATGTATGATTGAAGAGAGAAATAAAGTCAGATTTCATAAAAAAACATTCATTTGAACTCATGTGTACTTGAAGGGTGAAAATTTAAGGGAAGGAATGTATTTTTGTGAAATAACCGTAGGATATTAAAATAAGTTAATATCGGGAGCGATTGATCATAAAATATTATTATTGAATGTGTAATCATGAATAATCCAGGTAAACGATGAGATTGGGACACAAAACACTTGAAATATTTGTAAACATTATTCATAAGCCTCATAAATGAATAATATTGAATGAAACTTATACTATCATGAGAATTAATAAATTCATGATATTAAATATCAAAGTCTCTGTTTATACACCTCATAAAATAAAATAGGAGAAAAACATTACATATGTCTAAAAAAAGGAAAATTGAGGAAAAAATCCATTACTGATGTGGTATCATTTGAAATGTGTACCCCATGAAAGATATATCCTAAAATAGATATGTAAATAAAAAAATTACATTCTAGGGAATTATATACAACACATAAAATAAATAAGTGGTGAATATGTCATGTGTCTTACATAAGAAAATTGTGTGATGGAAATCCCTTATATTATATATCAACATCTATCATAAATGTTCAAAACTATTATATGATAAATATAATTTGTTATAAAAATACTAATGAACCGTAAAAATATATATGTAACATTTATTTTTTACTAATTACCTTTTATTATGTAACACCAAATCATCTGTGGTACGTTTCCCTTTGAATAATGCCATAGCTAGCATCGTACGCAACTTCGAGTTCTATCACACCACACCCAATAAAAATAGCCTCTATGAATAATAATAACCAATTTTTGAAATTTTATAAATTTTAAATTTCAAAATGGACTTCATTTTTTGATTCATAATATAGAAATTAGCTTAGGGTGAATTTTTGGCATTTTTCTGAAAAATTGCAATTTCTGATGAATAGTGAAAAACACTAAGTTATAGTTCAAAACAGAATTTTTATTTAAATAATTATTTATATTATTTAAATTTATTTTAGGTCAAAATATATACATAATACATATATAAGGTCAATGTAATTCATTGGAGTTAGTTTATAATAATTTTAGATATATTAAACTTTTATGGAACTTTTCACTATCTTTTACCCACCTCTTAGGAGAATTTGAAAATTTACATAAGACAAAATTTTATCACTTCTGTGAGTTAAATTTCAGAAATCATACAGAAACAGTTGATATTAGTACGAAAAATTTGGTTCAATAAGATGAAAATAATTTTTGGTGAATACTATCTTTTTACTTTTATTTACCACGGTTAAAAGTAAATAGAGTAATTTTGGGTAAAAATGATATTATTATTTTACTAACACATGTTTTAATTCTATTGGATAACTATAATTATACCAAAAACAACCTTAGGAATAAAATATTATCTTTTAGGTCCACATATATTAGATTAGGACATTCATTATTATTTAATTCAATGAAGAGTTAAAAGTGATAAATTAAAAATATAAAAACTAAAACATTTTTAAAATTGGGAAAACGATTAGATAAATTCGACTATAAATATTAATTATAAATATAAGAATATTTCCTACATAATGGTATTTTATTTATATTTTTTTAGAAATTAAATAATTTAATTTATTTATGGCACAATGATGCTGAAATAATGACCTAATCAATGAAATATTAAAATAACTGATATTATAAATATCCAAATAAATGTAATTTGAGACTTTTTATGTATTACAATAATTTTATAGGTTAGTATGACATGTTAGGATTTGATAGATGAATTTTTTTCAAAGTAATAATGATGTTATGAATTTAGAAAAAACAAAATACCAAATAGTGTCAAAATTGACATAAAAGAGTTTTTAAAACAAATATTATATTACTAATTGATATTATGTTCCTAAAAAACTACCGTTATTCCGAAATACATATATAATTATAGGTGAAAAATTAGTTAACCACTTGGGGTTATCTTGAAAGTATATTGTATGTTTATTAACCATATAATATTAAAATACAAAGAGACATGGTAAATGATAAACTATTTAACTAAGAGTGAAATCTAAAAGATAAGGCTACTATAGTGACACAAACCTATATAAAACCTATTGGATGAGTGGTTTTTGATCAATCCCCACCTTATCCTTTATGTAATTTATTTTGGAGCCACTATAAACCAAAAATTATTTTTTTATAAAAAAATATTTCTAGTTTGTCCTAAGGTTCCCCTCATCCCACTTATAAAAGGGAACATCCCTTTATTTTTAATTCACACCTTCAAATCTGTTTGACTCATCCAAACCCTGCCTAAATACCCTATCATCTATCATACCTTCACCCTAGAGGCCTTCCTTGAGTCATAAAGCCATCCTACAGAGCCCTTTTGATCAAATCGAAAGGAATAACCTGAAAAAGAGGTAATTATTTCATCACCTCTTTCAAGTTCCTTACTTCTTCCACTTCCTATTTCTTTGTTGTTTCCATTATAAAATAATAAATCTAGTATCTTATATATACTTTGATGTTATTATAAATATGTTACAACCATATTCATTGTTCCATCTATCCTTTTAATGACATGTCACCTTACGTGCGTGCGTATGGCTTACCGTCTCCACGTCGCGGTGTAATTGTTATTGAACACATTATTATTTGGATGGGTATAATAATGATGTGTAATTGATGTAAATAAAAAATATAAAATTATAATGATTCTGTATATTTGATATACCATACAATTATATATTATTTTAATATTAAAAGAATGTAATTGTCGCTCGTGAGTACGTACGGATTACCGTCTCCACGAACGCGATTAGATTCATTCCCCTTCGTATCCATTAAAGAATAATTTTAATTCTATGATTAAAAATATTGTTTAAAGACTTAATATCAATCTTAATATGAATAAGATACATCCTATCCATAATAAAAAATACTTACATAACAAATAATATAAAAGAAAACGAATCAGTTAACCCCAAAAACAATGACAATACTAAGAAATTATTAACAAAGCATTGTTAAAGGATCATATATGATATCCTATTAATGTATATGGTTCTTATTTAATTTAATAACAATTATTTCACCATTATGCAGGAGGTTAACCTACCCTCAGTTGGTGGTTTATTCCATCACATAGTCTAACGACTGAAAAGGGGGAATACCTTAGCATAAAGAGATTCTTCCTTTGAAAAAAACATCAAAAATTGACAAAGTCATGAAGAATTATTTGGTTAAGAATGGGCTGCATAGGTATACCTACGCACCACATTTTGGGTGTGTAGGTGACATGTTCTCCCAATCTTATTTTCACCCAAGGTCTTCAGAAGCCTATAAATACCCCTTGTGGGCCCCCCATTGAGGACGAAAATATTCCAAAAGTTAAATTTAAGCTCCCGGCACCCTAGTATCTTATGGAAAACTTCCGAACACTTCTATGGCAATTTCTTACCAATAATGGAAGATCTATAGAGGGGGAACAAGACCTAAGTGTTTAAATTCATAAACACCTGCGCGCCTAATTTTCTAACCCTTATGGGAAATAAAGACACTTGCACATCGCCTTATCCCTTAAACAGAACCTATGAACCACTCTTTTTGAAGCCTCTAGGGATAATACTCAGGGCTTGAGCCTAGTCTCACCCTAGTATTACCCAATGGGTTAATCGTCACGCAGGTACACATGTGTCGCGCATTTATACATGCGAGACCAGTACCTACGCACCCCAATAAGACCTACGTTCATACCTCTTTTTGGGTTCTCATCCTACTTATTCACCTATTTTTCTTCAAATACACCTCTCCTCTTCAAGACATAGCCTTAAAAACCCTATTCAAGGCCATTTTTGGCATGGTTCCTTTGTTGGCTTCCTTATCTGAAAGGAATTCTGTGGAACATCTCTAAAATCCATGTGGTTTACATATCTTTATGTCACTAAGGATAGAGATTTCATTTATTCGACCTCATCATTTAATATGAAAATATCATTAATTTGGGAATCCTCCTTAGGAGAAAGAACCAAGTCCCCAAACCTGGGCCTCCTTTTCAGGGGTAAGCCCCAATCTTCAAAATCCCTTAATTTTTGGGCATCCTCTATAGGAATAAGCCCCAAGTCCCCTATCCTGGGCCTCCTTTTAGGGGTAAGCCCCAGTCATTAGATTCCATTAATTTTTGGGCATCCTCTTTTTGAGTAAGCCCCATGTTCCCAAATATGGGAATCCTCCTTAATATTAACACCCAAAGTTCCAAATTTACGGAATTCTCTTTAGGAGTAAGCCCCAAGTCTCCTAACCTGGGCCTCCTTTTCAAGAGTAAGCCCCCATCCAAGTTCTCTTAACTTGGGCTTCCTTTTGAAGAGTAATCCCCAGTCCATGATATTTAATATGGGAATTCTCCTCAAGAGTAAGCCCCAAGTTACAAAATATGGGCATCCTCCTCAAGAGTAATCTCCAAGTTCCAAATTCCCTTAACCTGGGTATCCTCCTCAAGAGTAATCCCCATTCATAATTCCCCTTAACCTGTGCCTCCTTCTCAGAAATAAGCACCAGTAATAATTTCATTTAACTTGGGCCTCCTTCTCAGGAATAAAACTCAATCATAAGTCCTCTCTAAGTTGGGCATCCTTCTCAGGAGTAATCCCTAAGTTATGTATTCAAATATCTATAAAGCACATATACATTTATGGACCTTGTTCCTGGGTTTCTTCCATGAAGTAAATCCCAATCCCCATCTATCTGAGCAGTCATACATACATAATCCCCACATTATTACATATGATTTCATCTTTTGTGGAACAATCATTAGTTTTTACCAATACATCTTGTTTCTCACACCGAGAATGACTCACGTGATATTGGAGACGAAAAGTAATTATGACATAATTCTTTGAGCCATCAACCATGCCTAAACCTCATACTTATTTACTCAAACTATGTGGGTTTTGATTCCATTTCTAAATAGGATATGTATGTATCTCACCTGCGGGTATGATCCCAACTCTGAAATAATCCATGTCCTTCTGAATGACAATAAACTTCAAGTGCCCCACTGAGTGGCTTTAAAACCAGTATGGTTATCATAATGACCAAGAGATTTCTATATAATGTGTAGAAGTATACCATTGAATAAGAATCTATAACAAATACATATGATTCTCTGTCAATGCAGAATCTCAAATACAAATATAATATTCTATAAAATCTCATACATATCAATCATTGATTGTAAGATCTAACGGAAAGCTCATTTTTATACTTGGTAATTTAATAAGGATTCACGAACATAACTCAAATCTATAAAGAGAGTACTGGAGTAGAAAATAATTCCCCTCAAAAAGGAGTGATGAGTTCAACTTCCCATCCTCTCGACCAATGAAAATTCATAAGCCTCATCAGTCCATAACTAATGGGCACCTACCTTTCAACGTAGGTCCAAATGGATATAGAATCATTGGATGTTTCCAGTTATATGAAAAAAACCATTACAAAAAAATTGGAATGTTTTAACTTTAAACCAATGAGGGCATCCCCAATTCTAGCGCGAAACACACTCGACCAAGGATGTAAAGACCCGTAAATTTCAAGGAAATTTTTTTCTTAATTTTCTTTGGAATTTTACAAGAACGCAGTTTCTGACGGCACCTGATTCCGAGGCCCGGTGTTCCCGGAATCATTTTCCGAAGTTTGGCTCGGGTACGTTCAGTGAACGGACGAGCGGGTTTTTCTAACTTTTTAACCGGTGCCCGGAATCAAATTCTGAGGGCACCGATGAAATCGCAGCGCCGGTATTCGCTTAGAAACGCCTCTTCCGGAGTTGCGTTTGCTCGGATGTGGTTTTTAATTTTCGGGCTTAAAGTTAAGAAATAAAATAATTTTACGACAACTTTATTTTATTTCGCTTAAGCCACTTGGAAGCCACTTGAAACCACATAAAGGCGGCTTGAACTGAGTTGAACTGGATAGGATGCTATCCAGAAATATCCTACCCCTTGGTAGGATATTTGTGAGGTGGGGCCCGCACGAGCCCTGCCGTTTCTTTCCGCTAAGTAACGCACCCGCGAAAACCCGTCAAAGAAACTGAAAGTCAACCGACGCGTTTTCTAAATTCTTAACAGACCATTTAATTGGGCTGTTTCTTTCGTCCAATTAATTGGGCGGTTTCTTTGTTAATTAATTCTTGGAATTAATTGTTCGTTTCTTTTTTTTAATCGTTGCTTGTGCATTAATAAAATAAGATTACTCTTATTTTATTTTGGGTGGAAGCTTGTGGCGTGGGGAGAATTTGGAGGAGAGCGTTCTTCTTCGGCGAAGAACGCGAAGAACGCCGGCCTCCGGCGAAGAACACCGAAACCGCGGAAATCAACGACGCTTCTTCCGCGACGTTTCTTCCGCGACGATCGTTCCTTTCCAAGCGACGTTCTCCCTTCGGACGCACCTCGACGACAACGGAATCAACGACGTTTCTCCGGCGACGTTTCTTCCGCGACGATCGTCCTCTTCCGCGACGAACTCGCGAGCGACAACGCTTGAGGTAGGGGTTTTAAACCTTTTTAAAGTTGTTGATCTTTCCTTCGATCTTGAAGGTTCTTTTTCTTTGTCGGCCCTTGTTTCCGAATCTTTTTATTTATTTTAAAAAGATTGTGATGGATTTTCGTTCTAGAAAGGCCGATTGTTATCTATCTAATGCTAGGGGGGTCGGGCCGCAAAACACGGCCGAACCCCCCCTCCTTTATTCTTGTTGTTTCTTGCGGATGGAGCGAGATGGCATGGTGCCGTCGCACCATGCGGGAATCGTACGGCAACTATTGAGCGGCGCCGTCGCGCCGCGCTGTGGAACGAAATCAAACAAGATCGAGACACCTTCGCGCCACGCCGAGAAAGTCGATCAAGCACGCGACGTCGTCGCGCCGCGCCAAAGAGGCCGCAGATTAAATTAATTTTATTTTGTTCTTGAGCGCAGATTGACGGGCGATGACAAACGAGGCCGCAAGTTAATTTTGAGGCCTCCGCAGTGAAGGTCGGGTCCCGGGATGACCGTAGGCGCAGACGGGAAGCAAATCGGACCACCGGAGCGTCTCCGGTGGCCCGCGGAAGCCGGCGGCGGCGCGGGTCGCCGGCGCGGCGGCGCCGGCGGCCGGAGGCGGCGGCACCCCGCGGGTGTCCAGGGTGGCACCCCGCGGGTGCCGCGGGGCTGTCCGGCGACACCCCGCGGGTGTCCAGGGTGGCACCCCGCGGGTGCCGCGGGGCTGTCCGGCGACACCCCGCGGGTGTCCAGCGCGACACCCCGCGGGTGCCGCGGGGTTGTCAGGCGACACCCCGCGGGTGTCCAGCGCGACACCCGCGGGTGCCGCGGGGTTGTCAGGCGACACCCCGCGGGTGTCCAGCGCGACACCCCGCGGGTGTCCAGCGCGACACCCCGCGGGTGCCGCGGGGTTGTCAGGCGGCACCCTGCGGGTGTTCAGCGCGACACGCCGCGGGTGCCGCGGGGCTGTCAGGCCGCTCGGCCGAGCCGAGCCGGACCGGCCCTGGCCGGGCGGGGCCGGGACAACCGAGTCGGACCCGGTTCGGGCCGACCCAGGGGGGGGTCGGGCCGGGTCGGCCCGGACCCGGACCCCCCCCCCCCCCGTTTTCGGACCATTTCGGTCAAATTCACATATCTTGAGCTACGGACGTCCGATTGACGTTCCGTCAGCCGCGTTGTGTTCCTCTTAGTGAGACGGATCTTTTGGCATACTCCGCCGAGGTTTGGACGCAAGTGGAGTACGGTCGGGTTGGTTTTGCCTTAAAAACCAACTGGGCCCCGGGGACGAGAATGCCAATAACTCTCAGACCGGGCGTCCGATCGACGCACCGTCTGTTGCGGTGAGTTCCTGTTTACGATACGGAACTTTTGACATCCTTCGCCCGAGTTTTGGATACAGATAGTAGTGGCCGGGTTGGATCGCACCCGAAATCCAACCGGGCCCCTGGAACGGAAAAGATGATATCTTTCAGACCGGACGTCCGTTCGACGAACCGTCAGCGGCGTTGGTGTTTACGTTTAGTAACGGTCCCTATGAGTATACCCTATGAGAGTTCGGGGTACAGTTGAGATACGGCCGGGATTGGTTTTGCTCACGAAACCAACCGGGCCCCTGGGACGAAAAGGCTAATAACTCACAGACTGGGCGTCCGATCGACGCGCCGTCTGTTGCGTTGAGACCCCTGTGACGAGGCGGTCCTTTGAGATACTTCTTCATGAGACCTTGAGATACTTGGAGTATCGAACAGTAGCTCATGGAGCGGACCCTCCCGGAGACGAGCGTGCAGAGTACGGAGACCGTGCAGCCGGCTGAGACCTGACGACTGCTTGACCGACTCGACTTGGAGTGAGTCGACTAGCCCAGTGGACGGAGCGCCCGGTATTTGGCGACAGACCCACGGCGGACGGAGCGCCCGGTAGTTGGCAGCAAACCCGCGGTACTCGACAGGAGGAGTACCTCAGTAGGCTATTTGGGTGAGCGCCCGGTATTTGGCGACAGACCCTCAGCGGACGGAGCGCCCGGTAGTTGGCCGCAAACCCGCAGTACTCGACAGGAGGAGTACCTCAGCAGTCTTAGGTTAGTGAGCAGTACCTCGGAGTCGTGACAGGACCACTGTACACTCTAGAGACGGAGCTCTTCAGTAGCTACGGTTTCGATAATGACAAATCCTGGTTGAGCTGAGTCAATGAATCTTTGTGTTTCCTCATGATTGAGATGGGTCGCTTGATAACTTAGGTATATGTATGGGCATGTACCTGGGTGATGGTTATCCGTTGATCTCATGATTTTTGTGTATCCTTGTGATTGGATGGGCTACTTGATGACTTAGGTATATGTATGGGCATATACCTAAGTAGAGTCTGATGTTACTTCGTGATTGCTGTCTTTGCTTTGTGGATATCCATGTTGGATTTAGTGAGACCTTAAGGGTCTCGGGGTCCCTACTGAGTAGCTTATACTCACCCCTGCACGGGCTATGCCCGCACTTCGTTGTGTTGGTTGCAGACGACGGACAGCGCAGATCGCAGTTGAGGCTTGCGGAGCAGGTCGGTACCCGGAGGAGGACCACTGGGCGGACGTACCCGGAGTAGACAACAGGACCCGAGGAGTAGAGGAGCTATCTGTACCTACCCTTCAGGTAGGATCCGTGGTGGACGATCCAGGAGCTGAGCCATCTGTACCTACCCTTCAGGTAGGAATCGAGGAGGACGACCCAGGAGCCGCTTCGTTCTTCCAGCTGCTGTTTTTCCCTTTCGAGTTGTACTTTACAGTTGGGCTTGTATTTCCGGCCCTTTTTCTTTTCTTCGCTTGTGTTTACTTTTCCGTTTGCTTACTCTGTGGTGTTTGTTTGCTTTTGTAATGGAAATGCCTTCCCAGTTATCGGGATTTACTCCATTGGTGCTAGTCGCCAGCCCCTGGCCTATGGAAGGCGGGCTTGGGGTAGTCACGGCACGGGCCCCGAGGTCGGGTCGTGACAGATTGGTATCATAGGTGGTCGGTTCTACCGTAGACTCTGATCTTTCTTTCTACGAAGCAATATTGTTAAGGGTACCGAGTGTGGTTTTCAGTTTAGGGAGTCCAGTGTTGGTGCGGGCGGCCGACGTATCCATACACCAGGACCCTGGAAACTGATTTCCGACTTTGTGCACGAAAACACTGATTGCGTGTGTGTTTTAAAAGGTTTCCCCCCTTAAAACAGCTCAAACCAGGTCAGCTCACCAGGTATAATCGTTTGACCGTGTTACGTTGTTCCTTTCAGGATGCCTTTTCTCGGACGACCAGCTAGAGCCCGGAGGGATGTGCGTACTGATAGTCTGTCGAGCGACGAGGCTTCGGTACAGGGCCCTCTTGCAGTTGAGGCACCAGCAGAGGCACCAGCGATACTACCATACGTTGGGCCACCGATGCCACCAGCCCCAGCAGTAGGCGATGCCCGCTACTTGCGCGCACTGCATGAGTTCCAGCGCCAGAGGCCACCCAGGTTCGGGGGAGAGACGGACCCGCAGGCGGCTGAGGATTGGCTGGAGGCTGTGGTGGGAGTCTTCAGGCTAGTGGGGACACCATCAGACTTCATGGTGACCTTTGCTGCCAGCCTTCTTCAGGCAGCAGCAGGCAGGTGGTGGAGCCACTTGTTCCAGTTTTGCGATGGGATGGCTTTCACATGGGAAGACTTTGAGACCTTCTTCAGGGTGGAGTTTGTGCCAGTAGCTCTACACCCTGAGGGTGTTCGGGAGCTGCTGCCTTTGCCGCGTGTTTTTCGATCAGAAGCCGAGTCATCTGTGGGCAGTAGACAGATGATGGAGAGGTCTAGGAGGACCAGACAAGCAGTTGGGCGATCTCGGGTTTTAGGACCGGTGGTGCGGGGCACCCGGAGAGGGAACAGAGCCAGCCGTGCAAGGAGCAGGTTGTGTTACTCATGCCGCGGAAAGGGTCACCTGGCACGTGACTGTCCGACTCCTCGTACAGTTGATCCATAGGCTTTTGAGGAGCCACCGAGGCAGAGGCAGCGACGAATGCTTGAGCAACAGTAGAGCAGTGGACAAGGCAGTAGAGATCCTGGAGCAGGTGGGCAGGAGCGGAGCTAGTGGATACGTCTCTTGTACTTCTAGTTCCATGTTGATGTTGTTTTTGTGTCTTTGTACCATGAGCTGCAATAAAATAAAGACACTTATCTTGTGATGTTTGCCTTCCTGTCCTCTTTTGTGATGTTACTGAGTGGTCCCGGTTAAACTGTTGACTTGACCCTCACTTTCGAGATTTCAACTGGAGGAGACCCAGTGACCTCACACTGATGCCGACAGTGTGACTCGACCCTTGGAGGCGAGAGTGACAGTTGTATATCTTAGTAGTTACGTCGAGGCCTTACGACGTCATCCATGGCATGAATGCATCCTTCATGCCAGGATTGACTGTATTAGGCAATGGGCGTGGTTCATCTAGAGAGGGGATGAGACCAGGTTTCTCTTTTCGGCAAAGGAGAAATTTTAGCAGCTCTTCCAGATCTTATGCAAAGGAGGTGCAGTCATCCAGGAGCGGATGAAGACTGCACAGTGCAGTAAGAAACAGGAAACCAGTGCCAGTATTAGAGACTCGGGCGTGTTAAATGTTTCAAGAAGAGGAAGCTTAAAGGAGAGATGAGTCTACAAAGCAGCAGACATAGAGGCACTGCTAGGTGAGCAGCATGAGGTGGTGTACATCCTAGCATGCTACAACCACCCGCCTTGGTTATTCCCGCCAGGCTCAGGGAGCTGAATGGCGGAGGAAGAGTGCAGCTGCATGCGGTCAAGGAGTGTGACCCAATGGCTCTAGAAATGATTCAAGGGACAGTCTATGTCCACTACTAGCTGCTGTAGTAATAGACATCGGTATGAATCATTCCTCGCTTCCACAAATCTTGTTCCAGACCTAGAGTTTCCGGTAAGCCGTGGACTTGACCCTCACGTCTGGAGATACCTTGGGAGGAGACTCGATAATCACACTTACGCCGGCGGTGTGGTCAGACCTTCGAGGCGAGAGTTCTGGTTGGAATCTCTTGGTGGCAGCGTCGAGGCCTTACGACGTTAGTTTGTGTATGGAATGGGCAATAACTGTTCACACTCAAATTGACGGTATTAGGCAAACGTTGGGGTGGGTTTTCCTTGGTCGGCGTAAAAAGGAAACCCCAGGCAGGGCAGGGTAACTCTTGCACAGGAGGGTGCGACCGATCATTCTTGAGTCGGTCAACCTTACCCTCATAGCAGCAGTCGTTTTGAGTTTCAGTTCTAACAGAAATGGGGACCTCTGGAGTTCGGGGATGACGACCACGTCTTCTTACGGGTCTCACCTCGACGAGGTTTATGGAGATGTGGACTGGGAGGCAAGTTATCTCCGAGGTTCAACGGACCTTTCTAGGTCCTCAGCTGGGTAGGCGAGGTGGTTTACCGCTTGGCCCATCCACTTCAGTTGCACTAGGTGCACGACATTTTCCACGTATCCCAACTGAGGAGATACGTGCTCAACCCCCTCGCGTATCATCGACCATGAGGAGATAGACGGTGGCGATGAGTGTCTTATACAGAGGTTCCTATGGGGATCGAGGATCGACAGGAGCGGATCCTAGGAGGATGGTCGATTCCTCTTGTGCACTTTCTTTGGCAGCGCGGGAACCTCCAGGTGAGCACATGGGAGCGGAAGGCTCAGATGCGTGCTCAGTACCGCTTGGTTTCCCTAAGTTTGTGGTGAAGCTTTACGGGGACGTAAAGCCCTGTGGTGGGAGTAATGTAAAGACCCGTAAATTTCAAGGAAATTTTTTTCTTAATTTTCTTTGGAATTTTACAAGAACGCAGTTTCTGACGGCACCTGATTCCGAGGCCCGGTGTGCCTGGAATCATTTTCCGAAGTTTGGCTCGGGTACGTTCAGTGAACGGACGAGCGGGTTTTTCTAACTTTTTAACCGGTGCCCGGAATCAAATTCTGAGGGCACCGATGAAATCGCAGCGCCGGTATTCGCTTAGAAACGCCTCTTCCGGAGTTGCGTTTGCTCGGATGTGGTTTTTAATTTTCGGGCTTAAAGTTAAGAAATAAAATAATTTTGCGACAACTTTATTTTATTTCGCTTAAGCCACTTGGAAGCCACTTGAAACCACTTAAAGGCGGCTTGAACTGAGTTGAACTGGATAGGATGCTATCCAGAAATATCCTACCCCTTGGTAGGATATTTGTGAGGTGGGGCCCGCACGAGCCCCGCCGTTTCTTTCCGCTAAGTAACGCACCCGCGAAAACCCGTCAAAGAAACTGAAAGTCAACCGACGCGTTTTCTAAATTCTTAACAGACCATTTAATTGGGCTGTTTCTTTCGTCCAATTAATTGGGCGGTTTCTTTGGTAAATTAATTCTTGGAATTAATTGTTCGTTTCTTTTTTTTTTAATCGTTGCTTGTGCGTTAATAAAATAAGATTACTCTTATTTTATTTTGGGTGGAAGCTTGTGGCGTGGGGAGAATTTGGAGGAGAGCGTTCTTCTTCGGCGAAGAACGCCGGCCTCCGGTGAAGAACACCGAAACCGCGGAAATCAACGACGCTTCTTCCGCGACGTTTCTTCCGCGACGATCGTTCCTTTCCAAGCGACGTTCTCCCTTCGGACGCACCTCGACGACAACGGAATCAACGACGTTTCTCCGGCGACGTTTCTTCCGCGACGATCGTCCTCTTCCGCGACGAACTCGCGAGCGACAACGCTTGAGGTAGGGGTTTTAAACCTTTTTAAAGTTGTTGATCTTTCCTTCGATCTTGAAGGTTCTTTTTCTTTGTCGGCCCTTGTTTCCGAATCTTTTTATTTATTTTAAAAAGATTGTGATGGATTTTCATTCTAGAAAGGCCGATTGTTATCAATCTAATGCGAGGGGGGTCGGGCCGCACAAACACGGCCGAACCCCCCCTCCTTTATTCTTGTTGTTTCTTGCGGATGGAGAGAGATGGCGTGGTGCCGTCGCACCACGCGGGAATCGTACGACAACTATTGAGTGGCGCCGTCGCGCCGCGCTGTGGAACGAAATCAAACAAGATCGAGACACCTTCGCGCCACGCCGAGAAAGTCGATCAAGCACGCGACGTCGTCGCGCCGCGCCAAAGAGGCCGCAGATTAAATTAATTTTATTTTGTTCTTGAGCGCAGATTGACGGGCGACGACAAACGAGGCCGCAAGTTAATTTTGAGGCCTCCGCAGTGAAGGTCGGGTCCCGGGATGACCGTAGGCGCAGACGGGAAGCAAATCGGACCACCGGAGCGTCTCCGGTGGCCCGCGGAAGCCGGCGGCGGCGCGGGTCGCCGGCGCGGCGGCGCCGGCGGCCGGAGGCGGCGGCACCCCACGGGTGTCCAGGGTGGCACCCCGCGGGTGCCGCGGGGCTGTCTGGCGACACCCCGCGGGTGTCCAGGGTGGCACCCCGCGGGTGCCGCGGGGCTGTCTGGCGACACCCCGCGGGTGTCCAGCGCAACCCCCCGCGGGTGCCGCGGGGTTGTCAGGCGACACCCCGCGGGTGTCCAGCGCGACACCCGCGGGTGCCGCGGGGTTGTCAGGCGACACCCCGCGGGTGTCCTGCGCGACACCCCGCGGGTGCCGCGGGGTTGTCAGGCGGCACCCCGCGGGTGTTCAGCGCGACACTCCGCGGGTGCCGCGGGGCTGTCAGGCCGCTCGGCCGAGCCTAGCCGGACCGGCCCTGGCCGGGCGGGGCCGGGACAACAAGGGTCGGACCCGGTTCGGGCCGACCCAGGGGGGGTCGGGCCGGGTCGGCCCGGACCCGGACCCCCCCCCCGTTTTCGGACCATTTCGGTCAAATTCACATATCTTGAGCTACGGACGTCCGATTGACGTGCCGTCAGCCGCGTTGTGTTCCTCTTAGTGAGATGGATCTTTTGCCATACTCCGCCGAGGTTTGGACGCAAGTGGAGTACGGTCGGGTTGGTTTTGCCTTAAAAACCAACTGGGCCCCGGGGACGAGAATGCCAATAACTCCCAGACCGGGCGTCCGATCGACGCACCGTCTGTTGCGTTGAGTTCCTGTTTACGATACGGAACTTTTGACATCCTTCGCCCGAGTTTTGGATACAGATAGTAGTGGCCGGGTTGGATCGCACCCGAAATCCAACCGGGCCCCTGGAACGGAAAAGATGATATCTTTCAGACAGGACGTCCGTTCAACGAACCGTCAGCGGCGTTGGTGTTTACGTTTAGTAACGGTCCCTATGAGTATACCCTATGAGAGTTCGGGGTACAGTTGAGATACGGCCGGGATTGGTTTTGCTCACGAAACCAACCGGGCCCCTGGGACGAAAAGGCTAATAACTCACAGACCGGGCGTCCGATCGACGCGTCGTCTGTTGCGTTGAGACCCCTGTGACGAGGAGGTCCTTTGAGATACTACTTCGTGAGACCTTGAGATACTTGGAGTATCGAACAGTAGCTCATGGAGCGGACCCTCCCGGAGACAAGCGTGCAGAGTACGGAGACCGTGTAGCCGGCTGAGACCTGACGACTGCTTGACCGACTCGACTTGGAGTGAGTCGACTAGCCCAGTGGACGGAGCGCCCGGTATTTGGCGACAGACCCACGGCGGACGGAGCGCCCGGTAGTTGGCAGCAAACCCGCGGTACTCGACAGGAGGAGTACCTCAGTAGGCTATTTGGGTGAGCGCCCGGTATTTGGCGACAGACCCTCAGCGGACGGAGCGCCCGGTAGTTGGCCGCAAACCCGCAGTACTCGACAGGAGGAGTACCTCAACAGTCTTAGGTTAGTGAGCAGTACCTCGGAGTCGTGATAGGACCACTGTACACTCTAGAGACGGAGCTCTTCAGTAGCTACGGTTTCGATAATGAAAAATCCTGGTTGAGCTGAGTCAATGAATCTTTGTGTTTCCTCATGATTGAGATGGGTCGCTTGATAACTTAGGTATATGTATGGGCATGTACCTGGGTGATGGTTATCCGTTGATCTCATGATTTTTGTGTATCCTTGTGATTGGATGGGCTACTTGATGACTTAGGTATATGTATGGGCATATACCTAAGTAGAGTCTGATGTTACTTCGTGATTGCTGTCTTTGCTTTGTGGATATCCATGTTGGATTTAGTGAGACCTTAAGGGTCTCGGGGTCCCTACTGAGTAGCTTATACTCACCCCTGCACGGGCTATGCCCGCACTTCGTTGTGTTGGTTGCAGACGACGGATAGCGCAGATCGCAGTTGAGGCTTGCGGAGCAGGTCGGTACCCGGAGGAGGACCACTGGGCGGACGTACCCGGAGTAGACAACAGGACCTGAGGAGTAGAGGAGCTATCTGTACCTACCCTTCAGGTAGGATCCGTGGTGGACGATCCAGGAGCTGAGCCATCTGTACCTACCCTTCAGGTAGGAATCGAGGAGGACGACCCAGGAGCCGCTTCGTTCTTCCAGCTGCTGTTTTTCCCTTTCGAGTTGTACTTTACAGTTGGGCTTGTATTTCCGGCCCTTTTTCTTTTCTTCGCTTGTGTTTACTTTTCCGCTTGCTTACTCTGTGGTGTTTGTTTGCTTTTGTAATGGCAATGCCTTCCCAGTTATCGGGATTTACGCCATTGGTTCTAGTCGCTAGCCCCTGGCCTATGGAAGGCGGGCTTGGGGTAGTCACGGCACGGGCCCCGAGGTCGGGTCGTGACAAAGGAAAAGTACAAGGTAAGTGATAATTTCACAATCTCTTGAGGTTTTTTGTATGTAAGTATCTATTGGGACCTCATTATCATCCATATCCATATTTCCTACAAATGTATTTCAAAAAATTCTTACTATTTTTAGACAATGGTTAAATGTCATTTATACCTGTTTTGGGCTTCTAAATGTTGTTTATAAAGGAATCCTTCCATCATTTTATAGACAATGTCCTTTATAACCTTTTCGACTAAATTGAGGTAAGAATGTATTTTTTAAACTTATACGGTGGGTGTGCTACTTTCCTCCATTATAATATCATCAAAGTCTCCATAACAAGATTATACGAATATTTCCAAAATAATTTTTTTCTTAAATGATCTCGAAATAGTAAGAGATATTTGTCTAAAAAAGGTTTTGATTTCATCAATGTCAACATCCTTTAATGGATTTTTAGCATATTTGAAGTTGATTTATTATGATACAAAACATCCATATTGTATTGAATGTTTTGTGATATGTTTGAATGTGGATGGGTTATTTTTACACCATTCATGTTTTATGGATAAAGTATAGACATTTCTTATGTTACTTTTAAGATGAATGATTATGTCATGTTAAACCATTTTCATATGGGGAATGCATTGGACTTAGTAATTAATGGGTGGAGCTTGCTATAACTCCTTGATGCATCAGTAGGTCTCATGAGACAAACTAGTGTCTTGACACAAGGCTTTGACAAAATCTTATTTGTAGTCTTGACATAAGGTATTTACTATGTGGTTATGAAAGTCTATCATTATGAATTCCATCATTACAAAAGTGGATATTGTTATTGCATGTGATTATTAGACTAGTAGAATATCCATATGTCTATGTAAATGGAATTATTATCTTTGCCATATTATGTTGAGGTTCATGATTAATAGGCTTTTGTTTTAGTCTTATACATTTCCTTCAATGTTTATGCTTATTTATGAATGTTTTCACTATATTGTCATCCTTACTGAGAATCTGAGCTGACCACTATCTATGTTTTATTTTTACCATGAGGCAAATAATTAGATTATGACTGATCTACAGAGATAGTCTATGGGATCTTGGTGTTGTCTATAGAAACAATGTTGTTTTATTTTTCCATTTTCTGATGTAAAGTACACCTTATGAATGTATCTAGTATTTCCAAGGCTACTAAACTATTCGGTATTTTGGGACATGATCTTTTGTGATCATGTCAATGATATGTAATAATGCACTAACTTTGGGCTTCTAGGGTTAGGGTGTTATAGTTGGTATTAGAGGAAGTTTAGTACAAACCGTGGAAACTATATTTAGATAAAATCTGATTAGAGCACATAGCCCTATGATAAACCTTTTGATTAGTATAGAAGAACTTAGTAGAATTTTAGTATTGTATAGATTTTATGAGTTTTCCAAGAAATACATCCCTGTTTGGATACGAGTAGATTGGGGAGGCTCTGGCACACATTTACCTAGGGGTAATACCCAAATACACCACTTTGAGCGACACTCGAATTAGAACTGGTGCACGAAAATGGGCCTTGCTGCAATCTTGGTTACGACACTCCCGGGGGATATGCTTAGGATAATTCTAATTTTCTTCACTAACCATTATGAATGTTTTATGAGCATATACTTCTTAATAAAAACATTTTTATGATTATGGATTTTATCCATAAAGTGTTCAATTTATTTTATGTTTTTACAAGTTTGGAGTTATGTATTTCGATTCATAAACTAATCTAGTTTATGCAATTATTTAGAAATGGCGCCTAATGGAATGAATGGAAACTGTATCAATGCACTCACTACATGTAGGGATTTCCCACCTGCTCATGATAATTATAGTGGATATGGTGATAAAACTGGTTCAGATCATCTTATCACTATATTGGTAAAACTCACTCAGGTTATGAATAATAACCCTACCCATATGAAGAACCCAGATCCGCAGTGTGGAGGATCAATTTTAGAACACATCAGGAAGAAAAAACCACCAACATTCAATGGGAGTAAATATATATTAGTGGCTGAAAAATGGATAAACTCCTTAGAGAAATTATTCCACACCATGGGGAGTAGCGAAATGGATAAATTTCTCAGGGCAGTTTACTGCTTCACTGAAGATGTTGATCAATGGTGGTCATTGATTAAAAATACAAAGGAAGAAGATGAATTATCAAATATGGAATGGAGGTAGTTTAAAAAAAATTCCTTTAAAATTACTTTCCTCATGACCATCAAGTAGATTTGGAATGAAAATTTCTGAGTCTGAGGAAAAAGGAAGATGAGAATGTCAAAAAGTATGATGCTAACATTACAAGGTCAGCAAGGCATGTTGTAGATTATATATGTAACCCAATAATTAAGATTTTTCATTTATTTAATGGGTTATAACCATATCTATGTCGAGTATTATTCTCACAGTCCATCTCATCATACGAATATATTATCTCATCTGGTATCAAGGTTGAAAAATAATTCTCTATGTCTTATGACTTTAAAGAAAAGCAAGAGAAGAAGAGATCTGTTTAACACTCTAGAAATATAAATAAGGGGATGAAGGGAAAAGTTGAATATCCATACTGTAGTAAATGAGGTATGAAACACCCTGGTACATTCCTGAAGGGAATGGGAGTCTATTTCAAGTGTTGTGAAAAAGGCCACCGCGCTCGTGATTGCAAGGGGATGAAAGAGGTTTTCGATGTTGAATGCTAAAATTTTAGAGAAAGGGGGAATTATGTGAATGAACATCCGAAGTGTTAGGGGAAATTACCTTTTAAAAGGTCAAGGGATCAAGTACAAGATTATTCTATCACTACTGCTAAGGCTGAAGCTCTGAAAGACATAGTGGCAGATAATTTAATGGTTTCCTCATGTTTAGAAACTGCATTATTTGATTCTGGATCAATGCATTGATTCATATCTTCCCAATTTGTAATGAAAATTAGATATTTAGAGTTTTATTTAACAAGGGAGTAGTAATTAAATACTCCCAAGGGAAGTATCATTGTTGCAATGTTTTTTGAATCAGTCCCCATTAGGGCATATAAATGTTCTTTATCTGTTGATCTCATCATCATACCCCTGATTGAATTTGATATAATCCTCGGTATGGATTGGAATTTGAATCATGATTAAAAAATTTATTGTAAGAAGGAGGAGGTTACTATTTTTGATGACGATGATAAAGAACACCTTTTCTTTAGAGTAGAATAATCACGACCTAATTCTTATCTAGATCCATCCCCAATAGCTTAACTAAATTAAATTTTTGGGGAGGAAGAGAATGAAATAACTATGGTTGAGGAAAGGAATGTTCAAATAGAGGATGTACCTATTGTGAGAGAATATTTTGATGTGTTTGCAAAGGATTTACCTGGACATCCTCTAGAATGAAAAATTGAGTTTTTCGTTGATTTAATTCTTGGTTCAAGGCCCATATCGAAGTCCCCTTATAGAATGGACATCGTGGAATTAGTGGAACTAAATAAACAACTAGGGGAATTGATTAATAAGGGATTTATTCACCCTAGTGTTTCTCCATGGGGAGCCCATGTACTTTTTGTTATGAAGAAACATGGATCTAGGAGGATGTGAATTGACTATAGGGAGATCAATGCTATAACAATAAATAACAAGTATCTCCAACCTCTCATTGATGATTTATTCGACCAAATTGATGGAGCTCAGTAATTTTCAAAGATTGACCTTTGATTTGGATATCATCAGTTGTGTGTGATGAAGGAAGAAATTCCAAAAACAGCATTTTGAACCAGGTACGGGCATTATGAGTTTACAGTAATGCCTTTTGGATTGACTAATTCACCCTCTGTCTTCATGGATCTAATGAATAGAATTTTCAAAGAATATCCTGATGAATTTGTAGTGGTTTTTATTGATGATATCTTGGTATACTCCAAAAGAAATGAAGATCATGAAAATCACTTGCACATTATCTTGAAGACTCTTAGAAGAAACTAATTATATAGGAAGTTTAGCAAGTCTGAATTCTAGCTTCTAGAGATTTCTTTTATAGCCTTATTGTCTCTAACGACAGAATCTATGTTGGTCCTTCTATGACAAGAGAAATCCAAGAATGTCCAGTACCGACATGTATTACAATGGTACACAGTTTTATTGGTATAGCAGGTTATTATCAGCATTTCGTCCAGAATTTTTCCTGATTGGCTAACACATTAACCATGCCCACACGTAAAGGGGATAAATTTTTTTGGACAAAATAGTGTGAAGAATATATTGAGTAACTAAAGTGAATATTAGTCAATGATACAATATTAACAGTACCATCAGGGAATGATGGGTTTTTTATTTACAGTGATGAATCAAAGAAAGAACTTTTTTGTGTCCTTATGAAGATTGATCGATTTATTGAATATGCATCAAGACAACTTAATGTTAATGTGAAAAACTATCCAACTCATGATCTTGAGTTAGCAACAATAATTTTTTCTTTGAATATTTGGAGACACTATCTCTATGGTGTAAAATGTGATATTTATACTGATCATAAGATTTTGAAGTATATTTTCACTCAAAAGAAACTCAAAATGAGGCAATGTATATGGATTGATCAACTCAAGGATTATGATTTCACAATACACTACCACCCGGGGAAGAACAATAAGGTGGTAGATGCATTGTGCAGAAAGGATCATGGAGTTAGGAACAAAATGAGAGTTAGAAGGGGTCCAATTTTCATTGATCATGTAAATATAGATATGGGAATAACCATGGAAGGTAAAACATCAGTGATTTTTCAAATATTATCCAAGAAATAGTTTCTAGAAAGGATAAAAAGTTCTCATGTTGATAATGAGGAGTTTCAGAAGAGGATTAAAGATGTGAATGTTGGGAGATTGAGTTATTTCCTATATGAAGATAGAATTTTGAAATTTGGGAAGATACATTGTGTTCCCAATTTACCTGATCTAAAAGAGAATTTTTGGAAGATGCTCATAGCTCCAATTAATCTATACAACATGGGAGCACCAAAATGTCTAGAGATTTGAAAGAACATTTTTGGTGGGACAACATTAAGAGGCAAAGTGCTGATTTTGTGTCAAGATGTATGGTTTGTCAACAAGTGAAAGCTGGAAGGCAACAACCTAGAGGAGTCATGAAACCTCTTCCCATACCTGAGTGGAAATGGGATGATATCATGATGGAAATTATCATGGGGATACCAAAGACTCTAGAAGGAATGATGCAATACGGGTTATTGTTGATTGTCTTTCCAAGTCAGCACATTTTCTTGTTATAAGAGAAGATTACGACTTGAACGATTTGTAAGACTTTATATTAAAGATATTGTAAGTCAGCATGGAGTACCACTATCGATTGTTTTTTATCGTCATCCCTGTTTTACATGAAGATTATGTATAAGTCTTCAGAAAGCTCTGGAAACTGAACATCCTTTGAGAACTGCCTACCACCCTCAAAGTAATGGATAATCAGAACATACTATTCAAACCTTAGAAGATAGGTTGAGATCATGATAACTTGTATTTCAAGGTATGTGGGATCAATATTTATCTATGGTAGAATTTTCCTATAATAATTGATCCCATTCAAGTATTCAGATGGAACCATCTGAAGTATTATATGTAAAGAGATGTCACATACCAACTTGTTGGGATGATGTGGGTGAAAGAATACTTGTAGTCCCAGAACATGTGGTGCAAATATTCTAGAAATTTCAAAGACAAAATTATTTTAAGAGGTGGAGAATGTAACACCCCATGCTTCCATGGTACGTTTACCATTGAATAATGCAATAGCTTGCATTGTACGCAACTTCGAGTTCTAACACACCACAGCCTTAAAAAGTAGCCGTTATGAATAGTAATACCCAATTTTTGAAATTTTATAAATTTTTCCATTCAAAATGGACTTCATTATTGTATTCAGAATATCGAAATTATCTTAATGTGAAATTTTGGTATTTTTCTGAAAACATTCAATTTTTGATGAATAGTGAAAAACACGTTGTTATAGTTTAAAACCGAATTTTTATTTAAATAATTATTTACATTATTTAAATTTTTTTTGGTCAAAATAGAAACATAATATCTATATAAGCTCAATGTAATTTATTGGAGTCAGTTTATAATAATATTAGATATATAAAAATTTTATTAAACTTTTTACCGTCTTTTACCCACCTCTTAGGAGCATTTTTAAATTGACATAAAACATAATTTTACAACTTCTGTGAGTTGAATTTCAAAAATATGAGAGAAACGGTTGATATTAGTAAGTAAATTGTGGTTCCATAAAAGGAAAATATTTTTTGGTGAATAGTTTCTTTTTACTTATATTTACCATGGTTAAAAGTAAATCAGGTAATTAGGGGTAAAATGATATTATTATTACCCTAACACATGACCTAATTCTATTGGATAAGTGTAATTCAACAAAAAACAACCTTAGGAATAAAATATGATCCTTTAGGTCCACTTGGATTATAGTAAGAATATTTATTATTATTTAATTCAAATATGAGTTAAAGTGTTAAATTAAAGGTTTGATAACTGAACCATTGTTAATATAGGATTAAACATAAGATAAATTCGACTATAAATATTCATTAGAAATATAAAAATATTTACACAATTATGGTATTTTATTTATATTTTTTAGACATTTAATAATGTAATTTATTTATGAAACAATAATGATGCAATAATTACCTAATTAATGAAATATTAAAATAATTGATATTATAAATATCCAAATAAATGTAATTTGAGACTTTTTATGAATTAACCTAATTTTATAGGTTAATATGACATGTCAGGGTTGGTTATGTGTATTTTTTCGATGAAAATCTGTTGTTATGAATTTTGAAAAAACAAAATAACAAATATTGTCAAAATTGACATAAAAGATTTTTTAAAACAAATATTATATTATTAATTGATATTATATTCCTAAAAATCTAAGGATAATCCAAAAGACTTATATAATTATAGTTTTATCATTAATGAGACACTTGGTGTTCGATTGGAAGTATATTGTATGTTTATTAACCATATAATATAAAAATACCAAGAGACATAGTAAATGTCAAACTATTTAACTAGGAGTTAAATCCAAAAGGTAATGTAAATATAGTGACCCAAATCGGTATAAAACCTCTTGGTTTAGTGGTTTTCGACCAATACCCACCTTTTCATTTAAATAATTCATTTTGGAGCCATTAGAAACCAAAAATTATTTTATTATAAAATAATATTTCTAACATTTCCTAAGGTGCCCTTAACCCCTCTTATAAAAGGGAAATTTCCCATCTCTCTAATTCACACATTCAAAGCCATTGGGCTCAGAAAACCACTTCCCAACAACCCTTTAAACAGTCATACCTTTATCCTAGAGGCCTTCCTTTAGTCATAAAGCCATCCTATGGATCCCTTTTATTAAATCAAAAGGAAGAACCCGAAGAAGAGGTAAAAATATTTCATAACAACATTCAATTTCCTTTCTTCTTCCACTTCCTCTTTCTTTGTTGTTTCCATTATAAAATAATACCTCCAGTATCTTCTATATACTGTGATGTTATTATAAATATCTTACAAGAATATTTATTATTCTATCGATCCTTTTATTGAAATTTCACCATACATCTGTACGTACGACTTACCGTCTCCATGTCGTCGTGTAATTGTTATTCAATACATTATTATTTGGATGGATGTAATAATGATGTGTAATTTATGTAAATAATAAATATAACATGATAATGATTATATATATATGATAAAACATCCAATTATATATTATTTTAATATTAAAGTTATGATATTGTCGCTCGTGCGTACGTACGGATTACCATCTCCACGAACACGATGATATTCCTTCCCCATCGTATCCATTCAAGACTAATTTTAATTGGATGATTAAAAATAATGTGTAACAACTTGATATAATTCATAATATGAATATGATACATCCCATATATTAAAAAAATTACTTATGTAACAAATCAAATATTGGAAAAAGAATCAGTTAACACTCGAAACGACGATAATACTATGACATTATAAACAAAGAAATGTTAAAAGATCATATATGATATCATATTAATTTATATGATTCTTGTATAATTTTATAACAATTATTTCACCATTATAGAGGATGTTAACTTACCCTCGACCAAGGAAAAGTACAAGGTAAGGGATAATTTCACAATCTCTTTATTATACGAGGTTGCTTTTACGTAACTATATATTGGGACTTCTTTATCATCCACATCCATGTTTCATAAAAATGTATTTCAAAATATTCTTACTATTTTATTGACTTTGGGTTAAAGTCATTTAAACCCTTTTTTGAATTTTATATGATGTTTATAACAGAATCTTCCCATCGATTTCCAAACTAGGTCCTTTATAACCTTTACAAAAAAATTAAGGTAAGAATGACCTTTTTTAACTTATATGGAGGGTGGAGCTATTTTCTTCCATTATAACATCATATAAGAATCCCTTAAAAGATTAAAAGAATTTTTTCAAAATAAAATTTTCCATAAATTATTTCAATAGAGAAATATATATTTCTATAAAAAAGGTTTTGATTTCATCTATTTCAACATCCAATGATGGATTTTAATCTTATTTGACGTTGGTTTATTATGATAAAAACGCCCATATTGTAGTGTAGGTTTTGTGATATGTTTGTTAGTGGATGTGTTATTTTTACACCATTCATGGTTTATGGATAATTTATTGACATTTTTATGGTAGTTTTACTAATAATGTATATGTTATGTTTAAACCGTATCATATAAAGAATGCATTGGACTTAGTATGTGACGGTTGGAGCCCACTATAGCTCCTTGATGCATCGGTAGGTCTCATGAGACAAACTAGTGTCTTGGAACATGGCATTAACATAATCTTATTTGTAGTATTGGCTCAGGGCCATGACTATGTGGTTATGAAAGTCTATCATTAATCATTCCATCATTATGAAAGTATCTATAGATATTTCATGGGATTATTCGACTACTATAATATCCATGTGAATAAGTAAATAACATTATTTGATTTTAACGTTGCCATATTATGGTGATGTTCATGTTTAAAAGGCGTTTATTTTAGTCTTATAAATTGCCTTAAATGTTTATGCTTATTTATGAATGTTTTCTCTATATAGTTATCTTTATTGAGCATCTGATCTCACCCATTTCTATGTTTTATTTTTCCCAGGATGTGAAAAAGTTTATTATGACTAACCTGCAGGGATAGTATATGTGATCTCATTGTTTTCTATGGAAACAATGTTGTTGTTGTTTTCCATTTTATGATGTAATGTAAACCTTATGAATGTATCTATTATTTCCCAGGCTATTTAACTAATAGGTATTTTGAGACATGATATTTTGTGATCATTCCAATGATACATAATAATTCACTGACTCTAGGCTTCTGGGGTCAAGGTTTTACATATTACATATTTTTAACAATTCAATTTTTGTTATATTTTAGACAATAATTGTTTTTATTTTTATATACGATTTGATTTGTTATTTTTATCCTCTTAGACTGATCATGGTCCCATATTACCCATAATTATAACAAAGATATGAACATAATAAATATTAATTATATATTCATTTATATAAATCTAAAAAATTTAGTGAGTGAAAATGAAATACATTGTTCATGGAGATGTCAGATTATATATATGCATGAACATTGTTACCAATTATTTTAAAGGATGAAATTTAGAAAGATAAAAAATATATATCCAATAAAGAATCATTTTATTGTCAAATTTAAACCATATTTTCTTTAAAAATATAGTATTTACATTCTATGTTAATTTAAAATGAATCACATCACTTCGCGAGATGGTAGTCTCCCGTACTCACAAAAAAAGTTATCATATTCCCATAGAATTGAAAGTAAGAAAGAATATTGACATCTTGATTAACAAATACTAATAATATAATGATTATAATATATAAATAATAAAATTTTCACATTATCAATCTATTATATGTGGTGATAGAAAACAAACAACATCAGTTCGTAAGGTGGTAGTTCACCATTCACACAAATTATGATTTCACAACACAATTGATGGAAGAGGAGATGGATATAGGTCATTGAAATTGAATAAAAACATTTCTGTATATGGACTAAAATGTAATTATTATTTATTTTGGGTTTAATATGTATTTAAGGTTTTTAATGAATTAATAAAACAATTCACTTGAATAGAGATGTTACCTTTTCTTCAAATATATTCTTTTCATTATCAAAAAAAATGATTCATGAGATTTATTTATGACCAAATTATGTATTCCTGGACAAGCGGATAGATGTAAGGAAGTGATTTGGTTTGTTTTTTTCTAAACCAATGTTTTTTTTGAATTATTAAGGGGATAGAAGAGTAGGTGTCTAATTTTAAGTGAGGTGAGTGCAACACCTGTAATTTTTTAAAATAAAGATGTGTACCCATGTTTCTCAAATGAAAACATGATCCAAAATGGCCATTCTATATCCTAGAATTTTTAATCTCTAAATATATATGTAAAAATGTTTTTGGACAAGTCCTAGGTCATTTTAATGCCTTAACTTTATGTTTAACCTACAATAACCCCATTTTTACGTTAATGGGGGAAAATAATTTTTACAATTTTTACTATTCATTATAGTAAAAAATTAATTTTAACTAATTATATAATATGAAACACTATGATTCCGTATAAGGAATATTATTTTCAAAATTTTACTCATATAAGTTAAAAAAATATTTTAAAATTAATTTTGTAGACAGAACAAAAAAGTGGGTGTTCAAAGGGAAACTGTTCAAATGGTTTAAAAGTTAATATATAAAAAAAATAAAAATTATTTCAATGAAATAAATTGTATTTATTGATATATAATTGAAATATTTTTATTTTTAAAAACATTATAATATTTTATTGTTTTTTTTAAATAAAAATATATTAAAACTCTTAATAAAAACTGGTAGTTTTTTCTATTCTTTAAAACTTTTTCCTTCTCAGATTATTCTAAAACAATAAATTTTAAATAAATTTGAAATTTTATTAAAAAATGTATTTAAAATTTTAAAATAAAATTGTAAAACTTTGAAATCATTTTTTTAAAATAAGTGTTCAAAATAAAAAAATATATTTAGATAATGGTTTTAATAGAATCATTGGATTAAATTTAATCGATTTTATAAAAACAAATATAGAATTTAATAACTTTTTATTTAATATATAATATTAAAATTTCATTATAATAATTAATTACAAGTTATTTGTTTAATTTATATATGTAAAACACATTTTTCCATATAATATTTTTTTCTCGAAAATGATTTTCTTTATTTTTAAATATTATATAACATTCAATTATAATTATTTTCTCTCTGAAGAATTAATTTTATATACATGTTGAAAACCTATTTTTTCCTTATACATTTAATCATATTTATACATACCATTCCAATGACTAGATCATAACTATCAAATTAAATAATAACATTTCCTTACTAGGTGAAATTTCTTTTAAACTAATTTTTTAATTTAAATCAAGAAAAATATAATGTTGTGCATTCCACAATAAAAAATAGTTGTTGAGTCTATCACATGATAAAATGGATGTTTTTTGATACTGAATAAAAAAATAGTTTTTCATGTAACTAAAATATATATAATATTAGATTTATCTAAAAAATGTATTTTACAAAGTCTCTGGGTGTAATAGATTCATCATCCCCTTAGACATCTATTTTTCATATTTGAACTGCTCACAACCCAATAATAAATATACATAATTTTCAATATTATTCTACATTTTTTTCCTCCAAAACTGATTCTTTATATGCCTATACATCATTTTTCTTCCCAAATTGATATATAATTATGAGCTACATGAAAAATCTAATAGCCCCTTATTCAATTATATTATGGATCTGACAACTATATGGCTTCCAAATCATATAAATCCATTTGTATCAATGTTTAACATTATATTATTTCATAACTTCATTGAAAGACCATTATTATACCTCATCACTTCTTTTATATTAACATAGATGGATGATTTGGAATTAATTTAGAAATTATAGGATTTTTATCCTTCCATTATTATTTCAAGGTACGTACATCACAAATCCATGATTATTGGGCCACATTAAATCATATTCATGGTTAGGGTAACTTGATCCTTCCTACATAGTTAATAAACTATTTTTTATCCTTCTTATATATAAAATTTATTAAATATTCATTTACTTAGATCATCTCAAACCATATCATTTGGTTCATGTTTATCTCCTTATGGGTGAATATATACATTACACTCTTATGATCATCATTATGACAAATTTTCACAATAATAATATTGCATATAAATAATTAATTAAAATAATACTATAGAAAACTCCAATAATGTCTTGTTTAATTTTTATCATGTACCTTTAATTGACTAAAGGGAAAAGCTACTGCACGTGTATTTTAATGTGGAAATATACCAATAACTTTTGTATTCTGAACTAGAAAATCAAAAACCCTTTTATATTATGGATCTACATAAGTATATATTCATTAAACCACCTTCCCTTATGATCCTTTCCATTTTTATTAAATTCATCTATCTATTATAACATTAATCTCTTATAAATTTACATAATTTGTGTATTTGATAGTAATGAAAAATTTCGGAAATATCATTTATAGTATCCATGCAATCCAGGAAAACTATGAAACATTTTTATAAGGGTTGGTATGTTCCATTACTCAATCACCCATATACATTATTGACCCAAATATATTCACATTAATTTTATTGCATGAGCCATGAATAATACATTATATAGAAAAAAATTCCCACTTAAAACATCAGCATATTGTTTATTCATTATCAATGTATTTAACATATTCCTCCAATGGACATCATTATCTTCCTTTATTATGTCAAATATTAAAAAATCATTTATAATGAATTCCAGAAAATGATCCTTTTCATCTATGAAGACCCTATCCCACATATCAATGTAGGTATCAAGATAATTTGTATGTCCAAATATAATAAATAGGAATTCATAGTTTCTATATCTTTTATTAAAGAATTTATTCAGTAAAACCACTATTTTCCCTCAATTTATGATATATAGATTAATGTTCAACCAATGAGAATTATTAATCCCCTATTAGTTGATTGATTAAGCCATCAATAAATTGTAGGAATACTTTTTATTGGTCACGATCTTGTTAAGTCCTTGATAGTCAATAAGGAGACACATTAATCCATATTTCATCCTAACAAGGAGGAATAGATCACCCCATGGTTATCAAATGCTGATTTTAAGACCTTATCAAAAATTACATTATATATCCTCTTAATATCCATGATTTAAATAGGATAATTATATATAGAGTCTTTGATAAAATTATAGAAATATGTATGATTAGAATAGAAAACTCAACCTTATAATTAAGTGGAAAACCAATAAACTCACCATGAAGAATGGTAATGTATTCATTCAAAATATATATACCCTTAATATTGAGTTTCTCACTAACCATTTGAGATAAATACCCATTATTATTTTTTATTAAGACTCATTAAATATAAATAACTTCCCTACAGAGCCTATAATAACATATACACTGATAGTGGGTCGTAGGTTTAATTTTTATATGAAATTTGACATCCCTATCCTAGAAATTAAAATTTTATCCATATATTTAAGGCTAATACACACCCAAAATGACATCAAATTCCACTAAAAGAATAATAATATGAATTGTATGAAGAAAATTTACATAAAATTTTGTATGTGGGATTTATATACTTGGGATACAATCATCACTCCACAGATAGTTTTCAACACAAATTCAAAATATATTTATTAGTTTTATGATTCGATTATCTTAGAAAAAATTAAATATATATATATATATATGGGTGGGTGGATCCAAAATCTAATAAAACATTTTTTTCTAGATTATATGATGAGTATACCCTTAGTCACATCATTTTCTTGAAACACCTCAATAATTTTGATTTAATTGGATTTACATTTTCCCTTGTCTTAGGTAGTTTCTAACATATATTATCTTATTAAACTATGGATTTGGGCATGGGATCTCATAATATACATACTCCATACAATTAAAGTGTTGTGGTTTGGTTTTTTCTTTAGGTTGATCTTCCTTTTTATCCACATCACCAGTTAGACTCTTAATATCTATTCAGTATTCATGTATTTTATGGAATTATCTACCACACTTTAGTAATTTAATAATCCCTATAATGAAATATACTTCATGAATATTCATATATTTTCTACATCAAATATGATTAATTTTCATACATTTATCTTTTTTATCATTTTTTCCATGATGAACCATCTTTATCTTCTACTCCTCAAAGACTATAAAATAATAGGATACTACTACATCTATATAGGAATTGAATAATTTATTTATAGATAGTAAATTTCATTATTTATGACACCATTTAGAGAAATAGTTTTAATTCACTAAATTTATGATTGATATCACTTTCTTGATAAATGATAAATCCAAAATCTTACATTGCATAAATTGTGATGTTTTCTTCAATGGTAATACTTTATTCATACTCATTTTGTTTAAACCTATGGAATTTTATCCCTACTTTATCATGACGAGTTTAGGGAAAATATTTATTATGAAATATATTCTTCAAGACTATCCATTCAGTAGAGTCTATATTTCCACTTTGTAATATTTTTCATGAGATTCAATCATTGATCATCATCAACTTCTAAATGATAAAAAAAATAAAACAACATTTCCATGCTCATAGTAAGGAAGAACAAAAAATATCATTCTTTTATGATGATCCTTTTTTAGAATTAGTGGAATGAAAAAACTACTAAATGAGGGTTAAGGGTTCTATATGAGATTAAAAATAGGGATTTGTTCCTTTATTACATGTTTGGTAGTTTATAATTATTAATTTTAATCCACATTTTTCTATAATGATGGATAATAATAACCATGAGATTGTATACTTCATGCCTAATATAGTTTTTGTTGTTATTAGGGAAATCATTTTATATTCCAATATACAAATTACTATCTCTATCCCATCCAGTTCTATCCATTGAATCGAAAATGTTTATTCTGAGTATCATGAAATAATAATCAGGGTATGGGATCCTATTGAAAAGAAAACCAATCCAATATTTATTAAATTCTGATATCATCATTTAAACAAAATAATTTCGAAGTTCCTCCTACATCACTATTTTCAACATAGGTTCTCTTAGGTTCTTCCCTCATATTCATCATAAAAAAATCCCAACAAAATAACCAAACGCTTCTTTGATACAAACTAATATAACCTATGTACAACATACAAACATATTATATCATTTTATTTTAATATTAATTCATTATTACCCTATTTGACAAACCCAGTTCTTATAGGTCTTGTGTCATTATAGATTATACACCTAACAAAATTAATTTACAACATTTTTGACGTATCCCAAAAATATTATTCTCCCATGAATACCCTTTAAGAATCTAAGGCATAAGATTGTCATTCATATCATATGGAATAGAAACAAAAAAAATGGTAAGAACATATTCATAGTTATAGTAAACATGATATATAAAAACTAGAGATCATAAGTGAGATAAATATGAGCTTTTGAGTATAAGAATGTCATAAATGTTTATATACATTTTATATGATAATCGTACACAATAATACATTGATCTATATTCCGGAGTAATGGAATGAGGGAATTGACATTATATAATATGATATTAATTTCCTACTGAGATAAGATCCACTATTTTATTGTAATTCAGACCCAAATGTTGGAAATAATTTACATTAAAATATTATTTCCATCACCACACTAATATGAGATCATAGTTTTTTTGAAATAATATAATAATTTCCCTTTCATAAATAATCTACATGGGATTTATGATAATAAGATAATGCATTCTTAAATTACATAGAATACAACTAATGGTAGAATAAATGGATTTAAAGGGAACACATTTCCATAATATTCAATTAGATTAGAATCTCAAACATGGTATGAGAACATCATACCATTTGGGGTTTTTACTTGTAACTAAAAAAATATTTTTTAAGATTGTAGAATGATACCCTTGGAAGGTACATTAGTTTCAAAATAGTGGGTAAATACAAAATTAAAAAAGATAGTAGTACTTCAAGAGTTGATGCTAAGTGTAGTGACTTCATCTTATCATACATCGATATTATATATTTTTAGATGACTATTCCTTACATTACAAAAACTCACAATGAGGACTGTAATAATTTAGTTTTATTATAAACATGTAACATAATATTATAATTTTTTTTGGATACCTTAAAAAATTCCCAAAATAATCATTCCATTTATTACTCTTAAAATACATACCCTACATAAAAACATTCATAATAATTTTTGGAATAGAAACTAAAGAATGGTTGAGCTCATATGATCAGTAACAGTAAATATATGAGACAAAATAAATGATCATATGAAAGAATAAGATAAGGATAAGGGAATTTGAAGATGAATAAAACATATAATGTTAATAACAATACATTTATAGATCATAAAAACGAGTCAGGGAAAAAAGAATGTAGGTTCATAGAAAACTTACCAGAAAGAAATCAATGAAAAAGATCTATGAGGGAATAACATTAGCTTATATTGTATATTCTGAGTATACACATTAGATTATAACAATGTGAACATGTATTAGTAGAAATGGGTTCACCCATTATTTTAAGGGCATGAACTATGGACATCATATAAACTTATAGGAATGCATCTAAGTCCACACATAATATTATGGACATAAAAGATTGGTTTATTCATAACATTGATAACTTGTGAATAGGTCCATTCGTAACATTGTATAATTGTAATCAGGTTCACAAATAAAATTATTTAAATAATAACTAGGTCAATTCATAAAATCATATTAGTGATGGTTCACTCCCAAGACCATCATCGTGAACCAATTCTCTAACTATACTGTTTTTACACTCCATTATTTTCCTATGTATCTCTTAATATATATATATATTTATATTTATAAATATTTACCCAATAGATTAGAGGGATATATAGGTTCAAACCATTTTTGTTTATAACTTTACCACCATCATTGGTTATAAAGTAACCACCTCCATTGTTATAGCATAACCATTATCCTAGGATATAGCATAACCACCGTAACATAATGAAAATCATAATATGTGTTCCATAAGATAAAAACACTCATCAAATAAGAATTCATGAAATGAAATGGGTTTCATAAAATTATCATCCACACATAACCTATGAAAAATAAATACCTTTTATGGTCATTTAATAAATTAATCAACTAATAACCCCTAGAAATAGAAGAATGTTTCATAAACATTTTATCATGGTTTAACCACTAAAAGGGAAACATGTTTTAATGAAAAAATCATTATAAAAATATAGAATATAGTCAATTAATAATAATGAAATAAATTTATCATATTCCTAGTAAAGAATAATAAATATCATTTAATGTCATATTATGTGGAAAATATTTTTTAAACTCTACTTAGAGCATTTCTTATGGAAAATAGTGTTTATTTTAAAATAAATTTTGATAACCTAAACCAGTATTAAAATACTTTAATTTGAAAATAAAATTTAAATTCATTTAATAGAATATTTAACAATAATTTAAACATTTATTTTGGAAAATATAATTTTTCATGTGAAAATATATTTTTAAAAATAAATTTGAAATCAATTTTTTTAAAACATTGTTTAGGATAAAAAGAGAGGTTTACTGAGAATTTTTTTTTCATAAAAACATATAGTTTTTCTTTAGACTACATAAAGAGGGGTAAATAAAGGGAAAATATTTATCATGATAAAATAACAAGTCAATAAGAAAATTCATATGTTTATTTTCAAATTCATCATAATATTTTATTATTGTATGTATAGTCATAAACAATCTCGATAAACGATGATATTGAAACAAAAAAACATTACTAGTTTGGTAATCTTAAAACATAGTCCACATGAATGGATAACATAAAATAGAACATAAATTATATTTGAGGGTAAAAAATTCATTATATTAGATGTCAAATGGGCATTATATACACCTCGTGAATGAATATTGGTTCATATGGCTACATACATCTCAAAGAAAGAATGTTGTGACAAAAATCATTACCGATTACGTAACATTTGAATTATAAACCCCATAGAAGAGATATAATAAAATGGATATGTTAATAAAAATGTTTTTTTATAATAATAAATATATAAATTCATGGGTAGTATATACACCTCAAAAATGAAATATGTGGTGAATATGAGATTTGTCTCATAGAAAATAAAAGTTTGATGGAAATCCCTTATCTTAAGTCTTGACATAAGTTGTACATATTGAAAAATCAAGTATAAGGAATATATGATTGTTATAAATATATTATATAACATTATCCATATATATAATAAAATTTATTAATTTTTTATCTCTTTTGTCATCCGTTTATTAACAATTCCATGTTAATTTTTTGTTTCATGTAATAAATACTTTTTTCGTATATGTTATAATTTTTTATATGTTTATCCTCTTAATTTTATCATTTTTCCATAATATAAGGAATGTTAATGATAATATTTGAGTCATATATATTATTTATATATTTATTTATTATAATCCATCAAATGTAGTAATAGAAAATGAAATTCAGTGTCCATGGAGACTGTAGAACCTATGTATGCATTATCAATTTTTTTCATTTTCTAGTCGGTTTCAATGAAATTAATTTAAATAATATATATTATATATATATAATATGTTTTATGAAATATATATCCAAAAAATTCATTAAATCATTTCTTAATACATCCAATGTAAAGAGTGAATGAATCACATCACTTCACAAGGAAGTTTTCCATTATACACATGAGAGACAATATCGTATTTCCAAAAATTAAAATAATAGTGTTATATATGATATTACGATTACAAATCATATTATAATCATAAATATAATAAATATAATACATTTAATATAAATTCATCATTTTTCCCCTTTGAGAGGTGGTAATGGAATGACTATTGAGACCATTTTGTGAGTTGCTAATCCTCTATACAAAAGAACGATGATTTTAAAAAACATTATATGAAATTGGAGACAGTTATAGATCATCAAAATAAAATAATAATATCAATATGTGTTAGAAAATAATTTCAATATATAATAATGATATAATAAAAATTAAACGGGTGGAGGAAGAAATTAAACAAAAAGGCTTGTTGATGAACATTATATCTTCTTTGGTTATGCTCCTTAGGTTCTCACTGAATGATTTTATATTATGTATTTCATAAAAAAATGGTTTATAATGTCATGTTAGGTAATTTGTGAATTGATTCAGGTTGCTATTTTCTGAGCTAAAGTGGTTTTATTGTTTGAAGAAGGGAGGGGAGTGTGTGGCCGTTTATATGTGGGGGGAGATGAATGATTTTGTATTTTTAAAATGAAACAAGTTATCCCATGTTTTTAATTTGTAATGGTGGTATAAATTTAGAAATTATAGAATCATTATGGTTTTATGGTTGAAATATGTATAGAAAATAGTTTATAGACAAGTTTATAGGTAAATTTTACCCCTGTATTTTTTATTTAACCCCCAATAAACCCATTTTCTCCTAACCGTGGTAATTAATTTTTACTGCATTCACTGTTCATTATTTTCAGAATTTAAATTCACCTTGTTAAGAAACTATTAGATATTATTATTTAAATTAGAAAAACTATTTTTAGAAATTATATTCATTGAATTTGAATAAATTTAATTTGAAATTTATCCCACATACAAGATGAGAAATCACGGTCTTAAAAGTGAAAAAGTTCAAAAGTATGAAATATTTTTATATTCCAATTCAATTTGATATTTTTTTCAATGAATTATATTTTATTAATGGATAGAAAGTTGAATTTATTTTACATTATAACCAATTCAAAAAATAATTTTACATTATAAATAAATTAAACAATAAGACAGTTTTCAATTAAAATACATTATATTTTAACTAATCATAAAAATGAATATTTTCTAAAAAAATCAATAAATTCAAAATAAAATGATTTTCAAATTATTATTTAACAATTAAATTTTGTTTTATAAAATTAATTCCATAAAATTTTAAAATTTAATTAAATTATATGTGTACAAAAATGAGATAGAATGTATATTTTTAGAAAAATGTGGTTTTATGAGTTAAATTTGTTTTATTATTATTTATTTTCAAAAAACAACATATTAAATTTATGATAATACATTTATTGAATATATCATATACAAATTTAATTAAAATAATGAACTAAAATTGATTTTTTTTTAATATATTTATATAAAACTCATTTCTGTACATAAAAATTGTTTTTTTAGAATGATTTCCTTTTATTTTAAAAAGGTTTTTATTTTCATTTATAAGTAATTAGTCACTAAAGAATTAATATTACATACATTTATAAACCATATATTCATAATTTAATTAATTTCATCAATAAATACTATTATAATATCTAGGTGACAACAATCATCATAAATAATAATATTTTAATAATATGTCACATTTCATTTAAAATAATTGTTGCATATAGTGAAATCTATGTTCATTGTAACGTCTAAAATAATAGAAATTCTATTTTTGTGTGTAACATAATATAAATTCAGTTTTTTTGTAACAAAAAAAACAAAGTGTTGCATGGGAATAAAAATATCTAAAAGAATTAATTAAATTTAAATATATGTATTATAATATTTAATGGTGTTATACTCTACCCCCTCTAAAAGAAATTTTCCCTCTAAATTAATCAGACTTGTATAACAACTGAGGATAATTTGGTCTCATTACATCCTCAATTTCCCTTTTAGATTATTCAATATAGGGTTTGTATCATAAGACATTGACTTGGAGAGTAGACTTGTTTCCTAGAACTATCTCTATTTGATTCATAATCTCTCTTGGTCATTACTAATAAGCATTATCATGCTCTTGAGGTACGACCCCTGAGATTAGTAAATTTGATGGATAAGCTCTCTACTTTCTCTCAATTGATACATGGAACACATTGTGATCCTGATAGAGTTTTAGTGTATGCACCAAATTATTGGCTATTATCCTGATATAATCATATATTTTAATGAGATCAATATACCTAGTGATTAGTTTCTCCCCCATTCCTCCAATGAAAAACTCATAAAATTCATTCTCACCTTCATCAAATTCCAAATAGTGTCTATGATTATATTAATATTTCATCTATCATATTTATGTATTCCATATAGGTTTCTAAATAGATTTAGTAATAAATTCTATTTCATCATCTTTCTCTTTCTCCAATAGATGTATTTCTACAACTTCATTCCCATAAATTGGATCTATACACTTCCTTCCACAAAGGGCTTCATAAATATCCATATGAATGCTCAAGTGAATGTTTTAGCTATTGGAAAAATCTAATTGTGGAAGGTTTGGAAACCAATCACATTTCTAGTCTATATGATAATATCATAGAGTATCATTTAATTATATGTACACAATTTATAATTGAATTCCTCCCAAAATATGTTTGTCTCTATATATAGAAAGAGTTTAATTTACAAAAACGTTACATAAAATATACCTAAGATTCATAAAATCCCATCCCAAAATCCTAAATAAGAGGTTTTGATAAATATTAACATACGATGAAAAATAAAATCGTAACCCCATGATTATATTGATAAATATTATTTTAATCAAACATGGAGACATATATGATACCAAAATATACTTTAACCACTATTCTATAAACAATCTATTATATTACAAAAACATTCCTTAGAATCTTGGGATTACCCTTATACCAGTTGTATTTCATATGTGATTTTATTATTCAAGAATCCATGTATAGGGAGATAATCACATGATATTTCCCTAAAGGATGAAATATATTATTTTCACTGGTCCCATTCATAAAAAATAAAATAAGAAAATTAACAATTGGTAGGGAGGATATGTGTAACTTAATTAAAATTAATTACATCATTTATTGTGTTTCTTATGATTTCCCTTTTTTCAATTTCTTTTGGGGTTTTTATGGATTATAGTTCACAACATCTCTTGAATTGGGAAATTTATTTCCATAATAATAAAACTCCATGCTCTTGAAACACTAATGTGTGTGTTGTCCATTATAATGAGATCAATCTCCAATCTTTTCATTACAGTTCATATTCACATCACTTCCATATTCTAGTACAAGATGGTCTGGATTCCCACATTTGAAACACCTTTTTATTCCTTTTAGGAACTCACTTATGTGTTCCTTCCAATAATATTGGCAATCAGGAGTTACAAATTGTTTTCCCTCCATGTAATATTTATGCCTATTTACCATGGAACCCCATTTTCATTTTATTATCAATAGAACCATGTGGGTTTCCATATTCTATTTCCACATTAAGTGAACATCAATCAACCTATTTATACCATCAAAAGACTCTTATGTCTGACTCCATTTATAGATTTGTATTCTAGCTAATGAAGAATCAATCAAACTTATGTCTATATTGAATTATAATTCCTAATGAGTACATCACATGTCTTGAAAATTTTTATTCATATCCACCAACAAAATCATCATAATTCTACACAAGATATCATAATTCCATCTCTATTTTTTTAAATAATACCAAGAAATTAAATATTGAATAAAAATATTTTAAAACCATCCAGCTTCATGGAGAAAATTTATTCTTGTTGCCTTATATTCTTAATCATACTGAATTGTTGATCTTCCTCATCTTCTAGGTCGTAGTCATTAATAGAGACTTTTTCATGATTTGAAATCTGTAGAACTAAAAATAACGTTTTAGTGGTACTAATAAATTTTACTAAAACTAATGGATAGTTGGAACCACATAAAGATGGTGGAAATTACCTCATGAATGAGGTATTTGGGCGTTTACATTTATTTGGTTATTTTATTTTATATATTCATGATTTAACATTGTTTCAGTTTATGTTAAACTGACTATATGGTGTAGATTCCATTTGTGGTGACCCACTAATAATTATCTCACACTCTATATTGGATTCCATTGGTTCCTAGGAAGATTAGATGTATGAAAGTGTTGTCAAATTGAAATAAACTGCCTTTGACACCTTATACTACTTTCCTTCTTCAAGATGGATCTTGGTAACAAATAAGTGAGATTAAGCCCAGGTTGTAGGGATATTTTGTTTCTTCTTCTATATTCTTTTGTATAGAATGTATCACCTATACTATGTATACTTATCTTCCAGTTTTTAGTAATGTTACATGTTACTTCTATTCTATCTTATTCATGTTTGCTTCTGCTACGGTGGGTTACTAGTACAGTGATAATACATTCTATTATTTTATGTTCCACCAATTTATTATACTTATTTTACTACTTATATATTATTATATTTATCTATCGTGATCCACTTTGGAAATTAGAGAATATTCTCCTTAGATACACACCCTAGGACCTCACTACTAGTGAGAATCAATTGAATTTATGAAAAATTGCTTCAGGCCATGTGGAAAATTATATTTTGGGAACCTTTGTGTTGACCTCAAGGTTTTGACATCACAAATTTAGAAAATATACATGGGATTATATTACATGTTTCATGGAATTATATTTTTAGAATATTAACATGGAATTTTTAAATGATTGTAAAATATTTATAAGCCATTATTTGGTGTAATTAACCCACATTCGAAGTAATTGATGAGTTTCTTGATATAATAATTTTTTTGTATTTTTTCTAGTTGTAGTTGATATACTTTCAATGTTTGAGGATATACATGATTTTTGATGATGATGATGATTATTATTATTATTATTGTTATTATTTATGAGGAGTTATTTTTTCATTTTCTATATGAAATAAGGGAAAGGATTATTTTTACACACATAAACATAGGCTCCTAGAATTCAAATACCATGCATATTCCATTCTATATATGTGAATTTATCTTCATTCATTTACCTGTATTTCCTGTGATTTTTTAGTGATCCATTATTGTTATATATTCTAGTTATACTCTTGGAACGAGATTGATTTAATTTTAGTTTCAATTCTTGGGGTGTATGATTCATCATGGGTTTTAATGGGTAACTTACCAAGTTGATTCATCATATATTACCCATTAAACTCATATAAAAAATGTTGGTGAGTTTTGAATGAGATTGAACGAGTTCAATTTATGTTATAATTCTTATGGGCCATGATTCACTTGAAATAGAAATCCATTGGAATGAAATCCTAATTTATTTATACAAAAAAGTTCAATCTTAAATGTATAATATTTACTTATAAAATGAACACGAGAAATTTTCTATATAAGAAAATTCAAACCTAGATTTATAGTTTAACCTTCATCTTCTTGAACCCCAGGAATTTATTCTTGAACACCTACCAATATATGGCCACCTAAGTTGGTATTTGGGGTAGTGTATCATGGGTAGTGATCCATTAATCATAATATCTTCTTCCCCCACTTCTTCAATGTATTCTTAGATATTGGTTTGAGGTTTTTTCTTCCATTTGTACATATATACCTCCACGGCATCCCCATATCATACACTTGGAGGGTGGTGACAATCACGCACCTGACATGGTTTCCCATGAGTTTCCTATCATACCTCCATGAGTGCCACTTGGCGAACTATCTAATATAATAGAAACATATGTTGACACTCAAATTTTTGTGATTTTGTTCGTCTAATTCATTCCATACAAGGTGCACCATAACCTGCACCTATGATGGCTGATCTGATGCATGAGTTCTAGAAATACCTTCTTACTAACTTCTTAGGTGACAACAATCCACGTGTTATTGAGTCTTGGCTGGAGGACACTCAATATATTATTGAGAATATTGATGTGCCTCAAAATCGTAAGGTTAATATTTCCACCCATATGCTATGCGACTTCACGAGGAATTGGTGGAAGTGATTACCCAAGTTGTTCATCACCATGAACTTGTTTAAGATTATTTTCAAATTTCATTCTATGATCACTTATTTCCTTAGATGCTGAGAAAATACTAATCAAGATAGTTAATTAATTTATATTAGAGTTCTATTTCAATCATGGATTATTCATTGAGTTTTTATATGATATAATGCTTCATAACGCTTATATGTGGTTTGGAGCTATCATGTTCCATATGATTGAAGATGGTCTTTTGTATTCCATCCATAATTATGTATATTTAGTCCACCTTCCTATATTTTTTGATAATGTTAATCAAGATCTTATCACTATAAGAAATATGAGGAAAGGGAATAGAACCAAGAAAATAGGATCAATGTCAAGGAAAGACAATAGATCTCATGGTATCAAGAAACATTACCTAAATGATTATAATTATAGCGATAGCGGTCAAGGTAACCCCACTGACCACTTCGTTGTATGACATCTGTCTAGAAGATTGGGGAATATTAATCTTGATTGTATATAGGCCTTATGGATTATCATGCCAGAATCCATACGAGGAAACATCAAATATTGTTTTGGACCTTTCCATTTATTTCTAGTGGAAGAGGATCCACACTAGATCCACCATCAATGGAATGTTCATTTTTAAATACATCAGGCGGTGATTATAATTATCATTTGGGCTACTGGATGAAGAGGATTCCATGTACAATATAGCCATACGTATGAACATCAGCATTGGTATAGTGGTCATATGCATGGTATTCCAACAAAAGCATAGGGTTGTGGATTAGGTCAGTTTGATGCATTACAGCTGGTACTCAAGAATCAGAGTGAACGACCATCTAATGTATGATATACTATTCTAGTACCATCCACCGTAGTATCATATTTAATTGATATAGGTACTAGAAACTTTTTAATATGTTTATCTATCTTAAAAATTATTGGTTAATAAGTTTTTTTACTATCGTGTAATGGCCCGAGATATACTGTTGGGTGTATGGTCAGATGGTGTACTCCAATATAGGGATTACCCCTTGTGGTAGGAAATTAACCATTCTTGTGAGAAATGTTTTTTCTCACCATGATGGACTTTGATGTCATTATCAATAAGGATTGGTTGGTTCCCTATTATGTCTATGTGAAATTGTAATATTTCAAGGTGTCAGTTTTCTCACAAGAGGGAAGCATCTATCTTCACCCTGGAGATTGGGATGTCTAGTCTAGTAGAGCTATAAAATAGCCTCATGGATATGTAGAGCTACTTCCCGTACATCTAGTTTCTTGGTAGGGGAGAAGAGAGTATAACATGTTAGGTACACTGCATTAGATACCCCTAAAACAACTGCCCCTATTTCTCTTGTCTCGCTGTTAATCATGACTCTCTTCTCTCTCTTTCCTGCAGCAATTTATAAACAAAAACTAAAGAATGCACAGGATACATCGATTTTTATTTTGTTCACCCTCACTAGGCTACATCCCTAGAGCATACACCGGCGTTGTTCCAATGTACCAAATCCACTAAAAGTGCACTATTGTTTACAGAGTTTGGGATAGATCATTTTTATTCCCAGGCTCACTACCATTACAATTATTAGGTTCAGCTCACTGTTTTCCCAAGGGTCACTCCCTCTCTCTCTCTATCTCTGGCTCACTGCCAGTGGATAGGATCAAATTCTTCCTCTTCCTTTTCTCACTGCTCTATAAAGAATACACTCACAGTTTATAGACCTATAGGTCTCTTTATTATCACTAATGAATACATCCTAGGGTGTATTTTGATGCTTTATCGAAGTCCAACTTTCACCTGTAGATGAATCTCACATTGCACTGAAGGTATTGGGCAATCTTCCACCTTCCACACAGCCCTGAACCACTGTTGTGTTTCAGCCATACCTTCCACCGTTCTCCAAGCCAGCGTGCAAGTCTTGGCGTGCATGTTAATACTGGTGTGGAAGTTCTCCTCAACCACTTGCGCGACACAAGCTTCTGCAACTCAAAAACTTGCGCGACTCACACCTTTTTACACCCAAACCTATTTTGGCATGCAACCATCAATTGTTGTGCTTAGTCAAAACCTAGCGCGCAAGTTTCATCAAACCACTTGCACGACACACCCTTCTTCAACTCGAAACAAGGGAAACTCCCCTTGTTTCTCGCCTGAACCACTCTGGACGCGCAACAATCAACTGGCGTGCAACATCTACTAGCGCGACCACACCACCACTTGTGAAACCACCACACCTGCACGAAGGGAGAACTGACATTTTATGTGTTGAAATCACACCAAATGAGGAGGGGTATACCTCTATTTATAGGCATTTGTACACCCTACGCGACATCGCGCTAGTCTGTTCTCGGCACACAATTCTCGGCATGCAAGTCTCTTCCGTACAAGTCTCAGCATGGACAACTCTAAAACATGGGCACCCCTTTTCCCTTTTCCATATTTTGATGTTATGATCTTGAAAAACATATGGAAATCATGTTTCCAATCCTCCAAGACATCATCATGAAAGACCCTTTTCCAAAAACACTTTTCTCAATTTCTCGATATTGAGGTCCAAAAATATGACAAACACAGGAAAACAACGCCACATTGTATCTGCTCGTTTTGAAATGCCTCCAGACCGACCATTACTTTTTTGGAATTCTTGAATCAATCATGGATCGTTAACAACATCACTTGAACTCGACATAACACCATGAAATCCCCTTTTTCAACGAATTTATACATCATGGTTTGCTTTGTCAACAAAAACAACACAGAGGCCCTCTTTGTCAACAAACACAATCATCTCCAAAATGCTTCAATGATACCTAGAGGGATTTTTCCCAACTATCTCCCCTTTGGGTTTGTTGACAATTCTTCCAAAAAAAGATACATCGTTAATTCTTCAACCACCATTCAGCTATTTCGATTCCGATAGTGATCAAGGATTTACTCAACACATATTCTAATCCCACACGAGCAATGATCGGTATGAGAAACAAGAGTAAATGAAAAGTTCATCAATGAATCAGTTTAACTCTGACACTGACTGTTGACACCAAACTGAAAACAATTTTTGGAAATATTCATACCGCATTCCAACACTACTCTTCTTATCTTATCGTGATCCCCAACTATCGTGATATATATTCTTTGATCGGTCATTTCTAGCATTGTCATATTTAATAATCCCCCTATCTGGATGCTCCACCTATGAGCTTCTCCCATATTTATCATGATTTATCAAATAGCCACATCGTCCCCCCTTTGAACAATCACTATTTTCTACCCCTTTGTCAAAGAACCCAAAGGTCACTCCTTTGAAGTCTGTAACAGAGTAGAGAAATCATATCAGCACATTAGGGGAAAACACACATCACACCTCGGGGAGAGGGGGTTCCACATCCACAGTCTTTCAAGTGTGGGGAGTCGACTGAACTCCCAGAGCCTATAGATGTCTATCAAAATCTTCTTTGGGTAAGACTTTGTCAGAATTTCTACAACCTGTAGCCCTGTTGGCACATACTCCAACTTCACGATTTCCTAATCAACATTTTCCTTGATAAAATGATACTTTATCTCAATGTTCTTTGTCCTTGAATGATGGAAGAGATATTTGCTAAGATTGATATAACTTGAGTTATCACACTAGATTATGATCGGAGACTTCACATCAACTCCCATATCTTCAAACTGCTGCTTCATCCATAATAACTGTGTGCAAGCTTGAGTGGCCACAATATACTCAGCTTCTACGGTGCTTAATGAAATGCAATCCTGCTTCTTTCTAAACCAAGAAATACATAGTCCACCAAGATAGAATGCGCCTCGAGATGTTGATTTCCTGTCGTCTTCTAAACCGGACCAATCAGCATCAGTATATCCCAATAACTCTATCTATGATTTTTCATTATATGTAAATCCGAAGTCCACCATGCCCTTGATATACCAATTTATTCTTTTCACTGCAAGCATGTGTATTTCCTTTGGATTAATCTGATATCTCGCTGCTTGGCATGTGGCGAAAACAATATCAGGCCTAGTTGCAGTCAAGTACTACAAACTTAAAATAATTTGCCTATATTCTATGATATTAACTGCCTTTCCATCCACATATTTGGAAGGTTTAGTCTGGGTAGAAAATGGAGTCTTCATCTCCTTATAATATTCCATTACAAACCATTTAAAAACCTCCTTGGCATATGTGGATTGATAAATGAATGTTCCATTCCCTCCTTGTGTCACATGTAGACCAAGGAAAAACGATATCTCTCCAATCATTGAAATTTCAAACTCACTTTTCATGAATTCGGAAAACCGTCTGCACTGAGCTTCATCTGATCCTCCAAATATTATGTCATCGACATATACTAACACCATGATCCTTTGATTACTATCGTTTCTGAAATAGAGATTGTAATCAACTCCCCCACGCTGGAAAACAAGCTACTTCAAGTACTGATCAAGCCTTGAGTACCATGCTCTAGGTGCTTATTTCAGCCCATACAACGCCTTTTTCAGTCTGCAAACTTTTTTCTCATCGTCATGAATGAGAAAACCATCTAGATGATCAATATATAATTCCTCTTCCAGAACCCCATTCAAGAATTTAGAATTGACATCCATATGGAACACTTTGAACATCCATTTCACTAAATTTGATTGGAATAATATGATTGTCTCCAGCCTTGAAACATGTGAAAATGACTCATCAACATCTAATCCCTCTATCTGGGAGTATCATTTTCACACTAGTCGTGCTTTGTTTCTAACCACTGTACTGTCTTTATTCATCTTGTTGCGATAGACCCATTTAGTCCTGATAACATTCTTATTTGATGGTCTCGAAACAGTCCCCCATGTCTGGTTCTTCTCAATCTGATCTAGATCTTCATTTATAGCCTGAACCCAGTTTTCATCTTCAGCAAATTCAACAAATCATTTCGGCTCTACCAGAGATAGGAATGATGTCTGCTGTAGGGAATTCAATATTCTTTTATGAACTGGAGCTTCCTGATCACGATTGATATTCTGCCTATCAATTTCAGCTAGGCTATTTGGCTTCCATGTAGACACAGACTTGACCCTTTCTTGTTCATCATCAGTGTCTTTTTCTGAGTCAGCATATGCCACTTTGTCTCCACCTTTGTTACTATCCTCTTCATCACATTCATCAATAAACTATTCACTGTGTTGCTGAATATTCTCTTCATTCACCACAATAGTGACATCATTGATCTCAACTACTTTTCCCAGCCTCTTGTTAAAGAATTTGTATGATTTTCTTTTTCCTGAGTAACCTAGAAATATTCCCTCATCTCCATGAGATTCAAACTTCCTATGATTTTCTTTGATGAGAATGAAGAACTTACTTCCAAATATTAGAATGTATTTCACTGCTGGCTTCTTTCCATACCCCATTTCAAACAGAGTCTGTCCTTCTTTCGGAAAAAACATATCCCTATTAGAAATTTAGATTTATGTCAATACTGCTTCCTTCCAAAACTTCCCTCGTAGGTCTTTTTCTATAAGAATTGTTCTGGCCATGTTGTTGATGAACTAATTTATCCTTTCAACCACTCAATTATGTTGGGGAGTTCATACTGAAGAAACTTGATGCCTTATCCCATGTTTCTCATGATACTCTTACACCTAACTGTTTGTGAATTCCGTACCATATTTTGTACGAAACTTCAGAATTTTCTATCCAAGCATTCTTTCAGATTCCCTTCGGTACTATTTTAGGTAGATGAACACATCAGACTTATGGAAAATAACAAATAACAATTCCATTCTTCTATATTCATCAATGAAAAGAACATAATACCTCTTCCCATCAATGTCTCTTAGTGAAATAGGTCCACAGACATTAGCATGAACCAATTTAAGCACTCTTGTCGAATTCTTTTCCTTCTCTTTGTACATCTTTCTGGTGATCTTCCATTGTTGACAAGCGTCACACATATGTGTACGATCACATGATATCTTAGGGAGGTCTCTTGCTGCTTCACACATTACCATATCTTCTAGAGATGGTTAACATAGATGACCAAGTCGTTTATGCCCCAATTTGTTTTCTTCATCTCTGGAAAAAAGAACATATCATCTTCTCCACTAACAAGGTAGAGATTTCCCTTTATTCTTTTTCCCTATAGAACCATTGTCCCATATCTTCCTTTGAAAATACACACTTTCTTAGTAAACCTTATATAATGTCTGGAGTCACATAGTTGACTGACGCTAAGAAGATTGTGACTGAGGCCTTCTACTACTAAGACATACACATGTCTCATCTCTTTTCCCCCAAACGTGGCCTTTCCTGAGATAACAATCATCTGGCCTTCATGGTTTCCACATTTAACAACTCCTTCTTTGTCATATTTCATGACTGTAACAATATCCTTATTACCTATCTTGTGAGATGTGCAACCACTATCATGGATCCACCCACTAGTGCAATCTAATGCCTTAAGATCAATTTATACCACCACAACCTTCTCATTCTTCTTCTTCTTTGTCCATATTTCTACCTTCACACTCAGCATGGATTGAGACTTCTGTTCTTTCTCAAATAATGATGGACCAACTTCATCTTGCAAAGCCGCATATCTATTCTGCATTTTTATCTCACATGTGGGTTTATTGATCTAATACTTTCGAACGTTTTGATTCTTCTTTAGCACATTCCTCTATATGGTCGAAGTGAAGTACCTACCCATGTGCCCAAGTCCTCCGCACCAAAAAGTGTGTCCTTCGAAATATGTTCTAGAAAACCATTCTCTGTTAGGATTCCACCTCATTTCTTGTTCCCTTTGATATCTCTTGGCTATGGAACACACATACAATGAATGCCCCATCTTTCCACAAAAATAACACTTGATATAAGGTGCATTACTTCATGTTACTTTTCCACTATGAGTTTCCCCTTGGGAACTCGGAATATTCTGATTTTTCATTATTCCTGAATCATATTTCAATATCAGGATGGGTGGTAGTGGTATGACTTCAATCTTCACAGATCTTTGTTTCTGATCAAGCCCTGAATCATCAATAACATCTGAGCTCAATTGCTGCTTCTTTCCGGCTGAACTACTAGCCTCCTCTTTCATCTTTTCTGTCTTCTGAATGAACTTTATTTCAGATATCATATTGGGGGTCAATAGTTTTTCTTGATCCTTCATTTTTCATCACAAACTAACCACTTCTTCTTCAACTTATTCTACACACTTGAGTTGATCATTAAATTTTCTATTCAAGCCATCGATCTACCTTTTCTATTCTTCAATCTTGAGGATATACTCACCAACTGATTCTGAGTTATTTTGTGTTGATAACTTGAGTTTCCTAATTTATTCCATCAACTCAGACTTCTCTTCTTCCTACTATTGCATATAGAGTTTGGCATCACAAACAACATTGTTAGATTTCTTTTTTTTGGCTCTCCAAACATCTATCTCCTCAAGAGCAGCCTCTAAATTAGCTTGCATAGCTATTCTTTCTTAAACTTCTTCTTCTTCCTCATCACCTTCTGTTTCTTTCTTCTCCTGAGAACTACCGACGACTGCCACCATAACATTTTCTCCATGATCATTTCAATTTTCAATCTTGTCAACCTCTTAATCCTCAGATTCATTTGACCTATCTATTTCTTGTGAAAGAATATTCTTCTTCTTGAAGAAATTTTTCTTGAACTGCTTCTTCCCTTTCACATAGGATAAAGATTTCTTATTGGTAATTTCATCTTTATCTTCATCATTTTATTTTTGAAACATTTTGGGGCACCTTGTGGAATGATGACCAACTTTTCCACATCTAAAGCAAGAAAGTGGATGCTTCCCTTTGAAATTTCCTTGTCCTATTTTAATATTTGTGGAGTGGAATGACATTACCTCATCTGTAACTTATTCTTCCCGAGAATATTAAATGGTGATCTTCTTCAGGGAATTAAATGCCACCTATTTGGATTTCCCATTTTCCACACCCTCGTTATCATCGTTCCTCATTTCATATGCAACCAAGGTATTGTGCAAATTGTCTAGTTTCAGATTTATTGGATCTTTATCTTCTAGCACATAAACATTCGGATTGAACTGATGTGGAGGTTTCCTCAAGACGAACTTTATGATCTTTATGTCTTTAATTATTTCTCCCAGACCTCACATATATTCCACAACAATATTTACCCTATCAAATAATGCATAAAAAGATTCATTTGGGTTCGTTTTCAGATCTTCATACTTATTCCATAGTACTTGAATCTTTTCATCTCTGACCTTTGAATCTCCTTCATATATATTCAAAAGCTTTTCAAACATAGCATGTGATGATTTTCATGACATCAACATTGTATAGATTGAATTGGATAGGGCTACCCCTAAAGCATTTATGCCCTTGGCGTCTGTAGGGTCCTGAAAAAAATCAGAAAAGGAAAATGAGAATCCCCTTAATTCAAGAGAGGATTCTACCACATTTATTTTGAAGAATTGGGAAAAAATGAGAAGAATACTCAAAGGATGGAAAAGATGAACCGGTATGCGGACCGATACAATATTAATGGTACGTGGCCTGTTCCATGAAGTTCCCACCTCCGCGGACCGCTGTCATTCTCGGAACCGAGGCAGGGCTCCTCTGCGGGCACGAAGCAGGACTGGTTCCAGGCCGGTCCACTGACACAAACCACACCAGCCCGCCCATGCCGCATATGCTATCGTTCACGGAATAGAGGCGGAACCCTGTGCAGCTGCAAAGCACCCCTCACACCGACTCGGTTCGCAGGTGAGGTGTATTAAATGCCCTCGTGTGTTGAGGATTGTTGACCAAGTCATTTGTAAACTGGGTTTTTAGTCATGAGCCTCTGCAAAAGGTGTCGCATGACCACAGTAGACCACTTTTCCTCCCCTATATAAAAGGACATCGAAAGGGAGAAAAGGGGAGATCGATCAGATTTGGGTGGAAGGAATTTGGAGGAAGGAGATTAGGATTTCGCAAACAGCGAAGTTCTAATTCGAAAACCAGAACATGAATGGAACTAGAAGCGTATTAATAAGGAACCGAAAGCGCATAACAATTGGGTGAACAGTGAACTTAAAATAACAAAAAAACAGAAAACCAAGAATCATGGCCCCTCTGCGGATGCACTCCTCGAGGACCAGGGATTTTATGCCCCTTTTCTGATCTGACGCACCGAGTAGCACCCTTATACACGGGTGAAGCCCTGACCGAAAAACCCCCGATCAGCATCTCCCTTGGCCACCGCCGCTTTCATGGACTCCCCTATGTACCAACCTGGTACGCGGGCAGAACCCGAATCCATGTACCACCCTAGTATGCAAGATTCCTATCACTCCGCGGTCCACCCGGGTTCGCGGATGGCCTCTCCAGCCGCGTAGCACCCCCCTATGAGAAGGGAGCCACTCCTCAGGCACCTGTGTGGCCCGCCAACTCCTTCGGTGTTCTCATCCCCCGGGTCAGGTGAAATCCTTCCAATCCGGCTTGATCTTTTGCCACCCCCTCGCCGGCCCATTCACCGGCCCCAAGCCAAGGCCTCCACCAAAGCCACCAGACCCATATGATGCAACCTTCAGGCGCATCAGCATGATTCCTTGAGTTCACATAGCCATGGTAAGCTGGGGTGAATGGGTTGCTTCGGCCCTTGAGCGGATTCCAGAAGCATTCTTGGGTTCACATTCCCATGGTGATGCAGGGTCCATGCCTAGAAGCCCCTTTATGCCTCTCCAATCGCCGGATTAGGGGACCCCTCCTCCATTTCCCGTCATCTTCGGTGGTGAGCACTTCTACCCTCTTCTAAGAGTGAACGGGAAACCATACTGGTGTAATCCCCTAGACTTTTTTGTAGGAGGTAGCACCCATGAACCTTCGTACTTCCCAGGTTCCAAGAACCAAGAGGGAAGATTGACATAGGGGTACTCGTTTCCTCTCCCTCTGGGATTTGTCCCCATCGGGCCTCCGTTATGGAGTAAGCCCGGACTTCCTGGGCTACCCTATGAGTAAGCCTCGTTCTGCTTCCCATGGATGCACCATTAGCAACGTGATCATCAGGTCTCTACTGCCTCTTGTTTCTCACACCGATCATGACTCACGTGGGATTAGAGTAAGCACCGACCCTGATCCCACCCTCAAAATGAACTATGCTGGTTTTGATCCCTGTCTCCTAAGCAGGGTACGTAGGATGCCTCCCCAAGGTTCAATCACAATGACAAGCAACTCTCATGTGTAACCCCTAATCCATGTGAACTACAAGGACTTTGATCCATGTCAACTCATGGTACATAGGAAGCCTCAATGAGGTTCTATCCCACCACATGGTCGTTCTGACCTCCTTCACGTCGGTTCATCCTTCGTCCTGCATGACATTAAACTATACTCCCGAACTATGTTGACATTAATCCCTGTCTCATAAGTTGGGTACGTTGGAAGCATCTCTGAGGTTGAATCCCAATAATCGGTCATTATGACCCCCCATTGCGTCATTTTACCCACATCGTGGGTCGCATCACAGCATAAGCCCCATCCTGAACCGAACTACAAGGATTCTGATTCCTCTCGCAAGGATATGTAGGAAGCCCGTATCACTGGTTTGATCCAAACGATCAAGGCATTATCTGTCCCCCTGGATGATAATAAACACTAGAGTTCCCAGTAAAGGGTCTTCAAACCAGTTCCATTTTAGTGAGTACAAAGTCCTCAGAGTCATTAAACCAATGAGGGATGGTAAACCGTGGGCCCAAATGATTCTGAATCCTTGCTTTCTTCTGACCATTTCCAACCAGGAGTAATCTGTGGATAATGTGATTGGGTATAAACAAAAATTACCGAACATATGAATACGTCTTAAATAATTAAGAGAGTCCCAGAACAGGCAATAATTACCCTCATAAGGGTACGATGAGACCGACTTCCCATCCTCTCGACCAATGTGAGTTCTTCACCATCGCTGGCCCAATCACCCAGTGAATGCATGCCATAGGAAAGCATGTCCACGTATTATTGGTTATGAAACTGTTTAGAGTTTCGAAATGAAGACCGAGGTACCCGACCTTAACAATTAAGCGTAGTTCAGTCCGTCGTGAGATCAATCGTTGGTCGTGTTAGTCCCCTCCCCGAATAGAAACAGTTCGAAACAAAAAATGGTGAACCCGACGTGAATATTTAACCAAGAATGAATGATTTAACCTAATCCCACTTTGTACCCCCTTATACTCACAAGGAGGGCCATGAAAGGTCATTAATTATGCATGGGGTCATGAGATGTTGCTTTGACGGGTTTGTTGTTTGTATTTGATAAAATATTTTTCAGATACCACACATGACTCCCTTCGATCCAATGGCATCACAGATGAACTCGCAGGTGTGCACTTGAAGCTACGCAATGACCACACATCCTCACCAATTGAGGACCCCATCACCTACCAAGTATCTTCAATGCTGGGTCTCAGATATGCTGATCCAAGAGTACTAGTTGAACGGTACCCTCCGAAGGTAGAGGTGGCCATGCACGCCCTCCAATCCGCCAAGACCCACCGGTTGCCTGCCCAGCAGCGACCGCGGAAGCAGATCCTGATGGATCCTATTGTCATCTCGAACTGTTACTGGAGTCTATCCCTAGATCAAGACAATGTGTACCTCCCTTATCTTATGGAGGTAGATGAGGTCGACACTGATGACTTCATCCACGCTGAATTGGGGTTCCGCTCTAAGGCCCCCGACGGAAGGCATCGTCCTGGTTACCCCATGACTCAATATCCTCTCTCCAATGAGGATATCACCCCGAGGATCCAGGCCCACTCTCCCCAATCTCTGGAGCCTCGAACCACCCGACGAGGGTGGAAAACATACAACCAGGGACCAGTTATCATGATTATCCCTAAGGAGGAGATTCATTTCCCAGTCATGGAGACGTATCGTGAGAAGCCACATACACTTGTTCGCTCCTCCAAATCAAACCATCCAGATATGGAGGCATCATACGAGTAGGTGCGCATCCCTATTGAGCTCCATCAAGCCCCTCACATATGTAGGATGACACCTTACCAGTAGGCACCTTTCCCTGCCCAGGGTCGTGAAGCCCACTATCCAGACATGGTGGGGACCTAGCACCAGCAGGACCAGCTCCTAATAGATGCTCTTAACATCTACCATCCTGATAAGGTGTTGATCAATAATTTCCTCCAACTAGATGTGGAAACAATTAATAGGAAGTCACATCTACCTGCCAACAAAGGCCATTGACTCTATATGGTGGGGAACCCATATATGCAGGGCCAACTCCCTTCAGATGCAAGTAAAGTCTGCCATCCCAATGTGGCGGAAAAAATAGAGATAAATTGGCATATCCTGGAAAAGGGGATGACTCGTTCACCTTCCCCGAAACAAGAGTTTTTTCAGTACCCACTGACCACCGGATGACCAGAGTAGGATATTCCTACTCTGATACTGAAATGGTCCTTCATACCCGTTCCAGTCAAAGATGTCTCTCTGCATATCCTGGAAATGATGGAGGAGTAGGTATCGATCCCATATCATATCTTGCAGACTTTCCAGAATGTAATTGCATCAGAAGAAACAACAAGGACTCAGGCCCATGAGCCTATCTCCCCAATTGAGGCGACTAATCTAAGAGACGAGATAGCCACCTCAGAGCAGATCTGCATCCCTGCTTCTACCAAGGAGGTTTATCAGCCATATTCCGCAATGCAAGGGAAACCAGATCGAGAAGCTTCACTCGTTCCATTTGGGGGACACCTTTCTATCATGATGGATGCTCCAGTGCAGGCATATATCCCTGCTAAAAGTATTGATGTTCTTCGGTATATCCCTAAATCATCACGGGACACAATTAGGATGGGACTCAAAGGTGAAGACCATTATCAACAACAGACGGTCCCCGCTGCCCGCAAGAAAGTGCCCTGAACGCACCGAAGGCAGCCGGAAAATAAAGAGGGGGTTTATGACTATGCTCTGTTGAAATATGGGGTTCCTCATGCCGCTAAACACATATATAAGGTTCGAACCCTTTCTACCCATTACCATATTATGGGAGTGGAAGTAGCATTTGTGAAGGTCCTCCAAACAATGTTGCTACCAACAGCTTAGAAGGTCATCCCCATAGCAACCCTGCTGGCCTCCCCCATGGTCATATAACGATCGATCAGGAGAGCTTCTATTTTTATGTGACTCACGAAAGCTATCCATGTGAACAGAATATTGAGCAGAAAAAAGGACCTCCACTTGTTGCGGTCCACCTTAAAGGTCCTCCCCGAGGTATGCACTGCAAACCCTCTCCATGAAATTGGACAAAAGATTATGATAGTATTCCTCTCTAACATTTTCTCAAATGTGGAGGCCCTCCCTGCAGTGACGTCTCATCACAACCAGAACGCCCTACCCATGTCATATCCTGCCCTGAAGGTCCTCCCCAGGGGTTACGTTGCAATGACACTCCGTGTAGCCAGGAATCAGATCATGGTGGTAGTCCTTGCCACTCTGATAATAGAGGACCTCCCCATAGATATGTCATGCAACAAGAAGGCCCTCCCCTCATTTAAGTACATTCTGAAGGCCCTCCCTAGGATGTACCCCAAATACATTCTCCCTGTGGCAGTTGTGATGGTAGTCCTCGCCACTACGGCAACTGTGATGGTAGTCCTCGCCACCAAGATTGCTATTGCGAAGGTCCTCCCCGCGATGGCCCCAAGCAATAAGAAGGTCCTCCACTTTTCGTAGTGTATCTTGAATGTCCGCCCTAGGATACACATCGAACGACAAACCATGATGGTCATCCTCACCATGATGACAGTTGTGGCGAAGGCCCTCCCTGTAACAATGCTACGCAGCTAGAAGGTCCTCCCTTCACTACGAAACGCCTTGGAGGTCCTCCCTGGGGTATGCACTGCAAGAGTCCTCTATGACTTGAGTATTCATGAAGAAATGGTACCCATCTCCCTTAAAACATGGATAGCGGAGGCCCTCCCAACCTAGAATATGATCGACGAGAAGGCCCTCCCCTCGTTGCGGAACATTCTGAAGGCCCTCCCTGGGGTGTAACCCACCTGTTCTCCCCCTACAGTAGTTGTAATGGTCGTCCTCATCATCATGGCTGCCAATGCGATGATCCTCTCCACAGGGACATATCATATCGACAGGAAGGCCCTCCCCCTGCCGAATCAAGCACAGAGAAGCCCTCATATGTCGAGGTGCTCCGAAGGAATGGATCGAGCATGTTAGATTCCCAGCTAGACACCAACTACACCCTTCTTCAATCAGGAGATGGTCTAGGGCCGCATTCATCTTCTGAACCACATTGAATTCTCCCACATGTCAAAAACCATACCTACCAGCCCCACTACCTCCGACCACACTCTCACTGAGCGTCTTAGTTGGGCTGACCAGGTAGAGGAATCCATAGAAAAGGAGTATGATGACATGTTTCACCTGAGGAAATGACTAACAAGATATGATATACCAGTCGTGTTCTGGCCCACGACCACCTCTCAGTTCGACATACCCAGAAAGTTGTCAGAAGGATGTGCGCACGACATCCGCTCCAATATATGGACAACCCATCTCCATCTGAAATCAAAGGATCCTTTCCTATGATGGGTATGTAGACCATGCAAAGACAATAGGAGACCTATTGCGTCACATCGACCTGGAATCTCTTCCTTCATCGCGAGAATAGCGACCCGAGAGGAGTAAAGGAAACATAGAGTTAGCCTACCTCTGTGCACTGCACCAGCTGCGCCGCCTCATTGGTGACGCTCCGACGAGAGTCCATATTAGAGGATGTGGACATCATGGAGCTTTGCATTTAACTCCTCTCCCCACCCAGAAGATCCCATTTGACATAGTGTCTTGCAAAGCCATCACAACAAGGAAGAAATCAAGTGGGGTACCTATTCAGGAGAGACGACATGCCCAACAGAGTCAGGCCTTGAGTAAGTCCCAGAAATGTCAGGCCCGACGGGAACAAGCCATTCAAGAACTCCTGAATCAGGACACCAAAAAAATACAACATACCTCTCGCCTAAGAGATGGCAATAAATAGTCATTGCATTCCTCATCAGAGGGGATTGGTTCACAGCTGAACTCGGCATCAGATCCAGGTCACCCCCGAATGGGGGAATAAAAGATCAGGCATGTAGCGATAGCAGCAGCCGCTGTCGCAATCTAGGGTCAACCCCAACATGCAGGGCTGGGGGTATTTTTAATGAAAAATTCCCCAGTAAGTCCAATGAAGATGGGAATAGACTCAACGTCCAATGAATGTAGACAACCCCAGCCCTTAGGGCTGGGGGAATTTTTACCACCGCAACAACAACCTCCCCCATGAGACTCAATATTGTCTCAACAAGAGAGGACAGTCAGAAGAGGAGGTTCTAGCCCTATCCCGTCTATTGAATAATCATCCCCTTCAAGGAGAAGGCATACTGTAAGGTCGCAGCAAAGAACTCTCTGCTTCAACCTTCTTCAAAGTGTCCAAAAGAAATCCTGGGACAGGAAGGGGGGACCAGTAAAGGCCACGAGAGATCCTCTTACTATTTGGAAGATGACATATCCTCCACCCCGCGATATGCATCCATCAACGCCATAGAGGATAACCCTACGGGTGACACTAGAGATGATGCAAATACAAATGGATCTGGAGACGATGGTTCCAGTCAAGTTGTGACTCACAACAAACCACTGGGTGTTCACACCCGGAACCAAAGGGCCACCCTCAATATGGATGCCTTTCTAGCTAATCCTCTTCCTCTTACCATGTGAGTTTACAACAAGGATAAGAACAAAGGAACTGTTGCCCTTAACCCGCCTCCTTCTCTCGATAATAAAGAGGCACATACGCTCGAAGAGAGATTTTCATGACAGGAAGAGGAAATGAATGAATGGAGGTGTCTTAACACCAAACTACTCCAGAGGAACCCTCTTTTGGAAAGCATTTCCCAAGAAGAGCCACACCTTGCACTCCCAGCAAGTGCACCTCACGGACCAAGGTTTGCCCTGGCAGACGAAGCGCGGTCAGTGCCCCCGCCCAATGAGGCACCCAGCCCGTCCAACAACCTGAACATGGATTCGGGTGAATACCAAGACTTCTCTAAACATAAGAAGCCACAGGAGCGAGTACGTCTTAACCCTCTAAAGGTGCCACAAACGGCATATGCACTCTTAGTTCCGGACAATCCGGATCCTTAGGCAATGCCTCAGGATACACCTGCCAAAGAACGGGCAGGACAAGAAGTAAACTAGGGTCTCACTAACACCATCGAGGTACTAATAGCTAGATTGGAAGAGATGAAAGGTCGACGCACTCCGATACAGCCAGAATGGAAGCCAAACCCAGATTAGGTGAGCAACACGCCACCTCCACCCAATTTTGGGATCCCTATATTCCCTATTTTCAATGGATCTGGCGATCTGGAACTTCATTTGATGCACTATGCATCTTATTGCATCCTTATGATGGGGACTCTGGAACAAAAAGAAGCAGTGGAACTCAGATGCTTTGTACGGATCATGAAAAGATCTACCTTCTTCTGGTATATGAGTCTCCCAGCCCAATCAATAAAGAGCTAGGAAGACCTTTGGTAGTAGTTCCTATTCCACTTCATCTCGACGTTGCCTAAAACAATGTTCAGCGACCTCATGAACAGAAATCAGAGGGAGAAGGAGAGGGTCTATGATTTCATCACCAGATGGAAAGGTCCAACCTACTCTCTAAATAGGCCAATGCCTCAAAATGAGATTCTTTCCATGTGAATCGATAATCTTCGAGATGAGTTGTGAACACCGCTGATACCAGTGGAGTGCACCACTAGCTTCCGCCATCTCTCTCCATTGCCCAGAGAATTGAGGAATCCCTGCAGCAGACCAATTTTATGTTCTGAATAGCCTTGCAGGCTCCCACAAAGAGATCCGTTAGAGCTTAAGCATCCTCTATCATGCTCAATCCATCCCCTGTGCCTGCTCCATCGCTCAGGCCTCCGCCAAATCGTCAAGGGCCCCCTGCATATCAGCAGTAGCCTCCGCCTAAGTGGGATGATTAGAGAAGAACGAAGCCGAACTAGTTTGAGGAACAAATACACAATGTATACTCATTCTGAGGGGACCAATTCTGCGTCTACTTCATCATCACCATGAATTGCAACTTCCTTCGCCTCCTGGAGCCAAGGAAAGCCAAAGAAGTCGGCCGTGATGATAGGACAAATTATTTTCCCTACCATCTAAGGTTGGGGAAAAATATCCGGGAATGCTTCATCTTCAAATACCTCCTATAAAGGATGGTATAATCCGGGAAGGTCAATCTTGGACCACCCCCAGCACACGTGACATATATTTCTACCACTGACTCTGACAAAGGGGAGGGGTGGCAGGAAGTCACTAACAAGAAGGGGCATAAATTTGATGATTGGATGACACCGAATAATATCAATCGAGCCTAGGGCATACTCTGAGCTCAACTAAAACAGCCAGTGTTGCCACCAACATCCCCTGATTCCGCACAAACAAAAATATCAGCCTCACAACCCTCTATGATCCGGTCTTCCGGGCATAATTGAAAAGGGAGGAATCAAGCTCAAGAGGAGAAGTCCGCAACAAGTCCGAAGTTAGCCCCAAAACTGGTTGATTTTATGCCCTCAAACGTGGTGCCACAAGCACAGACCCACCAAATGACACCATCTGGGACAACTAACCAGGTTGAACTGTCATAGGATAAGGAGCTAATCTTTGGTTCCATAAACGCAATCATTTTAATGCAATCAATCCCTGACGAGGGGTATGGTTACGAACCCGAGTTCCCAACACAAGGGGTCGGGATGAGGAATCACTGATCCAGGGGATACCATGGGAGGCGTAGTCACGGATAAGACCAACCCTATGGTTTTAACACGACCCAAACCATTTATATCATGGAAACCCATGAAAGAGCCCTTCAACAGACTCAACAGGAGAACAAATACCCCTCCGCCTCCAAAAGAGACCACTCTGACCCCGTCATTCTGCGGTACCCATCAGAAGAGAAACAAGTGTCTAGCTATCTAGTGCACACAAACAGACTAGCTAGGATGAGTCCCCAGAACATGGGAACACTGTCGAACTCCAACCCTACGGTCGGTCCCTCCTCGTCGCATGCTCCATCTCCCAAAGTGCCTGCTAAAACTCTCCCACTAGCAGAGAAGCGTCGACCACTGGAGAAAAAATACGACATCCTTAAGAATCTGGCATTAGTACCAGACAAGCTTTCAATCATGGATGCCCTATGTTTGTCAGAATACCTCATGGAAGCTCTTATATAAGCCTTTCTCAGCCCCCAGGAGTTTCATGTCGAGGTAGATTCCACCAAAATTTACCGGACGGACACTGGACCGACTGAATGCAATGCAGTGATTTCCTTCACCGATCAGGATGAAGATTCCATCATGCAAGGACACATCAATCCACTATATGTGTCTGGCACACTAAATGATTTTGAGATCCACAAAGACTTTATCGACAACTTCTCTAGAGTTAACCTCCTTCCCCTACGAACACTCTGTAAGTTGGGCTATAGTGAGGATGACCTAATCCCCTCAGCCAAAACTCCATTGGGTTATGATAATAGTGAACATAAACCAATGGGACAAGTCAAGCTAACGACCCATTTTGGAAACCTTATGGCCTACTCAGAATTCCAGGTGGTCCGGCATAACACAACATTCAATACCATGCTTGGAAGGTCATGGATCTATAAGCACATGGTCGTTCCTTCATCCTACCACCAGTGTATCAAGTATAGAATCAATGGTAAAAGTGGTACATTTCATGATTACAAGGCCCCTTTTGAGCTCTTCGAGTCACACTACATTGACACCAGGTTTTATAAGAAAATGAAAATGAAGCCTTCAATCGTTGGTGTCATCTGGATCCCTGCTCCAAATGGTTTGGAGATGGTTCCTGATGACCCCCTCAGGCAGCTTGGCCGAGACTATGTACTGCCCATCAACCGTGTTGAGAGAAGGGGTTCAAGCCCAGATACACACTCACCTATCCTCATGACTTCAGCTATAACGGTCGAGCATGAAAATGCAAAAATGACCACCGACACTCAATTTGGGGGCGTATACTTGAGAGAGGATGCCCACAATGCCTCGCCTTCAGAGTTCCAATAGCCCATGCCGAGAATTATCCCCCCATAGGATCAAGAGGATGAGGATTTGGGGGAAGAGGAGGAGGAAGATCTCAGGTATGCACCTCTCGCATTTGACGAAGGTATCTCCACCACTGTGGACGAGCTCAAGGAAATAAACCTGGGTACCGAGGATGACCTGAGTCCCACTCTCATTAGTGAAGACATGTTCCCCATGGAGCACGAGGTATATACCTCTTTCATAAGGCAACATTGAGATGTGTTTGAATGGAATTACACGAAAATTCTGGGACTCAATATAGAACTGGCGATGCACCACTTAGGTCAGCCAGACGACCACCGGGGCTATAAACAAGCTGCCATAGGAAAACAACCCTCAGATGCTGCCAAAATAGAGGCTGAAGTCGACATGCATATTATAGAAGGCTTCATTCGAGAGTTCCAGTACCCCATATGGTTAGAAAAAATTATCCCCATTAAGAAAAAGAACATAAAAATCCACATCTGTATCGATTTCAGAGATCTCAATCAGCATTGCCCGAATGATGATTTCCTGGTCCCGATCACCGAGTTTTTAATTGATGCAACAGCTGGGTACGGGGCTCTATCCTTCATGGACGGTTATTATGGGTATAATCGAATCAGGATGGCTCAAGAAGAAGAATAATCCACTGCCTTTAGGGACTCACAAGATGTATTCTGCTACAGGGTCATGACCTTTGATCTCAAGAACACCGGCACCACATATCAACGCGCCATGCATCGTATATTTAAACCATTTCGGGGGATATTTGTCCAATTCTATGTGGATGACTTGGTGGTAAAACCATGAAAATACTCAGATGAACTGTCAGACCATGAAACCATCTTCAACAAACTCTGAAAACATAGCATGAGGATGAATCCATTGAAATGCGCCTTCGGGGTTACCTCAGGGAAATTCCTTGGATTCATCGTGTGCCATTGTGGCATCGAAGTCGACCCTGAAAAGACATATGCTATCATTGGTTTACCACCTCCCCGCAATCTCACTGAGTTCAGATGATTCCAAGTACACTTGACCTACATTTGGTGGTTCATGGAAAACCTAGCGGGAAAATGTCTGCCCTTTACTAGGTTAATGAAAAAGTGGTTTAAATACCAATGGATAGATGATTTCCAAGAGGATTTCGACAGCCTAAAGGATAAACTCTTGATACCTACAATGATCATGCCCTTGGTTGAAGGAATTCATATCATTCTATACATAAAGGCCCTAGAGTGGCCACTGCAAGCCTTCCTCGTGATGAAAAATGATGCCGGCAGTGAAAACGGTCTCTATTACCTCATTCAAACCTTGATCGATGCTGAAACTCGATACTCAAATATCGAGAAGAGTTGTTTGGCATTGGTCTACACAGTTCAGAAATTGCGACATTATCTGTAACATCAGTAAGTCCATTTGGTCTTGTGTAGTAACCCGCTCAAGTACATCCTTAGCCGCTCGATGCTGACCGAGCGCCTATCCTGTTTGAAAGTCATCCTGCAACAGTTTGACAACCGGTTTGTGCCTTAGAAAGGCATCAAAGGCCAAGCATTAGTAGATTTTTTTGGAAGATCACCCCTCAATAGGGACCACCACACCGAACGTCGAGCTACCTAATGAAGACATATTCTCAGTTCAAGAGGAGCTCCAAACATGGGAAATGTACTTTGATGGCGCATCCTGAATCCCGAAAGGGAAAAGGATGGAGGATCCCATGTTTAACAAGGTGGGTTTGGGGAAAATAATAATGTCACCAGAAAAGGAAGTCTTTCCATATTCCTTCCTCCTATCAGAAGGATGTATGAACAATGAGGCAGAATATCAAGCCCCCATTGCTGGCCTGGAGCTTGCACTCCAGGCCCAAGTACAACACCTTAAGGTAAAATGCGACTCAGAACTGGTCATCAAGAAAGTATATGGTGACTATGCTATTAAAAAGGATGACATGATTCCCATGTTTGACCATGTCCAAGGGTTAATGGAGGAATTCTCTATAGAACCAACATTGAACTATATACCCCAGTATCAGAATTCCCAGGCCGATGCATTATCCATCGCGGCCACAACCCTACCTTCAAAGTGTAGAAATTCCACCAGACAGGGCTGAACGAGAGAAAATAAGGAGAAGGGAAATTAACTTTGTCCTATACGGCGACATAGGACAACGATAGGTCCTCTACAAATGAGGCCTCAACAGAGTCCTCCTCAGATGCATTGATGGAGATGTCCATCATGACTGAAGTGAATGTCGGAGTATGTAGAGAACACCAACCAGGGTCTATGATTTCCCATCAGGTTTGAAGGGTTGGGTACTATTGGCCCATTGTGGGATGAGATTTTGAGTACTTTACCACGAAATGCTACTCATGCCAAAATCATGGTAACTTCATTCACCAGACCTTAGAGTTACTTAATCCGTCCAGGTACTCCTAGAAATTTTCCATCTCACGAATGGACGTTGTGGGACCATATCCTCCCACCACGCCCAAACAATTGAAGTATATCCTCACAGAAACCGACTTATTTTCCAAATGGGCAGAAGATGTACCCATCAAAGAACTTGGGGCAAGAAACATTGTCTGATTAGTGAAGAACAATATCATCACTAGATTTGGAATCCCTCATACCATACTGACGGATAACGGCACAAATTTATGCTCTATTGAATTGGAGAAATTATACCAAGAATATGGTATCAATGCTAACCACTCATCCTGCTACCTGTAGTGGAAAACAGACAGATAGAGGCTTTTAACAAGACCCTATCCAAAATTCTCCAAAAAATGGTGGAAAAAGACAAGAAATCCTGGCTGGATAAACATCTTCATGCATTGTGGGATTATCGAACCACAATATGCACTTCTACTCGGGCTACTACGTACTCATTAGTATACAGAATGGAAGCGGTCCTACCTAATGAGCTCCAATTTCCCTCACTCCGTGTTGCTATTTGTGATCAATTATCCAACGATGAGAAATCTGAAAAATGGAAAGGTGAATTGGAACAACTAGATGAAAACCAGTAGAACACTTTGAACCATATGAATGTATGTCAGAACCAGATCTCACGAGCCATCAATTAAAAGGTTCGGCTTCGGTATTTCTTGGAAGGAGAATTGGTGTTGGTCCTCCGGACCCAATTGATACCCGAAAAGAAGCCTCCAATGCTAGATCCCAAGTGGGAGGGACCATATGTTATTCACAATTTCTACTCCAACAGATCATATTCCCGGATCTCCATGGACGGTCAATTCACTACCGCTCCAACAAATGTGAGATTTATGAAGAAGTATTTCACATAACTAGAAGCAGTTTTCATCTGAGCTGTAGGACGTCAAACTGCCAAGCGCCTTTTGTCTGAGCTGCAGGATGTTAAACTGCCAAGGCTCAATGGTCCAAAATCAATGAACCTAAACTTAGATTACCTCATCATCACCGCACGACGTTAAATTGCATGGTCTTTAGAGAACTACGTACGGCTTGATTCATGCCTTTGCAGGATATGTAGCGACGCCAGGGTCCACCATCCTGGCCCATCCACACCCCTGAATAAAAAAAATTAAAATTCTCTCTTCCCCCATGTACGGACCACCCCTACACAGGGTGTATTCTTCATCCTCACTGCATGACGTTAAACTGCATGGATTTCGTAGAACTACATATGGTTTGATTCCTACCTTTGCAGGATACGTAGTGACGCCAGGGTCCACCATCCTGACCCTGCCACACCCAAAAAAATTAAAATTCTCTCTTCCCCTATGTATAGACCAACTCTGCAACGGGTGTATTTCTATTCCTCACTGCATGACGTTAAACTACATGGATTTCATAGAACTAGGAATGGCTTGATTCCTACCTTCGTATGATACATAGTGATGCCAGGGTCTCCCATATTGGCCCAGCCACCCGAATGAAAAATATGCCCCCTTCCCCCGTGTATGGACCAGACCTGCACGAGGTGTATCATCCTCTAAAGAACTACATTCGGCTTGATTCTTTCCCTCACATGTTACGTAGAGATGCCAGGATTCTGTATCTTATCCCAGCCATCCCCAAATAATGTCAAAAAAATTCCCTTTTCCCCCATGTACGGAAGAACCGTACACAAGGTTTGTTCCTCATCCTTATAACATGACATTAAACTACACAGATAAGAAGGATTTAAAAATGCCCTTTTCCCCTATGTATGGACCGGACCTGCACTGGCTGTATTCTTCTTCCTTACTGCATGACGTTAAATTGCACAGATAAAAAAATAAATATACCCCTTCCCCTCGTGTAAGGATCCGACCTCCATGGCGTGTACTCCAAAAAGAACTACGCGTGGCTTGATTCCTGCCCTCACATGATACGTAGAGACACCGAGATCTTATTTCCTTTCCCATCCACCGAAAAAAGAAAATACAGATATATATACTCCTCTTCCTTACCGCATGATGTTAAACTGCATGGAATCCCTTTTTCTTGTCAGTTCCCCTTCGTCCTCACCACACAACGTTAAACTACATGGACTTCGGCCTCAATGCACGATTTTAAACTGCAAAGACATCTTCACGACCCAACCAAGATATACGGAGAAACGAGATGGGAGTAATCCTTGTGCATTTGGACGCATCCTCTCTATACATCAAACTCCACAACCCAGATAGTGGCAGATCTTCATAACCATTCGTGGCTAGAAGAAGTGGAAAGTTATCAACCAACAGAAAACATTGCATGACTATACATAACATTCCCTCAGTGGCTCTGCATATTGATAGCCCCTGGCCCATATACCAAAGGAAAAATTTCATCAGGTGATACTCTTCCTATCTCCGTACGCTTACCGGGCTCAAAGCCCCCATATTATATCTCTTGATCCAAAAATTTATGGAGCAGTGGTTTACAAATTTATTCCTCTCTCAGATCCAAATGTTGCCAAGGTATCCCTACCTTTTTAGCCAATATATCGGCCCATTGTTCACATGATGATCTTCATATAAAACAACAAGTCAGGGCTAGGCTACTTTGACTCGACGATTAATTGTGGTGAAGTTGTTTATTGTATGCTTTGAAACCATATCCCCAAATTCCTATCTATGTACTATGAGCAATCTAAGATCTTCATAATCATCCATGGCCATCAGAAGTGTAAATTTATCGACCCGTGGACACCTTTTCATGACTATGCATACCATGACCTCAGTGGCTCTGCATATTGATAGCCCCAATACCGTCTACCAAAGGAAATATTTCTTCAGGTGATACTCTTCCTAGCCTTGTACAGATACCGGACTCTGAGTCCCCATACCATACCTCTTGATTCGGTAAACCCTAGAGTTAGTGTTTACACCCTCATTACCTCAAACTTGTTCAAAGTACACCGAATCCTCCTAACTCAGTGGCCTTCCGAGTAATTGTAACAATAGTCACCTAATGGTTCGAAATCTATGACTGTTAAACTAAGAGTACCTCATCCTTACCGCATGATGGTAAACTTCATGGTGTAAAGGTACACCATATGCACAAAATAAATCAGCGTGGTGAACTCATTGAGTATTAACAGCAACCAGGGATGAACATCCTCGACATGTCGAGATATTTTCTTTCCAAATGACAGACTTCGTGGCCTGGTCAATCGCGGATCATCATAATCATTCATGGACATCAGAAGTGGAAAGTCATCGACCGGTGGAAACCTTTGCATGACTATACATACCATACCCTCATCGGCTCTGTATATTGATATCCCCTGCCCCGTCTACCAATGGGAAGATTTCCTCTGGCGATACTCTTCCTAGCCCCGTACGCCTACCGGCCTAAGAGGCCCCATATCATCTCTCTTTATACAAGAATCCCCAGAACCATGATTTACATCATCGACCCCACTCCACGTCTTGGACATGCCATGTTATTCAATCCTAGTTACATTCCCATCAAGTTTGGCCTTTGTGACTACGTCCTTACAACACGACTCCAAAACTACATGGAGCATGTCTTTGCCACTTAACGTGAAACTGCAAAGACCAAGAATTAAACATCTAGGGAAATTCCACCAACTACTTGAATTTTAACAGATTAAAAAATGCCCCACGTCTTTACCGCATGATGTTAAACTGCACAGAATTCAAAATGTCCCATTTCCTTGCCGCATGACGTTAAACTACACGGCCGAACCTATCATGGGTTCAGTCGAGAATGGAAACTTTCCTCTATCCCTCAGTGCACAGGCTAGACCTACACAAACCACCATCTCACACCAGCGTGAGAAGGGATGTCTTCACCCATTCCCGGAAGTTTATCCTAGATGTTTCTCCCGTATCTAGGAATCCTCTTTTCATAAACCACACTCTGTACTTAGATAAGACGAACCCTCGTATGCCAACCCCAGTGGTCACGAATCCGAACTTCCCTGAAGATTCCTTGCTATCAGGAGAATACAATCATTGACATAAGGACACATTTGAATGACTATGCATACCATACCCTCATCGGCTCTGCATAATGATTTCCCTCGACCTGTCTAACAAAGGGAATATTTCTTGAGGCATTGCTTTTCTCCGTATGCCTCTTGGCCACTGAGCCCACATGTCCATACTGGGATTTGGAAACCCTCTGAGCAACAGTTTACCAACCTCTTTCACAACCCTTCATGAATATGGTTGAATGTCTCTGATGATATTACCAAAACCAGGAGAAGCTATCCCACTTTAAAGAACGTCTCAGCTGCATGAATTTAAACTGTGCCAAGCTCCAATCATATTTTATGCTAACTAAATGCATAGGACAGGGACCATGGGTCGACACTCATGATTAATACAAGTGTACTCAAACCCTTTTAGACATCACACACCCATTCCAAGACACCACTTGTGGTTTTTCGTAACACTCCGAGCTACCCATGGTGGTTCTGATAAGGTGGACTTCCTTGAAGTACTCAGGCCATCAGAAACATACAGTTATTGACTTAAGGACACCTTTGCACGACTATGAATACCATGCCCTTAGCGGCTCCACATATTGATTTCCCTTAGCCAATATAAAAAAGGCCATTTTTCCTTAGGTGATGCTCTTCCTACCTCTGCACACTGATACGGCTCCCATGCCTTGAGATATGCCCTGCAAGCCATTCAGATCTAAACATATTCTTCCCACATGCATCTAAAAGGTATTGAGCCATATTTTAATCAACCAAACCTCATCATGGCGCTCACCCCACCATATCTGGTCAATGATTTTCGACCTAAAACATCCGTAATGGTAGTCTTGATGGTGAGACTTTAAACCGATCTCAAAAAGAGGCTCAAAGCCCATTAGGCCGAAAACCCGAAAAGGGAATCCTAAGCAAAAGCGGAGCCATACCTGCTGCATCCACACCAAATAGGCCCAAGAAAAAATATGGTATTAATAGAAAAGAAATTTTTTGTGTGTGTTTTAACTACAAAACCCTAGTAATAGCCAAACTATGCTCGCTGAATCCCATGGTACATGAAAAAATTAGTTCCTGTTTCTATTTTATCATTTTTCTGAATTATGACCAATTCAGATTCAGTAAATTGTTACTTAAGAAAAAATTGTTACAGTAACAATCAAATTTTATAGAAAGTAATGATCGACATAGATTTTATTCTATTTGAAAAAAAGGAGGATGTCCAAAAGCTGAAGCCTCTCCCTCACAACAACAAAAGAGGTAAAACAGATTGTAAAAGAATGGCTCTGACAGTCATAAAGGAGCCAGGCTCGCTCTCTCCATTGGATTGGCAACTGTTGGGCGAAGGTTATTGGATGTCTGCTCCATCATGGCCTTCTCCCTGACCTCAGCTTCGGCCACTGAACGAGTATGCCTCACTATTATTTGGAGTTCGTTGATTTCATTACCGGTGGCTTCAAGGTTACCGGTCAAAGATGAAAACTAATTCCTCAGCATCGCTTCTCAAGCCCCGCATTCACACAGTTCGGTAGATAGGGTGGTTTCCTGATCTTGAGAGCCCTCCTCTTGTGCTATCAGCTAATGGAGTTTCATCATGGCCTCCTCAAGGGCTCTGGTCCCTCAATGAGAGGTAGCGAGGTGAGAAAGTTTATGTTCACTACCATGAACTTCCCCATGGGAAATGAAAACATAGAAAGCGAGAAAATGAAACTGCCGAAAGTCAAAGCCACCTGACCCCAAACCGAGGAAAAGATGGCAGAGGGCTTCAGTTTTACTATCCATCATAGAAAAAGGATTTTTGGAAACAATATCACAAATCCGGGGCATGGCCCACCTTCACACTACTCGGTGGTCCGCCATGACATGAGGATCTTTGGTATCCTCGCTAGATAGCATGTGAATGAAGTCTGGAATTGCAACCAGTGCAGACATGCGCATGATAGAAGATGGTTCTGAAGATGGATGGTCTGAAGATTCTAATCTTGGTTTAGTCTTGGGAATCAAATTGCTATGTCCGGTATCGGCTGGAAAATCCTCAAGAGTTGTCTCGTTAAGACCCGAAGCCGTAGGGACATCCTCATCCGCATCCAAGAAGTTTGGGTCTATTTGAACTTATGAAACAGAGGGTTTGGAAAAGGAAAGTCCCCTAAGTTGATTTGACCTACGAACCATTAGTCAGTCCTCCATTAGAGCTGATGAGGAAGGTGCGATAGGCACAGTAGCCGCAATAACTCATGATTTGGGAACTTGTCGGACAACGTTACCAAGGATCCCATTGGGATAATTCTTTATCAACATTCTCGCATGCTCAAAGGATAGGATGGAAACCACACATATGCAAGGAAAGGGAATACTTATGTTAGATCTGTCCCCAATCAACATCAACCACCATTGACGGAGAGTGGATGGGTGAAGTACTTGGGCCTGAGGATGGGGAAGGGAAATGTGGACTTTCATACATCCAAACTGGCGAGAAAAATGATATAGGGTGTATAACTCTCATAGACAAACCATGTCAATCCGGATGGATAAAAACCCGTCCCGTAGTGAAATCATGTAAGAACGTCCCTCCAGCCCCCACATGTGATTATCAATCACGATTCCAAAAGGGGTGGATAAGGGAGTGAAAGAGAACTGGAAGAAGTCACTCAAAAGGTTGACGACGTCATCATATTTGATGGACTTCAAGCGAACTCCAGCTATATCAAGCATGATAGGTCAAAAGTTAGGAAGCGTGATAGCTGTGTTATGACGATACTCATAAAAATGGAAAATGGTTCGATATCCAGCCATACATGAATTGAAATGGCCCACTCAGATGGTAGGGTGACCCGCCCTATTGCATAGGGATCAGTAATTAGTAGAAACGAGCCAAAGTGGGCACAACCAGAATCATCAGGCAGCCTCCCGCCAGCTCAGCTACCCTCATCAGGGTGTGAGCTATGACACCTAGGTAGATATCCTAAGATGGGAATAGCCTACCACTCAAAAACATGGCGAAAGGCCTGCCAACCTGAGCATAAGTGGCACATCGGGGAACACATCATAACCCCATGAAAGATAGTCGCCCGCCTCAAGAACTACCTAGTAGGTACCTGGGATAGTTCGTGATTGTTGAGAAGAATGGGTCATGGGGTGCTTGATCATCGGTATCGGTCCTTCCATCTTCCGAAATAACCCTGTCAAGGTGCTATAGGGAATAAGAGAGCAGACACACAAAGGCAAACCCAGTGACTGCTCTGTCATAACCAGAAGATCCCTCGCAAACGAAGGCACCTGTTAGACATCGTCCCATGCGTCAGGAGTGGGAAAAACTTTTCATACATCTCACCAATGATTGGAATCCCTCCCAGTCAGTATATGTCCCATAAAATAATACCAACATCACCATGGGAAAGGTGGAAAGTATTATTACTCGAACACCAATGACTAAGCAGGTCATGCAGGATCGAAGATGGCGGGTAAACAGCAAACTGGGAAGCCCACACTGCGAAGTATAGATTGACTAATCCCAATGACTCAGGAAATTCCCGGCAATGATGATGGACCCAGAAGTCCCAGACCTAGTCATTTGAGAAAAGCACACCAGACCGAAGATCCCACCTAGGAATCCACCCCGTCTCAGGATCCACTCGAGCAAGGTTGACTATGGAAGGGTAACTCTTGAGGATGGCCTCTTGAATGAAGTCTTGAGTATACTGATCACTTTGGGTCAAAACAGAGCCTATAAGGATGAAAGTGTCTTTTGGAACCAAATTAGAGAGTATCTCCCCTGATTGGGTGAGGATCCCCTGAACGCGCATTGGCGACACTTCCAAACAACGAGATAGATGACCTGAAAAGGTAGGGGGATAGGGATGTCGTCTTGAAGACTGAAGCCATAAAGAGAAAGCTGATTTGAAAGTGGATAACCCCGAAGCTTAGGAGAGAGAAATTATTTCAAGACAACATCGTTAGGAATGATGTATCGACTAGGGTCCTTTTTGATGGTCTCAGCTCTACGAATCATAGCTAGACGTTTCCTTGGACCGATAGAGAGAGGCTCCGCCACATGCCTGGGTGGAGGGTGAAGAGGAACCATATTTTCTCCCTACATTATAAAAACCAGGCATATGGTTAGTCCAAAATTAAATAATATGGATAAAAATACCAAGTATTCCACAAAGGAGTCAAGGGGCCTTCATGACGAGTTCCACGAGCGGCCCTCAAAAGGTGGTTCACGAGGGATGCATCCCGCGAACCAACCCTATGCGAAAGAAGTCCGAGGTACTCTGGACTACGGAACATTGGCCAGAATACTTCAAACCATGCGGCTCTGCGGAATCTCAATACTGGATTTATATATTTATGTTCGGAAACTTAAGAGAGCTTCAATGTTTGGAAGATTTCAGTCTGTGGACCATCCAAACCGCATAGCGAGTTCCCACACGGCCCGTTGTAACATACTTTTTAATCGATTAAAAGTGTGAAGTTCACGACTATGAGGTTGGTCCGTTAGTGAAGAAAGGTGTGAATGAGAAATGGTTTACAGAAGTGGAGGCTGGTTCGCAAACGAGGTGCTTCGCGAAAGAGAAATCACACGGAGACGGAAGGAAAAATCTTCGTGAGGAATCATACAAAAGGCAAAGGGTAGGGGCCTCCGTATTTATAGGTGTGGTCCCCTACCGTGTCCACCACTCTATTACAAACTGTCCACATTTCAAGACCACTCTACATCAGAATAGTCTCCTCTTCTTTCTGATCGGACCCCATTCCGATGGGGGGTATTTGTAGGGTCCTGAATAAAAAACCTACAAAGGAAAATGAGAATCCCATTAATTCAAAATAGGATTCTACCAAACCTACCTTCAAGGAATTGGGGAAAAAATGAGAAGAATACTCAAAGGATGGAAAAGATGAACCGGTCCACAGAACGGTCCAATATTAACTGTATGTGGCAGGTTCCACAAAGCGCCCCCCTCCATGGACCGCTGTCTTTCATGGAACAGAGGTGGGGCTCCTCCGCGGGCGCGAAGCAGGACGGGTACCAGGCCAGTCCACCGACACGAACCGCGCTAGCTGGCCCATGGCGCATGCGCTGTCATTCACTGAATAAGGGCGGAACCATGTGCGGCCGAAAAGCACCCCTCGCACTGACTTGGTTCGTGGGTGGGGTGTATTCAATGCCCCCGCGAGTTGCAGATTGTTGACCAAGTCATCCGTAAACCGGGTGTTCGGTCATGGGCCTCCTCAAAAGGTATCGCATGACCACAATAGAACCCTTTTACTCCCCTCTATAAAAGGACATCGAGAGGGAGAATAGGGGAGATCAATCAGATTTGGGAGGAAGGATTTTGATGGAAGGAGCTTATGATTTTGCAAACAGTGATGTTCTAATTTGCGAACCAGAACATGTTTGGAACTGTAAGAGAATTAATAAGGAACCAAAAACGAAAAACAATTTGGGGAACTGTGAACATAAAATAACAAAAAAACAGAAAACTGAAAACCATGGCCCCTCCGAGGATGAACTCCCCACAGACCAGGGAGTTTATTCCCCTTTTTCGATATGATGCACCACGTAGCACCCTCCTACACAGGCGAATCCCTGACCGACGAACCCCTGATCGGTGTCATCCTTGGCCGCCGCTGCTCGCGTGGACTCCCCCACGTACCAACCTAGTACGCGGGCCAAACCTGAAGCCATGTACCACCATAGTATGGGGGATACCTATTACTCCGTGGACAACCCTAGTTCACGGACGAACTCTCTAGCCACGTAGCACCCCCTATGCGAAGGGTTCCACTCCTCATGCACCAGTGTGGCCTGCTAACTCCTTCGGTATTCCCATCCCCCCGAGTCAAGTGAAATACTTCCAATCCTGCCTGATATTTTACAACCCCCTCACTGGCCCATTCACCGGCCCCAAGCCAAGGCCTCCACCGAAGCCACTAGACCCATATGACACAACCATCAGGCACATCAACACACCCCCTTGAGTTCATATACCCATGGTAAGGGAGGGTGAAGGTGTTTCTCAAACCCTTGAGTAGATTCCCGAAGTGTTCTTGGGTTCACCTTCCCACAGTAATGTAGGGTCCAAGCCCGAAAGCCCCTTTTTGCCTCTACACCTTCCAGATTAAGGGACCCCACCTCCATTTTCATTCAACCTCAGTGGTGAGCACTAATCCCCTATTCTGGGAGTGAACAGGAAACCATCCTGGTGTATTCCCCTATCCTTTCTGGAAGGAGGTAGCACCCATGCACCTCCGTACTTCCCCGGTGCGAAGAACCAAGATGGTAGATTGACACGGGGGTACCCTTTACCTCTACCTCTAGGATTTGTCACCATCGGGCCTCCATTATGGAGTAAGCCCCAACTTCTTCGGTGGAACTATGTGTAAGACCCACTCTGCTTCCCACAGACGCACCTTTCGCGACTTGATCTTCAGGTCTCTTCTGCCTCTTGTTTCTCACACAGAGCATGGCTCACATGGTCTTAGAGTAAGCACCGACCCTGATCCCTCCCTCAAAACAAACTACGTGGGTTTTGAAACCTGTATCCTAAGCAGGGTATGTAGGATGCCTCCCCGAGTTTCAATCCCGACGACAGGAAACTCTCATGTGTAAGACATAATCCATGTTAACTAAGAGGACTTTGATTAATGTCAAGGCATGGTACGTAGGATGCCTCAACGAGGTTCAAGCCCACCACCTGGTCGTTCTGACCTCCTTCACTTCGGTTCATCCTTCATCCTTCATGACATTAAACTGGACTCCCAAACTACATAGACATTGATCCCTGTCTCCTAGGAAGGTACGTAGGAAACCTCTCTGAGGATCACGCCAAACAACCAGTCACTCCGACCCCCCATTGCATTGGTTTACCCACATCTTGTGCTGACTCAGATCATAATCCCCATCCCAAATAGAACTATGAGGATTCTGATTCCACACACAAGGATACACAGGAAGCCCAGATCACGGGTTCGATCCAAACACTCAAACCATTATCTATCCCCATAGGTGATAATAAACTCTAGAGCACCCAGTAAATGGGATTCAAACCAGTGTCGTTTCAGTGAGTCCAAAGTCATCAGATTCATTAATCAAATGAGGGGTGGTAAACCTTGAGCCCAAATGATTCCAAATCCTTGCGTTCAGCTGACCATTTCCAACATGTAGTAATCCATGGATACTATTCTTGGATATAAACCAAAGATTCATGAACATATGAATACATCTTAAATCTATAAGAGAGTCCCAGAAAAGGAAATAATTCTTCTCAAAAGGGTGCGATGATCCTGACTTCCCATCCTCTAAAACAATGTGAGTTCTTAAGCATCGCTGGCCAAATCACCTAGCGAACACCTACCTATGGATTGAAGGTCCAAATATCGTTGGATATGGAACCATTGGGAGTTTCTAAATGAAGACCGGTGTACCCGACCTTAGCGATTGAACGGAGTTCAGTCCTCTGTGAGATCGACCGTTGGGAGCGTCGGTCCCCTCCCCGAATAGAAATGGTTCGAAACAAGGTCAGAATCCAATTCTCTCCCCTCGGCTTCCGATAATTACCCACTATTGATGTCAGTTGTTATACCATGCATTTATGCTGTGAAAACATCAATTCCCAATGATAAGAAGTAGTGTTGCGTCCGATTCTTACATACTTGAAAAAATTTTAAGTCGAAGATCAGAATCCCTTTATGATTAGTGACCTCTATTTGAGAGTGAATTGTAGATATAAACCATTCGCTCTGATACCAACTGTTAGGTCCACTAGGTAAGATACCCTGAGGGGGGGAGGTGGTTCAGGGTATGAAAAATTAAAACAACTGCCCCTATTGGTCTTTTCCCGCTGTTAATCAAGACTCTCTTCTGTCTCATTCCTGTTGGAAAGTATTAAAAAACTAAATCATGCACATGACACATCAATTTTTACTTGTTTCACCCTCACTGGGTTACGTCCAAGGTACATAAACCAGAGATGTGCCGATGTACCAAATCTACTAAAAGCACACTGCTGTTTAAAAAGTTCAGGATATATCACTTCTATTTTCAGGCTCACTACCTTTACAATTTTTAGGGTCAGATCACTACTTTCCCAAGGGTCACTCCATGTCTCTCTCTATTGATCACTGTCGTTGGAGAGGATCTCCTTTTTACTCCTCCTTTTCCCACTGCTATGGAAAGGATCCACTCATAGTTTATAGACAGATAGGTCTCTTCATTATCAATAATGAGTACATCTTCTATTGTATGTAGATGCTCTATTGAAGTCCAACTTTCACCCGTAGACGAATCTCATTTTACACCAATGGTATCTGGAAATATTCCTACTTATACTCAGCCCTAAATCACTGATGTGCTTCAACCATTCCGGGATCCCTTCTCCAAGATGGAACCCATGTATCTGCGTGCAAGTTAAAACTGACGCACAAGTTAACCTCAACCACATGCGCGACACAAACTTCTGCAACTCCAAACGTGCGCGACTCACACCCTTTTACGCCCAAACTAATTTTGGTGTGCAATCATAAACTATCGCGTTTCTTCAAAACCAGGCATGAAAGTGTCACCAAAAAAATTGTGTGACACCCCCTTCTTCAACAAAAAACTTGGGTGACTCCCTTCCTTTCTCGCCCAAACCACTCTGGACGCACAACAATCAATTGGTGCAAAATTTCTACTTGCGTTACCACACCACCACATGCGCGACCACCACACCTACACGATGAGAGCTCTGATTTATTTAAGTTTTTAACTCACATATAATGAGGAAGGTTAGACCACTATTTATAACCATTTGGACACCCTACGTGACAACGCGCAAGTCTCCTCTCGGCGCGCAAGTCTCAGCACAGAAGTCTCTTCCACGCAAGTCTCGGTGCAACCAACTCTAAAATATGGGCACATCTTCTTAATTGTCCATATTTTGTTGTTATGATATTGATAAACATATGGCATGCATGTTTAGAATCCTCCAAGACACCGGTGCGCAAGTCCCTTTTCCAAAAACACTTTTCTACATTTCTCAATTTTGAGGTCCAAAAATATGGCAAACACTGGAAAATGACGCCACCTTGTATTTGCTCTTTTTGAACATCCTCCAGAACGACCATTCAGTTGTCGACGTTCATGAATCAATAATGTATCATTAACAACATCTCTTGAACTCTACATGTAACCATGAAATCCTCTTTGTCAAAAAATTTGTACATCATGGTTTTCTTTTGTCAACAAACACAACACAGAGGCCTTCTTTGTCAACAAACTCAATCACCTAAAAAATGCTTCAATGATAACATGAGGGATTTTGTCCAACATAAGTAACAGATTTCTCCCAGAGTATAGTATTTTGGGAACATCATTCCTTGGGATTATTTTGAAATACCTCTTGTGAGAGAGGTAGATTGTATGATCGAGATTTTTCATGGAGATGCTTCAGTTTCCATTCCACAATACACGATGGAATCTACGGAGCACTAAGAGATCAAGTGACTACTATGGGATCAAGTCTCCCAAGGTTTTATATGGTCGAGAACATTATATTGGTGGTTCACCCATGAAATTTTCCAATAGTGTATATAAAACCCCTTTTTATGCGTCTATTAACCATTGCTGAACAAAATTATATTTATAAACCAGTATCCACTACCTCTGATAGATGATCTCCATGAAAAGATCTATTGAGATTTGGTGTTTTATAAGATCGACATGAGATCAGGCTATCATCATGTACTTGATAGACCATTATACATAACTCAAACACCATTTCATTGTTGGTATGGTCTATATGAGTATCTTGTTATGTCATAGCTATTATAAAAGTTCCTTTTATTTTCATGGCCTCTATGAAAAGGGTATTTCATCCCTATCTATATTCTCATGTCATGGTATTATTGGATAACATAATTGTGTATCCTCCCACTAATATAGACCTTCCTAATCATATTGAGATTGTTTGGAATAAACTAAGAGAGATTTAGATTTCTTCAAATCTTACTAAGTGCCACTTATGGATAGAAAAAAGTATCTTGTTGGGTCATATTAAATTTGAATCAGAAGTATTCGATGATCTAGAGAAGGTGGGTGATCTAATTAGTGGGATAATCTCTAGAATGGGTTTCATATTTGATGTTTCACTTTTTTTGTATAATATAGGAAATTATTTTTGGAATTGTCCCACCTCCATTGAACTCCTACTGGTTTACAAGGAAGGGTGTCAAGTTCTTTTGGTAAGAATCATGTGATAATGATTTCCATGAGCAATATGGATAGATTATCGGGGAACGTATTCTCGTTATCCTAGTTTCGGTAGAAAGATATATAGGTTTTTATTAGGAATCCCAAATTTTCCTAGGTGAAGAACTATTTTTGGAGGAAAATTTATTACATAAGGATTTCATCAATTGATACCTATTGAGAAAAATTACCAGATGCATGACCTCGAATTATTTGTAGTTGTCCATTCCTAACGATGCTAGAGAGACTATCCAATGGGTACGATATTTAAGGTGTATATGGAAAAAAAGAGACTCAAATATATATTATCACATCATTAATTGAATATTATATGGATAATATGGATTGAATATTTTTAGTTTGTCAATTGTGATCATTCCTATACACATGAAAGGGGAAATGTTGTAGCATATGCACTAATTAGGAAAACATAGGGAAACATTGTCTAAGAATCAAATGGTGAATGAAAATCAATGGCCATATTCTATAAGATGTATCTAGAGTTTGATGATAGTCTACAGTAGTCTTATCTCTCATTCTTGAATTTTATGTCTTCACTCCTCGAGATTGTAAAGAGATAAAAAAAATTATTATGAAGGATTAGTTCCACGTGAGAGTATTTTAGTAGTAAACCTACCTCCTTTTTGGTATATGGATAGATACACAATCCTATGTAAACATAGGTGTGTCTGGATTTCAGCAAATATGATATAGGAACTTATCTTGGTGTGTCATGCTTATTATTAGGAGATTTAAACCAGGCATCTCTAGGATATATTGAGATATGAAACACTAGTATTTGTGGCCGCATATAAACAACTTAATAACATACTTCATCCCTAAGTGTTAAACATATCAATAGGTGAAGGTAGAGCACGAGTGACCTACATGATTATTACAATGACTTCCAGCCCAAGAATAGAAATGGGGTGATGTTGGTATAGATATTTTAGTAAGATTACGATGTTCTCCGTGAGGTAGCGATGCTATTTGAGTATTCATTAGAAAATTTTCAAAAGTAGACCACACTATTCTTATCCAAGATAATTTATCATTTGATGAGACCGGAAGACTGTATGTATGAGAGATCATAAAATTTAAAGCGGTCTATCATATCATAATTTAATTTAGGGTCCTTTATTTGTGTCACTCATCTAGAATGGGTTGTAGAAGGATATGGGTACTTAGGTGCTTATTAGAGCAACCATTCACCCATAGACTAATGGCCAGTCAGAAAAGACGATACGGGTTTTGGAAGAACATTTTTGAGCACGCCACTACTGGAAATTGAACTATTTACGAGGGGTTATTTGTGATAGAACCCATCGAGAATGACCTATTGTAGAAAAAGGGAACACACGAATCATTTTTCTAAATGGGATGTCAAAAAAACAAACTATTCATGATGGGATGTGGTCTCGTCACCAATAGTATTACTTATATTATTTAGAAAAGGTGTTTACAATGGGTTTCCCCATCCAAAAAAAGTCTCATCAAAAATAATTTTTTCAGATATTTTTTTAAAAAAGCATTTACGAGGGGGGCATCACCAAAGGCCATTCTAAAATATCATAAAACACTGAAATAAATAAAATTTACTAAAAAAATATTATTAGTAAAAATAAAATAATATAAAAAAATCAATATCAGAAAATAATAATAATACAACTAATATTAATAACATAAATAATATTAATATAATGATAATAATAATGAAAAAATATTAATAATAATAATATTAATGAAATAATAATAATAATATTAGTAAAATAACAAAATAACAAAATATTATAAAACATAATATTTGTAAAAATATAAAAAAAAAAATAAATACAAAATAATAATAATTAATAAATACTAAAATAGTAAAAAAAATAAAAGTAAAAAAATAAGAATGAATTAAAAAAACATAAAAAAATGAAATATTTGTAATAATATAAAAACCCTACTATATATAAATGTTAATAGTTAAAATTAAAATGAAATTGATTTCACAGTTTTTCTCTTAAAAAATATATTAGTGGGGGGTTCCCTGAAAGAGATGAAGGAGATGGTGCAAAGAACTCTATCCCTAAACCACGAGTCAGACGTCACATGTACTCCATCTGCTCTTATTATTGTCGCTTCCATCGACACATATCCTTCTCCTCCTTTTGATGCTATTGTTGGAGCTCTGCCAACTACTGTTACCATTGGCACATCTCCTACCACTACTATTGACATATCTCCTCCTTCTACTGATGCATACACTCTATGACCTCATTTTATGCTCGCATCAACTCCTGATAGAATGTAGTAGATCATGATGACTCTCCCTGATCTCCTATCATGTTGTATTCTAACATCACAGTGCTATTATAATAAATATCAAGCATCAATAGAGAGATTATATCAACAACTAGGCCTTCTTTGAAGGAATACCGGGTCGCTTACATCCATGCAGCCTCATCAAATCAGTGCCCACTGTTCTGACCCTTAGTCTTATTCTGACTGTCATTTTTTAATGAGATGATATGACCTCATATGACTTATTTAATTGAAAATTAAAATTAACATATATAAAATATTATTTTCAATTAATTTTAAAACTCAAGAATAAAATATATTATACACAATCTGATGACGTATAACACCACCAATCTCTCCAGTGATCAGATCATTATACACTGTCCTATAAATGCCAAACTATATAACATCATGTTGTACGACTACATTTATTAATATAAAATAATGCATCAAATTTAATGTAATACAAATTATTTTAAAAAATTATTTACCATTTATTCCATGTTCATACTGAATGTACGACTATCAACTCAACGTGTCACCTCCTGTCTCCCTCAGTTTTTTACACCTACTAATGATCTGCTATAAAAAGTTTCACCCAAACAATGTGAACATAATCTATCCCCAACCTTATGTGAAATGTAATCTGGTCAGTGGGCATGACAAGGATCATCAAACTATATCCCTCCTTCTTTTTTCATTGCTTCCCTTCTCAAATTGTGAAAAAGCTGACGACAACATTCACAAATAGACACCCCATGCCTTCCAGATAGCACCACACATGGTCACTTCATCATGACACCATAATCCATACCAATAATTTATAATATCATGTTATTAATGAAATCAATTTCAAAATAAATATTATTTATTTACATTCTATCCAATGATTAAACATGAAATGCTGAATATCAATAGGAATATCATCCCATGTGACCCGTGCATTAGAAAAATAATTGTGCAATATAGTTCTCCCCTATCCAAAATATATTTCTGAAAATATCTAAAAAATTAAAATATAATCATATAATTAGAATGAAAATAAATTAATGAAAAAAAACTAAAATACGAAGGTAAACATACCTGTTCCAGCATGGCTCATAGTCAATATGTGGACGTTGTTCCAGCATAGGGTCAACAATGAAAAATAGGGAAAGACCACTCCCACTCCATGTCCTCCCTAAACGTCTAGCATTATGAGGGTTAGATAATCCAACTTCTGACTCTTCCAATGGTTGATCAGCATCTTACAATAGATGAAACAGATCATGGTACATATAAAACTAGAACTGATTTTTGTTAGAAAATAGTTAAAAAAACTATTATATATAGATATATTAATTATATATGATTATAACTATAATTTAACCATGTAAATCTCCATATGTATCGTTATCTATGTATCTTGCAATGTCAATGTCTTCATAGTCCTCCTCTACATCATCCATTTTTATATTTTTTTTCAGTTTCACTAATTCTTGTCAATTTAAATTCATTTGTATCATCATTAATATAATCAACACCACTGACCCATAAATAGAGGGTGAAATCAATAATAATTGTCTCTCTTCATGAAAAATATTTATGTGGGAAAATCCCTTGAAAAATATCAATTCATTATGCTTCAGCAGAATCACATTCATTTTTGAGTAAACTAATTTTTTCTCAGATTTAATTTTTATTAAGTTCCACAAATCACAAATAAATTTTGATGTTGAATAGTAATTATCATAATAAATTTGTTGTGTCTGATGATCCAATAAAATTGGTTCTTTTAATATAAATATACTTTTATATTTAATAGCAAAAATTCCATTGGTCATATGAACACAAAATCTTCTGTTGTTATCAAATTACTGACATTTGAACATCATTATGAAATTTTTTCCTAGATAATGTAATTCAATAATTTCATACAATATTCCATAAATGTAAACTTTAGTTTCTATATGATTATATCGTCTTATTAAACCGTCATTACTCATTGTTTATTTGATTCCACATATTCATGTGTGTGAAATCAAAATCCTCTATTGACATATTCATTATAAGGCATAACTATTTTTGGTGGTTGGTTACTCAATACCCATAATATATTATTAACATTATCAGTATGATGAGATACCTAAAAAAAGTCAAATAATTATCAGTATAACAAGTAATAAATTGTTTTTATATGTTAAACCATAAATAATTTAGTTTACCAGCTTTTTAATCCACTAGAAAAAAATTGGCATTCTTCAGTAGTAGATGTTGTAATTTGGGGAAACTCTTTCTTGATATAATTATCATATAACCTGTAAATAAAATAAGACTAATTTAATGTCAAAAATATTATATAATAAGTGATAAGATCACTCATAGTGCACGTGGTTTCATTTCTTCACCGTTGAGAAAAACATATGTATGATATCTAGGGTGTTCATCATCTAAAATCCATCGTTCATGAACTCTACTGAAGCCACATTTGGGATGATTAAAATCTAAATTTTTTTTCTCATTTGTTCATCAAAATTTCATGGGTTGAATCCAATATGGTTGTGTTATAAGGGATATCCATAACAAAATAGTGAGATTAGAAAAAATAAATTTCATCTTTCAAATAAGTTTTTAAAATTGAGCCTTCAACCAATTATTTGTTACATACATTTTTCGATAATTTTTAAATGGATCTCTTGAATGGTTACATACAACAAAATTGAACCAAACCTCCACATTTTTTTTCATGAGGAAAATGTAATATCAATTTTTACATTCAGTCAATGAAAGTAGGCGTGAATATTTTTTCCAGTTTACATAAAATTAAAAAAAAATCTCTGAGTCTTCTTATTGCATTGTAGTGTTCTATCACGGCACAATATTCTCAACAATATATGATATATCTATTATCATATCCCAAATCACAGAGTTGAGAAAACTTATAAATAAAATTGGTATAATTATTTCCATTATCACATTATATATATGACTTTTTAATCCAGTAATATGACTATTTTAGACACATCTTCCCAAATTGGAAGCATAACCATCCGGAAGTCTCCAATATTCTATACACTGACAAAATAATAATCTATTTTTTTGGGTTGTGTATAAGCTTCTTTTTCCTTTATTAACTTCTATGATCTTATGTTTTCAAAAAGTTCATGTAATGGTTGGCTACAAATTTGGCAAAGATATTATCATTCGTTTACATTATATTTTTTCTTACCTAGTGTATCCAAAACTGTTGGAAATAAATTATCAAAATATAAATCCTTAATATTCTTGAAATCCAACATGTGATAGACCATAAAATCAGATCAATATGGAAGATCCCAACAAATTCTATGTTTTATCCAATTGTGTTCTTTATGAAAGACATCAATATTATGTTGGTTTATTGTGGGTCCAAATGTGATGGGAGGTAGTGAAGAGACAATTGATTTTACCAACATAACTGATATTATTGTGGTACGTTCATCTGTTTCTATTGTACGATTTATAAATTTATTTTTGTTCCTCCAAAAAATAAGTTCTATTGGAAAGTACATGCAATGAAATCTGAAAAGGCATGGGTTTTTTTCATTATAGAGCATAAACACTTTATTGTCTCTCATATGGTACACACATGATTTTGGACCATGTGTATTGTAGCCAGATAACATTTTATATAAGGGTAATACACTAACTGTCAACATCAATGCAACTTTTAGTTATAAATTTTGTTCCACAATGACATAGTATAATCTAACACTATTACCTCACAATAAATTTAACTCATCATTAAATGTAATCTAATTTACATCAATATTTTTTTTATGACTTGGAATTAATAAGTTAAAAATAATGTAAGCATAATTCATGAAAATCAAGTTATGTAAATTAAATGGATTTATAATGATATTTTTAAATGAATATTAACTACCGTAAGAACCAACTATATTGAAACCATTATCATAAAGACCCAATCACACATTTTGGGGAACTAAAGCAATAGACAGATTCACTATGTCAAATTTTTTCCATGAATCACAATTAGAGAGATGATTTAGGATTTTACCTGTTGAAATATTGGTTTTCTACCATGAAATCAATTTCTTTGTGTTCTAAGGCATAAATAAATGCATCAATCAAGGTGTAAGAAAAAAATGTGTCAACTATTTTAAAAGAACAAATCCTGACATTCCCAGGTCAGCCTCCTTATACCATGATTTTCCAAACATGTTATAACTTTACAATGACTCATTTTCAACATAATATAAGATGTAATCATTTGAACATGAATGAATCTTCTGATAACTATGTCCCAAATTACCAACCAACCTCTTTCTCTCATATATTTTTTTACTCATGAAATTTCCTTAAAGTTAAACTATTTTAACCAAAGATAATATATGATCAAAATAGTAATTAGAAATTCCACAATCTAACTTAATTTCCATAAAATTTTCAAATGATTAAAATTTTATTATCATACATATCAGTTATGATGCCTCCTCATAAGAACTCAAAAAATCATATTATTGAGATGGTTCCAACTCAGTAGTTAAATAAATATCATTCTATGTTTTAGATTTTTGAAAAGATAGACCTTCCGGATAATGTACTAAATTTTGAAACTATGATGGCTCTATAAAGAAATTATTTGTATCTTATCTGGACCAATATCCCCTATATTGAATAAAAAAAGAATCAAGTTGAAAACCAAAATGAAATATATTTCCTCCAATGTTGTCAAATGTGTCAAATTCACTCAGAGAACATTTTTTCTAAGGAAATTTAATTGTCCCTTTCATAAAATTTATGGTTTTGGTAATTAAAATGAGAATAAAGGTTCCACACCCTCAATATATACAAGAGTTATCATAGAGCTATTTGGATCCCGACATTGTTTATCCATGTGTGATCATATTATAAATACTTTTTTTGACTTCCTTATTCAATATTTCTATTAAAATATATAAAAAAAATGCTTCATTGAATAATTTGGTACAAGGAAAACTCTATAGAAAAAAAACAAGAAATTTAAATTCACTAATCTATTAATTTATAATAATTTATATTATTTCATGTTTATTTATATTATGTGTTTTAAAATTTATACCAATCTATACAAATCTACCATAATTTATTATAATTTATAGTACATAACTCTATTTATTAGTAGTTACAGCTAATTTAAACTAATTACAACTAATTATGATGGAAAACATTTCCAATGGATTTTAAGTAGCTCTTTTGCTCGATGACTCGTCTCCTTGCAACTTTCTCTGACTAATATCACTCTAAATAATTTTCTCTTACATACAAATATCCATTTTCATATTATACAAGTATGGAGTAGTATGGCCTCACTATGATCTTTTCCATTCTCGTGCTAAAAAAATGGATATTCAAATTTAGAAGTAGGTTTTTCGTAGTGATTTTAATCGGAGATATTTGCAAGAAGATGGGTTATTAGGAAAATGAGCATCTTTTCCTCGAATTCTCATATCCTGGAAACTATCTATCTTAGAAATTAATATGAAAATCTACTCTAACATGTGCATCTGAATTTTCCTAAATACGAAAATGGATATTCATATGTTGAAGTAGATTTTTCATAGTGATTTGACAGAGAGAATGTTTTGATCAGATGATCCGTCGAGCCAAAGGAATGCCACATATCAACTAGAAATTGTTCCATTTTATTACGAATTACTGTGAATTATTGAAAATTTTTAGGAACTAATTATAATTATTACTGATTACTCATAATTCTTCAAAATTATACCTAATTATTCCTAAGTAAACCAAATTTTTGTTGCTAATTATTTCTAATTATTCTTATTTATTCCAAAATTATTTCAAATTATTTCTATTTATTTCTAATTATTGCTAATTATTACTAATTATTTCTAATTACAGCTACCTATTGCTAATTATTGCTAATTATTTCTAATTATTTCTATTTATTTCTATTTATTGCTAATTATTAATAGTTATTAATAATTATTTTTAAATATTCCTAATTATTGGAAACAAATCCAAATTACTACTAATTAATCCTAGTTATGGATAATTAATCCTTATTTATTCTAATTAATCCAAGTTACTCATAATTAATCATAATCACATCTAATTAGTCCTAATTATTTCTACTTATTCGTAATTATTCGTATATATTTCAAATTATTCCAAATTATTACTAATTATTCTTAATTATAACAAATTATTCCTAATTATTAGTAATTATTCATAATTATTACTAAATAATCCTAATCATTAATAATTATTCCTCATTAATAATAATAATTCTAAATTATTACTAATGGTTTCTAATTGTTACTAATTAATCATAATTATTCCTAATTATTCTTAATTATTACTAATTATTCCTAAATATTACTACTTATTTCTAATTATTCCGAATTGATAATAAATATTCCAAATTATTATTAATGACACCTAATTATTACTAATTTCTCTAATTAATTACTAATTATTTCTATTCATTCATATTAATTCATATTTATTACTATTTATTTATAATTATTACTATTTAATTATTTTTATTACAATTTATTAATATTTGTTCCTAATTAATAATAAATATTACTAATTTTCAAAATTTTATCTAATTATTACTAATTTATCCTATTTATTACTAATTATTATTAAATTTTATTAATTATTAATAATTATTCTTCATTATTACTATTTATTTCAAATTATTACATATTATTCCATACTAATCCTTATTAGTCTTAATTATTGCTCATTATTACTAATTACTACTAATAAAATCTAATTTCTATGAATTATTCCTAATTATTCTCAGTTATTCTTAATTATTTTTAATTATTCATAATTAATCAAAATAATTAACAATTAATGGTAATTATTAATAATTATTCCCATTGGTTACTAATTTTTAATTACTATTACTAAATATTCCAAATTATTAATAATTATTAATAATTATTACTAAATATTCTTAATTATTCCAAATTATTTTTAATTATTACTATTTATTACTATTTACTCATAATTATTCCTACTCATTACTAATTATTGTTAATTATTACTATTTATTTATAATTATTTGTATTAATTTCTAAAGTTTACTTATTATTACTAATTATTATTAATTAATCATGTTTGCTACAAACTATTACAAATTACTCCAAATTATTCCTTATTACTTGTAGTTACTCTTAATAAATATTAATTAATCCAGATTGTTCCTATTTAAACCTAATTATTTCTAATAAATCCAAATTATGACCAACTATTCTTAATTATTGCTAATTTTTCCAAATTATTTCTAATTATTCATAATTATTCCAAATTATTCCAAATTATTACTAATTATTCCTAATTTTTACTAATTATGCCAAATTATTACTAATTATTCCTAATTATTCCTAATTATTCTTCTTTATTTGTATTTATGACTATTTACTACAAATTATTTCTCTTTATTACTAATTACAGCTAATTAATCCTAAATATAGCTTATTAATGCTAAATACCACTAATTATTACTAATTATTGCTAATTATTCCTAATTATGGATAATTATTTCTAATTATTACAAATTATTCATAATTATTCCCAATTACTCCTAATTATTACTAATAATTCGTAATTATTCCTAATTATTACTAAATATTCATAATTTTAACTAACTATTAATAATTATTACAAATTATTACTAATTATTCCAATTTATTCCAAATTATTCCAAATTATTACTATTTATTTCAAATTATCCAAAATTATTACCAAATATTACTAGTAATTACTATTTAGTAGTATTTACTACTAATTATTCATAATTATTTGTATTTATTAGTATTTATTCTTATTTAATAATACATATTACTATTTATTCCTAATTATTACTATTTATTCCTAATTATTACTAATTATTACTATTTATTACTAATTATTACTAATTATATCTAATTAATACTTATTATTACTAATTATTAATATTTATTTCTATTTATTACTCATTATCACTAGTTACTGCTAATTAATCGTAATTACGACTAATTAGTACTAATTACTTCTACTTAATCCTAATTAATACTAATTAATCCTTATTAGTTGTAACACATCAACCTTCCACGATACACTTCTCTTTGAATAATACAGTAGCGTGTGTTGTACGCAACTTCGACTTCTAACACGCACCACAACCAATCATACTAGCCGTTATGAATAGTAATACCCACTTTTTGAAATTTTATAAATTTTATCTTACAAAATTGACTTCATTTTTGGATTCGGAATATCGAAATTAGCCTAGGGTGAAATTTTGGTATTTTTCTGAAAACATTAAATTTTTTATGGATAGTGAAAAACACCGAGTTATAGTTTAAAACTGATTTTTTTTAAATATTTATATATTTTATTTGAATTTATTTTAGGTAAAAATAGATACATAATACCTATATAAGTTTAATGTAATTTATTGAAGTCAGTTTATAATAATTTTTGATATATAAAAATTGTATTGAACTTTTCACTGTCTTTTAACTATCTCCAAGGAGAATTTTCAATTTCACATAAAACATAATTTTACCACTTCTGTGAGTGGAATTTTGAAAATCTGAGAGACACAGTTAATATCAAGGAGTAAAATGTGGTTCAGTAAGATACAAATAATTTTTGGTGAATAGTAACTTTTTACTTTTATTTACCACACTTAAAAGTAAATAGGGTAATTAAGGGTAAAAATGATATTATTATTACCCTACCACATGTCCTAATTCTATTGGCTAAGTATAATTCAACCAAAAACAACTTTAGGAATAAAATAGGACCCTTTAGGTCCACATGGATTAGATTAGGATATTTATTATTATTTTATTCAAAGAAGAGTTAAAAGAGTTAAAATCAATGTTTAATAACTAAAACATTTTTAATATAGGGTTATACAGAAGATTAATTCGATAATAAATATTAATTAGAAAGATAAAAATATTTCCAATATAATGGTATTTTATTTATAATTTTTAGACATTAAATAATTTAATTAATATATGACACAATGATGATGCAGTAATTACCTTATTAGTGAAATATTAAAATAATTGATATTATAAATACCCAAATAAATATAATTCGAGACTTTTAATGAATTAAACGAATTTTATAGGGTAATATGACATGTTAGGGTTGATTAACTGAATTAGGTTCTAAGTAATAATGTTGTAATGAATTTAGAAAAAACAAAATACCATATAGTGTCAAAATTAACATAAATGAATTTTTAAAACAAATATTATTTTAGTAATTTATATTCTATTCCTAAAAATATAATGGTCGTCCAAAGAACTTATATAATGATAGGTTTATGATTAATGGATCACATGGGGGTCTCTTGGAAGTTTATAGTAAGTTTATTGACTATATAATATAAAAATAAAAAGAGACATGGTAAATGTCAAACTAATTAACTAAGAGTTAAAACTAAATGATATGGTTAATATAGTGACACAAACCTATCTAAAACCTATTGGTTGAGTGGTTTTCTACCAATACCCACCTTAAACTTTAAATAAACCACTTTGGAGCCATTATAAACCGAATATGAATTTATTAGAAAATAATATTTCTAGCTTTTCCAAAGGTGCCACTCACCCCTCTTATAAAAGGGCACTTCCCCTTCCCTATAATTCACACATTCAAATCCTTTTGGATTGACCAAACCCTACCCAAATATTCTCTCAAATTCCTTCACTTCAATCTAAAGGCCTTATTTTGATCAGAAATCCAACCTATGGAGCCATTTTGATCAAATCAAAAGGAAGAACCTGAAGAAGAGGTAATGTTTTCATCACACTCATTCAAATTCCTTTCTTCTTCAACTACTTCATTCATTGTTATTTCCATTATAAAATAATAACTCTTGTATCTTCTATATACTGTGATGTTATTTTAAATATGGTACAACCATATTCAGTATTCTATCCATCCATTGAATGACATGTCACCATACGTGCGTATGTACGGCTTACCATCTCCACGTCATGGTGTAATTGTTATTCAAAACATTATTATTTGTATGGGTATGATAATGATGTGTAATTTATTTAAATAATAAATATGATATGATAATGATTCTATATATATGATATACCACCCAATTATATATTATTTTAATATCAAAATAATGATATTGTCGCTCGTGCGTACGTGCGGACTACCGTCTCCACGAACGCGATGAGATTCATTCCCCATCGTATCCATTCAAGAATAGTTATCATTTGATGATTAAAAGTATTTTTTAAGGACTTGATATCATTCTGGATATGAATAAGATACAACCTATCCATAACAAACAAGGATTACGTAACAAAACTTATAAAAGAAAACGAGTAAGTGAACACCCGAAATGATGATAATACTAAAATATTATTAACAAAGAAATATTAAAAGATCATATATGATATCATATTTATGTATATGATTATTGAATAATTTAATAACAATGATTTAACTATTATGCATGAGGTTAACCAACCCCCGACCAAGGAAAACTACAAGCTATGGGTTTATTTCACAATCTCTTCATTATTTGAGGTTGTTAATATTTAATTATTTACTGGGACCTCATTATCATCTGCATCCATTTTTCTTAAAAATGTATTTCAAATCATTCTTACAATTTTAATGAATATGGGTTAAATTCAATTATACCATTTTTTGAATTTTTATAAGAATTTTATAATTGAATCTTTTCGTCATTTTTCAAACAAGGTCCTTTTTTTCGTTTTTGACAGAATTAAGGTAAGGATGTCTTTTTTTAACTTATACAGAGGGTGCGGCTTTTTTCCACCGTTATAAAATTGTTGAAGATTACCTTACAAGCTGATAAGAATATTTTGAAAGTAAATTTTTTATTTTATAATTATGTTACTTTTAAATGATTTCAAGGAAATAGATATTTATCTCAAATAGTTTTGATTTCATTTATGTCAACATCCTTTGATGGATTTTAATCTTATTTAAAGTTGATTTATTATGATACAAAACTTCCTTATAGTATTTAATGTTTTTTGATAAGTTTGACAGTGGAAGTGTTATTTTTATACCATTCATGGTTTATGGAGAAATTATTGACATTTCGTATGCTAGTTTTAATACGAATGTTTATTCTATGTTTAAACTTGTTCATATGAGGAATGAATTGGACTTAATAAGTGAAGGGTGGAGCCTGCTATAACTCCTCGATGCGTCGGTAGGTCTCATGAGACAATCTAGTTTCTTGGCAAAAGGCCTTGACAAAATCTTATTTGTTGTTTTGGAACGAGGCCTTGACTATGTGGTTATGATAGTCTTGCATCATGCATTCCATCATTATGAATGTGGTTATTGATATTGCATGTGATTATTAGAGTAGTATAATATCTATGTGAATAAATAAATGGAATTATTTCATTTCATCTTTTCCATATTATTATGAAGTTCAAATTTAAAAGGATTTTGTTTTAGTTATACATTGCCTGAAATGTTTAGGTTTATTTATGAATGTTTCCACTATATTGTTATCCTTACTGAGCATCTAAGCTCACCTCTTTAAATGTTTTTATCTTTCCCAGGATGTTAAGAACTATTTTATGAATTACCTATAGACAAGATGTTGTTGTAGTTTTTTTATTTATGATGTAATGTAATACTTATTAATATATCTAATGTTTCCAAGGCTACTAAACTAATCGTTCTTTCGAGACTTGATCATTTATGATCATGAAAATGTTATGTAATAATGCACCGACTCTGGGTAACTAGGGTCGAGGAATTATAGTTGGTATCAGAGGAAGTTTAGTACAAACCTTGGGAGCTAGATTTAGATAAACTCTTATTAGAGAACATAGCCATAAGAGAGAATTTGAGGATTAGTATAGAATAACTTCCTACAATTTTGGTATTATAGAGATTTTGTGAGTATTCTGAGCAATACATCACTGTCAGTATACGATCAGGTAGAGGTGGCTCTGGAACCGATGTACCTAGGGGTAAAACCCAAAAACACCACTTTGAGCTACTCTCGAAAGGGAACTAGTGAACGACGATTGGCCTTGCTGCACTCTTGGTTACAACATTCCCGGGGGATATGCCTAGGATAATTCTCATATTCATAACAAACCATTATGAAGGGTTTATGAGTATATACATCCTCAACAAAAACATGTTTATGATTATGGATTATATCCATAAACTGTTCAATTTATGATAAGTGTTTTACAAGTTTGTATTTATGTATTGTGATTCATAAACTAATCTAGTGTATGCCATTGTTTAGAAATGGCACCTAGTAGAAGAAATGGAAATTATATCAATGCACGCACCCCATGTAAGGATTACCCTTATGCTCAAGATAATTATAGTGGAGCTCGTGATACAATCAGTACTGATCAGCTTATCACCATACTGGGACAACTCACTTAGGTTATGAATAATTACTATACCCATATGGAGCACCCTGATCCGCATCATGGAGGATCAATGTTAGATCGCTTCATGAGTCAACAAGCACCAAAATTAAATGGGATTAAAAATCCGTTAGTAGCTGAGCAACGGATTAATTCCGTAGAGAAAATATTCCATGCCTTGGGGAGTAGTGAAAGGGAAAAAGTTATCATGGCAGTTTACCGCCTCACTGGAGATTCTGATCAATGGTGGTCATTGATTCAAAACACAGAGGAAGATGATGAAGTATAAAATATGGAATAGAGGGAGTTCAAAGATCTTTTCATAGAAAAGTACTTTCCTGGTGACCGTCAAGCAGATATGGAAAGGCAATTTCTGATTCTCAGACAAAAGGAGGATGAGAAGGTCGCAATGTATGAGGCTGACATTCAAGGTTAGCATGGTATGCTGCAGATTATATATGTAACCCAAGAAGTATAATTGATCGTTTCTTTGATGGGTTAAAACCATTTCTACATCAAGAATTAGTATCAAAAACCTTCTTGTTGTATGAAGATATTGTCTCATGTGCTATCAAGACAGAAAAAGAATTCCATAAGTCTTATGACCTTAATGAAAAGATAGAGAATAAGAGATCTACTGATCACTCTGGAAATGGAAATAAGGGGAAGAAGGAAAATTCAATATACATCCTATAGTAAATGTGGGAAGAAACACCCATGTACTTTCTTGAATGGAATGGGATTCTGTTACAAGTTTGGTGAAAAAGGACACCAAGCTCGTGGTTTCAAGGGGAAGAAAGAAGTTACCGATGTTCAATGCTACAATTGCATGGAGATGAGACATTATGAAAATGAATGTCCTAAGCGTCAGGGGGACATACCACAATAAAAGGCCATGGGAGAAAGGCCAAGCTTATGCTATCACTACTGCTAAGGTAGAAGCCTTAAAAGATGAGATGGTAGGTAATTTAATGGTTTCCTCATGTTTAGAAAATGCATTATTTGGTTCGGGATCATCGCATTGTTTCATATCATCCGAGTTTTCTAAAAAATTAGATATTTCCAAATTGATTTAACAAGGGAGTTTTCAGTCTAAACACTTAAGGGAAGTATCATTGCAACAAAGTTTTGTGAATCAGTCCCCATTAGATCACGTAAATGTTCTTTATCTGCGGATATCATCATCATACCCATGATTTAATTTGATATAATCCTTTTTATGGATTGGATTTCGGACCATGATGTGAAGATTTATTGTAAATAGAAGGAGGTTACATTTTTTGATGATGATGATAAGGAACACATTATCTTTAGAGCAGAATCGTCACCACCTAATTCTTATCTAGATTCACCCCCAGTAGCTCAACTAAATTCAATTATTGGGGAGGAAGAGAATGAAATGACTGTGGTTGAGGAAAGGAATGATCAAATAGAGTATGTACCTATTGTGAGAGAATATGCTGATGTCTTTCCAGAAGATTTACCTGGACATCCTCCCGAACACGAAATAGAGTTTTCTATTGATATAATTCCTGGTTCAAGGCCTATATCGAAGACCCCATATAGAATGGCCAATGTACAATTAGTTGAACTAAAGAAACAACTACAGAAATTGAGTAATAAGGGATTTATTCACACTAGTATTCCTCCATGGTGAGCCACTGTCCTTTTGTTAAGAATAAAGAAGGATATATGAGGTTATGTATCGACTATTGGGAGATCAATGCTATAACAATAAAGAATAAGTATCCCCTGCCAAACATTGATGATTTATTTGATCAACTGCATGGAGATAAATAATTTTCAAAGATTGAGCATCGATCTGGATATCAACAGTTTTGTGTAAAGAAGGAAGACATTCCAAAGACAACATTTCGAACCAAGTACAGGCATTACGAGTTTACATTAATGCCTTTTGGCATGACTAATACACCCTCTTTTTTCATGGATCTAATGAATAGAGTTTTCATCGAATACCATGATGACATTATAGTGGTATTTATTGATGATATCTTGGTATACTCTAAAATGTACAAAGATCATGAAAATCACTTTCACATTATATTGAGGACTCTGAGAAGACATGAATTATATGGGATGTTTAGCAAGTATGAATTCTGGTTTCAAGAGATTTCATTTCATGGCCATATTGTCTCTAAGGATGGAATTTCCGTTGATCCTTCTATGACAAGAGAAATTCAATAATGGCCAGCACAGACTAGTATAACTGAGGTACTCAATTGTTTTGGTTTAGAATGTTATTATCGACGTTTCGTCCAGAATTTGGCCCAGTTGGCTGACCCATTAACAAATATCACACGTAAAGGGATTAGTTTTTTTGGACAAAAGAGTGTGAATAATGTTTTGATGAACCGAAGAGAAGATTATTCAACGCTCATATATTGACTCTACCATCGGGGAATGATGGGTTCGTTATTTATAGTGATGCATCGAAGAAAGGACATGTTTGTGTCCTTTATGAAGAATGATAGAGTTATTTCCTATGCATCACAAAAAATTAAAATTCATGAGCAGAACTATCCAACTCATGATCTTGAGTTAGCATTTGTAATATTTGATTTGAATATTTGGAGACACTATCTCTATGCTGTGAAATGTGAGACTTATACTAATCACAAGAGTTTGAAGTATATTTTCTCACAAAAATAACTCAAGATGAGGGAAAGGAGATGGATTGAACTACTCAAGGATTATGATTGCACGATACACTACCACTTGGGGAAGGAAAATAATAATGCAAATGCTTTGAGTAGAAAAGATCATCGATTTTTGAACAATATGAGAGTTGAGAGGGATCCCATTTTCATGGATCTAATAATGATGGATATGGGAATCACCATTGAAGGTGAAACATCAATACTTTTACAAATGGTTTCCAAACCATCATTACTAGAAATGATAAAGAGTTCTCAAATTAGTTATGAAGAGTTCAAAAAGAAAATTCAAGCTGTGAATGATTGAATATTGAGTGACTTTGTGTATGAAGATGGAATTTTGAAATTTGGCGGAGTCATTCTGTTGCCGATATACCTGATCCAAAAAGAGAATTGTTAGATGATTCTAATAGTTCCAATTTCTCTATACACCCTAGGAGCACCAAAATGTATAGATATTTGAAGGAACATTTTTGGTGGGACAACATGAAGAGGGAGATTTCTAAATTTGGGTCAAGATGTATGGTTTTTCAACAAGTGAAAGCTAGAAGGAAACAACCTAGTGGAGTATTGCAACCTATTCCCATACATGAGTGGAAGTGGGATTATATCATGAAGGACTTTGTCATGGGACTACCAAATAATCCTAGAAGGAACGATGCAATATGGCTCATATTGATTGTCTTACCAAGTCAGCACATTTTCATGCTATAAGAGAAGATCTACCACATGAACGTCTAGCAAGATTATATATTAATGATGTTGTGAGAATTCATGGAGTACCACTATCAATTTTTTTTATCGTGATCCATGTTTCACATCAAGAATATGGAAAAGTCTTATGAAATCCCCAAATACTGAACTTTGTTTGAGAACTGCTTACCACCCCCAAACTGATGGACAATCAGAACGGTCTATTCAAACCTTAGAAGGCATGTTGAGATCCTTCGCACATGACTTTCAAGGTATGTGAGATCAATACATACCTCTGGTAGAATTTTCCTATAACAATATCTTTCATTCAAGTATTCGGATGGAACCATATGAAGTAATATACGGAAAGAGATGTTGCATACCAACCTGTTGGGATGATGTTGGTGAAAGAAAACTCATAGGCCCAGAACTAGTGGAGGAAACGATGGAAATGGTGTAGGTAATCCAAACCCACATCAAAGCATCTCCAATTAGGTAGAAAAGCTATATTGAAAACTAAAGGAAGGATTTGGAATTTCAGGTAGGAGATCATGTTTTCTTCAAGGTATCTCCATGCAAGGGTTTTATATGTTTCGGTAAGAAGGGAAAATTGAGTCTCAGATACATCAGACCATTTGAAATTCTAGTACGAATTGGGGCTATAGCTTACCGTTTGGAAATGCCATCAAGTCTCTCTAAATTTCACGATGTGTTCCATGTATCACTGTTGAGAAAATACATGCCTGACCCAACACATGTACTCATCTTTGAGGAATTAGAACTGGAACCTGATCTGTCTTATTTCAAAGAGCCTGTCAAGATTCGTGATGCGGGAGAACAAGTGCTGAGATACGGGATGACTCGTCTGGTAAAAGTTCTATGGAGAAACCATAAGATGGAAGATGCAACATGGGAACTCGAGGAACTTATGATGAAGAACCACCCGAGTATTTTCATGCAGTAGTATTCTAGAAATTTTGAGGACGAAATTATTTGAAGGAGGGGAGAATATAACACCCCATGCTTCCATGATACTCTTCTCATTGAATATTACAGTTGCGTGTGTTGTACACAACTTCAAGTTCTAACACACACCACAACCAATAAAACTAACCGTTATGAATAGTAATACCCACTTTTTGAAATTTTATAAATTTTATCTTACAAAATGAAATTCATTTTTGGATTTATAATATCAAAATTATCCTAGGGAAATTTTTTTGGTATTTTTCTAAAAACATTCAATTATTGATGACTAGTGAGAAACACTAAGTTATAGTTTAAAACCGATTTTCTATTTAAATAATTGTTTATTTTATTTAAATTTATTTCATGTCAAAATAGATATATAATACCAATATATGTTCAATGTAATTCATTAGAGTCAGTTTATAAAAATTTATGATATATAAAAATTTTATTGAACATTTCACCGTCTTTTACCCATCTCCTAGGAGGATTTACAAATTCACATAAAACATAATATTACCACTTCTGTGAGTGGAATTTAGAACATTCGAGAGACACGATTAATATCAAGGAGTAAAATGTGGTTCAATAAGATAAAAAATAATTTGTGGTGATTAGTAACTATTTACTTTTATTTACCACGGTTAAGAGTAAAGTGGGTAATTAAGGGTAAAAATGATATTATTATTACCCTAACACGTGTCCTAATTCTATTGGCTAAGTATAATTCGACCAAAAAAATCCTTAGGAATAAAATATGACCCGTTAGGTCCACTTGTATTAGATTAGGACATTTATTATTATTTAATTCAAAGAAGAGTTAAAAGAGTTAAAATCAACGTTTAATAACTAAAACATTTTTAATATAGGGTTATAGATAAGATAGATTAGATTATAAATATTCATTAGAAAGATAAAAATATTTCCTATAAAATGGAATTTTATTTATAATTTTTAGACATTAAATAATTTAGTTTATTTATGACACAATGATGATGCAGTAATTACCTTATTAGTGAAATATTAAAATTATTGATATTATAAATACACAAATAAATATAATTTCAGACTTTTAATGAATTTCAAGAAATTTATTGGTTAATATGACATGTTAGGGTTGATTAATTTAATTAGGTTCTAAGTAATAATTCTATTATAAATTTAGAAAAAAAATATACCAAATAGTGTCAAAATTGACATAAAGTAGTTTTTAAAACAAATATTATATTATGAATTGATATTATATTCCTAGAAATATCATGATCTTCCATTGGAGTTATTTAATGATATTTGTATTATTAATGGACCACATGGGTGTTTCTTGAATGTTTATAGTAAGTTTATTGACTATATAATATAAAAATACAAAGAGAGATGGTAAATGTCAAACTAATTAACTAAGAGTTAAAGAAAAAAATATATGGTTAATATAGTGACCCAAACCTATCTAAAACCTATTGGTTGAGTGGTTTTCGACCTATACCCACCTTAAAAATTAAATAATAGACATTGGAGCCATTATAAACAGAATATGAATTTATTATAAAATAATATACCTAACATTTCCTAAGGTGCCCCTCACCCCTCTTATAAAAGGGAACTTCCACTTCCCTCTAATTCACACCTTAAAAGACTTTTGGCTCAGCCAAACCCTACCCAAATATTCTATCAACTTCCCTCAATTCATCCTAGATTCCTTAGTTTGATCAAAAATCCAACCTATGGTTCCCTTTTGATCAAATCAAAAGGAAGAACCCGAAGAAGAGGTAATGTTTTCACCACCCTCTTTCAAGTTCCATTCTTCTTCAAATTCTTCTTTCTTTGTTATTTCCATTCTAAAATTATAACTCTAGTATCTTCTATATACTGTGATTTTATTATAAATATGGTACAACCATATTATGTATTCTATCCATCCTTTTAATGGGATGTCACTATACGTGCGTACGTACGACTTACCATCTCCACGATGTGGTGTAATTGTTATTCAAAACATTATAATTTGGATGGGTATGATAATGACGTATAATTGATGTAAATAATAAATAACACATGATAATTATTCTGTATATATGATATACCATCCAATTATATATTATTTTAATAAAAAAATAATGATACTGTCGCTCGTGCATACCTATGGACTACCGTCTCCACGAACATGAAGAGATTCATTCCCCATCGTATCCATTCAAGACTAATTCTCATTTTATGATTAAAAGTAATGTTTAAGGACTTTATATCACTCTTGATATGAATATGATACATATTATCCATAAAAACACAACTTATGTAACAAAACATATAAAATAAAATGAGTAAATGAACAATAGAAACGACGATAATACTATAATATTATTAACAAAGAAATATTAAAAGATCATATATGATATAATATTTATGTATATGATTCTTGTATAATTTAATTACAGTGATTTAATTATTATACAGGAGGTTAACCTACACTTGACCAAGGAATTGTACAATTTAAGGGTTTATTTAACAATCTCTTCATTATCCGAGATTGTTTATTACTAATTATCTAATGCGACCACTTTATCATCCACTTCCAAGATTCTTAATTAAGTATTTGAAACCATTATTATTATTTTACAGAATATGTTTTTAAGTAATTTATACCCTTTTTTTAATTTTTATAATAAGTTTATAAAGGAATCATTCCTTTGTTTTCCAAACAAGATTCTTTTTAACCATTTCGACAGAATTAAGGTAAGAATGGCTTTTTTTAATATATACGGTGGGTACAGATATTTTCCGCTATTATAAAATATTTTAAGCTTCCCTTACAAGCTTATAAATATATTTTTAAAGTAAATTTTTTATTTTATAATTATGTGACTTTTAAAAGTTTTCAAAAAAAGAGATATTAATCTCAAATAGTTTTGATTTCATATATTTCAACATCCTTTGATAGATTTTAAGCTTATTTGTAGTTGATTTTTTATGATACCAAACTTCCATATAGTATCGAAGGTTCTGTGATTTTTTTGACTGTGGATGTGTTATTTTTATACCATTCATGGTTTATGGAGAAAGTATTGACATTTCGTATGATAGTTTTAATACGAATGTTTATGTTATGTTTAAACATGTTCATATAAGGAATTAATTGGATTTAATAAGTGACAGGTGGAGCCTGCTATAGCTCTTAGATACATCAGTAGGTCTAATGAGACAAACTAATGTTTTTGCACAAGGCCTTGAAAAAATCTTATTTGTAGTCTTGGCACAAGGCCTTGACTATGTGGTTATGATAGTCTGGCATTATGCATTCCATCATTATGAAAGTGGTTATTGATAATGCATGTGATTATTAGACAAGTAGAATATCCATGTGAATATATAAATGGACTTATTTCATTTTATCATTTCCATATTATGATGAAGTTCAAATTTAAAAGGCTTTTTTTATTGAGTTTCTGAGCTCACCCTTTTTAATGTTTTAATTTTCCTAGGATGTGAAGACGTATTTTATGAATGACCTGCATGGAATGTATGAGGGGATATAAAGACAATATTTTGTGGTAGTTTTTTTAATTTATGATATAATCTAAGACTTTTGAATATGTCTAGGGTTTCCAAGGCTACTAAACTAATCTGTCTTTCGAGACTTGATCTTTTGTGATCATGCCAATGTTTTGTAATAATGCACCGACTCTGGGTAACTAGGGTTAGGGCATTAAATTAGTTCCAATTATTCCTAATTGTTTCTTATTAATAATAATTATTTCTAATTATTACTAACTATTCCTAATTATTCCCAATTATTACTAATTATTACTAATTATTCTTAATTATTACCAATTATTCCTAATTATTACTATTTATTTCTAATTATTACTAATTGTCCATAATTATTAATAATTATTCCTAATTTTTACTAATTATTCCTAATTATCACTAATTATTACCAATTATTCCTATAAAACCCCATGATTTTATAGTACATTATCACTTCAATGAAATTCCATAACTTGTGTTACCCGCCAAATTGAGTTCGAGCGCACCACGACTTACCAAATTATTCATTCTAAAAGTGGTTATGAATAGTATTAATTGAATTTTGAATTATATATACTCCATATAATTTTGGAATCCATATTATGGGTTTATTAGACATAGTATAAGAAAAAATACATTTTTTCCGATAAAAGATATATATTTTTAAAAATGTATTTTTTCCACCTTTTAAAGTCTATTTTTTAAAAAACCAATATTTGAAACTTCTATATATTCAATTTAATGAAATTAAAATATACTTTAGAATCGAAACATAAAAATTTTGTTTGGAAAAATTTTAGGTACTTTTCTGATAACTTTTATATTTTGATGAATAGTGTAAATACTAAATTTTTATTAAAAACAACTTTTTTAATCGAAAAAATTTATTGTGTTAAATTACAAATTTGAGTGGTTTTAAAGTATCAGTATATTATATTTTTATTATTTAATATAATTTAGGTCATTGGATGTAATTTCACTTTTAAACTGAACATAAATAAGTTTTAATCTTTTAATAGTTATTATTTCTTAAAAACGCGTTTTTTGTTTTGGCAATGAAAATTATTTTTGAATTAATTTCTAACACTTATATGATTCTAATTTGGAAAAATGGATTCCATATTATAAATCAAGAGGTACTAATTGGGTAAATAGGTTACTTTTATTTTTAGGCATTAATAATATTTATTTTAGTAAATATTTTTATTTTCCATGGTTAAAAGGAAAATCTAGTAAATAAGGGTGAAATAATTTTATTATAATAATATTAAATTACCCTAACATGTTTTATATTCATATTGGTTGACAGCTATTCGACAATGACCATCCTTGGGTCGATTTCGGGACCACGTGGAGCCACTTCAGAGTGATAATGACACTTTTTTTAATTAATTAAAAGTAAAGACAAAAATGACATAATCATATATCTTATAGTAAAACAATTTTTACAATGTGTTATATAAGTTATAATTTAAACTATAAATATTAATTATAAAGATAATAATATTTCATACATAGTGGTAATTTTCTTATAATTTTTAGACATTAAATAATTAAATTTATTTATGACAGAATGATGATATAGTAATTCCCTTATTAATGAAATTATCAAATTAATAGTATTATAAATATTCACATAAATATAATTTCAATGTTTTTATTACATAAAATAATTTTTAGGTTAATATGACATGTTAGTATTTATTCAATGTATCTTGTTCAAAATAATCAAGTTGTGATGACTTTCAAAAAATCCAAATACTAAATAGTGTCAAATTGGCATAAATTAGTTTTTAAAACCAATATTATATTATCAAAGTATATAATATTCCTAGAAATCTATGTTTTGGAAAAATGGATTAAATAAAATTATATATGTCATTAATGAACCACTTGAGGATCTCATGTATGTTTAGAGTATGTTTATTAACCATTTAGTGTAAGAATACAAGAAGACACGGTAAAAGTTAAACTATTTAAAAAAGAGTTAAATCTAAAAGATAAGGTAAATTTGGTGACCTAAACATGTATACAACCTATTGGTTGAGTGGTTTTAGACACATCCTGAGAATTCCTATAAATAAATCATTTTGGATCCATTAGAAAACGAAAATTATTTTATTATAAAATAATATTTCAAGCTTTTCCTAAAGTGTGCCTCACCTCTCTTATAAATGGGTACTTACCCTACTCTCAAAATCACACCTCCAAAGAAATTTTTCTTGGACAAAGACAACCCAAATATCCTCCAAACATCATTCAAATCAACCTAAAGTCCTTAATTTGATCATAAAGTCAACCTATGGAGCCCTTTTGATCAACTCAAAAGGAAACACCCTAAGAAGATGGAATAATTTCACCACCCTCTTCCAAGCATTTTTCTTCTTCCACTTCTTCTTTATTTTTTGTTTCCATACTAAAATAGTAACTCCGTTACCTCATACATAATTTTATTTAATTTAAAATAAGTTACAACCGTATTCTATATTATATCCATCCAATAAAAGACAATTTCATTGTACATGCGTACATACGGCTTACCGTCTCCACGTATTGGTTTAGTTTGTTAATCCAACATGTCATTATATGGATGGGTATAATAATGAGTATAAATTATGTAAATAATAAATATATAATTTTATTGATTTTTTATATATGATATACCATCCAATTATATACTATTTCACCATCAATATATTGATATTGTCGCTCGTGCGTATGTACGGATTACCGTCTCCACGACGCGATGAGATTCATTACCATGTTCAGCATTACATAATGATTATAAAAATATTTATTATTAATAATTATGTAATATATGAAATAATAAAACTACTAGAGATATAAATACATACATATTGATAGGTATGTGCTTAAATATATCTTATTCACTGACTTCTGTTCAATATGATATGAAAATGGAAACTACGTTTAGGCGTACGTACGGCCTACCGTCCCAATAATCAGTGCCTTCCATCTCATCAATATATATATTATAAATATTTATATTCTAAATATATATGATATATAAATCATGGTTTATATTATGGAAGAATTTAAATCATGATCTAAAATATTCTATCAATAGTTACAAGTTAAACACGTACGATAAACAAAACGATTATTACCCAAAATGTTAAATTTTCATGGAAATAATTATTAAATGTGTATTATAAAGTCATAAATGAATAATGTATGATATAATAAATATGAATATGGTTCTGGTATAATTTAATAACATACAATTGTTATTATAAAAGAGTTTAAATATACCCTTGACCAAAGTATAGTGCAAGGTAAAGGTTAATTTCACAATCTGTTTATTATCCAAGGTTGTTTTTATGGGAGAATATACTATGAATTATTTATTATCCATGTCCATGTTTCATAAAAGGGTTTTAAAATGGATTATTTATAATGGAATTTTTTCTAAAACATCATTTTAAATGTTTTAAATATTTATTTTACTAAACCATTCTCATTAATGTGGATGTTTTCAAAATTGGTTTAAGGATTTATTTATATGGACATGAATGTTTTAAAATTTTACTTCCATAAAAAAGCTTCAATTTTTTATGTGACAATTTGATTCAAAACTATATTTTAAATGAGTTCATTTATATGACTTTTAACTGATTTCATGAAAAAGGGATATTTCTCTCAATGATTTTTACTAATCATTTTCAACAATGCCAACATCCTTTACAGGATATTATTCATGATCGATGTAGATTTATTAGTTTTCAAATATACCATATTTTATTGATGGTTTTGTGATATGTTTTGTTGTTGATGTGTTTTTTTAAACTATTCATGGTTTATGGATAATGTATTGACATTTTTCATGAGAGTTTTAATATGAATGTTTATGTTATGTTTAAACCTTTTCATATGAGGAATGTAATGGAATTATTAAGTGACGGTGGATCCCGCTATACTCCTTGATGAATCGGTAGGTCTAATGAGAAAAACTAATGTCTTTTCATAAGGCATTTCCAAACTCTTATTTGTAGTCTTGGAACGAGGCCTTGACTATGTGGTTATGATGTCCGACATTATGCATTCCATCATTATGAAATTGGCTTTTTGATATTACCTGTGATTATTCGACTAGTAGAATATCCATGTGAATAAGTCAATGGAATTATTTTATTTATTTTTCCATTTTAGGTACATGTTATGTTTAAAAATCCTATTGTTTTTATCACACATATTTCCTTGAAATTTTATAGAATCTCCTAAAGTATTTAACCTTACTAAGAAACTAATATCACCCCTTTTGATGTTTTTTTCCCAGGATGTGAAAAGTATATTATGAATGACCTATAGGGATAATCTAAGGGATTTGAATGTGGTTAATGGAGATAATATTGTTTTTGTTTTTCATTTTATAATGCAATGTAACATTCGTGTATGTAATCTATTTTCCATGACTTCTTAAACTGATCAGTTCTTTGGGACTTGATTCCTTGTAACCATGCCAGTGTATTAAAATAATGCACTGACTCTGGGTAACTAGTGTCGGGGCGTTACAATTCCTAATTATTTCAAATTATTCTTATATATTCATAATTATTCCCAATTAATCCTAATTGTTACTAATTGTTTCTAATTCTTACTAACTATTTATAATTATTACTATTTATTCATAATTATTGCTAATTATTACTATTTATTACTATTAATTCATATTTATTACTATTTATTCAGAATTATTACTAATTATTACTAATTATAACTATTTTTTACAATTTATTACTAATTATGCCAAATTATTTTAAATTATTCATAATTATTCCAAATTATTACAAGTTTTTCCAAATTGAATCCTATTATTCATAGTTATTCATAATTATTCATAATTATTCATAATTATTCCTAATTATTCCAAATTATTCATAATTATTACCCAGTTTGGTGATTCTATAATTATTCATTTAGTAGATTATTAATCTCATAAATGCCACCATTCGAGTGTGTTATGGATTTACCTTAGTAAAGGTAAGTGTTTCAATTAAATGAATGAGTTAAAAATGTTTATTACAAGTAAGAATCACTTGAAACTTATAAAGAAATTGTTACTAATTATTCAATGATTCATTGATATGATAAATAAAAATTATATAGATACTTATCACTTTCCCCAATTTCTTATTACCTGCCTGAATGGCCCGAAGGTCTTTAGTTTTATTGATTTTTGATAAACCATTTTCTACGGATAAGGGGGAACCCTTACAAGGCCCATGGGCTCAGAGATTACATGGCCCGTAGGCTTTGGAGGTTACATGACCCGAAGGTCTTAGAGAATTCAACTAGACTATCTACAAGGAACTTCCCCTCCCCAGCATATGCATCTTGATAGTAGCTCTCCAACCTTGCATGACCGTTGGGCTAGTCTTCTCGTGCAAGCACAGGCTGGTACCGTGGTCATAGCCATACCCTCTCATTCTGACAATACATTTTGCTCTACTCTGGTGAATTCACCTGCTCTAAATCCTCTTCTGGGGCTGCTTCTTTTTTTGTAGTGTGTCTGGGACATGCATTCATGTGGCATGAAGGCCTTGGGGTGTCCCTATGGCATTAAGGTGGCCCGAAGTCCGTGAGAATCAACTGGCCCGAATGCCTTGGTTTGCCCGAATTCCTTGCAAGACCCGAGGACCAAACTGGTGGCTTGATGGCCCAGATGGATGAATAGTTCTGGTTTCTACAGTACCAAACATTTCCTGCTACAGTACTGCTACAGTGCCCCCAGAAATATGCCTCCACCCAGATTTGATCTCGGGTCTCTTGGATTCACCCAACGATTCCTCACCAACTAGGATGAGGCTCATGTGCCCCAATTTCTTATTATATAATTATACATAGTTCACATATTTAGCACATCTTTCCATGCTTATAGAATATAGATTAAAAAATATAATAAATTAATACAAAATTTATGTAATAAAATATCTAAATGGTGTCATGCACAATTAGCCTTGTTCCAGTAAGGAAATGTATGGAATAAACTAAATTTCCTTATTAAATGACATGAGTATTACCTAGAATAATTTATTACATAATGAATTATTTATACAATGCATATTTCCAATGGACCTATTAAATTTAATAGGAGGTGTCAGTTGTAATAAGGCTAGGGATTCCATAGGTAATTCATTGAGTACTCATGGATGCCATTCCGATTCAGGGATGCTAGTTACCAAGGATGATACATGTCGTGGAATGTGATCCTTATCAAATAGTGTATCCCAACATGAAACCATAAGATGCAACCAAAATCCTTATAGGATTATTTGGATACACTCCATGGATCCATTGTGACATCTACAAGAATTTGTTTCCATGGATAAACACATTAGAATAAGCCAATCCTTATCCCATTTAACATTTGGTGAGATCCTTGGACTCTGTTAGAAACTAGTTACAGTGGAATGCCTTGGGTGATGACCCTTGGATTACCCAAAGACCCCTTTAGCCAGTTTATAGGTTATTAATCACCTGTCTTGACCCCTAAGGTAAATTATTCCATGGTTATTACCTTGGATCCTCTTATTATTATAATCATCATAGGATTACTTATTATACCATGGATCCATAAAAATTAATATGATGAAATGATGTCAGGGAATATTATACATCACTTGACTTATTTATTTAAATTGGAATATCATTAATTAATATAATGATCACATTCTAAAACACCATCTGATGAATAAGTAAGTACTGGGTTATTTAAATTAATATATATCTTGACTTTAAAAAATGTACGCCTCCACACTATTTTAATTTATATTACATGGACTGGATGGCATAGATGTTATTGTTGGTGGCCTATAAAGATTTATCCCACACCCTATCAGGGATAACAGTGGTACCCAAGAAGATGACATGTATGAAGGTGTTGTTAAGGGGTAGCATCCCACCATGTACACGTGATATTTCTTTCCAACATTAGGATGGAGCTTGGTAGCCGATGGAGGAGTTGGAGCTTGAGATGCTAAGATGGTGTTTTTTTATTCTTGTCTAAAACATATATTACCTAAGGATGTGTATGCATGTTTCCATGTTTTTCATATTATTTCTACTTTCTTCAGTTATATATTATATTTTTCTGTTTCTTCTACGATAGGTTATAGTTCCAGTTTTTAGAGTGACTTATATATGTTCTTCCTCCATTTTATTATACCACTTCTTCAATTTAAATGTTATTATATTTATCCTTAATTATCTACTTTATAATTATGGAATTATTCCACATACACAGACACACACTAGGCCCTCACTTCTAGTATGTATCCTCTGGAGTTTGGGGCAATGCGCATGAGATGATCTGGCCAACCAGCTTCGGGGATCCTTAGAGTGGTACCGAGGGATTAGATTTCACATGTTTGGTTCCTATTATTAGGAGTTAATCATGCATATATTTTTTACTAATTTTATATCGTGATTCCCTACATTAATAAATTTTGATTAAAATTTAATATGTCTTAATATATATATCATATAATCCATAGTGAAATCATGTATCTTTATAAAATTAAATCCCATATAAAATAATAATTTTTTACTCAAAACTATAATATGGAAACCCATTACCTTACATATATATCTTATATAAAATTTTAAACAATTCAATGTAACATTCATCACTCTGAAATTTTCAAGCATTCAAGTAAACTAATCTTAACAGTACTGATAACACTAGAGATTTTGTGTAGCCTTAGAATGGTTGTTTCCCAACACATCAAAAAAATCATTCAACACTTGTTTTTTCGATAATTTAGTCTCATAAATCATGAATTAACAAATCAATGTGTTCATATGTCTCATTATAATGATGTTCGTCACCAATTAATCTTATCTTCATTACTATTTAACCAAGACGAATCCAACATATATAATAATGACTATAAGTACTTAAAATCTAATGGACCTTGATTTTTACATACCCTAAATTTATCCTTTTCAAACAACTCATTCATGTACATAAAATCAAAATTAGTTTTCATGATTTAATTTAGTTTTTTTGGAAAATTTCAACACTATTTACATACATGTAGATAGTTATTTATACATGTATCTAATTATGACCCATTAATTACATAAAGTCACAATATAATTTATTAATTTGTTAATGAACATAATAATTAATATAAATATATAAATAAATAAAAATAAAACATATATGAATAAAAATATAAAGTTATGAAAAAAATTTAACAATCAATTTATTTATGAAAACTGAAATGTGAAAAAAAATATCCAGAAACTAATTTATTACAAAATTAAATTATTAATGAAGAAATCTGTATATAGTAAAAAAATTTAAGGAAACAATTATTTTAACCAAAAACAAATTACAGAGATAAAAATTTTAAACGAATATATTTATACGAAAAAACAAATTAAAATCACAATTAATTTATAATCACATAAAATTTATAAACAAAATCCAATTTTAACAATATAGATTCATAATGAATAATGATATACATAAAAAAATAATGGTTTATTGATATTTTTAACTAAAAAATAATTTCTAATAATAAAATTACAAAATTTGTAGTTAAATAATATAAAATAGAAACTGATTTTCGTAAAATACACTCAAGTGTTTTGGAAACATTATGGAAACTGCAATACCAAGGATTAATGTTTTAAAAATATAAGTAAAAAATTAATCAATAAAAACCGTGGAACATGTTCCTGGTTTGAGACGATTTGGGTTTACATGGACTTATTTATGTCGAGGTCCATAGAAGAAGGATGAATGATAGTGTATAGGTGAGAAACATTGAATGATGATGTATGAAAATCAAATGAAAGTGGAAAATTTAGTGGGGGTTTATGTTCATCAAGAGTAAATAGGATATGTTTTTATTAATATCTCATTAAAAACGAGAATATGTCTATGAGAATTATAATTTTTAAATTATTTTAATTATAGTATTAGAAAAACCCAATATTAAAACCTAATAAGAATGACTTAAATTTTTTTGTTTTTCAAAAAGTTGAATCTAATAGATTCCTATGAAACTTTTAATACAACCTATGAATAAAATATCTTTAAAAATCCAATGTTAAATTTTGTTTCTCAACACATGGGATAAAAAATATCATATTAATTATCTCTTCTACATCATGACACACTATAATAAATGATGTAAAATATGATAGGAAACATAAAACATATTTTCATCCTAATTTATTGGAAATAAGGAGAGTTAGTTAAATACTCTTAAAAGTATCCAAAAATTGAATGATACTTCAATGTACAATTGAATTATTTACCCTTATAGGATAAAGTTAAGGTGGTTGATTAAATCTAATAATATGGACTCAAACCACTAATATTATATATCCAAATAATTCGTGAATAATTTTTTTTAAATAAATCACTTGAAAAGTAAAATTAACTATTAGTTTAATCTATAAATACAAATTGATGAAGTTTAAAATATCAAAATAAATATAATTCCCATGAATAAATCATTTTTTAAGAAAGATAATGAAACTGATTTTGAAGAGAGAAATCTAAATCCATTTTTAAATGTTCCGCATTCTCTTCACCATTCCTTGAGTAATCTTGAATGCCATCGATATACAATACTAAAAAGTTACCAAGATAAGGTCTGATAATCCAACGCATCATTCCGTTAGAAACTACTAGTATATTCGTAACTCCATTGGTAATAAACATGATCTCTAAACAGACATAATGGAAATGGAATGACATATTTTGAATATAATCCTTATTTTCCCTCATATAACGACTCATCGATAAAAAATACATCTCCAAGAACCAATTAGGTCCCTTTAGAATATTTAATATCATTAATCCTTGAAAATTGAAGAAAATTCATTATGTTCATTTTATTTATCCATTGATAATTCATACATAACCTCAACCAAAAATTAAACTCAATAGTAAATTACACAAATTCTCCCCATAATGATTTTTTATGGTAGATAAAACCTCTATTCTCAATGTTATAAATTTTAATATGTATCTTCATATGATCAGTAAATTATATCCAATATATATCAAAAATTATTATGGATGTAGCATAATTTAGAAATGAGATTCCCTTTCAAGAGTTACTAAGTCTGATTAGAGCATCATATATCCTCAATACCCCCAATATGTCTGAGTTTATCAACATTTATTGACTTCTTTGTCAAAAAATTAGGGACCCTTGATATAATGAATATTGAATAATAATGGGAACATAAAAAAAATAATACTAAAACATAGTAAAAAATAATATCTAAATAGTGAATATTCACATAACATAAAAATTTAAGGAATATGATAATTGAATCCATGATTATAAATCAATTTATTTGAAAGATAACTCCATAATTGACCAATCATAGATAGATTGATATAAAAAACCCAATTTTGGAGGCACAACTACATGATATACCTTGAATATATCATGATTCCTCCTATATATAATTTTCAATCTATCAAGGCTCAATATAAAATAGTAGGGCCCTCCTATAATGTGTATCATGAATCAAAAAGTTTATATGTCCCCTAAGATCAACATGTCGGTTATGGGAAAATAATTGAGTTGGGCATCTATAATGGTTCATTAATATAAATCATTTGTTATTTATGAGAGAATGTAAAAAAATAATAAGTAAAAATATATCAAATATAGACCCAATTGAGGTTACCATATTTTATCTTGTCCATAATGTACCTTGGAGATAACTACTTCATCAAAATCATATGGAAGTACTGACCAACACCATAGGAGCACCATCCATATACAATGAAGAAGAATAAAATATAAAGGAAAAACAACTTGGAAAAATCTGTTATAATAAACATATAATAAGGAATAAGGAATTTGTAAATTATTTTAGATATGAATAGAATATTTAGGAGGACATTATATAGCCAAACTATCAGATAAAAAAATAATTCAAGGACTAAAATAAAAACAATTTATATATAAACTAATTATCATGTAAAGAATTACATGGGAAATCTCTACGATATAATAAAGGATAAGTAAGGTAAATCATAGATAATATATCATATTGGAATCAACTACCAATGAATGAATAACATATAAAACCTCATTAATTAATTCCTAGGAACATGAAAAATAAATAACCCATTACATATGAAATAAATACTATGGAATTTTTATCATATCCAAACTTGAAATAGAAATATAATATCTACAAATTTATAACCCAAAAAAAATCTCAAATAATTTCCAAATATTAAAGAATGAATTACATAACCATCCTCTCTAACATGAACCAAATACTATGGAAGTAGTAAAAAATAAAACATCTCAAATTGAAACAAAATACTATGGAAGGACAAAAATATCCAACCACAAAAATAAGATCCAAATACGGAATAAGGGATAACATTGAAAAACTATTCAATATATGAACCACAAAAAAAACCCTACATAGGTTATTTTTGATCCTCTCCTTTATATATACTAGTACATCACCTATATCTAACAATAAATTAGTACAATGCTCCTAGAGTGTATCCCACGTCCCAACTCATCCATAATTCATTATATATCATCTGAAAACTACATTCCAATAATAAAACACAACCCCGATGACAACACAAGTCCACCTGAAAACACAAGTCCATATGACAACACAACGTAACACTGAATCATTTTCCACGACCATGAGAACTATATTATACAGGCCTTAGAAAAATCATCATTCTCAATATACAGTCTATAATAAATCAAATCATTCTCTCACCTCACTTTCTTAAACAAACATAATCCAAAACTACAACGATCTCAACGAATCCCAAGTATTCCTTCCTTATAAAATAATAATATTGTTTATCCATTATTTTCATGACCATTCCTATCACCAATAACTTATTATCTCTAATTCAACTCCCACATACATTATTTCATGTAATATATTACGTGAAACCAATACAAAAATGATATAAATCATGTCTCACTGGCCTCTTATTTAAGGAGTTTGTTTCCAATTTCATTGTTCTTAAGTTTTCACCCACATAGCCATTCCCATGATTATAAACATTAACTTTTTTTATATCAATCAAAGTGTATATAAAAAATAATCAACCCTCAATTACAAAAAATATAATTCAAACATGACCAAAAACTCAAAAAATGCATAGTAATATCATTTTTGTTTCAATGAGGTGGTTGTGATTTGGATTATTTATAATCATTATTGAATAAAAATTGGTGACATTCAAGGGGGAAATACAAAATAATGATATCCATGGAAAATAGAGTGTGTTAAGTAATTACTAGTTGGAGAGATATATGTTCAATGTAAGAAACATTTGTCCATATAAAGAAGGTACAGTTATCATCCAGTAAACCATATGTTTGACTAAGATTGTGTGTTACTTATTATATGTTATTATTTTTGTAGAATACTCAAAATATCCTTATGAAAATACGAACTAATTCTTAGTGTCACTACAATTAGGGTCAAAACATTAAGTTTTGATAAATGAAAATTAAATGGTGAGTGTTCATTTTCATGATATTGTAAAATGAATCCTATGGAAATGAATTATGAAGTTCCCTTATGGAATCTTCAATGTGGAATTGGTTTTACTATGGATGATTATTTATTCTCTAATATATTATGATGGGGAATGAAATTAGTGTATTAAATGAGAATATTTTATGTTTTCATTATTTTTAAATCAATATAATTTACAATAAATTAAAAATTGATTATTATTCCTTATTTTAATATATAAATAATTTAAACATGGATTGGATTTTTATGAGAAATATGGATAAATGTTGGGTAGTTTTTGAATGTGTTTCTTCATAAAATTAATAAATCCCATCATATTAAATTGGATCACATCATGAAATTTTTTATCTGAATGAATAAAAATAAATTCCTAGATCATTATAATATTTCTATTTCATTTTCAAAGCTTCATGAGATGTATTCATTCTAAATTGTGTTTCTCAAGTCACTACCAAAACCCTTTTGATTACCACAATAGACAAGTTTGATTAATCTATGAGATTCTAATGATGATTAAATTCCATTCAGGTCATAAATAATTCATTATGATATAGAAAAATTGTTTCATAGTAGACATGTTGATCTATGTTAGATTAATATATAAAATTTATTGAAGAATCAACAATGATGTTATAATTAATATAGTAATGAACGTATGATATTGAATTTGAGCATACTATAATACAAATATTGAGAAAGAATTAAAGAGACTATTGCCCAAATGTCATGCCATATAGAAAATGTGTAGGGTTTAGAGTATTATGTTTCAAAAAATCTTGAAACCAAAATATATATTTTTATATGACACATCCAAATACACCACAATTAATGTACTAGTTACTAAAAACAAATTGAAAAAGGAATTCGTTATGATTCTGTGAATGTTTCCACAACATGGGTATTTAAAAATTACAAGATTTGAAAAAAAATTATGACTTGTAACTAATAAGTAGTTTTAGAGTTTTTTGGATGGACCATTAACAATTTAAATTATGATTAATTGTAGATACATAACATGAATTAATCTAAGGGATAAATTTAATGTTGAGGAATTTCAACTAATAAATATATTGAATTTAAATTTGAATATAAAATATCATGGTAGAAAACTGAGAGGGTAGGATGGAATAATGAAATGTTGAATGTTCACAATAGAATATTGAAAATAGAAAGTAGAAATTCAGATCATGATTTTGGGGATGATTATATGGAAAAAGTTTAATTATCCCCAATTAAATAATCCTTGAAAGTAATAAATGTTTTCCAAAGGAACTGCTTATTATTTATAATTCAATATTGTTCATATGTTATTCCTTATTGAATAGGATCATAGGGTGTATAATATCTATTATAATAGACATGGAAACTATTAAATATTTATTATTCCTAATTTGTGAGGTTTTATTAAATAAGAAGATGTAGGGTATTATGGATAATCATGGATACATCCAGTTTGTGGGATTTATGGAGAAAAAATAGACTAAAAATAATTCCTATTTTGGATTTTTTATTTCCAAAGACTAATATGTACTACTGTAGAGAGTTTATATTATAATGAAAACATGAAAACTCTTCTTATACGTAGTTAATATAATCCTTCGTAGAGAATTGTGAGATCATTTGGTGATTAATGTTGCATCACATATGAAATTATGATGCTATTTAAATCTTGTATACATAATTATATTAGAAAAAACATATTTTGAACAAAAAATAAGAGATATTATAGTCTATAAAAAAATATTTTTCAGGTGTTAATTAAGGATGACAAGGGAGTGTCCTTTAAGAGGTTGTGAGATAATCTCTAAAGCGTTGTAAAAGTAGAGAGCGTTATTGAAGAGTTACATAACCAAAATCATGTATCCCCAGAAGTTATGAAATTATTTATTTATTTTTGGTACATTAGAAATTTTTTTATTGTATCATCCCTGAATATAGCCAAGTGAAATTGAACTAAGAGAGACCTCAGATTCATTTTCGTATTTACATTCTTTTTACACATTATTCTTGAATATTAGTTTATAAGATCATCATGTCTAACATTTGTTTCATATAAAAAATATCCATTAGTGATGATATCAAGTGAAAAAAAAGTTGAGATTGGGTAAAATGTTGATTCACCACCCACTCAGGATATCTCTAAAGTTATAAAAAGTGGTATCATTTCAAAAAAAATTCATCCATTGATTTAACCTGACATATACATAATATTAATATTTTAATATTATATATGATATATATTATATAGTAAAAGATATTATTTTTATGGAATATTTTTATCATGATAGATGAGTGAGTTAAAGTCATTATTAGAGTTACATTATTGAGTTACTCATTAAATATTTTTAATTGGAATAATTATGAAATTCACAGTATAATTATATTTGATTTTAATGAATGAAATTTAGAGATTAATGATTTTGTAAATAAATACATCAATGATTCATTATAAGTGTATGTATTCAATAAAATAGATCACAATAATGGTTTGAAGGATATACTGAGGAAATTGGAATACTTATAAAGAGGAAGATTTATTTCAAAGTAGGAGAATAAGACTACTTTTAAAAATAGTGAACATGATTTATTTGATGAAAAATTACTTTGATGTATAGATAAGAGGAAGAAGAAAAATAACATGTATCCAATGAGGTTGACTACTCCCATTGATGTGATTGGCCCCAATGTTATTAACTAAAATTATTTTAATATTTTTTAAAATATTTTGGAATATATGATAGTTTAGTTTTTCCGATGAATAACTAAAGATATTTTGATTCAATTATAGAATTGGAAATCACCCCACGATCATGTAAATCCAGATATTATTCAAGAATTGAACAAGGAGATAACAATATCATACCTGATAACATATATTAACTAGATATAATGAATATAGTTTATTATGAATTCAAAGATTACTTTTTTTAGAGAATAAAAGATTTATGGATGTTGAGTTAGACTAAAAAAATTATTTTTCTAGAATTATTGAAATGATAAAAGGGGAAGGTGGTCAACATGAATAAATTTAAAATTATTTGCAAGAAAAAATGGCCATGGTGATGGAATTAAAAGTTATTTTTATCCCTCTCCAAATAATCCTTAAAAAAGGTATTAAATGTATAAAATAATATTTATTAATAATATATATGATAAATACTCAAATGAAAGTAAAGGATATGAAAATGCATGATTTCGAAATAAGGATAGAATTTATAAAATGTAAAGATGATAAAGAGATTCACCTTATAAAGGATTCAATATGATATCCAATAAAGGATAAAATATTAAATAAGTGTATAGAATAAATAATTTTGAAAAATATTGTGTAATTGGCCTTCCAAAAATGTATTTTTAAAATGATTATTTTATGAAATATTAGGACACATCATGAGTGTCTATGGAATCTAGAGAGATCAATTGAATATGATTGCATAGTGTTGTTACATCTCATCATAGTCAATATTATATGTGGTATTATTTCATCAATAGATGTTCTATTTGTGAAAACCATATTCCTATTTCAATATATTGCAGCATGAAAAATAAATGATATATAAAGGAAAAATTACAATTCTCATGTTAATGGAGATATCTAAACTGAAGAGGAAAAATACTATTACCATTACAAATAAATTCACTAATATTTTGAAATGTGATGATACTGTTTAGTGATGGGTGCATCAAAAAATTATGATGGGTTATTCATATACTCTATCATGAAAATCAAAGAAATAGAATTTTTTGTTTGAATAATAACACAAACCTAGTTGATCAAAAGGAAGTTAAAGGTATAATAATTGACTTAACAAAGATTATTAAACCTAAATTAGTATTTATGTACATTTTAGATGTGTATAATCATTCATGAAAAAAATGTTTTAAAAATTTATTCTATAAGGGAAGTAGTGAAGGGACCATCACTGATGGAGGAAGCATGATAAATTATGTAGGAAAAATACATTAAAGGAAGGAAAATTATCAAGTGTAATAATCCCATAATGGTGGTGGGTCCTAAAAAATGAAATAATAATTTCAATGAAGACATCTAAAATGGAGTTTTTTTAGTGGCACCACTAAAAGGAGAACTGTTACGGTGGATTTTATTAACGTTGAAAACAAATAGATAGTCCACAAATAATTACAACATTCAATGACATGAGGATATATGAGAGGCTCCTCTATCTGCATGAATATAATATTAATTACTAATAATATGTTTGATATTGTTTTAATAGGTAGATATGATCCATGTGGTATGTTCATTGTAAGGAATGATTGATTTGGAAAATATTTCTAAGACTGAGAAATAATATATTATTGGGTCTAGAATTTAAAGTCATTTCATAAAACCATTGTGGGGGAAATTTTAAATAATTCCAAATCTACTGGATATTAGTGAAATTCAAATTTCGGTCAAATCTCAATTTATTAAACAAAAATGGAACATTTTGAATCTGTAATTTCATGTTGTTATATTTTTATTGAAATAATATCATCTTTATTAATATATTTTAGTTTTTCCAAAGACCGATATATGTTTTCATCTGGTATCATGTAATATTTGGTGGTCAATCAATAATATAATTATATTTCAAGATATATTTGACATTGACTAATAATAGGAGAATCCAAAATTGATGATTATATCCTGAATTGGTTTCATGAGATGATGATATTTAAGGAAGTTTTTATTTATAATCAAATATTTAATTCACTCTTATGAAAGAATAAAAATATCCAAGAGACGAAGAAGTATCAAGTATTATATGTGAAATTGGTCAAGATTATGGGTATTTATAGTTTATTTACTCATAATATTTTGAATAATGATTGAGGTAACATTGAAAAATCATTGATTAAGGGAATTATACATGTTTTAGAGAATTTATAGATCAAGTTAGGTAACATAGAAAAATAATATGTTGTTAAAATTGACAATAATTTCAAAAATCATGTTATAATTCAATAGGACTATAGTATTGGTTAATTACTCATTAAAAAGTGGCATTTCACCTAGAAATAGATGGAGTAATGAATGATATGACAATTATGGAGTTTATTATATTAAATTATAGTGTATTATTTATCCCAGTTTGGGGGAGATTATAGAAAGATGAAATGAGTTTCAAGTGGAAATATATTTATAGTGTCATTATAAAAATGAATTTTTTTAGAATATATTTCTGAATATATAGTCATAGATATATATAATTTCATATTATTTAATGTAAATCTAATAAATAAAATAAATATTTTAATCTATTTAAAAAATGGAGATAAGTGAGGAAACAAGAATCATTGTTTACAAAATCCAAAATGGGAGACTTTTGAAAAACATTATAAAGAGTTATATTTTTTTAAAAAATAGTTGATAAAAATCATTTGGGATATTAAATATATAAAATATGGATTAACATAATACAATGGGAATTGGGTTGCATTCTATCATGATGGAGTAGAGAGATATACATAGGATAAATAAATCACATAGAGTGAGGAAATAGATATGGTTATTATTGTGGACATAATAATTTTTAATGGTGATTTTTAGTTAGTGATATATTTTTTATTGTTGTTATATATGACTCTGAATATCCTTGTAATTTTATTTATAATAGTACATGTATTCACTATCCATGGATTCACTACATTATTACTCGGACTATTTCAATGATATGATGAGAGTGAGTTTTCATAGAATTTCTAATAGAATACTAAATAACAGTTCCCACTATGATTCTTTAGTATTGTTGAATTTGGAACTAGTATCCTATAGAAGATAATTTTATAGATTATTTACTATGAAGTATAAATACACAAAAGTGTTAACTAAGAATATTTTGAGTAATGATTCATCGAGAATTAATGAAACATTTAATAGAATTTTTCTATTGTTTTCTATAATAAAAAATTTATAATTGAATTGGTTTAATAGAAACCATATAAAGAATGTTTTTGAAATTTTAAAGTTATTTCTATTGAAACAAATTTAATCATGTAATAAACATATAGATCACACCTTGAAGGACCAATGATGTAATAATAAACATGTATTCATGGATATATGTATGATTACTATATTGTTTTTAAAAGATACATAATATATAATCATTTAGTAATGTGTTATTCTTGCCATATAAAACTATTGTAAGGTTATGACACTATAAATGTTATATTTATATTAGAAATTTTGATGTTTTATAAGATCCATTAAGAGGAAAATGGTTTTTTCACATCATAGAAGAGTTGTGTGATATTAAACTCATTGACCTATGTGCTATTAATCAAAATAGGTATGAAAGTCTAAATATTGATGGTAAATGTAATTCCACAATGGTTGTGTGATCTTGAATTGGATAATGTTATAATACATAGATTTTGAATGAATAAAAGGACTACACGACATTTTTTAGAAAATTATGAAAATGAACACGTCAATGAACATTATGTTCTCAACTGTTTAAAAAAATTATATATATATATATATATTTCACTATGAAATTTCTTATCACACTATAATGAAAATAGTAATTAGGAAATATATAATGGAGAAACCAAATGGTGTCAATGTAATGAAAGAGACCACTTCATTATTAATAAAATAATTTAGGATTTGAGTTATATTTATGTCTTGGTAGTAGTATGGAGTGTTAGAAGTTTTTTAAAGGATAAAATTGTCTAAATAAATATCCGTTTTGTATATTCTTCAATAAATAATCCAAAGTATGAATTGTATGTACCATATGATCAATGTAACTACTATATTTAATTATAATTTAATGCTTAAATATTGAGATAGAAAATAGAGTGACATGGAAAGGATTGAGAAAGGGGAATATTATTGATAGCACTATAACCATATAAAATAAAATAACACTACATGATTTAGGTGTATTATTAGGATGAAAAATATAGAGGATAATCATATGTAGAATTCTTGATAGATATAAATTTTTTATGAAATAATGGATCAATAATACTTAAAAAATATTTCTCATATTATATGTCTTATTGATTAATATAATATAATATTTAAGATATGTTGAAAATGAGAGGGAAACCAGATCTGATTGATCATTCTTGTTATATCCAATTTTGGTTGGTGAAAAAGTGTAAAGGTATTATAAATTATGAAGGGGACATATGGTTTATTAGAACAATGAAGATAAAATATACTAAAGATAATTGAAATGTAGTAATTATTCTATTCTATGAAATTTTGTTTTTGATATGTTTATTTTATATTGGATGAAATAATTTATACAGTTCTTATATGGATTTTTTATATCATATATTTAATAACTTACATATAATATTGAGATTAAGTCTCATCACATATGAAATAATGATGCATTCAACATGCTATATAAATGTTAATCTTGGAGCTAAAATGAGAAGATCCCATCAAGAGTATAAGAAAATATATTTTAGAGTAGTGCTTTATGGATAAATAGTTAGTAACCTATGGGAGTAAATGATATAATCTATAAATTTTTTTTACAAAATTTGAGTCTTCCGTAGGAGAGACCTCATCGAAATAGTGTATTCCCTAATATAGTGAGTTTATTTTAGATTTTTTCTACACTAGGATAATGTTGGGTGTATTCTATTCTGATATTACCCAATAAAAGTGAAAAATGTAAAAAACCTTTTCTATTTGTTTATTTACATTATTCATATGATTTACAATCAAAGAGTAGTTTAGAAGATCATAATGTTGAATACTAGCTCCCACTAACATGAGAACAAGATCCAATAACATAGGTATCATGTGGACAAAATGTTGTGATTATGCAACACGTTGATTCTCCCCCTTTTCCGGGTGTCACATAGGTTCTAAAAAGATAAAATTATAATTACTATTATAAAGATTATCTTAAAAAATATACCCTTTCATAGTAAGGAAACCATGTTTCCTTTATGTAATCACAATTCTCACTAGAGAGAATACCCCTACACAATCCCAGGGCCTTTAATAGTTTCCCATTAAATATTTTCTTAACAAGAAACCTTATGAAATATCCATATTAATATTTAATGGAATTAACTATACTATACATCATAATAATTTGCCTTAAAGATCTATAAAAAGGTTGTAAAATTCAATGTTTCAGTCATATTATCAATTAATAATTTCTAAAACCAAATAAGCATCCAATATAAGATGTTATATTTAAATTCACTCACTCAAAAAACACTCAGTAATTAATTATATGTACAAGAATTTCAATAATTTTAATTGTTTATTACCATATCACTTAAGCATCTATGTGTTTAATCATTGAATGTCATCCCAAGACTTTATCATAGAAACAATAATCCATGATTATGGGAAAGACCGTAAAAATAATTATTTTTAAGATTAAGTAGTATTTATAAGAGTAATAAACACTTTAATATTGAACTAATAAAATTACACGTCCTTCTATGTTTACAATTCATTTTAAAACACACCAAACTAACATAAAATGATCCTATGGGAGTGAAAACAAATAATAAATCCTCTGGGAGGTGGGGTTGTGTTGATTTAGAAATGGCGGTGCGGGAAGTGGACTATTTTTTACAAAATTTTTATCACCAAATTACCAAAATATAACATCCCCTACCCCCACGTCTAATTTTCATTATTTTTTTACCACATAAAATCAGGTTTCTCACACTAAATTATTTATGGAGTACTACAACATTTTTGATGGGGGTCTTGGACCCTTTTACTCCCACTAGAGTCCCGATCTGTTCTCACTAGCCTCTAATTGGGAGTTTTCAGCTCCTTTTGATGCCTTTGGTATTCATAAATAATTTATTTCTATCATTAACAACTATAAAACTCTTATTTATTCAAAATAATATCCCAAAAAATGTAGAAAATAAAAAAAAAATTGCCTCACAATTAATCCAATGTTACATGATTTATAGTAACTAAATCTATGAACATAGAATAAATCTTGTAATAACAGTAGGGAATACATGTAAAATTCAAAACACAAATAATAAATTCTTACACTTCCACTTAATATTTGAAAAAAAAATTAATGCAATATGTTATAATTTATAATGTCTTGATACAATGAAATCTATTCAATCCACCTCTTTTTCAAATTAATACCGCTGGATCTCGGTTAAAATTATAATTAGTCATTTTCTATTGATAAAAATTAATACATTATTACAACAAATTCAACCGTTACATTACAAATATTTCATTTTATCATTACATGGTCCACAAGAACAAGACTCACAATAGGACATCACTCCCCAATACCAATTCATATAAAATAAATCACCTCATCCATCCCTTGTAAATTTTCCACAGCGGTATGGGAATCAAAATTTCATTGAAGTATATATAAGGATTACTACATTTTTCATTAATGATCACATAAATTATTCCAATGTGAATATGAAATGAAAAAATACAATAGTTACAATGGTTAATAAGATATAGTTTATTTTTGACAAAAATTTAGTTCCTCCCACTCATTGAACATACATTTTATGATGTTTTCCATTAGTAGATGATATTTACTTCATCAATAAATATATGATTCCTCGTATGATTTGATCATTAAATTAACCATTGCAATGGGGAGTATTATTTTTATGATCTTTTCCAACCCCACCGAAAATTATAGGGACTTGGTTCACTAATAATTCTATTATTTATGTTTTCTGGGAGGATATAGTGGTTAATGTGGTGAAATATCATATGTTCCACTATACTATTGTTTATGTTAACCTTCATAAAATAAAATAAAGAAAAATTAATGATATACTCTACCAAAACATTATTAAAATATCAGATCACAACTATAGAAGAAAGACACGACATACCCTATCCCAAGAATCATGAATAATACATTCTAAGATCCAGAATCAAATATTATGAGAATTAAGGGGTCCTTTGAAAACCCATATCTTCAATACACAATAATTCAAGATATAATATATAAAAATACACTTAATTGAATTTAATAAGATCATAAAACCTTATGTATTTAGAAAATTAGGTACATAAAATAGGAATAGTAAACATGGATAATGCATAATTATTTAAAAACTCTAAACATTCCCATGTATTTTATGTATCTTCTAAGACTGTATGAGATAGCCTCGGTAAATATATGATAATAGAGTGAAATATAGATCTGATTAAGGGAATTATAAAATAATAACATTATTAAAATAATACTTATGATTCAATAAAATTAACAAGAGACATAAGAGGGATGAGAGTTATTAACATGATTATCAAATCATGATGTATAATGATAACATGAATGCAATATCGGAATGCGGAAACAACATACAAAACGAGGTCATAAAAATAAGTAAAGGCTGACCATTGAGACTTTATAACATAGTGTTATTATTATAATCACATTTTCATCATACATGGTATCTCATGGGATAAGATTATAACCTAGTTCACTAGAGGTCTATATAATTTCAGGCCTACCCATCCCATTCATAACATGTACATGCATAAGTGTTCTAAATAAATCATACAAAAAATGATGTATTTCATCGCTTATAATCCTATTATTATGGAGTGTGATTTTAAATCATTTATTTCATTAATAAATGAATTATATGTACATATATTGGAATAAAATTGAGGGGAAATAGGGATGATTATTCAATATAAAAATCATTGGTTGGGAATATTGAATGATAATTTCAAAAACATAATATGGGTATATAAATATTGTTGGAAGGTTCAAATAAGAGTGAAATGGATCTATAATCACATAGAAATCATGTGGATATCAATAGAGATGTGTAAAAACATTTTCCAACTTGAGAAATTGGATATTTTAAGGCATTATATAATTATAGCTACTGCTTGAATAAAGAGGCGAAGTAAAGGATCTCTTACCTTGAGAGGATTCTAGTAAAAGATTGGTAGTTGCTTTTTTGGAGCTTGGGGGAACTTTGGAGGGTTATATAGAGGAATGTGTAGAGTTTACCCCTGATCTATTAATTTTGATTAAAGGTTAATTTGATGTTATGTAGGTTTATATAGAAAAATAAAGGGGAATTCAGTATTAGTTTCTAAACAAAGTTTTTTTAATTTTTATCATAAATTAATCCAAAAAACAAAACCATATCATGGTGTTGCCTATGGTGTCAACAAAATAAGAGTGAATTTCATTATTTTATTAGTCAAAGAACTAAACTCATTAAATTAATACCCTTGGTGAAGTGCTAGTGAGCCATGATTATAATTAATTGGTCCTAAAACATTAAATTATAATATTGTTTTGGAGGATTCATTAATGTCTAAAATAATTATTTTATTAACATAAAAAATGTTTTAAATGTAAAACATAGTTTTTGTCATTTATTAAATTTTATAGTATTTATTGGATCACATTTAAAGTTTCATGATATGAAAATACATAATAAATATTTATACCGTATTTAATTTTTGTCCAAATATTCGACTGGCTCCAAAAATTATTAAAAATTTACCATTGGGAAATTTCAGCATGTTGAATTAAAAAAAATATTTATTTTATCAAAAATAATTATCTAAATTTTATAATTATTTTTTTAAATCAAAAACCTCATTTATTGAAAAATACTATGTTTTTTTAGAATATTTGTTTTCCTTCTATTATAAAATTAAAAAATTACCCTGTAAAATTATTTAATAATTTATACTTAAATAAATATTAAATAATTATAATATTTAATTAAAATAAATTTTACTTGAAAATTTGTTGAATTCATTAAAAATAGTGTCTAGATCAAAACTACTTATTTCCAATTAAATACAATTTTGGGCTAATCACATCAAAATATAATTTTTACCAACCATATTAATTAACTTATTATAATTTATTATTAAAATGTATAAATAAAATAATTATTTTAATTAAAATTAAAATATATAAATTTATACTCCTAGTGTCAATATACATAACCCTTTATTAAACCATGTAATTCAATACTTGTATAGCGTGTGGGGATTATATTTTCATTGGATGGTTCGATAAAAATGTTTTTCCTTGATATTAATGAACATGAAATTTTAAGATAAATGGTTTCCCTCATGATTTAGTTGTTTAATATCAACTTGCTTTTGGTTGTGGGAAACTAACATTTATTCTATCTCCTTAAGAAGCTCAAATAAATGGGCTTTATGGGTTAATGTCTTACTAATCAAGGACATTACTCTTTATTTTAATGTCAATTATACATTACCACTACCCAAAATATATTTTATTTTTAATTTCCATTTTACAATGCCTATATTATCAATGTTCATAATGATTAATTTTTTTTAAATCTCATTGGATATAAATGACCAAAATAACCAATGTATTGTATGCATTTTCTATTTCATCATTTCTTAATAAGAAATTTATTCAATAAAAAATATAATTTCATTTATAAACATTTAGGTCATTAATTTATAACAATTGAGACAATTGGAAATTGAAATCATCATTTGATAAAATAAAATAGATTAGGGTTATATTGTTTCATTACCTCTTCCATTTCCCACGTCACTTCTCCAAACATGTCGTTCCCCCAAAACAATTTTACTAAGGGAGTTGTCTTGTTTCCCAAAACATTGTCTCTATGATCTAATATATTCACTGATTGCTCCTTATATGAAAAATCATTCCAAAATTGTACCACCTATAGATATATTACATGTTAGGGGTTAAGTATGTACATACACTATAGGGATACATGAAAAATTCCATTTACCAGAGATAGTTTTGGCGTGAGTCCTACTACAAAATCCACCATTGTGATGCGGTTAAGGATCTCAAAGGGGTTGATGTATATTGGATAAATATTTCCCTTTAACCCAAACATCATGAAATTATTCAATAACATTATATGAAGGAATAATTTATCTCCGACCTCATACTCTAGGTCTTTTCAATTACTTTTTTATATAGAAATTCTATTAATGTTTAATGGATTTCATATGGTGTTGAATTTTTTGAACATTCTCTACCATCTTTTTTCATAACATAATGTCCAATTATATTCCCCTCTCCAACTATATACCAACATTTCATAGTCTAACATGTCATCCCATATAATACCACATATGACTCCACATAAATTTTGGAATGGAAAAATTACTTATATGAAAACTCAATGAAGATATTTCATTGATCCAAAAAATCTTTGAAATCCACTGAACATAATCTAAAATTATCCTATAGGGTTTTAATGGTTCACTTTTACTAATCTTCCATCTGAGGGTGATAATAATTACTGAAATTTAGCTTCATATCCAATAAAAACATATGGTTTCTCTTGAATGTGGGGGTAAACCTCATATATCCATTAGATACAATATAGTGTGTAAATTAATATAGTCTTACAACATCACTTATGTATATCCAGGAAAATTGGTCAAGATAGAAATATTCATTGTTAAAAGTGAAATGAACTGACTTGGTAAGGTGACTGGCCACCCCTAGATGACATTATTTCCTTTTTGAGTCCTTGAGTTTCCAATAAAAAAATAAATTTGTATGTTTTCCCATTTATATAACTTCATGACTTGATTATAAATTTTTTTCTGGATTTGACCATTTGGAATACCCAGAATGGTGAAAAAAATCATTAATCACATGCTTCATGTTATCCTGCTAGAAGTGTTTCCTTATATTTATATATATCATAGTTCTTTCTAGAAAAATAGTGAAGGATGATCTATGCACCTCATCCATAGTTTCCCCTTTAATTTTTTGTGTGGGACACATATTCAGGTTATAATCATTTTAACTCTCTATTTATAAAATATGAACTCCAGACTATTTTATATATTCTCCTATATCACCTTATTATTCTAATATGCCTCCTTGACTCCCTCAGAAATAGATTGAATAGTATTTATTTGAGGAAAATCGGAATAATATTCTTTTATTATTCCCATATCCATCCTTTGCATGTCTAATAATATTAGATCCCTTGCAATCCTCCTCATGGATAGAGTTGTTGGATCCTTTGTACTCAAAGCATAAACCACTTTGTTTTCCATCTCAACTTAAAAATAGATAGAAAAATCATAATCATAGATCTTCTCTTACCAAATTCATTAGTAGATGTTAAAATATTTCTTAGTGAATATACACTTAAGTCCTTTATGATCCATATATATGACATGCATTTTTCTATATAGATATTGTCACCAAAACATCTTTAAGAATATCACTACAACCAATTATAGAATGTTCATTTGTTAATTCTACAAATTTATATTTAACTGGAAGTATGAATAATCTATCACATGTTCATATATCATGATTGCATACCAATAAACCTTTTTGGATGCAAAACCAAAGATCCAAATGAAGGACCCCGGGACACCCTGAGAGGAGAGGGGTGAATCAGGGTGGCAACGTTTTCTTCTTAAAGTTGTGGATCTTGTTCCCACATTGGCAGGAACTTCTTAAACCTGTATGAAGGATATGATCAGCAATTAAACATTCACATGCAGAGAGATGACACAACAATTTTTACTTGGTTCACCACTAAGGGCTACGTCCAAGGAGCATACGCCGACAGATTGTCGGTCGTACCTAAATCCACTATGCTTCACTAGCTGCGGATACAAAAGTTCGGGTACAGACACTCTGTCCCAGGCTCACTGCCTTTACATAAGGTTTAGGGAAAGCTCACTGCTTCCCTCGGGTCACTCCCGTTGACTCCCCCTGGCTCACTGCCGTTGGTGAAGTCTCACTCAGTTTATAGACGTGAAGGTCTCTTCAATAAATTTGCATTGAAGTCTTTGCCTCTGCTCAGCACGAGACTCTGCTTGCATCGAAGTCCGGAAGAGATGCACTAGAACGCACAGAACCACTGAACTAGATAACCAAAACGTGCAGACAAACCTTACTGAGAAATATGCGAAACATCAACCATTTGCGCGCAAAATCATCCTATTGCGCGCAACATTTTCTTTTGGCGCGGAAAAATATTTCGCGCAAAAATCCCCTTTTTCGCGCAACTCCAAATATTTCGCGCAAGCTCCTTTACGCGATCCTTTTCGCGCATCAGACCTCGGATCTTCTCTAAGTCTTCCCACACCACGAATGAAGGGAGTCACCTCATATTTATAGGCGACTGAGACCACTGCGCGCAAAAACCCCTTCGGCGCAGAAAATCTCTCATCTGGCGCGTAATCTTTCGCCCAGCTTATGTATTTCGCGCACAACCCTTATTTTCCGCGCAGCCCATGCCTTTGCCATCTTTCACCAAACTGATTCTGAAACAGCATTTGCGTGAAAAACTATTTCGCGCATCCCGCTGTTTTCCGCGCCCAACTTAAGTATTTCGCGCACATCCCTGATTTTCCGCGCAGCCCATGCCTTTTCCATTTTTCACCTCTCTAATTTCGAAACACTGTTTGCGCGAAAAACTATTTCGCGCATCCCGCTGTTTTCCGCGCCTAACTTAAATTTTTCGCGCAAGCCTCTTATATTTCGCGCACCACTTCCTTTTTCTGAGAAGTTCCTTTTGCAGACAATCCATGTCTTCATTTTCCGATTTTGAGGCCCAAAAATTTGGCAAACACTGGGAAACAGCGCCACCTTCAAAACTGTTGTCTGCTTGAACTGTATGATCACTTTGCTGGAACACATTCGGAACTTCCACTGAGGATTGACAACAAACACAAACCATACACCAAATCATGCTTTGAAGAACCTGGTTCCAACAATCTCCCCCTTTGGGTTTGTTGGCAATCAGAATAAATTCTATAGATCTCCAACCATGAGCAAGTCCAAAACGCAAGGATCAACTCAGCCAACACTCTAAGTCTATGTGAGCAATGCTCGGTGTAGAAAACAAGAGAGGAAGCTTGAATTGGGTCTTAGTGTTTTGAAATTCTCCATGACGCCCGATGTTATCCTTATTAAACTTCTCATCACAATCTTACACTTCCATCACAGAAGAATTTCTTGCCGTGAATTTCTTGCCTTGAATTCTCTTGCCGTGAATTTATTCCTTTCTCCCCCATTGACAATAAAACCAAAGACCGAAAAGTTTGATCAACGTTCAGCTCAAGCCATACTCCCCCTGGATAGTATCTCCCCCATAAACCTGCATCACAGCCATAAGCAGATAAAAACAGTTAAAACAAACGGGGAGAGGGGAGTTTCGAAACCTCCTTATGCAGTAGGAGGTGGTTGAACACCTAGGTTCAACCGATGCTTTTCAAACACAGCTGCTGACAGTGGCTTTGTCAGGATATCAGCTACCTGCTTATCAGTTCCCACATGGTCCAGTCTAATCACCCCTTGTTCAACCTTTTCTTTGATGAAATGATACCGTATTTCAATATGTTTTGTACGAGAATGCCGAACCGGATTTTTTGTGAGATCAATTGCGCTTTTGTTATCACAGTAGATCACCATTGGCTGATTTACCTCATCACCAATATCTGTTAATTGTTGCTTCATCCATAGCAGTTTAGTGCATGACTTTGTGGCAGATATATACTCAGCTTCAGCAGTACTAAGAGAAGTACTTTCTTGTTTCTTGCTCAACCAGCCAACACAATTATTTCCGATAAAGAATGCTCCACCACTGGTGGACTTTCTGTCCACAACATCGCCAGCCCAGTCAGCATCAGAAAATGCGGATAATTCACTATCCCTTCCTACAGCAATGTATAATCCATACTTGTAAGTACCTTGAATATACCTCATGATTCTTTTCACTGCTGTCATGTGTTCCTCTTTTGGATTACTCTGAAAGCGGGCAGAAAGACATGTGGCAAAGACAATATCTGGCTGTGTCGCTGTCAGGTACAATAGGCTCCCAATAATTCTCCTGTACAGGGTGGGATCTACAGATTTCCCATCCTCATGCTTCCCAAGTTTGGTTCCAACTGCAATCGGAGTTGACATTGGTTTGGAGTCTTGCATGTTAAACTTCTTCAGCAGCTCTCTTGCATACTTTTCCTGAGAGATAAAAGTGTAGTCTTTCCTCTGAGTCACTTGTAGACCCAAGAAATATGTGAGCTCCCCAATCATTGACATTTCAAATTCTGATTTCATATGATTGGCAAATTCATCCACTGATTTCTGTTTGCTGCCACCAAATATAATGTCATCGACGTAAACAAGAACCATGAACTGATCTTTTGGAGAATTCTTCACATAGAGATTGTGATCAACTCCTCTTTTGAATTCCAGCTTTTTGAGATACGAATCTAGTCTAGAATACCATGCCCTTGGTGCCTGTTTTAATCCATAAAGTGCTTTCTTTAGCTTGCAGACCTTTGATTCATCAGCACCAAGAAGAAAACCCACTGGTTGTTCAATGTAGACTTCTTCTTCGAGTACACCATTTAAGAATGCTGTCTTGACATCCATTTGATATACTTTATATCCTCTTTGGAGAGCCATGGAAAGGAATAGCCTGATTGACTCCAATCTAGCCACTGGAGCAAAGGTTTCTTCAACATCAACACCTTCAATCTGAGAATACCCTTTACATACCAGTCGAGCCTTGTTTCTGATAACATTGCCATGCTCATCAAACTTGTTCTTGAAAATCCATTTGGTGCCAATCACATTGTGACCTTTGGGTCTCTGGACCAAATCCCACGTCTGATTTTTGTCAATCTGATCTAACTCTTCATTCATGGCTTTCACCCAGGATTCATCCATTGCAGCTTCTTCAAATGAGGTTGGCTCTACAACTGATAGAAATGCAGAAGGTGTGTTATTTCTCATCCTCCTTGTTTGAGTGGGTGCATTCATGTCCCCAATTATGTTGGATGGATCAATCTCAGCTCTTCGGTTTCTCCTGAGAGATTCAGTAGCATTCTTTTCAGCTATAGGTTCTTCTTCTGATTCTTCTTCTAAGTCAACATCATGATGTGACTGCTGAGAGTTTTGAACAACTTCCTCTATCTCTGTGTTTGTGTTTTCTTCACGTTCACATTCTTCCTGATTGTCCATCACATCCGCATATGGCGTCCTTGAAGCATTTGTGGTTTTCTCTTCAATTATCTTAACATCACTGCTTACCACAATCTTCCCCAAGCGTTTATTGAAACACTTGTAAACTTTACTGTTCATTGGATACCCAAGAAAAATTCCTTCATCAGCATTGTCACCATACTTTCCTTGGTTTCCTTCTTTATTCCGGATGAAACATTTGCTTCCAAAAACCCGAAAGTATTTCAAGGAAGGCTTCCTTCCATGCCATAATTCGTACGGTGTCTTCGTTTCTCCCATGTAGAGCCCTGTTCGATTCTGAATGTGAACTGCAGCTTCAACAGCCTCCTTCCAGTAATGGCGAGAGATACCACTCTCAATCAACATAGTCCTGGCCATATTGTTGACCTGTCGATTTCGACGCTCAACAACTCCATTTTGTTGTGGAGTTCTCACAGCAGCTACCTCATGCTGTATTCCATGTTTCTCTAGATAGTTTTCAAACTCAATGGATGTGTATTCCCCTCCATTGTCCGATCGTAGGACTTTTATTGACCGTCCAGTGTCATTCTCGGCAATTCGGCGATAAGTTTTCATGCAATCAAGTACTTGTCGCTTCCTGTGAATCACCATTACACAAGCCATTCTACTATAATCATCAATGAAAAAAACGAAGTACCTCTCTCCATAGGTTCCAGCAACATTTATTGGGCCACATACATCAGTGTGAATGAGATCGAGAAGATGTGATGCCCTTTTCTTCTTTGGACGATACGAATTACAGACCAGCTTCCCACGAATACAGGCATCACAAGATTTTTCCCGTTCGCGTTTTAGAATGGGAATATCCATGACTATCTTCAGCTTAGATATCTTTTCCATGTCTTGTTGGTTAATGTGCCCCAGCCTTCGATGCCATAAATTGTTTTCTTCGTCAACAGACAAGTAACAAGAGTTCACTTTGCTGTCAACCCGATATAAGTTTCCATCTGTTCTACAACCTTTCATAAGAGAATTCCCTGTTTTTCCTTTTATAGTGCAGCCTTTTTGATTGAAGGTTACTATGAGACCTGAGTCACAGAGTTGACTTACACTGAGGAGATTATGGCGTAGACCGTCCACATAAATAACTTCAGTCTTTTTCAGCTCTCCGTTGGCGAGAGCAGTATTCCCACTGCCTTTAATCTTCAAAGCACCATCGTTACCAAACCGTACTGTTCCATCAACCTTCTTTTCAATGTTCTTCAGAAGGTCAGCATTTCCTGTCATATGGGAAGAACATCCACTATCAAGAATCCAGGTGGTGCTACTCTTTGTAGCTTTGAGGGCTACTTCCGCAAGATTGGATTTCTCGATTTTCTTCTTTTCTTTCCACGAGATATTGGATTGAGCATAAGAAACTGATGGCCTTTTAAAACTTTCTTCCACATAATCTGAGTCTTCATACCCATAATCTTCTTCCAGAAGAGAAAAACTATTTGTGAGAACAACATCATCAGGAGGATGAACCCTGTCCCGTCTTTGGGTGTTGTATGAATTTCTCTTGTCATACCGCTGCCTGCAAAACATAGCTTTATGGCCAATGTTAGAACAATTAAAACAGTAACCATAGAAGATATTTCTTCTATAATATGGAGGATATGAAATCGGTCTCCTTTGTTGATTTCCCAGATCTTCTCCATTAAAGTAACTCCTTGCCTCTTCGCAATATGACATAGTATGGCCCAGATAGCCACAGAATTGACACTTCATGTGAGGGAATGCCTTCACACCTGAATTTCTCCTCATACCTTCATCCCTGTGAGAGTAGTTGAACTGCCTATCATTTCTAAATGTTTGATGGTAATTGTCAGTTATCCTTCTAGTTTGGATTGAGGGTTCCTTTTTCAGCACTTCAGAAAATGTTTCAACATGTTCAACCTTCGTTTTGTCTTTCTTTTGAATTTCTTTATTTCCAGCAGTTGATGTCTCAGCTTCACATCCAATTCCACGCTTTCCCATGCAGGCGGGTCTTTGAATGCTCAAGATTTTTTCAACTCCATCAGAACCACATTTGGCTCTTGCCAATAATTCAGCATCTGAGAATCTTCTAGGTTGTATTTTCTTCCTTGATTCTTTTGAAAAAGATTCGATCTCAAGTTTACTCCTAAGAGTAACAATTTCCTCCTCAAGACCCTCAGTAGTCTTGGACTTTTCTTCCAGTCTTGAGGTGAGGTCATTGATGACCTTTCCCTGCTCTTCAATTCTTATCTTAAGATCCAATACATCATCATTGCTTTCAATGATTTTAGACTGAACTTTCACAAACTCTTCCAGACGTTCAATTTCAGCTTCAAGTTCATCCACATATTCTGATGACTCTTTGACCATTTCCTTCCACTTATTACATTTCTTACATTTACTCTCAATATTGGAGAAAGCATCCTTAATTTGAACCTTTGGATTATCAAGGGCAGTACTCTGATTATTTATGCCTTTATTGATTGAAGAATCTGATATTTCAGTGGTAGCCATCATGGAAGCATGTTTTTCAGTTTTAAATTCTGGTTCTTCTTCCTCACAGAATTCAATATCATCATCTTCTTCCTCACAGACAAAGCTCTTCCTCTGCATTTTCTTTCCAGATTTGAAATCACCCTTTTTGAAAAACCTTTTCCGAGGCATTTCAATGTCTTCAGCTTCGCTCTCTTCATTATCCAACTTTCTTTGGCACTGAGAGGCAATGTGCCCAACTCTTCCACAACGGAAACATGCAAGAGGTAACTTACCTCTAAATTTACCTTTACCCTTTTTCAGATTCTTCGCGATGAGGGAAAGAATTTCTTTTTCTTCGTCATCATCACCACTACTGTCTTCTGAAATTTTCAGTTTGTCCATGGCTTTGAATGCCATTTCTTTGCTCACGCGAGTCGTGGAATCTTCAGGTTTGACTCTCATCTCATATGCCACTAAACTACTTAACAAATCATCCATAGAAAGTTTGGATAGATCTCTTTCTTCGAGGGCTGACACCTTTGCATTGTACATGGGAGGAAGTCTTCTCAATATTTTCTTAACGATATCAATGTCTTTGATTTCTTCTCCAAGACCTCGAATTGCTCCCACTACTTCAGTAATTCGATTAAAAAATGAATCTGCATTTTCATTGGGATGCATCTTTAGGTCGTCAAACCTGTTATGTAAAACCTGAAGTTTTGCCTCCTTTACCTTGCTATCTCCTTCATAAATGTTTTCAAGTTTATCCCACATAGACTTTGCTGAAGTGCAACTCATCACCTTTAGATATATCTGATCAGAAAGAGCTGCGGTGAGTGCATTTTGAGCTTTAGCATCTGCATCAAGAATTTTCCTGTCTGTGTCAGTCATAGCCAGTCCTGTTTGATCAGTGACTTGTATTCCTTGCACAATAGAAAACAAAACTTCCATTCCAAGAGATCTTAGATGAGATCGCATCCTATTCTTCCAGATCTGAAAATTATTTCCATCAAAGAGAGGGACTCCCCTCACAGTGGCTGCATTCTCCATGGCGACAAAGGACAGATTCAAGACCAACAACCTCCCTCTGATACCACTTGAAGGACCCCGGGACACCCTGAGAGGGGAGGGGTGAATCAGGGTGGCAACTTTTTCTTCTTAAAGTTGTGGATCTTGTTCCCACGTTGGCAGGAACTTCTTAAACCTGTATGAAGGATATGATCAGCAATTAATCATTCACATGCAGAGAGATGACACAACAATTTTTACTTGGTTCACCACTAAGGGCTACGTCCAAGGAGCATACGCCGACAGATTGTCGGTCGTACCTAAATCCACTATGCTTCACTAGCTGCGGATACAAAAGTTCGGGTACAGACACTCTGTCCCAGGCTCACTGCCTTTACATAAGGTTTAGGGAAAGCTCACTGCTTCCCTCGGGTCACTCCCGTTGACTCCCCCTGGCTCACTGCCGTTGGTGAAGTCTCACTCAGTTTATAGACGTGAAGGTCTCTTCAATAAATTTGCATTGAAGTCTTTGCCTCTGCTCAGCACGAGACTCTGCTTGCATCGAAGTCCGGAAGAGATGCACTAGAACGCACAGAACCACTGAACTGGATAACCAAAACGTGCAGACAAACCTTACTGAGAAATATGCGAAACATCAACCATTTGCGCGCAAAATCATCCTATTGCGCGCAACATTTTCTTTTGGCGCGGAAAAATATTTCGCGCAAAAATCCCCTTTTTCGCGCAACTCCAAATATTTCGTGCAAGCTCCTTTACGCGATCCTTTTCGCGCATCAGACCTCGGATCTTCTCTAAGTCTTCCCACACCACGAATGAAGGGAGTCACCTCATATTTATAGGCGACTGAGACCACTGCGCGCAAAAACCCCTTCGGCGCGGAAAATCTCTCATCTGGCGCGTAATCTTTCGCCCAGCTTATGTATTTCGCGCACAACCCTTATTTTCCGCGCAGCCCATGCCTTTGCCATCTTTCACCAAACTGATTCTGAAACAGCATTTGCGTGAAAAACTATTTCGCGCATCCCGCTGTTTTCCGCGCCCAACTTAAGTATTTCGCGCACATCCCTGATTTTCCGCGCAGCCCATGCCTTTTCCATTTTTCACCTCTCTAATTTCGAAACACTGTTTGCGCGAAAAACTATTTCGCGCATCCCGCTGTTTTCCGCAAATAACTTAAATTTTTCGCGCAAGCCTCTTATATTTCGCGGACCACTTCCTTTTTCTGAGAAGTTCCTTTTGCAGACAATCCATGTCTTCATTTTCCGATTTTGAGGCCCAAAAATTTGGCAAACACTGGGAAACAGCGCCACCTTCAAAACTGTTGTCTGCTTGAACTGTATGATCACTTTGCTGGAACACATTCGGAACTTCCACTGAGGATTGACAACAAACACAAACCATACACCAAATCATGCTTTGAAGAACCTGGTTCCAACACCAAATCCATCCCCACTGGGGGTAATGTGAGCACTAGTGTAGTGATTAGTCTATTCGTCAACTCTTTAAACCCCACTTCGCATTCATCTATCCTTATGAAATTGAATCTGTTTTTAGTAAGTTTAATTTGGGGTATTAATAATAAGGATATGATTCTCAAAAATTGATGATAGTGACAAGATAATCCATGGAAACTATATAATTTCATTATACATATTGGTTATTGAAATCCTTCAAATTCCATTTTTTCGTATGATCTATATATATATATATATATATGCACCTTTTTTGGTGATAAAATTTCAAAACAATGTTACTTTCTCCATAAATAAATTCTATTTCTTATACATCACAAAAAATTCATTATTCATTATCTTTAGAACATCATTAAAATGCTCCTTATGTTCCTCCCGGATATATGAGTAGACAAGAACATCATTTATAAATATATCAGAAAATTGTTTGAGGTAATAACTTTGAATATATTCATTATTTTCTTGAATATTTATATAGTATTATTGAGTCACCATTTCACCACTGTGAAAGCATATTTCAAATACCATGTTTGAAAATTAGTTTTTGTAATATCATCCTTCTTCTCCATTACATGATAATATCCTGACTGAAGATCCTCTTGACTGAAGTACTGGGCTCTACATATCCCATAAAACAATTCCATAATATTACTTATAGGATAAAGACCCATTATCATGATCTAAATGAGAGCCTGAAAACTTATGTAGTATCTAATTTTTTTATCCTCCTTCTTGATGAAAAGGAACAGTGAACCCTATAGTGATATACATGGGATTGTAACCCTTTATTCATATTTTAATTAAATATAATTTTGTTAAGGTCATTTAGTACATATACACCCAGATTAAACGAACAATAAAGCATTATTAATGAAATTTCAGTAATATAAATTTGAAAACTAATTTTCATTTAAAAATTTTATCTAAAAGTTATGAGAGATATATAAAGGACCTATATAAATAAAATATATTGATTAATTATTAGTAAATTAGTACTCTTATTTTCAGAAATAGTATTTTATGCTTCAAGAATATGATTTCTTCAAAAAATAATTTTTATTGGGAAAATATTATAATTAACTTATCGAGCATTTTAATCAATTTTTTTAAAAAAATATAATTTAATAAATCATTATAATAAAAATAACCTATGTTTAGATTTTTGTATTTTTCATTAAAATTATTTTCAATTGAAGAATGAAAAATACTAAATTTTATTAAAAACTAGTATCATTGTTTGAACAATTCAAAACTAAGAATTTTTAAATTGTTTAAATGTAAAATGAGTTTTTTCTGTTATTAATAATACAGTTAAATTAACTTTAATCAATATTAATATTTAATTTGTTTTAAAATCATTTGTTTCAGAAAAAATTATTTTTCTCAAATCTATTTTTCGATCTATTATATGAATATATATTAAATGTGATTTCAATCACTTAAATGAATTAAATTTGATGAAATAGAATTTATATTTATATTCAAAATTCATATTTATTATAGTATTATTTCTTGACATTTTTCTTTTAAAGATAATTTTATATTGAATCGTAAAAACATATAGTTTTTATAAAATACGACATCTTTTCTGATATCACCATGACCTAAAAATTATTTAAAATTTTATGAAACTCATGGAATGAATCAAATATTATAATATAATAAAATAAAATGAAAGAATAATTGGAAATTATAATTTATAATTTGTTACCTAATAAATTTGGAATTAATTTTTAGTGTCAAGGGGGAACATGTATAGTTCTAGAAATGTCACATTTGGTATATTATATATATATTATTTGATACTTAATATGTTATTAATCAAAATTTATCTGAAATATTAATTTTTTATATATGATATTATTGGTTATAAATGTTTTTTTTGTATTCATATAAAAATTTGAATATGTAAATTCTTGTGCAATTCTTGTGGATGGCCAGAAAAGTAAAAATATAACATTAAAATTGTTCTCATGAGATATATATGAGTAAAAACATACAATTAATAAATAAAATGAATATTATGAGAATAATAAAACTTTTTTATTATTTTATTTAATTTATAATTTTTAGGTATTAAATAAATAACTTAAATTCTTACACAACGTTGACTGAGTAACTATTTCATTAATGAAGAAAATAAAATAAATGATATTACTAATATTAAAAGAATTATTAATTGAGTTTATTAATGTGATCCATTAATTTTATTGATTAATAATACATGTTCGGGATGTATTGAATTATTTTTATTTCTAGTTCGTCTTTTATTTTATTTTTTTAATGTCAAATAACTAGTAAGATCAAAAAATATAGATTAATTATATTTTAAAATAAATGAAATTTTATTAAATGATATAAAATTCATAAAAAACCTAGATCCAACCATGTAATTAGAATATAGTTTGTTATACCATCCATTGTCCATTTATGGTCCATCTATTCCATTTATTGAATCTATATTAACACTAAATGAGTAAAAACCCTTATTGTCATGATAAGTTTCAAAATGGCTAAATATGGGTTAGAATCAAAATTTAAGTGTTAAAGGACAGTAAAAAACATTTATAATTATTATTTTTTGAATTTAATTATATCATATTAACCTTAGGTTCTAAATTTTTCTGTTTAATGGAAATCATTCAATGAATGGGACTTATTTATTATTCAAATAAAGAACTATTTATTAATTAATATTAATATTAACATATTATATGTGTTCAAATAGAATCATAAAATAATTATGAACATATAGTAATATTAAATTTCTGATAATGCTATTAAATAGTTGATGAGAATTTAGTTCCTATTTTTTTAATTATTTAATTTCGAAAAATTATTATACAACGATGATCCATTATTCCATCACATAATAAAATATTATTATAGAAGATTTTATAAATATAAAAAGAAATATGATTTGAGTAATTAAATTTTTTCCATGAATTTTATATATTAAAATAACATATTATTTTTTCTTTAATGCATTATATTAAAATTTAAACTTTTTATTTGATCATTTAACAAAAATTTAGTGAATCATCTCAAAATTGACAGTAATGATATTTTATGAGAATAAAATTTTATTAAGATACATAAATATCATAAAATTAATAAAATAGTACAAAGTGGATAATATATTTTCTAACATGTCAAAATTTATCCATTTATTGGTCGTTTGGTTCCATGTCGAATGAAAATAATTTTTTAATAATTTAAAAATTAGTTAATGTTCAAATCTAACCATCAGTTTAATTATAAAAGGGAACATCCCCCTAAATTATTTACTCCACATTGAGAGTTCTAGTTTGACTAAAATATAAATATTTTTCTTATAAACAATCATAGACATATGTTTTAGGTTCTGGTATTCCCTAAAGTCCAACACTAAATCCCTTTAGAGGAAATCTAAAGGAGTTGTTTCAACGAAGAGGTAATTGCATTAACTGATCACTTTCATTTCTACTATTCTTTACCATATATAAATTATATATTTTATCATAAAGTAATAATTTTGAGTAACCTAAATATTAAAAAAAATTATTATTATTATAAAAAAATAATTATACACCCCATTTCCCATCAAACAGTTATTGAAAGTGTCTCTTGTGCATACGTACAACATACCATCTTCTCATATTTTTTCTATTTATTTTTCATCACCATATTATATGGAATTGTATTGTGAATGGTTTAATAATTATATATTATATTCATGAAAAAATTATACTTCTAGGATTAGGATATCATTTATAACATCTTACTACCCCCAATCCTTTGGGAAATGATAATGTCACGTGTGAATATGTGGGGACTACCACCTCCATGATGTGGTACAATTCGTTTTTCATTCATATGTTACTTGGATGGTAAAAAGGAAAAATTTTATGAATATATATTATATACATATTTTATATTATAATAAAATTCTAATTAATAATAATTATTAATATATCATACATTATACCCATTTAAAAATGAATGTAATCTGCATCTGCATGTACTATCTTGCATCTCCATGAACTCTGTAATTTATGATAATGTCAAGAAATTTGGTGTTTGAATGTAAAAATTTATAAAATGAAAATATATGATATTTTAATAATCATTTTCATTACATAGGTGAAGGAACTAATATAAATGTACAAGGAACAGAACTACTTCACAAAAATACTCTAGATAAGTAGAATATTCCACACCCAAAAATAACAATTTTAATACGAAATTATTAATTAAGGGGGTGTTTAAATTTTATAAAAGGATAATATATCAAATTATAAGTATTAAAATGACTCTTTTGGAGAATTATAATAAATTTAAATTTATTATAAAAGAGATTATACTGATTTTGAATCATAGATAAATTAAGGTAACGAAATTTCATCTCAAATGGTCTTCTTTGGGTCATTTTGTATGTTATGAACCTATATTTTCTATGTGGTGTATTTAGAATGAATATTTCAATATATAAAAAGAATTTATTTATTTTCATTATATTTAACATTTTTTATGTTATCTTTTCATTGGGATTATTATGCAAATATTACCGAAGCATGTATGGGATTTTCATCGATCTTTTATTATCAAGGGACACGTGCCTCAAAAAAAATATTTCCTCTATTTTGCGTATATAAGTCCTATTAGAGAATTTCATTATTCATATTATGAATTTTATTTGTATTTTCATATCTATATACATTTATTTCTCTAATGGGTAAAACGATTCAAATGTTAACGTAGCGGTATGGGTTTTATGTCACAATAACATGGTTTACTAGGATCGACTTTGATTATGACTCTTATAATGAAATATTATTATCTACCCTGGAAGAAATATTTTTTATTTTATTATGCTATGAATAAATATATAAAATAAATTATTTCTATTAATTTCCTCATCCTATGTACTCAAGAGACTGTAAAGATGTTTTTAAGGAAAATTAACAACATTTCTACCTTTGATCAATTTTTCCTTCCATGCCCATATTTTTTAATATTATTTTAATGAAGGTTTTAATTATTTTCATATGATATTTAAAAATAAATTTTATCCATGTTTATCTTTTTAAAATATAGTTTTAATGTAATGATCTTGTAGTTTTCAAAACGTGGTACTATGAATCATTCCAGGAAAAAAATAAAGAATGAATATTTTTTTTTACTTTTAAAGCCAGAAAAACTTTTCCCATTGAAACAAATATTATTTTTATTTGAAGATTTCATGAAATTATTATAATATTATTTTTATGTAAAACAATTTCATTAATAATTTATATCTTTTTAAATAACTAATTGAAAAATTGAAAGGTTATTTTCTTGAAGAATGTTTAATGATTTTTTAATCGTATTTCTAATCATCAGAGAAATAATTTCTTCATTTAAAATATTATTCAAAATGTATTTTATAAAAGGATATAATACATATTATTTATATATATTTTATCTGAATGTAATGATATAATGTTTATGAATCTCGTTTAATTACCATGGGTTATACTATAATGAAGTGATTGTGAAACACATTTATATTAATCGGTTATAATATGATGAATGGTTTAAAATATTACGGCACATATATGTTTAATTTTAATTATTTTAATGGAGTTAACTATATCTCCCACTAATTTATTGGGTAAGGATTTATATATTATGAGATATATTTGACTAGAATTGGGGTTGACCCAAATTTAGTTAGGGACTTTTGATACTATAATAGTTGTTAGAGTGATCCGTGATTACTACGATGTTTTGGGGAGTGAAACAATTAGACTAAAATATAATTTTAAATAATAAATAAATAAATATTATATGATTTTATATTCTTATCTATGCACTAAAAACACATGTCTTATGCCAATAATATTCTCTCATGGCTCATGTTCATTAATTTCATTATTAGTCATGTAACACCCCGAGATTTTATGAGAAATATTAATTTTAATTTATTTGATGTATTGTGTTTTATGTTACACCAAGATTATCTTGCACTATACACAACACCGTATTAGCTTGCAGTATACACAACACTATTATTTTACTGCGTTACACAAAATTTCAGGTTCGTTTGATAGAAGTCACTCTAGGCAACATTGAGTGTGTGTATATATATATATATTCAATGAATAAATGAAATATAGTTGGATTATATTATACACAACAAAAAATAAATCTTTCACTACATGCAAACCTGACTTGGCTTGCTTTACATGCAATCGCGACCTTCAACGATAGCGTTTGTTGTATGAAATACCGAGCTTCACAAAACAATGATATGTTATTAAAACATTATATAAACTAGAAATTATGAATAGTAATACCCACTTTTTTAAAATTTTATAAATTTAATCTTTCATAATGGACTTCATTTTTGGATTCAGAATATCGAAATTAGATTGGGGTGATTTTTTTGTATTTTTATGAAAAACATCAATTTTTGATGAATAGTGAGAACACTGGGTTACTATTTAAAAACCGCCTTTTTATTTAAATTTATTTTTGGTCAACATTGATACATAATAACTTTATAAGTTCGATGTAATTCATTGGAGTCATTTTATAATAATTTTAGATATATAAAATTTTTATTTAACTTTTCACCGTCTTTTACACACCTCCTAGAAAAATTTGAAAATTTACATAAAACATAATTTTACAGCTTCTGTTAGTGGAATTTCAAAAATCCAAGAGAAACGTTTAATATCAAGGAGTAAAATGTGGTTCAATATGATAAAAATAATTTTTGTTAAATAGTAATTTTTTACTTTTATTTACCACAGTTAAAAGTAAATAGGTTAAATAAGTGTAAAAATGCTATTATTATTACCCAAACACATGTAAAAATTCTATTTGATAAGTTTAATTCGACCAAAAACAACCTTAGTATTAAAATATGAACATTTAGGTCCACTTGGATTATATTAGCAGATTTATTATTATTTTATTTAAAGAAGAGTTAAAAGAGTTAATATCAAAGTTTAATAACTAAAACATTTTTAATATAGGGTTATATATAAGATAAAGTCGACTATAAATAATAAATAGAAATATAAAAATATTTCATACATAATGGTATTTTATTTATAATTTTTATACATTAAATAATTTAATTTATTTATAACACAATGATGATGCATTAATTACCTTATTAATGACATATTAACATAATTGATATTATAAATACCCAAATAAATTTAATTTGAGACTTTTTATGAATTAAAATAATTTTATAGGTTAATATGACAAATTATTATCGTTTTAATAAACTATTTCTGAACTAATCATGCAGTTATGATTTTAACAAATATAAATTACCAAATAGTGTCAAAATTGACATAAAATTGTTTTTAAAACAAATATTATATTATTAATTGTTATTTTATTTCTAAAAATCAATGGTTCTGCAAAATGACATATATTAGGTTATATATATTTATAATGAACCACTTGGGGTTCGTTTGGGTTGTTATAGTAAGTTTATTAAATATATAGTGTAAGAAAACAAGAAGACACGATAAAAGTCAAATTATTTAACTTAGAGTTAAATATACATGAAAAGGTTAAAATAGTTACCTAAACTTTCCTAAAACCTATTGTTTGAGAGGATTTCGATCCATACCCACATTATATTATAAATAAATCACTTTAAATATATTATAAACCGAATATGACTTTATTATAAATTAATTTTTTTAGTTTGATTCCTAAAGTTCCCATCTCCTCACTTATAAAAGGGACCCTCTCCCTCTTCTCTTTACACAATTTTGAGCCTTCATGATCAGCCAACACCTGACATTTACCTTATAAACTTCCCTAGAATCATTATATTGGTTCTGGTCTACTCAAAAGGCCAACTCTAGTACCTTAAGAGGGGGTTAAGAAAAGGCGCGTCAAAGAAGAGGTAATATCCTTTACCGATTCTTTCCAATTTATTTATTCTTCTACTTATTCTTCTTTATTTTTTTCATCATAAATTAATAACATAATCATCACTCCTATACTGACATGTTATTATAAATATGAAAGAACCCTATTTCATCTTCTATCCATCACACGAAAAAAAAATCACCCCGCGTGCCGACGTACAGAATACCGACTCCACACCGTGGTGTAATTATTTTTCCACCAATAACATACTTGGATGGGTATAATGGCATAAATAAATAAATATATATGATTATTGTAAAGTTATATTGATTCAAAAATATTATACATACACTTAAATACAATTCCACGATCATAGAAATGATATCATCGCTCGTGCGTACGTACGGACTACCGTCTCCACCAACGCGATGAGATTCATTTTCCATGATTAACCATTCATGTATTATTATAATGTATATATAATAAGTAATCATGAAATTTATTAAACAATATTGATATTGGATTTAAGTACATATATTTTGCATTTATGTAATTCCATTTAATTCAATAAGGAAACAAAAACAGTGTTCATCCGTACGTACGACCTACCATCTCCATGAACGGTGTATTTCTTTAAATTTATTATTATACCATATATGTTTATATTATGAATATATATTATATATAAATCATGTTTTACATTTTGGAATTAATTAAATCAATATATAAGAACAACATGTCGAAACACGTATGATAAATGAAAAGATTTTACCCAAAACACTCATTTAACATTGAATTTACAAAAGAACGGGTAATATAAAGTAATAAGTGAACCATATATGATATCATAACAATGAATATGATTCTGTAATAAGTCATTGACATTATTTTAATAATTATATAGGAGTTTCATATACATTCGAGGCATATCTGACATAAGGTAAGGGATAACCTTTCCAATCTCGCTGTTATCTGAGATTGTTTATTCGTAAGTATTTAATAGGGTTATATTTATCATTCATGTACATGTATTCAAAAAATGGTTTCATTTATGTTTAAATTCATTTTACCCATTTTTTTACTTTTACCAGGTGTTATGGAAGAAATCTTTCATTTTTTTACCATACAAGGAACTTTTAGACTTTTCTGACAAAAGTACGAGGAGAATGTTTTTTTAACTTATACGGCATGAACGGGTTTTTACAGTTACATAACTCCTTATTTTCAAGAAGCTTACTCTACAAGATTTAATGATTATTTTCAAAAAAATCCCCTTCTTTTAAAATTTCATGGTATTCTGTGAAAAGAAAATTATTTTGAAGAAGAAAGGATATTTTCATCAAGAATTCATTTCAAGTGTTTTGTCAAAACTATTTTCCACATAAGATGAAATTATTTAGTATGATTATGTTTCAAGTATAATGTCTCTACGATTTACATGGTTTCACTTTTCCTATGATGAAATGATATCAATTTTTTTATATGGATTAAGTTATGATGGGATGATGTTTATGAAACCCATTTTATTCTTTGGGTTATGATGAATGATTTATGTTAATGTTGTGGAACACGTAAGAATGATTTCATTATGAGATTGGTGAGAACTATATCTCCAAAAAATGCACTGGTTAAATATTTATATCTCATGAGATAGAAATGGCCGGAACGACAAGTAAATCTGGTTCAGTAATACAGGGCCGGAACGACATGTAAACCCTGTCCAGTAAGGGACATTGTCCACTAAGATGGTCTTTGCAGCAATTCCTTGGAAACTATGGAAATCATACCATGTGCTTAATGCTTTTCAACAATTATAAGTTTTATTCCCATAATATATTATCATGACTAATGTTCCATTATGATCTATTCCTTACATATTTCCATGTTTTATGTCATTTCTCAAGATTTTGATCTTTAAATATTATGTTCATGTTTTTATGTTCAAATGTTTTTGGTTGGTTTTATTTTCTCCATACATACCCTTACTGAGAATTTGAGCTCACCCTTTATATGTTTTCTTTTTCCCAGGATATAAAGAAAGGTTTTATGTAAGAAAACAATATGGGAGGATCTTTATGGGAGTTTTTGAAGATCTTTTACCATGTTTAGAAGACTATGTTCTGAGTTTCCAAAGACACTAAAATATTACGGTCTTCGTGTGTTAGTTTTTGTTATTTATTAAGTATTCCATAAAAGTAATGTAATGTACATGTGTCCCAAGATATGGGTCTCTACAGTTGGTATCAGAGGAAAGGTTTAGTTATCCTTTAGAAACTAGGATGAGAATCCTTTAGTGATATCCCTAGATATATTTCTAAGGTATGTCTAGGTATGTCCCAAAGGTTAAGTATAAGTATAAGTTATAGTCCTAGAATTATGGTAACAATCATACAATTAACCCTAAGATGTTATATATTGAGGGTACTCTCCCTTGATTATGATTGTTTTCCTCTCACACTATTATTTTTGGGTTTTATAAAATGGGTGGAAACTGAAAGATTCATGTTAATAGAGAATTTTATGGACAATGGAATGATATTATTCATGATCAAGCAAATGAAATGGGATTTGGAAGGGGAAACATCGTTATTATGCCTAATGAACAATCTCAAAATATGATCAATAATCTCAACTTTGGTAAGTTTCCCGACTCATCTAATAAAAGAAAGATGAAGTTTCATGATTATCATAGAGGAAAGAAAGTTCAATTTCCCTCATGTAAATCATGTGGGAAGAGGCATATAAGAGAATGCTTCAAAGGAACATGAAGATGCTTTGGGTTTGGAAAAGAAGGACACAAAGCCAGTAATTATAAAGGAAAAGGTTCTGTTAACACCATGGACAAGGATAATGGTATTGCTAAGACATGAACAACGATTAAATGTTTTAAATGTGGAATGTACGGGCATTATGCCAACCAATTCCCTAAGGGAAAATCTCATGAAGAGAATTAGCATGGCCATATGGGTAGTATTTATGTGGATGATGATGAAGAGACCGAAAATGATATATGAGATGAAAGAAATGATGAAGCTTAGTCAGTGGTATAAGATGGTTGTTGAATGATTGTATGTTTATCAAGAATAATTTATGGTACTATGGAATAAAGAAAAATCTAAGGATTGTTACATTGTTGTTTTTCCATGAGTTTTTGAAAGTATATGATGAATTCTAGTGGTAACCATGGAAGGTTATTCAAATATATTTGGAAGGAAGATGATATGTATATAATGAGAGGACAAGGAGATAATGAGATGTTTTATAGTATTAATGAGCTCATGCTGATATAAGGACAATGTTATATCATGGTTTGAGTATATAGAAATTTCGGATTTTGGTATATGGAAAGAGTCAACTTTTGATAGCATTCATGTATTCACTAAGGTTCAATGGGTATTAATTTTTCAAGAGAATACATGATTAAGGTATTCACATGATTGGAATGTGACCAACAGGATATATCAGGGATAAATGATAGTATTCACATGCTCGGTAGATGACATTTCTAGTAATTGTTTTTTTATACTGTGAGCTTGGACAAAAGTATTTTAGATTTGCCAAAATATTTGAAATGGATTATTTTGGACAAAAATTAGTATTGTTTAAGGCTAGAAATTTTTTCGATATTATTGATGGAATGTTATAATAATTTAGTTTTTGGAAACGTACAACCTGCAAGATGGGCGACAACCCATTGCATCAGACAAGGCTGTGGGAATCAAACCCACAACAAAAGTGCGACATGACTTTATCTCCTACCATTGGCCTACAAGAAGTCCCTAGTTAGTAGAAACTATTTTTATTATATTAAGTGGTATGATATATGAAGTATAGTTCCATTTTAGGAACCATATACAATTAATCTCACTATAGATGGACTTATGTATATTTAATAACATTTGATATCCTTTTGTTTCAGACAGATGGAATGACCCATAATTCTATCACATGATCTTCTAACACTTCATGAATGACAAATTCAACTTCATTTCTTTTTGAGATGAAGTGGAAATTGTTCAAGACACAAACTAAAGTGAGATTTTACCAAAATAAAGTAAGTATTTATTCTTATTCAAATTATTCAACTTTAGGGAAATGATCTTAAAAACAAAAAATGTTGTCCTAGTGTCCTCATATACGATGAATCAGAAGCTACCTTAGATCATAAAAAATTTATGGCTTTGTGATTGTTGGATTATTCATAACCATGTTATCTACCACTCTCCATCAGAACATGAAGGTTATATTTATCTTTCATATCCATATTTTCACCTATGTTCTTCTATGTGGAAACCCTTTGATTAGTTAATTTGGGAAATCGTTATGTTTCATAATTTAGTTTTTAACGTTATGTTTTGGTATTCCTTCTTACAATGTGGGTTTCTATTAATGAATCTTTCAAGTAGTAAACCATTTATAACCCCAATGAATTTCAAGGGAGAAATTCATTACAAAGGAGGAAGAATGTAACAACCTGAGATTTTATGAGAAATATTCTTTTTAATTAATCTGATGTCTTGTGTTGTATGCTAAACCAATATTATCTTGCGCTATACGCAACACCATATTAGCTTGTAGTATACACAACAATATTCTTGGATCGTGTTACACAAAATTTCATGTTCGTTTGATAGAATTCATTCTACACAATATTTAGTGTGTGTATATATATATATTCAATGTATAAATGAAATATGGTTGGATTCTATTATACAAAAAAAATGAATCTTTCACTACATGCAACCATGACTTGGTTTGCTTTACACACAATTGCGACCTTCCACAATAGCGTGTGTTGTACGCAATATCGAGTTTCACAAAACAACGATTTGTTATTAAAATATTATGTAAACTAGCCATTATGAATATTAATACATACATTTTAAAATTTTATAAATTAAAACAATCAAATTGGACTTTATTTTTGGATTTAGAATATCGAAATTAGCCTAGTGTGAATTTTTGATATTTTTCCGAAAACATTCAATTTTTGATGAATTGTGAAAACACTGGGATACTATTTAAAAATAGACTATTTATTTAAAATTATTTTAGGTCAAAATTGTTACATAATACCTATATAAATTCAATGGAATTCATTGGAGTCATTTTATAATAATTTTAGATATATAAAAATTTTATTGAACTTTTCACCGTCTTTTACCCACCTCCTAGGAGAATTTGAAAATTTACATAAAACATAACTTTACCGCTTTTGGGAGTGTTATTTAAAAAATCCGAGAGACACAGTCAATATCAAGGAGTAAAATGTGGTTCAATAAGATAAAAATAATTTTTGATGAATAGTAACTTTTATCTTTTATTTACCACAGTTACAAGTAAATAGGTTAAATAGGGGTAAAAATGATATTATTATTACCCTAAAGCATGTCAAAATTCTATTGGATAAGTTTAATTAGACCAAAAACAACCTTTTGATTAAAACATGACCATTTAGGTCAACTTGGATTAGATTAGGACATTTATTATTATTTTATTTAAAGAAGAGTTAAAAGAGTTAAAATAAATGTTTAATAACTAAAAAGGATTTCATATAGGGTTATACATAGGATAAACTCGACTATAAATATTCATTAGAAAGATAAAAATATTTCATACATAATGGTATTTTATTTATAATTTTTAGACATTAAATAATTTAATTTATTTATGACAAAATGATGATGTAGTAATTACCTTATTAATGAAATATTAACATAATTGATGTTATAAATACCCAAATAAATGTAATTTTAGACTTTTTAGGAATTAAACTAATTTTTTAGGTTAATATTACATGTTATTATTGATTTAGTTAACGTTTTTCGAACTAATCATGCTGTTATGATTTTTACAAAAATCAATTACCAAATAGTGTCAAAATTGACATAAAATAGTTTTTAAAACAAATATTATATTATTATTTGTTATTATATTCTTAAAAATCTAAGTTTCGGCCAAATGACGTAGATAAGGTTATATATATTAATAATGAACCACTTGGGGTTCGTTTGGCTAGTTATAGTATGTTTATTAACCATATAGTGTATGAAAACAAGAAGACATAGTAAAAGATAAATTATTTAACTTAGAGATAAATATAAATGATAAGGTTTAAATAGTAACCTATACTTGTATAAAACCTATTGGTTGAGATTATTTCAACCCATACCCACTTTAGCTTCTAAATAAGTCAATTTGGAGCCATTATAAACCGAATATTACTTTATTATAAAATAATATTTTAAGTTTTTTTTCCTAAAGTGCCCCTCTCCTCCATTATAAAAGGGCACCTACTCCCTCTTCCCTCTACCCAATTTTGAGCCTTAATGCTCGGAAAAACCCTGCCCATTTTCCTTCTCAACTTCCCTAGAAACAATAGAGTGGTTTTGGTCTACTCAAAAGACCAACTCTAGTGCCTAAAGAGGAGGTTAAGAAGGGGCACGTCAATGAAGGGGTAATATCCTTTACCGATTCATTCCATTTTATTTCTTCTTCTACTTCTTCTTAGTTATTTGTTTTATCATAAATTAATAACATCAGTATCACTCATATACTGATATGTTAATATAAATAAGAAACAACCCTATTTCATCTCATATCCATCCTATAGAAAATGAAATCACTGCACGTGCGTACGTACGGAATACCGTCTCCACGTCATGGTGTAATCTATTTTCCACCACCACCATACTTGGATGGGTATAACGGTGTAAATAAATAACAATATATTATTATTGTAATGTGATATTGATTATGAAATATTATACAATCACTTCAATACAATTCCACGATCATGGAAATGGTATCATCGCTCGTATGTACGTACGGTCTATCATCTCCACGGACTCGATGAGATTCATTTTCCATGATTAACCATTCAAGTATGATTAGAATGTATATATAATAAATATTAATGAAATATATTACATAATAATGATACTTCATTTATGTAAATATATGTTTCATTTACTTAATTCCATTTAATTCGATAAGGAAATGAAAACAGCGTTCATGCGTACGTACGACCTATCGTCTCCATGAATGGTGTATTTCATTCCATTTATCGATATATCATCTATATTTATATGATGAATATATATTATATATAAATCATGTTTTACATTCTAGAGTTATGTAAATCACAATATAAGATCAACATGTCGAAACACGTATGATAAATGAACCGATTTTACCCAAAACACTGCTTTAACATTGAAATTAAAAAATGGGTAATAAAAAGTCATAATTGAACCATATATGATATAATAACAATGAATATGATTCTGTAATAAGTCAAAGTAATTATTTAAATCATTATACATGAGTTTTAGATAAATACGAGGCATATCGGACATAAGATAAGGGATAAATTTTCCAATCTCATTGTTATCTGAGATTCTTTATTCGTAAGTATTTACTGGGGTTATATTTATCATTAATGTCCCTATTTTCTAAAAATGGTTTCATGTATGTTTAAATTCCTTTTTACACATTATTTTTACTTTTACAACGTGTGATGGAATGAATCTTTCTTTTGTTTACCATACAAGGAAGTTTTTTTTCTTTTCCGACAAAAGTACGAGGAGAATGTTTTTTTAACTTGTACAGCATGAATGGATTTTTGCAGTTTCATAACGCCTTATTTTCAAGAATCTTACTCTACAAGATTACATGATTATTTTCAAAAAAATCCTTTTCTTTTAATATTTCATGGAATTTTATGAAAAGAAAATTATTTTGAAGAAGAAAGGATATTTTTCTCATGAATTCATTTCAATTGTTTTGTCCAAAATATTTTCCACCTAAGATGAAATTATTTAGTATGATTATGTTTCAAGTATAATGTCTCTGTGATTTAAATGGTTTCATTATTCTTCTGATGAAATGATATCCAATTTTTATATGGATTATGTTAAGATGTGATGATGTTTTTGAAACCCATTTTATTCTTTGGGTTATGATGAAAGATGTATGTTCATGTTGTGGAACACATAAGAATGATTTCATTATGAGATGGGTGGGACCTATATCTCCATACAATGTATTGGGTAAATATTTATATGTCAAGTGATAGAAATGGCTGGAATGACATGTAAATCCTGTTCAGTAATATAGGGCTGGAACGACAAGTAAACCCAGTCCAGTAAGGGACTTTGTCCACTAAGATGGTCTTGGCGGCAATGACTTGGAAAATATGTTAATCATATCATGTGCATACTGTTTTTCAACAATTAAAAGATCTATTCCCATGATATTTTATCAGGATTGCTGTTCCATTATGATCTATGCCTTATGTACTGCCATGTTTTATGTCATTGCTCAAGATTTTGATGTTTAAATATTATGTTCATGTATTTAAGATCAAATGTATATGGTTTGTTTTATTTTATCCATACTTAACCTTATTGAGAATTTTAGCTCACCCTTTATATGCTTTCTTTTCCCCAGGATATAATGAAAGGTTTTAGGTAAAAAAACAAAAGGGGAAGGTCTTTATGGGAGATGTTGAAGATCTTTCTCAATGATTAGAAGATTATTTTCTGAGTTTCCAAAGGCACTAAACTATTATGGTCCTTGTGAGTTGGGTTTTGTTATGTATTAAGTATTCCACAAAAGTAATGTAATGTACATGTACACCAAGATATGGGTCTCTACAATTCATATAGTATGAACATCCAATATTTATGCCATGAGTCACAGTTATCATTAATGATTTCAAATGTATGATTTTATATTGTTATGAACATACTATCATAACCTTATGTTCAAGTTATGATCAATTTAACATTTATATATTCCTTGTCTTCCCTTACTGGGAATATGTTGGAAATATTTATTATATTTCTATTTCTTCTAGTTATAAAGAATGGTATTATGTATGCTTTTATTTCTGGAAGTAAATATTTTTGGTGTGGATTGAAATTTTATGTATTAATACTCACTTATTTAGATGTAATATCTATTTATGGATAGAATTGTTAATGATAGTTAGTATTAGATAAATTATTTGTTAAACTCTAGAAACTAGTATGAGAAATCATTAATGAGAATTTGAGATATTAGTCCAAGTATAAGATAAAAGACTAATGTTTTAGTAATGACAATAAATGGACTAGGTTAAACATGAGGAATCTTAGAAAAACATTTCTTTATTTACACATCTATTAAATAATTTTTTCGGTATACTTTGATTCCAACTATGAGTATTATTTCTCACACCGTGGGTTTTTAGTCAATGGATTGAAGTATGAGGATACATGTTAACATTAATATACAATCGAATGAAGTTCTTTATAAGGTAACAAATGAAATGGTATCAATAAGGCGAAAATTTGTGATTATTTCCAAAAATATATCTCATTGTATAATTAACAATGTCAATATATGTGAGATTACAAACATAGCTAATAAAATAAAAATGGAATTTTCGGATTACCATATAGGATATATGATTTATATTACTACATGTAGAGAATTTAGGAAGAAGTGGTCAGCGGAATACATAAATGGAATGTGAAGATGTTTTCCATGTGGGAATAAAGGTAATATAGTAAGTTATTGAAGAGGAAAAATAGATTTTGATTGAGGGAAATGAATTCCATCCAAAGGTACAATTTATAGTTTGATGTATCATGTTTCGGGATTATGAACATTATCTGAGGAAACCCCCTAATCCAAGTGTTTTATTCTATACCATGGAATGACCTTTGTAATTTAAATTTTATATGTGAAAGGACTGAGGTGTTAATATTTTGGTATTGAATAATTATATCAATGGTATTTTATTTTTAAATATCATGAAACATGTAAAAAATCATCTGTATTAGTATTTTACTTCAAAGGATTTATAACATTAAATTAATTGTACCAATATAAATAAAAAGTGATAATGTTTAAATAGGAAATAGAGATGAGTAAAATTGATGGGATTTAATTTGAGACCAAGAAATTGGTTACTAATTTTATAATAAATTGATTTAGTTCATCCATATTTTATGATGTATTTTTCAATTTGGGGGTTTTGAAATATATTCAAAAGACTGAGAATATAATTGTGGGAAAAGGATTCTGTTGATTTTTGTAAGAATATTTATTTTCATGTGATATTAAATTAAGAGTTATTTATATCATCACAAGTTTATAAATTTTAGATTTATCATTACATCGATGGCTTTGAGCCCCATACTTGGTTTTATGTAATTTAATTTTGAGTCATGTAATGATATTTTGAGAATTATTTTTTTGATTGAGGTATATATAACCATTGTCATTAATGTGAATCATTATTTCATTAGATTTATATTAAATTTTTTGGATTCAAGATTAAAAGTAGAAGAAAAATATTGAGGAACTGAAATTAATTAATACTATGTTTAATGAGATTATTTGGGTTATAGTGCTATATATTTAGGGAAATGATTATTATATCCTAGAAACTATGTGATTAGGGCATATACATTTTTTATATGAAATTATGAGTGAATAATGATAATAGAACATTAAAATTAAATTTATCATGAAATTTTATGTGATCTAATATTTATGATTTTGGTTTTGAAACTCAGTCATGATTATTTTAAATAGTTTTTTGGATTTTTATTTAAGGAATCATTAATCTTAGATATTTATAATTAATATTTATTTTTTATTAATATATTATTTCATCATAAAATGGTTTATTCAGTTTTGATATTATCATAACATTTTCTAACCATTTTTTTGTTAATTTTTAGACATATGAAGAATTATTTTGTATCCATTTGTGGAATTATGAAATCTGTAGAAATTTATTTTAGTGGTTGATGAATAAAATAACATCATCATGAGTACTCATCGATTAGAGGAGAATATAATAATGTGAAGGAAATTTTTTGAAGGATGAAATTATTCTTTTCATGTAAGTGAGTTAACATATGTTATCATTATGGATAGTAAAATAATTCTTCATCTTTTGGAAGAGTATTTTAAAACAAAAAAATTTATACTTCTACATTTCTTATCGAGAAATCAATGGTGTTTTATCCCACCAAATATTTATGGCTTTCTATATTTCAAATTTCTCCTAACCATATTCCCATTCACTATCTATGACTACTTTTCCGTTTTGTTTCTCCTCCTAACCCATGATTTTAAATCCCACTATCATTCTCGTATTTAAAATCATAGTTAGGATTTATATTGTATAACATTTTTATTTCTGATTCTCACTGCTGAAGAGGAAGTTTTATTAACCCATTTTATGATGTAGTTTTCGACAATGTAAACTAAAAATATCAATCCTATGATTATAAATAAAATCCAAATTAAAAGGATTCAATTTATTAAATTAGTGGTGATTGTTATACCCTACGAGGTTATGAAATTAGTTCTTTCAAATTTAATAAAATTTCATCAAAATATTACATTATACAAAACACCAAGCTTAAGAGAAATGTAAAATATTATTATTTAAATTTTACTTTATTAACCTAGACCTTGAATTTGAAGGTATATATAGTATCAAAAAAGATATAAAATATATATAAATGACTCATTAAATAAAAATACATTGATTATTTTTTTGGAAATAATTCTTAAATTATAAAAAAAAGTTATTTTATAATTAGAAATATATTCTCTTAAAAAAATATATGGAGAAATAATTATAATTATTTTATAAGAAGTTTATATATTTATATAAATAAAATTGAATCATATTCAGAATTAACATATCAAAATTATCATTGGGTGAAATTTTGGTATTTTTTTTGAAAAGATAGGTTTTCCTTTGAAAAATAAAAAATACTAAATTAACTATATATACTAATCATGTATTTCCAACAACCATGTGTCAAACTCATGTTAATCCACATCATGATTCACTTACGTTCCCTCCCTGCATTTCTCAACATTTCCCCCTTCACATGGTATCTCTTCATGTTTCTACCTCCCAATCCCTCTCCCTCCTCATTTATTGTGTTTCAAAACCTATAACCCTCGCCTCCTTCATCCTGGATTTCCTGGTCAACCCACACTCAGTCGACCTTCTTCTCCGACGTCTGCCTTCTCCTGATTTATACTATCGCCTCTGTTGACATAGTACCTATGACACTTTTGGATCCTAGTTTTCTTTCACCCACCATTCATCGAGTGTCCAACGGTTTTGCCTCCATATTCTCATCCATTCCACCATCGTCTTCCACAAAGCATCGCCCAACTACGAATCTCTGTATCTTTAAACTTCCACTATAGTTTAATCTACCCAATCTCATATACCATAAAAATAATGTCTTTCTATCCACTTACAACCAGAACCCCCATCATTTCAGGATCTAAATTACCTTAAAATCCTCCTAAGTTACCCGTAAATCAACACTTGCCTACTGAAAGAGGTATTAATCCTATACTACTATAGTTGAACCTGAGATTCCCCTCAATTGTGGTATTACTCCAAAACCACGTTGATTCCAGATTTCCCCTCCAACGAAATCTATAACCCTACCTCTTACAATATCGCATCTTGGTCCCAAAATCCCTTATATCCTCCATCTAATCCCCACACTCATCCACTTCTACAAACTCTAGAAGACACCTTACATAATTAGCAACTCCATTTTGGAATACATTGGAGGCCGTACAATAGTCTATGATTTGTTAGTAACAATTGTAATTTTCATTATTTATCCAATTTTCATTTGTTTTTAATTTCTCTTTGGCTATGATTTATTTCAATTTCCTATGGAGATAGTTTATTTGATTACATTTCTCAACCACTTTTCAAAAAATTAACTTTCTTACTTAGTCTGTTCGATTTTAGGTGATGATATTAGTTTTCTTACTGGTATGTTTTAATGTTTTTTCATATTATCTTATTTTATTATTTTTATTCTATATTGTTCTCCATTTTTTTCTGAATTTAGTTAATTTTCCATGTGTTGTTTTCTATTATAGAAGTATATTTATGTTACTTTTCAATTTTGTGCTAGAAATTATCTATTAAAACTTATAAATACAAATCTTGTAAAATGGAATGAAATATTAATGCTTTCACATTTCAGTTTTTTGGGATCCACTAAGACCAGTCTACCACCGTAAATATAACACTACCTATATTTAACGACACTATCTGCGCAAAAGGTATTCCATCCTTATCTCATGGAAAATATACCTTATATTCATAAGTTATTATTTCTAGTTTTATTTGATTATTTTCTATTTTTTCTCTGTGTATGTTAATACATAAACAGGAATTGGATATAGTGTTTATTACCAAAATCCCAGTAGATTCCATTAAAAATTTATATAAACTAGAACATTAACGAATTTATTTTCTTGACTACCTGAATCCAATGGTCTTTTGGATTCATATATAAACCGTTTAAACTTAAATTCCATCATACCACTTCCAATATAAATTTATCTTCATCATTGTAAATTGTTAATTTCATTATACTATTAAAGTATTTGTCATTTGATTCTTAATATATCATATAACCTTAACATTATTGACTTATTTATGATTTTATCGGACATTATTGCATTAATTTTCCACAAGAATTAACAAGATTTTCAGTGGAGACTACCAAGGAAAAAACTACAAATATGCTGTTAGATACGTTTTAATCATTATATTATTTTGTTGTTAATTTCATCGTACTGTTATTCCCAAATGTACATGCCATTATTTTTTAAATATATCATTTCACTTTAATATTATTGACTTCTTTATGATTTTCTAGGACTATTTTTCTGAATATTTCACCGTAAATTGATAGGTGTACTGACTACTAAGGAAAGAACTTATAATAGGTTTTCATATATATATTGATCATTAGGTGATTTGTTTTATCTAAATTATGATTCATTAAATTCCTTCAAAATGGGTTCTAAATAAATGAAGAAATCTGTGTTGTTAGTCACAAAACTAGATTCTTCCCTTCCTAGTGTAGAAACATCAATTTTTACTGTAGTCATAGGGGGGGCACAGAAAATGGAATTAAGTAGAGAGGTATTGTTTTCATAACACTAGATTTATCCTATGGTGATTTATTCTTCTTTCATTTTTACATTTCACAGATTTCAGCAGCATGATCCTCTTATTATTATTGAAATATCATATATTAATTAATTTTCATGCGTGATCATGGAACTTATTACCCCACTATTATTCTATATCTTTTTAAGAATATAATATAGAATTGTTTTTACTTACAACTAGAAATATTTTAATATGGGATTTGATGTGTTATAAACGAACTCATACCCATTTTCCACATGTCATTGAACATTTTAAAAGAAGATTTAAAATTTTAATTCATGTGTTTTTGATTTTTTATTTTAATGTCCAAGCCTATTAATCATTTCATTCATTTCATTCTTGGAACGTGAAATTTTTAGTGCTGAGGGGGTCCCAGATCTCGATTAACCACTTTGTATTGTAATAATTTCATTTATTTCATTTATTATATCAAGTAAATCATCAGTGGAAAGAATATTGACAACAATTTTGAAATGTTCCTTGCTGAAGGTTTGTGAGGAAAAAATTGTCTAAAAAGTGTGCAATTCAGTCATTTTTTAAATTTCAATATATATTTATAGTAATTTTATACTTAGTAAACATTATTTTTTCAAATTTTTCAGAGTCATTAATTTGACTCTTATAGTGGTTAAAAGTATATAGAACCCACTTTTGAGGTGATAAGTGATTTATTTCTCATTTCATGCTTGGATCATTCATTTTTTAGTAGAAGTTTCTCTTTCCCATTTCTCACATTTTCATAACATGACGTTGTTTCATGTTTGGTTGTTTTTGGTTTTAAATATATGGGTGGAGTTTATAATTTAGCTTATGGTTCTTTATCTTACAAAATCGGTTGCAATGAAAATTTGTTAGATGGATGTAAAGATATGCATATCCTATGATTTTATTGAAAAGTATACACATGGATGTATCCTTACCTCTAGAAATTTTGACTTTATCACTTCTTGATATAACTACTCAATGTATATAGGGATGTTCCAAGATTGAAATGATATCCTTAAGAATAAGGACTATACATAGACATTACATTATGTGTTTTATTTTTCATTATGATGTATTCATAGTGCAATATATATTTATTTTTCCCAGTGATATCATTTATGAAAACATGCTAAAAGCTAAATTATAAGAGAAGAAGCCAATAGGTTTTCATATTAAATTGATCCATTTTTCATGAGTATTGATTTAGAATGATTTCACATTACATGAATGGTAAATTAATGGATGGTTTTATGAAGGAAAATATATTTTCTAGGGTTTATGGAAAGGAAATGTCTATTATTGACTCATGGTAATTTTATACACATCAATACAGTTTTTGGAGTAACAAAAGATGAAGTAAATTTTGGCTGGCTCATACACAGTTGTGTTATTCATCAACGATCCTCTCACTTGCATAGATGTCTTCTGGTGAACTAGGTACACGTATAATGATACCATTCTAGTTTTCTCTACATTTCCTATAGTTTCATTCTTCTTAATTTAACAGTGTCTCATCTGTGATTTTTAGTTCAAATAAGATTAGATATTGCAAACATAACTACTATTATTGATACTATTAATTTTTCTTCCATTCTCTTAATTAATGAAAGTAATTCAATGAAATATTATTCCCTAAATTTTCTTTTCATATTTTTCATGAAGGAACCAGTTAGATAATTATTGATGTGTTATAAGTAACTGAGTCCATCATTGTCACCAAAATTATCTTAGGATTATTTTCTTTTATATTCCTTTCAAATGAAAAATATTCTGACATAGAGCTGTTCTCGGATAAGAATGAGCTGAAGAAAAAAAGTGGTTGAGGTTGCCTTCGAGATTATTTGGAGAATATTCAGGATAACATTCCTCTTGATCGGATCATTATGTGATTTGAAATTTTTATGTATATCGATATTTGATAAATTGATTTAGATATTGCACATACTCTTTGTAGTTTCCAACTTTCATTTAAAAAATTCATTGATGCTCTAATTCTTTAATGCTCTTCTTTAAGAATCTCTTTATGATTACTTTTCATGACTAGGTTTATTTTATGGAGGAAACTCAACAAAATTGATTGAAGGTCTCCTATGGAACCTTGTAATAAATACATGGATGTAAGAATCAAAACACAAATTCCTTCCTTTATAGGTTTGGAATTCTAATAAAAATCATCATTATATTATTTAATGTTTTTTTTAATTTTGTGATTCAATTTTCAGAAAATAATAGGTGATGGTTATTGCTTTTACATGGTTTGTGTTAGGAATTTTGACAAGTGTATCCTCAATGATTTTCATTCATGATGGTCACGACATATTGTATGAAAATTTGGTGATTGTATAACAATACAACTTATACTTACTGAAAAATTTCTCCATATATAATGATAATAAATTCTAGATTATTTATTGACTAAGTTGTTGTCATTATGTATTAAAATTAATCCTCATCACATATTTAATATTTATTATAATAACCACTAAATTAATTTCCCTTTCACTTTGTCTTTATATGTATGCAATATTATTTTCTGAAATACATTAGTTATTGAAATGACGTATCCATCCTAAATAATTAGAAATTACTTTACACATGTTGGAAGAGAAATATACTGGATGTTTATGATACTAGACTATATTCTGTATATTTATTATCTTGGATTTTTATGCTGGATGTTTTGTTGTATTTGAAGTATTTTAGTTTGAGAGACGGTTTTCATGATGGGTGTTACTCTTTTAGTGACATTTTCGTGCCTTCTATTCATGGTTAAATATATAAAATTTTATTTGACTATTTTTGAATTGTTTTCACAGTACATGTGAATACATAAACATGAATGGAAAATGAATGCAAGTTTGTTGTGGTCAAATCTAAGAGTTAATCACCCTTTTGTCCAACATATGAATGCAGATAATAAGTATTCACTTTTGACAACACGGTGTATTGTTTTTTATGCATTAAAAATTATGAAAATAATGGGTTATAAATTTCCCACATTTTTTCATTATTGAATGGGATGGTGAAGTGATTTCATGTTTTGGTTTAGGAAAACAAGGTAAGTCTGAGAGAAATGTTATAGAATGTTCCATGTAGCTATACATTGTATTTTTCAACTCAACAGTAGATGAATAGAACCATCCAAGGTCAGACTCCTTTTTTTATGTTGGAAATATTAAGAATTTACCCTTTATTCCAATAATTTATATATTGGTTTCCCTTTCAAGGTTATATGTTACTATTAAATTTTATAAAAAAATTTATTATTGTTGGGAATTTTATTATATTTCAATGAAAAAATCTTGTATGGCATTGTTTTATAAGTTTTAAATTATGTATTGTAATTTGTCCCCTCATGATCATATAGAAAACTAACAAATCCAATTTTATTATCTCCAAAACTGACTCCAGATGTTTTTTATATGTACTATATTTCATTAGTGAGAAAGGAAGTAGAATATGTAAAAGAATCCTTTCTTCAATGAAATTACAAGTAATGTTTCTTAATTTCCCATCATGTTTGTTGCAATTTATGAATTTTCTTCCCAACCAAGTAGTAAATAAGGAAGCTCTGGACATCTCTACATGTTATTCCTCTAGGTATTCAATTTCTAATGACCTGAATTTGGTAGATATATTGATCCTGAAATTTGATTCAAGGTATATAATCATCCTAGGTAATGTAATTTCTTTATTCAAATAATCCATGAACAACAAGATTATTACATTTCATAATCCCACTCGATATGTTAATTTTTTAATTTGAATTATGTTCATAAATTGATATTCCAAGGGTTGGATGATGATTGAGTATTAAATCAAATACCAAGACTCTTGAAATTTAGTGAAGTAACAACTAAATTCAAATTTTCTTCATCTATTTTTTATTTAATTTCACATTGTTATGTATTATGAAGTGGTTGTTGAATCTTAATATTAATGTGTTTATTTTATTCAACAACATCTTCTTTTTCATCTTTACCTCTAATCTCTATATCCCGCATTCCATATTGTTCCATATGCATGATGAATAGTGTCACACCATTTTCTTTTTTCCCAAATAGCCCACTCATTCAATTTAATATTACATTATTTATTTTCACAATTTTCATTTTTATTATTACAACCATTATCTTATAAATTATTTATCTTTCACTTTTTATTTCATTTCCCACATTACAGTTATTGTGATCGATGATGAAAATGAATTCAAATCTTCTTCCCCGAAATTTAAAAATTCATGTACTTTTACATTATCCTTTTTCTTTTCTACTATTGGAATGGTGTATTATTATTCTATTCACTCCTATTCAATTATCATACAACATTAATTTGTAATTATTATTTATTAAAAATATTTTTTCTTCTTAACTTTTATAAATATTATCTCTTTTTAGAAGAAAAACCAGTAATGGAATACGCCCTGCAATAGCACGGGCGAGTACTAGTTTTATTCAAAACTGATTTTTTGACAATCTAAAAATTACCACATAGTTATAAATTGGATTTAATGTTAAATTAGTTAAATTATATTATAAATAATTTAATTTAAGTTGTTAAAATAAATTTTAAGGTTGAATTTGGTTGAAAACACATTTATATTTAAAAATAATTTTCCTAAAATCCATTTTCATTGCATTTTATGAATTTATATTAAATGTAATTTATATAACTTATAGAAAATTAATTTTATGTAATGGAATTTAATTTAGTATTTATAATGTAAATTTTATTCTATGATCCCTTTTATAACATTCATCTGAAGATGTTAAATTTTAAAGTAATAATAAAAAATATATATTTTAAAAAATATGGTATCTTTTATGATATCTCCATGACATGAACATAATATAAAAGTTTTAAAAAACGTGTTATTAATATATTATAGTTTAATAAAATAAATATTATAAATAATTAATTTTATAAAATAAGTATCATACATAATTAATTTCAATGATAAAAACTAATATTAATTCTATAAGAAATGTGAGAATAATTTTTAGTGCTGATGCAGACCCTAGGCAGCACTGGAAAAGATGAAAAATGTATCTTTACGATAATATTTGAGATGTATAAAGTCCTTTATCAAATTATCTATTTGATATTAACTATTATAGGTTATTGTATTGTCCAGAAAAAAATTTTGGAGTTATATAACAAGGGTCTTATCTAAATTCATGTGCAATGATTCTGTATAGCTGAAATAGTAAATATGACATATTTAATAAGTTGTAATTACATAGATACGAGTGAAAATACTTGTTATAAGAATTTAAATGGAAATTTTTATAATAATAAACATATTTTTCATTGTTTTTTTTATTTATAGTTTTTATGTACTAAATAAAATCATTAAATTCTTATACAATGTGGACACAATGATTAATAATTTATGGAATTAAACCCAATAAATGATTTTAATTATATTAAAACTGTTATAATTTTAAATAATTAATGTGATTAAAAAATTTAATAGATGAATATTATATTTTGTAGATGTATTAATTTAATTTTTGAGTTTTAATTACTATGTTTTTAATATTAATGTCAATGGAATGAAGAGTTATAAATATTTCCATTAATTATATTTTAAAAGAAATAATATTTATTTAATGATATAAACTGAAAAAATAATATAATTGGGAATTTTACGGTAATATGGTTGATAATATCAGATATTATCTATTCAATGACTATTTGTCTATTTATGGTCACTATATTGACTATCAAGGAGTAAAACACACCATTCACATGGTATGTTTGAAAAGGGTTAGTGATGTGTTAAAACCAAAATATAAGGTTTAAAAATGTCAAAACAAATATAATTTTTTATGTGAACTCAATTTTTTCATCATCACCTTTGGAATGAAATTTATTTGTTTAATTGACAGTTTTCCATGAGAATTACATAAATATTATTTAAATAAAAGATAATTATAAAATGTCACACTATTAGTTCGTAATATATCTTATGTGTTCATATAGAGACAAAAGATGATGATGAACAAATATTATTTCACATTTTTAGTACAAAAACTATATTCACAATGGAAATACATATCTTATTTTTAGGTATTACATAATAAAAATAAATTCTTATAAAACATTGATATATTACTTCTTCAATTAATAATCAATTAAAATAAATGATTCCTTCAGTAAAAAAAATTATAATAAATAATTTTCAATAAATTAAAAAAATATATAATTTCCTTGTGTTAGAATGTTCTGTGAGTTTCATAGGTTAATATAACATATTATTTTATTGTTAAATTATTTTATTATAATTTAAACTAGGTATTCTTGTAATTAAAGTCAAATTATGTGAATTTTGTATAAATCGTCAATAATGATATTTTTCGAGAATATTGTATTATTATATTAAGAAGATATTGTTAAATAATCATATAAAAAATGGTTGAAATATATGGTCTAAAATGTTATCCCCTGTTCATTTATAATTTATTTTTAACCATTTGGATTGAGAATTAATTTATTATAACTGAAACATTTTTTATATTTCAAAAGGGACCCTTATCTAAAATTTAGAAGGGAACATCCTCCATCCAATATTTATACACAACTGATCCTTTAATGTTAAAAATATGTGAAAATGTTCCTCTATACATCCCTATCCACATTTTATAGGTGTTTTTATTCTCAAAATAAAAACCCTGTAGCATTTTAGAGGAAATCTAAAGGAGTATTTTCATAGATGAGGCACTCGTCTAAATAGATAACTTTCATTTGTACTCTTCTTTAATTTCAATAAATATGTTTTATTAATTATAAATTTATAATATTGGTATTTTAACCATGATTAAATGTTACTATGATTATTAAAACACCGTTATACTTACACTTTCCCCTTAAAAGAGAAATGAATGTATCGCTCGTGCATACATTTGTCTCACTATCACCACATAGAGACATGATTCATTTTTAATAACCATTTATAAAGGATGAGTATTATTATTGCCTTAATATTTATATAAGATATTAATAAGAAAATTATACTTATTTAAGGATAATATTATTTCTTCCTTCTTACAATCCTATCCCATGGGAAACAATAATGTCTCTAAAGCATACATGTGGACTACCACTTCAATTAAGAGAGGGGATTATTTTTTAATTTATATTTTAATTCGATTGATATAAAGGAAAATATTATGAATATATATTATATATATGATATAAAGAATTTGTTTTAAATTTACTTGAAATTTCACTTTTTTATTTTCATCCAATGTAAAATGAAAACAATGTTAATGCATACGTACGACCTACCATCTTCATGAATGGTGAAATTTAATTTTTTATCATTGTCATTTATGGATGACATGAAATATGTATAAAATTAATATTTATGATATTTATAGAATTTTTTTATTCCTATGGTGACAGAATTAAGATATATGTACATTGAATGGAACTACTGAACTAAAATATGATTGCCAAATGAAAGAGCTATCACCTAAAAATAAAACTTTTAATAAGGAATTTTTTATAAAAAGGGTATTGAAAGGTTATAATGTGATAATATATCATATTAAAATTATAAAAATTAATATTTTAAATAAATATAATAAATTTACAATAATTATACTAGACTTTAGAGTGATTTTTATTGATGTTTAACTTTTGGTAAGGGAATTTCATCTCATATTTTAGGCATTGAATAATATTTTATTTTATACACCCATATTACATTCCGAAGTGTATCTAAATCCCCATTGACATGTCATATAATGAATATATTTATTCTAATTATATTTAATGTTTCTTATATTTTTATTCATTAATGTTTCTTATGATTCAAAATTTACCAATGTTTATAAGGGGTTTTCATCCCACGTTTATTTCTGTGGGACAAAAGACATATTCAACAAATGCTTCTTTTTTGCGGTAATTGTTTAACCAAGAATATAATTTGTTATACAAATTTTTTATTTTACATGAATTTAAATACCAATATACTCCTATTTATTTCATGGGGAATACTATTCAAATGATGCCAAAGCATTATGGGTATTATGTCATAATTGTATTACTTATTTTAATTGATTATGACTATTCTTCCGATGAATAATTTTTATATTCTATCACTCAATAAAACATTTTAATTGAATGTGACTTATTGAAAATATATATTTTGTCTTTTATTATCTTCAACTTATCTACTGAAGAGACCAAAAATATGTTTTAAATAAAGTTTAATTAATTTCATTATTCGCTAAAAAACAATTTCTTCATATTTATATGTTATAAAAAATATATATCACAGTTTTAATATGATACTAATAATTTTTAAATTAACTTTTAACCATGTTTATATTTCTATAAAATGGTTTGAATGTAATCTATTTGTCATTTGTCAAATGTTGTAACATGTGACATTTCAAACAAAAATAGTTGGAAGCAATATGCTTTAAACATAAACATCATGAATCAATTTTCACTATATAAGGTACAATTGTTTTTTGATGATTTTTTTATATGTTTACAATGTTATTTTCATAAAAAATTCCTATAAATTGAGTATTTTTTGAATATGATATTTCATAATATAATTTAAATTTTCCTCAATATTATTTAATGATCATTTAATGGTATTTCTATTCATAAATGAAAACAATTATTCATTCCACATATTCATTACGAGGGGTATGATCCCAGGATACCATAGTAATTTTTTTCTATAAATGGTTTAAGAATATGATGAAGTAATTTTTTTTAAACTTGTTTATTTTATATGTTCTAAAATATGACTGAATGGTTATGAAACCCATTTACTTTCATCGGTTATTAAATGATGAGTGTTCTATGTTTTTTTAGAATATATACATATTAATTTAATTAAGCGATGGGTCGGACCTATAAATCTCTCTGATTCCTAACGTAAATACGGATATCTCATGACATAAGAAGGATCAGAATTTGGAGTGAACCCAGATGAGTAAGATAACTTTTCCACTATTATAGAATTATGTGTGATCCCTGAATACATAAATAGTTTTAGAGTGATCCCATTCTACTATTATGACCTTTTAAATTACCATGTACTACAAAGGAAATGATTTTTTGCTTATGTGTATGCCACAAACATTTCCATATGCCATTGATATTCCCTCGGGGATCATGTTCTTTAATACAATTGTTATTCATGTATTAGAACTTCAATAATTTATTCCTTGACTCATAGTTATGATTTAAGATATTCATAATATTATTTTAAAATGAGATTCTCATAAAGAATTTCCCTTATATTCAGGTTATTATGAATTGATCACTGATATATCCCTTCTTTATCCTTATTGAGCATTTGAGCTCACATTATCTTCTTTTTCTAATTCCTGAGGTAATAAACAAAATTATTAAGTATAATTTTTCTAAAATGGTAATAACTATGAATAAATATTTAGGAGATGATTTGGATCCTTTATGAACCATTTTTTTTATGTTTTTTAGTTTCCATTTATACTAGACCCAACTGATTCTATAATGGTGAGAAATGTTTTAGGGAATATTTACCTATTTATTTGAAATATCAATATATGAAATGCATGGGTATCTATATAATCATGATTTCAAATTCAATATATTTAGAACGAGTAATACTTGAATATTAATTATGAACCACTTTAACATATTCCCTCACAATTGGAATGTCTTCAATGATAATAGTTTTCGTACTCTATATCATTTGAGTAACATTTTATTACACATAGGGAAATAGTATCCATGCTGAAGATAATGGTAAAAAGGATATTTATACTCCTAATTGTATGTGTAATGATTATTTACAATTCATGATACAATGGATAATTTTATTCTCATCGTAATGATGTTTTATCAATATAAGAAATACCAATCCATACACATAAATGAATCAAATTTGGATAGAGGTGTCATCATAACGTTCAATATGATATTCATCGATTAACATTTATTTGGGTATTAGTTTTATGATTGGGATGCATCAATTGGAAATTTTCGATCTTCAATTATATATTTACTTCCATGATCTAAGGTGGTGTTTGAATATGTCTACTAATATTTAAAGATATGAAAGAATATATTGAACTATAGAAGATAAGCCTACATTTCTCTATTTTATTCTTCTTATAATAATATATGTAATCCAACATATACATAGGGATTTGAATTTGGAACTATTACACACATAAAAGTTAATTTATGAACACTGGAGGGATAAATCATAAATTACATTCATTCTTTAACATATAAATTCCTAGGATTCAATCTATGTTATTCATTTTAAATTTCATAAAATAAAATCATATGGGTATTTTAATTCCATTAACAATGTTTATTATGGAGATTATGAATTTACCAAATCATATCTCTTGGGAGTTTCAAACTAGGTGTCTGTAAGGACTGTTTCCATGCACCATGTGAAGATCGTGTTAAGAACAATTCACCCTTTTCAGGGGAATTAACCACATGTATAACTATTTTATATCCAAATACAATTGTAATTTTTTTAATAGGGATTTATTTTCAAAAAAACTAATTAATAAATAATTTTTTAAATTTTATGAATGTTTTGGAGTGGTTAGTCTTATCCCTGAATCGTTTACTAGGTTTTTAAAATCCCAATCCCAAAAATAACTAGACATTCATTTGAAACTAAAACTGAAACCCTATATATTTAATAAACATTAATGTATGATTTATTTAATAAAAATAGACATCAATACTTGAATATTATGCATATTAGTGTGATTGGGAAATTCAGTAAGTGACATAACAATATAAAACATGTGTACAACATCCGTATTTTAAAACTATGAAACATGCCCTTATATTTCATGGATACTAAAAAATTTCACGGGATAACATGGGGGCATTAATAAGAAAGGGGAAAGCGATAAATCATATTATGGGAATAATAAATGAAAAACATAATAAATGAAATACATTGAATCAATAAGAATTTAAAGAGACATAAAATTGTGGAGAATCATAAAAATGATCATTTAAACATGATATACGATGATAACATGAATGACACATATGAATGTGGAAATAATACAAAACAAGAAATCATAATCATATGTCATGTATAAATGAAAATATTTAATAAAAAGGTGTTCTTATGAAAACATCATGTTCAATAAAAATAGCATCTCATGAGACAAAAATATTACCCATTTCATTGTATGGGTATATAATTCTAGGACAATCCATAACATACACAATACATACTTTCATAATAGTTTTACATAGATCAAACAACATAATGTTGTATTTAATTACTTTTGGTCTCAAAATAATGGAGAGTGGATCAAATCATAGGGTCATCCATTCAATTATGTATAGGTACATCTATGTGAATACCATTGAGTGGAAATGGGGACAAGTATTCAATAAAAAATTGTTTGGCATTAAGAATCATAGGATAATTTTGGCAGCAAAAGAGGGCTACATAAATATTCATGGAGGAGATAAATGAGGGTGAAATGGGTATCACATAAATATTATATCATAGTTAAATTAATATTAATGTGAAAAAACATATTCCAAATTAAACAATTGGATATAAAAAAGAATGATATAAAGAAGGTGGATGAATAAATAGTAGAAGGAATATATCCCTTACATTGAGAGAGTGCTTCTAAAATATATATAGGAGTGTATTGAAAGCATCAAGGATAATTTGGAGGGCATTGTATACGTAAGGGAAGAGTAATTCAGTATCCATTGGTTTTTAGTATGATGACTGATATTATTGGTAGGTTTATATAGGAAATTATATGGGAATTTGTTTCTAATTTCTAAACAAATGTTTTGTACATTATGTTAGAGTATAATCCAAAAAACAAACCATCACATTTTCCCTTGACTGTAATGAGAGTGATTTAAATTATTTTATAAGGGAATGATCTTAAATCATTCGAATAACACCTTTTGTGAAGTATAAGAGAGTCATGTTTATAAATAATATATTTTAAAACATTAAAATATAAGAATGCTTTGGTAAGATTCATTATGGGCTTCTAACATTAATCATGTAAAATAAAAAAAACATTATTTTAAATGGAATAAATAATTTTGTGGGGTAATATCTATATAGTATTAAATAGATCACATATGGTATTTTATGATGTCATAATAAATACATTCTTGTCATAATGTATTTAATTTTGACCAAAAAAAATCGAGCGCCACAAAAAATTATGCAAAAAAAAATCAATGTAATGATATAAAAAATAATATTTTTTATAAAAATAAGTATATAAATTTTAGAATTTATAATTTTAAATTGAAATAATCTATTATTAAAAAATTATTATTTTTTGAGAAGAAAACGTTTTTTATCATTATAAAAATCGCATTTGACTTTGTAAATTTATTTAATCATTTATATTAAAATTAATATAATTTCATACTTTTTTTATTAAAATAAAATTTATTTAAATAGTAATGAAATTAAAAAATCATTCCTTGATTGAAACTATACATTTACCAAAAAGATAATTGGTGTATCATTACATTAGAATCTTCTTTTCACCAAAGTCATTAATTAATAATCAACTATGAAATTATAAAAAATAAAAGTATAATAATAAAATTATTACATATTAAACTATACTATTTTCTACTTTTATGGTTGAGATACGTATCCATATATTACACATATTAATACTCTAATGGTATGTTCTGTGATGTTTATATTTTCATTAGGGTGGTTCCACAGACATAGTTTGGTCCATGATATATATGAGCATTTACTTCTCCTATAAATGATTTTTCATGTGATGGTCTTGTTGATTATTGGCTAGGTATTGGTCAATTAAAAATCAAAGCGTTGCTATATCCTATGGATCCTTTGATAAATGGGCTTTATAGAGCTGATCCTACTAGTAGAGGCCATTACTCTTTCCTTCTATGTCTATTAGACTTTATCGCAACCCTAGAATATTTTTCTAATTTTAAGGGTCAATATATAATGGATATATTATCAATTTTTATGATTCATAATGATCTTTTGAATAAAATATTATATAACTATCCAAAATAACTAAATTAGTTAATGTGTTTTGTATTAAAACATTACATAAAAAGGAATTTATTCACATAGAATTGAAAAATAATTTATAAAACATTGGGTCATTGTAGATCACCCGCCCACTCCACAAGACTTCAATTTCTATCATTCTTCATACCCTACACCTATCCTCACAATGGTTATCCAAATGACCTCTATCCCATATAACACCTCATTATACATCCTCATGGTAAGTGGAATAACATATATCTAAATCTTCTATTATATTTTCTATGTTTCATAGACTAGTGTAAGAATTAAACAATATATAGTAAGTGATAAGGAAAATGAAAACTGAATCACCTTTCCAAAAAATCAAAACCCCACTACAATAAAATTAATAACCTAATGTACACTACAATGAAGTGTTACAACCATAGTCTCCAACCATGATTTATTAATATCACATAGAGAAATCCAAAAGAAATCCCTCATTTGATGTGTATCCCTAGGCTAGACCAAATCACTCGACAAGATCAAAAGATACACTTTTTCTCCATTATGAAATTCCAATTCATATTTATAGAAAATAAATTACTAGATATTGCTACTAACTAAATGGACCAAAGGCCAAGATGTTTATTGATTTTGGGTAAACCACCTTTTATGGTTATATGGGGAAAACCCATACTTTAGATACCTAATCCACACCGTCACATGGTGATGGCTCAATTTATATCCTTTTGGGAAACTCCTATGTGATCCATATTTTAACATCCTGGTTCTGGGTGCTTCCCAAAGGTTCCCCATAACCTATTGGTCACATTGCCTCAAGCACATTTCCTTGAATTCCAGAGGCTGTCGACTAGCAGCGAGGGTCTTGGTTGTGATAGTGGGGAAACTATGCCCTCATTGGAAGACTATGCCTAACAGACTAACAAATAATAAATAACAGACGATACAATAATACCATACAACATGTAAAAAATGGAATACTAAAAGTTAATGAATAACTGGAGCACAAATATAAATGATGAATGTCACATATGTCCATGAAAACATCCCAAAAAGTCACAACAATTGAAATATAGTACTAATCCAATGTAAAAAAGAGAAAAATAAACTTCAGCAGCTTCGTAAGCCTCACCTTTATCCCATGATCTCTAGCTCCTTAACAACCAACTACCTAATGAAGAAGGATGCTTTCCCTTATCTACACCATAATTCATATAATCTATTTGTGTCCAAAAGCATTACCCAAACAAGGAGTGAGATGAATCCCTATAGGAAACCAACACAAGACCTATACCAAATTTTCAGTGAGTATTTAGAGTGTCTAATAATGTAAATTATGCACAAAAACTAGGAGAACACACAAATAACTAAATCATGTAGTTTCCATTTACATTCCATTGAATTTATTGTTCATCATTTAATCAAGTATCCCAATAGGTATCTCCTAAGACAACCCAACATGAACAAATCCATGCTTGTACATTGTCTTGGAAGACATGTCAAAAGTATTCAATATTTAAGTTAATCGTTGGGGTAGATAACACTATCTTATCCCTCAATCCAAGTAATGCAATAAAAAGAAAAGACACTCTGAGGAAGCACTCGACATCAATCCCACATGGGGTCTTTCTTGTATAACGATACATTCTCTTATGAATAACACATCGTCAATTCCCCATGTGGTCCCATAATATAAAATATAGACACTCTGAGGGAGAAATCACCGTCCATCTCGTCATATGGTCACATAACATGAACTATAACAGACACTCTGAGGAAGCACTCGGTGTCAATTCCCCTTGTGTCCTATCTACACCATGTTCCCACTGATATATGCAATTAAATCATTCCTTAATGATATCCAACTGCCCAAAGTAATCTAAACTACTATATGGAAAAACAATTACAATGTATATCAAGAGCATTTACAAAACAAAAAAAGGCAATCAGTTCCATACAATCATCTATGGGAAGGAAATAATTTATGACTCATAGGAATCTTGGACAAAACGACCCAAATCATTCAAACAAGTTGAATCACCCATGTGGTGTTTCTTAAAAATGTAATTCCAAATAATATCGAATCAATCAACCATTAATCAAATAATTAATCTATGTCAGATAAAACAAGGTTCAATTTCCTATATCAAAAATACCTGAATCATGAGTTATCAACACTTTGGAATATAAAACTCAATGAAAAACAATGAAAGGAAACAAACCACCTACCTTGAAATTGTACAATGAGCACTCTCGTACATCGCCCCTTGAACCGTACTAGAACATCATAGATCTACAAAAACATCAAAAACATTCAACCTCGAATAACTCAAGAAAGACAAGAAGTCAAGAGAAAAAGTTCTTGAAGGACTCACTAGTGGAATTACAGCCCACCCAATATAGATTGAATCAGAGACTGGTTGATGGATCTATGGCTCATAGAATAATCGGTCATACGTCACTCCCATGATGGAGAGATGGAAAGGAGATGATGTTTCTAGGGATTAGACGTGAACCAAGTATAGTTTAACAAATAAAAAAATGTAAATGGAATGTTCATTTAGTGTACATGTCATGTACATGACATGACCATCCCACACATTAGGCGGTCTCTAGGTCCCCACACACGGCCATGTCTCAACTATTACACCGCTAGTACACGAGTCCCTACAACAGCTTGGTACATGGCGTGTAATCCCATGTTCACGGTTTGTACTTCTTATGTTTTCAAAACACCCCTTTTCTAAAAAAACCAAAAAGCATGATCCATACCTAAAATAAATATCCAGGTTCTTTCAAAATCCCCCCCCCCTTTAGAAATGCATCCCTAAATTTCCCTAACCAGGTGGAAAAGAGCAATCCTTGAACAGATCTGGCCACTATGATCACACATTGGTCATCCTCTCCCAAGCCTCATCCTACACTCTATGGTGCTTACACAACATCTGTACCAGATGGAACATACCATCCACATAGAACCTTCACGTTGTGATAAAAAATATGGATAGTATTCTTCGGGAATGATGTGTCCACCTCATACTCATCCTCCATGGGTTAAAAAATACGAGAAGGGTCTAAGAAGTATCGAGGTAGCTATGAAACATGAAAGACATAATGCATAGTTTTATACCTCAGAGGTAAATGTAACTGATAGGAAGCTGGACTGAATATTCCTAACACATCAAACTACCCAATATAGCTCATTAAACGCTTCCCCTATCTTCTAATCCACCTATATCCCAATCTCAGTGTTACATGTATGATATGCGGATCACCAAGCTCGAACTACAGAGGTTGTCTCTATCGATCATCATAAGAATTATATCGGTACTGTGTATTATCAATCCTCTTCTGAATCAACTCTACCTTCTCAATGGTCTCTTGTAGAAGATGAGGCCCCAACATAGCCGCCTCTCCAACCACCAACCATCATAAGGTTGATCAGAATGTCCTACCATACAAATCCTTATAAAGTGTCATCTAAATAGATTCTTGAAAACTGTTATTGTAGTAAAACGCCTCTAGAGCTATGTGCTTCTCCCAAAAAACTCCAAAATATTTTATTCATGCTCGAAGAATGCTCTATAGAACATGAATCATGCTTTCGGACTGGACATCTATTTGTGGATGGAAAGTTGTACTCATAACTACCTTTGTAACAAAATCCCTCTGTAGTCCCTGCTAGACACATGAAGGAAAATGAGAATCTCTGTCTAAAATGATAGAGCACATAACCACATCCAACCGTACAATATTTGGAATGTAAAACCTTCCAAGATCATCAAATGTGAAGGTCTCTTTGATTGGTAATTAGTGTTCCACGTTCGTGATCTTGTCAATAACAACCCAACCCGCATCATTGCCTCAGGTCGATCTTAGTAACCCTATCACAAAATCCGCCACGACATCATTCACCTTCACTCGGGGATGGGTAACTACTATAACAGCTCTGTGGGTTACTCATGCTTCTAATTCACCTGCGGATATTTGGAATATCTCATAAGAAACCAGAAGCATCCCTCTTCATGCCGGACCACCAATACTGATAGTGTAGATCTCGATACATCTTGGTGACCCCAGGATAAACTGCCCAAACTATGGAAAGAAAATCCCACAGAATCTCCTCACATATGTATTCTGACACCCATACATGTCCATGAAAATGTAAGACATCTTCTACATTTATGTTCTCCCCCTGGAGTAGGGTCCTCTCCTGACACACTCTCATGTAGGACTATGCATTCTGAATATGATTGATCCCCCATTGGCACTCGATCCCAGAGAGTAGAGGTAACAACTATAGAAGAAATGAATGTCTACCTATATCTATCGTGCACCTCAAAATGCATCTCAGAGAATGAAGCCATAAAATTCCACTCACTGGTCTCTTCATAAGCTCCCATTATCTATGTTCCCCAGCTCAATTCATCAGCCACTATGTTTCCTCTCCCATGCATGTAGGCAAGATCAATTTCATAGGAATTAAGGCACTCAACCCAACTTTAATGTCTCAAATTATTTTCATGCTGGGTAAAGATATACTTGAGACTTTTTTGGTCATTGTACAATACAAAATAAACTCCCAGAAGATAATGGCTCCAACAACGTAAAGCACGAAGAACTACTACCAACAGGAGATCTTGATTTGGATAATTCCTCTTATGTGGAATCAACTATTGAGACATATAAGCAATGAATCTTTCCCCCTGCATAAGCACTACTCCTAGTCTGATACCTGATGCATCTCAATATATAGAGTATCTCTTCCCTAACATAGGAAAAATCAGTTTTAGTGATGATGTTTACCAACTTGTCATCTCCAAAATGGTTGACTCATAAGAATATGACCATGAGTACCTCACTCCCATCTTATTCATGACCATTAGTGGCATTTAAAAGCGGGAAAACCCATATTTAAAATTCTTGTAGTAACTAGCCGGCCCCAGAAAACTCTGTACATCAAAGAAATTTTTAGGCGGCTCCTAGGAAACTACTTCACTTACATTCTATGGGTTTATTGATACTCCTGACTCTAAGATAACATGACCCTAGAAGAGAATATTGTCCATCCAAAAGATTCATTTTTAGAACTTATCATACAACTGATTCTCCCTTAGTGTACTCAAAACAATCTCAAGATGTTTTTCATGGTTGTGTCGAGTTTGAGAATACACCAGGATATCATCTAGAATACAGACCCAAAATTATCCAAGTAAGGATGTAACACTTGGTTCATTAGTTCCAAGAAAATTATCAGCATGTTATTAAGACTAAACTATTTAACCACATACTCATATAGATCGTACATGCTCCCAAAATATGTAATAGGTATAGATGATGGTCTAACACACAACTGATCATATCCAGATCAGAAGTCAATCTTAGAGAACACCCGGGATCCTCTAAGCTGATCAAAGAGATCATCAATCCTTGGAAAGGGATATTGGTTCTTGACTATCAACTGGTTCATCTTCTGACAATCCACATAACATCTGAGGTTATTATTATCCTCCATTGTAAAGGGGACAAGAAAACCCCAAGGAGAAGTATGGGGTCTGATTAAAACCTTTTCATACTACTCCTATAACTACTTCTTGAGCTCATTTAACTATAGTGTAGCAATCCTATAAGGTGGTATGATCACCGATGCAACCCCCATCACAAGATCAATAAAAAATTCTACCTCCTATTCTGGAGGTAATCCTAAAATGTCATCTAGAAAGACATCCGGGAAACGATCCACCACTGGAGAATAGTCTATCTGGGAAGTACCCTAGTCATGCATATATAAACTAGAAATATGGATTGTAACTCCCACAAACACATGATTCTTGGGTCCTGTTATTCTCTCTTGGACATCCCATTCACCCTTAAGTAGAAAAAATCATTCCTTAAGTGACGTGAAACTCACCCTACGACGATATAAATCGACAACATCCTGGAAGGGAACTACCTATTCCATTATCATATTGATGTCATATCACATTATCTATAATACATAAATCATCCCATATGAAGTGACAACATCCAACCTCAATATTAAACTCCTTGAACTGATGTAAAGATGTTATTCTAATCCCCAATAGAGTGTCCAGTGTCCTGATATCAATTGATGTGAAGATACAGAGCCCAACGCTATCCATAATAGGCACAAATATAATGTTATGGGAATCCCCTATATCGAAATCAGTAGAATATAAAACTAAGGAAACCAAAATAGTACCTATAACTGTAGAGGGTCTGAGATTTTTATCCTACTAGATCAGCTCCAGCCCAAAAGCCCGACCTTCTCTGCAACTTTGTGAAGTTGTCTAAAATCCCTGACTTAATCCAGCCTGCAATTGTCGAGAACCATGTGTCTGACAACCACGACCATAACCCCCACCTCATCCAGAACGACATGAAGAACTCCATACCCTAGTTTGATATAGAACTATTGGTCCTGCTCTGGTATGGGAAGTTGAGACAGATGCTCCCTTAGTAGCTACTGGAAGGAGGGAGTTGTGGAAATGAAGAATATGTCCCATCTTGTCGTCAGATTGGAACTCTACTGGGTCTCTCGGGGACGGAGGGTTTTTAGGTCTACCCATCCCACACTAGTAGCACACCGCTTGTCTACCTAATGGAAAATTCATCCAACTTGGATCTCCACTCTTAGACTCCCTGTGGCACTTCCTACTATCCGTTGGAAGAGTACCAACACTGGATGCAGAACTTCCCTAGCCCAAAACTCCAGAATCTCTCACATTATGCTCAGTGATCATATCCTGGTTGACTATAAAAGATATGAAATTCAACTTGAATATTTCCACATGGGATCATATGTCATGTCAACAACCATCCTCAAACTTCTTCGCAAGAAATAACTCATCCCCCCCCAACATGGTTGTGGAATGATGCATATCTGTGAAGTGAGAAGAATACTCCATGACTAAGAGAGTACCATACTCTAAACTCATGAACACACAAAATTATTCCTCCCTCGATGTATCTGGGTATAATAATCCATAATAGGTCATCTGGAACTCATCCAAATACATAACCCACTAGCATCATTCCTAGGATATCGCATCCCACCATCTCTTGGAGGAATGACGTAGCATGTACGCAGCGAACATAACCGTCCTATTTGAAGGTGTCTCAAGATGCTAGAATATAGAAATCATGTCTTCTAACCATCAATCTATAGACTAAGTTCCTCCATCCCCAGAGATGGTGGGAGGATGCTGCTGCTGAAAACCCCACTTCAATTCTTCCATAGACGGGGCAGGATGTGGTGCTCCCTAGAATGTTTGCATCATCCTCCTGAAGCCTTCTTAGAAATGTGCATAAACACCTGTATCAAAAATGACAGCTGGTTCCATTAAGGGTATAACGGGAGGGTCTTCTGGTAGTCCTTGGTCTACCATTTTTGGTGTCATATCATCGCCCTGAACCTGGTGTAAAATCAGAGGACATCTCGATGGCATGACTCTACAAGGTTTAGTACACTCCTTTCTTCAAGATTATCAAGGATTGAAACATAGACATTAAAAAAGGTATCAAGATAAAAACAAGATTTTTTTACAAAACATGGGTACATGGAGTGTATAACCCCTACAAGGAATGTTCCCTATGTTTTTAACATGGACATATACCTCTGCCAAACATGGTATTGTAACGCCCATACACATAGCATGTTATCCTTGCGACAAGACGTGTACTTGAATCGTCCCCCCTTGTTGGTGTTTCTCTACACAGCATAACACACTATTCACTCATGTGTTAATATACACAATTTTTTCAGCCTAGACATGATATGTACTCCTTTTGTCCTAACCACCCATTTCATTAGTCACACGGTCGGAGAAATGATCTCAACAACACGACATGTACTCCCAATACAAGGAATGTTCGATCAATCATTTACCAACCCCATGTCTCTTACCACGTAGTAAGACCCACAGTCAAAGACTATATGGTGTGTATATATAGTTCACATATTGTACTTAAGAAATATATTTTCTTCACAAACATAAGGATACATGGCGTGTATTTATTATCACTCGTCATTTATTCTAGCTTTTTTAGACAGTAAGCCTCTAAATCTTCTCTAGAACCCTTAAAAACATAGATTTTTTCCCATGTAATTGTAAACTATGACCCCTGTGAGCCCATAATCCCTAGAATCAATTCTAGGCATAATATTTGACATTAAAAATTGAAAAAAATAACTACAGATCACACATGATCCATAAATTTCTAAGACAAGAGGGACCATAACACCTCAGTGACCAAACGTTTTCATCCATCCAAACCAAACATTACAATTACCAATTCCCTATCAAATTAGTAGGTATTTTATCAAGGCATATATCACAAGAACATGAATATCTATAAAAACATATATCACAATAACATGCAATCAGTAATGCACCCTAAATGGCATGACAAGAATGCATTACATGCGATCTCTAAAAAGGGGATATATGATGCATGAGATGGAACACCCTCACCTCATTGGGTTTAAACCAAATTAGAACCTCAATAATATCAATGATAATAACAAAAAACTAGTTAATAACCCAATTGTGAAATCAAATCAACTGTAACAATTACAAAAACTAGAACAAATTGCCATATGCGAGGTAACATGGCTTTTCCTTATACACGGGTTAGCTAATCCAGAGCACATATTACTACCAACTACTCATTCCATCATATCCCTAAGTATAGGATCTAAAATTTAAGTCAAATCAGAAAAAAAACTCCATTGATACCACTTTGTATCATCATGGTTAGGGGTGCCGCCCAAAGGTGCCCCGTATCCAATTGGTCGAATGGCCTCAAGCGCATTTTCCACAAATGCGAGAGGCTGCAGACTAGCTGTGAGGGACTTGGGTGTTATAGTGGGGAAGAAACTCCATCATTGGAATAGTATGAAAAATAGAATAAAAAATAATAAACAACATTGGAATAAATAATACCATACGACACATAAATAGTGAAAGAATGAATGTAAAAAAATAACTGGATTACATATATAATTGATGTATGTCACATATGCCTAGGAAACTTGCCAAAAAAGTCACAATGATGTAAATAAAGTACTAAACCAATGTAAAAAATCATACAAATAAACTATAGAATCATCGTAAGCCTCAGCTTGGTCCCATGGTCTCTAATTGTACAATAATCAAGTACCTAAGAGAGAAGGGCGGTTTCCCTAATCTACATCTAATACCATATAATTTCTTTGGATCCAAAATATTGACCCAAACAAAGTGTGAGATGAAACCTAGTAAGAAACCACCAAAATATTTGTTCCTAACTATTAGTGAGTATACATATTAGGTAATATTTGAAATGTAACAAAGAAACTATGAGTACACAAAAGTAATCAAATCATGTAGTTTCCATTTATATTAAATAGAATTTAACAATCATCATTTAATCATGTATCACAACGGGTATCTCAGAAGACTACCCAACATGACTAAATAAAATCTTGTGCTTTGACTTAGAAGATGGTTCACAAACATTAAAAAAAATTAACCCTCTCGGTATATCACACAGTCTAACCCCTCTAGCTTTGTAATGCAATAAAAAGGAAAATACACTCTAAGGAAGCACTCACCAACAATTCCCCCTATGGTCTTTTCTAAATTACTATAGAATATTTTTGAAGCACCCAACATAATTTCCCCCCATGATAACATATCATAAACAATATACATGTTAATGGATCACTCACTATCAATCCCCTATGTGGTCTCGTAGCGTGAAATTTAACAGACACTCTGAGGAAGCACTCGATGTTAATTCCCCATGTGGTCTATCTAAAGTAGGTTCCCACAACCCTATTCAGTTCAATTGTGCTTAAATGATGTCAATAATTCCAAATTAATCTCAACTACTACATTGATAAAAAATTCCAATGTCTATCATAAGTATTTAACAAGAAGAAAAATGAAATATGTTCCATCCTATATACCAAGGATAAGAAACAAGGTCTTCCTCATATGCAACCTAGACCAAACAACCATAATAATTCAAATAATTAAAATCACTCATGGGGTGTTCGGTAAACATGAAATTCTATATAATTTCACATCAATAAACCCTTAAACAATCAATCCATCTAAGGCAGATAAAACAGGGTTCGATTTCCTTAACCTGAAACACTCGAAGCATGGATAATCAGCAATTTGTCATATAAAACTCAAATAAAAACTACGAAATGAAACAAACAACCTACCCTGACTTTTTACGATGATAAATCTAGAGATTAGGACCTTGGATCATCTTAGAATTTCATAGATCTACAAAAACATAAAAAAATATCAACCTCTAATAACTCAAGAAAGAGGAGAAATCAGGAAGAGAGGCTCTTGCATAATGAAGGACACACCGATGGGATTCCAACACACCATTTTGAGAATGAATCTGACAACAGATGAGAAATCTGTGGCTTGGAGAGGAAGTAGTTATACGTCACTCTATAGTTCGAGACACAGAAAAAAGAAGATGTTTCTATGTATTAGACATGACCCAATTACAATTTATCAAATAAAAGAAAATGTTCCAGGAATGTGCATTTAATGTACATTTCGTGTACATGACTCATCAAACCCCCACATTCAGAGGTCTCCCGGTCACCTTACATGGCCTTGTCTCAGCCGTTACATGACAAGTACATGGCTACATACCACATCCTGGTAAACAGCGTGTACTCCAAATTACATGGAATGTACTTCTAAAATTTCAAAAACTCCCCTTTTTCTCAAAAACACCCAAAATCATGATCAATACCTGAAATGATGATCCAGGTTCTTACACATATATTAAATCATATTTTATTAATTGTATGAGAAGTTTATTTATTTATAAAAGTGATGAATCCCATACCTTCCATAGTAACTGTTCTTTTCGTTAAATGTAATTTATGTTAAATATACACAATTTAAAGATTATTCAAATGTAAATCATTAACATTCAACTTATATTCATATAAATGAATTATGATATAAATATATAATAATGAATAAAAAATGTAGTAATGTAATTATACCATATTTCAATACAAAATATATTCCTATATCATACCATGTGATATGGGTCAAATGTAATCTTATAGATTTATAGATTTTGGGAATATCACCTTCAATCTCCCACATACAATATAGCCTCATAAACTCTATTCTATTTCCCCTTATGTTGTATCCTATCCAATGACATGTGAAATTATACCAAAAACACCCTTTGAATGTCATGCAAAACACCTTTCTTAATTATATAATTATACCCAATATGTATTACTTTGTATTCAATAGCATATGAATACCGCTCTTGATCTCCTTTTTAATAAATTATAAAACTCTTTTAGATAATATCTTTGATTAAAAATAAATATACATTATTTCATTACAAATGTATGATCAGGTGATATTTTTTAGAATTTAAAAAAAATATGAATTAATGAATTCCTAATTTTAATCAAAGAGACTCCATGAGAAATGCAGTAGATCTCCTTATGATATAATTTCATTTAGTGTTATCTATATCAAATAGATTTATATCTATACATATTCCAACTAGATACATCATATATCGCCAAGAATTATTATATGATTGTTTTATCTTAGAAATATCATAATCATGAGGCACATTGGGTTTAAATCCCATATGACATACTGATATATACTCAATTGATGTATTATAGAATAATATTTTTGGTGAATAAATACCAAGAAATTCAACTTAAGAATGATCCTATATAATCCTTCACCCAAATAAATAATCACATCATATGAACTATATAAATTTTCTTATAAAAAACCATAGATTATATAGATTGATCCCAATGATTATATACTCCTCATATGAGAGGTTAAATACCATCTTAGTTGAGCTCCAACTGATGACATGATCATTAATATACCCACCACTCCTTGATTAGAAATGAATCATTGCTTGAGTAATAATGTATAAAAATTATTAAGTTTATCTGAAATAGTTTCTCACTAACATTATGTAATAAGGAATATGTATATAAACCATGAGCCCCTAGTGTTCCAAATTTATACTGAATGATATTCCATGTGGTATAGTTCATGGGTTATTAATTACACAAAACATATTTCCTCCCACATGAGATTATTCAATATCACAATTGAGGAATCATATCCTTCTAAACATATCATTTAATTACTTCTAATAATACTCCAGGATTGTCATTAGTTAGGGATAACAAGAAGTTATTCAATAATATGTTAATTATCATTTCACTTCATGATATATATCATTGTGAATATTTACGAAACCGAACTGAATGAATGATAGTGTTGATATTTCATTTATTTTTCCATGGTAAATATTAAATTCTAAAACTGCATTAAAACTACATAAAAAACATATTATAATATCATAAATGACATGTCATATTTGATAGACATCCAAATAAAAATATTATTTCACTTTTAGGTGTTTTGTATGACTAATTACATGTCCATATAATTCATGCCACATCACTATGAAACAAATAATTAAAACCCTCCCACTAAAATCATTAGTGATTAACATTTATGAAGTAATATATTTTAAAAAATGTTGAGTCATAATTATATTATTCATAATGTTAAACACTTTTATGAAATTTAAAATATTAAATTTCTCAACGTGAATTGAATCAATTTTTATTACATATATATTATATTTAAAACTATGGATATTTTTATCATCATATATAAAACCAGTTCCTTTAATCATTAACATTAAATAAATATGGTAACTAATGTAATTCTATAATTTTTTATATAACAACACATCCTAATGTAAACTAAGATGTGAAGTGAAATTCAATTGAAATTCTAACGAGAATGAAATATTATTTGTTCAACTTCGAACATTTGATGTCCAAAATAATCCCACATACATATTAGAAATTATATTATCCTCAGAATAGTTTGATAAGATGAAATATATTATTTATGTTCAGAGAATAACTCTTATTCAATTTTATTATGAATATATAACCTAAAAAATATAGTTTCTATATAGAAGATGTCATTCCATGTGTTTAGAAAATTTTCATAAAAATAGTATTATTCTTTAAAATATTCAATTGAAGAAGTGGCACCAAATAACTAATATTTTATCAAATATCTTGACAAATAGTTTTATATAGAAAATATTTTTTCTTCTTCTCAATAAATTTTATATAATTCTATAAATGATAAACATTATGATTTGATTTATCATCAAATACTTTTCAAAAAAAATATTTGTCATAAACATATTAATCTTATGATAAATGAGATATAAATAGGATATACACATTATTTAGTAATTTCATTAGAGTATTAATATTTGTAAGAACCTCAGCTTTTTAATTATATTTGTTTCCTAATTTTTTGGGTATAATTAAAATGTGACCATTGTGTTTCGACTTTTATATGAACGTTGGTCAATATGACCATTGGAAACTATAATCATAACATTGTGTTTTTATAAATATGGTTATCTTGGTTAATTAGTATAGAAAGAAGATTTAATGGCCTCATCTAGTAGACTCGAGCCATATAAAGGCCATCAGACGGAGCTTGGGAAGGAGGTAGCATCATTGTTCGTTACTCTGGACCAAGCCCAACCCGAAGTTCAATGTATGAAGCTTGAACAGAATCTTCTATGGGAGAAGTTCAAGTTGATAAGAATCACCACTCAGGAAATGTTGTACAAGCCACCCCAAGATTATATCACCGTAGCACACCTCATACATGGGTCCTATGCTGGTGTAGTATGGGGTTATGTAATGAGACCTTAACTACATTGTGTAATATTTTTATATAAATAAAATTTTTATTTCTTCTTGTGGCATATTTTGTGAATTTCAAATATCAGGAAAAATATATGATGTGTATTATTAATGAATTTAGGAAAAAATGTGTATTTTAGAGCATTTTTGTAATCATTAAATAATTAATAAGGTGAAATGATTTTCAAAAAATGTTCTTATATAGTTGTGAGCAGTGAGAAATTTAGAGTCTAATAAGATCAACTTGGTTTTTAGTGAATAGTAAGGTAGGAATAGTAACATACCCATATGAATAGTAATGAATTGTAATTTGACCAAAAAAATATAAACTTCACCCATGAATGTATAAATACATTTTAGACATCATAAAAGTGAAAAACGATCATAGTTTAAGTTTTGGTATTTTTGTATGCCATAAATATATTATTTAAAATTTTATATTTAATTTAATTATTTAAAAATGAAATGTATCTTCAGAAAATTTATTCATAAATTGTTACTTTATTCTCTTATGATTATACGATAATTTTATGTGACCTTGATTACTTTTCTAAGGTGTTACAAAATGAGTCATAGTTTTAAAGTTGTATTTTTGGAATAAATAATGATTTTATTAAAAAATTAAATTAATAATATTTAGAAAATTATTTTCGTGAAATGGAATTCATTTTTGATTTCAGAACATCAATATTATATTAGGGTGAAGTTTTGGGTTTTTCTTTGAAACAATTGAATTTTTGGTGAAAATTAAAAATGTTATATTGAGTTTCGAGTGTTTAATGACATCATTAATGAAGTAATAATGATGTAAGATTTATGGACGACTTATGAATAGTTATATATGCCATGAGTTGTCCCATGTGGCCAATACCATGGGAAAATACAATGGTCAAGCACATGGTTTTGCGAATACCACCGATGAGCTGTCCCTTAGAAATTAATAATTTATTCACTCACATTCCCTATATATACCAAGCCATTTCCATCATTAATTTCATTCCAAAATTATCCTCAAAGAATTTATTGTCTCCTTAACTCCAAAGTAGTCCTCCCAAGGTTCCTTCAAGCCACCCAAGGTCCTGACATTCAAGCTTTCAATGTTACTCTTCAAGGTAAGGGATCCTTTCACCCTCCTCTTTTGAGTCATGAATTATTTATGTTGTGTCTTCTAGTTTCCATCTCTTTATGTTGAGGATATGTTATTATAGGTTCTCATTATATTCCATTTCATAACTAATTTTTTAGAGACCCTTTCCACTCTCATCAATTTGTTTTCTGAATTTTTATGTGACGTCGTTAGGCAGCCAAATTTCTCGTAAAAGAAATCACATATTCTCTTTCCTTTCAAGTTTCTTTTCCTGTGGTATGTCATTAAAATATCCATGACATTTTCTTATCTCTATTTCATTTTGAATTTATATTTTAATATGATTTATTTATGAGTGGGTTACCCTTGTACCCTTTCCTTTTATTATTTTCTAAAATAATGTAATATAGTTGTTATGCTACAGAAATTTCGTCTCAAAATTTCTTTATGTTTTTCTCAAGAAATTATCTTATTTTATTTATGTGAATAACCTGACCTATTTTGTTTATATGGGTGTTCATAAATATATAAATATGATATATTTTATTCTGGAATTTAATTACTTATAACCTCTACTCCCCTTCCATGGGTTATAAATGATGTAATAATATTATTTTTAAGAACTTTTAAAACTTCAAGATTTTGAAATGAAACCCATTTCTTTTATTCTCTATGGGTTATTTAAGAAATTTTTGATTATGATCTATGTGGTTCACCTGAACGTAATGAAATATTAAGGGTGCACCCTGATAGCACTCTAATGCATTGTGTAAATAATTAGTCTTTGGAGACGACAACCTTCACGATACCTTAATGAATAACCTAGGTAATTTTTGGACACCTAGGGGATGGACCTTGGTTATATGTTCATGAATGCCTAAATGAAATGTTGTATCCACATATTCAATTTATGTTTCATTTTCTTTTCATTATGATATTCCAATACATCCATTTCTCATTTCCTTATGTTTTTATTCAAGTTCTTATTGATGTCACAAGTAAATTGATTCTCTCGTTTACCCTTACTGGGCCTTCTGCTAACCCTTTCCTTTAAATTTATGTCTCCAGGTTATGAGATGTGGTAATTGTACATAGGATGAACATATAATGGAGTTGTACAAGTGTATTATAATAATGTTTTATTTTATTCTTCATGTATTATATTCATTATTTCCAAGACACTAGACATTAATGATCCTCTGTTTAAAAAATTTAATGAAAAGTTATGTATTAAAGAGGCAGGATGCCATATTTTCTATCAAAGGATAGTTTAGTTATTTATGGAAATTTGGCTATGAAATATTTTGGAATAATCCTATAGAAATATTTAAATATAGGAAAAACTTCCTGTTATTATGGTGAATATTGAGTAAGTGGTTAATCAAAAAAATACATCCCTGTCTGGATACGAGCAGGTAGAGGGGACTCTAGAACATATGTACATAGGGGTAAAACTCAAACAAACTGCTTTGAGCTAGACTCGAACTAGCACCGGTGCATGAAAACGGGCCTTGCTGCACTCTTGGATATAACACTCCCAGGGGATATGTTTGGTTAATCACAAGCTTTTTAGAAATCATTATTAATTAATTATAGATAAATGTAATTATTTAAGCATGAAGTTTTAAGACATAAAATACTTTATAGTTAAAAAATTCGTAAATGAAATAAGTTTCTCACTAAGGTTTTATTCTTTTAGAAAATGGCGGGAAATAGGAGGAACTGTACAAATGGTGACCTTAATAGACCATGTGCTGACGGCCCCCTGATGGAAGCTGTAATGGGAACATTCATGAGAATGATGAACCAACTAACTGAAGTTATGGGAAATAACATGAATCGACCTGAGAGTCCGATATCACCACGAAGGGAACAAAATTCGGTTGAGTCCTTTATGCGTCAATGAACACCAACATTTAGTGGATCGATTGACCCATTGATTACTGAGTAGTGGATCAGCTCTATCGAGAATATCATTTCTGTTTCCGCGATTCAGCACAAGAGAAGGTCCCCCTAGATGTCTATTGCTTAGAAAGAGAAGCTGATCTGTGGTGGGAGCTGATTAAAAACATGAGGCAAAGAGTGTAGGTTGAATCTATAGATTGGGAAGAGCTCATGGGGATTTTCTTTAGTAATTATTCCCATTGATCCCTGAGAACAAGAATGGATAAGGAGTGTCTAGAGATGAAGCAGAAGTAGAAAAAATCTGTCGGATGCTACGAGATGAACATCACCCGACATTAACGATATAGCTCTAGCTTTATCATGGATCCAAATGGAATGGTTGACAGAATCTTCATGGGGAGTGCGATAAAATTCGAACTGGAGTTTGGTGAGACGCAATGGTCTCATAAATCAAATGACAAAAAGAGATTAGTGGAGCCCAGCATAGGGGGACCTTCAATCAAGGAATTGGAGGCAAGAAAGTGCAATGTCCCACATGTAATAAATGTGGGAAGAAGAATTCGGGGAACTGCCTGATCGGGAGCGGGACATAATAATATTGTAGAAGAAATGGCTATATTGTGAGTAATTGTCATAGTGAGGTGAAACCACAACGTCCAAACACTGACGACAAGGGGAAGATGGTGCATCCCCTACCTGATGTCCAGTGATTTAAGTGTGGAAAAATTGGGCTCTTTTCCAATCACTATCCAAATCCGAGGGTAGTGGAGGGTAACCAATATCAGCCTCATCGAAGGCTAAGGGAGAAACTTCATTCTTTTCTTTTCATGATAGCTGATGTTGAAGCTCCAAATGATGTGGTAGCAGGTACTCTTGTTGTTCTATCAAATCTAGAAAGTAATATTTTTTATTCCAGTTCTACGCATTCCTTTATTTCCTCCAAGTTAGAAAATAATTTAGAATCAACCCCTGACTTACTAAAATTAGAGTTATCAGTCAAGACTCCATGTGGGATTATCAAATAATCTTCAGTGTTTAGAAACTATAGTATTTAATTTGGTGAGAAAAATATTATCGCAAATCTAGTAGTCATTCCCATGCTAGAATTCGATATTAAACTAGGGATGGACTGGCTCTCAAAGTATAATGCTATGATCAAATGCAGAAGTAAGGAAATATCAGTAGTCTTGAATGGAAAACCTACAGTTATCTTCCAAGGAGAGATATCTCAACCAGATATTTATCTAGAAGAACCTCCTATATCCTTCTTTATGGAATTGATCGGTGAAGAAGAACAAGGAAATGAGAGTTTGAGTATAGAAAATTTACCGATCATCTAGGAATATATTTATGTATTTCTTGAGGAGCTGTATGGAGATCCCCCAGAAAGAGAGGTAGAGTTCTCCATTGAACTCATATGTGGATCTCATCCAATATCAAAGACACTGTATAGGATGGAAAATGTGGAGCTAGAGGAATTAAAGAATAAACTCCAAGATTTTTGGAGAAGGGATTTCTCCGACTGAGTGTGTCTCCATGGGGAGAACATGTTCTCTTTGTGAAGAAAAATTATGGGTCGATGTGTCTATGCATGAATTATAGAGAACAGAACGGAAGCAAAGTGAGGAGAAAATACCCTCTTCCAAGAATTGATTACTTATTTAACCAATGTTGTGGGGCTCAATTATTCTCTAATATTGATCTTCGATCTACTTATCATCAATTGAGGGTGAAGAAATAAGATATTCCAAAAACTTCCTTCCGATCAAGATATGGGCATGATGAGTTTGTCGTTATGCCTTTTGGACTCACTAATGTGCCTGTTATTTTTATGGATTTGATGAATAGAGACTTTAAAGGCTACCTTGATAAATTTGTGGTAGTTTTTATTGATGATATTATGATATATTCCAAAATTCGTGAGGAGCATGAGGATCATCTATGGTTTATTTTGCAAACTTTACAAAAGGAGAGACTTTTTTGAAAGTTCAGTAAATGTAAATTCTGGTTACAACAAGTTTCTTTCTGGGGGGAACATTGTTACAAATGATGGAATCATAGTTGACACTCCAGAGACAACGTTTGTAGAAGAGTGGCCTTATCCTAAAACAATAACTGTGATTAGTAGTTTCCTTGGATTAGTGGGATATTATATGAGGTTTGTGAAAAACATTTCCTGAATTTCAAATCCATTAATGAAGTTAACTCGAAAAGGAGTCAGGTTTATATGGACAAATGCGTGTGAGGAATGATTACAAGAGCTGAAGAAGAGATTGGTTACTGCAACTATGTTAACTTTTCCCTCATGTGGAGAATGTTTAGTTATTTTTTGTGATGAATCTCTAAAATGGCTTTGGTGAATCCTCATGAAAAATGTCAAGGTCATTGCTTATGCATATCCACAGTTTAAGACTCATTATAAAAATTATACTACACATTATATAGAGCTGGTTGTGGTCATTTTTTATCTGAAGATAATGAGGCACTATCATTATGGGATGAAATATGATATATAGATAGACCATCAAAGTTTGAAGTATATTTTCACATAAAAGTAATTTAACATGAGATAAAGGATATGGTCAGAACTTCTTAGATGCTACGATTATTCAATTAATTATAATCCTGAAAGAGAAAACAAAGTCACTGATGCATTAAGGAGGAAAAACCCAGTTGTCCTTTCCATGATGCAAATTCAAAGAGATCCATTGATCAATGACCTAGTAAAATTGGACATATGAATTATATGGTAAGGGACATCATCAACCCTAAACAAAATGTTTTCACAACCATCACGACTAAAGATGATCAAGAATACTCAGAAAAAAAATCCTATTTTATAGAAGAAGTTTGAGGCTGTGAAGGATGGGACGATTCCTGAGTTCAATTCTAATCAAGCAGGTGTACTGAAATTTCGTACAAGACTATATGTTCCATCTATTCTGGAAATAAAGAACGAGATGATGCATAAATTTCCTAGCTCTACTTTCTCTATACATCCTAGAAGCACAAAAATATATAGGGACCATCGTGATCATTATTGGTGGGATAATATGAAAAGGGATATTGCTGACTACACTTCAAGGTTCTTGGTATGTCAGCAAATGATGGAAGAGTGGAAACTTCCTAATTGGGTATTGCAATCACTACCCATACCAACATGGATGTGGGACAATATCACTATGTACTTTGTCACTCATCTCCCAAGAACATCAAATGAAAATAATTCGACAATGGTTATTGTGGACTATCTCACCAAGACTACCCATTTTATCTCAAATCGAGAAGATTTTTCTCTTGATCAACATTCCAGGATTTACGTGAAGTAATTGTTAAGGATGCATGGAGTTCCACATTCTATCGTATCTGATCATAATCCAAGGTTCACATCAAAATTATGGATAAGTATTCAATAAGCTCCGAAAACTGAACAGAATTTCAGTATGTCCTATCACCCCCAAACTAATGGACAATCTAAAATGAATATTCAAACACTTGAGGATATGTTGAGAACATGCTCAATGGAATTTAACGATGGATGGGATCAACATCTCTCTTTAGTTGAGTTCTATTACAACAACTGCTTCTATTCAAGAATTCAAATGGAACCATATGATGCTCTCTATGGGAGTGATGTATAACTCCTACTTGTTGGGATGAAGCTATTGAGAGAATGATTCTTGGGCCTGATCTTGTGAAAGAGATGATAGAGAATGTCTATGCCATCAAACAACACATTAATGCTGCTCAGAGTTGGAAAAATTACTTTCTAACAACCGTCAATGAGACTTGGAGATTGATGTTAGTGACAACGACTTTCTTCGGATTTCACCCTGGATGAGAGTCATGAGGTTTGGGAAGAATGGAAAGCTCAGCCTTAGGTACATTGGCCCCTATGAAAACCTTGATCGCATGGGAGCAGTGGACTATCAGCTTGTACTTCCTCCAAATATAGAAAAACTTCATGATGTCTTCCACGTATCCCTCTTGAGAAAGTACATACCTGACCCTTCACATGTACTAAATCCAAAGGTGGTAAAACTGGAACATGACCTCTCTTATGAGGAGAAGCCGGTGGAGATCTTGGATTGTAGAGACAAGGTTCTATGCAACAAGACTACCCATCTAGTTAAGGTGTTGTGGAGGAACCAAAAATAGGATGAATCCTCATGGGAACTGGAGGAGTCTATGAGACAGAAGTACCTACACCCTTTCCCATCAGATGGTACGAGATAAAATTTAGGGGAGGAAATTTCTTAAAGGGGTTAGAATGTAATAACCCGAAAATTTTATTTATATATGTTTCCTAATTTTGTGGGTATAATTAAAAAGTAACCATTTTTTTGACTATTATATGACCGTTGTTCAATATGACCATTGGAAACTATAATCATAACGTTGTGTTTTTGTAAATATAGTTATCCTGGTTAATTAATATAGAAAAAATATTGAATGGCCTCATCCAGTAGACTTGAGCCATATGAAGCCCATATGTCAGAGCATGGGAAGAAGGTATCATCATGGGGCTTTGCTCTGGACCAAGCCCAAGCCGAACTTCAATGTATGACGCATGAACAAAATTTCCTAAGGGGGAATTTCAAATGATACAAATCACCACTCAGACAAAGTTTTCTAAGCCAACCCAAGATTCTATCACCATAGCACACCTAACACTTTGGTCCCATGCTGGTGTAATAAGGGGTTCTCTATGGAGACCTTAGCTGCTTTGTGTAATCTTTTTATATAAATAAAATTGTTATTTTTTTAGGGAATAGTTTGTGAATTTTAAAAATACAGATAAATATAGGATCTGTATTATTGATGAATTTAGGAAAAATTGGTTGTATTAAAATATTTTAGTATTCATTAAATAATTAATAATGTGTAATGATTTTAAAAAAATGGTTTCTGTAGTTGTGAGCAATGAGAAATTTAGAGTCTAATAAGATCAAATTGGTTTTTAGTGAACAGTGAAGTAGGAATAGTATCATACCCATATGAATAGTATTGACTAGTGATGAATAGTAATTTGACCAAAAAATAGAAACTTCACCCATGAATGTATAAATACTTTTTATTCATCATAAAAATGTTAAAAGAATCATAGTTTATGATTTGGTATTTTTGTATGCCATAAATATTTTATTTAAAATTTTATAATTAATTTAATAATTTAAAATGGAAATGTATCTTCATTAAATTTAATCATAAATTGTTTGATTATTTTCTAATGGATTATATGATAATTTTATGCGACATTGAATAATTTTTTAAGGTGTTAGAAAATGAGTTATAGTTTTAATGTTTTATTTTTGGAATAAATAATGAATTTATTTAAAAATTAAATAAAAAATATTTAGAAAATAATTTTCATGAAATGGAATTCATTTTTGATATTAGAGCATCGATATTAGGTTAGTTTGATATTTTGGGTTTTTTCTGAAACATTTGAATTTTCGGTGAATAGTAAAAATGCAGTTTTGAGTTTCGGGTATTTAATGACATAATTAATGATGTAATAATGATGTAAAATTTCTGGTATACTTATGAACAGTGATATATTCTATGAGGTGTCCTACGTGGCCAATACCATGGGAAAATACCATGGCAGGCCCATGGTTTTGCCCATACCACCGATGAGGTGTCCCTTGGAACTTAATAATTTATTCACTCACTTTCCCTATAAATACCAAGCCATTTCCCTCATTCATTTCATTTTAAAATCATTCTCAACGAAGTTATGGTCTCCTAAACCTTCATGGAGTCCTCCTCAGATGTCCTCAATCCTCTCATGGTCCCGAACTTCAAGCTTTCAAAGTTACTCTTCAAGGCAAGGGATCATTTCACCCTCCTCTTTTGAGTCATGAATTCCTTTATGTTGTGTCTTCTAATTTCCATATATTTTTTGTTGAGGATATGTTCTTATATGTTATCATTACTTTCAATTTCATGTATAATTTTTTAGAGTCCCTATCCACTCTCAGAAATTTGTTTTCTGAATTTTTATGTGACACCGTTAGGCTGCTGAATTTCTTGTAAATGAAATTGCATCTTCTCTTTTCTTTCAAGTATCTTTTTCTTATGGTGTGTCATTAAAATATCAATACCAATTTATTATCTCCATGTTATTATTTATTTATATTTTAATATGATTTATTTATGAGTGGGTTACTCTTGTACCCTCTATTTTTATTATTTCTAAAACCATGTAATATAGCCGTTATGCTGCAGAAATTTCATCTCAAAATTTCTCTCTTTCACTCAAGAAATTATCTTATTTTATTTATGTGAATACCCAGACCTATTTAGTTTCTATGGGTGTTCATAAATATATAAATATGATATATTTGATTCTATAATTGACATAAATATAACCTCAACTCCCTTTCCACGGGTTATAAATTATGTAATAATCTTATTTTTAAGAACTTTTAAAACGTCACAATTTTGAAATGAACCCCATTTGTTTTATTATCTATGGGTTATTTATGAATTTTTTGATTATGATCTATGTGGATCACATGAAAGTAAAGACATATTAATGGTGCGTCCTGATAGCATTCCAATTCACTGGGTAAAGAATTAATATCTAGAGATGAAAACCTTCACGATACCTTGGTGAATAACCTTGGTAATTTTTTGACACCTTGGGGATGGACCTTGGTGATATGTTCATGAATGTTTAAATGAAATTTTGTAGCCAAATATTCATGTTATTTTTCAAGTTATTTTCATTATTATAATCCTATACTTCCATTTCTCATGTCCTTATGTTTTTATTATCGATCTTAATAATGTCACAAGTAAACTGATTCCCTTATTTACCTTTATTGGGCCTTCTTCTCACACATTCCTTTAAATGGATGTCTCCAGGTTATGAGATGCAGTAATTGTACTTAGGATGAACTTATTATTAACCTGTACAAGTGGATTAGAATATATTTCTTATTTTATTTATCATGTATTATGTTCCTAATTTCCAAGACACTAGTCTTTAAAGATCCTTTGTTTGTAAAATGTAATGAAAAGTTTTGTATTAAAAAGGTAGGATACCATAATATTCTTTTATATTAATCTATTTGTTTTAGTAACACTATTATTCATCACATTAATGATAACTATAATAGCTAACATCCAAACACATGATTTTTAACACCTCCATATACAGAGAATTTGAATTGTAATCATATAATACCACATACTGTTCAAAATCAATGAATTTATTTCTATGCCACTTATAACCGACATAGAAATTTACGGAGTATCTAAACACCATTTAAGTATATTAATATCATTCAATATACTTTAATTATTACTCATCCATGAAAATAATATCGTTATATTTAAATAACCATGATCATATATTTGAAGAAATATTATTGGGCACTTCAAATTTCATTCAGTATGAATATTTATACAGAAGTACTATCAGTATAATTGATGAACCAATAAATCATATTATGAGATTATCTATCCTCGACACATTGAATGTTTTTAGAAAATGTTTCATCAAATCATTAACTTTATCAACACATTTTCACTATAGAATATAAAATAAATTAAACAACCAGAAAAATATTTAAAATAAACATATAGTCTCTTTAAGACAATGTAATACAAAATTATATTATTTATAGTAGTGGGGACTAAAATTTCTTTTTATATAATTATTTAGTTCCCATGAAACGTTAATTAAATCCTATTATACACCCCCAAGAATCTAGATTCATTTTTTTTGGGATCAAATTCAACACTTTTTTATTTATGATGTTGTTTTTAAATCATTTTTTTCCTAATTAATAAAATTTATTATGTTATCAGTAATAGGTGTTTCTTATAAAATATTATCCTTTTCAAGTCTTAATCTCAATGTTATGTTATATTACAATGATGAAATTTATTTACAAGAAAAGTATTATCAAATTATTTTCATGTTTTTAAAACATTTAATTTGGAATTTTCTAAAATATCATGCCACTAAATTGATGGCCCCTTTTGAAATCATCATATCTATTTTGGTTCAAAATTCATGTTTCATTATGTATTTTGATTCATTTTCATTCCAATCACCACACCCCAATTTATATATTTTATTATCAAAATCATATAATATATGAAACCTAGATGACATAATGAACAAAAATTAGTATTTTCAATAATATAGATAATCCACACTCTATTACTCATTAATTATAACCCTTTGGGTTTATAAGTTACATGTAAGATAAAGATAAAAATTTGATTTGGTAACCTAACTTTTATGTGTCTCTATTTCCACTAGGACTTACACAAGAAAATCCATCCCCACCACACTATTACAGATACTACCCAATTGAAGGATCACATCCATGACATGTGTTTTCAATTGAAGGGATCTAACACATAGTATTTTAAGTGGGTTTTAATATATAAAAACCTTATATAATGTTATCTTTAATGTAATATCCTTATATAACCTTGAAAATCTCTCATATCCACATACAACTAAACCCAAAGGGTGTTTCTAATCACTAAAAGCTAGCTATTAATGTATTGATAGCAGTAACACACAAAAGGAAATGGTTTCACACTAATTATAACATAGAAAAAAAATATAAAGTTTAGCAAGAATCCAACCCTAGGAATCAATAAATTGGACCTCCAGGATAAAGCTAAAAATAGAGATGTATTGTAAATGAAAATATAAACAAAAAACATAGAAATAATAAAAAAACACTCATAACCTAATCAATTCATTAACCAAACATATATTTAATATGATATATACATTACAAATAAATATCTGTGTTGACAAGGCCAATACATAAAATTCACATAAAAATTGAAACTATAATCTTCAGGTAACCAAAGATCACCCACCACATTCAATACCTTCCATAACCAGAACCATCTAATAATAATAAAAATGGTATCAAAGCCTATACACCTGAATGAAATTAATAGAGGTGAATTCAACATTTAGTGTATGATAGGATGGATCCAAACATTCCCAATAGGATTCCACGAAAGACTTCATGAAATTCCATTTAAGAAAAAACTCAGTAATGATAGATTGAAATATAAATAGAAAATATTCCTTTATCATGTGGGGAAGTTGAAAAAAATAATATATATTAACTAAATTTTAAAAAATACCATTTACTGATTAAAAATATGGTGGATATAATGACTATATACAAAACTATTATATTAATGAAACATAGACCCTTAGTAACTGTATCAAAAATAAGGCAACCCCCATTTATTTCTAAATATTTTTCCCAACATCCTAATTATGAAATAAAAAAGAAATTATTTTTAGGAAACATTATATATATAATTTTTTTAAATCACTTTGAATGTAAACAAAAACCAAAACTCAGATGGAAAATGAACACATGAATTCACCCAAAATTTGGTGGGAATTAATAAAATTAAAATACAAATGAATAAATGGATCTATATAATAAAATCAAGATCCAGTAGATGTAAAAACATTAATGGAATAAATCCCCTAAATAATTATAACTATAATATAGAAACCATGTGAAAATATATATATTATAAACTGAATGATATTTTAGTTGGTATAATAAACACCTAAAATTGAAATGGTTAACCCTGAAAGAACTTGACATACCTCAACCCCAAGTTTACCTCTTTGTTTCACTAAGAGGTATCCCCATGTAGAACACTATCATAACTAGGTAAAAATCCATTTCATAATCTATAATAGTGAATTAGTCATCTATACCATCATCTTATCTACATTGGGTTAATTTTAAATCAATCAATTGAGGTACATAAAAAATTGAATCAATAGAGAATCATATATTAAAATAACCATTTTAATCATAATAAAGAAAACCAAATTTCATCTCCCAAACCCTAACATTTAATAATAACTTTCACATACATGATTAAGAATCATATATTATATAAATAGTCCCATATTAGGAATATGTAGGAATAAGACATAACAGAATGAGACACCAATATAGGAAACTAAAATATTACATGAAACTATTTTATAAAGTGTGAAAAAAGGAATTCTAAAAAAACAAGGAACGTTGAGAAATTTATCATCCTCTAAGAACTCAGTCTTAGGAACACTCATTTGAAATCCATTTAAAAATATACATTTAAAACATTTCTTTCAAAACCTATTAATGTAAAACCTTATTTAAAATTGATTAAGGAACTAATGCATCTTTCATTTGAATAATTTAAAACGTCACAATATCCCATTTATATTAAAAAAATTCATTAAAAACTAAATAAAACTCTTTCCCATTTCAAGACCAAAATGAGGGAAAATTAATTTTTCAACAAAAATCCACATTAAATAATCCATAGAGTTATTTTTTCAAAAACATAGTATTTTACATGATTTTTGAAATGATAAATTCATTAAAAAACCATTATAATAAGTAGAAAAACCATTTGAACATTTCATAAAACCACTAAAAGTATCAAATTTAGAAATATTCTTGAAAAACAAGGCTTTAGAAAAAAAAATTCACTCAATAATGAATTAATTAAAATAAAATCACATAAACAATTATATAAGACAAATAGAAGTGAAGTTATAATGAGTCAACTAAAATTGAATTTCTCATATACATTAAGATAGTCCCTCCATAATATATAGAAACCCAAACCCCATAAATTAGAAAAATACATATACCCTAATATCATCCCATCCATCACTAAGTTTCAATTGATAAATTTAGATCATGTAATAATGGGTTTAATACAGTGAAGTGGGGATGACATAGTGTAGAAGACCGATTTACCTCAATAATGAAGTTGACATCAATTGAGGTGTAGGTAAAAATGGAAATGGATGGGAGTGAGAGATTTTTAGGAAATTTCCCACATTTGGTCGAATGATGTGGGGAAGATAAGATGATAAAAACACATTAAATATATATTGGATAAATTGGAATCCAATTATTATAAAAGAATAAGAAACCTACAAGGTTTAGCATCATGGATATAAAAACATTGTGCCAACAGTTTGGGATACATTAAATGAAATCTCTTTCAACATTCACATTTTGGGAACATGGGATCCCCTTCCTGTAACCAGAACAAGTCAGAAACCCCACACTGAGATTTGAGTTAAATAGTTTTCAAGAAACAATTCATGGTTTGATGAACCATGCACAAACATGAAATACCCACCACATAAAATTTAAAAATTATGAATGTGAATCATACATGGTTTCCACTAACCACGTGGTAAACATGAGGTAGATTAAAAACCATAAATATAAAAAAATCAATCATATGACTTTGAAAAAATCATAATAACCAAAAAATATTATGAAATATAATGTAATACAGATTTGGGAGTGAAATAATTTTCCCCACTATAGAAATTTCAACCCAAAAGTAGTTGTTGAAAAAAGTTGAAGAAATGAAAAACTAAATACCATAACACCTATATATGAAATTGGAGGAGGAGCAAAATTTTAGAGTTCTCTGGTTAAATTATAGTACCAACAAAATAATCAACCCATAAAATCCAGTATTTAATTTTCAATAATCATCAAACATCTCCAAAAACAGTCCACCTCATAACTATCAAACTCTAATATCAAGTAAGATAGGAAACTATTATTGGTCTCCCACATATTTATAAAATCATTGATGTAGTGAGACATGAGATATAATCCTGCGAGAGAATTAACGCGTTGAAAAAAATGATACCAAAAAGTATCCATTGGAAACAATAATCTTCCATAAGATATAATAAATATTTTAGAGTCAATCTCGTATCACCAAAGGAATAAAAAAATAGAATCTGAATGGTCATTCCAAAATTAAACCTGATCCCCTACATCCCCTATTACTAAAAAAGGAGAGAAAACCTCAATAAAAACATACATCAATGATAAATGAAATAGTAACTAACCTTGAGTCATAGTACTGAGTGAGAGGGGTGTTCTAGGAACTCATTCTTAAATTTCCACCTCATTATGGATCCAACATGATCCAATCCAATGTTATAAAATAAATAATATTAATTGGTGACACGGCAATCCTATTTACCTCAAACAACCACAAAATACCATTCCGTGTGAAAATAATCGAAAATGAACCATTAAAATCCTTATAAAAATAAAATAATAATAATATTATGTACCAGTGAATAAACACAACTTATATATCATATACCTCACAATGGAAACCAAAAAATCCAATGAATTATTCCACTAGAAACGACATCATTTTTTTATCTTTTCTAAAATCGATGAGAAAAAATTAAAAAATATAAAATCCAAGATATATAGGTTACACCAATCCCTACATCGGGAAATTTAACTTATATTATTTTTAAACGTAATATTAACTTGTCATTATATCAAGAATAATTTGATCACTATTGAATAGAGAAAGTGACCTAAGATGTTATGAACTGTGAAGGTTATGGTTTTTACACGCTTTATAAATTATTAGAATAGTCAAAGACTATATTTATAGATTTAATAAACCATAGGATTCACCCTGTGGATAATCCTTAGAAATAAACATTCCATATTCTCTCAATATGTTTCTAGGATGTTCAATTACACACCCTAAAACAAGAATCTAACTAATTACTATTTCATAAAACAAATAAAAAATCCATAACATAGTGTAGGGAACAAACCTAAATATTAAAATTCACCATGTTAAAGTATACAATAATTTTTTTTTACAATTTTTTAATTTCATTAAACCATTATCTTTTCACAATGAGTTTCAAACTAATTTTTTACAGTCATAGATGATTGAAAACTACTCCATCCTCTTTTTAAATGTTTTACATGATTTATAAAACATAGGAAATATAACATTCATTAAATTAAAAAACAATTCAAATTATTCCAAAAAACATATTTCACCAAGGAATACACATTCATTAAAATATTCAACTCTAATAAAATAATAGAAAATTTATCCTCGAAAATTTATTTTTAATTCCGAATTTATCTCTGAGTAGATTTATAAAAAAAATACTCTCCATGAATATTATTTTTATTTTAAAAACATTAATATGAAAATAAATTTTAGTTTCACACCACTTTCATCAATATTAATAGTTTCTAAAAAAATTTCCCAATTCCCATAATGAAATAAAAAACATTGAACACACCTAATGATAGAAAAAATGTGTTTCAATTTTAAATAATATCAATTTTCTAAATACCAAAACAAATTACAGTAGCGACCTTTTAAAATAAATAAATATATTCCAAATCAATATTCAAGACAGAGACTAGTCAATTTTGAAATAATTCCTATGAACCGATTTTTTTCATTATTATCATAGTTAACATTTTCATAATCAAACTATAATTTCTATGGTTCATTTTAGTATAGTTTGTTAGTTTTTATTTTTTATTATTTTTATTAAAGTTAATAACACATCAAAATTTAGTCTAATACATCACTTATTTGAATGGATAATTATATGTTTCTATAACATTGATTAATTAAATATTTTTTTATTCAATATGTATTTTATTTTTATATTATCTGTGTTTTAATTCTGTATAAGTTTTATTTAATCCATATATATGATTTTGAAGACTATGTTTTCCCTAAAATGGAATGATTTTCCCCCAATGAATCTATGGTTGTACCCTTTTGAAACTAAAATTTAAATTCTCTTACATTTACAGGACCATGTCCTACCATTATTTTTTTTAACAATTGTCCTTTATTTTATTACCATTGTATCATTGAATATAATATAAAAAAATCAACATAACATTATTCATAATATTAATACAACTAATAAATGTGAAATTTTATTGTTTTAACTTTCCCCAACACATAATATCAGTCTTTTACCTTTACACAATCCATATGATTTGTATTACACCTTTAAGTTACACATAAATTAGAAAGATTACATTTGAGCATCCTATTCATCCTATTGATTAATTAGGGTACCTTAAAATAATTTCAATATATCTTTTTGAAACATTAAGAGAATATAATTTCATTACATGTGTTATGTTTACCTTTATGAAAATTATTCTGACCTTTATAATGTTTTTAGATTTCCATTTTAGATATATTTGATACTCTATTTTTTCAAACATTTTGATATTTTTATTTAGTGAAATTTTATTTGAGACGTTTTATTATTATTATTAATTTCTAAATTTCTTATAAATGTAAATGATCATATAAAATAATTTTAAACTAGTTTTATAGAAGTAACAGTTTTTAATAATTCCCAATGTTGGTAATTATATAATTGTTTTATTTTTTCATTATTAACATTGCCTTATTTTGATTGGTTTTCAATAATGTATCATGTTTCAATGTTGATAAATATCATTGAAGCTATTGTAAATTTTTATAGAGAAGATGCCTTTAAAAATATATTTAGTGCATTCAAGGAAAAACTATTTTGAAAAAATGAGGCAAATCACACATGTAAAATGGCACTATTGAGAAATGATTCCTTATACTAACTTTAAATGAGTATTTGTGAATTGTTTTTATATTATTTTTGTTTAGAATTGTTACATATTGATAGTTCCCTATAATCATCATTGGATTTTATCATTCTATAAGAATCAGAGAATAATTTTCAACAACATATTCCTTTATATTTATTTTTTCTATATTAATATGTATTTTTTTTTGAGTCGTATAGTTTTTTGTTGTATTATTTTCATCAAGAAAAAAAAATTTCAAACATGGTTAATCATATATAAATAATTATGTTTCCTAGTTATGAGAACTAGATCAGCATGATTCTAATCCTAGGTAGAGATTGAATAGGGTTTCATGGTTGTGGATTGGTCTACTATGAAATATGATTTTCTCTTCTTGTAATAGTAAAAGGATGTGATAGGTTGGATCTACTATAGTGTAAAATAATATATTTTATTTTTTGGATACCACTTCTCTCACTAATGTAGAGAGCTAGTGAAGAGTTTATATAGTATTATTTTGAACTAAGCTTCTATAAAAATATAGTGTTCTATAAATTTTCATTATGTGACTTATTCTGTTGTATTACATCATATTATTTCATTTTACTTGTTTATTTATATACATTTTTACATTCATGGATTCCCTGGTTAATATTAATATTTATTATTTTTATTTTATTTTATTATTTTATTAAGAATTTATATGGTCATTCACCACACACTAGACCATATTTCCATTACCCGAGACTAACAAATGGCATAAGAGACTATCCATTTAGAGGTATAAAAAATATAAAATTCCTATAATAATTTATTAATTATATCTCTTTGGGCCATCAAATATTATTTTTTATTTTAGAAATTTTTAAAAAATTTAATTTTTTTATTAAAGGATTTCAAAATAATGTTACTAGTAATAGGAAGATAAATTGGGGGTAACAGAAAATTTCCTAAATTAAAGATTCATATGTTTAATATAAGTAATATTGTTAATTATACTAAGGATAGTAATTATGAACCATTTATTTTTTTCATTTTTTAATATCATGATAATAAAAAATTAGATAATATTCTTGATATGTTTCAAGAGAAGATAGAAAAAATGGTAACTATGTATTTGTATCATGAGTCAGAATATAAGATTGTTTTTGGAGAGAAAAAGGATATTTATTATGATGTATTAGAACATATAATGGAAAATGATAAACGTAAACTTGTGAAATAAAAATTCAAGGATCTAATGTCTAAATATAATAAGAATGATGAAAAGAAGTTCATTTTTTATAGATGGCATTTCTCATGTGAAGAAAGAATATACAAAACTTAAGATAAAAATGTTAAATGAAAAATTATGAATTCCACTTAAAAATATATTTATTTTAATGATTTATATGTTTTTTAAATAATAAAAACAGGTATGAAGGTTAAATGGACAATGTTATATAATAAAGTGATTTTTTTGAATAATTTGATGTAAAAAACATTTGTTTCAAAAGTGAATTTTTATAATCCTTTTTATTTTAAATAGGTTATGATGGTAGAAAGGTGATCGTTTTATATTCTACTATTGTATTTATTAAATGTGGATTTCATGTTCATTATGATTATAGGTCTTGTAATAGCTTTTGACAACTTCTTGGGTGGAACAAAAATTCATTCACAACCATAACATGAATAGATTCTATTTTTCCTAAAGATCATAGATTTTGGGTTCTAAAAGGCTATGTATAGAAGACCGTGGAATCTAAATAACTATAAAGGAACAAGTGTCTATTTCATTTTGACCACATACCTAGAATTTATTTTTAAATTATATACTATTGAGTCATGTTATTAAATCTATTAATTCATATCTAATCTGAAAAGTGATAATGTTTATTGAGACTTATTTTATAGTTTACTGGCATGTGATTAATAATTTTTTAATTGAATTGAAAGTAATTTTCTACTAACTTGATTATTATTTATTTTTAAAAAAATTTATTGAATTGTTTCTATTTTTAAAAATGTTTTAAAATATAAATTTTTTGTTTAATATATAGGGTATGTTTTTACTCAGGTGGATTTTCCGTTTCTGTATTTTATTTTCTATAAAAATATTTTTTTTAAATGTTAAAATCTATTTTTTTGATTATTTAATGGTTTTATTTAATTAAATTAAAATATTTAAAAAATAATAATTTTTATTGCATATATTTATATGTTTCGAAATTTATAGAAATTTAAACATGATTTATCATTTTATGTTTTAATCCTAATTATATGAATGAACACATGGGATAATTAATGTTTAATTCGATAATTTCAGTTCATTTCATTTTTAAAATATATTGATTTTTCTAAATAGGTATATTTACTAATTTATATACTTACATTTTAATAAATTCCAAAAAGGTAGAAAAGTTTTATATTTTTTTGTAAAAAATAATCTTTTTTAATTTCTCTGAAGGATTAGAACATAATATATAAGCATGACTAATGTTTATATTTTTTAAATTTTTTATTTTTATGAATATTAAAAATACCACACCTATTTTAATGGATAATTGTAACTTCTAATAGTTATCATAAATCACATTTTTATAATTTATCAAGTATTTCAGCTTTATATTGATGTTAATTTAATTCTATTTATCTTATTTTACCCTTACATATCCTTTTAAAGTCACAATTTACCCTTTTTACAGAATGGTTTTACCCTTTGGAAACTATTGTTGTACCATTTCAAAACCCTAGATTTAATTGTGGCAACATTATGTAACTATAACATACCATTATAAAACTCTTTTCATAAAAAAATTTACCTTGACATTAGTACAAATGAATCTTTACCCAACATATTAATGTCTTATTATAACATTACGAAGAATATTACTACATTTATTTAGTGAAAAGTATTTTTTTTACATGTACATAGGACATAATATCATGGATTTACCCATACACTACCACTATACTTTTTTTATTTTATCATTACATAGGTGGTAAATATTCATGATTAACTTTAGATATAAAATTACTCTAAAATAAATACATTAAAAAAATTGTAATAATTTTAATATACATTTATCTAGTATAAAGGTAAAGGATTTCTTTTACACATATGTTTGTAAAATTTACACATTTCTTAATTTTCAATTTTTAGATCCATTAGATAATATATTTTTCTATAATTTTTATATTTTTATTTTTAGAATACTATGTAAGTTTTATGAAAAATCATTTTATTCTTTAAATTATTTTTTAATGTTCAAAATCATATACATAATTTTTTAAAATAGTTTGATCGAAGGACCAAAATATAACAATTCCTCATTCAAGTAACTTTAATATTATTTAGTTTTATATTTTCAAAAATTTTAATGTTATGGTTGGTTTTTAATAAATATTTAAGTGTTTATGATCATGAAGGTAACGAAATTTATTATTCATTCCAATATTGAATCTAAATTCAAAATTGATGTTTGCAGTATACAAATTAAAAATAATTAGATATAGTGATAAAATCACACTTGTTTCATTACATATTTTTAGATATTTTTCAAAAAACATCAATTTCTATATTGTTTATATTATTTTTTATTTATATTTGATGTAGCTTTCTAGTTCCTGGACAGCTGAAATGTTCTTCATATTAGTGGGACGGATAAAGCATCTTGTTTTTAGACAACATTCATTCAATAATTTTCTCTGGTTAAATCAGTCTATCTTTATTTGTGACATAAATTTCTCTTATATATATTTTTTGTTGAGTTAAAACTCGGATCACACGTAGGGTTTCTTCTATAAAAAAAAATTCTTGGCCCTGATAATTTTACCAAAAATCCTCTTCATCTGGGTTGAGTTTTATGTTTCTAAAAATTTATTTTTTTTATTTAATAATATTTTCTGTTCATCATATACAAATATGATGTTTGATAGGTTGGTTCTACCCCTGTGTAAAATGATATATCTATTATAATGGATAAAATTATTATTTCTATATTATATACTTTTTAAAAATTATATATATGTTCACAATGAACTGAACTACAATAAAAATATAGTTCCCTTATCATTATATTTCATTTTATTATTATATTATATTATTTCATAAAATTACACTATAATTTTTTATTTATTTATAGAAACACTTATATATTTACATGATTACTATTTTTATATCATAATCTAATATAACACTTCATAATTATAAATGAAGAAAATTGTTTTGAATAGAATATTGGATAATCTAAATAAATATTTCATAACCCAAGAGATATATTTCATCAATTGTAATATCATTGATAGTTTTAAGAACATACAATCCAGTGTATAAATTAATTGTTATATAGTATAATATTATAACATATTAATTAAATCTCAATGTATGAATAATAATAACTAAATTTGGAAAACTATGGATATTTATTGATTATAGAGAAATAATTATTTAAAATAAAAATATTTTTTTCGAAAAATGTTATTTTTTATAAATGAATGATTTTTCATGAAATGTACAAATAATTTAAAAATATTTTTTCAAACATTTGTAAAAATAAATACTACAGAATAATTGTAATTTTTTGATCATAAAATTAAAATAATATTGTGCTAAATTTTTGAGAATATTATAAAATAAATCATTTAGAAATTATAGTGTCCCAAAAATTTGACATTTGAGATGATTAAAATTCCATAAAAGTTGGAAAATGATAGAAATAAATGTTGAAGTAGATTCGATGAAAAATGTTAATGAAACCAAATTCAGAAAAGGGAAAGAGATGCTCCATGAACCGTAAAATATATTCATGGACCACTACTCTACATTGTGGTCTACAGATGATCAAAATCCAACTATGAACCAAATGGTTCCCAAAATAAATATTTCATCATCATATCTCATAAACCGTGTCATTGGCGAAATGGAGGAAGATAACTCACCCCCCACGTACGACGTCCCCCACATACAAGATACCATGTAAACTAAGTAGTTCACAAAATGAGATGGAATCATTAGCCCCAACAAATGAGTCCCCCTGATGATTAATTCATCCGTGGGGTTCTGAAAAAGTCACCACATGACCCATTGATATAGTGCCCCATCATCTCAATAAATGAACCCCAAGGGGGAATGAAAAATGTAGTAGATATGATCTATTGTTACTGGTGAAAAATGGAGGAATACTTGAGAAAAATATAAAGGGTGTGGGTGAAATCCACCCCACACTGAAAGAAGTTCATGAAATCCATCCTACAAATGTTATGCATGTGGGCCTTTGTGGGATCCATCCCATGAATAGTATGTGAAATTCCCTATATAGAATATAACATGTAGAGTTAGTGTCATTCGCAAAAATGAGGCGTAATTTATGAACCCCATGAACGAATAAAAAAATTTTGTGTGTAAACTCCAATGAAGAAAGTGGTTCCTAGATGATCATATTAAAACAACATAGTACATGGATGCTCTTACACAGAACAAGTTTTGTGGATGAACCATTACAGGAAAAAAGTTCACAAACAACCCTTGGGGGTAAATTTTTCCTAGAATACCCATTGTGGGGAATGGTTCATGGATGACCCTGTACAAGAAATGGAATGCAGATGAACACTTGCAGCAAATGGTATGTGGTCTAACCAATTCAACAAACTCCTTTACGACCAGCTCTTTTTTAGACACTCCATCTCAAAAGTCCCAATGTAGCCAGCTTCTACGTGGTCAGCTCCATATGAGAACCCTCCTTCACAATCTCCTCTATGTGGAATGATCCTACATTTCAAGCTCCATATGTAGAAAAATTTATTCTCCCACTGGTCCATACCACGGGTGGTCGTGCCCCAGTAACCCCCTTAAGGATCCATGCTAGATTGGGGTCCTAACCCTTTGGGACACACCGTTTTCTACCATCACTAACCCCAACAAAAAATGGAGAGTTGCACCGTCATCTTTTTCAGGCCAGGTCATGAACAATTTATTTTGTTCTCTTGTGTCACCCATATATTTTTTTATCCAATACCCTGAGTCAAGCTACATATCACGAGACTCTAAAAACCCAATCACCTACCACCTATGACATGTTAAACCAGGACTCCATGGAAAATCACAATCTTCATGTTTCTTACATTCTTAGACACACCCTTCACCATCAATAAAAATCAATGTATTGGGTGATTTTAGTTATTCATAAACCTCCTCAGTCATTTGAAATAGAAGGATAGTGTCCTGAGGACACCACTTATTGACTATGTGCACAATGCCCTAATGGCTCTGTATATTTTTCTCACAAAAAAGGCCATTCAACCAGAGACATATTCATCCTCCAGAGAGTCTTCTCATATATCCATATGCCCAATGGATTCCATGCCCCATATCCTTCTTCCATATTTAAGAACCCCCTAGAATCATTGTTTAAAAATTCCATACCTCTCATATTCAAGGCATGTTAGAACATCATGAACCAATTATACTCCAATTAATCACGGTTTCTATAACAAATGGTCTTCATCGTTTGACTTCATACTCCAAAACCCAGCCTTACCACATGACATTAAACAATATGGTATTAGTCCCTTCCACTCGACATTAAATTGTGATTCCATCATCCTAGATATATAACATTAAACTGTAGAATCCCAGGAAATTTCAAATCATCATAAACATCCCTAACCATCACTAATGGTTGTCCCATGTCCATGGGACACCACTAGTTAACTATTCACCCAATGTCCTGGTATCTCCGAATATGTTTCCCGTAATAAATGAATGTCAAATAGAGACATGTTCATCCTCATGAAAGGATTTTCCTACCTATGTACAATATTCATGATTCAAATCCTGATATAATTTGACATGATCCGAGATCCTCCAAAGTCAGTGTTTACATGTTCCTTCCCTCTCATGTTCAAGGAATGCCGGATCATCCCAACCAGATTATCCCCCATTTAATCATCCTCCATGATTAATGATTTTAATCTATAGTATAGCACATGTGATAATAAAAATGTCACTCCCACTAAGGTAACCCCTATCTTTTATTCTTATAGGATTCATCAGTTATCCACTATAACTCCACTCAGGGCATTCTTGGGTAGGTTAATCTTACTATCTTGGTCCTGAAAACAAAGGGGATGTATTCACACATTCCATGTCCCCCCATATATCTTTAGGCTCCTATACTATCCATCAGAATATGATGTGGGAGGTGTGATCTTTAGATCCATTTCCTCCTATTATTTCTCACACGGAGCATGACTCACATGGTCATACTGGTTAGTAGTGATCTTAAAATCCATATAACACTAATTCATAGGTATCCAAGAAGGTGTAATACCCCAATGACATGAATTATGAGAACTCTGATTCCCACCATGAATTTGATATGTATGAAGTCATCCTAAGGCTCAATATTCATGCCATATCATCCATGGAATGAGAAATTATACCACCCACAAATCGGCCTCCTACATGGTATAATCACTATAAAAATCATATTAAACTCTTTATAAGGTCCTCTTATTAGGTTTAAACACCAAATGAAACAAAATATGATAACATTGATTCTTATTTTGATTAGTCCCAATAAAATTCACACAAACTCACTATGGAATCCTCTTAAGGATTGAGCTCTGACTTATTGGGAATATTTCATTTTTAGGCCCCAATGATTCCCACACAAATTGGCCACCAAAATGGTGTATGTCCCAACCCATGTATAAATATGAGGGATTGGATTTCCGACCAATTGGGATACGTGGGAAGCTTGTCTACGGTCCAGACTCACTACTTATATCACCCTACAGTTCTTCAGGTTGTTTCCCTATTAGGGTCATATCCACAGCAAATATTATGCCTCTTATGAGATTCTTTGGCCACCTTGGCCTAATTCCCATAGAAAATCATTACTAGTCATCTTCCATATAGGGGTCCTCACCATAGGACATTAAACTGCATAGATGGGTCCTTTTCACATGACCTTAAAAAGAAGATGTGTTAATAATGTGACACAGAACTACATGTAATATTATTCCTCTCAAGTGGATACAATGGAATCTCATCTTGTGGGTTCAATCTCGATATAGAAACTATCTATTTCCCCATGGATGATGATAAACTCCAGAGCGCTCATCCTATGGATTAAACATGAGATGTATCTGTATAAAATAAATGCATTCATGATATACCAAAAAATGGAGAACAATGATGAATAACCATCAATACATACAAGTTTCTTTATAAATGGAGAACATCATATACATAAATATGGTTTCATATTTACGTGCATCTATGGTCGATTTGGTAACCTAGGTATAATCTACGAACACATTATTTGGAAAGAACCAAAGATTAATGAATGTGTGAAAATATATTAAAGCTAAAAGAGAGTACCATAATATGAAATAATTTCCTCTAAAAGGGTGTGATGAACCTCACCTCCAATCATATTGACCAATGAAGTCCTTATGTGTTGTTGACAAATCGTCATCCAATGCATGCCTGCCGCTGGAAAGTAGGTATATAAATAATGGATAAAAGGGTAATTTGGTATTTATGGATCTGAAAATAAATCTATCGGATACCATATAAGTTATTCATACCCAAATTGGGTCAATTTATAAAACACTTGTAACATTGAAATCTCTCTCCAGGATAGTTCAACTATGACACCTCTCTTGAAACAGAAAAAATGACATGCTACATTGTCCTGATGCGACCATCTCTACCAAAAAAAGGGCACAAGGAGAATTGACTTGAAAAAATGGGGAACCTGACGTGAAACTCTCTATTATTGCCTAAAATAATTTATTTCCCATCAATACACAATTTTCGCCCCCATAGACACACCTCAGGCTGAAACAACAATAAAAAGTGATAACACTGAATTTTAGTTGAAAACTTACTTTTGGTTTAAATTATTTATGAAGTAAAATTATAATTAAAATTAGTTTAAAATTAAAATTGGTTCAATTAGATATCAATTAATTCTATTTATTTTATTATAATTATATTCATACTGAATTTTTATATAAAACATTATAATCATTGTAATAATTTTCTCTTTAAAATAGTGTTTGGTCATCGTGTCAGTGGGATTGATTTTTAATTAGATTTTTATACGTCTATGAATTGATTTTTGAAAAATGGGTTAGATATTTTTAATAATATTATTTAATAATTTATATAATGGTATACTTAAATTTCCACCACGATGAAAGATGAAAACTATAAAAATTATTACTACAGTTAATGTAAAAATGGATTTTTATATTGGTGTAACAAAAATAACAACGACTAAAATGACATAAAAAATTCCATAAAATCTATTTTATGGTCATATTTTGACATTATACCTTGTTTTATCTATAATAGAGCATTATTGATGGTTTTTGACACAAAATTATGTTGTTATAATACATTATTTTCAGTAATTACAAGTGTAACACTCACCTCACATATTAAATGTAACCCCATATCTTCTATTATTCGTTCCATTATAAAAATTTGGTTAGAAACATTTCTAAAAAACCACTTTCCATAATCCCTCATATCATTATATAGGAATCAATATTGGTATAAATCTATCCTATGATGTTTTTTGGTGCAAAAATACGTAGAATACAAGAACAGGATGTAGTGTTTTTCAATGATCATTTTTATTTTAGTTATTTCCACTCCTCCTTAAATTTTTACTAAAGAAATATTATAGTTAAAGAAAGTATATTAAAAAAAGATTATATTATTCTAATAAGTTAATTATATAAAACATTATCTACTTCCCTCAAATTAGTTATTAAATGATTTTTTGTTTTTATGAAGGACTACTACCCCATGAATCAATGCCATTTGTTTTTCCAATATCACCTCTCAGGGTTGGGTATGATAGTGGATAAATTTATATTTGATATTTATAGCCCAATTATATATATTGAAAACTTATATCATATATATCTTTTTTACTTACCATTTATTGTGGGGTACGATGACATCGCTCGAGTGTATGGAGGACTACCGTATCACAAAGTGTTGTGATTCATTTTTAACTAACACATTGCATGGAAGGAGATAATGATATATTAAATAATTAAATGTGATAGTGATTAAATAATTATTATTTTAACTACACATATATCATTATTAGTGGGAAACATATATGATTATCATTATTAACTTTTTATTCAATGAAAGATGATATCAACGTTCATATAAGTGTGGACTACCACCTTTACTAAATGATGCCCCTATCCATCCATAATAAAAACACATGGATGAAATATATTAGAATATCTAAATAAAGAATAAGTTATTTATGTCATGATGATCATTCTAGGAAGATTAAACTTTACTTAACTTCATTCCATAAGGATCATTGAAAAATGTGATACATTACTAATTCTTGTGTAGAACCTATTGTCTCCATGATCAGAATATACTTTATTACATTAATAAATATTTCATTATATCTATTAAATTTTAAATAATGTATAAATAATATAATTATTCCATGATTAATGCTATTGAGATGTTGAAACAGTGGGACCCTAAATCAATAGTCACCTTTCGAAGTTATTTTTCACACACAAGTCTAATATCATTGAAACAGTTGGCATAAAATTTACTGATCAATAAAACATGTTAATTAGTGAAATAAAATGAATAATGAAAATGAAAAATTCTTTTTATAACTTTACTATTTATCAAAAGGTAATTATTTAGGAATATAAATATCATATGTGATGATTCAGACTCAATGTAACGAATTTCGTCTCAATTTCATTTTGTTGAGTCATATTGTATTGTTATTCACCGAATTTATTTTATACACATTATATAATTTTCCATTGAAATTGTTTATAATTATTAATTAAAAATTAATGTTATTTGGAAATTCCATTTGAACTATTTTATCTAAGGAGTTTTTATAATAATATTTCCATGTGGTAAATAATTTCATAACTCTATTTCATATCATTAGGTTATATTATTTGTTATATGTTATTGATATTATAAGGTTGCAAATATAATGTATATATTATAATATTATTTCTTATTTTATTATATTTTATGTGGATTTATTTTTTTATATAAAAAATTGATTCATTTATTAATTCTCAATTAAATGTTACAATCATTGTAAGGTTTCTTTCACTCTATCATTCTAATTGAGATTAATTATTCTTGAATTTTAGTTACGAGAAATTAATTGATAATTTTTGAATGAAACCATTTCATTTTATTATCCTATCGTTATTCTAGGTATTTTATATTATTATTCTCATTTCCATGATTTGGTGCTTAAAATAACCGAGAAAATCTTTTTAATAAAATCTGAAATTATTTCTCTCTTTAGTCAGAAATTTATTTTCTCCATAAACATAGTTTTCTGAAAACAATTTCAAAAATGTATTCAGCATTTTATATATTATTTACTAAATTAAATTTTACTAAATTTACTTCTTGAAAAATTTATTCCGAGGAACATTATTATCTTTTTCCAAGAAATGATATTTTTGTACAATCTTACAGTGCAAAATGAATTTTATCTTTATCATGTATGGACTGTATAAATTACCCACCATAAAGACCAAAATGTCATTAAATATTATATCGAGATTTTATAAGGATATTTTTAAATAATTGATTCCCTAATATTCCATTTATTTATAGCTTTTAATTTTATTTAAAAATAAAATGATTATTATTAGTTTTTTTGGTTTTTTAATGTGATTTTAAAACAGAAAAAAGATATTTTCCTCATGAATTTTTAATGTTTTTCTGGTATTCATATAACAACTGAAAATTCACTTATATTTTACATATACACCTTTTAGGATATTTTTTATTAATACCATTTTTATTCTTCTCCTGGATTTTTTATGATTATTTTGATCAAGGATAGTATTGACATTAAATTCCATGAACCATTTTATAGTATATAATATTCCACTACAATGTTTCTTTAAAGTGATCCTTAGAAATTAAATTTCCTTGAAATATAAATCATATTTATCATAGATATGTTTATTGTTTACAATTTATATCATTAAAAAAATAACTTTCTAAATTAAATGTAATTTGTTTTTCTACGGAAATATTGATAATTATTTATTCTATACTCAAAATATATATTTTGTAATAGAGAAAAAAGTATGAATTATATATATAATTATATTTTTGAAGAATGATTTTGGAATTCCATACACTAGTGGGGAATAGTTATATATAGCCTCTCGTTACAACAGTAGTCTCACAGAATGAACTATATCTCTATCCTTAGTTAAATGGGTATCTACTTATCAAATGTAAACTCTATCAAGGAAAAATATTAAAGTTAGAGAAATAATGTTCATACGGAACATGACATCCAATAGTAATTCAATACATAAGTTAATAATTTATTAATAACTACCCATTATATTCTTACAATAATATTATCTATAGAGTCATTTCATTCTCATTTATTGATTAAATATAATGTGTTTTGAGTAATTTACAATTCGATATAGATAATGACTTGTCATGTTATGATAGTCATGTTATTGATTAATTCAGAAGTGTTTTTAGTAATTTATCTTCAAATATTTATTATACTAGAAAAATTATTTAAATAGAATATCTATGAAGTTATTTTCCATTCTATATTGATTATGATAATTGATTAATTATAACATCCTTCATAATTAATCATTACTGAACATTTGAGTTGAACCATATTTGTTTCCTTTCCCATGAATAAATGAATCACACTATAAAATTTATAAAATAATATGCTAGATGGAATAGATATATTATACAAAAAATTATGATGTACATTTTTTATTCAAATGTAATATGGTAATCATGTATTTATCTTGTTTACCAAAACTACTAAACAATTTAGTACTTCATCATGCAATTAATTTTATCTTATACCAGTATATTAAACTATGCACCAGCTCTATGTTACTATGGTCGGTGTTACTATAGTTGGTATTATAGGGTGTTTAGTATGAACATTGAGAACATGATTTAGGGAAAAATATATTATGGGTTGTAAACCTCAACCGCCGAAGCCCAGATCTGGATCATTACATTATTACAATTTAATGATTTTAAGGAATCAAATCTTGAATTACCAAATAGTTTAGTAGTTTTGGAAAACCATATTACAAACATGATACCCATAATACATTGGAAAAAAATAAATCATAAAAAAATAAAATGATTAAAATCCTTGAAACTCATTCAATGAAATTATCATCACATCCTGTGGAAAGGAAATAAAAATAATCGTGAGATAAAATTCTCGATAAGGGTCACTACATTGGAATCAATAATGAATTAATATGGATAAAAAATATCTAAATTTCAATAACTGATCACACAATATATTTAAAAAAAATTATATAAGATGTAATAAACATTGAATGTTAAATAATTGAGGACACATTCCATTTAATCAAATAATTGTGAATAAAATACATACATAGGTATTGTAAAATAAAAATTATCATTGATATTAATACTGATAAATAGATTATAAATAAAGGAACTTCTTAATTATTTGACACCATGTTTCCTAGGTACATGTTTTCTTTATCATCAAAACCATTCACGTCATGGTTTTGCATATTTGGATGAACCACGTTTAAATTGGAAAAAAGATTTTCTTCAGGAAAATACTGATGCATCAAGGGTCCTACATTAATCAGTCACTTACATATATCATACAAGTCTATTCAGTTTGGAATCAAATGTGATGGGATTTTCTCTATCTTATTTTTTCCAATGAGTCTATAGATTCATCTACGTTCTATTTATAACCAATCCCCACCTGGGTTGTAACTATCCAAAATGTTCCCCATATTTATATTAATTGATTTAATTGTGAAAAAATGTTCATCAACATCAAAAATATACATTGAATAACTAATACATATTTATCAATAATTCCCTAGTGGAAGATAACTATCAACAAGGGTTGTTGATATTGATTAATGGAAATACCTGTGAAAGATCATTAAAAACATTCATGGGGAAAATAATCATTAATCATTACAAAGTGTCTCATACCACTTTTCAACATTTGAAATATTAACTTCTTGAAGGAATTACATTAAATGAAACATAACATGTCATAATAAAAGAAAGAATAATGATATAAAATTTTAATTTGGAATTATATACACAATATAAATATTAACTTGTGTATAACAGAAAATATGTCTCAATGGATTATAAATTTAAATAAAATCACTCACATTTAGTTTGACTGATCATATGAGTATTTATCTCATTTAATAATAAAATTATGTTAATTATTTAATTTCATTATTATTTTTTTCATGTTTATTGTTAATGTTACCTTACTTATTTCAATTTTTTATATAGATACATAAAAAATTATGTTTATGATGGGTGTTTGGACCAATCTCTGTTCATGTGTCAAAAATAAATTTGGTAGGTGAATTATTGTCAATGGGGGAATTATATAAAAATATCTTGAATATTAATCATAACATAATTTTAATATTTATACAAAAAATATACATTTAAATATAATCATGAATGATGGTTATGAAAAATTATCAATTTTTACAATCATGGAGAATGTAGATTGTATATACTCATGAGTAACGTTCTCGCTTTTCAATGATCGTTTTTGGAAAGAAGACATGTGACCTTTATCTCTCCATAATCACCATTATATCATTAATACCATATTATTTAATCTTAAATATATTTATATATAGAATTATTTTTATGTTAAAGAAATAACAGCAAGTGGGATAGGTGGTAGTCCATATGTACATGAACGACATAATCCATTTTTTATTATTTTAAAGGGTAATAAAGAAAAATGATATATTATATTTCATGAAAGATATTTATTTCCTAAATTTCATAAAGATTTTATGTATGTCACAAATTAATAATTAAAACCATCCTTAATACATTCCATGTAATATGTGAATTTATCCCTTCACTTTGAGGAGTCAGTAGTCAAGGCATCCACAAACAATGATATCATAATTAAACCAAATGGAATTAATAAATGTATGTTTCATATAAAAAAACAAAAAATAATATAGACATAATTAATATCCTATTTATGAAATATAAATATTTTGTCCATCATTTTTCCCTAACATGAAAGGTGGTAAAGTAAAAATGGAAAACATTATTCTGTATAGTGGTAATTATCCATAAAATAATTGTATATTAATTACACATTTTATGAAATTGTATGCACATGTAGTTATAAACCGTAACATAAACACATTACATCTTGTAATACGAAAAGGAAATTCGTTAACCAGTGAAGTGGTACTTATTTTTTTACTATATATGGGTCAATATGATTATTATAAAATATTAATTAGTCCTTGGATAGAACATATTTGATAATTACTAGCACTTGAAATTCAATTTTAATAAGGAAATATTTTTATAAACTTAAAATCATTATTTAAAATATCAATTATTGTAATATGATATTAATGTCAATTACAAAATTATTAATTTCGTTTAAATTATAATATATCAAAAAAATGGTGGAAATAAAATATACTAGTTTCACATCAATTTATCATGATATATTTACCCAAAAAAATGAAATACTATAATTAATTAAATATTCATTTATGATATTATTTTTCCATAATTTGACTTATTTTATTATTAACTAAATAGTCCACACATTTGCATTTATTTAATGTTTAATTTATTCATATAATCTCTAGAATTATAGACAAATTACCATGATAAAATTAAATAATTATCCTTAAAAAATAATTTTTATAACCATAACTATATAGCCTCTTCCTTAATCCAATAATTTATAAATTGTAACTGTATGGAAGTAACTTTTTTCTCGATTTCTTTAATTAACTTATTATATGAGTCACTATCCTAAAAAAGAGTCCAAATAACTCATTAAATTATAACCAAGAGGTTAAATGGTTAATTTGTTATTATCAAATGGATTTTGGACAAGTTAATAAGGCATGTTAGACCATAATATTAAGGTTTAGTACGTTGTTATGATTAATTTTACCTTAATCACTGTAATTGATTATAATTAGTTTTGGAAATATTTTTTTTCAAAAGCTATGTTTATATTTTTAGACTATAACAATTATATTGATTAAAAACATGTATGTCCATTTTTCGGAAACAATTCACATTTTTGAAAAAACTATATTTAATAATAATCCAACTGATGTGGTGAGAATGTGGGTTTTCAATGTGTAAATTCTTAGAAGATCATTAACACTTCATGTATAACATAAATAAGAAAATGATTAAAATTAACTAAATAGGATTAATGGATACATTATTAATCTATAGTAACTTAAAAACAACATTAAAATACAAATTTACATTAATAATTATTTAAATGAAAAGGCAGTTTTTTACAAAAAAATTATTATTTTTTACTACTCATAAAAAAATGATTGTTAATAGAATAATCCCTTAAATTCACCCTATAAAAATTTTAAAATTAAGAATTAAAAAATTATGTTTATTATAATGTATCATAAATTCAATGTAAATATTTTATTTATGTGAAATAATTTTGAGACTGTGTGCTCTAACGACACGTGATTCATAGGCTCAGAGAACCCAGAACAGAATTTTGTACTTCTTCTAAGGTACGTTTAGAAATAGCGTGGGTGAGTTTTTCTAAATTTTGTGCCAGTGCTCGGATCAAAAATCCTATGACATTGTTGAATTCAAGAAATCATGATATTCATAGAATAAACTTATCTTCAGCGAGCGAGGGTCGATCAGAGAATTTTATTTCCATACAATTCATGAAAAATAATAAAATAACATATTCTAAATTATTTCTATCCATTGAGAGGTGGATGAAGAAGCTATGGTGTAGCGATGAGGTAGAAACATGGTGTATTAATGAGGCTCATTAATGGACCATATCATGCAGCATGACGATGAAATTTAGAACATTTAACAATGACATTGTTTCATAAATGAAAATACATAACTATGCAACATATCATGGTAATGGAAACATTGCAACATGATTTCCTTTTTATTTTCTAACGGATTGGTGGAAAAAGAATAATAATTGGAGGATTATCTGATGATATTCTTATGAAATTCCTCCCCAATGATGAATGATGAACTCCGATGAGAAATCACCGACCTCAGCGAACCCTGAAGAGCGGAGATAGAAATTTTGACGTCGACGCCATGAACTCTCAGGGACTAATGCTACGGGATATAATATCAATAAGGTAGGGGTTTAATTTTTATTTCAATGATCTTCCACACTTTTATTTTTCTATAAATGATGAACATAGATCAACCCATGAAAAAGTTGATCAGTGATTCGTGTGTTTATGCAGGAGGTTGACTTTTCATGGGGATTTATTATTCAGGATTCAAACCTTGCATGAAATGATTGTACTTAAATCCATTAACCTCCCCTTTTAATTTAAACCACTAATGCGGAGAGAATATGCCGACACGATCAAGCCCTAAGCACCTCCTCCTGTGCGTTCTTGGTGGTCGCATTCTCGATGTGGCGAAAATTCAATTCCGGGGCCTGAGAAGGGATGGCAGCGAGCCTAGTGGCCAGTAGGTAAAGACGTATAGCAAAATGGACCACCGAAGAAACTCCCAAGGCCCACAGATGGTGTCGCCATTGTGGAACCACCGGCACAGAGACGACCATCCCACACCAGCTTAATGAAGGTTCGGTGCAATGTGGTGCTACAACATTAGTGGAGGCAGCCATAACCTACGGGCCGCACTAGAGGATAGCAGCATGCCCATCAGCATGAAGTGGCGGTAGGAGGTTGCGGCCAACTGGCCAAGGCAGCGTGATTCATTATTCTAGGTGGGGTTCGCATTGATGTGGTGGCCCAAATCTAGGCCACATGTGCATTGCAGGTCGTGGTCCAATGATCCCGACTAGAGGTGCCCCGCATCTGAGGGGCTAGCTAGGGTCGAACGTGGCGCAGCTGCCACGTCCCTACTGGATGGTGCACCACTAGCCGCTCTAGTGGCCGGTCCTTATCTGGCGGGTTGACCACCATCAGACAGGGCCTGTCCAACAACCCAGTAGGTCGGTCCCGCGCCTAGCAGACGCTACCCACACTGATGGTCCGGACAGGTACCGGCGGTCCGGACCCTCATCGGAGGGAAATACCCACACCAGAAGGCCAAAACGACTCCCTTTAAGTTGTGCCAGACTAGATCGGGTCACTATAAGACCTGACTTGCTGGACCCTCAGCCAAACCAGGCTGAGTTTAGTGGGGCCCATTGGGTCGGGACTACTAGCCAGGACAGACCAGACCGACCCCGACCCGAACATGGTCAGTTAGTGTCTGTCTAATAAAACTAAGGTATGTGGGTCCCTAGGGCCACGTTGGTTAGGTTAGTCCAATCGGGTCAGACCAGGCCCCGTCACAATCGGCCTGCTGGTTACTAAAACACTTGTATGTTGCAAACTGTGCGTTCTAATAATAGGTTGATTGAGGTGTTGGGAAACTCTTGATGGGGATGATCTATTGTAATGCATTGTGGTGTCTTTTAGTGATGTCATGATGCAATTAATGGCTTGAGGAGAATATCTACCAAGCATTCTAATTATAGATCCATGTGGTTGGCTGAGACCTAAAGAATGCTTGATGAAGGCCTAGTGGGAAGAATTTCTTTATGACCTGGTAGGCCCATAGTGGGGAGAGGTTATGTGTGACCTGGTAGACCGATGGTACTCGGTAGGAGGTGTAACAATGTTCGGCCAAGGAGGGAAGAGGCTCTATGTGACCCTGTAGGCCCATTATAGGGAGAGGCTCCGTGTGACCCAACATACCCATTGTACTAAGAATGGATGAGTTCCACATCAACTCAAGGATAATTGGAAGTGTCTTTGTGTGACAATGCATTCCCACTGTACTCGATCTAGGAGGAGTTCTCCAGCAGCTGAGGAGTTCGATTATATGACTGATGTTGCTAATACAACTACCATTGAATATACATAGTGTGAGATGTATTGTGCTTCGTGCTTTACATCGAGGATTGTAGTGTTTTATTTCCCTTTTGGGGGTCCCTAAAGAGTTTCGTGTTACTCACCCCTTCATGGGGGATTCCCATGCTTATCCAGTCCCATGCATATGATCAACGCTTGAATAGAGAGCTTGGGGGGTCGGGCCCTAGTGGAGCCTAGTGAGATAGGACATATCGATGCTTCAAAAATGGACATGGTGGCCTAGGACCAGGTGGGGCCCATTCGGACTAGTAGGAAAGTACATAATACTTCAGCTTGGAGTATCCTTACTACTCTTTACAATTAGGTGGGGTTTTCTACGGATGGACATCTGAGTTTTTATTTTGTATTTTTATGTTTATGTTCTTTTGTTTGGGTTTGTATACATCCCCACATTCTTCCAGGAGTAATTTGTACTCCGTCTTGTTTTATTATACTTTTATTAATCCTTTTTTGTGTGTTGGGACGTCATTGGGCATGTTATTGTGTATTTGTACTCATGAATAATGCCTCCCACTTTCAGGTTGATTCCTTTAGTGCTAGTTGCTAGCCCCTTAACCTTTAGAAGTTTTTCGGGGGGTGGTAACGACACAAGCATCAAGGGAGGGGTCATGAGAAAGTGGTATCATAAGGTATGTTAGTCATACCATAGAGACTGAGAGTATGTGCATTGTTTTTGGGAAATAGTGTTAGGTCTTATGATTCCTAATTTCAGATTCGATGAGTCCAGTGTTAGTGAAAAGGTCAACATATCCATACACCAGGACCTTGAATTCTTCATTTTGACTCCATATATGAAAACAATGATCGTATAGTTGTCTCCTTATGTTATTTTTAATAAGAATCATCCCACAAAGTATAGCCTTATGATCATGGTACATATTGATATATTTCAAGATTCCACCACGTGGTCGATCAGTTAGAATCTTGATACATGGTCGTGAGGACTTCCTGCCTAGTGATGACACATCTATTCAGGGAAAAGTTCTAGTGATGCCCCCACCGGGTGGTTCACCAGTGCTACCACCACCCAATGGGGAACATCTACTATCGGTGGTTCCGAGAGAGGAAATTCTTTTGCTTCATGCCCTATATGAGTTTCATAGATAGAGGCCTTCCTCGTTCAGGGGAGAGATGGATCATCAGGTCACTAAGGAATGGCTGGAGGCTATGACGTGGGTCTTCCGCTTAGTGAGGACAATACATGACCAGATGGGAGTCATGAAAGAAATCCATCTGTAGATATCCACAAGGGGATGGTGGAGTTTGACCACCGAGACACATGATGAGGCTATCCTTTCTTGGTTAGACTTCTATGGGATTTTCATGGAGGAGTTTTTCCACATGACCTTGCACTCTATGTGAATTCAATAGCAGCTTCACCTTCATAAGGGAAAAATAATGGTAGATGAGTACTCAGTGAGGTTAAATGAGCTACCTTGATACTCAAAAAACATGGTGTAAGACCCTTTTTCCAAGGTTTGAGACATTGAGTAGGGAATCATGCAAGTGATCAAGGCATCGGTTTTGTCTCTCAGCATTCCTACCTAGGACAAGGTGCTATAGAGAGACCTTCTTGTACAGAGATTAATGGAGGAGTAGGCATTGATAGCTAGAGCTGCTATTAGACCCCACGTGGTGGAGTCTTCAAAAGGTAGAATACAAGATACACATTGTCCCAAGTGGGTCATGTCTTTTAGAGGCCGACCCTAGGAATCATGCTCAGTAGTGTATGGATCCTAGTCCAAGGGGAGCCATCAGGGATCCAGGTAGTGCATCGTGTGCGGTGGGTAGGGACACATGGTACGTGACTCCTTGACCCACTATACAGATGAACATATGTCGGTTGAGGGAACGCAGAGGTAGAGGTAGTGGTTTGAGCGAGGAGGTCCACAGGGCGGTAGAAGTGGAAGGGGAGCTGGTCGAGCCGTAGGTGGTGGGAGATGGTGTGAGGTGTTACCGCCACCACCCTCAGGTGGTCCACCCTGACCTCATAGATCAATGGGGAAAGGGAGTGTTTAGCTCCACATAGTGGAGGATTATGAGCATGGTTCTCTATAGATGATCAGAGATATGATCTTTGTCTTATCCACCCACATTGTAGTTATTATAGACATGGTTACTAGTTACTCTTTCACTGACACAACTCTCATTCAGAGATCATAGATTTAGATAGAGCTGTTGGCTCGATATTTATAGCCAGATACTCCTATATGAAATGATTTGAAGATTACACACTGGTGACTGTAGTGTGACCATACTCTATGGGGAATTCTCTTTGGCTTGGATCTCATAGTAGTGGCGTTAAGGACTTATGATGTCGTCTTGGGTATGTAATGGTTATTTTCATTCCACGATCAAGTCGACTGTTTTGGTAATATAGTGTGGAGTGTCCGCGGAGATGGAGCCAGGTTTTCTTTCACCGGTGATAAGGAATCCCATCAAGTGTAGGATATACATTAATAGAGGAGGGTGAAACTAGTCACTCACTAGTTGTCTAGTCTCACCCTCGGGGCAGTGGATGAGAAAAGTCTGAGATTTCCTATAGTGGTGGATGCGTATGAGTATATTTTAATTGAGGATCTTCTTGGAATACCTCCTAGAAGTGAGGTGGACTTTTTCATCGACCTATACCTAGAGATGGCACTGATATCCATAATGGTTTATCAGATGGCTCCCGCGGAGCATCGAGAATATAGTGTACAAGTACATGACTTGACGGAGATGGGGTTTTGTAAGACACGTCATTTCACCATTGGAAGCCCAGGTATTTGAAATGAAGGAAAACATGAGTTTGAGGTTGTGTGTGGAATTCCAGTGCATGAACCGGGCGACACTGAAGGACATGTATCCCCTTAGGAGAACTAATGAACTCTTCGACCAGCTGAGGGGAGCAAAGTGGTTTTCAACAATATACCTGAGATCATGCTATCAACAACTTCAGGTATGGGGTGAGCATGTACCCAACACAACCTTCAGGAGCCGGTATGACCACTATGAATTCCTATTGATTCCTTTCGGTGTGATCTATTATTAAATGGTTTTTATGGGACTCATGAATAGGATCATCCAGATGTACAATGAACTGTTCACCTTGGTCTTCATTAATGACATCTTGGTGTACTCAGTGTCGGAGGAGGAGCACGCTACACACTTTCGGATAGTCCTAGATACCCTTTGAGAGATCCATAATTAAGGTATGATCTCGAAGTGGTAGTTTTGGATTTGAGATGTCCATATTCTGGGACACGTCATCTAAAAGGCTAGAGTTGCAGTAGTTCAATTGAAGATAGAGGAAGAGCTTTATTGGGTGCCACCTATGAAAAGGGCTGAGTTACAGAGCTTGTTGTGGTTAGATGGTTACTATTCAGGGTTCGTGTCAGAAATCTTCATAGTATCATCACCCTTATCGGCATTAACTCCGAAGTTACATACCTTCAATTGGATTTAGAAATATTAGAAGAGTTTCCTAGAGCAGAGGGGGAAACTGACTAGTGCCCCCATCAAGAGACTATCAGACGAGGGCGTTGATTATGAAGTTTACATCGATGCATCCGTGACCGGATTGTGTTGTGTCCTGATGTAGGAGGTAAAATTTATCACATATGACTCATGCTAGTTGAGGCGGCATGAGATGAACTATGCAACCCATGACATGGAGTTACCAGTATTGGTCATTTCCATGAATATGTGGTGGCGCTACTTGTTAGGTGAACAGTTTAAAGTTTTCTCCAACCACAAGAGTCTCAAATATACCTTCCCCCAAAAGGACCTAAACCTGAGTCAATGGTGATGTCTATAGTTCCTACAGGACTATGAATATGAGATATTATATACAATTGAAAAGGGGAATAGTATGGAAGAAGGGCTCAGCATGAGGACCTGTTTTCAGCTACCGAGTGAGGAGACATTTGAGTTAGCTATGATGCAGATATACTTCGTGGATGATGGTTGAGCCACTTACCTTCGGTCGATGATTGTTACTCACCCACTGTTACATCATGTCAACAATGCAAATATTTTGGATTTTTACTGTGTGACCCAACATGCTCAGTTTTCCTCAGGATGGGATCCTCGTGGATTTTTCATAGTTGGGGAGCCTGCCATCCTTTTCGGAGAGCAAACCATGGTACCCGTGTTGTTGTGGGAGGAGGTGTTGAGGGAGTTCCATACAACCCCTTGATGGTACATCATAGATTGGAGAAATTGTACTAGGACCCTCGACATCAGTACTAGTGGTTAGGTATAATGAAAGTTGTGGCTGAGTTCATTTCATGATTTCTCACTTGTCAACAAGTGAAGGATGAGCATTAGGATCCAGTAAGCCTGGTCCAACTAATTGAGGTATCATAGTCGAGGTGGGATATTATCTCGACGGACTTCATGATGAGGTTACCATATATGTCGAGATTTCATGATTCTATTTGTGTGAACGTAGACAAACTCACAAATTTTGCTCAATTCCTACCCATCTGGGAGTAGGGACCGATATAGAGCATGGGATGCCTCTACGTCTAGGAGATAGTTCGGTTTCACATGGTTCCATCGATGATCATCTCAGATCATGATAGCATCCATAGATCCCGATTGAGGAAGGGATTATTGTGTCCATTTAGGATGCATCTGTGTCTGAGCATATCTTTTTATCCATAGAAGGATGGTCAGATGGAGTAGAACTTATAGACGTTGGAGGACATGCATCATGCTTATGTACTTGTATTTGTTAATAGTTGATAGGACCACCTACCACTGGTGGAGTTTTCATACAACAACAACTACCACTCCACAATTGGAATGACACTATTCGATGCCTTTTATGGGCATCCATGAAAATCACCTGTATGCAGGACATACCTAGTGGAGTCGGCCCTCATGGATCCAGAGTTGGTACAGGCCACCAATGAAAAGGTGAAGATCATGAACGATTGGTTGAAGACTTTACAGAGTATGAAAAAGCCTTATTTTGATAGGATACAATGTTCCTTGGAGTAAGATGAGGGAGACTATGTGTTCCATTGGGTCTCACCCCGTTGATGGTTACAGAGATTTGGACCAGGTGACAAGATATCTCTAAGGTTCATCAGATCCATTTAGATCATGAGAAAAGCTAGTGAGGTGGTGTAATACCTATGTAACACCCTAAGATTTTATGAAAAATATTATTTTAATTTCATTAATGACTTGTGTTGTATGCTACACCAAGATTACCTTGCGCTATACGCAACACTGTATTAGCTTGCAGTATACACAACACAATTCTTGGATCGTGGTACACACAATTTTGATAATATTTATTCTACGCAACATTGAGTATATATATATATATATATATATTAAATGTATAAATTAGATATGGTTGGATTATGTTATAAGAAACAACGAAGGATTCTTTCACAACACGCAACCCTGACTTGGCTTGCATTACCCGCAATCGCAACATTCCTCGATAGCGTGTGTTGTACGCAATACCGGGTTTTACTAAATAATGATATACTATTATAATATTATTATGAACTAGCCGTTATGAATAGTATTAACTAAAATTTTAATTTTATAACATTATTATTCATCTTACACATTTTCTAGAACATGGTATAAGAACAAAAAATGTTTTCAGGTAAAATAAGTATTTTTCAAAAAATGCAGTTTTGCCGCCTTTTGATGGAGCACCCACTTTAAATCTTGTTTTGACATGTTTATAAGTTCAATTTGACAAAATAAAATTATTCTTTGGAATAAAGAAATAAAAATTTACTTTGGATAAATTTTTCGTATTATTCTGGTAACTTTCATATTTTGATGAATATTAAAAACATGCTATATTTTAATGAAAGACAACTTTTTTTCATCGTGATAATTTATATGGTTAAATTATAATATTTAATGGTTTTAAAGTATAAATAGAATATATTTTTTCCATTTAATATATTGTATACCATTAGCATTGATTTTACATTGCATTCGTATGTTAAATCAATTCAATATTTTGCAATGTTTTAAACAAAAACCCGTTTTCATTCCACAATGGGATTAATTTTAATTTAATTTCTGAAACTTCTGTGTATTGAATTCGAAAAAATGGATTCCATATTTGGAATCAGTGGGTCCAAATTATGTTAATAGGCTACTTTTTATTTTTGGGAATTATGAATAGTAACTACGGTAAATTTTATTTACCATAGTTAAAGGTATATCGGGTAATTAACGGTAAATATAATATTATAAAATTACCCTAACACATGCCAAAATTATATTTTATGGCTAGAAGTAAACCCATATCAACTAATGGTCGGATTAGATTCATTTTATGGACTTTTTACCATGAAAATAATTTAATTATTAATAAACCCAAAGAAAGTGAAAACATGTCACTCTCTTAAATCTTATAAGTATAATAATTTTAATTTAGTGATAAAAATAATAAAACTTCAAACATGAATAGTCTATAGAAATATAATAAAATTATCTACATCATTATAATTTATTTAGAATTTTTAGGGATTAAATAATTGTCATTAATTGTGATACATTAATGATATAGAAATTATTAATTAAGCGGAAAATAAGTAATATTGTTTTTATTGAAATAATAATTCCCATTAAAAGGCCCAAAAACCTGAACAAAACTTATTGGTAGTGTATATATACACCTTAATCATCCAATTACATAATAAATAACCGTTTGGATCCTTAAAAAAGTGATTATGGCACTTATATTATTTTATTTTAAATGATGCCAAAGTTGTCACCTTCATAATTTAATAAATATAACAATTTAAATATTGTTATTTGAAGATGATAAATTCGATTAAAAGTATTATTGTGAAAGGTAATAGATTGATATTAATCATAGGATTTTATTTTAAATTTTTATGCAACAAATCAGTATATTAAATAATTATACAAAAATGATGTAGTAATTATTTTATTAAGAGATAAACCAAATAAATGGTTTTAAAAATAGTAAAATATATATTATATGAACTATTTAATGTGATCCACTAATTTAATAGATACATATGAACATTTATGAATCTATTTAAGCTTTTAGATAGAACATATATTCTGTATATATATTTTATTTAAATTCAAATAAATGAATAGTGTCAAAATTGACACTATTGTTATTTTATAAAAATAACATATTATAAAATTGTTTAAAAATAAAAAAAATATTTAAAAATTATAAATTTAAATTTATATTGTCTATAATGTTATAAAGTAAAAAATTATGGAAAATTCTCAACAAATTTGTAATTATTTGTTATAATTTAAAATTTAGAATTTTATTACCACAAATAAACATAAATAGATTAAATAGGGATAAATCAAAATGATAAGGTTTAAAATAAGCTCCAAACATGTCTAAATTTTATTGGTTGATGATATTACAAACCTATCTCATCTAAAATTCGAATATGTGTCATTTTTGGAGGTTTTTAAGTGTGGTTAGATTTATTATAAATTAATAGTTTTAAAAATTCCAAAGGTGCCCCTCTCCTCCCTTATAAAAGGGCACATCCTCCCTCTCCTCTTCACACCAATTTGAGCCTTAAAGATCAGCCAAACCCTGACACATTATCTTATCCACTTCCCAATAAACATCCTAGAGGTTCTTGTCTACTTTAAAGACCAATCTTAGTTCCCTAAGAGGAGGTTTCAAAGATCCGTATCGAAGAAGAGGTAATTTCTTCTCCCGATTCTTTCAAGCTTCTTTCTTCTTCAACTTCTTCTTATTTAGTTGTTTCATTATAAAGTAATAACATAAGTATCACTAATATACTGATTTGTAATTATAAATTAGAAACAACCCCATTTCACCTTCTATCCATCCTACGGAAAACAAAATCACCGTGCGTGCGTACGTACAGAATACCGTCTCCACGCTGTGGCGTAATCTGCTTTTCCACCAACACCATACATGGATGGGTATAATGGTGTAAAGAATAATGATACATAGTTATTATAACATCATACTGATTCTGATATATTGTATCATCCACTCCAATTCAATTCAATAATTATGGAAATGATATCATCGCTCGTGCGTACGTACGGACTACTGTCTCCACGAGGCAATGAGATTCATTCTCCATGTTAACCATTTAAGAATGATTATAATGTATATATAAGAAATTATAATGAAATAAATGACATTATAAAGCTACTGGATTTATGTATATATGTATTTCATCTACTTAATTCCATTCAACTCAATAAGGAAACGAAAACATCGTTCATGCGTACGTCCGACCTACCGTCTCCATGAACGGTGTATTTTTTTCCATTTATCGATCTATTATATATATATATATATTCTGAATATATATAATATTTAAATCATGTTTTATATTCTGGAATTATGAAATCTTGATCTACGTAATCATATGAATAATTACAAGTCAAAACACGGACGACAAATGAAACGATTTTACCCAAAACACTCTTTAACATGGAATTTACAAAAGAACGAGTAATATAAAGTCATAAGTGAACCATATATGATATCATAAAAGTGAATATGATTCTGTAATAAGTCAATAACATTATTTAAATCATTATACAGGGGGTTTAGATACGTACGAAGCATATCAGACCTAAGGTAAGGGATAATTTTCCAAATCTCATTTTTATTCGAGATTGATTATTCGTAAGTATTTACTTGGGTTATTTCTATCATCCATGAACATGTTTTATAAAAGTGTATTCATGTATGTTTAAAGTCCTTTTTACCAATTTTTTAATTTTACTACAAGGTATTTAAGGAATATTTCTTTTGTTTATGTTACATGGTACTTTTTGACATTTTTGGCAAAAGTACGAAAAGAATGTTTTTTTAACTTATACGCCACGAACGGATTTTTACGGTTTTATAAAGCCTTATTTTCATGATTCTTCCTCCAAAAGATTTCATTAATATTTTAAACAAAATCCTATTCTTTTAAAATAGCATGTAATTTTGTGAAAAGAATATCATTTTGAAGAAGAAAGGATATTTTCCTCAATAAATCATTTCAAGTGTTTTATAAAAAAATATTTCATCTAAGATAACATTATTTAATATGTGTATGTTTCAAGTACAATGTCTCTATGATTCACATGGTTTCACTTCTCTTATTATGAAATGATATCCATTTCTTTTATATGGATTATGTGATGAAGGGATTATGTTTATGAAACCCATTTTATTTATCGGGTTTTTATGAATGATATATGTTTATTTTGTGGCACAAGTAAGAATGATTTAATTATGAGATGGGTGGGACCTATATCTCCCTCCAATGCATTGGGTAAATATTTTATATCTCATGAGATAGACATGGCTGGAATGGTAAGTTAATCTGGTTCAGTGTTACAGGACTAAAATGAGGACTGAACTCGATTTAGAATGGGACTTTGTCCACTAAGATGGTGTTGGCAGCAATGCCTTGGCTACTATGGAAATCATTACATGTGCTTAATGGATGCCACAATTACATGTTTTATTCCCATGCTATTTTATCATTATTAATGTTTCATTATGATCTATGCCTTACATACTTCCATGTTTTATGTCATTGCTCAAGCTTTTGATGTTTAAACATTTTGTTCATGTTTTTAAGTTCAAATGTATATGGTATGTTTTATTTTATCCATGCTTTCCCTTACTGAGAATTTGAGCTCACCCTTTTTATGTTTTTGTTTCCCCAGCATATAAAGAAAGGTTTTAGGTAAGAAAATAAATGGGAGGATCTTTATGGGAGATGTTGAAGATCTTTCACCACGATTAAAAGATTACATTCCATGTTTCCAATGATAGTAAACTATTACAGTCCTTGTGTGTCTGTTTTTGTTATGTATTAAGTATTCTGCAAATGTAATGTAATGTCCATGTACGTCAATCCTAGGGTCTCTACAGTTGGTATCAGAGGGAAGGTTTAGTCAACCTTTGGAAACTAGGATGCAAAAACGTTAGTGAGATCCCTAGAGATATTTCTGAGGTATGTCTAGGGATGTACCTAAGGATAAGAATACGTATAGGATATAGTCCTAGAACTACGGTAATGATCTTAGAATTTAACCTAAGATGTTAGATATTGAGGGTTCTCCCCCTTTACTATGTTTTTTTCCCTATCATGATTTTTGCCTCTCACACTATTCTTTTTGGGTTTTAGAAAATGGCTGGAAACAGGAAGATTCATGATAATGGAGGATATGACGGACAATGGAATGATCTTCTTCATGAGAAACCAAATGAAACGGGATCTGGAAGTCCAAACATCATTATTATGCCGAATCAGAAATATCATAATAAGATCAATAAATTAAAATTTGTTAAGTTTCCTGACTCGGCTAATAAGAGAAAGATGGAGTTTCATGATGATCATAGTGGAAAGAAATTCCAATTTCCCTCATGTAAATCATGTGGGAAGATGCATCAGGTAGATTGCTTCAAAGGAACTGGAAGATGCTTTGGGTGTGGAAAGGAAGGACACAAAGCCAGTAAGTGCAAAGGAAAAGGTTCAGTTAACACCATGGACAAGGATAATGGTATTTCTACGACATCAACAATGATTAGATGTTTTAAATGTGGAATGTACGGGCATTATGCAAACCAATTCCCTAATGGAAAATCTCATGAAGAGAATTAGCATGGTCATATGGGTAATATTTATGTCGATGATGATGAGGAGACTACAAATGATATATGAGCTGAAAGAAGTGATGAAGCTCAGTCGGTTGTTTTAGAAGGTAGTGGAATGATTGTATGTTTATTGGGAGTTATGTTGTATATTTAATGGTACTATGGAATAAAGAATCATCTAAGGATTGTTACAATATTATTTTTCCTAAAATTATTTGAAAGTATATGTTGAATGGTACTAGTAACCATGGAATGTTATTCAGATATTTTTGTAAATTAGAAGATATGCACATAATGAAGGAATAAGAAGATAATGAGATGTTTGACTGTATTCATGAGCTCATGATTGATATAAGGACTAAGTGATATCATGGTTTGAGTATATAGAATTTTGATGATTTTGGTATGTGGAATGTGATAACTTTTAACTGCATTCTTGTTTTCACTAAGGTTCAATGGGTATTCATTTTTCACGAGAATACAAGATTAAGGCCTTCAAACGTTTGTAATGTGACCAACAAGACATATCTTATGATATATGGGGATCAACGATGGTATTAAAATGCTTCTTATATGAAATCTCTGGTAATAGTTTTCACTATAATATGACAATGAACTCCAATATTATTGATATGCCTAAAGATTGGAATATATTATGTTGGACAGAAGTTAGTATTGTTTAAGGATAGAACCTTTTTTCGATATTATTGATGGGATGATATAGTAATGTAGTTTTAGAAAAAGGACAACCTGCAGGACGGGCGACAACCCATCGCGTCGGACATGGCTATGGGAATCAAACCCACAACCAAAGTGCGACTGGCCTTTATCGCCTACCACTGGCCTACAGGAAGTCCCTGGTTAGTATAAACTAGTTTTATTTTATTAAGCGGTATGATATATGAAGTATAAGTTCATTTTTGGAACTGTATACGATTAATCTAACCGTAAGTTGGACTTATAACTTTTGGTAACCATTTGTTTGAACGAGATGGAATGACCCATCATTCTATCACATGATCTGCTAACACATCACGAATAACAAATTCAACTTCATTTCATTAAGTGATGAAGTGGAAATTGTTCAATTCACGAACAACAGTGAGATTGTACCAAAATCATGAAAGTATTCCTTTTAATTCATCAACTTTTGGGAAATGATCTTGAAAGCCAAAAATTTTATCCTAGTTCCCTTATATCAGATGAATCAGATGGTACCTTAGATCATCACAAATCAATAGCTTTGAGATTGTTGGATTTTTTATAGCCATTTTCTCAACCACTCTCCATCAGAACTTGATGGTTAGATTTTTCTTCCATATCTATATTTTCACCTATGTTCTCCTACGTGGAAACCCAGTGATGAGTTAATTTGGTTAACCATTACATTTCATACTTTAGTTTTTAAATCCATGGTTTGGTATTTCTTTTTACGACGTGGGTTTCTATTAAAGAAAATTTCGAGTAGTAAACCATTTAAAACCGCGATGAATTTCGAGGGCAAAATTCATTTTAAGGGGTGTAGAATGTAACACCCTAAGATTTTGTGAAAAATATTCTTTTAATTTCATTAATATCTTGTGTTTTATGCTACACCAAGATTACCTTGCGCTATATGCAACACTGTATTAGTTTGTAGTATACGCAACACTATTCTTGGATCGTGTTACACACAATTTTTATAATAGTTATTCTACGCAACATTGAGTATATATATATATATTCAATGTATAAATTATATATGTTTGGATTCTGTTATATGAAACAACGAAGGATTCTTTCACAATACGCAACCCTGACTTGCCTTGCATTACCCATAATCGTGACCTTCCTCGATAGCGTGTGTTGTACGCAACACCGAGTTTTACTAAATAACGATATATTATGATAATATTATTATGAACTAGCTGTTATGAATAGTATTAACTAAATTTTAAATTTTATAACATTATTATTCATCTTACACATTTTCTAGAAATTGGTATAAGAACAAAATAAAATTTTCGGGTAAAATAAGTATTTTTTTAAAAATGCAGTTTTGCCGCCTTTTGATGGTACACCCACTTTAAATCTAGTTTTTGACATGTTTATAAGTTCAATTTACAAAATAAAATTTTTCTTTGAAATCAAGAAATAAAAATTTTCTTTGGATAAATTTTTCATATTATTCTGTTAACTTTAATATTTTGATGAATAGTAAAAACACGCTATATTTTAATGAAAAACAAATTTTTTTCATCGTGATAATTTATATGGTTAAATTATAATATTTAATGGTTTTAAAGTATAAATATAATATATTTTTACCATTTAATATAATTTATGTCATTAGCATTGATTTTACATTGAATTCGTAGGTTAAATCAATTCAATCTTTTGAAATGTTTTAAACAAAAACCCGTTTTCATTCGACAATGAGATTAATTTTAATTTAATTTCTGCAACTTCTGTGTAATGAATTTGAAATAATGGATTCCATATTTGGAATCAGTGGTTCCATATTATGTTAATAGGCTACTTTTTATTTTTGGAAATTATGAATAGTAACTACGGTAAATTTTATTTACCATAGTTAAAGGTAAATCTGGTAATTAAGGGTAAATATAATAATATAAAATTACCCTAACACAGGAAAAAATTATATTGGATGGCTAAATGTAAACCCATATCAACTAACAGTCAGATTAGATTCATTTTATGGACTTTTGACAATGAAAATAATTTAATTATTATTAAAACCCAAGAAAGTGACATCATGTCACTCTCTTAAATCTTATAAGTATAATAATTTTAATTTAGTGATAAACATCATAAAACATCAATCATGAGTAGTATCCAGAAATCTAATAAAATTATCTACATCATGATAATTTATTTAGAATTTTTAGGGATTAAATAATTGTCATTAATGGTGAAACATTAATGATATAGAAATTATTTATTAAGTGGAAAATAAGTAATATAGTTTTTATTAAAATAATAATACCCATTAAAAGGCCCAAAAACCTGACCAAAACTTATTGGTAGTGTATATATACACCTTAATCATCCAATGACCTAATATATAACCGTTTGGATCCTTAGAATAGTGATTATGACACTTATATTACTGTATTTTAAATGATGCCAAAGTTGCCACCTTCATAATTTAATCAATATAACAATTTAAATATTGTTATTTTAAGATGATATATTCTAGTAAAAGTATTATTGTGAAAGGTAATAGATTTATCTTCATCATAGGATTTTATTTTAAATTTTTATGCAACAAATCAGTATATTAAATAATTATACAAAAATGTTGTAGTAATTATTTTATTAAGAGATAAACCAAATAAATGGTTTTAAAAATAATAAAATAAATATTATATGAACGATTTAATTTTATCCACTAATTTTATAGATACATATGACATTTTATTAATCTATTAAAGCTTTTATATCGAACATATATTCTGTATATATTTTATTTAAATTCAAATAAAGGAATAGTGTCAAAATTGACACTATTGTTATTTTATAAAAATAACATATTATAAAATTGTTTAAAAATCACAAAAATATTTAAAAAAATATAAATTTAACATTATATGGTCTAAAATGTTATAAAGTAAACAATTATGGAAAATTCACAACAAATAAGTAATTATTTGTTATAATTTAAAATTTATAATTTTGTTACCACAAATAAACTTAAATAGATTAAATATGGATAAATCCAAATGATAAGGATTACAATAAGATCCAAACATGTCTAAATTTGATTGGTTGATGGGAGTACAACCCTATATCATCTAATCTTCTAATATGAGTCATTTTTGGAGGTTTTTAAGTGGGGTTAGATTTATTATAAATTAATATTTTTAAGAATTCCGAAGGTGCGCCTCTCCTCCCTTATTAAAGGGCACCTCCTCCCTCTTATCCTCACACCAATTTTAGCCTTCATGCTCGTCCAAACCCTGACAAATTATCTTCTCCACTTCCCTAGAAACATCCTAGAGGTTATGGTCTACTTTAAAGACAAATATTAGTGCCCTAAGAGGAGGTTTCAAAGAGGCGTATCGAAGAAGAGGTAATTTCTTCTCCCGATTCTTTCAATCTTCTTTCTTCTTCAACTTCTTATTCTTTATTTGTTTCATTATAAAGCAATAACATAATTATCACTAATATAATTATTTGTTATTATAAATATGAAACAACCCCATTTCACCTTCAATCCATCCTATGGAAAACAAAATCACCGTGCGTGCGTACGTACGGAATATCGTCTCCACGCCGTGGCGTAATCTGTTTTTCCACCAACCCCTTACATGGATGGGTATAATGGTGTAATGAATAACTATACATAGTTATTATAACATCATACTTATTCTGATATATTGTATCATCCACTCCAATTCAATTCAATAATTATGGAAATGATATCATCGCTTGTGCGTACGTACGGACTACCGTCTCCATGACGCGATGAGATTCATTCTCCATGTTAACCATTTAAGAATGATTATAAAGTATATATAAGCAATAATAATGAAATATATTACATTATAAAGCTACTGAATTTATGTATATATGTATGTCATCTACTTAATTCCATTCAACTTAATAAGGAAATGAAAACAGCGTTCATGCATACGTATAGCCTACCGTCTCCATGAACGGTGTATTTCTTTCCATTTATCGATCTATTATATATATGTATATTCTGAATATATATTATATATAAATCATGTTTTATATTCTGGAATTATGAAATCGTGATCTATGTAATCATATGAATAATTACAAGTCAAAACATGGACGACAAATGAAACGATTTTACCCAAAACACTCTTTAACATGGAATTTACAAAAGAATGGGTAATATAAAGTCATAAGTGCACCATATATGATATCATAAAAATGAATATGATTCTCTAATAAGTAAATAACATTATTTAAATCATTATATAGGGGGGTTCAGATACGTACGAAGCATATCAGACCTAAGGTAAGGTATAATTTTGCAAATCTCATTTTTATCCGAGATTGCTTATTCATAAGTATTTACTGGGGTTATTTCTATCATCCATTTCCATGTTTTATAACAGTGTTTTCATGTATTCATAAAGTCTTTTTTACCCATTTTTGACATTTACTATGTGGTATTTAAGGAATATTTCTTTTGTTTACTTTAAGAGGTACTTTTTGACTTTTTCGGGAAAAGTACGAAAAGAATGTTTTTTTAACTTATATGGAACGAACGGATTTTTACGGTTTTATAAAGACTTATTTTAATGATTCTTCCTCAAAAAGATTTCATGACTATATTAAACAAAATCATATTCTTTTAAAATTGCATCGAATTCTGTGAGAAGAAAATGATTTTGAAGAAGAAAGGATATTTTCCTCAATAATTCATTTCAAGTGTTTTATAAAAAAACATTTTTCATCTAAGATAACATTTTTTCATATGTGTATGTTTCAAGTACAATGTCTCTATGATTTACATGTTTTTACTTCTCTTATTATGAAATGATATCCATTTCTTCTATATGGATTATGTGATGATGGGATATTGTTTATGAAACCCATTTTATTTATCGGGTTTTTATGAATGATGTATGTTTATTTTGTGGCACAAGTAAGAATGATTTCATTATGAGATGGGTGGGACCTATATATCCCTCCAATTCATTGGGTAAAGATATTATATCTCATGATATAAACATGGATGGAACGGTATGTTAATCTGGTTCATTGTTACAGGACTGAAACGAGGAGTGAACTCGATTCAGAATGGGACTTTGTCCACTAAGATGGTCTTGGCAGCAATGCCTTGGCTACTATGGAAATCATTACATGTGCTTAATGGATGCCACAATTACATGTTTTATTCCCATGCTATTTTATCATTATTTATGTTTCTTTATGATCTATTCCTTACGTACTTCCATTTTTTATGTCATTGCTCAAGCTTTTGATGTTTAATGATTATGTTCATGTTTTTAAGTTCAAATGTATATGGTATGTTTTATTTTATCCATGCTTTCCCTTACTGAGCATTTGAGCTCACCATATTTATGTTTTCTTTTCCCCTTTATATACTTAAAGGTTTTAGGAAAGAAAAAAAAGGGGTGGATCTTTATGGGAGATGTTGATGATCTTTCACCACGATTAGAAGATTACGTTCCAAGTTTCCAAAGACACTAAACTATTACGGTCCTTGTGTGTCTGTTTTTGTTATGTATTAAGTATTCTTCAAATGTAATGTAATGTCCATGTACGTCAAGCATAGGGTCTCTACAACCTAGACCTTCCCCCATTTATGCACTAGGCACATCATGTTTTCCATGTGTCACTGCTGATGAGGTAGGTGCATGAACCATCACACATAATCGACTAGGGAGATCTAGAAATTGACGATGGGGTGAAGTTTGTAGAGTTCTGGGTGAAGATACATGATCAATATGATTGGGTCCAACATGGGTGGTCTATTCCTCTAGTGTGAGTTAGGTGGTAGCACAAGAATCTCCATGAAGTACATGGGAGTGGGAGGCTCAGTTTCTACCTTAGTAACCCCTTCTGTTTGATTAGTTTTTGTTTAGTATTTTGGGGATGTAGAGACCTTTGGTAGGGATAATTTATTGTCTTGGAATTTTTTTTAAATTCTTTTTATCTATATGTAATTATTCTGAGACCATTCATTCTAACGACAGGTGATTTAGAGGCCTAGAGATCCTGGAATAGATGTATTAACAATTTTTAAGGTACGTTCAGTTAATGTGAGAGCTAGTTTTTCTATCTTATGATATAGTGATCGTATTGAAAATAAATGGACATGATTGAATTCAGGATTCTAGGATTCTATTAGAATAGACTAAACAATGACCAGCATGGGCCGAAGAGAAAATTAAATTTTGGGAGTTTTTGAGAAAAATAATAAAATAACGTAAAAAGTTATTTTATATTATTTCACATTCAGTTGTGTGGAAGATGGTGACGCAGTGGTTCGACGATGAGGCGGCAATGAGTTTCATTAATTTAGATCATTAATTTCTCATATTACGTTGCGTAATGATGCAATTAAGAATGTTTAACAATTACAATACATCATAGATGAAATAGTGTAATGATGTTACGTCAAAAAATAATATAAAGGATTCTACGTGATTTCATTTTTATTGTCTAATGCCTTTGTGGATGTACAATTAAACATGGAGGATTCTCTGACAAGCCTCTGACAAACTTCCTCCCCAACGAAAAATGATGAATTCCACCAAGACATCATTAACTTCGATGAAACTCGAAAAATGGAGCCTGAAGTGAAGATGTCAACGCCTTGAACTCTCAGGGACGAACACTACAACATCGAACATCAGCGAGGTAGGAGTTTGAGTTTTTATTTCAAAGTTATACCCACTATTCTTTTTCTAGAAACGATGAACACAGATCAACTCACAATCAAGTATATTCTCAAAATCATGCGTTTATGCAGTAAGGTGACATTTTTGGGGATTTATTATTCATGATTCAAACATTGTAAGAAATGATTGATCTTTAATACCTGAACCTACACAATTCATTTAATCATATAATGCGGAGGGCTCGGGCCATCATGAGAAAATCCCGAGAACTATCACTCATGCGTTCATGGTGGTTTCATTCTCTATGTGGTGGAAGTTTGATCTCAGGTCCTGAGTAGTGATGGAGGCAACCCGAGAGGCCCGTAAGCACCAAAATATCAAAAAATGGACCACTGGTGGCCTGTGGATGGCACTTCTAGCGTGGAACCATTGGCATGGTGGCACTGAAGACCAGTGGTGGTGGCTGACCCATGCCATCTTCTTGAAATGGTTCCTCACCAACTGGCTCTACAGAAGCAGCGGATACGACTGACACTCGATGGCCATACTGGGGGAAGGCGGAACGCCCGTTGGTGCTCCGCGACAACATGAGGATGGAGCCAACCAGTCGTGGTGGAGGGAGGTGTGGCACTAGAATGGATTCGTGGCACTATAAATGTGCTATGAAGAGCGGCTGGCCTTCATATGGGCCACCCGGATTGTGCGGGATACTGTCCATCAACCATGCCTTGAGGGGTCCCATGTCCGCAGGACTAGCTGGGGTCGGATGCGGTGTGGCTACCGCGTCCTTGGTGGATGGCACACCATCGGCTGCTCTATCGTCCGGTCCTCACTTGATGTGACGTGCCCCTAGTCGACCTAACATGTAACCTGCATCCCGTACCCACACCAGTAGGCCAAACCCATGCCCTTCGGGATGGTCTAGACTGGACCCGGTCACCGAGAAACCTTATGAGCTAAATCTTTAGCCAAACTGGGTTGAGTCCAGCGAGGCCCATTGGGCTGGGACCACTGTCCAGGTTGAACAAGACCGACCCTAACCCAAAATAGGTCTGGTCGAGTCTGTCTAATTAAACCTATGTCAGTGGGACCCGCGGTCTGGGTTGGTGTGTTCATTCTAACCAGGTCAGACCGAGCCCTTTCACAACCCCCCCAGGTTACAAAAATGCTCATATATGTCAAACCATGCATCCGATTGATGGGAAGTTTATGGTGTTGGTACCCTCTTGATGAGTTATATCTTTTGGAATGATTTGAGTTGTGTTTCATGGATGTCGATGTGTGAGGAATGGCTTGAGGATTGTTTCTCACATGCACTCTTAATACAGAACCCTACAGTTGGCTGATACCTGAATATTACTCGATGACGGCCCAGTGGGAAGTGTCTCTATGTAAACTGGAATCCCCACAATGGGTAGAAGCTTTGTGTTCCCCTACAGTCCCATGGTACTCGCTAAGAGAGTATCTCAGTTCAACCAAGGTGGGAAACAACTATGTGTGACCCGACATTCCCACGGTGGGTAGTGGCATTGTATGACCCATCATACACAGAGTACTCATTAAGGATTTGTAACAAATAAAATCAAGGTTTGTGGGAAATAACTCTGTGACCCAAAAAACACACTGTACTTGATAGAGGATGATTTCTCTAACAACTGAAAAGTTTGATGATATGACTAATGATGTTAATATAACTAACCTAGAATATACATGCTGTGAGTTGTCTTGTCTTTCGTTCTTTACATTGAGGAATTTTTTGTGGTATTTCCTTTTTGTTTTGGGTCCCTAATGAGTTTAATGTTACTCACACATACACATTACATGTCCATGCATGTCATGTCCTGTGCAGATGATCGATTCTTCGATAGAGACCTTGGTGAATTCGGGACCTGGTAGAGCCCAGTCAGATAGGACCGATCGACACTTCAATGGTGGAGTTTGTGGACTTGGACCAAGTGGGGCCTAGTAAGACCAAGCAGAAAAGAGAAGCTACCTTGGCTTTTAGTAGCTTCACTACTCTTACGATCATGTGAGGTTTTCCACTGATGGCCATCAGAGTTCATTTTTTGTATATTTCTTTTTCAGTTCTTTTTGTTAGGTTTGTATTTTGGACCACTAGCATTCAGTTTTACATTGTACTTCGTCTGTTTTTTGTATATTTTTTTCCAATTTTTAGTGTGTTTGGATGTGGTTGGTCAGGTGTGTTCGTACAGGTACATAGGAAAATTCCTCCCACTTACATGTTGACACCTCCGACGCTAGTCGCCACCTCATGGACTTAGAGAGGTAGGCGTAGGGTTGTCACAGCACAAGACCCAGGGTTCAGATCTTGACATTTATTTTGACAAATAATAATTATAAATGTCACAAAATTATGTCTACAAATAGGAGTTACAATATATGGTAGTAAAACATGTTCTTACATGAAAAATAGGTTAACTAAGTGTTGTGTATAGTATATGTTTAACATATTGTTGCGTATAAATAAATATAGAGAAAATAAAAATTATTCTAAAACAAAATATTTTAAACTCTTGGGGTCTTAAATTCACCCCAGATAAATTAAACTGCGTCCCCTAAATTTAAACATGGTATTTGAAATATAGGTTTATATACTTCAAAATACTATTATTGGAATAAATTGAAAATATAAATATAGATAATTACACATCTTCGTATTTCGAAGTAATATATCAATATGTAAACTCACATCCATTTTTAAACATAAACCTTTTCATAAATGGTTAACATTTCGAAAATATTTGGATCCAATAAATTAGAAATAAGTACACAAAATTTCACAAAATGATAATATCATTAGACTTCAATCAACAATGATGTAGATCTAATTTTTCACATTAAAATTACATGAATACCTTTGTCACATATTCTCCCAATATTTAGTAATAACATTAATTTCCATAAAACCTTATTCAAAACCTGCATTATTCCTTAATTCATAATTAAAAATATGGTTAGTTGATATATTTATTAAATCCAAATGTCTTATAAACACCATCAATAATGGAATAAACCACTTTTTCGATAATCCATTAGTAATATTCAAGGCTGTTGGTACTATCTGAAATTCATTTTATAAATCATTTACCAGTTTATTCCAATATCTATATCTCTGTATTAGGAACATAATAAGTCTTCTCTTACCCTAAATGTTGTATTTTCAAAAAAGACTATCTCTATATTGAATCAGTTTTCTTGGTACAATTAAACATATAGTTCTAAAACTTTAGTGAAAAAATATTACAGTGATGTCTATACATATTTCAAAATTGTTATAATCAGTAAATCATCATTAAAATACTTTTATATCATTATTTAATTATCTAAATAGAGGATGAAATTAATCCCTCAACATATGTTATATCAATAGAAGAAGATAGGTCTTGATCTATTAGCTTCTTCAAAGGTATTATTTCTGAATTCTTGAAACATTAACATTCATATTTTCCCATATCCCAACAATTTAACGATTTAAAAATTTAAATTTCATTCGTTAACTTTCAGTCATGATCATGGTAGACTTTTTTCCATACATGATAAAAACTAATTTTGGTAAATAGCATATACCAAGGTATTTCCTTCTACAATTATCACATGTAGAAAAATCATTTTCCCCTCTTTTGTTTATCCTTATTTTTCCCTAACATAATACTCTTCTATTTCTTCCCTTTTTGTAAAAAATACATAAATAGTTTTTATCTTACTCATTATCACATGATATTGTGTCCTCATATGATGATAATGTTAGGGATACTAGTTCCCTACAAAATAACTGATTTATACCATAATATAAATGATGATTTTTACTGTAGGGATCACTTGAATTGCTGATATTATCATTTTTTCTATTATGATACATTTCTAATGTTGATATAGACAAAAATGGATCAAAGAATGTATAATAAAATAATTGTGAAATAAATGACGTAAATTGAAAAAAGTATACATATATTATATCATATTCCTACACATGGATTCATTAAGATAATTATGTATAGATATCCTCAATGTCTTTAGTACTGTTTTTTCCCAAATATATTATTTTTAAATCTATTTTCCATTGTTTCTACTAAACATTAATTGATACCAACTATAACGCCATGACCCCAGAAGCCTGGACCTAGTGCATTACTTTATTACCATGTCATGATTAGAAGAAATAAAATCCATAAAGACAAAATATTATTAATGTTTTAGAAAACTAGATCACATACATGCCACCCATAATACATTGGGAAATGAAAATAAATAAAAACAGAAGTAAAATCTCATAATCCTAGAAAATCATACCAGGAATTTATCTACATATCATTGGTAATGGGAATAAATATAATGGTGAGATCAAATTCTCTATAATGGTGAGGAAAAAGGAAGAAATAGTGAAACCATACAAATAAAAAATATAAAATTCCAAATAACATAAAAAAATTATATTTAACGTAACTATATTAGGTTTAATAAATATAGAAAGGAAAATAATAGCGGAAATCATAATTTAATCAGATAACAGAGAGTGAAATGCATCTGTAGATACTGTCAAAGGAAATATGCTATGGATTGTAATTATAACTGAGTTATAAGTAACAGAATTTCTTATTTATTAGACACCATGTTTCCTATGTAATATTTTAACATTTCTGTCACAACCTTTCATAATACAGTTCAGCATATTGGCTAGAACCCCCAACAAAGTTTTCCAAATGATTCATCTCATGAGACAACCAATGCATTGGGAGGAATACCAAAACTATTCCCCAATCCATATCATCGATGTTTATTACTATTGAAAAAAAACAAGAAGGGTTTTTCCAACTGATTTCATCCCGTGATACTACTAATGCATCATGGTGCTATTTATTACCATTCCCCACATGTGTCATACCATTCCAAATCATTCCTCATATATCGAAATATTGATTTAATTACTAAAAATTATTCCTTAGAATAAAATATCCATATTGAATAAATAATATGGATTTAAAAAAACAATTTCCTTATGTATGATATGTAAAAACTATGATTTTCTATGTTTATGAATTGAAACACCATTGAAATTTCTTTAAAAATATTCCTAAGGAAAATAATATTTGAACATTCCAAAGAGCCACATATCACATTGAAATAACTGAAACATAATACTCATGATGGAATAACATTAAATGAAACATAGAATATCTAGATAATTATTATATTAATGATATAACATTTCAAATGGTAGTATAGACACCCATTAAAAGTAAATTGGTGCAAAAAAACAAATAACACTCAATGGAATGTAAATTAAGAAGAAATCCATTATCTTGAGTCTAACATGTATTGTGTATCATTATATTCATAAATTAGAAAATTATTTATATTATTTATATTATTTATAATTTTTATCAATTATATTATTAATTTTTCTTTACTTACTAAGGTTTTTAATACAATTACTTAAATGGTAAATTTATGTTGGCTGTTTTGATTCAATTCAGTTCTTGTGTCGAAACACCTTTGATAGGTCTACTAAGGTCAAACGGTTCACCATATAAACTTATCTATAATAATAATACTTAAATAATTATCATATTGATATATAAATTACACATTTTAAACCAATAATTAAATATTATTATGAAAAATTATCCAATGTTACAATCATGGAGACTGTAGGTCGTACGTACGCATGAGTAACATTCCCATTTTCCAATTATCATTATGGAAAGAAGGTATGAAGAAGTTTTATATCCATAATGATAATTATATAACAAATACCATATTATATTGTAATATGTTAATTTATATATATTATTCTTATGATAAAAAATGAATCACTTTGCATTAATAAGGCAGTAGTCCACATGTCCATGAAAGATGTTATCAAGTGTGGGAAAGGGTAACAAATAAAATGATATATTATATTGACAGAAAGACAATAAATTCTAGAAAATAATATAAATCTTATGCATTTCACATATGGTTAACTAATTCCATCCTTATAACATTCCATGTAATCTGTTAAAGTATCACATCGCATTGAGAAGATGGTAGTCCATATATCCAGAAATGAAGTTATCGTATATTAACTAAATTTTATTGATAACGATATGTGTTTTATAGGAATTAAATAAGTATAATGAAATAATAAATATAATAAATATCATATATAGATAATTTCCAAATAGTAATTCCCAACCATGAAATTTGGTAATGAAAAAACGAATGACATTGTTTCGCGAGGTGGTAGTTCGCCATACATGAACAGTTAGTTTGTTACCCATCTGATGGAATTATGTGTATTTTTAGGTACAAAAATTAAAATATAAAAAATCAGTATATTGAGGATAATTATTTTATTATATTATCTTGTAATATGAACAATTGAATAGGTGTTGAAAGAAATAAGACATAAATTCATTTTTGAAGAATGGTGCCTCTTTTCATGAAACTTCTCTTGGTTTTCACTAAAGGGACTCCCTAGATAGATTTCTTAAAAAATTAAGGATTAAATGTTTAGTGGAAGAATATTGGGAGAATATTTTGGATGATTTTGGATGAGAAAAGTTGACTTTAACGGCGTGTTGAATGTGATGAATGGATGCCTTTTTATAATGGAGGTGGAGAAACATTCTTGTAAATATAAAACAGTATACACTATTAGGAGGTATAACATATTTAATGGGCATATAAATAGAAAAATAATGCATTAATTTGAATTTAGAGTCTATAAAATCTTCACCACCAAAAAATATTTCATTTTTATAATTTTATTCCAGATTCTTTATGTTCTTGTATATTTTTCATTTCACTTTTTATATTAGGGAACTATATTTTCTTATATAAGTAATTTAAATATTATTACTAAATTAAGGTTATATTTATTAAAATATTTAAATACAATTAATTATAAATATTATATTTAATTTTAAAAATAAAATTAATATTTTATATTACTTTTAAAACAATCACCTGTAATGAAAAAACACCTCTTTATCCTAGACCATACTAACAATGTATTATCTATATATGGGTCAATATGATAATTAAAATAGATATATTTTCCCATGAATGGATCATATATGATATTCCTTAACTCTTAAAAATATCTCCTAATAATTTAGTTATTAATTAATTTTAAATCATTTAATAAAATATCATATATTGTAAAATAACTTCAATGTCAATTTTGACATTATTTATTTACATTTAATTATAAAATATCATTAAAATTATGGAATTCAAATATAATAATTTAAGATATGTTTATCGTGATATATATATATATATAAATGTAATGGATGACAATAATTCATTAAAATTTCATTACTAACAATTTCATTCAGTATCATTTATCATATTTAATTATTAACTAAATAGTCCATGAGTTAGAATTTGTTAATAATTTTATTTAATAATACAATTTATAAAATTTAATAATAAATTAACATGATAAAAATTACTCATTTAACGTTCAACATAATTTTTATAACTGAAACACTAATGATTAGTCTAGACTCTAAAAAATTATAATTGTTAAAGGCAAGGAATGTTCCTATTTTTTCAACACGTATATCATTGTATGTGTCACTTTCAAGAACATGTGTCTCAATAACTCATCCAATTATAACCAATAAGGTATAAGGTCTATTTTGGGGATACTATTTCTTTTAGAAACGTTTCTATGTTATTTTGGCCATTGAAAATAAGTTTTAGTCCCTTATAACCATATATTTACTTTTATATATGTAATTAATTTTAATTAAATTTACTAATATTTTTGGTAGAAATTTTGTTTTTCTTAATAGACTATAAATATTATACTAATTATAATATTTTTTCACATTGTTCCAAATTCAATTCATAGAATTGAAAAAAATATGTTTAATGTTAATCATAGAGATGTGTCAAGGAAGAGTGTTTTTATATTGAAAATGCTCAAAAGTATATTTACTCATTATATATAAATTAAATATAAAATTGATTGCAATGAAATAAATTTTATTAATAGTTATATAATTTGTCTATTTTTACATTAATATTAATTTAAAAAATAATTTAACATTAATTATTATTTTCATTAAAATGAATTCTTTAATAAAAATTACGTATTTTATCTATTTAAAAAAAATGAATCTTCCAAGAAAAATAATTACAAAATCCTATTTTGGACATTATAAATTCATAAATGAATTTTATTTTGACCAATGAAAATTATAAAACTGTCAAATGTCAGTGTTAAAATTGGTGCACCACTAAAACATAGTAAAACTCATTCCTGTATGTAACACATGATAAATAAGTTTTCTATATAGATTAAAGGTTACATTGTGTTGCATATAAAGAAATCTAGAAAAAAAAATTATTCTAAATGTGAAATTATTTTAAAGTATTAGGCTGTGACATATATCATAATAAAATTATATACAATGATGGTCCTTTTATAAGATCATCATTATGTTTTGATAAGGTAGATATTATGTAGGTTTTCTGGGAAATAATTCCCCATTTGTATAGTAAAAGTGGATGTTGATAGATCATATAGGTACCTAGGTGTAATAACACCAAAAATGGGGCATTTTACATTACTCGATCTTCACTAAGTGGATGGAAATGAGCCTTTCTGTTCACCTAGATTGATAATATTAAGAGAAATTCTTAGGATAATTCCAATTTTATTTACAGTCAATTATAAATGATTCAAATAGATGGTGAAGATGAATAACCTATGTTAAACCATCTGTGTATTATATTTAAAATATTTTTGAAATGATTTAGGAATTAAATATATTATTCTATGGTTTTTTTGACTACACTTAATTTTTCTCACACTACGCTTTTCATTGTTGTCTAATGGATTAAACAAGAAGGAAGCATGTTAACATTGAACATGATAGAAAATATGGTGACTATGAGAGAAAATAGAAAAATTATAGGAGTGAAAGATATGAGGATTATTCATACAACTTATCCCAATATATGATTAACAAGATATATATTATCAATTATTTGGACTCAACAAATATGAGAATCATAGATTTAATTAAGAGCTCATGTGATGGACGCGATGGAATAATGAAGGATCAATTTCATTCATATCAGAGATCTGGATAGAGACACCAAAGAAAGGGTCTAAATATAATATGATAATTTGTTATGTGTGGAATGGAATGTAATAATTCAATTAATTTCACATGAAAAATGTAATGTTTGATGAAAGGAAATAAATTTCATTCATGGGATCAACTTATAGTTCATTGCTATATATTTGGAGAACTACTAAATTGTGTGAGTCATTTCCCACATCTTAAGGTTAAAACATAAACTAAAGATTGAAATATATTGAAATAAAATGTTTGATGTTTTAATTTGGATTATATAATTAGATTATATAAATATGTTTACCATTGATATTTAAGTAAAATAATTGTGAAATATTTATATATTATGTTAAATTTTGAAAACATATATGTCTTATTTAACATAACTTTTATATATATCATCATGGGTAATGTATTTAATGTTAATCATAATTTCAATTTTTTAAATACCCTTTTTAGGTTTTATGTGATTCTATCTCGAAATGTTAATGTAAATTTCATGCAATTTATGGCATGTATATGTTTTAGTGTAAACTTTATTTGAGGAATAATTCCTTTAAATTTTATAGAACAATGTTTTAAAGTACTGATAGACATTATGTTAAATATGATCATTTAGAACATTGTAATAATAATCCTATAATAATAATACTACTATTTTAAAACAATTACATTAAAACCCATATTAAAAAAGTTACTTAATGATTAATTTTTTCTAATGATGTCCATCTTGTTTTTTTTTGGGAATGCTTTCAGAATTATATTAATATGGTTGTAGAAAAATGAAAACCAACATATCAGGTGACAACCTAATGCACCTGGGTATGTCATTGGTCTTGAAATCAATACCAATGGATGATAATGGTTTAACACCCAACAATTACCAAAATGTTTTCCTGGTTAATATGTTTTTAATTTTAGTTAATCAATTCAAAAATTATAAATAATAATGATTAATGAGAGTTGTTACTTTTGAGGTTTAACTATTAATTTATCATATTATACAACTTGTTCTAACCATATAGGATTTTGAAAATTGATAGAGACTGAAGGAAATACTTTTCTTTGTTTTACAAATCTAACAATCAATTAAAATTAAATTTTATTGCTTGAGAAAAAATACATAGTTTTGTATTCATTTCATGGAGTGTGTGATAAATTAAAAATTGATCAAAACCAAACCAAAGGATGATATATTTCTTATGAAATTGAAACATATATAGTCAGAATATTTCTTTATATTCATTGAAATTAAAATAATTCCAAAACAATAGGAAATATAAATTTAAAAATTTATCCTAATACCATCATACAAGACGAATCGAATGGTACATTATATCATAAAAAATTTATGGTTTTTTGGCCTTTTAATTTCTAGTTAACATTTTCTTCCTTATGATCAATGACCTCAATCAATCTCTATAATTATTTATACTTTAATTATATGTCCATATCATTATGTTCCACAAATTTTCTCCCGTTTATAACCCCCGTTAAGTGTTAATCCATATGAAATATTTTTAGTTCCTTTTTTATCTATTTATGTATAGCGTCCCCAGCTCGATTAGCCACTAAAAAGTTTTATCAGGTTGGGAGGCACTAGCCTTGGGCACGCCTCCCCATAAACCAAAGTCATCTAACTAGTAACGAGGTTGTAAATGGGTAAAAGTGGGGAGAATGTTCCATTAGGTAAAAAATATAATACTGGTCCGAGTACTTATATATTACTTGTAGCGGAATGGTAATGACTTGGTAGACTCAAAACAGACCCCCCAATGGTGGATTCACAATTTACTATATTGAATAGATAAAGCATACGTGGAAAACAAAAGTGGAAATAAATTACCAAAGATAGAAAAAACTTCTATAAATTTTATACAAATAATAAATTCATAACAGGTGATACAATACAATACACATAAGGGCTCTCTAATGGATAACCTGAGTACATACATATACAATTCAATATGCTGAACAAAAATGAAAAACAAAAAGAAAAACTCTAAAAAAAACTCTGATAGAGGAAATAACTTACTTGTCCCTTTCCAACATCACATGCTAAAAACTAATATGATCCATCTATAGAGGCTTTAACTAGACACAATAACAAAAAATCTACACGTAGCTCAAAGGTTCTATGCTTTTTATGAGAACAAGTCTTATCGGAAATCCATAGATGTTTTTACCAACAATAAGTGTTTATGATTTTGGGTAATATAAAATAAAGAATCACAAGGAAATTAAATTAAACAAAACCATCCCTATTGCTCAAAATCTCCAAGGAATATGTCACCTTCCTCGACCAACACCAGAATCACTAAAAATGAAAGGATCATTAGCCCATGGACCAAGGCATCCCTTGATGTCAAATAGCCTTGGTGAACCCTCCAGTTCCACCTCTATGTATGTATCCCAACAACTGATTCCTCTTGAGGCCGGATGTCTAAAATAAATTAATGACATCTTCAGTCATGCCCATGAAAGAAGTAATAGGTCACTTATAAACAAATGAAAAATAACCTATCATCATTAAGCATAATTTACTAAGAAGCATAGATATATGTCCTCATGAAAAAAAAACATTATCATCTCATAGAAAAACATTCCAAGGAATGATGATCTCTATCCTCCCAAAATATTACAGGCCCAATAGCCTCAATTCAACCAACCTCATCCCCCAACTGATATCCTCGTCACAATCATTCGAGTTCTCCTCACCTTCATCATGGATTTCTGTGGAAAGAACCCCAACACAATTTCCTAAGATGCACTACCATGGTCCTCTTCCCACTTGAGTGTTAAAAATAACCTCATCATAGAGTCAACCCATGTGAACAAGACCCCACATGGTGCATTGGCCATCAAGGGTGAGTGGAAATCACAAAATTTTGATTCAATGACACATCCAACTAGAACCTCATACCCCAATGACCATTTTTCTCATGTTTGATGGCCATGTAATCCAATATCTTGGGCCATGACCATAACCTGATAACATTTCCTCCTCAACCAACTTCCATGATTCCCAATCCTATGATGCAGATCACTCATGTAACTGAGGCCATGCCCAACCAAACTACCATGTCACCTCAATCATAATGCGCTTAACAACATAATTCCCCATTCCAATCCAATCACAATCCAAATGATGACAATATAACCTCACAAAAAACCATATATATATAATTTACTTATATTTAAAAAAATAATTCAATTTAATTTATTTATAAATTAATATTTAAATAATGTCACACAATATAACTGAATAAATCACCCCGACCTAACTACACAAGGTGCTCAACAACATCTATCCCAACCTCACATAAGTAAGAAATGTTTGGGTATAACAAAATACATCCCACAATATCATAAATAAAAATTAATATGAAGAAATGAATTTATAAAGGGGGGTAATTACAATACATTATGGAATGATAAATGTTTCACACATAAAAAATATATAAAATGAAAATAATATAACTCACCACATAATTTGGACTTTTAGATGTAGGAATATCTTTTACTGGCCTCTAACTCCAAGAGGTTTTGTAGAAATGGACTATTCAATAGAACACACTAGAAATAGATAAAAATAGATCAAATGGATTTATCCTTCTATGAGAAAAGAGTGTGGGAGAAAATAGGCATGGATGATTAAAATCATACCAATACAATTCCATCACTTCAAACATATTGAATAATGGAGCAAAGATGAAGGAGCTGGATCAAATCCAATATGAGGAGAAAAAGGAGCACCCCCACTACTATAATATTGGAACAAGAGTAAAAAGAAGAGGAAAAACTAATAATTATAGATTTTAAAATAAATAATTTTTACATTTAAATGATTAGAATAGTTGGGTCACATAGTTTGGAAAACCATGCACCAACCATGTGACACTCAATGTCTAAACCTCTAGGTATACACAGTTCCCCCACACATTTTTACAAACTATACACAAACCATGAGTGAGCCTATATAAAATACTATAGAAAAGGATTCACATCCTTTCATTCCCCACACATGATTTCCCTAAAACTATGCACCATAAAAAGGGGTTACATAGTTAGGTGGAAGAGGCCGCACAGTTTACCCCAAATCCTGTGCCCTGAACTGCAACTCAAAAAATAGGACTTCATGCCAAAAATGCTCTTGAAACCATTATTCAAACCTATGGTTTAATGTAAACCCCAAAATCTTTCCAAAAATATGATACTTGGTTGATGAAACTCTTTTAGTTGAGTCCTAATGATCGAAAAAGAAAAGTAATTACCCACTATTCAAATATTCAAATTGGGGGAGGTTTTCGACGTGATTCAAAAGTGGGGGAGGATAAAATCTCCCCACCATAACATATATCATCCCAGACCTATAATAAAAACTTTCATATTATATGAAACATACCCATACATCTTAATATAAGACATACTACCCCGATCTCAAGAGTAACAACTACCACAAGGGGGTTCTCCACCATATGAGTGGCCAACACTGGCCCATCCCATCAAAAAATTCTTATAAAGAAGTGTTCCTTAGAACAACTACCATACTCAAAATTCCCCCAATGATGGTTTCTCAACCCTATACCTCATCATGTTCCCAAATGTCATACCAGATACCCAACAGGATCCCGCAATGCATCAATTCCCACCTTATGTACATGCCACACATGGAAACGATGAGGTGATCTATTTCAACAGATGCTAAAAAAGATTGATACACACACTTAAATCATTTAACATGCCAAAATGGTCCCAAACATGTAGTGAACCTCATGTAACCCAATCTAATAAATTGTTGGATTACAAATCACCTCAATAATTCAGGCATACAATGAAGCTCACAATGACAAGAACCAAACAAATCCCACACCCAATAGTTCTCACATAAAAAACTAGGTGCCACACACCTAATATATATAAGCCACACACCTGAAATGGTTCCAACCTATTATTCATTATCTTTTTAGTCCACTATATCTATTATGCATCTTTTGGGAAAAAATAGGCATGAGTGAACATTCCATGCCAAAGGAACCCCATAAAATGGTCATTCCAATAAAATACCTTTGACTATCATCGAATTACCAACCTTTTCATCCCCTTGAATCTCCATGTGAAACACCTAACCAAAATCCTGAAAAATTAATGTTTTCATACCTATTGTGATCACCAGCAACTACCACTGAACCGACCACTAGATCCCATTATCTCTGTTATGTTCTCTAAGTGCATCTAAATCATTGATACCCTCACCTAGTACTGATATTGAGCAGACCTCAAAATCTTGTGTTTTTTAGGCCCCCAAATATTGGAAATTAAAGAACGTTTCCAATTTATTCTTTTAAGAATTTGAACCATCCCACATTCCTGTAACTCATATAGAGGCAACTCGGACTCTGTCCGAACATATCCTAGAAAACCACACTAAAATAAAATTGTCGGTGATCAACTCAGAGGTGGTCTACTCAAGTATGTGGCCTAACTACCATTCTAGAACTAATATGTTCCTCACTTCCTATATTTTGAAGAATCACTACTGAAATCATCATTCACAAATACCTAGCTTGGGTACATCCTTCATGTCAGGTTGCCTTCATCAATGAGTGCTTGGTTCACTACCTTTGGGAATAATACCATCCTAAAGTTGTTTAATAATGCTTGAAAGTTGTTCCATAATCTATACTCAAAGGGTCTCACCCTTGAGGTTTCATTAATCTCCATATCAGGTGCTATGAAAGATGATTCAATGTATATCAATGCACAGTCCATGATGGACATGTCTCCCTACGAATGGATCAATACATCATGTGCTCTCTCCAACCTCAATGTCATTGTAAATAATTTCTCTATGAACTTATACTCAAAGTAATTATTGGACAGTCCCTCGTATCATTCTACCAACACCAGTTTAACTGATAATGGATTATCCAGTCTTATAATAATACAGGTTTCAAGATTTACCCTGCACTATGGAGATAACTCCATCTACTCAAAAATTATCTGAATCGATTCGGTCCATTTTTTATCCTCCAATAGTCCACCCTCACAATGAAAAAGTGGATGTTCTATGAATGGAACTCCTATGTAAGGTACACCATAGATGTATCTTCCTTTTAATATTCCCTATTGATACCCTATGTAAATTATACAATAGCCACTCTGAGATTATCATCATGCCAGGAACTAATAAATGTCAAATATGATATTTTCAAAACTAAACTGGAACCTAATCCTAAGCTTGTATCTAAGTATGAACTTGTGTTTCATGCTCTCTCGGACCCTCAAGGGCCTCAACCTACTCTTTCTCCTATAGGACCAAGCCATAACCCACATGATGCTCCATCAGTGCCCTCTAGGCGGATCCCTCTAAACACCACCACCTGGTCAAACAACCCATATATACCATATAAATATAATCATGATAAGGAAAGCAGTAACATGAATCACATCCCCAATCCCTTTAACCATTATTATGTCAACCATGCCAAATGTATTCTCGGACTCATGAACTTTTTACCTATAGTCAATAGAGACTTTTATCAAAATCCCAATGGCCATTACCATACTGGATATCACATTGCCTAAAAACGATGACAAAGTCACCCAAACTGGTGATTAACATCACCCCAAATTGTACGTGTATTCTCATATAAGATACTAGAACATATCATATCCCATGTAATATCACATTTTAAATATAATTTCATTGTAAATTTTCTATTGATCATTATGATTCATAACCAAACACCCTAATATGTTCCTTTCCTATATCATAGACAAGTACAATAGAATAAACATCCTCGTTCCATACTTGTCCAAGGGTTAGTATCTTGTTATGTTCCATACAAGAACAAGAGTCACAAGTCAAATTGCATAACTGATAAAATCTAAATTTACAAGAATACAATGCAAGTTGGAAGTCATTTATAATATAAACAGATCAAAATAAAACATCAATTCCTAAAAATTGTAACCTGTTATTTCCCTCATGCATGGGGTAGCAGGCACCGAAGCATGAGTTCTGAACCCAATTCCAACCACATACCAGTATTTAGTCTACTATAACACAAATAATAAGACTGAAATAAAATAAAAAGTAAATTCTCAGTCTCATTTGTAGCCAGCCCAACTCTGCTAGTAAATCATAGTCAATAAATAATCTAATACAACTTGTAGAATCCTTGTCTATATTTTCCACTTAAACAGTGATATCAGGTTTAGTACAACTGGACTTTGTCCTGAATCCCCATATTTTAAAGGTTATAGACTAGAATTTGGGGTATAAATGTTTACACGTGGAGATATTATACCCTCACGGAGAAAATATAATACTTGTCTGAGTGCATATATATAATTTGTAGTGGAATAGTAATAACTAAGAAAACATGAACCATGCCCTCAAATAGTGGAAGAAAAATAAAAATTATAAAATAAAAAAATAATAATTGAATGATATCATTGTTAATAAATTACGAACCAAACCTGACCCTTGTGTAAATTTAAAACATATCATGCATTCGTAACATGGCATACAATAAAATATCTAGAAGGTGTCTCTAATAGTTGACCACAATACGAACATATAAAAAGAATCATGCTGAAAAAATATGTAAACCAAAAAAGGAAAACACAAAATTAACTCATGTAGAGGAATGAACATCAAGGGCCCTTACAAACATCTAGTGAAAAGAAACCTCTATGATCCAGATCTTTAGGATGAACCATTACCTGAACACAACAATATAAACAATACACACTTCCTAAAGGGCCCATGAAGGGTGTAAGAATGAGTCTCAATAGGATACCCCCAAGAAGCTCATTCCCAACATAAGTTATTAAGAAGGTGTGTAATATAGAACAAACAATCAAAATGAAATTAAATCAAACAAAATATTCTCACTTTCTAAACAACTAGGAATAGTCTTTTACCTCGTCGACCGATGTCAGAATCACTAAAGAAGAAACGATCATTGGTCCATGTCCCAGGGTATTCTCTAATGTCAAAGAGCCCAGGTGAACCCTTTAGTTTCACCTCCATGGAAGTAGTAGGGAACCTCATCCCTTCAGACACCTAATGGCCCAAACAAATTCCAGAGATCACGAAGGTATACCCATGAAAGATGTAATTGGTCCCTTGGAACCTTTCTTGAAATCATATTTCCACATGAATCCTGATGTTCAGAGGAACATGAATATTTTTTCATCAACAAAAATCACATTCATATGAAATTATGACATCCTTAGAAATTGTGATCTCCTTTTGTGGAATATAGTCTAGGTCCAATGACCTCTATATTGCGCGCTTCAGCACCAACCGATAGCCTCAACACTATCAAACTAATTCTCCTCACCTTATCATGGATTTTAAAGAAAAGAAACCTCAAAACAAAATCCTATTATTCACTACAAGGGTATTTTATCCTTATGAGTGGTTCAAACTACCTCATCGTGGAGTCAACCTCTGTGAACATGACTCTAATTGGCACTATGGTCAACATAGCTCAACAAAAATCACCAAATATAGAACATAAGCCATATCAAATCAAAAAATAAATACCGTGGGACAATGTTACTAAAGGATTATGGTCATGATGTCCAATATATTAGCTGATGTCCCTAACATGATGATGTTACTACAGTAAAAAATGTCCATGATGCCCTAGCAGGTGATCAAGATCACCCGGTAACCCAAGAAAATCCCAACCATGCATCTATGTCACCTCAATATTGACAGCCATGACACCCCAATTCCTCAGTCCAATACTTTCATGATCCAACAGATCAAAATAGTATCACAAAAGTAGATTCAAATACATAATTCACATAAATTTAAATAATCAATTCAATTAAATTGAATTGTATAACTCAATTTTAAAAAGGAAAGTCAAATTAACTCATGAACTCATCGCAACCTAGATACCCAATGTGTTCAACAACCTCTAACATTGACTCACATGAGTGAAAATGGTATGGGAATGACCAATAGTATCACACAGGATCATACAACTAGACTAATGTCATGAAATCAATTTAAAAGGGGGTTCATTCAAATACCCAAATCGTGATCTAAAATCCAAAAACATCAAACATCCAAAAAAATAAAATGTATTAAAAACCAACCATAGACTAATGGAAGAAGTAACGTCAGATATTAGCCACTAACTCTAAGAGGTTTTTGAAGAAATCCATGATTCCATCGAACTCAATAAAAATAGGTAAAATGGATCAAAAGGATTTAGTGCTCTATGAGGTAAGGGAAAGTTAGATGCGATGAATTGGTGTGTAATCCTTATGAATATTTTTCCAGTGCTTCAGAAATATTGAATAATGAAAAAAATAAAGGTGTTGGATCAAATAAAAGAGGAGGAGAAAAATGATCTCCATCTAGTGAAGAAAATGTGTCCTAGGAGGAAAAATAAGAGGAAACCCATGTAATGGGATAATGGAAATTAATTTATTTTTTCACTGTAATGAGTCACATGGTTGGTTCTCATGGTTTGGAAAATCAAGTGCCAACTGGTTGATTCCCACAATACAAATCCCCATCTACTCAAGTTTACCCTACATGGTATTCCAAATCATGAGGAAACCATGTATGATCCTCAATAAAAAACTACATACAGGGTCACCCAGTTGTACGCCAAACATTTATGGTTTCCCTAAAATCATGCCCATTACAAAAAGGGGTTGCATATTTAGATGGAACAATCCATACGGTTTACCCGAAACCATGTTCCCTAAGATACAACTCTAAAAAATAGCCTTCAAGCTATCGATGCTCTTGAAAATATTCTGAACACCTGTGGCTTGGATAAACCCCTAAACTCATACAAACAAAATATTGAGTTGGGGAAACTATCAGAAATGAGTTATAATGAAGGAAAAAGAAAAGTGAATGACAACTAATTTAAAAATTCAGAACAAGAGAGGTGTTGAACCTTATAAAAAACAAGGGATGTAACATTATGATGATTTTTTATTAACTCTTTCTAGGATATATGATTTTAATAGAATAATTTTCAAATATCAAACCCTAAATTTTAGAGAACAAGTCTAAATTATGAGGACAGAATTTATTTATTTTGGGGATAAGGTAAAACCATAATATTATAAAAGGAAAAAAAATGTATTCGATAGTTTATTTGACATGAAACACTGAGCTTAAAAAACCCCATTAAATATAGTTATTTATATTTTAGTTATTAGATGGTTTGTGGAATACACATCTGCTTGTCTAAATGAACTATATTATAGTATACCCTTAATAACTAGCTGCTAAATATGTGGGTATGAATAGTAAAAAGTTTTTTTTAAAAATTTATGGAAATCTATTTATAATAAATTAAAAAATCATTCAAAATGAGAACAATTATTTTTTGAAAAAACTATAATTTTATAATTGACTCATTAGTCACAGTTTTCAAAAAATAATAAAATAAATGTTTACAAAATTTTAAAATATTTCATTAAAAACTAAAATTCATTTTTTAAATATGAATATCAGAATTTTCTTCCAGGTAATAATATTGTATTTTTCTATTATATTTCTTTTCCAATTAATATTGAAAAATATTGTTTTTAAAAAAAACTATATCTTTTAATATATTTATATAGATAAATTTAATTTTAAATTGGTTTTAAATTAAAATTATTTTAATTATATATTAATTATTCAAAATTATTTCTTTCTAAATATTTTCTTATTTAATTTTTATATAATAATTTTGTAAACTTTTGGTCATTTTCTATTGTAAAATCTATTTTATTGTCTAATTTTCAGGATTAATTTTAAATTAAAAATTTCTAAATATGTTAATTGAATTTAGAAAAATGGATTAAATATATAGAATATGAAACATTTATAATTTCTAATAGATTCAACAAAATTTGTTACCAAAATTAATAGTGAAAAAAAATTAATTACCATGGTTAAGGGAAAAATGGATTTACTGGGGGTTAACCATAAAATATAATGGTTAAAATAAAATAAAAACGTGTATATAATGTATTATTTGGATATATTTAGATATTATCCCTTATATTATTGATACCTTTATTTTATTGGATTCTTTTGATGTGAAAAAATATGGGTGGAATTTATTCTTTTGAATAAGTACACGTGTGCCACTTGCCTCACTTATAAAACGTCACCCATTCTACCCTATTATTCACACCTAAAAAACACTAAATTTCAGCCAATACCTTCCTCACACATAATATGTTCCCCTCCCTAATCCAAGAAAACATAATTTTTTTAAAAATAAATCCTTGTAAGGATAATGGAGCAAACATAAGGATGATTCTGGAAATAGAGTTAATGTTCTTCGATGTGGTGTTTTAACTTATTATTTATCAACCTCAATAAATTAAAATGTATACATGATTATATAATAAAAATAGTATATTACATATACTAGTTTTCTATTATAATATTTTTATGCACTCTAATAATTTCTTCTTCCATCAAATGGGAAAAAAATTTATCATTTGTGTATACGAATGTTCACAACCTCATGAAATTATGTAATTCATTTTTCTGTTACCACCTCTCATATTTGGGTATAATTATTGATAGAAAGTATATATATGATATATATTACATAAATATACCTATTTATTCATTTTATAAAATATTCATTTTTTTAATTTCTCTTCGGTATGATATACCATAACATCACTCGTGTGTATGGAGGACTGTCGGGTCACGATGTGATGTGATTGATTTTGAATTAACCCTTTTCCTGTAATTTGATAAGTGTAAATATATTGTTTATATGTGATATAAACGACATAATTATTATATAAAAGGAACATTTATCATTTTTAAAAGATAATATAAATCATTTTCATTCATTAATTTTCACTCAATGAATGACTATAGCGTCGTTTGTGTATGTGTAGACTACCACCATCGTAAAACAGTGTGACTCCATTTTCAACCCCATATAATATGGTTGGAATATATAATTATGTTTAAATAAATAATTTTTTATTTAATATATTATTATCATTCTATAAATTTAAATCACTTCATAACATTGTTCCACAATGATCATTGAAAAATTGTTTCTGTTACTCATGCATACATATGTCTTACCATCTCCATGATCATATCATACAAAATATATAAAAACCATATCTCATAAATTGTCTTAAAATTATGATTTATGTATAAATATGATATTTATTTCCTTATTATTATTCAATATTTTTTGGAATAATGGCCATATAGACCAATAATCACCTTTTGATATCATTTTTTACAAACATGTAAAATTTCATCGTAACAGTTGACATAAAAAAATTTATATAATATTAAATGATAATAAGTAATAAATTGATAAATAAACAATAAAATTTTCTTAATGAATTATATAATTAACATAATTTTATTATTCAATATAACAAATAATTTATCTATTGTGTGTGACTCAAGATAACTGATTTTTTCGTGATTTCATTTCCTTGAGGCATATTGTAATATTATTGACCTAATTTATTTTATATGGGGTATATACTACACCTATAAAATGTTTTATAATGATTAATTATTAATTTATTATATTTTATATTTCAATTTTAATTATATCATTTGTGGGGATTTGACTTGGAAATTACAACGTGGTAAAGAATTTTATAAATTGATTTTTTTGGTTAATATTTCTTATTCGTTTCATCAATATTATAACAATATATGTATAATGACATTTGATTTTTATATGTATTATATAAACTAATTTTATGTGTATTTATAGTTGATAAAAACAATTTTTTTCATTTATTAATTCTCACTTAAACGTTTTGATCATTGTAGTGGACTATTTTTCAATATCATTATATTTGAGATTAGTTATTCAATAATTTTAATTGATGGTTTTTTTAATTTAATAATAAAAAAAATTTATTTTTCAAACCATCTGGTTATTGATAATATTTTAAAGTTATAGTAGCATTTTTCAACTCTATGGTGCTTAAAATAATTGAGAAAATATTTTAATGAAAATATGACATCATTTATATCTTATGTCGAAAATGTATTTCTTCTAAAACCACGTAATATATAATTAAATTCTATAAATTGTTTTACCATTTTAAAATTATTTATTAAGAAAATGTGTACCCAAGTTTACATTTTACAAAATATTTTGAATGTAATATTATTTTCTATTTTTAAACAAAGAACATTTCTACAATTTTAACAGGGAAAAAGGAATGGTCTTTTTATCTTATATGTCTTGTATGGGTTACCCATCATCATGATCATTATTTATTTGATGATTTGATTAAAATATTCCATAAATCAATTTAAATTAAAATTTTTTCATAAAATTTTCAAAATTAATATATTTAAAAAATTATTTTCAATGAAAATGATTTCCAAAATGTTTTATATTTAAAAATTTTAATTATAAAATGTAAAACTATATTTTATTCAATAATTTTTAGTTGATTTTTTGGTATTTATATTCACAAATGAATAAAACAACTTACTTTTAATTAAAATCCACTATTGATATGGTTCATTGATACCATTATTATTCATTATCTATATTGTTTATGAATTTACTGAATAAGGATTATATTGAATTTAACATCTATGATTCATTTTGTTATTCTATAAATGTCCTTAATATTTTTACTTTCTAATAATAATGGGAAATTAAACTTACTCTAAATGTCCCAATTATTTATCATGAATATGATTATTTTTTAAACATTGTGTAATTTCATCATACTATGTTTTCTGTTGAATTTAATATTTATATCTATGGAAATATTGATAATTTTTTATTCATTAATCAATATTAATAGTTGATGGAATGGAATTTTTATTGAATTAAATAAATTATTATATATATGGGGAGTGCTTTGGAAATGAATGAAAAGGATGGGGCCTAGTTATAGATAGCCCCTTGATTTATCAATAGTATCATGGAATGAATTAGTTTTCGAACCATAGTTAAATGATTTTCAACCAATATATTTCAAAAATCTATGATGATAGATATTGATGGTAGTGGTATCATGTCCCATGGAAACATGACTCGAACACCCAAGATTTAACTTCATTGAGAATTTAGATATTGATCTCCAGGATATTTTCAAAATTATATTATCTCCAGAGAAATATTATTATTATTTATTTATTAAATGGGAAGTGTTTTTAGTTATTTTTCCTTTCCATATTGATCACACATTATCCGATTATGCTGGTAATGGAATTTTTAAAAGGTTATGTATTTTATGTTATTTACCTTTCCATATTGGTGATGTGATCTAAATTATATAATTAGAATGTGTTTTATGTTATATTTGTTTAAATTTTGAATATGATTAATGACATATGATAACTTACACAATATTTATCCCTTATTAAGAATTTGAGCTCACCCTTATTTTTTTTACTTTTCATAGGAATCCAAGTGTACTACAAAAGATATGAAGAAATATTCATGAGGGTATAATAAAATAATCGAAAAACATTATGTTGTATTTTTTTTATTCAAATTTAATATGATAAAAATTTGATTATCCAGTTTAAAAATATGAAAAAATGAATAGGTGCATTGGAATGAAATTCATTGTATCTTATTAATATGAACTATAAAAGTAAGTGATTCCAAGATACTAAAATATAGAATGGTATATTTACTATGACAATGTTATTTGTTTAATGGTTATAATAGACTATTCACCCCCATTGAAAATATTTATTTCATCTTGGACTAACATAAACTACCTCATAAAATCTCAATTTCCCTAAAAAAACAAGTTTTCCAAAATATAATAACAACCATTTTAAAACATGATGAAAAAAAGGAAGAACACTTCTTTTAATTAATTACATATTAACAAAAATTCAACATAATTACCATTATAATCATCACACTAATGGAATACACCAATGGAATCAATTCAAATGGCATGGGAGGCCAGATTACTCATCTAGGGGGAAAAGATAATTTCCCATGGTTTGAAAGCATGGTTTGTCAAACCGAGTGACAATCATGTAAAAACAATTAAAATATCTTCTAGAACTAATCTGGTAGGCTTCATATGGTTTTAAAAACTGTTAAATTTAACCATACATCTTTGTATATCCCCCAATATTCAATCCAAAAGTTCAATAGGACACCCAAAATCAATAGTATACTCAATGGGGGTCAAATTACAATCATATAATATAAATATATACAAAAGGTATAATTAAAAGTCAAAAAGTCAATATTCAAATACTGATCATCTATTGTTATACAGTCCACTTAACAAAAATACATAACTATACTATCCATGTACCTAACTATAATGTTTTAACATCCTAATTTCCATGCTACTGAAATTACTAAATAAAAAGTTGTATATTTTATAATCAATTCAATTGAAATATCTAAGCTCTGATACCATTTATAATTATTTTTATGGAATTGAACTAGTACATCACTAGACCACACCATTCCCATGGGATGATGTATATATCCAATACCCATGGGATGAAAACAAGTTTAAAGGTATTAATAAAACAAACTTGGGAACAATTTCACCCTAATAATAATAAAGAGGTCATTATAATATTCTATAACATGAATCCAAATTGGTTAATTTATAAATTATATATCCATCTAAATACTATAAAATATTTCAATATAAATGATACCACCAAACATATCAATATACATCGGTAATAATAAATAATATTTAAAACTATAGCAATGAAAAGAGTGATCATAAAGAGAACACAAAAATATAATTATAAGAATTATTAGTCGTTATAGGGATGATATATAATAACTATAAAAAATAAATCCAAAAAAAAACTACCAGATGTCTCTTTTGACCGAATAACACTTATCACATCCATTATATTATATCTCTAGAAAAGAAAACTTACCCATAATGATATTATATCTAAAGAATCTAAAATAAAATATGATAATAACATATACACAATGGTGTATATATGGTATGAGACAAACATGTCTACTAGTATTCAACTAAAGTGTTTTTAAAATTCCTTTCAAGTGATATTTCAATAATTCTAGTCAAAAAAATGAATTGAAAATATGTTTACCTCATGTGGGTAAGATGAGAGCTAAAAGCATTCCAAAACCACATTCTTAAAACATATTTGTTTATTGAATAAATTGGGCTAGAGATAAAAAATGTAAATTCACTTTAAAATATAAGAAAGAGTATCCTTTATTATTTTTATGAAAAAAGTAATATTTATTTTCTTACTTTAGAAAAATTATAGAATAATTTTAATGAAATACAAGTTAATTTAATTTTTAAAAAAATATTTATTAAACTATTTTTTAAATTGCTATGATATTAAAACATAACCATGACTAAAAGGGAAACTGAACACATACAATCACCATGATATTTTTGTGGAATTATTAAAATTATGACTAAAATAAATAAATGTTTCTATATAATTAAATTAATATAATGGCGATGAAAATTAGGTAAAGGAATTAATCACATAAATAATCCTCAATGGAATCAAAGAATCATTGGAAACCCACTAGGTTCAAAACTGAATGATATTGGACTATACATAAGGAACAACAATAACAAAATCAGAAGACCCTAGGGGGAATTCACTTCACCCAACCCTAGGTTATCTTATTGGTCCTATTTGGGAGGTTTCCCCCTGTGTAAAAAATATTACATAGTTAATTAGAGAGTTTATAATATATAATAGTGTACAAATCATCCATATATTATACTTTCTTAATTCTGGATCCTATGAAATCAATTAATATCGGTTAGAAAACAATCATGTCAAGAGATAATTTTGTATATAAATCATCACATTAAAGGTATCAATTAAACCTTGTCTCACCTAAAAATCATCATAATAAACAACCCATTTCACTTCAGTTCATAAAAATTTATCATAATATATTTTTTCCCAAATAGGCCACAATTAAATACATAGAATCAAAAATAGTTCCACAAATGATGGTATCATAATTTACATGTAACACTCATTATGAAGTATCAAATGTTCATTTATCATATCAAGATAGAATGAAAAGTCCTTCCTTATATTTTGAAAACTAAATATTAGAAAAACACATTTGAAATCCATTTTAGAAATCCATTTTTAAACATAATTTTACAAATTAATCCATGTAATACCCCAAATAAAATTTTCTAAATAACTAATATATTATTATTTTCAATCATTTAAAATTTAAAAAAATCCCTTTTATTTTCAAAAAAGTATTGAAAAAAAAATCTACACACATACCCATGTTAAGAACCAAACAAGGTCAAATGTATTTGTTCAATAAAATCCACCTTTAACATATGAATTCTTATAGACACTTCTATTTTATCCTAATTTTAGAAATAAGAAAAAATTATATAACCTTTATTAATGGTCATAAAAATCATATAATGTTTTTGAAAACCATTTTGAAAATCACATTTAGATGTAATTTATTGAAAATTGAATTTTAAAACACAATGAACTCAAATTCATGTCAATTAAAGGAAGAAAAAAATTATAAAATTAAGTAAAAAAAAGATGATTAATGTCACAATGATTCAATTTTTATAGAGAATATTAACTAATAATTATAAGCCTTATAAAATATCTAATCATAATAAAAAATAAATTTATAACCACCCCAACCCCAATCTGATCAAAATTGCACATAAGGTTCCTTAGGAAAATCCAAACAAAGAAATAATGTGTTTTTAGGAAAAGTTAGTGGATTAAAAAAAGATTAATAAAAGGATCTAACTCAAATATCTTTATTTAAATAGTGGAGTAGGATCTAAAAATGGATGAAAAAGTGAGATATAGAAATGTAGGTCTCACCCCCCCATTCAGTCAAATGAAATTGGGAAATTGGGAGTCCAGAAAACATTTTAAATAAATTAGGGTGAAACTGAAAAACCAATTTTAATTAAAAATAATTTGCATTCATGGTTAGACCACTGAGTTAAGAAAACTACATGAGAACTATGTGAGAGCCATAAAATGGAAACCCCAACACCTCACATGGTTTGGATGAATGGCTTTTATAACCATGTGTCAACCATCCAGGTCACCCCACAAAAAAATATGTCTCATAAATTAATTAAAGCCCAATATGATTTAACAAATCATGTTCCAAACATGAAACTTACATTTCTAAAAAATATAGTTCAATACATGGGAAACTTGCATAGGTTCCATTAATTGTGTCATAATCATTCGACCAAGGAAAACCTATAAAAAATAAATATTTCATGTTTTAAAAATCCAAAATTTTATAATTCCCAAAAATAATATAAAAAATAATGTTATAATTATACGGGGGTGTTAAATTTTTAACATTACATTATTTTAGGAATTTAATAATTTTGTTTATAATCAATGAACCTTTCCATCAAAACTACATGATTAATTAAAATTGATGTTAAACTCTTTCCATAACTCTTAACATATGTTAGAAACCCAAATTAAAGGTCCACTATAATTATACACACCCAAATTCAGCTCATGTATAAGGTGAACGAATGCCTTTTATATTATGTATACATCATAATTTACTTCTTAATTCAAGTTAAAAACCTAATATAATCCAAATTAATTGTATAAGAAAACTAAATTCATTATTATATCTTGTATCTAACTCATTTGATACATGTTTGATAACATATTTGTTGTTTAAAAAAATAACACAAATCATTCATATATTGATAATATAAAAATTAAATATATGGAAGATATGTTTGTGGAATGAAAAAATTAACAATTCAAAAAATTAAACACGAGATACAAAATTTATGAACAATTAATAAATTAATTTTTACAATAACCATGTTGTAATTTAGATATTCGTTATAGACAATCGATAATTAAATAAAGATAATCTATTTAGATTCATTTCCAATAAAAAATTATTTATAATGATTATTATATGAAATTTTACTTAAATATATGATATTATATTAAATATAAATATTTAATATATGTACACAATTATATAAACAATTTAAATAATATAAATATCACATTTTTATGTTTTTTAAACAATAATTTTTTTAAAACTTCTTTTTATTGTTGTTTAAATAATTTCCCAAATTAGGCCTTTCATTTTTACATTTCAATTCAATATAATGAAGAATTCCAAATTTTAAATTTAATATTTTATATTTTATCTTTATTGTATTTTTGGAAACCATTTTATAGGTTACCCTTATAATTTCAAAATATACACTACATTTATATTTTTTATTTAATTCAATATAATTTGAAAAAGGTTTTTTAAATATTAAAAAATAAGATTATGTTACAATTAATAAATAATTTATAAACATTTAAATTATTATTTATGAATATTTTAACATTAATAAGTTTATAAACAATATTATAAATAAATAAATATCCCAATTATCATTTTACCATAATTAAGAAATGATTTTAAATTATATAATTCAATTAATATTTAAATTTTATGAAGAACATTTTTTCCATAATAAATTATTTTAAAAAATATATATACATAATTCAAAATGATCTAGTTGATTAACGTAACATTAACACCCATGAAATAAGCCTATTTGAGATAAAAAAAAGCATTAACCTATTTATTTACACATGCATCGATGACTCATAATATTATAGATTGTGTATTAATAATTCAGAGAATATAAATTATGCATAAGAGTGATAAAACATTATATATAGTAATTTATTATGTTATTGCTATAATAAACTATTAATCCCAAATGTTATGTGTCTTCATCTTGTTCCATAAAATACATGTGAATTTCTAGCATATATATTAAATACCCACATAGAATTAATCTAAACATTGCATGACATTAAGACATGATAAATCCCCTCTATAAAATAATATTTTCATGGCATTGATTTAACCATGGTATACCAATACAAAATAACTCATACTAGGTGAACATATATGATATTAACTTTTCACTACAATAATCATAGTAATGATAAGATGTAGATTTTGATTGTTAAAGTGACATTATTCCCGCTTTTTTGGGATCACTTGTGATTCACTCATGTATTGTAGTGTTGTTCAAAACCTATAATACAGAATCATCATAACATTAAATTAAGACCTATTTGGGAATAATCTAGTGTATTATAATTATATCATTAGAATTATATTACCCCCAATTCATGGGTCCAGTTTTTATGAAATCTAGGGAAAATATAAATGATATGATGATATATATTTTTTCATTAATAAGAATAAATATTTTTTATACACATGATTTCATAATCCCAACAACATTGATTCCATTGGTACCATTTCTAAATTTCTCAGAATATTTAAGAACATAATTTTTTTTGATAAAGTGATAATGAAATTGAAAACCAGTATCTCCATGAATGAAACATGAAACCCCACTATAGTCAAATGAATAAAATATTATAACATTACTAGAAGATATATTATCATATTCTTCTCCCATGATTTAGAAAAATCACATAGAACAATATTTATAGAAATCCCATCTCTATATTATATCCATAGGCTATACCATATCACTTTATTTTGTCAAGAGGGACGCTCCTCATCTCTCATGGAATGCCATGATAATATGAGTTTTGTAGGGGCTCTAAACACCCGATCTCGATGGGATACATACTTTTAAATATGATGTTATTCATGAAATTAATCAGAATTCCTAAAATGTAAGAGATATGAATGAAAGTTGAAAATATTTTAAAATCCATAAAAAATAAATTCCCACACATTTAATCATATTTTACACTTGTTTTATGATATAATGTATATGAGAGATTAAAAATTCCATCCATACCATAAAAAATCAACTAATATCAATTAATTACAATATATACATATCTTAAGACATAAAATAGAAAATACAACAACATCATGATAATATATATTGCGACTAATGATATAATTATTATATACTATATGATATGGATAAAAAATCATCATATAAAATTCATTTTTTCTGTAAAATAACCATTAATATTCCCGAATTGATATTTTTATCTCTAAAATCCATTAAAACGTTGAAATATTTTGAATACTAAAATATAATACAAAATTCAACCAATATTCCAAAAAATATTATTGGGTTTCCATATATCTTGTTGATTCTTAGAATGAATAATTATATACGTAAATTCCTCATAATATATTTACTGAAACATAATATTCCTGAATATATATACATAAATATCTAGAAGGTACAATATCAAACATTATATTGTTCCCCAAGCAATAATCTAACCACACATGAAATCGAGTGCTCCTAGACTTCCTATATGAGAAAAATTTCTTCTCAACCATTTTTAGGAACTTCTTTATTTACGTTCCAAATATAGAAGCCTCATTAGTCATAATGTTTTTCTACTCGAACTCACTAAATTATAGTTCATGATTCCATGGCTACCAGTTCCACCCTCTAATGAATAATATTTAGATAATCCTATATGTTATCACCCTCTAGAACATGATTTTTACCCCTAGTTGGAACAACTTTAAGTATGAAACATATAAATAGGGATATATCTACTCACACTATAATTATATATATATAAATAAAATAATATTTTAATGAGAACATATTAAATCATCATAATATGATATTTTAATGCATGAAAAGACTCTTGTATAACTACTATGTGGACAAAATACCATCGCTCATATAACAATTCAGATAAAATTTGAGTTTCTGCCTAGAAATATATCATTAATCTATTTTATTATATAGTTTCTCAGGAAAAATTAATATAATATATTCATGTAATGTAAAACAAAGGACTAACCCATGCAATTATCCCTATCTCCTAATCTAAAATACATCATAGATGACATTCACACATTCTGTTTTTCATTGAACACACCCTTCCCAGACCCCTTTTTTGCTAATAATGGGATCAAGAGTTACATATTATATAACAAAAAATATCATTATTATTTTTTAACTAATTATATATTATATAATATTAAGCATAATATTTTATATATTGTCTTAAAATGAAAATTTAATTTCCACAGAATAATTTATTCTATATTTTAATTTTCTAGAAGACTGGAGTTCTTAGTAACCATATGATGTCATGTTTTATATTTCATTGTTAATGATATAGAATGGGTAAAATTGTGAAATAGATGATTAATGTGAATCATGGATATTGAAATGAGGACTCACGATTTAACTAAATTAGTAGATTCATGTAAATGATATTTCCCAAAAATTTATCTTTATTTTAATTTTATAAATTCATTTGAATTGATTTATTATTATTAGTCATGACATGAGTAATTGTCTGATATCATATTCTCATTCCAGATAGTATTTTTAGACAATTTAATTCTTATTATACTCTTTAGTATATTTCTTGAGAGATCCTTGCACATGAAACCATCTAGAACATGAATTTGAACTTTAAAAAACTATGACTATGTGAAAACACATTTAAAATTATTAATACAAATTTCCAAAAGCATGTGTACAAAAGGACCACAAATAAATCAATCCTTGTTTAACCAATAAAGACAATGAATTTCCCTATTAGGAATGAGGCATGTCTCAATCCATTTTATCAATTCCAACCCTCCTCCTAATGTTTTCTTAATAGTTTAAATTGTTAGTGTGGGGGATATGGGAATCACGATGAAAGGGATGATTTAAAGTGTTTTTATGAAGTGTGGGGTTTGTACATTTTGGTAACAAGAAATTTTATTGATTAATTGATTGTATTTTTTATTTTTTCACCGCTTTCATTAAAAAAAGATAAAATGGAAAAAAAGAACCAAGAAAAGAAAATAATGGGTTTTCACTTTTGTAAACCACCATCCTTAGATTGATTATTCTTATCAAATGTGTTTAGGTGGTGGATATGAAAATTATTTTAAGCATAATTTTTAAAAAAGTGAAAAATAAAAATGTTATTTGAAAAAAAACAAGTTGAAAAAAATTCTCTAGGGTATACTAATCATTCTTTAAGTTGTATTTTATCCTGGCATTTACCCTGAGATTCATGGTAAGTTAGAGTTGTTACCAATTAAATTAGATAATGACAGTATATGTCCAAAGCTGATATAATTCATTGTATTTTAGATATAAACTTCATCCTTGATCATTAATTTTTATACATCAATTAAAACACAACATACCCTTTTTTTCATTAGAACCATCATGAAATGACCCCCTTATTTTACTTACTTTTTTCATTATAATGTGAATAAAATAGTTCCATTATGATCATACTAATAATAATAACATTATGATGATATGAGCATTACTCTACTTGAATTATATCATGACCTATGGTTGGAATGATTCAAAAGGACTGTCAAATCAGGATTTTTCATCAATAATTATAATGAATTTAAGATATTGGATAGATGAAATAAAAAGATAAATAATATTGAAAATGGGGAAAATAAATGGTTCGATTTAACTATTTATAAGAAAATTGAGAAATTGAGGATCCTGTTAGAGACCGCTGAGCATATAGATATAAGATGGTTTCCAATTGGTGATTTTAACATAGTCTTGAGACCAGATGAAAAACAAGGGAGCAAGTTTTGCAGAGAATCATCCAAAGGCTTCTCCTCTTGTATTGATCAATGTATGTTGATTGAAGTACCTATCTCAGGGGATGATTTCATGTGTACCGGATACACCCTTAATGGAAGGAAGGAATGTAAGCTAGACAGGTTCCTCGTGCAGATGAATGAGAGAAATGAGATTATGGAGGTCTCTGGCATGACTCTACCAAGAATTCATTTAGACCACCACACTTTATTGATGGACCACTGTTTTAATAACTTGAGATCATCCACACTGCCCTTCATGTTTAACAATGCTTGGTTGGTTGTTCCAGGATGCAGAGAAGTTATAAAGGAGGGTTGGGAGAATTCTACACAGGGTAGTGTTGTGCACATTCTCACTACCAAACTGAAAATTGTGAAAGCCAGAATCAATGTGTGGAGAAAAAAATCATTCTCTAGTCTATAGCATGACATCGAGGAGGCTTATTCTAATATGGCTAATTGCCTGCAGAGTAACATGCATCAAGACTTTCCATCTCAAGAATAGATACAAGCTGCTGAACATCATGATACTATATTGACTTTCAAAGATAATTTTTCTCAGAATTAGTCCAATGTCAGGTGGATGAAGGAAGGGGAAAGAAAATCAAGATTATTTCATTGTATTCACAAAGAAAAAAAGATAAAGTAGAGTATTAAGGCTTTAAGAATTGATGACAATATTTTCACTTCTGAAAATGATATTTCAAATGTTGTGACTTGCTACTTTGAGAAGCTATACTCTGAATCTAGGAAAGAAAGGTCGAATAAAATTATCAAATTCATAGAACCAAGTCTAGATGATGCCTAGAACAAAAATATCACTAACATCCCCACACCAAAAGAAATCCACTCTGCTCTCTTTTCTTTATATATGGATAGTGTTGTTGGTCTTGATGGATTTTCCAATAAATTGTTTATGTTTTATTAGGATAACATCCAGAAAGAGGTGATTGTTGTAGTAAAGGAATTTTTCTATCACTCCTATATTCCATTTGGGATGAATTACAACTTCATTTCCCTAATTCCAAAGAAAGAAAATGATGTAGACATTATAGACTTCAGGCCTATAGACAATGGAAATTCCATTCCAAAAGTTATCAGTAAAATCATGGCAATACGGTTAGGTGATATTTCTAAGAATCTTAATTCTTCTAACCAGTGTGGTTTTGTTCCTTGTAGGAACATTCAAAATTGACTCTTCACTACATCAGAGTGTGTTAATGTTATGAGTAGGAAAGTTAAAGATGGTAACATGGCCTTGAAGGTTGACATTTCAAAGGCCTTTGACACTATAAGGTGGGATTTTATTTTCAATGTTATTAACATGCATGTCTTTTCAGGAAAATTTATTGGTATGGTGTTCTGAATTTTGAAAAGTTCTAGCCGTTCTATTCTGTTAAATATATCCATTAGGGGATTCTTTCAATTCTCTAGAGAAGTTATGTAGGGTGATCGTTTATATGGGCTTCTTTTTTCCATTATTGAAGATTACTTGAGTGTCTGTCTGCTTGATCTTGCCAATATTGGATTATATTAATGGATGAGGTCTGGTAGAGAATGTCTTGCTCCCTCTCACTTGTTTTATGTTGATGATATTCTCATATTCTTCAAGGCTGATAGGAAAATCATACCTTTCATCAAGAATATCTTTGCACACTATGAGGAAGTGGTAGGTCAGGTCATTAGCTGGAACAAATATTTTGTTGTCTTTAGGGAAGGAATTAGAACTCAGAAGAAAAACAACGTAGCTAGCATGCTTCATGTGAAGAGAGGCAGTTCGGCCTTTAATTATCATGGATTTCCTCTGTTTTGGGGAAGGGTAAAACTTTTGTATATGGAGGGTATTTCTCTCAAAATAACTAATCAGCTGGAAAGTTGGAAATGGAAGACCATGTTCCAAGATGGGAGAGTATGTCTCGTTAACTCTGTCATCACCTCAATGTTTGTCTATTTTTCTCATTATATAAATGGCCAAGACCATTTCTTAACGAGGTGAGTGGAATGGTACACAAATTTATCTGAACTGGATCTACAAATCATAGGAAACTTGTCACACTGGCATGGAAAGATTGTATTAAGCCTGTGGCTATGGGGGGGGGGGGGGGAAGGGAGTAAAATATATCAGGATATTTAATGATGCTTTTCTTATGATGTTCACCAGGAGACTTCTAACTGGAGATGAATATTTGGAATTCATGGCTAGAAGATTTATTCAAGGCTGCACACTACTATTACTATGTACTTGTAGTCCTCTTTGTGGACCTCAATCAGGAGTACATTCTCTCAAATTATGACACAATCCAAATGGCTGGTATGTGTCAGCTCTCATTTAAATTAATGGAAGACTTCATGGATTTCTTCTCCACTTAAGGACAGTATTTAAATCCAACTACGTTGGAGGAATATATCAATATCTGACTTGTAGGGAAATGATGATGCTGCTGCAATCATTCCTAGTAATTTTCGCATGGAAATTGATGATTATGACCATGTTGATAGTGACATTATTTTCTAGAAACCTATACTCAATGGGTTGTTTTCCCATCATGATTTCTACAATATGCAGTGTGGTACATCCCCTGGAGCACCTGCGTGGGTGAAAGGTGTTAGCATGATCTTCATTTTTCCAAATGACACTCTGCTGATTTGGAAAATCTGGAAGCAACGGTTTCCAATTAAGTCTGACCTTCAGTGCACTGGAGTTCACCTTGCCTCGGTATGTTACTTTTGATTGAATAATGAAGAATCAGTCGTGCATGTGTTCCTTGAATTCCCATTTTCTACTCATTTATGGCTGTATCTACAAGCTATTTTTCATAGCTTCCTCACATACTTCTCGGTTGACTCTTTGTTCACCTCTGCACTATAGGAATAAGGAAGTGAGAAAGTGAAAAATATGCCCACTTCCTCTACTATCTCAGTTTATTCATAAATTTAGAGGTCACGGAATGGAATGGTCTTTAACAATAGCTAGCCCATGTTCAAGGAGGGTGTACTGGAAATCCACCAAAGCATTAAACTTTCTTGGGTGAATCAAACTGGAAAAATGAATAATGATATTTCTAACTTCAATTTGTTGAAGACTCTTTGTGTAAGTGGTAGGGAGATGAAGCTCTGAATGATGAAATATATCCGTTGGATTCCACCAATCCATGATTGGCTAATGGTAAATGTGGATGGAGTGGCCTCTGGTGCACCGGGCCTGGCTGGTTGTGGTGGAGTATTTAGGAATCCCTGTGAATTTGTGAAAGGTTTCTACTTTCATTACATTGGGAATGGGCATGTGATTGAGGAAGAACTATGGGATATTATAAAGGAGATCAGGTACGCAGTTCGTTATGGTTGGAGGAAGTTATAGATAGAGTCAGATTCTTCTGTTTCATTGCAGATTTTGATTGGCCGATCAAGGAATGTCCCATGGAGGATGTTATCTGTCTGGATAAAATGTATTCAACTTGATGAGAGGATTTTCCTTAAGGTCTCTCATGTATACAGAGAGGAAAACCCAGTTGCAGATGCCCTTTCCAAAAGAGCGATTATGGACGTCAGTTCCAACAGGTCATTTGTGTTTCCAAGTTATTGCAGTGGTCTAGTGCATAATGATAGTGCTGGTATTGTTTATACAAGGTTCTGTAGGGCTCCCTTTTTTGAGTTTTATTGTACTGTTTAATTTTTTAAATATATATAATTTTGATGGGAGAAGGATCCTCCTATCACTCAGACCTTTTAGCTTATAATTAATGAAATCTGATTTTCCTTTATGAAATTTCATTTTTAAGGAGAACCATGGTTTTAGTGTGTGGGTATTTGACAGGCCCATTTTTTATTGATATTTTAAGAAAATATTGAGGTGTTTTGATGGATTTGGATGAATAAAACTCATTTGTTCCAGTGATTTATTGAGTATTGGTTAATTAAGCTTATTTAATTAAAATTATTTTAAATTAATTATGTGGTTAATTATTTAGTTTTGAGTGTGTTTTTCAAATTTTGGATATTTTTTGGCAAATTATTTCAAACAATTATATTATTGGAATTCACACCATAAAATGGGGTCATTCAATAGATCCCTAAACTCAATACCACAAACCTCTTATCAATGTACATAGGGCCCAGTTGGCCATGTAGACATCGTTGGAAGGAATTCTTTAAGGCATGGAGAGAAAAAAACATGGGCATCAGTATCATGGTCACCCAGAGGGGATGAATTCTGCAGGAAATACAAATCTAGGTTTCCGCAAGGGGAGAACCTACTCATGGTGGTGAAATCTAAAGCGGGGTGTGTGGAAGAAATCACTAACATAAGAAAGTTTACGATAGTGGGAGAGGGTCCTCTTACTCACATCGACATCATTGTAGTGGGAGTCCCATAATATTCTTTATAAAGGCACACACTCCAGTCACAAGTTTCGATGTGGGAAAAAATGTGCGGTTATTGTTCATGATTTACAAATACTCACATACCCCACTAATTTTTATCCAATGGCTCACATACCTAGTTCCACTACATTCCCCCACCACATCCACCTTCTCCCTTTGCGTGCTGCCATAGTAATTATAATGTCTTGGAACTCTTTGGTCTATTACATTTCATAAATCTGGTGTTAGATGTGTCCTGGGAGGGGAAGGTGAATTATTCCAAAAACATTTCTAAATTTATAGTTCATGATCAGTTTTCCTATAACATAAGGATATTTCCAACAGCTACCTTTTTATTGTAGCCTTCAAAAATCAGATTTTTTCCTTTTACAAATTTCTAATTCATGAAGTGTGTTTCTAAAACAATAGGTTATTTCCCACAGTAGTCTTCCAACATCATCATTCCAACAAAATCCTTTTTCCTTTTCAAATTACTTGTTTAAGAATAGTGTTTCCTGACAATAGTATATCTCCAACAGTATCCTTCCAATAATAGCCTTCTAATAGTATCCTTCATCCATTTCTAAAATTCTAGTTCATAAATAGTGTTTCCAAAACATTAGGCTATTTCCAAGAGAAGCCTAGCTACAACATCCTTTTCCATTTACAAATTTCTTGTTCATTAATTGTGTTTCTAAAAAAGTAGGTTATTTCCAACAAAATCCTTCCTACTACAGCCATCGAACATCAACCTTTTCCTTTTCCAAATTTCTAATTAATGAACATTATTTCTAGCTTCCTACAGTTTTCCCATTTGACATTTCCTTTGATAGAAAATGGATTCAAATCCATTTTTTAAGGGATAAAAGGTAAATTCAGTGGCTATATCTCCTAAATTTATTTTCCTAAGGCTCAAGATTCTTTTACTTGGTTAAACCCGGTGGTTTAATGCGATCCGATTTTAATGGATATTCCAGTGTATCTTAAACCTACTCTGTAAATATTCTATAGGGACCATATATCTTCCTCCCTCATTTAACCTTCATATTCCCTAGTGCAAGACACTCAAACCATTATTTATTCCCAAATGAGTGGTTTGATCGGTCCTTAATCCTCAAATCATTTCCCCCTTGATGTATCTCCCTAATGCATGCACACACTCTTTTTGAAGTATGTAGAAAGTGATGATCCTTCATCGATAGAAGGTATGATATACCTATGATCTTGTGTTTCCTTCAGTCCTTCTCTTCCAATTATCCTTGTCATGCTAATGAATGTTATATCTATTCTTGTAATGGAGTTTTCTGGGCTATTGGATGGTGCGGTTGTGGCGCAACATCCTAGGATGGATACAATTTTCACTAGGGAGGAGATTATATTCCATTGTGTAGATCACTATGATATAAAGAATGTAATGAACTATTTTTGGTAGGGGATTTTTTGCATCTGTATTCATTTATGTGCAAATGTAGAGTTTTCATGTTTTATCCCACTGGATCATAATGTAATTAACATATTATATATTTGAACCGAATAAATATAATGATATTGATTATATGTTATTGCATCATGTTTTTATAGATAGTGTGATATCATTTCTTTCTATATTTTTGATTTTTGTTGTTGATGGAAATTGGTAATGAACCTAAATATGGAATTAAGTGATAATTGTTTAGAAAAAGATAAATAGGAATGTAACTGAATGAAGTTGTTGTTTTTATAATTTTCTAATAATCATATTGATTCAATAAGCATGTTTATCAAATTTGTAAGATCTTACAATTTAGGTTTCTCATAGTTGGAACCTAAAAATAATAAATTGGTTAATTCTTGAGGGATTAAATTACTGAATATTTGATAAAAATATAATGCCTCTTAGAGTTCTGAGTTACCCTCTTTCTTGTAAATTCCAAGAGCCTTATGCATCGAGCTGTGAGAGCTCATTGAGTTTGAAGGTTAGATCCCCTGTTTAAGGTCCTAGATTCCAATTTATATGATGTTTTTATCCTAATTCTTGTGTTGTGTTGTGATCCTAGGAGGTTGCTGTGATATGTTGGGATAGGGAGGCTTATTGGTTGTGGAATTAGTTGATGCCCAAAGTGGAAAGATGCATTGTTTTATGCATGTGGGTATTAGGGTGGACACAGATGATGATGGAATGGGTAGGATGTGAATGTTTGGATGCTTTTCATTTCTTGTTTTTTGTTTCACTTCCTTACATTCCCCACTGCTCAAGCCAGCTATTTTTTATACCCTCATTGAAAAAAGGGTGATGACATGTGGGGTATATCACATGTTTTCCATGATTATCTTCTTGAGGGAGGATGGGTATACTCTCTAGCTATATGTGAAAAAAACTCAAAGGGTAGTTCATCTAATCACCACATTGAGCCCCCCTATGATTAGTAACTTTACATATTTACCTATAATGACTGAGAATATATGAAAGTAATTCATTTAATAAATGATTGAATAAATGATGGTAACCCATGGGAATGAAGCTTGTTGGAACGCACTGATGAGGTATTAATTTAAAGGAATATTGGACTCATAGTGTGATGATAATGATTTATAATGTGGAAATTGTTAATAGTTAATTAATGTTTAAATAATTAATTAATGTAATGTACCACTGATGAAAATAGAATGAAGGAATGTAATCATTCTCTTTAAATGGTTGTGTTCTTATAAGATACATAGTATTAGAAGTGGCAGCCAAGAATCAGAGAGACGTTAGATGTAGTTGAGTCTAAGACTACGTTATTACAATAGTGTTGTTTTGATATATAGTATATTTTGTACTTTTTTATGTGTCTATATGCTACTGCACCCTATCAGTTATCGCAATAGACCCCATGAGAATTTCAATCCCTAGGGGGTGTTTTCCCTAACATTCTGGTGGGAGGATAGATGGAGGACAAACCCCTATGGCCCCTCTCTCTTCTATTGGTAGTCAAATGTGATGGTGGGCACAATAGATAGATTTCCCCATATATTTTTTTAGATGGATATAATGGTTTGTAGTTATTCACACACATATATTCTAGATACAATTTCCTATGAACTACTATATTTGTAATGTGTATAGGTTGTGATGGATTGAGGATCCTTACTCAGTGTGTGTGCTGTAATGGCTTGAGGTATAATTACTAATGTATGATACACATTATCCGAGATATAGTGGATCCCAGAAACTACATGGTTACTTTCTTGACATAAATGTGGTGGTTTTGTTGCATGAGGTTCATGTTGTGGTGCTTCGCCCAGGTGTTTGTAATAAATCCTTTTTGGAGAGAGATGATTAGGATGTGCGACGTTAGGGAAAAGTGGAAAACTAGTGTGGAAGTAGTATCAGGGAAACCTTTATATTAATTATTACATTATATACTCTTGTAGGGAATACATGGGGATAATATCCATAGTGAGATTGGGATCATGGTATTCTTGCATAGGTGAGGATTTAGTTTCAATTGTTTTTCATTGTGCATTATCATGAATTATTTACTTTTTCATGAGAGTCTCAGGGGAGGATCCTATTGAGTATACTGTCATACTCAACCAATGTATATATAAACTGTTTTTCAGGACACATAGAGCATGTGGGAGATCAGGATGGTTACAACTAGATTGGGGTTGCAGGAGCTCTTTGGGAATCTTGGTCGCTGTTGTTTTTTACATTCTTTTTTGTAAATATGGTTTTCCCCTTTTATTTGTAGTATTTTCTCATGAAATTACATATTGATACATGGGATTTTATTTTATATTGATGTCTCAGTTAGGGCTGGTCAGTGTCTCCCTTATCTCTCTCTTTCACATGTGTTCTCTTAGAGGGTAATGCCTTCCATTTATGTTTTTACTATACCCTTATTGTTAGTCCCCAACCCTGGGCCAACTGGATGTGGGAATCATGGGCCATTACCTCACTTCTAACATTGCCAGCCCAGAATGCATATAACATGGTTGGAGGGGGTCGTGACAGAGTGGTATCAAATGTATGGATGAGGGATAAGATGAAGTTTGTTGTTTGGACGACTTGTGGTTACATGGGTTGGTAGGGAAACAATGTCAGTCTATTTTTTCATGTTATGTAAACAATAGAGACCAGCTGAGACATATTCATTTTGTGTCCCCCTCTGATCTAATGTATAGACTATTATTTTTACAATGGCTACTAAATGAGGTGATACTAGATGAGGGTCGAGACATAGGAAAGGATCATTCATCATTCTTCATTGTTCTAGTGTTTTAATGGGTATACCTTTGGATATATTAACCTAAAATGTATATAAGAAAACAAATAATTAATTAATATTGAGTATTTTATATTCTAGGTTTTGGTTCTCTTACTATTTTTTATTTTGTAGGTATTGCTCTTGGTCGACATCCTCGTCAGTTCTTGCAAAAGATGTCGAGCTGGCTGTTTTAGAAGATCGTCGTAGGGCAGGGTTCGATGACAACAACATGTGGAGGAGGAAACTCTGAGTGTTTTAGTGCCAGAGTCCGTATAATTATGAGGGATCCATTTTAGATGCATTCAAAAAATACTGGTTTGAGAAGGTCAAGATAGGCTTCAATTCAATCCATGCTCGGAAGGAGCACTTGGTGTATTTGGTTGTGACAATGCTGCAAGGAGTAGCGATAAAGTAGTGGTTCTTGTTCCTCAGGGAATGCGAGGATTCATCGACCTCATGGGAAGAGGTCGGAATCAATTTTAGAGTTGGGTTTCTTTTTTCAACAACGATTGTTTCTAGTCTCCAGGAGCTTATTACCCGTCGACAGGGGAGCGCTACTTTGAGAGATTTTGGAATCTATTTCAAGAACATTTTATTATATTCTTCCTATCTATTTCTAGATGTGGAGTCCAGAGAATAAAATTTCATGGAGGGTTTGCATCCAGATATCCTGTTTTAGCTCACCCCATTTGTACTAAATACATATCTTGAGGTGCTAGAATGGGAAATGGTCATCAAGAGGAAATTGGTCATACCAGAACAACACAAGAGGAGATTTGTTATGATTCCTCATGAAGAAAAGATGGTGTCTGGGGTTCCCATATTTAATGGTAGAAGAGTTTCCATTCGGCCATGGGTAGGGCCCTACCCTCATCAACTCATTTCACCAGGGGTATCAGATCTCATGATTATTCCAAGGGATCAGACACTCGTTTTCTTGTGGTGGTCAAGGTAATCAGCTACGAGAGGGATTTCCATTTTAGTGTAGTAATCATTCACCAGGTGTTCCACTCCACGTTCCACTATCGAGGTAGTTCCATCAAATGCAACAAGAGTAATTTTTACAAGATTTGGATCAGCAGAGGGTAGATAGGATAGGCAGAGGAATGCCTCGTGATTCTCCTCATCTTTAGAGAGAAGAGAACGACCATGGTGGGGGTTGCCATCCGGGTCAGAGAGGCTGTGGATGAGGACATGGTTAGTGTAGATACCCGAAGCCTGACGTACATGGACATTACATTACTTTTGCGGAATACTTAGTACATAACAAAAACACACACACAAGGACCGTAATAGTTTAGTGTCATTGGAAACTTGGAATATAATCTTCTAATCGGGGTAAAAGATCATCAACATCTCCCATAAAAATCATCTTTTTTTTAAACTTAAATCCTTTCATTATGTCCTGGGGAAAGGAAAACATAAAAGGGTGAGCTCAAATGCTCAGTAAGATTAAACAAAAGAAATATCAATCATGTCATATTCAAAAGAACATATCTTTTGGAAATCTTAACCTGCAAAAGAGATCATAATTTCATAACAAGAGATAAATCATAGTAGTGAAATGTAATCCCAATAATCATAACTTAATACATGAAACTTTTTGGCATACACACATAATCATTGAGACTCATTTCTTATTAGTCAAGACTCATTGCCAAGACTATCATAGTGGACAAAGTCCCTTTCTGAACCGAGTTCACTCCTTGTTTTAGTCCTGTTTCACTGAACCGGTATAACCTACCGTTCCAGCCATGTCTATCTCATGAGATATAAAATATTTACCCAATGCATTGGAGGGAGATATAGGTCCCACCCATCTCATAATGATACCATTATTATGTGTTCCACAAAATCATAAACCATACATCATTGCATAACCCATGTAGTAAAAATGGGATTCTTAAACAACATGACATCATAAAACAATTCATATAAGATAAAGGAATTCATAAAAATATTTCCATCACAAAATAATCAAATCCATGTAATAAGAGGGATAGAAACAGAACCCTATATTATCTTAGATGGAAAATAATTTTTATAAAACACTTGAACTCCATTCTTGAGGAAAATATCCTTTCTACTTCAAAAACATTTTTCCTTTATTAACATGTCATACAATTTTAAACTAATAGAAGTTGATTAAAAATAAACTTGAAAACTTGTAAAGGAAGATTCTTGGAAATTTTGTTTTAAAAATCCATTCATTCCGTATAAGTTAAAAAACATTCTTCCTGTACTTTTGTCGGAAAAGTCAAAAAAGTACCTCGTACGAAAAACGACAAAAGATTCCTTTCATATCTTTTACTAAAAACTCACTGAAGGGTAAAATTGGATATAAAATATTGTAGAAGGATATAAATATTACATATTGACGAATCTTGGATGTGGATGATAAAATACACCCCAGTAAATGCCAAAGTATAAACAATCTTGAATAAAAATGAGATTGTGATATTTCCCTTACCTTAGGTCCGATTTGCTTCGTATGTGTCCCAATATAAGGCCCCAGCCTTAAACCTTACTTAATCTTGAGTTATTACAAGATTACACATTGAGGATCTTTTCGGGTTTAGATTTTTAGAGAATTAGATCATAAAACTTGCATTACATTCCACATATAAACAAAGTGGTTACATAAAGATAGTATTCTTCATTCCCATCAATGGAAACACATTTAAAATAAAACATGGATTATTTCTTGACACATCCTTGACTCTATCATCTTATCATGTACCTTTCCCTTGACCTGTGAAAAACATTTCAATAACATGGGATGAGCATAAAAACTCAGTATGGGTTATAAAAAAAACATGGAAAGGAATCATGAGTTCATATATACCTAATAATGAAATCATACTTTAACCATAAAACATAGGCACTTTAACATACCTCATAAAATCATGAATAAATCATAGAAATCATAAGACATAAAGGTAACTTGAGGCATTCATATCATTCTTACGTAGGGAGTAACCCTCTTGGTTACGTTTGGAATACCCATCACAGTATATTCCCTAAAATCTCTTCAGAGAAACCTTAACGTTTCACTCCTTCGCGTTACCCAATGCATTAGAGAGCTATATCGGGCTCACCCGCCCTTTGTTTATCACGGAACCACCCGTCTTCTTAATAATGCCCAAGAACCATAACATAATCGTATCACATAAAACATTCATAAGGGAAACATAACATTTCCACATTTCAATCACAAGATATCAATACAACACAGAAACATTGTGAAAACCATTTTCAATACCAAAATAAAAGAAAAGTAAAACATGGTATTTATTTTTCTTTTAAAAAGAAGGTATGGCTTGTTGAGGAAGCTGAAACTCAAATAACGGTCATGACGGTGGAGAAGTTGTTTCCGCCACATACGTACGACAAAATGATTACCTTTCGTCGTTTAGTAAACGCTTTGTATAAAAAAGATTCCTTTTGAATAAATGTAAAAGTCAAAGGGGTTTATGCACCGTATAAAAGAATGTTGTGTATAAAATAAAATATGCCCCAATGAAAGGAGATTGAGACGAAGTCCCATACCTCATATCCGACTTGACCCGACCGTTCTTTAATCTCCTGAATAATAAACTTGAGTTAATCTCTACTTTCTTATGAATCTTTTTCAAGTTCATTATTCCTTTTATACCATGTTATGAACATCATGTAATCATTTAAGTTAATAATGTTCATTTTGTTGGTATTTGGTTCTTAAGTCAAAAATAGTCTTCTTACACTTACATGTTGTTAATTTGGTCATAGGTTCGTTATATCCAGAATGATATTAATGATTTGGATAACATATATATCATATATATTCATCATATACATGTATTTATAATATTACATCACATTTAGAGGTAAGAAATGAAATGCACCGTTCATGGAGACGGTAAGCCGTACGTACGCATGAACACTACTTCCATTTCTATTTCATATTTTCTGGAATGGAATCATAATTATATAAGAGTATATTATAATTCCAGTGTAATAACATATATAATATCATTAACATTATCCTTTACACATCCCACATATGGTATTAACGAATCAAATCACTTTCAGGGGGCGGTAGTCAGCACTTCCTAAAATGAAGATATTGTGTTTACCCATAATGGGAACCATAAAGGTATGCCCAAAATGAAAAGAACAGAATCTTAAGGAAAACATAAACATATTATATATCATATATAAAAATATTGACATCATAATGACAACCATTGAAGGTGTTAAATGAGTATTGAACAATCATCGTTTCGGGAGGTAGAATTTCGTCATCCACAGAAACTGTATGTTCTTTAACCATTTGATGTAGTTTTGTGAGAGTTTATCTCAAATAAATCTTATAACATCATCATAGTATATTGAATATACTGTTGTTGTTACAAAAGGAGTAAATAAAAAGAGTTTAGGGGGTTGAAGAAGAAAAATAAAACAAATGAACATGAGAGAATGAATTACCTTAAAAAGTGTAACTCCTTTTGATTTGAGCCTAAAGGCTTCCTTTGAAAGGATTCTGCCCAAAGGGAATCCTCTAGGATGAGGAGAGGGATGTGGAGAGAGTAAATGGGCAGGGGTTGGCCGATCCAAAGGCTTGAGTAGTGTGTGAAATGAGGTAGAGGTGGGGGCCTTTTATAAGAGGAGAGGAGGGGGACTTTTGGAAAGTAAAGAAATATTACTTTATTTGAAAATGAGTTTCGGTTTTAAAAGGTCCCACATTGATATAATTCGTGGATAATGTGATAAGGGTTTTAAATACACTCATCCAATTGGTTTTGGCCATGTGTAGTTCATAGATATTTCATTGTCTTTCCATTTTATTTAAATCGTCAAATAATGATGTTATCGCTTCATCATTATTATGTCATAAATAATTTAATTTATTTAATGTCTAAAAATTATAAAAAAAATACTATAATGTAGGAAATATTTGTAGCTTTCCAATGACTATTTATAATCAAATATCCGGTCTTTATAACCCCATGTAAAAATTGTTTTCGTAAAACGTATTATGTTTGTGTCATTTTTACTTTTACATTAAATTAAAAGTTATTTATGTCATTTCCCAACCACAATTTTTCCATGGGGTCCCCAAGTTGACCCATGGCTTTTCTTGGTTGTCCATGACACAACCAATAAGGTTGGGACATGTGTCTAGGTCATTTAATATTATTAAAGCATTATTTTTACCTTAAACTACACTAATTACCACTAATCGCGATTAAAAACATAATAACTTACTATTCACCAAAAAATTATTTTAATCTCATTGAACCACATTTTACTTATTAATGACAACCATGTATGTCGGATTTTCAAAATTCAATACACATTAGTGGTAAAATTTCATTTAACTGAAAAATCAGTTTGCTTGATTACCACTTAGTGGTTTCACTATTCATCAAAAATTGAAGCTTTCCAGAAAATTACCAAAATTCACCCTAAGCTATATTTGATATTCCGAATTCAAAAATGAAGTCTATTTTACAAAATTCAAATCATATAAGTCACATTAATTAATTTAAAAATTAATCCCCACTGCCAGAGCAAAAAAGCGTGTTTTTACAAAACAATAAGTATCAAAAGATTGACACCAGTTTAAGTCTAATTTCAAAGTGAAATTTATTCCAATGACCACCATTGTATAAAATGGTAAAAATATATTCTAATTTCACTTCAAAACCAATTCAAAACATAATATAATCATATAAATAAATTAGATTAAAAAGCAGTTTTGATGTAAAATGCAGTATTTTTCACTATTCATTAAAAAATGAACATTGTCAGAAAAATACCAAAAATTAACAAAAGGTAAATTTTGATGTCCCAATCATAAAGAATAAGTTTATTTTGACAAACATAGTTTATAAAATTTTCAAAATATAGATTCAAAAATGGTTTTCCATCAAAAGGCAGTAAAACAATCTTTTAAGAATATTAGTGTATTCCATGCATAAGATTGTATTTATTTTCATTTTAAGGCTCTATAACACTATCTTAATCATTAATAGACATAGATAAAAATATCTATTATTCATTACTTACTTGGGATGTTACACCGAACCTCCTGTATAATTATTTAAATAATGTCATTGACTTATTCTAGAATCATACTCATTGTTATGATATCATATATGGTTCACTTATGGCTTTATATTACCTGTTCTTTTCTAACTTCCATGTCAAAGAGTGTTTTGGGTAAAATCGTTTCATTTGTCGTCCGTGTTTTGACTTGTAATTATTCATATGATTACTTAGATCATGATTACTTAATTCCAGAATATAAAACATGATTTATATATAATATATATTCAGAATATATGTATATATATATTAGATCAGTAAATGGAAATAAATACACCGTTCATGGAGACGGTAGACCGTACGTACGCATGAACACAATTTTCTTTTCCTTATTGAGTTGAATGGAATTAAGTAGATGACATACATATATATACACATAAATACATAATCATTATTATGTCATATGTTTCATTATTACTTATTATATATATGTTATAATCATTCATGAATGGTTAACGTGGAGAATGAATCTTATCGCATTGTGGAGACGGTAGTCCGTACATACGCACGAGCGATGATATCGTTCTCAGGATCGTGGAATTGTATTGGAGTGTATGTATACTATTTCAGAATCAATATCACTTTACAATAATCATATATAGTTATTATGTACACCATTATACCCATCCAAGTAAGGCGGTGGTGGAAAATAGATTACATCACGGCATGGAGACGGTATTCCGTACGGACGCACGCGTGGTGATTTCGTTTTCCATAGGATGGATAGATGGTGAAATAGGGTTGTTTAATACTTATAATAACATATCAGTATATGAGTTATACTTATGTTATTACTTTATAATGAAACAACCTAAGAAGAAGAAGTGGAAGAAGAAATAAAGATGAAAGAATCGGTAACAGACATTACCTCTTTTTTGAAGCTCCTCTTTGAGATCTTCTTTTAGGGCACTAAAATTGGTCTTTGAGGAAGAACAGAACCTATAGGATGTTTCTAGGTAAGTGTATATGGGAATTTTTTTGGGTTTGGCCGAGCATGAAGTCTCAATGTGGTGTGAGGAAGAGAGGGAGGAGGTGCCCTTTTATAAGGGAGGAGAGGGGCACCTTTGGAATAACTAAACCTATTATTTTATTATAAAGTAAAGTTCGGTTTTAAATATCTCCAAATTGATTCATTTAGAAGCTAATGTGGGTATGGGTCGAAATCATACCATCCAATATAATTTAGAAAAGTTTAGGTTCCTATTTTAACCTTATCATTTAAATTTAACATTAAGTAAAATAATTTTAATTTTTCTGTGTCTTCTTGTGTTCTTATACTATAAGGATAATAAACATAGTATAAGAAGACAAACGAACCCCAAGTTGTTTATTATTAATATATATAACCTTATCTAAGTCATTTTGCCGAACCACATATTTTTAGGAATAAAAGAACAATTAATAATATTATATTTTTAAAAAAAACTATTTTATATCAATTTGACACTATTTTGTAATTGATTTTTGTGAAAATCATAACAGAAAGATTAGTTCGAAAAAAGTAAATTAAATCCATAATAACATGTCATATTAACCTATAAAATTAGTTTATTTCATAAAAAGATTTAAATTACATTTATTTGGGTATTTATAACATCAATTATGTCAATATTTCTTTAATAAGATAATTACTGCATCATCTTCGTGTCATAAATAAATTAACTTTTTTAATGTCTAATAATAACAAAAAAATACCATTATGTAGGAAATATTTATAGCTTTCTAATGACTATTTATAGTCGAATTTATCTTATGTATAACCCTATATTAAAAATGATTTACTTATTAAACTTTGATTTTTACTATTTTAACCCTTCTATAAATAAATTAATAATAAATGTCATAATCTAATCCATGTGGGCCTAAATATTCATATTTTATTCCTAAGGTTGTTTTTTATCGAATTACACTTATCAAATAGAATTATTACATGTGTTAGGGTAATAATAATATCATTTTTACCCTTAATTACCCTATTTACTTTTAACCATGGTAAAAAAAGTAAAAAGTTACTATTCACCAAAACTGATTTTCATCTCATTGAACCACATTTTACTTACTGACATCAAATGTGTCTCTCGGATTTTTGAAATTCCACTGACAGAAGCAGTAAAATTATGTTTTATGGAAAATTCATTTTTCTTAACTACCACTTAGTGGTTTTACTATTCATCAAAAAATGAACGTTTCCAGAAAAATACCAAAAATTAGGCCTAAGATATATTTGATATTATGAACTCAAAAATGATGCCTATTTGACCAAATTCAAAACATATCAGTTGCATTAATTAATTTAAAAATTAATTCCCGTCGTCAAAATAAATAGCGTGTTTTTAAAAGATAATAACTATCAAAAGATTGACACTTGTTTATGTCTGGTTTAATTGTGAAATTACATTCAATGACCATTATTGTATTAAATTGTAAAAATATATTCTAAATATACTTTAAAAACCACTCAAGGTCCATCTCGGCTGGATGTGGCTGTGCAGGAGCAGGCGAGGGCGGCTAGTTCAGTTGTTTCCCGACCTCGAGATATGGCTGAGGCTAGGATTTTGGTTGGATATTCTTTGGGAGCATCACGTGGACAGCGATCCTTTTCGGATGTCATAAAGACATCTGCTCCTGTGTCTATGAAAGAGGACCATAGGAGGATCCTTTGGAAGGGATCTCTTGCCCTTGTGGAGGCTAATCCTGGTGTCATTGTAGAACGACTGGCACTAGGGGATAACTCTTTGATTACTCGTGTTGTTCTTCCTAAAGGTGCTTCGCCATGGAAATGCGAAGATTTATTCCGAAGGATTTCGACATTATGGGGTTTTGACAACTGGAAATGTGTCTCTCTAGGTCGGGGTTTCTTTCACTGTTTATTTTCATCGGATGATGTGAATATGAAAGCTTGGAGCTTTGGATCTATGTTTCTAAAACCGGGATGGATTCATCTGCATGAATTGTCATTGGATTTTAATGTATCTAGTGCTAAAAATGTCTTCGCCCAGGTATGGGTTTGTCTTCATGGGATGAATTGGGTCCTTTGGCATCCAGAAATTTTGCATGATATTGGAACGGCAATCGGAACACCCATCCGTCTTGATAAGGAGACGACAGATGTCAGGTACGGGCACTTTGCCAGAATGCTGGTGGAAGTCGACCTCAGGTCCACTCTCATTGACATGGTAACACTTTCTATTCCCTCTGATCAAATTCTGATTGATGTTGAATATGAAAACAAACCCCTCTTCTGCTCGAAATGCATGGTTGTGGGGCACTCTTTGGAGTTATGTCGTAAAAATATTACTTGTAAAGAGTGTGGACTGCGAGGTCACCCCTCCAATCATTGTCGTCGTAAAGTGAATCTAAAGGATCCGCCTGCACCAAATCCTGACACCAGGGGCAGTGATACTCATTTGGAATCTGACACTCGTGAGCTGCCGTTTTCTAGGAACGGTAAAGAGGTGATAATTGATGCTTCTCCGCCTCGATCTTCGGATCATATTAGAGATCAGGAGCCTCCCTCTGAAAAGGCTCGGACTACCGCCCCTGCTATTATGGTGACTGATCCTCCACAACAGAACATACAACCCTCCTCCTCTGCTTCTGAGAAAGGAAGGGCAGAGGAATCCACTCCTAGAGTTGGGGACCTAACCCTATGAAAAAGGGGTGACTCTCATGGTGAGACCAAGGGAAGAGATATGGATGCGAATAAGATATCATATAGTGATATTGTCCGAGGAGAAAAGAAAAGAGGCTCTGAAAATGAGGGTGTCAGATCTGCCCCTGTTTCAAGGAAACCATGGATGGACTACTCTATAGTTCCGAGGACCGTGACCACTAGGGAATCTGCCAAGATGGAGATCGAGAAGCTATCGAAGGAGCAACTGGACAAACGGAAGTTTTATAAGAAGTTTCTTAAACAATATGAAACTCAATCGGAATGGGAATCGGCTGATGCTGATGACACGATCAGGTATGGGGGTGGTGACGATGAATATTTTGACATGTAATCTCTCTCCTTTCCTTCCTGCTGTCTCTGTACTTTTATTTTATTAATAAATTTTGTGGTCCAAGCTTGCTTGGATCGGACCTTCTGGCCACCAAAATTTCACCCTAAGCTAAATTCGATATTACGAATCCAAAAATGAATTCCATTTTGAAAAATTAAATTTAAAAAATTTCAAAAAGTGGTTATTACTATTCATAATGGCTAGTATTAATAATATTTTAATATCATATTGTTGTTTATTGAAACTCGTAATTGCGTACTACACACGCTATCAAGGAAGGTCATGATTGCGTATAATGCAAGGCAAGTCAAGGATTCATGTTGTGCAAGCTCCTTTTGGTGTAGCGTACAATACAAGAAATTAATGAAATTAAGAAGAATATTTTTCATAAAATCTCGGGCTGTTACATTCTACCCCCCTTAAAATAAATTTCTCCCTCGAAATTCATCGGGGTTATAAATGGTTTATTATTCGAAAGTTTCTTTAATAGAAACCCACATCGTAAAAAGGAATACCAAACCCAATCTTTAAAAACAAAAGTATGAAACGTAACGGTTACCCAAATAAACTAATCTCTTGGTTTCCACAAAGGTGAAAATATGGATATGGAAGAGAAATGTAACCATCATGTTCTGATGGAGAGTGGTAGAGAACATGGCTATGGAAAAGCCAGCAATCACAAAGCCATAAATTTGTGACGATCTAAGGTACCATCTGATTCATCAGATATAAGAGCACTAGGACAACATTTTTGGTTTTCAAGATCATTTCCTTAAAGTTGATGAAATTGGAATTAGAAGAAATACTTTCTTGATTTTGGTATAGTCTCACCGTTTGTTGTTCTTTGGAAAATTTCCCCTTCATCTCTTAAAAAAATGAAGTTGAATTTGTCATTCGTGATGTCTTAGCAGATCATGTGATAGAATGATGAGTCATTCCATATGTCTCAAACAAAAGGTTAGAAAAGTTATCCAAAAATACCTAAATCCACCTATAGTGAGATTTTTCATATATGGTTCCTAAAATGGACATATACTTCATATATCATTCTGCTTAATATAATAAAACTAGTTTCTACTAAACAGGGACTTCCTGTAGGCCAGTGGTAGGCGATAAAGGCCAGTCGCACTTCGGTTGTGGGTTCGATTCCCACAGCCTTGTTTGACGTGATGGGTTGTCGCCCGTCCTACAGGTTGTCCTTTTTCTAAAACTATATTACAATAACATCCCATCAATAATATCGAAAAAAAACTTCTATTCTTAATACTAACTTATGTCCAACATAATCCATTCCAATCTTTAGTCTTATCTAAAATACTTCTGTCTAAGATCATAGTATAAAGGAAATGATCACGTGAATGCCATCATTTATCCCCCATATATCATAAGATATATCTTGTTGGTCAAATTACAAATATGTTAATACCTTAATCATGTATTCTCTTGAAGGATGAATATCCATTGAACCTTAGTGAAAACATGAATGCAGTTAAAAGTTAACACTTTCCACATACCAAAATCCTCAAAATACTATATCCTCAAACCATGATATCACTTAGTCTTTATATCAATCATGAGCTCATTAATACAATCAAACATCTCATTATCTTCTTATCCATTCATTATGCGCATATCATCTGTTTACCAAAAATGTCTCAATCACATTTCATGGTTACCGGTACCATAAAATTATTGAAAACCACAATAGACCAAAACATAAATATTCCAATATTCCATGATACTGTATACAACATTATTTTGAAATCCCATTACATAAACACTTAATCATTCCACCACATCGTTGTCATATTCAACATCACCAATAGTGATCGCATGTGACTTTCCTTTGTCCTTTGACTTAAGTGGTTTCTCATGTCGATCATCACTAACCCTTGGATTAGGGCATCTATTAGCATAATTCCCCATTTCCTTGCACTTGAAGCATTGAAGTGTTGTTGGTGTGTTCTCTGCAGTCTTTTCGTTTTTCACATCATTAGAAACCCTTTTTCCATTACTTTGACACTCAGCTGCTCGATGACCTTCTTTTCCACACTTAAAACATTATCTAGTCCCTTTAAGACAATCTCCACCATGCTTCTTTCCACACTTTGAGCAAAAGGAAACATTCATCTTTTGTTCACTATTATTCTGAGATTTCTCCTTGAACTCCATCTTTTGTTTCTTGTCAATACAATGAAATAGATAAGTAACACCAACTTCCATTTCTACCTTGATAGAACAACTCACAATTTCTTCATAGCTACTGAAGTCTCTTATAGCTAATGCCCTTCGATGATTTGGTTTTAAGCCACTAAAGAATCGATCAACTTTACTTTCAGGTTGGATGATAAATCCAGATGCATACCTTACAAGCCTTGTAAAAATCACTTCGTATATACCAACAGATTCATCATCCTTTTTCTTTAGTTCAAGAAACTCCTTCTCCATTTTTGTTCGAAGAATACGAGGGATGTACTTATTGAAAAATAAGTTCTTGAACTCGTCCCATTCCATGGACTCAATTTCATCTCTTTGCCTCGTATTCTTGATAAGATTCCACCATTGATCAGCTTCACCTTCCAAACGATATACTGCTAAGATGACTTTATCATGTTCAGAACATTGAAGAACTGAAAATATCTTTTCAGTAGTACTGATCCATTGTTCAGCAACAAGTGGATCAGAAGACCCACAGAAAGAAGGTGGACGTTGCCTCATGAAGGAATCAATAGAATATTGTTCCCTTCTCTGCTCATTTGGAAGTCTAGAATGATTCATAGCTTGTGTAAGTATAGAAATAAGATTTTGAAATCAATCTCCCATAACATTTGTTTGTTCAGGAGGACAATCTTTGCATTGTCCATTGCATTGATCAACTTGGTTCCTTCGGGTTCCAGCCATCGTCTGAAACCCAAAAACAATAGTGTGAGAGGAAAAAATAATGCTAGGGAAAACAATATAATAAAGGGGGAGTATCCTCAATATCTAACATCTTATGTTAAATTCTATGATTTTTACCATAGTTCTAGGACTATATCCTATACGTATACTTATCCTTAGGGACATCCCTAGACATACCTTAGAAGTATCTCTAGGGATCTCACTAACATTTTTGCATCCTAGTTTCCAAAGGTTGACTAAACCTTTCCTCTGATACCAACTGTAGAGACCCAAAGCCTAACGTACATGGACATTACATTACTTTTGCGGAATACTTAGTACATAACAAAAACACACACAGAAGGACCGTAATAGTTTAGTGTCTTTGGAAACTTAGAAGATAATCTTCAAATCATGGTGAAAGATCTTCAACATCTCCCATAAAGATCTTATTTTTTTAAACCTAAATCCTTTCTTTATGTCCTGGGGAAAAGAAAACATAAAAGAGTGAGATTAAATGCTCATTAAGGGTAAACAAAAGAAATATCAATCATGTCATATTCATAAGATCATGTCTTTTGGAAATCTTAACCTGTAAAAGAGATCATAATTTCATAACATGGGATAAATCATAGTAGTGAAATGTAATCCCAATAATCATAACATAATACATGAAACTTTGTGTCATACACACATAATCATAGAGAATCATTTCTTATTAGTCAAGACTCATTTCCAAGACAATCTTAATGGACAAAGTCCCTTTTTGAACTGAGTTCACTCCTTGTTTCAATCCTGTTTCACTGAACCGGTATAACCTACCGTTCTAGCCATGTCAATCTCATGAGATATAAAATCTTTACCCAATGCATTGGACGGAGATATAGGTCCCACCCATCTCATAATGATACCATTCTTATGTGTGCCACAAAATCATAAATCATACATCATTGCATAACCCATGTAGTAAAAATGGGATTCTTAAACACCATGACATCATAAAACAATTCATATATGATAAAGGAATTCATAAAAATATTTCCATCACAATATAATCAAATCCATGTAATAAGAGGGATAGAAACATAACCCTGTATTATCTTAGATGGAAAATAATTTTGATAAAACACTTGAACTCCATTCTTGAGGAAAATATCCTTTCTACTTCAAAAAAAATTTTCATTTATTAACATGTCATAAAATTTTAAACTAATAGAAGTTGATTAAAAATAAACATGAAAGCTTGTAAAGGAATATTCTTGGAAATATTTTTTTAAAAATCCATTCTTGCTGTATAAGTTAAAAAACATTCTTCTCGTACTTTTGTCAGAAAAGTCAAAAAAGTACCTCGTACGAAAAACGACAAAAGATTACTTTCATATCATTTACTAAAAACTCACCGAAGGGTAAAATTGGATATAAACTATTATAGAAGGATATAAATATTACATATTGAGGAAACATGGATGTGGATGATAAAATAAACCCCAGTAAATGCCAAAGTATAAACAATCTCGGATAAAAATGAGATTGTGATATTTCCCTTACTTTAGGTCTGATTTGCTTCGTATGTGTCCAAACCTCATGTATAATGATTTAAATAACGTAATTGGCTTATTCCAGAATCATACTTATTGTTATGATATCATATATATGGTTCACTTATGGCTTTATATTACCCATTCTTTTGTAAATTCCATGTTAAAGAGCGTTTTGGGTAAAATCGTTTCATTTGTCGTCCGTGTTTTGACTTGTAATTATTCATATGATCACATAGATCAGGATTACTTAATTCCAGAATATAAAACATGATTTATATATAATATATATTCATAATATATGTATATATATAATATATCAGTAAATGGAAAGAAATACATCGTTCATGGAGACGGTAGACCGTACGTACGCATGAACGCTATTTTCTTTTCCTTATTGAGTTGAATGGAATTAAGTAGGTGACATACATATATATACACATAAATCCAGAATCATTATTATGTCATATATTTCATTATTACTTATCATATATACTTTATAATCATTCATGAATGGTTAACGTGGAGAATGAATCTCATCGCGTCGTGGAGACGGTAGTCCGTACGTACGCACGAGCGATGATATCATTCTCAGGATCGTGGAATTGTATTGGAGTGTATGTATACTATTTAAGAATCAAAATCACATTAAAATAATCATATATAGTTATTATGTACACCATTTTACCCATCAAATTAAGGTGGTGGTGGAAAATAGATTACACCACGGCGTGGAGACGGTATTCCGTACGTACGCACGCGCGGTGATTTCGTTTTCCGTAGGATGGATAGATGGTGAAATAGGGTTGTTTAATAATTATAATAACATATCCGTATATGAGTGATACTGATGTTATTACTTTATAATGAAACAACCGAAGAAGAATAAGTGGAAGAAGAAATAAAGATGAAAGAATCGGTAACAGACATTACCTCTTCTTTGAAGCACCTCTTTGAGATCTCCTTTTAGGGCACTAAAATTGGTCTTTGAGGAAGACCAGAACCTCTAGGATGTTTCTATGGAAGTGGATAAGGTAATTTGGCAGGGTTTGGCCGATCTTGAAGTCTCAATGTGGGGTGAGGAAGAGAGGGAGGAGGTGCCCTTTTATAAGGGAGGAGAGGGGCACCTTTGAAATAACTTAAACTATTATTTTATTATAAAGTAAAATTCGGTTTTAAATATCTCCAAATTGATTCATTTCGAATCTAAGGTGTGGATGGGTCGAAATCCTCTCATCCAATATAATTTATCCAAGTTTAGGTTCCAATTTTAACCTTATCATTTAGATTTAACATTTAGTAAAATAATTTTACTTTTACCGTGTCTTCTTGTGTTCTTATACTATAAGGTTAATAAACATTCTATAAGAAGCCAAACTAACCCCAAGTTTTTTATTATTAATATATATAACCTTATCTAAGTCATTTGTCCAAACCTTAGATTTTTAGGAATAAAATAACAATTAATAATATAATATTTGTTTTAAAAACTATTTTATGTCAATTTGACACTATTTTGTAATTGATTTTTGTGAAAATCATAATGGAATGATTAGTTCGGAAAAAGTAAATTAAATCAATAATAACATGTCATATTAACCTAGAAAAATAGTTTATTTCATAAAAAGTCTGAAATTACATTTATTTGGGTATTTATAACATCAATTATGTCAATATTTCATTAATAAGATAATTACTGCATCTTCATCGTGTCATAAATAAATTAAATTTTTTAATGTCTAAAAATAACAAATAAAATTCAATTATGTAGGAAATCTTTATATATTTATAATTACTATTTATAGTCGAATTTAGCTTATGTATAACCCATTATTAAAAATTATTTACTTATTAAAATTTGATTTTTACTATTTTAACTCTTCTTTAAATAAATTAATAATAACTGTCCTATTCTAATCCATGTGGGACTAAATGGTCATAATTTATTCCTAGGGTTGTTTTTGGTCGAATTAAATTTATCCAATAGAATTATGACATTTGTTAGGATAATAATAATATCATTTTTACCCTTAATTACCCTATTACTTTTAACCGTGGTAAAAAAAGTAAAAATTACTATTCACTAAAAATTATTTTCATCTCATTGAACCACATTTTACTTAATGACATCAATCGTGTCTCTCGGAATTTTGAAATTCCACCCACAGAAGCGGTAAAATTAAGTTTTATGAAAAATTCATTTTTCTTAACTACCACTTAGTGGTTTCACTATTCATCAAAAAATGAAAGTTTCCAGAAAAATACCAAAAATTAGGCCTAAGATATTTTTGATATTATGAACTCAAAAATGATGTCTATTTTAATAAATTCAAAACATATCAGTTGCATTAATTATTATTAAAATTAATTACCGTCGTCAAAATAAATAGTGTGTTTTTAAGAGATAATAACTATCAAAAGATTGACACTTGTTTATGTCTGGTTTAAATGTGAAGTTACATTCAATGACCAACATTGTATTAAATTGTAAAAATATATTCTAAATATACTTTAAAAACCACTAAAATTAATAATTTATCACAATTAATTATTTCAATTAAAAAAGTTGTTTTTAATTAAAATTTAATAATTTTCACTATTCATCAGAATATAAAAGTTATCCGAAAAGTACCAAAATTTCACCCTAAGCTAATTTCGATATTACGAATCCAAAAATGAATTCCATTTTGAAAAATAAAATTTACAGAATTTCAAAAAGTGGTTATTACTATTCATAACGGCTAGTTTTAATAATATTTTAATAGCATATTGTTGTTTAGTGAAACTCGTTATTGCGTACTACACATGCTATCAAGGAAGGTCATGATTGCATGTAATGCAAGGCAAGTCAAAGATGCGTGTTGTGAAAGCTCCTTTTGGTGTAGTGTACAACACAAGACATTAATGAAATTAAGAAGAATATTTTTCATAAAATCTCGGGTTTTTACAGTTAGCATCATAGTTTTTTGTTTCCAGTTTCAGGTGATCCAGACGTCATTTGAGGTACCTTTTTCTCATTTTCATCTATGTTGTATGAATTGTTGATTTAGGAGTGACACACTCCTTCATATCACCTACCACTGTCCATGCTATGGGACTTGAGGTAGAGAGACTTCCAGTGCCCTTCGCATTTACTATGCTAGTTGGTGCTCAGGATGACTTTTTTGAAGTATGTAGAGACTATGAGCTAGTTATAAGGAAGAAACAGACATGGGGAGATTTCTTATGTTTATGGATACATCCATAAGATGTCATCCTCAGCATGGATTGGTTGTATTCAGTATTGGCTATCATTAATTTCACTAGGAGGTAGGTTATGTTCATCGTTGCGGATAGAGAGCCGGTGATATTTGTTGGAGAACAAGACCCTCAGATGGGTTAGAGGCATGTTTCATCCTAATTATCCGTTATGGATGAGCTGAAGCAGTGTTCTATATAGGATCAGCAATTGGAGTTTCCTAGGGTTGTAGAAGAGTAACCTGATGTCTTTCTTAAAGAGGTTGTATCATTTCCCCCATGACAAGAGATTGAGTTTGGGACCAAGCTAAAACCAGGAGCATCTCTTATCTATATTTATCCATATATTATGGCCCCTTATGAGTTACTAGAGATATGTATACATCTTAATGGTTAGTTATAGTGCGCTTTTGTCCAACTAAGACTGTCACGGTGGGGTGCACAAGTTTTTTTTGTGAAGAAGGCCGATGGCAGTTTGCGGTTTTGTATAGATTATCATCACCCAAAAAAGTGATAGTTAAGAATCTCTATCCTCTTCCAAGGAATTCTAATTTAGTCGATCAACTAAAGGGTGAAATTTGGTTCGCAAAGATGGACTTGCTTTATAGATTTCATCAGATTCATGTGATGGATGAGGATATCCAGAATAATGCTTTCCCTTGCCATCATGGGAATTACGAGATTGTTGTAATGCCATTAGATGTAATGATTTATCCATATTTGGTCATGGGATTAATGAACTTGGTGTTTCTCGATTTCTTGGATAAGTTCATGGTGATTTTCATCAACTATATGCTTGTGTACTTCATGTCTAAAGAGGATCTTGTTGATCATCTACATGTCATTTTGGGAGTTCTTCATCAACATCTGCTATTTGGGAAGACTATGAAGTGTGATTTTTGGGCTCGAGAAATCCATTTCTTGGGAAATGATGTGTCCCGCATAGATTAGCTGTAGATCCAATGAAGAATGTAGAAGTTGTGTCTTGGTCAACGCCCAAGATAGTGGAAGAGGTGGGATGTTTTCATGATCTTGTAGGATACTACTAGAAAATCGTAGATGATTTCTCTTGGGTTGAAAATCCTCTAATGAAATCGACTAAGAATGATCAGGCATTCATGTGGACTGATCAGTGATAGAAATTTTTTAAGTATCTGAAGGAGAAGTTAGTAAGAACCATGGTTATTTGTCTTCCAAAGAGGGAGTTTAGATTGATGTTTTCTGTGAGGTTTTTCATCTGTGTTTAGGTTATTTTCTCATGTAGTATTGATATGTTGTTTTTTATGGGTATCAACATTTCCATCCCCATGAACGTAACTTTGAATCCCCTGATTCTGAGATGGCAGATGGACTGCTTACTCTTAATTTGTTGAGACATTACCACATTTACTGGCGCTTTGTGGTTTTCATTGATCAGAAGAGCCTGAGGTATGTTTTAATCCAAACGTGATGTAACCATACCACATCATTTGTGTATGAAGTTCATATAGGAATATGAATTTGAAATATCATATACTCCTAGAAAGGGGAATGTTGTAGCAGATGCGCTGAGCCGAAAGTCATGTAGTGATTCACTACAAGAATCTAGTGATTCTTAGAGAGTAATGGAAGAACTGTTAGCATTAGATATCAATATGGGAGATGTTGGGGGCAGAGGTTGTCGTTTTCAGATCATGGAGTAATCATCTCTAGAGAAGTAGGTGGACGAGTCCTAGATGAAGGATCTAGAGGTGGAGTCTAGAGAGACCGAGTTGTTTGTGGTGAGGCCCCTAATGGTTGGTCTGAGGATGAAGTCACCGAGTGTTGTATTATTAAAGGAAATGTTTTCCTTTAGAGACGTGTGAGATAGTTCTTAGAGATTTCCATAGTTCAGCTTTATCAGTGCATCCTGGAATTCAAATGAAGTACCGAGCCTTGAGGAGTCTGTTTTGGTGTTCTTGGTAGAAGCGTACAGTTTCAGGGTTTGTGTCTCGATATTTGGTCTTCCACAAGGTCGTGGATGATCACCTTTTCAATGGTGGGTTTTTCAGCCATTTTATATTCCTATATAGATGTGGGAGGACATATGAAGGGAATTTTTTAATGGTTTACTTCCAGATCTGGGAGGAAATGATTCTATTTGGGTAGTAGTGGACTATTTAACCAAATCAGCCAACTTTTTAGAAATAAAGGAGTTGATCTCTATGGATGTTTTCTCACGGTGGTATTTGGAGGAGGTGGTGAGCCTCCACGGAGTCTCGAGGATGCTCATTTCCAACTGAGATCCTCGTTTTACCTCATGGGTGTAGAGAGGTCTCCGATATTCTTTTGGTTCATAGAAATTGCATAGAACTACTTTTCATCCACAAATGGATGGTCAGGTAGAGCGGACTATCACGACTCTTGAAGACATGTTACAGTCTTGTTTCATGAATTTTGGAGGTTCATGGATGAGGAAATTACTCATGTTGGAGTTCTCATACAACAATAGTTTTAACTCCACCATCAGTATGGCTCTGTTTAAAGCCTTGTTTGGATGACCTTTCTATTATCCGTTGTGCTGGGCTGGGTTGGAGAGTTAGTAATTCTCGAACCAGAACAACTGTAGAATACAATAGATATGGTTCTGATAATTCATGAGAGGAAAAGACAGTGCAGGATCTTCTGAATTCATATGCCGATTAAAAGAGGAGACCATTGGGGTTTGATGTTGGGTATCACCTATTTCTGAAGGGGACTCCCCATCGTGGGTAGGGAAGGTTTGGTCATGGGGGTATGCTTTCTCCCCGGATTGTTGGTCTTTTCAAGGTGTTGGCACATTTTGGAGCCTTGGTGTATCGAGTAGCACTTCCCTCACAGATTATCTGGATACATGATGTATTCCATATATCATAGCTTCTTTTTTATCTTCATGATGACTCACACAACATAGATTGGAGTGAGATTGATGTTGATGATGATGTGACCTTCGAGGAGCGGCCGATCTAGATCTTGGACCGCAAGAATAAGTTGTTGTGTGGGCATTCGATTCCATGGGTTCGTGTCTTGTCAAAAAATCGTGGCGTCAAGGAGTGTACTGGGGAGAATGGGTCACATATGTGTTTCTAGTAACTATATCTCTTTTTAAGTTGTTGTGCTAATTTTTTCTTTCATGATTTCATTTCTATACATTTGATGGGATCTTATTCTAATCTTGATGGATATGGAATATTTTCTCCCTTTTTCTTTGGATGTGTGTGATGTGTCCAAATGTTTTGAGAAAGGATGACCTAACTCTTAATTAGGACGCAATAATATGGATGTGATTAAACTCGTGTGGGAATGTTTGTGCCACCCAAAGCAGATAATTTCCTAACATGTCTAAAGAAGCTCTATGAACCAGGTGTCAAGATAGTTTGATCATTGGGGTTGGTGTGGCTATTTAAATGTGATAACTCTTAGGGGGGAGTGTTCTCATATGTCGAGGATTTTTTCTATCTTTTGAATAACATAGGGAGGTTTACCCCTAAGAGGTATCTTACAGGGTGGTTGTTCAGAGCCCTCATTTCTTATAGATTGGTTTTGAATTATCGAGGATTATATTTTTTTGAGAGTTATCTAATGTAATGGATCAGACCTCTCTGGTCCATTAAATTGAAGAAATTTGGTGTTAGAGGTCTTCTAGGAGGTCATGGTGACTTATTCTGAACACATTTCCAAATTTCTAGTTCATGGATAGTGTTTCTATAATATTAGGCTATTTTGAATAGTATCCTTCCAATTATAGCCTTTTTTCTATTCATAATTTCTTGTTCAAGAATCGTGTTTCCAGAACAACCATCTATTTTCAATAGAATTGTTCCAATTGCAGCCTAACTATAGAAGCCTTTTTTCTTTCAAAAATTTCTACTTCATGAAATGTGTTTATAAAACATTAGGATATTTCCAACAGAAACCTTCCAAAAACATCCTTTATCTTTTTCAGAATTTCTAGTTAATGTGAAGTGTTTCCATAACAGTAGGCTATTTCCAACTACAGCCTTCCAAAATTGGCCTTTTCCTTTTCTAAATTTCTAGTTCATGAACAATGTTTCCAGAACAGTACGTTGTTTCCAACAGTAGCCTTTTCATTTCCAAATTTCAATTTCACAAATAGTGTTTTCATCTTTCTGCAGTTTCGTCCCATTGTTGTTTCCTTTGATAGAAAATGCATTTAAAACATCATTTTAAGGACTCTGTGTCTGATTCAAAGGCTATAACTCCAATATAAATTTTACTATGGATTATGATTCTTTTACAAGGTCATACGATGTGGTTTAATGTGATTCTCTTCTAATGGAAAATCCAGCGTATCTTAATCCTACTCTATAAATCTTCTAAAGGGACTATATATCTTCCTCCCCTTTTTTCATCTTGTTACCATGTTCAAGATGCTTAAACATTCCATTTATCTCATAGGACTTTTTTGATTGAACCAAAATCCTCACATAATTTCACCTTGATGTTTCTTCCTAATACATGTGCACCACCTTATTGTTGCAAATAGAAAGGGTCGATCCTTCATAAATAGAAAGTATGATATACCTCTATTATTGTGTTTTTTTTTCAATAATTCTTCTATTATTCTCTGTTCCATGCTAGGGAAATTTATCTACATGATTCTAATAGAGTTTTTTTAATTGTCATATGGTTCGGTCATGTTGCGATGTCCTCATGTGAATACTGTTTCCATGAGGGATGAGATGGTAATTCGTTGTCTGGCACGTTCTCATATAAAGAATTCCATGAACCGTTTAAGGTAGGGGATTGGTTGATTCTCTATTATTTTATCCGAAAATGCAGTGTTATCATGGTTTATCCCACTGGATTACAATGTAATTGACATATTAAATATTATAACTGAATAAATAAATTGATATCGATCGTATGTTATAACCTCTTGTATTTCTAGATAGTGTGATATATTTCCATCATTTGGTTATATTTCTGTTCTTGATGTAAATTGGTAATGAATGTAAAGATGGAATTAATTTAAAATTGTTTGGATAAAGAGAAAAAGTCATGTAAATAAATGTAGTTGTGGTAGTTGTAATTTGATGTTAATAAATCCTTTAATTATAGATGGATGAAATGATTAAAAATTTGATAAAAATATAATACCTCACACGGTTCTGATTACTCCTTTTTCTTGTAAATGCCATGAGCCTTATGCTTTGAGTTGTGAGAGCTCATTGTGTTTGAAGGTTGGATACCTTGTTTATGGGCCAAGAGCCCACTTAATACGATGTTTGTTTTCCATCTTCCTGTGTTGTGATGTGATACTGGAAGGTTGTTCTGATATGTGGGGGGTAGGGAGGACTATTGGTTGTGGTAGTAGTTGTGGCCCACAATGGCGAGATGCATCAGTTTATGCATGAGGGTGTTGTGGAGGAAATTGGAGATGATTGAATGGGTTGGATGTGAATGTTTGGATGCATTCTATTTAGTGTCGGTTTTTTTCATCCTTATTTTCCCCACTACACAAGGAAATTAGTTTAATTTCCCTCCTTCCAAATGGGGCCAAGACGCACGGGGTATGCCAAAGGATTTCCCGGTTTAGCTTCCTAAGGGTTGATGGGTCTACGCTCTAGCTATATGCAGTAAAGACTCGAAGGGTAGTTCGTATACTCACTGTTTAAAACCCCCTTGTGTTTAGTAGTGTAGAATGTTTTCCTATAATTCTTTGGAATATGGTAATAAAATTTTGTTAATAAATGATGGAATAAATAATTTTGGGCCATGTGGTTGGAGCTTGTTGGGACATAATGTTGAGGTCTCAATTTATAGAAAATGTGTACATTGGGGGTGATGCTAAGGAATTATATTGTGTAAATTTCTAATAGTTAATTAATGTTTATAAAATTAACGAATGTAAAGTGAAACTGAAAAAAGGGACCAAATGAATGTAATCAAGCTCTTTAAATGGTTGTGTGCTTATAGGATACCCAGTCTTAGAAATAGAAGCCAGGAGTCTGGGAGACGTTTGTTGAAGTTGAGTCTATGACTAGGTTATTCCTATAGTGTGGTTGTGAGATATAGAATAGTATGTTTTTTTTGTATTTCTATATGCTACTCCACCCCATCAGCTAGAGGAACTATCACCTCGGGGATTTTGAGCCATAGGGGGTGGTGTTTTCCCCAACATTCAAGTGGGAGGATGAATGGATGACTACCCCATTTAGCTGCACTCTCTTCTCTTGGTAATTACTTTGTATGGTAGGAACAATGGTTATTTTTCCCCATATATGCCTGTAGACATATGTAATGGATTGTGGTTATTCAAACACATCTATTCTAGTAATAATTTCCTATGGACTAATATAGGTGTAAAGTGTATAGGTTGTGATGGCTTTAGGATTATTACTTTGTGTGTGGGATATAATGGCTTGAGGTATAATGCTTGTTGTATAGTACATGTTATGTGAGCTATGGTGGATCCCGAAAACTATTTGGTTACTTTTCTTATGTGGATGTGGTGGTTTTTTTGCATGAGGTGCATAGTGTGGTTCTTCGCCCAGGTTTTTGTGCGAAATTATTTTTTTGGATTTAGATTCTTAGGACATGCGACATTGGGGGAAAGAGGAAAAGCAGTGGGGAAGTAGTAGCAGGGTACCCTTTATATTCATTTTTATGTTTTATACTCTTGAATTTGATTCATCATGAGAGTATCCATATTGAGTTTGGAAACTAAGTATACCTTCTTAGGTGACGAGTTAGTTTCACTTGTTGTTCACTATGCTTTAGCATGATTTCATTACTTTTTCATGAGAGTCTCCAGGGAGGATTCTACTGAGTATACTGTCACACACACCCTATGTATATAAAAACTACATTCTGGTCACTTGAATCAAGTTGGAGATCATACTAGTTACTACTATCTTGGGGTTGCATGAGCTGTATGGGATTTGTGGTTACAATTGTTTTTTAATTTCTTTCGGGTACTTTCAGTTTTCCACTTTCAGTTGTAGTAGTTTTTCATGACATTACATATGTGTAATTTGGATTTTATTTTATATTTATGACTCATTTGGAGTTGGTTGGTTTCTATCATGTGTCTCACTTTCATATGTGTTCTTTTAGAGGGTAATGCCTCCTATTTGTGTTTTTATTATACCCTCTGTACTAGTCACCGTCCCAGGGCATCCTGGAGATGGGACTCGGGGGACATTATCTATCTTCTCACATTACTGTCCTAGGAGGGGTACACCTTTTGGGGAGGGGGTTGTGACAGCCATCATTGAGGACCTCCATTTATACCACCCTGAATCTCGGGGCATTCCCTTCACTACTACCAAGGAACCAAAATACCTTGGATCATCTCTTGAACCATTAGAGATCTCATGATCCATTCCAAAACACATACATTCAATCTTAAGGGAAAATGAGAAGGATGGGCCTCTGGGGATTCCATCAGGCACTTCAACCACATCGCCAATTGGTATAAAACCAACACTCAAATCTATTGTCCCATGATAATCCCCACCACCATCCATGATAATAGGGACTTTTGATACTCCGTTGGAGCCAACTATAGCTCGTGAGAATCCGTTGAAGGACCCTTTGAATCCCAAAGTGACTTGTGAGCCATAAATTCAATTTATTACATCTATGACTCTTAATCTAGCAATGGAACCTAAAGTGACTTGTGAGATACCATTGGAACCAAAATTTCCTTGTAAGACACCATTGAGACACTAGTTACTTGGAAGCCATCATCGAGTGGTTAATACAATCAACCACACCATATTTATCAACTTCTTGAATACAACCAGACCACCACCATATAATCCACTAGGGATCTGAGTTCAATCTCACCTTGCACTGGTGGAGTGCCATCTTTAACTGCTTGTATTGAACATGGGATTACCTTCTCCAACACCTATCTACACTACTCATGATACTCCACTAAAATGGACATTATAAAGTATAGATGGGGTATGATGGAATATACAACTACTTACAATCGATACACAACAAATAAAACACTATCCATCACCACCATGAACCAAAATTGATTCATATTACCAATGTGATGGAAAGATATGGTCTGATAGCCGCTCCTACATCCTTCATACATACCATTCACTCTCACCTTACTGTTTCCATATATCCTAGCACAAAACTCTGTTTCAATGACATAAAACACCCTCCATGCATGCCATGCACGTGCTGGGGAGAGGTTTTTACCAAAGTTTATTTCCTCTATGAGATTTTAATATATACAATAAATTTTGGTGTTTCCATATTGATACCCTAGGTATCATTGATATTAATGATTAATATAAAAATGAAGATAAAATATAGGAAAGATGATTCAGGGGATAATTGAAGAGACCAGAAGGTATTACTTGCTTCTTATAAATAGAGGAGGAAGCCCATATATGAGAGGATTTATGGAGACCAGAAGTAAGAAAAAACTGAATCCCCTATAGAGACACTATTTTTATTATTTTAATTTCTTATTTCAACCATTATGTATTCAACATCATCTGTCTCCATTGTTTAAATTTAATAGATTGGTTGAACCTTTATATTATTGGTTTAATGCGGTTGGTGACCGGTTGTAAACTGAAGTATTAGTTTTAATAAAATTATTCTATATTTTCTAATTTATGAAATTGATTTCAATTTCAGAATTCTGATATTCAATAAGATGTGATTGAGTTTTTTTTCCAAAAATGAATAGTCTTAGATTTCCTAGATTAAAGAATTTTATTCACCCTATTATTGGGATTTGATCACACCAATTTGAGGATTTATTTTTCTAAAGGGAAGTAATGATGCATTTATAAAAACATGGGGAAGAAAAATGGGATAATATGAACACCTGGGGTACTATATTGCTGATTTGAAATTCCCTAAGCAATCCAGTGGAGATTATTATGCCTTTCAAAATAGGAAGGAAAAATACTAATCTATTGATATTGGGAGGATTATTCTCACTATAAAAAATCATATTAAATGGTGGAAATAGATAACTTATTATTGATTGGGCCATTAAACTAATTAATAAAAAATACACAATTTCAAAAGCACCATGATATAAGTATAATAATGGAGTCAAGCCTATAACTCAATTATTTATCCTTAAATCGATATTCCAAAACAGAGTCCCTAGCTACCTACTCATTCAATTTATTAGTCATTAATTTACCTTTTCAATTTTCACATCTTGATTCAAAACATAACTCTTAGAAGATAACTTAGGTCATATATACTACGGCACCCTTAGGGGAAAAATATCTTTTTTTCACACCCCATGATTGGGTGGTGATAGTGGGGAAACCCCAGAGTCCTGAAAAATCACAAACAAGAAATCTAAATCCGGACACATTATTTTAAATAAATAAAAAATTAGTCTTACCCTAGGTCACACATGATCATTATCTATTTAAATCAATAATGATAGTTTTTAATGATTTTTGTAATTTCTAAAGCATATCCAAGGATGTGTCAAACAAGTTATGTTGTAACTCCTGTTTTTAGGCACTAGGTGACAATTGAGTCCAGTTCAATATATATTTTATAGAGTTATTAACCATAGATACCTCTGTGTTATATCCACATCAACTTGTTTTATCCAAATAAGGATGTATTTTCTTTGAAGTCACTCACTCTATCATTTACTAAATTTATATGAAAGTTTACAATACTTTAACTCATCCTTATACTTAACCTTAGAGACATACCTGGTGATATCCTTTGAGATATAGTTATAGATATCAAAAATATTTTCTCATACTCATTTAAAATGGATAACTAAACCTATCATATGATACCAATAGTAGAATCCTAGGATTTTATACATATATATTACAAATTTTTATAGGATTATTCATCATATTACACAATACACTCTTGCTGAATATATTATTTCAATGTATTTTGAGACTCAGTAAACAATCATATAATTATGTTAAAGATGTTTTAAATATATGATAAATAACATCCCTTTTAGTACAATTCACAAACATACACTACTTATTAATTATGATCATAACATGTAGAAAGGAAACATATGAAAGAGATAGATCATATTCTCATTACGGTTATACAAGAAAAGTATATGAACATAATTTGAACATAAGGTAATTGGAACCCGAGCCAAACATTTGAAAACCAAAACATGATTATCTATGATAATCATTTTTAATCATGGAATAAATATATATTATTCATAAGACATGAATCACAATGAATGAAAAGAATATTATCCATGAGAGAATAAAATAGGAATATGAAATAATGTTGTCATGTACACATAATCATTTAAAATCAGAAGTCAAGGATTAACCCAATGAACTCAAAACTAATTATTTATGGGATAACAGAATTTCTACCAACATTTGGATTAGGATTATCTCCCCTGTGACCAATATCGTTCTTGGTATAACCATCATTGTGACCTATTTTGAGACTGCTGTAACCTCCCATGTACCCATGGAGATCATTTAACAGTAATCATTACCCAATGTATTGGTTTTAGATATATGTACAACATTTGACATAATGAAAATTATATATGTATGTGTTGAAGAATTTTATAAAATATTCATCATAACAGAAGTAATGAAATGAAATGGGTTTTATAAATATATCACCATATAAAGAACTATATAATATAAACAAGCTTTATAATCATTTTATCAATTTATAATTTCAAAACTCATTGAAAAAATAAATGGGCTTCATAATATTTTTATCATGTTATAACATGTGGAATAGAAATGGGTTTCATTAACACCATTTCATGATAAACCATTTAATAAAGGAATATGAATGGTATACATGGTTCATATCCATATAAAATATTAAGTAACATCAAAACATGTATTCTTATATGGAAAATTATATTGATAGATCACATTGAAAATTAATATGAGGAATATTAACATTTTCATGTTGAAAAAAATATTAAGTATAGAAAATTAACAAATTTATATTCATTGAAAACTAATCTGAAAAAATATAAATTTACTATTAAATAAAATTACGGTTATTATGGTTGGAAATTTAAATCATTCCATACATGGTAAAATAAATATTTCGTTCTCATTTTTAGTAAAATACATAGAGACATTGTCTTGAAAATGACTTGAAGAATATTTTCTATTTTTTACAGGTATAAAATTATAAAAAAATTATATGTTATTTAATATAATAATGTAAAAAACATATTTGAAATATTTTTTTTAATAAATTTATTTGTATGATAAAGGCTTATTTTGACTAAAGAGAGTAAAAAATGATTTTTATAAAAAAAAAATTGGAATCATATGTAAAAATAGTGTGGAATGTGAAACGAAAAAATTTATTTTCATCAACTATATATAGTATGAGAATAATTATACTTTTATTGAGATATATATAATTACATTTCAACATCAAAATAATAAACATAATCAATCGCAATAAAATAATAGATTGTACTATAAGACTGCTAACTATTTGGTAAATTTGATTCGTAAGGCCCAATGAATCATAAATTCAAATTTATGTTTAAAAATAATTTATGAATCATATTCCTGATATAACATGATAATGGGGAATTATATACTCCAGAAAAAAATATTAGTGGTGATTTTTTATTTTTATCCTATAAATAAAAGAAAGACTGATAATCTAGTACATTGTGTATCGACTTCATTATACATGTTCAAACCACTTGTATAATAAATTTATGTTTATTTTAAATATATTATATAATCAAATTTCAAAATATAAAATATAAAATATGTTTTACTTATTCCCATATATTAATTATTTATTAACAATTCCTTGTTAAAATCACGTTTTTGATAATAATCGCATAGTTTATGTATATTTTTTTATTTTTTTACTTTCAGTATGCATGAATTAATTACGGTTCCATCATCTAAAAAATAAATATCATGAAATATTTTTTATATGAAAATATTACTTACACTTTTAATACATATTATTAATGTTTTTTTGAAAATTGATGTACATTATGATCATGGAGACAACATGATATATGTATGCCTGAGTGACCTTTACATTTTAAAAAAATCATTACAGAAAAGGAGGTATGTAATATATTATCTCTCCATAATTATCATAATATCATAAATACCATTTTACATATTTAAATTCATTTATTCATACCATCCATGTGGTGTGCTGATGAAAAGAGGGAGTCACATTGCTTCGCGATGGTACTAGTCCACATGTACAATAACAGTGTTATCATTTTTTTGTGATTGAAAAAGGTACTACTGAAAATGATTTATTATTTATTAATAGTCATAAATATTTCGTGATTATAATAATTATTTCATTTAAATTTCATATATTCCTAAAATTATTGTTAATATCTTTCATGTAAAGCATTATCAAAAAATAAATCACATCATTTCATGACGCAGTAGTCCCCCGTACGCACGAGTGATGTTATCGTATCTCGTACAAAATGTAATGTAAAAAAGGTATATATGATATAATGAATAAATATATATAAATATGTTATAAATTATAAATATATACTTTATATAAATTATCATAAGATTCATGAGATGGGGTAATATGATAATGAATGGCATCGATTCGTGAGGTGATAGTCTGTATTATATACGAATGATGATTTCATAACGCATTTAATGGATGTGGATATGGTTATAAATAATTAACATAAAATGAAAAAATATTTGTATATTTAATATAATATGGTTATTATATCATCATGGTTTAATAAAAACTGAATGAGGTGGAGGAATAAATAAATAAAAATACTTGATGAATAATATAACCACTTACTCAAGTAACCTCCTTAGGATTATAAAACAAATACATAAAAGATTTAATTAATGCCAAAAGTAGATTATATGATTATAATATGGAAATTTGGAAGGTATTATTTTGGTATTTTCTGATCAAAAATAGTTTTATGATATTAATATAAAATGAGAGGGGTGTTCATTAATAAGTTGGGTGAGTGGAACAAATTTAGTGTTTTGAAAAGAAATTGTATACACACATTTTGATCACAAAAAAAGGATTAAAAAAAGATTATCATTGATAAATATAAATTTTATGATCTATTTATGGTTATAATTTTTTTTAAAATATTTTACTTCATTATATCCCTTAATGTTTTAGTTCAACCAACAATAAACCCATTTTTACCTTAAATTTGGTAATTGATTTTTATTGTTTTCCATCTTCGTTTTGGTCAAAATATAAGATGGAATTATTTTATAATAAAATTTATTCCTATTAATCATATGTAATCCATTTTTCGACAATCATTTCATTGATGTAGAAATTTTTTATTTAAAAATAATATTGTAGACTCGATAAGAGTCCAGGATTCATAAGTGAAAATATTCAAAATATTATAGATTTTACCTATCCATTTAAAATATGAATTTTTTTACATTAAATAAATTGGATTAATAGATATATAATTGAAATATATTTTATGAAAAAATAATTATAAAAATATTTTTACATTATTAATAATTTAAACAATAAGGCAGTTTTCCATTAAAATTCTTAATTTTTCAATATTCATCAAAAAAGTAATCTTTTCAAAAACAATTTCAAAAATAAATCTAAGATAATTTTTATGTTATGATATATGAACTGAGGATTAATTTTTCAAATAAATTATGGATATTTTTGAAAATTATTTTCATAAAATCCGAAAAAAATAATTTTTAGAAAAAGGATATTTTTTGCAGAAATTTATATTAATTCTTTTCTATTATCTAGAAAACACAGAATATGAATTATAATAATATAAACATTTAATAAAAATATTTTATAAAAATTATTATCTTAATTATTTATCTAAGACAATATTTTTTACATAAAAATAGTTTGTGTAAAAAATATTTTCTATATTTTGAAATATCATTTATTTTCATTTCTAATTAATTTTTATAAAAATATAAATATATATAAATTTGTAAATAATATGTTTTTATAATTTATATAAATATTCTTTGTACCTCCATTCTAATGGCATGGTGATAAATATCATATTAAATAATAATATATTATTAATAAGGGATGTTTTGTTTGCAGTCAGTGTTACCTATTACATAAGCTAAAATTATTGTTGGATTTACTAAAAAATATAGAAAACATTAAATTTATTTAAAAAATTAAAAAAATTTCTTATTTTTATATTCCAATCCAGAACACATATAAAATAATATTATTACACAAAATCCTATAATGAAAAAATTAATGTATTGATAATTTCCAAAAGTGGGAAGACAAATAAATAATCAAAACCATGGATTTACAAACCATAGGAGGCTTCAAAATAATTGGAAGATATAAAATAAAAAAATATTTAATTTGACAAAATAAAAAAGGCTAATGAGGTGAATTAGAATGGAAATGTTGAAATTTGACTAGAGGAACAACTGATAATTGTTGATATTTGTTTAAATTAATAGAAAATTGTTTTGTCATGTAAAAAATGGTGAATTTGATATCATGGATGATGTGACCTAAATATTTATCCATAATAGTTTTTTTAAAAAAATTAATAGAACCATTTTAAAATATCACAAAATTTGAGTATGTTCTAACCCTAAAAGCCTGATTGATATTTTTTGGAGTTGAATAATAATTTAATAATGAAATAGTTAATTCAATTTTTTTGAAATGAAACAGATTTTGATTAGTATTTCAAATATTGTTTTGAAAATTTCAACAAAATAAATAATAGAATCATGATTTATCCTTCCTCCCCCATTTATTCCATCATTGGGGACAATTAAAACATTTATATTTTCATTATATACTCTATGAAATAAAATAATGGTAAAATTATCCCAGATGTCTATGTCAAGATTAATAATGAAATTGGATGTAAATTTTTTATCGTACGAGATTTATCTTATTCAATGTGGCCTAAATTATTTTTATTGAATAAATTTCAAAACATTCCCACCAATCATAATGTAATATTAATCATATTATAATAAAATTTGGGAAATGTTTAATTTATAAAATGTTTACTATTGATAATGGGAACTTTTTGGGGTCTATTTTAAGATGAAAAATTAAAAAAAAATGTATTTCTAGGAGGCTTCCTGAAATAGTTTTTTTATTTATTTTCATTTATTATATGGTATTTATTTTTGTATATCTTATAAAAATTGAAAATATTTTCTTTCATGTTTTACATTATTTAGTTTTTTATGTCCCATTAGTGTTTTTACTCTTCTATAATGTTGTTTGAATGTGGGGATTAGAAGCTGAAGAAGTTATATATTTTCAATGGAAACATTTCATCCATAGTTTAATCATATTCTTCAGTAATTCATGAGGAGGTAATATGTGGCCTAGAGTAAGAGTATCCAATTTTATCATATTGTGTCGTCATCTTCAAAATAAGTGGGTTTTCACTAATTTTTTCATTTTAAATCCCATTATTGAACTTATCTCTTACAATTTTAATCCATTTATGATATATATTTTCCATTATTATTTATCATTGATGGAAATATAATTCTATTTTGGTTAGGGGAGGTTTAATATTTTATAATTTTTTAGAATTATTTTAAAAAAATATTGGGATGTCTTCGAAAATATGGTGTAATTTTAATTTCTTGATAAAATTTAATTTTTTTAAAATTAAAAAATTCACAAAAAATTATTTTTAATGCCATGATTCTGATAATTATTAATGAATATGATTATGAGAAAAATATTGGTCAACATTTTTTTCTGATATAATTATTCATGGTCTAGATTTTCATCCTTTTAATCAATATTCCATTATACTCATTCTTTATATTATGGGGATTGAGTTTGAGTAATTAGGGTCCATTCTATATAACATATTGTTTGGGGTCACTTTATGTTTAAGATAATTATCTAATAATATCAAATGAAAAAATAAAAAAATAATCATATAATGTAATGTGTTTTCCAAATAGGTTGAATTTGGAACATGGAGATCATATATCCATATTTTATAGAAAATTACTTTGCTTTACATCTCGATTTTTTTTTGAATGTAATTGAATAAAGTGTGATGATCGAAACATTGGGATTATGATTCCATATTTTTCTTCCAAGGAGATGGTACATTCATCAATATTGTTTTTCAAGAAATAAAAAACACAAGGTGTCAAAATATAAAAAATATATAAACACCTTAATGATAAAAGTTATTCTTATATATAACTTCAATTTAATTTCTACTTGAATAAAAAAATGAACCCGATGACATTTTTCATTCACAACACACCTTCGTAGATAATTTTATTTATATGAAGAGTACATGTGAATTTGAAAAAAGAACGGAACATGAATTTTGGTATACGTGTGTAATATTAATTTTATAATGTATTATAATTAGATTCAATATTATTTTATTTGATGTGATGGTGTCAAACACTATATGATAAACCATTTTTGGAGAAGAGGAATTAAATTTTCAGCTTTTTGTATTTTAGTTTCCTAGGGACTATTGAATATTATGTAGGTGGAGTTATTTTATACTTAAACAATATAAATTTATTTAAATTTCAATTAATTATCACCAGATTATTTTGTATTAAAACCCTTGGAATATTTATTAAATAAATTGATCTTCATTTTTCATCATTTTGTAAAATAATTTTTAAAATTCATTAATGTTAGACCATTTATACATCTTCTTGTGGGAAAAATTATATTCCTTATATTAATATCAATTTTCATGATAATGAATATCATAATAAAAGGAAAATTTTGTCTTCCATGATATATTGGAGATTTATAAATAATTTTTATCATATTTTTCCTCTAATAAATAAATTTATATAAAAAAGAAGATTTCAAATATGGACATTAAAACAGTCATACATCCTAAAATTAATGTAAAATGAAGCTGAAAATTAAAAAAAAGATATATGATATCATGGATATATGTTCATAAAATTATATCAGAGGTTAATTTGGTAATTTAGAGGGTGATCCAGATGGATCCAATTGAAGATTAAATTCTGGGATGTATTCTAGGACACAAAAATCCATGTCACCATTTATAGATGAACTCTAACTTGTATTATCCAATTTGGATTAAATTTGTAATAATTTTTTTAAGACTAAATTATATAAAATTTTAAATTATATTTCAAATCCCAAATATATATCTATCAATTTTTTTCTGGTTCATCAATAAGGATATAGACACAGAATTCATGTTGCCTCGGAAATGATGAAAAGTTAAATCTCCACCATTTTCAAACACCTTTTTACATGCCCTATTTATTGGTAAAAACATTCAAGGTTTTTTTCAAAAAAAAGGAATATAATAATATATTTAATGTGGATTTTTTTGAGTGAAATGGGAGATTGTGGTCCCTTTTCATTCATTGTAATGTGAGGATTCTATTTTGATTTATTAATAATGTTATTAACTTGTATGATTTTATTATTCAACCATGTTTTCTTATTAAAAATTCTTCATTATTCTCAATTCATTATCCAATAATATTTTTCACTTTCTATATATTCATTTTATTTTGTTAATCCATTCACACAATAACAAATGATATCAATACTCTATTGATTTCCACTTCTTAAATCATGATTATTTAAGTAAACATCCATAATCCATTTAGAGAATTTCATCAATCTATGGATAACTCTTTTTGGGTATGATTATGGGGAGATTCATGGGGTCATATTGGTTGTAATTTTTTGTGATTTTAAATTTAGATATTTTCATTATTTTATGATTTTAATTTCAGAACATCTTTTCTTCTTTCATTTATTCAATTTTAACAAAGACACATTTGGTGTGCTAGAATGATCAAATTTCATGGAGCTCTCACTAATGTAATCATATAATTTAACTGGGTATTAGGCATGGAATTTAGTAGGGAATAAATTTGGTTATCATTATGGGGAATTATTTTAATATTTTGATACATATTTATTTTTCATCAATAATGTTCAAATAAAACAAATTCAATAAATATAATTTTAGAAGCAATATAGGATCGAACCATAATCAATAGTCATTTTAATATTACTATATAATTATTTTCTATTTATAAAAACTCCTATTAAATAAATGGACACTCCATTTACTAAAACCTGCCTAAAAATATAATTATTTCAAGGTTACGTCTTCAGTTCCTGTGGAGTTTACCTCTATATACACTACAAGGATCATTTTTACGACTATAGTAATTTTGGGAGAGACCACATGTCTCAAATATCTACTTATTTACCTCGTTTTCCTAAATTAAAATTTAGGGGAGGTGGAGGAATAAAAAAACATATGAAAATAATATGAAAATATTAAATCATAAAGTCAATACAGAACATTATTTTATAAATTCAACCTCTAAGACACCCCTTTAACATGAGACGCTATCCTAGAATCATGATCAATGAATAAAAATTCATATAAAATTAGAAGAATGAAAAAATTATAATAAGAGAATAATAATATGTATTAAATATAATTTAAATATGGACAAATAATATAAATTCCTCCATTGTTATAAATGTTCATTCTCTATATTCATAGAAAATACATGATTTGGAAATCTATTTTTAAAATCTATTTCATCACAAAATAAAATTACAAGGGAAAATAAAACATAACACCAAATCCCAATCAAAATAAATATTTTAAAATAATCATTCAATATCACCTTTATAATAATGTCAATACAAAAAAGAAACTATATGTATCATGAACATCATGGGAAAAAAAGGCTTCATACCAAAATATAAATCTAAATAGGATACACAAAATACGTTTTAAAAAAATTAATTTTTTAAAAAAATATACATAAATTTAATTAAATAAGAATAAATCATCAAAATAATTGATCCAAATTTTCAACAAATTAATATTAAAACGTACAAGAAATCATGCTTCTTTAAAAACCTATGAATACTGTAAAATAATATTAACCCTTTTAATAAAAAATACTCCACTTTATAAAAAAATGCATTCAAAACACCATGACCTGATTTTTTGTCTTGTAAAAATCATTAAATGGAATTTCATCAATGACCATGAATACAAAAATCTCTATTTTAATAGAAATTTTCCATTTAATAAAACATTTTACTAATTTTTTACAATGGAAAACCCAAAAAATCATTGAGAATCCATTGATAAAACAAATCTAGGAATTATATACATTATTATAAAATTTCAAAAAGTTTTAACACATTAATAAATCAAATAATTATTTATAAATATAAATTGAAATTCAAGAACCTACCTAATAAAGATCAAACAGGTAATATTTTATGGAAACCCACCAAAATGTCCTTAAGAGATATCTCAAAAACATTTAATCCCAAATCAAAAATTTTAGTTCAACTTCATCCTTTTAAATTTTAACACATGGTAATTATGGTTAATGGAAAACAATGGAGAAAAGGTGAAATTATGTGGCTAATAGAGAAGAATCCCTGACCAATTTATCTAGAATATGTAACACCACGAAACCACTCAAATACCAACTTAGAGAGTCATGGAAGTCAAAATGAGGATTGTGAGAGGTTCCATGGATGTGGGGAATTAAATTGGGTGTGTTAAGATGTAATACAACATTTAAAAAAAACCAAAAATAAAACAATTACTCCAACCTATGTAGGATTCAATGTTGTCTTTCCAGGTTTGCAAAATTGTTGGTAGACCATGTGATTTTACTTGTCATAAACATCAAAAGGTGCACTATTACTACTTCATGGATTCCAAATACATTGAACAAATCTTATAAAACAATAAATTACTAGAAAAACTAAATTTACACCATGATATACAATACAACCTAGGGAATAAAACCACCCAAATAAGAGAAATAATGTGAAAATATACTATGTAAAAATTCTCCAATGTATGGAACTATATACCTCTAGAAATTATAATTCAAGAAGGTCATCAAATACACAATCTATGTATGAGTACAATATCAAATCCCTAAATTGGATGATCTAATATAATGTAGAATCCTCAAAAATAAGAACCAGAGACATGGGAATCAAACAACCATCTTCTTGGGAAAACTAGACAACCAGTGATTTCCAAATATTGAAGCACTATGAATCCAAAAAATAAGATACTAAAATTACATTTTTAGTGACACTCCCATCGTCTACCATGAATTAGATATCTCCATTAAACACACATTGAAATCCACAAAAGTGGTTTCCATGTCTCATACTAGACCAAAGGATAGAACAACAACAACACCAATGAAACATTTTAGGTCCCAAGATCAATAATACCTGACAAATAATAACACAAGATATTTGAAATAGAACTAAAAAGAAAAACACACAGATAACTGATGAAGGAATCCCCACAATTTATAATTATGCTAGAATAGGTGAAATTTAAAAGGGAATACTGAAAATAACCACACAAGACAATCATGTATGATTCACCAATAACGGAAAATGTGATCAATAAAATAAAAGAGAATACCTAGAAGCAACAATAAAAGGGAACCATGTAAACAAACTCCAAAAATATGATACACATCCCCAACATGGAATTGACTCTACAATGAGTGGCATAACTATGATTTCAGGGCATGAAATATATAAAGGGAAACACATGACTAAAATTGCAGAAAACCTATCCTAAGGGATTCAGAATGAGAAATACCATCATGTTAGATCTTATGATCTACCTGATAAGAATAGAATATTCCGTATTTCATGAAACTATCCCCAAATTTATTTATATATAGTGCATAAAACATAAATGAATTTTCAAAATAATTAGTAAATAATAACATTGATAAATGTTGTGATCCATGAAACTTTCAAAGGTTGGGAACCTGGGGAAAATCCATATCATAAGATATAAAAAAATATGTGGTGTGTAATGTAGTATAACCACTGTCAAAATAGTTGTTGTTAAAAATGAGGTTACTCCATAAATTTAATAATGTAATCCAACTCTCAAGGTTGAACCAAAACTATAGAATACTAGTCTGATTTATTCCGAGTCCAAGAATTACTTTCCCTGTGAGGTTGGTTTCGTATAGATAGCTATTGGAGATGACTTATAAATTCTCACCAAGGACTGGTGATTGGAACAATTGGGTAGGAAGGCATAACATTCCTTGGTATCCAACACTAATAAAACACAATTAGATTCCACTTCTTTCTCACTAAAGAACCAAACTGGTTAAAAATATCTATGTCCAAAGGCTATGTTTTTTAAAATGATTCTAATAAAATCAAATTATACCCCACATACAATAATGTATACAAGAAAAAATGACCCAAAAATTTTGTTGAGATACTGATCAATGCCACAAGAATTACTTCTTTATGTTATCAATTACCAACTCAATAAAGAAAGGAGACAGTTTATTATAATATTCTACATAATAATTCACATAATATTCTCCTTTTTAGATACTAGATAACATGATACCACTATGAAATCTCAATTTATAAGGACAAAACATTGATATATGGGGCCGTAAAATATACCTAAGAAGAAGCATCAAATGTCTTGTCAGAGATAGTGTGAGTCCATTAATTTGAACCCAACTCTTCAAACAGAGCAGTGATGCACCTCAAACTATAAGATTCTAGAGTTTCTAAATACTTGAAGATCAATTGGATATTTAATATCGACTCAATAACCACATTAGTTCATTGTCCACGATAAGACATTATAGGATACCAATTTCAATTCTCGTGAATGTGATCCACAAGATGAGAAGAAATAGGCCCTGATACTCTATCATGTGTTTATGAATATTCTAATGAGGGAATGAGTACTTATATATCACTAAAACATCTACTAGATATATTTCCTAATTTACATGAAAACTCATTTTCATGGGTCACATTACAATATATAAAAAATAAAATATTTATTTAAATACCATCATAACAGAATACATGAAAAAATATAATACCAAATGATTACAAAATATACTTTTAAACCTAGTTTCAAAAAGACTACCAAAAACGATTCATCCATTAAATAAAATAAAAAAGTGTCTTGTTTTAAAAACATTTGAAACTAAATAATAAAAAAAGAAATAATTTCTTAAAACCCAATTCGAACATTAAATCGTATATAAAAAACAGTAATTTTACTACTTAAAAGAAGTGAAATTATTTCATGGAAAATTATCAAAACATGAAGGAAATTTATCAAATTAAATAATCTATTATAGAGTTTAATGAAAATTCAATATAGAGAATTTAGTAATGAGTATAGTGTTTTCTTAATAAACCTAATACCAACGAATGAAACATTAATTTTAAAACATGGTTAAACCGCACTAAAAAAACATACAAACATCTTTCCACCATTCATAAAAAATTCCCAAAAACAAAAGAGATACTAAAATAAGAAAATGTTTGAAAATAAATCCTTACCAAATCCACTTAAAATAGATTTGTTATATATATTTTCAAACCTTGCATAATCCCCCTATGTACTAATGGAGTTGTCTAGAATTGTTTTCACCAGTTGTGCTTGTTTTGACAAACTGTGCTCCTCAAATGTGTGCCCAAGTATTTCAACTAGTTCCATTTTGATATAACTATATTTCCAAGGATTCTCCGTGGATCTTCCTACAACATTGAGTACGTAAAATACACGCCAACATATATCAGGAAATACAATCATAAATAATAATATAAACAATAATACTCTGCACCACCCAAAGAAACATTGTATCTGACATATTAATGATATGGATAAGTACCTTGACATACCTTCCACTTGGGTTTTGATTCTCCTATATTAAATCATCCATTCCACTTAAATAAAAACCTATCTCCGAAATGATTTTATAGTGAATGAACCTAGGATGATTTGTTATGTCACCCAGGTATTTCTCCTATACGTCTTAAGGAGTATCCTATATCACCCCAAACAAGAGAGAAGTGACTTTGTATAATAATTGATCCAGAAGAAATTATTTCAATCTAGATTAAACTCAGATAAAGAATAGCTCAAATATGAAATTGATATTATTTCTTCTTAAATTATTTGACCATTCCAAAATAAAACTATAGAAGTTAATGGAACAACTAACTAGACAGTATATAATGATATATAACTTAATGCTTTTAAAAAGACATTTTCTATAAATTGATCCATTTTTTACACAGTGATTTTAAATTTCTAAAACCTGTAAGTAATTCTAAATTTAAACTAGAGTAGGTTGTTTAAGTGGATTATAAACCTTGAGAACTAAAACTTGTTGAACCAAACTTGGAGATGAACCCTGAAATCTCTATGAGACCCATGTAACTTTCAATACTAAAAAATGACTACCCACAAAGGATAGTGGTACTATGTAAACTATATAGTCAAAAACAAGGAACCAGTAGGGAAAATGAAATATGGATTCCAATCTATGTGGTTATTTAGAGTGTGAGACAATGTCCAATAAGAAAACACCATGAGTAGAATAACTTTATTTTCATTGAAAAACATATTTTTCTAATTTGGAAACAACTACATAGAATGATTTCATTTTATTTATGAAAATAGTGATAAAAATGTAAAATTTTTATAATTAACTGAATGAAACTTTTTTTAAAACATTCCTCAAGTTTAATTAAAATTGGGATATAGTTTACAAAGATGTAACAACATTACTTTTAAAAACCAGTTAATTTGAAATAATTCAAATGAAATAATGTTAGTCCATTTAATTTTTTATCATAAATAACTATTATTTGAAAAAAACCCTCTTATGTTTTAAAATAAATTTCAAATGGATACAAATTTTAAGTATTTCATTTAAAATAGGAATATACTTTCCCCCTTTTTATGAAAAACACACACACATCATTGGTATATGAATGCAATAACACATTGATATAAAATTCCATAATAATTCATGAATATATGATGATAATAAAAAAAGGAAATAATTATAACAAGAATCGTCACTAAAAATTTGAAATGTATCAAAATAAATGCAATGAAAGAGATATGAAACTCACATGCCAATACACAAGTAAGGAATAACATAGGACCCATAAAATGTGTAAACAACCTAGGGGATAATGGTATGAGTACATAACATGAAAATAGTAGAACATATTTCTAGTAAGTTATTGGTCATATCACTCCTCTACTAAATCACACTCAACTAGTATAAATAGTGGAAGTATCTTAGTCAGGTAATTGCATTTAATTAGGGGCTACGGAAAAAAATCCCTTGATATCCTGCATAGAATCCTAGTGGTCTTCAAGATATATGTAATAGAGGATTACAACAATATAACCAATGTAAACCACTTTAAAAAATAATTACCTTGTGTAATAAATCACTCCAATTATATAATTTCCAACTTTGATTCACTCAATTATAATAATCCCCTATAAAATCCACATAATAAATTATTCAAAATGTATGGAAACTTAATATAATTCAAAATATTTTAAATAATGGATAGTAATAGGGTTCAACTAGGGTGTATAGATAATTCAATAATCCACTTACCCTCATGTTTCCAAAAATAACATGTATTTATCCATATAGACGTCATGCTTTAAAAGACAATTTTTTAAATCAATTTTAACCTTAAATTCAATTACAATGTAAAATAAAACATTATACCAGAAAACAATAAAAATATTACTTTAAAACCACTCATTAAAATTAAATTTTATAAGATAGTTAAACATCATAAACAAAAAAAAATTATCAGGAACATCCTACTCAAATAATTAATGTCTTTATAAATAATAATTGGATATACACACACATTTTCAAAACATGGAGAGCCTTTAAATTCCAGATCGCATTCTCTATACAATAAATCATCCACAAAACATGGTAAAATTATTTTTATAAAACTAGGATCACCCTTTATAAGTATGAATTCATTTCGAATAACATAAGAATCCCTCCTAATAGTATATCACCTTTTTAATCAAGAACACATCACATTATAAAAATAAATTATTTCAAAACACAGGGACCCAATTTTATTCATATACAAAATTATATATTGAAATTTATCCTACTTCATTAATGAATAGAAAACAATTTAAAATCAATGTTCAAATGAAATATATATTTTATAAATCTACCAAAGTAAAAAAACAAAAAAACCATAGAGAATCCATTGAAAGAATACATCTACTCATTATACATATTTATAATTTTTTTAATTTTTTTAAACACTGTGACATGAAAGAATTATTTATAGAAAGGAAATGAATTGGAAACATAAACCTTCAGTAATGAAAACAAGTCTCATATAATGGAAACCAAAAAAAATTCTATATGATATATCTCTCAACATTAAAAAAGACCTCAGTATTATAACAACTCAAACCTTTAATTTTGTCCCACATGACCATTAAGGCTAGATGAGAACATTTGAAAAGAGGATAAACCAAGAGAAGAACAGTTGAAAATCCCTTACCTCTAGATAAAGAAAAGTAATACCAAAAAACACTCCAATCCCTTGTTGGTTATGCTTGGTGGAGAAAAAATAGGGTTTGGAGAGGTGCCTCAGATGTGGGGAAAGAAATGTGTTGTCTTAGTAAGGACACGTCATATAAAAATAATCCTAATAAAAAAATGACCCCTACCATTGAAGGTTGAAAATTTTTTAAGATTGGTTTTTTAAATTATTCAAAGTTCATGTTGTTACCACTACCCCAGAACCCATAAGTTCATACAGTCATCTGGTATAGAATAAAAAATCTTACAAAGACTATCTAACCAGCTTTGTAAAAACTTATAGAGAGTACATGGTTTCCCAAACCAGACACGTAACCACGATTCACTAGAATATCCCTAAAAATAAAAATTTTCAACCCGAGACACCTAAAAACCATTGGAAAACAGAATCCCACAGAAAAGAGAAAGAATTTGACATGTTAGTTTGTTATAGGGCAACATTTTATAGACTCAATAAATCATGATTTTCATAATTGGTGGATTTTATTTTAAAATTTTCCTCATCACCTTACCATTTCATCATAAAAACCCAAAAACAATAAAGGAAAATAGTAAAAAAATAATTCTTATATATTTATTGAAATATTAGTTTTTATTGATATTTTACCAATCCTTGGAATTGATTAAAATAAATTATATTATATTTTTATTAATAATAACACTTTTTATCTGATTAATTTTTTTAATATTTGTATTTTGAATTATAGAGAATGGATGTTGTGATTTTATACCCATAACTTAATATGGAAAATTATGTTTATATCATAATCCTCGAAGGACTAAAATTTTTTATATAACATTAAGATCTGCAGATCATTATTCTATTAAATCGAATAAGCTATTATATGTATTTGAATTTATATGGAAGATGTGGTGTATGTTAAAAATGAAAATAAAACAATAAACCATATAATAGCGGTTTAATCCATATAATAGATTATTATAGTGCATATAATAACATATTTAGGATTATAATTCTTGGATTTAGTGGTCGAAATTGTATGCATTATGTGACAATGTGTGTTTATCAAGCTATAAGCTCTGAAATTTGGTTTGATCAATATGTGAAGATGATTAAATGGATTTGAATGATCAAAATTATTTTTAACTAAATACTAATCAATGCATAAATTAAACATCATGTTAATCTGATTTTAATGGATTAAATATTTTGAGATACATTTCATAAAATTTTAAATTTTAATGATTTTTTTGTATACCAAATAAAAATTTATAGATGGAATAAAAAGGGGTATCATTATTTATGAAAAGTGTTTCATGTGAAAAACAATTGATAGTGTAAGAGAATCCTTTAACAGGTTCTCATTAATGCTTTAATTTTTTTAAACCATAAATCAATTTTTCTAATAGAATATGTCATGAAGAATTTACAACCCAAGAAGATAGATATTTTTATATCCCATGAATACCCTAGGAGAATAGATTCTATTACCTTATTCTTGGGGATAATTATCAAGATCTTGTAGAGAATCTTGGCCAAATAAGATCCTCAGAGAAAATATATACAATATTAAATTATTTTATTTAATTAAAACATATTGATTGATATTGTTGTAAAAATGTTTTAGTTCATATATTTAATTGATTATTTATATGAGTTTTCCCCTTCACTGAGTCAATTATAACATTTAATATCTAAATAAGGATTCATTAATAAAAAACCATTTTTTAGATTAATAAAGGCACATGATTGTAATAAAAAATGAATGATTTTATGAATACAGATTCACTTAGGGAAAGACATAATGTAATACCAAGGAATATGATGTACCACAGGAGAATTCACACTATAGTTTCCTAGAAAAAATGATGTGTTTATAGTTTGAAATGATGTATTTATATAATACAAAACCTTCTTTCGAAAAAGGTAAATGTTTAGTGACCCATGTACTAGGTATAAGGATAATGTTTTTAATCTTCAATTTAACTAATAATTTACATAGAAAAAATATGAGATTTTTCTTAATGTTTATATATGGAATTGAATTTCGTAGTTATTATATGATAATTAGTAGGATATTTTTTATATTTATGGGTATGTATGGTAAAATTGTGGCTTGTGTGAAATTAAGTGGTTGGGGATGTATTTTAAAACTAAATAGGACCTCATGTTCTCGTTAAAGGCTCATTAGGTACCTAGTGATATGTTTAGTGTTGAGTATGGTTTAGGAATATCATTGGGATCACTATATAGAGTTATTAGGTATTGGATGGGGACAAGGCATACCTTTTAATTTTCACATAGTTTCTATATACTTGATGGAAAAAATATTTTATAATTTTTAATAAATGTCAATTTTAGAAATTTATATATTATAAAACCATATTTACCAATTTTAATATATATAAATTTAAATTAATATATTTTTTTGATAATATTAGGTTTTTAAAATGAATGAATGTTGGATATAAAATATAAATAAAGCATTATTAATGATAATTCTTTAAATATTAATTTTAAATAAATTTAGAAATGTTTTTATTTTTTCTAGTGTATGAAATAAATAGTTATAGAACGAGTTTAATGCCTTCATTAAACATAGTATTATTAAATTTAGTTCAAATTATCAGACACATGAATAACCATATTGTTATGATATATATATATGTGTGTGTGTGTGTTTATGTGTGTTATTGTGATTAGTTCAATTATTGTTATTGTTATGGGTATTATGAAATGAATAATTCATATGTATATAACTACAATTCAAATTGTATGAAATAAATTTATATGTTTGTGTGTGTATTACCATTTTTATTAAATTAATGAAATTCCTATATAAAATAATTTCTAATAATACTATTATTATGATGTTATAAAATATAAATACTAAATACACACAAAATAAATATATAAATATTTCATTAGTATTATTGTAATTATTAGAAAAAATATTAGTGTAAAAATTTATTAATATTAAATTAAAAATAAATGTTCAATATTTGTGAAATGATTTATTACTATAATTAGTATTATATAATATGTTAAAATACTCAAATTAATAAGTAAAATGGTGAAATAGAAAAAAACTACTCCTAAGGGTGCGTTCGACTAGTATAAATCATACCCTGGAGGGATGATAGTGGGATCCGTTATATATAACTATTCTACCTAGTTCATAATCCTATATTTTAATTATAGTTTCCACATGTATTTATTTCCACTACCACATGGTATTCCATTTTATTCCTCTTCGATTATCATTTGATTTGGTCGTGTTATTCTAGTAATTAATATTACAATTCCTACAAAATATAGAGAAATAATGTAAGAGAAAAAGGATTCATTAATATTAATCTAAATATTATATATGGGATTTTCTTGAATTCATTTAATAATTTTTTTGGTTCAATCCTTTATTTTTTGAATAATCCCATGGGATTCTATGAATTTTTTTAAATTATAAATTTTTTATGTTATTATGATTTGGGTAGTTGTTTATTTTGGTATTGAATGTTGTTAGAGAGGGTCTTAAGGGCTTTAAATATGTATTGGTTATCTTTGATGATATATTTTTATTAATGAATATTGAAATGATTTTTAGTATGCGGTTTTTTAATTTAATCACTACCATGTGAAATCACGGGGTTTCTATTATGTTATTGATGGGTTAACTAGTTGGTGGTATCAACCCTCCAATATTAACTAATTTAGGTTGTGTATAGAAATGTGAGTAAAACCTAATTTATAATACAATAAAAATATTTATTATTTTTTTCAATTATAAATGGATATATTTTTTTATAGAAATTTAATTTTTTTGTATATTTATAATAATTGTATATTCTCTTTTACGTTGGAATGCTTGGATAATTTTCCCTTCTGGATACTTACATATTATGTGGAATTATTTTGAAAGTATCTATTTGAATGATAAAATCCATAAATTTTTTAAAACTCTGGATTATTTTTAGTTTTTATAAAAATATTTGCACTTGTTATTGTTAATGATTATTACATCTTAATAATTATTTTATTTACACGTGTCCTAAACATTAATTATTTTTATTTAAGTTGTAAGTGTATTAGTCAATTTTGAAGGATAATTTTCATTCTTATAATCATCAACAATTTCCTCTACAGAATTTGAGATATAAAAAGAAGAGTTTTCCCATGTACATGAATAATTATCTTAGTTTGATAAAACAAAATATGAATATTGTACCATTGTGAGTTAATTAATAAAGAATATTCATTATTCACAAATAATATTATTCATACTCAAAAATAACCCTATTTTCATATAGACATAGTTTTAAAACATAAATTTAAATTGATAAACATTATTGGACCATATTTTGAGAAATTATTTCATATTAATTAGTAAATTAAACCAGAGATCAATTATGTAGATATCATTGTTTGTGCATTAATGAAGTATTATATAGGAATCAGGTTAACCAAGTTAAAAAATTGACATTATAAAATCTAATGGAATTTTATTATAACGTATTATATAGGATATTAAATATTAAATAAAACTTTCAGTCAATTAGAGATAGTAATTTAAATTTTGATGAAGTGTTAATTTAAAAATTGGGATTAAGAAATGTTAAATGGTTTTGTAAATTCTTTAATAATGAAAAAACTTTTATATTTATTTATTCTATTTTATTGTAGCAAATTTTGGCCCCATTATTCTAATTTTGTTTTTTATATTGAAAAGTTTCATTGTGTAAAAGATATTTTATTTGAATATATAATAAATGATCAATATTTACCTTTAATGTGCTCCTTAATTTAATAAATTTATTATATATTTATTTATTGAATATTTTAAGGTTTACATGGGTGAGAAATATTAATATTTCTAAAAGTATGTCCTGAAAATTACCTTGGCCACATTTTTTCTTTATTTAGGATATTCATTCAATGATTTATTTCATCCTTTTTCTATATGATATATTTTTTTCAATAAATTAAATTGATTGAATGATAGTTAATCTATTTCAATATTCCTTGATTGGATCTTTACTATTGTGGTGAATTTATTCTATTATATATACTATATTAAATATCCAAATAATACATACATTGAAAATATGTAAAATTGAGAAATTAATTGTTGGTATTTTGTTAAATTTTTGATGTTTGAACTAATTTTCATTACTTATGATTCATATTCCTAATGTTATTTTTATTTTAATTTATTTTTGTCATCACATTCCATATAGTTTTATGATTTTTTAGATGAAGATAGATGTTTTAAAATATTATAAATGGCTGGGAATTGGTAACGTAACGACCGCTCAGGAATTAACACTACAAATCCCCATTATGTATTATAAATTTTTGGATATAATGGGATGTTATTTTCATTAATAAAATTATTTCTTTGTGTGTGCATGGATACAACCTGATGGTATGAGCCACGATGATCCCTAATATATATTTATATATATAATGTTTTTCTCTCTTAAAATAATCCATGGGGTTCCTAATACATGCCTATATTATAACTGTTTTATGGTGGATATGACGTTTGACGGTTGATATGATACTTCTAGGATGGATTGGTTCTTACACAATGAATCATTTATTACATGAGTTATATGTTATTTAATGGTCTTTGGAGTCTTCATTTGTTCTAGATTCTTACCTGTGATCAAAATGGGTTTTTATTTCCTTTAAAGAATGATATTTATCTATCATTAATATTATTGATATACAATTTTTCATTTTCGGTTTACAGATTTATTCTTTATTATCATTTAATTCACGATAGATTATATTTTTAAATGAGCAGTCACTCACTTATGAATAATCCTTCTATTTATATTTTATGAGGTTAGGTCCTTGCATATTCCTATTGAGTATTTTAATTGTTTTCTATAAATACACTTCAATGAATATATATGTTATCTTCTTTCATTTTAGGTATGATGGTTATAATGTTTCTTGTTCAGATTGATTATTTATTATAATGTCTCAACCCCAGATTCCCATAGTCAGTGCATAATTTTATTACATTATCATATAAACAAGGAATACAAATCTCAAAGGACCGAGTAGTTCAGTATATTTTGAAAAAAGTTGCATACATAAGTTCAAGATTACAACTTCAAATGAAATAAGTAATATACTATTTATTGAGAACATCGAAAACTACATGTTTATCCCAGAAGGTCATTCATAATAATCTTATTCATGTCCGGAGAAAAAGAATCCAAAGAAAGGGGTGTTATCAAAAGATTAGTAAATGTAACAAAAACAGCAGAAGATAACATACATATTAGGCATGGTGAATAATTTAAAACACATGGGTTTAAAAAAAACATGATCATAATATGGAAGGAATATGAGCCGAGTAAATATCACCATATCAAAATTTAATCATGGGTATTATACTAGTAGAATAACCTCATAAACATTGAATTTCTAGATTCATAAGTAGTAAATTCATATTCCAGACATTCTAAAATATACAATCAAGGCATTTTCCAATACATCTAAATATGATTACGGCCCCGTCCAAAACCATATCAAAAAAGGGGAAAGGCCGTATCAAAGCCCATATCTATTTGTCTTATGATACCTACTAATGAAATGAGGGGATATAGTAGGCCCCACACAACACGTTATAATTCCAATTCATTCCTCATACGAATGGGGATAAACATAATCATCATATTCATTCATATAGGAACTAACATATGAAATATTAATAATGTTCCCCAAACATTAAGCATAAAAACTAACCATTAAGAGGAAATTGCTGATTAGTTTTATGATAGATAATCCACATCCAAAATAATCATAAAACATTAAATTAAATATGGTATATGATATCATAAAATATAATTCCCAATAATAAATAATAATCAGTAAGTGTGTTGAAATAGATGAAGATACACTTATAAAATCAACGAGTAATCCTTGAGATAAATACTCTTTTACTTTGAAAAGAAATGTTATTTTGTAAAATTATTTTTATGAAAATATTTTCCAAGTAAGTTGGTATTTTCAAAATAAAATTATTTTTTTAGATAGATAATTTTCACTCAAAACATATTATAGAGTGACCTTGAATATAGGTTAGAATATGAGAAATTCCCTTTAGTTGGTCATGGATTTCAGTAAGAAATTTTGAAGGATCCTTTTAAAACATAAACCTCCACATAAATTAAAGAAGGATTATAGTTGGTAAACATATATAGATCTTTATCACAGACTATTAGAGTAGTGCATACTAATGAATACTAATTTAATTTAGGAATGTATATAATAAAAATGACCTAAATAAAAATGGAGTTTCAGGTAAAAAACCCTTACCTTACGTATAAATGTTATACCCTTGACCTTATGGTCATGGAATAGGAAGTTAGACTCATTAATTAAATAATTCATAAAATATTATACATTCATTTAGTTTATTATATTTTTTTATTTCATTTATGTCATTATTTATAATTTATAATATTGAGTTTCGTCGTTCTGGAGTGTTCATTTTCTTGAAATTCATTGTCAGTTCACTTGTGTTTAAGTAACAGAGTTCATGTGCAATGGATGTAAATATCTATAATTTATTTTCAATATTATTTATGTACATAAATAGGTGTTAATGGTCCTTTATATCATTTTTTTCATGGCATTAGGATGAATCATAAGATGAAATTTTAATGAAAATCAAAGAGATTATTTTAGCTATATTTCCTTAATTAGGAACTAGTTTGGTCCTATGATTTAATATTAGAAAAATATACAAGTTCATGAATGTTAACTAGGTTTTAATACATATATTATATCGTTTTTAAACAATAAAAATGGTTTCATGACTTTTATTTAAGGGACATTGTAGAAATAAAGTTTTCCATCCACAAACGTTGTAAATTTGAACCTCACAGATGATGATTTAATTTATAAAATAAATGAGACAAAGTAAGGATATTTATTTTCGTTATTTCATTAAAATGATATAATTCGACTTCATATAGGATAATGGACTTATCATAGTCATTTCTAATGAGGATCCGAGGAGAGAATAGCAATATAAAGGAATAGGAAATGAAATTGAACAAAATTTAATGTGAATTTACCACTTCAATCCCCCTCAATGAGAATCTCTTTCAGGGAACAGGTATTGGTCTTTTAAAAAGACCAAGAGCTGCTGGACATGGGGGTGACTAGGGAAGGTTATTGGGGAAACACATTGAGGGGTGTCAATGAATATATTTGTTAATAGAAGATGGAGATAATGGGGTTATAGTGGAGGAGATGAGGGTTTTCACACTATTTATTCATAATTTTATTATTTTAACAAATAATACAAATGTTATTTATTATTGGGACCAATAATAGTAATATTTACATGTGAGTTTGAACCTAGTGTAATTAAATTACACATGATTCTATAAATTGTGGATTTAACTAATAATGTATATTTATGGTAAATTACCATATTTTACTTTCCCTAAAAAATTTGTGTATTTATGAAAAATCACAAAATTTCACCCTAACCATTTTAATATGTCTAGAATCAAATAAATTAAGTTAATTTTTAAAAAATAATTTTCTAAATATTATTTATTTTATTTTTAATTGAAATCATAATTTATATGAAAAATACATTTTTTAAAACAATTTTTTTATATTTCCAAAATACATGTACATCATACATTCACTTAAATCCTGTATTTATATAATATCATATGAGAGTTTACTATTAATAAGTATATGTCACAATTCATAAGGGTAAAATTAATATTCATAAGGGTATATTACTATTCACTAAAAGATATGTTGGTCATATCGGACTCTAAAAAACTTACTAATCGCAACCATTTATGTCAAATTTTTAAAACTCAAATCACACGAGTGGTAAAATTTATGTTTACTAAATAAGTTATAATAAATTGTTTTTTTGTAGAGAATTAGTGTTTCATCCATTCGATATTAAATTTATTTTTAAAATCTTGGCATGTTACATTCTCCCCTCATTAAAAAAATTTCATCTTCGAAATTACCATAATTTTACCTCGCAAAACTATTTGGGTAGTTATTCATTATAAGAACCTCTAGCTACCATGTTTCCTATTCGATTTCTGGATTTTTCCAATGTATCATTACCAGTAGAATCATCTGATACCTTAACACTTTTTATTTATTTCCGAGAATCTGGATAGGCCCCTCAATTATGATAAGTCAGCATCCAATTATATATCATCAGGAATGAGGACATGTGATGGGTATGGCATGTACATTCTCAGTAATTAGTCATGGAACAAATTGTGTACTCTAGACTGGCTAGATGGCATCGCCATACAATATGAAATATCTCCACTTATCTATATAATTTCAAAAGGGACTATATTTAGAGGGCTCGGTTTCCCTTTTTTCCCAAATCTTACGACACCCTTCCATGGAGATGCATTAAATAAAACATTATCAACCACATGAGACTCAAATTCATTCCTTCAATTATCATCATAGATTCTTTGTATGGATTGATCTATTGATGTAGTCTTGAATTTTCATTACATTTGTTATTATTTCCTTCAAAATCTCGCGGCCCACAAGATTATATTCTCCAAGTTCATCCAAACAACAAGGTGTATGACATCTTTTTCCGTACAATGCTTCATATTGTACCATTTGAATACCTGAATGGAAATAATTATTGTAGGAAAACTCCACTAAAGTTAAATATTGACCCCACATACCATGAAAGTCATGTAAACATGATCACAACATGACTTATAAGGTTTGGATTATCCTTTCTTATTGCGCGTCAGTTTATAGGTGATAAGAAGTACTCAATCGAAGCTCAGTATTCAAATATTTGTGAACACATTTCCATAATTTCTTTATAATTCATGGATTTGGATCATGAAAAAGTGAGATAGGTGTTATATAATGTCTTGAAACCAAATTGATATTTTTTTCTTTTTAGGTTCTGTAGTGGTAATTCCCCCTCATAGTTAGGAAATGTGGAGATTTCATAAATTGATCCACAATTACCATGTATTATCGTTCTTTCAAGGTGTTCTGGGTATTCTAATAGAAAAAATACATGGTGATGTCATCCTATTTACAATTATAATTAGATAAATGTTACATGACTCCTTTAGGATGTTGTCATTCAAAATTCACTTGTTGACAGACTATACATTTTGATACATAATAAAAAATTTCCAACTTCATGTTATCCCAACAGAAATGTTCTTTCAAATCACTATAAATTTTAGTGCTACCAAGGTGTATAGATAAATTTGAGCTATTATCATCATCTAATAACTCCCTTTTTAGCTCAGGTATAGAGATGACACATAATTTCTTCCCAAATTTCAGAATTCCATCTTCACATACGAAGTCATCCATCTTTCTCTCTTTCAAAACATTTATTTTCTTTTGCAGGTTCTCATCATTAGGTTGAGATATTTCAATCCTTTCTAATAAAGATGGTTGGGAATTCAAATGAAAAGGTAGTGATGTTTCACCTTTATTTATAATCCTTATACCCATCCTCACTAGATCCATCTACAAATTATCCTTGTCAATCAACATTCTGTTGAGAACTCCATGATCCTCTTGAATCAACGCTTTGACTACCTTATTTTTCTTTATTAGGTGGTAGTGTAAGAAAAAATCATAATACATGAGTAGTTCGGGTCATCACCTTTTCTTCATGTTGAGTTCATTCTATGAGAATATATATATTAGGCTCTTATGATATATATATATATCCCACATGTCTCAACATAGTGATAATGTCTCCATTTCATCAGATAAAACTTTCTGCTGCTATCTCATGATTGTGTGTGGGATAGTATTGGTAATGTGTTTTTTACATCCATGATGATTAATTAATAACTCAACCGTTCTACTTAAGGAAAAAACTAGTCCTTTCCTTGACGAATCACTATATATCACAAACCCATCATTCCTAGATGGAAGAGTTAGGATTACTGCATTCACTAATATCTTCTTGAATTCTTTGAAAAAGTCCTCCCATTCTTATTTATAGGAATATAACCACATTACATGGATTTTTGTTCATTGGGTTGTCTAAACAGGTGATGTTCATAACTAAATGCTGGTAATAACCTACTAAACCAATAAAACTATATACCTCGGTTTTGTCCGTTGGAGTAGGGAAATCTTGTACAGCCTTTGTCTTCACATGATCAACATTTATTCCATCCTTCGAGACAATGTAGCCCTGAAAGGAAAGAGATTGAATCAAAAATTCACACATACTAAAAATATGATATAATATAATTTTATTAAGAATCATTAGAATAGTGTGAAAGTGATTTTCATTATATTCAATGATTTCAGAGTATACCAAGATATAATCGATAAAACCACCACAAATTCATCATCATATTCTTTGAAAACGTTATCCATTAGTTCCATGAAAATAGAAGGTGCATTAATTAGTCCAAAAGGCATTACTGTAAACTCGTAATAGCCATAGATAGATTGAAATGTTGTCTATGGAATATTTTCTATCCTCACACACAATTGATGATATCCAGATCAAATATCAGTCATAAAAAAATATCTGTCTCTATGAAGTTGATAAAAAATTTTCCAATTAAAGGTAGGTGATAAATTTTCCTAAATGTTATATAATTGACCTCCCTTTAGTCAAAGAAAATACTCATAGATCAATATTTATTCTTAACTAAATGAAAAAGGGAACCAAACGAATAAAAATAGGTAAAATAAAACCTTTTTCACTCAATTCCTCTATTTTTTTCTTCTGTTCCACTAATTTCCTAGTGGAAATTCTATAAGAGGTCTTTGATATGGGCCTTTATTTAGAAATGAAGTCAATGGAAATTCCAATTTCCCACTCTGTAGGATATCGAGGTAAATCCTTTGGAAACACGTCAACATATTCTTTCACAATAAGTACATCATCTATTTTTTACTTTCATTTTCTCACCCATAGTTTTTTAATTCATTTCATCCCCAATAATTGATTTTTTTAGATCTTTTTTTTGGGGTTGATAAAGATGATAATCAGATGGTGATGTTTCTTCTCCAAATATAAGGTATTCTGCAACATCCTTAGAAACTGTAACCTCTTAATTCTTACAATAAATTTTCAAATAATGATTCAAAATCCAAGACATACTGAGGATTATATTAAATTGAATCATGGGTTCGACAAAAAAATGGAAGATAAATCATGTTTATATGCTACAATGGGCACTTCCTGACAAAACTTTATTGCATATGATACTTAACTTAGGAGTTTTTATGGACCACTCCATTACTAAATAATATTTTTAATATCTTAATTTCTTGGAAAAATTGTAATATATAATAGAATGTGATGATTCATAATCAAATATTTCAATGGATAAGTTTTAGTAAACGATTAATGTACCTTCCACCACATCATTAAGAACTTCAATATCATCATTTGTGGTCGCATATGATTTTCCCTTCTCCCTTAGACATTTTTTAGGAACGTTTCTAGACGCTTTGGAAAATAATTAGAATAGTGTCCCATATACATAAAATTATATAACTTAACATTGATAAATTATTTTTTCCTATTGAAAACACCATAATAATGGACTTTTTTTCCACACTAATACCACACCCCTTTTCCTTTAATGTTGGCACCAGGGTGTTTCCGTACACAATTATAATAGGGTATAAAGTTAAATATTCCCTTCATCCCAATTTCTTTATTTCACTTTACATAGTTTTCAAAAATCTTATTATTCTCATTATGTCCATTAAAATCATAAGACACATACAAATCCTTTTATGTCTTAATCGCACAGAAGACCATGTCTTCATATGATGAGAATGTATGGCAGACCAGTGACCACCGAAGAATGGATTTAAGGTATCAATGAATTGGTAAATATTTATCCTTGGATTACATATAAAGTCCATAAAATTACGTTCTAACCTTGTGATGTTAGATTCTAACTTTTCAAAATTATACTCTTACATTTTCGTCAAATTCAGAAATAGTCTTTCCATATCTACTCATTGTTTGTGATGAAATTATTTCTCTAAGAAAAGTTCCTTAAATTAACTTCATTCCATGTTTTCTATCCCTTATTCTTCCATTATGTTTTGAATTAGTGACCACCATTGATATGAATCTCCAAAAAATGATAAAATACCATGAAAACCGTGTCCATATAATTACATCCCAAGGTGATAAATGTATTCTCTAGGGAACCTTACCACTAATCTAATGTGAATGGGTTTGTAGTCCCATTAAATGATGGAGGTCAATGTCGCATAGAGTGATCTAACATATCTCCTCAACAATGTGGATCTAGATGCTCCATTCAGGTAAGGTTATTATTTATAACTGAAGTATTTTGTCCCGTTATAGCTATAAGTTTTTCTGCACTATTTGTAGCTCTAGGGAAAACATAATTCTATTGCACATGATGGTAGTCCCTATATGGGATACCCACGTTCAAGAAATTTTCATTCCTTCCACTAGGTAGAATTTATAAGTACTTTCATACACTAGATTATGTTATTAATCAAATGTATTATCTCATCTTTAAAAAAATAATGAACAAAAATTGATATATTATGCCTGAAAATTCCAATAATCATATTCATACAATCAATGAGAAAACTCATACATTTATATCCTTATTAATGGATTGAGAATAAAATAGGAATTATCCTATGTATAGCCCCCTATAGTGTCAACCCAGGTGTATAGTAACGATCATTGTCATGTACTAGGATACCCCATAACAAGCCCGAAACTCTTTTTCAGAGTTTTCACTCTTAGGTACATATGTGCCAGAATCACTTCCATATGTAGTATCCAGGTACAGATGTATTTTATAGAAATATCAACATAATATATTCCTTAACAAAAATTTAGCAAGTTCATGAATGTGTGTCCTCAAATAAAATATTAGGTGTTTGTTCCCAAATCTATTTTTTCTAAATCTATTTTCTTAGTTTTCTACTAATATTACTTTGATACCAACTATAAGGACCTGACCCCAGTAGCCCAAAGTTGGTGCTTTTTTTCATTAGCATATAAACAAGGAATGTGTATCATGAAGGACCAAGTAGTTTAGTTTATTTGGAAACAAGATACCTACATAAGTTCAACATTACAACATGAAATGAAATATATCATATATGTTTTGTTGAGAACATCCACAACTTTATGTTTATCCCTGCAGGTAATTCATAATAAACTTCTTCATGTATTTAGAATAAGAAACATAAGAAATGGGCGATCTCAAATGATTAGTATGAGTAAGAAATAAAATGGAAGATAAAAAAACATTATGCATGGTGAATGATTGAAAACAGAAGCCTTTAAAAATATAATCATGATCATAATATGGTAGGAATATTAGTTGAGTAGATATTACCATTATAAAACATAATAATAGGTCTTATGCTAGTCAAATAACATCATGAACATTGAATTTATAGCATTATAATGAGACAAATTTATATTATAGATGTTTGGAAATATATCGATATGGTTTTGGCCTTGTCAACCAAAAATGAATAAGGCATTGGCCAAAACATATATAAAGTGGGAAAGGCCTCTGTCTAGTCCATAAATTTATGTCTCAAGAGGCCTACTGATGCATCGAGGGTCTATGACCATCCAAACCCATCATGTAATATGTCCAATTTATTCCTCATATGAACAAGGATAAACATAATCAACACATATATTCATATAGAAACTAACATATGAAATCTTAATAATGTTCCCTTAACAATAAGCATAAACACTAACAATTTAGAGTGTATTGGTGAATGGTTTTAAGTTACAAAATAAATAATAAAAATAATAATAAAAAATTAAATTACATATGGTGTATGATATCATAAAATATTAATCCCAATAATATATAAGAATAAACAAGAGTATTGAAAAAGATGATGATACTCTTATAAAATCAACGAGTAACCCTTGAGATAAATACTCTTTTACTTTGACAAGAAGAGTTATTTTGGAAATGTCTTTGTATTAAACCATAATTGAAGTAAGTTGGTATTTTAATAATAAAATACGTTTTTATTGATATAATGGTATATAAAAGAATATTATATAGTTCCCCTGAAAATTAGTAATAATTTGATAAATTCCATTGAGTCGGGTTTGTATTTTTTGAATGATCCATTTAAAACATATAACTTTGAAAAATGAAAGTATGATTCAGGTTGGTAAACATATAGATAAATATATCCCAGAATATATTAGTAGTAAATATTAAAAAATAATAATTTAATTTAGGTATGTAGAGATTAAGAGTAACCTAAATAAAAATGGGGGTTGGAGAAGAAAACCCTTACCTTAAGTACAAATGTTTTTCTCTTATCCTTATGGTCATGTAATATGAAATTAGACACATTAATAACTTATGTAAGAATATATTAAACATGTATTTAGTTTATAAACATTTTTATACTTCGTTTATATCTTCATTGATACGTTATAATATTGAATTCTATCATTATGGAGTGTTCTTTTTCTTGATTTTCATAATCGATTAACATGTTTTTAAGTACTAGAGTTCACGTGGAAAGGATTTAAATTTATTGAATTGAATTTACTTATTAATTATGAAAATAAATATGTGTTAATTGTCATTTATATATTCTGGTTACATGTAATGAAGATGAATCATTAGATGAAACATTATGGAAAACCACATAGATTATTTTAGCAGTATTATGATTATTATGAACAATATTGGTCATCTGATTTAATATTTTGCACATATACAGGTTATAGTATATTAAAAATGTTATAATAGAAATATTATATCCTATTTCACCCATAAAAATGGTTTCATTACCATTATTGAAGGGTAAATTGAAGAAGAAAACTTTTTCATCCATGAAGGTTGTAAATTGGCACCTCACAAGCGATGATTTCGTTTATAAAATAAAATAGAGAGTAAGGATATTTAGGACATTTCATAAATTTAAATGATATAATTATTGTTAATAGATTATAATAGAGTTATAATGGTCATTAGGAAATATTAGTTGAGGATATGATAAGAATAGAAATGAACTTGAAATGAAATGGAAAGAAATAGAATGTGAATTTACCTCTTGAATCCACCTGCATGTGAATCATTTTAAGGGAATGTGTTTTAGTGTTTTTAATGACCTATATCTCCTAGATGTGGGGATTGACTAAACAAGGGTATCTGGGAATAACATTGAGTATCTTCAAGGAATATTGTTCTGAATATAAGATTGAGTGAGGGGTGCGGGGTTATAGTAGAGGAGAGGTTGATTCACAAATTATTTTATTATTTTTTCAAAGACAACCAATAGAATTTATTCGTGTGACCAAGAATACTAATATGTTTATTGGAGTTCAAAACAAGTGTGCTTTCATCATCAATGATGATAATAATAGTTAATTTAACTAATAATGTATATACCCGGTAGATTATCATATTTTATTATTCATAAAAATTTCAAGTATTTTAAAAAAAGTCCAAAAATTCACCTAAAGCATTTTTAAAAATGTATAATTGAAAAATGAAGTCCATTTTTCAAAAATAATTATATATATCTGTTTTTTTATATTTAATTACAATCATAATTTACATGAAAAATACATGTTTTAAAACATTTATTTACATATTACCATATATTGGTACATTATATATTCATATAAATCCTATATATAAACTATCATAGGTGAGGTTAATATTCATAAGGGTGTGTAACTATACATAATGGTAACATTATTATTTATAAGGGTATATTACTCTTCATAAAAAATCAAGCTGAGAATATCAGACCCTAAATAACATTCTGATCACAACATTGTATGTGTGATTTTCGAAATTCAAATCATAGGGGTGGTAAAATATATGTTTGCTAAATAAGTTATAACAAAGTTTTGTTTTCTAGAGAGTAAGTTTCCCAGGAATTCAATATTAAATTTATATTTTAAAGTATAGAGTTTTACATTTATTTTCTCAATTCAGATATCATATGAGTAGTCCAGTCTCAACTACAATTTTGAAGCATTAGCGGCCTTGTTTAAACGCATCTATATTGTCGCATCATCATTTTTATTTTGATTAATGTTTTAGAGGTTTTATTGCATATATTTTTGTGCAAATTGATTTATATATGTCTATATTGTATAATATTTTTAGGATTCATTCATGTAGAAGGAATTTTATAATATCATATCATGTACCTCTTATGTATTGGTATCCCCAAGCGTATTGGTTTAAAATTATACAATCATCTAACATATTGATGGGACATGTAAATTTTTTAGTATAATCTATAAATAACCAATTTTACTATCATATGTAGTTCTTTCATTCCTAAAATAAAAATCCAGACCGATGGTCATAATTTCCATCCACTAGAGTTTTCAAGTTAAAAACATAGAGTTAGAGATTACATAATTTTTGTAATGATTGTTTATTTATATCAGTAACATTAAACGGGCATCAGATAAATCTTTTCGGATTTTATTTACATGAGATAAGAGTATGAAGACTCATGAAGCACACCATAAAAAGGAATTACCTTCCAATTTATATTTTAACGTCACATTAAAAGAGAATGCAATATTATTTATCAGGTACTGTAATTTTGTATGAGGTTTTTATTTAAGGGTCTCATTTATGATATGGTAGAACATGATAAATGTCTATTGTATTATTAAAGTTAAAATTTCTCTAAATTTTACTAGAATCATCAGTATAGTGTAAATTTATGACATGCATATTTAATTTTATGATTTAACATTACAATTTTTATAATTTTAAATAATTATTTTTAACTGATAATGTAATCAATATTTTCATAATTAATGTTTTACATGATAAATAATAAGTTAAATTTAATAATATTTTTGCTTATATTCCTTTCTAGGATTTAATTATTTTTATTTTCATGATTTTCAAAAAAATTAAAATATTTTAGGTTTTAAATTTTCATTGAACATACCATTAGTGAAAATTAGTGACAACCATTTCATAATAATGCGTAAATACTTTAGTAATGATTTTTAATGTAAGTAATATACTATTATAGGTGTTTAAAAATTTTGATTTAAAAAAATGAATAATTTAATTTATGTTACAAAATTAAGGAAAACTAATATCAAATGATGTGTGTTATATAGAAGGTTATTTTATAGTGATTTTAGCCTTTAAAAATGGAATTTTAAATAAATATAATTTAGAGGTGTTTGATTTTAGAAATAAACATGAGAAATGTGTGAGTTTTGTGATCACTTTGGATATGAAAATTTTGGTTCAGTTTTGTTTTCAAATAATGTTATAAATTGGGTAACAATATTTTTAATAATTGATATATATTGGTAATCTATGAATTTTGCGACAAGAAAATCTAGGTCAATCACTAGTTAATTCTATTTTTTTGTATCAATAGGTGTGATAGTGTATATATTGGTGTTATAAGTTTAGGAACATACTAGAATGTGAATAACACATAAATGGAAACTACAAAACATTCCAAAAGAAGATAATTTTTATAGTGGAAGTAATTAGTTGACATAACTGATACATGTCCAATTTTTAGTGGTATTTACACTTAGAAGTCTAGGAACTCTCAATAAAACCAATGTATCATGTGGTGTGGTGTTTATATGACCAAAAAATTGTAGGATTAATAAGAAAAATTTCATGAGGAAATTAATTTATGAGTTATAAATATGATTTTATGTTGTATTTAATAAAAAATGCTGATAGATAATTAAAATTGAATTTTGATTTGATTAAAATGTAATGGAATGATGATGTTTGATTCATCAACATATATATATATATATATAGTATCTAATGATCCCAACCCTAGTATCCCATTTTTAGTTTTTTAATTTGTTACATTTTCATCATAAAAATTTAAGCATATCTCAAAGGACCTAATTATTTTGTAGTCTTCATAACAAACACATAATGGGATATGACATTACAATTGAAAAAATAAAAGATAACATAGTATTTTCTTTGACAGTATCATTATTTCCTCCTGAATAATCTTACATATCAACTATAATACATATCTCTAAATCATTAGGATATTAGTATAATAATGGGTTTAGCTCAAATGATGATAAAATGTATGAATAGAATGAAATATAGAATAAATAACTAAGAATAAAATCATTGTATGATAAATAAAGGAAACACATTCTATCTAAAAAATAAAATGAGTATAATATGGCAGGAATAAATGATGATCAAATTATTCCATATAAATAATCACATGTTCTTGGAACAAAACCATGAATATAATAACTAATTGAATGATAATATAAAATAACAAAAACTAATTACATTATAAGGAAATTTATAATGATGGACATAATAACCATATAAAAATGTATCTCCTACCCCAACTATACAAAACCATATCAAAAGGTCAGATTCTATGAAATCAAACATGAATGGGTATGTCCATGGCCAAATACCAAATATATTTTCTAACAATATGACTAAAAATTCTTTAAGGATTGATAGTGGACCCCAATAATCACATAATATGTTTGAGAATTTTATCATATGAAAGGGATGAATCATTATCAACATAATAGTTTTTATTGCAACATATAACATATTAAATGTTAACAATTTCCCTAATCAATTAATATAATCATAAACCTTTAAGTGTGTTATAGATAATGGTATCGAAATATTACATCCTTGTAAAATGATCATAATATTTCCTATTAATTTTGTATAGTATCATTATAACATATTATCAATATACTAAAAGGTAATATGATCATATTTTTTGTTCCAAAATAGATATAGCATAAAAATACATTCAAAAATATTCTTAAGGAAAATTTCATTCACACTTCAAAAATTACATTTAAAATTTAATAGTTCCCAATTTTTTGGAAAATAAGTTTTTTTTTAAAATAAATTTATATAATTTTAAAATAGTTCATATATTATTAATTTGTTATATTGGTGGTAAATTCCACACATTACATATAACTGAAAGAAACATTACATTCACATTTTTATAAAATGGTAAAAAGGTTACTCGTTTGGAAAATTATGAGATGTCTCTATTAAAAATATTTTTAAAATTTTAATCATGTTTAAAAATATAAATAATGAATAATTTATAAATTTTTTATGAAAAATTTGAAAACATTTTTAAAAAACATATTTTTGGAAGAGAACTGGTCATCGACGGAAGAGAGAAATTAAGATGATATTTTTCATAATAAATGTCTTTTGAAATCATATGTACATAAATAGAGTAAAACAAAGGTTAAATATATTATAATGAAACAATTAGATCATATTAAACTTAATTAGGAAATTTTGATATGGATCATAATATTTCATCGTTGGAAGCATAAAAAAACAAAACTAATGAATGATGAGATTGATCTATAAAACAATTACCACATTGGTAACATTGTACTGTAAGCCCCATGAAAGAAATAAAATCAAATGATAAATTGAATACCCTGAATTGAAATATATTAATTATATAACACCTAAAAATGGTAATTATTTTCACCACTAAAAATGAATATGTGGTTAATATATCATATGTATCAAAGAAGATAATGGGAGATGAGAAACTCATACCTCAGTTTCAATTACCTTAATATGTTTATGAATATCCTGTATTATATATATATAAAAGGTCATTATGTATCTATTTTAGAACCATATTCATATATATAATACCTTATATGATTTACTTATAGTCTTTTATCACCCATTTATGAACAATTCATTGTTTGAATCGTTGTTTCATGTGATAATTGCATCATATTTAACATAGATTTCAGTCTTGTAATTTTTTTACATTTACTTTGATTATGGTTAAATCAGTATTGAATGTTAAAAATTATTAAAATGTCTTATATATTCATTATATATATGTATAATATTAAAATATAAATAATATAGGTTGAAAATGGATTAAAATATTCATTGAGATGGTAGGTTGTACGTACGAATCAACATTGTTTCCATTTTATATAGAATGAAGGAATGTAAGTAAAACAATATATAATTTAAATTTATATAATAATAAATATTATATATATATATAAATATAATTTCTATTAATCGCATTCATCCTTATTACCATACACATAAAAATGAAATGAAAATAATATCACATAGCTACATATAGGCGGTAGCACCCACAAATGAATGAAAGAAATTATTGTTTTAAAAAGGATTGGAAGGTGAAAATTTATATGTGATATTATGAATCCAAAAGAGTTATCAATTCATAAATATGACATAAATTCATTAAAATTATCATTAATACATTCCATTTAATTTGTATTCAGAAAATGATTCACATCGCTTTGTGAGGTGGTAGCCTTAGGTACACATGAGCGACGTTCTCATAACCCCCGTGAACTGGATGGTAAGAATGTATATGAAATATTATAGTCTAATGAGTATAATAACCTCATAAATATGATATAAGTATGGTAAATTAATTGTTTTATCCATCCATGATGGGTGGTCAGGGAAAATTAATAACATTGATACGTGAGGTGATAGACGTTCGTACTCAAGATCAAAATTTTTTCGAGTTTATAGAAGTGGAAATAGATCTCAGTTATATGATAAACAATTATGACTATAGATTATGGTTATGAATGTGTTATTTACTATAATAATTTAATATGGTTTTATTGATTTAAAAATTGTAAAATGAAGACACATAGTAAAATACATTATCTCATATTTAGGAAACCTATTTAGGTTTATCAAAAATCCTTCCACGATGGGATTTATGAGGTATAAAAGTCATATAGGATGTGGAGAGGAAATTAAAGAATGTATTTGAATAGGTATTGGATGAAACAATGGTCTCTGAAGGTTTGAAGATAAGGTTATAGTGGGTGGCCTTTGACAAGTGGCTGAGAGGACACACAATGAATTTTTTAAAATAATCAATTATTGAATAATTTTTACCCAGAATGAAGCCATAAAACTATCTAATTATAAGACCATATAGGTTATAAGGTTTCAATATGGATCAAAAATTGGTAATTGAAATGTTTTTGGCCATTTTAAAAAAATATCATTTTTAGTTTTACCCTCAAGTAAATTAGTTTTTTCCTCAATCATGGTAATTAATTTTTTACTATTTTCAATATTAATTATGGTAATTAATTATGTTGAATGTATAATATAATAGTAATTCTATTTATTAAAAATATTTAATAAATTTATAAAAATTCAATTAATAGAAGTAGTATAATTTAATTTAATCTAAATCATACGGACGTGATGAAAACATTCTTATTTAAATAAATATTCTCTGAAGTATGAAAGGTTTTTATAATGAAATTGAACATAAAATTGATACCAATTATTCAAATTTGTTAAATTTAAATATTATTTATCTAATTTTAATCTATAACAAATTTTAAATATAATATAAATTCGTAGCTAATAAAAAGAAATGTAGTTTTTAATAAAGAACAATATTTGTCAATATTCAAAGAGAACATATTTATTTTTGGAAATTGTAATAAATATAATGAAATTTAAATTGATAAGATGATGTAAAAATAGTATTTAAGTTTTTGAAATGAATTATATATAATATCTAAAAATTAATTTTAATATAAGTGCTAAAACATGATAAAACTTCTCTTTTGAAAAATATAGTTTTTGATAAATATTTCATTTTCATTCAAGGATATTTAATTTACTTATAATCAATATATAACCATTGAATTAAATTTATAAATTTTTATGAAAGTATAATTTTCATAATCTAGTTATTCATATTCGTACCTGACAACATTACATCAGGGTTGTAATGGTAATGTTTAAATAATTATATTAATTAGAGTTTCATTTTTTAAAAACCTAATGTTGCATGAATCTCATGATATCTAATTGATTGAATTAATTTAAAAATAAATATGTCTTAAAGTATCATGGTGTAATATTATCATATAATATTTTTTTTTGGGTGTCACACACATTATTAGATATGTTGATCCTCTAATAAAATATCAAGGTGTCATGTTTTAACCCATTAATAAATTGTGCCCTCATATTTATATTTTTTCCATCATAGGTATAACTATTTTTGGGAACAATAATCCTAAAGAGTTTTATAAAATAGACTCTTGATAAGTAAGAGAGAGTAAATTATGACATTCATCAATAAAAATACATAACTAGGTTTTCAAATAGTATATCATTGGTGGTATGTAAAGATATGGACATGGAAAAAAGCATAAATAATTAAAGATAGTGATAAGGATAATTGATCTCAATAATTTGGGTAATCCAAAGAAGGTTAATTTATAGAAAAACATAAACCTATAAAGGTTGAAAAGGACATTGATCCCATATAAATGAATATACCACTATAAAAATTTTATCTCAATATCATTTTCATATAATTGAGGCATTACATTACTGTATCAACTAAGAAAAAAAAATGAAATATACTTTTTTGAATTGTATAATTTCATACATTAATAAATTTCCACCCCAATATCAAATTTTCTTCATAAAAATTAGTATTAATGTCAAATATTCCATTCTTAAAGCATAATAATTAAATTTTAGTGTTTTATAAGATCCATAATATAATGATAAGGCACATGATATTTCTAATAACATAAATGGTTATCATGAGTTATACATAAACAATAAAATTTAAACTTGCCCCATTCTAATTTTTTTTACCTTAGAGCTTTGAAAAATATATTTCACAAAATTTAAAGTCTATATGTTTAGAAGGATGGCCACCAAATTTCCATAATCAACATAACATTAGATTCCCTAATAGAGTAGTTCCTAATGATGCATGTAAAATATTTGAATACCATGATCATAATAAATCCTTAATGAAAACATTCATGTATCAAAAAAAATTCTCCACATTCCTAAAATAAAATATCAAATTATAAATTTATTCTTTATTTCTAAAAAATATAGTAAACTGTAGAAAAGATAACATAAACAATCAATTCCCTAAAAAAATTTAATGGTCACCAATATTTTACCATTAACGACTAATTCATTATTATCTAAAAATTAGGAATATATTATGGGTTTCCTCCCTGAATCACGTATCTTCCAAAATTATCTACCTTCCACCATGTCACATTTCAAAGTCATCATTACAATTAAATATATACTCTAAAATCATTAAATAGGATTTACTCCAGTAAAATCAATATAAGTTTTATGATTCTTATAATTATAATATCATTGATAGAATACTTTTAAAACAAAATTATTGAAAACAAATACCTCTGAAATTTAATTATTCCACTTCATTCTTAAACCATTAACTTTTATTTATCATGTAATTCTAGAATACATGCTTCTTCAATATGTAATTTATTGTATATTTATAATAATAGTTATAAAACTTACTCATAAATCCTTTCTAATTCCATTTTAGATATCTCTAAAAGGGACATTGATTTCTATAATTCCCATAATTTCCACATTTAAAACATTTTACTATAAATGATATTATAGGGAGACCATTATTGTCATCCATTGAAATAATTGGAAATTTCATTTCTCCTTAGAAATTACTTTCTTTGTGGCCTTATTTTATATAGAAAAAACCATCGTTCCATTCCTCTATGATTTTCAATGGGGTTTTCATACAACAATCACAATATATAAAAAACCAATTCTTCATTATTTCATGGTTTAAACCACCAATGATAACATCTAACACTATTATCCTCTTCTTTATTAAGTTTGAAAGTTTGTTAAGGTTGAATTTATTAATCATATATCATGATAACTTATTTGAAATAATCCAAACATCCTTCACCCCCATGGTCTTCCTATATAAGTGCTCAACAACAAATTTTCTATAATATTCCACGATAATATAGTTTTTTTCTTATTCCAATCAATGAATAAAACCCAGAAGAATTGAGTAAGCAACATTTATCATAGTGGGATCATCATTCAATAATTTAGTGGATAAATAAATCATGAATCTTTTTTTTAAATATAAGACACCATTGTTTTTAGCTAGGAAATTCATTTTCATCATCTATTAAATCCTCTTCAATGGTTCATATTTAAATTTCAATTAACTTAAGAATGTTCACATGGTGTGTCAAAATGGGTGTATAGTAAGGCATGTTTTTATGAACATGGTAACTCTTGAGTCAAACCTAATTCCCCTTTTTTGGATCTATTACCCCTTGGTAAATCATTTTGAGAACCACATTTAATTGTATTATATTGATAGGTATTTATTTCCGGGAAACCCCACATAATATATACCTTACAGAAACATTAAAATTTTCTTGTATGCTTATACTCAAATTTAATATAATTCTTAAGTTATTTAATCTAGGATTTATTATATCTACTCACTAGGTTTCAACAAAAACTCCTCTAATACAATATATGAATTACCTCTAATGAGTACCCAGTGTCAAAGGTTACATTATTTCAATGGCATAATATCCAAGGAATTGCCTCATGGAGGACCGAATATATTATTAGTCTTGTTAACTTGATTCATACTTTAATCTCCCAATAAAATTGAAAACATAAAACACAACATATATTTTATTTAACTAATTAATTATTTCCTCTAGATTAAAATTTCATATAAATAATAATACAGATCTTAACATCATTGGGAATGAAACAGAAGAAAGGGGTAAGATATTATGATCAATACGTGTATGCATGAAGTGGAAGATACCATGAAAAAATATGTTAAAAAACACTATAAGGTATATAACTAAATAACATTCCATTTAAACAATATATTGAGAATAATATGATAGGAATAAATGATGATAAAATAATTCCATATAAATAATATAATGATATTTAATCTTAGACAAGTTTATTATAAATAATAAAATTATCACATGGAACGTCAGTAACTAATCCCGTTATGTGGTAATGAAAAATTTCAGACAACATAACCATAACTTCAAGGACATATTCCTAGAAATCTTACATAAATTTTTATGGACATGGCCAAATACCCGATCTATTTTATCTCATTAGATTAGCTATTAAATTAAGGGGATATAGCGGTCCCCACCCATCACTTACTATATACAATAAATTTCTCAAATTAATTTGTGAAAATTAATGATCATAAAAACTCTCTTAGGAATATATAGCTTACTATGGGTTAATAATTTCCCAAATGATGTTACTTAAACAGAAACCATTTAGAATAATTTCAAGAATTTCATCAAAATAGTACATAACAATCAAATAATAATTATCCGTCATGATAAAAATTATGGATGGTACCAATAAAAAATATTCACAAGGGAGAATAATGTAAAAATTTTGTTTTTGGTATTGTTTAATAAGGATACCATAAAAATTCCAAAAAAAAACATTATTTGGAACAATATCAATCTAGAGTTGAAAATATCCTTTTAAAAATTAATGATCACCAAAATAGTTTGAAATAGTTTTTCATTGAAAATAACCTTTTTAATCCGTAAAATATTCTTTAAAATAGTAACATTTCAATATGAAATAATTCCATTTTACTACATTAACTATTAATTAAATGAAACAAAACATATGATATTTTTATGTTTAGTTTATCAGAAATTAGAGACATAATACTTGAACACATAAAAAATTATTAAATATACGCATGAAGGAAGTCTTAATGTGTTCACCATTGGTTACTTTTACCACATATCATATCCTAGGGGAATACGTCATGAAATGGGTGTGATATTGAATCCTAGTAAACGAATAAGTAAGGGAGACTTATAACTTGAGATCGTGATACATATCAATAAGAACATGTGGTAAAATAATAATGATGGGAAAAGTGGAAAATAATAACAATAAGAAAATTAATCATATCCTCGAAGTGTGGATAAAACAAATAAATGATATATTGATAAGCATATCACCAAGGATTATAATATGGTTCATGAATCAAAATTACAATTGTTATTCGCCATGGTATTATTAAACAAGTCATCCTTAGTGATTAAAATATTAAACCAACGAATTAATGTGATATTTTTTTCACCAAAAATATTTATTAATTAATATTATCCGCATATATTATAATAAATAATTTCATTTATAACCCAAGGATAATGAATAATGTGTTTTATAAAAATCAAAACATTCAAAAGTTCTTAAAGAAATGATCATTAAATAATTATTAACCAAAAAAAGGAAATATGGGTTTCATATATGTATATCCCTAATATAAATAATTCAAATATTAATTTTTATAACCATTTAATGGAGGGGTTGTTTCTATTCAAAAAATTATCATTGATCTAGTAGAAGAAGGAAATTTATGATGTAAATTCGGCACCACGGTAGGTATAGAATGTTGTTTTATAATAGGGTAAAATGGGGGAGGAATAAGGTTTCCAATTAATAAAAAATTATTTTCTCATTAATGGTATGATAAATATCATAATAAAATAATGAAACATACCGTTAGGAATACATATTTAATAATTATTTCGTTAATGGAAAAGATTAGGATGATGATTCACATATAATAAAGACTTGATCCAAAAAATGAGTATAAAACCTTGGGGGATTAAAGAAATATTTTGGGGACTCCTTGGGGGGAGTACACATTATAAAATCACAGAAGATGGACTATATGTTATGTTTAATGTTGTTATGGGTGGCTATTTATTGGAAAATTGGAGGATCTGTATAATAATTTACACATACAGGGTTTAGAAATCGACCTTTTGAAAAATGAAAAATCAATGGTTTACCCAAGAGTTTCTTATCATTGGGTTTTAAATTTCACTCACATTTTATGATATTATAATCCAATAAATAGAAAACCATTTTTAATACTCTTTTGGATCAGGAATTTTAAATTTTCTATAAAATAATGCTTTTAAAATAATATTGTTCATTTTAGACATTAGAAATTCAATTATAGGTTTTATATTGGTTAAAATCCATTAAAATATATAATATTAATAAAATAAAATATTTTATGTCGTATATTATAGCCAATAAATTTTTAAATAATTATTATATAAATACAAATTCATAAAAAAAATTGAGTAACCACAACTATATTTTTCACAATTCACTAAAAAAATGCATTTAAGAAAAATCTATAAAATTCACCCTAACCTAACATTGATGTGATGATTTCAAATATAATATTTATTTTTATCAGAAAAAATCTCCAATTATTATAATCTTACCTTTTAAATATCAAATTCCGTATTTAATAAAACATAGTAGTTTTTAAGATATAATCAAACATCTAACACAGAAAATTTTACTAGTACATTATATAATTATTTTATCATTTAAATAAAACAAAGAGTGCTCTAAAGATCTCTATAATAATAAAAAATATTTTTTATAATACATTATTTTATTATAAAAATATATAAATTTTTTATATAATACAATTATGTTTTATTTTTATCCTGAAATAAATTTATCAAATTTTTCTCAATTAGACATATTTTTTTTTTGAGAAAACATATTCTTAAAATGGAATTGATAGAATAATTATTTTCTTTATTAACGTAGAAATTTATATTTATCGAACTACGTTCTAGACTTGTGACACCTTATAAAACCAATGTATTCCCTATGAGTAAGGTGTATAATGGTGGTAGTTTCTTCTGGTATCCTGATTAAAATTGACTGAGTGATAATCTCCCCTAACTTGAAGTTATACCATTGAATAATTCATTAAATATTCACTTATTGAATATCATCAAGGGATTGGATAATGTAGAAAACAAATGATTTCACCTCCCTCTCGTGTCATGAATTATGGGCATCAAATGACATGACTCTATTAGTTGATGTCATAATTTCACCTTTCTCCATCAATTTTCCTCTTTCAGTACTACATAAAAAACACTAATTATAATAGTAAAATTATGAAAATGGAGAATTGTTCCCAATATTAAAATTTTAAAATAGATACATTAAATTAATGTTATATTTCACTAATGTTTATATTACATTCAAATATCAGTGTTCACATTTCTCTTATACCCTATAAATACCACATCATTATTTCACCAAATATTCACTACAATTTCACCAATGGTTATATATTCATTTTTTAAGGTATTGAATAATATATTATAACTTTTTCATTTATATTATTTTGGCCATGGGGGTGATGATTAAAAAATATTGGGATGATATATATATTTCCATTTTCTCTATTCTATTTTTATTTTTTGTCTAGTTATAATGTTAAGCGTTTTCATTAGTTATATAGGTGACTAATTTTATAATCAATATTAATGATATTTTTTTGTATTATGTATATTTTATATATATATAATATTATATAGTTTATTCTTGAAACAATTATCATCTAAAAATCATGGGTTGTTACATTCATGATATTGGGGAATTTGATATACGTCATATATAAAAAAAACATTCATTAAACAATATTGTAAAAAGTTCAGAATGTGACACATTCAGAATATGATACGAAGATTCCCTTAAAAATAATTTTTATATAATAAATCATAGGTCAAAAATAATTGAATAAATAAATTTCATAAAATTAATAACAATTTTTTAAGAAAAATCTAAAAGATGGTTTTTTAAGAGAAACAAATTTAAACCGAAGTGAAAATAATGATGATTGTTTTCTTAAAAATATCATTTAGAACCATTGAGGGCATAAATAGTGTAATATGAAGGGAAAATATAGTGACCTAGACATAGATTACATGGATATTATATCATTTTAGATGCATATTCCGTACATTATAAAAAATGGATGCCCAAGGACACAAATATTTTAGTTTCATGGGAAACATGGAAATAAAAACATTTATCATGGTGAAATATCTTCATAAACTACCATAAATATCACCATGTTTAGTAAATATACCTAAAACATCTATTCATGACCTGGGGAAAGGAAACAAAATATTTCGGTGATCTTAAATGATCATTAAGAGAATATAAAGGAAATGTGTAAGCATAACTACAAAAAAGGGTATGGGATTTGAGCATAACATTTGAAGATCATAACCTACATCTGAGAGATCATAATAATGATTTGATTTTCATAATACATGAATCATAAGATAAATGGGGGAATAATTCAAGAAATATTACATAAGAATAATAAAATGAATTTGTTTCATGAAATTTTATTTATGACATTGTGAACATGAATTATTAGAAACAACTTTACTCATTAAGTTAACTATATTAAATCTGGCCCAGTATCAACTTATGCCCATCCAACCACACCCATGAATAAAATTTGGAATGTGTAATCAAGTTCACACATAACAATATGGACATGATACTAGGTCCATGAATATAATTTTGATCATGTAATCAGGATCACACATAATAGGGGAACATGTAATCGAGTTGATGAAAAAACTTATGGCCATGAAACTAGGTCCATGAATAACATAGTGATTAGATAATATGGCTAACTCCTAAAATTTTGAATATATGGATTCATCCCTAAATGTTAGATGGAATTGAGCAATGTAAAAAATTTACATTTACTCACATTGAGGATCTATTCATGTTTATAGATTTAGAGAATTAGGCCATATCTCATACATAACAACTCAAATATTACAATGTAGACACTTAAAATCTCCAAATTTTTTCATTACACAAAAACATAAATGAAAATTCATTATTGAAACTCATTTTTATCATCATAACTTTTCCATGACCCCATCCGTGACAATAACCTCTTTTAAATCCTATTAAAATCATTGAAAAAGATGGGATGATCTTAAAAATTCACTGTAAGTGATAAAAATGAAGGAAAACTATTGTTCGTATGAAATCACTTATATCCATGAATACTTTATCATAATTTAATAAATTTTACCCTTAAGAAGTATTAAATTATTCCACTTGAAAATAAGCACATTTTATACCTTTTTGTAATAAATTGGTAACCATGAAACCCATATAAAGAACATATAACAAATAAAGTTTACATGGGATATAATCATTCTTAAATAAAACAAACATATGGTCTAATTCTATATATATCACTCTTAAAAGTGGAATTTTCATATAGCTAACTTCAATACCCAATGCTTTGGAGGTTATAATATAACCACACATCCTTAGTTTATCACAGAAACAAGAATATTTGGTTTATCATGGAAACACCAGTATTTTTCTTATCACATAACCACCCTCCTAATTTCCAAGTACGATTTTATAATCATAACACATAAAATATTGCAATTATCAAAATTTCACTCAAAAAATTTCATTGTCAATCTTAAGAAAACAGTTCACAATATTGAAATACTGATTACATTATCAATACCAAAATACCCAAAAAGGGTAATAATGGATTTCATTTCCATTTTTAAAAATTTAAGGTGTATAGATGAATCCAAATATCAAATATTGGTTATGTCAACAGAGATTTTATATATATATATATGATAAAAGGAACATTCCTTATTTAATTTGTCCAAACATTATGTATAAAACCCATAAAAATTTTCTTATTTAAATATTTTTAATTAAATTCAAAAAAAATATAAATAAATATGTAAAATACCTTTATATCAAAATAATAAATATGTGAATTAATATCATGAAGAAAAATATTTTATAGTTAATTTATTAAACGATCAAGGTGTCACACTCCACTTTAACCATTTAAATCATAATCTACATGAATTAATATATTTTTCAAAACATCAAATAACATTATTAAATATTAAATATGGATATTAAATGACTTAATGGATGAATATATACCTTATAAAAGAATAAAGATTCATATTATCATGAAATACCTTAATGAATAGAGATTGATGTGAAGTCCTTTACCTAGAGTCTAATTCATCATGTAAGTTATTTATATTCATGAATAATGAACTTATGTTAATTATTTAATTTCATGTGAACATTTTTCATGTTTAATAAAAATTTTATATCATTTATTACCCTTTTATAAAAATTATATAATTATTAACGTTCATATATGAGTCGTTTTATCGATATTAGATACTCGAGTTGAAAATGAACTTCGTATGATGTAAATACTCTATATGGTCAGGAGAACATCAAATAAAAAATAATATCAATGACATAATAATATCTTTTATATATCATTTATAATTTTATATCCATTAATTAAATATTTAATTGAAAAATGAACAACTTTATAATCATGGATAAGGTATGTTGTAGATACGCATGAGTAACGTTTTCCATTTTTCATTGATCGCTATAGAAAGAAGTTAAGTACTATTTTGTTCTCCTAGAATGATCAATAACATAATTAATATCATATTATAATTATTATATAATTTTATATATCATATAAGTGATGTGGTGGTTAAAAACGAATCACATTATTTAGTGGAGGTGATAGTCCACATGTACGCACAAACGACATTATCATTTTTATGTGAATTGAATGATAGAACGTAATTGGTATATTATTATCATATAATGATAAATATTTCATGAATATCACATATGAACAATAATTCAATTTTTATAACTATTCATGATATAGGGTTATAGAAAACAAATTATATCAGTTCGTGGAGCAGATTGTTCACATGTATGCACAAAAAAATAATTACACTACAATTTACTTGAAGTGGATATCGATTTAGGTTTTGATATTAAAATTATAAAAATTTATTATAATGATTATATTTTATTTATTATTTTATCAAGGAGGAATAATATTACATGTATGTGTAAGAAGAAATAATGTATAAATACTTAAATAAAAAACGATACCTCTTCTCCAGTTAACCACCTATTATGTACACATTAACATCTTTAATGAGGGATTTCAGTATTAAAATAATTTATAAATAATATGGGTAGGGATTCCAGGAAGGTTTTTGGTCATATAAATGTTGAAGAAAAATTCTTTTATAGTGTGATTAATAGGGATGAAAGGTGTTTTTATTAGAGAGGGGAGGGCACCCTTGGAAACCCTTAAAAAATTAAATTAATATAAATTAATTTTATATAATAAATGATTCAAAATTATGTTAGTTTTAATATTACGTTATTATTGTTCTATAAAATCTGAAAAAATAATTTTCATACGTATATTTATTTTATTTTAAATTGTATCCTTTTTATCTAACCTCTTTTAACTCTTACCATTATATTACGTAATTTACAAATGGAAGGTTAAATTAATTAGAATAACATGAAAAAAGTAAAATGAATGAGTCACTAGTAAAATTTTTAGACTTATACTAACCATTGGGCTGAATATTAAATTTTTAAGGATTTTTCAACAATTAATATAACATATTATATTTTAAAATACCAGTAGTGTCAATTTTGACACAATTCATCAGTTGAGTTTTTATAAATATTATAAAGGCAAGATAAGTTCGAAAAAAAATACATTAAATCATCAACACAAAGTCAAATTCATCCATAAAATTATATGGTGGCAAAAATTCCCTGAAATTACATTTTTTTTGTTTATAGTATTATCTATTTGATTCATTTATTAACTAAGAAGTTATTGCTTCATCATTATATAATTATTTGATTAAATTATAAATTTTCTAAAAATTATAAATAAATTACCATTTTTTTATGTAAAAATTTTATCTCTCAAAATAATTTTTATAGTCAGATATATCACTTATATAACCTCATATTGAAATTGTTATAGTTACGTGATACATTATTATGACATCTTCGTCTTTACTTTAAAAAAATGCTTAAAATTTCAAAATCACACCCTAGGGGATTCCAAAGGCCTCAGTTTTTGGCAAATTATTGTGTTAATTTAAAATAACACATAGAATAAAATTAAAAAATGTTAGGATAATATTAAAATTGTATTTTTACCTTTAATTATCTGATTTACCCTTAACCTTAGTAATATAAATAATTACTAATGTTACTATTCATCAAAAATTATTTTGATCTGATAAAATTAAATTTTTATTACATATTATAACTATGTATATATATTTTATTAATATTAAATTCCTGGAAATGTAAACATTAATTTAAATTTAATCTTATTGATGGATTGAGAAAATAGATTTTTGAAGTGAAAACCAAAAAAGATCACAATGATTTTATATCCAATTTCAATGAAAAAATGATTATAGTGACTGAAATTGGATTTATAGAAAATAAATAACTCTAGTTACTCTTAAAAAGTAATTAAAATGGTATCCTAACTATATAAATAAATTAAATGAATGGGTAGTTTTGAATTAAAATGTAGTATATTTCAATACTCATTAAAATATGAAATTTATCAATAAAAATATAACAATTATCACAAAGTAGATTTTTATATCCAGCTTATGAATTTGAATTTTATTTAGGATAATATAATTTACAAAAGTGAAAAAAAATTATATTTAAAATTGGTTCTCCATCAAAAGGTATTAAAATTTCCTTTCTTTTTAAATCAAATACTCATTTTATGAATAAAATTGGATATCTTCTTATATGATTTCTAGAACACATATAATATTATCTTTAAACATAAAATATTATTTATATCTCATTAATATAGTCTATAAATAGTGAATTGATTATTTTATAAACCCCATTATTCACAGTTTAATGGTTTTTCATAATATCATATCATTTATATTCAATTAATTTTTATTTTCATTTCTAATTGATTTTTAACAAATGAATTATTATATAAAATTGTGTAAACCAGATTTTAATATTTTATTTAATATTATTCATTCCCTCTATTCTAATCTCTATTTGATCATAAAAACTTAATATAATAATAATATTATATTAATTTTTGGTATAACTCTGTCATGTGTGCAATGTAAGATTTCAGATAAATCCATTAGTGCCTGTGGTGTATCATATTAGAAATTGAATTCCATTTAAATTAAAATTACTCACTATTTCGTAAATATTAATAAATATATAATAGTATTATTCTATAATTACCTGTGATGTTATAACCCTCTCCCCCTTTTGGAAATTATGTCTTCATAATTTTAAATATGGGATCAGTAACTATCAGTTTACCTTTAAAAAATTACTTCATTGAAATGCCATATCAAAAATAGAGTCAATTAAACCTCAACATTAAAAGAAATAATTGAAGTAAAATTGTAACTCTAGATAAAACTTAATAGGACTAAATATAGGCATACATGAATATCGAAGAAAAACAAACCACAATGTTCTGATGGAGAGTTTTTTAAAACATCATTAGGAGAAATTTAATAATCACAAAATCATAGATTTTTTATTGGCTAAAGAGTCTCTGGTTTCATTGTAGGAAAATTAAAAATATAAAATTTTCTTCAAGATCCTTTTCGTCAAGTTGTGGAATTATATTACTTCCTGGACTATAAACATAATGAAAAAAAATTTCTTGAAAATTATATTTTCATCCATTAATAAAATTCCCTCAGAAGATCATATTTTTCCCCAAATGAAGATTATTTAACCTTAATTATTTGTAATTCCTGACCCTAGTTACCCAAAGTCAATGCATTATTACATAAAATTGGAAATATCACAAGAGATCATGTCTCGAAAGGCCAGTTAGGTTAGTAGCCATGGATGTACAAGATAGATACAAAAGTTTTACTTTTCATCATGAAAAAAACAACATTGTGTCCCTATTGAACACCGTAATATCCTTTGTCAAATCCCTGCAGGTTAATCATAATATATTTCGTCACATCATGGTAAAAAGAAAACATAAGAAATGGGTGAGCTCAGTTTCTCATTAAGGATAAAAATATACCCGAAACTATCATAAATAAAGATAGGTATTTAAATCGTTGTATTAGACTAAAACAAAATTCTTTTAAAAATAAATTGCATTATAAAATGGAAAATATAAATTATATAATTCCATTTACATATTTACATGGGAATTCTGTTGGTCGAATAATCACATGTAATATCAATAGCTAATTTCATAATGATGGAATGCATAATGTCAGATATCATAACAACACAGACAAGGCCCATTGCCATGACTAAAAATAAGATTTTGTCAAGGAATTTTTCCAAGACACAAGATTGTCTCATGAGACCTACTGAATCATCGAGGATCTATAGTGGGATCCACCCATCCCTTACTAAGTCCAATGAATACCTCATATGAATAGGATTAAATATAATATAAACATTCGTATTAAAACTATCATAAAAATGCTGATATTTTAACCATAAACCATGAATGGTATAAATATAAAACATCCATATTCAAACATATCAGAAAATTTTCAATATGATATTGAATATTGAATCATAATAAATAAACTTCAAACAAGTGTAAAATCCCTTAAAGGTTGTTGAAATAGATGAAATCAAAACTATTTAAGTGAAACATATATTTCTCTTTTAAAATAATTTAGTAGTCAAATAATTATAAAAGAAAACATTTAATTTGAAAATATTCTTATAATATTTTAAGGTATTCTTTTAATGTGTTATAATGGTGGAAAATAGATGCACCCACTGTATAAGTTAAAAAAATATTCTTACCTTAATTTGTCAAAAAGGTCATAAAGTACCTTGTTTGGAAAACTACAGAATTATTCTTTTAAAAAAATTATAAAAATTCAAACAAGGGATAAATGAAATTAACCGAGATATTATGAAATTTTAAAAATTTATTGAAATAAATTTTTATTAAAAAAGGATGAGGACTATAGAGAATTTCCAATAAATGCTTACATATAAACAACTTCAGATAATAAATAGATTGTAATGTTAACCCTTACCATGTACTTTTCCTTAGTAGATGGTATTTTAACCTCCAATATAATAGTTAAATAATTGTTATTAAATGTTACAAGTACCATATACATAAATATGATATCATATATGATATTCTAATATTGATCTGTTAATAATATTGGAGTAGTATCATTGTTTCAGGTGTTAAATGATTAGTATTACATTATATGTTTTGTTAAGTAAGTCATGTTTGTTATGGATAATATATATTTTATTAATATAAAGAATGAAATTATGTTCTTATACATTATTTTTAATGATAAAATTAATATTACTCTTTAATGGTTACGATGGAGAATGAATCTCATCGCGTTTGGGGAGACTGTAATTCGTACGTACCCACGAGGGACAATATCATTCTATTTATGACAAAATAATATGTAATTGGATGGTATATTAAATATAAATATTCATTAACATGTTATATTTATTATTTACATCAATTATAAACATTATTATCCCCATCCAAATAATAAGGTGTTGGATAATGAATTACATCACGACGTGGATACAGTAAGTTGTGCATACGAATGTATGGAGACTTTTTCATTAATAGGATGGATTGAATAATGAATATAGTTGTTCCATTTTTATAATAACTTCTAAGTTTGTATATGTAACTGGATTTATTATTTTGGAATGGAAACAACAATTAATGAGGAAGTGGAAGAAGAAATGAACTTTGAAAGAGGTGATGAAATTATTACCTCTTCTACTGGTGATTCTTTTTTTATTTGATCTAAAATGTAATGTAGGATTGTTTTATGATAAACATAAAGACTATGGGATGAATTGAGGGGAATTGGGAGGATATTTGAGCAGGTTTTGGCTGATCCAAATGGCTTTGGAGGTGTGAAATTAAGAGAAGTGTAAGATCTCTATTATAAGAGAGGTGAGGGGCACCATTGGAGAAGATTGAAATATTATTTTATTATAAAGTCTATTTCAGTTTATAATGGGTCCAAAATGATTTATTTATAGGATAAGGTGGGTATGGGTCGAAAATATCTCAACCAATAGTTTTTAGGCAAGTTTAGGTCCCATATTAACTTTCTTTGTTAGATTTAACTCTTAGTTAAATCGGTCAACTTTTACCATGTCTTCTTGAATTATTATAATAAATGGTTAATAATCATACTATAAAAATCCAAGAGAACCAAAAGTGGTTCCTTAATGATATATATAACTTTATATATCTCTTTTCACTAATCCTTATATTTTTAAAAATATTAGATCATTTATAAAATATTATTTGTTTTAAAAATCATTTATGGAAATTTTAACACAATTTTGTATTGGGTTTTTGTGAAAGTCAGAACAACTTTGTCACATAAAAGAAATTAATTAACCCTAACATGTAATATTAACCTATAAAATTTGTTTAATGCAGAAAAAGGACCAATATATATTTATTTTAATATTTATTATATCAATTATTTTAATCATTCATTGATAAGGTAATTACTACATCTTCATTATGTCATAAATAAATATAATTATTTAATTTAAAAAAATTCTAAATAAAATACCATGATGTAGGAATTAATTTTAGATTTCTAATGAATATTTACAGTCGAATTTATCTTTTGTTTAACCCTATAATAAAAAATATTTAGATATTAAAATTTTAATTTAACACTTTTAACTCATCCTTAACTAAAATAATAATAAATATCCTAATCTAATCCAAGTGGATAAAAAAGGATTACATTTTATTCGTAAGTTTTATAAATGTTTAAATACACTAATCCCATATAATTAGTACAAGTGTTAGTTTAATTATAATATCATCTTTACCTATAATTACATTATTTATTTTTAATCGTGGTAAATAAAATCCAAAAGATATTATTCACCAAAAATTATTTTCATCCTATTGAACCACATTTTAATTACTGATGTCATATTCGACCCTCATATTTTTCAAATTCAATTCACAGAAGCGGAAAATTTACATTTTATGCAAATTTTAAAATGTGCCTAGAAGGTGTGTAAAAGATGTTAAAAAGTTTAATAAAATTTTATGTATCTAATCTTATTATAAAATTACTCCAATGAATTAAATTGAACTAATATATGTATTATCCATATATTTTAACATTATAATAAATTTAAATAAGAATATGAAATCATTTAATAAAATTATGTTTTAAAAAGTAACACAATGTTTTTCACTATTCATCAAAAATTGAATGTTTTCTGAAAAATACCAAAAACTCAACCTATGCTAATATAGATATTCTAAATCCAAAAATGAAGGCAGTTTTTGAAAATAAAATTTCTTAAATTTCCATAATAGAGTATTACTATTCATAACATCTTTTTAAATGGCTAGTTTTATTGGTCATGGTGTGCTAGAATTTGTAATTGCATACAGTGCAAGATATTGCATTAATCAAAGTGAAGCGTACCGTGGAAGCTTAAGGAGTTACATTTTCCCCTCCTCCAAATAATTTTTTCATTGAAATTTCTATAATAATACTGAATAATCAAATTTGAGTGGTTCTTCATCTTAAATTCCTCTGGTTCCCATGTTTCCTCTTCCATTTTATGGTTTCTCCGTAGAACATTCACTAGATAATTCATCTGGTTTCTCAACACTTGTTCTCTGGTATCTATAATCGAGGTGCACTCTTCACAATAATAAAGATCAGAGTCTAGTTCTATTTCTTCATAGGGGAGTACGTGCATTGGTTAATGCATGTATTTTCCTAACATTGATACATGGAACTTATCATTAACCTTGGAGAGTCATAGAGGCATTGAAAAATGGTAATCTTCAAATCCAATTCGTTCTAGAATTACGGAAGGAATGATGTACTTGAGACTCAATTTACCCTTCTTACCGAATCGTATAAGACCCTTATACAGAGATACCTTCATGTATACATAATCTCCTACTTGAAATTCAGAATCCTATTTCAGTTATCGGGGTAGCACTTTGGCCTACATTGAACTTCTTTGATGTGGGTTTGGATAATCATCATGTTTTCTATTGGTTCATCAACATGTTTTGGGCCTACGAGATTTCATTCACCAACATCATCCTAACAAGTTGGTGTGAAGAATCTCTTTCCATATAAAGCTTTATAGGGTACCATCTGAATAATGGAATGAATTAAATTTTTATTGGAAAATTCTACCAGAGATAAATACTGATCCCATATTCCTTGAAATTCAATTGAGAAAGATATCAACATGACATTTATGGTTTCGATAGTTTGTTATGAATGTCCATAAGGTTGAGGGTGGGGAGGTAGTGTTCAAACGATGTTCAGTATCTAGGGCCTTCTGAAAACATTTCTAGAATCTTGATGTAAATAAAGGATCACAATAAAAAACAATCAATAGGGTTACACCATGAAGTCTTACAACTTCATTAATATATAGTCTTGTTAAACGTTTATGTGGTAAATATTCAATTATATCATGAAAATTTTATTAGATTATATAAAGATTAACAATAACCCATATTTCATCATTCCTTCTAGGAGTCCTTGGTATTCCCATGAAAAATTCCATCATAATATCATTCCATCTCCACTCAGGTATGGGAAGAGGTTGCATTACTCTTCTAGGATGTTGTCTTCAAGCCACCAAATGTTCACAATCCATACATATTGACACCTAATCAGAAATATCTCTCATCATATTGTCCCATAAAAAATGTTCCTTAAATTTTCAATACATCATATTGACACCAGGGTTTATAAAAAAATTAGACCTATGAGAATCATCCAAAAATTGCCTTTTTTTGATTATATATAGAGGGATTACAATGTCTATTCCCAAATATCAAAATTACATCTTTATATATGAATTCAATCAATCTACCATCCTTCATATATTTAATGTTCTGTTGAACCTCTTCATCATTAGTATGTGAACTTTTTATCCTTTATAGTGAAGACATGTTTAGAAAAAATTATGAAAATGTAATGATGTTTCACTTTCCATGATTATTCCCATATCCATATTTACTAGATCCATGAACATATGATCCCTTCAAAATATCATCTTGTTCAAAACTCCATGATCATTTATGATAAAAGCATTTTCCACCATATTATCCTTCCTCGGGTGGTTTTTTATAGTGAAATCAAAATCCATAAGTAGTTCAGCCATAGTCTATGCCTCTTGTTGAGTTCTTTCTTTGAGAAAATATACTTCAAACTCTTTTTATCGGTATATTTCTCAATTTATTCACCATATAGATAGTTTCTCCATATCATTATAGCAATGATTATAGATCCTATCTCTAAATCATGATTACTATAGTTTTTTTCATGAATTTTGAGATGTCGTGATAGATAGACAATAACTCTATCATTCAGCATAAGGACACAATCGATTCCATTCAATGAATCATAACTATAAAACACAAAAACATTATTCCCCAATGGTAGATTCATGATAGGAGTATTCAATAATAATATCTACAATTCTTCAAAACATTCATCAGACTCTTTTGTCCAAACAAATTTAACCCCTTTACGTGTGAGCATGGTTAATGGGATAGCCTATTGGGAAAAATTCTAGATGAAAAACACCGATAATATACTGCTAAAACGATAAAACTACATTTTTTGGTTATACTCATCAGTGCTGGCCAATCTTGGATTACCATTGTCTGTGAAGGATCAACATAGATTCAATCCTGAGAGACAAAATGGAAAAAAATGATATCTCCTGAATCTATAATTCACACATTCTAAACGTCCCAAATAATTCATTTTTTCTATGTGTCATTAGAATAGTGCACATGTGATTGCCCTGATCTTCATAGATTTTAGATTATACTAAGATATCATCAATATATACTAGTAAAAAGTCATCAAGATATTACTTGAGAACTCTATTATTTAGATCCATGAAAAGAGTTAGTGCATTAGTCATTCCAAAAAGAATTACTCTAAACTTGTCATGCCCATACCTGGTATGAAATGATATCTTCGAAATGACTTCCATCTTCAGACACTACTGATGATATATAGATCGATAGTCAATCATTAAAAAATATTGAGCATGATGATGTTCATAGAATAAATCACTATTGTGAGGTAGGGGATACTTGTTCATTATTATTATTACATTGACGTACCCATATTCAATTCACAACCTTATATTTCCGTATTTATTCTTAACAAAAATAACAGGGGATCCCTAGGGAGAAAAACTAAGGAAAATAAATTATTTATAACTCAATTACTCGATTTGTTTCTTTATTTCCACTAATTTAACAGTTCCCATTCTATATGTGGTATTCTATATGGTCCATGAACTATGAATTAAACAAAAAAAATTCAATTTCTCATTCTGGAGGAAGACTAGGAAATCCTCTGGAAACACACCAACACTTTCTTTCACAATAGGTATATCTTCTATTTGATAATTTGTTTCATCACATATAGTTAGTTCACTCTCTTTCTCCATAATAATTGAATTTATTTGATCTAGATGGGTGGATCTAAATGAGAATCCAATGATGATGTTTCTGCTCTAGAGATAACGTATTCCTTATCATCATCAAAAATTGTAACCTCATTCTTCTTACAATAATTTTTTTTCATCATGGTATAAAATCTAATACATACCAAGGATTAAATCAAATTAAATCATTGTTAAGATGTTGAGATCCATAGAAAAATAATGTTTATATTCCTTAATAGGAACTGATTCACAAACCGTTGTTGTAGTGATTCATCCCTTAGAAGTTTTGACTGACAACTCCCTTGTTAAATAAAATTGGATGTATCTAAATTTCATGAAAAACTGAGATGATATGAAAGAATCTATTGATCTAGATTCAAATAATGCATTTGATATCTTTTCAGAAATTTTTAATGTACCTTCCGCTATGTAATTCGGAACTTCAACCTTTGCATTTGTGACCGCATATTCTTGGCCTAGCTCCTTTATCATTTTCAAAGGTTAGTTTCATTTACTCTTATGAAATTCATCTTCATAATTCCCTATTTCATTACAACTAACAAATTAAACATTTAAAACCTCTTTTTTCCCCTTTCAATCATGTGCTTGGTTCACTTTTTCACCACAAATGCAAAAAACTCTTATTCCTATTAGTCAAGCACTAGGTTGTTTCTACCAACATGTACTGTAGAGTGGAATATCAACCTTTCCCTTAATTCCCTTATTTATATTTCTAGAGTGTTTAACATATCTCTTCTTATTTTTATTTTCATTAATGTCATGAGACTTGATAATTACTTTTCTGGCATGATACCACATGATAATATATCTTCTTTTGACAAGAATTATTTTGAGACTAGTGATCGATGGTTAAATGTTTTTTACCCATAAAAGTATTTATCAATCATACTACATGTGTTATGTATATAATCTGCAGCATGCCTTGATAACCTTGTAATGATATCCTTATACTTTGTGACATTCTCATCCTCCATATTCCTTAGAATCAGAAATTTCATTTCCATTTCTTCTTGATGTTCACGAGGAAAGTATTTTTATGTTAAAATCTATTTAAACACCCACTATTCCATATTTGATACTTCTTCATCTTCCTTTTTGTTTTTAATTATTGGCCACCATTGATCTAAATCTCTTGTGAGGTGATAAACTCTCCAGACAAACTTTTCCCTTTCGTTACACCCCAAAGCATGGAATATTTTCTCTAAGGAACTTATCCATTTCTCATATACTAATGGATTTTTGTAGTATTGAATGATGGTGGTTGGTGCATCATGAAGTGTCTTAAATTTGATCCTCCATGTTGTGGATCATGATGCTCCATGTGGGTAGGGTTATTATTCATAACCTGAGTGAGTAGTCCCGATATGGTTATAAGATGTCCAACACTAGTTTCATCACCAGCTCCAACATAATTGTCTTGGGTTGGAGGAAAATACTTACATGGATTATGTGCATTGATAAAATTTCCATTTCTTCCACTAGGAACCATTTATAAAAAATGGCATACACTACATTAGTTTATGAATCGTAATATAAAATTACAAACTTGAAAAATACCTATCATAAATTGAATAGTTTATGCATATTATCCAGAATCATAAAAAATGTTTTTTTTGGGATGAATTTAATCATGAACCCTTCATAATGGTTTTTAATGAAAATTTGAATTATCCTAATCATATCTCATAAGAGTTTCATAACCAAGATTGCAGCAAGGCTCGTTGTTGTGCACCAATACCATTCAAGTCTCACTCAAAGCGGTGTTTTCGGGTTTTACCCCTGGATACATCTATGCCAATGCCGCCTCTACATTCTCGTATCCAGACATGGATGTATTTCTATTAAAATTCACAAAATCTCTATACTAACAAAATTCTAAGAAGTTCTTCTATACTCATCTCAATGTCTATCATAGGGTAATGTTTTCTAATCAGTTATTTTCTAAAACTAGTTTCTAATGTTTGTACGAAACCTTCTTTGATTCAAAATATAACACCCCAATCCTATTTATCCAGAGTCGGTCCATTATAACATAACATTTTCATGATCATAATAGATCATGTCTTGAAAGTCCGATTAGTTTAGTATCCTTGTAAGTACTAGATACATTCAATTTTTTTTACATTATATCATGAAAAAAACAAAATTATGTCCCCATGGAACACACTTATATACTTTAGGCTATCCCTACTAGTTAATCATAATATATTTCTTCACATCCTGTGAAAAAGGAAACATAAGAAAGGGGTGAGCTCATATGCTCAGTAAGGATTACAATATAGCAAAAACTATATTAAATAATCAAAAAAAATTATGGAAATGTATAATACTAAAACAAAAGACATTTAAAAATAAGCATCAGTATAACATGGAAAATATAAATGAAATATTTCCATTTACATATACACATTGATATTATACTAGGCAAATAATCACATGTAATATCAATATGTAATTTCATTATGATGGAATGCCTAATGTCGGACATCATAGCCACATAGACAAGGCCTCGTGCCATGTATAAAAATAAGATTTTTTCAAGGCCTTTTTCCAAGACACTACTTTTTCTCATGAGACCTACTTATTCATCGAGGAGCTATATTGGTATCCCCCATTTACTTACTAAGTCCAATTCATTCTTCATATGAAAATGTTGAAACATAGTATAAACATTTGTATTAAAACTAGCATACGAAATGAAAATATTATAAACATATACAATGAATGGTATAAAAATAAAACATCCACAGTAAAAAATATAATAGAACCTTCAATACAATATGGAAGATCGTATCATAATTAATCAACTTCAATCAAGTATAAAATCCATCAATGGATGTTGATATACATGAAATCAAAACTATGTGAGAGAAATATATCTTTCCATTTTGAAATCATTTAAAAGTTAAAAAATTATAAAATAAAACATTTATTTTGAAAATATTTTTATACTCTTTTAAGTGATTCTTTGAAGTTGTTACAACGGTGGGAAATATCTTCACATGCCATATATGTTAAAAAACATTCTTACCTTTATTTTTCGAAAAGGTCATAAAGTTCCTTGTTTGGAAATGATGGAAGGATTCTTTTAAAAATTTTTATAAAGAGTCAAACAAGGGTTTAAATAACATTTAACCATATTCAAAAAAATACTAAAAATGTTTTGAAATACATTTTTAAGAAACATGGATGAGGATGATAAAGAATTCCTAGTAGATTCTTTCGTATAGACAACCTCAGATGATAAAGATATTGTAAAATTAACACTTACATTGTACTTTTACATATTTGAGGGTATGTTAACATAATGTATAATAGTTCAATAAATATTATTATATTATATGATAACCACATACATAAATATGATATCTTATTATATATTCTTATATTTCTTTGTTAATGTTATTGCAGTAGTATCATTGTTTCAGGTGTTATCTGATTGATTTTCCATTATATGATTGGTTACGTAAGTCATGATTGTTATGGATATTAAGTATTATATTAATATCCATAATGATATTATGTTCTTGAAAATTATTTGTAATCATAAAATTAAAATTATCCTTGAACGATTACCATGGGGAATGAATCTCGTGGCCTTTATGGAGATGGTAATGTGTCTGTGCGCATGAGAGAAAATATCATTCTATTAGTTGTGAAATAATATCTAATTGGATAGTATATTAAATATAAATAATAATTTATATGTTATATTTATTATTTACATTAATTATTATCATTATTATACCCATCCAAATAATAATGTTTCGAATAACAAACTACACCATGATGTGGTGACGGTAATACATATGTATGCACGTATTGTGACTTTTTCATTCATAGGATGGATAGAATAATGAAAATGGATGTAAATTATTTATAATAAAATCATAGTATTTATAAGTTACTGGATTTATTATTTTTTATATGGAAACAATAATGAAACAGGAAGTGGAAGTAGAAAAGAACTTTGAAAGAGGTGCTGAAATTATTAGATCTTCTATGGGTGATTCCTTTTTGATTTGATCCAAAGGGATCCATAGGTAGGACTTATTATCAATGTAAGGCCTCTATGTTTATTTTAATGTATTATTTAGGATATTTTTGTAGGGTTTGGTCATTCCCAATGGCTTTGGAGGTGTGAAATTAAGAGTATGGTAAGTGCCCTTTTATTAGAGAGGTGAGAGGCATCTTTGGAAAAGATTAAAATATTATTTTTACTATAAAGTTGTTTGTGTTTTATTATGTCTATTAAAGAATTTATATTGAGGATTAGGTGAATCTTGGTCTAAAACCTCAAAACCAATAGGTTTTAGAAAATTTTAGTTCAACAAATTAACCTTATCTTTTAGATTTAACTATTACTTAAATAGTTTAACTTTTACCATGTCTTCTTTTATTATTATAATAACTAATTAATAAACATACTATAAAATGATAAAATGAACACAAGTGGTTCTATATTGAATCATATAACCTTATAAAAGTCCTTTGGAAGATAATTATTTTTTTATGAATATAATATCATTTAATAAAATAGTATTTTCTTTAAAAACTCATATAAGTCAGTTTTGACACTATTTATAATTTGGTTTTGGTGAAAGTCATAACAACTTTATCATTTCAAAAAAAAATATTTAATTGACCATAACATGTAATTTTAATATATAAAATTCGTTTAATTCATCCAAATTATCAATTTATATTAATTTTAAAATTTATAATATCAATTATTTTAATCTTCCATTTATAAGTTAATTAATACATCATCTTTGTTTCATTAATAAATTTAATTATTTAAAGACTAAAACTTAAAAATAAAATACCATAATATATTAATTATATTTATCTCTTTAATGAATATTTAAAGTCTAATTTATCTTATATATAACCCTATGTTAAAAATTGTTTAGTTATTAATAATTTAATTTAACACTTTTAACTCTTCTCTAAATAAAATTTTAATAAATGTTCTAATCTAATAAAATTTGACAAAAAAGGATCATATTTTATTCATAACGTTTATTTAGGTCTAAATAGACCAATCAAATATAATTATTACAAGAGTTAGGGTTATTGTAATATCATTTTTTCCTTTAATTACCGTATTTACTTTTAACCGTGGTAAATAATATTCAAAAGTTACTATTCACCAAAAAAAAATTTCATCCTATTGAGCCGAATTTTACTTGATGATTTCAACCTTATCTCTCTACTTTTTGAAATTAAATTCATAAAATTGGTAAAATGGTGATTTATGAAAATTTGCAAATGTGCCTAGATAGTGGTAAAATGTAATTAAAAAGTTAAATAAAATTTATATATCTAATATTATTATAAAATGACCCCAATGAATTAAATTGGAAAAATATAGGCATTATTTAACTATTTTGTATTTAAAATAAATTTAAATAAGAATAATTTTTAATTAAATAGTTGTCGGTTTGAAACAATAACGCGGTGTTTTTTTACGATTCATCAAAAAATTGATAGTTTTCATAAAAATACCCAAAATTCACCCTAAGGTAATTTCGATGTTATGAATACAAAAAATGAAGTCTATTTTGAAAAATAAAATCTATAAAATTTCCATAATTGAGTATTATAATTCATAACTAATTTTTAAACAGCTGGTCTGATTGGTCGTGGTGTGCTAGAATATGATGTTGCTTACAATGCAAGCTATTGCATTATTTAATGAGAAGTGTGATGTGGATGATAGGGGTGTTACATTTTTCATGCTTGAATCAACTTATAGAGAATAACATAATCTATAAAATATTAACTATCTATTTATCCTATCATTAGTCATTAAAAAACCAAAATGGTTAGAATAGGATAATATAATTCTCCCAAAAATGTAAACTATTTTATGATGTAAAACTACTTTTAATCTTAAAAATTAAAAAGTAATACCAAAATTCAAACATATTCCATTTAATAAATAATTTTCCTTAAAATGACTCAAAATAATCCAAAATAATATTGAAACCTGAAATTTATAAGGATTTGGTCTCATAGTCTTCCAAGATAAATTTTAACATTTATATCCAAATGAATTCAATTAATCATTAAGTCTCACAAAAAATAGTAATTGCCCAAATAATCATCAAGATATTTAGACTATTTCCATAAATAACTCACATATCCATTATTCAGTTATTGATTCATCCAAAATAAAATTGAACCTTTTATGTTCAAATGGAATCTCTTAGTATTCTGTTTAAATCTTTTAAAGGTTGTTCCCAAATTAGTAAACATCTTCCAAAATAACATTAATCACTTAATCCCCATATCATTTTCTAATACATGGTATATCCATTTTATAAATAATAACTTCCTAAAATCAATTAATTCTTATTACATCAACTAATATAAATAAAAAGGAAAATTCATACTAACCAGGGACATTAAATAGAATGGTGGTAGGCAATAAAGGCATGTCGCCCTTTATTTATTGGTTCGATTCCTACAACCTTGTCTGATGTGACAAGTTTGTCAGACTACCCATCATAGTTCATTTCCAGTTTCTTCATCTTCAATTAGAATAGAATTAGGTATTGAAAAAAATATATTTATGTCGTCCTCATGATAACATTCATGAACCATCTTCATAGGGAATTGAATTGAAAAATTATCATACTTTCAAATTGAAAACAACCAATTGAAAACTCAGAATGAACTTCTTTCCCATTCTAGGAGTCAACTGAACTATTCTTTTTTTATAGAAGGTTAGTGCTTTATGGACATCATTACAAAATCTATAACATCTTGTTGTCCCTTTAAAAAAATTATAGGTCTTTATTTCCACATCCCTAACACATATGACATTTATTATACGTTCATTTATGATTATTACATATACATCCACAAGGATTTTTTTCAATCATATTTGATGCCTTAGAAAAATTACAAATATTAAACTAGTAAATCATGAGTGATTATAGTTTGTTTAGAATAACCACAAGTGTTCTCATTTTAGCTCCCATTTTATTTAGTTTCTTATTTAGAGGACCACCCCATTTTTTTAACATCCATCATTACGTTGGTGGCTGCTGCATTCATACATTTATTAAAACAAAAAACTTTAGTGTCATTAAATATAAAATTGTATTATATAACATTTTACGGGGATGTTAAACACTAAGATACCCTCATTCATGTTTTCTCAAACTCATTCAATTTATCGAAAATAAATATGACTATTCCTATCATGAAATCCATTGTTGTTAATATAGAATTTATCTTTTGATTAAATAACACCATATCTGCAAATGTTATCTAAACCATCCTATGATACCAACTAATGTCCCTGGCCCTACACATAATATAATCATGAGTTATGCCAAGATTTTAGACTATACAAGATGATGATCTTTTCAATTTTATAGCTTTAAAGAATTATTCCATACCTCATACATAACAACTCAAATATTAAAATGTAGACACTTCTACTCATCATCCATTATTTCCTCAAAAAAAATATTAAAAATAAATATGGTTTCGTTTTAAGTTTAATCATCATAAATTTTCATTCATCACATCCTTGACACTAATATCTATTAAATCATATAAAAGACATTTAAAAAAATATATAACCATTAAAATGATCAATATGAAATAAATAAGAATGAAAAATAATATTCTTATGAAAAAATGTAAATCAATGAATACTATATCCTAAATTAATACATTTTAACCTAAAGATGTAGTGAATACTTTATTTTGATTATAAGATCATTTCATACCTTTTATATAATATTGAGATTACCATTAAGACCATATAAATCATATATAACGTATAATGTACACTTGAAACATATTCATAAACAAGAAAAATAACCATATGATTGACTTCTATACATATCACTCTTACAAATGGAATTTCCATACAACCGACTTCCATACCCAGTGCATTAGAGGTTATAATGTTACCAAATATCAATTGTTTATCACAGAACCACCAACATTTTTATCATAGAACCAACTATATTGGGATTATCATTTGGCCACACATAAAATTATCATTTACTTTTTCATAATCATATTACTTAAAAGATTTAAATTATTTACATTTCAGTCATTAAACATTATTTTCAATCACTAGAAATCATTTCAATATATTGAAATAGTCAACCCATTTTCAAAAACATTTACAAAAAAAATACCCAAAAAAATGGAATAATGTATTTATTTTATCTTTTAAAAAAATTAAGGCATATAGAGGAATCCAAATATCAAATAACCATTTTGGTGGAGTGGAATTTATTGCCACCATATATGTTAAAAAGAACATTCCTTTTATCATTTGTCAAAACATTTCGTATAAAACATGTAAAAATATTCCTTTTCAAAACCTTTGAATTAAATTCCAAATACATATAAAAAATTACGTAAAATTATTTTATATCTATATAATAATTATATAAATTAATATCATGATGAACAATATTTGATAATTAAATTTTTAAATGATCATGGTGTCCTATACCACTTTTAAAATTTAAAATTTAATCTACATGAATTAATACATTTACAAAAACATTATATAACATTATTATAAATAAAATTTGGATATGAAATGTCTATGTGGCTGTATAAAGTCATTATAAAATAATTAAGGTTCATATTATCAAGAAATGCAACAATTTAAAGTTATTGAGATGAAGTCCCTTCCCTCGAGTTGGATTCAATAGGTACGTTCTTTATCATCATGAATAATAAACCTAGGTTTATTATTTAATTCTATTATAATATTTTTTATGTTTATTATTAATTTTTAATCACTTATTACCAGGTTATAACAATTAAATTATTATTTAAGTTCATTTTAGAATAGTATTGTTGATATTGAGTACATTATTTGAAATGAACTTGGTATGATGTTTGTAGACCATATGGACATAATTCCATCATCCCTAGAATAGTATTAATTAATTAGAAATCACTTCTATATATACTTTATACTTTTAAACACATTAATTCAATATGGATATGAAAAACGAATAATATTACAATCATAGAGATGGTAAGTCATACGTACGCATGTGTAATGTTTTCCTATTTTCATTTATCAATATGGAATGAAGTTTATTATTATTTTACCATTACATAATTATCATAAAATAATTTATATCATATAAATAATTAATATTTACTTATATATATATATCATACAAGTGATGGCGTGACTAAAAATCAATCGCATTGTTTCGTGGAGGTGATAGTTCACACATATATACAAACGACGTTATCATTTACATGTGCTTCGAACGTAAGAAAATAACAGATATATTTTCACTTATAATTATATATATTTCATGGATTTAACATATAAACATTAATTACATATTTATAACCAATCATAAGAGATGGTTATGTAATGAAAATATCAGTTCGTAAAGGTGATAGTTTACTCGTATGGACGAATGATTAATTTCGTTAACATTTAGAAGAATTATTTATATATTTAAGTGATGAAATTAAAATAAAAAACATCTAAATATATTAATTATAAAGGAGTAATAATTTCAACTAGGATGTAGAATATTTTATGTAATTTTATAAAGGAATAAAATAGAAAATCATAAATAAATAAGACACATCTTCTTCGGCTGATCACCTTTTACGAACACCTTAACACTTATAAGGAAGGCGTTCTACCAATAATAAGGCCTATGTAATGTTGATATATATTCTATTAAGGTTTTTGCGTAAACTCAATCCAATCTAAAAGGCTTGGTAAGTGTGAGTAATATATAGATGAATGGGTTCCATTTTATTGGATAGGGGAGGGGCATCCTTAGAATTCCATAAATTGTTAAATTAATTTCAATTATGATTATATTACAAATGAATCAAATTTCAGTTAGCACTAAGATATGTTGAGGGTGGTTCAAATCCTCTCTAACAATAATATTTAGAAATGTATTGATTTTATTTTTATCCTTATCTTCTTGTTTTAACCCCTTTTAACACTTATCATATTATCATGTAATTTACACTTTAATGGATAAATTAATTACCATAAAATGAGAATCAAAAAATTAATGAGTCATTAATGATATATTTATACATATAATGTGCATTTCGTTTAAACATATATTTTTGGGAATTTAATAACATTTAATAAAATATTTTTTATTTTAAAATATCAATAGTGATATTTTTGAAACTATTCATTAGTTAAATTTTAAAAACTATCATAATAAGAATAATAGTTTGATCCAACACATTAAAATCATGACCCATATGTAAAATAAATCAATAACAGTCGTTTATGGAATCCATTATCTCAGGATATATAAATTTTAGTAGTTATAATATCATTTATTTGATTCTTTCATTACATAAGTAATTATTGCATCATTAATGTGTAACCCTTTAATAGAATAATTTATTTTCTAAAAATTATATTTAAATCAACATGATTTATATATTAATTTTAGATTTATAAATTATATTTATAGTGTAATATATAACTTAAAAATCCCTATATTACAATTTTTATAGTTTCGAGAGGCAAGATTATGAAATCATTGTCTTTAATTTAAATAAAATATTTATAAATGTCATAATCACACCAAAGTTGCTTCAAAAAGCCACAATTTCTACCAAAGTAAATTTGTGGTTGAAAATAACACATATAATTAAATTAGGATAAGTTTTAGGGTAATTTAAAAAAATGAAAATATTATTTCCATCTTTAATTACTAGATTTATTGCTTACCATGGTAATAAAATAAATAATAATGTTACTACTCATCCAAAATTATTTTAATTCAATTAGATCAAATTTTTCCTAATGGTTACAACCATGTATTTAATTTTTTATAGAAAATTAAATTCATATATTTTTTATAATGAATTTAACATTAATCGTATTGGCCGAGGAAGAAAATAGGTTTCTAAAGTAAAAAATTCTTAAAAGATTATAATGTTTTTATATCCAATTTCAAGGAGAAATTGATTCCAATTTGATAAATTGGATAAACTGATAATAATAAACTATAATTAAAAGATAAAACCAATTAAAATTATAACCTACCTATATAAAAAAATTTGTTGAAAATTCAGTTTTGATTTAAAATGCTATTTTTTTTAATATTCATCAAAATATGAAATTTATCAGAAAAATACCAAAAATTCATCAATGTACAATTTTATCTCCCACTTAAAAAAATTAATTTTATATTGTAAATTATAATTTATAAAAGTTATAAAAACTATTTTTTAAATGGGTTCTCCATCAAAAGGCTTCAAACATCCCTTTTTAAAAAAATACTCTTTTTAAATATAAAATTGAATTTCTTCTTATATCCTGAATATAAAAAATATATAATTTATTTTAATCATAAATTAGATTTTTAATTTCATTAATATAATAAAGAAATATTTATTTTATTGTTTTATAAACCCAATTAATCTCACTTAAATTGTTTTTAATAAAAACGCATCCTTTATATTAAATTGGTTTTATTTTCATTTCTAATTAATTTTCTATCCAAGTAAATATTATATAGACATATCTAAACCCCAATTTCATAAATTATTTAAAATCTTTAGTTCCCTTAAATATAATCAATATGCGATAACTATAAATTAAAATAATAATATTAATAACATATTATTTTTTCAGTATAACTCAGTCATGTTTATAACACAGGATTTAGGAAAAACCCTTTTTTTGGATATCAGGTATTCTATTAGAAATTCCAAAAAAAAAGTATGTAAAATTACTATTTAATTCATAAATTTTAATTAATATGTAAAATTATTATTTAATACTTACCTGGGATGTTACTGTTAACATGTAATCAGGTTCACACATAAACTTATGGACATGAAAAAAGTTATATGCATACATTGTGAACATGTAATTAGGTTCATAAAAAACATATATACTCTTTATCCATCCATTGTTACATAATTAATTGGAGGAATATATTGGTCCCACCCATCTAATAATAAAATCATTCATACATGTTTCAAAAGCCAATAAATCAGTCATCATATCATGACCCATAAAATAAGATAGGGATCATAAACAACCAATCATAACCCACTAACTAAAATGTGTTTTATTAAAATTACATCACTAAATAACCTATGAAAATATATATTCTTCATAATAACTATATGAAATAATAACCCATGAAAAGAACAGGATTAATAACAAAAAAACCCATGGAATAGAAATGGGTTTCATAAGCGTCATTCTATCAAAACATTTCCCATTAAAGAAATAATATTAATGAAACCATAGGAAAATTTCATAGAATGGAATGAATATCATCAGAGAATTTCATATTATATAGAAAATTACTTTTAAGGATATTTTGAAAACTTTTCTTGAGGTAAGCATTCTTTATTATTTCAATACCCTCTTTATAACAAAAAACATTTTTAAACACATTTTCTTGAAAATATAGATTAATTCTTAAAAAATGGATTTTTAAACCATTAGGAAACCTGATTATTTGAAAACATATAATGAGAGTTTGAAAACATTTTTAAAGAAATTTCATTGAAAATATATTTCAGACATAAAAATGAGGATTCAAATCAATTTCAAACCTTTTTTACCTAAAAACATATAAAATAATATTCAAAAACTTCTGAAAACAATTTTTTTAAATAAATTATAAAATTATTGTGACAAATGTTTGAAAATTATTTTCCTTGAAAACATATAAAATAGGATTGAAAAAATTTTAAAAATAATTTCCCACATAAATAAATATAATGTTCATGAAAACCTTTTAATAAAAAATTCTTGGAAAATATATTTTAAAAACATATTCTAAACATATTTCCATAAAATTTAATCTTTAAACATAAAAAAACTTCAATGGATTGACATCGGATAAATCTATAAATATCATATGAGGTAAAAAGAAAGTTTCTTTTTTCACAAAAAAATATAGATAAATTCCCCATTTCGAAACCAACAATAATATTCCTTATAAAATATTCGTGAATGATAAAAAGGGTAAAAATTAAAATTAATCACCATAGGAGATAAGTATAATATACTTGGAAGATAACATGGTTTTCCAACCAAAGAGAGGGTAAAGATGGGGTTTCTTAAAATCGCATTCTTAAACATAATTTGGACAATATACTAGAAATATTTCCCCAATACATGATTATATTATGAATAAATAGATGGGAATAAATTTCATTAACATATTGAGATATGCGTTGTAAGATTTTATTAAAGGAAGCATATATATAAAATTCCATAAATATCGATTAGATTGTTTCAATAAACTGGCAACACATGGTAATGTGGGATCATGAAATCCATGAAAGAAATGTAAATTACATGAATCTTATAATATTATTGAATTATTTAAATTCATGATATAGAATGTAAAATGGATGTATGAACACATCCGAAGAAATTTAGGTGCATAAGAAAACAATAGTCTAAAAGGAGGAAAAATGAGTCAAAACTATTTTGTCGATTTAGTAACATTTAAAACCTAAACCCTATGAAATAAAGGACATAGAATTGAAATGTAAATACGCATAAATTTAACTATAATAATTATTAATTAAATACTGGTTAGTATACACACCACATAAATGGAATGGGTGTTGAATAAAGAATTTATCCCATTGAAATAAAAAGTGAGAAGAAATCCCCTTACCTTGTGTCTTGACTCTCATTGTACTCATTAAAACACATGTATAATAAATATATATTATTTTACATGATATAAAAAATCAATTTTCTTATATTTATATGGTTTCATTAAAACCTTATATTACTTTCATGTTATCAATCTTATGTTAAGGATTCACTTTCGATAATATTATATTTATTCTTCACATGTGTCTTAATTTTTATATCATTGGTATTTATACATTATATCATTATTTATAAAATTTAAACAATGATATTAATATAATTTATATACATTATATTTTTGTTTTAATAATCTAAATAATATATACATATGAAATGGAATGCACTTCTAATGGAGGAGCTAGGTCGTGCGTATGCATGAACACTATTTCTATTTAATTTTAGTATTGAATGAATTGAAGTAAAAGAAATATATGTATATATATTTATGTATATAATTATTAAATTAGATTTTATGATATAATATATGTATTATATATTCACTAAAACATTCCTTATTATAAACCATGTGGTATATGAAAAAATCATATTGTTTTGAGGGGGCGGTGGTCCACACATCCTAAAATGAAATTATCGTATTAATGTGAAATGGAAGGTAAAAAAGAGACATTTTGAAAAAAAATTAATAATTTGAATTAAATAATAAATATAATATATAAAATATATAAAAATATTTTCCATCATAATTTCCACTACGGTGGTTAGTATTAAAAATTAAACAATTATCATTTTTGAGGTGGTACATTGTTGTACAGATAAACATTATGTGCGTTATCCATTAGATGGAGATGTGTGTAAGTATAGGATGAAAATATTTCAAAACATAATAATAATATATTTAGAATAATATTTCTATTATATAATCATGGGATAATATAATTTAGGGGTTGCAAAAAAAATAAAAGAAATGAATTAGGAGGAGACGTTGCCTCCTAATAGGGTTACTCCTTTTTCTTTGTGCCAAAAGGATTCCTTAAAATTACATATAGAAAAAGGAATAACTATTTGAGTGGTAGAGGGATTTTTGGATATGGATTGTTCCTAGAATCGATGAACCTAAATTGGTGGATAGTTGTGTTGAATAGGGATAGGTGGAGGCTTTTTATATGGAAGCAAAACCACTCACTTTGAATTTTTTAAAACATGTTTGTTTTACAAATGATCATACATAAAAAAATAAAAAAACAAATCTAAATAAATAAAGTAAGTTTTATTTCCTAAATAATTACACACAGTGGGTTTCAAAAAACTAGATAGTTCATTTAGGCCCTTAATATTATGTTTTAGTCTCCTATTAAGCTTACTTTGACGTTAGTTGTTGTTATTAATTTTAATCACTTTCACAAATATTTTTGGTTAAAAATTATGTTGATGTTATTAGATTCTAAATATTGTTCTTATTTTACCGGATTATGTTAGTTTTTAAAAATTTAATTCCTTGATGCAAAAATTGAAGATTAACTCTATTACTATGGATGAGATGAAAATATAGGTCTTTAATGTAGAAATAAGTTCAAAAGATTATGATGTTTTTATATTCATTTTTAATGGGAAATTTATTCTAATGATATAATTTATAATAATATTTTTTTAATTGAAATAATTTAACCTTAAAAAATTAAAATATAATTCAATATTGATAATTATTAAAAGAAAAAATTCTTATTTTAACCTAAAAAGAGTATTTCTCAATATTCATAAAAAATGACATTTCAGTGGAAAATCCCAAAAATTCACACTATGATAATTTACACATTATAATATCAAAAAATGAATTTTATATTTTCAAATTCAATTTCTAAATATTTATAAAATTATTTTTATTATTAAAAGTCATTGATTCGAGAAAACAATAATTTTAAGCCTAAAATGACTTTACCAAAAATCATATCATTCATTGTCAATTTGTTTTATTTATACAAAAAAATCAAAATAAAATTAAAATTAGTTATTACTATTCATATTACAAAGTTTAATGGCTAGGTTATAATTACCTCATTTAATTAATTATAAATGTAAAATGATGCCTCCTAAAAACATCTATGTTTCATGTAATGTAAACCTAGTTAGTGTCATGTGTAACGTATGCGATGTCAAGGTTGCATGTAACCTACGCCATGTTGATATTCTATTTAAAAGGAATTTTTTAATTAGTTTTTTAATATATATATATATATATAACTATTTACAGTGTGACATGAAATAAAATATATAAAAATATCAATTAGTTCAAACAAAATTCACAAAATATCAGGTTCTCACACTCAACACCCCCAACATAAAATGAATTTCTGTCTAAAAATAATTTGGGTCATCAAATGTTTAATACTTATAAGTTTATTTCATAGAAACCTACATTGTAAAAATGACTAATAAAAGATCCCTTAAAATAGATAGTTGGACCCATAATTTTGACTCAATGTAGCATATAACAAGGTTTCCACATAGGAGAACATAGTTTGGGAGAGAAAAAAGGGCGTTGAAGATAAATATAACAATAATGTTCTGATAGTGATTTTCAGAGAACATTGATCAGTAGAAGTGGGTGATCAGAAAACAGTAAAACAATAATGATCTCAGGTACCATATAATTTTTTATAAATAATGGTATTAGGATAAATCATTTTCAATACCCTTATTCAAAATTTGATGAATTATTTTACTATTTAGGAACATACAGAAACATACTTACTTGATTTTTTTCTTTTTCATTTGTACAATCTCACCCTTTGGTTATTCTATGATCAATTTCCACTTCGTCTCTTATTCCTAGGAATGATAGTGAATTTTTCATTCTTTAAGATCCAATATATATTTATATCCATATGTATAATGATAATTCATTCTATATTCATTCACCGAACATCTCAGTGATATGGTTAGAACATGTTATCCAATATGCATAAATCCTTATATAGAGAGATAACACTCTTATATTAGTGAAATTATAGTATGTTTAATGTGAACATTACTTGAATTGTGAATCTTATAACCCTTATAAAATATTAAAGTCAAAATCTTTAGAAATAATGACATGAAATCACATTAAAATTGATCCACATATATTACAAAGCTTCTCTTGGTGGTCACATTCCACACATGTGAATAACCTAATTTTATATTCCCTTAAAACATTGTAATAACATGAATTGCTGTTAGATTTTTTTAAACAAAAAAGATTCTATATTTTAATGATTAGTGGTTCTATTATTTATTTAAAAGAAGTTGTAAGCTTTATCCTTGATGATATAAAGAATTTTGTTAATAATCATTTCTAGGGTGATATGTACCATTTAATTTAATTATTAATATCCAACATATCATTATCCAATGATCATCATCTCAATTTCATGCATTAATTAATTGTTTCCATCCCTTAAAAAAATATACTTTCCATAAAATCACTTTTATCTCTCTTCATCACCATTAAACATTTTATTTTCAGTCCATAATTAAAACTAATATTGAAATAATTATAAATTTAGTGATTCATAAGATATAATCATTGAATTAAAAAACACAACTACTTCATTAATACAACATTATTCTTAAAACATTACCTAGACATCATAAACATATACCATAATACCTATGTCCTAGAATATGAAATATGAATCTTGTATTAAGGATCCTCAACATAAATCGATTCATTCTTCTTATGAATAATGAAAAAATACTAGAAGAACGTCACATACCTTTCACAATTCATTTGTATTCTCTTTATCTTCAAATGTATAACCAATACTCATACCACCTTCTTAATTATCCTTGAGATATTTTCACATGGAAAATAGATTTTCATAATGAACATTCTTTCCATATCTAAAATATTTATTGTTAACCATCTTCCTTATAGTTCCCACCATTGTCTAAAACCGTAATTATACTGTGAAACATTTTTATCATAGCTGAAAAACACATAGTTATAAAAATAATTACCTTTAAGTTGTATAAATTAAGAAACATTACTTAATCTATGAAACCCATGGTTCATCCAAGGTTATTGACAGACAAATAATATTTAATTAATTCATTATTGTTCATGAAGAGTTTTTCAATTCCAAAAAAATATCCCCAAGGGGTGTCAATCCAAGTGTGCAGCAAGGCCCATTGTCTTGTACCAGATTACCTCAAGTCAGGCCCAAAACAACTTGTCAATGTTATTACACTAAGGTACATCACTTCAAGATCCACATCCAATCATAATATCCATAAAGGCATGTATTCCTAGGAAACAACTATGTTTATCCTTTTCCCAAATTCTGGGACGCTTTCCTAAACATTCAATCTTCCTTATACTTATACTTAGATACATCCTTGTTCCTATATTTAGAAATATACCTACGGATATCACACAATATTTTTTATCCTATTTTGTAGTATTTGACTAAACCTTTCCATTGATTCCAACTATAACATCCTAGGATTAACATACAAGGATATTTTATCATTTTAGGTGAATATTTAGTACATTAGAAAAAATACACGACTAGGGACCAAAATAGTTTATTGTATTTGGAAACATGGAAACTAAATATTCTATCATTATGAAAGATCATAATCAACTACTATAAAGATCTATATCTTTAGTAATTCTACCTAAAACCATTCTTTAAATCATGGGGAAAGGAAATACAAGAAATGGGTTATCTTATATACCCATTAATGGTAAATAATGTAAATGTGTGACCATAACATGTACAAAAGGGTATGGGACATGATCATAAAATTTTAAGATCATAGCCACACAATAGAGATCATAATAATGATTAGATGTTAATAAGTCATGGATAATAAGATAATTAAGGGAATAAGTCATGAAATCAAAACATAGGAATAAGACATGTAATTTGTGGCATTTAAATTGATTTATAATGTTGTAAATGTATATATTGAAAATGGTTCACTCATTAAGTTAAGGATTGGAAATACGGCCCCCACATCAACTTATATACATGCAACCAGGTCTATGTATATCACTAAAAACATATAATCAGGTTTACACATAACATTATCGACAAGAAATAATTTCTATGCCTAACTTTGGGAACATGTAATCAGGTTCACACATAACATTTTGAACATGTAATCAGGTTCACAAAAAAACTTATGGAAATGAAACTAGTTCCATGCATAAATTTTAAATATATAATATGGTTCATGCATAATATTTATAAATATGATTCATACCCCATTTCACAATGAATTGGAGTGGGACATAGGTCCCACCCATCTTATAATAAAATTGTTCATACATATTCCACAAGATAATAAAACACTCATCATATCATGGCCCAAAAAAGAGATTGGGTTTATAAACATCGAATCATAACACGTGAAAGGAAATGGTGATCATTAACATTTCATCATATCATTAACTATGAAAAATGATAGGTTTCATAATCACTTCATGGATTAATAACATGGTAAAAAAAGAAGGATTCAAATGAATAAAACCTTTGGAATAGAAATTTATTTCCTAAGTGTCATTCCATCAAAACATTATCCATTAAAGAAATAATATGAATGGATCCTTTGGATAATTTCCATGAATGCCTGGTGTAACATCAATTAATTCCATCTTATTTGGAAAATAACATAAAATGATATTTTAAAACAATTTCTAGAGGTAAATATACATTATTATTTCAAAATGATCTTTAAATATAAAACGTTTGACACTATATTTGTGAAAAAAAACTTGAACACTTATAAATAAAGCCATTAAAACATTTAGGAATCCATTTCCATTGAAAACATATAAGGAGATCGTGAAAATGTGTTAATAACATTTCATTAAAAATAAATTTTAATATTAAAAATTTGGCTTGAAATCATTTTGAAAGTTATTTTCCTTGAACACTTATAAAAGATGATTGAAAACATTTTGAAATAAATTTCCATGAAAATTTATAAATATAGATTAAAAAAAGTTTGAATAACATTTTCCATGAAATCATTTAAAAGTATATTAAAAAATGTTAAAAATCATATTCCTTAAAAACATTTTAAAAACCATTTCTTTTAAAATATATTTAAAAAAAATCATTAAAATTAACCTTTAAATATTAAAATTAAGCTTCAAAGGATTGAAGGTAGATAAAATTGTATATGGCATAATATGTAAAAAGAATAAAACTTTTTCATGGTAAAATGGATAAAAAATTACTCATTACTAAATTAAATAGATAATTAATTTGAAATAATTGTTGAAATATAAAAAGGGTAAAAATATCATTTAATTATCCCATAATATTAGTAGAATATACATGGAAACCCTTTTTAGAGAACATGGTGTTTCGACCGATGAGACGGTAAAATGGTCTTTCCTAAAAACACTTTCATAACTATCATATATACAAAATAGTAAAATATGTTACCAATACAAGATTATATCATGAATAACTATAGGGTAATAAAATTCATGCACATATTTATATATGGGTTGTAATATTTTAACAAAGGATGAATAAACATAAACAATCTTGAAAAGCAATGAGATTATTTCAATGAACTCTTCTCACATGGTAACTTGGAATCATGCTCTCCATGTAAGAAAATAAAATTACAAAAATCATATAATATCATGAGAATATTGGGACTCATAACAGATCATGTGAAATGGATGCATACACACCTCAAAACTAATTTTGGTTCAAAAAAACATGAGTCTCAAAAAAGGAAATTTGGGATAAAACTATTTTACTGATTTGGTTACTTTTGAAATATAAAACACATAAAATAAAGTTCATATAATAGATATTTATGTAACCATAAATTTAACAATAATAATAATTGATTAAATCCATGAGAAGTATACATGCCACATAAAAGTAATGGGTGGTGAATTAGGCATGTGTCTCATAGAAATAAATAGTGACAAGAAATCCCCTTACAATGTGTCTTGACTCTCATCATAATTATTCAAACCACAAATATAATAAATATATTTTTATTATACATATTTTATAGTAACATGTTCATATATATATATATATATATACTTATTGTGTCCTTATATTACCTTCTTGTTAACAATCCTATATCACGTTTTCACTTGGGGTTATTCTACGCATGTGTGTTAATTGGTAATATCTATGGTATTTATAAATTTTATCATGATCTAAATAATGTAAACAATGATATTAATATAATTTATATATATTATATATGTATTATAATAATATATATAATATATAAGTATGAAATAGAATAACCCATTCATAGAGACGGTAGGTCGTACGCACGCTTGAAAGCTATTTCCGTTAAATTGTCGGGTTTAAATAATGACAATTAAAGAAAAATATGTGTATATATAAATCATTATTAAAATATATTTATTATATAATATATTTTTTATATATTCAGTAAACCGATCATTAATACAATCCATGTTTTGTATTAATGAATCATATATCTTTGAGGGGGCGGTAGTCCACACTTCCTCATATGAAATTATCATACTTGATCCAAATGGAATGTAAAAATATATATGTTGTAAAAAAGAATAAATATAATTAATTAAATAATAAATAAAATATATAATATATAGAAATAGAGTTTAGATCATAATTTCTCAATGATAGGCAGTAAGGAAAATTAAACAATCATAATTTAGTGAGGTGGTAGTTCTACGTAAATATGAACTATATGTTCGTTATCCCATGGATGGAGGTGTGTGTATGTTTAGGAGGAAACCATAGAATAAAAAATATATTATATATATTATATGTTTTATTTTATAAAATATTGTTAAAATGAAATTTTTAGGGGTTTGCGAAAGAAAATAAAACAATGTAGTTGAGAGGAGATGTTACCTTTTAATCAGGTAACTTCTTTTGGTTTGTTCCAAAACACATCCTTGGATTTCCTTCTACACAAAGGAAGGATTATAGTAGGAATTATAACACCCCAATATTCTATGGTACACTTCTTTTTAAATAATTCAATAGCGTGTATTGTACGCAACATCGAGTACTAACACACCACAACCAATCAAATTAGCCGTTATGAATATTAATACTCACTTTTTGAAATTTATAAATTTTATTTTTCAAAATGGACTTCATTTTTGGATTCAGAATATCGAAATTCGCCTATGGTGAATTTTTTGTATTTTTCTGAAAAACATCATTTTTTGATGAATAGTGAAACCACAAAGTGCTAGTTAAAAAAAACTGAATTTTTCATAAAACATAATTTTACCGCTTCTGTGAGTGAAATTTCGAAAATCCGAGAGAAATGGTTAATATGAAGGAGTAAAATGAGGATCAATGAGATGAAAATAATTTTTGGTGAATAGTAACTTTTTACTTTTATTTACCACGGTTAAAAGTAAATATGGTAATAAAGGGTAAAAATGATATTAATATTATTCTAACACAAGTCCTAATTCTATTGGAAAAGTTTATCTCGACCAAAAACAACCTTAAGAATAAAATATTATCATTTAGGTCCACTTGGATTAGATTAGAACATTTATTATTATTTAATTCAAAGAAGAGTTAAATGAGTTAAAATCAAGGTTTATTTGATAAAACATTTTTAATATAGGGTAATACATAAGGTAAATTAGATTGTAAATATTCATTAGAAAGATAAAAAGATTTACTAAATAATGATATTTTATTTATAATTTTTAGACATTAAATAACTTAATTTATTTATGAAACAATGATGATGCATTAATTACCATAATAGTGAAAAAATAAAATAATTGATATTATAAATACCAAAATAAATAAACATTGAGACTTTTTATGAAGTAAACTAATTTTCTAGTTTAATATAAAATTTTAGGAATGTTTTAATTAACTTTCTTCGAATTAATCATTCTGTTATGATTTTCACAAAAAATCAATTTTTTAAATAGTGTCAAAATAGACATAAAATAGTTTTTAAAACAAATATTATATTATTAATTGATACTCAATTCCTAAAAATATAAGGTTCATCCAAGAGTCATATATCATGATATTTGTATCATTAATTTACCACTTGGTGATCTCATGGAGGTATATAGTAAGTTTATTAACTATATAATATAAAAATAAAAATTGACATGGTAAGTGTCAAACTAATTAACTAAGAGTTAAAACTAAAAGATAAGGTTAGATAATGACCCAAAACTATATAAATTATATTGGTTGAGTGGTTTTTGACCCATCCCCACCTTAACCATTAAATAATCCACTTTGGAGCCATTAGAAATAGAATATAAATTTATTATAAAATAATATTTCTAGCTTTTCCAAAGGTGCCCCTCACCCCTCTTATAAAATGGAACTCCCCCTTCCCATTAATTAACACCATATAAGCCTTTTGGTTCATCCAACCCTGCCAAAATACTCTCTGAACTTTCCTCAATACAACCTAGAGTCCACAGTTTGATCAGAAATCCAACCTAAGGATCCCTTTTCATCAAATCAAAAGGAAGAACCCGAAGAAGAGGTAATGTTTTCACCACCCTTTTTGAAATTCATTTTTTATTCAACTTATTCTGTATTTTTTATTAACATTATAAAATAATGAATCCAGTATCTCATATATACTGTAATAATATTATAAATATGGTACAACCATATTCATTATTCTATGCATCCGTTGAATGACATGTCACCATACGTGCGTATGTACGGCTTACCGTCTCCACGTCATGGTGTAATTGTTATTCAATAAATTATTGTTTGGATGGGTATAATAATGATGTGTAATTCATATAAATAGTAAATATAACATGATAATGATTCTTTATATATGATATACCATCCAATTATATATTATTTTAATATCAAAAGAATGATATTGTCGCTCGTGCGTAAGTACGGACTACCGTCTCCACGAACGCGATGATATTCATTCTCCATCATATCCATTCAAGTATAATTATCATTTTATGATTTAAAAATAATTTTTAAGGACGTAATATCATTCTGGATATGAATAAGATACAACCAATCCATAAAGAACATGACTTATGTAACAAAACATATAAAATAAAACAAGAAAGTTAACACCCGAAACAATGATAATTCTAAGATGTTATTAACAAAGAAATGTTAAAAGATAATATATGATATCATATTAATGTATATGATTCATGTATAATTTTATAAAACATATTTCACCATTATATAGGAGGTTAACCTAACCTTAACCAAGGAAAAGTACAAGGTAATGGTTTATTTCGCAATCTATTCCATTTATAAGAGTTTCGGAGTCATATGGCACCCCATATGATTTTGGGGCATCCTCCTCACATGGTTTTGGTCAGTCCTCTACACAGCACCATAAGGAGGCACCAGAAGCACCGGAAGAGGAGGAACCCGTAGAGAGGACACCGGAGCGACACGGACGTCGGACACGGAGAGGACGTGAGATTCAGACGCCTCGTTGTGGTACTAGGGGGCATCGTCGTTGATTTTTTTGGATTTCATGTTGTATATATTAAATAATATATTCACTATGATAAGTAATTGTTGTTTAAGATAAATAACAAGAAAATAAAAAATATAGTTAATACAAATTGATTTAAATTAACTATTAAATTATAAAGTACAAGAACAATATTAACAAAATTTGTCACACAAACTAAACATCTGATAATTTCATGAAAAATGAAAAGAAAAACATACAAATAGTAAACAAAAAATATTTTACGTGACTACTTAAATATTTAAAAACATTACATTTAAAATTATATAATAATAAATTTATTTATAAATTTAAATTTATAATTAGTAATTAATTAATTAATTAATTAATAATTAACTATTAACCATGAATAATTATATTGACAAATAATAATTAATAAGAATATTAATAACTAATTAATTATTTTATATTAAATAATAATATTTTATAGGCTTTCAAAGTCACATACTAGAAATATTTTCATGTTTCAACTAGGTGGTTTTGAAAGCCTATACAATATTTGTTATCAACATTTTATACGTAATTTTTTTAGTTTCATTTATTTAGTATATTTTTAATCCATGTTGTATGTTTCATTCATATTGTTCATATAGTTTATATTTCATATGCTTTTAAAGTCACATACGTAAAACATTTTTAAGTTTCAACTAGGTGGTTTTGAAAGACTAGAAATTATTTTTTATCAACCTTTTTTACGTAATTTTTTTATTTTCACATATTTAGTATATATTTAACCCATGTTTTAAGTTTCATTCATATTGTTCATATAGAATATAGTTTATAGGCTTTCAAAGTCACATACTTGAAACATTTTTATGTTTCAACTAGGTTGTTTTGAAAGCCTATAAAATATTTTTTATTGACATTTGTTACGTATTTTTTTTATTTTCATCTATTTAGTATATGTTTAATCCATGTTTAAAGTTTAATTCATATTGGTCATATAGATTATATTTTATAGGTGTTCAAAGTCACATACTTGAAACATTTTTAATTTTAAAGCTGGTTGTTTTGAAAGACTAAAATATTTCTTATCAACGATGTTTACATAATTTTTTTAATTCCATCTATTTAGTATATGTTTAATCCATGTTTTATGTTTCAATTATATTTTCCATATATTTTACATTTTATCGTCATTAATAATATTGTTGTTATTACCAATTTCTTATATGTTTAACAATATTTCAAATTTATTTATAAATAATTACTTGTATATATATAAACATAGATTAGTAATAATAGATTTAAAATTATATATATATGTAAAAATTTATAATTATAAATATACATGTATAACTATAATTACAATATAATTATAAATATAATTCTAAATATAATTATACATATATATATTTTTATATATGAATATTAAATATATTTATAACTAAATTTTAAATGTATATGTGACAATATTTTTATAATTATATATTTATAAATATATTAGTATTTATATAATTATAAATATTTATTTATAAATATTAGTTTATAATTATATAATTACAAATATATTTTTTTTCAAAATAATATATAAATAGATTTATATTTAGAAATATTATTTTTAATTATATATATACATAATTATATTTATACACATATATATATATATAACTATTTATAATTATAATATTTATAATATTTATATGTAAATATATAAATAAAATAAACAATTCTGAAAAACCCCTTATATTTTATATAATATAACTATATAAATATAAATAAATCATATATTTTTTATTTAATACATATTTTTTATTTACAAAATTATATATAAATTTATAAATTTATATAAATAATTATATATAAGGTTTATTTCATTATTTTATTATATAATTAAATATAGTTTATAATTATATAAATATAAATTTATAAATTATATATTTATAAATATATTTATAAATATAATTATAAATAATTTAACATTTTTAAATACATATTTATAAGTATATTTTTAAAATTTTAATTTTTTATTATTAAAAAATGGATGGGGTGCCAAAAAAACAAAACCAAAAAAAGGGAGGGGTGCAAAAAATGAAAAATGAAAAAAAAAAGAAAAAAATGTAGAAAAGCACCACTTCAAAAGTGGCAAAGCGCCACTTGAAGTGGCACTATCCACCCGAACAGTTGAGAGCTACATGAAGTGGTGCTCAACCAACCCATTTTTCTAAATATGGGAACCCTATACCCATTAAAAAACACATACGCCAAATTTTTCGTCAAACGGATGTCTAGAACCATCATTGTCCCTCAGAAGTTATTGTTGTACATTGGCCCACTATCAGAAGTTTCCTTTCTCCAGTCCGACGTAGTTGGATTTATCGTCCTCATAGGTGTCTTCTTCGGGTGGAGGAAACATTCTTCATGTGCGTATTCCACTACATGTTCCAAGATCTCTCTCTTCTCCCTCCTCTAATCTGCGGATCTCTTCGTTCCTTTTCCCAGGAACCCTTAACATAACATTAATGGATTTAGTAGAGATATCCAAAAGATGCTCCAGATAGTAGCATGAGAATCTCTTTCTCAGAGGGAGTGATGAAGGAACTTGTTTCAATTTGTAGCTTTCCCCCTTGTAGGGTTCTGGAAAATCTCCAATAGGAGGAGGAAGATCCAATCACGCTGAAAACTTCGGCGGGGAACATGCAATTTCTTTTGAAGGTGTCTGATCGCCCACTGAAGCAGTAGATCCTGATGATAAGGATGTTTCTTTCTGTGGAAGTCGTCTCCAAGCCGGTTACCTACTCCATGTCCAAGAAAGAGTTTAAAGGAATATTTTTTACCCCAAGAGTTGGTCCAGAGGGATGAAGGGTCTAGAACCTACTCCTTTAATGTTTTCTATTATCATCTAGAATGCTCGTAGACTGGGGTTACATGGAAAATCAGACCTTTTATCTTCTAAATCTCATAGAAAGAGCTCGCCCTTGGTTTCTATTCTTGAATCAAAACACGACCCCTCTAGACCCAGTTACTTTGCAATAATTATGGTCTTTTGGTGTCATATTCATGACTACCCTATGAATAAACACATCTAGATCAGTTGGAAAATATGTTGTCCAGTGAATTTGGTTCATTCGAATGACCAATGCATCATGGTTGAAATATGATTTATGGGTCTAGAAACCCTCTTTTCATTCATTTTTTCCAATAATGAGGACCACGGAAGAAGATCCTTATGGGAATCCTTGTAATATTTTTTTTCGATGGGGCTTCCACGGTTCATTGGCGGCGACTTTACACGATTGTGGACATTATGGATAAAAAAGGAGGCTTGGGGAACCTCAACAACGGAATTCTCGAATTAAAATACTATACCGAAAGTAAGGGCCTTATGGATCTGGGCTTAAATTGGTGTAAATTCACTTGTTGCAACAACTATCGGGGTAGTAGCAGGATCTGGAGCAGACTGGACAGATGTCTCTCAAACTAACAGGTATTAGAATCCTTCTCAGGTACGTCAGTTTCCCAATAGTCTACGGTTTTTCTCAGATCATGATTTGCTTTTGATTGAGCAAAAACAAGGGAGCCATACCAATTGATCATTCATGTATTCCCGGAACTGGAACCTTTTGGAATGATTCATTCAAATGATGATGTAGTCCTGGGTGCAAGAGGTTGATGGAAGGGTCTGGGTCGGTCCTTCCAGATGGCTCAAACGACTTATGTCGACATTTCTAGATGGCTTCATTCCAATCCAATGGTGGATAAATTGGTGGAATCACTACAAAGGTACATTGATTGATTGGAATCTGACCTTCAACTGGGTTATGATGATGAGATATTTTAGAGGATTTGTGAAAAATGATGATTTCTCACGAAAAGACTCTTGGAGATTGAAAGGAGTTACAGACAACATTCCAGGGTCAAATTTTTATAGGAGGGAGATTGAAATAATTCATTTTTTCATGCATGTATTAAAGTACATCAGACGATGATGATCAACTTCAGTCTTGAAGATGCATATTTTTCTTCTGACATTGCTGTGGTAGGAAGGATGGCTTCTGATCCTTTTGAACAATTACTTTCAGGATGTTCCACAGGATTCTCATGATATGTGTTGGAAACAGAGGAGAAGATGACATTCATGGATGGTATTCATAGATGCATTGAAGAGGGAACTAATGACTCCCTCAATGACTTCCGAGCAGGTGATGAGGTTTGGGATACCATATGTGATATTCCCTGGGATAATGCTCCGGGTCTGAATGGGTTCCCATGGGCTATATTTAAGGCGTCGTGGGACTTTGTGGGCGACGATGCCTCCGAGGAAATACAAGACCTTTTTTCATGGGGGTACTCTTATCATAAGAAAATTCTCTTCAAGAGTGATCCTTATTCTGAAAAACCAAATTAGCCTCCTCTATTTATAATTACATACCTATTTTCCTTCGTAATATCTCTTACAATATTTTGGGGAGCTTATTTTCAAGATGTCTTAACAAGGAGATCCCAAAAGTCATTTCAAAGGGGAAACATGGTTTCATCAAGGGTTGGGGTATCATTGTGGTGATTGGGATTGCTAAAGAATTGGTTTATGAATATAATATCATTTAATAAAATAGTATTTTCTTTAAAAACTCATATATGTCAGTTTTGACACTATTTATAATTTGGTTTTGGTGAAAGTCATAACAACTTTATCATTTCAAAAAAAATTATTTAATTGACCATAACATGTAATTTTAATATATAAAATTCGTTTAATTCATCCAAATTATCAATTTATATTAATTTTAAAATTTATAATATCAATTATTTTAATCTTCCATTAATAAGTTAATTAATACATCATCTTTGTTTCATTAATAAATTTAATTATTTAAAGTCTAAAACATAAAAATAAAATACCATCATATATTAATTATATTTATCTCTTTAATGAATATTTAAAGTCTAATTTATCTTATGTATAACCCTATGTTAAAAATTGTTTAGTTATTAATATTTTAATTTAACACTTTTAACTCTTCTCTAAATAAAATTTTAATAAATGTTCTAATCTAATAAAATTTGAGAAAAAAGGATCATATTTTATTCATAACGTTTATTTAGGTCTAAATAGTCCAATCCAATATAATTATTACAAGAGTTAGGGTTATTGTAATATCATTTTTTCCTTTAATTACCGTATTTACTTTTAACCGTGGTAAATAATATTCAAAAGTTACTATTCACCAAAAAAATATTTTCATCCTATTGAGCCGAATTTTACTTGATGATTTCAACCTTATCTCTCTACTTTTTGAAATTAAATTCATAAAATTGGTAAAATAGTGATTTATGAAAATTTGCAAATGTGCCTAGATAGTGGTAAAATGTCATTAAAAAGTTAAATAAAATTTATATATCTAATATTATTATAAAATGACCCAAATGAATTAAATTGGAAAAATATAGGCATTATTTAACTATTTTGTATTTAAAATAAATTTAAATAAGAATAATTTTTAATTAAATAGTTGTCGGTTTGAAACAATAACGCGGTGTTTTTTTATGATTCATCAAAAAATTGATAGTTTTCATAAAAATTCCCAAAATTCACCCTAAGGTAATTTCGATGTTATGAATACAAAAAATGAAGTCTATTTTGAAAAATAAAATCTATACAATTTCCATAATTGAGTATTATAATTCATAACTAATTTTTAAACAGCTGGTCTGATTGGTCGTGGTGTGCTAGAACATGATGTTGCTTACAATGCAAGCTATTGCATTATTTAATGAGAAGTGTGATCTGGATGATAGGGGTGTTACATTTTTCATGCTTGAATCAACTTATAGAGAATAACATAATCTATAAAATATTAACTATCTATTTCTCCTATCATTAGTCATTAAAAAACCAAAATGGTTAGAATAGGATATTATAATTCTCCCAAAAATGTAAACTATTTTATGATGTAAAACTACTTTTAATCTTCAAAATTAAAAAGTAATACCAAAAGTCAAACATATGCCATTTAATAAATAATTTTCCTTAAAATGACTCAAAATAATCCAAAATAATATTGAAACCTGAAATTTATAAGGATTTGGTCTCATAGTCTTCCAAGATAAATTTTAACATTTATATCCAAATGAATTCAATTAATCATTAAGTCTCACAAAAAATAGTAATTGCCCAAATAATCTTCAAGATATTCAAACTATTTCCATAAATAACTCACATATCCATTATTCAGTTATTGATTCTTCCAAAATAAAATTGAACCTTTACTTTTCAAATGGAATCTCTTAGTATTCTGTTTAAATCTTTTAAAGGTTGTTCCCAAATTAGAAAACATATTCCAAAATAACATTAATCACTTAATCCCCATATCATTTTCTAATACATGGTATATCCATTTTATAAATAATAACTTCCTAAAATCAATTAATTATTATTACATCAACTAATATAAATAAAAATGAAAATTAATACTAACCAGGGACATTAAATAGAATGGTGGTAGGCAATAAAGGCATGTCGCCCTTTATTTATTGGTTCGATTCCTACAACCTTGTCTGATGTGACAAGTTTGTCAGACTACCCATCATAGTTCATTTCCAGTTTCTTCATCTTCAATTAGAATAGAATTAGGTATTGAAAAAAATATATTTATGTCGTCCTCATGATAACATTCATGAACCATCTTCATAGGGAATTGAATTGAAAAATTATCATACATTCAAATTGAAAACAACCAATTGAAAACTTAGAATGAACTTCTTTCCCTTTCTAGGATTCAACTGAACTATTCCTTTTTCTATAGAAGGTTAGTGCTTTATGGACATCATTACAAAATCTATAACATCTTCTTGTCACTTTAAAAAAATTATAGGTGTTTATTTCCACATCCCTAACACATATGACATTGATTATACGTTCATTTATGATTATTACATATACATCCACAAGGATTTTTTTCAATCATATTTGATGCCTTAGAAAAATTACAAATATTAAACTAGTAAATCACGAATCATTATAGTTTTTTTTAGAATAACCACAAGTGTTCTCATTTTAGCTCCCATTTTATTTAGTTTCTTATTTAGAGGACCACCCCATTTTTTTAACATCCATCATTACGTTGGTGGCTGCTGCATTCATACATTTATTAAAACAAAAAACTTTAGTGTCATTAAATAGAAAATTGTATTATATAACATTTTACGAGGATGTTAAACACTAAGATACCCTCATTCATGTTTTCTCAAACTCATTCAATTTATCGAAAATAAATATGACTATTCCTATCATGAAATCCATTGTTGTTAATATAGAATTTATCTTTTGATTAAATAACACCATATCTTCAAATGTTATCTAAACCATCCTATGATACCAACTAATGTCCCTGGCCCTACACATAATATAATCATGAGTTATGCCAAGATTTTAGACTATACAGAATGATGATCTTTTCAATTTTATAGCTTTAAAGAATTATTCCATACCTCATACATAACAACTAAAATATTACAATGTAGACACTTCTACTCATCATCCATTATTTCCTCAAAAAAAATATTAAAAAGAAATATGGTTTCGTTTTAAGTTTAATCATCATAAATTTTCATTCATCACATCCTTGACACTAATATCTATTAAATCATATAAAAGACATTTAAAAAAAATATAACCATTAAAATAATCAATATGAAATAAATAAGAATGAAAAATAATATTCTTATGAAAAAATGTAAATCAATGAATACTATATCCTAAATTAATACGTTTTAACCTAAAGATGTAGTGAATACATTATTTTGATTATAAGATCATTTCATACCTTTTATATAATATTGAGATTACCATTAAGGCCATATAAATCATATATAACGTATAATGTTAACTTGGAACATATTCATAAACAAGAAGAATAACCATATGATTGACTTCCATACATATCACTCTTAAAAATGGAATTTCCATACAACCGACTTCCATACCCAGTGCATTAGAGGTTATAATGTTACCAAATATCAATTGTTTATCACAGAACCACCAACATTTTTTATCATAGAACCAACTATATTGGGATTATCATTTGGCCACACATAAAATTACCATTTACTTTTTCATAATCATATTACTTAAAAGATTTAAATTATTGACATTTCAGTCATTAAACATTATTTTCAATCACTAGAAATCATTTCAATATATTGAAATAGTCAACCCATTTTCAAAAACATTTACAAAAAAATACCCAAAAAAATGGAATAATGTATTTATTTTATCTTTTAAAAAAATTAAGGCATATAGAGGAATCCAAATATCAAATAACCATTTTGGTGGAGTGGAATTTATTGCCACCATATATGTTAAAAAGAACATTCCTTTTATCATTTGTCAAAACATTTCGTATAAAACATGTAAAAATATTCCTTTTCAAAACCTTTGAATTAAATTCCAAATACATATAAAAAATGACGTAAAATTATTTTATATCTATATAATAATTATATAAATTAATATCATGATGAACAATATTTGATAATTAAATTTTTAAATGCTCATGGTGTCCTATACCACTTTTAAAATTTAAAATTTAATCTACATGAATTAATAAATTTACAAAAACATTATATAACATTATTATAAATAAAATTTGGATATGAAATGTCTAAGTGGCTGTATAAAGTCCTTATAAAATAATTGAGGTTCATATTATCAAGAAATGCAACAATTTAAAGTTATTGAGACGAAGTCCCTTCCCTCGAGTTGGATTCAATAGGTACGTTCTTTATCATCATGAATAATAAACCTAGGTTTATTATTTAATTCTATTATAATATTTTTTATGTTTATTATTAATTTTTAATCACTTATTACCAGGTTATAACAATTAAATTATTATTTAAGTTCATATTAGAATAGTATTGTTGATATTGAGTACATTATTTGAAATGAACTTGGTATGATGTTTGTAGACCATATGGACATAATTCCATCATCCCTAGAATAGTATTAATGAATTATAAATCACTTCTATATATACTTTATACTTTTAAACACATTAATTCAAGATGGATATGAAAAACGAATAATATTACAATCATGGAGATGGTAAGTCATACGTACGCATGTGTAATGTTTTCCTAATTTCATTTATCAATATGGAATGAAGTTTATTATTATTTTACCATTACATAATTATCATAAAATAATTTATAACATATAAATAATTAATATTTACTTATATATATATATCATACAAGTGATGGGGTGACTAAAAATCAATCGCATTGTTTCGTGGAGGTGATAGTTCACACATATATACAAACGACGTTATCATTTACATGTGCTTCGAACATAAGAACATAACAGATATATTTTCACTTATAATTATATATATTTCATGGATTTAACATATAAACATTAATTACATATTTATAACCAATCATAAGAGATGGTTATGTAATGAAAATATCGGTTCGTAAAGGTGATAGTTTACTCGTATGGACGAACGATTAATTTCGTTAACATTTAGAAGAATTAGATATATATTTAAGTGATGAAATTAAAATAAAAAACATCTAAATATATTAATTATAAAGGAGTAATAATTTCAACTAGGATGAAGAATATTTTATGTAATTTTATAAAGGAATAAAATAGAAAATAATAAATAAATAAGACACATCTTCTTCGGCTGATCACCTTTTACGAACACCTTAACACTTATAAAGAAGGCGTTCTACCAATAATAAGGCCTATGTAATGTTGATATATATTCTATTAAGGTTTTTGGGTAAACTCAATCCAATCTAAAAGGCTTGGTAAGTGTGAGTAATATATAGATGAATGGGTTCCTTTTTATTGGATAGGGGAGGGGCATCCTTAGAATTCCATAAATTGTTAAATTAATTTCAATTATGATTATATTACAAATGAATCAAATTTCAGTTAACTCTAAGATATGTTGAGGGTGGTTCAAATCCTCTCTAACAATAATATTTAGAAATGTATTGATTTTATTTTTATCCTTATCTTCTTGTTTTAACCCCTTTTAACACTTATCATATTATCATGTAATTTACACTTTGATGGATAAATTAATTAACATAAAATGAGAAACAAAAAATTAATGAGTCATTAATGATATATTTATACTTATAATGTGCATTTCGTTTAAACATATATTTTTGGGAATTTTATAACATTTAATCAAATATTTTTTATTTTAAAATATCAATAGTGATATTTTTGAAACTATTCATTAGTTAAATTTTAAAAACTATCATAATAAGAATAATAGTTTGATCCAACACATTAAAATCATGACCCATATGTAAAATAAATCAATAACAGTCGTTTATGGAATCCATTATCTTAGGATATATAAATTTTAGTAGTTATAATATCATTTATTTGATTCTTTCATTACATAAGTAATTATTGCATCATTTATGTGTAACCCTTTAATAGAATAATTTATTTTCTAAAAATTATATTTAAATTAACATGATTTATATATTAATTTTAGATTTATAAATTATATTTATAGTGTAATATATATCTTAAAAATCCCCATATTACAATTTTTATAGTTTCGAGAGGCAAGATTACGAAATCATTGTCTTTAATTTATATAAAATATTTATAAATGTCATAATCACACCCAAGTTGCTTCAAAAAGCCACAATTTCTACCAAAGTAAATCCGTGGTTGAAAATAACACATATAATTAAATTAGGATAAGTTTTAGGGTAATTTAAAAAAATGAAAATATTATTTCCATCTTTAATTACTGGATTTATTTCTTACCATGGTAATAAAATAAATAATAATGTTACTACTCATCCAAAATTATTTTAATTCAATTAGATAAAATTTTTCCTAATGGTTACAACCATGTATTTAATTTTTTATAGAAAATTAAATTCATATATTTTTTATAATGAATTTAACATTAATCGTATTGTCCGAGGAAGAAAATAGGTTTCTAAAGTAAAAAATTCTTAAAAGATTATAATGTTTTTATATCCAATTTCAAGGAGAAATTGATTCCAATTAGATAAATTGGATAAAATGATAATAATAAACTATAATTAAAAGATAAAACCAATTAAAATTATAACCTACCTATATAAAAAAATTTGTTGAAAATTCAGTTTTGATTTAAAATGCTGTTTTTTTTCAATATTCATCAAAATATGAAATTTATCAGAAAAATACCAAAAATTCATCAATGTACAATTTTATATCCCACTTAAAAAAATTTTATATTGTAAATTATAATTTATAAAAGTGATAAAAACTATTTTTTAAATGGGTTCTCCTTCAAAAGGCTTCAAACATCCCTTTTTTTAAAAATACTCTTTTTAAATATAAAATTGAATTTCTTCTTATATCCTGAATATAAAAAATATATAATTTATTTTAATCATAAATTAGATTTTTAATTTCATTAATATAATAAAGAAATATTTATTTTATTGTTTTATAAACCCAATTAATCTCACTTAAATTGTTTTTCATAAAAACGCATCCTTTATATTAAATTGGTTTTATTTTCATTTCTAATTAATTTTCTATCCAAGTAAATATTATATAGACATATCTAAACCCCAATTTCATAAATTATTTAAAATCTTTAGTTCCCTTGAATATAATCAATATGCGATAACTATAAATTAAAATAATAATATTAATAATATATTATTTTTTCAGTATAACTCAGTCATGTGTATAACACAGGATTTAGGAAAAACCCTTTTTTTGGATATCAGGTATTCTATTAGAAATTCCAAAAAAAATATGTAAAATTACTATTTTATTCATTAATTTTAATTAATATGTAAAATTATTATTTAATACTTACCTGGGATGTTACTGTTAACATGTAATCAGGTTCACACATAAACTTATGGACATGAAAAAAGTTCTATGCATACATTGTGAACATGTAATTAGGTTCATAAAAAACATATATACTCTTTATCCATCCATTGTTACATAATTAATTGGAGGAATATATTGGTCCCACCCATCTAATAATAAAATCATTCATACATGTTTCAAAAGCCAATAAATCATTCATCATATCATGACCCATAAAATAAGATAGGGATCATAAACAACCAATCATAACCCACTAACTAAAATGTTTTTTATTAAAATTACATCACTAAATAACCTATGAAAAGATATATTCTTCATAATTACTATATGAAATAATAACCCATGAAATGAACAGGATTAATAACAAAAAAACCCATGGAATAGAAAAGGGTTTCATAAGCGTCATTCTATCAAAACATTTCCCATTAATGAAATAATATTAATGAAACCATAGGGAAATTTCATAGAATGGAATGAATATCATCAGAGAATTTCATATTATATAGAAAATTACTTTTAAGGATATTTTGAAAACTTTTCTTGAGGTAAGCATTCATTATTATTTCAATACCCTCTTTATAACAAAAATCATTTTTAAACACATTTTCTTGAAAATATAGATTAATTCTTAAAAAATGGATTTTTAAACCATTAGGAAACCTGATTATTTGAAAACATATAATGAGAGTTTGAAAACATTTTTAAAGAAATTTCATTGAAAATATATTTCAGACATAAAAATGAGGATTCAAATCAATTTCAAACCTTTTTTACCTGAAAACATATAAAATAATATTCAAAAACTTCTGAAAACAATTTTTTTAAATAAATTATAAAATTATTGTGACAAATGTTTGAAAATTATTTTTCTTTGAAAACATATAAAATAGGATTGAAAAAATTTTAAAAATAATTTCCCACGTAAATAAATATAATGTTCATGAAAACCCTTTAATAAAAATTTCTTGGAAAATATATTTTAAAAAAATATTCTAAACATATTTCCACAAAATTTAATCTTTATACATAAAAAAACTTCAATGGATTGACATCGGATAAATCTATAAATATCATATGAGGTAAAAAGAAAATTTATTTTTTCACAAAAAAAGGATAGATAAATTCCCCATTTCGAAACCAATAATAATATTCCTTATAAAATATTCGTGAATGATAAAAAGGGTAAAAATTAAAATTAATCACCATCGGAGATAAGTATAATATACTTGGAAGATAACATGGTTTTCCAACCAAAGAGAGGGTAAAGATGGGGTTTCTTAAAATCGCATTCTTAACCATAATTTGGACAATATACTAGAAATATTTCCCCAATACATGATTATATTATGAATAAATAGACGGGAATAAATTTCATTAACATATTGAGATATGTGTTGTAAGATTTTATTAAAGGAAGCATATATATAAACTTCCATAAATATCGATTAGATTGTTTCAATAAACTGGCAACACATGGTAATGTGGGATCATGAAATCCATGAATGAAATGTAAATTACATGAATCTTATAATATTATTGAATTATTTAAATTCATGATATAGAATGTAAAATGGATGTATGAACACATCCGAAGAAATTTAGGTGCATAAGAAAACAATAGTCTCAAAGGAGGAAAAATGAGTCAAAACTATTTTGTCGATTTAGTAACATTTAAAACCTAAACCCTATGAAATAAAGGACATAGAATGGAAATGTAAATACCCATAAATTTAACTATAATAATTATTAATTAAATACTGGTTAGTATACACACCACATAAATGGAATGGGTGTTGAATAAAGAATTTATCCCATTGAAATAAAAAGTGAGAATAAATCCCCTTACCTTGTGACTTGACTCTCATTGTACTCATTAAAACACATGTATAATAAATATATATTATTTTACATGATATAAAAAATCATTTTTCTTATATTTATATGGTTTCATTAAAACCTTATATTACTTTCATGTTATCAATCTTATGTTAAGGATTCACTTTCGATAATATTATATTTATTCTTCACATGTGTCTTAATTTTTATATCATTGGTATTTATACATTATATCATTATTTATAAAATTTAAACAATGATATTAATATAATTTATATACATTATATTTTTGTTTTAATAATCTAAATAATATATACATATGAAATGGAATGCACTGTTAATGGAGGAGCTAGGTCGTGCGTATGCATGAACACTATTTCAATTTAATTTTAGTATTGAATGAATTGAAGTAAAAGAAATATATGTATATATATTTATGTATATAATTATTAAATTTGATTTTATGATATCATATATGTATTATATATTCACTAAAACATTCCTTATTATAAACCATGTGGTATATGAAAAAATCATATTGTTTTGAGGGGGCGGTGGTCCACACTTCCTAAAATGAAATTATCGTATTAATGTGAAATGGAAGGTAAAAAAGAGACATTTTGTAAAAAAAATTAATAATTTTAATTAAATAATAAATATAATATATAAAAAATATAAAATTATTTTCCATCATAATTTCCACTACGGTGGTTAGTATTAAAAATTAAACAATTATCATTTTTGAGGTGGTACATTATTGTACAGATAAACATTATGTGCGTTATCCATTAGATGGAGATGTGTGTAAGTATAGGATGAAAATATTTCAAAACATAATAATAATATATTTAGAATAATATTTCTATTATATAATCATGGGATAATTTAATTTAGGGGTGGCAAAAAAAAATAAAAGAAATGACTTAGGAGGAGACATTGCCTCTTAATAGGGTTACTCCTTTTTCTTTGTCCCAAAAGGATTCCTTAAAATTACTTATAGAAAAAGGAATAATTATTTGAGTGGAGGAGGGATTTTTGGATATGGATTGTTCCTAGCATCGATGAACCTAAATTTGTGGATAGTTGTGTTGAATAGGGATAGGTGGAGGCCTTTTATATGGAAGCAAAACCACTCACTTTGAATTTTTTAAAACATGTTTGTTTTACAAATGATCATACATAAAAAAATTAAAAAAAAATCTAAATAAATAAAGTAAGTTTTATTTCCAAAATAATTACACACAGTGGGTTTCAAAAAATTAGATAGTTCATTTAGGCCCTTAATATTATGTTTTAGTCTCCTATTAAGCTTACTTTGATGTTAGTTGTTGTTATTAATTTTAATCACTTTCACAAATATTTTTGGTTAAAAATTATGTTGATGTTATTAGATTCTAAATATTGTTCTTATTTTACCGGTTTATGTTAGTTTTTAAAAATTTAATTCCTTGATGCAAAAATTGAAGATTAACTCTATTACTATGGATGAGATGAAATTATAGGTCTTTAATGTAGAAATAAGTTCAATAGATTATGATGTTTTTATATTCAATTTCAATGGGAAATTTATTCTAATGATATAAATTATAATAAATTTTTTTTAATTGAACTAGTTTAACCTTAAAAAAATAAAATATAATTCAATATTGATAATTATTAAAAGAAAAAATTCTTATTTTAACCTAAAATGTGTATTTCTCAATATTCATAAAAAATAACATTTCAGTGGAAAATCCCAAAAATTCACACTATGATAATTTACACATTATAATATCAAAAAATGAATTTTATATTTTCAAATTCAATTTCTAAATATTTATAAAATTATTTTTATTATTAAATGTCATCGATTCGAGAAAATAATAATTTTAAACCTAAAATGACTTTACCAAAAATCATATCATTCATTGTCAATTTGTTTTATTTATTCAAAAAAATCAAAATATAATTAAAAATAGTTATTACTATTCATATTATAAAGTTTAATGGCTAGGTTATAATTACCTCATTTAATTAATTATAAATGTAAAATGATGTCTCCTTAAAACATCTGTGTTTCATGTAATGTAAACCTAGTTAGTGTCATGTGTAACGTATGCGAAGTCAAGGTTGCATGTAACCTACGCCATGTTGATATTCTATTTAAAAGGAATTTTTTAATTAGTGTTTTAATATATATATATATAACTATTTACAGTGTGACATGAAATAAAATATATAAAAATATCAATTAGTTCAAACAAAATTCACAAAATATCAGGTTCTCACACTCAACACCCCCAACATAAAATGAATTTCTCTCTAAAAATAATTTGGGTTATCAAATGTTTAATACTTATAAGTTTATTTCATAGAAACCCACATTGTAAAAATGAATAATAAAAGATCCCTTAAAATAGATAGTTGGACCCATAATTTTGACTCAATGTAGCATATAACAAGGTTTCCACATAGGAGAACATAGTTTGGGAGAGAAAAAGGGGCGTTGAAGATAAATATAACAATAATGTTCTGATAGTGATTTTCAGAGAACATTGATCAGTAGAAGTGGGTGATCAGAAAACAGTAAAACAATAATGATATAAGGTACCATATAATTTTTTATAAATAATGGTATTAGGATAAATCATTTTCAATACCCTTATTCAAAATTTGATGAATTATTTTACAATTTAGGAACATAAAGAAACATACTTACTTGAATTTTTTCTTTTTCATTTGTACAATCTCACCCTTTGGTTATTCTATGATCAATTTCCACTTCGTCTCTTATTCCTAGGAATGATAGTGAATTTTTCATTCTTTAAGATCCAATATATATTTATATCCATATGTATAATGATAATTCATTCTATATTCATTCACCTAACATCTCAGTGATATGGTTAGAACATGTTATCCAATATGCATAAATCCTTATATAGAGAGATAACACTCTTATATTAGTGAAATTATAGTATGTTTAATGTGAACATTACTTGAATTGTGAATCTTATAAACCTTATAAAATATTAAAGTCAAAATCTTTAGAAATAATGACATGAAATCATATTAAAATTGATCCACATATATTACAAATCTTCTCTTGGTGGTCACATTCCACACATGTGAATAACCTAATTTTATATTCCCTTAAAACATGGTAATAACATGAATTGCTGTTAGATTTTTTTAAACAAAAACGATTCTATATTTTAATGATTAGTGGTTCTATTATTTATTTAAAAGAAGTTGTAAGCATTATCCTTGATGATATAAAGAATTTTGTTAATAATTAGTTCTAGGGTGATATGTACCATTTAATTTAATTATTAATATCCAACATATCATTATCCAATGATCATCATCTCAATTTCATGCATTAATTAATTGTTTCCATCCCTTAAAAAAATATACTTTCCATAAAATCACTTTTATCTCTCTTCATCACCATTAATCATTTTATTTTCAGTCCATAATTAAAACTAATATTGAAATAATTATAAATTTAGTGATTCATAAGATATAATCATTGAATTAAAAAAACGCAAATACTTCATTAATACAACATTATTCTTAAAACATTACCTAGACATCATAAACATATACCATAATACCTATGTCCTAGAATATGAAATATGAATCTTGTATTAAGGATCCTCAACATAAATCGATTCATTCTTCTTATGAATAATGAAAAAATACTAGAAGTACATCACATACCATTCACAATTCATTTGTATTCTCTTTATCTTGAAATGTATAACCAATACTCATACCACCTTCTTAATTATCCTTGAGATATTTTCACATGGAAAATAGATTTTCATAATGAACATTCTTTCCATATCTAAAATATTTATTGTTAACCATCTTCTTTATAGTTCCCACCATTGTCTAAAACCGTAATTATACTGTGAAACATTTTTATCATAGCTGAAAAACACATAGTTATAAAAATAATTACCTTTAAGTTGTATAAATTAAGAAACATTACTTAATCTATGAAACCCATGGTTCATCCTAGGTTATTGATAGACAAATAATATTTAATTAATTCATTATTGTTCATGAAGAGTTTTTCAATTCCAAAAAAATATCCCCAAGGGGTGTCAAACCAAGTGTGCAGCAAGGCCCATTGTCTTGTACCAGATTACCTCAAGTCAGGCCCAAAATAACTTGTCAATGTTATTACCCTAAGGTACATCATTTCAAGATCCACATCCAATCATAGTATCCATACATGCATGTATTCCTAGGAAACAACTATGTTTATCCTTTTCCCAAATTCGGGGACGCTTTCATAAACATTCAATCTTCCTTATACTTATACTTAGATACATCCTTGTTCCTATAATTAGAAATATACCTACGGATAACACACAATATTTTTTATCCTATTTTATAGTATTTGACTAAACCTTTCCATTGATTCCAACTATAACATCCTAGTATTAACATACAAGGATATTTTATCATTTTAGGTGAATATTTAGTACATTAGAAAAAATACACGACTAGGGACCAAAATAGTTTATTGTATTTGGAAACATGGAAACTAAATATTCTATCATGATGAAAGATCATAATCAACTACTATAAAGATCTATATCTTTAGTAATTCTACCTAAAACCATTCTTTATATCATGGGGAAAGGAGATATAAGAAATGGGTTATCTTATATACCCAGTAATGGTAAATAATGTAAATGTGTGACCATAACATGTACAAAAGGGTATGGGACATGATCATAAAATTTTAAGATCATGGCCACACAATAGAGATCATAATAATGATTAGATGTTAATAAGTCATGGATAATAAGATAATTAAGGGAATAAGTCATGAAATCAAAACATAGGAATAAGACATGTAATTTGTGGCATTTAAATTGATTTATAATGTTGTAAACATGTATATATTGAAAATGGTTCACTCATTAAGTTAAGGATTGGAAATACGGCCCCCACATCAACTTATAGACATGCAACCAGGTCTATGTATATCACTAAAAACATATAATCAGGTTTACACATAACATTATCGACAAGAAATAATGTCTATGCATAACTTTGGGAATATGTGATCAGGTTCACACATAACATTTTGAACATGTAATCAGGTTCACAAAAAAACTTATGGAAATGAAACTAGTTCCATGCATACATTTTAAATATATAATATGGTTCATGCATTATATTTATAAATATGAGTCATACCCCATTTCAAAATGAATTGGAGTGGGACATAGGTCCCACCCATCTTATAATAAAATTGTTCGTACATATTCCACAAGATAATAAAACACTCATCATATCATGGCCCAAAAAAGAGATTGGGTTTATAAACATCGAATCATAACACGTGAAAGGAAATGGTGATCATTAACATTTCATCATATCATTAACTATGAAAAATGATAGGTTTCATAATCACTTCATGGATTAATAACATGGTTAAAAAAATAAGGATTCAAATGAATAAAACCTTTGGAATAGAAATTTATTTCCTAAGTGTCATTCCATCAAAACATTATCCATTAAAGAAATAATATGAATGGATCCTTTGGATAATTTCCATGAATGTCTGGTGTAACATCAATGAATTCCACCTTATTTGGAAAATAACATAAAATGATATTTTAAAACAATTTCTAGAGGTAAATATAAATTATTATTTCAAAATGATCTTTAAATATAAAACTTTTGACACTATATTTGTGAAAAAAAAACTTGAACACTTATAAATAAAGCCATTAAAACATTTAGGAATCCATTTCCATTGAAAAAATATAAGGAGATCATGAAAATGTGTTAATAACATTTCATTAAAAATAAATTTTAATATTAAAAATTTGGCTTGAAATAATTTTGAATGGTATTTTCCTTGAACACTTATAAAAGATGATTGAAAACAATTTAAAATAAATTTCCATGAAAACTTATAAATATAAATTAAAAACAGTTTGAATAACATTTTCCATGAAATCATTTAAAAGTATATTAAAAAATGTTAAAAATCATATTCCTTAAAAACATTTTAAAAACCATTTCTATTAAAATATATTAAAAAAAATCATTAAAATTAACCTTTAAATATTAAAATTAAGCTTCAAAGGATTGAAGGTAGATAAAATTGTATATGGCATAATATGTAAAAAGAACAAAACTTTTTCATGGTAAAATGGATAAAAAATTCCTCATTACTAAATTTAATAGATAATTAATTTGAAATAATTGTTGAAATATAAAAAGGGTAAAAATATCATTTAATTATCCCATAATATTAGTAGAATATACATGGAAACCCTTTTTAGAGAACATGGTGTTTCGACCGATGAGACGGTAAATATGGTCTTTCCTAAAAACACTTTCATAACTATCATATATACAAAATAGTAAAATATGTTACCAATACAAGATTATATCATGAATAACTATAGGGTAATAAAATTCATGCACATATTTATATATGGGTTGTAATATTTTAACAAAGGATGAATAAACATAAATAATCTTGAAAAGAAATGAGATTATTTCAATGAACTCTTCTCACATGGTAACTTGGAATCATACTCTCCATGTAAGAAAATAAAATTACAAAAAGCATATAATATCATGAAAATATTGGGACTCATAACAGATCATGTAAAATGGATGCATACACACCTCAAAACTAATTTTGGTTCAAAAAAACATGAGTCTCAAAAAAGGAAATTTGGGATAAAACTATTTTACTGATTTGGTTACTTTTGAAATATAAAACACATAAAGTAAAGGTCATATAATAGATATTTATGTAACCATAAATTTAACAATAATAATAATTGATTAAATCCATGAGAAGTATACATGCCACATAAAAGTAATGGGTGGTGAATTAGTCATGTGTCTCATAGAAATAAATGGTGACAAGAAATCCCCTTACACTGTGTCTTGACTCTCATCATAATTATTTAAACCACAAATATAATAAATATATTTTTATTATACCTATTTTATAGAAACATGTTCATATATATATATATATACTGATTGTGACCTTATATTACCTTCTTGTTAACAATCCTATATCAAGTTTTCACTTGGGGTTATTCTACGCATGTGTGTTAATTGGTAATATCTATGGTATTTATAAATTTTATCATGATCTAAATAATGTAAACAATGATATTAATATAATTTATATATATTATATGTGTATTATAATAATATATATAATATATAAGTATGAAATAGAATAACCCATTCATAGAGACGGTAGGTCGTACGCACGCTTGAAAGCTATTTCCGTTAAATTGTCAGGTTTAAATAATGACAATTAAAGAAAAATATGTGTATATATATGTCATTATTAAAATATATTTATTATATAATATATGTTTTATATATTCAGTAAATCGATCATTAATACAATCCATGTTTTGTATTAATGAATCATATATCTTTGAGGGGGCGGTAGTCCACACTTCCTCATATGAAATTATCGTACTTGATCCAAATGGAATGTAAAAATATATATGTTGTAAAAAAGAATAAATATAATTAAATAAATAAGAAATAAAATATATAATATATAGAAATAGAGTTTAGATCATAATTTCTCAATGATAGGCAGTAAGGAAAATAAAAAAATCATAATTTAGTGAGGTGGTAGTTCTACGTAAATATGAACTATATGTTCGTTATCCCATGGATGGAGGTGTGTGTATGTTTAGGAGGAAACCATAGAATAAAAAATATATTATATTTATTATATGTTTTATTTTATAAAATATTGTTAAAATGAATCTTTTAGGGGTTTGCGAAAGAAAATAAAACAATGTAGTTGAGAGGAGATGTTACCTTTTAATCAGGTAACTTCTTTTGGTTTGTTCCAAAACACATCCTTGGATTTCCTTCTACACAAAGGAAGGATTATAGTAGGAATTATATCACCCCAAGATTCTATGGTACACTTCTCTTTAAATAATTCAATAGCGTGTATTGTACGCAACATCGAGTACTAACACACCACAACTAATCAAACTAGCCGTTATGAATATTAATACTCACTTTTTGAAATTTATAAATTTTATTTTTCAAAATGTACTTCATTTTTGGATTCAGAATATCGTAATTCTCCTATGGTGAATTTTTTGTATTTTTCTGAAAAACATCATTTTTTGATGAATAGTGAAACCACAAAGTGGTAGTTAAAAAAAACTGAATTTTTCATAAAACATAATTTTACCGCTTCTGTGAGTGAAATTTCGAAAATCTGAGAGAAATGGTTAATATGAAGGAGTAAAATGTGGATCAATGAGATGAAAATAATTTTTGGTGAATAGTAACTTTTTACTTTTATTTACCACGGTTAAAAGTAAATATGGTAATTAAGGGTAAAAATGATATTAATATTATTCTAACACAAGTCCTAATTCTATTGGACAAGTTTATCTCGACCAAAAACAACCTTAAGAATAAAATATTATCATTTAGGTCCACTTGGATTAGATTAGAACATTTATTATTATTTAATTCAAAGAAGAGTTAAATGAGTTAAAATCAAGGTTTATTTGATAAAACATTTTTAATATAGGGTAATACATAAGGTAAATTAGATTGTAAATATTCATTAGAAAGATAAAAAGATTTTATAAATAATGATATTTTATTTATAATTTTTAGACATTAAATAACTTAATTTATTTATGAAACAATGATGATGCATTAATTACCATAATAGTGAAAAAATAAAATAATTGATATTATAAATACCAAAATAAATAAACATTGAGACTTTTTATGAAGTAAACTAATTTTCTAGGTTAATATGAAATTTTAGGAATGATTTAATTAACTTTCATCGAAGTAATCATTCTGTTATTATTTTCACAAAAATCAATTTTTTAAATAGTGTCAAAATAGACATAAAATAGTTTTTAAAACAAATATTATATTATTAATTGATACTCAATTCCTAAAAATATAAGGTTCATCCAAGAGTCATATATCATGATATTTGTATCATTAATGTACCACTTGGTGATCTCATGGAGGTATATAGTATGTCTATTAACTATATAATATAAAAATTAAAAGTGACATGGTAAGTGTCAAACTAAATAACTAAGAGTTAAAACTAAATGATAAGGTTAGATAATGACCCAAACCTATATAAATTATATTGGTTGAGTGGTTTTCGACCCATCCCCACCTTAACCATTAAATAATCCACCTTGGAGCCATTATAAATAGAATATAAATTTATTATAAAATAATATTTCTAGTTTTTCCAAAGGTGCCCCTCACCCCTCTTATAAAATGGAACTCCCCCTCCCCATTAATTAACACCATATAAGACTTTTGGTTCAGCAAACCCTGCCAAAATACTCTCTGAACATCCCTCAATACAACCTAGAGTCCACAGTTTGATCAGAAATCCAACCTAAGGATCCCTTTTCATCAAATCAAAAGGAAGAACCCGAAGAAGAGGTAATGTTTTCACCACCCTTTTTGAAATTCATTTTTTATTCAACTTCTTCTGTATTTTTTATTAACATTATAAAATAATGAATCCAGTATCTCATATATACTGTAATAATATTATAAATATGGTACAACCATATTCATTATTCTATGCATCCTTTGAATGACATGTCACCATACGTGCGTATGTACGGCTTACCGTCTCCACGTCATGGTGTAATTGTTATTCAATAAATTATTGTTTGGATGGGTATAATAATGATGTGTAATTCATATAAATAATAAATATAACATGATAATGATTCTTTATATATGATATAACATCCAATTATATATTATTTTAATATCAAAAGAATGATATTGTCACTCGTGCGTAAGTACGGACTACCGTCTCCACGAACGCGATGATATTCATTCTCCATCATATCCATTCAAGTATAATTATCATTTTATGATTTAAAAATAATTTTTAAGGACTTAATATCATTCTGGATATGAATAAGATACAACCAATCCATAAAGAACATGACTTATGTAACAAAACATATAAAATAAAACGAGAAAGTTAACACCCGAAACGATGATAATTATAAGATGTTATTAACAAAGCAATGTTAAAAGATCATATATGATATCATATTAATGAATATGATTCATGTATAATTTTATAAAAAATATTTCACCATTATATAGGAGGTTAACCTAACCTTATCCAAGGAAAAGTACAAGGTAATGGTTAATTTCGCAATCTCTTCATTATCCGAGGTTGTTTATACGTAATAATCAACTCGGGCTTCTTTATCATACACATCCATGTTTCTTAAAAATGTATTTGAAAACATTTTTACTATTTTCAAGAATATGGGTTAATGTCATTTATACCCTTGTTGACTTTTATAAGTGGTTTATAATGGAATATTTCTGTCATTTTCAAAACAAGGTCCTTTTTAACCTTTTCGACCGAATTAAGGTAAGAATGTTTTTTAACATATATGGCGGGTGCGGATATTTTCCACCATTATAAAATCGTTGAAGCTTCCCTTAAAAGCTTATAAGAATATTTTCAAATAAAATGTTTTATTTTATATATGACTCTTAAATGATTTCAAAATAGAAAAATATATTTTTCTACAAAGAGTTTTGATTTCATCTATGTCAACATCCTCTAACTACTACAAATACGGCTTTTATCAGTGCTAAAAATGGCCTTTATCAGTGCTATAAAAGCGTTGATAAAGCCGGAGAAGATAAATGGAGGTTCCCCTTTATCATCGCTAAAATGAAGCGCTGATAAAAGGGTCTTTTATCAGCACTCTTTTTAGCGCTGATAAAAACAAAAAAAATTCAAAAATTTAAAAAAAATAAAAAAAATAAAAATATACGTCCAATCTCGGTGGGGTGGGGGGCTTTTACAGTGCTTGATCCCCCCTTTATCAGCTCTTTCCCTCACCTCCAGTGCCTTCCCACACCGCCTGCACCATTAATCAGCACTATCCATTTAAATCAACCTTGCGCGCGAACCCGTGCCTCCACCCCGATTTGATCTGGAGACCTCCCCCATGCGAACCTAAAGGCTTTGCCACTACCCTATATTGATTTGTTCTTATATTCATGATATATCTATTTATATATATATATATTTATATTTATTCATATAGTAATATATATTTATATTAATATATATAGTTATATTAATATATATAGTTATATTAATATATATATATATAGTTATATTAATATATACACATAGTTATATTAATATATAGTTGTTATATAAATATTCATATACTGGTATTTTAAATAAAATGAATATTAGTTATTATTTAGATAGTGCTAATATATTTTATGTGTAAATATGATTAATTATTTATTTAAAAAATTTAATTTTCAGATGTGAATATATAAAAAATATGTACATATAGTTATATATTTGATTATAAATAGCAGTTTATTATAAAAAGGATGAAATTTCAAAGACATAATATCAATATGAATGTAATATCTTGGAATAAATTTAGTCCCCACCAAAAAATCGAATATTGCCCCCTTAAATGAGGATGAAAATCCACAAAATGTTAAACAATTTGGGTACCCCGACAAAAAACTCAGTTTTGGAGGCCTGTTAAGCCTCTTTTGGCCTCAAAAAACGCTTTCTAGGGGTCTCCCCAATCCTTATGATGTAAATATCGTCATAGGCTTCGATTTGATATGTTGTAGAGCTCAAACGGACACTCGGATCAAACGTTATGTCCGTTTGAAGTTTGAGTTGCATTTTCAACATATTTTGGATCTTTTTTTAATTGTTTTTAATTTTTTTTGTCTTCAAATTGTTATTAAATGACTATTACTCCATAATAATTAGAAAATTATTAATTAAAAATATTTTTTAAATTTTTTAAGAATCCATTTTCACTAAATATCTTATAAATTTAGTATAATAAGTGTAAATGTACATGTATACTTATCTAAAATATATTTAAAAATTATATATTACATTTATATCAATATAACTATATAACTATATTTATATATTAATTTTTTAAAATATTTTTTTTGAAGTCGACCCTTTATCAACACTAAAAAAGAGCTGATAAAGGGGTACTTTTGTCAGCACTTTTTTAGCGCTTATAAAGGCACCGTTTATCAGCGCTTTTTTGAGTGCTGATAAAGGCCCCCCTATCAGCGCTTTTTCATTAGCGCTGATAAAGGGGTGGCACTGGCATTGACCATTTTTGTGGTAATGAATTATTTGAAGTTGATTTATTATGATACAATACTTCTATATTGTATTGAAGATTTTGTGGTATGTTTGACTGTGGATGTGTTATTTTTATACCATTCATGGTTTGTGGATGAAGTATTTTCATTTCGTATGCTAGTTTTATTATTAATGTTTATGTTATGTTTAATCCTTTTCTTATGGCAATGCATTGGACTTAATATGTGATGGGTGGAGCCCGATACAGCTTCTCGATGCATCGGTAGGTCTCATGAGACAAACTAGTGTCTTGGAACAAGGCCTTGACAAAATCTTATTTGTAGTCTTGGCACGCAGCCTTGGATATGTGGTTATGATAGTCTGTCATTATGTATTCCATCATTATGAATGTTTTTATTGATATTGCATGTGAATATTAGATTAGTATAATATCCATGTGAATAAGTAAATGAAATTATATCATTTTATTTTCATCATACTATGTTGAAGTTCAAGCTTAAAAGGATTTTGTTTTAGTTATACATTGCCTTAAATGTTTATTCTAATTTATGAAAGTTTCTGCTATATTGTTATCTTTACTTGGCATTTGAGATCACCACTTTTCTTTGTTTTATTTTTCACAGGATGTGAAAAAGTAATTTATGAATGACCTGCAGGGATAGTATGAGGGGATAACAGTGTTCACTATGGAGACTATATTGTTGTAGTTTTCATTTTATGTTGTAATTTAAACTTTTTGAATGTATCTAGTTATTCGAAGGATACAAAACTAATCAGTCTTTCGAGATTTGATCTTTCTTGTGATCATGCCAATGTTATCTAATAATGCACCGACTCTGAGTAACTGGGGTCGGGGCGTTACAGTTGGTAACAGAGGAAGTTTAGTACAAACCATGGAAGATAGATTTAGAAATATTCTGATTAGAGAAGATAGATTTAAGATGGACATTGAAGATTAGTATAGAAGAACTTTCGAGAATTTTGGTATTGTAGATATTTTGTGAGTTTTCCGAGAAATACATCCCTGTATGGATACGAGAAGGTAGAGGTGGCTCTAGGACAAATGTACCTAGTGGTAAAACCCGAAAACACCACTTTGAGCTAGACTCGTACAGGAACTGGTGCACAACAACAGGCCTTGCTGCACTCTTGGTTACAACATTGCCGGTGGATATGCTTAGGATAACTCTCATTTTCATTATAAATAATTATGAAGGGTTTAAGAGTATACACATCTTCAACGAAAACATTTTTATGATTACGGATTATATCCCTAAATAGTTCAATTTATGTTTAGTGTTTTATAAGTATGGAATTATTTATTTTGATTCATAAACTGATCTAGTATATGCCATTATTAAGAAATGGAACCTAGTGGAAGAAATGGAAACTGTATCAATGCACGTAATCCATGTAGGGATTTCCCTCCTACTCACGATAATTATAGTGGAGCTGGTGATGCAACTGGTGCTGATCAACTAATCACCATACTAGGACAACTCACTCAGGTTATGAATAATAACCTTACCCGTATGGAGCACCCTGATCCACAGTGTGGAGGATAAATGTTAGATCACTTCATGAGGCAACAACCACCAACATTAAATGGGAGTAAAAATCCATTGGTAGCTGAGCAATGGATAAGTTCCCTAGAAATAATATGTCAGGCTTTGGGAAGTAGTGAAAGGGAAAAAGTTATCATGGCAGTTTACCGCCTCACTAGAGATGCTGATCAATTGTGGTCATTGATTCAAAACATGAAGGAAGATTATGAAATATCATATATGGAATGGAGGGAGTTCAATGATCTGTTTTTAGAAAAATACATTCCTCGGGACCATCGAGCAGATATGGAAAGGCCATTTCTGAGTCTGAGGCAAAAGGAGGATGAGAATGTCGCAAAGTATGAGGATAACTTTACAAGGTTATCAAGGTATGCTGGAGATTATATACGTAATCCAAGAAGTAAGATTGATCGTTTCATTGATGGGTTAAAACCATTTCTCCGTCGTGCATTAGTCTCACAATCATTCTTGTCGTACGAAGGCATTGTCTCATGTGCTATCAAGGTAGATAAATAATTCTTTAAGTCATATGACATTAAATCAAAGCAAGAGAGGAAGATACCTGCTGATCAATCTAGGAATAGAAATAAGGGGAATAAGGGAAAGGTTTAATATCTATCCTGTGGTAAATGTGGGAAGAAACACCCAGGTACTTGCTTGAAGGGAATGGGTGTATGTTACAAGTGTGGTGAAAAAGGCCATCAAGCTCGTGATTGCAAAGGGAATTAGGAAGATACCGATGTTCAGTGCTATAATTGCAGGGAGATGGGAAATTATTCAAATGAATGTCTTAAGGGTCAGGGGAAATTACCTCAGAAAAGGACAAGGGATCAAGGCCAACCTTCAGCTATCACTACTGCTGAGGTAGAAGCTCCGAAAGACATGGTGGCGGGTAATTTAATGGTTTCCTCACGTTTAGCAAATGCATTATTTGATTATGGATCATCACGTTGTTTCATATCTTCCCAGTTTGCAAAGAAAATTAGAAATTTCCAATTTGATTTAACAAGGGAGTTTTCAGTTCAAACTCCTAAGAGATGTATCATTGCAACAATGTTTTGTGAATCAGTCCCCATTAGAGCACATAAATGTTCTTTATCTGCTGATCTCATCGTCATACCTGTGATTGAGTTTGATATAATCCTCGGTATGGACTGGCTTTCAGACCATGATGCGAATTGTCACGACCCGCCCTCGGGGCCCGTGCCGTGACTACCCCAAACCCGCCTTCTATAGGCCAGGGGCTGGCGACTAGCACCAAGGCGTAAAATCCCGGTAAACAGGGAAGGCATTGCCTTTATGAGTAACAACCACCACAGAGTCAGCAAGCGGAAAGTAACTACAAAGTGCAGAAAAGTAAAGGGGGCCGGAAATACAAGCCCAACTGTAAAGTAAAGTACAACTCGAAAGGGGAAAACAGCAACTGAAAGTACAAGCGACTCCTGGGACGTCCTCCTCGATTCCTACCTGAAGGGTAGGTACAGATGGCTCAGCTCCTGGATCGTCCACCACGGATCCTACCTGAAGGGTAGGTACAGATAGCTCACAACTCCTCGGGTCCAACTGTCCGCTCCGAGCACGTCCCGCTCAGTGATCCTCCTCCGGGTACCGACCTACTCCGAAAGCCTCATCCGCAGTCAGCGCTGTCCGTCGTCTGCAACCAACACAACGAAGTGCGGGCAAAGCCCGTGCAGGGGTGAGTATAAGCTACTCAGTAGGGACCCTGAGACCCCTGAAGGTCTCTCAAATCCACAAAGGATAAACCACGAAGAAAAGTAACAATCACGAAGTAACATCCAGTATTGATTAGGTATATGCCCATACATATACCTATGTCACCAATTTCCGTTCGGCTCCAACACCGAGCCCAAGAACAACCCAATCCACAAGAAGAGTAAACATTAAATCCACACAGGATAACAGTACAAGATCACACAGTTTATAACAAGTTTATGAAATCAACGGATAACCATTACCCAGGTATATGCCCATACATATACCTAAGTTATCAAGCGACCCATCTCAATCATAAGGAAACACAAAGATCATTGACTCAGCTCAAACCAGGATTTTTATTATCGAAACCGTAGCTGCTGAAGAGCCCCGTCTCTGAAGTGTGCAGTAGTCCTGTCACGACTCCGAGGTACTGCTCACTAACCTATGACTGCTGAGGTACTCCTCCTGTCGAGTACTGCGGGTCTGCTGCCAACTACTGGGCGCTCCGTCCGCTGAGGGTCTGCTGCCAACTACTGGACGCTCACCCAAATAGCCTACTGAGGTACTCCTCCTGTCGAGTACCGCGGGTTTGCTGCCAACTACCAGGCGCTCCGTCCGCCGTGGGTCTGCCGCCAAATACCGGGCGCTCCGTCCACTGGGCTAGTCGTCTCACTCCGAGTCGAGTCGGTCAAGCAGTCGTCAGGTCTCAGTCGGCTACATGGTCTCCGTACTCCGCACGCACATCTCCACCGTCGCGGGTCTGTCGCTACAACCAAGCGCACACACTCCGTAGAGTATCGCGGGTCCGCCGCTACAACCAAGCGCTCCACCGCCAGGGGTCTGCTGCTGCATCCAAGCGCACCACCACTATCAAGTACCACGGGTCCGCCGCTAAACCCAAGCGCTCCACCGCCCAAGGTAAACAGAAGATTCAGCTCACACAGGTTCGGTAGCACTGTTCCACGTAGGATCGCTGAGTGCTGTAGTCGTCGTCGTCGAAACCACACAGGATCTCTGTACTGTCGTCGTCGCAGTCACAGTAGCAGTAGTAGTAGTCGTCACAGTAATAGTCGCAGCCAGCACTAGGGTTCCCGCACACAGCAAGCTCGTTCGGAGGATCCGCTCCACGAGCCGAGAGGCTGATACATCAACTGTCACAAAGACCAGAGTTGATGTATCCAAAAGTTCCGTATCGTCAACAGGAACTCAACGCAACAGACGGCGCGTCGATCGGACGTCCGGTCTGAGAGTTATTGGCATTTTCGTTCCCGGGGCCCGGTTGGTTTTTAAGGCAAAACCAACCCGACCGTACTCCACCTGCGTCCAAACCTCGGGCGGAGTATGCCAAAAGATCCGTCTCACTTAGAGGATTCCATCAAAGTCGACGGCACGTCAATCGGACGTCCGGAACTCAAGATATGAGCGTTTCCGCTCCGAGGGCCCGGTTGGTTTCGTGAACGAACCAACCCGGCCGTACTCCACCTGCGTCCAAACCTCGGGTGGAGTATGCCGAAAGATCCGTCTCACTAAGAGGAACACAACGCGACTGACGGCGCGTCAGTCGGACGTTCGTAGCTCAAGATATGAGCGTTTCCGCTCCGAAGGCCCGGTTGGTTTCGTGAACGAACCAACCCAGCCGAACTCAAAGTAACCCGAAACGTTGAGTGCGATATACCGAAACGACCGTATCGATCCAAGGATCGCGTTGCCACTGACGGTTCGTCGATCGGAGGTCCAAGGCTCATGTTATGGGCCAAAAACCAAATCTGGTTCGAAACGGGGGGGTCCGGGTCCGGGCCGACCCGGCCCGACCCCCCCTGGGCGGCGCGGCGGCGCGGCGGGCCGCGGCGGCCTGGCGCCGCGAGGAGGCTGCGCACGCGGGGGAATTAATTTCCCCCACTTCTTCAAAATGGCGGCGCGACTTTGCCGCGCCATTTTTGTAAAACAACGGCCCCCCTCCTGGGGGCCCTCTTTGAAGGAAATCCGGGGGAGCCGCCTGCCCCCCCTCGTGGAAACCGCTCCCCCCTCATAAAGAGGGGGGGTTTTAAGAGAAGGCTGGGGGATTAATTCCCCTGGTTTTAATGACATCCAGCCGGCCAGCTGGCCGGCCGGTTTTCTCAAACGGGACCGGAATTTCTGGTCCCCTCCTTCGGCTTCCGACGCCGGCGGCCCGGCCGCCGGTCTTCTCTTCCGCCGCGGCCCGGAACCGGCCGCGGTCTCCTCGTCCCGCCGCGGCCCGGAACCGGCCGCGGCGTTTGTCATCCGGCGCGGTGCGACGGCACCGCGCCCCTTCGCCGTGCTTTGATATTCATTCAACGTGAAGCGACGGCGTCGCGTTCTTGTTGTTTCTTTCATGGTGCGCGCGACGGCATCGCGTAAGTTAAACGTACAACTATCCGCGTGGTGCGACGGCACCACGCCACCTTGCTTCCGCCCGCAAGAATAATCAACATGAACGATGGAGGGGGTTCGGCCGTGTTCATGCGGTCCGTCCCCCCTCACGTTAATTAATAACACAACTTAAAATAATCAACATCCTCACGTTAGTCATACGAACCACGAGCAAGAATGAAATAATTAAATATTAAATCAACAACCCCTACCTCGAAGGAAGCTCGCGGAGCTCATCAACGATCCGCGAAGGATGAGCGTCGCGGAGGTCGGACGTCACGGAAGAAGACGTCGTCAGCATCGCGGTTATGGCGTCGCGGAGGTCGGGCGTCGCGGTCGTCGATCGTCAAATCCGTTGACGAAGAGATATGCCCGAAGAGATACGTCGTTGGCGAATCTTTGTATGCCGACGAAGAAGGTCCGAGGAGGAAGCGGCGTTCCCTCTTGTTGACACCGAGGACGAAGAAGGGAGGCGTCGTTCTTCGTCGGAGTTTGAGCGTTCTTCGTTCTTCGTCAGAGCTTGAAGATGAAGAGGAAGCTCTCCAAAAGCTCTCAAGGAGACCAACAAACAACCCAACATAAAATAAGATAACATCTTATTTTATTAATACAAAACACATAAGAATTTCAAAAGTTTGAAATTCAAAAAGGGTTTAACTCCCAAAATTAATTAAGAGTAACTTAAGCCAATAAAGAGGGGGTTAAGGGAACTTGAAAAGTCTAGGGGTTCGTGTGGGCCCCACCACACTTAATCCTCCCAAGGGAGTTTAAGTGGGTGTGGGTCCCACTTCCAACCTCCTTTGGTAGGTTTTTAAGAAGTTAAAATAAAATTTGTTCTATACAAATTTTATTTAACTCAAACTAAAACCCCTAAAATTAACTTTCAACCCGCAACAAACGCAACTCCCGAAAAGGTCTCTTTAAGCGAATATCGGCGCTGCGAGTTCATCGGTGCCCTCGGATTTCAATTCCGAGCACCGGATCAAAAGTTAGGAATTCCCGCTCGTTCGTTCACTGAACGTACCCGAGCCAAACCTCGGAAATTAATTTCGGGCACTCCGGGCCTCGGAATCAGGTGCCGCCTGAAACCGCGCTCTTGTAAAATTCTAAAGAAATTTAAGAAAAACTTTCCCTTGAATTTTACGGGTCTTTACATTACTCCCACCTCAGGGCTTTACGTCCCCGTAAAGCTTCAACTCACACTTAAGGAAAACAAGGTAGTACTGAGCACGCAACTGAGCTTTACGCTCCCATACGCTCACCTGAAGATCTCGTGCTACCCGAGAAGCACCCCAGAGGAAGCAACCGTTCACGTAGAACCTGCTCCTGTCGATCCTCGATCTCTACTAGAACCTCTGTGCTTGTCACCCTGTCATCGACGTCCAACTCCCCGGGGTCGATGACGTGTGAAGAAACATACACGTATCTCCACAGCTGAGACACGTGGTGGACATTATGCACCCAGTGCGACTGAGGTGGTAGGGTCAAGCGGTAAACCTCTTCGCCTACCCTGCTGAAGATCAAAAGGGTCCATCGAACTTCGGAGATAACATGCTGCCTCGGCCACATCTCCGAAACCTCATCGGGGTGAGACCGTATAAGAACGTGTTCGTCACCCTCGAACTCAAGAGGTTTCCCTTTTTAGGTTAGAACTGAAACTCATAACTCCTGCTGCCATAAGGGTAGGGTTGACCAACTCAAGAGTGATCGGCCACACCCTCTTATGCCTGAGTTTAACATGTGCTGCCTAGGGTTTCCTTTTCGCCGACCAAGGAAAACCCATTCCGATGTTTGCCTAAAACAGTCAACCGGGGTATGATTTGTGAATCAAAACCATACCCAGATCAACGTCGTAAGGCCTCTACACTGCCACCAAGAGATTCCAACCAAAACTCTCGCCTCGAGGTCAAATCACACCGTCGGCGTAAGCGTGATTATCGAGTCTCCTCCCAAAGGTATCTCCAGACGTGAGGGTCAAGTCTACGGCTTACCCGGAACCTCTTGGTCTGGGACATGATTCGTGGAAGGGTAGAATGATTGGTTCTTATGTCTATAGATATGGCAGCTCGTAGTAGACATAATCCGTACCCCGAATCATTCTTAGAGCTCCTGGATCACACTCCTTGACCGTAATGAAGCTACTCTCCTCCCCAGCCCTCCTGCTCCCTGAGCCTGGCGGGGACTACTAAGTCGGGTGGTCGTAACATGTCGAAATGTACACCACCACATGCTGCTCTCCAAGCTCCGCTTCCACGTCTGCTACCCTGCAGATTCATCTGTCCTTAGCAGTTCCTCCTCCTGAAACAGTTTTACACGCCCGAGTCTCTGAGACTGGCGCTAGTTTCCTGCCTTTCACTGCTAACGTTCACAACCACTAAGGTTCTCTCTAGCATCCTAACATAGGTAGGAATTCATAGAGGAAAATAATTGGTTCGGATGTCCTTTAGACACACTTCGCTCAGAAGTTCGAGTCTAAAGAACTGATCACAACGCAACCAACGAGTACCAAGATTGATTGGTAAGCCACGTTGAGTGCTCTGCTTCCGACATGTCGTACTGTCGAAGCTGTATTAGCTCCAGAAAACTCACAACCACCTCCTCAAGCCAGTCCTCAGCCGCCTACGAGTCAGGCTCACCTCGAAACTTGAGGGATATCTGGTGCTAAAACATATGTAAGTCACTAAGCCTGTGAGTCTCTGCTATCGGTACCGCCGGTAGTGTCTGCTGTCCAACAGGTAGTGACATAGCTGGTGCACTACCCGTAGGTACTATCCCAGGTATCGGTTCGCGTAACGAAGCCTCATTACTATAAGGACCAACCTCATGGTCACTCATTGGAAACAACAGGAGCTAAGATCATCATCCGCTCTACTAGAACAAAGCTAGGCGTAGAACTCTAGCAATTGCCTCCATCCAGTCCACTGCTGCCTGGGAAATCTATCTCGCCTCGTATCCTCAGAGGCCTCTACTGCTGGAACTCGTGCATCGCGCTCTGCTAGCGTGCATCGTCAGCTAGTGGCATCTGCTGCCTAACGGGTGGTGGTGCTGCTGGTACACCACCCGAAGGTGCCAACACTGAAAAAGGACCCTGCACTGGAGTCTCGCTGCTCGGTGGGCCATCATCGAGAACTCTCTCGGAACTCCAGCTAACTATCTGCATGGTGACATCCTGAACAGATGTGTCACGGTCAACGATTTATACCTGGTGAGCTGACCTGGTTTGAGCTGACTTAAACCTTTTGGGAAACACACACGCAATCAGTGTTTTCATGCATTAAGTCGGAAATCAGAAGTCAGGGTCCTGGTGTACGGATACGTCGGCCGCCGCACCAACACTGGACTCCCTGGACTGATAACCACACTCAATACACTAAACACTATTGCTTCACATAGAAAAGATCAGAGTTCGCGGTAGAACCGAACTCATCTGATACCAATTTGTCACGACACGCCCTCGGGGCCCGTGCCGTGACTACCCCAAGCCCGCCTTACATAGGCCAGGGGCTGGCGACTAGCACCAAGGCGTAAAATCCCGGTAAACAGGGAAGGCATTGCCTTTATGAGTAACAACCACCACAGAGTCAGCAAGCGGAAAGTAACTACAAAGTGCAGAAAAGTAAAGGGGGCCGGAAATACAAGCCCAACTGTAAAGTAAAGTACAACTCGAAAGGGGAAAACAGCAACTGAAAGTACAAGCGACTCCTGGGACGTCCTCCTCGATTCCTACCTGAAGGGTAGGTACAGATGGCTCAGCTCCTGGATCATCCACCACGGATCCTACCTGAAGGGTAGGTACAGATAGCTCACAACTCCTCGGGTCCAACTGTCCGCTCCGAGCACGTCCCGCTCAGTGGTCCTCCTCCGGGTACCGACCTACTCCGAAAGCCTCATCCGCAGTCAGCGCTGTCCGTCGTCTGCAACCAACACAACGAAGTGCGGGCAAAGCCCGTGCAGGGGTGAGTATAAGCTACTCAGTAGGGACCCCGAGACCCCTGAAGGTCTCTCAAATCCACAAAGGATAAACCACGAAGAAAAGTAACAATCACGAAGTAACATCCAGTATTGATTAGATATATGCCCATACATATACCTATGTCACCAATTTCCGTTCGGCTCCAACACCGAGCCCAAGAACAACCCAATCCACAAGAAGAGTAAACAGTAAATCCACACAGGATAACAGTACAAGACCACAGAGTTTATAACAAGTTTATGAAATCAACGGATAACCATTACCCAGGTATATGCCCATACATATACCTAAGTTATCAAGCGACCCATCTCAATCATGAGGAAACACAAATATCATTGACTCAGCTCAAACCAGGATTTTTATTATCGAAACCGTAGCTGCTGAAGAGCCCCGTCTCTGAAGTGTGCAGTAGTCCTGTCACGACTCCGAGGTACTGCTCACTAACCTATGACTGCTGAGGTACTCCTCCTGTCGAGTACTACGGGTCTGCTGCCAACTACTGGGTGCTCCGTCCGCTGAGGGTCTGCTGCCAACTACTGGGCGCTCACCCAAATTGCCTACTGAGGTACTCCTCCTGTCGAGTACCGCGGGTTTGCTGCCAACTACCAGGCGCTCCGTCCGCCGTGGGTCTGCCGCCAAATACCGGGCGCTCCGTCCACTGGGCTAGTCGACTCACTCCGAGTCGAGTCGGTCAAGCAGTCGTCAGGTCTCAGTCGGCTACACGGTCTCCGTACTCCGCACGCACATCTCCACCGTCGCGGGTCTGTCGCTACAACCAAGCGCACACACTCCGTAGAGTATCGCGGGTCCGCCGCTACAACCAAGCGCTCCACCGCCAGGGGTCTGCTGCTGCATCCAAGCGCACCACCACTATCAAGTACCACGGGTCCGCCGCTACACCCAAGCGCTCCACCGCCCAAGGTATAAAGAAGATTCAGCTCACACAGGTTCGGTAGCACTGTTCCACGTAGGATCGCTGAGTGCTGTAGTCGTCGTCGTCGAAACCACACAGGATCTCTGTACTGTCGTCGTCGCAGTCACAGTAGCAGTAGTAGTAGTCGTCACAGTAATAGTCGCAGCCAGCACTAGGGTTCCCGCACACAGAAAGCTCGTTTGGAGGATCCGCTCCACGAGCCAAGAGGCTGATACATCAACTGTCACAAAGACCAGAGTTGATGTATCCAAAAGTTCCGTATCGTCAACAGGAACTCAACGCAACAGACGGCGTGTCGATCGGACGTCCGGTCTGAGAGTTATTGGCATTTTCGTTCCCGGGGCCCAGTTGGTTTTTAAGGCAAAACCAACCCGACCGTACTCCACCTGCGTCCAAACCTCGGGCGGAGTATGCCAAAAGATCCGTCTCACTTAGAGGATTCCATCAAAATCGACGGCACGTCAATCGGACGTCCGAAACTCAAGATATGAGCGTTTCCGCTCCGAGGGCCCTGTTGGTTTCGTGAACGAACCAACCCGGCCGTACTCCACCTGCGTCCAAACCTCGGGCGGAGTATGCCGAAAGATCCGTCTCACTAAGAGGAACACAACGTGACTGACGACGCGTCAGTCGGACGTTCGTAGCTCAAGATATGAGCGTTTCCGCTCCGAAGGCCCGGTTGGTTTCGTGAACGAACCAACCCGGCCGAACTCAAAGTAACCCGAAACGTTGAGTGCGATATACCAAAACGACCGTCTCGATCCAAGGATCGCGTTGCCGCTGATGGTTCGTCGATCGGAGGTCCGAGGCTCATGTTATGGGCCAAAAACTAAATCTGGTTCGAAACGGGGGGGTCCGGGTCCGGGCCGACCCGGCCCGACCCCCCCAGGGCGGCGCGGAGGGCCGCGGCGGCCCGGCGCCGCGAGGAGGTTGCGCACGCGGGGTAATTAATTTCCCCCGCTTCTTCAAAATGGCGGCGCGGCTTTGCCGCGCCGTTTTTGTAAAACAACGGCCCCCCTCCTGGGGGCCCGCTTTGAAGGAAATCCGGGGGAGCCGCCTGCCCCCCCTCGTGGAAACCGCTCCCCCCTCATAAAGAGGGGGGTTTTTAAGAGAAGGCCGGGGGATTAATTCCCCCGGTTTTAATGACATCCGGCCGGCCAGCTGGCCGGCCGGTTTTCTCAAACAGGACCAGAATTTCCGGTCCCCTCCTTCGGCTTCCGACGCCGGCGGCCCGGCCGCCGGTCTTCTCTTCCGACGCGGCCCGGAACCGGCCGCGGTCTCCTCGTCCCGCCGCGGCCCGGAACCGGCCGCGGCGTTCGTCATCCGGCGCGGTGCGACGGCACCGCGCCCCTTCGCCGTGCTTTGATATTCATTCAACGCGGCGCGACGGCGTCGCGTTCTTGTTGTTTCTTTCATGGTGCGCGCGACGGCATCGCGTAAGTTAAACGTACAACTATCCGCGTGGTGCGACGGCACCACGCCACCTTGCTTCCGCCCGCAAGAATAATCAACATGAACGATGGAGGGGGTTCGGCCGTGTTCATGCAGTCCGGCCCCCCTCACGTTAATTAATAACACAACTTAAAATAATCAACATCCTCACGTTAGTCATACGAACCATGAGCAAGAATGAAATAATTAAATATTAAATCAACAACCCCTACCTCGAAGGAAGCTCGCGGAGCTCATCAACGATCCGCGAAGGACGAGCGTCGCGGAGGTCGGGCGTCACGGAAGAAGACGTCGTCGGCATCGCGGTTATGGCGTCGCGGAGGTCGGGCGTCGCGGTCGTCGATCGTCAAATCCGTTGACGAAGAGATATGCCCGAAGAGATACGTCGTTGGCGAATCTTTGTATGCCGACGAAGAAGGTCTGAGGAGGAAGCGGCGTTCCCTCTTGTTGACACCGAGGACGAAGAAGAGAGGCGTCGTTCTTCGTCGGAGTTTGAGCGTTCTTCGTTCTTCGTCAGAGCTTGAAGATGAAGAGGAAGCTCTCCAAATGCTCTCAAGGAGACCAACAAACAACCCAACATAAAATAAGATAACATCTTAATTTATTAATACAAAACACATAAGAATTTCAAAAGTTTGAAATTCAAAAAGGGTTTAACTCCCAAAATTAATTAAGAGTAACTTAAGCCAATAAAGAGGGGGTTAAGGGAACTTGAAAAGTCTAGGGGTTCGTGTGGGCCCCACCACACTTAATCCTCCCAAGGGAGGTTAAGTGGGTGTGGGTCCCACTTCCAACCTCCTTTGGTAGGTTTTTAAGAAGTTAAAATAAAATTTGTTCTATACAAATTTTATTTAACTCAAACTAAAACCCCTAAAATTAACTTTCAACCCGCAACAAACGCAACTCCCGAAAAGGTCTCTTTAAGCGAATATCAGCGCTGCGAGTTCATCGGTGCCCTCGGATTTCAATTCCGAGCACCGGATCAAAAGTTAGGAATTCCAACTCGTTCGTTCACTGAACGTACCCGAGCCAAACCTCGGAAATTAATTCCGGGCACTCCGGGCCTCGGAATCAGGTGCCGCCTGAAACCGCGCTCTTGTAAAATTCTAAAGAAATTTAAGAAAAAATTTCCCTTGAATTTTACGGGTCTTTACACGAATATTTATTCTAAGAATAAGGAGGTTACAATTTTTTATGATGATGATACGAAACACCTTATCTTTAGAGGAGAATCATCACCACCTAATTATTATCTAGATCAACCCCAAGTAGCTCAACTAAATTCAATTATTGGGGAGGAAGAGGATGAAATTACTATGGGTGATGAAAAGAATGTTCAAATAGAGGATGTACCTATTGTGAAAGAATATGTATATGTGTTTCAGAAGATTTACATGGACATCCTCCAGAACGAGAAGTTGAATTTTCCATTGATTTAATTACTCGATCAAGGCCTATATCGAATACCCATTATAGAATGGCCACTATAGAATTAGTTTAACTAAAGAATCAACTAGGGTAATTGATTAATAATGTATTTATTCTCCCTAGTGTTTCTCCATGGGGATCCCCTAATCTTTTTGTTAAAAAGAAAGATGGATCTATGAGGTTATGTATTGACAATAGGGAGATCAATGCTATAACAATAAAGAAAAAATATCCCATACCTCGCATTGATGATTTGTTTGACCAACTGCATGGATATAAATACTTTTCAAAGATTGACCTTCGATCTGGATACCATCAGTTGTGTGTGAAGAAGGAAGACATTCCAAAGACAGCATTCCGAACCAGGTATGGGCATTATGAGTTTATAGTAATGCCTTTTGGATTGACTAATGCACCTTCTGTATTCATGGATCTGATGAATAGAGTTTTCAAGGAATATCTTGAAGAATTTGTGGTGGTATTTATTGATGATAATTTGGTATACTCCAAAAGCTACGAAGATCATGAAAATCACTTGCGCATTATCTTGAAGACTCTAAGAAGACATGAATTAATTGGGAAGTTTAGCAATTGTGAATTCTAGATTCAGGAGATTTCTTTTATTGGCCATATTGTCTCTAAATATGGAATCTTTGTTGATTCTTCTAAGACCAAGGCAATCCATGAATGGCCAGAACCTACGAGTATAACTGGGGTACGCAATTTTATTGGTTTAGCAGGTTATTATCGACGTTTCGTCCAGAATTTTGCCCGGTTGGCATACCCATTAACAAAGCTCATACGTAAAGGGGTTAAATTTGTTTGGACAAAAGAGTGTGACGAATGTTTCGAAGAATTGAAGAGAATATTTGTCAATTCTCTTATATTGACTCTACTATCGGGGAATGATGGGTTCGTTATTTATAGTGAGGCATCAAAGAAAGGACTTGGTTGTGTCCTTATGCAGAATGATAGGGTTATTGCCTATGCATCACGACAGTTGATAATTCATGGACAAAACTATCCTACTCATGATCTCCAGTTAGCAGATGTGATCTTTTCACTGATGATATGAATGCACTACCTCTATGATGAATAATGTGAGATTTATACTAATCACAATAGTTTGAAGTATATTTTCTCACAAAAAGAACTCAACATGAGGCAAAGGAGATGGCTTGAATTACTCAAATATTATGATTTTACGATACACTAACACCCGGGGAAAGCAAACAAGGTGGAATATTCTTTGAGCAGAAAAGACAGTGGAGTTTTGAACAATATGAGAACTGAAAGGGATCCAATTTTCATGGATCTTGTGAAGATAAACATGGAAGTAACTAGGGAAGGTGAAACATCAATGCTTTTTCAAATGGTTGCCAAACCATATTTACTAGAAAGGATTAAGAGTTCTCAAAATGATGATGAATAATTTCAAAAGAAGATTAATGCTGTGAATGATGGGAGATTGAGAGACATTGTGTATGAAGATGGAATTTTGAAAATCGGGAAGATACTTTCTGTTCCCGATATACCTGATCTAAAAAGGGAATTTCTAGATGAGGCTCATAGTTCTAATTTCTCTATTAACCTTGGGAGCACCAAAATGTATAGAGACTTGAGGGAACATTTTTGGTGGGACAACATGAAGAGGGAGATTGCTGATTTTGTGTCAAGATGTATGGTTTGTCAATAAGTGAAATCTTGAAGGAAACATCCTGGGGGATACATGAAACCTCTTCCCATACCGGAGTGGAAATGGGATAATATTACGATGGAATTTGTCATGGGGCTACCAAAGACACATATAAGGAACGATGCAATATGGGTCATTGTTGATCATCTAAACAATTCACCAGATTTTCTTGCTATAAGGGATGATTTACCACTTGAATGACTAGCATGACTATATATTGATGAAGTTGTGAGACTTAATGGAGTACCCCTATCGATTGTTTCTGATCGTGATCCCTGTATTAGTTCATGATTCTGGAAAAGTCTTCAGAAAGCCTTGGATTATGAACGTCATTTGAGAACTGCCTACAACCCTCAAACAGATGGACAATCAGAACAAACTATTCAAACCTTAGAAGACATATTGAGATCCGGCTCACTGTACTTTCAGAGTATGTGGGATTAATATTTACCTCTGGTAGAATTTTCCTATAACAATATCTTCCATTCGAGTATTCAGATGGCACCATATGAAGAGTTATACAGAAAGAGATGTTTCACACCAACCTGTTGGGATGACGTTGGTGAAAGAAAACTTGTAGGTGCAGAACTGGTGGTGGAAATGATGGAAAAACTGAAGGTAATTCAAAACCATATCAAAGCAGCTCAAATTAGGTAGACGAGCTATGCCGATAATTGAACGATGGATTTGGAATTTCAAGTCAGTGATCATGATTTCCTGAAGGTATCTCCATGGAAGGGAGTCATACATTTTGGTAAGAAATGTAAATTGAGTTCCAGGTACATCGGACCTTTCGAAATTCTAGAACGAATTGGGGTTGTAGCTTACCGTTTGGCAATGCCGCCAAATCTCTCCAAAGTTCAAGATGTTTTCCACGTAACACTATTGAGGAAATACATGCCTGACCCAACGCATGTACTCACTTATGAGGAATTAGAACTAGAACCCGATCTGTCTTATGGAGAAGAGCCCGTAAATATTCTTTATACGAGAGAACAAGTACTGAGAAACCGGACGACTCGTCTCGTAAAAGTCTTGTGGAGAAACCATAAGATGGAAGAGGCAATGTGGGAACCCGAGGAACTTATGATGAAGAACCACCCCAAGACTTTTCATGCGGTGGAATTCTAGAAATATCGAGAATGAAATTATTTTAAAGTGGGGAGAATGTAACACCCCAAGCTTCTAGGGCAGACTTATCTTTAAATAATGCAATTGCGTGTGTTGTACGCAACATCGAGTTCTAACACACCACAACCAATCAATCTAGCCGCAATGAATAGTAATACCAACATTTTGAAATTTATAAATTTTATTTTTCAAAATGGACTTCATTTTTGGATTCGAAATATCGAAATTAGCCTGGGGTGAATTTTTGGTATTTTTCTGAAAAACTTCATTTTTTGATGAATAGTGAAACTACTAAGTGGTAGTTAAAAAACTGAATTTTTCATAAAACATAATTTTACCTCTTTTCTGAGTGGAATTTCGAAAATCCGAGATACACGGTTAATATCAAGGAGTAAAATGTGGTTCAATGAGATGAAAATAATTTTTGGTGAATAGTAACTTTTTTACTTTTATTTACCACGGTTAAAAGTAAATAGGGTAATTATGGGTAAAAATGATATTAATATTACCCTAAAACATGTCCTAATTCTATTGGACAAGTTTATATCAACCTAAATCAACCTTAGGAATAAAATATTATTATTTAGGTCCTCTTGGATTAGATTAGTTCATTTGTTATTATTTGATTCAAAGAAGAGTTAAAAGAGTTAAAATCAAGGTTTATTTACTAAAAAATTTTTAATATATGGTAATACATAAGGTAAATTCGATTTCAAATATTAATTAGAAAGATAAAAAGATTTTCTACATAATTATATTTTATTTATAATTTTTATACATTAAATAATTTAATTTAGTTATGACAGAATGATGATGAAGTAATTACCATAATAGTGAAAAATTAAAATAATTGATATTATAAATACCCAAATAAATATAATTTGAGACTTTTTATGAATTATACTAATTTTATAGGTTAATAGGACATGTTATGAATGATTTAATTAACTTTTTGCTAAGTAATCATTCTGTTATTTTTTTCACAAAAATCCATTTTCCAAATAATGTCAAAATTGACATAAAAGAGTTTCTAAAACAAATATTATATTATTAATTGATATTCTATTCCTAAAAATCTAATCCTCAGCCCAGAGACTTATATGATGATAGTTGTATCATTAATGGACCACGTGGGGTTCTTTTAGAGGTATATAATATGTTTATTAACTATATAATATAAAAATACAAAGTGAAATTGTATGTGTCAAACTAATTAACTAAGAGTTAAAACTAAAATATAAGGTTAATATAATGACCCAAACCTGTCTAAATTCTATTGGTTGAGTGTTTTGCGACCCATACCCACCTTAAAGTTTAAATAATCTACTTTGGAGCAATTAGAAACCTAATATGAATTTATTATAATATAATATTTCTATCTTTTCCAAAGGTGCCCCTCACCCCTCTTAAAAAATGGCACTCATCCTTCTCATTAATTCACACATTAAAAGCCTTTTGGTTTGGCAAAAACCTTCCCAAACATTCTCTCAACTTCCCTCAATACAACCTAGAGGCTTTAGTTTTATCCAAAATCCAACATAAGTAGCCCTTTTGATCAAATCAAAAGTAAGATCCTGAAGAAGAGGTAATGTTTTCACCACCCTTTTTCTAATTCATTTCTTCTTCAACTTCTTCTTTCTTTGTTATTCCCATTCATTAATAATTAATATAGTATCTATTATATACTGTAATATTATTATAAATATGGTACAACCATATTCAGTATTCTATCCATCCTTTGAATGACATGTCCCCATATGTGCGTACGTACCGCTTACCGTCACCACGTCATGGTGTAATTGTTATTCAATAAATTATTATTTTTATGGGTATAATAATGATGTTTAATTCATATAAATAATAAATATAACATGATAATGATTCTTTATATATGATATAACATCCAATTATATATTATTTTAATATCAAAATAATGATATTGTCGCTCGTGCGTACGTACGGACTACCGTCTCCACGAACGCGATGAGATTCATTCTTCAAGATATCCATTCAAGTATAATTATCATTTAATGATTTAAAAATAATGTTTAAGGACTTGATATAATTCTGGATATGAATAAGATACAACCTATCCTTAACAATCACAGCTTACGTAACAAATCGTATAAAAGAAAATGAGTAAGTTAACACCCGAAACAACGATAATTCTAAGATATTATTAACAGAGAAATGTTAAAAGATCATATATGATATCATGTCAATGTATATGATTCTTGTATAATTTAATAACAATTATTTCACCATTATACAGGAGGTTAACCTACCCCCAACCAAGGAAAAGTATAATGTAAGGGGTTATTTCACAATCTCTTCATTATCCGAGGTTGTTTATACGTAATAATCTACTGGAACTTCTTTATCATCCACATCCATGTTTCTTAAAAATGTATCTCAAAGCATTTTTACTATTTACTAGAATATGTGTTAAATTAATTTATACCCTTTTTGACTTTTATAATTGGTTTATAAATGAATCTTTCTGTCATTTTCCAAACAAGGTCTTTTTTAACCTTTTTGACAAAATTATGGTAATAATGTTTTTTTACTTATACGGCGGGTGCAGCTATTTTCTGCCATTATAAAATTGTCGAAGCTTCCCTTACAAGATTATAAGAATATTTTCAAAGAAAATGTTTTATTTTATATATGAATCTTAAATGATTTCAAAATAAAATGATATATTTCTCTAAAAAGAGTTTTGATTTCATCTATGTCAGTATCCTCTGAGAGATTTTACGCTTATTTGATGTTGATTTATAATGATACAAAACTTGTATATTATATTGATGGTTTTGTGATGTGTTTGACTGTGGATGTGTTATTTTTATACCATTCATGGTTTATGGATGAAGTATTTACATTTCGTATGCTAGGTTTATTACGAATGTTTATGTTATGTTTAATCCTTTTCATATGGGAATGCATTAGACTTAATATGTGACGGGTGGAGCCCACTATATCTCCTCGATGCATCGGTAGGTCTCATGAAACAAAATATTGTCTTGGAAAAAGGCCTTGAAAAAATATTATTTTAGTCTTGGCATAAGGCCTTGGCTATGTGGTTATGATAGTCTGCATTATGCATTCCATCATTATGAAAGTGGTTATTGATATTGCATGTGAATATTCTATTAGTAGAATATCCATGTGAATAAGTAAATGGAATTATTTAATTTTATTTTTTCCATACTATGTTGATGTTCAAGTATAAAAGGCTTTTGTTTTAGTTATACATTTCCTTAAATGTGTATTCTTATTTTTGAATGTTTCCGCTATATTGTTATCCTTACTCGGCATTTGAGCTCACCCCTTTTCTATGTTTTATTTTTCCCAGGATGTGAAAAATTATTTTATGAATGACCTGCAGGGATAGTATGAGCTGATACGAGTGTGGACTATGGAGACTATATTGTTGTAGTTTTCATTTTATGATGTAATGTAAACTTTTTGAATGTATCTAGTTATTCCAAGGCTACTAAACTAATCGGTCTTTAGAGATTTGATAATTCTTGTGATCATGTAAATGATATGTAATAATGCACCGACTCTGAGTAACTGGGGTTGGGGAGTTATATTAAGGCAGGTATATTGTGAATTTTATTGGGAAGATCTTGTCTTAACATATGTGGTTTTAGATGTGTGAAGCAGAGGGAGAGGTTGTGGCCTTTTATAGGGAAGAAGAATGACTCACATGGAATTTTTGAAAACATGTTTGGCGTAGACATGTTCATACCTAAAAAAGAGTCATACCAAACCAAAATAAATAAAAATGTAAGGATTATTAACTAAATATTTCGATACAATTGGTTTTTTAGAAGTTAATAGGTCATTTGGGCCCCTACGATGAAGGATTAGTCATTAATTTAGCTTAATTTGACGTTAATCTCTATAATTAATTGTAATCACTATTACTAATATTTTTGGTAAAAAATTAAGTTAATATTATTAAAATATAAATATTATAATTATTAAAAAATTATGTTGGTTTTATAATATTCAATTAACTGATGCAGAAATATATAGATTAATGTTAATCCCAAAGAGATAACGAAATTATTGGTCTTTAAAGTAGAAACAATTTGAAAAGTTCACTATGATTTCATATTGAATTTCAATGTTAAATTGATTCAAATGAAATAAATATTATTAATATATTTATGATTTATTTAATTTAAATTTAATTTTTTTTTAAAAATAATATAACATTAATAATTTTTGAAATGAAAAGTTATTTTTTAACCTAAATTTAGTATATTTCACATTTCATCAGAAAATAAAGATTCTTAAAAAAATCCAAAATATTCTCCCTAATAAAATTTTATCATTATAAATTTAAAAAGGAATTTTATTTTATCAAATTATATTTCTAAATGTGTGTAAAAATATTTTTATTATTAAAATATGTTTATTTGTGAAAACATTATTTCTAAACATGAATGGAATTTAGCCTAAATCATATATTTCATTTTCAACATGTTTTATTTATATGGAAGAATTATAAAAAATCAAAAAGTTAAATATTAATATTAATATTAATATTTGTAATAGCTATGGTATATTTATATCATTTAAATAATTGTAATTGTAAATTGATGTTTTATAGAACCAGCAGTGTTGTGTATAATGTAAGTCAACTCGGTGTCACGTGTAACATACTACAAGTCATGGTTGCATGTAACATACGCTGATTCAATGTTCGATGTGAAATTAATGTTTGACTAAGTTTTTTAATATATAGATATATATATAACTATTTTCAGTGTCACATGAAATTAAAAATAAAAAATGTTAAATTAATTAAAAATATATATTTCAAAAAATGTCACAGTGTTACAGAAAATAATTATTCTCATGAAATAAACATAGGATATGAAAATTCATGATATTATTGAGATATTTATCTCAATATATCATCATCAAAATCATAAAGATAAAAAATCTAGATAAACTATGTCATTTTACAACCAAATCCTAACCACTAAGTTATAACTGAATTGTAAGCCTAATGAATTACACGTCATCAAATGGATCATTAAAAAAATATAAGGGAAAAATATTTATTATATAAAATATAAAAATTTGTGGCATAATCACCACAAAAATTATATGAGTGGTGAATATAGTATATGCATCACAAATGAAAATGTCATTCAAGAAACCATTACCTTAGGTCTGATTTCCATTATACATTCCTAACCCTCATGTATAATAAATATAGGTTTATTATAAATCTCTTAAAAACCCACAAAAAAATATATAATTACATTTTGTATTTACATATAATATTTTAGCAAATTTTTTAACAATTCATTGTAAAAATCACTGTTTCAGGGGATAATTACTTCATTTTTCATTTATTTTTTATTTCATTAATTTTGGAAAATTTATTTTGATAATGCTTAGATTATATGTAGAATTTTATCCATGATATAAATATCATATATATTCAGTATATATGTATTTTATTGAAATATATAAATGTTAGAGGTAAAAAAGGATTATGCTGTTCATGGAGATGGTATGTTGTGTGTACAAATGAAAACATTTTTCATTTTTTTCTCAATGTTTGGAATGAAAAGAATAATATATTTAATAACCTTTACCTAAAATTATTATTTGTATATGTATATTCAATATTAATTAAATAGATCATTATTATCATCCATAGGGAAATAAAATGATAAAAAATTTCATATCACTATGTGGAGGTGGTAGTCCACACGTACATGCAAAATATGTTACTATTTTCCAATTGATTAGATTGTTAAAATATATATCTGATAATGAGTTAAAAAATTTATTTTTAGGTAATAAATATAATATATTTTATCATTAACATTATTCTTGCTACCTTTCTTGTAAAACATAAGTGAAAAAAGAATCACATCACTTCGTGAGCCGGTAGTCTGTTGTATACACGAGTGATGTTATCATAACCCCCATAGAATGGAAAGTAAGAAGTTACATGTTATATAAGAATTAAATAATTTTTATTATTTCAAAAAATAATATAAATATTTCAAATACATCACATTATCCAATATTAAGAAGTGGTTATAGAGAAAAAATTACAGTAGTAGTTGAGGCGGTAGTCTGTTGTACAGAGGATCTAAAATTTTGATTCCCATTTGATGGTGTTGATATGGATATAATATGTTTCATTAACAAATAAAAAATTTAATATTTTTAATATATTATCATTTATGAATGTGTATTTATGGACTTATGTTATGTAAAATGAAAATTCATAATAAAAACACTAGATTTTCTTTAGGAATCATCTTTATGTTTAACATAATGCCTTTCTGGATTAGAGTTTTAATTTAAAATAGGAATAGAAGACTTGGGGTGGGTTATAAGAAATTTATATGTGTATGTAATGGATGAACATAACGGAATTTGGAGTTTTTTGAGGAGGGATATTTGGTGACATTTTATATGTGGGGGTAGGACACATTTTGAAATTATGAGAAAAAATCATTTTTTCATACAATATTATCATTGGGAAGTACACCAAAATATTTCATTAGTGAACCCTATAGATTAAAATGTCGTACAATTTCATCAAAATTTGTTTTTTTTAATTTGTTATGTCATTTTAACTCTAATCATTTTATATTTACCCCTCGTAAATCTATTTTTACCTTAATCGTGATAATTAATTTTTTTACATTTTTCACTATTCATTATAGTAAAAAATTATGTTTAAATTATAATATTATATTAATTATGTTAATTTAAAATAATATTTTTTAAAAAAATTTCAATTCATAAAATTGGATGAATTTAAATTAAAATAATATGCACATATATGCAAAGTGGTTTTTTCCAAATAAAAACTCCCAAAAGTATGAAATGTTGAAATTTAAATTGATCATAAAATTTATATAAATGACCCAAATTAGTAAACTTTAAATAAAAATTTATGTATTTATACTTTTTAACTAATTTAAAATATAACATAACATTTTCTGTAATTTTATAAAATATATAGTTTTTAATGAAAACCAGTATTTTTAACTATTCCTCAGAAAACTAATATCTTCCAAAAAATATTAATAATTCACTCTGTGTTATGTTTGATACATTGATTTAGAAAATGTTATTATTTTAAAATAATTTTTTTAAAGGTTCATTTAATTTTAGAAAAACATTTCAAAACAAGAAAAATCACACTTTAGAAAAATCAATTTTATCATAAATACATCTTTTTCATTAAAATGTTTTCTATTTTTTATTTATAATTAATAGAAAAATTTTAATTTATTTTTTTAATTTAATAATAATATAATTTTCTATATTTATGTAGTCATATACATACCCACCAGCTTATCAGCTAGGTTTTTCTTATCTATTTGAGTAATAAAATTTAAATAGAGTACCATGTTTTGTATAAACCAAATTTTACATGAATCACGTGATATTTAAGAGATTGAATTTATTTAAAAATGAATATATCATAATTTAGTGGGGTGTTATATTTGGTTTTACACTTTTTTGTGTGTGTCACACACACTATTGAACATATTGTTCATCTTTTAAACTATCGATTTGCAACATAGTATGTATTTTAGTATAGATAATACATATATTATATTCTCGTATAGTAAATGATAATATTTTAGTTTTATAAGATAAATACTAATATAAATATGTAAATTCACTAGTATTGGATTGTTTGGTTATATAATATACTTCTACATTTAAATGGATTTATAGGAAACATTGAAAATACTTCTTGGTTGGAGAATGGGCATACACATCTTTCAATCCTATTCCAATTTTTTCCCACAAAATATGAAAAGTAGGTTTTATAACGCTAAGGGGATAACATTGAGAGGTTCAAGAATAAGAAATAATTCCAATAAACTATTTCATATGACCCCATGATACATCAAATCTCTAACATAATCCATAGATGGATGGAAACAAGGTGCAAGCCCATAAATGTTATCTTGTATGATGACATGATGCTACAGTAGCATCCAAGAGATGCTACACCCAAAATATGGGACAACATAACACAGTTGAAATTTTATTTTATAGTACCTTAACACAACATAAAAACCCCACAGTCTTCATGTGATATGTTTTGGGTCACATTATTAAGAAAAAAAGTATTGTAACCTAACACAATCTATGATGTCTCCAAAATTCCCTCTGTATAATGAATCCATTTTGATGGAAACCATACATCATTAAAATTCATATTCTATTAAAAACAGAAATAAAACATTATCCCACACAAAGTACATGATAGGTTCAATAAATTCTCTTGAAAATCCAATAATGTTTTATTTCACTATCCAATATACTCTCAAACCCTAGTAGATGTTGTGGCACATCTTATGTAAAAATAAGTATCTATCAATTCCAAAAAACCACTAATTTTGTTAATCAGATATACATTTTTCATGGAAATCATTAATAAAGATTCTCCCATACATTATAATTACTAAATCAAATCTGGAAATAGCTAGTTGGTATTTCCACATGGAATTCATATAACAAAAATTCTACACAATTATTGGGGGTTGATTTAGATAAATACATAATAATATTGGATATGAAAATACATAAATTGAAACATCACACCAATAATAAATTTCCATATTTATATTATCTAAATAATTTAAAAGATCATTATTATTTTTAAATTGTTTTTAATTTCTATTTAACATTTAGGAACCTTGTCTATTGGTTATGGATATAAATTATCGGGTCTTTATGGGTTTTTGAATTCAAAGGGAATTTTATTTTTTTCCCATAATATAAGATGTTTTATTACCTAATATTCAAATAAAAATTAAAATTGTTGGAACATATCAATGATATGCATTTGGAAATTCTATGGGACATAATGAGTGTCTGGGGTACTTATGTGGATATTTGGGTGTCCTTGCATCAAATTTTTTCTACATGTTGGGATCAATGTAGTCGCAAGTGAGGGATATGATATAGATTCTTGCAGTTGGGAGGGTGAAACTGTTATACGGGTGGGTGGGTGTAGCAGCTATGTTGTAATGGATCTCAGGAATTATTCCTATACTCAATATAAAGAGTAAAAAATCCTTTTTTAAAGGCCATATGTGGTCGATATATCTATGGAAACTACCCATTTTTTGTAAAGGGATGATAGGTGTTGACTCTTAGTCTGGCTCGATTCTTATGGTATAACATTCTATTCATGGGTGAATGTGTTTTAGGAGGGTTTTAACTATTTATGAATAGGATGTGTAAATTACAATTATAGTGGCTAAGGAACATGGAAAATGATGAAGGTAATTATCCCTCGTCAGAGAGATGTCTGTGGGGGGTGAGTTTTAGATGGATTAATGGAATGGCCCTTATGCTCCACATCATGATGATTCCATTTCCATGTTTTTTAAATAATAATAGGTATGTCTTTTTAATAGCTACCCATCATAGTTTTTTTATATTGTTCTATGTGTGGATAACCATTATCGATGAACTCTCCCCTATCATTCCTCCATATATCATTTCACAATATAGGTAATTTCATAATAAAATACTCATAGCATCTCAAGACATGATCTTCCATTTCCTATTCTTCCATTTGTTTCCCTTTCATCTTTTCTAATTTGTGATGAATTTGGACAGAATTATTGAGATAATTAAACTAAATTGTTGTGAAAATTTTAAAGGGTGATGGGCCTTTTTCTTGGTAGAGATATAGAACATCCAATAAGGGTTATTCAATTTCATTTCATAAAATTTGGTATGATGAACCTCACCCTATAATTGTTTTCTAAAGTTTTAAGTGAATTTAGATTTTATATTTCATTAAATGAGGTAACTAAATTAGGTATTTTATGTTTCATGGGTAAAATTGAATGGTGGGTGTAGACACCACATTTTTTCCCATGTTTTGGATGTGTTTTTCTTCATCAGTGTGTTTTTAAGAAATTAAATCTATTTTAGTAAATATAATTAATTTTTTATATATTTCATTAACTAATTATTTGGTTGTTATTGTGTGATATAAGATACTAGTTGATGACAAGAGATTTTAAAGTACTCCAATGAGATTAGGAAATGGTGGTCAAGATTTTATTAAATACAGTAACCGAAAATGAGGTAGATGGTTCTTTAACATATTTATATAGCATATAAATCAGGTTCTTTATTATGTGATATATATCGCACATTGTGATTTAGATTGACATTAAAATTAAATGTACTATTCTTTAAATTCCCATTATTTGAAGTAATGAATTGTGTGAAATGATATATCCGTTATAGAAGTGTGAATCTACAACTACTGATGGTTAAGGTCTTGGTAAAAAATGTCAGTAATGATATGAAGGATCATATATGGGAACCACCATGATGAATGAAACCTATTGGGTCAGGGATAAGATCCCTTAATCCACATAAGTAGGGAAGAGGGATGGATCATGAATTTTTGGCCTATGAATCTACCATACACAAACCATTTGATACTTTATATCCATTGGGATAGTTGATTAGAGATTGGGGAGTGTATTCCTCCACCAAAATATGTGAGTAACTGGGTGGGTGTACATTATGTAAGAATTATAGAAATTATGGTTCTATGTATGCTGTCCTGGTACAATTATAAGTGATATGGTCTTGGGGTCATTCGATTAGTGTGAGGACATTATATAATATCTTAGCTAGTGTAGTGGTGCCTAAGTGGTACCACCCATAGTTCAACATCATATAGGATAGGGTTTGGAATCCCAAAGACCAACAATTTTGGAGGTTCTTCATATTGGATTGATAAAAATAGTGTAGTAGGAATTGTACCAGGATTATGGAAATATATAACATTATAGATTTTTCTATAGAAATATTGTACTATAGAATTTCTATTAATATTGGGTCATTCATCTTTATTAATTTTTCCATTGGTCCACTATATTTTTTAACCATAAATTAAATGACCCTTAGTTCATGTATGGGTTACAAATAAACTTATTTCTAAAAGTGTTACCTAAAATAAAAATTATAATGGATTTATGGAAGTTATAAAATTTTGTTTGTTCTTAATGACTCAATGATGTGATCATGGTTATTTTTATGGATGTTATATCCTCCAAATTAAATATCTCTAGTCCATGGGTATGGAATGAGAGAGAGATAGGATCCCATATAGTGTGTCTAAGGAATAATAAGGCCTTGGGGACCCTTGGTGGGTTCCCCATCATCACTTTGACCTGAGAGAGGGGTAGTGCATAGAATAATTTGTTGTCAATTTTTTTTGTGACAATAGAAACAAAAAATAAAGAGCGATAGTGTTGGAATAAGGTCAAGATGGTTTTGGGTTGTGCACTTGAGATGCCAATATAGGAGATGTGTGACAGGTTACGGTGAGTGACCCACCATCATGGCAGGATATAAGGATCTTTGAGGGAGTCATTCCCGCATGACATATGTGATATAATTATATATATAAGATATTTTTTGGTTCTAATGAGGGCAACCATAGGTTCATGCTTTATGAGATTCTTGGTGAGATATGGCCCCATGTTTTATTGATTGATGGTTCATGAGTTGGGGTGGGATATGTTCCCTGAGTAAGGGAGTCCTGGTACAAATTTCGATTAAGGGATGAAACCCCCAGGTGCATATGATATATACATGATGTGAGGGATCAGAATGTAACTTTGGGTTATAATCCTCTAGTAATGGAGGCATGAATTATTTTCTGGATAGGGGATTTAACCCCCTGGAGTATGAATATATTGTTCGAGAGAATGAAATGGATCCCATTAGGTAGTATATTTCAAGTTCTTTAGCCGGTAGCGGTCCCCTATGATGTATCGTTATGTTCCATGGTCAAACACCCCCTTGGTGTATAAAATATCTAGTATCACGTGAGCTATGGAATCATTTTGGCGATAGTTACCAGTATTGGAAACACAGTCTCATTTAGTTTATTTATGATAGTTTTGGTTATGTGATATTAACACCCCGGTGAATGGATTTCTCACACAGTCTCCTAGGTTGGTCTTGGTTTCCATGGTGATATTGTAGTAGTATCCTTAGTACAAGACGGTTTCTCCATGGATGGTACTGTTGAAGTGGATCCTCAAACAATATTATTTTTTATGATTATATAATGATAAATATACATATCCATACACTGTAAAAAATGTAAGTAATTGTGTATTATGATTTAACTTATTATGTATTGATTATACTAATATTTACTTTTAAATTTTAAGACTATTATTTAATTTTCTATTATTTAATTATTAAATATTTTATTTACAATTATTATTCTATGAACCTTTAACCAAAAACAAAAATTCTTCCATTATCTTTATTTAGCTCAATATTCCACTCCCTATACATAGTTCATTACATATTACCTTCAGAAAATATCAATTTTTTCCAATACATAGAATCAGAAAAAAAATTTATATGATGGATTGTTTTTCTTCTAAAAACATTTTTCAGGGTAATGGATTTTTCATAACTATAAAATAATTTTCACTTGGGTAAAAACATATTATATAACCAATTAAATATAAAACAACAAATCATATTAAAACAATTAAATAAAATATGATCAAATTAAAATAAACTATATTGATAGTTTGAATACGACATTGTAGGATGGCATTGGAAAATTTCATATGAAGAATCTCACACTAAATTTCAAATATTCTCCTCACTATGTCATAGAAGAATTAATTTTTTAATTTTTTCAATGGATTTAAGAACGTGAAGCTGAAGTCCCAATTCAATACACCTAGAATACATCAGAAAAACCATTTCATTAGCACATTATCATATATTCTTATTCATCCTCATGATATTTTTTGTACTATAACCATAACTATTTATTAGATGTCATAATTTTAAATTATAACATAAATTTTTAATTATAGTTTCTTACCCTAAAATATAGAGAACTAACATTTTCTATTTTTAATGACCTACTTAAAATACATAAATCACTAAAACATAGGGTATTCTAAATACATTTAATACTTGCAAGATGGGGATATTTTACAAATATAACATGATTTTTATAGTGAATGAGGCTTAATATACATTTATATTATAAATAATTTTATTAATATTTATTACATTACAAAAATACATGCTATATGACCGTAATAGTTTAGTATCTTTGGAAACCTGGAATCAAAATAATATATCCCTAGGAAATTTCCTAAACTTCTCCCATTAAGATATCCACCTTTAGTAATTCTACCTAAAACCTTTCATTATAACCTCGAGGATGGAATCATATGAAAGGGGTGAGCTCAAATTTTCAGTAATGATAAAACAAGGGAATCTTGTATGTAGAAACATGAATATAGTTGTATGATAACACAATCATAACATTAGGCAATCATATCCCATATATCAATTGTCATAAAAAGAGACATGGGGTAAATAATACCAGCACACAAGACCTGAATCATATGCAAATAAATGTAATGAGCCATGAAATCATAACAATGAAATAATACATAGGATTTTTGGAATACTTTTAGAAATAGAAACATTTATGACATTGTTAACTATAATTAAATTTATTACATGATAGGATTGGGAAACAAACCTGGAACCAACTTCAAGCATGGGATAGAAATACAGTTACCAACATGATTATTTGATTGGGATAAAACCCACGTACCTTGTTTTTTTCTTTCTCGGGATAAATTTTTTTTACCCTCTTTTATTTAGTATTGGGTTACAACCCATGTATCTTCCTATTTTTGGGATTTAGATACAACATGTGTACCATCTTTCATTTAGGCTTGAGCTACAACCCCTATACCCCCATTATTTTTTAGCATGGTAAATAACCCATACACCTTAATTCTATTTCTTCTTGGGCTATATCCCACACAACCTTTTCATTTTGGGGAATGCAATACAACCCATCCACCCTCTTTCTTTCTATTCATGGGATACATCCCCTACACCCTCTTTCCTTTTGAGCATGGGATACATCCATTATACCCTTTGAGATCATATAAAACATGGAATTACCTAATTTATTAGAGGGATATATAGGTCCCACCCATCACATAGTAAAATCTTTCGCACAAGTTCCAAAAGACTAAAAATCATTCATCATATCATGACCCATTAAAAGATATAGGTCTTATAAACCTCAAATCATAACCCATAAAATGAAATGGGTGACATAAACATTTCATCAAAAAAATCAATTGAAAAGATAAAGGTTTCATTACAATTTCATCAAAGCATAACCCATGAAATAGAAACAGATTTCATAAAAATATATCCCAAGAAAGTGAAATAGGTTTCATAAAGACCATGACACAAAGCGTAACCCATTCATAGAAAGGATTTAAACAAAACCTTTATCGAATTTTCAATAGGGAATGAGTAATATCAATGTATCTCATCTATAATGTAAAATAGTTTTAAAATATCATTCAAAAAATTTCTTGTGGAAAAATTCCATTCTTCTTTGAAAAGGGCTTGTTAATACATAAAACCATTTAAAAATAATTTTCTCATAAATAACCTTGAAAACATATAAAGAGGAATTAGAACAATTTTTAAAACCTTTTTCCAAGAAAATTAAATAAATAATAATATCTTAATAATTAAAAATTTAAAAATTAACAGGAATCTTCTAACAAATGATGGTGGCTTAATCCATACATGTCGTACAAAGTAAAAAAACATTCCTTTCCATGGTAAAAAGGGTAGGGGGAATTACTAATTTGGAAAGAAATAATATTATTACATAGAAGATATTGATAAAAGATAATAAGGGTAAAAAATTATTTAAAACTCTTTAGGGTTACAATATAATATTCATGGAAGCCCTTTTTAGATAACATATATTTCTGACTGATGGGAGAGTAATTTCAAGATTTTATAATAACGCATTCTATAATATCATATGTAAGAAATATTAGAGAATGGTACCAAAAAACTATTATATCATGAAATAATAGAGGATAAGTAAACACATGAATATTCTTGAGATATGCATCATAATATTTCATCAATTTAAGAATAAACATAAACAAACTTGAAAAGTAATGAGATTGTATCAATAAACACTTATAAGTTGGAATCATGAGATCATGCTCTACAAGTAAGGAATGGTAATTAAAATAATCATAAAATATCATTAAATTATTTAGATTTATGATATGTCATGTTAAATGGATTTACATTAACCTTGAAGAAGAGTTTAGCAATATAACAAATCAAGAGACTCAAATAATGGATATTGAGAAAAAAACTTTTTTATTAATTTGGTAACATTTAAAAATTAAACCCCATGAATAAAGGATCATAAAATGGTCATGTGAATACCAATAAATTGAATTACTTGAAATAAAAAATAAAATAATAATTTGTAGATATACCACAAAAAATTAAAGTGTGGATAGCATAACATTTATCTCTCAAAAATTAAAACTGTTGGGAATTCCCATTACCTTGTGTCTTGACTATCGTCATACTCATAAATTATTCATGTATAATAATTAAATATTTATATAAAACTTCTAAAGAATAATAATCTTATATCTATTTCCATATATGAATTTATTATTACATTATATTAGCCTCTTGTTAATGATCCAATTTTAAGGTTTCAGTTTGGGAAATATTCACCTTGTTCTTCGCACATGTCTTAAATTATTATATCTTGGGTCCATATACGTATATAATGATTAAAAAATTTAAACCCAAATATAAATAAAAGGTATATATATTATATTTGTAATATAATAATCTATAGAATATAGGATTCTGAAATGGAATACACCATTCATTCAGATGGTATGTCATACGAATGGATGAATGTTGTTTCTATTTTTATTGTATTATTTTAAGAAAGTATGTAAATTAATTTTGTATATAGATATGTATGTATATATACAAATCATTCTTAAATTATAATTAATATATAATATATATAATATAATTTCATTAAACCCATCTATAATACATTCTGCATGGTCTGTGAATGAATCGTATCGCATTGAGGGGGCGGTAGCCCACACTTCCTCAAATGAGAATATCGTATTAACACCAAATGGAAAGTAAATAAATGTGTTATTATAAATAAATAAGTATGTTTAAATACATATTAAATACAATATATGAAATTTATAAATATGTTTTCAATCAAAATGGAAACCATGATTGTTGGTAATGGAGAAATGAACAATCATCATTTCATGAGGCAGTAGTTCACCATACACAGAAATAACATGTTCAACATCCATTTGATGGATGTGTGTGAAAGTATATTTCAGAAAATTTAAAGAAAAACATCCTAGTATATGTTGGATACTATGTTTTTTAACAAAATAATATAATAAATAGGGTAGAGGGTGGAGAAGTAAAATAATGGGAATGAGCTTGAGAAAAGGCCTTAACACTAAATCGGTTAAATCATTCTGGTTTATAACAAAATGATTCCTTGATAATATTTCGTTCCAAAGAGTGGGTTCAAGGTAAAATGTTGGATTTCTTGGAGCCTAAATGGGAATTCCATGGGAAAACGTGATGGCCATTTATAGGGATGGAAATATACTCATTTATAATCTCAAGAAACAAGTTTGTTGTGTACATGCAATTTCCTAAAAAAAGTCTTATAAAACAAAAAAAACGCTGGAATGGGAGTTTTATGTACGAAATATGGATAGAAAATGGGGTTTGGATAAAAATTTAGGTCATTTATGCCCTTAATTTTAAGGATTAGTTTTTATTAAACATTATTTGGCCTTAAGTATTGTGATTAATTTTAATCACTTTTACAAATCATTTTGGTTTAAATTTAACCTTTTCATCTATGAATATAAATACTATACTGAATAAAATGGTGAATATCATATTTTTGAAATTCAAATCATAGAAGTAGAAAAATTAAAAATAGTACTAATCTGGTAGTCATTCTAAAAGGTGAGTGTTTTAAATTAGGAAAAATTTCAAAAGTTTGTTAAGATTTTATATTTAGTTTCAAAGTTAAACTTATTATAATGAATTAAATGCTATTAGTAGATGTTGTTTTTTTCTAATGTGACCATAAAAATATTTAAAAACTCATTTATCCTTATTAATTAATTATACTAAAGGTATTTTTTAACATAAAAGTAGTATTTTAACTATTCATCAAAAAATATGTTTCTTGGAAAAATAAAAAAAAATCACCCAAGGATAATTTTGACATTCTGAATTTGAAAATGATTCTTATTTTATCAATGTAAATTTATAAATTTTTCTAAATTTAAAAATTATTATAATAGGTTCCTTTAAGAAGACGATATTTTTAACATCGAATTACTTTGCGAAAAAATATTACCTTTCATTATAAATATGTATTATTTATATAAATATATTTTAAATAATATATTAAAAGTATTTATTACTATTCCTATAATTAAATAGAACTATTAGATTATAATTATATCATATAAATTATTTAAATGTATATATTAAAATATTTCATATAAAATCAGTGTTGTGGGCATTGAACGCTAAGTCAGTGTTGCGTGTATTGTGCTCCAAGATGGTGTTGCATGTAGCGAAAGACAATTTTGTAATTCTTGTATCACATGCCAAGTCAATATTGCATGTGAATGAAATTTTTGACATAGTATTTATATCGATGTATATAACTATTTTTAGTATCACGTGATGTGAATATTTTTGAAAAGATAAATTATTTTGAAAAATATCCTTCCGAAAATGTAAAGGTCTTACATTATACCCCCCTTAAAATGAATTTATATCTCAAAAATCATGTGGGATATCAATGTTTTAGTACTTGAATGTTTCTTTTATATAATCCCACATCGTATAAATGGAAAATAAAAATTTTCCTAAAATATAATTTTGGGTCAATAATGGTTAACCAATGTAACATATAAGTATGTTTCCACATGGTTTAATATAAGTAGAATGTGAACACAATTATATGTAATAAAAATCATACAAAAATGTTTTGATGGAGAGTGATAGAGAACAAGGTTAAGATAATTTCGACAACAAGAAGGATATAAATATGCATTGACCAAAGGGACAATCTATTTCCTCAAAAATATTGGTATAAGACAACATTTTTCATTTCAAGAAAAGTTAAAGAGTTTTCATTAAAAGAGATACATTCATGATTTTTAGACAACATCTCCATTTATTGTTTTTTGGTCAACATCACATCCTTATTTAAAACAAATAAGGTTAATTATTCATTCATGATGTATTAATAGATCATGAATTGCATGAAATGTCATCCCATTTCTCATTAGTTACCATCCCCACAACGATGGTTGAACAGGAGATCTAATATGCATAAATCATTATATGTAATATAACACATTAATCATTTTTAATTAAGCTATAGTTTATGATAAAATTTCCGTATATGGTTAACCTCATAACCCCTCAAAAGGATGGAAATACCAGGCTTTATAAACGAGGTTATGAAATAAACATATCATTGATCCCCCATATATCATAAAGTACCACTTGGTTTTGAAATTCCAATCATGTGAATAACATCATCGTATAATATATTGAAAATGGTAATTACCATAAATATTTTTGGAAAACATGTGTTCATACTTATTCCTATGATTACTGGATATATTATTTAAATCCAAGAAGTTATAAAACTCATCATTCTAGCCTTTATCACTTTTTCAATAATAATATATAGGTTAATATATACCGTCCAATTTACTTATTCACATCCAACATACCATTATGATAACATCTTTATCTCTATATCTGGCATTAATTATGGGTTACTAAACATTAAATCAATTTATTAACATCCCATGAAGCCACTTTTATATGTCTTCATCACCATTGTACATTTTCTTTTCATTCCTTAATGAAAACTTATACTGAAAATACATATATATTTTCGGATTCATGTAACATAATATTCAAAATCCAAAACCTAAAAACATCATCAAAAAACCTTATTCTTAAACCATCACACAAGATTTATTAACTTATTAATTAATACATATTTCCTATTATATGAAATATATCATGTATTGTGTTTCTTAAAACATATTCTAATTTTTCATCTTATGATTAATGTAAATAATACTGGATCTTCATCACATACCATTCACATGTCGTTTTTTGTCTCTTTATATTCAAATGTTTATCAAATACTCATACCACATTCCTAGTTATCTTTATGAGATTTACAATTTCAAAATCAATTCTCAAAATTGTAATAATGTACACATCGAAAACCTTTAATGTTAAGCATGTTCCTTATAATTCTCACTATTGAACAAAACAAGAAATCATAGTTTGATCATTACTTATCATGGTAGAAAACCACATAGTCATGAAAAGATTTACTTATATGATTTCTAAATCATGGCACCTTCCTTAATCGATGATATCCGAGTTTCATCCTACCTTAATCACATCCAACCTATATTTAAATCATTCAGGATGGTTCATTAAGAGTCTGTGAATTCCCAAAGCTTATCCCTTGGGAGTGCAAAACCTGGTGTGCTGTAAGACCCGTTATCTTTAACCAAATTTCCCTGAGTCAATCATGGAACATCTGTTCAGAGTTTTTACCCATAGGTATATCTATTTTAGAGCCACATCCATGTGTACTATACATACATGAATTTACTTCTAAGAAACCACTCACTCTATGATTTACTCAAATTTCAGGACATTTCCTAAATGTTAAATCAACATTATACTTATCCTAGTGACATTCCTAGACATATACATAGAAATATAACAAGGGGTCTCACTAATGTTTTATTATACTATTTTCTAATGGTTGACTAAACCATTGATTTTATACCAACTATATCAGTCTAGGATTATCATACATGGATATTACATCCTTTTAGGTAAATATTTAATACATTAAAAAAATACATGTCTGCAGTCCATAATAGTTTTGTGCCTTTGGAATCATAAAAAATAAATCTTTTATCCTGGTGAAATTTATTCAACATCTCTAATAAATGTCTTTTCCATTAGTACATCAACCCAAAACCATTCTTTATAACCTGAATAAAGGAAAAATAAAGAAGGGGTTATCTCCGATGCTTGGTAAGGGTAAACAAGGGAGACATGTAAGCATAAACATAAACATAGTAGTATGATAACATGATCATAACATTATGATATCATACCTTACATATCAAATTTTATAAACATGAGTTATGGGGTAGATCTTGGTAGTTCATAACACAAGAATCCAAAAAATATAAACATCGTGAGCCCTGAAGTCATAACATAATAATATGTGACAGGATTTGTGTCATACATATAAGTATAGAAACTTTTATGTTTAGTATACCTTCCAAGGCCTCTGTAACATGTTAGGATTGAGATAAGACATATGTACCTACTTTTGGAATTAGATATAAACACGTGTAACAACATTATTTTAGGTGTGGGCTACAACCCATGTACCTTATTTTTTTGGGCATAGGCTAAAACTTGTGTACCGTCTTTCATTTATTCTTTGGTTATAACCCATGTACATTTTTGTTTACAAGAAATCTCTACAAACCATGTACCCTCTTTAATTTAGGCATATGATACAACTCATACACTCTCGTTATTTTTAGATATGGGCTACAACCTATACACCCTATTTCTTTTTTGGTTTGGCACCTAACCCATACAACTTATTTCCTTTTAGGCTTGGGATATAACCCATACACCTTCTTTATTTTCAGGATTGGGCTATAACTCATACACCCAATTTTTTTTCAGGCGAGCGCTAAAACCAATGTACCCATTGATCTCATATAAAACATATAATTACAAATTACATTGGAGGGACATATAGTTCCCACCCATCAAATATTATAATCATTCATACATGTGCCACAATATAATAAAACATTAAAAATACCCCAGACCATCGAAATATATAGGTTTTATAAGAATCAAATAATAACCCATAAAATGAAATGAATATTATTAAAATTTCATTACCTCATAAACTATGGAATAGAGATAGGATTATTAACCATATCATTGGTTCATAACCCTTAAATTATATATGGATTTCAAAAAGAAAATATCCAGTTAAAGAGAAATAGGATTCACAAAGCCCATGACATTATGTCTAAACCATTCATGGAAAGGATAAAAATGGATCCATTAGATAATTTCCAAAAAAGTCATGATGAACATCAATGGATTATATCTTATAAGAAAAATAGTTTTGATATGTCATTCAAAAACATTTCTTGAGAAAAATATTGTTTCTTCTTTGAAAAAAATGCTTTTTAATAGTTAATACCATTTAAAATTCATTTTCTCAAAAAAGAACTTTAAAACATATAAACAATACATGAATTTTTTATGAAAATATTTATTTAAAATTACTTATAAAAACATATTATAAATTTAAAATTTTAAAAAATGAAAATGAAATATCAAAGGAATAATAGTGGGTAATTTTGTATATGTCTTACGAAGTAAAAAATAAAATTTCTTTTGCATGGTCAAATTGTTCGGAGGAATACATTGTTCAAAAAATGACAAGATTGTTCCCTTGAAGGGATTGGTAAAAAAGGGTAAAAATCTTATTTAAAATCATATAGGATAATGATATAATATTTTTGGAAAATCTTTTAAGAAACCACAGATTTCTAACCGAAGGGATGGTAATGTTGGTATTACTTAATAACATTTTCTTAACTATCTTATGTACAGTAATGATGAAGAAATTATGTATATTTTTTTTAATTATATGCAATTATTTCGGGACCACAAAATTTAATGGCGCAGATTCTGAGGCCCGAAGTGCCCAGAATGATACGTCAAAGTTTTGTAAATGTTTAATTAGCGCACGTAAGTAGTTTTCCTGGACAAGTGGAATAACTCTTAAATTTTTACTCGGATTAGAAAACTGAGGGCACTATTGGATTCAAGAAAGCGGGTTTACCCTATGAGTTAATTAAAATTAGTCATCGCGGGCCTCCTGTGAGGAAACCTGAAAATGGAATAACCATAAATAAAATAATTAAATAATGTTATTTTGTTTTTCAAATTCTTATGACTCACAAACGATAACTCAGATTAATAATCTGAGACCACCAATAAACTCGTGAGGGTATGAATTCTTTAAGAAGATAATAACATTGGTCGGAGCGGGCCACCAGTGAATGTTAGTTTGTGGCCATAAATAAAATAATTAAGTTAAAATTATTTTATTGAAAAATCCCTAATCATAAAATGGTAACTCTGATTGAAAATATGAGAGTACAATTGGGGTTTTTGGGTCATGTTTCACTTAGGTAGAGCCTAACCTCGACTAGCGCGGGTCCAGGGTGACTTTTAATTATATTCCAAATTATTTTCAGGTACGTTCAGTAATCGCATGAGTGGCGTTTGGTATATTTTGAACCGTTGCTCGGATTAAAAATATGAGGGCACTGTTGAACTCGCAGTTCCGATATTTATATTAAAGAGACCTTCACATTGAACGCAGTAAGTACGAAGAAAAGGATAGTTTTTTAATATTTTTAAGAGAATAAATAAAATAAAATTATTATTTTATTTTGATTATATTCCTCCAACAGACGAACGGTAAGGTGGTACTGGCGATGTGTGAACCCAATAAATGGATTGAACCTCCAATTTGAGTAACAAAAACATTGGGGGAAATTAGGAAGCTTCCTAATTATTGATCCCATTAACACTCTACATCGTTACTTACCCTCCTCCTGTCCTATAAATAAGGAGCTAGGGACGGGGTATCAGATAAATTCACCAATCAGTGAATTGCTGAAATAATCCCATGACACCAATCCCATTAAAGATGAACCCAACCTAGTGGTAGGTGATAGAAGAAACTTAACTACCAATGGAAGACATGTGAGTATCAACTTTGGGAGCCAGTCTTGGGAACTAAGATCCCAGTCCACCGAAAAGCACGGAATATTCACCAATGTTTCAGGAAGGGATTTTAATTTGATTACGATTAAGTCTATTTTTTATTGATTCTTCATATACTAGTTTCACAATGAAATTTCCAAACTAACATGTCCATCGTACCACACATAATCCTTTCCCCTTTTACTATTTTTCATCTTGCGTTCATTGTACGTTCATCAACCCAAAATATTTATTGACGATGGAAACCCAATGTTTTGTTGAGCACGACATATGGATGAGGAGAACTCGACCCAAGGATCATGAATATTGAATCGTTATATTATTTAGTCAGGGAACGAAGCCGCAATGGCTCGTAGAAGGAGGGGGCAGTCGGCACCAGACTGACCACGAGGAAAGAAGGGAGATGCATGTCAGCGCCGCCGGATGAAGAGGAAGATGCGGCCCATCGGCCATGGTGGGGAAGGGTGGAATCCGACATCTGGATGGCCACGTTGTATTATGGCAGTGTGCATCCGCGCTGCCAGAGGAGTAGGAGGTCGCGGCGGAGGCCGAAGTGCGGCTAGTCGTGCCCGCCGCGATGGAGTAGTGGCAAACGACTGCACCGCTGGGTGGAAGTCCAGCCGGATCACCGACTGGCTGTTGTGGGATGGAGGGACCTTCACGTATCATGCAGTTGTCATAGAATTGGATAAGTAATTTCCCTTTGGTAATCTGAATAGAAGGAGGTCCTCTCCCCCTTCGGCGCCTTCTCAGGTGGACCGCGCCAGCGGGCCACGCCTAGCACGGGCTGGGCCCCACCCATCGAACCTGGTCGGGTCTCCCCCTATGCTGGTCGGGCCGGACCATGGTCTAGCGGGCTGGGCCTACCAAGGTCCAGGCCATCCTAGCCGGACGTGGGTCGGGCCGAGTCGGTCTGACTGGGTCGTACCAGCCCCGGACCCATCTGGACCCAATTTTTCCTTTTTGGGCATAACATGTGATCCAAGCGTCCATTTGAAGAACCTTCACTGGTACCAGATTACTTGGATCGAGAAGGTCCTCTTGAAATACTCTAATTTTGTATTGGATAAGGATGGTGTACTTCCAGGTTCGATCGGACCCCGAACCCAACCCGGCCCTCAGAGGAGAAACGCTAAAAACTTATATACCGGGCATCCAATTGACGCGTCGACTATTGTGTTGCATCCCATTTGATGCGACAGACCTTTGGAATACTTTTTTGTTGAACTTCAGGGTGGTTGAGGTTTGACTAATGGCTTGGAGAACGGTTCCCCATAGCGCGCTGCATACAGAACCCTACGACTGGCTGAGACTTGATGATTGGTGACCATTTTGACTCAAAGTTACTCAACAAGCCTAGTGAGGAGCGCATCTGTGTGACACGGCAGACCCATGGTGGATATCATCTATGTGTGACCTGGAAGACCTATGGTACTCAACATTTGGAGTACCTCTACAGGCCAAGAGGGAGAGCACCTCTGTGGGACGCGACAGACACGTAGTGGGGAGCACCTCTATGGGACGCGGCAGACCCAAAGAACTCAACAGGAGGAGTAAATCAGCAGTCCAATGTTCGTTGGAAGTGCCTATGTGGGATACGGTAGACCCACTGTGCTTGATTGAGGAGGAGTTCTCCAGCAGCCAAGGTGTTTGACGTTTTTTCTGGGGATGTAACTTGTTACTACCCCAAGAATAAATCCTCGTGTGAGTTGTCTTTACCTTGCTCTTATAATTGAGGTTATTCTATGGGGGTTTTTTACCTCTGTGGTAACATACATTCTTGGTATTACAAGTGTGGTATTCTTCCCTCCTGTGTTAGGTGGGTATTTTTCTGTATCTTAGTTATATGTATTGGTATATACCTATGTTGGTTTGACTGTTGTTTATATGTTTTTTTGTTTATCCGTTGTGGATTTGAGAGACCATAGGGGGTCTTGGAATCCATACTGAGTATTGTTATACTCACCCCTATATGGGAAATTCCCGCACCTTTTTGTGTCTAGGACAGACGACGGACATCACTGATTGAGGATGAGGGTACATGGACTGGAGACTTCTTAGAGGTGGACCTTTGAAAAGGTGATCCACAGAGACTATCATTCGATAGTTGTACCTTCCCTTCAGGTAGGATCACTGGTGGGTGTTTATTGGAGTTGTACTCAGTTTTACTTGTACTTTCTAGATTTTCTTTTACTTTCTAGTATGTCTTTTATTCTGGACCTTTCACTTTTGGTATGGAGCCTATATACTATACAGTTTACATTGTGCTTGTATCTGGCAGTGTGCTTGGTTTGTGTGAGTTTACATTTTATAAATGCAACACCTTACTATTTTAGTGAATACTCTTTTTGTGATTCTTACCAGACCCTGGACTGTGGCTGGCGGGCTTGGAGTGGTCACGTCACAGGCCCCGGGGGACGGTTCATGACAAAGTGGTGTCAGAGGAGTTCATTGCTACCAAAGAATTAGGACTCAGATATTTTTCTGTGTGGTTATTGTGTGATGTTTTATGAGTGTAGTTTTTAGTTCTAGGATTATAGTGTTGGTGCGGCGACCGAAACATCCAAACACTAGGACCCTGAGTTCTGATTTCTAACTCAGCGCATGAAAACATTGATTGTGTGTGTTTTGAAAAGTATTTCTTGTGATGTCTGGAGTAAACTCACCATTTATAACTTAATGAAAGTGGCACACCTGTTCCTTATTGGGATGTCTCTGTTAATATAGCCACCCATGTTTCATGAGAGAGCACTTAATAACGGCCCACCGAGTGATGAGACCCCGGTGTAGGGCCCCCTTACGGTATTGGAACCTTCTTGTGGTGTACTAGCATCACCACTTCCCATTGGAAAACAATTTCCACTAGCCCCACCAATAGTGGGTGGACGTTGTTTGGGCATGATTCATGAGTTCTAGTAGAATAGGCCTCTGAGGTTCCAAGGAAAGACGGACTCGCGGGCGGCTGAGAACTGGATGGAGGTTGCAGCTAAAGTTTCTTTTTCTCTTAGTTGAGACACCAGTATAGTAGATGGTGATCTTAGCATGTAGTATTTTCCAGTGAGAAACCATAATGATGGTCTGCATAGTGATGCAGATTCGGTACGTGGACCATAACCTGAGGTAGTACCTTCGAGTAGTGTGTCAACTATATCAAAACCTGTTGGTCAGCAGTTACGACCAGCGGTACCAGTAGAGGACACATGAAGGCATAGTACCATACATGTTTTCCACATCAGAGAGACCTTGGGTTATGAGGATATCCCGAATCATAGGAAGCTAGAGATTGGCTAGAGGAGGTGGCTGAGAGTTCCCTAGAGCTTCTACCTCTTTGGCAGGATGATATATTGATATCTTAGTATTCATCGAGGTGTACCAACCATTCCTGGTACTCCATGAATATGATACGATCAGTTCTTCTGGTCTCGCACTTCAAGGGAGGTGTCTTTAGGGGAATTCGAGCCATTACTATTTTTCGATGCATTCCTACATATGTTAGGGTGATAGAGATAACCTTTGTGGTTAAATGATTTTTGGCTGAGCAGACACAACTAGTGAATGTTAACAGTGGAAATGAAGGAAACTGGCACCAGTCATAGAGACTTGGGTGTGTAAAATATATTTGGGAAGAAGAAGTGTTTGATACATATGAATTTTTAGGGTTGTAGAAGTGGAAGCAGATCCTGGAGAACAACATGAGGTGGTGTACATTTCAACATGTCACAACCACCCCCTTTGTGGTTCCCCCTAGGCTCATGGAGGTAGAAGAAATGGGAAGGTAGTAGCTGCATATGTTCAATGGGTGTGACCCAAGGGATCTTGGAATGATTCGATGAACGTTATGTGTTTACTACATGCAGCCATATTAATAAACAAAGGTACCAATCATTCCTTCCTTACACGAATTTTTTCCAAGACCTAGAGTTTCTATAAGGCCCCAGCCTTAAACCTTACTTAATATTGAATTAAATGAATAATTCACATTGAGGATCTTTTCAGGTTTAGAGTTTTAGAGAATTAGAACATAACTATTACATCTTAAAAGATTACAGAGTAGACACTTCTACTAAGTCTCCATAAAATAAAAACTCTTAAAAAGAAAGATGTATAGATTCCATGTTTTAGATAGCATGAAATTCCCTTGATCCCATCCTTGACCTTATTCCACTTTAAGTCCTGTGAAAAACATTTCGAAAAACTTGGGGTGAGCATAAAAAGCTCAGTAAGGGATACAAGGAGAATGAAAACTGTTAGTCTTTCAAACATCAAGTAAACCATGTATAATATATCAAAGTAATACCTTCACCTACATGAAGTAGTAAAAAAAATCTTCACTGAAAAAAAAGTATCATTACATACCTTTTTGTAACCAAAGGATTACTATAAAACCCATATAAAGAACACATAGAATATATAAAGGTAACTTGGGACATAAACATACTTAAGTGGAATAACCATACGGTTGACTTCCACACATATCACTTAATGGAATAGCCATACAGCCAATTTCCATACATACTTAATGGAATAGCCATACGACTGACTTCCATACCCAATGCATTGGAGGTTATAACGTAACCACCCGTCCTGGTATTCACGGCACCACCCATCATATGGTTTATAACGTAACCACCCATTAAAATGTCCAAGTACCAGTATAAAATCATAAAACATAAAACCAATATAAAGGAATGATAACATTTCCACATTTAAATCACAATATATCATAAATATATTGACATAATAGAATCCTTTTTCAAAACCATTTTCAATACCAAAATACATAAAAGTGTATATGGTATTTATTTTATTCTAAAAACATTACGGCTTGTTGAGAAAGCCAAAGATCAAATAATACTCGCGGCGGCGAAAAAAGTCATTTTCACCACGTACGTTAAAAAAAACATTCCTTTTTGTCATTTAGTAAAACGCTTCGTATAAAAAGATTCCTTTTGTATAAAAGTAAAAGTCAAAGGAGTTTATACACCGTATAAAAGAAATTTGTGTATAAAACGAAATATGCCTCAATGAAAGGAGATTGAGACGAAGTCCCTTACCTTGGGTCCGACTTGACTCGATCATTCTTTAACGCCCTGAATAATAAACTTGAGTTAATTTATACTTGATTAAGAACCTTTTTAACTTCATTATTCCTTTTATATCACTTATTGCCATGTTATAAACATTATGTAACCATTTAAGTTAATAATGTTTTTTTGTCAATATTTGGTTCTTAAGTCGAAAGTTGACTTCTTACAATTACATGTTGTTCGTGTGGTCAAAAGTTCTTTATATCCAGAATGAAATTCCTGATTTGGATATCATAGATATCATATATATCCAGCATATACATGTATTTATAATATTACATAATCATTTAGAGGTAAGAAATGAAATGCACCGTTCATGGAGACAGTAAGCCGTACATACGCATGAACGCTACTTTCATTTCTTTGTCATATTAGTGGAATTAAAACTAAATGAGAGGTATGTATATTTTAATTCCAGAATTATATTCATAATTTAGATATATAATTATATATATACATTATATACATGTAATTTTAATAGTACATTACATTTGGGGATAAGAAATGAAATGCACCGTTCATGGAGACGGTAAGCCGTACGTACGCATGAACGCTACTTTCATTTCTATCTCATACATTAATGGAAATAAATAATAATGATATAGAGGTATATTATAATTCCAGTATAATATCATATATAATAACTTTAAATCCATCCTTTACACGTCCCACATATGGCATTAACGAATCACATCACTTTTAGGGGGCGGTAGTTCTCACTTCCTTAAATGAAGATATCGTGTTTACCCATAATGGAAACCATAAAGGTATGACAAAAATGAAAAATACAGAAGCTTAAAGAAAACATAAAAATATTATATATCATATATAAAAATAGTGACATCATAATGGCCACCCTTGAAGGTGTTAAATGAGTATTGAACAATCATCGTTTCGGGAGGCAGAATTTCGCCATCCACGGAAACTATATGTTCTTTAACCATTTGATGTAGTTGTGTAAGAGTGTAGCTCAAATAAATATTATAAAAACATCCTAGTATATTGAAGATACTGGTGTTTTTACAAAAGAAGTAAATAAAAAGAGTTTAGAGGGTTGGAGAAGCAAAATAAAACAAATGAACAAGAGAGAATGAATTACCTTTAAAAGTGTAACTCCCTTTTGATTTGAGCCTAAAGGCTTCCTTTGAAAGGATTATGCCCAAAAGGAATCCTATAGGATGAGGTGAGGGATGTGGAGAGAGTAATTGGGCAGGGGTTGGCCGAGCCAAAGGCTTGAGAAGTGTGTGAAATGGGGTAGAGGTGGGGGCCTTTTATAAGAGGAGAGGAGGGGCACTTTTGGAAAGTAAAGAAATATTACTTTATTTGAAAATGTGTTTCGGTTTTAAAAGGTCCCACATTGATATAATTCGTGGATAAGATTATAAGGGTTTGAAATCCACTCATCCAATTGGTTTTGGACATGTGTAGGTTTTAGATTTCTCATTATCTTTCCATTTTATTTAAATCGTCTAATAATGATGTCATCGCTGCATCATTATTATATCATATATAATTTAATTTATTTAATGTCTAAAAATTATAAAAAAATTACTATGATGTAGGAACTATTTTTAGCTTTCCAATGACTATTTATAATCAAAATTTGGACTTGTATAACCCCACTTAAAAATTATTTTGGTAAAACAATTTATGTTAGTGTCATTTTCACTTTAACATTAAATAAAAATATATTAATGTCATTTTCCAACTAAAGTGGCTCCATGGGGTCCCCAAGTTGGCCCATGGCTTGTATTGGTCGACCATGACTCACCCAATAGGTGTAGGACAAGTGTCATGGTGTTTTCACATTCTTATAATTTCATTTTTACCATAAACTGCACTAATTACCTCTAATCGCGATTAATGAAAAAAAGTTACTATTCACCAAAAAATTATTTTAATCTCATTGAACCACATTTTACTTCTTAATGACAACCATGTATGTCGGATTTTCAAAATTCAATACACATTAGTGGTAAACTTTCATTTAACTGAAAAATCAGTTTGCCTGATTACCACTTAGTGGTTTCACTATTCATCAAAAATTGAAGTTTTTCAGAAAATTACCAAAAATTCACCCTAAGCTATATTTGATATTCAGAATTCAAAAATGAAGTCCATTTTAAAAAATTCAAAACATATAAGTCAAATTAATTAATTTCATAATTAATTCCCGCTGTCATGACAAATAGCGTGTTTTTGAGAAACAATAAGTATTAAAAGATTGACACTAGTTTATGTCCGATTTCAAAGTGAAATTAACTCCAACGACCACTATTGGATTTAATGGTAAAAATATTTTCTAATTTCACTTTAAAACCAATTCAAAAGATAATCTAATCATATAAATAAATTAGATTAAAAAGAGGTGTTGAATTAAAATACAACATTTTACACTATTCATTAAAAAAATGAACTTTATCAGAAAGGTACCAAAAATTGACACAAAGTAAATTTTGATGTCCCGATTCTAAAGAAGAGTTATATTTGGTCCAAAAGAATGTATAAGAGTGATAAAAACTATATTTAATGACGGTTCACCATTAAAAGGTGATAAGTGAACCTTTAGTGAAAATTAAAGTATATATGCCTAAAATTGAACTCTTTCCGTATTTTAAGCCTTTATCTTTTATTGGGTAAAAGTATAAACATTTAAAAACATATATAATCATATTTTAGTTATTTCTATCCATTCCCGCCAGCACAACGGCTACTCTTTAACTAACATTTAATATAATATTATTTTATTACTAGTGTGCTACGTAAGTTTCAAAGAAACTCATCGTTGCGTATCGGGTACGCTATCGAACGTAAACCCCTTTAAAATAAAATTAATATTTAACTCGTAAAGGTTAATAATTATGAAAATTATTTATTATTTATTTACCTGGGATGTTACAACCTTCCCCACTTTTGGGAATTGCGTCCTCGCAATTTTATTCACTTATCAAAATAAGTGGGGTTATTTATCCCTTATAGCATTTTCAGATTCCCACGTTGCCTCTTCAATCACATGGTTTTTCCACAAAACCTTTACATGATGAATCACCTTATTCCTTAACACTTGCTCCCTATGGTCAAGAATCTGGACCGGTTGTTCCTCATAAGATAGGTTTTCTTCTAGCTGAACTACCCCGGGACTCAAAACATGAGATGGATCTGGCATATACTTTCTCAACATCGAAATGTGAAAAAAATTGTGTACCCGAGATAAACTCGGAGGTAAAGACACCCGGTATGCAACTGATCCAACTCTCTAAAGAATTTCATATGGTCCAATAAACCTTGGACTAAGCTTTCCTTTCTTAACAAATCTCATCACACTTTTCCAAGGAGAAACCTTGAGAAAAACATGATCACCTACCTCAAAAGATAGATCCTTCCTTCGGTTATCCGCATAACTCTTCTGCCTACTCTGAGCTGTTCTCATGTTCTTCTGAATCAACTGAAATTTTTCTTCCATCTCTTCTACCAATTCTGGTCCCATCAACTTCCTTTCACCAACATCATCCCAAAATTCTGGAGTTCGACACCGCTTCCCATATAATGCCTCAAATGGTTCCATCTGTATACTAGAATGAAAACTGTTATTATAAGAAAACTCAACCAAAGAAAGATGTTGGTCCTAACTTCCCTGATAATCCATAGAACAAGCTCGTAGCATATCCTCCAATGTCTGGATTTTTTGTTCTGAGTGCCCATCTGATTGAGGATGAAAAGCTGTACTAAAATTAAATTCAGTACCCAACGACTTCTGAAGGCCTTTCCAAAAGTTAGAAGTAAACCTGGGATCACGATCTGATACAATGGAGAGAGGAACTCCATATAACCTGACTATCTCTTTAAGATACAAACGGGAAACTTGATCAAGAGAGAAAGTATCTCGTATAGAAAGGAAATGAGCAGATTTGGTCAAGCGATCAACAATAACCCAGATTGCATTATTACCTCGAGATGTCCTCGGTAATCCCACAACAAAGTCCATGGATATATTCTCCCATTTCCACTCTGGAACTGGTAAAGGCTGAAGCATCCCTTTCGGTAACTGCTGCTCTGATTTAACCTGTTGACATGTCAAACACTTCACAGTAAAATCAGCAATGTCTCTTTTCATTCCATCCCACCAGTAATACTCTCGCAGATCTCTGTACATCTTAGTACTGCCAGGATCAACTGAAAACGGGGAACTATGAGCCTCACATAACAACTCATTCTTCAACTGTGAATCACAAGCCACACATAACCTCTTCACAAACCTCAAAACACAAACACAAACTTATCCAAGAACTCATGGAAAATTTTATTCATAAGGTCCATGAATACAGCAGGTGCATTGGTTAACCCAAAAGGCATAAATAAAAATTCATAATGGCCATATCTAGTACGGAACGCAGTCTTCGGAACGTCTGCTTCTTTTACTTTCAACTGATGGTACCCCGACCTCAAGTAAATCTTCGAAAAATACTGAGCTCCCTGGAGCTGATACCACTTCATTCGATGGCCCAACATCTGTTGAAGTTGTTGCAAATGATTTTACCACCCCTTTCTGCTTGTAGTCTAGCTACATTCCCCCAGTTGAGTGATTCGTTGGACACTCGTTTGCATAATGACCCATTTCATTACACTTAAAACATCTTACCGTTGGCTTTTCATTTCCTGCTTAATCATCTTCCTTACAGTTACGAGCAATATGACCAGACTTACCACACCTAAAGCACTTACCAGACTTGGATAAACATTCTCCAGGATGCATTTTACCACACTTCTCACAGGATGGATATTTGGTTTTCTTACCTCCTTGCTTCTTTGATGAATTCTTCCCCTTTGCCTGCCAACTAGACCTCTTATTCTGTTGTTTGTCATTGAACACCTGATCATCGGCAAACTCCATTTCCACCTTCTCCGCACATCGAACAAGTTTTTCATAACTTTTGAACTCACGAGAAGCTAAAGCCCTTCGATACTTTGGCTTTAACCCTGAGTAAAAACGGTTTATTTTACTATCAAGATCTCGTATGAAGTTTGGAGCATACCTTGCCAATCGAGTGAACCTTTCTTCATAGGCAGCCACTGAGTCTTCCTCTTGCCTCAATTCCAAGAATTGCTTTTCCATCCTAAGTTGAACAGCCTTAGGAAAATACTTCTCAAGAAACATACCTTTGAATTCATCCCAGTCAAGAGCATCAATCTCATCACTAACCCTTATATTTTTCACCATCGACCACCACTGATCAGCTTCACCTTCAAAATGGTAAACAACAAGACTAACCTTATGATGTTCTGAACACCCCATGACATCAAAAATCTTCTCGATTTCTTTAATCCACCCTTCAGCTTGCACAGGGTCAGATGATCCTCTGAATGATGGGGGATGTTGCCTCATGAAATGTTCCACCACTGACATGTTCCTCTGCGGTTGATCTGGATGATCTCGTGCATGGATACCACCACCATTTATAGCCTGAGTCAACTGTGCCATCACTGCAACAAACTGTTCAGTTACGATTCCGACCATCTCAGGTTGCTGATTTGGAAGGTTATCTTCCTCCTGATGTCGTCCCAACATAGCTGCTTTGTTTCCTCTGCGGAAAACCATTCTGAACACAGAAATATCTTAGGCGAAGCAACATGGTAATCCGTAAATGCTATATCATTTCAATCATATTATAATTTAACACTTTTCTAACTCCTAAAGTTGTCTAAACCGACCTTTGATACCAACTATAAGGCCCCAGCCTTAAACCTTACTTAATATTGAATTAAATGAATAATTCACATTGAGGATCTTTTCAGGTTTAGAGTTTTAGAGAATTAGAACATAACTATTACATCTTAAAAGATTACAGAGTAGACACTTCTACTAAGTCTCCATAAAATAAAAACTCTTAAAAAGAAAGAAGTCTAGATTCCATGTTTTAGATAGCATGAAATTCCCTTGATCCCATCCTTGACCTTATTCCACTTTAAGTCCTGTGAAAAACATTTCGAAAAACTTGGGGTGAGCATAAAAAGCTCAGTAAGGGATACAAGGAGGATGAAAACTGTTAGTCTTTCAAACATCAAGTAAACCATGTATACTATATCAAAGTAATACCTTCACCTTCATGAAGTAGTAAAAAAAAATCTTCACTGAAAAAAAAGTATCATTACTTAACTTTTTGTAACCAAAGGATTACCATAAAACCCATATAAAGAACACATAGAATATATAAAGGTAACTTGGGACATAAACATAATTAAGTGGAATAACCATACAGTTGACTTCCACACATATCACTTAATGGAATAGCCATACAGCCAATTTCCATACATACTTAATGGAATAGCCATACGGCCGACTTCCATACCCAATGCATTGGAGGTTATAACGTAACCACCCATCCTGGTATTCACGGCACCACCCGTCATATGGTTTATAACATAACCACCCGTTAAAATGTCCAAGTACCAGTATAAAATCATAAAACATAAAACCAATATAAAGGAATGATAACATTTCCACATTTCAATCACAATATATCATAAATATATTGACATAATAGAATCCTTTTTCAAAACCATTTTCAATACCAAAATACATAAAAGAGTATATGGTATTTATTTTATTCTAAAAACATTACGGCTTGTTGAGAAAGCCAAAGATCAAATAATACTCGCAGCGGCGGAAAAAGTCGTTGTCACCGCGTACGTTAAAAAAACATTCCTCTTTGTCGTTTAGTAAAACGCTTCATATAAAAAGATTCCTTTTGTATAAAAGTAAAAGTCAAAGGAGTTTATACACCGTATAAAAGAAAGTTGTGTATAAAACGAAATATTCCTCAATGAAAGGAGATTGAGACGAAGTCCCTTACCTTGGGTCCGACTTGACTCGATCGTTCTTTAACGCCCTGAATAATAAACTTGAGTTAATTTATACTTTATTAAGAACATTTTTAACTTCATTATTCCTTTTATATCACTTATTTCCATGTTATAAACATTATGTAACCATTTAAGTTAATAATGTTTGTTTTGTCATTATTTGGATCTTAAGTCGAAAGTTGACTTCTTACAATTACATGTTGTTCGTGTGGTCAAACGTTCTTTATATACAGAATGAAATTCCTGATTTGGATATCATATATATCATATATATCCAGCATATACATGTATTTATAATATTACATAATCATTTAGAGGTAAGAAATGAAATGCACCGTTCATGGAGACGGTAAGCCGTACGTACGCATGAACGCTACTTTCATTTCTTTGTCATATTAGTGGAATTAAAACTAAATGAGAGGTATGTGTATTTTAATTCCATAATTATATTCATCATTTAGATATATAATTATATATATACATTATATACATGTAATTTTAATAGTACATTACATTTGGGGATAAGAAATGAAATGCACCGTTCATGGAGACGGTAAGCCGTACGTACGCATGAATGATACTTTCATTTCTATCTCATACTTCAATGGAAAGAAATAATAATGATATAGAGGTATATTATAATTCCAGTATAACATCATATATAATAACTTTAAATCCATCTTTTACACGTCCCACATATGGCATTAACGAATCACATCACTTTTAGGGGGCGGTAGTTCGCACTTCCTTAAATGAAGATATCGTGTTTACCCATAATGGAAACCATAAAGGTATGCCAAAAATTAATAATACAGAAGCTTAAAGAAAACATAAACATATTATATATCATATATAAAAATAGTGACATCATAATGGCCACCCTTGAAGGTGTTAAATGAGTATTGAACAATCATCGTTTCGGGAGGCAGAATTTCGCCATCCACGGAAACTATATGTTCTTTAACCATTTGATGTAGTTGTGTAAAAGTGTAGCTCAAATAAATATTATAAAAACATCCTAGTATATTGAAGATACTGGTTTTGTTACAAAAGAAGTAAAAAAAAGATTTTAGAGGGTTGGAGAAGCAAAATAAAACAAATGAACTGGAGAGAATGAATTACCTTTAAAAGTGTAACTCCCTTTTGATTTGAGACTAAAGGCTTCCTTTGAAAGGATTATGCCCAAAAGGAATCCTCTAGGATGAGGCGAGGGATGTGGAGAGAGTATTTGGGCAGGGTTTGGCCGAGCCAAAGGCTTGAGAAGTGTGTGAAATGGGGTAGAGGTGGGGGCCTTTTATAAGAGGAGAGGAGGGGCACTTTTGGAAAGTAATGAAATATTACTTTATTTGAAAATGTTTTTTGGTTTTAAAAGGTCCCACATTGATATAATTCGTGGATAAGGTGATACGGGTTCGGAATACACACATCCAATTGGTTTTGGACATGTGTAGTTTTTAGATTTCTCATTATCTTTCCATTTTATTTAAATCGTCTAATAATGATGTCATCACTGCATCATTATTATGTCATATATAATTTAATTTATTTAATGTCTAAAAATTATAAAAAAATTACTATGATGTAGGAACTCTTTTTAGCTTTCCAATGATCATTTATAATCAAAATTTGTACTTTTATAACCCCACTTAAAAATTATTTTAGTAAAACAATTTATGTTAGTGTCATTTTCACTTTAACATTAAATAAAAATATATTAATGTAATTTTCCAACTAAAGTGGCTCCATGGGGACCCCAAGTTGTCCCATGGCTTTTCTTGGTCGGCCATGACTCACCCAATAGGTGTAGGACAAGTTTCATGGTGTTTTCACATTCTTATAATATCATTTTTATCTTAAACTACACTAATTACCTCTAATCGCGATTAATGAAAAAAAGTTCCTATTCACCAAAAAATTATTTTAATCTCATTGAACCAAATTTTACTTCTTAATGACAACCATGTATGTCGGATTTTCAAAATTCAATACACATTAGTGGTAAACTTTCATTTAACTGAAAAATCAGTTTGCTTGATTACCACTTAGTGGTTTCACTATTCATCAAAAATTGAAGTTTTTCAGAAAATTACCAAAAATTCACCCTAAGCTATATTTGATATTCCGAATTCAAAAATGAAGTCTATTTTAAAAAATTCAAAACATATAAGTAAAATTAATTAATTTAATAAGTAATTCCCGCTGTCATGACAAATAGCGTGTTTTTGTGAAACAATAAGTATCAAAAGATTGACACTAGTTTTAGTCCGATTTCAAAGTGAAATTAACTCCAATGACCACTATTGGATTTAATGGTAAAAATATTTTCTAATTTCACTTTAAAACCAATTCAAAAGATAATCTAATCATATAAATAAATTAGATTAAAAAGAGGTGTTAAATTAAAATACAACATTTTAAACTATTCATCTAAAAATGAACTTTATCAGAAAGGTACCAAAAATTTACACAATGTAAATTTTGATGCCCCGATTCTAAAGAAGAGTTATATTTGGTCCAAAAGAATTTATAAGAGTGATCAAAACTATATTTAATGACGGTTCACCATTAAAAGGTGATAAGTGAACCTTTAGTGAAAATTAAAGTATATATGCCTAAAATTGCACTCTTTCCGTATTTTAAGCCTTTATCTTTTATTGGGTAAAAGTATAAACATTTAAAAACATATATAATAATATTTTAGTTATTTCTATCCATTCCCGCCAGTACAACGACTACTCTTTAACTAACATTTAAAATAATATTATTTTATTACTAGTGTGCTACGTAAGTTTCAAAGAAACTCATCGTTGCGTATCGGGTACGCTATCGAACGTAGAAACCGCTTTAAAATAAAATTAATATTTAATTCGTAAATATTAATAATTATGAAAATTATTTATTCTTTATTTACCTGGGATGTTATAGTTTTAGTTAAGTTGTTGACATGACCCTCACGTCTGGATATACCTTTGAGAGGAGACTTGATAATCACACTTATGTTGATAGGGTGATCTGACCCCTAAGGTGAGAGTTTCAGTTAGAACCTCTTGGTGACTGCGTCGAGGCCATACGATGTTAGTTTGTGTATGGACTAGACATATATAGTTCATACTCAGATTGAATGTATTATGAAAATAGTATTGTGGTATACCTACAATGTTGGAATGGTATTTTCCTTGGTTGGTGAAAAAAGAAAACCCAGAAAGCACTGGATAAGCTCATGCATAGGAGTGAGCATTCGATCACATTTACGTTGGACATACCAAACATTGTGGCAGCAAGAGTGTTGATTTTTCAGTTCAAAACATTAGTGGAAGAGCATGGGGACATATTTTCAAAATCTGTTACCAGGATTTCCTATCCAAAGGGGGAGGGATGTCTGCTTTGGCTAGGTACAACCAGATATTTGTGACCAAATTCTTCAGGGTAGTGGAACCCTTGTCTGCATTAAAGAAAAATGGGGATCCTTTCTTGTAGATGGAGAAGTTTTGGCATAGCTTTCATGAGATGAGATATAGACTGACGAGTAGAACTTAACTACCCATGAAATAGAGTTAGTAATAGTGGTATTGCACTAAATATATGGCGACATTACTTTATGGGAAAACTTTTTAAAATCTACTCTGATCACAAAAGAATCATTTATATCTTCTCTTATATAGAACTAAACATAAGATAATGGCGTTGGCTTGAGTTCCTCCAAGAATATGATTTTGAGATAGTGTATACTCCGGGGAAGGGGAACGTGGTAGTAGACACAGTCAACAGGAGGTCTGGACTACAACTGCTGAGTGAGGTGTCAGAGTAGCTAGTCATGCTACAGATATCCTTTATGGATAGAGATGAAGATTCTTACCTCTATTATATGATTTTCACTCCACCAATCCTTCAGAATTTCAGGGAGGCACAACTATGGGGCATTGACTACGTGGCACAACGTGATCAGATATCCTTACGGTAGGCACTCGATAGATTTTCTGAATATGGGGAGCACATCATCCTCTTCAGAGGATGTACTATAGTACCAGTGGCACTATGGGGGGAAGGGTTAAGAGAGTACCATACATCCCCTATGGTGGTACATCCTAGTGTGGTGAAGATGTACTATGACCTCCGATGTCTGTATTAGTGGCTAGGGATTATGAAAGTAGTGGCAGAGTCGTATCACGATTTCTCACTTGTCAGCAAATGAAGACTGCACATTGTTGGTAGAAGTTTTATACCAATAGGATATTGAGACCCTAGGGGTTCCAGGAGGGGGACCATATATTCCTTCGAGTCTCTCCTCAAATGGTACTACATAGGTTGGGTCGTGGAGAAAAGTTGTCATTGAGGATTATCAGATCATTTCAGATACTTCGGAGAATTGGTGAGGTGGAATACCACATGGAACTACCACTGCAATTGGAGTGGGTGCACGGTGTCTTCTATGTATCCCAGGTGAGGAGATACATGCATGAACCTTCTCAAGTCATCGACCATGGAGAGCAGGACTTATACGATTGGGTGATTTTTATGGAGGTTCTAATAGAGATTGAGGATCGACAGGAGCGGGTCCCTCATGGGCGGTTGATACCTCTAGTGCCCATTCACTGGCAGCACAGGAATATCTAGGAGAGCACATGGGAGTAAGAGGCTCGGATCTATGCTCAGTACCCCCATTTGTTTCCCTAGTCTATGTTGTGGCTTTTTGGGATGTAAATACCTATGGTGGGGAGAATGTAATGTCCAATAATTTCCGTATAACTTTTTTGAATTATATGGAATTATTTCATGACAAATAAATCTGACAGCATGTGATTCTGAGGCCCGGGGTTTCTAGAATGATCCCTTGATGTTTTGATAAGGGTAAATTAGCATGCGTAAGAAGTTTTCATAAAAGATTAGAATAAATATTAAATGGTTACATAGATCAAAAATCTAAGGGCACCATTGTGCTCAGGATGGCAGGTTTTCCCTATGAGGGACTTAAGTTTTGTTGGCACGAGTCTCCTGTGAGAAAACCTGAAAATGGAATAACTGTAAATTAAATAATTAAATAAAGTTATTATATTTTTTTGAATAATTATAACTCAAAAATGGTAACTCAGATTAATAATTTGAGACCAACAATGAACTCGTGGGGGTATGCTTTCTTTAGGTAGATACTAACCTTGGTCGGCGTGGGCCACTAGTGTAAGATAGTTTTTGGCCGTAAATAAAATAATTAAGTGACAATTATTTTATTGTAAAATCCATAAATTTCAAAAAGTTACATTGATTGAAAATATTGTAAAGACCCGCAAATTTCCAGGAAAATTTTTTTTTGTTAATTTTCTTTGGAATTTTACAAGAGCGCAGCTTCAGACGGCACCTGATTCTGAGGCCCGGTGTGCCCGGAATCAATTTCCGATGTTTGGCTCGGGTACGTTCAGTGAACGGACGAGCGGGTTTTTCTATCTTTTGAACCGGTGCCCGGAATCGAATTCTGAGGGCACCGATGAAATCGCAGCGCCGGTATTTGCTTAGAAACGCCTCTTCCGGAGTTGCGTTTGCTCAGACGTGGTTTTTAAATTTTACGGCTTTAAGTCAGAAATAAAATAAAGTTTGTGCGACAACTTTATTTTATTTCACTTAAGCTGCTTGGAAGTCACTTGGAAGCCACTTGAACTGAGTTAAAGCGGATAGGGTGCTATCCAGAAATATCCTACCCCTTGTTAGGATATTTGTGCGGTGGGGCCCGCACGAGCCCCGCCATTTCTTTCGCTAAGTAACGCACCCGCGAAAACCCGTCAAAGTAACTGAAAAGTCAACCGACGCGTTTTCTTTAATTCTTAACAGACCATTTAATTGGGCGGTTTATTTCGTGAATTAAATGGGCTGTTTCTTTCGTGAATTAAATGGGTTGTTTCGCTCGTTGAATTAATTCAACGAACTGATGGGTCGTTACTTACGCTTTTGCGTTTGTTGGCATGTTTATAAAATAAGACCAACCTAAAAATCCTTTGAAAGGATTTGAGAGGATCCTTGTTTCTTCATCTCCCCGCGAAGAACGCGAAGAACACGAAGAACGCGAAGAACGCGAAGAACGCCGGCGACCGGAATTCGACGACGCACACCGAGATCTGCGACGTCGACGAGCTTTACCAGCGACGTTCTTCGGCGACACCTCTTCTTCCGTGGCCGATCCTCGTTCGGCAACTAAGGTGAGAATCGGATCGTTTAAATTCTCCCTTTTTAAATTTCATGGCAACGGATTTAATTAATTAAATCCGTTTGTTCTTGATCCGGTGATTGGCGACGCGACGCCGGATACCGCGACGACGCGACGATCTCCTTCATCCGCGACGAGCGATTCCGCGACGACCTCTCGTCCGACGACGACGACAAGGTAGGGGTTTATTTTTTTTCTTGATGATTCTTTCCCCGTGTTTATTCTTTTAAAGTGAAGAACATGATCTCCGACAATTTTAATTTATTTAAAATTGTTGTTGATTATTCCTCCCGTGGTTTATGACTAACGCGGAGGATGCGGGTCTAACGAACAAGACCCGACAACCCTCCGCTGATCTCTGTTGTTGTGCGGATATGGCGGACGACGACGAACCGCGCGGCAGGGGCGATCTGTTGATCCCGCAGTGAAGGTCGGCCCCCGGGAGGGGCAACGGCGCAGACGGGAGGCAAAACGGGCCACCGGAGCAACTCCGGCGGCCCGCGGAAGGCGGCGGCGGCGCGGGTCGCCGACAAGGCGGCGCCGGCGACCGGAGGCGGCGGCGCCCGGCGCGCCGCCGTGGAGAAGATCCGCCGGGGCTGAAGCCGCGGCGGCGGCGGCCGGTTCCGCGGCCGCGCGGAACCGGGGAGGGACGCGGCGACCCGGCCGCGTCCGCGTGACAGGCGGCCCCCCGCGGGGCCGCGTTTCCTTCAAGCCGCGAGTCAAACCCGCGGCGGCGGCTCCTTCGGCCGCTCGGCCGAAGCCGGGCCGGCCGGTCCGGTCGGCCGGGCCGCGCCCAGGCCGGACCGGACCCGGCCGAGCCTTGTCGGGCCGACCCGGTTCGGGCCGACCCGGTGCGGCCGACCCAGGGGGGGTTCGGGCCGGGTCGCCCCGGGCCCAGAACCCCCGTTTCGGGCCCTCTTCGGTCTTTTGCCCATATCTTGGGCCTGGAACCTCCGATTGACGAACCGTCAGCGGCTACGCGATACTTGGATCGAGACGGTCGTTTCGGTATATTATAATCAAGGTTTCGGAAGACTTTTGGTTCGTCCGGGTTGGTTCGTACACGAAACCAACCGGGCCCTCGGAGCGGAAACGCTCATAACTTGAGCTACGAACGTCCGAACGACGTACCGTCAGCTGTGGTAGTTTCCTCTAAGTGAGACGGAACTTTTGGCATACTCCGCCCGAGGATCGGATACAGGCGGAGTATGGTCGGGTTGGTTTTGCCCTAAAAACCAACCGGGCCCCTGGGTCAAAAATGCCAATAACACTCAGACCGGGCGTCCGATTGACGCGCCGTCTGTTGCGTTGAGATCCTGTTGTCGATACGGAACTTTTGGATGCATCAACTTCGGACTACGTTTCAGTTGATCTATCAGCCTCTCGGCTCGTGGAGCGGACCCTCCTAAACGAGCTCGCTATGTGCGGGAACCCTAGCGCTGGCTGTGACTTCGACGACAGAGCAGAGATCCTCTGTGGACTGCGACGACGGCAGAGCAGAGATCCTCCGTGGACTGCGACGACGGCAGAGCAGAGATCCTTCGTGGACTGCGGCGATGACTGTGCAGAGATCCTCAGTGGACTGCGTCGACTACTGCACTCAGCGATCCTACGTGGATCAGTGCTACAGGTTCTGTGTGAGCCCGATCCTATGTGGGTCCTTACTACCGGTTCTGTGTGAGCCACTGCCTACAGGTTCTGTGTGAGCCTGATCCTACGTGTGTCTTTTGCGGGGGTTAGTACCTATCGATCCTTCGTGGGTCCGACGACTTAGATGGATCAGTGATCATCTTTGACGTCATCTGAAAAAGTATACCTGGTTGAGCTGAATCGTATGTTACTCTCCTTTGTGGATTGTGTTGAACTATCCTATGTGGATTTTACTGTTTACTCTCCTTGTGGATTTGAGTCTTGCTTTCCTTTGTGGATTGAGTTGTTCTTGAGCTCGTGAGCAGAGCTGGAATTGGGGACTTAGGTATATGTATGGACATATACCTAAGTCGAGTCAGATGTTATTTCATGATTGCATCTTTCTTTTGTGCTATATCCTTTGTGGATTTCGGGAGACCTTCGGGGGTCTCGGGGTCCTTACTGAGTAGCTTGTACTCACCCCTGCACGGGCTATGCCCGCACCTTGTTGTGTTGGTTGCAGACGACGAACAGCGCTGATCACGGTTGGGGCGTGGAGCAGGACGGTACATGGAGGTGGACCACTGGGCGGGACGTGCTCGGAGCGGACGTGGGACCCGAGGAGCCTGGAGGCTATCTGTACCCACCCTTTAGGTGGGATTGCCAGTGGACGACACGAGGCCGCCGTCTTTTCTTCAGTTGCTGTACTTTACTTTTCAGTTGTACTTTACAGTTGGGCTTGTATTTCCGGCCCCCTTTACTTTTCTGCACTTTACTTTCCGCTTGCTGACTCTGTGTGGTTGTTACTTATAAAGGCAATGCCTTCCCTGTTTACAGAGATTTTACGCCTTGGTGCTAGTCGCCAGCCCCTGGCCTATGGAAGGCGGGCTTGGGGTAGTCACGGCATGGGCCCCGAGGACGGGTCGTGACAAATTGGTATCAAAGGTGGTCGGTTCTACCGCAGACTCTGATCGTCTTTTCTTTCCATATGAAGCAATAGTGTTTAGTGTATTGAGTGTGGTTATCAGTTCAGGGAGCCCAGTGTTGGTGCGGCGGCTAACGTATCCGTACAGCAGGACCCTGACTCCTGATTTCCGACTTAATGCATGAAAACATTTATTGCGTGTGTGTTTCAAGTTTCTTTGTGATTGCTTGTGTCAGCTCACCGGGTATACTGATCTGCTTCATGAAAGTCTCAAGTTTTCCTTGTGATTACTTGTTCCAGCTCACCAGGTATACTGTTCTGACTATGGTGCTCTTGTTCTCCTTTTCAGGATGGCCCCGCGACGACAGCCAGCTAGGGTTCCGAGTGTAGGGCGCGATGGCAGCCCACCGAGCGACGAGGCCTCGGTGTAGGGCCCTTTGCCAGCAGTGGCACCGGCGGTAGATTTACCCGCCGAGCCACCGATGCTGCTAGTACCAGACGCTGACGATGCACGTCGCCTTAGGGCACTGCATGAGTTTCAGAGCCAGCGACCACCCAGGTTTTGCGGTGAGGCGGACCCCCAGGCCGCCGAGGACTGGCTAGAGGCGGTGGTACGGATCTTTAGGCTAGTGAGGACACCAGCGGATCTCATGGTGATTCTCGCAGCGAGCCTCCTGTAGGCGGCGGCAGGACGATGGTGGAGCTTGATGCTCCAGGTTCACGATGAGGCATCCTTGCTCTGGACGGACTTCGAGAGCCTCTTCCGCTCTGAGTTCGTCCCGGCCACCCTCCGAGCGGTGCGCATCCAGGAGCTTCTCTAGCTGCGCCAGGGCAGCATGACGGTCGCTCAGTACGCGGCGAGGTTCACTGACCTATCTCGCTACTCCACCGACATGGTACGAGACCCCTTCTTCCGGGCCCGGACCTTCGAGCAGGGCTTGCGACAGGAGATTCGGGCGTCGCTGATCTCCCTCAGCATTCCGACCCAGGCGGGAGTGCTGGAGAGAGCCCTCCTGATCGAGAGCATCCTGGCAGAGCCTTCTTCAGCGGCGAGACCTAGCGCAGGGCGGCAGGTAGCTGAGTCTTCGGCAGCAGGTAGCCGACGGATGACTCTCGAGTCCAGGCAGACCAGACCCCCACGCAGACGGCCTCAGGACACCGGCTCAGCAGTGCGAGGCACACAGCGGAGTGCCAGCCTTCCGAGAGGCAGGCTGTGCTACTCCTGCGGCGGGCAGGGTCACATGGCTCGTGACTGCCCGACTCGCCGATCAGAGGAGCAGCAGACGGTGGAGGGGCCACCCAGGCAGAGGCAGAGGGTCGACCGTGGCGGTCCGCAGGGAGGAGGCGGACGAGGCAGAGGAGCTGGCCGAGCAGCGGGTGGTGGGCGACGCTTCCAGGCTCTACCCCCACCACCACCAGGAGGGCCACCTCGACCACAGGGAGCTGGCGGGCAGGGACAGGCCCAGCTCCAGGCAGTGGAGGCCTACGACCCCGACTTGCCAGAGATGATTCGAGGTACGATCTGTGTCTATTCCACCCTTGCTGCAGTACTTATAGACACAGGAGCGAGTCACTCTTTCATAGCCTCTGCCCTTGTTCGGAGCTCGGAGATTCCGACTGAGCCGTTGGCTCGATCCTTACGGCTAGAGACTCCTACGGGAGCAGACTCGATGATTACGCACTGGTACCGGCAGTGTGAGCTTACTCTAGGAGGCGAGAGCTTCGGCTGGGATCTCCTTGTAGCGGCGTCGAGGCCTTACGACGTCATCTTGGGCATGGATTGGCTATCCACGGTTCATGCCCCGATCGACTGTTTTAGGCGCAAGGTGCGATGTGTTCGCACCGAAGGGAGCATGGTTACCTTCACCGGCGAGAAGGGAACCTTTGCAGCACAGGATGGACTTCCGCGGAGGAGAGTGCAGCCCATCTCTCATCAGTTGGCTAGCCTCATCCTAGGAGCAGTGGACGTGCGGAGTCCAGTTTTTCCTGCAGTGGTGGACCAGTACGTGGACGTCTTTCCCGACGACGTTCCAGGGCTACCTCCTCGTAGTGAGGTAGACTTTTACATCAACTTGTACCCTGGGACAGCCCCGATATCTACTCCAGCATATCGGATGGCCCCCGCCGAGCTTCGGGAGCTGCGAGTACAGTTGGAGTACTTGCAGGGCAAGGGGTTTATCCGACCCAGTGTTTCACCCTGGGCTTCCCCGATTTTGTTCGCCAAGAAGGCGGACGGGAGCTTGCGACTATGTGTCGACTATCGTCGCCTGAACCAGGTGACAGTGAGGAACAAGTATCCGCTGCCACGGATTGATGACCTCTTCGATCAGCTCAAGGGAGCGCGGTGGTTCTCGAAGATAGACCTCCGGTCAGGCTATCATCAGCTCAGAGTTCGAGATGAGGACATGCAGAAGACGGCATTCAGGTGTCGGTATGGCCATTATGAGTTCTTGGTTATGCCGTTCGGTGTAACCAATGCTCCAGCAGTGTTCATGAGCCTCATGAACAGGATCTTCCAGCCATACCTCGACCGATTTGTCGTGGTCTTCATTGACGACATTTTGGTATACTCGACGACTGAGGAGGAGCATGCCTACCACCTGCGAGTTGTGCTAGACACACTCCGAGAGCACCAGCTTTATGGCAAGCTCTCAAAATTCCAGTTCTGGTTATGTGAGGTCCATTTCTTGGGGCACGTCATTTCTGAGTTGGGAGTTGCAGTGGATCCCGCGAAGATCGAGGCAGTGCTAGCTTGGGAGCCACCCAGGAGCGTGACAGAGGTGCGGAGCTTCTTGGGCCTAGCGGGATACTATCGGAGATTCGTGCCAGACTTCTCCAGAGTTGCGGCACCACTCTCAGCGTTGACGAAGAAGGGTAAACCCTTCGTGTGGTCAGACAGATGTCAGCAGAGCTTCCAGGAGCTGAGGCAGAGGTTGACCAGCGCACCTATCTTGAGGTTGCCTGAGGAGGGAGTTGGATACGTAGTTTACTGCGACGCATCAGGGACTGGACTCGGATGCGTCCTGATGCAGGAGCGGGCTGTGATCGCCTACGGATCACGTCAGTTGAGGCCGCATGAGCAGAACTACGCCACTCATGACCTGGAGTTAGCAGCAGTGGTCTTCGCTCTGAAGACTTGGCGGCACTATCTGATGGGCGAGCGCTTCACAGTCTTTTCTGACCACCAGAGTCTCAGGTATATCTTCTCTCAGAAGGACCTGAACCTGAGACAGCGGAGATGGCTTGAGTTCCTCCAGGACTATGAATTTGAGATAGTCTATACTCCTGGGAAGGGGAACGTGGTAGCCGATGCCCTCAGCAGGAGGACGGGCATTCAGCTACTTGAGGAGGCGACGGAGCAGCTAGCCTCCTTACAGATATCCTTCGTGGATAGAGACGGAGCATCCTTTCTTCAGTCTCTCACATTCTCTCCTCCACTTCTACAGCGGGTCAGAGAGGCTCAGCGTGGGGACGCTGACTGTGAGACCCGGCGTGCACTGATATCCTCAGGTCAGGCGCCTGATGGCTTCTCCCTTGGAGCAGAGCACGACATCCTTTTCAGAGGGCGTACCTTCGTACCAGTCGCTTTACGAGAGGAGGTGTTGAGAGAGTTTCACACTTCTCCCTTGGCGGTGCATCCCGGAGTGGCGAAGATGTACCAGGATCTCAGACGACAGCACTGGTGGCCAGGCATGAAGAAAGCTGTGGCAGAGTTCGTTTCACGATGCCTCACCTGCCAACAGGTGAAGGCAGAGCATCAGGTACCAACAGGCTTGGTACAGCCCTTGGAGGTCCCGGAGTGGAAGTGGGATGGCATATCTATGGACTTCGTGACTGGACTTCCACGCACTTCCAGAGGTCACGACTCCATTTGGGTGATTGTCGACCGACTCACCAAGTCGGCACACTTCTTACCCATCAGAGAGCAGGGCTCAGTGGAGATCATGGGACGTCTTTACGTCCAGGAGATCGTACGGCTTCACGGTGTGCCATCGTCTATCGTCTCCGAACGAGATGCTCGTTTCACTTACCGGCTTTGGAAGGGGTTGCAGGAGGCGTTCGGGACGCGGCTCCATCTGAGCACAGCCTTCCACCCTCAGACGGATGGTCAGACGGAGAGGACCATACAGACACTCGAGGACATGCTCCGTGCATGTGTTCTCGACTTTGGTCGCAGCTGGGAGGACCACCTACCCTTTGTGGAGTTTGCGTACAACAACAGCTACCACTCCACCATCGGGATGGCACCATACGAGGCGTTGTACGGCAGACCCTGCAGATCACCGTTGTGCTGGACAGACCCTGGGGAGTCCGCACTCGTGGTACCAGAGATGGTCCGAGCCACGACAGAGAAGGTCCAGATCATCTAGGAGAGGATGAGGACAGCTCAGAGCCGGCAGAAGTCATATGCTGACAGGAGGCGGAGGCCACTAGAGTTCGAGGATGGAGACCACGTATTTTTGCGTGTCTCACCTCGACGTGGTTTACGGAGATTTGGCCGAGGCGGCAAGTTGTCTCCACGCTTCATCGGGCCTTTCCAGGTCCTCAGCAGGATAGGAGAGGTGGCTTATCGCCTGGCTCTACCACCTCAGTTGCACCGGGTGCACGACGTCTTTCACGTGTCTCAGCTGAGGAGATACGTGCACGACCCGACGCACATCATCGACTTTGGGGAGCTGGACGTGGACGATGGGGCGACTTTTGCGGAGGTCCCAGTGGAGATCGAGGATCGACAGGAGCGGGTCCTACGTGGGCGGTCGATTCCTCTTGTGCGCGTCAGATGGCAGCACGGGAACCTCCAGGAGAGCACTTGGGAGTGGGAGGCTCAGATGCGTGCTCAGTACCCCCATTTGTTCCCCTAGTTTTTGATGTATCTTTACGGGGACGTAAAGCCCTGAGGTGGGAGTAATGTAATGACCCGCAAATTTCAAGGAAATTTTTTTTTTCTTAATTTTCTTTGGAATTTTACAAGAGCGCAGCTTCAGACGGCACCTGATTCCGAGGCCCGGTGTGCCCGGAATCAATTTCCGAAGTTTGGCTCGGGTACGTTCAGTGAACGGACGAGCGGGTTTTTCTATCTTTTGAACCGGTGCCCGGAATCGAATTCTGAGGGCACCGATGAAATCGCAGCGCCGGTATTTGCTTAGAAACGCCTCTTCCGGAGTTGCGTTTGCTCAGACGTGGTTTTTATATTTTGCGGCTTTAAGTCAGAAATAAAATAATGTTTGTGCGACAACTTTATTTTATTTCACTTAAGCTGCTTGGAAGTCACTTGGAAGCCACTTGAACTGAGTTAAAGCGGATAGGGTGCTATCCGGAAATATCCTACCCCTTGTTAGGATATTTGTGCGGTGGGGCCCGCACGAGCCCCGCCGTTTCTTTCGCTAAGTAACGCACCCGCGAAAACCCGTCAAAGTAACTGAAAAGTCAACCGACGCGTTTTCTTTAATTCTTAACAGACCATTTAATTGGGCGGTTTATTTCGTGAATTAAATGGGCTGTTTCTTTCGTGAATTAAATGGGTTGTTTCGCTCGTTGAATTAATTCAACGAACTGATGGGTCGTTACTTACGCTTTTGCGTTTGTTGTCATGTTTATAAAATAAGACCAACCTAAAAATCCTTTGAAAGGATTTGAGAGGATCCTTGTTTTTTCATCTCCCCGTGAAGAATGCGAAGAACGCGAAGAACGCGAAGAACGCGAAGAACGTGAAGAACGCCGGCGACCGGAATTCGACGACGCACACCGATATCTGCGACGTCGACGAGCTTTACCAGCGACGTTCTTCGGCGACGCCTCTTCTTCCGTGGCCGATCCTCGTTCGGCAACTAAGGTGAGAATCGGATCGTTTAAATTCTCCCTTTTTAAATTTCATGGCAACGGATTTAATTAATTAAATCCGTTTGTTCTTGATCCGGAGATTGGCGACGCGACGCCGGATACCGCGACGACGCGACGATCTCCTTCATCCGCGACGAGCGATTCCGCGACGACCTCTCGTCCGACGACGACGACAAGGTAGGGGTTTATTTTTTTTCTTGATGATTCTTTCCCCGTGTTTATTCTTTTAAAGTGAAGAACATGATCTCCGACAATTTTAATTTATTTAAAATTGTTGTTGATTATTCCTCCCGTGGTTTATGACTAATGCGGAGGATGCGGGTCTAACGAACAAGACCCGGCAACCCTCCGCCGATCTCTTTTGTTGTGCGGATATGGCGGACGACGACGAACCGCGCGGCAGGGGCGATCTGTTGATCCCGCAGTGAAGGTCGGCCCCCGGGAGGGGCAACGGCGCAGACGGGAGGCAAAACGGGCCACCGGAGCAACTCCGGCGGCCCGCGGAAGGCGGCGGCGGCGCGGGTCGCCGGCAAGGCGGCGCCGGTGACCGGAGGCGGCGGCGCCCGGCGCGCCGCCGTGGAGAAGATCCGCTGCGGCTGAAGCCGCGGCGGCGGCGGCCGGTTCCGCGGCCGCATGGAACCGGGGAGGGACGCGGCGGCCCGGCCGCGTCCGCGTGACAGGCGGCCCCCTGCGGGGCCGCGTTTCCTTCAAGCCGCGGGTCAAACCCGCGGCGGCGGCTCCTTCGGCCGCGCGGCCGAAGCCGAGCCGGCCGGTCCGGTCGGCCGGGCCGCGCCCAGGCCGGACCGGACCCGGCCTAGCCGGGTCGGGCCGGGTCGGTCCGGCCGACCCAGGGGGGGTTCGGGCCGGGTCGCCCCGGGCCCAGAACCCCCGTTTCGGGCCCTCTTCGGTCTTTTGCCCATATCTTGGGCCTGGGACCTCCGATTGACGAACCGTCAGCGGCTACGCGATCCTTGGATCGAGACGGTCGTTTCGGTATATTATACTCAAGGTTTCGGAAGACTTTGGGTTCGGCCGGGTTGGTTCGTACACGAAACCAACCGGGCCCTCGGAGCGGAAACACTCATAACTTGAGCTACGGACGTCCGAACGACGTACCGTCAGCTGTGGTAGTTTCCTCTAAGTGAGACGGAACTTTTGGCATACTCCGCCCGAGGATCAGATACAGGCGGAGTACGGTCGGGTTGGTTTTGCCCTAAAAACCAACCGGGCCCCTGGGACAAAAATGCCAATAACTCTCAGACCGGGCGTCCGATTGACGCGCCGTCTGTTGCGTTGAGATCCTGTTGTCGATACGGAACTTTTGGATGCATCAACTTCGGACTACGTGTCAGTTGATGTATCAGCCTCTCGGCTCGTGGAGCGGACCCTCCTAAACGAGCTCGCTATGTGCGGGAACCCTAGCGCTGGATGTGACTTCGACGACAGAGCAGAGATCCTCCGTGGACTGCGACGACGGCAGAGCAGAGATCCTCCGTGGACTGCGACGACGGCAGAGCAGAGATCCTTCGTGGACTGCAGCGACGACTGTGCAGAGATCCTCAGTGGACTGCGTCGACTACTGCACTCAGCGATCCTACGTGGATCAGTGCTACAGGTTCTGTGTGAGCCCGATCCTATGTGGGTCCTTACTACCGGTTCTGTGTGAGCCACTGCCTACAGGTTCTGTGTGAGCCCGATCCTACGTGGGTATTTTGCGGGGGTTAGTACCTATCGATCCTTCGTGGGTCCGACGACTTAGATGGATCAGTGATCATCTTTGACGTCATCTGAAAAAGTATACCTGGTTGAGCTGAATCGTATGTTACTCTCCTTTGTGGATTGTGTTGAACTATCCTATGTGGATTTTACTGTTTACTCTCCTTGTGGATTTGAGTCTTGCTTTCCTTTGTGGATTGAGTTTTTCTTGAGCTCGTGAGCAGAGCTGGAATTGGGGACTTAGGTATATGTATGGGCATATACCTAAGTCGAGTCAGATGTTACTTCGTGATTGCATCTTTCTTTTGTGCTATATCCTTTGTGGATTTCGGGAGACCTTCGGGGGTCTCGGGGTCCTTACTGAGTAGCTTGTACTCACCCCTGCACGGGCTATGCCCTCACCTTGTTGTGTTGGTTGCAGACGACGGACAACGCTGATCACGGTTGGGGCGTGGAGCAGGACGGTACCTGGAGGTGGACCACTGGGCGGGACGTGCTCGGAGCGGACGTGGGACCCGAGGAGCCTGGAGGCTATCTGTACCCACCCTTTAGGTGGGATTGCCAGTGGACGACACGAGGCCGCCGTCTTTTCTTCAGTTGATGTACTTTACTTTTCAGTTGTACTTTACAGTTGGGCTTGTATTTCCGGCCCCCTTTACTTTTCTGCACTTTACTTTCCGCTTGCTGACTCTGTGTGGTTGTTACTTATAAAGGCAATGCCTTCCCTGTTTACAGGGATTTTACGCCTTGGTGCTAGTCGCCAGCCCCTGGCCTATGGAAGGCGGGCTTGGGGTAGTCACGGCACGGGCCCCTAGGACGGGTCGTGACAAATATGATATTACCATTTGGTTCATTGGGGCTTGTTTCGATTAGGTAGAGCTTATCCTCAACTTGCGCGGGTCAATGGTGACTATTAATAATTTTCTGATGTTTTTTTCAGGTACGTTCAGTAAAAACGCGAGTGGAATTTTGCATCTTTTGAATCATTGCTTGGATTAAAAATTTGAAGGCACCTTTGAACTCACCGCGCTGATATTCTCATAAATAGACTATCACTTTGACCAAAGTATGTCCAGAGAAAAATTTAGTTATTGGAACTTTTTAATAGATATATAAAATAACTTTATTATTTTATTTTTATTCTATTCCTCCAATAGACGAATGGTAAGGTGGTACCGGCAATGTTTCAGGCCCATAAATGGAATTACCCTCCAATTTGAGTAATAACATAGTTGGGGGAATTAGGAAGCTTCATAATTAATGAGCCCATTTACTCCCCATGTCATTACATACACTCCCCCTCTCCTATAAATATGGAGTCAGGGAAAGGGTATTGGAGAGCTTCACTGAGCAACGAAATGAAGAAATAACGCCATGATTCCATACCCTTTGAAGTGAATTCTGACCCAGCGGTAGGTAACAGACGACACCAGACCACCAATGGGCGTCGGGCGGGTAGAGACATTAGGAGACGGTCGCGAGAACTAAGAACACAGTCCACTGAAAAGCACAGACTATTCTATGATGTTTTAGGTAGGGGATATAATGAGACAATGAATAAATCTGTTTTTATTGATTCTTCATAATCTAGTTTCACAACGACAATGTACAAACTAACATTGGCATCACCCCTTTCTTAAACCTTTCCCCTTTTACATTTGTTCTTCATGCATTTTTCGTGCGTTCATCAACGCCAATTATTTATTGATGCTAGAAAAGTAATGATTTTCTTGGTGAGAGATATGGACATGGAGCCCTCGACCCAAGTATCGCAAATATGCGATCGTTATATTTTTCAGTCTTCGAACAGAGCCACAATGGCTCATGGAAGGAGGCGGCGGCCGGCACTAGGCTGACTTCGAGGAAGGAAGGGTGAAACCTATCCGTGCCGCAAGATGATGAGGAAGATGCGGCCCATCAAATGCGGCGGGGATGAGCGGAGGCTGACATCTGACCGACTGCTTTGCGGAGCAGCGGCGCACGCCAGCGCCACCAGAGGAGCAGGCGGTCGCGACCGCTTGGCCGCAACAGGGGCCGAAGAGTTGTCGTATGTGCTGGCTGCGATTGAGCAGTGGAACAAGACTACACCACTGAGTGGAAGACCATCCAAACACAGGAAAGCCGTTGCGGGGTGGAGGGACCCGCCTGGGTCCTGCGGTTTTCATGGCAGCGCCTAAGGTACTAACCTTTGGTAATCCGAATGGAAGGGGTATGCTCCCCCTTCGATGCCAGCTCAGGTGGACAATGCCAGTGGGCCGTGCCACCAGGCCACGCCCAGTGCGGGCCGGGTCTGGCCACCCCCTACCTAGGTTAGGGCATAGCATGGCCCGGAGGGCTAGGCCTTCCAAGGCCCAGGCTATCCCGGCTGGACCTTGTCCCATCCTTACCCAGTTTCGCCTTTTTTTCCATAACATGTGATCTGTGCATCCGTTTGATGAACCGTCAGCGGCACCAGAATACCTGGATTGAGATGGTCCTTTTGGTTTAATCCACATTAGTTTTGGATAAGGATTGATTATGACCATGTTGGATCAGACCTCGAATACAACTGGTCCCTCAGAGCGGAAACACTTATAACATAATGACTGGTCATCCGAATGACGCACCGTCTATTGCATTGGGTCGCTTTTGCCATGACAGACCATTGGAGTACTTATTAATAGAACATAGATGTGGTTGAGGTATGAAATATGGATTGGGTAGCGGTTCTACCTAGAACGCTATGTAAGAAACACTACGATTGGATGAGAGTCGACGACTGCTGACCAATACGACTCGGAGTGACTTGATAGGGCTAGTATGCAGTGCCTCAGTGTGATGCAGTATAATCACAGTGGGGAGTGCCTCTATTTGACATGGTAAGCCCATGGTACTAGATAAGAGGAGTATATCAGCAGGCCATGAGGGGGAGTGTCTCTGTGGGATGCAGAAGACCCACGATGGAGCGCCCCTCTGTGGGTCGTGGTAGTCCCACGGTACCCAAAAGGAGGAGTAACTCAGCAGTCCATGGATAATGAGAAGAACCTTTGTGTGATGAGGGAGGCCCACTATACTCGATAGAGGAGGTGTGTTCCTGCAACCGTGGCATTCAACATAGTTACTGGGGATGTTATTTGTTGCTACGCCTAGAATAAATCATGGTATGAGATGTATTGAACTTGTTCTTGGGATTGAGGTTATGTTTTGTGGTAATTTAACTGGGTGGTAATATACATTAATGGTATTACTTGTGTGGTATTCATTCCTCTTGGGTGAGGTGGGTATTTTACTGATAAATTAGGTATATTTTTGGGCATATAGCTATGTATGGTTAACAATTGTTTCTATGTTTTGTGGTTTTTCTTTTGCATAATTGATGGACCTTCGGGGTTTTTGAGGTACCTACTGAGTATTGTTATACTCACCCTTATATGGGCTACTCCCGCAACTTGTTGTTTCTGGTGGAGATTATGGACATTGTTGATTGAGGACGATGGTACCCGTATTGGAGACTTCTCAGAGGTGGTCCGTTGACTAGGTGATCCACAGAGACGATTGTTCGAGAGCTGTACCAACCCTTTAGGAAGGATCCATAGAGGATGTTTACAAGATCAGTACTCAGTATTACTTGTATATTCCAGTTTTCAGGTAATTTTGATTTGGGATTGTATTCTGGCCCCTATACTTTCTGTATGCACCCTGTTTACTATATATTTTACATTGTGCTTTTACCTAGAAGTGTGCTTGGATTGTGTGAGCTTACAATTTATTAAGGAAATAGCTTCCCGTTTTTTGTAATATGACTTTAGGTGCTTTTCTCTTGCCCCTGTCCAGTGGAAGGCGGGCTTTGGGTAGTCACATCATGGGCACCAGGGGACAGGTCATTACATGTTCCAAAGAGTAAATAATTGTATAAATAAATGATTATATCATGAAATAATACAGGATAATTAAAATAATTAATATTCATGAGATATGTATAATAATATTTCATCAATGGAATCATAAACATAAACAATCTAAAAAAGCAAAGAGATTTTATCAAGAAAATCATATAACATGGTATCTTGGGATCATTATCTCCATGTAAGGAAAGAAAATTACATGATGCATATAATATCTTGAAAATATTGAGATTAATGATATTTCATGTCAAATGGATGCATATTCACCTAAAAAAGAGTTTAGCTGCATAATAAAAAATGAGTCCCAAAGAAGGAAAGATGAGAGAAAAACTATTTTTACTGATATGGTAACTTTTGAAACCTAACCCCTGTGAAATAATGATCATAAAATGGGCATGTGAATGCCCATAAATTTAATTAAAATAAAAATAGACTAAAATAATATTTATTACATACACCACACAAAATTAATGAGTGGTGAACATAACATTTATCACACTAAAATTAAAAGTGAGATAAAATCTCCTTACCTTGTGTATTGAATCATTCCATACTCATACATGATTCATGTATAATAAATATATGTTTGTTATGAATGTTTTACCTAATCATATTATTATATCTATTAAAATATATGGTTTTATTATAACCATACATTACCTTCTTGTTAATGATCCTTTGTTATGTTTTCACTTTGGGTAATATTCACTTTGTTCTTCGTACATGTCTTAATTTTTTACATCTCTAGTTTTTATACGTATATCATTATTCCAAAATGTAAACCTGGATATTAATATTATGTTTAAAAATTATATTATTATAATAATAATATATAGAATATAGAAATATGAAAAGAAATACACCGTTTTTGGTGACGGTAAGCCGTACATATGCATGAACGATGTTTCTGTTTTTATTGTTGTATTAAAAGAATGTATGTAAATGACATATTTATATATATGTATGATTATATAAATATAATTATTAATGTATCATGACTATATCATATATATTATATATGTTCATTAAACCCATCCTTAATACATTGCATATAGTGGGTGCACGAATCACATCACTTTGAGGGGGCGATAGTCCACACTTTCTCAAACATGATTATCGTACTAAAACCAAATGGAAATTAAAGAGATGTCTGTTGAAAAAATAATATAGAATCTTAAATAAATATCAAATATAATAAAAGACATGTATAAATAGAGTTTCCATTTTAAAGGCCACCATGATTTTTGGTAAAAGAAAAAATTAACAATAATTGTTTCATGAGGCAGTAGTTCTCCATACATAGAAACAATATGTTAAACATCCATTAGATGGAGGTGTGAATAATTTTAGGTCTAAAACAATGCATTAAAACATACAAGTATATTGAGGATACTAGTTTTTCCCAAAAAAAATAATAATAATGAGAGTGGAGGGGTGAAGAAGGAAAATAATGTGAAGGAGCTTGAGAGAAGATGTTACCTTTAAATGTGGTAACTCCTTTGGGTTTGTGCCAAATGGTTTACTTGAGAAGATTTATACAGAAGGAGAGGATTAAAGGTAGAAAAGAGGATTTAATAGTGGTAACATGGGAAGATATTATACTAACCTGAAATCTTTTATAGGTGTAAGAAATGGGTATAAGTTTTGGAATTTTATACGGAATGAAAAGTACTCATTTGGAATTTCTAGAAACATGATAGGTACACAAAAGTTGTTAAATAAAAAAAGACTTAAAAAACCAACTAAAATAAAAAATGGATGCTTTGTGGAAGAAATGTAGACATACAATGGGTGTTTGAAACGTTTATAGTTTATTTGCCAATTAATTTTATGGTTTGGTCCTTAATTAATCTTAATTTGGACATAACTATCGGGATTAATTTTAATCACATTTACTATTCATTTTGGAAAAATTTACATTATATTATTAGAATATAAATATTATGTTGAATATAACTACCGTGAATAATATTAATCACTTTTAATATTCATTTTGGTAAAAGAAATTACATTATATTTTTAGAATATAAATATTAAGCTAAATAAAATGTCGTATGTCGGATTTTTGAAATTCAAATCACAGATGCAAAAAAATTATGATAAGTTCTAATCTCGCATATGCGATGAAATAAGAGGGTTTTAAAGCATGTAAAAGTTCATACTTTTTTTTATGATTTTATTTCAAGTTTCAAGTTGAAAATTATTATAATTAATTAAATTGTATTATTATATGTATTATGTTTATAACGTGACCTTAAATCCTTTTTATAATATCATTTATAATTAAAAATTAATTATACAAAAAGATGTTTTTAATTAAGAAGTAGTATTTTCACTATTCATCAAAAATGATGTTTCTTAGAAAAATCCAAAACATTCACATTATTCTAATTGATACATTATGAATTCAATAATTATGTTTATTTTATCAAATTAAATTTATAATTGTTGTTAAAATTAATTTTGTAATTAAAATTGGTTCATTCATGTAGACAATATTTTTAACATAAAAGGAAATTACAAAAAAACATTATCTTTCATTTTCAATTTTTTTTATTTATATAAATAGATTATAAAAAATATTTTAAAACTATTTAGTAAAATTAATATAAATAAATTTAATGGTTAGGTTATTAATTATATCATTTAAATTATATATATAAAGATATTTCATTGAAACTCAGTGCTGAGTGCATTGTATGCCAAGTTGGTGTTGCGTGTAATGTATTCCAAGTTGGTGTTCTGTGTAGGGAAATCCAAAGGAGTATTGCATTTAGTGAAATCTGAGTTGGTAAATAATTTGAATTGAATGATGGGAGTATTTTTTTAATATATATATATATATATAAAACTATTTTCAGTGTCACGTGAAATGTAAAATACAAAAAGGACAAATTAATTTGAAAAAATATTTCACAATATCTTGGGGTGTTTCATGTTTTCTATATTTTACATTAGGGTAATTAAAAAATTATATAAGATTCATAAGGGTAGCCCATATAAATTACATAATTATAATTATATCTAGATGAATAGTGGATATAAGTGTGAGTTCTGTAAAGGATAGAACTCTGACCCATTTCAATGTCATATTGTATTTTATTGTGCTGCATATAGGTCAAATGTAACTTTATTTAAGGAAATGAATTAAAATTTGTGTAACGGTAATAATTTTATAAGCTCCATATGTTGAAGAAAATATTTTTTTTTCTTGTGTAATGGTACCTAGAATAATTATAGGGAACCAAATGATGAATAAATAAATGTTAAATGACTATATATAAATATAAAAAATTAAATGTAATAAAATTAATCATCATTATATAAGTTTTTCTAGTATTAAACACTTTTCATAACTTATGTTATATAGAATAATAAAATAATTTTTTAATTATCAAAAAATAAATACCAAATTGGTTCAAGGAACTTGTTTATCATTCTCCCCCTATTGAAAATTACAAAAATATCAATATAAAGTTTCTCCCCTTTTTTGAATTTAGGAAAAATATTTAATGATATATAAAAAAAAATTATTTCTCTTTTTACCAATAACCCATGATCGAAAATTTTCCCCCAATGATAGTGATTCATGAAGTTAATAGAATATAAATATTATCCAAATTACCTAAAACATATATCTAGACTCCCCTTAAATGTACTATCAGAACTAGGAATTAAACATACATTTATAAAATCAACATAAAAAATTTATGCTCCCCTAAATAAAATAAATTTAAAAGTTTTTAAAAATATTTCTTTTATAAATAAGTTTAGAAGAATAAAATTGAACAAACGTAACTGAATATTAAATAAATTACTACATATGTGGTATATAAATTCTTTCAAATTATTATTTTTAAAACCATATGTCTATGATAAAATACCATGAAATTACCTATCTCAAAATTATATTTTAGGCATAAATTTATATGGTAGTTGTAAAATTATAGATTCCTTAATTCAAAATTTAAAAATCACAACATTCTATGACTAAATAAAAATAGTAGTAGGACAAGACATCCATCATTAGATGATCAAATTTATTTTTCTCATAATTGTTTTAATCTAATATTTTATTTCATACACAATAATGATAATTTTTGATAGAAAAATATTCAATAATAATTCTCTAATTCTAACCAGGATATATAATAATGTGAAATCTAACACAAATATTCTTATTTTTAGAATGATGTATGGTGTTTTTAGAAATATAAATTGATGATTTATTGTAATAATAAATAGGTAACTTTTCAAAAATAATACAAAAATCAGAAATATGTTCCTTAATTGATAATTATTACAATGAAATCGATGAAAAAACAATAAAATCAATTTTAATTGATGATAATTTAAATGAATTTTGGTTTGTAGAACTCCATGAAACTAATCATTTTCCATGAAAGTGTTAATAGATGATAATGTAAATGAATTTTGGTTTGTAGAACTCCATGAAACTAATCATTTTCCATGAAAGTGACATATATCTAATTTTATTCCTATCAATTTTCCATCCTCAAAAGTGAGAATCAAAATATCTAATCAAATAAAAATAATTTTAGACAAGCTAAAATAATTGAATAGTTAAATTTTCTTTTAACATATTTTATAATTATTTTAAATGACATTGAATTAACTTAATTATTATTAATTTAAAATCTTGAACACATAAAAACACTAGAAAAAAATCATTCCATGAAGCAGTTATGTATTTCAAGCTTTATATCATTCCCCTAAAAGTATTATATAAATAAATTTTCAAGATTCCTCATTTTAATGCTTAAAAAGGTACTCAATGTAATATTACTACTTTACATGAATATAATCAAATACTTTTAAATAAATAATAATTATGTAAATATTGATTAAAAAAATAACATCATTACTCTGAAAATTTAAAAGGCCAACAAAAAATCTACACACTCCCATTAAAATCATATATAATTAATTGTTAATTAAATATAAAATCTCATAGAATAAATCATTTCTATTGATTCAAACATTATACCATAATGAAAAAATTGTAAAACTGAAATATCATAATAATTTTTGTTAACAATAATAACAGAATCAACATTTCCAATTTTGGAATGTTTTAAAATAATATTTTGTTTCATATAATAAATTTCTAAAGAATCATTTATTAATCATTATAATGATTTATAAAAATTGAAAACATTATTATGATATTTTCATTTTCAAATCAGAGTGGTTGTCTAACATATACTAACTAAAAAATATAATTATTTTTGAAAATAATTTTACATCCATTTGAAATCATTTGAGACCATTAAAACATTCATAAACTAATAATATTATAAGTGTCATGACCCATCCTCCGGGGCCCGTATTGTGACTACCCCACGCCCGCCTTCCATATGCCATGGGATGGAGACTAGCACCAAAGGTGTAACTCCCTAAAAACTGGGAAGTCATTGCCGTTATAAAATGTAAACACACATAATCAGGTTACAAGGAGAAGAATACACTATGTAAAGCAGTAAAACAAGTGTGATGGAAGTACAAAGGGGCTGAAATACAAGCCCCACAGAAAGGTACAACTAAAACTGAATGAATGTTCAATAGAAAAGACAAATAACTGAATGGTGAAGCAGCTCATGGGTCGTCCTCCGGGTTCCTACCTGAAGGGTAGGTACAGTTTTCCTCCTCATCACTCCATGTATATCGGTCCACTCTGTGTTCCATCACGCAAAGTTTCCACCTCTGGGTATCATTCAGTCCTTGTACACTCTCCCTCAGTCAGTGATGTCCGTCGTCTGCATCCAACACATCGAGGTGTTGTCATAGCCCGTGCAGGGGTGATTATAACGATACTCAGTACGAACCCTAGGAACCTCAAGGTCTCTCAAAATACAACAAGGATAAACCACAAAGAATGTTATCAACATATAACCTTTACATAGGTATATTTATATTTATATACCTAAGTTATCAATTAACCCATCTCAATCATGAGGAAAACACAAAGGTCATTGACTCATCTCGAACCAGGATTTTATGCATGATGTCAAAATCACGGTTTCTAGAGAACTCCTCATCTGTCGAGTGCAGTAGTCCTGTCCAGACCCCAAGGTGCTACTCACTAACCATAGTCTGCTGAGGTACTCCTCCTATCGAGTACTGTGGGTCTACCTACTAACACAGTAGTGCTCTCCGCCATGGGACTGTCGCCTCACACAATAGCGCTCCCCCGGATAGCCTACAGAGGTACTCCATCTTTCGAGTACCATGGGTTTTCCGCCTGAAAATGTAGCGCTCCTCCGCCATGGGTCTTCCACTTCACATAGTAGTTCTCCCTTCTGGACTAGTCAAGTTAGTGTGAAACGTATTGTACAAACAGACATTAGGTCTCAACCAGCTACTTGGTCTCTATAGTTCGTATGCTCATCATTGGGAGGATCTGCTCCAGGAGCTACTGGATTATACTCCAAGTGTCACGAATTCCAACGAAGAAGTATCTCAAAGTTCATCCATGTCATAGGGGTCTCAATGCAATAGACGACGTGTCAATCGGACGCCCGGTCTGTGAGTTATTATCCTTTTTCGCCCGGGGGCTCGATTGGTTTTGTGTATGAACCAAACCGATCATATCTCAATCGTACCCCGAACTCCCATGGGTTATACTTAAAGGGACTGTTTCTCAATGAGATTACCAACGCCATCGATGGTTCATTAAATGGATGTCCGGTCTGAGAGGTTCCAGGGGCCTAGATGATTTTTCATCTAAAACCAACCCGAGCATACTCCAACTTCATCCAAACCTCATGTGGAGTATTCCAAAAGAACCATCTCATCAAAAGGAAACCAACGTAGATGACATCACATCAATCAGTCGTCCGGTCCTTAAGTTTTTATCTATTCCGCTCCAAGGGCCCAGTTGGTTTCGTGTTCGAACCAACCCCACCATACCCAAACATCACCAAAACCTTATGTGTAATATAAAAAAACGACCATCTCGATCCAAGGAATCCTACGCAACTAACGGAGCATCGATCGGAGGTCTGTAGATCTAGTTATGAGAATTTTACTGAAAAATGTCCCAAAAGGGGGGTCTGGGCCCGGTCCGACCCGACCCAACCCCCCGTAGGTCGACCCGACCGAGGTCCAGGTCTAGCCCAGCTGGTGCGGCCCAACTGGCATGGTCGGGTGGGTCGAGTGAGGGGGGGCTTGGTTTCGCAGAACGACAGTGCCTGGCTGGCGCCGCCTGGCATCCCGGATCCCGTGCCGCGTGAGATCCCCTCCATCGCCGCCGTAGCTGGTGTCACGACAGTCTTCCACTAGGGGCGCGCTGGGGCTCTGCCACCTCCATGCGGCCAGCCTGTGCCGGCTGCCGCCTCCGATCACCGGCGCACCCTTCCGCGGGCCACCAGAATCATCCTGGTGGTCCGTTTTAGTTCACGTCTGCGCCTACGGCCATCTCGGTTCCCGCTCTACACTACGACGGCCTAAAAATGTCATTTCCCTTCTGTTCACCCATCGCCAATCAATCCGTGCATCCAGAACGATATGGAGGTGGGTTCGGACTTGTTCGTTATCCCGTTCCCACTGTGTTAGTGGTTCAAAAAATCATACATGAAATAAACACCCATGTTTGAGGGTATAAATCACATATATGAAAATATAAAAAATACCCCTACCTCAAAAAGTCGTTGCATTTCGTCGAACTGTGGAAGACAAATGTAGCGGTGGTCGGGTGTTCGTTCATCGCGTGGGAAGACGATGTTTTCGTCGTTCCCCATAGGCTTCCACTTCTGAGCTCGTGCGTTAGTCCGTTGACAACGAAGTTGAAGATAGAAGAGTCGTCGGTGATGTCCTGCATCGGAAGGGGGTTCCAAGGAAGAAACCAAGGAGGAAGCGTCTTCGCCAGCATCTCCGAGTTCTTCCTCAGAGTTGTTCTTCGTTGAAGAACGGTGTTCTTCGTTGTAGAGGAACACCTTCTTCTAATTATATAGAGCACCCCCACCAAATATATTTGCTATGATAATTTTAAATTAGACTTCTCCAATGTTAAAGAGAATCTATCCATTCAAACTAATTCAAAAAGAATATTTGTTCAAATTAATTAATATGGATATTAAATAATTGAGTTAGAAAACATAATGAGAGGGTGGTGGAGAGTTTAAATTTAAAGGAGATGAGTTGAAAATTTAATGATGGGTTACGTTAATGGGATTAAGGGGAGTTATGGGGAGATGAATGGTTTAGTGCATGTGTGGGCCCCACCTCACAAATACCCTCTCAAGGGAGGTTATGTGGGTCTGGGACCCACTTCCAACTCCCCTTGGGAGGAAGTAACCATCACCCATAAATAAAATTGTGTGCTATAATTTTATTTATTTTATTCAAAATCCCTTAAAATTATCTATTAACCCGCACAACACGCAACTATGGTAAAGGTCCCCTTAAGCGAATACTGGTGCTATATGTTCATCGGTGCCCTTGGAATTCAATTCCGAGCACCATTTCAAAATATAGAAAAACACGCACGTACTTTTACTAAACGTACCTGAAAAAGACATTAGAAATTGGTTCTGGACACAGAGGGCCTCAGAATCAGGCTCCGTCAATAAATGCAGATTCATAAAATTCCAAATAAAATAAAACAAAATTCCTTGAAATTTCCTGGTCTTTACATTACCCCGAACTTAGAGCTTTACGTCCCCGTAAATCTACAACAAAAACTAGAGAATAAAATAGGTGTATTGAGCATGGATCTTTCTTTCTTTCTCCCATGTGCTCTCCTGGATGTTTTTGTGCTTCCAGCGAATGCACACCAGTGGAATCAGCCGTCCACGTAGGACCTGCTCCAGTCGATCCTCAATCTCCACTAGAACCTTTGGGAATGTCGCCCCATCATCGATGTCAATCTCCCCATGGATGATGTTGTTGGATGGGTTGTCCACCCATCTCCTCAACTGAGATAGGTGGAAGACGTCATGCACCCAGTGCAACTGAGGTTGATGGTCCAGGCGGTAAGCCTCCTCGCCTACTCTGCTGAATAATTGGAGGAGTGACTGTAAGATACTGAAGATAGGCTTCATCATCTCTATCCACAAAGGAGTTATGTAAGGCCGTCATCTGCTCTATCACCTCTCCTAGCAGCTGAATACCAGTCCTCCTACTGAGTGCATCTGCTACTATGTTCAACTTCCCAGGAGTATAAACTAACTCGAAGTCATAGTACTGGAGGAACTCAAGCCATCGCCACTGTCTCAGGGTCGTATTATTCTAAAAGAAGACACACCTGATACTGTTGAGATTGGAGTGATCTTTGAATCGTTCTCTCAATGAAAAATGGGTGAGACTAGCCAATTGTAAGAATTTGTCTTCACCCTTCTACGCCAACGTTCTACAAGAGCTGCTAAGATTTCTCCATTTCCGAAAGAGAAATCTGGTCTCATCCCCTGGATGAACCACGTCATTCTCCTAATACAGTCAATCCTTACATAAACGGTACAATTCATGACATGGATGATGCCATAAGGACTCGACGCTACTACCAAGAGATCCAACCATCACTCTCACCTCCAATGGTCAAGTCACACTGTCGGTATCATTTTGTGGTCACTAGGTCTCCTCCAGTAGGAATATCAAATGTGTGGGTGAAGTCAATGATTTTAAACTGGATCCTATTAGTATTAACCACACAAAAGGTAGGAAAGAAAACATCACAATGAAAAGTGTCTTTTATTACTGTAGCTCAATGTACAAAGACACATTACAACCAAGAATAAAAACAACAAGGAAGATAGATGCAAACAAGAAGAAAGTCCTCCATGCCTGGAACTAGTCCCGCTCCTGTCCACCTGCTTCTAGAGCTCCATAGTCGTATGCTTCAGCTGCCTGAAGCTGTACTCTCCCAAGTCCACATGTTCTCTGCGGTCTCGGTGGACCTCCTAGTGGTGGTGGTGGAAACACCTCGATGCATCGCCCACCACCAGCTTCACGATCAGTTCCTCTACCTTGGTCTCCGGATCCTTGCTGTCTGCCTTGATCGAACCTCTGCCTCTGCATTGGATATCCTTCTTCTAACTGTTGATCATCTTCACAGTGGGTCTGATAGTCATGAGCCATGTGACCCTGTCTGCAAAATGAGTAACATAGCTCGGAAGTTCTGGCTCACTCTCCACCCTGGGTGCCCCGCACTACCGACCCTGAGTCGTGTGGTCGACCACCTCTAGGTATGGTCCTCTTAGACCTCTGCGACATGTGTGTACTTCCAGCTATAGAAGACTCTGCTGCATGCTAGCTAGTGGTGGGTCCTGCTATAGGATACTTCCCAAAAAGGATACTCTCCACTAAGAAGGCTCGCTCCAACACCCCCCGTCTGCGTCAGGATGTTGTGGGAGACAACTGAAGCTCTAATCTCTCGCCCGAGTCCTTGCTCAAAGGTCCAGGACCTGAAGAATGGGTCTCGTACCATATAATTAGAGTAGCGTGAGAGGTCAATGAACCTCACTGAGTACTGCGCCACCATCATGCTACCATGCTGAAGATGCAGTAGCTCGGGTATACACACTGGTCGAAGGGTGGCTAGTACAAACTCTGCCCAGAACAGGCCCTCAAAATCTTCCCATAGAAGTGTCGCCTCGTCATGCATCTAGAGAATCAGGCTCCACCATCTTCCTGCTGCTTCCTGAAGGAGGATGGAAGCAAGGATCACCATAATGTCTGATGGCATCCCTACTAGCCTCAAGACTCTCACCACAGCCTCCAGCCAATCCTTATCTGTCGGTGGGTCTGTCTCTCCCCATAACCTAGGTGGCCTCTGGCGCTGGAACTCGTGCAGTGTGCTCATGCGGCGTCCATCCCCTGCAGCTGGGGTTGGGGGCATTTGTGGCCCAACGGGTGGTAGTACCACTGGTGCATCATTTGGATGAGGGCCCTGTACTGAGGCCTCATCGCTCGGTGGAATTTCAGAATGTACAACTCTCGGGGATCTAGCTGATCGTCCCCGGGGAGGCATCCTGAAAGAAACAGATGTGACACAGTCAAAGACTATAACTGGTGAGCTGACTTGGTTTGAGCTGACGTAAATTAAACTATTTAAAACACACACTCAATCAGTGTTTTTGTGCACTGAGTCAGAAATTAGAAGTCAAGGTCCTGGTGTATGGATACGTCGACCAATATCAACAACAAATGACTCCCTAAACTGAAAACCTCACTTATTAGCCATAACACTATTTCTTCACAGAAAATAAATATTAGAGTCCTGTGTTCTATGGTAGAACCGAAGTCCTCTGATACCAATTTTTCACAACCCATCCCCCGAGGACCGTATTGTGACTACCCAAAGCCCGCCTTCCATAGGCCAGCGGCTGGAGACTAGCACCAAAGGCGTAACTCCCTAAAAACTGGGAAGTCATTGCCTTTATAAAACGTAAACACACACAATAAAAGTACAAGCAGAAGAAAACACTAAGTAAAGTAGTAAAACAAGTGTGATGGAAGTACAAAGGGGCCGGAAATACAATCACTATAGAAACGTACAACTACAACTGAATGAAAGTACAAGTGAAAAGACAAACAGCTGAATGGTGAAGTAGCTCCCTGGTCGTCCTCCGGGTTCCTACCTGAAGGGTAGGTACAAATGTACTCCTCATCACTCTGCATCTATCGGTCCGCTTCATGTGCCATCATTCCAAGTGTCCACCTCTGGGTACCATCCAGTCCTCGTACACTCTGCCTCGGTCAGCGTGTTCGTCGTCTGCATCCAACACAATGAGGTGCGGGCATAACCCGTGTAGGGGTGAGTTTAAGGATACTCACTTGGGACCCCGAGACCCGAATGGTCTCACAAAATCCCATAAGGATAAACCACAAGAAATATCTCAACAGATAACCTTTACATAAATAAATTCCCATACATATACCTATGTTATCAAGTAACCCATCTCAATCATGTGGAAAACACAAATTTCATTGACTCAGCACAAACCAGGATTTTATGCATGATGTCGAAATCATGGCTACTGGAGAACTCTGTCTCTGTCGAATGCAGTAGTCCTATCATGACTCTAAGGTGCTACTCACAAATCTTAGACGGTTGAGGTACTCCTCTTATCGAGTATCACGGGTCACCCGCCTCACATAATATCTCTCCCCACTGTGGGTCTGCCACCTCACATAGTTACATTCCACATGATAGCCTACAGAGGTACTCCATCTATTGAGTATCGTGGGTCTTCATCCTCACAAAGTAGCACTCCTATTCCATGGTTCTTCCTCCTCACACAGTAGTTCCTCCCCCTGGGCTAGTCAAGCCACTCCGAAACGTATCGGGCAAGCAGTCTTCAGGTCTCAGCCATCTACTAGGTCTCCATACTCTGTATGCTCGTCTACGGGAGGATCCGCTCCACGAGATACTGGACAATACTCCAAGTGTCATTATGTCCCATGAAGAAGTATCTCAATGGTCTTCCACATCATAGGGGTCTCAACTCAACAGACGGTGCGTCAATCAGACGCCTAGTCTGTGAGTTATTAGCCTTTTGGCCCGGGGGCCCCGTTGGTTTCATATACAAACGAACCCGATCATATCTCAAATGTAACCTGAACTCCCATAGGGTATACTCAAAGAGACCTTTTCTCAATGTGATTACCATTTCCATCGACGGTTCGTCAAAAGGACGTCTGGTCTGAGAGTTATTGGTTTTTCTGTTCGAGGGGCCCAGTTGGTTATGTTAAAACCAACCCGACCTTACTCCAACTGCGTCCAAACCTCAAGTGGAGTATTCCAAAAGAACCATATCATCAAAAAGAAACCAACTTATTTGATAGCACATCAATTGGATGTCCGGTCCTTAGGTTATTTGGGTTTCCGGTACGATGGCCCGGATTGTTTCAGGTTCAAACTAACTTGGACATACCCAAACTTCTCCAAAACCTTATGTTTAATGTACCAAATCTACTGCCCCGATTCAAGGAATCATACGCAACCAACGGAGCGTCGATCAGAGGTCTGTAGCTCATTTCATGGGCATTTTACCGAAAACGGTCCCAAAAGGGGGGTCTGGGCGCGGTTCAACCCGGCATAGCCCACCTTGGGCAGCCCAGTCCAGGTCGACCCGACCCAGGTCTGGGTCTAGCCACGGCCTTGACAGGCCGACCGAGAGGGGGGGGGGGGGCAGTTTCGTGGAATGGAGGCGCCAGGCTGGCGCCGCCCGGTCATCCCAGATCCTGCGTGGCGTGGTATCCCCTCCATCGCCACCGCAGCTGGTGTCGCGGCGATCTTCTGCTGGTGGCCCTCTAGGGCGCCACCGCCTCGAAGCGGCTGGCCGGTGCCGCCCGATGGTTCACCCGTGCCGGCGGGCCGCACCGCCGAGGCCTTCCACAGGCCACCAGAATCATTCTGCTGGTCCGGTTTAGCTATCGTCTGCGCCTACGGCCTTCTTGGGTCCTACTCTACACTGTAACGACCTCAAAAAGTCATTTCCCTTCCGTTCACCCATCTCAAAGAAAACCATTCATGATGAATGATATGGCGGTGGGTCCGGACTTGTTCATAAGCCTGTACCGACCGCGTTAGTGGTTTGAAATAATCATCCAATAAATAAACGCCCATTCTCGAGGGTATAAATCACATATAAAAAATATACAAAATCCCCGTACCTCGATAAGACATTGCACTTCATCGAACTACAGAAGACAAACGTCATGGTGGTCGGGCATTTTTTCGTCACGGGGGAAGACGATGTTGTTGTTGTTCATCGTACGCTTCCACTTCCGAGCACATGCGTTGGTCCTTTGATGACGAAGTGGAAGATAGAAGAGTCATCGATGAAGTCCAGCGTCCGAAGGTGGATCTGAGGAATAAACCGAGGAAGAAGTGTCATCGTCGGCATCTCCACGTTCTTCGTCAGAGTTGTTCTTCATTAATGAACTGTGTTCTTCGTTAGAGAGGAACACCTTCTTCTAATTCTCCAGATCCTCCCCCACCAAAAAAATGTGCTATGCAAATATTAAATTAGAATTCTCCAATGTTAATGAAAATCCAACCAATTAAAACTAATTGAAAAATAAGTGTTGTGACTGTTAATTAATAGGGATATTAATTAATTGAGTTGGCAAACCTAATGAGAGGGAGGTAGAGAGTTTAAATTTAAAAGAGACGAGCTGAAAAATTAATGAAGTGGTGTGTTAATGGGGTTATGGGGAGTAATGGGGAGAGGAATTGTTTAGGGAAAGTGTGGTCCCCACCTCCCAAATATCCTCTCATGGGAGGTTATGTGGTTGTGGGCCCCACTGCCATCTCCCATTGGGAGGAAATAACCACAACCCATAAATAAAATTGTGTGCTACAATTTTATTTATTTTATTCAAAATCCCCTAAAAGTAAATATCAACCCGCACAAAACGCACCTGTGGTAAAGGTCCCCTCAAGAGAATACCAGCGCTGCGAGTTCATCAATGCCCTCAGATTTCGATTTCGAGCACTGGTTTAATATATAGAAAACCCGCACGTACGTTTACTGAACGTACCCAAAAAAACTTCAGAAATTGATTCTGGGCACACTGGGCCTCGATATCAGGAGCCGTCAGAAACTACGGACTCATAAAATTACAAATAAATTAAGAAAAAACATTTCTCCTTGAAATTTCCGGGACTTTACAATATTAATTTGTAACCTAGATAAAGGTATAAATGATTCATCATTATCAACACTTATAGATAGTAAATATTAATGGGTAATTAGTCTATATTTGTTTATAATAATTTTACCATATTTCTTAATCATTATTATAAAGATCCATTTAGTTCCAATAAGATTAGAAGCATTCTGTTTGAGGACAACACTCTGTAATATATTTCAAGTAATTTAATTTAATCCCTTTTTAATAGTAAATACCCAATTACAACACTTTTAAGGATCATCTATATTATTGCAGACAAAATATTATATTAAAGTAACATTAGAATAAAATATCATAAAAAATCTCCATGGTCAAAAAATTGACGGGTTCTTACAATTATTTAGTCTACTAGTTTATATTTATTATTTTTCAATGTTTTTAAGAGGATGTTTCTCCATAAATGAAGATTCATTTAAATATAAACATCCATTTTCTATTAATATAAATTCCATAAACACTTCATCAGACTAATTTTTTTCAATTGATTTATTACTTAATAACCATAAATGATATTTTATTTGGATTGTTTCTTTATTAATAATTGAATTCTTATTATATAATCTATATTCCGGAATAAAATTTTTGTCAAAAATACCATCTTCAGATTTTTAATTTAATTTATTCAGGGAATATTTTCCTTTTATAAACAATATTTCACAGTCAAATTCATTGAATTAACTAATTTGAGGTTTTCTTCACTTATAATGATAAAAATGAGTCATTTTCAATATAGGAACAGAAATAATAATCATAAAAATATAAAAATTAATATATATTGATTCATATTGAAAATCTGTTTTTAAATTATTAACATTTTTAGTGATCTAGTTATTTCATGAAGAGTTTTATTTTTACATTCCACAATAAGAATATTTATAGTACCTAAGAGCCAATAATGTATACAAATACCCTTTTACATCCAAGAAATAATTCAATTTCGAATTTAATAATTTAATAAATATATCAATTTAAATTTATACAATTAACTAACCTTTTTCATTTTAATCTAACATGAACTATGTTATAAATTTAGATTAATTTTTATGTTATTGAATGAGGAAATAAACCCATGTAATCCATATAAAATATTATAAAATGATTAAGACATATATCATTTTATGTATTCTAGTATATTGTAATATCTTGAGTAAATTTAAATTCATGAGTTGAAAAGGCCTTACACTTATCCCTTCTTTGATAGTTTAAAAAAAAGTTGTTATTGTCACATTTCATTCATTAATCATAGACATAAGTGTTATCCTTCTTATGTTTGGGCAACTAATTATTTTTTTGTTCCTATATAGATATTGAATCAATATAAAATTTACAAGATGTACTTATCTATTCAAATAAATTTAATTATATTTTTATAATATAATCCTTTCATGTTTTTGTATTATAATCCTTAAAAATTTCACGAATATATATTATATTATATTTATATAAATCAGAATTATATAATACATTAAAGAAAAAAACTAAACATTCTAATGTTGATAGAATAATCCATAATTAAAAAAACTGGGGAAATTATACTCAAATTTCATATTAAACCATAAAAAATAACATCTTATAAATGTTTACTAAATTTGAATTTCCTTCTTCAAAAAATCCTTTTACAGTACATTTACATTTATAACCAAATGTAATACAGTCACCATCGCATTAATCAAATGATAAAAGAAATTAAGATGTCACCTGTAATATATCTTGTGTATCCACTATACATATACCATGTAACCTTCTTAAAACATCTAAGACATACATCCCATAAAAACATATTTAAAAATATTTTGGTACACATGGAAAATTATAACCAATTAGGGTATAACTTGATTTATAAGGAACATAAAATGATTTTAAATAGTTATTTATATGTAACTAATTAGATAATGATTATATATAAAGTCATTAGTTTAACCATGATATTTTGGAACATTCAGGAATAGTGATTTTTTAACTACCATTCACATGACATCTAAAACATGTGATAATTCGAACATTTACACATAACCCTTTTACAAATATATTCTTATAAACATTAAATGAATTATTATCATTTCAATGATCATGTTTCTGTTTTTCATTTTATTCAATATCATCATTTTAAAATATATTTTTATAGCTATATGAAAATTGGTTAGGACTATCATTTAACATTACATTGTACTTCAATTCATAACTTTTTCTTATAAAATAGGATTAAAAATAATTTCTTATGATTTTTAAATATAATTTTGATAATTATTATATTTTTTTATTTTCCATATTATCTCATTACATGTTAGAAACCAATTTATCATTGGATATTAGAGGAGTATTTTTCAAATTATCATTTCCTTCATTATTTTTTGTAGTTTTAGAATATTCAGATCTGAATACACTATAGGCATAATTTATGCCTATATGAGTAGATTCATTGAATTTTTCACTTTTAATAAGAATGAAATTATTTGTCATGATGATTTCCATTTTTACCTTTTAAACCATTTTGTAAAACAAAATTATTTTTAGTATATAGATTTAATCTATTGATTTCACTATACATTTTATCACTATTTGGTTTTTTATCATAATAATTAGATGATGAATTCTAATAAGATTCACATACCTAATTTCATGAATCCACTACATGTAAAATTTCCACTGTTTTTTTCTTTTAGATTTATAAATTCAATTAGATTCATATATAACATTCCATCCCACTGTAAAAGACGTATTATCATTCTCTTACTGTTCTCACTTATGTTTATTATTATTGATGTGGAGGTATTCAGTTATGATGTGTCCTCGATATCCGTATTCATATAAAATAATAGTATAAATATCATTATACCTAGAATTGCAATTATTCCATCTTATATAACCATTTTTAGGATAATCCATTTTTTATCTCCTTGAATAGCCTTTGTTCCCTCTTCTATGGGAATAAAAAACAACTTAGTACCTTTTATGCAATAGCAACTCTTATCATGATGTTGAAATGGATTACTATTTATTTTTTAAATTATTCATTAATTTTTATTTATTTCTATACTTAATATTTTGTTGTTTATTTTTTATACTTTTTTAGATAAAAAATGTCTCATTACTATTACTATTACACTCATCGAAATTCCATTTCATTTGTGTAGCATATAACTCAATATAATCACCCGAGATGATTTTTTTACTTATATAAAACCCATGATAACCCATTATTATTTTTTAAATAACTCACACATATGACCATTATTCAAATAATTCATTCTATAATTATGTATCTATACCTAATTACCTTAACATAGTGCATATGTTTTACCTATACTTGTCTTATATAATTTTCTAATTTCCCATACAGATTTTATATAAAAACTATGTTACCCTTTCATGATCTACATAACATTAGAACGCTAAAAAAATTTATTATGTAAATGTTTGCAGGGATTCATGTAATTTTTTCATGTCCATCAATATAGATAATGCGTAGTGATGTACCAGAATAGACCAGAAAAGACAAAGTCTCTAAACATTTATTAGAATAAAATAAAAGAATAGAAATTGAGAACCATAATCCAATAAGAAAAACTAAAAAACCTAAAAACCATACTCGTCACTGTATCCATGATCAATTGAATAATCCAAGGTAGTAAACTCTCATTCTGAGCATTCATAAAGCTTCGGATTCATAACATACTTCTTTCTGATATTTAACTTTTCCAAATATAGAAACTCCTCAGAAGGTTGCATGCCTTATCACTTTCTAATAGAAGACCTGTTAGGAATCATCTTCGGCATATTATAATAATATTTCACTTGCCTTATTCTTGGTGGAGCGGTAATTACTTCCAAATTCACTGACAAAATCATCTTTCCACAAAGAACAATGTCACTATAAGTGGTTCTAGACCTTCCATCAGTATTATATTTTTCACTCTCAGAGATTTCTCCCCAATTTACAGATATATGTAACTCCTGGTAACCTTCCATCACACCCCATTCCAGCTCAGAGTGACTATTAGTGTCAATAATTGCTAAAAATTATGGATGATCCACTCCTGGTAATCATTGCTAACCAGCCTTCACTCCTAGTTATCGTGCATCCCCTCCTGTAGTGTTCCTTCTCCATTGACAACATCATATGAAAAAAGGTCAATTTTCATGATTTCACCTTCATTCCTTGGACATTACTCAATAGCATGAGGGATCCTCTCATACTTTAAATCCTGGAGGCAGTTTTTAGAGGCATGCTCTTGTACCTTCCCATTGCCACTACCACTTTGGTTGATCTTCTGTTTTGGGCTCAATATGAAACCGTCATATAGAACTTCACCCAACATCCAGATAGGAGTCAAAGAAGGGTTTGGTTAAAAAATACCCCAAAACTGGTCTAATTACAATTCAAAATTTACTAGAGTCGCAAACCAATTACCAATTTGAATATCGACCGCATCCTTTTCAGACTGTGGCTGCAGACCAGCTGAAACCCTCACCCACCCACCATTTTCATCCAAATAACAGCCCAAATTCATATTCCAATTGGGGATTTCCCTCGTGGAATCAATTCTCTCAACAAGCCCAGCTACTTGGATTTCAGAGATCACCATTCCTCTATTCACCTCAATGATCACAGTTGGTTGAACTGCATGATTCACAATGGCCTTGATACCTCTTGTGTTGAGAATCCCTATATCATGTTTTAGTCTTCCAAACATCTTTTCAACCCTCGGATTCAGAGTCTCCTCAACATCCCTCACTTGTGAACCATTTAATGGAGTGACTCTAATTGGACAAGGCACTGTCAACCTTCCTATACCCAATCCTTGCGTGCCTTGCTGATACTTCGAGGCTACTGCGGCCTGTTTAACTGGGGCCACTTGTGGATAGACTCTTCTACTTATGTTTCCTACCTGCTGATTCCCAACCATCGACATCATATTCTCTACCTCAACATGCACTTCATGTTCCTTTCCTCTATCCCTACTCCCTCTCTAAGTAGACTGAGACCCCTAGTGATATAATTCTAGTAAATGACCCAATTTCTACCATCCCGGACAGAAGTTCATCCAATTTTCATAGACAACCCATTGTTTTCATCGATATACCTCAACTACTATAATCTACAAATATTCAAATGGGTATCTTGACATATAAATTACTACACCTACTTGAGGGATAATAGGATGTCAATGAGCACCAGTTCTACTATCTGAGCACATATATCTACCTATCTGGTTTCCAAGTATGCGTATAACTGCAGGATTCATAAAGGAGAGGGAAGGTCTGGGATGTAAACTCATGTCGCCATCACTGGAGGATCCTGCATCATATGAAGATCAAAAGGCCACTGAAGAAGGATTAATCTGAACCCGTTGAAACTACGAGGTGGACATTCTCCAGACTTGATGATGTCTTCCTCTGAAGTGAAAGAGATCATAATTTGTCGATTATCTAGGAGTCCCACAGTCGCCCAGTCCATCAAGTTCCATTATTCAATGAAGTATCTATCGAATGAACTGACTAAGGTAAATCGTTGATAAAAAATTTCAACTAAGGATCACATTCCCAGGACTTGATAAAGTGATATTGTTTTACAAGTGATGTTAAAATTCAAAATAGGGACCATTTTTGTGTAGTAATGTTCAGGGTATAATGGATGTTCATGAGGATGAATAAGGTAACATGAAAACAAACTATTGAAATGGAAAAAAAATATATCCAGCAAATTTTGAATATATTTTTTAGGTTTTATTTCTTGAATCCATTAATCAAATATCCAAATGAATTAATCTATTTCATAGATATTATCTTGTTTTATAAGCTACGTGAAAAATGCATTATAAAATTTCTACATGCTATAGTATGTGGCTATTTTTAGAGTATTAGATCACACTATATTTATTTTAACATATTTAATTTAATATGATTTATTGTTTTTTTTCATGGATTAGATTGTAATTAATTTTCTCATGTGAGGAATATTTTACTATGATGAAAAATAATTCCCCTAGAGAAATTATTTTTGTAGTTAGGAATCCATCAGATGGAATTTCATTTTAGTTATTTCATTGTTTAATAATTTTAAAAAGAAAAAAATGAGTGGGAATTAAAATTTGAATATATTTAAAATGTAGTAGTTTATTGTGAATGATGTATTTAAATAAGAGTAATAGTTAAATAGTAAATGATGTCAGTGATTGTGGAAAAGAATATTCACACATTCACATTCATGATAATTATTGGTATTTCCAATCATATCATTATGCATCATCATGAAATAGTTTTCTTCTATCAAATAAATGAATCATCAACATTACAAACGTAATGTATTTATATTGGTTTTTTTTGTTTCTTATTTTTATTGTTTCCAATTTATTTCAATTTTGGGATTATAAATCTCTTATAATGTAACATATTCTTGTAATACCCCCTAAACAAATATCATGTGTGTTTGTTTCCTAATGAGTAAAAGTAAATGGGATTCAATTGTGGTGGGATATGGATAGAATAATTTTTTGTTTCTTTCACCATCTCAAAAAGAACATAGCCAGGTTGTGACTTTGGGTGAACAAAACCCAGTCTTCTAATATTCTTCAATATATTAAAAGTAAATTGTAAGGGGTTTTTAATCCTGATTAAATGACACATATAATATTTTAATCGGATCAATTAGTCTCTTTATATGAAATAATACAACAATAAATATAACGTAAATTTAATCCAAACTACTATAAAAATTACTATGTTTATATTATTGCTATTTCTACTAAAATTGTTATATTGGCTCTATTTGATTACTAAAATAAATAAAAAGGTCATTTAATAACCCCCCTCTTAACCATTCATCCATCCTCATATTAGGATCAAATTATTGGTATCTAATCATGAACTATATTCCACGTATATATATATTTAACTATCTAGTGGAAATGAAATCATAAGATTGAAGGATTATATTTAAATGATGGTCGAACTCTTCCAAGACCTCCATTAGTTGATGAAATGTATTATTATTATTATGCATGAAATATTAAATTAATCCCTTATCCCTAGATAGATTATGTATATGTGTAAATCATGATAATGAATCTGATATTACTATAAATACACTAAAAAATATTGATCCGATTAGATATGTTTTGAATTACAAGGTAATGACCATTTCCTATTTTTCTATATGTATAAATTCATATATCCATGTATTTTCTTGAAAAAGAGAACATGATATTTTGAAAATATTTTAGCCACTCATCTTAGTTATGATAAGATAATAAGAACTATATTTTTTAAACTAAGATATTGGCAATAGTAATTTAAAAAGGTAAAAAAGGAAAATTTTAATTGGATGGTTAATAGAATTACTAGTTTTTTTAATAGTACAAGTGTTATTGGAGAAACATTAGATAATAAATTTTTTGGGTAAATAGTTATAAAATAATTACCTTACAAATGGAATTCTATGAATGAATATATTCAAGAAATTAAATATAAGATAGAATATAATTTAGAAGATACTATTGTATCATCGTTATAATATGATTTATAAGTGAAAATTATTTCCTTAGAAGAGATTTTGAAAAACAATGGAATATATTTTCAATAAAAAATCATTTCACACATAGATCAATTATTTTTAATTTGATAGAAATAAAATGGAACAAGTTTTATATGTTTCACAAGGATGAAGGTGGAAAGTATATTCATGTATATAAAAAAGGTGTTATACCTAAAATTAGTATTAAAAATAATAAAGATAATTCTATTTATAATTTTTCTTATGCTATTATTTTCAATGAATATAATATGGGAGGAAAAATCAGAACAAAGTTACCTTATATCTGTAATTATCATAATAATAGAAAATAAATACATTGATAAAAGTATAATGTCGACCATGGTTCACCTTAGGTGTCATGCTTTTTGTTCTGAGACATTTGATACTAGTCTAATAGGGTATAATTTTCCACTTTATTCACATTAGAACTTGAGTGTTTGAATGTTATTATTTTCTATTTCATTAATAATTTTTTTGAAAACAACACAAGGTAATATACTGTAGTATTAGTTACATTAGGAACACCATTATTGGTGACCTACTAATCATTACACGCACACATCTGGGGTAACCCTGATTCATTGGAAACTAACCAATCCTCACTGATAAAAAGTTAGGGCAGGGAAGAGGCTCATGATTTTTTCACTCAATTAGACAGATTAATTGATTCAAGTCACTAGTATGTGAAGACATTATATAATAGTTTATATCAACTTTGTTTTAATTTAATAATTTTTATATGATTAACATAGTGAGAAATTGGTAGGGATGTATAAATCTATAGTTCCAAATTTATTAGATTTTACATTATAGAATAATTGAATACCAATTATATTATTATAATAGATGATACGTTTTTATTTCCTCAATTCATTACATTGATATAAACTCCCGATAATATCACCTTAGAACCTCACATATAGTGATAAATCTCTAGTATAAGGGGAGGCCTTCATGATGTCATGTGACAACCTTGGAAAAGAAACTACCATTTGTTATCAAAATTATGTGGTGTAAAAATGTTATAACAGAGAACAAATTTCACATATTACTATTTAGGGTATGGTAGTCTAGGAATAAGGACATATCAAGGATTTTGATAGACCTCATATTGGCACATCACGAACCCATTTTGTAAACAAATTATAGTCTACCATGAATATGGTATTTTTGATATTGGGTTTTGATGTAATAGTTGGGATATTTATTAAACTATGACATGAAAATTTGACATTTATATTTATGTTTTTGGAATGTAGATTTTTCGAAATACTCTAGTGGACATGCATTATTTTGTTGAATGAATGATTCACATGGTATATTCATGATTGTGTGTGATTAATTTCATTGATTGTAGAGAGTTCAAAAATTTATTCATCCAAAAATTTTGTATTTTTTCCATTTAACATTTTGGTTGAATTATACTATGATGAGCCATGAAATTTCATGAGATGATACGTTATGAATATAGTTTGAAGACATGTTTTCTAGTGATGTCTATAATGTCCCCTTGTGGAAGGGATGTATAGTGAACATTGGTGGGTGAATATCGTCAATTGATTCCATGGTAACTAGTTATTATTGGATCAATGATATGCTCATTTGGTTATATTATTTGTCAAAAAACTTATATATTTATTTCCCATATAGATTCTTAGAGTTATTCTATATAACCAAAATATGTGGAAATATGTTTCCATGATATGAGTGTCCATAGAACTTTGTGGTTATATGTACATGGATGTGGCATCATCATTTATAGAGGTATTGTTTATTCTAAATGAGGAGGAACACCCCAGATCATCGAATGTTCTACCTCCTAATGATCTTATGAAATATAACATAAATTAATAGAACTAGAGAAACTTTCGATAATCCATCCTCTATGATTAAGAAGGAATAAAGAAGGATGAACTTTAACCCCATCAACAACATCTACTAATCATTCATATTTTCATCCTATGGTACAGGTCGCCTAATGTTATTCCTTAAAAAATACACCAGAAAAGTATACAACTACATAAACAAACATACAAGAACAATGTATAAAAACACTGTGAAAATTGGATTATGTGTTTTAGAAAATGTGTTCGATAACCATGAGGTAAATTCCAACATCTCATTCATTTAATATAATGTTCATATGGGATTTAAATGATATTCATAAACTATAATCCATAATCATACTAGTAGAATAATTATCATCAATTCATGTTGTCCAATTCCTGTTATCGGTTCTCTTCCCTTTAGTTTTTAGCCTTCAACATTTCAAACATTGAAACCTAGATATGAATAGGTAAACTCCTTCCACATCCATTCCAGCCATCATATAATTATCTATTTTCTCAATATTAGATATTTATAGTTCCATCAATAATTCTAGGAATATGTGAACCTAAGAAATTATTATAGAAGGCCCAAATTTGTAATAAAATAATCACCACCATCTGATCAAAATGAGCATCCATCCATTGCATTAAACTACCTCGAATTTATGGTAGTAGAAAATTAATTTACCAATGAATCTCAAAGAATAGTTATTTTTTTCATCCACTCCACACTGATGAAATTTTTCATTATTTAATTCTTGAGGAAAGATTCCAAATCATTCTCTCTTTGACATTGGTTAAGCCATGAACATTAGCACTTTCTTCACAAGTCATCCCAGCACCTATTCAACTACTAATAGATATATATACTATTTCTCACATTGAATCATTTTGATATATGATTGACTCTCTATATACAATAATCATTATGAGGTTTTAAAAATATTTCTCATTCTTAACCACCCCATTATTATATATATTGATCTCACATATCTAACACACAAGAGCTATGCCTCATCCAAAAATATATTGTAATGGGTCAATGTGAAAACATTGAAAATTTTCAATCAACCCCTTCAAAACATGGTGTGGATCCTCCAGAATATGATCTTATATGAAATAGACCTTTCGATGTTGCAATGATTTTCATCAACCCGATTAACTTATCCTCTAACATGTCCCTTTGGTAAAATGCCTTGTTTCTTATCAAAATATTTAGAATACTCCATATGTTGCTCTTAATGTCTCCCCAAATCATTGTACTATTGTCAATAATTTCTATCTAAAGGAACTACAAACCATGAAGGAGTACCATCATGAGAATTCACAGAGACCTACAGATTCCAACATCAAATCATCAAAAATTCATAGCGAAAGAAGTGATATCAAACAAATAAAATATCTTCCTTAAAAACCAATCAATTTAAGGGATCCTAAGATCTCTTTATAATTTCATTTTTCATACACCAAACTAAATAATTATAACCAAATAACAAAACACCCCACATGAATTTAATGAACTAGAAAACTTTTAGGATTCATACAACCCATCAATACTGCTTCTATATTTCGGTGAAAATGTCCTTATTACATTATTGACCATCCAATTAGAAAGAACCCTATACGCTTCCCTACAATATCATTATGAGTCATTTAAGACCTTATTAACAAAAAAATATATATAACCAAGCATTAATAGCTATTTTGGGATCTATGATTTTCACCAATATCATCAGATGTTTTCCCATTTTGTGTTCACGCATAATAAAAACCCAACCACTAGAAGAAGAGAATTAATAAGACATCCATACCCCAATTAAATAAGTCCTAGAAATAGGAAGACCATTGAATTTAGACATTGAATCATGTATTAAATAATCTTCTATTATCTTGGTACTAGACACCACATGAAACTCCATCTGATAAATGATCCTGAGAAAAAGAAGATGTCCAGAACACTCATTCAGGAAAAAATAATAACACAACGAACAAATGATATTTAACTATTTGGTCAGTGTGACCTATATGAATAAGAGAAAAATAAAAAAATCATTCTATCATAAGTATATATGAGTTATAAGGGTTGTTAAAAATTAAATAACCCTACTCAGAATATAAGAATTATTTTCCACAATTCCTTATATCCATTTAATACCTAGTTGATCCTATCTAAGGTATTCAGACATCAGCATTTCATCCTTTATCATATCGATGTCTCTTGTGACACTCCCTCTAGAGCTACCTCATCCTTCATGTTTATCCCTATCATCTCCCTACAATTTTATGTCAGTTCCATCAATCATACAATTTTTATTTGGACCATTGGAATTATTATAGATTCCCAAATGTAGTTATCCAATAATCATTAACATTAGATTGATGTAGGTATCCCAATGTTTCACTTTTCATCATTTGAATTCATGTAGGAGGAAATTAATTGACCATTTACACGCTATGAGTAGTTCATTCTATGCCCCACTCCACATGGAAGACTTTTATGATTGATTCTTTTGTGTATAAAAATTCTATTTCATGATATCAGTGTTTAAAAAAATGTCATTAACTTTTTCACTTATTTCACTGTACATCTATGCATATGTTTTGATACCAATATCTATCACAACCATTTATATCAATGTATCATTGAAAATCATGAAAAAATCCCCAATTACATGAATCATTAGTTTTTATTACTCGTCATTCAGGTACTCATCCCCCACATTTCTCCAACCACTAAACTCAAGACTCTATGGAACATCTTTTTATTTAACATCCTATGTATCATATCAAATTATTTTTTGACTCATGATACTAATTCCAGTGAACTGATACATCCTCCTTCGGAACATCCAATTAACTGACTTTTACTACAAAAACGAATACATCCAAGATTCTATATAACTACCTACATCCAGGTAATCCCATGTTTTACTTTTTTTGGGATGAACATATAGTGGTTTAATACAAGACCTAGAAAAAAAATTCAAATTTATACTAATATTCAATAACATGGATTCCCTATTTGAATTGGTGTCTGGGAAGGGGTAGTTTATTCTTCATGGGGTGTATAATTTTTATATATAAAATCGTTGGGGTGGGTGTGTAGGAATTTTAGTTTCCTTGTAATATTTAGGTTGAGATCATTGATGGGTTCATCTGTGTTTTGAGATATGTGGGTAATATTATATAGAGTTTAATACCTATAGGAGATACCACTTAGATATAGGAAGAAAGGGTAGGTGATTTGTGTTTATATTGAATATTGAAAAGAATTATTATATTTTAATTACAGGAATGGACATTCCTTATAGTTATACATGTAAAATGGATTTTTTAACATTTCAAATAACTTTAGAGAAAATTAGGAACAAAAACAATATATTTCCATGCTTATAGAAATTAAACCATGTACTGTGGAAATGATGAAACCAAAAATAGCACATGTTTTACATAGAATTTGTATTATTGTGTATTTTAACCACATAATGATTTAGTTTATATAACATTATGTTAGAAAAAACAAATCCCCTCTTAATAGGTACATCGACAAGACAAACATAACATGGATCCCATCATTATCCATGTTGTGATTTTATTTTATTGCATAAAAGAGGAAGCATGTGAATAGATAATCATTAATAGATATAATTTTCCAAGCATCCACATGAACACCCCCACATGTAATCATTTGGTAGTGGAGATTATATATATCCTAATGAAGATACTTAATGATTCTTGAATTTAATCATGCATAAAAAAACATGATTTAATTCCTTATCTATTTCATGAATTTTATATATGAGTAAAACTACATTACTTATGTTATATAACAGTAAATGGTTTCATTTGGATAGCTTATTTTGAAATTAGATATGAACATTAACCGATTGATGGTTGTATGCCATTGAGTAACATATCCTTTACCAAATGAACCATAGAATACATATCACTGAAAATGATGTATCTTCCCACAAAAATATAATACAACAACAATAATAATCCATCTACCCAATATGCATTGTGTCAATGTAAAAATAACCCTTTTCTTATAAATATATTAGATTCAATTGTTTCTTATTCTATGATTATGGTATCTTTAGTGGAAATATATTATACTACCTGTACCTATGCCTATTATGTGTCAAAACTAAATCTCAAGTCAATAATTACTAAAAAACATCAAAAGTAATATTGTATTCTGGGAAAATTCATTTCAATCTTCCACTTTCTATATAACCTAAAAGGAATTGTGCCAATTTACCTTATATTGTATCATATAAAATAACTTCTAAAACCATATAAAAAAATAATTTAGGATCTCTAATGGAATTTTATTGGTATAATTTGATTAATAATTCCATATATTACATCATAGGCAATACCCTGTTAATACCCATGAAAAACTCATTTCAAGTAACTATAAAACACATTTAGAGAATATCATTAGGTCAAAATCAACCCCATTTAAGTAAACCTCAATGTGTGACCCCAAATTCCATTATATATTTGATAATAAATATGAATAACTATATTCATAAATGTATGTTAAGGGATTACACTATAAAATATTCACTACATATCTTGATATAAATGGATCTATCATGATCTCGATCAAATGCATGTATTTCTATACATGCATACACGATCCAAATATCATCAAATATTGAATTATCATATGGTTGTTTTTATAAGTTATTTAGTAACTATGGGACACATTATATGTCAATCTCATATAAGAAACTCATATATTTTGACTCTCTATGTATAGACTTGTTTGGTCAGGGGATACATCATATTTCATTCATCTTTATAAATGATTGCATAACATGTACAACATCCAAATTGATAATCATATAAAATTTACTCTCTAGTTGTGGATTCACATTCCATAGTCATTATAAATTGAGGGTCGAGATGTCATAAACATTATATGATATAAAATATACCATCCCTATTATGTTCCAACTGATAACTTCATCAACATCATTCCCAACAACCCCATGATTTGAAAAGGCTTAATAACCGGAATATGAAAGGTATCAGAGAATGTAGGTTCTCATAAAAATCATATATCCTAGGTAGTGGGGACTCCTATATTATCCATTCACCCCTAATATACTAGTTTCATATGTTATGACCCTCTTTTTGGTATTCCTAGTGGGTCTTCTTGTGCATAGAGACATTTTTTGTGACTCATGGGTATATTCCCATATATCATATAAGAATATTACTTGGCATAACCTTATAATTTCATCACAACCTGAAATACTCCATAAAGAACATCATTTTGAGATAAATCTAATCTGATCATTGGGCGGTCATCTATAATTACACTTAATTTAAAGGGTATAAATATATACCTATATGTTCCAAACATGAATTAATGAAAAGTTTATAATTACATTAATACAATACACTTCTAATTCTTATCACACATTTTAATAATATTAAATAAATATGAATATAATCATTGGTTTTCATATCATATAACATGAAATATCAAATTATCCATATGATTTCATCACATTATGTTGTAATATTAACTTATTACACCTACAGGTAACTCATGTCACATCTATTTGAGACAATTTCATAACTCCACCGCACAAAAATATATAGTGGGAAACATATATGAATAAATAAATCACAAATAATTTTGGGATTTATGAATGAAATTATGAATATTAAAATGCATGAACATATTCAAACTGCTTAACTCTAAAACATCAGATGAAAAAATGTCAACTTTTATTGTCAACATGCTACACGTTATTAATTATGACACCGTCATCCTTAGAAATTTTCACACAAGTATTTTCTTAAAAAATTTAACTATGTACATTATTATTGATGGGAAAATCCAAGAGTTTTTAGGATAAAATGACATTCACTTCTACAGAAAATTTACTTTATAATAAAGTAATATTAACATTTCACGATAAATAAATATAACAACTACATTTTTCATTACCATCTCATATCCTAAGATCATTAATATATTGAGTTAAAATAAAATTATCTTTATATTGATGTATTATTTTATTCCATAACATATAACTTCTCTATATTGAAACATACTCCCACTAACCTCCAATAAATAACATTCTATTCCTAATTTCATGATAATATATGGAATAGTCAATGATTTATGATAAAACAATTATTTTAGTATAAATATTTGACAAATAAACTATTATTTCATAATTAAATATGGTATTCTATGAGTTTGTGTAATTTTCCAATTAATACAATACTTTATTAAAATATACCACTAATGACTAGTGGGAAAATATTCAATAATATTAACAATTTTTTTTGATAAACACGTCATCTAGGATAAAACACTTTTATCCTTATATATTTTCCATGAAATGTTATAGAATCTAATGAACTAAAAAACACGTGTACACAATTATATATTCTATTTTTTCAAAGCAACTCATTTTATGTAAAACATTATCATATTATTTATGATAAATTATATGATGATATACATCATATACCATGATCCATATATGCTTCAAAAACATCATCACATTCATGAATTTTATGTTCCAACACTTTGACTCATCATTTGAATATAAACTGGAAGATTTATCAATTCATCCCCCAATATTGACTTATTATATATTTACAACACATTTAATGTATAAACATTAACTCAAATACCATTCAGAATTATATATATATATATAACATTTAAAAATAACATAGAATTCCACGGTTCCTCCAAAAACCCCTTTATGAGTCTTGAATAATTCAATATTGTTGAATTATTTCACCTAATTAATGATAATACATTCAGGTTTCAATAACCATAACTTGATAGTCGATGAAATTTCATTGGAAACTAAAACATATATTTCCAATTTATGTTTGACCTTTTGTGTGCTACTACTTTCACAGAGCACTAGAACCGAGTAATCAAATTCCTAGTTCATATTTTTTACACACTTAATAATATCATGTAAAATATTTTATGAAACCATTAATATTGTAATAAAATTTTCATAGATGAAAAAAATGACTCACTCAACCAAATCAAGAACTAAATGAAACCATTAGTCTCACAAATCATTTTCATACTCAGTCATATTGAGTACCATTTGTTGAAACCCGTTAAATGATCATTAGGAAAGTCATAATGTAATAAATATGTAGACCTGGGTATTAATTTCCCCCACAAAATAAAAGGATGATGAATGTGGCAAATACCAACAGACCACATGAACCTCTAATGGATATGTGAACATGTGACCATCATAAGGTTACCGGAAGGAACCATGTACAACAAATAAAAAATAGTGGATCCCACAGAGAAACATTGGAGAAGCCCTCATACTTTTGAGAGGGTTCCCTTGATAATGATGGGTCATGTGTAGGTATCCAAATAGTCTCCCCTTGTCTACAACAATTTGGAACCGATAGATGCCTGACAAACCATATGAATTTCTTCAAAAATTATGTGAAAAATAACCAAATGGACCGTGTCTCTTGTAGGTGAGAACATCACGTGATGGATCACCAATGGTCAGAATTGTTTTCCACATCAATATCTATGAAATCCTAAGAGGGTCCTAATCCATTAAAAAATAATTGAATGTAATTATTGATTGTGGAGGTTAGAGCCCCTCACAGTCATAAAAGTCAAATGATGAACCACTTTTGATCTGCAAGACACCGCAATACCACAATGTCATGTTTTCCTCATCTATCGATTGCCCTATGGCATGTCATACTCATCACATGAATATTATTAGATGTGTCCTTGAAAATTCAAACTCCCCTTTGAATCCCTAATGAAACACATATGTAATTTTCTATAAAATTATACTTCATCTCCACAAGAACCCTTTTGATATAGTGACTCATCACTCATAGGAAGAATGATTTTACATGACAACATTCGAGAAATCTTCTATTATTCCAAACCATAGTAAATTAATCAATGTAAGTAAAAAATGGGATGGAGGTGGAACCATTTCATGGTAGAAAAAATATTTTTTCATTTCAAGTCCATATGTAGCATGATCTCATGAAAGCCACTGCAGAAGGCTTCATGTATAACATGAACACCTCTCTGCAAGTGACATAGTCTCCTGAAGGCTTTTGGATATTTCAATATTTCACATATATAATTACTATGACATACTCTCATTGTTAAATATGTCACATTAATTAGACATAATCCAATAATGTAGGAGTTGATTGTAGGGACACATGGTCACTAAAATTCAGGTGACACCCACTATGTGATCCATGAAAGAATCTCAAGAAGACATATGATAGTGAATCCCATTACCTACTCCAGCATGGACTCACATGAGAAATTCATTTTAATGTGGTAATAAAATAGGGTGGAGAGTACTAAAAATACCCAAAAAACATAAAAAGGCCACCTATACCGCTACCATTTGAATATGAACTCAGAAAAAAGGTTATCCTCTTTGCTTCCAAACACACAGGTGCTAGAGTGGATTTCTCAGAGTTGATGATATCAAATCGATAAAGATTTATGTTAGGTAAGATAATATCTAAAAGCATCATAAATTGTTCAATGTTAATTAGAACATTGCGTTATCACCCATAGATTATGAGAAGGACATTTGTGATGGAATTTTAATAGCATCCTACACACCTTCCAGATCACATGTGACTGAAAAGAACGAAACATTTATCATATATAAGGAACTCCCAATATATGGTAAAGAATAATGGATAAATATAAAATCATAAGTAATGATAATATATGTTGATCACCATCCACATCACCTGAACCACCGTGGTCATGGGATGACACCAGAACAAGTCCCCCATATCACATGACCCTCCTTTGGTATAATATTTGGATCATGTTACTTCCTAGAGACATGTCATATAATATCACATTGAACCCTACAATCATTCCAACCTAGTCCCTCTTAGCCCACAGGTCTCATCACTCTAGCATTGAGACACTATTCAGACATGCCTCCTGACCCATAGAGTGGTAGCAGTTCATGTCTGCTGAGTCTTGTTGCAACACCTCGGCTTGTTAACAAACTCATGATACAACCTTCGGGCATGCATGTCGAGTCTTGTGATACCCTCCATACATGTCATTCGGGGCATGTGACACACTCCATGAGATGTCACATTTACTATTGTGAAGCCTTCTATATATATTTCATCCATCTCTTATGATGAAACCTGGGTAAGTCATGTAGATCATGCGACTCCCTCAAGACAAATCAGCCAGGTTTTACAGTGGATTTTAAGACCAAATGTCGATGAATTGCGATGTCCTACAAGAAAGTAGGATAGGTCAATTGGGAAACCCATTATTTGATGACCTTGTCCATCCTATATTTGCAATCCCCTATTATACAGATATAACTGCATGTAATACCCTATCAAGAGAACTACATGGACTCTAATTCCTACAATAAAAAATATACATAGGATTTCTGTATAAGTATAATGCTCTATATTAACCATTCAAAATGAATTTGACGATTTGGTAACATTGTTGATCCTCAGTGTGTAAGCCCCAATTATAGGGCAACGTTAGTGTGTATTCTATGATAGAGGGAAACATGTGTACTTGAATTCCTTCCGAAACTAGGATATATAAGAATCCTCTATCAGGATTGATATCTATATTTTGAATTGAAATGGAATACTAATATTTGATGACCTTGTCCTTCCATGGTGTGGAAGCCCTAATTATTGCGGAATTCCAGTGTCTATCCTCGATTAAGGGATAAATAATGAATATGAGTTCTTCCACAAACACGTTATGTAAGATTAAAATCATTGTAATGTGGTCAATATAAACCATACAAATGGATATCCCAATAAATGATTCATTTATTAACATGCAATGTTGGTTGATCATTTTCCTTCCCGTTTTTCCACACCGAGCATTTCTCATGTGAACATAGGGAGGTATGTTTTCCATATTCAATGCATAATATGATACTATAATTACAATAGAAAACATAATATTTAATACTTTATTAGTGGTCTAATATGATATGTTTCCCATATAGGGAAATTATAGTGTGTATGGCCATAATAGGTGAAATGTTAGTGCATATGATTCAAATAATTGAACTATGATAACTCTAATTCCTACTATAATCAGGATACACATGACACCTATATTAGGTCCAAGATCAATTTCAACCATCCTGACGGATATCCAAGAACATGGTCCCGACATTCATATTTAATGAGACTAATAACTATGTACCCATTATTTCTCAAATCGAGCATAGATCATGTTGTCTTATGAAAAAGCAATTAACACCTCATGGGAATCATGAGATTTAAACGAGAATAGGAAATTGTAGTATATAATACACGATGAGTGGAATGAAATAAACACCCCTAAACATGTTCTCATATACACTGGGTCCATTCCCAAGAGTGTGAATGAACAATGGAAATTGTTATTCTTTCTGTAATCGGGATTTGTAGTACATCTCCTTGAGACTCGAACATGAATACCTGGTTCCCCATAATAATGATACATGTCCTTTCCTTATTATATTTAATAGAATGGGTTTAAAGAAATATATGCGTTTTTATTCCTTCCATTTCCATGAAATGTTAGATTCTTCATAATCTCTCAATCCCCATGTCAAAATATCAGATGCCAACCGATACTGAAAAAAATCCCAATGTACATGATTATATGGTATCAGGATATAGGATAGTTATACATCACTCAAAAATGGATGAAGAACCATAGATACGTATATATAGATTCAGTAAATAGTTACACCCTTTTTCTATTCATTAATAATATTCCCTTTCATTTTTATAAAAAGAGAAATAACATATAATCATTTTTTCTGGGTTATCAGCCACATACTGGGATTATGAAAATATTCCAAAACATATATTAAATCAATAAGATATTTCTAGAGTACATAAATATTCTCCCCAAAAGGGTGTGATGAGCCTGACCTCCCATCGTCTTGATCAATGTGAGTACCTATGCATCATTGGGTCTGAAACCCTAAGTGACCAACTGCTTTTATAATATTGGTATATAACCTATTATGGATAATGGAAATATTGGGAGTTACAATTAATAATGACAAAGTTTACATGATATTAATGATTTTTCCTGAGATAAAACCCCCCCACAATCAATAATTGGTTCAAACTGAACCAACCTCAATGTGGGAACCTTAGTCACCTCTTATATGATGAATCAAAATTGTGAATATTATGTGAATCTCTCTAATAAAAAAATAACATGGTTATTCTACATCATTCCATATTAGTTCCACACTATACCAAAATAAAAAATGGAAAATATACAGGAATTTCTATTATAATATAATGAATATGTAATAATCTATCAGTTCATATTGTTTTACACACTATATGAAAAAATGGGGAAACCATGAAGTAGAACTCTAAAATGATATAATGATGAGTTAATCATAAATAAGACCACTTTATTTGGCATTCCAATAACAAAAGAAAGTGTATATATATAATGATCATACAGATTATCCTATGTAGATAGGGTTCTCATGAAATATATCTATCCTCATTTATATGAGTCCAAATATGCAGAATGGCCTGATCGAGAATGAAATGAATATGTTGTTAACCTTTCATATTTGTTTGAAAATACATCATTCATATCATATTTCAATAATCGATACTTGTTCCTTGATTTCTATATGACCACTGATACATCCCAAATAGAATGAATCATTATCTGATAAAATGATATCTTTATTTGGTAATCGCTACGGTAAATCTCCTATGACTATAAACCCCATGGGTCTCAAAATAATCTCACCAAATCAATATATTCAGTTCTAGGTGGAAAAAAATATTATCTTAGAGTTCCTCTGACATGGTACAACACTATCATTGGAAGGTACCATTGATGGTCTACAAGCATATGATACGGTATGTTCACATAATCTAGGAATATATACAGCTAATACATTGGCCATCATCACCATAATTAACCACATTGGGAGCTTATACCTGGAGAACAAAAACATCCAACATTAATATATAATGAATGTGGATCAAGAATCCAAATATTGATACCTCTTGATTCAGGTTCCACCTAGGAGGGAACCTGCCAACTTTTGTCACCAGAACTATCCCACCAGTACCCACCAATCACCTGTTGAGGGTACCACATGACACAGTTCTACTTCTGATGCCCATTCATGAGAAACAAGGAAGGATCTTCAGGTGAAAAATGTTTTGGATATCCAGAAAAGGGCACATATCCCCACTCCTGACAATATCTGTCGACATATTCTAGCAGCCACTAGTAAGAAGGCTCATATCCCTACTCACTCAAAATAAGTCTATAGGAATATTCAAATAGTTGGCATGGGGAGGTGAATATACCTACCCTTGTTCTTAAACCCATCATAATTTTATTGTTTAAGGATGACATAAGTACATACAAATCCCCACATAAATTGAAGGAATTTTACATTACATAGTGGAGTCAGAAAATGTCAATCCTTATATCCAAGCACACAAGTTTCAAAAATCCAATATATTTTAGTAGCATGTGAAGAAATCAATCAGAATATTCATGAACTATTTTAGATAAAGGGATATGTTCATTTTCCTATCCATATAGCTAGGATAGATTTACGCATTTATTATTGAAAAAGCAATTGTTGTTCTATAAAGAGAAGACATTCAATCTCTCATCCAGAAATATTATCATCATATTAAAATAAAGAGAATGGTGTGGGACTGTGCTCACAATCCCATTCTAACTGGGACTCATGAGTTGATAGTGTCACATGCCTCGGAAAAGGGATACAATCCAGTTAAATAATTCCAGCGGTATATTCCAATGTCTGAGGATTGAGCTCATATCCCATTTGTAGATAGGGATCACTATGTGAGATGGAACATGCCTATGGACTAGATTTTATTCTTGTCGAAGAATTCTAAAGATATATAATAAAGGCCCAAGACTAGGTATATATCCTTGATCATGAGGGGGATACCAATTTTATAATGGAATAACCCTCATGGAATGTTCATATTTATGTTAGTGAATCTACCTGGTATAATCCTATAGATCACAAAATCCATGGGCATATTCATACCTAGTAAGAAGAACGAATACTCCATCATCATTCAAGGGATGTATAGGAGGAGGCTCATATACCTTCTCATATTCCGAAGGACTCATGGAATATTCTAGTAAGGATGAACTATTTAGACCATGCACATACTCCTTATCAAACCGAGGCTCACCATGTGAGAGCAGAAAACACCTTAGGGTAGGATCATATGCCATCCAACAAAGACAAACAACATATCCCAATGGCTTATGATAAGGCTCATACTCACTATATGATAGTGGTTCACCAATTAATAATGGAACATGCCTTATTAAAATCTCATATTCCTTTCAATAGAGAGATATATCATTTGAATATTATAGAAAATTACCAATAGCGGGCTCATACTCCCTAGAACCAGACTGTTACAAGAATGTTAATGAAATCATCATACAACATGAATATATGCCTAAAAAATTCATAATGGGAGGTTGTTATAACCCAACCATCACATAGGACATAACCCATATTCTTTATCGTCACAATATAAATGTCCTTGAGGTCATTGGAGTCACATTCTCAACACCTAAAGTGTCCTTAAACTCTTTCACTAAAGAAAAAGAAGATCATTACTATGGTATTTCGCCTCATGGTTGTATGGATATGGATCATGGGGACTCTACTCCTAACATACATTTTCATCAAACTACCAATGATGAAATCTCTAAAGCATAAGGAAATATACCAATTTCACATAAAACTCTTTACAGAGTGTTATTCCAATCCTAGATGCCATTAACTATAGAGTATCCATAACCATATAGGCCAACCACATATAGTTCCCCATCAACTCCTAGATTAATTCCTCTATAGTCTCCAATAAACCCTCATAAATAATTTTTTATCAATGACCATAGGACGTCATGTATATCTAATAATGATATGGAAAACATTGATAAATGGAGAGTGCTAGCTAGAAACGACCTCTACATCATGTTCTGGTCCCTCTCTACTTCAAACTATGAGATACCATAAGAGTTACAAAAAGGAGTAGATACCTTATGTACAAAAAAATATGTGTTCTAGTCATCAGTAATTGAAGGCTCGACATCTCCCTTTTCTAGGATATGAGTTTCGCCATCAGAAAATCAAGATACGCATTTTTCAGCTAGACTTGGCCGATATCTCCATGGTCTTAGAACAAAAATAGTAAAATCATAGCACAAGTTTTTAACACACTTCACGACATTATATAACAACCCTTCAGCATCTGATCACTAAATTCACATCATGAATATGTATTCAAGGATTATGAATGAATGGATAATTAAACTTTGTTGAACCCCTGAATCATCGAAAACATTAGAAATAGTTCCATGTAATGTCATAGCCTCCAACGAACATGGGGGACCTGGTAATACTAAATCCATTTGGTCACATCAATAGAAATACCCTGCTTCCCTGATTCCTATACATCAGGAATAGAGGGAGTTGAAAGCCAACATGTATTCAAAATGGAACCCTTGAAGTAATGAGAATTCATTCCAAATAGAATGATCAACGTTGTGATAACTGAAAAAATATCAGATAAAAATGGTTCACACATTTGGATGACATCGCACCCAACTCTCATGTGATCCCAGTTTCTCTAAATCAAATGGGTCGCAATAGTTACTACCATTTTAAAAGTCTAGAAGTGAAGCAATCACAACAGACTAAGAGAATATATTCCACTTCCTCCACCCCTAAAATAGTTAGTCATTGAGAGGATTCTAGATACCTTTTCATGAATAGAAAACAAACCCCAGCCGGGTCTGCTGGGTGAACTTATATCATAATAACAATCTTTAGGTTCATCATCCCATGAACGATTCCTAAGGACATCAGTAGTGATTTCAGATCAACCTCACCCTTCAAGGATAGGGGAATTTATATAAAATTTCCATACCATGATTCATAAAATCCCTAACCGGGAATAATTAGATCCTAAAAAAGGACTAATTAATGCCCATTATATCCCTGAATAACCACAAACCAACTCCACCATAGAGAAAATTAGTATTTACTAGAATGGGATGTATAAATAAATAGTCATCGTCTATCCTATTCCTCCCACCAAAAGACCAACTTATTCTGGTTAGGGCCTACTCCGAAACCATAATTGAAAACTCCCTCATGGTCACCCTTTATAAACTATGTCCGAAGTAGAATATTGAAACAGAGATCAAACCCTGACATACATTTTTGACCTTCATGAAAATAAATTTTTCCAAAACATTAATAATAATACCATGGGAGGAGGGTTAATTGAATGGACCAACCGAGGTTCCAATCACCTATAACCAAAGAAGCCTTTAAAATATTTCACATAAAAATAAAATGTTTCCACATATTCAGTGTTAAAGAACAACAGAAAAATTTAAAGGTGTAGGTACATCTCAACCACCACCCAGAAGAGTCAATGTACCTTCCATGGAGGAACAATTGTCAAAATATGAGACTGAGATACAAACTCTAAGATGACTCAAAGAGGATCAACTTAGTGGAAATGTACCTTCAATTGTCATATTTAGAATGAGGTGAATATTTTCCCTCCCATAGATAATAAAATAGAGAGAGTGATATTTATGCATTAGACTATCATCAAATTTAGGCATTCTATCAACATTAATGAGAACGTCGAAAATGATCGTGACTATAATCTGTTGTAGTAGCGTACTCTCCCTTATCCTGGGAATCATTCAGTACTAGTATGATTTGAGGATCAATTGATGAAAATGGAAGGGCCACCTCATTGAGCACCATCAACTACCTGTATATGGGTGGTGTCTCAAATCGTTATTCCCCCAAAGCCGGTTATTGTCATCAAGTCCATGGAAACTCAAAATGAAATCCTTATAAGGGAAACACCCACCAATACATCTAGAGAGACAGATATATTCTGAATGAGTAGATGATAATTCAACACCACTCAATTTAAAATATACAACCTTCTCCACTTTTTGCGGTACTTGAGATACCAGGAACATGTTCACATAATTTGTATCCCAATGTGGTCTGATTATGGGTGCTCGAGATCAATACGAGGCAATAAAACATTTGTTTTTTTAAATAATCACATCTGACTAGCCTTTGAATGATAAAAATCATTCTAGTAAGATCTATTGTAGTCTGGAATGACAATAATCATTAGTTACTTAATTCGTTAAAATCTATAATGTGTAAAATTAGGATTGTCAACCAGAAGAACTTCAAAAAATTTATGAAAAATAGGGTTTATAACATCATTGCATGAAATAATGGTTTATGCTATTTATTCTATATCCATCTCTCATAATTGTTTTTGGAACTCTATGATGAAAATCTCTAGAATGAGTTTCATACACCTCTTATCCTAATGAAGTATCCAGGTAGGTTCCATGAGTTCACTGAAGTGATTCAATATATTAAAGTGTCCAATCAGTGAACTTGATTCAAAACTCAACTCATTTTCACAACATTGGGGAAAATGATAGAAAAATTTGTATATGTAGTTTTCACTCTCAATCATGTAATAGTACCCATATAATCAATTAGGGAGGTCCCAAAGATGTGAAAACCTCGGGTTGAGCAGAAACAACCATATAATCAACCTCGAACATAAGCATAGATAAAACAAGGTTTCGTCATATTTGAGTATCATATAAACAAAGAATAATCAATCCAAAATTACCAATTCCCTTGGTATTTTTTGGCATCCATGTACATTAAACTTCTTATGCTACCGTATCCCAGGAATCCAAATGAGGTCAACCACACTGACCTTACATACTACTACCCTTTCCATAAAATAATGGATCATAATATCCATAACTATTTAATCAACATAGAAATATTTTAAGGAATCGTTAATTTTATATGGGATGTGTTAGAAAAAATATTCACAACAAGTTTCTTTCATAACCATTACCTGGTTAGAAGAATAATTTTATTAGTAGAAAGTAATTTCAAGGCTTTTAAAAATGTTTTAAAACTAGATAAAATTGAAAATGACTGACCAAGATAATGCCAACATAAAAACAATGCTATGTATAATAACAATAGCTGCACCTACTAAGAAGGAGACATCAGATATACCTATAAAAGGTGGAAGAAACCACTAGAAGTTAGAAGATATCTAATTTGAAGTGCCATATTCGGATCCAATGTAAGAACTAACTTATTTAGATTTCATTCATACAACATCCACAACAAGGGAATCGCCCCACCATATGGAATCCTCATGAGTAAAATAACTCATAACTAGTTCTATAAACATGATAAACTTGTAAAAACCCTTCTATGATGCTGAATATTCCCTTGAATATGAGTTTCCCACACATTATCAGGGAACACGAGGCCGCAAGTGTTGGAACCGAAGATATAGAAGATATATTAGACATGGTTGGAAAAAATATTTTTTTCACATCCCCATAGGGTGTATATATGAAGTGGATAATAATTGTAATGTTCTCTATAAGTCTTAATAGTGGAAAAGTGGAATCCAAGAACCTTACAGCAGTTATCCCCAACAAATTTTCTTTCATGGCCATCAAGAGGGGGTTCGATTATTAGATCAAACTAGGAAACAAGGAAGTTCTACATGACCTGAGCCACAAGAAGAAGATACTATATCAATATATTCCCAAGCAATGATCACGTTCACCTTAAATTCATCAGTACTTGAGCCACATGTCCATGAGAAACCTCTTATTTGGAAGGACCAACCTCTGCACAAAAATATGACATTATTAAATAGTAAGATATATTACCATCAAAGCTCTTAGTACTAAATGCATTCCATAATTATAAAAGAACTCATCTATGAACTTTTTTTATCCCTCTATATCCCATAGGAATTCATGACATAATTTTTTGAAGGTGAGATTTTTTGAGTGGATACTATGTTTGAAAAATGTCATGTGGACATCATGTTAGAAGACCCTGATTGGGTGGATTCTTTTAATGGTCAAATAACGAACCTATATGTTTCAGGTTTACTCAATTATGTCCATGTCCATTGGGACATGAAGGATAATGGATCTGGGATCAACCACGTCCTGGTTCAAACCCTCTATCATTTTCAATATAGGTAGTCAGACATATCTCTCAAAAAAATAACCATTCATGGGTATGATAAGAATTTGAAAAGTCCACTCGAGAAGATCAAAATTCCATCCTAATATGGGGACCTCACATCTAATGATTAGTTTATGATTATATAGAAATACATCACATATAATTTCCATCATGGAAGGCCCAAACACCATAACCACATGGTTGTATATTCAACATTCCATCAGGATCTAAAATACCCCTTCAATTGAAAGTTCATCATACTGCAAGGTGATAGTACCTCATTTTAATCATGTAGATGCATATTTTCATAGGCATATTTATATAAAAATTTATGTAAAAAATTTCTTGATTATGAAATACTTATTTCATCCTCAAATGGTTTTGGAACTACCCCTGAGAATCACTAGAGTATACTTGACATCGACTATGTGCTCCCCATAAATCTATCTGATGTGATGGAATACAACCTAGAGGTCCATCCGCTTATGTCCTTAGTGATAGTACAAAAGGAAATATTCCTTAAAATCTCTATGAAATGACTCAAGATGTAGGGAATGATAATATCTCATTTAATTGCATCCCTATCCCTGATTGTGTCATGAAAGAACCCAGATTTTCATCATCATATAATAATGGCTCAATATACCCATAATTAGGGGAAGATGAGGATGAACTTATGAACACCCCTCCCACTTTATAGAAATTAAACTACACCACCATCCATGTGAATAGAGAGATAAATTTACTATGATAATAATATTTGTGACATATCTAGTTACTGCCTCCAGGCCCCTCGAAGAGCCTGAGTTGTATATTTCCTTTTTGAATCATCAACGATATGTGTTTTCATAGAAAATCATTGAAATTCTTGGACTGAATCCAGATGTGGATATGCACTATATCAGTGTACCCAATGAGCATCTAGGCATCATGCAGGAAACCCAGAGTATGAACCACTCTCATGAAATGGTTATGGAGGAAAAATTTGACAAGTTTATCAAAGAAAACATTATATGAGAATTTAAATACCCAACATGGTTTTCTAGCACTATCCGTTTAAAAATAAATAGGAAGATTATGTTCTTTAGATATTTTAGATACCTTAATCAGCATTGAATAATATTTGATTTTCCAATGATGATCATAGAAATATTGATAAATGTAACTGCTTGCTTCAAATACATATCCTTCATGGATGGGTATTCATGGTTCAATAAAATAAAGATGGACCCTAGAGATGATGAAGGCGCAACCTTCAAATAATCTTAGGGGACCTTTTTCTATCTGGTCATTCCCTTTGTCCATAATAATGATGGAGACACATGTCATCAGAACATGAATCATGTCATTAAATAGTTATTGGAAAAGAGTACTATATTTTATGTCAATTACCTAGTTTCCATGTCCCAATAGTGGTGAGATCACATCATAGATCTTTAAACAGCCTTCAAATAGGTATGGAATCCAAATCTAATGATGAATCCACTATGATAAGATTTTAGGGTAACATTAAAGATGTTTTTTATCTTTTTGTACACCACCATGATAATGAGTTTGACCCCTAGAATACTAGTTCTATTCCACCTATATCATCCCATATAAAGATCAATGTACTGGGGGGAGGATCTAATGGAAACATGACTACAATAGTTGATTCATACCCAACATATGAAAATAAGATCTCCCCTTCACTAGGATAATGAATAAGGGAATCAGATATGAATGAGAAGACAAATTCGAAGAAGACTTTGAAAGCCTCAAGCAATATGTCCTACACCCATTGGTCCTTATACCTATGATGGAAGGGTGTCCCCAAATCATATATGTGGCTACTAGGGAATGCTCTATGTATGCCCTACTCACACATATAATTGATACATGGAGATATAATAGTATCTATAGCCTCGTCTAGACCATGTTAGGTAGTGATACCTGATACTTTATGCTCAATTATACTACCTTTCACTCATCTTCATATTTCAAAATGGTGAGGTATTTCTCACTACACCACAAAGTACATATGTTATCTCATATAGCCTTTCTCATGTACATCCTTGGACTTCCCATGTTGATCTGGGGCTTGGCTCAATGGTCTTTCATTATTATGTAATACAAAATTCAGTTAGTTTCACAGAACATAGTGAATGGGGAATCCTTGGATGATTTCCTTGCAACAAATCCTACCCTGGATTATACATTGGTGGACATCAATCTTCTATATGAGGAGGTATTTTATGTCCATGAAACTCCTCATACATGGAATATGTTTGTTGATGGTGCCTCTCTAAGACATAATGATAATAAGATACAAAACCTGAGATTCAATTGGTTTTCTTAGGGATTGAATTAGTTTCTCGTGAATAAGAATGTTTTACCTACTAATTTTCATTTTACAGATGTTGCATGAATAAAAGGGAAGAATATGAATCTCTCATTGATGTCTTGGAGCTAGCCCTATAGATACAAATAGCCTTCCTAAATATCAAAAATGATTTAGAACTAGTGATAAAGTTGATTAATGGAGAATATTCCATAAAAAGGAATAACTATCCCCTCTCACTGGATACATCAGTGGACTAATGGAAGAGTTCCCTTTTTAGCCCACATTTCTTCATGTTCCTCAATAACAAAAATTCTTGTGTCGACACATTGGATAATTCAGCCACAATCCCACTTAACCATACCATGATGATGAAATTGTATATATCACACATCAATGAGTGGTCTCATCAATATTAATTTGTGATATTTAATAAATCAACCATTTAAATATTTCCTAGAGCATGAAGAATGAATGAAAAATTCTGGATAGATGGGTCCCATAATTCATTATCTTTAAAATGAGAGTCTCCCATCAAATCGAGCTAGGAGAGAATGTATTTAGAACCATGCATTAAACATCACCCGTCAGAACATATTAAATAAAAAAAATCCCTCTATAATAATGTATTTTATAGAATCCTCTCCATATTCATAGCACAAAGAGATATTTTCTCCCTCAATGAAAGAGTACATGTGGGATCTTGGGGTTCCCCTCAATCTAAGACAAGGATCTCCTAGAAAATCTAGATCATGGATATTACTAGAAAATCATGATATAAGATCATGTTTAATTCAATAAGAAATTTCATGTGTTCCATATCCATGATAATAGCCTCTATCATCCCGTAGAATTGTTTCATATAGAGAAATATTTTTGGCCATTTTCTATTTGGGGAATGGATATTGTGGGACCATATCCCCCAGCTACAACTATGATTTTAGAGTACCGCCATATTGTTGCTGACTTCATTTAAAAATTGTATAATATAATACCAATCATGGAATTTAGGATTAATAACATCATAAAATTCATAATGTCCTATATCATCAACTAGTTGGAGTCCCTCACATAGTATTGATGGAAAATGTCACCAAATTCTATTAAATAGTGTTAAATAAACACTACTATGACTACAATATCATGTCCAATAACTGATATAACTATAATGAATTAAAATATAGATATATATTGGCCTTTAATAAGACTCTATAAAATAATCTTTAGAAAGGAAATAATCATTTGTGTATGGGACCAAGGAAATTATTCCCTTATTGGTTCAGTTACCTTTTCGTAAAATGGCCACTTGTGGAAAATTCTAAAGAGAAGTGAAATAACAAAAAAGGATGGAAGAATTATCGTGTATCAAAAATAATATGGTGGGAACACTACAAAACCTGTAGGACTTTCAAAATTATATAGCACATAAATTCAATAAAAAGGTCTGACTCCATTTATTTCTCCATGGATTACTAGGGATGGCTCTAAGGACCCCAATGATATAAGGGAAGATTCCACTAAAGTTATAACCCAAATGGGAAAGGTGTCACATCGTACGTAAGGTTTATCACAAGTGGGAATAATCGTTGTTCACAATGGATGTGGAGCATAATACACCCCTACCAATGTATGATTTCTCAAGAAATGTATAGCATTGTTTTCATTATATGGGAATCCATGTTTGTGTAAGCCCCACCATTTCATCCAAACCCCATGACATTAAAATATATGAACTCAACCTGATCACATGATGACAATTTGTAATAACTCATTCTGATCAGATGATTATAAACTATATGAAATCTTATATATCACATGATGTTGAACTGTACAAATTCTACATGGTTAAATGATGTTATATTGTGTGAGCTCATCTGGTTACATGACATTAAACTGCACAATATTGTCCTGGATGCAAGAGGTTAAACCATGGATCACATAAATTCCTAATAACAAAAATTTAAAGATCATGATACCTCATGTACATACCACATGTTGTTAGACTCCACGATTGAGGTTATCACTACCTAAAATTAAACTGCACAGAAAGCACCATCTCACAAACAACTCACCACATACGAGACATATCTGTGAGAATGAAGGATGACATTCCACCATCCCTATGTAAGACTTACCTCCACATAGGAAATTTATCCATTTAATAACTACAAATAGATTGATTCTTAACAATTCAGGATACATAGTGACACATGAACCACTATTTTCTGGCCGATCCACGACATCCCATTTCTTTTACATTTGGCGATCACTGTCCTTTCCACATGACATTAAACTAGATTAGTTTTCTTGAACTATATAAAACATGATTATTATTTTCAATGATATACATAGGGATTCCTTGAACATCATTCTATTTCTAGAAACCACTTGATGTAAAATAACCCTATCCTATAATTAAATGGATCTGCAATGTGGAGGAACACTTGTTATTTATTGTTTCTCACTCCATGAATTTCACATTTGAGCATAGTAATATCAGTAGGGTTTCAGCCACACAAACATCAAATTTAATATTGTAATATGTCTGTCATGATCCTAAATGAAAGACTATTAGATTCATTCCACGATTCATCACCATTTGACGTCAAACTACACATTTGATGTCCCTAATACAACTAAAAACTATACTTTCATGTGGAGCTCACCCGAGAGGACCACCATTGCCAGTTTAAAAATACTACCACACTTGAATTCATTAAATATGGTTGTCTTGATTACTATTCCCATAGGATATGTAGTGACACATATATTTAAATCCTTTAGTCCATCCCCAATTCCCATTTTCACATCGGGAATCCAAGGTCCTTATGACATGACATTAAACATTAGGTGTCCTCAAAAACTACGTGTGTATTGATTCATATAATTATATGATACATAGTGACACCTGGATATCCATTCCTAGGCATATATTCATCAATCAATATGAATAATTAAAAACTCAACATATGGCCTAGAATCGTGTTGAGAGTTTCCCATTCATGAACCATGTGTTACTTGATTTTGATCAACACAATATATTTAGTGAACTATATGCCTCTAATACTATACATATATATTAAAACCAATAGGAAATGAATCCCAAATACACATGGACAGAGCCTCACAGGATCATTTTTCATACATGTGATCTAAATCTACATATTGATTGTTTTTTCACGTAACATATTGTGCATAGTGTTTTCATGTAAGTTCTCAAATCATTACTTCATGAAGCTAAACTACAGGGAAAATCTCCTTACTGAATGAAGTTAAAATTCACAGAACACTCCTTTATCAGATGACATTAAACTACATGAAAAATTTATTTACCATAAAATAATAAACTACATAGAATATTCCACCACTAAATAACAATTAACTAATAAAATAATTATCAATTTTCCAAACCACTATAAAACAACCTGATGAGACGTCACCAAGTCAATTAGAGTATGGGGTTATTCCATCACCTTTTAAGTGCCCCTTCCATAAATCAAATTTCTTGTCTCGAGCATATGAAGATTCCATAATTCTTTCATGTACATCATATTATATAATAGACATCAAGGATGCCTTTTCATGAGTATACATGTACTCCATTGGATCATCTATATGTGAATATGGTGTACAGCCAAATGCATCTCTCTCCAAAATGGAATTTCAGATCATTGTGAGCCCTGACATCACCATGGCACAACTCAACACCTCAGAATAATCTGAAATACTTGAAGTATTATTTTTCAATATTATTACTCATTAACAAGGATTATCAATCTAGGATTTACAGTATTAACATCCTCTGATCAAAAAATTTATTTGGCACTCTCATCCATGTTTTTCCTAATTGAGATCTTATGCATGATCCACTATATTAGTTACATATTTTTCATGAACATAAATTACTACCCTTCGGTCAATGTATTAAAAACATAAACTCCATACTATAATGATCCAAATCCTAAGACCACAAAATTAATGTGAAATAACAAAAAAAATATCAGGTTAAAACCTCATAAATGGTGGAATGGGAAAAATTCAATTCTTTTATTTCAAACTCTTCATGTTTACAGTTTAGGAGAAAAAAAGTGAAAAAAGGATGAATTCAGATCACAAGTTCATGAATATAACCCCACTAAAATTCTACCTTTTATCACTGGACTCCCTGGTTTAAGAAAATTTAGAGTAATTATTTTTCACACGTCCTCACCAAGATTAAATGTTCTTGAGGAGGTGACAAAACATTTAGGGTGTTCAATCAATTCTTGGATATTACACTACCCACAAGTCATACATCATTATTTAGGTGCCTCAAATCACTCTAAACCTTCCATGGAATTGGACAAGATACTCATGTTCAATAAACCTTTTTTGGACTATGAATGTATGCCTATAGATCATTAATATGTGCATGTGGTAGTAAAAAATATGTCACTCATTCCAAAAGTAAATTTCAATCCTTGTGATCCCTGAAATCACTATGGAGGAACTAAAAACCTCTGATTTTCTAAACTACTGACCATATAACTATCACATATCATTCACCTGATCCGAGCACTTTAGACAATGAATTAATGTCTGCATATGAAAGAATCTGAACTAGTTCTTCATCCTCGATGATACGTCACAATTTTTTATACCCTTTCAAAAGGATGGAATGATGCACTCTATTTCCAAATCATTGATGGCCCATGATTTATTACTCAAGACCAAAGGGTGTAGGGATCAAGATTTGTGATCAAGAGTTGAACTACCTTAGGGGATGAAAACCCTTATGAATAGTTTTCCTCCCACATCTATCCTCATTATCTAGATGTTTGAGTTTTCATAAAACATTAATGGACCTCAAAAAAGAGATTAGATTATATTTTTTTACCATGAAACCGAATAATATGGTTATTGACCCGCAGAATAAATTCATATCCCCACTGCTAGAATGGAGATTCAATCATTGGGAGCCTTGGAAATATCATAGAGGAACCTCGATTATTTTAATGTCATGGTCCATACCATGTATTCATTCCTATCCCATATTATTACACTCTAACGTTTTGGATATTCCTTACATCAACCATATTTCAACTATCCAATAATATCTATATTCCCTAGTATTTTCCATCAAAACATTTTACATTAATATATCTTCTATGGCCCTTGGAAAATGGACTCGTGTTCTAGGGGACCTTTTTTTACTATTAATATATTTTTATGTCTCCTGTATATATATCAATGGTCATTAAATTAATGTGTTATTTTTCAAAAATGACATTCTAATCCCTCTGAACCACCAAAACACTTTGTCAGAACACAACGTCCTAGGTTGTTTTGGGTAATTCCTGGAATATCTATACCATATTCAATGATCATTGTTCAGTCGAGTCCTAAAAGTCCCTAAACTACAATAGAATAAGTTTCGAGCCTAAAGAACCTAAATTATCGCAATAGAAGGTCAATCTAATAGACACAAAACTATAGTGATAGGGGGTATAATCAAAAAGTCCCTAAACTATAGAAATAGAAGGAACAAGCTAAAAGATCCTAAACTAAAAAAATATTAGGTCTCCGTTAAAAGATCCAAACCATCAATGATATATGATTCAAGATAAAAGACCATAAACTAGAAAAATATATGGTTTGAGCTAAAATTTCATAATCTAATGTGACAATAGGTCTGAGCTACAATATTCTAAGATAATTTGATAAAAGTTAAAATATAGAAGACCATCAAATACCTAGAAATGTGAACTCTTGTCTGTATAAATAGAATAGCTTATAATTCCCACCGTATGCACTTAACAGAAATAAAGCTTCTATAAATAATCCTATAATATTTATAAAAGGAAAAGTATTATCCATCCAGGGAACATATCCTACCCATGTGATCCTTTTGTGAATCAAGGGATATCATGTTATAGGTAACAGAAATAGTAATGGAGGATCTCATGCTGGTGTTCATTCATGATAATTTATTGAGAATAATATATTATAATTTCAGAATTCAATTCCACATGTTCTGGGATTTTTTATTTTATGTGAATGATGGGTTGTGTTAACGAATTACCAAATATGAAATAAAAAAATTCATGAATGTCATGAATGAAATAACATTGGAAAAAATATAATTTTATGAAAATTCATTCATTGATACCATGTGATAGGGGGAATCTACAAATTTCATATTATCTCCAAGAATCTTTTAAAATAATTGGGTGCGCAACAAAGAGATAATTACAAAAAATATTCGGCCATGTATGAAAGATCCTGATGAGAAAAGTCAACTGAACACTGAAGTGCCAAACATACAACCCCTTATGCATTAACACCTAGACAGAGTGTATTGAATAATATAGTCTGTTACAGTACTATATTTTGAGTGGTCACCGACAATGACGATGAAATTCAAATGTCAGACTTATAGAAAGATATGATTTCCTTATATCTCCATATTTTCCGTGTCCATGAATCCTGAATATCAACTAGAAACCATTCTAAATTCCTCGGATACCTCTTCTGTGTTCTCAATTTGGGGAGAATAATCTGTAAAATCACACAAGTGTCTCTCATTAGTGGCCACATATTTATGATCCAGGGTGATTAGATTTATTACTTCACACATTTGTTGAATTCAAAATAATTTTATCCCAAAGAAAAAAAATATTTTGAAGAAACTCCCCTTGATCGTAGAATAATTATAGATGTGTCATAGAAATCAGTGATTGAATATGATTCTATGGTCATTTGTGAATGATGGATCAGGTATAAAAGGAGGAGTATCTAACATTTGATCTGATAAGGATGTTGGAGAATAAGTTTAATATCATCTTCTCTCAGATTGAATGTATGCCAGAGCTTGTTCTGGGGGTAATTTACTCAACAGATTCTACACCATTATCTAGGAGGTCATCTCTAGGATGAGGTATCTTCCTCGACGTCTCACCCAAGCCTTAAATAAACATCATCATATCTATATACAATGGGGGTTGTGAAGATAATGTCTTGCCTATATGAATGACTTGATTTCTTAACATGCCAGATGGATGAGATGATACCCATGCCAGGGCATAATAATGATTTAGAAATGTGGAGGCATTGACTCACAGAAGAATTATTTTATTATTTTTTTATTCACAGACCATCTTTATCCAATACTATTAGATGACCCTGGTGTATCACTCCCCCTTCACACCAGCCAAATATAGGGGGATACCATTTGTATACAACTTAACTAATAAGTGAACTAATAAAGGTTTATATGTATCACAAATGATAAGATCTTATTCCTCGGCTACATGAACCCCATCTGAAATATAGGCCTTAAATGAAATTTAATCGATAGATCGGTTACCATTTCCAATAACTAACCATTCGGTATACGAAACAAGAGGAAATCAATGCTTTCCAATAGGATCTTCACATATACAACGTCATCACGACATAATGATATGCCCCCCACTCTATATATGTTAAAAAATCATATACGGGATCAGGTTTCAAGGTTAAAAGTTTAATTTTAATATTCATAGAAATTTAAGTTATTATATACCTAGGAAAATAAGAACATGAAATTTCCCTTGATCCTACAGGGAATGCTATGCTATTCAATATGGCCCAAGAGTTTATAAAGGAATGAATGGATTGGAACTACAGAATTGGTTTATTTTCCTTCCACATGATATTACACCATCACCAATGTGCTGACATGGGTCCCTAACAATACATCTATTTCTTTTAAAATAAATCTGGTCAAGAACATGGTTATAAATCCTACCAGCCAAATACTTAGGGGGATATCTGAGTTTACTTGATATACCCATGATGTATAATCTCAATCATATTAAAAATTCTTATATGAGCTGACACTATCATGAACTTAATAGTAAGGGAACCAACAGGGGTATATGATAGTCTGTATAACTCCACCGTGAGAGAGGAAAATTTATATCAAATATTTAAAAGTGATAAGAAGGTGCATACTCATCTCCTTTCTCAGTATCTCCTTCAAAATGATGAGAATGTCATTTTTCAGGATAGAAGTTTTTAAGGGATATTCCTTGACATCTATGACTTAGTGGAACACTTCCTACATTTCATGGGGGGGGGTCTCTCCTAGTTGATAAATGTACCAAAGGATGATTCTCGCTACATTATAGGAGAAATGTAATGTGTTTGTGTTAGAGTGGAAATGGTGGATTTTTTCATGGATAATATTAATATGGTGGTAGAAATTTAAATGGGAGATCCATATTTCCTCATAGAGGTTGACCCTATATAAATCATCAATGAACTCTGAACTACTTTTCCTGAACCATAATGGCCATACAAATTCGATAAAAAAATTACCACATGGATGAAGATCACATTTATAGATCCATCTACTTCAACTCATGCTCACAGTTGAAGAAATTATATTTTAATAGTTCTAAGAAATAATTTTATGAGATAAATTACTACCTTCCGGAAAAAAGGGAGAATTTTCAGTCAAATTAGAAAAAACCCTAGGATCGGGTTGCAATCAACCATCATTCCTTAGCAATACCCATATAAACATAGTCAAGAGAACGTAAAAACTATTGACATAGAATTTGGAAGCCTAAAGGATGAGTGGTAACATCATCCAACAATATGAACTTGTATGGTAGAAGTAATTGTGATAACGGATAATCCTAAAGCTCGTATGAGAGGATCCTCTTCAAATAATCCTTATCAGAATGGATGTGATATAAAGGGTGAATTTTTTAGTTTCTATAAATAATTTACAATTGGTTGAATGAATGAGAATATCTTTAATGAGAACAAAAATCTATATGAATAGATGTAAGAGGCATATGTTCGACAGACAAAATAAAATCTTCTAAAAAAGAAGGACATAAATTGATAACATCAAGTGAATCACATGAATTTAATAAGTAAATCATGAATTTTTATAGGGATAGAGAGACTCTTGACACCCAAAGGTCATGTGAGTTACAAAAACCCATAGGGAATCATGCATTTTCATGCCCCTCAAGGACTCACAATTGCATGACCATGACATGGTCATGTGATCTGGATGATAGCCAAATGATCATATAAATAGGAATTTATACCCCATATAACCTTTAATACGATCACATCCCCATGGTCAATGTTCATGAAATTATTCAAATACAACTCATAGTTTTATTTGAAAGGTACCTATGTAGAGGAGGTATTGTGAAACTGATCTCATGAAAGAAGACTTGCGATGTGGTCTCGTGATCAGGGCCTAGAGAATGGTCTAGTGGTGAATAAATAAAATAGAAGAATAGGGAGAGTGTTGTTGGAATGAATATATAGTGAAATAAATTTAACTTCATCCTTATTCATAAGAATTCTCATAGAATACCAAGTGTCTCATGACAGACTGAATTTCACCCAAGACACTGATTCACAACAACCCCAATGACTCAGGTGGAAATTTACATTCCTCATAACTAAGACCTTGTCCCCACAGACATAATTACTAAGAGGGGTCATTTGTCAGTTCCCTCCAAATGAGCATCATAAATCTAAAAAGGGAAGAAATACCTTGGTGTGATTATTATATTCTCCTTAAAATAAAATGGGGAATAATATTTCCACTACCCGTAGATCATTCGATCCACCAGGGGATACACAATCATGTTACCATAATAAGTTTAGTAAAATGATCCATGTGTAGCACAAAATCTATATCAAATCACATGGATACCTTCATGACAATAACTTCTACTCTAGTGATGAAACCCCAAAAAAATGTTGTCATGAAATGATCTCTAGATAAGATCTTCTAGGCCACACAGATCATCAAATGATGGAATCTAGATAAACAATATAAATTCCATAATATCAGGAGTAAAATATCCAATATTAAAGAGATTATTTCAGTTGAGAAAATGACATGATGGATCACCAAAAGAGATAATTTTTGTCCTTGTCAAAATCAAAGAAAAAATGTGATACCATAGAGGATTTGAAAATTAAAACAAAGGAAATGCCTCAGGTGTGTCCAGAAAAAAGTACAATTTCCTTTGGTTCCTAATGTATAAATAGATGATATTTTCCACAAAATGAGAGTACATATCCAAAACACCACTTATTTGTCTTATGACACATCACCAAGAAGAATATTAATTGTTCTGGATAACATTATATAAATATTTTTTGATTATTTACCAATGAAAAACAAACAACAGGAATAAAAAGGTATTGGAGGAAGAATCTCCTCATTGCCTTAAAACAATTGTAATATTTCAAGTATTTCCACGACATGATATAAAATTTTCCAAAACAAGTCTTTGAGAAACCCAAAAAAAACTTCAAAGAAGGCATCCTGGTCTCATGAAGGGTCTTGGACATGATAATATAATAGTATGGAAGTCCTTCGAAATTCCTATATGATCCAAAAAGACACCATTAGTGGTAAATAATTAAATAAAGGATGCATTTAAGGGAGGGAATCATAGTCACCAAAAATCAAGTGATTCCCATAGAGTGACCCATGATAGAGACTCATGAAGCCTCCTGATTCCAATTCCCTTTGCTGACTCCAGCCATAATTTACATGAGATATGATAAACAATGCAATGAACAACAGGGGTGGAACGACCTTTAAAACCCCCCACCGCATAATGAAAAATTCACCACTATCCCTACCACATGACTTGATTTCTCTGAATGAATGGTTGGCCTCTTTTCATCTAGACGTTCCTATGCCTGAGATGATTTCTCATAGAGGAATATCTCATGAAAAAAACACTTTCCATCATGTAATATACTTGTGGGAATCTATTGAAATCATGAAATAATCATAGTAACATTGTGTGATCCCAAATATATCACATGAAGGACGTATAGGAGGATATTCAAAGGGAATGCCTCACTACTTCCAGATCACACAAAACTTCAAACAAGAGAACATGGAAAGAGTATATTTAATTTTAAATATAAAATATAATAAAAAGACTAATTTCAATTACTTAAGGAATGGACATATAATATGATCCTCATACTCGTAACAAGAAACCCCCAGGTCAAGTGAAAACACTTTGACATGTTTCTTGTATCGAACGAAAACCCTTTGGTATAATATTCCTATCATGTGATTTCATATATAAATGTCAAATAAAGTCACATGGAACCCTATGGGAATTCCATAATGGTCTCACAAATCCTTCTGAGATCATCATCATAGCCTTACGATGCTCTTCATACATGCCTCCAAAACCACATGGCGGCACCAGTTCACTACAACTATGTCTCATGGAAGTACCAAACCATTTTAACTGACAGTCACAACATAATCTTGGAATGTAGATCATATATCATGATGCCTTCCAAACATGTCTTCTGGGACTTGTGAAACCATTAAATGTATGTTACATTGAATTTCATGACACCTTCTATATGTTTTATCCATCTATTTTAATGGAACATTTGTAATTCATTTGGATCATATGACATCCTCTGGATACGTTATCAATGTCATGCGATGGCTTTGAGAACCAACTTTTTGGGCTTGTAATGTTTTTTAGTCAAGAAGAACAACTCAATATGATATCCTAGGATTTTATGACATTGTCCATCCTCAGTGCGTAAGTTCTGATTATAGAAAAAAATTATTGTTTAATATCTGATTAAGGGAACCATTTGAACTGAGATTCATGACATAACCATTAAAAATAAGAAACATCCATGAAGCATGATATCAATATTAACCATCAAAATGGATTCCAGGGATTTGATGAACATTATCCTCGGGGTATGATACCTGATTACAGGGAAACATTATTGTGTAAGACCCAATCATGAGAATTTTGGGGACTATTTCTAACCATAACCAGGATGCACAAGACACCGATATCCGCCCCAAGCTCTATATTAACCAGCCAATGGTTATCACATAACATGATGACTTTGTTCATCCTTAGTATGTAGTCCATGATTATAGGGAAACATCAGTGTTTAATCCATGATCAAGGAAACTACGATGTAACTACTTCCTACCACAACCATGATACGTTGGATTCTTATCAAAGGCCGAAGATTCATATTAACCATTAAAAGGGTTGTCTGATGATACAAGTCTCTCATACATAGGAAGTGATACTAATCATTTATCACCTCTTTTTCGAACTCTAAGAATTTTTGACATTACCATTTGTGAGCTAAAATGATCATTTTATATGCATTATACTATTATACAATTACTAGGTAATCCTCAGAGTTTCGCCTCTAATCAGCAGAATAACATGCTATATCCCACATAGAGGGAAACGTCTGTGTGTAATCCTTGAATAAGGGAAACATTTGTGTGTAATCCCTAATCAACTGAACTATGATGAATATGATTCATATGATAATTTGGATATATAGGACACCTCATTGTGGTTTGAGTTCCATACTAAACATACCAAGGGTTATCCAGAACAAGATTCATACACCCAATTATAATGATGCTGATCATTTTCTAACACTTTTTTCTCACACCGAACATAGATCACCTAGAAATAGGATGCTCTAATCAACACATCATCGGCATCATGGAATCTAAATAGACTAAAGATATCTGATTATATAATCCCTGATGAGTGGCATGATATAAACACCCCAACACCTATGGGCATACATCTATGGTATAATTCCAAATGTGATAATGAACTACGACAACTATAATTCTAACCACAACAGTGATATATAGGAAATATTCTCAGGACTCGAGCCTAAATACCCAGTGTGTTAGAGCACTCATATATGACTTTTCTATACAACAATAAATCACATGGGTTTAATTGACTATGGGGGTTTTAATTACGTCCATAACCAAGATCCATAGGACACTTCATAATGGCCAATCCCCTTCATGGAATATCAACCAACTCCATGTGTGGCTGAAAATCCTGAAGTACCTAGTTTTATAATTTTATCATATAGATTAGTTATCCATCGCATTGAAATATATATAGAACATCAAGTACATTCATATATATTCACTAAATAGTTCCCCTTTCTCATGTTCATTAATGAGATGCCATTTTATTTATATAGATATAAATTAACCTAAAATAATTTTATTAGGGTAATTATTCCCATATTATGATTAGGTGGATATTAAATAAAATATCATAAATTTATATGACAAATATATAGAAATCATCAATTCCTCCCAAACGATTGTCATTAGAATGAATTCCCATCTTCTTAACCAATGTGAGTCCCTAAGAATCATTTGGTCTAAAACCTCAAGTGACCACCTTCCTTTAGAAAGTAGGAATGTACCTAGTTATGGATGAGGGAACTATTTGTACCTCCCATTAGGAATAAAAATGGTGACCTGATATTAATGATTATGCAAGGGATCCACCCCCCAATCAACAATCGGTTCTAACAGAACCCCCCTCAGTGAGTGTTCTGCAATTATCTCTTATCTAAAAAAACACCAGGGATATAACAAATCATATTTAGTATGTGAGTCTAAAAATACATAGGTATGTTTTAATATAATTTCTTTTAAACCCTAAGTGAATCTTTCTATGTTTCTCATAAGAATAATCAATCAAATATTGAATTAATTTAACATTTTAATAATTTGGAAGTAGATATTATAACACTAGAAATTTATGAATTAAAATGTTTATTAAATTATTATACTTGGGTGTTTCTTACATTAAACATTTCATTACTAATGATTCATCTCAAATCTATGATGGACAATGATGATGGAACTACCTACAAGAAGGATTTTATTATATATGTATCTTTTTTTATTATCATTTATTTAGTTATTTTACTAAACAGAATTCCACTAAAATTATATCTCCTTTAGAATAAATAATATCTATTAATGATCATTGATCTATATTTCATCATTAATTACACTGATTTTTTCATTTAAATAATCCATGAATATATCTAGTAGACAACATTTGTAAATCATATCGTATGTGACTCTTTGACAGTAGAGTGGAAGTCTCCTTGTGTAGTCTGTTATATGAATATAAATTCAACTCCATATCTCTATTATCCAAATAATTATGGTTTATTATATATGTGTAACCCAAATCCAATTAAAATAATAAGGAACCTATCAATTAGTATCTCCTCATTACATATATTCATTATATAAGTGATTTGATGAAAAACCATTAAGTTAAACCATATATAATGTTCATGGTCATAACAATTTCTACATTGGATGTAATTTATTACTAAGTATTTATTATGGGTATTTATTTTACAATTTTTTCTCATGTTATTTCCATTACACATGCATGTTTTAAACAATTTTTTTATTTATATTCCTTCTACGATGTTAATGTGTTCACTCCTTATAGATATATAACACTTTACTCAACATACTTTTTAGGTTAATCACCTATAAATAGAATACAAACAATATTAAACATACCAATATTCATATCGTGAATAATATACAAGAAATTTTCTTTTAAATGATTAGAATTATATATTACTGAAAACATGAACATGAGTAATGTTGATGCCACTGATAGCCAAGCTCCACCATTATTGAACATGTTTTAAGACACCACAGTAGTGGGAAGTCTGACATAAATTCCTTCAACCTATGGATACGTTACTCAAAGTCGAATCCAATTAACTATAAATCTAACACATAATATGTATAAACTATATTCAATAAACAAATTCATTGTATTTTCATGAATTTTTACCCAATGTCAAGGTAGATGGATACTAAATCTTTTTTATCATACCTATCATGTAACCAAAAAAATCATGTATGATAATCTATAAAATATGTTTAATAATTAAACTAAATCATAAAATATTAATAATATAAAAAATTTATAACTTTAAATAAAGAAGGTAATAAATGTTAAATTAATAAAAATTTAAAATTTTTAAACATGAGATAAATATTTATGAAAAATTTAGAAATGAAATATCGATATAAAAGTATTATTAATTACATATTTATTGAGAATATTCCAATATAGTGAATATAATTTCATTATATTCACTTTATAACATAAAAATATTCATATTTCATAAAATCTTAAATCTAATTTTTAAATAAGACACCTAAGAGCCAGTTCACCCATATGTAACCGAACCTAATTTGTAACAAAGCCTCAAGCATGTATTCTTGTGTCCAAAAGGATTCCAACTAGTAGTGATGGTTCATGGTGGTATAGTGGGGATACCATATCCCCAAAATAAAAGTGGTAAAATAATGTGACAATGAATAAATAGAGGAATCATAATAATTAAATATAATGTAGTGGATATAAATAAAACCGAATGTAATAATACATCTAACAAAAAGTGGAAAAATAAAAAAAAATTATAAGTATTTAATGAAGAAATAGAAAATGTAGGTATAAACATTGTATTTTTTAAGGAAGAAATACCACAAAGTCTTTCCAATATAATCGCAAACCAAGGATCGGTCTCATGCTCTTAATTTCCCATGTAATATCCAATCAGTTATCCCCAACCAAGAACTAGCCTTTATCCACACTAGTATTCATGATGTCTGTCTAGGTACCAAATGTTTTCTCGAATAGGGTTTTATATAATTAATCTTCATTCCATTTAATAAGAGAATATTTAAACCTGATTCCCAAATTTTTATTTTTATTTCATCAACTTGAATTAATTAAATCATTGAGAAAGTCTAACCGAACACACTAACCTTCATTTGGGTTTTTAAAATGAATATGGGGACATTAGAATATGTATGAGACACCCGAATCAGTGGATGAAGGTGTGTTCCTTGAAATCCCACTATAAATAAAGGTTCTAGTGGGAATTTTAATTTAATATTATAAAACTAAATTAAAGAATGATGAATTTAATGGCACAAAACATGTGAAACTGACACACGACATAATGAAAAAAAATTCTATATCAATATGAATTGTGGATATAGTCATAAAATAGCTACCATATAGAGTAACGAGTACTATAATCTATTATTGACCACTATATTGGTCTGAATTAGAAGAAAATGACAGAATAAACAAACACTCTAAAAATAGGGCATATTATCTGACACCAAAATAGAGAAAATTATGGAATTATAAACCATGAAATGAACAAATTTTATCAAAAATATTATATATAGTATTCCAATGATTCAAATTATTATCTAATTGGAGTCCCTATGAGATAGATAATACAAACACAATCTTATTCATGGAAAACTCCAAAGAATGAATGTAACATCCCAGACTAGGGAGCCTCTAACTGGTTCCCCCTGAGTCTGTTGCCCTCATTACATTAATCATGCCTCCCCATACGCCATAGGTTGTCGACTAAAACAAATGGACTAATAGGATATGTGGGGAGATTATACCCTCATTACCAGAGTAATCTGAAATAGATAATAGTTCCAATAGTAGAGATAAAAGTAAACAATCAATAACATGCATAAATAACCAACTCCCAATATAGGTACAACCAAAATCAATCGTATATATGTCATGTCATCCTATAGTGCCAAGTGAACAAAATCCAAATTAAAGGAAAATTTTAATATCCCATAAATGGTATTGACTCAATGTTCGGACCCTACCATCATACATCCCAGGTCCAACTCTACTCCCTATCAAAGGTCCCTTTCCCTTGTCCTGGCCAGCAAGCATGAAATGTACTAGCGTACCCAATGGAAGCTTGAGTAGGGTGTGAGTATCACTCCATAGGATATCACCAATGGTGCCTACAAAAATTCGAGCCATAGAATATAGTGAAAGAAAGTGATAAATAATTTCATATAAGGATAAACAATGCAATAATCAATTAATGACTATGTTGCTTTTAATTATACTACCATTGAGTTCGGGTTCACTACTTAAGAATTTCATGATTTAATATACCTTTTCCATGTCTTCAATAGATTAGGAATGTTCAACATTCACAAACATTTGGGAAGAAAATAATGTCATATTTCACAATGAATCACAGTATAACAATCTCATAATATTCAACCCGAAGCCTCAGCCTGGTTGGAATGAAACCGTTATGGGAATATAACTTCGTCCCCTTATCAAAACTATTCATTTAGGGGTGGAGCTAGAGCCTCGGTTCAACATGACCCATGGGCATAGAACATCATGTCTATAACACACTCTACCACACCATGTGAACATGCTTATTTATAATTTACCATAATTAAAAATATCATAACAAGCATAGATAATATCATTTACACGTCATAAAATATCAACAAATGTGAAATTAACATTCTTACCAAATCCATTAACACATTCAGCATTTATATTACTTATCCTTTTTCCCTATTTACCATTTCACATTCTAATCTCACTAATCATATTCATGTAATATGTTAATCCCCTAGCATTTTCCCATTACACTATTTAACCAATTTCCATGCCAAGAAAACAACCTATTAGGCCATAACCCAACATAAGTGTATTACTAAATATCAAATTGAACTTCCTTGAATTATATTAACATATTCATCATCGGCTATATATTCTCGCACAACAACCATACACTTACTTAACCAAACTCTATGTCTATGAAATATCGGTACACCCCATGGGTGGACCTAATCACATTGGTCCATTCTACATGCATCCCTTGGGGATAATGAGGAGTTAAAGTAAATATTTAGACACCAACTATATCAAAATAATCATATGTTAACCAAGAATTCAATAATTGAAAATTAAGAATATATCCCCCCCTGAAAAAATGATCTTGAAACAAAAGGGATACAACTTGTAGACCACCATACTTGAATCTGTTGGCGAATGAACTCTCAACTGAAGCCTTAAATCTGGATTCAATCTACCCTGGAAGAAAAAACAAATAACTTCCTAAAAAATAATGGTTTTGAGTTATTTTAATGGAGATATAAGTATAATAGGGACCCTAAACCAAAAAGAGAATAAATAGGGTGATTATCCTTACCCAGATCTTCAATCCTCATCCAACAACACCAAAGAAGGCCCTATAATGAGGGAGTAAGATCCTTGGAAGAACGTGGAGAGTTTGGTTCTTTCCTAGTGTCCCAAGGACTAAGAAAGGGGGAAATACCGAGTTAGGTATAAGAATCCCATAATAATTTTCGTAATTTTGAAATGTTGTAGGACCGCACGATTTTCCAACACAATTTTTCAAACCGTGCGCATAATATGTAGATGCTACTATCCATAAATACCCCCTCACACAGTTTTCCCAGTGGTTTTTCCGAAGCATGTTCAAGCAATGCAGAAGATACTGTCCGAAAATCATTACAATTTGATGATTCACCATTGATGTATACATGGTAAGAACTACCATGCAAAGACCATACGACTTTCCAAGAAAACACCATTTCCCCCTTTTTCATCTCCCAAACCCCCAAAACACCCCGAGTGCTCGCATGAACATGGTAAAATGCTTATTCAACCAAAAATGAAGGACTTATACTATAACATGTGGAAAATGTACCTTAACAGAGATATTGGATCTTTAAACATCCCCCCTTAAAACAACTCATCCCCAATATGCTCTTCTTAATAATCCCTGAGTTCCCAAAGAAAAGAGATGGGGCCACTAGGCCCACATATCAATTTCTTGTTCCCATGTTTCTTCCGGAACATTTCCTTGTTTCGACAGGACATTATCATAGGTTACAAACCTTCCCTGCATAACTTTTTCACTATGGACCACAATAGGAACTGGGTTCTCCTCAAAGGATGCATCAGCCTCAAGCTCAACATAATATTCATTTAACACATGAGATGGATCGAGGTGATTCATTTCTATTGGTAAATCTAGGAAAACATAGTGCATCCCACTATACCATGTGGAAGATTCAATTAGAAAGCCACCGGTCCAATCTCCTCCATAATTTAAAATTACACCACGTATCTAGGTGCTAGATTAACATGTTTCTTTATTCGAAGGTGGCCCACCCTTGGCAACACTGGAATAAACATGCTATCGCCCTCTATAAACCTGAGATGTCAATGATGCCAATCTGCATTTTACTTCAGACTACTCTGATTTTTTTCCATACACTTATGAATCAAACAAACCTTCTCTGACGTCTCCTGTAAAAGACTCGATCCTAACATCTCAGTATTTTTGGCCTCTAAACAACAAAACAATGATCTACAAGGAATCCCATAATATTCCTCAAAAGGATCCGTCAAAACGGTAGCATGAATGTTATTATAGTAAGCAAACTTAACAAGCATCAAGTGCTTTTCCCACAAACCACTGAAATCAAGAACACATTCTCTCAACATGTCTTTTGATACCTGAATTGTTTTCTATGACTTCCCATCATTATGTGGGTGGTAAGACATATTAAAATATACCTAGGTACATTGTGCCTTCTGTAATGAATTCCAAAAGTGAGAGGTGAAATGTGGATCAGGATCCAAAACTATGGTTCTCAGCCCCCCATGAAACCGTACTTTTTCTCGAACATAAAATTCCACCATTTGGTCGACTATATAGGTGTTTGGGATCAGTAAAAAATTATACACTTTGTAATTTGATCTATCACCACCGAAATATTATAATTCGTATGAGGCATCCTCATAAGCCCCACTATGAAGTCCATCATGACGTTATTCCATTTCCACTCTGTAATATAAAATGACTTCAAAAACACACATGGCCACTAATGTTAAGACTTCACCTGCTAATAGGTGAATCATCATTCCAAAAAACATGGAAGGTCGTTATTAATTCTCGGCAACCAAAACTACCTATGAAGACCACTACACATCTTCTTCAATCCAGGATGCACTTCCCATTTTGATGTGTGAAACTCACGCATCAACTCGTCATGTACATCTGCCGACACCCAAAGTGACCATGAACATAAAAAACTCCTTCACCACTGAAATTCCATCCAAAAGGTGACTCTCCACCTTTATGATTTTCCTTCAAATACAACCACTTAGAGAATAATAGCGGACTCTCTTTAACTCGGCTCAAAAGTGCAGACTGAACTGCTATAGATGCATGGGTCATCTTCACATGCCAATATTTCACTTGAAAATTCATCTCAAGAAACATGAAAATCATCAACCACTCAAAATTGGATTCCTAAACTACCTGGTTCTGAGTCTTCCAACATCGAGCTTCAGCAACACTATTCATTTTCCTTGGTGTGTACACCAACTCAAAATCGAAAGACTACAGGTACTCAACCCACCGTTACTATCCAATATTCAAATATTCTTCAGAAAATATTTATTTGAGACTTTCTGGTTCAGTACACAACGTAATGGATTCTCCTTGTATGTAATTCCTCTGACACATTAAGGAATAAACCTCAATAGCTAGTTCTAGGTCACGAGTAAGATTACTTCTCTCATGATTCCTCAACGGTCTTGACCCATATGCTACAACCCGATCCTCATGAATCAACAATGACCCATTTCCAACATAGGATGCATCATTGAACAAGGAGTACCTCTTACCAAGTTCGAATAAGTTCAGAATCGTTGTGGTAGGAAGCTGCTTCTTCCACTCTAGAAAATAATTCTCACAAGCCCATGACCAATAAAAAATAACCCCACATTGGATAGGCTTCTGAGAGGCACATAAAAACGGGATAAATCTCAAATAAACCTTCTGTAATAACTATCCAAACCCAGAAATCTACAAACATCAGAGACGTTCTTGGGATGCTCCCATGACACCATAACCTACACCTTTTTTGGATCCAACAACACACATTACTATGAAATGATGTGTCCTAGAAAGTGAACCTCATCAATAGAAAACTGACATTTCAATAGCTTTGAATAAAGCCTATACTTTCTTCATGTAATAAAGATGAGGTCAAGATGTTTGGAATGATTGTTGAGAGTTCTATAGTACACCAAGACTCCATCAATGAAGACAACTACAAACTGATCCAGATAAAGGTAAAATATCAGGTTCTTCAAGGCCATGAACACCATGTGTGTGTTGGACAATCCAAATGTAATAACTAGAAATTCATACAACCTATAACTAATTTAAAGAAATTTCTGAGGTATGTCATAAGGTATCACCCTCAACTGATGGTATCCCGATCTCAAATCGATTTTGGAAATCACTAAGGTACCTCTGAGAAGATCAAATGGGTCATCAATTCTAGGTAGAGGGTATCAGTTATTAACTATCATCTGGTTCAACATCCTATAATCGACACATAACCTATGTGATCCATCATCCCTCATAGAAAATGACAGAGGAGATCTTGATGGTGATGTACTAGGATGTACAAACACCTTATGGTCCAATTCCTCTAACTTAACCTTCAGTTATTTGAGCATTTCGGGAACTGTTCAATATGGTGTAATGGATACTTTGCTCTGATCCTAGAAATAATTTTATGGTAAACTCAACATCATTATAATGTGTTAACCCCAAGAATTTCATATGATGCACATCCAGAAACTGGTCTACCAAAAAATGGAAGACTGACTGTCATTTCACCACATCATCTAATGTAAGGCATGCCACTTGGGATGTGAGATTCACCAACTATTGTCCTAGCGACCCTATATAGACAAATTTAGTATCCCACTCACCAAGATGGACACAGGTGCTCCAACCAAGAGATGTGAACATCACATAACATTGGTAATTATTGATTTGAGCTTGATATCATTCCAACCAGTCTAAGATTAGGTTTAAACCTGACAATTTTAGGATAAAAAATACCGTATAAATTGATACCTATAAATCTATAGGGCACAACCCTCACACCGACTGATGTCCTCATCTTGTACCCATAGAAGAGTATCAAGAGACATTACCCCACATGCAGCCTCCATGGTTAATCCCAAAAAGACATTGAATTGAGCATAAATAAAGGAATATATATCACCTATATCAAATATATCACTAGAATGCATGGAAGCTACAAGAATCATAAGTCAAACAATAGATTGTTCTGCCTCACAACCTTCAGGTGTGGCCTGAAGTACATGCAGATGACCTACCTCTTTACCCTGGACTCCAAACTGAGTACCCTACAGTACACAACCTAGTTGGTAAGAATGATCTCTCCCCAGAGTTCCACGGCCGCCACCACCACTATCAGTACGACACATGGTGCTCCAAATTTCATCCTGATACGAGGTTACTAACCCTCTGCCTACAGTCAACAACTACCTGTAACCTCTATTATTCCCTAGATATTAATAGTTCCTATTGAACCTCTGCTTATGGCCTGACATATCAAATTCTTGGTAGTCAACCGATGGGTGGGGACACTAGTCATGCTTGTTCCCCAGCCTACCACAGTAATACTAGATGACCTGATCACCATCTGGTGAAGCTGACCCCCTCTTTTGACTGCTATGTGAAAATCAACCTTGATGAAATATTTCAAAACAGTGCTACCTACAAAAAAATAGACACCACTTGGTCACCCCAACTGGTGCCAAAAGACCAATACTTGAATCTCCCTTCATATTCCCCTCCACGATAAGGTCTTCTTCCAGTACTTTAGTAAAAATTTTCAGAAAAAATATATTCAACTTATATCTGATCCCATGTCTCAAATTATCTTAGAAGAATTTTTTCATAGATCCCAAATCTCATATCAAAATGGGAATGAAGCGCCTCAGACTGGTGAAATGACTATCATTTTCCTTCATCGACATTTTACCCTGAGCCATCCTAATAAAATCCACATCCTTATTCTACCTCAAGGTTTCTGGGCAGAGGTGCTCGACAAACATCTCTTGAAAATCCTTCCACATCACCCCCTCATCCTTCTCAGTTTTGAACCATAATGTCCCACCAATATTTATATTGACCACTCAGTATATAGGTTGCCTACATGACTCACTTATAAATAGGAGACTCTCGATTTTCAATAATAGTTTGTATAAACACTATATAGAACTCTTATGCTTCTATCCCACCATCTCCGGTAATGTTCGGAGGGTTCTGAAACTAAAACTCCCAGGTCAGCTCAAACATACACGGCACAACCTGCCCTAGGTATCATTCCATCATCTTCATAAAAAGAGCAATGTTATCATGAAAATTTTATTTGCTATTTTCTTATATCACCATGTTCCCCTACTCCACTACTGAAGAAGCATTCTCCCCAATGTCCTAATTTATTTCTAACGGCACACATTGTTAAGGTGGAATTTCTCTACAATTCCAAATATGAGATTTAGAACACAACTATAACATTTTTGCATAGGGAAAATACATCTAGGTTGACTCATAACTTTCCATAACCAAACTAGTTTGTATAAACTATCAAATAAATCCCACTCGCAACCAGATCACTATATTTGGCCATCATTCCTAAGGTCATGAATAACCATGGAACCTATTTCACATGGTTACAAGTCTTATCTTTTACAACCATCCAAACCCATTTCCATCTCCTAATTTACTCTTACAACGCATTAATCCACTTTTACATCATTAGAAAACACCATTTAAAAATTACTATTTGACATTCTCACTTCCCTATTTAACCATTCATACCATCTCATTAAGAACTATTTTGAATTTATTTGAAGAAAATATATTCTTCCTAACCTATATATACTACACACCCATCCCATGTGTTGGCCTATTATAATTCATGTCATTTACCTATGTAGGTGCATTGATTGATGCATGAATGCACAACCTCGTACCCTTATGGACACGAGAAAAATATCACAAAACCATCAAATCACAAAAAAGTGAAAAACCCAATTTTGAAATGTCATCTAATATAAAAACAAACAATAAGAACAACAATCCACTCCCAGGGTGATATTTGTTTTCCCCCATACATGGGTAAGCTACTCCCAAGCTTGAGCTCATTTCCAATGCCTAACACATTTGTAACCTCTTGCATACCATCCTGAAAAAGTACGAATGAGAAACTCACTCCTTTGATACCACTTTGTAACATCCCCAACCTAGGAGCCACTAATCAATGCCCATAGACGGGTTGCAACATGACCTCAAGTGCACCTACCTGTATGCCAGAGGTTGAATACATATAGAGAGGTTCTAATAGGACACGTGGGGAGAACACACCCTCTTTACCAGATTAAGCCATAATACAGAATAGTTTAAATTGTGAAGACAAAATGAAACAATTACTAACATGTGAAAATAAAAAACTCCCAAACTAGTTACAACAAAATACAACAATAAATATTTCATATCCTGATATAGTTCCAATTGAACAAAACCCAAAATAAAAGAGAAGGAAAGATCCCCAAAATGGTTTGGACTCCTTGTCTGGACCCCACAAACACATGAACCATGTCCATCTCACCTATGTAGCATAGGGAACATGCCCTTTGTTGGACCTACGAACATGAAATATGCTCGAGTACCCAATGGTGGCTCAACCAGGGTCTGAGTATAACTCAGTAGGCCACCCCCAATGGTTTTTAGAAAATATCTATCCAAAGTAGATAGTTCATGAAAATGTTAAATAAGGGAAAGTAATGATAAATTGTTCAATAGGCCATTCTAGACTATGTTTAATTTAATTATTCTACCATTGAGTATAGGTTCACTACTTATGCATTTCATTATTTAAGATAAACTTTTCATGTGTTTAATTGAATAGGAATGTTCAATGTTCTAAAAAAATATGCAAATAAAATCAAGTCCTATGTCACTAGGCATCATATTATAAAAATATCATAATCCTCACCTAAAAGCCTATGTCCGAGTGGAATGCAACCATTAGGGGAATAAAAGTTTACCCCCTTACATAACCTTTGAATTAAGTGGTGGAGAAAGAGCCTCAATCCAACTTGACCTGTGGGAATAGAACCTCAAGTCTATACCCACCCTACAAAGCCATGTTCACATGCTTATTAATAATTCACCACAACTAACCATATCAAAACAAGCATATCAAATATCATTTACACATGAAAAAAATCTCATCAAATGAGAAATTAACATTTTTCCTCAATCCATTAACATATTAATCCTTTATATTACTTAACACTTTATCCCAATTTTTCCTTTCCCATGCCTATCTCGAAATGAATTTTCAAGTAATAAGCTAATCACCTTGAATTTTTCCTTTAATCAATTTAACCATTTTTTAAGGCAACTAAACAACCACTTAGGCCATTACCCCAACTAAGTGTATTTCTAAGGCTTCAATTTCACATCTATAACGTATATTAAAATATTCATCTTGGTATTTATATTATCTCATGATGTCCTAACACTTAAATAGTTAATCTATATTTCCAAGAAATATCGGCACACCCCATGGGTGGACCAAATCTCATTTGGCCATCTCCCATGCATCATGCAGGGATCATGAGGAGTTCAATTAACCATTTATAAAACTAAAATATCCAAATAAATTGAAGGGAACTAAGAAAAAAATAACCTAAAATTTTGTACATAATCCTACATGCACAAATCCACTTGAAACAAAGGGATCAACTTGTAGACCACCTACCTTGAATCCATTGGCGAACAGACTCTCAACAGAAGCCTTGGATCCCGATTCAATCAACACTTGAAGCCTAATCCTAAACCTCACCGAAAAATAAGGTTTATGAGTGCTTTGGATAGATTTATAAGAATAATGATAACCCTAAACCAAAAAGTGAAGAAAGAGGGAGATTATCCTTACCCGAATCTTCAATACGCAACCAAGAACACTCCAAATGGCCCAATGGTAAGGAATTTTGTTCTTGGATGCTCTTGGAGAATATTTTTTCATTCTTAGGGTCTGAAGAAGGAAGAAAAAAAATCTCATGTTGGGTATAAATATCCTGTAATATATATATTTTTTAAAAAAATTTCTAATTATGGACAGTTTACACACACAGTTTTCCAAACTATGCACAAACCGTGCAGAGGATACTGTCCAAAATTTCTTCTTATGTATAGTTTACCTGGGTTATACACATGTCCAGTTCTAGCCATGCCCATACTATGTGAATTCCACAGAAAACTCATTTTCCCATTTTTTGTCTCCCAACCCCTCAAAACACCCCAAATTCATTGCATTAAATTTGGAAGGAAAATATTCTACAAAAAATGAAGGACATAAACTAGAGAATCTGAGATAACATACCATAATAGAGATATATGATATTACAAATAAGGGGTGATAAACATTGGCTGGAGGATGAAAAGTGGTTAAAACATATAAGGGGGTAAAGATAAAACCTAATTTCACCCTTTAAAAAGTGATTTAATGGTTTGGAAGCATTTTTTGCCAAACATTTGGGCCAAACATGTGATGGGAACTTCCCTAAGTCACACCTAGAATGGGCTTTGTTCAGTATTTGACTAGCCAAGAATAACCTATGAGAATAACCTATATAACGAGGTCTTCATGACTGACACTACCATGCTCCATCGATTTGATGGTCAGTAAAAACCATGAGTCTCCCTATTATCTAATATATCACCCAACATGATTAAAAAAACATGACAAAATGGGTGGAAAACATATACTAAATGTTTGTAAAATGTAATTCCTCCAAAACATGGGATTATATGCTCCAAAGAAGCCCAGAAAACCCTCATGACTTCTATAACATCATTATAAATTACTAGAATGATAAACCAAATTAATTTAACTTAAATTAATATGTTTCAGACCTCATAGAAAATTTTATATCTATTATTCATCCCCCTTAAATAATCATGTAACTGAGTGTCCCTTCTAGGGTGGAAAAGATTTTTTATGAATAATTATGGAAACTGATGTTGTATGAAAAACTCTATCTCCCTCGTCTTATCACATATACAAACATTATACCATAAAACACAAACTAGAAATAGAATCTTTTCCCGAAAAAACATTGTTCTCTGATTGATAATACGAAAAGAGTTCTCCTTAAAATAAGAATCAATATCCAGTTACACCTCACCATGAGGGAAAACAAGAGATATATCATACTAGTAAGGTTGTAATTGATAAATATTAAATGAGTCAAGGAATTGTCTATATTTAATATAGAGTGTAATCCTATAAGATACTTATTATGTCCACTATAACATTAAAAAAAATTTAAAAAATTGTTGAGGCAACATACATTTTTTCCAGAACTCTTGATGATGTTGTTTAATCAATACTCGAAAAAAGACTCGATCCACAATCTTGGAATCAGGAGGAAATTGATGAAAATTTTCATAGGACTCTTGTCTATACTGATTCATATACATTCATCTCAAGATCGTATAAACATTATCTAAAGACAAATGAATGAGTTTACTTCCATTTAGTGCTACCTCCCTTTCCCCTAACTATCACATAGTTGATTAGAATGACCTACCATATATAGCATCATAAGGATCCTTCTATTTCATCTCCTGAAAAATATTGCAATCTAAAACTCACCTAGGGGTATATGTTTTCCCTTTTATCAAAATTCATTCTCTAATAAAAATTCATCTAACTCTTATATTGTCTGCTCTGACTTACCGTTGGTCTAAGGGTGGTATTCTATAATCAAAATCACCCATTTAAGAAATGACCTCCGAAACCCTTTCGTGAAATGAGATTTCAAAAGAGAATTCATATCAGATAAAATAGTATGTCTGTCTCCATGATGCTCCTAAACATATTTCCTACTAATTTCATTCACCACAAATGTATCCTTAATAGGTAAAAATTCAGAAACCTTTGTGAGCCTATCAAAAAACACCCACATTACATCATTACGTCTATGAAATCTCAACTAACCAATGAAAACATCCTTGATTATGTCATCCCATTTACACTTAGGAATAGGAAATGGGTATAAAACCCTTACTCTTTTTTGATGTTCCCCCTTTACCTATTTATTGGTGAAACACATAGTGATAAAACCTACAACCTTCCATTTCAAAAAATCTGGCCAATACTTGAGGCACTTGTCATGATACATCTAGAAAATACCAAGGCGTACTACCCATTGTGAAGCACGAGATTCCCACATCAGTTCCCCTTGAATGTCTATGAGATACCATATATTCTCGTGTGTAATAAAAATTTTATATCCATTGATAAACCAGACTAGTGGTCGATCAATATCTAAAATAATCCCCCTCATGGATCAACATTTTGTATATGTGAACCACCTCTTCTTCTCTATATAAAAAATAAGGGGGATACTACCTACAATATAAGAAAATTCCTCTTTTAAATATCATTTTCCATACGATTATTCTTAGAAATAATATCCATCAACCTCTATTCATCACTTTAATAATAAATAGCTTACATACATTTCAACCAGTTTACATCATAAGTTAATATGTTTAACTTTATAATAATTTTGGAAATCTCAATGTAAAAGGACCAAAGGTATTCAACCCACAATATCAGTCTAAGGATTGTGTCATGATGTGTAAAAATATATTAGATGTTTATTTAGTCTAAAAACAAAAAAAATAGTCTCCCTAAAAGTAATGACATAAAAAACATAAGGGATGGATGACCACAACAAGATCCAGATCATACGTCGTGCAATTCCACTAATTTAGTATCAATTGAAGACACTATAATGCCATGAATCAATATTCCCACATCATAACGGATACTAGATCAATTATATAGGCTACATAATAAAATATATATCATCTACCTTTCTCGAGAAAAACGTAGATCCTTTTTTATGATCGTATTCATTTTTTTCTCTAAAAGTCTATGCCATTGTCTTGTAACCACATGAACTTCAAAACCTTATTATTCAATCCCATATGACGTGATTCTAGGAATAAAAGTTCATGAATAAATAACATTTGAAATACATCCATCCCTAAGAAACTCATAATATCAAATAAATTATTTTGATACTCATAGGAAACCATGACACTGACCTTCTCTAGTACAACCAAAACTCATACCTATAAGATGATGTGGCACATTATGTGGACATTGTCAATCTAAAATATCAATTTATTGAGTGTGTCATTAAACTAGTAATCTCTTATTATGTTTATTAGGATCTCATGATGTCTTTTTTTCTTATTTCATTTAGCTACCTCTTGAGATCCAAAAACATTGTATTATCTATACAATAAGGGGGAACATATATTGGTGTTACTCAATGAACAAGGTTGATAAATAATTACATCTATCTGTAAATAGTTATAAGTAAAAAAAATTCAGAAAAAAAATGAAATGATTTATAATAGGATAGAAATCATCCTGATGAATTCCATAATCCTCCCAATAATGTTTGAATATCTAGGCAATCACTATACACATCTCATGATGCTCTGGTCTAGATCGACATTTGGATACATGTCATTGACCCTTATGAAGATAAATATCATCCTTTGGTGACGTAAATGATACCTAATTATTTTATCAGTTCATATAAGCATGATTGGTGACCAAATAGTCTATCCGAATAGTGATAGCTAAGACTATCTTCTTTAGGGTGAACAGCTCCCATAAGAAATGACAGCTTCCTACATTATGGGGGATTTCCTTCCATTGGTTCACACTCTCTATTCAAATTCCCCATAATGTATCAAGGGTCATCACACCATATAAATAAAAAATAAAAATTCCAAGGATTTCCATAATATCCACATTGATTATTGTCTTAGAATATCATGTATAATAATGAGAAGATACAAGAGTAGAGCATACCAAAACCATTCCATGACCTATAGAAAAACAGACACATTGAGCATCTTATATAGGTTGAAATGTATATATCTAGCCTGGTCCATGACCCTGAGATAGATCCTTTCAACCCTGAGTAGGTCCACTCAACTAGTGCAATATATCTTGAGTTTGGTCTCCTCAACCACATACACCTTGCCTTGAACAACCATTGGTAGTCCAGCTTCCAGTGATGCATGGAGCTTCTGATCCTACTCTGGAAGGCATAGAAGGTGTGTTTCCTATTCCACTATAAACATATTTAATATTATGAGAAAAAAACGAAGATTCCACATTATTCTATTAGATTGATACTCAAATAGGTCATAGATTCAAAAGGGTTTTATGTGACCATATCCCCCAATAAGATGGAAAATAGTAGAAAAACTATCATTGATACTCTAGCTTCAACGGATCTATTAAGAACCATCATTATGGTTCTTCCTTCCACTAGAATAACTACTACCCTATCTCAGCACAAAACATGCATGTCATTCACATTCAGTTTCCCTAAAATAATTATTGTTATTAATGGATTTAGTCATAATTAATGATACAATAGTGAGGTGGAAAACATTTACGTAATACTGGTTCCAAAGTCCATACTCAAGGAATGGCTCTCTATAAATAACATTAGCTTCGAATGATGCTTCGAAACACTAATGTTATTAAAAGCAAGAAGAAAATTCCATAACTGAAAGTGATACATTTTCTATAATTAGGAACTCCCTTGATCTATCAGCTCATAGTCTCTCATTAATGAAATAGTCAAATATGGAAGCTTGAAAATCTCCACAGACCAAATCCCTTTATTAGTCTTCCATAAAAATAATCTCCCATTAACACTTGGAAAAACCATGAATCATATAATTGGTGATAATGAAACTATTATATAGAGGAATATAGTTTGATAAAATATTAAAAACATGCCTTCAAACCATGTATCATCTACCTTTGCACCACCATCACAAGCAAACTCTGACAGATGTTGACAATGGAACACATGAATATTCTCTTCTGTAGTAGGGTATGGTCGCATAGTTCCCTGTATTGTCTGTAAAAACCATAGAAAGCCTTTTCAAATAGGTGTTCTAGATCCTTTAACATTTAAAAATGGAGGTAGAATAGGTTAAAATACATTTGGGTTAGGTCCCACAACCTTAAAAACTTGTACGTCACCACCTTCCTAGTGCTTGAATTGATGAATTTGCAAAGTCCCATATTTTGAGGCAAGGTAGAATTATTGAGGGAATTATATTTTTGGAATTTACTAAACATTAAATATATTAAATAATGTTTCATAATGGTATTATGAGAGTTTATCCAGTTCAATATGGGGTTTTTGGATGTAGTTTAATTCTCGGGTGGTGCCACGTGTGTTCCGTCAAATTTCTGGAGCATCGAGATTTGATACCTCGATGTCAGGAGAAGTTGGTAGGGGTGCATGGTTACTATGAAATGGTTCGGCCTCCAGTATAAAATTTGGTGGACACACCCAAGGGTACATGAGTATTCTAATGATATATTCAGGGTTTACACAAACTATTCAACTAGACCGTATGGTTAGTTCCATTTAGGTATTCATTGTGCACTGTTTACCACACGATTAATGTACTATTTGGCTAACAGTGAGACCCAAAACAAGTGTTGGTCTTAATTTAAAGAAATAAAATTATTTAAATTGAACATAAAATAAAATAAAATAAACTATAATATAACCATCCTCCTCTCCTTTCTCATGCGATGCACCCCCCCCCCCCCGAGATTTTGGCTGCTCACAACTCCCCTCCTTGGCCTCCTCTTCATTAGATGATTTCAAATGGGTTTCTTCAATATTAGAATTTGATCCGTCATGTTAAGACCCATTTATCATTTCTCTTCCCTTATGTTGGATTTTTTATCTTCCACATCATGCTACCAAGCTCTTAATAACATTAAGGTTATTATTAGTTTAGGTTTTTTGGTTTTCCCACCATTTTTAGGGCTTGTGGTTTGTCGGTCGGGTTTTCTCCTTACGGGTTTCGGCATCCTCTACCAAAGGAGAAGCACATTGGATCATTGGGGTTCTACCGAACATAATATCAGTTATGTATTCTTATTCATATTCTTTTAGCCCAATTTAAAATAAGTATTTTTTAATTATTTGGATTGTAAAATTTTTTAGTGTATCATGGTCGTCCTTGAGGCGAGTTCGAGTCACCAAAGTCGAAGGGGACATACCTAACTATGCATAGGTTGGAATATATATGTATATCCTACAATATATATATATATATATATATATATTTATATTCACCGATGGCGGCATGAATATATATATTGGGGCTTAGTGTGCTTCTGTATATGTTGGAAAAAATAATACATATGAAAATTTAAATAGATATAAGCATTTATAATAATATATGTAAGGATAAACTTGTATATATTCAAGTATATGAGAATATGTACTTAGGGGATCAATTTAATTATGTATATGATAATTTTTATATTTTTAGAGGTGGGAAAGAGAATATTCATGTGGTCACCAATGAAAATTTCAAATAAAAAAGTGTTCGGCTTGGAATTCTTCTCTTGAGGTATGATACCTTGCTTATTCCCTATTTTTTGGACTTTTTAATATACCTTATATCATGTTACATATAACCTTTTCAAGATTTTAAATTTTAGTATATTATTTAAATGCATTAAATTGTACTTAAAAATGTAAATTTTATGACCAAAATGACTTCTATGTTTTAAACTAATTGGATTGTGAATCGGTGACACTTTCTTAAATCATCACATAAATATTTTTTAAAAAATTGATTTATCTTAGATAAAATTGTGAAATAATTGTACACAACAAAAGGATCCATTGGGAGGACTCTCCTTTCATCTTATTAGAGATGTTGATGGCCAACAAACTTGTGGAGGGTGATATCTGGTATGCAAGAGAAGGGATCACAGTGAATTATCAATTTTTACCTCCAAATTAGTGTCACAGGTTCCCTTGGGGAGAACCCATGGATGGGATCGAAATCACAATTATTGTACCGAGAATAGAGTGAGGATTTGTCTCATAACTATGATACTAGGAATGAACATCGATGCTTGTACATGACATTTGACAACATGTACTGAATGAATCATAGAACTTCATTCTTGGGTAGACATGGATGGAATCCCTGGAATGGGTCATATACTGAGCCCCTTGAGCGATACATGAAATTTCCCTTTCGATTTCCATAGATAGTCTTAGGTAATCCCACTATGTTATGAAGGATGAATAAATTTTTTATAATGATCTCCAAACTAAATTAAAGAACATGTCAAATTTTTAAGAAAAAAATATTGATTCATTGGGTAATGAAATGTTAGGACATGTCCACTAATCCCAATATTAGGCTAGGAAATATTCCAAATCCTCTAACCTTATTTAATGTACTTTAAAAACACATGTGATCCTTTTATAAATACACAATCATAGGCCTAAGAAGGTAATGCTATGGTTGTCTATGTGGAACCCATTAGAATGGATATATTAATTTATTATTTTTGTATTGTATTTAATTAATAATGGAACACTAATTAATTTATATTTCAAAAAATGGTATGGGATATACATCGAGGGTGATAGAATACTATGATTTTATCTCCCACCTTGAATAGGTACAATTGGTGTCTAAGTAGACATAATATCTATAGGTGTTTTTAACGGGATTCAACCAGGATCCAATGTTTTGATTAAAATTTCTAGGATGGAGTTGGGGAAGTGGAAAGTGAATATGATGGATATTCTCATGGTGTTATTTTTAGGGTATTTATTCTTTTATTACATTTCATTTCATATTTTAATTATTAGTTCTGATACTTGTATGACCATATTTCATACATGAATTTTGTAGTATTCTGTTGGCCACTTTCATATTTAGTTGATATTACATTTATCAACCCCTTCTATATCTTCTATTTATACGGTTCTATGTATATGGATTTTTTTCTTATATAGTTTACAACAGTGATACTCTAACCATGTGGGTAAAGACTCCCTGTGATACTACCATTAGGGCCTCACTACTAGTCGACAACCATTGGCATATGGGGATGCACGCTTGATACCATGTGGAGATGAGTCTGGGTACTATTCCATAGTTCGTCAAGATGAGATGTTAAAATGTGGTATCAGAGGTTCTTTACATTTATCTTATTTATGTGTTAGTTGACATGAGGCTTAGAATGTTTTAGTGTGTGTTAAATAACCTTGTCTGGGACTGATCAACCCACCCATAGGGAAAATTTGATGTCGGTGAGTATGGGATTTTTATTCATTGTATTTTCATTATGGTTATTTTTTCATTTCATATTTAGTGATTCAATTATTTTATATTTCATAATAATTAATGAGATTTAGAAAATTTCCCTTGACATGGTACAACATGGAGGAATCATTAAATGCATCATTATAGTCACACAGGAATTTACATTGCATGCATATTCCATGAAATGTAGATTGAATTGTTAGGCTATTTAGATTTTTTATGTTACATGGGTGATATCTACCTATCTATTATATTTCATGCTATGTTAATTGAGTGATATTCTGAACTTTTACATACATATGTAATTTTTTATCCAGGAATGATTTATTTTCAGGATTTAGTAACATATTTGTCTACATATATTAAATATCAATACTTGTTGTTTTTTCATCAATGGATGAATGTTCTGGTTTATATTAAAAATGGGGAGTAAATATTTATCTTGTATGGTTTATGGATTCCTAGGGATTGTAAAATTATGACCCTAGAAACTGAGAAATTTTAATTTAAACATACATATTCAGGTTTTTTTATATATTTTAAATATGTTTATCTTATATATTATTTTAAAAACATTGTTTCAGTTAGATTGAAGATGCCTTAAAATTATAAGGTATATGGGTTCTTTATGAATTGTGGTGGTAACCCATAAAACTGATTCTTCTATTGTGAAACTCCTATTTAGAAATTTATATAAAATTAATTGTTGCTAAATTTTTAATATAAATGAATTGGTTTATTTGATAAGGTGTATACACTTTTTATTAGTATTAATGACAATTGTGGTTAAAAATATTAATTGCACAACTGGTACCATGTTTCTCAATTAGTTCATGTTAATTAAATGAACCAATAAGGGTGAATTTAAAGAACTAAATTCATAAAATGATTGGGTTACTTTTGGTCAAACCCAAAATAGCCTAATATGGGCCTTGTTGGTATCCTTTACTTTTTAAATTCCCACTCCCACACCCCATGAATGTTTTTATACTATAAACTATTGGTTATTTATAGTGCCAGTTTTTTTGGCTGATTACTTGACTAGTACCCATTTAATTATTGAAATTCGTCCAATTATTCATGATCTTCAATTGTGAGAGGCTTTTTAAATAAATAACAAGTCTTTAAAATTCATCTTATGAAAATAATGTTCTATTTTTTATGAGAATATATTTTACAATAATGTTCAAAAATGTGGTTTAAAATACATGTTCTATTTTTCCTTCAGGCCACAGATTATTTTTATTTAAAACTATTCGTGAAAATGTTAATGAATTTTGTATTAATGCCTTAAAATTGGTCTTTAATGTCTATTTTCAGATTTTTTTTCCTCATGTAAGGATTTTTTATCACTTTATTTAAGTATCTCCTTAAAATAGAATGTGTGGATTTCTATAGGCTTATTTCTTACTATGTTGGAATCAAAATTATAGGCCTTTAAGCATATTGACCTTTCAGAGGTGTGTCTTCTTTTTGGGACAACATTTTCAGCTTAGGTAAATGGATATCCAATTTTTATTTGAAAAATTATTTATTTATATCCCATTATTTTTATTTGTAAGTATTTTCTTTTATGTGGTACTTTTGATGTGCCATAGTCCAATGTAAGACTTTTATTTTCTCAAAAAACACGCTTGTTTTGATGGGAGGACATGTATTGTTTAACCCTTTCTCCATGTGTGAGCATTATAAAATGATCATTTCAAGCTGTATAGACATGGAAATATCATGGTTTACTACTTAGTAGGTTGTGTGACCCTTCCCCTCCTTTCTCCATTTTGTGGGATGACATGGGAGGATATCATATTGATCTACTACTTTATGAGTAATACAACTCTGGGTTTAATCTTCATTGTGGGCTATCAAATAATTGTATGGATATGGTTGGAAATCATGTGGATTGTATCAAGGGTTTGAATTTAAATTGTGTGATATTATGGTTGTATTTTCTGATATAAATGAAAGCCTTAAAATTGTTAAATGGTATAACAAACTATTGGGTTCATTGTTCAATGATTAATTTAGGGTCATTACACTTTGAACACCGGTTATCTACTAAGAATAATGACATGGGAAATGATAAAGGTGTTGGATTTTACCAATGTTCAGAATGATGTTTTAAGGGGAATCAGTTATTCGAATCATTGTTTGTGTTTTATCTTTGACACCAAATTCCTAGATGTGTGGGAACATGACTCAACAAAGCATCATGTGTATATATTGGAGTGAACCTAATCAAGAACTCTTGAGTGGATTGTTATATCTACCACTTCAATCAAATTTTCTCTAATGCATTATGACCACCTCTAGGACCTTAGGTCAGTTGTTGATAGAGAATATTCCATGGAATCAAATCTCATTCACTGTAAAATTAGTTTCTAAGGGAACTCCTAATATGGGGAGTGTCACATTGGCCATGGTAAAATGTTTCTTCCAAAGTAGAAGGAGCATTATCTAGAGGACTGATTCAAATGGCCATGTTTCTTGAAATGTCTTATGGTAGTAACCTATTGTATATGAAATTTTGTACTTTATGTAATGATAGTGATGTTCTTAGATTTTCAAAAAAAACCTTTTAAGACATCGTTGGTCATGAATGGGCTAAGGTGGTTATGTATGGGTGACCAAATAATGCCTTCTGGGTTAAAGATATTATGGTCTATTTTTTATGCATCTATGGATTTAGATGATCTATTCTAAAGAATTAAACTTGTAATGGTACGGTGGAACCTCCCATTTGATTTTAGGGGGTTGGTTTGAAATCATATTGGTCACAACCCCCACATTATGGGAAAAGTGTCTCAGATCATTTTTCTAAATCATATAAATCGCATAATGTACTCTCTTCTTTAAGGATACCATGTCCTATATTGTATTATAATCTATTAACACCGAGAGAGAATTAGTTTTATAAAACCTTAATGTTTTAAAATTTGTTGGTCTTTCAAGGGTGGTTTCAATTTGAGTTTCACTTGGGTAGTGTGGTTTTTCTTAAAGGCATGGATAGTCCACTGTGATACCTACTATTCCTATGTAGGAACATCTTGGTGGAACTCATGTATTCCATCTATTAATTTAACATAATCACTAAGACGATTCTATTTAGGGGTGGGTTTTTATCTTTTATTGGTTTGTTTGGATTATATGGTGTATCACTTGTTTTATCTGATTGTGGTTTTCCTTAGATGAGACCCTTGAATTATAGTTGTTGACTCTGAGGTTACCCTGGACTTACTTCAGGCCTTAAAATAATTTTTATACCATTTTGATTGAAATATTCTAGATTGAGGAAAGTTTCTATGATCGTGATGAGTTGAAATAGCTTTTGTATCCTTTTCCAGAGAAATAATTGGAAGACAGTTATGAGCTTTAGTAACTGTGCTCTGAGAAATTATCAAGACCCCATTGTTTAAAATCATATGGGTTTAATTTTTGGAATACGTTGACCATCGAAGGAATGCATTTATAGAGTTTTCTTCCATTAGTGTCATGAATTTTCATCTTATGTTTTCTTTTAAATGAATTCATTTTGGACTCATCCCTTTTATTAGTTTTTGTTTCCTTTTCTATGGCATGAGTGTCACTAGAATACTATGGGTGTGTATTCAAATAAAATTCTAACGATGGGGATACAATGGTTGAAAATATTCCATTAATTCCAAAACCACTGGTGATGAACCATATGCCAGTTTGATAAAGACATGATGTGGAGATAACCTCTAAAATTTGATGGCATGTGTAAGATTTGACTCAAATCTCTTGTGGGAGTATGGGTGTTGCTTTTAGTTTATACATCTTATGTCCCATGGGTTAAGGTGATACATAAAGGTTATTTAAGAATTTATAAAATCCAATAATCCATTTGAATGAAACATTAGGACCCATGTATGTTGGGTGATACTTTTATGGTTCCCAAAGGCTTCAATTGGTTGATAATTTCTATGGTGGGGTGTTTGTTACAACCTGTGATTGGAGACAAGGTAAAATTATAGGGGAATTTGAATTTTTCCATTTATGGGATGGTCCATTTTATAAATTGAGTTTTGGAATGTTATTTAGAGATATTAAATAAATAAATGTTTTTTGATATACTTCAAGGCTGTATGGGTGACCCAAGGGTTATTCCATGTTTTTGGAGCATCAAGTTCTAAATCCTCATGCTGGGAGGACAAGGTAGGGGTGCATGGTCAGTTTGATACCATGTTGCCTCCAGCAAAAAACCGTAAAGTCCAACCTAGGTGTGTAGTAGGTTACACATGGGCTTTGCATGGTTTACCCAAAAAATGGACCTAGACCACTATCTTAGTACCATTTAGGTAGTGTGAATACACTGTTCATAGTGTGGTTGGCCCACAGTTTTTCTAACCTTGTAACACAATACGTTAAATATATTTTTTTAAATAAATTAAAATTTTAAAATTGAAATTAAAATTAAATAGATTTAAACCTAATTAAACTCCCCCTCTTCTATCTCACAAGACAAACCCCTTGGAGCCCTCTACCATGCAAGACTCCCCTCCTCTGTCTCCCCTTCATTGGACAATTTCAACCGGATTTCTTCAGGTTTTTCCATTGATACCTTAATGTAAGACCCTGTGATCCATCATAACCACTTAATTTAGTATTTTTCTATTCCCTTACTGCTAACCTAGCTCGAACATACACTACAGTTGAGGGTTAAAACATGTTTTTGGGGTTTTCATCCATTGTAATGTAATGCGGTGCGTCTCTCCAAGTTTTTCATTTGGTGTTTCGGCATTCGACACCGATGGAAAAGTGTGTTGGGTTTTCTAGGATATACCATTTTCGACTTGAGGTATGTGTTCATACACCTTTTATTTTTTCCTAATCTAAATTAGGAATTCTGTAATTTTTTGGTTCCTAATAATTTTATAGTGAATCTTGGTCATCCTTGAAGTAGGTTTGAGTTTCAAAGTTGAAGGAATCATACACTCACATTCATATGTAGGCATATAAAATTATATGTTCCCCATTATAAATATTTACCAATAGAAGAATGAATATATATAATGGTTCTAGGAGTTCTTATATATATATGAGAAATGAATATGTGTGTTAGTGTAAATTGGTATATTCATATATAATCATATATATAGGGATCCCATTGTACATATTCATGGCCATGTGAATATGTACATAGGGTATAATTGTTCATATATAGTTGAGAAGGTGAATATGATTAGATTAGGGACATAGAATTTTTGATTGGTCACTTATGAAAACATCTGGTGTCAACATGTTCAGATTGGAATTATTCTGTAGAAGTAGGATCCTTTACTTATACACTTTTTGTTTAAGAGTTTTTAATATTCCTCATACCATGTTCCATTAAACATTTGAAAGCTATTGATTTTAATTATGTATGCATCTTTTGACACATTATTAGTGTCCTATTCAATATAATTTATTCCCTATGATGATATTTAACTATTTAAATTGAATGAAATTAATTTAGTATGTATTTTTAATTTGATGGATAATCATGAAAAATGAATTTTCTAATAAACAATGTCATGATTTTATATTTAAACCCGTCTGATGAGGAGAAATATAATCAATCCAAAAAGTCTAGATACACATTACCTATAGCCTAGTCCTTATTAGAATCATTTGTTCATTTTTCTCATTCCATGAATGGTCCTTAAAATAGAAATTTATTGACTAAAATGAATTTCATGTTTTAAATCATTGGACTTTTGAGTTAGTCCATTTTACTTGAATTATCACAAATATAATGATTATGTAAGGGATTCAACTTATATCTGAAGTTGAAACAATGGTTTTTTGAGTTAAGAATCCATTGGACAGACTCTCTAGTCTTTTTTTGATATGATTGTGGTTAATAAACACACCATAGGTGATATCATCTATTCTTTATACGAGCTCACTGATAATTATCTGATTTTTTCTCCAGACGAGTGACATAGTTCCCTAGGGGAGACCCCATGGATGGGATCGTTGGAACTATGGTTGTACATGGCCTCATGTGAGACTTGATCCCCTGTGTGTGATACAAGGAACAAACTTGAAGGATTGTACTTGAATTTTGACACCATGCACTGAGTGACAGATGGGACTTCATTTTCATGTCATCAAGGATGAACTCCGTAGCATTGGTAAACTATTTATCACCTTGAGAGATACACCAAATGTATCTTTCGATTTATTTGGAAAGGATATGGTTGTCTCACTATGTCATGAATGTTGAATAAATTTTGTATAATGTTTTCAAAGTGATGTAAATATGATGTCATCTTTTTAAGAAAAAAAATTACATATTTTTAAATTGAAATGTAGGGGTATGTCTTCCAATCCCAATCATATGATTTGAAATAGTCCAACTCCTTGATCCTTATTTACTTTACATTACCATTTCAAGTGATTGTGGTTTAAACACATGGACTTAGTCCGAAGTTGGTAATATATTGGGTGTCGAAGTGGATTCCAGCTGATTTCATGTATTTATTTACTATTTCTATCTTGAGTTTATTTACTCTAGAACAGTGAATAATTTATATAGAAAAAAATTGTTTGGGATAGACACCATGGGTGTTGGCCTACTTATATTTTATCTCACATCAGGCTCAGGAACCATTTGTATATGAGTATACTTTATGAATGAAGGTGTTGCTAAAATGAAGCAACCATCTTCGAATGTTTTGATTAAATTCCAAGAATGATTTTGGGGTAGATGACAAAGCAGATGCATGAAATTCTATGGGAGTAATGTGTCAGGTATTTGTTCTTTTATTATATCGTATTAATTAATATAATTTTTACTACTTAAACATGTAGAATAATTTTTTATACATGCATTGCTATAAATTGGAATTAGGCCATTTTTTATTCAGTTGATATTACATATATCTTCTACTCATATGTCTATTCATTATACTATTTCTTCATCTATTAATTGTTTTTTATATCTGGTTTACCGGTTTTCTACTTAGACCATGTGTGTATAGTCTCCCCATTATACCACCATTTGGCCCTCACTGCTAGTTGGGAGCATCTGGCATATTGGAAGGCATTCTTGAGGCCCTTTGAAGAATGGTCCTTTTACTATTTTATAGTACGTCTAGCTAGGATATTATAGAATTCATGATGGAATAGTACAAAAATTCTAAACACATCCATACGATTATAATTAACATGAATACATTTCAGATTAATGTATACGATAGGTACAAGAATTCAAATTTTAGAATCACACTCCTCTACCTACTAAAAAAATCAAGTTCTAGGCATCGTTTAAAACATCAATGATGCTACGTAGATACTTCATATTGTAGAAAACTATTGTTAAGACTAGGTAAAGTTCTCTATTTTATATAAAGGTTCTATTTTACATTGTTTCATTTGAATCATTAAAATAAAAACCTTCTTTATGCCGACATTGGAATCACAATTTAATAGAAACCACTATCATGTAAACTAAGAACACAAAATTTATTAAATATTTCATCACATATATCAATATATATATATATATATATATCATGGTATATTTAGAAGCATATATAATTCCCACATTATAGAATACTAAAATTTCAAATTTTTTAATCATATTATGGGTACCAAAAACCTATCTTTTAAGATGGTAAAATTACAATGATCACTATTCATAATTTATAGAGTCACAAACACTGGTTATGTTGAAATTAGAATTCATATAATTGACACCAACTAACATTTCATCTTGTGAAACAAATGGATCATGCATAAAACAATATAAGATTTCTTAATAAAGGTGTCATTATCTCACTATATGGGAAAACACCATCTAGGTTGATGAATACAATTTAATTATTCCAAATCTTTTTATCATCAATGAATGATTTCATAATAATAATTGTAACTATATTGGTCCAAGGAATATGAAACCAATATTCACATAGTAAAAAAATGTGACATGTCATAATGAAGGATATAAAAATCCCCATTTGCCTACGATGATTAATGAGACACTACCTCCTTTCTGCATCATGCCAATGTAAAAAATATTTCATAATAATTATGAAATCCACAATCCTTGTGTTTCTCCTAAAAATAAAATCAATGAATTTGTAGAAAACATAATCTTGAAAAACATATCATATTCCATGTATTCTAGGATTTCCCTCTTACATGGGTTATATAATCTTAGTCATATGATCATTACGAAATCGTGAACATCTTAGTATCATCTCTAATAAAAAAAATAGTAATCCGAAATTAAAATAAAACCACATGATACAAATTTGTAACATCATAGATCTGGTTCACTCATATGTAACAGCACCCGATTATTCCGAAGGCCTCAAGCATGCCTCCCCAAACACTAGAGGTGGTGAATAGTAGTGATCCCATATTATTGTACTAAGAGGATAATATAACCTCATTATTTGAGTGGAAGAATTGACATATAACGATTATAAAGAAGAAGCATAATAATGAAAAATAGAGCAATAGATTTAAATCATTAAAATAGTAATAATGCAGCTAGCCAAAAGTGGTAGCATGAACAATATGGCGAGTTTTTCATGGAACTATACAGAATATATGAATAAATTCATGTATATGAAAAACAAAAAAATACATTAAAGGCTATCCAATAGAATCATAATCCCAATCATTGTCAAGAACTCATAAGATCCCATGCTATAATCAATCAAGAAACCATGATAGTGTGCTTTCCCTTTTCCCCACCTGCATCCATAACGTCTATATAGGTACTAAATAGTGGCCCAAAAAGTGTGTAATATCATTAAAAATTTTATTTCTATATAATAATATACATGATAATCACGCTTATATAACCAATAAAGACTAATTTAGATACATTAATTAAATTTTTTTTGTGAAAGTGAATATACAAACCAACCGTTGTTTTGGTAATTAACAAGAATAGGGGAACATTTTTATATGTATTTCACACCCAAAAGGGTGTATTGTCTATATTTTTGTAGACATAAAAAATAAATAAATGGTCTAAGAGGAATTTTCATTCCAAATTATATATCTAACTTAAATAAATTTTATTTTATGGGAAATGTGTGGGTGAACCAAGTGAATGACACAACTGTGAAAAATATGAATTGATTATACATGAGGAAAAGGGTTCAGAACACTTAAAATATGGAGTTAAATTAAAACCATGATTGACTAAAAAGTATTTTTTTATTACAATGGAAAAACATTTTTGGAAAAATTTAGAAACTGTACATGACTTCATCGTTTCACCACATTACCTTTTCCCAATTTCCCCACTTCTACACTAAAAAACAATATAAGGATCCACAACAAACAAAATTCAAGAATAATGGATGGAAAATCCAATCAATTGTTCAAAATTTCATACCATCATAGCTGGAGCTGAAATTTTCAAGAGAAGGCTGGGGTTCCATGAATCACGGAACATGAAAATTAGAAAAGCTGGGAAAACCACAGAAGTGTTCACCTTGACTGCCCACCAGTGCGACCATCGACACTTTCCCAAATCCACAAACCAGCCGGCGAACTCTAGTAAATGTTCTCCCAACCCTCCTATGATGTGAGATGTCTCAAAGAGATCATCCACAAAATGCGAAGAAGAAATCAGAATGAGGAATGTCAGGTCGAACGGACATTGCACCCCACTCTGCATCCACCGCAGCGCAACCCCGAACCAATCGACCTTCTGCAAACCAAAAAACTGCATCAAAAGAGATTTGAACATAAATTGAATTCACAAAAACAATAGAAATCACCCAAAAAAATCATCAAAACAAAGGAAAAAGCCCATCCACAAGCTCCCAGACATCAGAGGTGACGCTAGAGGGAACGTCACAGTAATCTGAAAAAATAAAACGATGCCTACCACAACCGTCACGGTCAAACGAAGAGGCCACATAGCCACCTGATGAACTCACTGGTGGAGAACATAGTAGAAACCTCTGCCCATAGTAGACCAGAACTTGACCTCGGACCAACACCTCACTGCCCTTGACGTTGATCCAACCGAAGAATGTGACCATTAATGTCGCAGAAGCATGTTGGTTGGATACTACCCAAAACGCCGTAAGAACCTGTGAACCCTCATGATGAAGGGACCTGAACTTTGACGCGGAAGAATTCTTGAACTCGAACCTACTTTTCCATAGATAGAGGAGCAATCTGCCAGCCCACCGAGAAGTGCTGATGAAAAGGACCACCACTGCCCGAGGCAGAAGATATGGCAGCGACGGGGAAACCCTAGCTCCACAAAGCCCTTTACGAGCACATCATGCCAGGTTAAAGTAAAACTCAAGTAGTATCCTCCCTTGGTTTGGTCTGAATCAGATGAAAACAAAAGAATAAGCAAATACCATGAAAATAATTCATATTATATCATGCTAAAATAGAATTGAATATGGGGAGATAAAACATAAAATGAAGAATGTGGATCAAATCTCAAACTGATAGGGATAAAATGTGAAAAATAGTGGTATTATAAGAGTCTAGATGGGAGAGATACTAAAAATCTTAGTTTTTTCATGTGAAGACTCCAATGAGAGAAGGGGTGTTTCACATTGTTATGAGGGGGAAAATGGGGTTAAATCATATAATTGAATAAGGTAAAAATAATGATAACATTGAATGAAAAGGTTCTATGTGGTTCTCAAGAATATTTTGGCCAAATTATGTGCTAACCATGTGAAAAGAATATCCCCATTACATCATAGGCACGTGATACACATAATGTTTTACTAATCATGTGTAGCCCATGAAAAACAACTCTACCAAGATGTATAAATTACCAACATTATTGTAAACTACTAGATTCATTGTAAAAAATATAATGAGGCACTATTTTATACATTGGGGAACCCCATATGGTTTAAACATACCATGTGGACTAGGATTAAGTACTTTTACAAATAATGTGTTCCACCTATTCTCTATAATGCATGAGGATCCAGACATCAAAAAAGCCTTAAACACTATCTTAACCTCTGTTACCTCATTAATAATTACTATAACAATAAAACTAAATAATTAATCTATAATTGAGATTTTTCATCCCTCAATTAATATTAGGGGTCATACAATAAATATGATATTATATCGATTATAAATATTCTATAATCCAATTTCTATTACGTAAAAATTTTATATAATAGAAATATAATATTACAAACAATACAAAAACAATGTTCATATAAGCCCTAAAAAATATTTTTATGAGGTTTAAATAACATCCCAAAAAATGGAATTATTTCAAACAATTATAATTAATTATTATGAACAATTATTAATCATGAAATATAAACAAATTAAATTTTGACAAATTGTTTTAAATTACTAAATCATTTATAATTCAAATGCATAATTTACCTATAAAAAATTTAAAATAAAATTATAGTTATTCCACATATGATTTCAAGATATATTTAATATCTACTCTTATTTTTATAGAATATTTATTGTTAATTTTTTTTAATAAAAATAATTTAATTTATTAATAAGAAATTATAATTAATTAATTTATTATCCTTTTATATTTTATATACTACAAAAAAGAAATTAGTTATATTTTATAATTTATTACATGTAATTTGTAATAAATTTTAAAAACATAAAAAAAAGATATTTAATTTAGTTATTTTCTGTTTTGAGAGGACACTTGAGAATACATTAGGTCATAATGTATTGACACCATCCAGCCTCGGAATACACTATCTAACAACAATGTCTAAGTACCACACTATATATTACATTTTCTTGTATTGTAATATCCAAAAGAAATTTTATAATAAATTGAATTTGTGATAACATATGAAGGATATGTTATCAAACTAGATATTTTATTACATAGACATCACATTATGTTAATAATATAATGTAATATCAAAACATATTAACAATTAAACTCTCAAATAAGCATAATATGAGGAATATTATTTAGAATATTCTATCACCAAATTTAATGTAATTGTATCTCAACATAGACTACATTGTCAAAAAAATGTACTGTTTACTTCTAGCATAGATTATGTTATTTCATAGTCTTAACACTATAGTTTCTTATGAGTTACATCAATACCTAATTTAATTACATGTTTCATTACCACATGTAATAATTTTATATCATGAATCCAAATATAATGAAATATTACATACCACTGATGGATTTATAAGGGGTTGATTAGAACATTATCATAATAGAATAAGTAATTAGGGTCCACAAAACCAATATTTCCATGCTTAGATAATTGAAATAAAGTAATCAAAAAATGATGAAACCATATATAGTGGGTATATTATGTTAAAGAAATTTGGTACGTTCTTTAAACCACCTTGTGTTTTTATATATATAAGTATATGAAATTTAAAGACATAAAACCACTTTAGGAATTCCAATATACAATGTTGAATAATTTTGATGCTCAAAAAAGTATATAATATTTCTCAATGGTGTGTTGGTGTCTTCTAGTGGAAAAGTGCGGAGAAGGAAGAGGGATTTGTGAAGGTAGAGCCTCATCCAAGAGCCAACATGCACATTGACTCATTATATCATAAAAAATTGGTTTTATATAGTTCTTAGGGATGATTATAATGGATTACCATGTTAACTAATGAATTATAAAAAAGTATTTTATGCCTCATATAGTTCATTCATCACAAGCGTAAAGGAAAATTACTTCCTTATGTTACCTCTCATGAAATGGTTCCATTATTTTAGTTTATATGGAAGTTAGACCAAAATGATAACATGATGACATTTGATATCATTGAGTAACATAAAATATGAAAATGAATCGTTTGATATGAATCATTTAAAGGATGTATAATCCCATGGAATACGAAGGAAAAAAAATCATAATCCATACACCCATCACACATAAAGTCAATATAACATTAACCATTTGTACAGTGGTACAAAGGTTGAAATGTGTTATCATGATATATATAATATTATGTTAGTGTAAACATATCCTAAATTCTTTTTCTTCAGGATAAATTGTCGGTAAATTCAATCTCTATGCTTTAGTCAAAAAACCCATAAAATTTATGTTTAATATTTTGGCATATTCCATTCAAATATATCAAGGATATAGAAGCTTGTGTGGAGTGTGAGATGTGATTGGTCTAACATGCATTGGAGGCATATAAAACTAGTTAAATAGAAATTACATTGTTGGATTCATAGGATAAAACTTTTTATGACATTAGTGAGATTAAATTATACCATTGGAAAGGAATTATAAAAGAGCTTCAGGATATATGAGATTAACTTGTACTGGGGTATATTCTATTTTTTAGTTGAAAGAGTCAATATTATATGAGATGTGACTCATGGATTAAAGACTTACATTTTTTATCAGGTTATAAATATTTATATTCCTATTAAAATTATAAGTTTAAATTTCCAAAACTATTATAAATTAAATTCCCTTTTTGAATAAATTTGATACCTGATTATCATTTACTTTATTAGAAAACACATGTTGTAATTTAGTTATTTTGGACCATTAAAAGTAATATCAGATATAAAACACCTTTAATCATCAAAAATATTGATAATATATCTATTTAAAAATGTTCATGTGATTAGAATATATTAAGGGTTATTATATTTTCCAATTTACACAAACAAAAGAAACAATGGTCTCGACCAGTATGATCGTACACTATGATGCCCATTTTTTCAAGATTCTAAGGGATATTGTATAATATTTCATTTCTATTAAAAAAATCCCATTATATGATCCAAAAAATAAATAATTAGTTAATCCATTTATTTATAAATTTATTCTCATTGATATCATGACCCAAACCATGTTCGGTGAGCCACCCCTTGAGAATATCACCATCACTCACCTTAAACATAGAGGTTTTGATGGTTTAATAAGTGGTTATATATATAAATCCTAATAGTATGGATATGTATAGTATATTATCAATAAAATAATTATGTTATTTATTACTTTATTTTCAATTTATATATAATTAAATAAAACATTTTAATAAAACTTTGATTCTGATATGATAAAACATATATTATATTTCCTACAATATATAGTTTCAATTAAGCTTAACATTAAGATTAATTATTGAATTTCTAAAATAAGTTACATTTTTATAAAATATATATGTTCATATTATAAATTTAATAAAAATTATAATATAATTTTATTAATTTGAAATGTAATTTTTATAAGGTTTAGAAAATGGTTATTTATCAAAAAATGAGTATCTTTGAATAAATTTGATTTATATGGGAAATTTATAATATTTCTATAAATATTTTCATAAAAAAATATTGTTTTTGGTTTCATCACATCAAAAATATCGAATGGTGATTTTTTTTCATTATTTTCTGTGATGATATAATTTTAGGTTAAAAAACTAAATACAGTATAAAATATATTATATATTATGACTAAATAATGACCAAAATGTGATGTATCATATTCCATAAAAGGTATCCCTAATAAAATATATATTTATCCATTAATTTAGAGAGTATTTTATGATATTTGAATTTTTATAATGTTATTTTGAATATTTCAAAACTAATATTACAAACTATGGTTTCAAAAACATTTCACAACGAATAATACTCACTTCCACATCACTAAGGGAAATAATTTAATGCATTCAGTTATTTTCATTATAAAATTATTTATTCCAATTCACATTGGAAAAAACTATGTGAAAAACCAATATATGGTTTGTGGTTTTTTATTAAATTGTATTAAAGACTCAGAAACCTATGTTTCCAAAATAATAATTAACTCCCCAATATTTTCTTATAGAATCCCACACAAGAAGAAATTTATCTCCAGTAAAAAAAAATTATATTATATATAATATATCTTTACCTTTATATATCCATCCCATGTATCCTCCAAACATTTATTAATATCTTCCTATAAATTTTGATGAAGCCTCTCAAGGTAAGAGATTCTTACCGTCTCCACATTATTCAATAACTTTCATTATCTTATTTCCTTTAATTATAAATTTGTCATTTAGATTAGGTTCTAACATAAACATATTACATCAATCATTATTTATTTGTTATTATATACCACTTTAACTCTCATTAATACATTTAATTATCTTTTATTACCCCTTTTATGATTGAAAAGATATCTAGAAACATTCCTTGCCAAACTTTTGTTCTGTGAATACTCATCCCAATTTCCACTCAATGGTATTCACCTTGATGTAAAAATAAATAAATCATTCGGTAGAATTATTTATGTGAAATTTAATCCGTAATAATGGGTGTTATGTTTTATTAAATAAATCCTTATGTTTTACGATTTTTTTGGCACACATATTCATGTTCATGATATAAAACTCACAGGTGGACCTATAATTTTATATCTCCCATTGAAATTTATAGTGTTTTAATCTCACTGGATTGCATGTACGGTGTGTGGTATATTTCCACATTGAAACAATGTTAGGTTCTATTGGTATTATTTTCTGAAAAATGACAAGTATTCTATGTCTTAAGATACTGCGACATTCCCATATTTCTTTTATGTTGTCACCATATATCATCTATCAATAATTATGTTTATGATTCTTTCCCCTTTTACATCCTAATATAATTACTATTTAATAACATGTAATACATTCATCATGTTATTGTTTGTTTATTCCCATTATAGTTTTTATATATCACCCCTTTCTTATACATTTCCCATAGTTTTCCTGTTCAGTTTTAAGAGAAATGGAATTCAAAAATCATGTTAATGATGTTTTTTTAACAATGTTGTTATCTCTATGTATAATATTTGTGTGTTGTCTTCCTAATTTCCAAAATATATTTGGCTAAATGATCTTATAGAAGTGTATTAAGAGTACCTTTTTTTAAGAAATCATGAAATAAATTTTTTTAATGATATGGTTTTCCATTGTAGGTTTCATTGGATAGTTTAGTTATTTTGGGGATTAGGGTTCTGAAAATGTAGTGATATCCATAGTGATAATACAATAAATTTAAAAAAAATATTTATTTTTTTGTTAATTATTTAGTAAGTATATTCCATGAAAATACCTCTCTAATTGGATACTAAAAGTTGATGTGGATATGGAACAAATGATCCTAGGGGTAAAAACATTGAAAATAGTATATTAAGTTAGAATCAATTGTAAAATAGTGCATGAAAATTGGCCTCAAGGCACACCTGCTTCAAAACCCTTAAGCGATATTCTATGGTAAATTCACTAGGTCATTTCAAACCATTATTAGTGGAAAAAAATTCATAATATTTTATATTATTAAATACATCATGTAAAACCTAGATTATAACCTATAAATTCATATCTTATATAATATATGTCACTTATGTGTTATCCTATTAATTTTAATAGTTTACCATGTGCGTGTTTAATATTTTAAAAATACTCAACCATAAATTTCAATTAACTCAAATTAATGGAAGGAAGTAATAGAAAGTAATTCCAAATCTGAAGTGAAGAAAAATGTTATGACTAAAAAAATGAGAGTCCCATTATAATGATAGAATTAATCCTGAACATCTTGACTATAGTTTCTAAATTGAATCATGTTTTTAACTGATACATAAATCAATAATATTTACCAAATGTACCTAATAAAGGAAATGTTGAAATTATGACCTTTATGTGATATTGTACCTTGAATTTCTATGTGTCTCTTGATTCCTTAATTGAGGAATAATGGTGTAGCTCCATTGTAAAGACATTATATATAATTCAATTCTCTATATAATAATTTATCTTAAAAGATACTTATCATAAGGAATTAGAAGCGGAAATTGGGGGAAATTGATCAAAGATAATAATATTTTGGATGATACTGATGTGATGGAGTAGAATGAATTATAGAAAATATCTTTTAGATAAATATTTTTCTCACATTCCATGACTGATAATGGAGATGGATAGTCTTGTCCTCAATGAAAAGGATGAAAGATCTTTCATTTTATATAATTAAAAAATAAAAATAATTCCATGATATTCAATTTTATTTTTCATTAACTATGAATGTAATGTTCATCACTTATTTGGTGGAGTGAATACATGTATATTAAAATCCTTAGCAATTTTGGGAATTGAAAGTTACAAAGAAATTTAATAATGATCCATCAATATCCAAATAGGTATCCAAAAAATCATAATGATCCCATAGGGATAAGAATAAAAAAGTGTTGTTTAACTCTAGAGGTGTGATGGAGAAATATAACTCAATAAGGAAATTTCAATAACAAATTTTTTAAAGGTGTGCATAAGAAGTTCCCTAAAAATTTTCTAAAGGGGGTGGGGAAATGGTTTAGTTATGGTATGTAAAGGCACACATATAGTGATTTTGTAAGGGATAAACCCTCTAATGTGATGTAAGAATGGAATTATTTAGTAAAAACGAAGCTTATTGTTTGGTGTTTCAATTGTTAGAAATAAGGAAATTACGTAAATTAATACACTGATCTAGTGGATTTATATGAAATCCAATGATAAAAACTCCAAATAAATATATATCAAAGGTGATCTTATACCATCCCAACTACAGAGGTGGATCATAAACAATTAGTGGTGATAATTACACTGGTTATTTATTCAATAACATCAAATGAAATTTATTATTATTTTTCAATAAAATCTTTTATCCCTCGCATGTTTAGTATAAATATTTATGCACTAACACAAAAAATGGAACTTGAATTAATGGAGAATACAAAAAAATTGGTAATAATTACATCCCAATTATATAAAAATTCCCTTATCTATATTTTTAGGATTAATTTCAACAATAGTTTTTTGAGTCTCCTCGTAGAGTAATTTTATGCTATCTTAGTCATGGATTGAGTTTATTTATATTGAGACAATATAAACATTCAAGGGAATGAAATCAACCTCTATATGATGAATCATCCTTTAATTATAGAAAATTTAATGGGAGAGGATGATTATTATTTGTTACCAACAGGTCAAAAATAAATAATATTTATTATTGAGTAATGATACAAAACATAGATAATTGAATCTAAGAAAAAGATAAACCCTTAAGATTATCCCATTGTGATGGAATTAAAAAATATGTTTCTCAAAAAATTTCATGGCCCTCCTTCTATCTATGAGGTTAATATCACAGTCTAGGTCACACCCATATATTTTCTAGTATCCAAGAATCTCTATATGATGGATGTGGTTGAACTCGATATATTAAGGTAGATAATAATAGAGAATATAGATAAAGTGTTCACACACCCACGTGTTTCACCATGAGGCGAACCGAACCAATTTTTCAATGAGAAGGATGGGTCAACATTCCAATGAATTGGTTATCATTATATCAACAGGATAATGATAAATATTAATTATCCACAACAATAGTTTTATGAATTATTCGATTACAAACATGATGCACAATATTTATATACAATTGACCTTCGTTAGAGAAATTTTCAAATAAAGGTGATGATTGGGGATATCCATGATAAATATTTTTGTATGTGTTATGGAAAATACAAGTTAATATAAAATCCATTTGGACTCACTAATTTCCTAGAAATATTTATGGATTTTATGAATAGTGACTTTTGGTATTACCTACAAAATAATTTATAGTGATTATAGATTATATTATCACTTACTCCAAAATTTATGAGGAACATGTTGTGAATTTTAATACTACACTGAAGAACATATAGAATGAAAATATGAATATATAGTGTAATTAAGGTGAATTGTAGTTTGATAATGGAACATTCGTGGTGAATTTTTTCACCAGTAAATGGATTTTTGTTTTCCCTTAAAAATTAGTGGTAATTTAAAGGTTTACGATAAAAACCTTTGTGGAAGATATCCCATGTTTCCTTATATTATATGGGTACTAACTTTGATTTGTGAGACAACTCTCATAATTTTGAATCCTGCAATCCATGATATAATGGAATAGATTATGTTTTCCAAGATTGAAATTTTTTGATAATGTTTTATATAGTAAATGAAGAGGGAAATTACTACATGATTACTCATAATACCCACCTCGGGAGTAGTATTTCTGATCTACAATGATGCAGCTATAAAGGAATTAGTTTGTCATCTCATGAAAGTTGAAAAAAAGATAGCCTTTTCCTACCACCATATAAAAACCCAGGAGAAGAATTACTAAAATCATTGTCATGAATTGGATGTAATCATCATTGTATTGATGGTTTGAAATAATTTTCTCAATGGTGACAAGTGTGACATATATACATACCATAAAATCCTCAAGTATATATTCACTAAAAAGGGTTGTAATTTGCACCAATTGGGGTGGTTTGATCTGATCATGGATTATGATCATTCAATCCATCACCGTCGTGGGAAACAAGAAAATGTGGCTTATGATCTGAGTAGATAGGATCCTATATCTCAATCCATGATAATTATTTCAAGGGATCCAATCTTCTTAGACATGAGAAGGATTTATATGAGAATAATAAAATGATATTAATCCCACCATTCATAAATAACATCTCAACCATCCATTCGTGAGACGATTAAAGAGTTCCAGAATGATGATAAAGTTTAACAAAATATGGTAGTAAATATTCCGGAAATATACTTTGCTAAAAATGGAGTTATATGGTATGAAACCAGAATATTAGTAAAACATAAACTGGAACTAAAGAGGGAACATTTGGATGATGTACATATCCCTTTATTCTCTATTCATTTGAGAATTAAAAATAATTATAGAGGATTGATCATAAATTTTTTGTTTGATAACAAGAAGTGTAAGATTACGGAGTTCTATATTAATACATGGTATACCAGTAAGATGGGATGAATGAAAGAAGTATTTGGATATGATGAAACCATTTCTCATACGAGAATGTAAATGAAAAAACATAAAAATTGATTTCATCATAGGAATCCCCATGAAATATAATGGAAAAAATTCCATCGAGATGGTAGTCGATCGTCTTACAACGATAACAAACATCATTGCTATCACAGAATGTTTTTCTCATGAATAGATCACAATGATTTTCATATGATTAGTGGATGGACAACAAGGAGTTTCAGTGTTTATTATATTTGATTGATTCCACCTCAAGTTTATTGAGGATCCTTCAACAAGTATTTAATATAGAACATCTCTTTAGAGTGAAAAATTTTCCTCGGACTAGTGGTGTTCTAAATGAACCATTCACACTCTTGAATAAAATATGTTATCATGTAAAATGTATTTCCAAGGATGTTGAGATAAATAATTTCCAATATTGGAGTTCTCATTTAAAAGTATTTTCTATTATAGAAATCAAATAGAAAATTATGAGGCACTATAAATGAATTGGTTTAGTACTCTGTCAATATGGGATGATTATGGAGAGTGGTAGCTGATTGTACTTAATCTTTTCCATGATTTGATTGAGAAGGTTAAAACTATTCAAATTCATATGAAATACATGTAGTGTCGATAAAAACTTTTTATAAACAGTCATTGATGAGGCCTGGATTTTGATATCAGAGTAATGTTTTTCCTTCATATATCATCATAGAATAAATTAATGAGGTTTGGAATGAAGTGTAATATTATCCCAAGACATATCAACCACTTTGATATCCCAGATATCATCAGGGTAGTGGCCAATTGATGAGCTATCCGATCTAACTTATTTCAAGTAAATGATGTGTTCCATGTGTCCTAGTTCATAAAATAAATACTAGTACCCTCAAATATACTAAATCTAGATTTTTTACCATTGGAGAATGATCAATTATACGAGGAGAAACCAGTGAATATGATAGAGCCTAAAGGCACAATTATTTGAATCAAGACAACTCCCCTTATAATAATTCTATGGAGTAACCACATGATATAGGAAACATATTGGGAACTAAAAGAGTATATGATACTAAATTATTGTAATAATTTTTTGTATGAAATGAAATTTTTTTAGGGATAAATTTGTAAAGGGGGAAATAATGCATCAACCTGATATTTATAAATGAAATTCTATTTCTTATTAAATTAAATGCCCAATTATGATATGTGTTAATAAAAAATACATTAACTACATCAGTTATTTTAAATCATTTAATGATATTTTATATTTAAAATACTATTTTTCATCATATACATTAATAATTGATCCATTGAATACTGATCATATGATTATTATACATTAAGGGTTATGATGAATTCTAATTCAAAGGGATAGAAGAAGTGATGAAATGAACAGTGTGATCATTCCATATGAAAGAAAATTTATCAGAACATCCAAGGGAGATAGCATCAGAAGATATTGACCTTGACCAATTACAATCAAAGATCACACATCTAAATAATTAATGATTCCTTTTATAGTAAATATTCAAGTTCATTAAGATCACATCCCAAACCATGTTATCTGAACTACCCCATGAGAATATCAAATTCTTACAACTTACCTTTATAGAGTTTTCTAGTATAATAAGGGGTTATATCTCTCTATCCCATAAGAATAAATATTTATATTTTATTTTAAAAAAAATATTATATTTATTTTTTTTTGATGCAAAATTATAAATTATAAAATAAATTATTTGGATAAAAATTCAATTTTGGTATAAGAAAATAGAAATTTAGTTTTACATAATATATAATTTAAATGAAGACACAATTTTTGAATAATTAAATATTTTTTGAAATAAATAAAATTTAAAAAAAAAATTAATTTTAATATTATATATTAAATATTAGTGGTAATATAATTTTATAATTTGAAAATGTAATTATAATTTGGATTATAAAATTGTTATTTTAAAAACCCAACATTTTTCAATAAATGATAATTTTTTATTTAAAATTATAATTTATAATATTTAGAAAAATATTTCAAAAAAATTACTATTTTATTTTGAGTCATCTTTTTAATATTATCCAATAGTGATTCTAAAAAAACTATCCAAGACACAGTAAATTTCAGGTAATGTTTAAATATGGTATAATAATATAAAAGGTATAATGACATAATGAGCCAAAAGTATTGTAATATATGACATAAAAACTATCCATTAAAAAATATATATTCACCTTTTAAAATAGTTTCTATTTTATGTCATTTTATTTTTTTATAAACCATTCATGAATCTTTAAAAACAAACATTATATATTGTGGGTTTCAAAACATATTTTGAACATGACTTTCTTAGAAATCAAAAAGGGATATATTTTAATGAGATTAGTTGTTGGAATTGTAATATTATTACAACCACTTTACATTAAAATAAACTAGGTGAAAACCCATTGGATGAATTCTGAATTAGATTACATTTTAGTATATAGTCCAAAACATATGATTATAAAATAATAAAGTACTCCCATTTATTTTACTATATAAATCCACCCAATATGACATTTATTTCTAATAAAAAACCTTTTGGAATCCTATACTCTACCATTTCCTCCCTACAGTACTCCTTAGATTCTTCTAAGAATTTAAAAGCTCCTCCCATGATTTTGGAAACCCACTCCCAAGGTGAGAAATCCTCCATTTATCCTCTTAACTTGAGCACCATAGTTGTATTATGCATTTTAATTTTTTCTTGTTCATATTTAATTATGTTGTTACATATTTCTCTTATTTACCTTATGATTTATATGTGATTAGAGACCCCTTTAACTTATCTTATTCTCTACCATGTATTGTTGAGAACCCTCCTTAGGATGCTGAAATTATCTAAAAATATTCTATGTCAAAATTTTGTGATGAAAATACTCATCCATATTTACACCTAGGGTTATTCACCAATATATACTTATCTAGAATTTATTTTAAACACACATTTATGGAACTCCCAATCAATAATTATGTTGTAAAAATTGATTAAATACATCATTATTGTTTAGGATATATGTGGAACACTTATCTATTCACATTATATAAAAGTGATAGGTGGTCCCATAATTATATAGCTATATTTTTCATTTGGTAATGTTATCATCTCATGATATACCATGTATGGTGGGTGTGAGGTTATATATATCATTCTATAATATGTTTTCTTGGGTATTTCCCTTAACTTAAGTTTTTATTCCTTGTTTTAATATATTTCAACAATCTCATATAGCCTTTATGTTGTTGTTGTATATCATGCTTCAATGTTCTTGTTTATGAATATCATTTATTTTACATCCCATTTAAATTCCTATTGAATAAAATTTAATACATTAATCATTTTTTTATCCACTTAACATGATTTATTTATCTCCCATTTCATATTCAGGTTCCTAGGTTATCCCCATCCATTTTAAGAGATATGGAATTTTTGAAGCATATTAAGGAAGTTTATAATAATTTCATTGTAAAAAATATTTCAATTTGATTTGATATATGAATAATTTATCAAAGACTCTAGTCTTCCTGATCTATTAGGATTGTATTATGTGTACCATTAAGTAATAAATCCCTAAAACATTTTTATTAAAGATATTGGTTTTCATAGATATGACCAATATGTGTAGTGGGTGAGAACCTAGGAGAAGGCTCTATTGAGGATAATTTTACATTAGAGTGGAGAGAGTGGGATGGCCTAGATTTTCAATAATTTTCTCTATATGTGAGGGAAGGTAAATAATTTATTTATTTTGGTTCCCACATTATATTTAGATTGATTGTCCTCTCTGTGTTGGACAATGACCTATTTTTTTGGTGAGAAAATTACATGAATGGTTTGCCTAGGTTTTTGTTGATAATTTTTGGTGTCCTAAAATGGTTATAAGTGACATTGGATACAGATTAGTATAAAGTTATATGAAAAATCTGATCAAGTTTTGATACATGGTTTAATAGGGATGGGTGACCATGCTTCTAGAAGAGATAGATGACAGTGAAATTGAAATCCAGTTAGTGTTGGGATCGAGGAGTTATATAATTTGAATCCATTTACTGGGGAGTGAACCATTGGGTGTAGAGTAATGAAACAAACTATTGATTTAAGTTCATAATATTCGAAGTCGTATTTTTCTAGTGAGAATGTAGTACATAGAAATTGGTGTGATGTGTTGGCACTCGAGTGTGAGAAGTATATGTACATCTCGTTGAAATATAAAAAAATGATGGATCATATAAAATAAAGATAAAATATTGGTTACATTGATTGATGATAAGGATTATATTATGGTGGGAATCCTCTTATTATTCATATTGGTATAGACCACATGTCCGTAGCACTGTGAATGTAGTGATAATAGTTTGTTGACTCTCATAATGGAATAGAGATACTGGATTATAGATATAGATGATAATTTATATATTTCTAAAAACACCATACTTTATATTCATTACTAAGTTAGAAGGAGCCCTAATGGTGGTATCATAGTTGGAATTGAGTTGATGTTATTAAAGAGTGAGTTAGATTAGAGTTATGCTTCTATAATTGGTGGTAGGATGACAATTTATGTTGTTGATTGGTGATTTGATCATGAAATTTCAAATAGAATTGGGTTTAGAAATTTATCTATTCTTTTGGATGATATCATTATTCCTCAGAGTATGTAGGCATTGTGATGATGTTTTGTGTTATCCATTTTGCGGGTGTCATTGATGTTTATTTGGAAAATGATGGTTAGATAAGGTTTGAAGGGAATTTTCACATGGAATCAGATGTGGTGAGGTGTAAAATTCAATAAATATATTAATCAACCACAAAAAAGGAATTTTTGGTATGTTGATCCCAATATGGGATGAACTAGGATATAAAAAATTCCATTATAATTTTTTTTGAATGGTGGGGATCAACATAAGTCTTGGATTGTATTATTTGTACATTTTTAATTGTATAGAAAGAATTTATTGTGTTCCGTCTTGGTAATAGTGATTGTGACATTAATGCATCTTGTTTTTTATATAATTATATTGTAATAACCTATAATTCAATGATTTATTTGATAAATAAGTGGGATTATTTTTAGACCAGGCACTGAGAGGACGTGAAATTATGAGGCCCATAGTTCCCATAATAATCCATTGATAATGTTTTAAATAATGAGTCTGAGATGTTTCCTAAAAAATATTAATTAAGATTAAAAAGTTGTGAAAATCAGAAATATGAATGCGTCGTTGGTTCCAGGATGGTAGTTTTACCCTAAATGTGACTTACGTTTAGTCGGTGTGGGCCTCCACTGTAAAAACCTGAAAATGGCATAACTATAAATAAATTTAATGAATAAAATTATTTTATTTTTCAAATCCTTATAACTCACAAATGGTGACTCAGATTATAAATATGAGACCACCATTGATCTCATGAGGGTATTCTTTACTTAGGAAAATCCAAACATTGGTCAGTGTTGGTCAATAGTGGAAAATGGTTTTTGGTCATAAATAAAATAATTAAAAAAAGTAATTTTATTTTTGAATCCATATAACTCATAAACAGTAACTCATATTGGAAATACCAGAGTACCGTTGTGTTTTTAATGGTACCATTTTATAGGAAGATCCTAACATCGGCCGACATAGGTCAGATGTGAATGATTGTTTTTGGGATGTAACCGTAAATAAAATAATTTAAATAGATCTTATATTATTTTTGAATCTTCGTTACTCACAAACAATAACTTGTAAAAAAACACCAAGACCACCATTTACTTCTAATGAAATGTTCACTTTAATAATTACATAACCTCAACCAACACAGGTTGATGGAAAAAGTTAAATTTTTGACATTTTGAGAAAAAAAAATAAAATGTTATTTTAATGTTTTTCTTTATCATTGATCCGTGGCACATCAGCGCTACAATGCAGAAACGAGGAGACAATGAAAAAAATAAATGAACCACTTTAATGAGTTAGCATAAATACATTGAAACACATCATACCAGAAACTTTGATTCATGTTTCGTCAATTAATATCCAAACAAGAAACGCAAAATTGTTGGCACAATCCAAGAATATCTTTGAGGCTTTGGGGGGTAGCGACAACTAATGTTGAAGGAAAACCTCTCCAATGATGAAAACCGGTGAATTGGACTATGTAAAAGATGCCATTAGAGATAGGATTAAGGATCAGAGATATATTGACAATGATGAATGATCATCATAAAGAAATTTCTTTTCACCTGTAGTGGTTTCAATTCATAGTAATTTGATTTCGCTGTTACCTCTCTAAATAATGAATGTGGTTAAAATATCGATGAAGTAGATTCACATATGGTTCTTCCATGCATTGTTGAGAAATATTATTCCAGGTTGATATTGGGATTAAATTTTAGAGACTTATAGTTTATACATCATGACCCCGCTAATAGAAACAATTCCCAACCAACACGAACAGAGGTCAATTTTCCATATGTGGGTTCTTAGTGTTCCCCTCCATCTCGCTCTCCCAATTGTTGGTGGTGTAACTGATGGAGGTGCATTCTATGTAGAATAACTAAGTAGAAGGGCCATGGTGAGGTGGGCCATGAAATATATGAGTGATTGTGGCCCACTGTTGCAGAGGAAGCACTAGACCATGACATCCCAGATGTCATGGGAGGTTGGAGGCGCTGCGCTGGAAGTGTACCACGATGGAAACATGAGCTTCTAGCATTGAGGCTAGTGGCAGGCGAGCGCTGCCACCTATCCATGTTGGAGGCACATGAAGTGCAGAGCCTTGGTCCGCATACCACAGTAGTGAGATGGTCCTGCTACAAAGCCACTGGCTAGAGGGGATCTGGTTTTCTTGAGTGGACCGGCACAACAGGGTGGTAGTGCTCGGGCGCCACGTTGGTGGAGCAGACTACGCTGGCGAGCCATGGTAGGCACCTAGCACATGGTCCTCACGGGACCACATGCGATGCAAACCGAATTGCCAATAGACATCCTGGATGATTGAGGTATGGCCCACCATGCGGGCCAGGTTGGTGGTGCCAATAAGGATGCTCGCTGGCCTTGGCTGGGAAAGAACCATCCTGCCATTTTGGGAGCGGGCTGGATAAAACCAGTCGCTGGCGACCCGGTGGGTTTGACCCACTGCATAATCGGGTTGGGTCCAACAAGGTCCTATGGGAAGGCTAGATCAGACCAACCAAACCCAACTGGGTCAGGTCATCTGAACAAGGTCAACTTATGTGGCAACCACGAGCGAGGTTAGTCGGGTCAGTCTACCCAGGTCAGACTGGGCCTGAACAAAATCGGCCCTTGTTTACTAAAACACTAATATTTTTCATATCGGGTGTCCCATTACTAGGGTGTCTATGGTGTTGTGACCCTTTCCACTAGACGGTCCATTGGAAAAATTATAAGTGAGATTTTGTTGGATTTGACATGGAACCAATGGCATCGGGAGTATAATCTCCAAGATTTAATCATGGTTTGATTAGCAATCTTGTGGGTGGATTAGGCCCTATGACTATTGAAGAGAGGGTGTATGTGTCACTATAGGCCTAGATGATAAGTGAAAAAGTGTGGACTAACTAAAAGTGGCCCTGTGTGGACCAGCTACAAGGGGATATATGTGAACCAGCTACACATTTCTCTCTATGAACCAACTAAAAGAGGCTATGAGTGCACCAACTATAAGCGGTCCTATGTGGACCAACTATGAGTGGCACAGTGTGGACCCACAATGATGGCCTATGTGGGGGTGGATTTGTGTACCCTGGAAGAAACAGGGCGTGGAGTGGCTCTGTGTGACCTAGTATACCCACAATACTCATCAGGGAATAATACATTAATAGTTCGAGGTGTTCTGTGTTACGATTGATAGTCTTGCATTCCTTACTTTGAGTTATACCTAGTGTCATATTTCATTACATTGTGATCTTTTTGTTTGGTCTTTATTTTTGTTATTTCATTTATGTTTCGGGGTCCTTACTGATTATTGGGTTACTCACCCCAACACGGGCTTCGCCATCACAAGTCATGTCCCGTGTAGGTGATCGACGATTCAACAGAGACCATGGTGAATAGGAGCTAGGTGGTGCTCAGTGAGATGAGTCAAACGAGATGCCCACCAATGAATAGAAACATCTTTCTCCACCTAACCACTAGTATATCAATGCGTCGATGGAGATATTGGTGGATTGTGTCCAGGTGGCGCTCAGTGGGACGAGATTGAGGGGACATAATTTGATGGCTACCGAAAGCTATCATCCACCTACCCTCCAGGTGATCGACACATCAAAAGAGACCTTGGAGGTCTGGTTCCAGGTGGAGCTTAGTGAGATAGGACAGACAAGATGAATATATATTGCTACTAACAGTTATCCACCACCGACCCCTAGGTAGGTCTTGAGAAGACATGCTTTGGAAGTTGTACCTTTTCATGAGGATTAAGGATTTTATTATGTGCCCTTGTTCTTTTCAGTTGTATTATACATTCAGTAGTTGTCTTGTGATACTTTTGGTTTACCTAGTGTTTAATTTTCTGTAGTTTTTGTTGTGTGAATGTGTACATGTTTAAGGTAAAATGCCATCCCTTTTTTGGATATTATTATTTGATGATAGTCTATTGCCCTGATCCTATGGAAGGTGTGCTTATGGTAGTCATGACATGGGCCCTAGGGGATGGTCTGTGATAAATTGTCAGCAAAGGATGTCATTTATATCATAAGAACTAACAGTATGTAAATTTTGATGGGGAAATAGTGTTAAGAGTTACGATTTTGGAATTTTGTCCTGGTAGCCCAGTGTTGTTGCAACGGCTGATGTATCCATACACCAGGACTCTAAATTTTTTTTTCTGTCCCAGTTCATGAAAAACCATGATTCATGCCTCTTTTTTAGTTTTCCCAAGAACTTTTTGATTCAGAGACAACTCACCAGGTAGAATAAATTTATCGTGGTTCATCTTGATTCTCTTTCATGATGCCTCGATGTAGACAGCCAGCCAGCTAGGATTCCAATGCATAACTATGAGGATTGTCCACAGAGTGATGAGGCTTCGATACAGGGACCCTTGCCAAAGATGGTACCTTTGGTCAAATTCCCAGTGATACCACTACCCATCGGTCAACATTTACAACCAACTCTATCGGTAGGGGACACATATAGCCTCAATGCCTTACACAAGTGTCAGAGATAGATACTTCTTAGGTTTAGTGGAGAGAGAGGTCCTTAGGTCAGTGAGGATTGGCTAGAGGTAGTGATGCGAGTCTTCCACATAGTGAGGATGCCACTTAACCCGATGGTGGTTCTAGCCATGACCCATCCGCATCATAGAAGACACATCATAGGAGTTGGAGAGAATCAAGATGTGGTATACATTTAAACATGTTATAAAAACCACCCCAATGTGGTTCAAACCAGGCTCTGGGAGTTGGAGGATAGGGTAATGGGGTAGCTACATGCCACTATCCTTACCCGCATAGAAGTATATGTTTGGTGTTTTAAGATAAATACAGTGGTGGATGAGTATGTGGACGTCTTTCCAAAATATGTTCCAGGACTACCCCCTTGTAGATTGGTAGACTTCTACATTCATCTGTACCCCAAGATGAAACTATTATCTACACATGCTTATCATATGGCTCCCAAAAAGCTCCAAGAGCTGAAGGTATTGTTTGATGACTTACAGAGGAAGGGGATTGTAAGTCCTAGTGTTTCACCATGGGCAGAACTAGTGTTGTTTAGCTAGAAGGAAAAAAATATTGAGGTCATGAATTTTTTCCATGCACCTGAACCAGGTGACCTTGAAGAACAAGTATCCTCTACCTAGGATTGATAACCACTTCAATCACCAAAAGGGAGAGAGATGGTTCTCAATGATAGACTTTAGAAGGGGTTATCACCATCTTCGAGTACAAGATGAGGACATCTCGATGTTGACTTTTTGATGTCCCTATAGACACTACAAGTACACACTAATTCCATTGGGCATAAAGAATTCCCTAGTTGGGTTCATGAGACTCATGAATAGGATCTTCTAGCCATACTATGACTGGATGATTGTGGTATTCATTGATGACATCATAGTGAATTTAGTGTCTGAGGTGGAGCACAGGATACACGTGAGGATGGTTCTGGACACACACTGAGAGCACCAAAATTATTGAATAGTTTGGAAGTGTTAGTTATCAATTCAAATGGTCCACTTCAAGGGACATATCATCTCTGAGGATGGAGTTGCAAAAGATATTGAAAAGATTGAGGTAGTTCATGCTTTGGAGCCATAATAGTGTTTTACCATGGTGAGGATTTTCCTTGGGTTGGTTGGTTACTATTGGGGGATGGTACCCAACTTATCTTGAGTGGAAAAATCCATGAATACATGGAAAAAATGTAAAACCCTTCATGTAGACATAAATTTTCCAATAAATCATTCAACAGTTGAGGAAGATCTTGAAGAGTGCCCTTATATTGAGATTTCCAGAGGAGGAAACCAACTATGTGGTGTACTATGAAGCATTAGGAAACAGGAATGGATGTGTCCTAATGTAGTGGGATGTAGTGATTGCTTATGGATCATGAAATTTGAGACTGCATGAGAAGAACTATGTGAATCACGACCTTGAGATGGAAATAGTATTCTTCACCAAGAAGATTTGGCGACACTACCATATGGGTAATCAATTCATCATCTACTCTAACCACACGAGTCTGAAGTATAACTTTTCTAAGAAGGATTTGAAACTGAGATAGTGATGTTGTATAGAGTTCTTCTAGGAATATGACGTTGAGATAGTCTATACACCTGGGTAGGGTAAGGTGGTGGTAGAAGCTCTCAATATGAGATTGAGTTCACAGCAAATGAACAAGGCCTCAGAGTAGTTGGCTTCACGTGAGATATTTTTTTGATAGATTTGATGCATCTTATCTATAGTCGATGGTGGTTTCCCCTCCACTCTTACTACGAGTTAGAGTGATGTAACTCGAAGATGCCATCTCTGAGACTACATGTTCCCATATGTCTACATGGAATGCCCATGTTAGATATTAGAAAGGTGGGGAGCATTTCATCCATTTCAAAGGATGAATAGTAGTACCGGTGGCATTGTGGGAGGAGTAGTTGAGGGATTTCCATACATCCCCATTAGAAGTTCATCAAGGTGTGGTGAAGATTTACCCGGACCTCCAATGTCAGTACTGGTTTCCGAGGATAAAGAATGAAATGGCAGAGTTTATCTCCATATGTCTCACTTATTTGCAAGTAAAGGTTGAGCACCAGGTTCCAGTAATTTTAACACAACCCATTGAGGTTCTAGAGTTAATGTGGAATGAGATATAGATGGAATTCATGACTTGCTTACCATGTACATCCAGGGGGCATGATACAATCTGGGTGATTGTAGAATGACTCACAAAGTCTACCCACTTCCTACCCATTTGAGAGCAGGGTTTAGTAGAGATCATGTTATGCCTATACATGGTGGTTATAGTTAAACTACATGGAATCCCATTTAATATAGTCTTAAATAGTTATGTGCACATTCTATCCCATTTGTGGAAGGGCTTCCATGGGGCTATTGAGACTCAGCTGTGCTTGAGTACAGCCTTTCACCCATAGACAGATCGTCAGACGAAGCAGACCATACATACATTGGAGGACATGCTTCATGCATATGTCCTTGATTTTGGTCATAGTTTGGAGGAGAACCTAACACTAGTGGAGTTTTTATACAATAATAGCTTCCACTCCACCATCGACATGGCACCATTCGAGGCACTGTACAAATGACCATGCCAGATAACATTACGCTGGACTGACCTAGGGGAGTCAACATTCATGGATCCAGTGATGGTAGAGGATACTACTACGAATTTCATATCATCTGAGAGTGGATAATGATTGTACAGAGATGAGAGAAGTCCTTTGTTGATAGGAGTGTTAAACCCATCGAGTTTGTTGAGGGGGAACGTATTCCTACGGTTCTCTATTCGATGATGTATATTGATATTTGGATGGAGTGGGATGTTATATTGGAGGTTTATCAGACTATTTTGGATACTTTGTAGAGTGGGAAAGTTGGCATACCACTCAACTATACCACAACTATTATAGAGGTCACACTACTTCTTCCACGTATCCCAGCTGAGGTTACATATCATAGACCCTGATGAGGTGGATATTGATACGGGTCGACATTCACAGAGTGCCCGGTGGAGATAGAGGATCGACAAGAGACGTTCCTTCAAGGATGGTCGATTCCTTTGGTGGGTGTTCATTGGAAGCATGAGAATATCCAATAGAGTACATAGGAGTGGGAGGCTAATATTCATGCTCAGTACCCCCATTTATTTTATTATCCCTTGTTTTGTTTTACGGGAATGTAAATCCAAAACGGGGGAGTAATTTAATACCCCATAATTACATGAAATTCTTAAATAATTAAATGTGATTATTTCAATACCAGGCGCTGAGATGGCCTGCGATTCTGAGGCCAGAATTGACCAAAATGATCAATCGAAAAATTTTATTTTTAAATAGCGTGGGTGATCCATTTTCTAGAAAAAGTATTAATAACTATTAAACAGTTTCACTGATTAGAAATCTGAGGCAACATTTATTTCATGATGGTAGGTTTAACCTATTTGCAACTAATGTTTAGTCGACACATTCCTTGATTGAATGAAACCAAAAATAGTATAACATTAAAAAAAATATTTAATAAAAATATTTTATTTTTCAAATCCTTATAACTCCTAAATGGTGACCAGGATTGAAAATATGATGCACCCATTGATATCGTAAGGGTATAACTTTCGTATAAAGGTCCTAACATTGGTCGGTTCATGTCAACAGTGGAATGTTGTTTTTGACTGTAAATAAAATAATAAAATAATGTTATTTAATTTTTCAATTATTATAACTCATAAATGGTATCTCAGATATAAAATTTTAGACTACCATTGATTTCATGAGGGTATGATTTCTTTAGGAAGACCCTGACATTGGTCGACATGTGCCAGATGTGAATGTTGGTTTTTGGGATATAACCGTTTATAAAATAATTTAAATAATATTTATTGTATTTTTATATCCTCATAAATAACAAATGGTAACTTGGATTAAAAATATGAGACCACCATTGAGTTTGTAATGAGATGTTCTCCCTATGTAAGATGTAAACTTGGCTGGTGCGGGTTGAGGAAAAAATTAATTTTCAGACATTTGAGATGAAAAATAAAATAATATAAAAAGTTATTTTGTTTTTTTATTCATAATTGAGAAGTGGAATGTAAGCACTATAGTGCAACTACGAGGCCAAGATGAATCGAATTGATGAAATTCATTAATGATCCTTTGTAACAAAAATTCAAAAACACATAAAAGAAACATCGATTCTCGTTTTTAATTAATACCCTAAAAAGAAATGCACGATTGTTGGAAAAATTGTGGAATTGCTACAAGGATATTGTGGATGGAGAATATGAACAATGAAAGAAAAACTATTCAATTATGTACATTGGAAAATCAGATGACGGTGAAAAATCCCTTCGAGAGGTGATTCATGACCATCTATCAACATATGATGACAAACAATAGTCCTTGAAGAATATGTTTTCCCAATTAGGGGTTTAAATTCATAGTGAATTGGTTTCCCCATCCCCCCCTCCCACCTATAAAAAAAAGCATGCGGATCAACTCATTAACATGTTGATCCCCATATGGATTTTCTATAGAGGGTTGGGACATATAATTGCAGGTTGATATTGGGGTAAAATCTCAGTGATTTATAATTTATACCTCATGATCCTGCTAATGTGAATCATTTAGGACCAACATGAACAAAGGTAGGTTCTTCATTTGGGTGTTCTTTTTCATCCCCTTCATCTCCCTCTCCATGTTTATCATGTCATTACAGATGACAATGCATCGACCATAGAAGCACTAGGAAGAAGGTCCACATCAAGGCGAGTCGCTGTGTTGACGAGAGAACGTCGTAGCTGGCCATGGTGGGGATAGGAGTTTCCACCAAAAAGGCTAGTTGTTGGAATATGCGGCCACACTACCACAACGTAGATGCACGCAGTGTAGAGCTGTGTTCTAGAGACCGCGACAGAGAGCTGGACCTGCTGCAATGCTACATTCCATTAGGGACCGTGCAACATGAGGGAACCAGAGTATAATGAAGGTGATGCTTGGGTTCCATGTTAGATGATCAACCCATGATAGCCTCTCACAACATATAACTATAAAACTGTCCATGCAGGACTATATGCGGAGGGGATGATCTCAGCCTCATCTTGCCACTTGCATCGTAAATAGGACTCCTAACGGTCGTCGAGGCTGAAGGGGGACTAGCCCACCATGTAGGTTAGGTAGGTGATGACAACATGGATATTGGGTGGCCCAGACAGGGAAATAATAGTCCCAATATTTTTGAATCATGATAGATAAAACCATGTTACCGGGTGACCTGGTTGGTTGGACACACGACCGAATCGGGCTGGGTCCAGCAAGGACCAATGGTCCTGGCCCAACAACCATGCCGGAATGAAGTGGCCCATAACCAACCGGGGCTTGTCGAGATGGAAAATTATCATCTGGTCATGCGGAACCCTCGACCAGTTTGGATGGGTTGGTACGCCCAGTTCGGACCGGGCCCATACATAACTAGACCCTATTTACTGAAACACTAATATCATTCAGACAGGGAGTCCAATAGACATGCCATTTGTAGAGGTAAGACCTAAGAGATGAGACAATACATTTTGGATAAGATAATTGATATTTAGATGCATTTTATATGAGGAATATTTCATGAGGAGTAGATTCTATCAGAATCAAGAGAGCTACGAGTAGGAATCTTGTGGCTTGTTGAGACATGAAGACTACTGAAGATTAGGTCAAAGTGACCCAGTATGAATGGATGATAAGAGACACTTTGTGGACTGGATAACATTAACCCTATGTGGACCATCTACAAGAAGCATTGTGTGCACAAGCTACAATTATCTCTATGTGAACCTTCTATAAGCGGCCCTATATGGACCCACCACAAGAGGCCCTATGTGGACCACCTATAAGTGGCTCCATGGGAACCATATTTGACGGACATAGTATATAGAGGCTCTGTGTGACATGGTAGACCCATGGTGGGAGAATCTCTGGGTGATATATCTGACCAATGGTACTCTTCAAGGATGAGTACCTCAGTAGTAAAAGGTGCTCATTGTTACGAATGATTGTCTGGCTTTGCATACTTTGAGTTATGCACGGTGTGAGCTATATTTACTTTGTGGGATTTTCATGTGGTCATTATTTTCTGTATTTCATTATGTTTTTGGGGTCCCTATTGACTATTGTGTTACTCACCCCTAAACGAGATTCGCCCATAGATATTGTGTCACATGCAGTTGATTGACGATTCGATAGAGACCTTGGTGGAGCGGGTCCGGGTGTCACTCTGTGAGGTAGGACAGAAATGATGTGCTTCTACGGCTACCGACAGTTATCATCCACCTACCCTCTAGATGATTGATTCATTGATGGAGACCTCGGTTGACCATGTCTAGGTGGTGCTCAATGATATGAGACAGACAAGACATACTTCTGCAGATGACGATAGCTATTTTCCACATACCCACTAGGTAGAGCTTCAGACGACAGACCTTGTAATTTGTACATTTTCATGTGGATTTGGGTTTATATTCTGGACTCTTTTACTATTTAGTTGTACTGTTCATTCAATTTTCTTCTTCTTATAGTTGTGGTTCTCATAGTGTTTACCTTTTCATAGTTTGTGTTTTATTAGTGTGTATAGGTTTAATGGAAAATGCCTTCCCTTTTTAGGAAATTACTATTTAATGCAAGTCTACTGCCCCTAGCCTGTGGAAGATGTGATTGGGGTTGTCATGGCACGAGATCTGGGGGATGAGCCATGACTATTTGTCATTGATGTTTTGAGTTGTGTAACAGTATATATTCTGACATTCTGAGATAGAATGTGCTAAAATGACAGTGAAACAATGATCAAGGTATGTTTGTATTGTTATAAGGATGAATGCCGTGACTTTTAAGGGACAACAAGTTATATCTTTGGGATATTTTAATGACCATCAACATTATTGGTTCTAAAATTAATTGGGATTCATTGAATTTATTTTTGAAAAGGGGGTTTTAAAAATATGGATTAAAATAAAATTTTCAAATGTTGGAAACCTCAAGGATATGGTTTAGGATTTATTTTGGGACTTAATGATTTTATTTAGTTATCATGTGGATGTATGATAAGGTTTGTGTATATCTAAAACTGAATTTTGTAGAATGTGATCTTCTACAGCATTGAAACTAAGGACCACATGGTTGATGATTATAGTAGAGATGTGGAAATGTTAGTTTTTATAGGAATTCCACCATGGGTGGAATTTGGAATGGTAATTATACCTATGGAAATTGTATTTCATGAACATGACCTTATTGGAGGCTTAAATGGGGACTATCACTAGAGGGGAGACAATGGGTGTGGTGTCTTTCCCGTGGAAGAGGGAACCATGCATAGGTAAGTATGGGGCATTGGGGATAACAATTTAGTACATAAAGAGGTAAAAACACTGATGTTGGAGGCTATGGATCTTGGAAAATGGTGATGGTAATTCATTCACACCATAGATACAACCATGGATGGTTTCCAATGGAGGGAAACATGTCATTCCTTTTTGGTGCCACATGAAGATGTGTCAATTTAATGATTTTTTTAAAAAAGGATAGTACTATATTATTTAATTTTCAACCCCACATCTTTTTTTGGATTACTTCAAAATTGGTGTCAATATTAATGGTTGATTTCCCCAAATCCATCATCCTCCAGTCCACCTCAATATGTTATTTTTTTTGTTTTCATGGATGTTGAGGTATGCTCATCCCTTTTTTCAAATTCCTCATTTTCTTTTGATTCCTCAAAATTTTGATTAATTTGTGCTATAGTTTTTCATTGATTACACTATATAATTGTTGAATCGGGTGATAGAGATGGTTATTTTTCATAAAATCTATATATAATATCTGAAAATAGTGATCAGATGATGTTTCCCATAGTTTCATTTGAGGCATGTCACCATAATAATTTTTATTTTATTTTTGATTAATTTTGACTTAATTGACAATGGATTTTGGTAAATAATTTACAGAACATGTAATTATTAGGTATAAGAGATTGATGGGAGTGGACCACACCATATTTACTATGGTTTGAACCACATTATGTTTCCTATTGTGTTTTTAGGAAATTATTCATACTTCAATTAAAATTAATAATTGATTATATATTATGATAATTAATTATATTGTTGTTATGATATGGTATGAAATCTCTAGTGATGACAAGATCATGGATTGGTCTTTAATGAGTAAAGGTCATTGTGGTAGATAATTTAATAATTTTAATACATCTGAATGATATAGTTGGTCATTGAATATCACCATGTCGTTTCTGTATCATTTTTTTATATCATGTCATAAAGGGAATCACCACATATGGATGATAAACCATAAAATATATTGATATGTTCATGTAAATTCCCAAGGGAAAAAAGAATGTTCCATGGACCGTGGTTAACCCTTGACATTAGCTTGATGCCTCAACCACTGTTAGATGAGGTATTGATCATAAATGTTAGCGCTAAGATATGTAGACCCTATAAGGGTATGAATATGATGAATAAAATATATTGGTCAAGGGATCATTGTAATTTTTTCCCTTTAGTAGGGTTCAATGATAGATCACAAGCGATTGGAATACGAATATGTTAGATATGAAAATTCAAATTCCTTACACCCTAAGGGAAAGTTGATTTTATAGTGGGGAGAGTATTCTTTATAGCATCCTCGACTTAACATACAATGATATTACATAATTTTAATTGAATATTCTTAAAATTACAAAAATTCATGCCCAAGGACTGTAATAGTTTTGTGTCCTCGAGAAAATGGAATCATAATCTTCTATGTTGGGGAAATAATTTCACAATATCCTTAAAAGATATCCCATTTCAGTAATCCTACAAATAACCTTTACTCATAACCTGAGGAAATGAAACATAAAAATCTGGTGAGATCATATGTTGGTAAGGGTAAAGAGGGGAGATATATTAGCATTACATGAGCTTAAGGATATGCGATCGTGATCATAACATTAGAATATCATACCATAAACATTAAATATCATAATCAAGATTCCTGGAATAAATATTGGAATTTTATAATACATTAATAATAATGGTGATATATCAATGTAAATCAATCATGAACTGTATGAACATGTCATATAAGTGTTTCACTATTATAACTATTCAAATACATTTCATGTGTAACGTTCAAAAATGAAGACCAAAAGCGTAGTGGATCAAGACACACAATTTTCCCATTTTTTTTCAGGGAACACATTCTTACCATAGTGGATTAGGACCCACCTATTTACCATAGTGGATCATGACACACCTATTTACCATTTTGGATATAAAAAAATCTCTTTGACATTTCTGATTAGAACAAACTTATTTCTAATTTTATATTAAACCCATCGCCTCCATTCCCATTATATTCTCAGAAGATATTAATCTACAGTCAGTGCATTTGTATGAGATATAGGTCTCATCGGTCACATAATAACATCATAAATACATGTGTCTTAATATAATAAGACATTAAATATATCATCACCAATAAAAATATATTGATTTTATAAACATCATACAATAACCCACATAAAGGAAAGGGTATCATAAACATTTCACCATATCATTACCTAAGGAATAATATCAGTATCATAATCATTTCATCAAATCGTAACCCATAAAATAATGTTGGTCTCAAAGGAATATAACATATAGAATAAAAATGTGTGTCACAAACATAATTACATAAAAACATAAACGACTTATGATATAATATGAATGATATTGGTGGATTATACCCCTAGTAGAGAATCAACTATTACACAGTATGTCAGTACATATAAAGAAGGATTTTAAAAAATCACATGGATATTTCCTAAAAGGAAAATGTCCTCACATAGAAAATAATTTTGATAAAACCATTTAAAAAACATTTTATTTTAAATAAATAATTTTAATTTCATATAAAAAACTATTTGAAGAATATATCTTTTCCACTATAAAAAAATCTTAAAAATAGAAAGAATTTTGAAAACTTTTTTCTTTGAAAATATCATTTAAAACTTATAATGTATTTTTGAAAATGTTAAGAATAAATTTTACTTTGAAAAAAATGAAAATATTAATAATATATATTGAAAATAAATAGGAATATTTTTTTGAAAAATAATTTTAAAACCTATAAAACATTTTTTAAAACATTTTTTGTAACATTTTCCATGAAAATAAAAATGAAATAATAAAAATGAAGCTTTTAAAAAAATTTCAAGTTATTAAAATATTATTAAAAAAATTCATAAAAAATATCATATTATATAATTTGATATAAAATGAAATCATTTTTATATAATAGTGTTTGTGAATAAAAAAGATTTTCGACCGATGGGAAATAGTGTCAGATTATCGTAAAAAAAATTCTGTAATTATATTAATTATAAAAGGGGAAAATTGTACCAATACTAGGATATATCATGGATATCCATAGGAAAAGAAAATAAATTTTATTTCTAGAGATATGTATCATAATTATTACGTAATGGAAGCATAATCATAAACAATCCTGATAAATGATGAGATTGAAGCAATACTCTCCAGCCACTGAAGAGGTGATAATACACAATGGAAGAATATATTTCCTTTAAACCAATTTTTAATAAATTCCATTTAATTTCTAAATGAATCACACTTCGTTGAGGAGGTTGTAATCCAAAAATCTACAAATAAATTTAACTTTCTTATAGAAAATGGAAATAATGAGGGTATGTTTTATATAATTTTTCCCATAATAGTAAACACATAATAAATGTATTATATATTGTATAATAACTATTTCTATAGTAATTACGATCTATGATATGTGGTAATGAAAAATTAACATCATCATTTTGTGACGTGCTTGTCCACCCTACACACGATTGATATGTTCATTACCCATTTCATGGATATTTGTGTAGGTGTAGATAGAACCCATAAAAATATATTTAGGATACTAATATTATTATATAAGAATGTTATAATGATAATTTTAGTGGTGGAAAATTAAAATAAAACCAAAGAGCTTATAGAAGGATGTCACCTCTTCTCTGGGTAACTCCAATTAATTTTTACCAAAGTCCATCCTTTACTGTATTTATGACCATAGAGAAGAATATATGATGAATTTAAGGATTATTGGGGGAGGTTTTGTTCAGGTTATGGCTGAGCCAATGATGCATAAAAAATGTGAGTAATTGAGGGTGGTGAGTTCCCTTTTATAAAGGAGGAAGAGTGGCATTAATGTAAATATTAATGTTCAATAGTTTTGAGATGTCTCCCTTAAATCTTTTTAATCCATTAATGTCCATTTTTCGTAAAAGTCGGTAATGAGTTGAATTATTTCAGGAAAATTGATTTTGGAGATGTTTCAAGGTCATATTGAATGTTATGACTAAAGGTTAACCATTAAGTAAACATATTTTCACATTTACCTTGGTAGTTAATTTTAATTACTTTTAATAATATTTTTTTCATAAAAAATGTTGACCAAATTAGATATTATAAATTATTACAATTCTAAATTTTGAAACCATTTTTCATACTTCATATAATATAATTTTCAAAAATTAATTTAAAATTAATGTCATATATGGGATGAGACAACATGCTTTTAAAGTGAAAAAGTCCAAAAGTGTGAAATGTTTTTATATCCAATTTAATGATAAATCAGTTCAAATGTACAAAATTTGATTAAATATTATATAATTTGTCTAATAAAAAATGAAAAGAAAATTTAATTATAATTTCACAATAATAATAATTTAGATAAAAAAGTAGTTTGGAATTAAAATTCTGCATATTTTACTATTCATCCAAAAAGAAATATTTCAGAAAAATACCAAAAACATTTACCAAATGTATGTTTTGAAATTAAAAGTTAAAATATTAAAGTAAAATTTCAATTAATAATTATAAATTTATTAATAATTTGATTTCAAATGGTTTCTCCATTAAATGTAAGTAAAAATTACTTTTTTAAAAATAAATTATTTATTCCTCAAATTCTATTTATTTTTATCATAAAAATATCAAGTACATTTTATGAGTATAAAATATAAATTGAATATACAATTTATAACTGTTATTAGAAAAAATCAACCCATGTTGCTGGTTTAATTTATTGAGATAACTGGTGTTTTTACATTGAATAATGGTTCTCTTAGAGAAATAATATCACTGTTCTCAAATAGTATTTATATTTATTTCTAGAGAATTAATAAAAAAGGTCTCAATTTATATTCTTTTTAAATTTATATTTTCAAAATATATATAATATTATGCTCAACATGCATTAGAACGACTTGGTGGTAATTATAATACAATTTTAATGAAAATATTAACAGTACATTGTAGTTCGATAAAACTTGGCTTTATCTATAACAGAATATATCAAAGTTACTAAATATTGTCTATAACACATGAAAATCGTACTTTTGATTTTTACACAAGGTAATCTATGTGTTTCACATAGAAAAATCGTGATTTTTTTCATAAACATCGAGATTAAATGTGTTCGTTCACTAGATATATTCAGTGTTACATGAAATGGAAAATATCATCGAGATTAAATTAATTTGGAAGAATATATTTCAAAAAATCTTACAGTGTTACATTCTAACACCATTAAAATAAATATTTCCCTCCAAATTCCTCCGGGTAATCATTAGTTTTGTACATTAATGTTTCAATCTTAGAAACTGACATTACAAAAATAAATACTAAAACATAATTTTAGAAGGGAAAGTGGAAATTGTAATGGTTACCCAATGTAACTCTTGACTTGGTCTGTACATAGGTGAACATAATTTTGGATTGAATATTGGACATGATTTAAAAGAATAAATAATTATAAAATGTGGTACATATCATTAATCTATAATAATTAAATGATTAAAGGAATTTTGAGGGAATCAAAACCATTAATCTTTGGTTATTTAAAAGACCATGAGTTCAAAAGAAACCATGGTATTAGGATAACCCTCCTTCAATATCTTTTCCCAAGATTTGGGGATTTATTTTACAATATAATAACATAGGGATATATACTTAATTTATTTTATTACATTTCATATTCCCAATCATACCATTTGGTAGTGTATTTCCCACTTTCTACTTAATCTCTTACTCTGATAAAATTAGTGGTGATATTTTTATTATCATGGTACTATTAGATCACAATATCTGTATGTATAATGGTATGTGATTCCATCTATCTTTACTTATCATCATAGTAAAATTATTATAACAATTTATCTATTATTCATGAATCCTCATATGAATTGATAATACATTAATATCCAAATCATCAACCAATGTTTAACTAAACCTATTCCATAAATGGTCATCCTTTTTACACTTCCAATATATAAAAATATAAAACTTTATAAATAATATCAATAAATCATAGTAAAATTTCTCCGCATATATCATAAAGTACCTATTATTTTTCATATTTAAAATATGTGAATACCCTCATCCTATATGCTCTTGAATCATGGTAATAACCTGAATTTCCATAAATCTATTTGCAGGAAATTATTGCTTCCTAATTAAAAAGATTAGTGGAAATATTAATTAAATACAAGAAGTTTTATACTTAATTCATTATAATATAAAGAACATTTTCAAGAAATACTTCCACATTTATGAGATCATAAATATTATCAAATTTACTGTATCCATTTCACCATCTTTCTATCCATATAAAATATCATTTTCTATTCCTTACGATCATGTCTAGGGATACCTTCCCTTAAAGTAAAATTTCTATAAAATAAATTTTCTATGTCATTTGTATCATTTATAAAATTCATGATAATATATAATGAACAAAATTCTAGAAACAATAATAATATAATTCATGATTAATAAAACATAATATAAAAATACTAAAACATATATTCACCCCAACCATAAAAATTTATTCTTAAAAAATTAATTCGGATATGTTAATATATTCCATAATACATATTTCTAATAATATGAAATATGAATCATGTCTTATGTTTACTCAGCTAATATATACTAATGATAATTATGTTACATATACAAAATCATAAAAGAACATACCATACCTTTTACATGTCATTTGCGTTCTCTATATCATTACAAGTATAACAAATACTCATACCACCTTACTAATTCTATTTATCATGTTTCTAATTATGAAATATATTTATATAGTGAAAATACTATCCACATCCAAATCATTCATTGATAACCAAGTTCCTTATAATTAAACTAATTTACTAAATGTAGAGAAAATACCGACAGTAACAATTTTCATAGCATAGAACCACGTAATTATGATAAAATAAATATATTATTCTTAAATAATGGAACTGAATTTTAAATCTATGAATCCATTGGATTATCAATGGAGACGTCCATAGATAGATCGATAGAAGTACCCCTATATATCTAAGTAAATGTTTTTCATTATAGTTTCCAAATGTTGACTAAAACATATTTTGATGAAAACTAGAGCATTACATTCTTAATGGACATTGATATTACATAATTTTAGATTAATATTCAACAAATAAAAAAATATAATCCCATGGACCATAATAATTTAGGGTATTTGGAAAATTGAATGCATAATATTCCATAATGGTGAAAGATCATAAACTTATCCCACAAATATCGTCTCATTTAATACTCCAACTTATAAAATTTCTTCATAACCTAAGAACACAAAACATAAAAAATTGCTGACCTCAGATGGTCAGTATGGTTAAACAAGGGATATATATTAGAATAACATATACATAAGGGTATGAGAACATGATCTTAACATTTTAAGATCATTCCCTACATATCATCTATCAAAATCCATAGTCATGGAAAAAATAAAGGTAGTTCATAAGACAAGAATCATAAGTGTAATAAATCATCACAAAACAATTATGAACCATAATATCATGTCATATATGTGTGGAATAATTATAACTATATAAAATCATTTCATGTGTACACGTTAACTACCCCTAACTATAACCTAGTGAAACAAGTCACACATGGTTCCCCTTTTTGGATCAGGACACACTATTTCTAATATTGGATCTGGTCAAACATGTTCCCTATAGTAGATGATGACAAAATGTTCACCGTTTTGGATCAGGGAACACATATTTCTAATTTTGGATTAATCTATTCATCTTGTTTCCCATTATTATCTCATAAGCGATAAATGTTTATGAATTTAATTAGAGGTCTAATTTTCTCCCACATGTCACGTAATGAAATCATATATACATGTACTGTAAAATAATAAAACATTCATCATACTATGAACCATAAAAATGATGGGTTTCATAAAAATCATATCATATCATCTGAAATTAAATTTGTGTCGTAAAAATTTCATCCTATAAATACCAATGGAAAAGAGATAACTCTCTTAATTTTTTCATCAAAGAATTAACAATGAAGATTGTATTTTTAAAATAATATATCTCGTGGTAGAGAAATCGGCATCACAAAAATCATTAAATAAAAATATAAACCACTTAAGAATGAAAAAAAAATTATTCTTGGATCATATCCTCTATAAAGCATATACTACAACAATGTATCTCATCATATATAAAGATTGATTTTGAAATATCATGTGGAACAATTATTAGGTAAAATTACCTTTCATAAAAAATCCTTTAAATACAAATACTTCAGAAACACATTTTTTATAATAAAGAAATTTTTCTTTCATTTAAAACATTTATGGATGAAAATAACTTTTCAAAATTATTAAATCTCCTTAAAATAGAATGTATTTTGAAACACATATTCATTAAGAATCGCTTTGGAAACAAATAAAAGATGCTTGAAATCTTTTTGAATTCATTTTAATTTGAAAATACTCTAAAAATTTAAATGAATTCATGGAAACATTTTTAAAACATATTTCATTGTAAATACATTGAAAATATATAATAAAATCTTTCAATGTTATTGAAAACCATTTTCTGTGAAAATAGATTTGAAAAAATTTAAATAAATCTTTTAAAAACATTTCAATCAAATTAAAATGGAGAAAATTTATATAAAATATTTTTCATTTTATATGATTTTATGATATCATTTAAAAAAATGTGAATTTTTTAGAAAACATTAATTTTGAAGAAAACCTATTTTCTCCTAAAGAAAAATAATTATGGTTTTTCTTAGAAACACACTATTAATTATTATAAGTACCAATGACTTGAAAAATGGTAATAATAAATAGATATATCATCGGTGACCATATGATAATAAAAATCATGAGGATTCTTGAGAGGGAGATATTATTATTTCATCAATGGAAGTATAATAGTAAACTAATCTGATAAACAATGAGATTGTAATAATAAACACTTAACACATTGGTGCCAATAAATCATAATACCCATGACAAAATAACATTACACGATACATTTAATATCATTATATTAATATATTTAATGAAATTTCATTTCAAGGGATATTATATAATCCAATAAATGAATCTATATTCATATCATAATATGGGCTTCAAGGAAGGTAAAATTAGACAAAACAACATAACCAATTTTGAAACATTCGACCCATAAAACCCATGAAATACATATCATTAAATGGATATGTAAATACCCAAAACATTATGTCTAGGGATCATATAATACCTTCATGGTCATTATATACACCACACAAAATTAAATATTGGTGAATGCGGGATGTATCTCATGGGTATAAAAAGTTGGGTGAGAAATCCTTTACAACATAAGGAACATTAGAATCATGATCCCTATGAAAGAATAAAATCAATTAATTATTTCAAAATAATAATTAATGTTAATTAATTATATGAAATTTGAAAGGCCATTATATATACCAAAAAAAGAAGTGGATGATTTATATGGCATATATCACACAGAAATAAAAATTTAGTTCAAATTCCCGGACTATAAGTCTTGAATTTCCTCGTACACATGAAAATGCCATGTTTAATAAAAATATGTTTATTATAAATCTACTAAAGAATAATATCATTATTTATAATACTATATATTATTATTTTATTAAATTATATTACCTGTTTATTTCCAATTCAATATTAATGTTATGTTTTGGGTAACATCATCTCTGTTTTGCATAAATATTTTGTCATTTTATTCATGAAATTCATAATTATACCATGATTTAATAATTTTAATAATATAAAAAATGGATTAAATATCATATTTATTATATATATAGGTTTCTATAATAATATAAAAAATATAGAAATACGTAATTGAATACATCGTTCATGTATATGATAGGTTGTACATACATGTGAAAACTGTTTCTATTTAATTATCGTTCTTATATAATGAAATAAATTAAATGAAATATATTTATATAAATATAATATAATTAAATTTTAATTATTATTTTATATATATTATATAGGTTCTCTAAACCAATTCTTTGTAAAGTCCATTTAATCTGGGAATGAATCATATCGCTTGGAGAAGACGGTATTCCACACATCCAAAAATGATTTTATCATGTTTACAAAAAACGGAATTCTAGAAATTATGTTTTATATAATAATTATATAAGAATAAAGAAAACATTAATATAATATATATCTTATAAAATATGATTTTACAACATAATTCCCAACCTTAGGAAGTGGTAGATAAAAAATGAATGAAATCATTTTACTAGGCAGTAGTCCTCTGTAAACACAAATCGTATGTTTTCTACACATTAGATGGAAGTGTGTTTTTGTGTAGAAATAAAATTATATTAAAAAATAGTAATTATATTTATTATATTTAGTTTAATATATAATAATGAAATAATAAAAATTGTGTTGGTAGAGAATGAAAATAAATCAAAATATCCTGGGGAATGTTATCGCCTATAATGTTGGTACCTCCTCTTGGTGTTTACCAAACGAATTAATTAGGTGTATTTATTCAAAAATGGATGATACTAGGAGAATGTTATGTATTTTGGGATGATATTTTTAAATAATTTTTCTAATAAATTTTTTATTAGAGGTGTGGGGAAGTGATTGGGGGTGAGTGAACTTTTATAGTAGAGGAGTAGTGACATTCTTGTAAATATAAAAAGGTAAACAATATTGAGAGGTCACCATTTCATCATGGGAATATAATAATTTTAAATTATATATAATAGAGTTTAATTTATCTAAATATAAAATTACAATAGTTTTTTGACACGTTTCTAGATCATTTTTCGAGTTAAGATTACTGTTTATCCATTAAGTAAGCTTATTTTTACCTTAATCGCAATAATTAGTTTAAATTACCCCCCCCCCCCAATATTTTAGGAAAAAACAAATTTAATATTAATATAAAATTTTTATTATGATCCTTTAAAATATGGATTTCATTTTTCCAAATTTTAATAACATATCTGACAGAAATTAATTTAAAATTTCTCACACATATGAGATGAGAGGATGCATTTTTAAATTGAAAATATCCAAAAGGTCGAAATTTTTTAATATCAATTTTCATAATAAAATTTGTTAAAACTATATAAATTGGATTTATTTTTGTATAATTCATATAATTAAACCTCCAAATCAAAATAAAATACAATTTAGGGATACAAATAAACTATAAGAAGAAACAATTTTGAATTAAAATACAAAATTTTTTACTATTAATAAAAAAGAAATATTTTAGAAAAATAAAAAAAAATTCACAATGTAAATTTCTGTATAATTAGTTCACAAATAAATTTTATTATGTAAATTAAAAAAAATTAAAAAAATTATATTTAAATTTGGTTCACTTTTAAAAGGATGTCAAATTGCCATTTTAAAAAATACATCTTTTTATTCATTAAATTGTGTTTATTCTTATATAAAACATATAAAATATTTTGTTTTAGAATAAAAATATATATCGAATATATAATATATAAAATTTATTAAAAAATTTAATCAATAGTGGTTTTCACAATTAATTGAAATAAAATGGTGTATGTTCGTAGAAGAATAATTATAATAGACAATGAATTTATTTCTTATAAAATAGTTATTAATTTCATTAATATATTGTTAATAACAAGTGGGCTTATTTTTTATAAATTTTTAAATAATAATTTCACAATTTAGTTTTTATTATTAAAAAAATATATTCCAATGACTAGGTTGTAAATATAATAATATATTTATGATAATAATAGTAATACATAGTAGTTCGGTAAAACATTTCCTTCCATATAATGAAAGATATCGAAGGTATTTGGTATTGAGTGTAACATAAGAATATAATAGTGTTTTGTATACCCCAATACACTTTATGTGTTAATTTTAGTGAAATATCAACATATTTTTTATAAAATGAAACAATAACATTGTTGATTTTATAAGATACATTTCGTGTTGTGTGAAATTAAAAATACAGAAAAGATTAAATATGGTTAAAAATATATTTTATAAAATATAGATGTTTTACATTCCTCCGCAATAGATATACTTTTTACTGGGGGGATACACTGTATAGAAATTATAGGATGGTTTTGTGCAAGTGGTCTAACCAAATAAACTCTAAAGGGATATGGGATTGATTCTATCCCACTAGGGAAATGAAAATAAAGAATTTCCAATGAGGATAATGAGGCCATGATATGATCATAGATATATTGAGGGATTTTATACACTCTAGTTGATTTTATTTTTCCTAATGGCTTATAAAAAGGCATAGGGCCCCATATAGGGTTTCCATTGTATGATAACACTTAGGGGACCCTTAGTGGGTGTACTGGTATCATGTTGACCCTAGAGAGTGTTAGTGCAGGGAAGTTGGTGATGATTATATCAGGTGTCTCCTCATTACCTAAGGACTCATAGATATAGTGTATAATGGATGTTGGTTCAAATACGGGTTATGTACTTCATAGTGGATCCTCGGAGATGTGTACCGAGTTTGGGTGAGTGGTCAACCTGTGTGGTATGATACGAGGTTTTGGAGGAGTGATCTTCACCTGAGGTCATTTTTAGTGTAGATATATATATATATATGTATATATATATATGATATGATATTATTGACTTTCATAGGATGGATATCGAGGGTTCAATGTTGTATTAGTTTCTAGGTGAGTTGGGGAACCTGCTGTATGTGAACAAGGCTTCAAGAACATGTCTTGGATATGGTCCCTTGGTGATGGAGGCTAGGTATATATTCTATGAAAAGGACACAACACATAGGTGTGTGTATATATAGATATTAAATGAAGGCTTATGTTCTAGGGTTGGGATACAACCCCTGAATAATACATGTTTGGTACATGTTTCTGGTATAGGATTCAACCAACATGTGTATTCTTATATGGTTCAAGGATTTGGATGGATAACTCGGTGTATGATATTCATTTTCGGAAAATGGATGTGGGGTCCCCCTGGGTAGAATTTTAATTTACCTTGGCAAGAATATCCCTTGGAATATGGTATTTTAGGTTCTTTGTGAGATATGACCCTAGGTAAATGATTTTTTTTTAGTAGGTTATTCTACCATTTGAGTAGAGGTTGTTTACTAGTACAAGGTAGGCTACACAAATAGCACGGTGGATGGTTTTCTAACACATGATCTTGTGTAGTAATTATTCAGCCAAGGTGATATTCTCATGAAGGCTCAAGAGAAGATATTGGATTCCTCCTATAAGATAATGAAAATTGTTTTCAAGTCATACATGGTTCCCCATAGGTGGTTGATTTACACAAAGAGACATCTAAAAAAGGATGAAACAATGATGGTCCACATATCATGTCACTTTAGAACCCTAATGTTAATAATTATTGTTTTATTATACTTACATAGTGTATTCAAATTTTTGGAGCATATTACTTGTGAATAAATTGTAAAACAATATTTTTTCGGGATATGTTTTTTGGTAGGATACTGTGTTTTTCTTGCACCCTAATTATGTGAGCCATGTACATTGGAACCTAAAAATACCTCATTAATCATATATTCTAGTTGTTAATTGGATTAGTATTAGATCATTACATAATATATCATGGATAGAGTCTTTATAGTAGTATGTGGTAAGGATTTAGGATTTTATTAATGCCTCATTTCTTATATTTATATGTCAATTTTTATAAATGAGAATTTAGTGGGAGTTATAATATGGTATATGACTGTGTTATTCTATTTAAAGTTTACGTGGAATTAATTTTTAATGATTTTCCATACTCTAATTATTCTAGAAATTTACATTTTATATCCATTATTTCATTCTCTGTTATAATTGTGCAGTCTCCCCATAGTAACAGCTTAGATCCTCATTGCTAATTGATAAATTTTATCAAATGGGGTGGTATGCTTGAGGTCTCATAATGAATCTGATCTAAATACTAAAGATTCATATTGATACACATGACCTATTAATTTATTATAAAAATTATAATTTTGTGAGATTTTTTTCAAAAAAATATTATAATACCAAATCTTATTCAATTTTCATATTCCTCCATTGAAGATTCTTCATTTTCCTGGCCATTTATTACTAATCCTAGGGTAGATATCTAAAGAATATATTGGTGATCCCATCTCTTTTTTCATAATTATCTATTCATCATTTTTATTCATGTGAGATCTTAAGGGCGTCATGAAATGAGTTTATGGTTGTCATATTCTTTATATATTCTCTGTTAGATTATATCATCTATTAATCCATGTGTCCCTTTCTTATCTCATCATACTCCTCATATGGTAGTTTTTTGTGGTTCAAGGGTTGAATGGAATATGCAATTTTTGGTAGTTGGGGTGGCGACTACCTCAATCATGTAGTGCTCACTACCCATCACTATAAAGGAAGATGAATCATGGTTCTTATGAGGTATCCAATACCCATTGGGGATTCCATATTAGAATATATAGTAAGATATCATTGAATGATATTTAGTTGTATTTTTAATTGAAAAAAAATTAAAAACCACATATTTCCCATATAATCCCTTGTATTATCAACACTTCCCCCCATATTTTTTTATTTCATTAATTTAATTCGTTTATATTCTGAACCCCTTCGATATCATCGCTCATTATCATTATCATAAAAGAAAAAAATATGAATAATTATATTATGTAATTGAGTGTTGGGATTTTATCTTCCTGATATGAATGATTGAAACCAATATCTATTCAATGAGAACTAAATTTATATTAACTAAGAACCCTATGAAAGAGATCACGTGTGTTTCGAACCATTTCAGGGATGGTATATTTTCATTTACAATCCCATCACACATGATTATAGTTCACTGTTTTAATTTTTTTATCCCATTTATTTTAATTCATTATATTCTCTCAAAATAGGAAAAATTTCATTAAGTGTCCATTCAAACGTAATGGATCATCAATTATATGTCTAGTTCAAGGAAAATAGAAATTCACTTTAGAGGATAGAGATTAATCCCATGCAAAATAATTTAATACATTCCAATACCTCTTCCCACAGAATCCTTAAGAACTATTACAATGGTCATATCATAAGAATCCATTGTTGTACACAAATGTATGGGTGGATTATTAGTACTATTATAATGAACTGATTTATTATCAACTTCAAAACACCTTTCTCAATAAATCAATAGAAGAAAAAACAATATATGAACCTATGAATATAGTAACTACTTATTTCCAACTAGAAAAAATATTTAATTATAAAACAAAATGAGATGGGAAAATTAATGGAAATGTTGACCCACTGAACACCACACACTATGTATAAAAATAGGTATTTTAAAAAAACATATAAGAAGACTTATATGATATTAAAATGTTCATTAATAATGAGAACATATTTGGTGGTGGTATAATAATGATAAAATCCACCTCTACCAAACATTTAAATAATCATTCCTGAGGCATTCATTATAAAAAGGAATATTATTAATGATCCAATTAATGGATTAGTGCGTTTCACTATTATTTTATTTTTCAATAATATAATTACATTCGTAATTTCTTTTTTAAATAATCCTGACCTTTCAATGCTAATTGGAATCCAAAATTTTTAATAAGAAAAATAATAAAAAACCATTGAGGAGAAGATGACTCTATAAACTGATAAAAAAATGTTCGCATAATCTATGAATGATGAAACATAGCCCAAAAAAAATAAAATTAAGGTGAAAATTTAAACATAAAATGATATCGTTGGTATTTTATTTGAATATAATATTCCATTTAATCATATAATGATTTAAATTTATCTGCATCATGTAATAAACCTTGTATAGTTAATGAAGGAGAATCCCGCATGTAAGAAGTGTTAACAATAGAAAAATTAATTATACGAACTATAGTGAATAAACTATACTCATTTTGTTAACATGAAAATATATAGAAGGGGATATAAAATAAATTGGAATAGTTATATATTTATTTTAGATAATGACTTTTAATTCCATGTGTTTATTCATCATACTACTTGGAAAAGTTTATTTTTATTTTGGGTACCCCAAAACAGTTTTACATAGAAAAGTACATTGAAAATGATGTTGTATTGTTTCATAAAACATAATTTCAACAAACATATGAATGGTTTTGATCAATACACAACATAAATATTGATTTTAAAAACAGAACACCTACATGAGAGAATAACCCTAGAATGAATTGAGAATATATAATATTCTCAGAACTAGAATAAAAATAAATAGTTTATGTAACTTCTTCCAACTTTTATTTCATTTTTTTATCATTTTATTGTTCTATTCATAGTTGAGGGTAGTTAGTTTCAAGTATATAGTGTTGTTAACATTTTTTAATTTTTTAGTATAATTTTTCATTCATTATTTTCATTATATTAATGGTATTTTCATCTATTTCATTACTTGAAAATAACAAATTGTCATGTTTTGTAAAAGATATAATTTATTTTTTAAAAAACTTATTCCACTATTTGCTAAATATAATAATATATCTCAATTTAAAAATGTATATAAGGGATCATTAACGAAACATGAAATACATGGAATTAAGATCCAGAATTAAAGTGAAGATCTTGTTAAAAAGAAGTAATTAAAGGATTTATTGATAAATATTGAATTATATAAATTCATTTGAATTGGAGTAGTTTAATAATTTTGGATTAATATTTAGGTCTCTTCAAGTATCTCTATTTGAGAGTTTGCGTGTTTGAAAAATAAAAATACATAATAAGTATAAATAAAAATATTAGATAAATTTTTATAAATTTCTTCTACAAGCCTCAATTATCACAAATAAACATAGAGTATTATAGATACCCTATGCTTAACATACACAGACATTAAATTAATTTTTCAGAATACTTAGTACATAACAAAAACACACACACAAGGACCGTAATAGTTTAGTGTCTTCGGAAACACGGAATATAATCTTCTAATCATGGTGAAATATCTTCAACATCTCCCATAAGGATCTTCTTTTTTTTAAACCAAAATACTTTATTTATGTCATGGGGAAAAGAAAACATAAAAGGATGAGCTCAAATACTTAGTAAGGGTAAACAAATGAAATATCAATCACGTCATATTCATAAGAACATGTCTTTTGGAAATCTTAACCTGCAAAAGAGATCATAATTTCATAACATTGAATAAATCATAGTAGTGAAATGTAATCACAATAATCATAACATAAAACATGAAACGTGGTGGAATACACACATAATCATAGATAATCATTCCTTGTTAGTAAAGACTCATTGCAAAGACTATCTTAGTGGACAAAGTCCCTTTCTGAACTAAGTCCACTCCTCGTTTTAGTCCTGTTTCACTGAACCGGTATAACCTACCATTCCAGCCATGTATATCTCATGAGATATAAAATCTTTACACAATGCATTGGAGGGATATATAGGTCCCACCCATCTAATAATTATATCATTCTTATGTGTGCCACAAAATCATAAATCATACATCGTTGCATAACCCATGTAGTAAAAATGGGATTGTTAAACAACATGACATCATAAAACAATTCATATAAGATAAAGGAATTCATAAAAATATTTCCATCACAACATAATCAAATCCATGTAATAATAGGGATAGAAACAGAACCCTATATTATCTTAGATGGAAAATAATTTTGATAAAACACTTGAACTCCATTCTTGAGGAATATATCCTTTCTACTTCAAAAAAACTTTTCCTTTCTTAATATGTCATACAATTTTAAACTAAAAAAAGTTGATTAAAAATAAACTTGAGAACTTGTAAAGGAAGATTCATGGAAATATTGTTTTAAAAATTCATTCATGCCGTATAAAAAAACATTCTTCTCATACTTTTTTTTCAGAAAAGTCAAAAAGTACCTCGTACGAAAAACGACAAAAGATTCCTTTAATATATTTTACTAAAAACTCACCGAAGGGTAAAATTGGATATAAACTATTGTAGAAGGATATAAATATTAAATATTGGGGAAACATGGGTGTGGATGATAAAATACACCCCAGTAAATGCCAAAGTATAAACAATCTCGGATAAAAATGAGATTGTGATATTTCCCTTACCTTAGGTTCGATTTTTTTGTAAGTGTCCAAACCTCCTATATAATGATTTAAATAATGTCATTGACTTATTCCAGAATCATACTCATTGTTATGATATCATATATGGTTCACTTATGACTTTATGTTACCAGTTATTTTGTAAATTCCATGTTAAAGAGCGTTTTTGGTAAAATCATTTCATTTTTCTTCACTGTTTTGACCTGAAATTATTCAAATGATTACTTAGATCATGATTAATTAATTCCATAATATAAAACATGATTTATATATAATATATATTCAGAATATTTATATATAATAGATTAGTAAATAGAAATAAATACACCGTTCATGGAGATGGTAGACCATACGTATGCATGAACGTTGTTTTCTTTTCCTTATTGAGTTGAATGGAATTAAGTAGATGACATACATATATATACACATAAATCCAGAATCATTATTATTTCATATAATTCATTATTACTTATTATATATACTTTATAATCATTCATGAATGGTTAACGTGGAGAATGAATCTCATCACGTCGTGGAGACGGTAGTCCGTACGTACGCACGACCAATGATATCGTTCTCATGATCATTGAATTGTATTGGAGTGTGTGTATACTATTTCATAATAAATATCACTTTAAAATATTCATATATAGTAATTATTTACACCATTATACCCATCCAATTAAGGTGGTGGTGGAAAATAGATTACACCACAGCGTGGAGACGGTATTCCATACGTACGCACGCGCGGTGATTTCGTTTTCCGTAGGATGGATCGATGGTGAAATAAGGATGTTTAATAATTATAATAACATATCAGTATATATTCGATACTGATGTTATTACTTCATAATGAAACAACCTATGAAGCAGAAGTGGAAGAGGAAATAAAAATGAAAGAATCGGTAACATACATTACCTCTTCTTTGAAGCGCCTCTTTGAGATCTCCTTTTAGGGCACTAAAATTGGTCTTTGAGGAAGACCAGAATCTCTCTGATGTTTCTAGGGAAGTGTAGAAGGGAATTTGGCAGGGGTTGGCCGAGCATGAAGGCTCAATGTGGTGTGAGTAAGAGAGGGAGGAGGTGCCCTTTTATAAGGGAGGATAGGGGAACCTTTGGAATAACTAAAACTATTATTTTATTATAAAGTCCAATTCGGTTTTAAATAGCTACAAATTTATTTATTTCGAAGATAAGGTGGGTATGGTTATAAATACTCTCATACAATAGAATTTAGACAAGTTGAGGTTCCTATTTTAACCTTATCATTTAGATTTAACATTAAGTTAAATAATTTTACTTTTACCGTGTCTTCTTGTGTTCTTATACTATAAGGTTAATAAACTTATTATAAGCAGCCAAAAGAACCCCAAGTTGTTTATTATTAATATATATAACCTTATATAAGTCATTTTTCCTAACCTTAGATTTTTGGGAATAAAATATAAATTAATAATATAATATTTGTTTTAATAACTATTTTATGTCAATTTTGACACAATTTAGTAATTGATTTTTGTGTAAATCATAACAGAATGATTAGTTCTATAAAAGTTAATTAAATCGATACTAACATGTCATATTAACTTATAAAATTAGTTTAATTCATAAAAAGTTTTAAATTACATTTATTTGGGTATTTATAACATCAATTATGTCAATATCTCATTAATAGGACAATTACTGCATCATCTTTGTGTCATAATAAATGATAATTATTTAATCCCTAAAAATTCTAAATAAATTCCTATAATGTAGATAATTGTATTAGATTTCTGGAGACTATTCATGTTAGAAGGTTGATGAAGTGTATCACTAAATTAAAATTATTATACTTATAAGTTTTAAAAAAGTGACATATTATCACATTCTTTGGTTTTACTAATAATTAAATTATTTAATGGAAAAAAGTCCATTAAATGAATATAATCCGACCCTTAGGTGATATGGGTCTACTTTTAGTCATCCAATAGGATTTTAACATGTGTTAGGGTAATTTTATTATATTATATTTACCCTTAATTACCCGATTTACCTTTAATTATGGTAAATAAAATTTACCGTAGTTACTATTCATAATTCCCAAAAATAAAAAGTATCTTATTAACATAATTTGGATCCACTGATTCCAAATATGGAATCCATTTTCCCCAATTAAATACACAAAAGTTGTAGAAATTATATTAAAATTAATCCCGTTGTCGAAATAAAACGGTTTTTTCTTTAAAACATTGCAAAAGACTGAATTGATTTATCCTATGAATTTAAGGTAGAATCAATGATAATGGCATAAATTATATTAAATGGTAAAAATATATTCTATTTTTACTTTAAAATAATTCAATATTATAATTTAACCATTTAAATTATTACGATGAAAAAAGTTGTTTTTAAATAAAATATAGTGTGTTTTTACTATTCATCAAAATATGAAAGTTACCAGGATGATATGAAATTTTATCCAAAGTAAATTTTTATTTCATTATTACAAAGAAGAATTTTATTTTGTCAAATTTAACTTATAAACATGTGAAAAACTATATTTAATGTGGGTGCGCCATCAAAAGGCGGCAAAACTGCATTTTTTGAAAAATACTTATTTTACCCGAAAAATTTATTTTGTTTTTATACCATTTTTTAGAAAATGTGAAAGATGAATAATAATGTTATCAGATTCAAAATTTAGTTAATACTATTCATAACGGCTATTTCATAATAATATTATAATAATATATCGTTGTTTAGTAAAACTCGGTATTGCATACAACACACGCTATCGAGGAAGGTCGTGATTACATGTAATGCAAGCCAAGTTAGGGTTGTGTGCTGTGCAAGAATCCTTCATTGTTTTATATAACATAATCCAACCATATTTCATTTATACATTGAATATATATATATATAATCAATGTTGCGGAGAATAACTATTATCAAAATTGTGTGTAACACGATCCAAGAATAGTGTTGCGTATACTGCAAGCTAATACTTTGTGGCATATAGTGCAAGGTAATATTGGTGTAGCATACAACACAAGACATTAATGAAATTAAAAGAATATTTTTCATAAAATCTTTGGGTGTTACATCCTATCCCTCTTAAAATGATTTTTTCCCTCAAAATTCGTCAGGGTTATAAATAGTTTACTATTCAAAAGTTTCATTAATAGAAACCCACATCGTAAAAAGCAATACCAAAACCAATCTTTAAAAACAAAAGTATGAAATGTAACGGTTACCCAAATAAACTAATCACTGGGTTTCCACATAGGTGAAAATATGGATATGGAAGAGAAATCTAACCATCATGTTCTGATGAAGAGTGGTAGAGAACATGGCTATGGAAATGCCAGCAATCACAAAGCCATAAATTTCTGATGATCTATGGTACCATCTGATTCGTTAGATATAAGAGCACTAAGACAACATTTTTGGTTTTCAAGATCATTTCCCAAAATTTGATGAAATTGGAATTAGAAGAAATACTTTTCTGATTTTGGTATAGTCTCACTGTTTGTCGTTCTTTGGACAATTTCCACTTCATCTCTTAAATAAATGAAGTTGAATTTTTCATTCGTGATGTGTTAGCAGATCATGTGATAGAATGATGGGTCATTCCATCTATCGCAAACAAAAGGTTAGAAAAATTATCAAAAAATACATAAGTCCATATATAGTGAGATTAATCATATATGGTTCCTAAAATGGAATTATAATTCATATATCATACTTCTTAATATAATAAAACTAGTTTCTACTAAACATGGACATCATGTAGGCCATTGGTAGGCGATAAAGGCTAGTCGCACTTCAGTTGTGGGTTTGATTCCCACAGCCTTGTCTGACGCGATGGGCTGTCGCCCATCCTGTAGGTTGTCCTTTTTCTAAAGCTATATTACTATAAAATCCCATCAACAATATCAAAAAAGTTTTATCCTTAAACAATACTAACTTATGTCTAACATAATCCATTCCAATATTTAGTCTTATCTAAAATATTTCGATCCAAGCTCATAGTATAAAGAAAATGATCACGTGAATTCCATAATTTATCCGCCATATATATCTTGTGGTCAAATTACAAACATGTGAATACTTTAATCATGTACTCTCTTGATGAATGAATATCCATTGAACCTTAGTGAAAACATGAATGTAGTTAAAAGTTAACACTTTCCCCATACCAAAATCCTCAAAATTCTATATCCTCAAACCCTGATATCACTTAGTCCTTATATCAATCATGAGCTCATGAATACTATCAAACATATTAGATTCTATTTATCCCTTCATTATGTGCATATCATCTTCTTTCCAAAAATATTTCAATCACTTTTCATGGTTATCGATGCCATAAACTTATTGAAAACCACAATAGACAAAAACATAAATATTCCAATATTCCACGATACTATATACAACATTATTCTGGATTCCCATTACATAAACACTTAATCATTCCACCACATCGTTGTCATATTCAACATCGCCAATGGTGATCACATGTGACTTCCCTTTTTTCCTTTGCCTTAAGTGGTTTCTCATGTCGATCATCACTAACCCTTGGATTAGGGAATTTATTAGAATAATGCCCCATTTCCTTGCACTTGAACCATTGAAGTGTAGTAGGTTCATTCTGTGTATCCCTTCTTTTGTTTTCATCATTAGGCATCTTCTTCCCATCATTGCGGCATTCAAATGCCCGATGACCTTCCTTTCCACATTTGAAACATTTACTTGTCCCTTTAAGACAATCTCCACCATGCTTCTTTCCACACATTGAGCCTAAGGAAACATTCATCATCTTTTCACAATTATTCTGAGATTTCTCCTGGAACTCCATCTTTCGTTTCTTGTCAAAACTATGAGATAGATAAGTAACACCAACTTCCATTTCTACCTGGATATCACAACACACAATTTCTTCATAGCTACTGAAGTCTTTTATAGCTAATGCACTTCGATGATTTGGTTTTATTCCATTGAAAAATCAATCAACTTTACTTTTAGGTTGGATGATAAATCCATATTCATACCTTGCAAGCCTTGTAAAATTCGCTTCGTATATTCCAACAGATTCATCATCGTTTTACTTTAGTTCAAGAAACACCTTCTCTATCTTTGTTCGAAGATTACGAGGGAAGTACTTATTGAAAAATAAGTTCTTGAACTTGTTCCATTCCATGGACTCAATTTCATCTCTTTGCCTCGTATTCTTGATAAGATTCGTCCATTGATCAGCTTCACCTTCCAAACGATATACAGCTAAGATGACTTTATCATGTTCAGAACATTGAAGAACATAAAATATCTTTTCAGTGGTACTGATCCATTGTTCGGCAACAAGTGAATCAAATGACCCACTAAAAGAAGGTGGACATTGTCTCATAAAGGACTCAATTGAATGTTGTTCCCTTCTCTGCTCATTTGGAAGTCCAGAATGATTCATAGCTTGTGTAAGTATAGCAATAAGATTTTTCACTCCATCTCTCATTACATTTGATTGTTCAGGAGGACAATCATTGCATTGTCCACTACATTGATCAACACGGTTCCTTCGGGTTCCATCCATCGTCTAAAACCAAAAAAGAATAGTGTGAGAGGCAAAAATCATGTTAGGGAAAACAACATAATAAAGGGGGAGTATACTAAATATCTAACATCTTAGGTTAAATTCTATGATTATAACCATAGTTCTAGGACTGTATAATATACGTATACTTATCCATAGGGACATCCCTAGACATCCCTTAGAAATATCTCTAGGGATCTCACTAACGTTTTCGCATCCTAGTTTCCAAAGGATGAACAAACCTTTCCTCTGATACCAACTATAGCGGTCTCGTATTACTTCTAGTGGACTATAATTGATACCTATTAGAGCACTTCATGGGCAGCTACACCCCCTGGGCGGGACACACCACCATCCCCAATGTCAGCCATTTCCTCATGAAGCCCTTGGGCGGAGAGCCATGCTTCATCCAACGCTCACATGTGAGAGTTCCCAAGGATCGGATACATTCCTACCTCTTTTTCCTCTGATACCAACTATAGAGACCCTAATCTTAACATACAAGTACATTACATTAATTTTGCGGAATACTTAGTACGTAACAAAAACACACACACAAGGACTGTAATAGTTTAGTGTCCTTGGAAACTCGGAATATAATCTTCTAATCGTGGTGAAATATCTTCAACATCTCCCATAAAGATCTTCTTTTTTTTAAACCTTAATCCTTTCTTTGTGTCCTGGGGAAAAGAAAACATAAAAGGGTGAGCTCAAATGCTCTGTAAGGGTAAAAAAAGAAATATCAATCACGTCATATTCATAAGAACATGCCTTTTGGAAATCTTAACCTGCAAAAGAGATCATAATTTCATAACATGGGATAAATCATAGTAGTGAAATTTAATCCCAATAATCATAACATAAAAAATGAAACTTTTTGGAATACACACATAATCATAGAGAATAATTTCTTGTTAGTCAAGACTCATTTCCAAGACTATCTTAGTGGACAAAGTCCCTTTCTGAACCGAGTTCACTCCTCGTTTCAGTCATGTTTCACTGAACCGATATAACCTACCGTTCCAGCCATGTCTATCTCATGAGATATAAAATCTTTACCCAATTCATTAGAGGGAGATATAGGTCCCACCCATCTCATAATGATACCATTATTATGTGTGCCACAAAATCATAAATCATACATCATTGCATAACCCATGTAGTAAAAATGGGATTCTTAAACAACATGACATCATAAAACAATTCATATAAGATAAAGGAATTCATAAAAATATTTCCATCACAACATAATCAAATCCATGTAATAATAGGGATAGAAAGAGAACCCTTTATTATCATAGATGGAAAATAATTTTGATAAAACACTTGAACTACATTCTTGAGGAAAATATCCTTTCTACTTCAAAAACACTTTTCCTTTCTTAATATGTCATACAATTCTAAACTAAAACAATTTGACCAAAAATAAACTTGAAAATTTGTAATGGAAGATTATTGGAAATATTGTTTTAAAAAACCATTCATTCTGTATAAAAAAAACATTCTTCTCGTACTTTTGTCGGAAAAGTCAAAAAGTACCTCGTACGAAAAATGACAAAAGATTTCTTTCATATATTTTACTAAAAACTCACTGAAGGGTAAATTTGGATATAAACTATTGTATAAGGATGTAAATATTACATATTGGGGAAGCATGGATGTGGATTATAGAATACACCCCAGTAAATGCCAAAGTATAAACAATCTCGGATAAAAATGAGATTGTGATATTTCCCTTACCTTAGGTCCGATTTGCTTCATAAGTGTCCGAACCACTTGTATAATGATTTAAATAATTTCATTGAATTATTAAATAATCATACTCATTGTTATGATATCATATATGGTTCACTTATGACTTTATATTACCCGTTATTTTGTAAATTCCATGTTAAGGAGAGTTTTGGGAAAAATTGTTTCATTTTTCGTTCGTGTCTTGACTTGTAATTATTCGTATGATTACTTAGATAATTATTACTTAAATAAAGAATATAAAACATGATTTATATATAATATATATTCAGAATATTTATATATAATAGATCAATAATGGAAAGAAATATACTGTTCATGGAGACGGTAGACCGTACGTACGCATGAACGCTGTTTTCTTTTCCTTATTGAGTTGAATGGAATTAATTAGATGACATAAATATATATAAACATGAATCCAGAATCATTATTATGTCATATATTTCATTATTACTTATTATATATACTTTATAATCATTCATGAATGGTTAACGTGGAGAATGAATCTCATCGCGTCATGGAGACGGTAGTCCGTACGTAAGCATGAGCGATGATATTGTTCTCATGATCGTTGAATTTTATTGGAGTGTATGAATACTATTTCATAATAAATATCACTTTAAAATAGTCATATATAGTAATTATTTACACCATTATACCAATCCATGTAAGGTGGTGGTGGAAAATAGATTACACCACGGCGTGGAGACGGTATTCCGTACGTACGCACGCGCGGTGATTTCGTTTTCCATAGGATGTATAGATGGTTAACTAAGGTTGTTTAATAATTATAATAACATATCAGTATATAAGTGATACTGATTTTATTACTTCATAATGAAACAACCTAATAAGAAGAAGTGGAAGAAGAAATAAAGATGAAAGAATCGGTAAGGGACATTACCTCTTCTTTGAAGCGCCTCTTTGAGATCTCTATTTAGGGCACTAAAATTGGACATTGAGGTATACCAGGACCTATAGGATGTTTCTAGGGAAGTGGAGAAGGAAATTTGGCAGGGGTTGGACGAGCATGAAGGCTCAATGTGGTGTGAGGAAGAGACGGAGGAGGTGCCCTTTAATAAGGGAGGAGAGGGGCACCTTTGGAATAATTAAAACTATTATTTTATTATAAAGTCAAATTAGGTTTTATATAGCTCCAAATTGATTTATTTAGAAGATAAGGTGGGGATGGGTCTAAATCCTCTCATACAATAGAATTTAGACAAGTTTAGGTTTCTATTTTAACCTTATAGTTTAGATTTAACATTAAGTTAAATAATTTTACTTTTACCGTGTCTTCTTGTGTTCTTATACTATATGTTTAATAAACATACTATAAGCAGCCAAACGAGCCCCAAGATGTTTATTATTAATATATATATAACATTATATAAGTCATTTGTCCGAACCATATATTTTTAGGAATAAAATAACAATTACTAATATAATATTTGTTTTAAAAACTATTTTATGTCAATTTTGACACTATTTAGTAATTGAATTTTTTGAAAATCATAACAGAATGATTAGTTAAAAAACTTTTAATTAAATAAATACTAACATGTCATAATAACCTATAAAATTAGTTTAATTCATCAAAAGTCTTAAATTACATTTATTTGGGTATTTATAACATCAATTATGTCAATATTTCATTAATAAGACAATTACTGCATCATCTTTGTGTCATAATAAATGATAATTATTTAATACCTAAAAATACTAAATAAATTCCTAAGATGTAGATAATTGTATTATCATTCTGGAGACTATTCATGTTAGAAGTTTCATTAAGTTTATCACTAAATTATAATTATTATACTTATAAGTTTTAAGAAAGTGACAATTTGTCACATTCTTTGAGTTTAATAATAATTAAATTATTTTCATGGAAAAAAGTCCATTAAATGAATCTAATCCGACCCTTAGGTGATATTGGTCTACTTTTAGTCATCCAATAAGATTTTGACATGTGTTAGGGTAATTTTATAATATTATAATTACCCATAATTACCCGATTTACCTTTAACTATGGTAAATAAAATTTACCGTAGTTACTATTCATAATTCCCAAAAAAAAGTATCTTATTAACATAATTTGGATCCACTTATTCCAAATATGGAATCCATTTTTCCAAATTCAATACACAAATGTTGTATAAATTAAATTAAAATTAATCCCGTTGTCGAAAGAAAACGAGGTTTTCTTTAAAACATTGCAAAAGATTGAATTGATTTATCCTACAAATTCAAGGTAGAATCAATGGTAATGACATACATTATATTAAATGGTAAAAATATATTCTATTTATACTTTAAAATCATTCAATATTATAATTTTACCATATAAATTATTACGATGAAAAAAGTTGTTTTTAATTAAAATATAGTGTGTTTTTACTATTCATCAAAATATGAAAGTTACCAGAATGATATGAAAATTTATCCAAAGTAAATTTTTATTTCGTGATTCCAAATAAGACTTTTATTTTGTCAAATTTAACTTTTAAACATGTCAAAAACTAGATTTAAAGTTGGTGCGCCATCAAAAGGCGGCAAAACTGCATTTTTTTAAAAATACATATTTTACCCGAAAAATTTATTTTGTTCTTATACCATGTTTTAGAAAATGTGAAAGATGAATAATAATGTTATAAGATTAAAAATTTATTTAATACTATTCATAACGGCTAGTTCATAATAATATTATAAAAATATATCGTTGTTTAGTAAAACCCGGTATTACGTAAAACACACGCTATCAAGAAAGCTCGCGATTGTGTGTAATGCAAGCCAAGTTAGGGTTGCGTGTTGTGAAAGAATCCATCATTGTTTCGTATAAAATAATCCAATAATATTTCATTTATAAATTGAATATATATATATATATATATACTCAATGTTGCGTAGAATAACTTTTATAAAAATTGTGTGTAACACGATCCAAGAATAGTGTTGCATATACTACAAGCTAATACGTTGTTGCGTATAGCGCAATGTAATCTTGGTGTAGCATACAAAAGAAGACATTAATGAAATTAGAAGAATATTTTTCATAAAATCTCAGGGTGTTACATGTATCCCTATAATAGAGGATGATTTTTCCGAATATCTTATAATAAAGTTCTTGAAAAAATTAAATGCACATCAATGGCTTGATTTGTTTTTGAGTAATTTCTTTGTAATTAGTATAGATGAAAGGTAATGACAATACAACACGTGAAATTACTAGATAAAAATGAAAATATATTATGAACTTCGTAGTGATGAATTAATGTATGTGAAATTGATAATTGATATGTTTAAATAGAATAAAATGGAATTGAAATAGTTATTTCATGTTTATAGAGAAATATTAATACATCATCAACAATTAACACTCATTAGATAATGATTGAGCATTGGGAAAATTGATTCTGAATGAATATGATTATTTGGAGATATTATATAAGGATAGACAATAACTCATGTTCAAAGGAAGTGATCTATCTATATATATTTTTATTATGTTTTTATTGATAATAAATAATATATATTAAACTATGTTAAATTATATTATTTTATTTTTTTGTGTAAATAATTAGTTTTACATAAATACATCATGGAAATGGATTTTTAGTTAAAAATATAATTCAAAATTTAAATGGATCATTGTATAAAATTATAATTTTTTGTTGAGTGTTTTCATTTTTTAAGGGGATTACAAACATTACAATCCAATTCCATCATAGTCTCATCATATATTAAGATAAGGAATTATATTTCAAATGTTATATAAAATAAAGACCTATGCCTATGGGATGCTTCCAATTCAGTATCATAGAAGACCCCCCAAGTTATAACAAGTATCTTACACAATATATTAATAGCCACTGAAATAGTGCTAGATTGTCATTGTAATCTTTCATGAAGACTCCATTTTATTACATCCCCAAATGGAAGCCACACCAACATTGAAAGACAATATAACATTTCTAATATTTCAACCATGTGTACCCTCAAATAATATCAGAAGCAAAACGTCATCATTGTACCAGACATGGGTCTCTTGTATATTTAAATATAGTCTTGTCATCCAATTCATTCTTTGAAGTCACTCAAACACCGTCTTCATTGTGATTCAATATTTCGAGAAACCCATCCATTATATCAATGTAGTTTTCCTCACCTTCAAAACACCATAAAAATACAATTCAACATACACTATCTAGACAATTCCTTATTTTTATAAGCAACATCATCTCATGTTCAATATCTAATACACTTTAAACCCTAATGGACGTTGTGCTACAACCACTTTAGTTACAGGATTATTACAATTCCATAACACAACAATATTTATCGATATAATCATCATTAATTATATTCAATAAACATGAGTTATAAACTATAAATTTTATTTTCCTAATCAAATTGGGTAATAATGAAGTGTAATTTCCATGTGGAATTCATCAACTAAAAATGAAAAGAATGGATCTTTGGTAAATTTTGAGGAAAAAAAAAGAATGGATGTATTAATAATGAACATAAATTGAATCATTTCACATTATTCCCATTTACAATTAGAGAATATCTGATGCACACTGAATCTACCTATTTCATATTAAAATTGTTTACCCCAATAATTGAATGTTTTGGATCCCTTTCCACTTGTACATGTCCATGAAGTTGAATTTGATTATTATTTCTGTAACATATTATATTAATATTTTTACTTCTATTTTACATATTTTTCTCATAGGGTTTCATCATTCCCTTGGTCATTGACTAATATCCCTAATGTTGATATACATGGGAACTAGTAGTGATCCAATTTCCTTGAACTCGTATATATATATATATATATGCTTATTCTTAATTCATGTGAGATCCTAAGCGCATGGGTAAAGGGGTATATCGATTTTAAACTTCTCCAAAAAATATCTATCTCATTGCACCTTTTACAAAAAAACATATATATCATATATCTTATCCTACTCTATAAATTTGGGAGTTGGGTGGGCTAGGGGTTGAACTAAATACAATGTAGGTCATTTTTATAAATTTTTATAACATGTTTTGGGGTTTTCAATTACATATCACTATAATAATGGTGGACGTGAAGTGTTGTGGATGTCTCTAACTTACCATTTTTCTCACACATTATATTAATGGGGTAATCCCATGATGATTATTTAATTGTTAATTAATTTAATTAGATCAAAAAATATAGATAATGAAGGTCAATTCTAATACCTTGAGATCTCAACACCCTTCTACCATGGTTTTTGTTTCTTTTTTAATCCACTATTTTTTTTTGAAAAATACGCTTCAATGTATTTATATGTTTCCATTATTAAAATATTCCTATAAAATCATAATTATAGTAGATATGTGATTTTTTAGAGGATATTTGTGTGATGAGCATATATACCCACTAATTTCACTAAGAGTACTATATTTCCATTAAATGAGGGTCCCATGATAGAAATTTTGTAATAAATATAATACAGAATATTATATTCTAGGTTTATCCATTATAATTCATATTGGATATGGAAAAATAATTTCTTTAGAGTTGTGAGTAAATAATAATTTTCCAAATTGGTTTCCACATAATGGTATAGGGATAGACCATATGATTTCCCAAAAAAATATTTACATATTCATTTTTGTAATGATTGGTTTTCTAAATGACTATAACAAGGATTTGGGGGTGTTGTAATTTTATATTAAAGGATTTTGAAAAGTGATGTGAAATGTATATTGGGAATTGATCTTATAAAATGATTTTTGGAATCCATTTTAGAAGTAAAATTTTATGTGAACTATTATTTGAAGAAAAATAGATACATAAGTGGTTATTTCAGACTATAGATTTAGAGGACTAGGCCATGGTTACACTATGAAAAAAGATAAAGTGAGTCCATAAATATACCATGAATTTATGATACAGAAACAAGAATTTTATTGATAATTTTTTTGTTGTAGTTAAATAAATCTGTGGAATAACGGTCTGAATAATTTGATGGTTATTGAAATTAATATAAAATAAATAAAAATTATTTATTAATAAAAATGGATAGATACGGTGGTGATATAAGTGATAATTTTTTATATGTATGATTTTAACACACAAATCAGCATTCCAGATGAGACTATTACATGGTTGTGCTCTACCTAAACCAAAATAATATTTTTCTCACATTCTTGTGTGAAAAAATAGGCATCATAAAAAAATATACCCATCCACCAATTTCATGTAGCTTTTCTAAATAATGTTTCTTATACTGAGGAAAATGAAATAGTTGCACATGTGATGAAAATACCATAAGAATAGAAGGTTTACATGAATAGATTTATTAACTAATTGGTAATTGTATTTTTTAAATTTAAATTGGTCTTAGAATCATAATCTTGCACCATTTTATATTCATATTTCTATAAATATAATAATTTATGTCTACAGATCACAATCATTCATCAAAAAATAATATAAACCTTCAAAAATGTTTGTGTTCCTTGTTCAAAACATTGTTCCATGTTTGTTATTTCTCTCTCTCCCTCTCTCTTATAATCATTTCATATTATTTTAGATCCACTCTAATTTATTTGATATGACAATGATTATTCTAGATATATTGTTTTTCGTAACCACTGATTCACCCCCATTATTGGTGGTATATTTTTACACAAGTCATACACTTGGTATCAGAAAATGATTTTGTGTGGATAATAGTCATTATATATCTAATATAGTCTCACACTGGGTATCCTAGTATGATGTGTTCCATTCATGTTATTGTCTGGGAAATATATTTTTTGAATCATACTATAGTGGGTCCTTGAATATTTCCCTTGTACATTAGTTTTATCGTTAGTGATAGTATCTTTTGATCGATGATATATAAAGAGGGTATGAATACAATCAAAAATAAATTATTTCCCAAGTTATATGGAAAATTATTCTATCTGTGGAAGGTGATGATGGTTCTATATCTTCTTTCACTTATATTTTAAATTCTGTAAATCCTTGAGAATGGTATAGATCATCAAAAATATATTCAATACAATAAGTTTATTTATAATATGTATATTAATGTTTTTGGGAGAGTAGATAATGAATTAAATTCTTACACTATATATTTAGAGTGAAAAAGTGTTATGTGAATAAATAAATTGACGTAAATATGGAGGAAATTTAATGGGATTAATATGGGACATGAGCATGTGAAATTGGTTTAGTTACGAACATTACATGCTCAATTTTAGAATATTTCCATGTGAGAATATGAGTCAATGCATGATTTATTAAGTTTATTAAATATAATTGTTACTCAATTTAATTATATAGGGATTTTCTTGAATATTCCATGGTGGGGAAGATGTTTATGAGGATTCTTTGAGAAATGTTAACTATAATAATTTTTTACTATGGGACCTTGACATAGATGTGTGAAAATTTGAAAAACTAAAAAATATATTAATTTCTTTTGATATGTGGTGAGGGAATGGATATAAAATTAAATGAAATTTTTTATAAATAGAAAAATTGAAAGGCTTTAAAAGTTTTTATTTATATTTCTCTCCAGATGATGATGAGGTAGAAATGGATTCTCTAGATATGGTAGCGGGTTTTTAAAAGTTTATTTCATTCATTAAAAATGTAATGTGGTTAGGAAATGATAAATACAATGGTAAGATTCTATTTATGTTTTATAATTATGAAATTATTGGACATTATTTAGGAAAAATCTTTTAGTGGAATGTATAAAAAATAGACGATGATCAACATCAATTTTCCACTTGATAAAATAATTAGTACAGTGGATGAAATTTTGTAATGTACCTTAATGTTAATGTAATGTCCAACACATTACTAAAAATAAAATTTCACACAAAAATTGAAGCTAAATCTTATGGAGAGGAAAGTGAAATGGAAAATAATAACCCAGTAGGTGATGATGACTTATCAATCATGTAAATTTTAAGAAAATTTAGAATACCTTTAGTAACGAATAAAATCGGATTAGTGAAGAGGAAATTAGTGACATGGAGGCACAAAAATGGTTTAAGTTAATTATATAACAGTCATTTTTCTTTTAGGAAAACAAAAATCATAATAGAGAAATTATGTCATTGAATAAGTAGAATAATTCATGAATAAATTCTTGATCAATCAAAATAAAAATTCATTGCTGATATGGAAATAGTGTTTGCCTTATTTATTGTTGATCTCAATGTAATTTATGAATCCAGGGTTAATATTGTTTATATTACAACAAAAAGTTATTTCTAGAAATAAATAAGTTAAATATATTTAGGTGAAGTTTGTGAAAGCACTAAAATCATTACGAATTTTTCATTAAATGTATTTCAAATAGTTTATGAAATAATTTAATATATCAACAGAAAATAAATAAAGATTTTTATTATACTAGAAACATGAATAATATCTCATTTTTAAAAAAAATATCTTATTAAAAACCTAATAATACAATGAAAATGGTCTCTATTGTGAAAATAATGGATATAATATGATTGCATAACCTAGGACTAGAAAACATTCATTCTATAAATATTTATTAATCAAATAAATTCCACTGAAATAGTGTAAATGTATAAAAATATGGATGAAAAACCTATGTATAAGTAAACGGAAAATAATTATTCTTAGATAAATTATGTAGTAGAATAAAATTAGTTGAATTAATATTTGAATAATATCCTATATTTAATGGTGTTATCCCAAACACACTCAATAGATTACTTTCAATGGATTTTGGATGGGGGTAAATCAGAGCATCCAAGAGATAATCCCAAAAAACATAAAATGATGAACATAAAGTTTCATTACAATTTTGATTCTCCTATAAATACTTGTGGGATGGGTCATATACACTGATACAGTACCGAAAAGTGTCTGAAAATACCACGAGGTCAATTGAAATGAAATAAGAAATCGAAATATATTTTGACACGGATTGATCCTTAAAAAGCATGGGTTGATGATGATTCTTTTAAATTTTTTAAAAGTGAAAATCCTTAGATAATCAATATTGGTTTCACAATAAATATTACAATAACCATGAAACTGTTGAAAATTTTCTAATGTTTTTACGGGAAATCTAATTTTTTTTAAATTATGAATTATTTAATGTCAATGGAATTATATTAAATGAAATTATTGAAAAGAAACTTGTATCCTATTATGTTATATTTTTCTATGGGCTAACAAATAACCTCCTAAGTGTCTCATTTATTTGTAATAATTTGAATGAGGTGATATGTGATATGGATATTGTTATCATAAGTTGATTGGGGGAGGAAACTAAAATCATGAATGGAGAGTGAACCAATGATAACAATCTCCAAATATTGAATGATCAATGATTATTCTTTTTAGTAGTGATTGAGAAAAATCATCTATTGAAAAAAATAATCAGTCATTTTGGAAAAACAATGACTAGAAAGGAAAATAGAATATATTCATAATTCTATAAAATCTAAAAAATGAAATACTCAACACTTACGAGACATGTCATAAAGGAAAAATGTTGAAAAAGGGTCATGGGAACGGGAGATAAATATAAATAAAACATTGGGTTAATACATTCGTAATCATTTAGTCTGATGATCATGAAATAAAACTATAAATAAAATTATTTTATTTATTTTTTTAAATAGTTTCACTCATATAGAATATATGAGAATTATATAGAGTAAATAAAATCTATTGAAATGTGTAATTTTGGTTTATGTAATGCTGAAAATAAAATGTGATATACTAAAAATATTTTTTAGTCTGAGAATATTTCCAACTAAAAGAGTGGAGATATTGATTCTGAATTAGAGAATTATAATGTCGGTTATGAATTTATTTATCAATACAGTCCCCAATAAAATAGAGTATCTTATATCAATAATAATTGATAAGTGGGAATGGGATGAACTATGTTTTAAGAACCGGATACCTCAATGTATATTTAGAGAAAATACACAATAGTGGAAATAAACATCTTGAATTAATTTTAAGTCCAATTTTTTATTACCAACATGATATATGAGATATAGTTCTTAAATAAGTTGAACATAAATGGTAAAAATAAATTTGTAACACATGCTATATAATTATCATTGAATTCAATTTGAGAATGTTTGTTGAGAGATATAGTTTCGTTATATTTATTGGTTATTCACGTAAAAAATGTATTTACTAGTGTTATAATTGTTTTATTAAAATCAATGAACCCTATTAATTATTTTTCATGGAATTTCATAATCCCGTGAAAAAATAATTATTTATTGGTTATGAGACTAAAAATTCTTGAGGGAAAATCCTATCAATAAATGAGATGACTGTGAATATTGAAGTATATTGTCAAAGTTCACATATTTATTACGAATTTTTTAGTGATAATAATGACCTATAATTTTAAATATTTGTGTTCCAATTACATATAAAATATTTTTATCCAAAAAATATTATTGTACATATTAGAATATTTTTGTAAAACTAGAAATGTCTTTGAATTTCTGATCAAAACCTATGTCTCTCACATTTTGAAACAGATTTTTTCATATATCATAAAAAATTAATTATTTGTTTGACATAATGGATAATGAAATTAATAAAATTGAGTGTAATGGAAAATTTTAATTATTTAATATCTGATATAAAACAATATGATAAAGTAAAATTGTGTCTTTAGAAAAAAGATTAATGAGAAATGTAAAGCTATATGAACAAAAAACAGTTATTTAAAAAAGTGATACATTTACAATTATGTTATATAAATCAATGATTATTTTAATACAACCATAATGATTAAAATTAACTAAAGCATTCATTCGATATGCTCCAAAAAATAATAGGAGGTTTCCCAATGGGGATTAATGTATGTCTTATTAAATACTGAAATTGGGGAATACCTTTATATTGAATAAATGCGTATAAATACATATTATTTATGGTAATGATTCTTGATTATAAAGGATTTGGAGGGTTTAATTTGAGATAAAATAAGAACCCAATAAATGGTATTCAAATATGTAAAATACCATTATGATAATGTTATTCAAGAAATTCATGATGAATTCTAATAACTATATCATGGGAGAAAATAGATGTTCAATCATTATGATTATCCATGTCAATGAAATTAGTTTTACTAAAAAATGATACTTGTGATTAATTTACAACAAAAATTTAGAATCACTTTTACATTTCTATGATTGCTGAGATGTAAATATTTTGGGGTTCATAATTGAGGAACACAATATTTTATGTATTTATCTAATAATAAAAATATAGACCTGAGTTATTTTATAATTTTTGGATAAAATCATCATAAGTGGTCTATATTTACATTGAAATTAGGTTTTCATTGAACATTTAATAAGATAAAATGAATTTAGATCAAATAGAACTCTAGGGGATTGATGATATCGTAAATTACTTAATAGAATTTGGTCTAGTCCGCATAATTATTGTTAATTAATGTCTTTGATTTCGAATATATTTTTAAGAATCACATATTGTTGACGTTAGAAGGATATATTGATATATTAAAGGAACAATCAATTATGGATTAGGGTATAACTAAGGTATATGATCTCATATTTACGTAAATACTATTTTGGATTGGATAGGAGATGTTTTTATCCAAAATTCTACTTCTAAAGGTTTATTCCTTGTCGGTGGAAGTTGTTTTGAATGAATTTTTAAGAGTAAAAATTAAGTCATTATTATCTCAAGTGAAGAAGAATATATTTTGACATCATAATCTTTAAATTAACTAATTGTTCTAAAGTCATAACTTAAATACCTAAGGGTTAATATATCATACCAATCCTTGATTTTATTTTGTAATAAATTTCAAGTAAATATTCAATTAATCACACAAAACATTCATGGAAGAAGTATATTGAAATGATGGTTCCCTTTATTTAAGAAGAGGTTTAATGTGGATAAATTTTAATAGAACCTATTTTAACGGTAGGGAATGATACAAAAATCATTAGAAATCAACATTTCAAGGATAACATAAAATATTCGATAGTGTTTTGGGATTGAATTATCTCCCTAAATCCCTATAAGATCTACTGTTTATTTTCTAACAATAATTATTTTTTTTATAAATAAGGATAATACAAAAAATAACTTTTTTAAAAGGGGAGAAACACTATTTTGTAGATGATGGTCATTTAGAATAAATGTATATGTGTTTTTATTATGTGGGGAGAAAGGAGGAGTTGGTTGAAAAATGTTTCGGAATATATCATATGATGATTCATATATTAATAATAAATATAATATGGGATTTTGAAAAGACATTAAATCAGAATTTGAATGAAAACCCTCGATTTTCGTCACCTCCTAGGGGTTAATGTAGCACCCCAAGTATTTATGAATTATTATAAATTAAAATTCATTGATGGATTTCCATTCATTTTAAAAAAATTAATCCTAAATTATACACAATCATTCAATACACCAAACATATATTATTTCTTATGGAACACATAATACTAATTTCTCTTCTCTTATACTGAACCACGTGTTCCTTTGATAGCATGTGTTGCACACAAGATCATGTTTTACCATAAAATAATATAATATTTATTATGATAGTTATAACCTATATATTGGGACAGATGGAATGAATATGATAAATAGAATTATGAAATGAATAATTGGGTTACTAATAAACTAGAAATTAATATTAAGACAAAATTGAAAATTAAGGATGTCTTTTTATAAAAAAAACTCTTTTTATTCCTATAGAGTTTTTTTATCATACTAAATTAAATTGTTCACTATTAAGTATTATATTAATTAAATTTAAATCACATATATTCAATGAAATGTTTTAAAATTAATCCAATATGTTTTATTGTCATAAAATATTATCAAATCCTTTTTTAATCATAAAAATATGTATTTTTTTATAAAAGATAGTTTCACATAATTTAATGGAATAACTATTTTAAATATAAATTATGACAATATTATAAATTTTAGATTAAAAAAATAAATATTTTTTTGGTAATTGGAATTTCAAAATTATCTTACTAATATTTTTTTCATATTTTCTGGACAAGATTCCTTTTTTTATGAAGAGTGAAATCCACTAGATTCTAAATGAAAACTACCATTTAATATAAATAATATATATAGTTAAATTTTATTTTAAATTGGTTTTAATGTCTAAATATTAAAATTATACATATATTAATGTAATTTAGTTCATTTAAATCATTCTGATATTGAATTTATATATAAAAACATATCAAACATTAAAACATTGTAACATTAAAAACCAACATTCTCATCATGTCTATTAGATTAATTTTAGATTAATTTTATCCACCTAGGTGTATTTAAATTTTAAGAAAGAATTTAATTTTTGAAAATATAATTTTTCAACATTATTAAATAGGAATATTTTATTTTAAGACAATATGAATAGTAATCTTAGTATTTTTAGTACCCCAGATATGGGTAAATCGGCAATTATGGGTAAAAATTAATAATATAACTATAATCAAACTACTATAAAACATGCCAAATTTTTTTGAATTAATTTAATTTTCCATAAAAATCCTGGTTGGATGTGTAATTACTTATTAGACACATTTCCTTGAAATTTATTTAGATATTTTCAAAATCAAAGAGAGTGAAAAAAATCAACTCTCTTATTTTTCATAAGTATAAACCTATTAATATGAAGTTAAATAAAATATATTCTTCGAAATATTTTTTATTGACAAATATAAATGGATAATATATATCAGGAAAATTTATAATAATGTTTTTGTGATGAAATAATTACCATATATAATTATACAATGATTATGCATTTATTATTCAGTTAGAGGAAAAAATATTAAATGACATTAAAAATATTAAAATAAATATAAATTGAATTAATTAAGGTGGTAAATGAATTTTTTTTCTTCATATTATTACATATTAGGGTTGTATAAAAAACTTATTGTCAAATTTACCTTTCTTTATTTATTTTATGAATTTCAATGTATTAAATACAGTTAGAATTGACACTAATGACATTTTATGAAAAAATTATTTTATAAAAATATTTAAAAGTAAAGAAAATAATAAATAAATGCAAAGGTGATAAATAATGGCCTAAAATAACATTTTTTACTATTTAGGGCTCAATTAAAATCTTATATTTAATAATATGATCATTTAAATATTGAAAAATTTCTTAATGTATTTAAAATTAAAATATTTTATCTAAGGGTTAATCAAATTGATATGGTATAAAATAAAACGGTAACTTGTCTAAAATATTTTGGTTAAAGATATTACTACATTTTCATTTATTATCTTCAAATTAATTTCTTTTTCACAGTATTTTTATTGTTATTGAAGTTTTTATAAATTATTCAATTAATAAATTCCATGAGTGCTTCTCCCATCTCTTATAAAAGGGAATATCTTCTTCGACATTATTCACACATAAGAAAATATATGGATTTTCCAAATATATTCCAAATATCCGCCAGAATATACATCACTCATCTTTGAAAACTAAATTTTGTTAAAAAAATCCAACAATGGATTTCCTTTGGTAAAAAAAAGAGATATCCAAAGAAAAGGATGTTTTAACATGTATGGAGGAAGTCAAGACATGAGTTCATAAAGAAAGGTTTTATGTAGTTCTTGTAAATGTGAATATATTCAAGTTAGAAATTTAATATATATTGATTTACCAAATGTTTTTGTTCCCTGATTCCAAAGGTACTAAACTATTACAGTCATTGAGCATCTGTTTGTGTAATGTAATGCATATTTATTTAAAAATATTTAATAAGTATACATGAAATTCCAAGGTCCTTATTGTTGGTATAAAAGGAATGAATTAGTCAACCATTAGACTATATGATTATAAAACATTATTAAATCCATATTGATATTTCTAATGATATTTCTAGGGATGCCTCACAGAATATGTCTAAGGAGGAGCCAATATTTAAGAAACATTCCTTGAATTTTTTTAGAGGATTGAGAGTGTGATTTTTAAGAAATTAAATACCTGTGTAAATAAAAAAATTGGATCTGTATCTATCATAAATGTAACTAGTATTAACAACCATGGAATAAGTATTTTGCGATATAATTTCTCAGGAATCAGTGTATTACAATGGGGTTTACTACACACCTTCTTTCAAACAACCGATTGATATGAATTAGTTATTCACAAACCAATTATGAACTATCATAAAAAACAGAGATAAAATATTTATATAAATATATAATTATAAACTTACTTTTCCATAGATTAAATAATAATGTTTCATGATTTAGAATTCATATAAGTTTTTTTTTCATTAATATGTGGTCTACCCACAATGATTAGTGTTTCTCATGAATTTGGTTTTATTTTATGGATGAAATGAGAGGTAATAATGTTAACATTGAATCTAATGGATTTTTTTTCAATGAGAAAACAAATTGGATAAAGACTCAAGAGAAAGTTATTTTTATTCTGTCAAAACATCTATCATTGTATATCATTAAGAATATGATCTTTTTTTATATTAATAACACATAAAATAATTGTAATATTGTGATTTTTTAAAGATTACAAGGTAATGAACATAGAGGAAAGAAGATTTATATTCCTATATATAATTAGTAAAAGGAAATGAACCTGGTGGAGTACCTAAAACGGATATTAAGATTTTATTTGTGTGGAAAAAGACTCATATTATGAAAAATTGTGGACGATTTCATTGTATTATCTATAAAGAACATGAGATATATCCAACTCAATGACATAAACTAATAATTTACATATAATATAAGGAATGAACTAATTAATTACATTCATTTAAGTACAAGTGTTTATGTATTTTTTTATTCCTGATTTATGAATTGTGGAGGATTGTTAAGAATAAATTATAATTCTATATTTGAAACAATATGTTGACTGGTATTATTGACCAATAGAAGTGATTTAAGGAAAAGGTTATATTCTATAAAAAATGAGATTTTGGGAAGGTTTCCCTTAATATTTCCATGAGGTAGAGAAAATTGTGATTTGTTTGGAAAAAAATATATTGTATAAGAATAATGTAAATTAGATATCATTTATGACCTCAAAATAGATAATTTATTTTTTTAAAATTCTATTAAGTTATCATTGATTAAATTAAAAAAATGGATTTTAAAAATATATCAAAAAATTTATATAAATAAAGAGGAATCATTCATATTTTTTCTATGGTTTTATTGTAATTATATTTATTATATATTATAAATTGGTATTTAAAATTTTTTTAAATTTTTTTAATTTTGATAAAATACACCTAAATATTATTTAATTAAATATTTTTTTATTTTCTTTTTAGTAATAATATTTTTTATTAAGATTTTAAAATTATTTTTATATTTTTTTAAAAATTTTTAATATAGGGTCTGGTGAAATATTTCAACATGAACCTCAAGAATTACATTAAAGGGAACCTGGAGGTTAGCCCTAAGAGAGAATTATCTTAGGAGGCCCACATAGAAGCCGGTGCACATATAGTTTCCACAATGATCCAACTAAGCTCGTGTCTAAGGCCCAAGAATAGTCTCACATATAGGTTGGGCTTGAAGCACCTGCATGGCCTGATGACCATGTGTCGGTCTTGTGTGCTCATTTTTGGTTGTGGCCATCATCCATCACATCCTAACCTATATACTATGTGACCTCCATATTTGGGATTTTATGTGGGATAAAAGAAATTCACTGAAAATAAATCTTGGTGGGTGGATATATATTATTACTTCTCCCAACCATCAATCTCATCTACTATTTATACAAACTACCGAAAACTCATTTATACTACCATGCATCTCATACTGTATAATTTTTTAAATTTCAATATAGTACTTATATTCTCTTCTGAGTTCTTCCTCCACCTCTCTTCCTCCTAAAATAGTCTATAAAAAGACTTCTTCTATCCAACGACACCATTTTCACTAGTGTCCTTCTCTTATCCCCATCAACGACATCCACTTCATAATTTATTCATTATATTAATTTTTATCCTTTATTTTTTTCCATCAATTTTTTTCTTCTCTTATGGAGTGGCTTAAGCAGCTCTTGTTCTACTTCTTTTTAATCCTTAGGTGTCTGGTCACTCTATTTCTCTCCATATTTCTTCAATTTAACCAATGGTATTATATTTTTTATTAAATATTTGGACTTTTCCTTTTTTTGCGTTATTTTTTTGGGATCGATAAATATCATTCCTTATACACTATTTTATCTTATTCTTAATCATTCATCGATTTTTTTCCTGATTATTCTTCCACTATTACCTAATCTCTTCTGACGGATGCCCTGGGACTCACTGTTGGATGAAATCAATGATGATTATTTTAAAACACCATTGGTTTTTACCAACTGTGAGAAATTTTTTACAACTTTAAAACCACCAATTGTGAGTATTTCTTGATGCCATTTGAGAATATCCAACAGTGTGACTTTTGACACCTTGAAAAACTATCAATGGGGAGTCTATGACTCACCATTGTGAGTTTTTATTCTCTTATCCCTAATCAAGTTCCCTCTGTTTTTCTGTTTCCTTAATATACATAATTTTCCATGTTTTCTTGTTTAGTTTGAATGATTAAAATCATTGATTTTTCTATTGGATTCAAAATCATAATTTTGGTTTATTAATTTTCAATTTTTATACACATTTCCACTAACCGCGATCTTCATCGTGCTTTTACATGATCACATATCATTTATGTGTTTCCAATATTATTTTTTTCAACTTTTATTTATAAAATGATTTTTTTTATTTTATCATAAATTTTAATTTTGTTTCACTAATGAATTTATGTTGACTATTCTATCTCTAGAAAAATATTCATCTACAATATGATTTTTCACATTATTTCGAAGGGGTCACTATTAGAACCCAACAGTAAGACATGAGTCAGCAATATAACTCAATGATGACCCATGAGTCACTATTGCACAACCCAATATTGAGTTATTCATTATTGTTCTCATTGGTACATTTAAGTTTATGATGTTTGGAAGTGTTTAATTTTCCTCTATTCATATTATATTCACTAAAAATAAAATGATATATAAAAATCAGTTTTTCAACTATTGGAAATTTCCAATGGCGAATGATGTCTCCCCATTAGAAATTTCCTATATTGAGTAATGTCTCACCACAATATATTGTAAATGGAAAGTCAGGTCTCACCTCTCTCTTCAATAAATTATAAGTTATGAACCACCATTATTTAAAAATTTATTTAATCATTAATTTTTTGATTTTATTTAATATAATTAAAATTAATTATAGTATCAGATGTAAATATTTTTAATTTAAATATAAGTTCATCATTTTTAAAAAATCGTGTCCATATTTTTTTGTGACTTCTACACATTAGGTTTATTATTTTTTTGATAACTTACTTTTATAAAATTCTACTTTAGGTAAAAATATGTCAAATTATGTTATAATTTCATTCAATTTTCAATTTTTAATTTTTAAGTACATATTACCCTTGAAATATTAAAAAATAATTTTAATACTTCATAATTATGCATTAGTATGAATGTTTTTTTGTTTCCATAGTAGATTCAATATAATAATGCAATGATCATATTATTTCATTATTAAACACAAACAATTATTTTGCATAGATTTTTCATGGACACATTCCAATAGATAAATGATTTAATGTTCTAGGAGAATTACTCAATGATAGAAACAAAAGTAAATGTGTTTCTGATGAAAAACCCAAGGATTCAAAATAAATTTTCACTACTCTGAATGTTTGAACAAGAAGAATATTGGACATGTATTATTCTACTATGATCATTGAGGATATTTTTATTCTCCATCTCTATCCAATTATGTGATCAATGAACATGATATACGATGAATTTATTTATCTTTTTCTCACCTGTTATATCATTTGTTTTCTATTTTTCATCTATTGTAATTCTTCATATCATCTGTTTGTATTATAGGGTCTTGGATTAAAATTTTACCATTCAAAAACTATCATTAGGTTATTCCACACATCTAAATGGATGGTTGGGTTAATCCTCCCTAACAAAATGAATGTTTTTTGTGACTCCATCAAAATATAGGGTTAATTCCACAAGGTGTGTAAAAGGTACATTTTAAATAATTTTTAATTGGGTTATTACTCCCAAAAAAATTAAGGATTTCGTACATAATAATCTAATTAAGTATTAGAATATATTGAAGGTAGGCCTTAGATCATTGTGATTCTAACCTCTTTAAAAATATCTTGTGTTACTGTTTTTCATTATACTTCAAAATTTTAAATAATTTTATAGCTTTGATAAATTTGGAATTTGTAATATTAAATAATAGATTACTATTCACCCACCTTTAATCACCTCTACCATATATAGGGAAATTAAAACTGGTTTTAGGGCGTGGTTCTGTAATATGGAATTTATTAATTTATTTCATATAATATTTATGAACAAACCTTAGTCCTATATTTAATAATCCATGAAATATATCCACTACATTATAATGGATAATCAATATTTAATGATGTTTAATCAAATCAGACCACCTTACTTCAATGGAAGTTATAATGTCGACTGGAAATATGGAATGGATTTATTTTATAAAAATATTCTTCTTTATTATTTTGGTACTATGTATACACATTATAAATTAAATGATTTTATTTTTGAGATACTTACAGGTAATGATGCTATAAATATTTATTTAAATTTAAAAGTTATAAATTTATTATATTTTTCTTTATTTAGGAATATTTATAGTCTCATTTCATCATATAAAAAAACTTTTGACATTTGGAGGACATTAAAAGTAAATAACAAGGAGTTAAAAAGTTGTAGAGAACTATGATGGGTATACAACGAGAATATTTTCAAGAATTTAGAACGAATGATCATGAAAGCATAAATTATATGGACAATCGACTGACCAAAATTTTCGAAAAATGGTTTCTCTTAGAAAGGCCATGAATAATTAGGATCACAATGAATGAATTCATAGAAATATAACCAATTTATGAAAATAAATGATCTTTTATATTTAAGAAGGTAAGGATTTGACTGAATATTATTTGGATGATTTTATAGGATCAATTTTTCGATACACGCTAGAAATGAAGAGTGAAAATACTAATGATCACGATAGGTGGAAAGGTTTGGAATTTAAATCAAATATAAATGTTATTACAAAATATTCTGATTCTATGTTTCAACAAAGAGAAAATGTTGAAATTAGAAATTTAACCCATGGTGTTTATAACTACATTAAGGGTAAAAGGGTCTTAAAAATAATCCTCGAAGATATTATACAAAGGTTGAGAGAAAGGGAATCAAAATAGTTAAATATAGTAAATTTTATGTTTAAAAATTGATATGTTATGAGTGCAGGAAAAATGACATGAAATTAGACTATTCCAAATAAAAACAAGAAGAAAGGATCAGTAACATAATAATGAATAAAAAATGTATTATCCTGATAAATGGAGTTTTAATGAAGAGTTTGACTCTCATGAAGTTGGCTCTGAATGTGAAAAATAAACTATAAATATTTTTAATGGCTACAACTGTAAATAAGCTAAATTCTAAATATAATTATAGATTCTGTTATTAATATGATATGGAAAATAAAGATATAGAATTTAATATTAAAAATATATAATTTATAGCTTTCATTTTATGAATTTGGGAACTATATAGGTAACTTCAAAGAAAATTTAATATTTTTATATAAGAAAATAAAAACCCGAATGACACGGTTTCAAGTAATATAGAATAGAGAATGGATGTAGAATCTGAACTGAGCGATGTTAAAGACGAGAATGATAAAATCAATTCATGTCTAAAAATATTAATATCAATATATATTTTTGAAATTGGTATTTTATGACTAGGATAAATTTGAAAAGGAATGAGATCATCTTAAAAATTATAATAAGAAATTGAAAAATTATGGTTCATAATCTAATAGGAAAATATCTACTTCCCTAGAAGTTATTCATAAATACAATGAAAACTGTTTAAAGGAAATCACTTGATTAAATGAAACATTATCTATATTTTTAAGGTGAAGATATATTTGATAAGATAATGGGTATAAAAAACAAATATTAGTGTTTTGGCTATAATACTCAGGTTCCTCAAATGTATAAAACAAATTTTGTTAAATTCATTAATGGGAATATTTCAAATGTCATCTGATTTATTTGTATCATGAAAGGGAATTTTGAAAATTAATGTTCATTGATGAATACTCAATCTTTAGTTCATACTAATAATGTTATTTATTAAAATTTTCCATCCATATTAGAATACAATAAATTTCTCACATCAGTATGGGTACTGAAATATTTCTCTAATAATCAAGTTCGACCCAAACTATTTTGGGTACCATAAAAATGATCTACTGGATAAACATTAGAGGAAGCCTACCAAAAGAGATCCAAGTTAAATTGTACATGGATATTGGTACTCAAAATACTTGACTTGTGAAATTTAAAATTTTATATATTTTAACTCTTGTGATAGAGGTACAATAACATTTGGTGATGACACTAAGTGTATGGAAAATGGTTTTAGCGATGTAGGTATATTAATCTATTTTATTATTTTTATGTTACTCATTGTATAAGGATTAAAACATAACCTAAATATAATATCACTACTTTGTGATTATGGAATGAATGTGAAATTTAAAGATATTAAATTCCTTATTTGTAACGATAATAATGTTTTATTTTATGCTAATAGAAAAGAAAATATACCTTCGATTTATTTTTCAAAACTAACCATGAAGACTACACAATTCTAAAATGTTTTAGGTATGTATCACATTCTATGGAATTGGAGATCAGTACATGGCCATCTTCTCTGGTTATACAAGCTGAAAAAAATGAACATGTTCTAGAACCTCTAATGTTCAATTCTTATTTGTTTTATGTTATTTTTTCTTTTCTGAATAGAATGAAGTATAAAGAATCATTTAAATCTATATATATAGTCAGTTATACTTGATTATTATAACATTCACACATTTGTTTTGGAAACATGATATCTAATAGTTTAGGTTCTAGAAGATATGATTTCATAATTTTGTACAACTAGTGTATCATAACATGGATTACATTCCAATGTCATAAAACTAAATCATTAATTTAATTTATTAATTTTTGTATGAAAAATAAATAATCATAAAGTTCAATTAAATTATTATCAAAGAAGTGATAGAGAAAGAGTGTTTGTAAAATTTTAATATGAAAAATTGGAAACCAATGGATAGTTTAATAATTTTTTCCACCCCAATAACATCACAACAAAATGGTGTTGAAGAGTGGATAAATATAATTATTCATGAAAGGGTTAGAAAAATGTTTAATGAATTCAGTTTTCCATAATTGTTTTTTGTTGAATGTTTTATCACTTCGTTTTGTATCTTAATTAAAGTTTATATTTGAACTGTTCTAAATAAAAATCATTATGAAATTTAAAAAAAACCCAAATTCATTACGTCAATGTTTTTGGTTGTTCTACCCATATTTTAAATACTAATGATAATCTGGACATGAATGATTAAGAAAGATGAAAATGTATAATTTTGGAATACATTGATAATAATACACCATATAGGGAATATAATAAAAGATATTTGAAAAAGGAGTAATCAGTGAATGTTAAATTCATTGAGAATAACGTTAAATAGAATACTGATTCTGATGATGATGCTGAAGAAATTAAAGAAACAAATTTGGATGAAGATATGCTTGAAATTAATGATGTATCAGATGAGTGTGATCTTGTATCATCTAAATATGATCTTATAATATGGATAACATACAAAGATCACTCTATTGAAATAATTTTACGAATTATTGACTATTGAAATCAAAGTATCCACACTATTGTAATATTTTTTAAAATTATGCAACTTTAGTGGATTTTGTTTTTGATAATATCAAAGATGACTTGAAAGAATATAGTTGGGATAATTATATTCATGATAAACATGGGATGTTTTTATGAAATAATGTATGGAATGTTTTTTAGGAATATAAATATAAAATGTCTATAGAATCTAAATAGATTTTTCAAAATAAACTAGATGAATATGGTAATATATTTAAAAATAAGTCAGTATTTGGTTCCCAAGGATATCATCTAGAAGAGGGTATTAATATTGAGGATTAATTTTATCTAGATTCAAGATTAGAATTCATTTTTATATTATTATAATTTTCAGGTTGTAAAAATTTTAATCATTTTCAAATGGATATAAAATGGGAATTTATAAATATTGTTATTTTAGAAGAGGTGTATGTTAAAAAGCACATGGTATTGGAAATAATGAATTTACAATTCATGTTTTCAAACTCCCTAATGATATTTATGGTTATAAGTATGCTCTATGAACATGGTAAGAAAGACTATTTAATTTTAAATTAAATTTAATTTGGTTGAATTTATGGTTGATCAAACATTATATATAAATAGGGATTCAACGAATATTTTCTTAATACATATTTATGTTTATGACATGATTTTTTTTTCTAAATGTGATATAATAACTAATAAAATTTCAAAAATAATAAAAAATTAGTTTGACAATGAGTGTACTGGGAAATTAATGTTTTTCATATATTTGAACATGGGTCAATAAAAAATTTGTTATTATTTTAAATCATTCTATGTCTTCCAAAGAACATGATAAATGGTTTGGAATTCAATCTTGTAAATTCATGAGAACCCCAATGTTCAAAAAAATTAAACTGGATGAAAATGAATCTGTAAAATCTATCATTGAATATGTATATAGAGTCATGAATGGATTTCATTTTTACCTTATTGTTTTAAGGCTAGATGTTATGTTTTTTGTTTTAATGTGTGATAAGCATTTGTGTATCCCCCAAAAATTAATATTAAGGATTTTAAAAGTGTAATTTTGCATATAAATTTCACCTTAAGTAGAAAAATTTTAATTCAATTGAAAATATATTTGATTTGTTTCCATACTATGATTTCTACCTTTAGATGTGACAGACATGACTAGAAAAACATTCATGGTTTGTGTCACTTTTTCGGAATTTTTTTATCAAGGTGTTCAAAGAATCATCTTTCAGTAACACGGTGATAAAATGAGACTGAGTGTGTTGATGCGGTTAGTTATTACACAAAATGTATATGGTTAAAGAATGAAATATTTGATTTAAATTTTAATTTTGAAAAATTCCTATTTACTATGACCACACTAGTGCAATATCAATTTCTAAAAATCCACTTCATCACTAAAGAACTAAATACATTGTTGTTAGATTTCATTTTCTTAGATATCAAGTAAATAATTCTAACATTTTCTATTAATTTATTCAATCTTAGGGACAACTTGCTCCTAGATTCGGTTAATTTTTAGATAATAACGTTTATAATTGTGTATTATGGAATAATAACTTCTTCCTAAATTATTTTTTGTTTTTATAAATCATGTCAATGATTTTATTATATCTTATGTAAAAGAATTTTCTTGTTTATAATATGATTATATTTTATTAAATAACACTATAAATCTGATTAATGAAATATTTTATCATTATATTAATAGTTTTATATATATGTTATTTTATACATTTCATAAGTGACAATAAGTTCATAATATTTGAAAATATCATAGATAAACATTTAATATGTTTTATTATATGTTTCATAAATACTATAACTTAATGTAATTATTTTCTAGTGATTATTTAGTAATATATAATATTTTACTTTTTTATAAATTTATGAAGGTGGAGAATGATTCAGAAGAATTAAAAATTATCTTGTTATGTTGTTTAAAAATTTAATAAATATTATGTTTTAAAATTTACTAAAAGTGGGATGTTGTATGTAATTTGGTATTTACTTTTTATAATATTTAATTGTTTTGATAAATTGAGGCAACATAGTATTTAGTTTTTTTTAAAATAATCATTTTAATCATGTTCTCATATCGTTTATATTTTTAAAATTTATTTTAATAGCTAAAAAGGAGTCTGTTAATGATTTCAATCCATTCATAAACCACCAAATTTAAAGGGATCCAAATGTGAGATCCATTGGAGGTTCATCTTGTGAGACCTTCTCAGAACATGGTGCATGCATAGTTCCCACATATAGTTGACCATGAAAATGTATAAGGCCCCATCACTTTCTCCATTATGGGTTTCCCTAGATGGAACCATGTGGCCCAAAGTATTTTTGTGTTTCTTATAAGATCATATTTATTGTGGACATCATCCATCGTGTCCAAAATTATATATAACATGGACTTCAGATTTTGGATTAGATGTGTGATAGAAATCATCGTACAACATTGAATATCGATCATCAAATATCTCTTGTTTCTTCTCTCGATCATCGATCTCATACATTATTTGTACCATCCATCGATCAATAATATGTGCTTTCCTCCATCCTATACTATTTTTTTTAATTCACATATACAACTTCCTTTCCCAAAAAATTTATTCCTCATCATGTCTTCCTACACAAGAAGATAATATGATGACTTCTCTCATCTGGAGACACCATTTTCTACAGTGTCATTCTCTTCTCCTCATCGATGCCATTCCCTTCATCAATTATTTGTCCTCTGATGTTTTATATTTTATTTTTTTCTTCTATTTTTTTTATCTTCAATAATGGAGTGGATTAACCTTGTAATGTTATTATTTTTTCATCCTTGTTTTTTAGACAATATTTTACTATCAATAATTATTCATTTTATCAAAAAATATTTAATTTTATTCTTTTATATTTTTGTCTACTCATTTTTTTGGATTTTTTTTGGTTTGATAGTTATTGTTCTTCAGATTCTGTGTCATTCTATTATTCTTCATTCATCGAATTTTTTCCTCATTTATCATCTAATATTTCCATATCCCCTCTATCAGTTTCACTAGAACATGTTGTTGGAATAAATCAACAGTGGGTATTTTAAGACACCATTTATTTTTTCCAAAAGAGATTATTTTTTGACACAATTAGTAAAAAAATGGGGAGCCATTCTTGACACTATTGGAAAAATGTTGAATGGTGTTTCTTTTTTCACAATTGAAAAAATTACAACGGTGAGTCTATAAATAAATTTCGAGAGTTTTTATTCTCTTTTCACTATCCGATTTCCCTCTATTTTTTATATTTTAACATTATTTTTTGATTTTATGTGTTTATTTTTCATGTTAAAGGTATTTGATTGTTCTATTCGATTCCATTTCCAAATTTTGTTTGTTTGACAATATATTTTTCTGCATATTTCCTCTAATAGTAGACTTCATCAAGCTAATTAAAGAGATCATTCCATTTTTGTGTCGACAATTTAATTTTTTATTGTTGTCATTCTAGATTTGGGGTTCTTATTTTATTATTTTTTTGTTATATTTTTCTACAATATTTATAGAGTGTTTATATATATAGAAACATCTGCATGTTCTATCTAATATTTTATAATATTTTTAAAGAGTCGTCATTGGAACCGAACAGTGGAACAAGATTCACCTCTAGAACACAACGACGAGTCAAGAGTCCCCATTGGACAACCCAACAGTGAGTTATTTTCTATTATTCTCATTGAAACATTTAATGTAAAGATTCTTAGAATTGTTTTTACTTTTGATCAATTCATTTTACTTTTGATAGAAAAATAAAATGTATGTAAAATTCATTTTTCCACTAATTGAAATCTCTAATGGTGAGTAATTTTTCCTCACCGGATATTTCCTACATTGAGTAGTCTCTCACCACAAGACATTTTCAATGGTGAGACATGTATCACCACTCTATTCTATTAATGGTGAGTCATGGCTCATAGTTATTTTAAATTTAAATTAATTTTTTTATTTTGATTTATTAATATTAGTTGTTATAATTAAAAATAATTAATATTTCAAAATTTTAAAAATTTATGATCAAATATAATTTAAAAATTTCTCAATAATATTTACTGAATTTTTTTAGTGACATATAAATATTACAATTATTATTTTTATAATGATCTATTTTTATAACATTCTGATGTATGTATAGATATGTATAATTATATTTTTATGTCAATAAAATTTAAATTTAATTTTTTTTAATAAATATTAATCTTAATATATTCAATATTCCTTCAAATTTTTCATAATTAAACATTAGTCAGAATGTGTTACTGTTTTTAGCACGGATTCAATGGAATATGGTAACAAACATATTATTTTATTATTAAACTCTAACATGTGTCATGCATAGATTGAACATGGACATTATCATGTAGACCTATCATTTTATATTTTTAATGAATAATTAAATGATTAAAACAAATTTACAAGTGCATTTGGTGAATAAAAAAATCTACAAAATATGATTTTGTATGTCTAAAATTTTGATCAAGAAGCTTCTTCAACATCTATTTTTCTATTATGATCACTGAGGGTATTAATTTTATTCATCTTACTCCAATTATTTGATCATTAAATATTATTTTTATCCAATTTATGTATCTTTTATTCATCTTTTGTATCATTTTTTTATTTTTCCTCCGCTGAAATTATTCCTATCACTTGTTTGTAATCTGGAGTCTTAGTTTAATCTTTTCCCATACAAAATTATTCATTGGTTTATTCCTCACATCTAAAAGGATGTTTGGGTTATTCCTCCTAGGTAATAGAATGGTTTGTTGAGACCCCATCCAATGTTAGGGGTTAAAACATCATAAATTTAAAAAGGATGTCTTTCATTTTTTTAATGTTTTTATTCATCAATATCAATTGTATCGATATAGTGCATACCAATATCCTTGAGGAGTATAGGATATTAAAGGGAGGACTAGGATCAAGGTGATCCCAACTTCTATAAAAATCATTAGTGTTATTTTTTCCACTATTACATTTAACATTGTTTTATAACATTGATAAAATAAAAATTATTAATAATAAAGATAAAATGATTATTCATCACAACATTAGACACCTCTTCCACACCAAGGGACTTGAAAATTAAAATTTTACAATAAAATACATGATAATTATATTCAAAAGTTTGGTATGTAACATTTAAGAGATACATAATGTTTGATGATGCATAATTTATTTGTAGATTTTCAAAATTTATTGTCCATAATTCGAAGGTAATGAGTTTTAATCATTTGGAATGTTCTTATGGGTAAATAATTATGAAATTTTTTATGTTGAATATTTCATGTAGTTTAAGTGATTATTTTATAACATCATCATATGAATATTTTTCATATTGGATAACCTATGTAAAACATTTTGTTATGGTGATAACTAGAGATAGTAAATATTACTAGTCATACCAAAATGGATCTTATAATCAACTCATTCTATAGGAATTAAAATTTCAACGTAATTTATAGGAGTAATAGATGAAGTAAAAATTGATCAAGGAAAACCAGAGAGTGATATTTTACTTATAAGATGAAATAAAGTATGTATATCTTCTCAAATGAGTTTGAAAAACCATTGTATCCTATCATCATCATTTTTTACAACATCGATGACCTTTTCTAGACCTATTCAGTATATGGTTATTTTGTCATTAAATTAACCTTTAACATGTTTTATATCACTCTCTATCTGAACATTATAACAAGTTTATCCATCAACGTATGTGTATTCACTTATCACTAATGTTGTCCTTTGGGGAATCTTAGTAACAAGGTATTTTAGGTAACCATTATGTTTAGAAAATTATATTCTTAATTGAAAATTTTTAATTCATTTTTATGATGTGGGTTACTATGAATGTTACATTAATGTATTGTTACATTAATTACCCATATAAATCTGGAGGGAGTATATTATTTTAAGTGGAGTAGAATGTTACACATTGAGTATTTATTAAATATTTATTTAAAAAATAATAATTATTTGATTTATTTCATCTTAAATTATAAAAAATAAAGCATTATTTAAATACAATATTTCACTACACATAACATACATTTTTTACTTGTGGACCATACTATAGTAATTTTTTAATGTGTTCTAAAAAATGATGAGTTCCTTCGAATTCTTTTGATACACATAAGAATGAGTTTACCTGAATAAAAATATAATATTATTAGGACTTTTAATACCTAGCAATTATAATGAAAAAAATTTATAATCGGAAGTAAACTATTAAATAACTCATGAGTTATAAATTAATTAATAATGAAAATAAACCTGAATTGATACTAAATTATCTGATTTTTGAAAAAAAAATTAATTCTGGAAAGGAAATTTAACATTATAAATTAAATTATTAAAAACTATTGAATGTTTTTCATAGTATTAATATTACATATATTAATTGAACATTTTTTTAAATTTATACCATAAGTTTTAAAGGAAAAAAATAATAAAAAATTCATTTATAAGAACGAAGAATGTTTTAAAGGAATTTTTGGTGTCTTTTAATTAATTTTTTTTTGTAAAAATAAATAATGAGAATTTTATAAACATTATTTTATTAAATAAAAAAATTTATAAATTGGAATATCAATATATTCATAGGGAGATATTTTTAGTATTTTAATGGGAAGATTTATTTTTTATAAATAGTGACAAATTATAGATTTTTATTGAAAATTTTATTTTCATATAAATTATATATACTATTAAATTATATTCAAAATTTGGTTTAATTTCACAATTGTTCAATTATACTTCCATTTATCTAATTTAGGCCATTTTCATAGAAAACTATTTATCTGTGTCACTTTAAAAACCTACTTTCTCACTCCATCTATCAGAATAATTTTTTAATAATTTTATAGAATACATGGTTTTTTTATGACAATGGATAAACAATTTTATATCAAAATGTCACAATTTATTAAATAGTTGTCTTTTATTTTTGGAAAACATGGATTGCAATCGTAATAATTTTATTAACAAGGTTTAGTGAAAATCAGGATATTAATGGTAAATAATAATATTAAAAATAATATCAAATAATCCTAACACATTCAAAAATGGAATTAGATAAATTTAATTTGACTCATAGAACCTATTTATTGATATTTATTTATCTATTTCAAAGTTTTAAATAAAGATGACATAAATATTACTAAAAATTAAAAAGAGTGAAAATTTTTCACACTCATACTTTTAAAATTATAATATTTTTAATTAGGGTCAATAAGAATGAATCCTTGACCAAAAATATTTTTCTAAATAAGAAATGTTTTACCTAAATCATAGAAATTTATTTTTAAATTTTAGTGAATAAATAAATATCAAAAATAATTATAGGTTTTTGATTAACTAATTATTCGAATAAATAAAAAATAAATTAAATGATATTAAAAATATTAAAAATAATAATTTCCATTAATTACGGGGACCCAGAGTTTTTCTATGACACTATGACATATTAACGCTATATTAAATTTCTATGTCCGATGTAATCTTTTTGTATCGATTTTATTAATTTTAATGTAATTAATAGAGTCAAAATTATCACTTTTGCTATTTTATGAAAGAAATATTTGATTAAATTAATAGAAAACAATAAATATCATATATAATTAAAAAGGTGATACTTTATGGTGGAAAATATAAATAATTTACCATTTATTGTTGAATATAATCTTAATATGTAAAAATATAAACCATTTAATATTGAATAATTAGTTAATAGAGTTATGATTTAAATAGGTTAACTAATGGTTAATAAAAAGATAAGGTTAAAAATTTCACAAAAAATTATCTAAAATCAATCGGTTGATAAGATTAAAAAATATCAAATATTATCATCGGTTTCAATTCCTTTCTAATGTATTTGTATTGTTATTGAATTTATGATAAATTATTGATTTTATAACATTAATGATTGCACCTCCCCTGTATTATAAATTGGACCCTCCTATTCTATTTTCTTAACACTTTAAATCTTATTTGGTATTTAATAATCCTATCAACATTCCCACATAACATCCATCCCATAACACTAGATTCCTTAATTTAGGAAGAAATCAACCCAAGGAAGTCCTATGGTGAAAAATAAAAGGATATAGTCAAAGACGATAAGGTCTGAAAATGCACAAAGGAAATCAATCCATAAATATGTGATCAAATTTTTTATGATTTAATTATAATGGGGATGATATTTTTACGAAACATTGAATATCATTCAACAAAATAAAAAATTGTGTTCCAATTTTTCAAAGGCAATAATGTATTATAGTCCTCAATTATGTGTTTATGTAATGTAATGAATATTAATCTAAAAAGATATAATATACATGTTTGAAAATCTTGCATCGTTATACTACATGGTTGATGTATAGAATATTTTTTATAGAACCAAATAACAATAACTAAAATTGTCTAGTATAGAGATGGAAGATTCCTAGATTGATATATAGGGAATGGTTTGCCTTGATAGTAAACTAGTTGATTTTTTATTATAAATAATTTGAATTATTTTAAGGGATAAAATATGGTAGAGATCAAATAAATAATATTTATTTGAATAAAAATTATTGAAATGTAATTTTAGATAAATGAATACATTTTATAAAATGAATCTATTATGGATCAATTTTAGAGGATATTATTAAAATGAATTATGATTTAATTATTTTTTAGAATAAATTAATTGAGAATCTTTGAGAAACCAATGTATAATTAAGTCCAAATGGAAGTTGATTATTTTTAGTACTTATGAGTTTTAAATTATTATTATCGAAGAAATATAATATATCTATAGTGGATTATGATCTATATCAAAATAAAAACATGTATACATATTCATATCAGAGTCCCATCCTCCCCTAAAATATTGGTTTTTATCCCTTAGTCACAACCCTTTTTATGACCTACTATGTAATGAGTTATCATATTTGGATTAAGGTGATTCAAATTCAAATCATGAAATCCATAAGAAATATCATTAAATATTATAAAAAACAATTTTTTACTCTAGGTCCCACATCACCTAAGACACTACTCCATATTGATGATACAATAATCCATAAAAAGTGAGTAAGTGTTCATGAGGGGAGGTGGAATGAAAGAATAATAAGAGTTATTTTTAAAATAATTAAAGAATAGTGAAATAATTGAACTATCATTTAAACATAAAACCTCAATTCACAAGAAAAAATAAAATCATACAATTTTTCCCAAAAAAATATTCATGATTTCAAAAAAATGAATCTCCATTTCAATGATTCTATTTGTTTCACTATCTGATATCTAGTTTATAACATATTATTTTCATTTTAATGTCATGTAATTTAATGTAATTTTAATACTAGGGAGAATCATGGTTCCACTATATGTTTTTTGTGAACCATTAAAAATCAAAAAAATATTATGTATTGATCAATAGGTTGTGAAGTGAAATTATCATCCACGGTGGAAAAAATTAACCAATTAATTGACTTGGATGTTGAAAATAACCATTATTACTATGTGATTATAAATTGATGGAAAAATAATGTAATTATATCATCATGAACACTCATGATATGTCGATAATCCCATGATACATCTTCTACTTTGTTTCTCAATTTGAATTTATCTTAGGATTCATTCACTCAGATGGATCACGTCATGGCATGATAAAACCCATTAACATCCTATGTTTTTCTAACAAAACCTATAGATTCAAATTTTTCATCCATATTATGTAATGGTTCTTGTGGTTATGATACATGATATAATTCTACCTACATCACAAGTTACTCTATGGAAGTTCCATTGTAATGTGGTGTTATGAAACATGGTGCAACCCTCATCCATATAAATTCAGTGTCACTTTTATATATTTAAAATAAATAGTCATTACTAGGGTATCATAATATTTTCATCAAGTCATCCATCTTGAAATTACTCTAATAAATGAAACTTAATTCTGTGTATTGTGGATTTCTCTATGCCATTTTTCCTTGAAAACATCCAAATGCCTTCAAATTCATAATCACATTCCAATATTCAATACATAATAAAAACAAATTGAACTATGATGTATTATGTTTAATAATAAATGAAAATCTTTGTAATGATTTTTTTTGTTGAGAAGTCATATTCACCCATGATTAAATTTTTTATTTTCCTAAATAAAACCACAACATTAGATAAAAAATAATTAAATAATCTAATAAGAGAAACATTCAATTTATCATAAAATTACAGATTATTTCAATATAAATAATATAAATTGCATACACCTTAACCAATTCAAGGTGTATAAATCATTCATCATTAATAAATCTTTCACTTATAGTGTTCCCCTTAATCATTTTCCACGATAATTATAATCTACCTTAACTAATTATCAATTCACTCATCGCTCAAGATCATTTTGTTAGAGATTTGTTCAATATAAAATATTACAAATATATTAGTATAATTTCATTTAATATAAGTTTCCACATCGAAATCAAACCTAAAAAGTAAAGATGAATTTCATTAAGGTTTTAACATCTATTATGATAAAGGTGGGTAGATGTTAATGTAAAAATATATAAAATATGATGAATAAATGATTATAATTCATAATTATAATTTATGATATTGAATTAAACTTAAGGAATGATACATCTGCTTAATCTCCTTCAAAACATATTTGCTCCCACATTATTTCTCCACATCCTCATTGGATCATAATTGAACATTGAATGATGTAAAATTCCATAAAATCATTTCGTGGATAATAATAACTAGTATAAGTGAATAATTAAAAGAACAGGAATATAAAAAAATATTCATATCTTTGATCATTTTAATTAACACAGAATCAGAAAAATCGTGAATATTTGATCAATCGTCCCCTAGTATTATATTAGTTATAAGCATGAATAATAAAATATTTCTTACAAGTCAAAATATCACTAATAAATGATGATGTATCTTAGATTATCCATGTGTTAAAATTCAGTGTGGGTCAATTGATCCTTCCTGTAAACATTAATTAAATATTATCCCTAATGTTTTAACAATAAGAGGGAGATTAAAAATTAAGAAATTGAAAATGAATTTTTTAAAAGATAATAATGATTCATATGTATTCCATAAATATAGTTTCATCAATTAATTTATCTTTGATATTTTCTAATCGAATTAATATCCATGAAGTTTAGAGTATTTGTGTCAATTCCTATAATGTAAAATCCCACATAAGTATTTTTTATCATAAAAATGATATATCAAAGGAAATTGTTGTAGACATATGCTACTCAAAATAGTATACATTATATCAGTAGGTTAACATACAATTGATATGAAATTATATATAAAAATACAGGAATACGTGGGAATAAATAAAACATATATAAAAATAGAAAAGGATAACAAAAAAATAGGGGATAGGGGTCATACAACTCTTTGATATTTCCATCAGCCACCATAGTATCCAATTCAAGCTCTATTGAGAGTGTCTCAATGGAATATAAGGAGGATTATAACTACTGAATGTATTTTATACAAGTAAGGTTATGTATAGTATATGAATCATAAGGGACTGTTGGTGTAGTCTTAGTTGTCACCTGGAATGTATTCTCAATAGTGGGTGGGTCAGGAGGTGTGTTTGTAACATATAAAGTATGTCATGGTTTTCATTTCTCTATGTATAAAAATTTATTAGTAGAAAAAGTTGATTTATTGTAGTTACTAACACAATTAGAGTTCTTTCATTCTCATTTTCAATTCCTCTAACATGATTTTTTTCTGGATGTGGAAGTTAGTGTACTAATAGTTATAGTTATTGAAGGTGTTTCTCCATCAATGGAAAATTTGTGGTTTTAAACCTCATGTTCAAGTTGATTATACCTAATCAAGAGGGATTTGATGTGGAATGATTTTGTATCATTAAATTAGACCATATTTGGTGCACCAAACAACTTTCAGTTCCCATGCACTAGGAATTGAGATATTAATGTCCTTATAAAATGAGATCCACTAGGGAATTGTGGGTTGCAACAATGGTAACATTTTGTGGTGTTTTCTAGAATATATTCTCATCATATATGGGTGTTTTGATACTTTATTATGTAAAAAAAGTTGTATGGGCAGGGCCACTACTAGGTGTGCCATAAAAATGATTTCTACTAATGTTTTTCTTGCATTAGCATCATTTTCAAAATTCTCTAATTCAGTTAATGGAATTTATGGGAAAATTTGTAAATAAGGTGTCACTAATTTAGTCACATTTATAAACATCATGTATTTTATGATGTTTACAAACGTTTTAATGTATAGATATCTCAATTCCCAAAGTTTCTCATGAATTTTTGTAAATAAATTTTGCAGAAATACTCATGTTTATAAATGTCCCTATTTAGAAACTCGTTATTTACTAATTTTTTTAAAAGAATTGCTAAATGAAACCTTAATTACAAATATTTTATATAAAAATTGGTAATCATTTTTCATAAATTCACAATGTTTTAAAAGATGGTAAATATTTTAGAAATATTTAAAACATATTTTTTATTTTTAGTGGCACAATGTTTTTAAAAAATTCATTTCTTTTTATAGTGCACATTTTTCTTAAATTTTTTATTGTTTAGTTATTTCCATCAAACAGCTCCCAGAACTACCATGTGATTGTCTACTACCCTACTCCCCTCCCCCTAGATCAGTAGTGTACTTTCTTTCCTCAAGCACTGCCACACCCATGCTCCCTTATCTACTCTATAAAGACCCAATGATGACATACATAGACATTACATCACATTAACATAATACTAATAAAACTACAAAAACAAAAACCCACAGATATTTTTAGTTTCGTGCCTTATAAAACATGGAGCACTAAATTCTAATACATAGAAATATCGTAATTATTTCCAAATAAGATATACCCTATAGTAATTCTATATAAAACCCTTCATTCATTACATGGGTAAGGGAAATATAAAAAAGTGGTGATCTAAAATTATCAGTATAGGTAAATAATGGAAATTTGTATGCATATCATAATCATGTGAACATGATCATGATCATTATATAATCATAAAATGCATATCAATGATCTCAAGAATGAGTCACAGAATAATTATTTTCATTTCATAAGACATGAATCATTTGTAAATAAAGAGCATGATCCATGATAGTATAATATTGGAGTAAGACATGTAATTGTGTTATACAAATAAACATGTAATATCATACCCCATAAGTCAAATCACATTTCTAGTAATTTTCATGGAACATTTTGGAGACTACACCTACTGGTGGGGACAACCCACCATCAAATATCAATGTCCTTTCCATTTAAGGATTTGGGTTTTCCCAATCTTCCCATAGTGGATTAAGTTTCCCCATATTTCCATAGTTGATGGGGTTTCCCCATCATACAATAGTGGATTGGGTTTCCCCATATTATCATAGTGGATCATGTCCATTTATATGATTCAAATAATTATCAAATAGAACATAAATGATTAGCCAATGCATTGGAGAGAGATATAGGTCCTACCCATCTCATTATAAAATCATACAAGCATGTGAAACAGAATACTAATAAATCATATCAGAAACCATGAAATTAAATGGGATTCTTAAACATGTAACCATATCATAACATGTGAAAAATACATGTTTCAAAATATTTTCATCAAATAATAATCCATGAAAAGAAGATGGTTTCAAAAGAATACAACTCGTAGGGATTAAAAGGTTGCAAAATCATCATACCAAACAATAATAAACCATTAATGAAAGAATATTTATTGTATTCTTGTATCATATCCCTAGTAAAACATAAGTAACATCAAATAATCTTATCTTCTATAAAAAATTATTTTTAGATATCACATTAAAATAATTCTAGAAAAAAAAATATACCTTCAACTTTTAAAAATATGATTTTTAAACCATTAAACATATAGAAATTTTTTCCATAAAAAATAACCCAGGAAATTTATAAGTAATATTTTAAAACCATTTTAAACATCTTTGAAATCCTTTTTTCAAAAAAAATGTATAAAATATTATTTAAAACTCTTTTAGAACATTTTTCGAAAAATTTAATTTGCTGGAATAACAGATTCCCATGTAAAGAGATAATAAAATTACAAAAAAAATAATATATTTAAAAGATGTATATTAACACTACAAATTTCAAAAGGAAGTATATAATTCTCATAAAGGATTATAGGTTCCTAACATAACATGTTTCTCAAAAAAGAAAAATTGACGTAAAATTATCTTAACGATTTTGTATCTTTGGATCCTTAAACCCCCTAAAGGAGAAATCATAAAATGGATATGTGAATAAAAATAAATATAAGGATAATAATCCTAGAATAAGTTCATGGTAATTATATGCTCCATTTATAATAAATTGGGGTTGATCTGGGCTTGTATCTTAGAAAAAATAAAAGTGGGGCAGAAATCCATTACGCGATGAGTTCAAAATCATGAACCTAATAAATTATTAGAATTAATTAAATAATTTAAAATAATTATATAAATTAAATTAAATATATATCATTTCCTATCGCATTTACTATGTCATTGATTTTTGTTTAAGAAATTACTACTTTATTACTAAAAACCAAAGAAATTAAATCATCCCCCAAATTTCAATGTCTTCCAATTTTCTTTGGATGGAATCAAAATGTTCTAATTGCATTTATTTTAATATTTATATAATCATCTGTTAGAATATTTCATTAATAAGATAATCAATTCAACATTATTGTGTCATAAATAAATTTATTTATTTAATGTCTAAAATTTATAATTAAAATATCCTAATGTTGGAAATCTTTTTATATTTTAAATTAATATTTAAAGTCTTATTTATTATTTTTTTAAACCAGAATAAAATTGTTTTAGAAAAAAGATACATGTTTATGTTATGTTTACCTTTACATTAAATTAATTATTATAAATAGTCATTATCACAACCTAGTAGTTCCATGGGGTCCTAAAATCAACTCCAGGATGATCATGGTTATACATATCTCCCAAAAAAGAAATAAGACATGTGTTATGGTAGTTTTAAATTTTTAAAATATTATTTTCTACACTTATTTACAAGATTTACTCTCTAACCATGGTAAATAAAAATAATTACTGAAGTTACTATTTATAATATCCATAAAAAGGTACCTATTTACACAATTTGGACCTTATGATTACAAATACAAGATCTTATTTTCTATATAAAAAATATATAATAGGAATAAATTACTATAAAATTAATTCTTGTTATCAAAAACTAAAAAGCGTGCTTGTAAAAAGTAAAATCTTTCAAAAGATGACTTATGTTTATATTCAATTGATATATGAAATTAAATCCATTTAAAATCAGTGGCTTAAATGATAAAAACATAAGCTTATTAAACATTAAAATAAACTAAAAATATAATCTATTTATATTAAAAAATTAGATGAGAAGGCTATTTTTAATTATAATTCTTTATATTTCACTATTAATTAAAATAACAATTTTATTTGATAAATACAAAAAATTAAGCCTATGTAAATTTTTATTCCCTTATTCTGGATAAGATGTTTATTTAAACAAACATAAAATATAAAAGTGTTTAAAACTAGAATTAAAATTGGCCCTCCATCAAAAAGGTGGAAACTCCATTTTTTGGAAAATAATCAATTTATCCGAAAAAAAATAATTTTTTCTAATATCATATCTAGAAAATACATAATATTAATGTTATGGACATATAAAATTCAAAACATGGTTACTAATATTCTTAATGGCTAGTTTATATCAAATTAAGTATGATTATTTTAATAATATATCGTTGTTTAGTGCAACTCGGTATTGCGTACAATGCAAGTTATCGAGGATTGTCATTTTTCGTGTAATACAAGACAAGACAGTGTTGAATGTTGTGAAATATTCCTTTAATGTTTCATATAACATAATACAAACATTATTCATTTATAAATTGAACAAAATCTATAATTAGTGCCGTGTTTATCGTACGCCAACTCGTTGTTGCGTGTAACATACGACAAGTCGGTTTAGTGTGAAAGGAATGTTTAAGTTAGTGCATTGCAAAATATAAATTTCATCTTTAATTTATTTGAAAAAATTGATCCATAAGAACCCATGGTTTTTTATTATACCCCCATTAAACTGAATTTATACCTAAAAAATAATCAGGGTTATAAAAGGATTATTACATGAATGGTTCCTCCATGGAAACACACATCATAAAAAGAAATACTATTACTACATTTTAAATAGGAAATTTAGAAACATTACAGTTACCGAAATTAACTCATAACTGTTTTTCCACATAGTATAAAATAGTTGGGATGTGAAAACATGGATATGGAATAAAATATAATTTTCATGTTCTAAAGGATAGAGATAGAGAACAAGTATTAGAGAAAGGTAACAATCTGAAAGTCATAAATTTTCAATCATTTAAGGGACCATCTAATAAATCAGATAAGAAGGTACTAAGATAAAATTTTGGTTTTTCAATATCTAGTCCCTAAATTAGAATAGCTTGTTTCATGATAGAAAATTCTTACATGGTTTTGGTACAATCTCACCATTTTTTGTGCCCTTAACAGTTTCCACCATATCACTAATTCAAAGAAATGAAGTTAAAGTTTTCATTCATTGAGTATTATAATTTCATGCAATCCTAAAATAGAATTATATGTTATTCTATTTATCTTAATAAAATGGTTTTCATAGGTAATCAAATATGAATCAGGCCACCTATAGTGAGATAAGACATTAATCTAACATAAATCAACTGGTATCTAACTTATTCTATCCATAACTGGATAATAATACAATCCTTCCAAAAACAAAAAATATAAAACATTATAAGGTGATGAAATAAATCGACTTGAAAAATATCTATCATATCTCATAAGGAAGTTCTTGGTTGTCACATTCCAAATATGTGAATTCTTTAATCAGGTATTATATTGAAACATGAAAATAACATGAATTACTATAGGACTATACTGAAAACATGGATTCATTCCAAAAATCATTCTTTTAAAACACCAAAAAAATTTAAAAATCTATATACTAATAATTTTATGAAACATTTTCCTTATATCATACATAAGGTCATTAATAATATCAAACATATCACTATCTATTTACCCATACATTATGTGCATATCATGTGATTTTTAAAAAATATTTCAATCTTGTTTCTTGGTTACCAGTACTATAAACATATGGAAACCCACAATGGACTAATAAATAGATACTTAAATATTTAATAATAGTATAAAAGATATTCTACAAACATATTTTGGAATCCCATTACATAAACACTTAAATATTCCACCACTTCATTGTTATACTCAACATCTCCAATAGTGATCACATGTGACTTGCCTTTTTCTTTTTTCCTTAAGTGGTTGTTGATGTCGAAATTCACCCATAACCATTAAATAATGGAATTTTTTATCATAATTCCCCATTTACTTGAACCTTTAACCCAAATTTGTGGGAGGTCCACTCTTTGGAGAATTATGTCTAATCTAAATACTTCATCAGTAAAATGCTTGATAACATTATCTCCCAAACATAAATCATTCTTTAGTCACCTTAATAAAATTTTCTCCCTCTTTCCTTACAAAAATTTATCGTAGAGAAAACCTAATACTCTTTTCTCCGTATTGCTTATTGTTTCCTATGGATCATATCCTTCTTTTCTTATTATAACCAAGAGATATATGATAAATTGGAATCTAAATTTTTTAATAATAATATGAGGAACATACGTACATAAAAATATGTTCTTCAACTCATCCCTATCCATGGAGTAATTTTTAACTTATAACATCATATTCTTGATAATGTTCCACTATATATTTGCTTTACCATCCATGAAAAAAGTACCAAACATAACCTTTTCACAATATGAACAAAAGATACTGAAAAATATATTTTCAATGGTACAAATAAATTTCCAAAAAACTATTTGATTAATTGTTCCACTAAAATAATGTGGATGTTTCTTTAAGAACTATTTAAGAGAATGTTGGTCCCATTTTTGGTGAATTAGAAGCCTACCAGGATTTGAAGTTATATAAAGAGGATTATTTATTCAAGATACCATAAAATTTGGTTGTTTAAGAGGAATATAATTTCATTTTCCTTCTCTTCCAGCATTAATGCAGTTCTTTTGGGTTCCATCCATTGTCTAAAACCCAAAAAGAATAATGTGAGAGGAAAAATCATAGAAGGAAAAAATCATATTCAAGGGGAAATACATTCAATATCAAATATCATAGGTTTAATCCTAGGTGATTCATGATTTTTACCATAATTATATGACTATAAACTATCTTTAGACATAACCTTAGATAAATATCTAGATATTCCTTATAAATATCACTAAGGATCACACTAATGTTTTTTGCAACTATGTTTCCAATGGTTAACTAAACCTTTTCTATTATAACAACTCTAACAACCCAATTTTTATGGACATGGAAATTAAATTTATTTTATGAAATACATAATAAATTACCAGAACATAGACCCAAACACCAAATTAATTTACTGTCATTGGAAACAAGGAATAAAATATTGTAACTTGGTTAATGATCTTCAATATCCCTCATAATGATCATTCTATTTTGTTATCTTACCTAAATCCTTTATTTATATCCTTGGGAAAACAAAAAATAAAAAGGGTGAGACTAAATGAACAACAAGGTTATACATGAAGAACATCAAACAAAAAACTTACATAATACTGTAAAAACATGAACATAAATCTTGAATATCAAAATCTTGGGTCAGGCAATAAATCAATGAAGTTAATAAGATATAAACCATAAATGGTCACAAAACAAGAAAAAATAACATTGGCATAAATCATGGAATTAGGGAAGGTAAATAAGAAAATAATATGATTTCCATAGTTTCCTAGGAATTGCATACAAAATAATCATAGTGGACAAAGGACATTACTCAATTGGGTTTACATCTCCTTCCAACCATGTATTACTGAACCAAATTAACTTTTCGTTCTAGCTATGTATTACTGAATCAATTCTACTTATTGTTCAAGCCACGTATTACAAAACCAGATATAATTTTCATTCCTGTCATGTCTATCTTGTGAGATATAAATATTTAACCAATTCATTTGACGGAGATATATGTCCCACCGGTATCATAATAAAATCATTCTTACTTGTGCCACATGAATAAATAAATCATTAATCATAGCATAACAGATAAAATAAAATTGGTTTCTTACACATCGTTCACTCAGAACATTATCCATATAAAATTTCATTCTATAATTACCCCAATCAAATAACAGTAATAATAAGTATAGAATCATAAACTATTTTATATAGTGTCATCCTAGATTGAAAATAATTTTGACAAAACGCTCAAACATAAATCGTGAGGAAAATGTCCTTCCATCTTCAAAAAAAATTTCATTTCTCAAAATTCCATGAAATTTAAAAATAAAATAATTTTGATGAAAATAATATTGAAATCATGTAAAGGAATCTTCATGTAAATACAACATTAAGAAGATGTAAAAATAAATTCATTATGTATTAGTTAAAAAAACATTCTTCATTTACCATTGTCAGAAAAGTAAAAAAAAAACTAACTCGTATTGAAAATGAAAGAATTATTCCTTCCATACCAGTAGTAAAAGTCAAAAATTGTTAAAATGACTTTAAAAATACCTATATGAATCATAAATATTTTTTAAAACATTTTTAGATGTCATGGACACAGATGATAAATATACCCCAATAAATACTTATGTGTAAACAATCTCAGATTAAAATGAGATGGCAATATTATACCTTACCATAGGTCTGATATGCGCTATATTTATGTGAACCTCCTAAGTAATGATTTAAATAATGTTTTTTACTTATTATAGAATCATAGTAAATTTTATTATATCACATATGACTGGTTTATGACCTTATATTGTTGGTTTGTTAATAATTCCAAGTTAATGCAACTTTTTTGGTATTAATCGATTTCTTTATCGCATGTGTTTTGAATTTTTTTTGTCTTGATATTATTACATAGATCATGATAAAATTATTTATATATCATATATATTAAATATAGAAATATATATAATAGAAGGATAAATGAAATGGAATACATCGTTCAGGGAGACTATAGACCGTACGTACACAAGAATGCTATATCTATTTAATTATTGAATTGAATGGAATAAATTACATGACACACACACACACATATATATAAAGATAAATCCAGTATCATTTTTATGTCATATACATCATGATTATTTATTATATATACTTTATAATCATTCTTGAGTGGTTAACGTGAAGAATGAATCTCATCGAGTTGTGGAGATAATAGGTCGTACATATGCACGAGCGACGATATCATTAACTTAATAGTCAAATGGTTTAGAATTGGATGGAATATTAATTATACATAATAATAATCATGATATATTCATTATTTAAATATGTTATACTCATATATATACATATAAATATTATGTATTGTTTATTATGAAATTACACCACTACGTATAGACGGTAAGCCGTACATACACACGCAGGGTGATATTGTAATTCGTATGACATAAGAAGGATGTATAAGTTTATTTTATAATTAAAATAAACTCTCAATGTTTATAAGATACTAGATTTTTTAATTTATTATTGGAACAACATAATAATAGTAAATACAATAGGAAATGAATTTAGATAGAGTTTACAAAATAATTACTAATTATTCGAATATCTCTATTTGATTTTCACATAAAGTCTCCCTACGATGGATTTATTCCAAATGTGTGGAATCTCGGATGAAATTTGGGAATTAGGAAGTGTAAATGGGTAGGTTTTGGCTGTGTAAATGGGTTTTAGAGAACTAATTTAAAGTGAAGGAGAAGTTCCCTTTTATAGGAGAAGTTAGGGAAACTTAATTAAAGTCCTAAAATATTAATTTATTATAAATTATTATTCAGTTTCTAATGGTTCCAATTTCATTTAGTTATAAGATAAGATGATTATTGTAATAAATCTGGTCAAAAAATTGGTTTTATAAGAGATATGTAACTAATTTACATTATCTTTTATCTTTAACCCTTAGTTAAAAACATTAACTCTTACAATGTCTTCTTGTATTTTCATAATATGTGGTTACTATATTTACTATAAAAAGACAACAGACCCTCAAGTTAATAATTAATGAAATTTGTAACTTTATCTTGGTTATTTTGATGAATCATAAATTTTTAGGACTATTATTTAATTTAATAAAATGTTATTTGTTTTAAAAAGCCATTTATGTTTATTTTGACACTATTTAGTAATTGATTTTTAAGGTAAAAAACATCATTCCTTCAAACCAAAGGCATTAAAACATCCCTAACATCCCAATTTCATCCAAAATATTCATGTATGGTATCCAAATAACCAATTTAAATTTATTTTAATATTTATTATATCATTTATTTGAATATATCATTAAAAAGATAATCGTTGCAACATCATTGTGTCCTAAATAAATTTATTTATAAAATGTGAAATTATTATAAAAAAAATACCATGATATATGAAATCTATTTTTGCATCATAATTATAATTTATAGTTAAATTTATTATTTATATAATCGAAAATTAATTTTTTTAGTAAATAGATAAATGTATATGATATATTTTCCTTTACATTAAATTAATTAATGTAAAAGGTCATTATCACACCGATGTGGCTCCATGGGGTCATAAAATTGACCCAAGGTTGATCAAGGTCCTCCATATCGCATCAAATAGGATCAGGATACGTGTTAGGGTAGTTTAATATTATTATAATATTATTTATTACCACTATTTACCGGATTTACCATTTAACCATGGTGAATAAAAATAATTACTGAAGTTATGATACATAATATCCCAAAAAAGGCACCTATTTTCGCAATTTGGATCTTTGGATTCCCAATATAGAGTCCAATTTTCTAAATTTTAAATATATAATTGGAATAAATTAATATAAAATTGAAACCTGTTATCATAAACAATAAAGCATATTTTTAGGAAATACAAACTATCAAAAAGGTTAACATGTGTTTGTATCCAATTTATATGTGAAATTATATCCATCAACCAACATTAAATTAAATGATAAAAAAACAATCTAATTAATATTTAAAACTTATTAAAAATATAATATTAATATATAAATCAATTTGACGATACAGTTGTTTTCAATTAAAATATAGTATTTTACACTATTCATAAAATATGAATTCTATAAGAAAAATAAGAAAAAAATAAAAAAAATTAAGAATATATGTCCATATTACATATAATAAGTTTATTTTGTCAAATATAATATATAAAGGTTTTAATAATAAAATTTAAAATTGGTTCACCATTAAAAACGCCACAAAACTGCATTTTTTGAAATATACTTCATTTCTATAAAATTTTGAATTTGTAATTATATCTTGTCGAAAAAATAGATAAGATGAATGATAAGGTTATATTAAATTTAAATATAGTTAATAATATTCAATACAGTTAGTTTATATCCCTTTGAATAATAATATTTTTACAATATATCACTGTTTAGTGAATCTTGGTATTGCGTACCACACAAGCTATCGAGGAAGGTCACTTTTGTATGAAACGAAAATAATGTATGTGTTGCGTGTAGTGAAATATTTATTTGGTGTTATATATAATAAAATAAAAACATTATTATTTTATATGTTGAATGAAATATATACATAGTGTTATGTGTATCGTACGCCAACTTGATTTTGGGTATAACATACGACAAGTTATTTTATTGTGAAAGGAATGTTTGAGTTAGTTCATTGAAATATTGAAATGTAAATATTATTTTACGAGAAAAAATCATCCATAAAAAATATGGGGATACATTATCCCCCCATAAACTATGTTTTCCCTCAAAATTGATCGGGGATATAAATGGTTTACTACGGGAAAGATTCTTTCATGGAAACCCTCTTCGTAAAAAGGAATAAAATAAAATCGTTTTCAAAATGATAGTTAGAAACATAATGATTACCCAATGAAACTCATCAGTGGGTTTCCACAAAGGATAACATATGTGGTAATTGAAAACATATATATGGAAGAAAAATTTAACCATAGAGTTCTGATCGATAGTGATGGAGAACAAGTTTTCGAGAATATTAACAACTAGAAAGCCACAAATCTGGGATGATTTATGGGACCATCTGATTCCTCGGGTAATAAGGTACTATGATAACATTTTGGGTTTTTAAGATCCTTTACGTATAGTTAAAAATTATTTAATGTGAATAATTACATACTTGATTTTGGTACAATCACACTGTCGTTCGTGCATTGAAAAATTTCCACTTCATCACTTATTCAAAGAAATGATGTTAAAACATTCATTCCAAAAGTATTTGTAGATCACGAAATTTATAAATAGAATTATAGGTCAGTCCATCTCCCACAAAAAAATTGATATAACATGTAATTAAATATGTATATTTCCACTAATAGTGAGATAATACATTAATTAAACAGACATCATCCAGAATATAACTTATACTATCCATAACTGGATAGCATTACAATCCTTCGAAAAAATAAATATATAAAACATTAAAAGAGGTGAACTATATCAACTTAACATTTATCTCCTATATATCATATGTTATTTCTTGGTTGTCACAATCCAAACATGTGAATAAATTAAATATTTATTCTCTCGAAACAAGATAACAACATGTATTACCATTAAACCTTACTAAAAACATTCATTCAATCAAAATTAACTATTTACAAAAAAATAAAAATAATCATATACTCAAACTATGATATCACTTTTTCCTTATATCATTTATGAGGTCATTAATACTACCAAACATATCAATATCTCTTTATCCCTTCATTATGACCATATCATGTGATTTCCTAAAAATATTTCAGTTAAAGTTACCAGTACCTTATACTTATAGAAAACTACAACAGACCAATAGATAGATATTCCATTATTTCAGAATACTATAAAAGATATTACTCAACTCAATTATGGAATCCAAATACATAAATAGATAATCATTTCACCATGTCATTTTCATACTCAATATCTCTAATATTGATCACATGTGATTTCCTTTGTCTTTTTACTTAAGAGGATTTTTCATCAATAATCATCCATAACCCTTCGATTAGATATTTGGTTATCATAATTCCTCATTTCTCTACACTTGAAACTCCGATTTGATGGAGGACCACTTTTTGGATCAATCTATTTATTCCCCTTACTTCAGTAGTAAAATATGTGATGAACATCTTTCTCATAGGTAAAAAATTTATCTATCCCTTTATGGAAATTTCCTTCATGTATCCTTCGGCCCATTAGGCATAATGAAAACCAAAATTTCATTTCTCTATTATTTTTAATGTTTGAGTTTAATTATATCCTTATTTTCTAATCATAAACATGAGATAGAAGAAAAAGTGTAGTCTCCGTTTATTTATGAAGAATAAGAGGCTGGTATATATTGAAAAATATGTTATTTATCTCATCCCAATCCACGAAATCAATTTTAACTTGTTCCATTTTATTCTTGATAACATTCCACCACAGATTAACATTACCTTCTAAAAATTAAGTGCATGACATAACCATTTCACATTATGAACAACAAATAATTAAAATTATATTTTCAATGGTACAAATGCATTTATCAACAACTAGTGGATCAATCATTCAATTAAAATAATGTGGATGTTTACTTATGAAAGAATAAAGGGAATTTTGTTACCACCATTGGTCATTTAGAAGCCTAGTAGGATTTTTAGTCATATAAAAAAGATTCATTATTCAAGATCCCATAACATCTGGTTTTTTAGGAGGACTGTAACTTTATTTCCCATTGAATCCATCATTAACATGGTTCAATTTGGTTCCATCCATTGAATAAACCACAAAAAGAATAATTTGAGAGGAAAAAAACATACTAGGAAAACAACATAATCAAGGGGGATTACTTTCAATATCCATCGTCTTAGGTTTAATCATAGGTTATTCATGATCGTTAAAATAATTCTAGGACTACTACATATAGTTGGACTTACCATTAGGTACTGTTGATGAATATTTCATTCAATGATTCTGATGACTGTAAAAGGGGACTACCTTAGCATAAAGAGATTCATCCGTTGAAGGAAAATAAAATTTTGACAGAGGAATGCATAAGGATTTGGATAAGAATGGGCCACGCATGTTTCATCATGGTCGTGCAGGTATATCTATGCGCCACATATTGGTGGTGTAGGTGACATGCGCACCCTATCTGATTTTCTCCCAATGTCTTCAGCATCCTATTAATACACCTTGTGGGCCCCCCATTTCGAGGACAAAAAATCCAGAAACTCAATTTTTATCTCTCGGCGCCCTAGTCTCTTCTTGAATTCTTCCGAACACTTCTAAGGTAATTTCATACCTAGAATATAAGATATAAAGAGGGGGAACAATGCCTAAGTGTTGAAATTCACAAACACCTGCACGCCTAACTGTCTAACTATTGTGGGAAATGGTCACACTTGTGCCCCGCCTAATTCCATCAACAAAACCTGCGTGCCACCCATTAATAAGCCTTTATGGATAATACTAAGGGCTTGAGCCAAGTCTCACCCAAGTATTACCCTATATGTTGATAGGCGTGCATGTACTCTTGTTCCACACAGGTATACCTGCGCAACCAGGACCTGTGCGGCCAAACAGGACATGCCAGCCTACCTATTTTGGGGTTCCCCTCCTACTTATTCAGGTCTTTTCTTCCAATTATCCTCTCCTCTTCAAGACAAAGCCTTCAAAACCATCTTCAAATCCCTTTTTGGCATAGTTACTTTGTTGGCTTCCTTATCTGAAGGAATTCTGTGGAACAACTCTGAAAACTTAGTGATTTACATATCTTTATATCACAAAGGTTAGATATTTCATTCATTCAACCTCATCCATTAAGATGAGTAGATCTTTAATTTGGGCATCTTCCATAGGAGTAAGCCCCAAGACCCCTATTCATGGGCCTCCTTCTCAGGAATACGACCCAATAACAAGCTTCATTAATTTTTGGCACTCTCCGTAGGAGTAAGCCCCAAGTTCCAAGTCCCCTAACCTGGTCCTCCTTTACTAGAGTAATCCCTTGTCTTCAAATTCCCTTAATTTTTGGGTATCTTCTTTAGGAGTAATACCCTAGTTCCCTAATTTTGGTCACCTTTTCAGGAATAAGTCCCAATCTAAATTTATATAAATATGGGCATCCTCTAAAGGAGTAGTCCCCAAGTTCTAAATTCCCTTATCCCAGGCATCCTCTTTAGGAGTAAGCCCCAGTTATCATGTACTGTTAACATGGGCCTCCTTCTCATGAGTAATCCCAATTTCTGAAATCCCTTAACCTGGGCATCCTCCATTAGGGTAAGCCCGAGACCTCAAGTCCCTTTAACCTGGGACTCCTTCCCATGAATAAGCCGCAATCATAATTTCTTGTAAGAAATCTTAATTTACTTTTGATTTGGGATTCCTTCTCATGAGTAAAACCCAATCATATGTCCCCTCTAATTTGGGAGTCCTTCTCAAGAGTAAGCCCTATGTTAAGTATCCAAATCTCAATAAAGCAAATAAACCATTATGGACCCTATTCCCGGGTTTCTTCCCTGAAGTAAATCCCAATCCTTATCTATCTGAGAAGTCATAAATACATAATCCCAAAATTATTTCTTATGATTTCATCTTTCATTGCACAATTGTCAGGATTTACCAATACCTATTGTTTCTCACACCGAGCGTGACTCATGTGAACTTAGAGCGTAAAAGTAATTATGACATATTTATTTGAGCCACCAACCATGAATAAACCTCATACTTATTTACTCAAATTACGTGGGTTCTGTTTATTTTTCTAAACAAGGATACATAGCTAGCCCATCTGAGGGTATGATCCCAACTATGAAGTAATCCATGTCCTTCTGAATGACAATAAACTACAAGTGCCCCGCTGAGTGGCTTTAAAACCATTATTTCTATCATAATGACTAAGAGATTTCTATATAATGTGTTGAATGATACCATTGAATAACAATCTCTAACAAATACATATGATTCTCTATTGATGAAGAACATAAAATACATATAAAATATTCTCTAAATCTAATACATATCAATCATTGATTGTTATATCTAAAGGAATGCTAATTTTCATACTTGGTAATTTAATAAGGATTCACGAACATAACATAAATCTATAATGACAGTCTCAAAGTAGACCATAATTTCCCCCAAAAAGATGTGATGAGTCCGACCTCCCATCCTCTCGACCAATGAAAATTCATAAGCCTCCTTGGTTCACAACAAATGAGAAACTACCTTTGGAATGTAGGTCCAAATTGATATAGAATCATTTGAGTTTTCTGGTTCTACGAACAAACCTTTTAGAAACTGATTGGAATGTTTGAACGTTAAGCAAATAAGGTCATCCCCAATTCCAGTGTGAAACAAAAAATGGTGAACTTGATGTGAAACATTAACCATGTTAAAATGATGTTTTACTTATTTGTTAGGGCCATTTTTAAACTCAATGAGAGGGCCATCAAAACAATCAATAACATATGTGCTCATCCAAAATATGTAGTGGCCAAAATTATCTTGATTATGTCTGTTATATCAAACATGCCCTCTTTTCCAATATATTCTATGTTACATAAATGGATTCTCTAAAATTGACAGGTGTGAATGCCTCTATTGTGAATACTTCTACTACTACTCCTGCTGGATCTTCATCCACTCTACGGACGAAATCACCTACTCAGCATATTCAACACTAGGTATCAAATGAAATAGTTAAGGAATACCATCAACACGGCACCATTCGGACTCTGGAGGCCGCTCGACAAGCCCTCCAGGTCAATAATTCACCCTGGTTGTCCGCTCACCGACGACCAGCGATCCAGAAGAAGGTGGTGCCAACCATCATATTCAACCGTTTTGGGTCGTTATCCATGTAACACAATAACCAATCTATCCCATATTATGAGAAGGTGAAGGATAATGTCACTCAAGGCCTTAATTCAATGATATATGAGTCCTTCCCTAGGGATCCCAACAACAATCGCTTCCATACTCGTGCGGTAGTGCACCATCAACATGATGAGGGTGTCATCTCCAAGCGTTCGGCTTGGGTTCCTCGAACCCAAGCAAGAAAGATGAACCACCAGAGGCGAAGACCAGTCAACAATGATCATTTTTTATCTATGCATTTTTCGAAGAAGTCCAGTAACCTATCTTAGTCGTATGTAACGAGCGGGAACACACCCCCATCCGTTTTAATTCCGCTATCCAATAGACTCATCTGACAGCAACACACCATTCCCACCAGGCAATTCCGGTGGAGTACTATAGATAGGAACATACACCTGTTTATAAATCATCATCTTGTCTGCAGGCTCATTTGATTACATACGATGAATCCCACCAACCCAAAGTGTTGAAAACTGGTAAACATGCATATGCACCTTCTTACACTCATCAGTCCTGCCAGCAGCCTCATCTTCCAGTATTGAAGGAATTTTATCAACCACATTCAGTGGAGTTCAATTAGCTAGCACATACACCTTCTAGTATTGATGAAGCCTAATAATAGTCTCGTTTGGTAGCATCAGGAGAAGTCTATTAGAAATCCACATTGACAAATTAGAGGCAGACTCAACTCTCTACCCCCACACATGTGTACTGTGAGAATTCACTAAAAGGAAAAGGAGGACAACATTAGGAACACACACCTAATCCAAGCATGGAATGAACATATATTCCCTTTACAACAGCTGAAGTCACCAAGAAAATTTTAACAATGGTGAAAGAGTAGAAGAAAATTCATTCTCATATTCTGGATTCCTGTCAATATATTATAATAGCTTCAATAGCATCATAAGGAAAGAAATGAAAAACTATTCCGACCAGTGGAGTGAGACATCAACATATCTCTGAAGAACAGACACACACCTCTATTCCAGTCCAAGAGGGTTGTTGAGAATACTCTCTCATGTCATACAGACAACCAAGTCAGTCACATACACCTGATTTGAGTTGAGATAATCAGCCTAACCTAACTATTTATCCTAATCAGGCACATACACCTACCCATAATAACAACTTTCGTCAAAACCTGGTTCCGAAAGTGAGTAAGAAGGCATCTAATAAAAATACTCATCCAGCACAGTCATGAAATAAAGATCCATTTTGTAATAAGGCCTTGCTCGATGATGGAGTTCTTACAGCCCTAAGACAATTATCTATTGTAATTTAAGATTCTTGTAGAGACCCTAAGCTTGACGTACATAGACATTACATTACTTTTTCATAATACTTAGTATATAGAAAAAACACACACACAAGGACCGTAATAGTTTAGTGTCTTTGGAAACTCGGAATATAAACTTCTAATCGTGGTGAAATATCTTCAACATCTCCCATAAAGATCTTCTTTTTTCTAAACCTAAATCCTTTCATTATGTCCTGGGGAAAAGAAAATATAAAAGGGTGATCTCAAATGCATAGTAAGGGTAAACAAATGAAATATAAATCATGTCATATTCATAAGAACATGTCTTTTGGAAATCCTAACCCGCAAAAGATATCATAATTTCATAACATGGGATAAATCATAGTAGTGAAATGTAATCCCAATAATCATAACATAAAACATGAAACTTTGTGGCATACACACATAATCATAGATAATCATTTCTTGTTAGTCAACACTCATTTCCAAGACTATCTTAGTGGACAAAGTCCCTTTATGAACTGAGTTCATTCCTTGTTTTAGTCCTGTTTCACTGAACCGGTATAACCTACTGTTCCAGCCATGTCTATCTCATTAGATATAAAATCATTACCCAATGCATTAGAGGGATATATAGGTCCCACCCATCTCATAATGATACCATTCTTATGTGTTCCACAAAATCACAAATCATACATCATTGCATAACCCATATAATAAAAATGGAAATCTTAAACATCATGACATCATAAAACAATTCATATAGGATAAAGGAATTCATAAAAATATTTTCATCACAACATAATCAAATCCATGAAATAATAGGGATATAAACATAACCCTTTATTATCTTATATGGAAAATAATTTTGATAAAACACTTGAACTCCATTCTTGAGGAAAATATCCTTTCTACTTCAAAAACACTTTTCCTTTCTTAACATGTCATAAAATTCTAAACTAAAAGAAGATGATTAAAAATAAACATGCAAACATGTAAAGTAAGATTCTTGTAAATAATTTTTTAAAAATCCATTCGTGCCGTATAAGTTAAAAAAACAACATTCTTCTCATACTTTTGTCGTATAAGTCAAAAAGTACCTCGTATAAAAAATGACAAAAGATTCCTTTCATATATTTTACAAAAAACTCACTAAAGGGTAAAATTGGATTTAAACAATTGTAGGTGGATTGAAATAATATTAAATATTGAGGAAACATGGATGTGGATGATAAAATACACCCTAGTAAATAACAAAGTATAAAAAATCTCAGAAAAAAATGAGATTGTGATATTTCCCTTACCTTAAGTCCAATATTCTTTGTACGTGTCTGAAACTCCTGTATAATGATTTAAATAATGTTATTGACTTATTCCAGAATCATACTCATTGTTATTATATCATATATGGTCATATTCTTAGCTTCTTATTAGTAATATTTCATTACTACTTGTTATTCGGGTGTTTATTACTTTTTGTTCTTATGCATGTTTTAACGAATAAATTATTATTCTTATCTTTAGGTTATAGATACCTAATTTCCAGAATGTTATTAGTGTAATATATATCATATTAATTCATTCAATTCATTTATATAATCATTATACAATGAAGATCATGTAGAATGAGTCGCATCACATCATGGAGATGGTATTCCGTACGTACGCACGAGTGATGATATCATTCCTATGATCGTGGAATTGCATTGGAGTGTATGTATAATATTTCAGAATCAATATCACTTTATAATAGACATATATAGTTATTATTGAAACAATTATACCAATCCAAGTAAGGTGGTGGTGGAAAATAGATTACACTACGGCGTGGAGACGGTATTCCTTACGTACACACACGCGGTGATTTCTTTTTCCACAGGATGGATAGATGGCGAAATAGGTTTTCTTAATAATTATAATAACATATAAGTATATGAGTGATACTAATGTTATTACTTCATAATTAAACAACTAAATAAGAATAAGTGGAAGAAGAAATAAAGATGAAAGAATCGGTAACGGACATTACCTCTTCTTTGAAGTGCTTCTTTGAGACCTCCATTTAGGGAAATAAAATAGGACTTTGAAGAAGACCAGAAACTCTAGGATGTATCTAGGGAAGTGGAGAGGAGAAATTGGTAGGGGTTGGCCGAGCTTGAAGGCTCAAAGTGGTGTGAGGAAGAGGGAGAGGAGGTGTCCTTTAATAAGGGAGGAGAGGGGATCCTTTGGAATAACTAAAACTAAAATTTTTATATAAAGTCCAATTCGGTTATAAATAGCTCCAAATTGATTTATTTTTAATCTAAGGTTGGGATGGGTCTAAATCCTCTCATCCAATATAATTTAGACAAGTTTAGGTTCCTATTTTAACCTTATAATTTAGATTTAACATTAAGTTAAATAATTTTACTTTTACCGTGTCTTCATCTGTTCTTATACTATAAGGTTAATAAACATAATATAAGCAGCCAAACGAACCCCACGTTGTTTATTATTAATATATAAAACCTTATATAAGTCATTTGGCCGAACCTTAGATTTTTAGGAATAAAATAACAATTAATAATATAATATTTGTTTTAAAAATTATTTTATGTCAATTTTCACACTATTTAGTATTGATTTTTGTGAAAATAATAACAGAATGATTAGTTAGAAAAACGTCAATTAAATCAATAATAACATGTCATATTAACCTATAAAATTATTTTAATTCATAAAAAGTCTTAAATTATATTTACTTGGGTATTTATAACATCAATTAGGTCAATATTTCATTAATAAGATAATTACTGCATCATCTTTGTGTCATAATAAATTATAATTATTTAATCCCTAAAAATAATAAATAAATGCCTATGATGTAAATAATTGTATTATATTTCTTCAGACTATTCATGTTCGATGTTTCATGAAGTGTATCACTAAATTAAAATTATTATACTTATAAGTTTTAAGAAAGTGACATGTTGTCACATTCTTTGGTTTTAATAATAATTAACTTATTTTTATGGAAAAAACTCCATTAAATGAATCTAATCCGACCCTTAGGTGATATGGGTCGACTTTTAGTCATAAAATAGGATTTTGACATGTGTTAGGGAAATTTTATAATATTATATTTACCCTTAATCACCCGATTTACCTTTAACTATGGTAAATAAAATTTACCGTAGTTACTATTCAAAATTCCCAAAAATAAAAAGTATCTTATTGAAATATTTTGGATCCAATGATTCCAAATATGGAATCCTTTTTACAAATTCAATACACAAATGTTGTAGAAATTAAATTAAAAATAATCCCGTTGTCGAAAGAAAACTGGTTTTTCTTTAAAATATAGAAAAAGATTGAATTGATTTATCCTACGAATTCAAGGTAGAATCAATGATAATGACATACATTATATTAAATGGTAAAAATATATTATATTTATACTTTAAAACCATTCAATATTATAAATTTTCCATATAAATTATTGCGATGAAAAAAGTTGTTTTTAATTAAAATATAGCGTGTTTTTACTATTCATCAAAATATGAAAGTTATCAGAATGAAATGAAAATTTATCCAAAGTAAATTTTTATTTCATGATTCCAATGAAGAATTTTATTTTTTCAAATTGAACTTATAAACATGTCAAAAACTATATTTAAAGAGGGTGCTCCATCAAAAGGCGGCAAAACTGCATTTTTTTAAAAATACTTATTTTACCCGAAAAATTTATTTTGTTCTTATACCATGTTTTAGAAAATGTGAAAGACGAATAATAATGTTATAAGATTCAAAATTTAGTTATTACTATTCATAACGGATAGTTCATAATAATATTACAATAATATATCATTGTTTAGTAAAACTCGGTATTGCGTACAACACACGCTATCGAGGAAGGTCGTGATTGCGTGTAATTCAAGCCAAGTCAGGGTTGCGTGCTGTGAAAGAATCCTTCGTTGTTTCGCATAACATAATCCAAAAATATTTCATTTATACATTGAATATATATATATATATATACACACTCAATGTTGCGTAGAATAACTATTATCAAAATTGTGTGTAACACGATCCAAGAATAGTGTTATGTATACTGAAAGCTAATAAGTTGTGCTTATAGCGCAAGGCAATCTTGGTGTAGCATACAACACAAGACATTAATGAAATTAAAAGAATATTTTTCATAAAATCTCGGGGTTTTACATTCTACCCCCCTTAAAATGAATTTCTCCCTCCAAATTCATCGGGGTTATAAATGGTTTACTATTCAATAGTTTCTTTAATAGAAACCCACATCGTAAAAAGGAATACCAAAACCAATCTTTAAAAATAAAGGTATGAAATGTAACGGTTACCCAAATAAACTAATCATTGGGTTTCCACATAGGTGAAAATATGGATATGGAAGAGAAATCTAACCATCATGTTCTGATGGAGAGTGGTAGAGAACATGGCTATGGAAAAGCCAACAATCACAAAGCCATAAATTTGTGACGATCTAAGGTACCATCTAATTCGTCAGATATAAGAGCACTAGGACAACATTTTTGGTTTTCAATATCATTTCCCAAAATTTGATGAAATTGGACTTAGAAGAAATACATTCTTGATTTTGGTATAGTCTCACCATTTGTCGTTCTTCGGACAATTTGCACTTCATCTCTTAAAGAAATGAAGTTGAATCTGTCATTCGTGATGTGTTAGTAGATCATGTGATAGAATGATGGGTCATTCCATCTATCTCAAACAAAAGGTTAGAAAAGTTATCAAAAAATACATAAGTCCATATATAGTGAGATTAATCAGATATGGTTCATAAAATGGACTTATTCTTCATATATCATACTGATTAATATAATAAAACTAGTTTCTACTAAATAGGGACTTCCTGTAGGCCAGTGGTAAGAGATAAAGGCCAGTCGCACTTCGGTTGTTGGTTCGATTCCCACAGCCTTGTCCGACGCGATGGGTTGTCGCCCATCCTGCAGGTTGTCTTTTTTCTAAAGCTATATTACTATAACATCCCATCAACAATATCAAAAAAGTTTTATCCTTAAACAATACTAACATATGTCCAACATAATCTATTCCAATTTTTGTCTTATCTAAAATACATCGGTCTATGCTCATAGTATAAATAAAATGATCACGTGAATGCCATCATTTATCCCCCAGATATATCTTGTTGTTCAAATTAAAAACATGTGAATACCTTAATCATGTATTCTCTTGAATAATGAATATCCATTGAACTTTAGTGAAAACATGAATGCAGTTAAAAGTTAACACTTTCCACATGACAAAATCCTAAAAAATTCTATATCCTCAAACCATGATATCACTTAGCCCTTATATCAATCATGAGCTCATGAATACTATCAAACATATTAGATTCTCTTTCTCCCTTCATTATGTGCATATCATCTGCTTTCCAAAAATATTTCAATCACTTTTCATGGTTACCGATGCCATAAAATTATTGAAAACCACAGTAGACCAAAACATAAATATTCCAATATTCCACGATAATATATACAACATTATTCTGGAATCTCATTACATAAACACTTAATCATTCCACCATATCGTTTTCATATTCAACATCGCCAATGGTGATCGCATGTGACTTCCCTTGGTCCTTTTCCTTAAGTGGTTGCTCATGTCGATCATCACTAACCCTTGGATTAGGGAATTTATTAGCATAATGCCCCATTTCCTTGCACTTGAAGCATTGAAGTGTAGTATGTTAATTCTATGTATCCCTTCCTTTGTTTGCATCATTAAGAATCTTCTTCCCATCATTGCAGCATTCAAATGCCCAATGACCTTCCTTTCCACATTTGAAACATTTACCTGTCCCTTTAAGACCATCTTCACCATGCTTCTTTCCACACTTTGAGAATAAGGAAACATTCATCTTCTTTTCACCATTATTTTGAGATTTCTCCTTGATCTCCATCTTTAGTTTCTTGTCAAAACTATGAGATGGATAAGTAACACCATTTTCCATTTCTACCTTGATATCACAATGTACAATTTCTTCATAGCTACTGAAGTCTCTTATAGCTAATTCCCTTCGAAGATTTGGTTTTGAACCACTAAAGAATCGATCCACTTTACTTTCAGGTTGGATGATAAATCTAGATGAATACCTTTCAATCCTTGTAAAATTCACTTCGTATATACCAACAGATTCATCATCCTTTTGCATTAGCTCAAGAAACTCCTTCTCCATCTTTGTTCGAAGAATACGAGGGAAGTACTTATTGAAAAATAATTTCTTGAGCTCGTCCCATTCCATGGACTCAATTTCATCTCTTTGCCTCTTATTCTTGATAAGATTCCACCATTGATCAGCTTCACCTTCCAAATGATATACTGCTAAGATGACTTTATCATGTTCAGAACATTGAAGAACAGAAAATATCTTTTCAGTGGTAATGATCCATTGTTCAGCAACAAGTTGATCAGAAGACCCACTAAACAAAGGTGGATGTTGTCTCATGAAGGACTCAATAGAATGTTGTTCCCTTCTCTGCTCATTTGGAAGTCTAGAATGATTCATAGATTTTGTATGTATAGCAATAAGATTTTTCACTCCATCTCCCATAACATTTGTTTGTTCTGGATGACAATCATTGCATTGTCCATTACATTGATCAACACGGTTCCTTCGGGTTCCAGCTATCGTCTAAAACCCAAAAAGAATAATGTGAGAGGAAAAAATCATGCTAGGGAAAACAACATAATAAAGGGGGAGTATCCTCAATATCTAACATCTTAGGTTAAATTCTATGATCGTTACCGTAGTTCTAGGACTGTATCCTATACGTATACTTATCCTTAGGGACATCCCTAGACATACCTTAGAAAGTATCTCTAGGGATCTCACTATCGTTTTCGCATCCTAGTTTCCAAAGGTTGACTAAACCTTTCCTATGATACCAATGGTAGATACCCTAATCTTGAAGTACATAGACATTATATTACTTTTGTGGAATACATAGTACATAAAAAAAACACACACAAGGACCGTAATAGTTTAGTGTCTTTGGAAACTCAGAATATAATCTTCTAATTGTGGTGAAAGATCTTCAAAATCTCCTATAAAGATCTTCTTTTTTTAAAACCTAAATCCTTTCTTTATGTCCTGGGGAAACGAAAACATAAAAGTTTTATCTCAAATGCTCTGTAAGGGTAAAAAAAAAGAAATATCAATCACGTCATATTTATAATAACATGTCTTTTGGAAATCATAACCAGCAAAAGAGATCATAATTTCATAACATGGGATAAATCATAGTAGTGAAATGTAATCTCAATAATCATAACATAAAACATGAATCTTTGTGGCATACACACGTAATCATAGAGAATCATTTCTTTTTAGTCAAGACTCATTGCCAAAACTATCTTAGTGGACAAAGTCCCTTTCTGAACCGAGTTCACTCCTCGTTTCAGTACTGTTTCAATGAACCGGTATAACCTACCGTTCCAGCCATGTATATCTCATGAGATATAAAATCATTACCCAATGCATTGGAGGGAGATATGGGTCCCACCCATATCATAATGATACAATTATTATGTGTTCCACAAAATCATAAATCATACATCATTGCATAACCCATGTAATAAAAATGGGAATCTTAAACATCATGACATCATAAAACAATTCATATAGGATAAAGGAATTCATAAAAATATTTCCATCACAACATAATCAAATCCATCAAATAATAGAGATAGAAACATAACCCTTTATTATCTTAGATGGAAAATAATTTTGATAAAACACTTGAACTCCATTCTTGAGGAAAATATCCTTTCTACTTCAAAAACACTTTTCCTTTCTTAACATGTCATAAAATTCTAAAATAAAATAAGTTGATTAAAAATAAACTTTGAAACTTGTAAAGGAAGATTCCTGGAAATAATATTTTAAAAATCCATTCATGTTGTATAAGTTAAAAAAACATTCTTCTCGTACTTTTGTCAGAAAAGTCAAAAAGTACATCGTATGAAAAACGAAAAAATATTCCTTTCATATCTTTTACCAAAAACTCACTGAAGGGTAAAATTGGATTTAAAAAATTGTAGGTGGATGGAAATAATATTACATATTGAGGAAACATGGATGTTCATGAAAAAATACATCCCAGTAAATACCAAAGTATATACAATCTCAGATAAAAATGAGATTGTGATATTTCCCATACCTTAGTTCCGATATGCTTTGTACGTTTCCGAAACTCCTGTATAATGATTTAAATAATGTTATTGACTTATTACAGAATCATACTCTTTGTTATGATATCATATATAGTCATATTCTTAGCTTCTTATTAGTAATATTTCATTACTACTTGTTATTCGGGTGTTTATTACTTTTTGTTCTTATGCGTGTTTTATCGAATAAATTATTATTCTTCACATTAGGTTATAGATAACACATTCACATAATGGTATTAGTGTAATATATATCATATTCATTCATTCAATTCATTTATATAATCATTATTCAATGAAGATCATGTAGAATGAGTCGCATCATATCGTGGAGACGGTATTCCGTACGTACGCACGAGTGATGATATCATTCCTATGATCGTGGAATTGTATTAGAGTGTATTTATACTATTTCATAATCAATATCACCTTATAATAGTCATATATAGTCATTATTTACACCATTATAACCATCCAAGTAAGGTGGTGGTGGAAAATAGATTAAACCACGGCATGGAGACGGTATTTCGTACGTACACACGCGCGATGATTTCTTTTTTCCGCAGGATGGATAGATGGTGAAATAGAGTTGTTTCGTACTTATAATAACATATCAGTATATGAGTGATACTGATGTTATTACTTCATAATGAAACATCTAAAGAAGAATAAGTGGAAGAAGAAATAAAGATGAAAGAATCAGTAACGGACATTACCTCTTCTTTTAAGTGATTCTTTGATACCACATTTTAGGGCACTAAAATCGGGCATTGAAGAAGACCAGAACCTCTAGAATGTTTCTAGGGAAGTGTAGAGGAGCAATTGGTTGGGGTTGGCCAAGCATTAAGGCTCAAAGTGGTGTGAGGAAGAGGGGAGGAGGTGTCCTTTTATAAGGGAGGAGAGGGGCACCTTTGGAATAACTAAAACTATTATTTTATTATAAAGTACAATTCTGTTTTAAATAGCTCTAAATTGATTTATTTCTAAGATAAGGTGGATATGGGTCGAAATCCTCTCATCCAATAGAATTTAGACAAGTTTAGGTTCCTATTTTAACCTTATCATTTAGATTTAACATTAAGTTAAATAATTTTACTTTTACCGTGTCTTCTTGTGTTCATATACTATAAGGTTGATAAACATACTATAAGAAGCCAAAAGAACCCCAAGTTGTTTATTATTAATATATATAACCTTATATAAGTCATATGTCCGAACCTTAGATTTTTAGGAATAAAATAACATTTAATAATATAATATTTGTTTTAAAAACTATTTTATGTAAATTTTGACACTATTTGGTAATTGATTTTTTTGAAAATAATAACAGAATGATTAGTTCGGAAAAAGTTAATTAAATCAATAATAATATGACTTAATAACCAATAAAATTAGTTTAATTCATAAAAAGTCTTAAATTACATTTATTTCGGTATTTATAACATCAATTATGTCAATATTTCATTAATAAGACAATTACTACATCATCTTTGTGTAATAATAAATGATAATTATTTAATCCCTAAAAATTATAAATTAATTCCTATGATGTAGATAATTGTATTATATTTATAGAGACTATTCATGTTCTATGTTTCATTAAGTGTATCTATAAATTAAAATTACTATACTTATAAGTTTTAAGAAAGTGACATGTTGTCACATTCTTTGGTTTTAATAATAATTAAATTATTTTCATTGACAAAATTCCATTAAATGAATCTAATCCGACCCTTAAGTGATATTGGTCGACTTGTAGTCATCCAATAGGAATTTGACATGTGTTAGGGTAATTTTATAATATTATATTTACCCTTATTTACCCGATTTACCGTTAACTATGGTAAATAAAATTTACCGTAGTTACTATTCATAATTCCTAAAAATGAAAAGTAGCTTATTAACATAATTTGGATCCAATTATTAAAAATATGGAATCCATTTTTCCAAATTCTATACACAAAATTTGTAGAAATTCAATTAAAATTAATCCCATTGTCGAAAGAAAACCGGTTTTTCTTTAAAACATTGCAAAAGATTGAATTGATTTATCCTACGAATTCAAGTTAGAATCAATGCTAATGACATACATTATATTAAATTGTAAAAATATATTCTATTTATACATTAAAACCATTCAATATTATAATTTAACCATTTAAATTATTGTGATGAAAAAAGTTGTTTTTAATTAAAATATAGCGTGTTTTTACTATTCATCAAAATTTGAAAGTTACCAGAATGATATGAAAATTTATCCAAAGTAAATTTTTATTTCATGATTCTAAAGAAGAATTTTATTTTGTCAAATTGAACTTATAAACATGTCAAAAACTAGATTTAAAGTGGGTGTGCCATCAAAAGGCGGCAAAACTGCATTTTTTTAAAAATACTTATTTTACCTGAAAAATTTATTTTGTTCTTATACCATATTTTAGAAAATGTGCAAGACGAATAAAAATGTTATAAGATTCAAAATTTAGTTAATAATATTCATAACGACTAGTTAATAATAATATTATAATAATATATCGTTGTTTAGTAAAACCCGGTATTGCGTACAACACACGCTATCGAGGAAGGTCGCAATTGCGTGTAATGCAAGTCAAGTCAGGGTTGCGTGTTGTGCAAGAATCTTTCACTGTTTCTTATAACATAATCCAACCATATTTCATTTATACATTGAATATATATATATATACTCAATGTTGCGTAGAATAACTATTATCAAAATTGTGTGTAACACGATCCAAGAATAGTGTTACGTATACTGCAAGCTAATAAGTTGTGGAATATAGCACAATGTAATCTTGTTATAGCATACAACACAAGACATTAATGAAATGAAAATAATATTTTTCATAAAATCTCGGGGTGTTACAATTATACTCTCTCATTTCCCAACAATGGGAACATTAATTCTGACAGTCATCATCAGACACATCCTCATGATGTCTTGCTACATGATAGTTATTTCGATCTCGAAGTTTCATCTTTAGATGAGAGCCACATGAACCCTTTTTGTGTCCAGAATACCAAGGAGAAAAATGTTTCATCTTTTGTTGTGACCCACCATGGTGGTCCTCCCCTTGATGACAAATTTAGCTGTGAAAGTCCTCTCTGTAGTAATAATTCACATTTCCTGGAAAATGCTCTAATAGACAATTTAGTGATGAGAAATCCCTATTATCATGAGGCACTTGTAAATGTGAATCCATTCATGTCTGATGCTTTGCTGCTAGCAGGTGAAATAATTTCTCAATCAGAAGATAGCTCGGGCTGTAGGTCATTCTCTGAACCACCCATGGGTCATTCATCTTCTAGTTTGATAAATGAATTATCTTTCAATCATGTTGAATCAGATGAAGCAACAAGGAAGCAGCATCTCTAGTCTAATCAGGTAGAAAAATATTCATTGAATGATAAGGAGTAAGTTCTAAATATGAGAAAACTACTGGAAAAATGTGATGTGCCGGTAGTGTTTTGGCCTCTGGGTGACTCTCATTAAGACATTCTAGAAATGTTTATGGAAGATTTTATTCACGATATTCATCTCAACGTGTGGAAAAAATATTTTCAATTTATAAAAAATAATAATCTTATGATGAATATGAAAATCATGTCAAGATAATAGAAGGGTTACAATGCCAAATTGATTTGGAATCTCTCTCAGTTTCTTGATATCTGAAAGATGAATAGCAGCAGAGATCCCTTCAAAATTCATTCCTTAGCGTAATAAAAAGATTACGCTAATTAATTTCCAATGATCCATCTGGTATTCATATCAAGGGATGGAGTGTTCATGGAGAACTGCATTTCACTGTACTCTCCAGTCAGCAAATCATTCCGAAAATGGTCTCATTAAATGTTATTACACATGGTCAGCCACAGTCAATTGGCTTTGTTTGTAATCAAAGGCTTGCTCCGGAACATGCATCACCTAGTTCTTCCCAAAATAAGGCATACAAAGAACAAGTTGCCGAATTACTCTTGAATATGAAATATGAGAATATCGAACAGGCTTCTCGTTTAGAGAAAGGGCATCATCAGGTGACAGAAGTGTCATAAATCATCCAGCGTTCATTTGAGCCAGGTGATTTGAGTGGATGTAGGTTTATGCATCCAACCAATTTCCAGACTAAAGTCTGCATGATCAGGAGAGATTTTAAGAACGTCTCAGATATAGCAGCTCAAGAACCACCCCATCTTTCCAGAATAGGGACTCTTTTAACCAAACCCTCAGAATCAACCAATAGGATTCTAGGAGTTGAGCAAGAACAGTAGGAAAAGCCCTAGTCCACCAGACTGGGGACTTTTTCAAATCTTCAATCTCTTCCTCAGAAAAATTTAGTCTTCTCTTGATTAGCGAAGAAGGCATAAGAGGAACACAGAGCCATATTATAAGGAGATTCCCTCTAAATTACGGTTCGTCAAGAAGTTCCTAAGGGACCACATCAACAAAAGGAAATGTCTCATCAAGGACATGGAAAAAGGTAGTATCGCAAAAATGACGATAGAAGGGATGCAATGCGTTATGCATCAATAAATTTCATCAATGCCATTATTTCTGATCCCCTAGATGAGGCTCATTCAAAGGGATCAGTTAAAGAAGTTCCTGCTCAAGAAGTTGTATGCACAGACACAAATGAAGAAGGGGTGCATACACGAAATCAAAGGCTTACCCAGAATCTTGGTAATTCTTCAAATAATCAACTTTCCCCTCTTCGAAAGACATCCAAAAAGGGGAAAGGAAAGAATCAAGTTACATACCCTTCCTCTGGAGAAGGACAATCAATCTCACTAGAGAAAAATTTTTCACAAAAGGAGGAAGAAATAAAGGAATTAAGGAGGTTGAATGCAGAACTAATTCAAGGTTGTCTTCCTCCTAAGCGTGTAGGAGTCAATCAATCAATTTAACTTGTTGTGTCTATTGTGATGGGTCAAGAATATATTCCTTTACTAGTACACCATCACAGGTCTAATCCTATGGGTCAGGTACAACAACAACCAGTGGTGTTGTCCTCAGTTGCAGTACGTGACACCACATCTGTCCAAACTCCAGTTATTGCACCTGCTTAGGTCCAAGCACAACCAGATGTTTCTCAAAATTTAATAACTACTATTGTGTCATTAACAGCTCGGTTGGATGCTATGGAGGGAAAACGTACTAAAATTCAACAAGAAAAGAGAGCTTACCCTGAATGGGTTGATGCAATTCCTCCCCCATCAAATTTTACAAGTAGCACATTCTCAATAATTAATGGTTCAGGAGACATAATGAAACACTTAACACATTTTCTTTCTCGTTGTGACCCTATGATGGGAACCCCTCAACAATAGGAACCAGTTAAGCTCAGGTGTTTTGTACATTCATTACAAGGTCATGCTTCTGTTTGGTATACAAGCTTGCAATCCTAGTCAATTACCGGATGGGAGGATCTCCGCCAAAGATTCCTTCTTCAATTCAGCTCAACATTTCCAAAGAAAACATTTTTTGATCTTATTAATTTTAAGAAATGGGAGAATGAAAGGGTTTCAGATTTCATTGCTCGCTGGAAGGGATTAACATATTACCTAAGCTTAGAACTCCCTCAAGAAGTATTGTTGCCAATCTGTGCGGAAAGTTTTCATGATGAGTCGCGCACACCATTGATATCTATGAAATAAAACGGAGGGTTTCGAGACCATACTTCAATCCCTCAATATATTGAATACTCTCTTACAAAGACTAAGAATAAAACTTGTGTAATTTCATCAGCTCCAGGAAGAAGAGTGAGTAGATCAGAGACTACTACAGTTACGCTTAAACAAGAACCTGTACCTCATTCTACATGAAAACCATCATCTTATCGAAGGGATCCACCTCTTGAGCATCAACAATAGAGGTTGTTTAGTCAATATCATCAAATAGATCAATGAGAGAAACAATTTGAGGAGTTTAAAAGAAATGTTTACTCTTTACGAAATGAACTGGTTCCTGGTTACTTCATTTCAACTCTGGAAAATAATTTGGTTCTATTGGAAAGGCCCAAAAGGCTGAAAAATGAAGGAGATGAAGACCGACCAAATTATTGCCCATTTCATCAGATGTTGGGGCATCCCATTCAGAAGGTTTTTGTCTCCAAAGACCTCCTTCAAAAAATGGAGGACTCGGGACAAGTCAAACTGAAAGGTTTTTCATCTTAGGTAGCATGTGTTACTGGTACAGATCCAAAGGAGGAAGGCGAGTGGCAAGAAGTAAAAATAAAAAATGAAAAGAAATATGATGATTGGATGGTCAGAAAAACAATTATCCAAACTCTTAAAATTTATTGATTGAAATTGAAGAAACCAATAGTGTCTTCTCCAATGAATGCCACAGCAAATCCCCCTTCATTAGAGGGAAAATCCTCAAAGAAACGACACAATTCAAATGAATAAGAGCAATTAGAAGAAGATGCGATCATGTCAAAGCCCAAGTTGTCTTTGACTCTGGAAGATTTTATTCCATATAATTCAAAGTCATGGGAACCGCCCCACCAAATGGCACAGCCTAAACTACCTAATTAGGAAGAATCTTCCGCAGACGAAGAGTTGATCATTGGTTCTGTTAATATGATTCACCTAATAGATCCTTATTCCTGTCACAGTTTTGAGCTCGATGACCCTGAATTCCCTTTATCAATAAGAGGAATTAGAGGGAGTTTTAGAGGTATGGGATACAGAGGAAGACGTGGATATCCTAGAATCCACTATTCCAATTCTACTCCTACTAGAAATGTGTATGTAGAAAAAACTCATGGTAGAGCCCTTCAATGAGCTCAACAAGAAAAATCATGTTCTTTCACACGTGGTAGATTCAGTCTGGGCACAGTCATTCTGGAGGATAGGTTGGAGGTTACACCTTCTTTCTCTCAACAAGTAAATAGACCTATTCGGATTAATATTCCAAAGCCAGGAGTATTTCCAAATCTTACCCCGATACAAGATACATCTACTTCCAAAGCATCAACTTCTATGGAACCGACGAACCCACATGTTCCTGTTGGGAAACATGGACCTTTGGACCAAAAATATGATGTCTTGAATGATTTGGCCCAAGTACTGGCCATGTTATCAATTCGGGATGCTTTAAATCTATCAAAGGATCTTCGAGAGGCCCTCATTGAGGCTTTGTCAAGTCCTCGGGAATTAGAAACTAAAATTGTTGTAGCTGAAGTCTACCATGTAGAGAATAATCCTGCAGAATGCCATGTAGTGATATCTTTTATAGATGTAGATAAAGATGATGTCGTGCGTGGACATATTAGACCTTTGTATTTATCTGGAAAGTTCAATGATGTATACATATGAAGAGCTTTCATTGATAATGGTTCAAGATTCAACCTCATCCCCATTCGTACAATTCATCGATTGGGCCTCACCAAGTATGATTTATCTCCATCTACTCTGATGTTTCAAGGATATGATAAAAATGAACATGTACCTCTGGGAAAGATCACACTCAGAACTCAGTTTAGAGATCATGTATCCAATTCAGATTTTATGGTTGTTTGTCATGACCCAACATTCAATATTTTTCATGGAAGACATTGGATACATCAACAATCGGCTACACCCTCATCATACCAGCAATGTCTCATATATTGTTTCAATGGTCAAATTGGTACATTTTATGGTGATAAAGCCTCATTCAAAACATGTGAATCTCAATACATTGAGGCGGAATTCTCTCACATGATGGGTAAGGAGAAATCCACAACATGGGAGGTTACCAAAGTTAATGCTCAATATGGTTTGGAAAAGATTCTATTAAACCCATTCATACATGTGAGTACAGATTATGTGTTTCTTATCAGTCAAATTGACAGGATAGGCCCAAATCCAAATACTATTATGGAAACTTCCATAATGTCTATTATGGAAATCAAGACAGATAGCATGGGAGAAATTGGTGATTCACAAGTTAATGATGAAATCTCAATTGAAGATGTCTTTATTTAATCGGTTGAAATCTAGAAAGTCTATACTTTTCCAACCAGGCCAAAAGAAGTTATATCAATTTCAGAGGTGAACGATGATGTTGATTCTCAATCCATCATCTCCTCTTTATTACCCAAGGAAGACCCTTCATCATCAATAGGGTCAGAAATGGAATCATATTCTTCAAGATGTTCAAATTTTATTATCTATCTTGATCCTAGAAATTATGCTTCATCATATACTATGCAAGTAGAAACAGAAGAAATAACACATGTTGCAGAAAAAGAGGAAGATCTCAAGGATGCTCCACTGACTTTTGAAGAGGGTATCTCTACAACTGTGGTTGAACTCAGAGAAATAAATCTGGGAACAAAAGAAGAACCAAGTCCCACTTTAATTATTGTGTCCATGACTCTTGAAGAGCAGGAAATGTATATTTCTTTTTTGCAGCAAAATCGTGATATATTTTCTTGTAACTATACAGAAATTCCCGTGCATGATCATGATGTTTCTACTCATTGTTTGTTTATTTAGAACAACATCGAGGATTTGAGCAAGCTGCAAGAAGAACACACCCAACTTATTCTTCCAAAATTGAAAATGAATTGGATAATATTATCAATGCTAACTTTTTCAGAGAAGTTCAATATCCCATGTGGCTATATAATATTTTCCCTGTTAAAAAGAAGAAATAAAAATAGAGACTGCATTGATGTCAGATATCTTAAGCGGTATTGTCCAAAGGATGGTTTTCCAGTTCCGATCACATAACTCTTAATTGATGAAACAACTAGCTATGGAACACTTTCCTTGATGGAAGGATATTCTAGGTATAAACAAACCCAAATTTCTCTAGAAGATGAATAATCTACATCCTTTAGGCCCCTCATGGTGTTTTTTTTCTATCGGGTAATTCCCTTTGGCCTAAATAATGTGGGAGCAACATATCATCCTGCCATGCACTGTATCTTCAAACCCTTTTTAGGGAATTTTGTTGAATGTTATGTGGAAAATTTGGTGGTAAAATCCAGATGATTTTCTAATCACTTGGATGATTTTGAAATCATATTCCATAAACTTCGGCAACAATATTTGAATATGAACCCCTTAAAATCTTCTTTTGGGGTATCATCAAGAAAAGTTCACGGTATTTTTGTATGACATCATGGTATCAAAGTCGATCCTAATAAGACAATGTCAATCCATGATATGTCACCTCCTCGAAAGTTGAAGGAAGTGAGATTACTTTAAGGAAACCTAACCTATATTCGTCATTTCATCACCAATTTGGTAGGAAAAAGTTTATCCTTCATAAAATTGATGTAGAACGGAGTCACTTACCAGTGGACTAAAGAATGTCAAGAATCATTCAATATTCTCATGAAATATCAATTGAGTCCACTGGTATTAATGACACCTGTTAAAGGAAGGCCACTTATTCTTCATGTGACAACATCAGAGAGATCATTGGGTTCTTTCTTTGCCCAGATGAATGATGTTGTGAATGAAAACAAACATTACTATCTCAGTTGGACTATGCTTGAAGTAGAAACCCAATATTCAAGTATTTAGAAGTGCGGACTAGCAATAATCATTGTAGTTCAGAAATTGAGAAACTACTTGAAACATCATGAGGTCCAATTGGTATCTCGCAATAACCCTCTCAAATTCATCCTTAGTCATACAATTCTTATAGGATGTCTGGAAAGGTGGTAAGTTATTTTTAAGAAATTTGATATACATTATGTGTCTCAAAACGTGATAAAGGGCCAAGATCTGGATGGTTTCCTTACTGAACACACTTCAGTAGAAATAACATCTTTAGATATTGAACTTCATGAAGAAGAAGTATTTTCTATTCAAGATAAAATTCAACCATGGGAAATGTACTTTGATGGTGCTTCCAGAAGTACCACAGGGAAGAAAATAGAAGATCCTAAATTCAACAATGTTGGGTAAGGAATTGTTCTGATTTCCTAGGAAAATACAGTGCTACCTTATTCCTTCTTATTGTGGGAAGGCGGTACAAATAAAGAAGCAAAATACTAATCTCTCATCATAGGATTGGAGTTGGCGCTTCAGGAACAAGTGAATCACTTAAAGGTGAAAGGTGATTCAGACCTAGTAATCAAACAAGTTTAAGGGGATTATGACATTAGAAAGGAAGAGTTAATCCATTTGTATGATTATGTCAGAGAGTTAATGGAAGAATTTCCTATAGAACTGACATTTTTTTATGTCCTGTGATCACAAAATACTCAAGCTGATGTACTGGCTTATATAGCCACAACTCTGGAATATCCAAATCGAGACGAGCCAATCATAAGTATTGCCCATTGTCATACAATTTCACCTTATTTTCAAACTAGAACAGTGGAAATAAATGAAATTAGTCCCATTTTTGAACCATATGTCCATACTACAGGATGGATGACACCTATCTGGGAATACCTTCAATATGGAACACTTCCACCTGTTAGAGCTGGGAATGAACTAATCCGGCGATGTGTGGTCAATTTTACTCTTTATGACAGCCCTGATCACCTAGAAAAAATTCTCTAAATAAGAGGTTCTGATGGGGTTCTCTTCAGATGCATTGATGGTGAAGAGACTATGGCTGTCATGAAAGATGTACATGCAGGAGTCTGTGGTGCCCACCAATCTGGACATAGACTATCTCATCAAATTCTAAGGCATGGATACTTTTGGCCTTCAATGATACAATATTATGTTGATTTAACGAAGAAGTGTCATTCAAGCCAATTATGTTCCAATTTTATTCATCAACCCCCAGATTTCCTTCATACAGTTAAATACTCATGTCCATTTTCCACATGGGGAATGGATGTGGTGGGACCTTACCCATCAGCTACATCCAAGTAGTTTAAGTATATTCTTACTACTACTGTCTTCTTTTCCAAATGTGCAGAGGCAATACCTCTCAATGAAGTTAGTTATAAAAGAATTGTTAGCTTCATCATGTCTAACATCATTTCCATATTTTGGGTCCCTCATACAATATTGATAGACAATGTTGCAAACTTCTCTTCATCTAAGGTAAGGAAGTTATATGAAGAATACAACATCAAATCCAACGATTCATCTCAGTATCATGCAGTGGAAAATGGTCAGATATAGGCCTTCAACAAGACCCTTTCAAATATACTACAAAAGATGGGGGACTAAGACTAGAAATCATGGCCTGAAAAATTGTTTCATGCATTATGGGATTATCGAACCACCACCCGCAACGCTACTCAGTCAACTCCATATTCATTGGTATATGTAATAGAAGAAGTCTTTCCTATTGAGGTTCAATTACCTTCGCAAAGAGTAACCAATTGTGATTAGTCATCTAGAGATGAAAAATCTCAAAAGCGGTTGGATGAATTGGAATGATTAGATGAAAAAAGAATTTTCACCCTACCTCACTTGGAAGTCTATCAGAATTGAATAACATGAGCATTCAACAAAAAAGTTCGTCTTCATTCATTCATTCAGGGAGAATTGGAATTGGTTGTCAGAACTCCAATGATACCAGGAAAGAAACTTCCCAATATTGAGACAAAGTGTGAAGGACCTTACTCAATACATAAGGTATACTCCAATGGAGCTTATTCTTTAATCTCAATGGATGGAGAACTCATCACTACCCCAAAAAATTCCAGATTCATGAAGAAGTATTTTTTATAACACAAATACATAATTTCGGCCTATGCATATGACCTTTATCTATTTTCACCATCATCCAACATGACATCAAACTATGCCATCATCCAACATGACGTTAAATTGTATTGTCTCTTTTGTCCAGCATGACGTTAATCTGTGTTGTCCTTACTGTAAGACTTTAAACTGCATAGTCCCTTATACGTCCAACATGAATTTAAACTGTGACTTCCTTGCTACATGACGCTAAACTTTACCGAATTCCCTTATGTCCAGCAAGACGTTAAAAATCATAACCATCATCCCAGCTATATGATGTTAAACTGTGCACCTATTCCTCCCACATGACGTTAAACTGTGAAAAAGTCCTTAATACGGCCTTGCAACATGACACTAAACTGTACAACACTCCATCATCCAACATGACGTTAAAATGTTTTTTCCCTTTTGGTCCAGCATGACGTTAAACATTGAAGTCCTTACTGTATGAAATTAAACTGCACAGTCCCCAATGTCCTTACTGCAAGACTTTAAACTGCATAATCTTATCTTTCATCTTAGCTATATGACGTGAAACAATATAGCCCCCCCTCTTATGTCCTTACTGAATGACATTAAACTGCATATTCCCCCATTGTCCAACATGACTTCAAACTGTGTTCATCCCCTTATACATCAAACATGACATTAAAATGTGCATCGTTAGGGTTGTTGATACATCTTGTTTCTCACATCGAGTATGACTCAAATGATGTTAGAGTAAACTTCAACCATAACACCCTCTCTGGGATGCTAAGCATGCATAATTCCCAACACCTTTTTTAGGTTGTTGTCTTCAAATAACAACATGATCACCAATTTAATTTTCAATTGAACTACGTGGACATTGATCCTTGTTTTCTAGGCTTGGTACGTAGGCAACCTCCTGAGGTTCAAGCCCAAAACCCATCTGTTCACATCGGTTCTCCCCCATCTCATACGATGTTGATTGGTGAAGCTGCCCCCAGAATCAATATCTTCACATTGGTTCACCTATGTCCTTGTTAAATGACGTTAAACTGTACAGCACTTTTGTCCTGTATGACAATGAACTACAACATTCTTTGAAACCCTCACCTGAGCGATAATCATTATTTACATTGATCTCCAATTATGTTATATTCTATGGACTATGTGCATACATGGAAATGCCCGAACCTTTTATCGTGGGTCAAACCATCATTGAACTAAACTCCCCTTTCATCCTTCATATGTATGAACCAAATCTGTATAGAGGGTATTTCAATAACTACGTGCAGCTTGATTTCGATCCTTATGGGATACGTAGAAACGTCCGAGAATCCCTCGAATCTAGCCCCAAGTCATTGGGCCTAACACAAAATTCCACTTTCAGTCCCATGGCTAAAAAGTCCCCTTGTGAAAAAATTAATGTGGTATGAAAACCCTGGTCTTCATTCACATCAGGTTTATTACAAACACACACTATGTATTCCTTATAATGGTTTGAGCTCTATGACCCTAAACTAAGGTCTCCTACACTGTCATCCCAAATGATGTTAAACTGTATTGAATGAACTACATTTGGCTTGATTCTCATTCTAATGAGATATGTAGTGAAGTCCAGCATCTCAATTTAGGACCCAGCCTGTAACACCCCAAGCTTCTATGGTACACTTCTCTTTAAATAATGCAATAGCGTGTGTTGTACACAACATCGAGTTATAACACACCACAACCAATCAAACTAGCAGTTATGAATAGTAATACCCACTTTTTGAAATTTATAAATTTTATTTTTCAAAATGGACTTCATTTTTTGATGAATAGTGAAACCACTAAGTGGTAGTTAAAAAACTGAATTTTTCAGAAAAATTAATTTTACCGCTTCTGTGAGTAGAATTTTGAAAATCTGAGAGACACTGTTAATATCAAGGGGTAAAATGTGGTTCAATGGGATGAAAATAATTTTTGGTGAATAGTAACTTTTTTATTTTATTTACCATGGTTAAAAGTAAATAGGGTAATTAAGGGTAAAAGTGATATTAATATTACCATAACACATGTTCTAATTCTATTGGACAAGTGTATCTCGACCAAAAACAACCTTAGGAATAAAATATTATCATTTAGGTCCACTTGGATTAGATTAGGACATTTATTATTATTTAATTCAAAGAAGAGTTAAAAGAGTTAAAATCAAGGTTTATTTACTAAAACATTTTTAATATAGGGTTATACATAAGGTAAATTGGATTGTAAAAATTCATTAAAAATATAAAACGATTTCCTACATAATGATATTTTATATATAATTTTTAGAAATTAAATAATATAATTTATTTATGACACAATGATGATGTAGTAATTACAATAACAGTGAAATATTAAAATAATTGACATTATAAATAACAAAATAAATATAATTTGAGACTTTTTCTGAATTACACTAATTTTATAGGTTAATATGACATGTTAGGAATGATTTAATTAACTTTTTGTTGAAGTAATCATTCTGTTATGATTTTCAAAAAAATCAATTTTCCAAATAGTTTCAAAATTGAATTAAAGAGTTTTCAAAAAAATATTATATTATTAATTGATATTCAATTCCTAAATATCTAAGGTTCGGCCAAAAGACTTATATCATGATAGGTGTATCATTAATGGACCACTTAGGGGTCTCTTGGAGGTATATAGTATGTTTATTATCTATATAATATAAAAATACAAAGTGACATGGTAAGTGTCAAACTAATTAACTAAAAGTTAAAACTAAATTATTAGGATAATATAATGACCCAATCCTATATAAATTAAATTGGTTGAGAGTTTTTCGACCCATACCCACCTTAACCTTTAAATAATACACTTTTGAGCCATTAAAAATCTAATATGAATTTATTATAAAATAATATTTCTAGATTTTCCAAAGGTTACCCTCACCCTTCTTATAAAAGGGAACTCCACATTCTCATTAATTCACACCTTCAAACCCTTCTAGTTCGGCCAAACCCTTCCAAAATACTCTCTCAACTTCCCTCACTTCAACCTAGAGGCCTTATTTTGATCAGAAAGCCAACCTAAGGAGCCCTTTTGATCAAATCAAAAGAAAGAACCCGAATAAGACTTAATGTTTTCACCACCCTTTTTCAAATTCATTTATTCTTAAACTTCTTATTTCTTTGTTATTCCCATTCTATAATAATGAATCCAGTATCTCCTATATATTGTAATATTATTCTAAATAGGGTAAAACCAGATTCAGTATTCTATCCACCCTTTGAATGACATGTCACCATACGTGGGTACGTACGGCTTACCGTCTCAACGTCGTTGTGTAATTGTTATTCAATAAATTATCATTAGGATAGGTATTATAATGATTTTTTATTCATATAAATAATAAATATAACATGATAATGATTCTGTATATAAGATATACCATCCAATTATATATTATTTTAATATCAAAAGAATGATATTGTCGCTCGTGCGTACGTAAGGACTACCGTCTCCACAAACGCGATGAGATTCATTCTCCATCGTATCCATTCAAGTATAATTATCATTTGATGATTTAAATATAATTATTAAGGAATTGGTATAATTATGGATATGAATAAGATATAACCTATCCATAACATGCATGACTTATGTAACAAAACATATAAAATAAAACGAGTAAGTTAACACCTGAAACAACGATAATTCTAAGATATTATTAACAAAGCAATATTAAAATATCATATATGATATCCTATTAACGTTTATTATTCTTGTATAATTTAATTACAATTATTTCACCATTATACAGGAGGTTAACCTACCCCCAACCAAGGAAAAGTTCAAGGTAAGGGATTATTTTGGAATCTCTTCATTATCTGAGGTTGTTTATATGTAATAATCTACTAGGACTTCTTTATCGTACACATCCATGTTTCTTAAAAATGTATTTCAAAACATTTTTACTATTTACTAGTATATGGGTTAAAGTCATTTATACCCTTGTTGACTTTTATAAGTGGTTTATAAATGAATATTTCTGTCATTTTCCGAACAAGGACCTTTTTACCCTTTTTGATAGAATTAAGGTAAGAATGTTTTTTTAACTTATACGGTGGGTGCGGCTATTTTCCACCGTTATAAAATCATCGAAGAATCCCTTAAAATATTATAATAATATTTTCAAAGAAAATTTTTTATTTTATATATGACGCTTAAATGATTTCAAAATAGAAAGAGATATTTCTCTAAAAAGAGTTTTTATTTCACCTATGTCAACAACCTATGATGGATTTTACGCTTATTTGAAGTTGATACAAAACTTCTATATTTTATTGAAGGATTTGTGATATGTTTGACTATGGATGTGTTATTTTTATACCATTCATGGTTTATGAATGAATTATTTACATTTTTTATGCTAGATTTATTACGAATGTTTATGTTATGTTTAAATATTTTCATATGGGAATGCATTGGACTTAATATGTGATGGGTGGAGCCTGCTATAACTCCTCGATGCATCAGTAGGTCTAATGAGACAAACTAGTGTCTTGGAACAATGCCTTGAAAAAATCTTTTTTGTAGTCTTGGCACGAGGCCATGGCTCTGTGGTTATGATATTCTGGCATTATGCATTCCATCATTATGAAAGTGGATATTGTTATTGCATGTGAATATTCGATTAGTAGAATATCCATGTGAATAAGTAAATGACATTATTTCATTTTATTTTTTCCATACTATGTTGATTTTCATGTTTATAAGGCTTTTGTTTTAGTTATACATTGCCATAAATGTTTAATCTTATTTATGAATGTTTCCTCTATATTATTATCCTTACTGGGCTTTTGAGCTCACCCATTTTCTATGTTTTATTTTTCCCAGGATTTGAAAAAGTAATTTATGAATCACCTACAGGGATAGTATAAGGGGATGAGAGTGTGGTCTATGGAGACTCTATTGCTGTATTTTTCATTTTATGATTTAATGTAAAAATTATTTATGTATCTAGTTATTCCAAAACTACTAAACTAATCGGTCTATCGAGATTTGATCTTTCTTGTGATCATGTTAATGTTATGTAATAATGCACCGGCTCGGAGTAATTGGGGTTGGGGCATTACAGTTGGTATTAGAGAAAGTTTAGTACAAACCTTGAAAGCTATATTTAGATAAACTCTGATTAGAGCTCATAGATTTAAGATGGAAATTGTGGATTTGTATATCAGAACTTCCTAGAATTTTGGTATTGTAGAGATTTTGTGAGTTTTCCGAGCAATACATCCCTCTCTGGATACGGGCAGGTAGAGGCGGCTCTGGCACAGATGTACCTAGGGGTAAAACCCAAAAACACCGCTTTGAGCTAGACTCGAAAGGGAACTGGTGCAAGACAACGGGCCTTGATGCACTCTTTGTTATGACACTCCAGAGAGATATGCTTATGATAACTATCGTTTTCTTTACAAATAATTATGAAGGGTTTATGAGTATATACGTCCTCAAAGAAAACATTTTTATGATTATGGATTATATCCATAAATAGTTCAATTTATGTTAAGTGTTTTTTAAGTATGGAATTATGTATTTTGATTCATAAACTAATCTAGTTTATTCCATTGTTTAGAAATGGATCCTAGCGGAAGAAATGGAAACCGTATCAACGCACATAATCCATGTTGGTATTTCCCTCCTACTCAAGATAATTATAGTGGAGATGGTGATGCAACTGGTGCTGATCAACTAATCACCATACTGGGACAACTCACTCAGGTTATGAATAATAACCTTACCCGTATGGAGCACCCTGATCCACAACATGGAGGGTCAATGTTAGATCGCTTCATGATGAAAAAACCACCAACATTCAATGGGAGTAAAAATCCATTGGTAGCTGAGGAATTGATAACATCCCTAGAGAAAATATTTCAGGCTTTGGGAAGTAGTGAAAGGAAAAAATTTATCATTGTAGTTTACCTCCGCACTAGAGATGCTGATCAATGGTGGTCATTGATTCAAAACATGGAGGAAGATGATGAAGTATCAAATATGGAATGGAGGGTGTTCAAAGATCTGTTTTTAGAAAAATAATTTCCTCCTGACCATCGAGCAGATATGGAAAGGCAATTTCTGAGTCTGAGACAAAAGGAGGATGAGAATATCATAAAGTATGAGTCTAAATTTACAAGGATAGCAAGGTATGCTGGAGATTCTATATGTAACCCAAGAATAAGATTGATTGTTTCTTTGATGGGTTAAAAACATTTCTCCGTCGATCATTAGTCTCACATTCCTTCTCGTCGTACAAAGACATTATCTCATGTGCTATCAAGACGGAGAAATAATTCTCTATGTTATATGACTTTAAAGAAATGAAAGAGAAGAAGAGATCTGCTGATCAATCTGGGAATGGAAATGAGGGGAAGAAGGAAATGTTTGAATATCCATCCTATGGAAAATGTGGGAAGAAACACCCCGGTACTTGCTTTAAGGGAATGGGTGTCTGTTACAAGTGTGGTGAAAAATGCCATCAAGCTCGTGATTGAAAAGGGAAGAAGGAAGCAACCAATGTTTAGTGATACAATTGCAGGGAGATGGGACATTATGAAAATGAATGTCCTAAGCCTCAGGGGAACATTCCTCAGAAAATGCCAAGGGATCAAGGCCAAGCATATGCTATCACTAATACTGAGGTAGATGCCCCGAAAGACGTGGTGGCAAGTAATTTAATGGTTTCCTCAGGTTTAAAAAATGCATTATTTGATTCTGGATCATCACATTGTTTCATATCATCCCAGTTTTCTAAGAAAATTAGATATTTCCAATTTGATTTAACAAGGGAGTTGTCAGATAAAACTCATAAGAGAAGTATAATTGCAACATTTTTTTGTGAATCAGTCCTCATTAGAGAACATAAATTTTCTTTATCTTCTGATCTCATCATCATACCTATGATTGTGTTTGATATAGTCCTTGGTATGGACTATCTTTTAGACCATGATGAGAAGATTTATTGTAAGAAGAAGGAGGCTACGATTTTTTATGATGATGATAAGGAACACCTTATCTTTTTAGAAGAATCGTCACCACCTAATCCTTATCTAGATCGACCCATAGTAGCTCAATGAAATTAAATTATTGGGGAGGAAGACGATGAAATTACTTTGGGTGAGGAATGGAATGTTCAAATAGAGGATGTACCTGCTGTGAAAGAATATGTATATGTGTTTCTGGATAATTTACCTGGACATCCTCCAGAATGAGAAGTTGAATTTTCCATTGATTTAATTCCTGGATCAAGTCCTATATCGAAGACCCCTTATAGAATGGCCAAATTAGAATTAGTTGAACTAAAGTAACAACTAGAAGAATTGAGTAATAATGGATTTATTCTCCCAACTGTTTCTCCATTGGGAGCCCATGTTCTTTTTGTTAAAAAGAAAGATGGATCTATGAGGTTATTTATCGACTACAAGGAGATCAATGCTATAACAATAAAGAACATGTATCCCCTACCATGCATTGATGATTTTTTTGACCAACTGCATGGAGATCAATAATTTTCAAATATTGACCTTCGATCTGGATACCATCAGTTGTGTGTGAAGATGGAAGACATTCTGAAGACAACATTTCGAACCAGGTACGGGCATTACGAGTTTACAGTAATGACTTTTGGATTGACTAATGCACCCTCTGTATTCATGGATCTGATGAATAGAGTTTTCAAGGAATATCTCGATGAATTTGTGGTGGTATTTATTGATGATATCTTGGTATACTCCAAAAGCTACAAATATCATGAAAATAACTTGCGCATTATCCTGAAGACTCTGAGAAGACATGAATTATATGGGAGGTTTAGCAAGTGTGAATTCTGGCTTCAGGAGATTTCTTTTCTTGGCCATATTTTCTCTAAAGATTGAATCTCTGTTGATCCTTCTAAGACCAAGGCAATCCATGAATGACCAGAACCTACAAGTATAACTGAGGTACACAATTTTATTGGTTTAGCATGTTATTATCGACGTTTCATCCAGAATTTTTCTCGGTTGGCTAACCCATTAACAAATCTCACACATAAAGTGGTTAAATTTGTTTGGACCAAAGAGTGTGAAAAATGTTTCGAACAACTGAATAGAAGATTATTCAATGCTATTATATTGACTCTACCATCAGGGAATGACAGGTTCATTATTTATAGTGATGCATCGAACAAAGTAATTGGTTGTGTCCTTAGGAAGAATGATAAGGTTATTGCCTATGAATCACTACAGTTGAAAATTCTTGAACAACACTATCCTACTCATGATCTGGAGTTAGCAGCTATGATCTTTACTTTGAAGATATAGAGGCACTTCCTCTATGGTAAAAAATGTGAGATTTATACTGATCACAAGAGTTTGATGTATATTTTCTCAAAAAAAAAACTCAACATGAGGCAAAGGAGATGGATTTAATTACTCATGGATTATGATTGTACAATACACTACCACCCAAGGAAAGAAAAAAAGGTGGCAGATGATTTGAGAAGAAAAGACCATGGAGTTTTGAACAATATGAGAATTGAATGGGATCCAATTTTCATGGATCTAGTGATGATAGAAATGGGAATAACCAGGGAAGGTGAAACATCAATGATTTTTCAAATGGTTTCCAAACCATCTTAACTAGAAAGGAATAATAGTTCTCAGACCGATGATGAAAAATTTCAAAAGAAGATTAAAGCTGTGAATGATGGGAGATTGATAGACGTTGTGTATGAAGATGGAATTTTGAAATTCGGGAAGAGACTTTGTGTTCCTGATATACCTAATCTAAAAAGGGAATTGTTGGATGATGCTCATAGTTCCAATTTCCCTATACGCCCTGGGAGCACCAAAATGTATAGATACTTGAAGGAACAATTTTGGTGGGACAACATGAAGAGGGAGATTGCTGATTTTGTGTCAAGATGTATGGTTTTTCAACAAGTGATAGATGGAAGGTAACAACCTGGATGAGTCATGGAACCTCTTCCCATTCCGGAGTGGAAATGGGACAATATTACGATATAATTTTTCATTGGGATACCAATGACTCCTAGAAGGAATGATGGAATATGGGTCATTTTTGATCGTCTTACCAAGTCAGCATATTTTCTTACTATAAGGGAAGATTTACCACTTAAACGACTAGCAAGACTATATATTGATGAAGTTGTGAGACTTCATGGAGTACCCCTATCAATTGTTTCTGATCGTGATCCCCGTTTTACTTCAAGATTCTAGAAAAGTCATTATAAATCCTTGGATACTGAACTTCATTTGAGCACTGCCTACCACCCTCAAACAGATGGACAATCAGAACAAACTATTCAATCCTTAGAATACATGTTGAGATCATGCTCACTTGACTTTCAGGGTATGTGGGATCAATATTTACCTCTGGTAGAATTTTACTATAACAATAGATTCCATTCGAGTATTCAGATGGAACCATATGAAGCGTTATTCGGAAATAGATGTTGCACACAAACCTGTTGGGATGACGTTGGTGAAAGAAAACTTGTAGGCCCAGAACTGGTGGAGGAAACGATGGAAAAGGTGAAGGTAATCCAAAACAATATCAAAGCTGCTCAAAGTAGGTAGAAGAGTTTTGCCGATAATCGAAGGAAGGATTTGGAATTTCAAGTCAGTGATCATGTTTTCCTGAAGGTATCTCCATGAAAGGGAGTCATACGTTTTGGTAAGAAAGTAAAATTGAGTCCCAGGTACATCGGACCTTTCAAATTTCTAGAACGAATTGGGGTTGTAGCTTACCGTTTGGAAATGCCGCCAAATCTATCTAAAGTTCACGATGTGTTTCACGTATCACTATTTAGGAAATACATGCCTGACCCAACACATGTACTCACCTACGACGAATTAGAACTAGAACCCGATCTGCCTTATTCTGAAGAGCCCATCATGATTCTTGATATGAGAGAACAAGTACTGAGAAACGGGATGAATCGTCTGGTAAAATTCTTGTGGACAAACCATAAGATGGAAGAGGCAACGTGGGAACCCGAGGAACTTATGATTAAGGAAGACCCAATTCATTTCATGGGGTAGTATTCTAGAAATTTTGAGGACGAAATTATTTGAAGGATGGGAGAATGTAACACCCCAAACTTCTACGGTACGCTTCTCTTTAAATAATGTAATAGCGTGTGTTGTACGCAACATTGAGTTCTAACACACCGAAACCAATAAAACTAGCTGTTATGAATAGTAATACCCACTTATTGAAATTTATAAATTTTATTATTCAAAATGGACTTCATTTTTGGATTCAGAATATCAAAATTAGATTGGGGTGAATTTTTGGTATTTTTGTGAAAAAAATCATTTTTTGATGAATATTGAAACCACTAAGTGGTAGTTCAAAAAACTGAATTTTTCATAAAACATAATTTTACCACTTCTGTGAGTGAAATTTCGAAAATCTGAGACACACTGTTAATATCAAGGAGTATAATGTGGTTCAATGAGTTGAAAATAATTTTTGGTGAATAGTAACTTTTTTCTTTTATTTACCACGGTTAAAAGTAAATAGGGTAATTAAGGGTAAAAATGATATTAATATTACCTAAAACATGTCCTAATTCTATTGGACAAGTGTATCTCGACAAAAAACAACCTTAGGAATAAAATATTATCATTTAGGTCCACTTGGATTAGATTAGGACATATATTATTATTTAATTCAAAGAAGAGTTAAAAGAGTTAAAATCAAGGATTGTTTAATAAAACATTTTTAATATAGGGTTATACATAAGGTATGTTAAATTGTAAATATTTATTAGAAAGAAAAAAATATTTCCTACATAATGATATTTTATTTATAATTTTTAATACATTAAATAATTTAATTTATTTATGACACAATGATGATGCAGTAATTACCATAATAGTGAAAAATTAAAATAATTGATATTATAAATACCCAAATAAATATAATTGGAGACTTTTTATGAATTACATTAATTTTATAGGTTTATATGACATTTTTTGAATGATTAAATTAACCTTTTTCGATGTAATAATTCTGATATGATTTTCACAAAAATCAATTTTCCAAATACTGTCTAAATTGACATAAAAGAGGTTTTAAAACAAATAATATATTATTAATTAATATTAAATTCCTAAAAATATAAGGATCGGCCAAAAGACTTATATAATGATAGGTTTATCATTAATAGACCACTTGGGTGTCTATTGGTGGTAGATAGTATGTTTATTAACTATATAATATAAAAATTCATAGTGACATGGTAAGTGTCAAACTAATTAACTAAGAGTTAAAACTAAAAGATAAGGTTAATATAATGACCCAAACTCGTCTAAATTATATTTTTTTAGTGGTTTTTGACCCATACACACTTTAACATTTAAATATTTCACTTTTGAGCCATTAGAAATCGAATATGAATTTATTATAAAATAATATTTCTAGATTTTCCAAAGATGCCCCTCACCCCTCTTATAAAAGGGCACTCACCCTTCTCATTAATTCACACCTTCAAAGACTTTTGGTTCTTCCAATCCCTTCTCAAATACTCTCTCAACTTCCCTCACTACAACCTAGAGGCCTTATTATGATCTGAAATCCATCCTATGGAGCACTTTTGATCAAATCAAAATGAAGAACCCGAAGAAGAGGTAATGTTTTCACCACCCTTTTTCAAATTCATTTCTTCTTCAACTTATTATTTATTTTTTATTACCATTATAAAATAATGAATCAAATATATCCTATATACTGTAATGTTATTATAAATATGGTACAACCATATTCAGTATTATATCCATCCTTTGAATGACATGTCACCATACGTGCGTACGTACTGCTTACCGTCTCCACGTCGTGGTGTAATTGTTATTCAATAAATTATTATTTGGATGGGTATAATAATGATTGTAACTCATATAAATAATAAATATAACATGATAATGATTCTGTATATATGATATACCATCCAATTATATATTATTTTAAAATCCAAAGAATCATATTGTCACTCGTGCGTACGTACGGACTACCGTCTCCACGAACGTGATGAGATTCATTCTCCATCATATCCATTCAATTATAATTATCATTTGATGATATAAATATAATGATTATGTACTTGATATCATTCTGGATATGAATAAGATACAACCTATCCAAAACAAACACGACTTATGTAACAAAAAATATAAAAGAAAACGAGTAAGTTAACACCCGAAATGACTGTAATTCTATGATATTATTAACATAGAAATGTTAAAAGATCATATATGATATCATATTAATGTATCTGATTCTTGTATAATTTAATAACAATTATTTCACCATTATACAGGAGGTTAACCTACCCCCAACCAAGGAAATGTACATGTTAAGGGTTTATTTCGCAATCTCTTCATTATCCGAGGTTGTTTATACGTAATAATCAACTGGGACTTCTTTATCATCCACATACATGTTTCTTAAAAATTTATTTTAAAACATTTTGACTATTTACTAGAATATGGGTTAACGACATTTATACCCTTGTTTACTTTTATAAGTGGTTTATAAAGGAATATTTCAGTCGTTTTCCATACAAGATCCTTTTTAACCTTTTCGACAGTATTAATGTATGAAAGTTTTTTTAACATATATGGCGGGTGCAGCTATTTTCTGCCATTATAAAATCATTGAATCTTCCCATAGAATCTTATAGGAATATTTTCAAATAAAATGTTTTATTTTATATATGACTCTTAAATGATTTCAAAATAGAAAGAAATATTTCTCTAAAAAGTGTTCTGATTTCATCTATGTCAACATCTTCTGATGGATTTTACACTAATTTGAAGTTGATACAAAACTTTTATATTTTATTTAAGATTTTGTGATATGTTTGACTGTGGATGTGTTATTTTTATACCATTCATGGTTTATGGATGAAGTATAACATTTCGCATGCTAGTTTTATTACGAATGTTTATGTTATGTTTAAACATTTTCATATGGGAATTCATTGGACATAATATCTGACAGGTGGAGCCTGCTATAGCTCCTTGATACATCGCTAGGTTTCATGAGACAAACTAGTTTCTTGGCACAGGGCCTTGAAAAAATATTATTAGTAGTCTTGGCACGAGGCCTTGGGTATGTGGTTGTGATAGTCTGGCATTATGCATTCTATCATTATGAATGTGGTTATTGATATTGCATCGAATATTAGATTAGTAGAATATCCATGTGAATATGTAAATGGAATTATTTCATTTTCTTTTTTACATACTATGTTTAAGTTCATGTTTAAAAGGATTTTTTTTAGTTATACATTTCCTTTAATGTTTATTCTTATTTATGAAAGTTTCTCCTATATTGTTATCCTTACTGGGAATTTGAGATCACCCCTTTTCAATGTTTTATTTTTCCAAGGATGTGAAGAAGTAATTTATGAATGACCTGCAGGTATAGTATGAGGGGATAAGAGTGTGGACTATTGATACTATATTGTTGTAGTTTTCATTTTATGATGTAATGTAAATTTTATGAATGTATCTAGTTATTCCAAGGCTACTAAACTAATCTGTCTTTCGAGATTTGATCTTTCCTGTGATCATGAAAATGTTATCTAATAATGCACTAACTCTGAGTAACTGGGGTCGGGGAGTTACACAGACACAACATGATTATGGTCAGCGTTGGTCTATGTCTCTTCTTCATGCATTGGACAATACCCATTTTCATGTGACATACTCCTAACCTTAAATACTTCCTGATCTCCATTACCCTTTTCTTGACTTCTGGTAACAAAACTTCTGATACCCAGGAATTCTATTTCCTGACTATGCAGCAAGTGGCCCCAGGAGGCCTTGCATAAGTAGTCTACATAACGGACCTGTCAGCCTAAAGATGCTATTATTTGACTATGCGGCCAGTGCCCTTCGGTGTCCCTGCATAATTCAACCCCCTAATGGATTTGTCGAATAATGGTAACATCATTTTTGGGAGAAAACCCACTTTTTTCATTTATTGGTCATATCAAAAATATGTAAGGATCCACAGAAAATATCCATCCTTAGCATATTTTTCCCATACTCTTTTTCCTGATCTGAAAGTATTCAAGTCTATGGTTTATAATTCCCTTCCCTACGTACGGGTCAGACCTTCGTAGGAGTGATATTCATCCAATTATTAGAAACTCTGATTGGAAATATCCTCTCCATATTCAATTACCTCTCTCCATACAGTAAACTCTATGATTTAGAATATTTGAATCTCCATAAACATCAACTTGCTTTTTATCAGTAGAAAAGTAAATTTCTGAGAGTTCTTTTTCATGACTATGCAGCATGTTCCCTTAGGCGGCCTTGAATAAGTAGTCTACATAACAGAACTATCAGCAAAAAGATTCTATTATTTGTCAATGCATCCAATGCACGTAAGTGACCCGACATAATTAAACCCCCAAAAGGGTTTGTTAAATAGTGGTAACTTCATTCTAGGGAAATACTTCTTCTAATGCCGTTTAGCCCTTCTTTCATATCATTCCTCATATTCAAAATTTCATAAGTCATAGTTTATATGTTTTCCCTCATACTTAAGTGTGGTAATATGTTTTCAGATAAATTTTCAAGGAATTGAGTCAATTTTAATTCATTTATTCAAATTTATTTCAACCTTAAACATTTGCCTTTTTATGTCCAACGTGCATGACTTTAAATTGCCCATAAAAGAAAAGGGAACTCTTAACGAAAGTCAAGTCCCAGCTCACTAAACATACATTTTGTATGATTTAGGTAATGTTGAGAAAATAAAAGATTATATATTTATAGGTTTATTTTTATAGTCATAGTAAAAATCAAACCATACTTACTAGGACCATTGGATTAGGTAAAAATTTAATGATGGTAGGAAGAAAATGCAGGAACACATGATTGAAGATGAATGTATTCTTCATTGATGCACAAGAGTTAAAAGGACATCCACCGATTGGAGTCTCTTCTCTATTACTTGAATTACAAAATAATTTTAACATAACACTTCATTTGATTTAAGGAATCCTGATCTTCATCATAAGCCTCCTGGAATTCATTCATTCAACTGGATACAATAAGAGATTCAGTGATACCATCTCTTGTTAGAACAATTGTAAAAGAATGTTATTGAGTGCGGTTTGAGAAAATATTCTTCTGATCAAACAATGACCCTATTAATGCCCAAGAGACATGGAATATGGATAAATATATTTGAGAATGGGGTATTGGACGTAAAGATCCATTTGGACATAGTACTCTTTTCAGATATGGTTCTAATACCATGATAGTCTTCTCTCAACCAACCCGCAGTAGTAAACATTTCAGCCCATGGGTTTTCCATTTTCATATATGCAAGGAAATGGCATGGAGGAAAAATTTGAAAGTTGACACCATTGTTTTTGTCCTTAATTCACATCATAACCGAAATGGAGGAGTAGGAATGTAGCTACATCTCGGGCAAATAGTTTTTTGCATTTGGAATGTTGACTCCTTGCAGATGACCATGTCCATACAGAGGCAAGTAGATGCTATGTGGGAAATTAACATGTTATTTCTTCAAGTACATGGCCAAATCTGGGAGAGTAATGTCGCAGACAGTATAGTAATCATGGTCAACAACGTTCATCATGTCATTAATCCTCTTGCTAGTCAGTTCATGAGTCGTTCCAATCCTTCTAGGAGCCATTGAATCTACACAATGGTCGAATAAATTAACCCATAATTAAGTTAATTTTTCATAAAATTTGTAAAGAAATTCAAAAAAATGGCTAAGGCATTAAGGCGCGCAAGTCCAATGTTGGGACGCAAGTGTAACTGTTTCACCTATGTTTTAGCGCACAAGTATCACCGCACTTGTCAAAATACCTCTACAGTAGTGCGGCACGAACAGAGGCAATGAAACTTCAGAAAATCACCAACCTGCACGGAGAGAGCTCAAACAATTCAAATCTGGGTGGTTTGCATGATAATGGCCACATATTTATAGGCCATTCCGCACTCATGCACGCTGAATCCTATGCGCCTCTAACCTCTGTGCCTCTATATACGCGCTCAAAACTTCTGTGCCGCACATCCTTGGTTTTCTCCAGCACCTCAGAGTCACATCCTCATTCCTTTCGGATCCAAATTTAAGGGGGGTCTTTTGTTGATGCTCCATTACATCACAGAGTCTAAAGACTGAAAAAGGGGAATAACATAGAATAAATAGATTTATCCTTTGAATAAACATCAAAAATTGACAATGGCATGAAGAAGCATTTGGTTAAAAATGGGCCACACAGGTTTCATCTTGGTTGAGTAGGTATTCCTGGGTGCCACATATTGGCCACATAGGTGACCTACACGCCCTATATAATTTTCTTGCACGGTCTTCAGCAGCCTATAAATACCCCTTGTGGGCCCCCCATTTCGAGGACGAAAAATCCAGAAACTTAGATTTTAGCTCTGGGCTCTCTAGTCTCTTCTTGAAGTCATATAAACACTTCTAAGGTAATTTCTTACATATAATGAATGGTCTAAAGAGGGGAAACAAGGCCTAACTGTTTAAATTCACCAACACCTGCGCGCCTAAGTGTCTAACCCTTATGGGAAATGGTCACACTGGCGCGCTACTTTATTCCTTCAACAGAACCTGTGCGCCACTTTTTTATAAGCCTTAAGGGATAATACTAAGGGTTTGAGACAAGTCTCACCCATGCATTACGCTATGTGTAACGCCCCAAACCCAATTACCCGGAGTCGGTGCATTATTACATAACATTGGCATGATTACAAGGAATCAAGTCCCAAAGGACCAATTGGTTTAGAAATCGTGGAAAATAGATTACATTCATTAACATTGCATTATAATTTCAAACATAAAACAAAGTGTAAATATTTAAATGAGAATTCCATTACTCCCTTTAGCTGAACCTTGCATATCAATCATAATACACTTCTTGGAATACTGGGAAAAATAAAACATAGAAAGGGGTGAGCTCAAACGCTCTGTACGGGTAAGCAATAGAGCAGAAAATGACATAAATATTAAGCATGATGAATAATTGAAACCACATTCCTTTACCAATAATAATCATGAATACTTTTATGGAATGAATATGAGTTGGGTAAATAATGCCATAATAAAACATAATCATGGGTATTCTACTAGTCGAATAAACACATGAACCATCAATATTATTTCCATAATGAGGGAATGTATAATGCCATAAATTATAAAACATTTTGTTAAGGCCTCTATCAAGACATATAAAAATGATTAAGGCCTCGTCCAAAACCATATATCAAATTGGGAAAGGGCCTCGGCCAATTCCTCGTCTAGTTGTCTCATTAGACCTACCGATGCATTGAGGAGTTATAGCGGGCTCCACCCATCACTTACTATGTCCAATACATTCCTCATATTAAATGGATGAAACTTAACATAAACTTTCGTATAAGAACAAGGATGCAGAATGTAAATAATTTAACCATAAACCATGAATGGTATAAAAATAACACATCCACAGTCAAACATATCCCAAAACCATCAATAAAATATAGAAGTCTTGTATCATAATAAATCAACTTCAAAACAAGTTTAAAATCCATTAAATGATTTGACATAGATAAAAATGATCTTTAAAACTCTTTGATAGAAATACCCATTTTCATGAAAACATTTAAAAGTCACACAATTTGGAAAAGAAGTCATTTAAAGAAATTTTTTAATCAATGTGTCCCATACCACTTTGAAACTTTTGAAAGGAATTAAAATTTAAAAAAAAATTAATTTCCATATAAATAAATCCTTAAAAACCATTTTGAAGACGTGAAAATTAATGAGAAAGATTTAGAAGAATAAATATTTAAAACATTTGAAATGTTTTTTTAGTAAAAATTCCCTTAAAATAATCCCTTTGAAAACTCTTTCATAAAACATGGACATGGATAATAAATATGTCCCAGTAGATACTTACATAAAAACAACCTCAGATAAGAAAGAGATTGCGAAATTAACCCTTACCAATTTGATAACATACGAAACATACACCCCATGAAAGTGGTATCATACAACGAATATTTAAATACACATAAATTAAAGTGTATTACAAAAAGAATACAATTTTGGGCAGTACGTAGACTATACAAAAGGTAATAGTGGCAATATGGATTGAATCTCACGGGAATAAAGAGTGAGATGAAAACCCCTTACCTTGTACTTTTCCATTGTCGAGGGTAAGGTAATCTCCTGTATAATGGTTAAATGATTGTTATTAAAATATAAAATAATAATATACAATAATATGATATCATATATGATCTTTTAATATGCATTGTTAATAATATTTTAGTATTATTGTCGTTTCGGGAGTTAACTGATTTGTTTTACTTTATATGCTTCGTTACGTAAGTCGTGTTTGTTATGGATAGGTAGTATCTTATTCATATCCATAATGATATAATGTCCTTAATCATTACTTTTTATCATCAAACTATAATTATTCTTGAATGGATATGATGGAGAAATGAATCTCATTGCGTTCGTGGAGACGGTAATCCGTACGTACGCACCAACGCTACTTCCATTTCATTTTTCATTTTAAAAGGAATAAAAACGAAATGATACGTAGGTATATAATTATTCCAGTATAATATAATATCTTATATGTGTTACTTAATTTCATTAACAACATCCTTTATACGTTCCATGTATGGTATGAACGAGTCATATCACTTTGAGGGGGCGGTAGTCCGCACTTCCTCAAATGAAATTATCGTATATATATACAACATGAACAGAATAATGGTATGATATAAAATGGAATTTAAGAATCTTATATATAAAATAAATATCATTAATATCATATTTAATTGTAGTTCCATCATAATGGCCATCATCATAGGTGGTATGAGATAATTGAACAATCATCGCTTGGTGAGGCGTTTGGTTTCCATCCATAAAAACATTATGTTCTTCACCCATTAGATGGATGAGTGTGTAATTTTAGTTATAATACTTCTAATAACAATATCCTTTTATATTTAGGATACTGGTTTTTTTACAAAAAAAATTAAGAAGAGTTTAGGGGTTGGAGAAGTAAAATAAAAGAAAATAAGCTAAGAGAAGTCATCACCTTTAATTTGGGTAACTCCATTTGGTTTGAACCAAAAAGGAATCTTGAAGTGCCTTTTGTCTAAGTTAAGGTTTATAAGAGGAGGAGAGGAATGTAGGGAGATTAATTGGGCAGAGGTTTGACTAGCGAAAAGGCTTGAGAGGTTTGAGGAATTGGTTAGAAGGGGTGTCCTTTTATAAGGGGGAGGAAGTTCTCTTTAGGAAAATCTAGAAATATTATTGTACAATAAATTCATATTCTGTATATAATGGCTCCAAAGTAGAATATTTAAAGTTTAATGTGGGTCTGGGTCAAAAACCACTCATCCAATAGAATTTGTACAGGTTTGGGTCATATATTAACATTATCTTTTAGTTTTAACTCTTAGTTAATTAGTTTGACACTTACCATGTAACTTTTTATTTTTATATTATGTAGTTAATAAACATACTATATACCTCCAAGATACCCCCAAGTGGTCAATTAATGATATAAATATCTTCATATAAGTCTCTTGGCCGAACCTTATACTTTTAAGAATAGAATATAATTTAATAATATAATTTTTTTTTTAAACTAATTTATGTCAATTTTGACACTACTTAATAATTGATTTTTGTTAAAATCGTAATAATTTTATTAATTAGAAATAAATTCATTTAAGCAATCCTAAAATGTTATTTTAACCAATAAAATTCGTGTATGTCATCAAAACATTCAAATTATATTTATTTTAACATTTATAATATCAATTATTTGATTCATTCATTAATAAAGAAAATACTTCATCATTATTGTGTCATATATATTTTTACATTTTCGATCTCTAAAAATTATAAATAAAACACAATTATGTAGGAAATCGTTTTATCTTTCTAATTAACATTTATAATTGAAAATATAACATATATAACCCTATGTTAAAATTGTTTTTCTAAAAGATATAAGCTTATGTCATTTTTGTATTCACTTTAACTTAATTAATATAAAGTGTCTCTATCACCTACAAGTGGCTAAATGGGGTCCCAAAATCAACCCAAAGATTCCCATGGTCCGACATGTATCCTCCAATAAGGTTAGGAAACGTTTTAGGGTAAATTAGTATTATTATAATATAATTTTTTAACCCTTATTTACCGTATTTAACCTTTAACCATGGTAAATAAAATATTTACCGAAATAATTATTCAAAATTACTAAAAATAAAAGGTACCTATTTACACAATTTGGACATCCTGATTCCAAATATAGAATCCATTTTTCCAAATTCAAAACACAGAAGTGGCAGAAATTAATTTAAAATTAATTCTCGCTGTCAAACAAAAAGCCTGTTTTTAAGATATAATAACTATCAAAAGATTGATACTTTTTTATTTCCAGTTTAATTGTGAAAATATTTCCAATGACCAAAATTTTTTTAAATGGTAAACATATATTCTAAATATACATTAAAACTGCTCAAATTCATAATTTATTACTCTTATTTATTTTAATTAAAAAATTTGTTTTTAATTAAAATTTTGTAATTTTTACTATTCGTTGAAATATGAAAGTTATCTGAAAAGCACCAAAATTTCACCCTAATATTAATTTGATATTATTAATAAAAAATGAAGTCCATTTTGAATGATAAAATTTATAAAATTTAAAAAAGTGGGTATTACTATTCATAATGGCTAATTTGATTGGTTGTGGTGTGTGTTAGAACTCTATGTTGCGTACAACACACACTACTGTATTATTCAAAGTGAAGCGTATCGTGGAAGCTTGGGGTGTTACATTCTCCCCTCCTTCAATAAATTACATCATCGAAATTTTAAATTGTTCTTCGAAAATAAAAGGATGAAAATTGAAAGTATCTTTGTGAGAAAACCCACATCGGAAATTGGGTTACTCAAATTTAGTCTTAATAAAAGGAAAAGAGAAATGAAAGTGTCACCACCAAATTATGATCTCAATTAGGAGAACATTGGTTGAAATTAGAGACACAGAATTGGAGGGAAAACATAATTATTTATAGGGAGTGATTGAGGTCATCAATCACAAATAATTGTAGAATCGTGGAACTCAATGCCACCAATTTATGATGATTTAAAACACCATTGGTTAAAAAAACATAAGGTATTAGGATAAAACATTTTTGTTCTTAAGATCCCTTCCCTAATGTTTAAAAATTAATTTATCTGTAAAATTAGAGGATATATATATATATATATATATACTTGACATGTAGAGTTTCATCCTTCAACTAATTCTTACTACAAACTCATCTTTTACTCTAAAAGATTTAATATATACATATATATATTTATTCTATTTATCCTAATAGTATAGGGTTCCAATAATAATGAATCTATAATTCTCATATTAGACCCTTTAAAAAAACTGCACTATTCAATCCAGGACATCACATGGGCTAGTGGTAGGTGATACCCCCTTGTCGCCCTTCGGTTGTGGGTTCATGTCTTGCGGCCTTGCCAGACGCTGAGAGTTTCCACCCAACCTCTGAGTTGTCCTTTTATAAAAATCCAAAAATATCCTTTCAAACTAAATCCTTTCCAACCTTTATACTTATCCAAAATACTTATCTAAACTCTCCGTCCAAAATTTATATGAAAGTTAAATATAATGTAGATCCTTTTTACCCCGTAATAGCATGTGAATACCTTCATCATGTATTCTTTTAAAACACTAAAACATCCTGAATTACCATAAAACCTTATGGATTACATTCATGCTCCCTTAATCCTTATAGAATAATGGATATACTTCATCCATCCAAAAATGTTGTAAACTCCAAAAATGATGGAATATATAAATATTTTATCAGTTTCAAGGCAGTCAAGAATATCCAATATAATTTACCCAAATCAACTATATCTTATTCCAATATCTGTACCTCAATATTAGGACTATATTAAGGTTTATCTTTCCTTCAACCATGTAATTTCCAAAAAGTTTAACTCGCTGTAGATTCACTCTTCTTAGTACCATAAAATCTCAAATCCTCAATAAAATAGTATTGCAGTACAATCCTTATTTATTTCCATTACATCATTGATACAACATTTCAATGAAATATTTACAAAATAAAAACCTAATAACACTAGTCATTCCTCTTCATCTGTGGTAGTATCATAACTTCATTATTATCCAATAGCATCATTTACGACATAGTCTGATGATTTGGACATCAGTTTTCATAGTGTCCAAACTCCTTGCAGATGAAGCATTGTAAATTTGAAACCTTTTTCTTTCCCTTGCAGTCACGTACTTGGTGTCCTTTTTCTCCCCACTTATAACATCCCTCCATTCCCTTCAAGAATTTTCCAAGGTGATTTTTTCTACAGTTATCACATATGGGAAAATTTTTCTTGACATTATTACCTTTATCTATCCTTCTCTTTACCAGCCTTTCCTTCTCTGGCTTCCCTTCAAAGCAATATGATTCCGAGAATACTTTACATATCATATCAACACATGATAATATTTCTTCATATGATAATAATATGTGTGAGACTATTTCCCTTCTAAATTCTTGAATAAGACAATGAAATATATGTTCTTTATTACTCGTTGTATAATGCGTATTGATTGAGTTCTCATTCCTTCAACTAGGCACCATTTCTAAGAAATGGCATAAACTAGATCAATTTATGAATCAAAATACATAATTCCATACTTGTAAAACACTTACCATAAATTGAACAGTTTATGGATATTATCCATAATCATAAAAAAACTATTTTCTTTGAGGATGTATATACTCATAAACCCTCTGTAATGGTTCATAATAAAATTGAGAATTACTCTAAGCATATCCCCTGGGAGTGTTATAACCAAGAGTGTAGCAAGTCTTGTTGTCGTGCACCAGTTCTCGTTCGTGTCTAGCTCAAAGCAGTGTTTTCGGGTTTTAACCCTAGGTACATATGTTCTAGAGCTTCCTCTACCTGCTCGTATCTAGACAGGGATGTATTTCTTGGAAAATGACTGAAATCTCTATAATAGCAAAATTCTAGGAAGTTCTTCTATAATAATCCTCAATGTTCATCTTAGGTCTACATGCTCTAATTAGAGTTTATCTAAATCTAGCTTCCACGGTTTGTACTAAACTTACTCTGATACCAACTGTAATGCCCCGACCCCCGTTACCAGGAGTCGGTTCATTATTATATAACATTGTCATGATTACATGGAATCTAGCCCGGAAGGACCGACCAGTTTAGCAGCCTCAGAAAATAGATTACATACATTACCATTACATTACAATTTCAAACATAAAACACAGCGTAAATAGTTCTTTGAGAATACCACTACTCCCTTTATATTAACCCTGCATATGAATCATAATACACTTCGTGGAATCTTGGGAAAAATAAAACATAGGAAGGGGTGAGCTCAAATGCTCAGTAAGGGTATATAATACAGTGGAAAATGACAAAATTATTAAGCACGATTAATAATTTAATCCACATTACATTACCAATAATAAACATGAATACTTTTATGGAAATAATATGAGTTGAGTAAAAAATGCCATAAAAAAACATAATCATGGGTATTATACTAGTCGAATAACCACATGAACCATCAATATTATTTCCATAATGAGGTAATGTATAATGCCAGACATTATAATACATTTTTTCAAGGCCTCATACAAGACGTCTAAAAATAATTAAGGCCTCAGCAAAAACCATATATCAAATTGGGAAAGGGCCTCGGCCAATTCCATGTCTAGTTGTCTCATGAGACCTACCTATGCATCAAGGAGATATAGCGGGATCCATCCGTCACTTACTATGTCTAATACATTCCTCATATGAGAAGTATGAAACTTATCATAATCATTATTATAAGAACTAGGATATGAAATTTAAAAAATTTAACCATAAACCATGAATGGTATAAAAATAACACTTCCATGGTCAAACATATCACAAAACCTTCAATACAATATGGATGTTTTGTATCACAATAAATCAACTTCAAAACAAGTTTAAAATCCATTAAAGGATTTGATATAGATGCAAATTATTTGTAAAACTCATTGATAGAAATACCTCTTTTCATGAAAACATTTAAAAGTCACACAATTTGGAAACGAAGTCATTTAAAGACATTTTTGAATCAAAGTGTCCCATACCACTTTGAATCTTTTGAATGGAATTAACATTTTAAAAAACAATCATGTCCATATAAATAAATACTTAAAAACCATTTTGAAGACATGAAAATTAATGAGAAATATTTATATGAATAAATAGTTAAAACATTTGAAATGTTGTTTTAGTAAAAATTCCCTTAAAATAATCCATTTGAAAACACTTTCGTAAAACATGTAAATGGATAATAAATATTTCCCAGTAGATACTTACGTAAAAACAACCTTTGATATTAAAGAGATTGTGAAATTATCCCTTACCAATTTGGTAACTTAAGAAATATACACCCCATGAAAGAGGTATCATACAATGAATATGTAAATAAACATAAATTAATATATATTACACAATGAATACAATAATGGGTAGTACGTACAACACACAAAAGGTAATAGTGGAAATATGGCATGAATCTAACAGGAATAAGAAGTGAGATGAAAACCCATTACCTTGTACTTTTCCTTTGTTGATTGTAGGTTAATCTCCATTATAATGGTTAAATTATTTTTATTAAATTATACATTAATAATATACATTAATATGATATCATATATGATCTTTTAATATTCCTTTATTAATAATATTTTAGTTTTATCGTCGTTTTGGGTGTTAACTGATTCGTTTTCCTTTATATGCTTCGTTACATAAGCTGGGTTTGTGATGGTATCTTATTCATATCCATAATGATATAAAGTCCTTAAAAATTACATTCTATCATCAAACTAAAATTATTCTGGAATGGAAATTATGGGTAAATGAATCTCATTGCGTTTGTAGAGATGGTAATCTGTACGTATGCATGAACGATACTTTCATTTCATTTTTCATTTTAAAAGGAATCAAAACCAAATGATACGTAGGTATATAATAATTCCAGTATAATATAATATCTTATTTGTGTTACTTAAGTTCATTAACACCATCCTTTATATGTTCCATGTATGGTATGAACGAGTCATATCACTTTGAGGGGTGGTAGTCTGCACTTCCTCAAATGAAATTATCATATATATATAACAGGAAATGAATAATGGTATGATATAAAATGAAATTACAGAAGATTATATATAAAATAAATATCATAAATATCATATTTAATTATCATTCCATCATAATGGCTACCATGAGAGGTGGTAGGAGATAATTGAGCAATCAACGCTTCGTGAGGCGTTTGGTTTCAATCCACTGAAACATTATGTTATTCACCCATTAGATGGATGTGTGTGTAAGTGTAGTTCTAATACTTATACTAAAAATATCCTAGTATATATATGATACTGGTTTTTCTACAAAATAAAATAATAAGTGGAGTTTAGGGGTTGGAGAATTAAAATAAAAGAAAAGAAGCTAAGAGAAATCGTTACCTTTAATTTGGGTAACTCCCTTTGGTTTGAACCAAAAAAGACACATAAAGTGCCTTCTGTCTAAGGTAAGGCTTTTAATAGGAGGATAGGGATATAGGGAGGTTAATTGGATAGATGTTGGACGAGCCAAAAGTCTTGAGAGGTGTGATGAATTGTTTAGAAGTGGTGTCATTTTATAAGGGGGAGGAGGGCCTCTTTAGGAAAATCTAGAAATATTATTTTATAATAAATTTATATTCGGTTTCTAAGGGGTAGAAAGTGGATAATTTAAAGGTTAAGGTGGGTTTGGGTCTATAAACACTCAACAAATTTAATTTAGACTGGTTTGGTTCATTATATTAACCTTATCTTTTAGTTTTATCTCTTAGTTAATTAGTTTGACACTTACCATGTCACTTTGTATTTTTATATTATATAGTTGATAGACGTACTATATACCCCTAATAAAACACCCAAGTGGTCCATTAATGATAAACCTATCATGATATAATTCTATTGGATGAACCTTATATTTTTAGGAATAGAATATAAATTAATAATATAATATTTGTTTTAAAAACGCATTTATGTCAATTTTGACACCACTCAATAATTGATTTCTGATAAATTCATAAAAACATTATTACTTCGAACCATATTCATTTAAGAAATCCTAACAAGTCATATTAACTAATAAAATTCGTGTATGTCATCAAGACTTTAAAATTATATTTATTTTAACATTTATAATATCAATTATTTGATTCATTCATTAATAAGTAAAATACTGCGTCATTATTGTGTCATATATATTTTTACTTTTTCAATGTCTAAAAATTATAAATAAAATAGAATTCTGTAGGAAATATTTTTATATTTTTAATTAATATTTATAATAGAAAATATAACATATATTACCTTATGTAAAAATTGTTTTTCTAAAAGATATAAGCTTATGTCATTTTTGTATTCAATTTAACTTAATTAATATAATGTGTCTCTATCACCTACAAGTGGTTCCATGGGGTCCCAAAATAGACCTAAAGATTTCCATGGTCGGACATGTATCCACCAATAAGGTTAGGACACTTTTTAGGGTAATTTATTATTATTATTATTATTATTATATTTTAACCCTTATTTACCGGATTTAACCTTTAACCATGGTAAATAAAATATTTACCGAAATAATTATTCAAAATGTCTAAAAATAAAAGATGCATATTTAAACAATTTGGAATCCCAAATTCCAAATATTGAATCCATTTTTCCAAATTCAAAACATGGAGGTGGCAGAAATTAATTTAAAATTAATTCCCACTGTCAAACAAAAAGCGTGTTTTTAAGATATAATAACAATCAAAGGATTGATACTTGTTTATGTCCGGTTTAACTGTGAAATTATGTCCAATGACCAACATTGTATTAAATGGTAAAAATATATTATAAATATACTTTAAAACCACTCAAATTTATAATTTATTACTATTAATTAATTTGATTAAAAAAAGTTGTTTTTAATTAAAATTTAGTAATTTTCAATATTCATCAAAATATGAAAGTTATCCGAAAAGCACCAAAATTTCACCCGAAGATAATTTCGATATTTCGAATCCAAAAATAAAGTCCATTTTAAAATATAAAATTTATAAAATTTTAAAAAGTGGGTTTTACTATTCATAACAGCTTGTTTGATTGGTTGTGGTGTGTGTTAGAACTCGAAGTTGCGTACAACACACGCTACTATATTATTCAAAGTGTAGCGTATCGTGGAAGATTGGGGTGTTACACTATGGTTTGATAGGAATGAAAGTACACATGTACCACACAGGTATACCTGCGCACCCAAACAAGACTTGTTCACCTAGCTTTTTTTGGGTGCCCTTCCTGCTTCTTCAGCTCTTTTCTACAAATCCACCTCTCCTCTTCAAGAAAAACCCTTCAAAACCCTCTTCAAGGACATTTTTTGCATGGTTATTTTGTTGGATTCCTTATTTGTAATAAATTATGTGGAAAATATCTTAAAACTTAGTGATTTACATATATTTATGTCAATAAGGATAGAGATTTCATTCATTCAACCTCATGCTTTAAGATGAGAATATATTTAATTTGGGAATCCTCCTTAGGAGTAAACCCCATGTCCCATATTTATGGGCCTCCTTATCAGGAATAAACCCCAATAATAAGTATATTTAATTTTGGGCATCCCCCTTAAGAGTTATCCATGAGTTCCATGTCCCCTAACCTGGGTCTCCTTTTAAGGAGTAATCCCCAGTCTTCATGTTCTCATAATTTAGGGAATCCTATTTAGGAGTAAGCCCCAAGTTCCTCAATTTGGGCCTCCTTTTCAGGAATAAGCACCAGTCTTAATTTCTCCAAATATGGGCATCCTCTTTAGGAGTAAGCCCCAAGTTCGAAATTACCTTAACCTAGGAATCCTCTTTATTAGTAATCCAAAGTTCTCAAGTCCCTTTAACACTAGCCCTCCTTCTCAGTAGTAAGTCTCAAGTTCCAAATTCCCGTAACATGGGCATCCTCCTTATGAGTAATCCCCAGATCTCATGTCCCTTTAACCTGGGCCTCCTTCTCAAGAATAATCCCCAGTCATAATTTCCTTTAATCAGTATTAATTTTCTTTTTATTTGGGATTCATTCTTAGGAGTAAAACCCAATCATAAGTCCCATATAATTTGGGAATCCTTCTCAAGAGTAATCCCTATGTTAAGTATCCAAATCTCTATAAAGCACATATACGTTTATGGACCCTATTCCCATGTTTCTTCCCGGATGTAAATCCCAATCCTCATCTATCTGGGCAGTCATTCAAACATAATCCCCACATTATTTCTTATGATTGCATCTTTCATGGCACCATTGTCAGGTTTTACCAATACCTCTTATTACTCAAACGGAGCATGACCCATGTGAGCTTAGAACGTAAAAGTAATTATGACATCTTTTTTGAGCCATCAACCATTCATAAACCTTCTAATTCTTTACTCGTACTATGTGGGTTCTGATTCCTTTTCAAAACAAGGATACGTAGGTAGCCCATCTGTGGGTACGATCCGAACTATGAAATAATCCATGTCCTTCTGAATGAAAATAAACTTCATTTTCCCCACAGAGTGGATTTAAAAAAAGTATTGGTATCATAATGACCAAGAGATTTTTATATAATGTGTTGAAGGATACCATTGACTATGAATCTCTAACAAATATATATCATTCTCTATCGATGAAAAAAATCAAGTACATATAAAATATTCTCTAAATCTCATACTTATCAATCATTGATTGTTAGATCTAATGGAAAGCTCATTTTCATACTTTGTAATTTAATAATGATTCACGAATATAACATAAATCTATACAGAGAGTCCCGGAGTAGACAATAATTCCCCCCAAAATGGTGTGATGAGTCCGACCTCCCATCCTCTCGACCAATGAAAATTTTTAAGCCTCATTGGTTCACAACTAATGAGAACCTACCTTTGGAAAGTATGTCCAAATGGATATAGAATCATTGGATGTTTCTGGTTCTATGAACAAAACCGTTAGAAACTGATTGAAATGTTTGAACCGTAAACAAATAAGGTCATCCCCAATTCCAGCGTGAAATAGGGACATCCCTATATATACCATTGAAATATCTCTAGGGATCTCACAAATGTTTTCACATAGTAGTTTCTAAAGGTTAATTAAATCATTAATATGATACCAACTCATACAAACCACACTTTACATATATGGAAATTGTATTTCTATTTTGGAATACATAATACATTACCCAACAAAATGCCCAACGGCTTTATTAATTTAGTGTCTTTGGAGACATGGAATATAAGATTCTAACATGGTGAATGATCATCAATATATCCTATAAAGATCTTCCCCTTTTGATTTCCTACCAAAAACCGTTCTTTAAATATTGGGAAATAGAAACATAAAAAGGGTTAGATCAAAAGCTCAGTAATGGTAAACATGAATAACAACAAATATAACACAAAAATAAGAATGTAAAAACATGAACATAAATATTGAATATCAAAATCATAAGTCATGGAATAAATCTTGGAAGTTCATATGGTATAAATAAAAAATGTTCATGAACCATGAGAGAATAAAATTGACATAAAACATGGAATTGGGGAAAGGAAAAATGTATATAATATGATTTCCATATTAGCCATGGAATCATAGCCAAAAACATAATAGTTGAAAAAAGTACACTACTAAACAGGGTTTATATTCCATTCTAGCCATTTATTGTTGAACCAGATTTACTTTCCATTCTAGCCCTGTATTAATAAACTAGATTTACATGTCGTTCGAGCCATGTATTATTGAATTATATTTATATTCCATTACAATCATGTCTATCTTGATTGATATAAATATTTTCTCGATACATTTGAAGGAGATATAGGTCTAACCCATCTCATAATGATATCATTCTTACACTTCATAAAAAAATGACATAAATCATTCATCATAGCATAACTTAAGAAAAAAATGGGTTTCTTAAACAAAATTATTTCATAACATTATCCATAAAAAATTTAATTCCATCATTAACACAATCAAAATATAGTAAAAATATGGATTGAATCATTACCATTTTATAGAGCATCATCTTAGATTTAAAATAATTTTTATAAAACACTCGAACATAAATCTTGAGGAAAATATCCATTATTCTTCAAAAAAAAATTACAAAATTCTATGACATTTTAAAAGATAATATTTTATTTTAATATAAACTTTATATCATGTTGTGGAAGTTTCATGGAAATAAGTCATTTAAAATATGTAAAAATCAATTCGAACAATATATTTTAAAAAACACTCTTCTCATATTATTACACGGAAAGTCAAAAGGTAACCCATATGGAAAACTAAAGAATGATTCATTCACTATCATATATTAAAATAAAAAAATGGTTAAAAATAACTTTATACATAAATATAATAATCTTAAAAAAATTGAAAATATTTTTATAAAACATTAACAATTAAGATAAATATACACCTATTATATACTTGTGTATAAAAATATCAGATAAAAATAAGATTGCAAAATTATCCCTTACTATAGGTCTGATATGCTTCGTATAATTCCGAACATCTAGTGTAATGATTTAAATAATGTTATTAACTTATTCGAAAATCATAGTCATTTTTATTATATCATATATTATTAGTTTATGACTTTATATTAGTAATTTATTAAAAATTCCATGTTAATGCAATGTTTCGGGTATTAATCGATTTATTTATCACATGTATTTAGAATTTTTATTATTGATTATATTACATAGATCATGATAACATGATTTATATATCATATATATTCATAATATAAATATATAAATTTTAAAGCTAAATGAACTTGAATACCCCATTTATGGAGACTCTATGTCATACGGGCGCATTAATGTTCTTTTCATTTCCATTTGTAATTGAATGGATGAAATTAATTGACATATATATATACATATTCATATATAAAATTTCATATTATGTCATATATTTCTTGATTTTTTTTATATATACATTATATTCATTCTTGAATGGTTAATGTGGAGAATGAATCTTATCGAGTCATGGAGATGGTAGACCGTCTGTACGCACGAGCGACGATATCAATCACTTATTTGTTAAAAGGTACGGAATACGATCATATATTAATTAAACAAAAGGTTTATGTTGAAATATTAATTATTTAAACCCATTATAGTCATCATTATACCAATCAAATATTTTTATTGTATAATAAAAAATTACACCACATCGTGGAGATAGTAATTAATACGTTCATACACATGGGGATACTATTATTCATAGGATAAAAAAAGAGGTATAAGTTTGTTTCATAACAATAATAACATATAATAATGTATAATATACTACATTAATTACATTATTTTTGGTATAACATAATAAAATCAAGTTTAAGAAGAAGTGAATTTTGAAAGAGGTGATAATGTAATTACATTTTTTCGAGTCTCTTTTCTTAATTTTCACAAAATGTATCACTATAATGGATTTATACCAAATTTTTGGAATATAGGATGATGTTCAGGAATTTAGGAGAATAATGGGTAGGGTTTGGCCCATAAAAATGGATTTAGAGGTGTGATTAAAAAAGTAGGATAAGTTCCATTTAATATGAGAGGTTGGGGAACTTTAATGAAGTTCTCAAATATTAATTAATTATAAATTAATTTTCATTTTATAATGGTCCCAAACTCATTTATTTAGAATATAATATGAATCTGGTCCAAATACACTCAACCAATATATTTTTTTTCTTGTTTATCTCACAAAATTAACATTATGAATTAACATTAAACATTAGTTAAAAACATTAACTCTTACCATGTCTTCTTGAATTTTCATAATATATGGTTACTATAGTTACAATAGAAAAAAATGGAACATAAAGTTGATAATTAATGAAATTTGTTACATTATATAGTTTTTTTGGCCTAATCATATATTTTTACAATATTATATCATTTAATAAAATAGAATTTGTTCTAAAAACTCATTTAGGACAATTTTGACAATAGTTGTTAACTTTTTTTATAAAATCATAAAAACATGATTCCTTGGAAAAAAGGCATTAAAACATCCCTAACATGTCATTTCCTTCATAAAAAATTCATGGATGACATAAAAATGTTTCCATAATATTTATTTTAAAATTTATAATATCATTTATTTGAATATTTCATTAATAAGATAATATCTACTTCATCATTATGTCAAAAATAAATTTATTTATTTAATGTTTAATAATAATAACTAAAATACCATGATGTAGGAAATATTTTTATATTTCTAATTAATATTAATAGTCTATGTTATTATTTATATAAACCAAAATAAAATTTGATTAATAAAAAGATACATGTTTATGTTATATTTCACTTTACATTAAATTTATTATTATAAAAGGTCATTATCACAACCAAGGGTCTCCATGGGGTCCTAAAATATTCCCAAGGATGCTGGTGGTCTTCCATATCTCATAAAATAGTATTATAAAATGTGATATGGAATGTTTTTATTTTTTTATTATTATTTTTTACCATTATTTACCTCATTTACCCTTTAACCATTGTAAATAAGAATAATTACTGAAAATACTATTCATAATATCCAAAATATGTTACTATTTAAATAATTTGGACATTCATATTCCAAATATTGAATCGATTTTTCTAAATTAAAATTAAATAATTGGTAGAAATTAGTATAAAATTAATTCTTGTTGTCTGAAACCAGAAAGCCTATTTTTAAGAAGTAAAATCCATCAAAAGGCTGACATGTGTTTATATACAATTTATAAATGAAATTGAATCTTTTGAGAAAAGTTGGATTAAATGATAAAAAATTATTAATAAAATTACAATTTGAAACCAATTATAAATATAATATAACTATATAAAATTATTAGAAGACAAGGCTATTTTTAATTAAAATGCAGTATTTTTCCTTACACATTAAAATATGAATTTTTTCAGAAAAATATAAAAAATTAAACCAAAGTAAATTTTGTTTTTCAACATCTAGATAAGACGTTTATTTTTTTCAATATAATATATAAAATTTTAAAAAACTATATTTTAAATTCCTGTGCCATCAAAAAGGTGGAAAAACTGGATTTAAAAAAATTCTTATTTTATCTAAAAAATGAATTTATTCGTATATCATGTCTACAAAATACATAATATGAATTTTAATGTTATATAAAATTCAAAATTGTGTTACCATCACTCATACATTCTAGTTTATATAACATTAAATAATAATATTTTTTAATATATTATTTTATAATGAAACTCGGTATTGTGTACAACACAAGCTATTGAGGAAGGTCAATTTTTCATGTAATTAAATCCAAGTAAGTTTTGTGTATAGTTAATGTTTTCTTTTTTGTGTTATATGTAAAAAAACATATTTAATTTATACATTGAACAAAATCTATTATTAGTGTTGTGTGTATAGTAGTCCAACTCGGTGTTGCATGTAACAGATGGAATGTTAGTATAGAGTGAAAGGAATGATTGACTTAGTGCATTGAAAAATAAAAATTTTAATTATAATTTATTCAAAAAAAGGTGTATAAAAACATGGGGTGTTACATTATACCCTCTAAAAATAAATTTATCCCTCAACATTCCTCAAGGATATAAATGGTTTACTACTTTTATGTTTCTATCTTGGAAATCCACATAGTAAAAAGGAATACTATAACATCATTTTAAAAAAGGAAATTTATAAACATAATGGTTACCCAACATAACAAATCAATTGGTTTCCACATAGAAGAAAAAAGTTGTGAAGTGAAAATATAGATATAGAATAAAAATCTAACCACCAAGTACTGATGAATAGTTATAGAAAACAATGTTTGGAGAAAGTTAAAAAACACAAAGGTATAAATCTATGATGTTTAAGGGGAAATTATTATTCATATTATAAGAAGGTACTAAGATAAAATTTTTGGTTTTCAATATCCTTTAACTAATGTGGAAGAGTTTTTTATTAGAATAAATATTTAATTGATTTTGGTACAATCTCACCGTTTTTCATGCCTTGAACAATTTCCAGTTCAACACTTATTCAAAACAAAATTGATATATTTCTCATTCCTAAACTACTAGTAGATCATTAAATCCATAAATATAATGATACAACATTCCATCCATCTCAAAAAAAGGATAGAATAGGTAATCAACTACGAATTAGTCCACATGTAGTGAGATAATACATTAATTTAACAAACTTCAACTGTAATATAACTTATAAGATCCATAGAGATATAACATTACAATCCTTCAAAAAACTATAAATATAAAACATTAGAACGAATTGAACTAAATTGACCAAATATTTATTTCCCATATCTCATAAGGTAGTTCTTGGTTGTCACATTACAAACATGTGAATTCTTTAATCATGTATTCTCCTAAAGCTTGTTAAAAAAATGAATTATCATAGGACATTAATAAAAACATTCATTCTTTATAAATTAACACTTTCTATAAACCCAAAAAAATTCCACATACTCAAACAATGATATCACATTTCCCTTATATGAGTCATGAGGTCATTAATACTATCAACCATTTTCTTATCTCCTTATCCCTTCATTATACACATATCACGTGCTTTCCAAAAAATATTTCAATTAAGTTTTAGGGTCACAAGTACCATATACTTATAGAAAACCATAATGGACCAATAAATAGATATTACAATATTTCATAATAATATAATTTATATTCTACCAAAATATTTTAGAATCCCATTATGTAAACACACAATCATTCCACCATGTCGTCGTCATACTCAACATCTCCAATATGATAGCATGTGATTGGCCATAGTTTTTGGCCATAAGAGGTTATTTATGTTGGCAATCATCCATAATGCTTTGATTTGGACATTGGTTATCATAATTCCCCATTTACATACACTTTTATCATTAATTTGTAGGAGGTGCAGTATTTGGAGGAATTTGTTTATTCCCATTAACTCAGTTGTAAAATTCATGATGACCTTCATTCCCTCACTTAAAAAAATTATCAGCCCATTTAATTCAATTTTCTCCATTTTCCTTCCTCAGATTCAGTATAAATAAAACACAATCTTATTTTATTTATAATTTTTAATGATTCCATTGAATTCTATACTTTTTCACTTATCATAACCATGTGATAGATGAGAAACAAGAACCTCCCTTTTTTTATAATGAATACAGGGAATGTACACAATGAAAAATATATTATTGAACGCCTCCCATTCCATGGAGTCAATTTCAAATTGTTTCCTTATATTCTTTATAATGTTTCACTAGTTATTCTCTTTCCCTTCTATGAAAAACGTGCTTAAATAAACCTTTTAATGTTCTGAACAATAGAGAATATAAAATATCATTTCAATGGTTCAAATCCATTTCTAAACAACTACTGGATCAGTTGTGCAACTAAAATAAGATGGATGTTGACATAAGAAATATTCAAGGTAGAATTGTTCCCAACTTTGGTCATTTAGAAGCCTTGTATGATTTTTAGTCAAAGAAGCAATATTCTTTATTCAGTATCACATTACATATGGCTATTTAGGAAGAATATAATTGTATTTCCCATCACATCCAGTAGTAACGTGGTTCCCTAGGGTTCCAAACATTGTCTAAAACCCCAAAATAATAACGTGAGAGGAAAAAATCAAAATAGGAAAACAACATAATCAATGGGGAGTACATTAAATATCTAACATTTTAGGTTTAATCATAGGTTATTCATGATCAATAAAATAATTATGGGACTATAACCTATAGTTAGACTAACCATTAGGGACATACCTAGAAATTACAGAGAAATTTGTCTAATATTATCAATAATGTTTTATCAACCTAGTTTCCAAAGGTTAACTAAACTATCACTATGATACCAACTCTAACAACCTAAGCTTTGGATGCATGAAAATTACATTCCCTTTCAAGAATACATAATACATCACAAAAATATACACCAAAGACCAAATTATTTTAGTGTATTTTGGAAACATAGAACATAATCATCTAACTTGGTGAATGATCTTCAATATCTCTGATAAAGATCTTCTCCTTTTGTTTTCCAACATAAAACATTCTTTTAAATCATAGGGAAAATAAAAAATAAAATGGGAGACATCAAATTATCTGTATTGGTAAACATGATGAAAATAAAACAAAACATAAACATAATAATGTAAAAACATGAGTCAAAATTTTCAATATTGAAATCATGAGTCATGGAATACATCTGGGCAGTTCATAAGGCATAAATCATAAATGATTACGAACTATGACAAAATAACTTTGATATAAAACATATAATTAGGGATTAAAAATTATAATGTAATATGATTTCCAAAGTATGAAGGGAATTTTTACCAAAACCATCATAGTGGACAATGTCCATTACTGAACCAGGATTACTTTTTGTTCGACCCATGTATTACCGAACTAGATTTACATGTTATTCTACCCCTGTATTACTAAACTAGATCTACTTTCCATTCAAGCCATGTATTACTGAACCAGATTTACTTTTCATTACATTCATGTATATATCGTGACATATAAACATTCAACCAATGAATTGTAGGTAGATAAAGGTCCCACCAATCTCATAATTAAATAATTCTTCCATGTTCCCAAAAAAACATAAATTAATCATTATAGTATAACATATAAAATAAAATCGTTTTCTAAAACATAAATACTTCATAACATAATCCATATAAAATTTTATTCCATCATAAACACAATCATATCGATTGAATAATAGGGATAAAAACATTACCTTATTGAATGAGCATCATATTAGATGGAAAATAATTTTGATGAAACACTCGAAATTAATTCTTGAGGAAAATTTCCTTTCTTCTTCAAATACATTTTATTTTCTCAAAATTCTATGAAACATTAAAAGAATATAATATCTTTGAAAATAAAATTGAAAATTTTTAATGGGATCTTCATGGAAATATGTTGTTATGAAGACATAAAATCCATTCATTCCAAATATGTTAAAAACATTCTTCCCGTACTATTACGAGAAAAGCCAAAATGTAACTCGTATGGAAAACGAAAGAATGATTCCTTCCATAACATGTAGTAAATGTTTAAAATGGGTGAAAATTAATTTAAACCTATATAAAAGAATCATAAAAATTTTATGAAAATATTTTTAGAAAACATATACATTGATGATAAATATACCCCCAATAAATACTTCGGTATAAAAATTCATGGATAAAAATAATATTGGAAAATTATCCCTAACCGTAGGACTGATATGTTTATTATATATCCGAACATCCTACATAATTATTTAAATAAGGTTATTTAATTATTCAAGAATCATAGTTATTCTTATGATATCATATATGATTTTTTATGACTTTATATTACATGTTTATTAACAATTCTAAATTAAAGCAACGTTTCTGGTATTAATTGATTTTATTATCACATATGTTTTGACTTTTTATTCTTAATAATACTATTTAGATAATTATAACATGATTTATGTATCATATATATTAAAAATATAGATTTATATAATAGATAGATAAATGAAATAGAATGCACTATTCCCAGAGACGGTAAGACTTACATACGCATGAACGTTGTTTCTGTTTCCTTGTTGTATTGAATGGAAGAAAGTAAATGATTAATATATATATACAAAACCAAATACTATATAATTTTATGTCCAATATTTTGTTAATATTTATTATATATATATTATAATCATTCATTAATTGATAATGTGGAGAATTAATCACATCACATCATGGAGACGGTAGGCCATACGTACACACGAGCGATGATATCATTATCTTAATGGGTAAATGGTATAGAATTTGATGGTATATTAACAAAAAATAATAATAATCATTTCATATTAATTATTTATTTCCATTATAACCATCAATATCCCTATACAAATTAAGTAATGATGAAAAAAATACACCACAACAAGGAGACGATATGTCGTATGCATGCACACATGGGGATATTTTTATTCATAGGTCAAAAACGTGGTGGTATAAGGTAGTATCATAATTATAATAACATATTTTAATATATAAGATACTATATTTATTAATTTATTATTGGAACAACATATGAATTGGAAGTAGAATAATAAATGCATTTTGGAAGAGGTTTTAAAATAATTACAACTTTTTTTAGTGTCTCTTTTTTATTTACACTAAAGGACTCCATGGGAGGGATTTATGAGCAATGTGGTGACTCTATGATGATTTTAGGGATTTTTAGATAGGAAATGGGTAGCTTTTGGCTGAGAAAAAGGGCTTTTGAGTTGTTATTGAAAGAGATGGAGAAGTTCCCTTTTATATGAGTGGTTGGGGAAACTTTATGAATGTCCACAAATATTAATTTATTATAAATTAATTTTAGATTTATAATGATACCAAAATAAGTTATTTCAAATATAAGATGATTATGGGTCTATATAGTCTCAATAAATAGGTATTAGATTTGTTTCTGTCAGAAAATTAACCTTTTCCTTTAACATTAAACCATAGTTTAAAAATTTTTCTCTTACCATGTCTTCTAGTATTTTCATAATATATGGTTAAAATAGTCACTATAGAATTCTAAGAGAATTTCATGTGGATAATTAATGAAATTTTTAAAAATAAATATGTCATTTGGACAAAAAATTTAATTTTAGGACTATTAAATGCATTAATAAAATTGAATTAGATTTAAAAACTCATTTATGTCAATTTGTAGACTATTTAGTAATTGATTTTTTTTAATGTATTAAACACATGATTACATTGAACCAAAAGCATTAACACATCCCAAACATATCAATTTCATCCAAAAAATAGTGTATGGTATCATAAATTTCAAATTATATTTATCTCAATGTTTAAAATATCATTTATTTCAATATTTCATTAATATGGTAATCTATGTATCATCATTGTGTCATAAATAAATTTATTTATTTAATGCGTAAAATTTATAAATAAAATACCATGATGTATGAAATATTTTTACCTTAGAAACTACAATTTATAGTAAAATATATCACTTATATAAACCAAAATAAAAATGTTTATGTTAAAAGAAACATGCTTATGTTTTATTTCCCATTAATTGATATTAATTATTTTAAAATCACATTATAACCCCCATGTGGAACTATCAGGTCCCCAAATCAACCCATGGGTAATAAAAGCTGGAAATATATAATATAATAGGATTATGACATGTTTTCGAGTAGTTTTATATTTTTATAAAACCATTTTTTACCCTTATTTACCTGATTTACCCATTAACCAGGGTAAATAAAAATAATTGCTGAAGTTACTATTCATAATATCCAAAAAAAAAAAATTAAAAATTTAAAAAATATGGAACATATGATTCCAATTATGGAAACCATTTTTATAAATTAGAAACACAGTTTTTAAATAAATAAATTTAATATTAATTTCAGTTGTCAAAATGAGAAAGCTGTTTTTTAAGAAGTAAAAACTGTCAAAAGATTAACAAGTGTTTATATATACTTTATATGTGAAATTACATCGATTGAAAAATATTGGATTAAATTATAAAAACATAATCCAATTAAAAATTAAATGAAATTAATAGGCAAGTCTAACAATATAATTAAATTGGACTGAAATGTTTTTTGGTATTAAATTGTAGTATATTTCAGAATTAATTAAAATATGAATTTTATGAGAAAAAATCCAAAAATTACAAATAAGTGAATTTTTATATCATAATTAAAAATAGTAATGTTATATTATCAAATATATTATATAAAAGTGATAAAAAATATATTTAAAATGGTTTTACAATCAAAAGCCGACAAAACATCATTTTTTTGAAAAATATTTCTTTTATCTGAAAAATTTAATTTGTTGTTATATCATGTATAAAAAATTGTTAAGATGAATTATATTGTTATATAAAACTCAAAATTAGTTTAATAATAATTATAATTTCTAGTTTATATTCCATTAAATATTATTATTTTCATAATATATCATTGGTTAGTGAAACACATCATTGCATAAAACACAAGCTATCGAGGAAGGTCGGTCTTGCATGTAACACCAACCAAGTCAGTGATGCATGTAGTGTACAATTAATCTGTTTTTACATATAAAATAATCAAAAAATATTTCTTTTATACATTGAACAATATATATATTCATTTTTAACTGTATCGTATTCCAATGTTGTGTTGCGTGTAACATACAACAAGTCATTTTTGTGTGAATGGAATTTTGGACATAGTGAATTGCAATATATAAATATAAATTTTAATTTATTCTATAAAAATGGTCCTACAAGACTCTGGTTGTGACACCTAGATATTTATATTACAAATACTAGAACCATAAGAAATGTGTAGGATTTGTAAATCAAAGACAATGATAGCAGTTCTGTAAGTTATAGTGCTTAATCTATTATGCATGAGGGTGGAATTGTTCAGTGATTCTAGAGGTTGGTTGTCATGATATGGTAATACTATTTGTTCTGGAGGGACTAGGATTTGGGTATGGTGTGGTGTCTTTTATATTGAATGTTTTTGATCATATATTTGGTGCTTTCTTATTTTTATTTGGACATTTTATTTTTGGGTTAAACAAATGAGATACATCTCCATGGTGTATTAAATAATAGAACTATATTAAATTACCCATGTTTCACTGTGATTCCTTACTGAGGTGATTCAATGTGATGAGCTAAACTATTTCATGAATTTCAAAGTGGTTCTTATGTAAAACTTAAGTTAACTCTGGTATATTAGTCGTTACGGGCATGAATTATTAGGTTCTTCGAATATCATATCATTCACATGTTTTATTAATTACCAACCATATATCATCAAGGAATGGTTTCAAAATCACACCATATAATGTTTAAAATAAATAATTTAACCAATTTGATAAATTGTAATGCTTTAGTATCTAGTGGACTAGAATCAATAACTAAAACAAGCTCCCCAATAGTGTGTTGAACTTGATCTTGAGTTATTGTTCAATAAATAATATAGAAGTCCTCAAATTTTGTAAAATTTACTATAACATTTTATACCGCAAAATTATAGATATGAAAAAATATTTTAATTCTCAACATTCAATATTCCATAACATCTGGTTTTAATTGATTTCTTTTATTCTTTAAAAGGATTCATATGTTCCTTCTATCAGGCATCTTCATCATATTTTTCTTACTTTCAAAACATTATTATTGTATCTAGTGGAGAGTTGAGGTGTTAAAATGATATAATTTTTTGGAAATATTTATATGTCTCTATGAGTGAAACTTTTATCCTAATAAAATATAACCTATACTCTAGAAATAAATAACATCAATCCTGTAAAATAAAACTGACATGTGTTTCCCCATTTATGGTTAATTATTAAATTTTTAAAGCTTCATCTACCTAGTATTATATTTTAGTCAAATATAAGAGAAAATAAATAGAAATTATAATTATTATAAATATAGGGCCTGTGGTGATTTACATTCACTAAAAATATTTTGTCTCATTTATTTTTAATCTCTTTGACTCTACGTGTAAATAAATGGGTGATCAATGAAGTAAAAAACATTCTTGATATATTTTTACTATGAAACAAGTGAAAACATGAAATAATGAAATATTCAATTGTTACCATGTGTAAATTATTCATTATGATTTTTATATCATTCCATTTCCATGTATTATACAAATTTATTATTCCATTTACACTGGATTCCCACTATATCTCTTTAGGATCATCCAACTCATAGAATCTCTTCCTTCTAGCTTCAACCTACTTTTAATTTACATATTTAAAAACACAATAAGATAAATGATCACGTTACCAAATAAGGAGGAATGGATTGTCACACACAGCCAATAATGGAAACAAAATCAATAATTTTTCATAGGATACTATATAATCCCAAAACAACAGTTGAGGTTTCTCAACAAATACACCATCCTACAAGGAACAGTATTCTCAGGAATCATCTTCATCAACCTATTTGATGACTCTAATTTTACAATTGTTTTTTGGATGATATGGGATACTAATGTTATTAAAAATTCTATTCTTATTTATATCTATTCTCTATATATATTTGTCAAAATATTTTCCATGTTCACAAATCAGTAGAATCGACATTCAAAATATTGTATGAAAATTTTCTTCATGTATTTAGAAACCTCGTTTTCCATGTTGGAAATAGTAGATCCAACTTCACAAAACATTTAGATTTTTTTAATTTCATCCCTGATATGTCTGTGGATATATTAATTGGGGGAAATATATCCAATTTAAATCTCCATAAATAAAATAATTCAACCGCCATAATTTGATACTATGACATATTGTATCAATTTTCAATGCTCCTAATGTATTATTAGCAATAAAGACCTACTAAAACACTCCATTTGTTCTAGGATATGATATATATAAGTTTCTTCTATGAAATATATTCATAATTGTATTTCCTGTTTATGGTATCCTTCTGTTGGTGAGTTGTGATGATACTCAATGATTCATCTAATATCACATTGCAGAAAATATATTTAAATAAACCCATATTCTAATATCATAATTATAAATTTATTATCCCAAATTATGTGAAGAAACAAACATATTAACCACTTAAATTTATAGAATAGATGTTATTAGTTAATGGTTATATATTAAAAATAGCATGCGATGTCTAAAAACCATTTTATTATTATATGACCGACTATAAATAATAAGTCATCCCAATACTCATCAAAACTATAAATATCATATAATCCATTAATTTTTTTATTTAATTTTTAAATAATGGATAATTATTAAATTTTACAATCCATTATAGTATATAATATCTATGTATAAATTTTATAGTAACAGAATCTAAAAAATAAAATGGTTTTTAGGAATTTCTTTTTCTGAACATATTTCAGTTCTATATAATATATATGAAGGAAAACATTATAGAGAATATGTTATTGTATAATATTTTCTAGTGAAATTACCTGTATAAGAAACTACTTATATAGAGTTTTGTCATTGAATTTTTATTTTTTCAATTTCCTTGTGGAATAATAGATAGGTTAAAAAAATATATCATCCATCACATGTAAAAATCTCCTAAAACATAGGCTCTTGATTAACACATATTTTCAAAGGGTTTTTACAAATTGGGTAATAGAATAATTAACATTGTAATTATCTTTTTCTTAAATTTATTTAATAAATAGTTTCATTTTTATGGTACTTTATCTATATATCCTTTTCAAAAAAGTGAGTGATTGGTTTTATAATTTCCGAGAAGCTATTTATGAATTTATGGTAAAAACTACCAAGTATAAGAAAACATTGAATAAAGCTCACTATTACTGGATCTAAAAATTCATTTATATATCTAATATTCATGATAATGAGCTATATAAAGTATTTAAAAAATTTACGGACCAACACAGTTTTATTAGTGGCCAGGATATGGAATTTCTCAAAATTACTTGAAAATAAAAATCTCATGGAATCATTGAATACTCCGTTGATTTTTTTTGTTAAATCACTAAAAGTAATAGAAATAAATTGTTACTTAATCCATGCATAGTTCATTAAACCCTACCAACATTACTTGTAAAAAATAATGTACTTCACTGAAGTGGAAGATGCATTATGCATGCCACATGACATATATCAAAATTCAATGGTTCCACATTGTAAGGTGAATTTCATATTCAATTGATCATTAGATTCTATGGGTATTTTATTCTACAAAAAACCATCACCCATTAATCAATTTTAATTGTTTTTAATAATCACCTTCAAAATTAGGTCGATTAAAGGAAGAGAAAAATGTTTCTTCCTAGAACAATCATTCTGATTCTTGTAATTGACACAAACTATATATCCCATCACCCTTAGGGAGAAAAAAAATATAATTATATTTCATGATTGAGGAAATTATACAATTATTTTTAATATAATGTGGTGGTTTAACCCATTGGCTCAAGAAGGTGTTATAAATAATAATGATATCCAGAAAATTTAGGACTGCTCTCTTCACTCATCTCGTAGAGACTAGGTTAATCTCATTTGAGTCTATCGTGATAGAATATTTACTTCATATAGTCATAAATTATTAGTATAAATTTTGGGAATAACTACCTTCACACTATAAATAATCCATGTGCTATACTTCCCTTATTTATTCATTATTTTATTCAATTATTGGTTTTTGTGATTTCTGTATACAAAATAACTATTATTTTTTCTTTTTCTCAAAAAAATGACTATAAAAGATTACCTATAATTTTATTCATCTAAACATTTTAAAATTATATGATTCTTGGAATGAAATATAGAAAATAATTAATAAAAATATTGTCGAAAGTGGTTTAGAAAAATAAATTACACCGCTTCAAGGATATGGTTGTCAATACATACACAAGAGTGATGATTCCATTTTTGACAGATCAATTGAATACGAGATATATAAATATTTTCATTTCCAGTCACATTATATATCATACAGATATATATATATATATATATATATGTGTATGTGATAACATAATGTATCCTTATTAGTATATATGTAAAATTTATGTGCAATAATAGCATCGATTCATCAAGGTGGTAGCCCACACATGCGCGTGATCGACATTGTCATTTTCCAACAGATGTAATGAAGGAGGATGATGGTTCTTCCGTAAACATAATAATAACAAATTATATTAAATATTTATAAATCATTATTTTATAATTGATACCATGGATTTATGGAATTTAGATGAAGAGATAAAATTGAAAACCCTCGATTAAGAGATATATCTCTATGTTGAGAAACCTACATTGTATTACATATTATGACCTTAAAGTAAAATCTATTAGAAATAACCTAATATATGGGTAGTTCTAAATGAATCTATTATAATATCAATGTATTTATTGACAAATATATAAGGGTAATATAATTTGAATAAATAAGGATAAGAAGTCCCATTTTGTAAGTGATGGGAGGGGCAATCATGAAATTACTTGAATTTTTAAATTAACCTTATATTTCAATAAAACATTGATCCAAATACACCTAATTATAATATAATTTGATTTTTATTGAAAATAATACCATCTGATGAAATTTTGTTAGGTTTTTTTGTTATTTTTTCACTCTTTTCCCTTAGTATTAACCATTCATTGACTATTTTGACAATTAGTGTGATATAAATAATTTTTAGTCATCATTTCAAGATTGTTACTATAAAAATAGATAGATAAATTTTTTTTGGTGGATTTTATAAATCATATATGATTAACATGGTGACTGATAATATTTTTTAAAATTTTATATTATTTAATAAAATATTGTTTATAATAAAATATAACTAATTCCATTTTTGGAAATACATGAAACATTATAACATAATATGTGTCAATGTCAAGTAAACTTGATCCCAAATTTAATTGATTCCTTGATAAGGAATACGTAGTTATAATATAATCTTCCAATCACATTTTTTCATCTTTGGTTATTAATTTAATCCTTACATTTTAGATTAACCACCTTGTTGTCCAATTTTAATCACAACCCTAATAAGGAGTTTTTTTTTAATATTAAAGGTCTATAATTTTACACAAATGTTAAAATTGGGATCATAAATGGAAAATGGAAGATATTATCATCCATTTATAATCGTTCTATTCCTCTTAAATTATTTTTTATGAATTTATAATAATTTTAAAAAATATGTTCAAAAAAATTATAGTTAATGCATGTTATGATTTATTCCCATAATTTGAATTTTCAAAACTAATTGGGAGAACTTTAATTTGAATCTAAACTATAAAAACATCAATAATATGTAATTATAATCTTAAATGTCTCTAGAAACATTAGTAGACCCAAAAAGATTTTAATTTTAGGGTTTTTAAAATCATTTAATTTATTTTTTACTACATGAACCAGAACTATGATGGCCTTTCACAAGAATTAATGTAAATAATTAATCAATACAAATTAAAAAATGTTTACTCAAATAGATCATTTATATTCTAAATAACCTTTTTTTAACCAAATAGGCTTTTTTTCATCCAGTCCCAAAATATAATACATATTAAATGAAAGAAAGAGACAATTCAAAATTTATCATTTACAAAAATATTATATCTTACAAACTCAAATTTAAATGAAAAAATGGTATATTTTCTAAATTTGTATTATAAATAAAGAAATATACAGATCCAATTAAAAAATTAATGTTTTATAATGAATTGTATGCCATATAATAGTAGTCTAACCCCTAATTAACACATTTTAGTTTTAACATTGTTAAAAAAATTTCATATATTTTATATTAATACTGAAACAAGGAAACTATTTAAAAAACGGGGGATACATGATTAAAATTTTGTAATTTATTTTTACAGATTAAATTTTAATAGGTGTTAGAAGTTAATTTACGATGAAGTCGCAAAATGTAATGAAAATATGTTTTTTTAAAGGCTTTTAAATATAAAAATTATTTTATATTAAATTAAACCATTTAATTTTTTATAATAATGAAATTGGACTAATGTCAAAATATTATAAGTAACTGTACTTTAAACTAATTTTATAAAACAATAGATCCTAGAAGATGATTGAAATAAAATTATTGTTTTCCATAAAAAAAATTATTTTTCACTATTCATATTAAAATATATTTATTAAAAAATCAACAAAACATTTCCAAATAAAATTTTGATATGATGATTTTAAGAATTATATCCTTTTATAAATTAAAATATATAAATTTTCTTGAAATTAATTATAATATATACTCAATAAAATAATAAAAAACATTTTTTAAGAAAACATATTTTTTGAAAAGATAAACTGAACTTACTAAAAAGTAAAATTTTATTATCTATATATTAATCAAATATTTCTTTGATTAGGTACTTAATATATATTTAATAATTTTTTTAATCCTATTTATAAGTTCTAATTCAATTTCTTTGTTATAATGTTCATATAAAAATATATTTTTGTTCATTTATTCTCGATGATGCATGATGTATATCTAGTGAACACATTATTCTTCTAAAATATCATGGTATTATATACTACTACTTAAGAAAATCAATCCCCCTAGTTTCATATTGTTCTCATCAATCATTGGTTTTATATTTCTAATTTAATTTTTTGATAACCCAAGAATTGAAAATGGTTAATAAAAGTTCATTCTGGAAAGTGGAAATGGTTAATATAAAGGCCATATAGAGTAACACATAAATTTGTTTCCAAATATTATAAATTATTTTGGATCTTGATAATATATAAATGATGTAAAATTTATGTTGTAAATACTATTTTATAGGGATAGAAAAAATTGAACATAGGAAATTGAATATCCATGGTATAGTTAGCAACCACAAAACCAAAAATCAATAGGTTGTTAAAAGGACCATCGATTCAGCAAAAATGAATATAATTTGACAATTTTTTTCTATTTAAAGAAAATTTTAATAGAACAGAGTAAATAATTTTGTATTTATACACGTATAATATGAACATATAGTAACAAAAAAAATTAATATTTCATTCTTTAATTAATTATGACAAAAATATCATCTTTTTCAACAAATCATTATTATTCAAGATGATTTTTTATGACTAAATTACTATGACTAGAATTAAAAACCATAAAAGGATATATATATATATATATATATATTCTTATTTTATTTAAATATGAACCAAAACTAAAGGGATATCATAATTTAAGATTATATGAAAAAAATATATAAACATTCACAAAATAAAATAACACATTTAACTCTAATATTTCTGTAATAATAATAGAGGTTACCATTATATAATTTCATAAATAACACTATGTGAGAAATAACAACAAAAAAATACATATTAATGATTTTTTTCCCTTTATGGTGATCAAAATACATTTATCTTTCATCAAAATAATAATAATTTTATTTTCCTCAAATAATATTTCATGTTAATTCACTTGATAATCTTAAAGATACATATACCTTAACCCAACACATATTCAACCAAAATATAATTAATCATTGTGATAAATCAATATATAGTCTTATAATGTATTTAAATTCACCATAATAACATGTATTAAATCTATATATCAACCCAAATGGAAATCCATAGCTTGAAAATACATATCCCTAAAATTATATCCTTGTTAATGAATCAATGTTCGACCATCAAGATTATATATATCCAACTATCTGATAGACCATAATTAACCTAACATAAAATAATATTGTAACAGAATTGTTTATTTATTCCCCAATATATTATTCTTCGAAAAATTCCATAATCATTTCAAGTCACCTCACAATCCAATCAATCAAAAAAATAAAAAGTGGTATCTGATAAATTGATGTTTTGATAAAACTTAATCATATTAACAAATAATGCAATCCCAGACACTTAAGTTAATAAAACATGAAAATAATATACATTAAAAAATTATCTTAATACATATTCATAAAATAAAATTATTGACAATTTCTATAAGTATTAGAATTCATTAAAAATGATAAATGATTATTTAAATATCAGTTTTATCAAATCACATACCAGTTTCATTGTCACTAATACAACTATATTTACATTATCATTTTCAATAATCTATTTGTCCCAACTAAATAGTATCACTTACCTTCAATATCATGTTAATTGGTTATGAGTAACTATCAAAATATATATTGAAATCATCAAGATACAGTACCATGGAATATTACATAATTTTTTTATGATTTTTATATAAAAAATAACATTGATATAAATCATCAAAATAAAAATCATCAAATCCCAAAACATAAACAAATTATTCATTTAACTTTAATGATTTAGATATCATAGGTATATACTTTTTAAAGAGTTAGCCACCTATATTTGGGAGTTTTAAGAGATAGTTCTCCTATTATCCACATATAATTCTTTAAAACACAAATGGTTCCTTAGTACGAATTCAATTTCCTCCATCGATATTTTCATATTTACTTGAAAATTACTTTCTATATCCCCTTATATTACACATATAATTCTTGCTCACTTTCCTATGATACAGTTCCTTGAGTTATTCTTCACAAATACTTTACAAATGAAATACAAATCTTCTTCCCACCATCATCATCCTTAAACATTGTTTTTCTCATATTAGGTTTGTTAAGAAACAAATCAAATTTGATATTATTAATCATATAATATGATAGATGATTTCTCATCAAAATTATTTTTTCCATTCCAAATATTCTTTCATTAGGTTTCTCATTAGAAAAAACATACCATTATTCATTATATTATTCATAAAAAATTATCTTCCTAGTTCTATAAATTTACAAAAATTAAAATGTATAGATTAAGTAATATCATTCCAAATTTGGAATCATATGAGACAATGAAAAAATAATTCTTGAGATATCTAAATAATTGAACCTTATTTATAAAATATAAATCCCATTATTATATTTTAGGCCATCAATTATTAATATCTATTCCACTCATTTATGATGGTTCATAATGTTAATTATCCCAAGTATATCCTTTGGTAGTGTCAAATGTGGTGAAGAATAAGGGATCAATCATCTATCTTGTAAATTATCACTCATGTATACTTTTCCCAATTATTTTCAGTATTATTAACCCTAAATATACATATTCCAAAATACGAACACATTAGTTTAAAAATAGGGTTTTATTGATTGAAAAAAAACATAATATATATATTAAAAAAACATTAGGAGGTTATTCAATAATTAGTCATTTCCAATGTGTTTTCACTAAATTTTTTCTAATCCTAATATCAATTTATTAACTAAACACTATCATGGTACCAATTATATAAACAATAACCATTCATATATATATAACACATCAATTATTAATATTAAATAAAAAACATTACGATATACACCAAAATTATAAAAGGGTTAGTGTTATTATTGAGTACAAACACAATATTAAAATTTCTTGAAAGATATAAAATATCTCTTTCAAATTTCATCCCACATTGTACTCTAATTATACATTCCTTTAATTAAACTTTTATTCATAACATATGTAATGTAAACATAATAAAGGGAGAGATCAAATGAACAGTAAGGGTAACCATTGGAAATAGAAACTAATGATAATATTAATGTATAATATTAGCATAAGGGTATTTGATCATGATAATAATTTACAAAGAGAATAACCTACATATATATATATATATATTGATAGCAAACATGAGTCATGGGTTAAGATTTTATTATCTAAAAATAAAATTATCATAAGAGTTATAGATCATCACTAGTTAATCATGAACAATATGTTTAAATCATAATTATGAAAACATTTCATAATAGTAAAACGCCATCATTGGCATTGAAATCATTTCATATGTAAATTTTAACAACTAATACAATCACATCATAGTGGATCATAAATAAACACCTTATCCCCATATCATTATTGGCTATGTATCGTCACCTCTTTCTTATAGTGGACCAGGATTGCCTACATATTTTTAAAAGACTTCCAATCCTAACATCTTGTTTTCCATAAATATCTCTAGAGAAATATATATTTAATTACTGAATTAGAGGTAAATTTAATTCCAGACCAAAATTTAATATATTTTAACCCATAAATATGTGTTCTATAAGACCATAGAAAATTTATCACATTATCATATCATAACCCTTGTAATGAAAATGGATTTCATAACATTTCATAAAATTATCATAGAATTACCAATAAAAAATATATAGGTTTTATAATAATCTCACCATTATTATAATAAAATATCTATAAGAAAAATAAATATGATTTCTTTGGATCATATCCCTAGTGAATAATAATTATCATTAGAGGATTACATCTTGGATGAAAATTCATTAAATATATTAGTTGAAATATTTCATGAGGAAAATACCCTTTTGAATTTATAATCACTAACATTATATATATATATATATATTAATTAATAAATAAAATATTTCTTGGAAAATAACCATTGAAACATGTAATGGATGATTGTAAATTATGATTTGTTTCTCATGGTTGTAAATTTCATTCATTCCTTATACATTAAAATAATGAATTCATTCACATTTTTGGTAAATTCAAATATTACCTCATTAGAAAATGATAAAATTATTCTAGTGAAATTATTTTAAATAATGTAATTAATATCTAAAAATTAATTTTATAAATCATTGTATTATATTTATATAAATTCATAAAAACAATTTCTAGATTAAAAATATTCCCAGTAGAATAGTAAAATATATATGGATTTCCTTAAAAAAATTAATTATACTTCTTGAGAAAATAAAATTATGGAATTGAAAGGAATAATTGTAGTCACTAAAAATAATTATATAAAAATAAAAATTAAATGGATTTCTCATAAAATTATAATATAATTTAATCCATGTAAATTCAAGAATAAATTATCCGGAATAAAATATTATTTAGTCCTTAATCCCTTATAATATTGGTAATTTTTGAATAAAAACATATTGAAGGAGTGAAAAATAGATGGATATATACCAAAAAATAATTTTAATTAGAATGATCATAAAGTAATTTCTTCGTAATCATGTACAGTATATAAGAGAAACATGTAGTGAATATGTAATGTGTCTCCCATAAATAAAAGTGAGAATAAAATCACTTACCACAAGTCTCATCTTTATTTATAGACATTCAAACCAACTTTATAATAAATATATATTTTTTCTAATTTTATTCCAATTCTATAATATTAATTTTAACACCACATATAATTTAATTATATCACCTAACAATCAATTTTTTAACAATTATTTATTAAAATATCTATTACTAGTGTTAAGTACTAATTTTTTCAAGTATGTTTTGTTTTGGCAGTCTCAATCCTTATACATTGATCCCTATTCCATAATATCCGAAATATTAATAATTTAATTATTATAATTAGGAATCATATTATATAATATTATATCAATTTATATAATTTGGTATTGAAAATTGAATTACACTACTTTATGGAGATGGTAGTTCATGTGATTGCACAAGTGATGTTTCAATTATTTGATGTATGAAATCAATGAAAGGTAAATAATAATTCACCTTTGTAGAATAATTATTATATAATATATATCACATAAATTCATTTAATTTATCCTCATAATTATCCATGTAAAATGGAAATGAAAAACTATTCAAAATGCATCATGGAGGTGGTAGTCCACATGTATGAACGAGTGACGTTATCTTTTTCTAATGGAATAGAAGAAGTTGAATAATGGTTATTCCATAGTTATAGTTAAAATATATTGTATTTAATATTTTAATAATTCATTATTCTATAATGGATAACATATATTTATATGATTTAGGAGAATACATAAAATTAAAAATGCTCAGTTAAGAGATATACTTCTTCATTAAGAATCCTCATTGGGATTACATATTATGCATTGAAATAATATTTTTTTAGTAATAAAAGAAGCTATAATATTTTTTGAATCACAAAAAGATAATTTAAGGTATGTTAATGAATAATCTATATAGAAAAAAATTAATAAGGAAGGATAGGGGGTTCCCTTTTATTTTTGAGGGGGGCCACAAATAAAATTACTTAATTAATAAATGAATAATAATTTTCATGGAAAATGGAATAGAAATGATATAAATAAAAGATAATATATAAAATATTATAAATAATATAATAAAATAATGCTTTTATTTGTTTTGATAATGTTTTAACCCTTATCTCTAATCTTTAACCTGTTGTTAACCCTTTTGATAGTTATAGTGATACCAATGTTTTTACCCATTACGGGTTAAATAAGTTACATTAAAAAGGAAGTGTGAACCATAAATGTACCATGCATGATAATATAAATCATATCACTATCAATTTGATGATGAAAATAATTTTCTGAATTTCAAATCATTTAATCAAATATATTTTATTATAATATATCATTAATATGACTTATGAAAAAAAAATTAATCATAAAGTTTAATATTTTTCAATAACAATTAATATTTTCCCAAAATGATATGTAATGTAATATAATTATGGTATATTAATAATACAATAATAATAATTTTTTTACTTTTATATATTAATTTAAATTTTATATTTTGGTTTAACCCCTTTGTTATCCAATATTAATTGAAACTGTAGTAACAATTTTTTAAATATTGAGGGGTTATAATTTTACTTATAAGGTATAAATAGTTTTATGAATGGAAATGAGATGATAAATTCAGACTTGTGTCATCATATATGTCTAAATTACATATTTTTAACTATTTCTACATAAATTAGTCAAATATATTAAACATAAATTACTATTAATGTCATTTCTAGATCAATTAAAATAATATTGACTATAAAAAAATGAATTTATTGAAATTATAATATAAAAGATAGAAAATAACTATAATATGTTATATTTATCTTTTTAATTATTTGGATACTTTAACTCATCCCAAAAATATTACTTTTCTATTTGTTTAAATTTTTTAGTTGAATTTTTTAATACCTACAAAAACACACTATTGGGGTTCCAAAGAAATTTAGGGAAAATACATCCTCATTAAAAATTTAAAAAACCTATTATAAAATAATTATTATTTTGAATAACAATTTATTTTTAAACTTATGTTTTTTCTCTCTAAAAAATATTACTGTTACCAAAAGCATGAAAGTGAAATTTTAAACTTTATCATTTACATAAATATTATAAAGCTAAAAAAAATTCTTAAATGGAGAAAAGACATATTTCATAAAATTGTATGATTATAAAAGAAAAAATATTTTCCAAGAAAATGAAAGAATATTTTTTAATTAAATTTTACCTTTATTATATTAGTTTTAACACTCGATTACTCATTTTATCATTAATAAAGTAATATAAATTTAGTATGTTTAATATTAATATCAACAAAAAATAAATATGGCCTATTTTTCAAAATTGTAATTCATGATTAAAAAAACTAAATATATTTTTTATGATTCATTTTTATAAGTGTAGAAATTAATTTTTGATAAAAATATAAAATTCATTGATAAATATTTTTTCATAAATAAAAATTCTGTTTTAATATTAATTTTTTTTATTCTAAATAAAGTGATAAAAATTCTTCTATAGAAGATAATTGAATTATTCTCAATATAATATAATATATTTTAATTTTAATCATTATTAAAATAAAAAGTAAAATTTTAAATTCCTCAAACAAAAAAATTCAACAAAAATCACAATTCTTCATTATTCACTAGAAGATTAAAATGACTTCACTAAAAAATGAGTGTTTATATATAAATAATTAATATAAATAAATTTATTGTGTATGTATTAAATATATATTTCATAATTTGGTTAATTATATTTATACCCTCCAATTCAACAGTTTCCTTATAATGATCAAATATTATGATTTCATGGTTCATTTTAGATCAGTGTTGTATGTTATATATGATATTGAACATAGTGTAATTTTAAAATATAAATATTTTACAAAATATTTATTTTATGAATGATTAATTGAGAAATAATTTGAATACACGATTGATGTGGAAGGTCATTTAAATGAAAAAATAATTTTAATTAAATATTTACTGGAAGATGCTTCACGAATTATGGTAAATAGACTTAAGGATGTTTGATAAATTCCTAAATTCATTTGAGTTGTTTTGAGATAAATAAGAGTGATAAGTAATTATTAGTAAGGACAAATTAATCAATATATAAATGTTATAAAAAAAGTGATATGTATTTGTACTCACACGGAAGACCGGGAATCTAGTAAAGTACTAAGCTACAATATGATACATAAGAGTAAACCACTATGTCCAATTAAAATTTAAGATTTATCATGAGTATATATAAGGTTAACAAATATAGAATTTATGACACAAATTGATGACATGAAGACTCAAGGGGATAGGTAAGGGTTACTATTGAAAGAAAATTTTAAATTACTAGATATCAAATTACTATGATAATATGATGATGTTAATGTTTTATTATCAAGATTCTTTAAATAACCTTGATTAATTATAAGAATAATAGATTAAATTATTCATGAAGAACTTTTTAACATGATGAGGATTTCCATGCCACAATTGGTTCTAAATGTCCTTATAAAGATGTGTAGTAATGATAAATTAGATTTGGAGGAAGTTAGACATAAATATAATAGCGATATATTCCCTGATAATTATGGAATGTAAAATAAAACATTTTAAAAAATTATTAATGATTAAAAATTATATATTTAATCATGAGTAATTTTAAATATATTTAATTATGGAATAACTATGTAATAATTTATGGATTGTTTTCCATATTAAATTTAATGAAATATTATTAACAAAAATATATGAATAAGGTAATGAAAAAATAATAGAATTAGATGATAAAGTGAAAAACCATATACAATAATATAATATTGATACTATTTATCATATAAAGATAAATTGATAAAAATAATACCTACGTAATACTTTATCTATCAAATAAAGCGTGGATACAAATATGTTTTCAGATAATAGATCCTCTCTACCTTGGAATATGAATAATATAAGAAAAAAATAATTCTAATTTGGTGATGTTTTTATACAATATTATTAACGAATACTAGAGGGAATAATTTAAAGGATGAAAGAAGAATCGTCATAGAGTTGAGGAAGAGAATAATTTCAACATCATTTTCATGATCATGGATTATTGAATCTTAATGTTGAAGATATATTTATTGAGTCATAAAGACTAGTGATACTGATCCAAAATATGTTCTATAAATTAGGATACTTCTGAAAAAAACGCTGACATGCATGCCATTTCAGTAGGTGAGAAATTATGTAGTAAAATAGGAGTTTCTAAGGAAAAAAGATATAATATGGTAATACACTAACATTTCAGAGTAAAATCATATGATATTTATAGGAAATAATTGAAGGACCCACTCTGAACATACATGATCCAATTTAATTATCCAATATGAAGACAATGATTTTATTATTGATGTGGATGTCTATATAAGCCAAAAGTATCCTATAGAGTAAAAATCTTCATTACAGTTTTTTAGTAATAAATTATACATTCACACCTATTTTAATCAATTTTATTCACTAGTGATAAAATCACTATGTCAGGCATGACCCAAAGACAACAAGGATTTGATTCCCACATTGGGATTAAACACTAAAAAAATAATATTCTCTAATATTATTTCATTATTTTCTTCATTTCATCTGGTAATTATTTCATTGTATTTCAAAATTATGTCCATACATCATAACCCATACAGAAATTTAAATATTAATTTATAAATAAATAATAAAAAATTAATTCTATTAAATTTACTAAAATAAATTCACCTTATCTTAGTGTGATTACATGATCACGATGTAGAATTTAAAGTTGTACCAAAGATAATATTGGTTAATTCTAATTGGAAATATTATAATCCCCAATATCATTTAAATATTATATTTAAATATTAAATATAAAAAAATTAAAAATTATTTGATATGGAAATAATAGTTCACATCCCTATCAGTACATGCATAGAGGTTTTACCTAAAACCAAAAATAATATTTAGAAGAATATGGAAACGATGTTAAGGAAGAGTTCAATGTAATAAGTTCGTAAATTTATATTATAAGAAAATAAATGTAAAATTATATATGTAAAATATACTAATAATGATCCTATTTAAGAATCAAGCTCAGTTAGTGATTATTATATAGTGAACAAGTCACTTTATAAATTTTACACGGAATTAAATGATTACTTAAAAAATGTTCTTATTTATGTTTCTAATTTTATATTTTCTTACATCATGGTTATATAGGATGAAAATTAATAGATTGTCTTGTGATAATACATTACAGAATGAATTATTACTTAGAAGTTTCAATTGTTCAATACTATTATAAATAAATTTGAAGCGACTGAAAATTTTATTATTGATTAGTAAATAAAAATTATTAATGGATCAATAATTATTTATAATAAAATTTATGGGAAATAAATGGTAAATAGATTTTGTTATGAATAGAAGAATCAATTTTATGAAACATTATATGCTACCATCGATGTCAAAAATACTATGTTAGTGATCTTTGTTATAGTGGAAAATGATATTTACAATTCATTAAAATTTGAAACTAAGATGAATTATGATATTCTACCATCGGCAGTGGTGGGTGTTTCGGCAGGGTCATCGCTCGGCCGCGTTCTCCTATAGCAGCGGTGCAGTGTTTCTCGGTGGATTCAGCCCACCGAAGCATTCTGTTGTCATTGAGCCTCGCTGAGGTTGGTGCCACTGCTCCTTGACGGTGCATCAGAGGTTTCCGGTGTAGCTCTATCTAGTTCTGGAGTGCTTCGGAGGGGGAGGCTCCTTGGTTTCAGTTTATGTAAGGTTATATATGATTTTTATTTGGTAATGTTGTGTTTAAGCTCTCTGGATGGATCTGGTATTTGGACTATCATGTCTCAACTGCAATGGTTCTTCTCTGCACTTCTTGTCACAGTGAGGCTTGTGCCAGGGCCTGTTGAGGAGTATCACGGTTCTGATTTAAGAAGGACCATGCCCATATCAGCGTTTTTATTTTAGGAAGACCTTTATACCCTCAACGGGGGTGTTTCTATTTGTGTGGGGTTAGGTCAGCCAGTCCTAGGTGACATTGACTTGATCTCCTATTTTTTGAATAGCCTTATGGACTTCTATGGATGCGGTGGCGAGAGTTTCCTGTGTAGGATGGAGGGGTTGGTCTAGGATGGTCTTTGATGGAGGTACTTTTGGTTTTGTTGATGGTGTAATGTTTATGAGCTATGTTGGTACGGTGACATTGTAGAGACCCATAGTTGACGTACATGGGGATTACATTAATATTGCATAATACTTAATACATAACAAAAATAGACACCATTGAATTGTAAGAGTTTAGTATCATTGGAAACTCAAAACATAATATTCTAATCATGATTAAAGATCTCGAAAATCTTCCAAAAAGATATCCCCCTTTTGTTTTCTTACCTAAACCCTTTCTTTATTTCTTGGGGAAAATAAAACATAAAAAGGGGGAGCTCAAATTCTGAGTAGGGCTAAACATAGATAACATAAAACAATCCATATACATTTGAATGTAAAAACATGAGCATAAAATATAAACATCAAAATCATGAGCAATGACATAAAACATTGAAGTACATAAGGAATAGATCAGAAAAAACATTAATCAGGATAAAATAGAATTGGAATAAAACTTGTAATTGTGGAAAAACATTTAGCACATGATATGATTTCCATAGTAGCCAAGACATTGCTGCCAAGACCATCTTAGTGGAAAAAGTCCCTTACTGGACCAGGTTTACATATCATTCCAGCCCTATATTACTGAACCATATTTACATGATGTTCCAGCCGTGTATATATCATGAGATATAAATATTTACCAAATGTATTGGATGGAGATATAGGTCCCACCCATCTCATAATGAAATCATTCTTACGTGTGCCACAATATAAACATAAATCATTCATCAAAACCCAAAGAATAAAATGGGTTTCATAAACATCATCCAATCATAACATAATCCATATAAAACAAATGGATTTCATTTCATCATAAGAAAAATGAAACCATGAAAATCATATAGATATTATACTTTAAAAATAATCATACTAAATAATTTCATCATAGATGTAAAATAGTTTTGACAAAACACTTGAAATAAATTCTTGAGGAAAATATCATTTCTTCTTCAAAATCATTTTATTTTCACAAAATATATTCAATTTTAAAAGAAAATGATTTTGTTGAAAATAATCATGAAATATTGTAGGGTATGATTCCTGAAAATAAGGTGTTATGAAACCGTAAAAATCCTTTCATGTCGTATAAGTTAAAAAAACATTCTCCTCGTACTTTTGTCGGAAAAGTCAAAAAGTTCCATGTATGCTAAACAAAATAAAGATTACTTCCATAACATTTGGTAAAAGTAAAAAAAATTTAAAATGGACTTTAAAAATACATGAAACCATTTTTAGAAAACATGGACATGAATGATAAATATAACCCTAGTAAATACTTATGAATAAACAATCTCGGATAAAAACGAGATTGGAAAAGTTATCCCTTACCTTATGTCTGATATGGATCGTATGTATCTGAACCTCCTGTATAATGATTTAAATAATTTCATTTACTTATTACAGAATCATATTCATTTTTATGATATCATATATGGTTCACTTATGACTTTATATTACCCGTTCTTTTGTAAATTCCATGTTAAAACAGTGTTTTGGGTAAAATCGTTTCATTTATCGTACGTGTTTCGACATGTTTTTCTTGATATTAGTACTTTTATCTTGATTTAATTAATTCCAGAATGTATAACATGATTTATATATAATATATATTCAGCATATAAATATATAAGATAGATCTATAAATGGAATGAAATACACCGTTCATGGAGACGGTAGGCCGTAAGTACGCATGAACGCTATTTTCGTTTCCTTATTGAATTAAATGGAAATATGTAAATGAAACTTATATGTACACAAATTCAGTACAATTATTATGTAATATATATCATTATGATTTATTATATATACTTTATAATCATACTTGAATGGTTAATCATGGAAAATGAATCTCATCACGTTTGTGGAGACGGTGGTTCGTACGTACGCATGAGTGATGATATCATTTCCATGATTGTGGAATTGTATTTAAGTGTATGTATAATATTTAAGAATAAATATCACTTTAAAATAATAATATATAGTTATTTATTTACACCATTATACCCATCCAAGTTAGGTGGTGGTGGAAAACAGATTACACCACAGCGTGGAGACGGTATTCCGTAAGTACACACAGGCGGTGATTTCGTTTTCCGTAGGATGGATAGAAGATGAAATAGGGTTTTTTCATATTTTTAATAAAATATCAGTATATGAGTGATACTTATCTTATTAATTTATGTTGAATCAAATAATGAAGAAGAAGTAGGAGAATAAAAAAATTGGAAATACTCGGCAAAGGATATTACCTCTTCTTCGACGCGCCTCTTCTTAACCTCCTCTTAAGGCACTAGAGTTGGTCTTATGAGTATAAAAGAACCTCTATAATGTTTCTAGGGAATTTTAGAAGGGGAATGGTTAGGGGTTGGCGGAGCTTGAAGGCTCAAAATTGTGTAAAGAGAAGAGGGAGGAGGTTCCCTTTTATAAGGGAGGAGAGGGGCACTTTAAGAAAAAACATAAAATATTATTTTATAATAAAGCCATATTCGGTTTATAATGGATCAAAAGTGACTTATTTTGAAGATAATGTGTGGATGGGTCGAAATAATCTCAACCAATAGTTTTTATAAAAGTATAGGTTATTATTGTAACCATATCATATATATTTAACTCTAAGTTAAATAATTTAACTTTTACCTTGTCTTCTTGTTTTCTTACACTATATGGTTAATAAACATAATATAACAAGCCAAAAGAACCCAAAGTGGTTAATTATTAATATATATAACATTATCTAAGTCATTCTCCCAACCCATAGAATTTTAGGTATATAATAACAATTAATAATATAATATTTGTTTTAAAAACTATTTTATGTCAATCTTGACAGTATTTGGTAATTGATTTTTGTAAAATTTATAAGAGCATGATTAGTTCGAATGAAGTTAATTTAATAAATAATAACATGTCATAATAACCTATAAAATTTATGCAATTCATAAAAATTATCAAATTACATTTATTTGGGTATTTATAATATCAATTATGTTAATATTTTATTAATAAGAGAACTAATACATCATCATTATGTCGTAAATAAATTAAATTATATAATGTATAAAAATTATAAATAAAATACCATTATGTAGGAATGATTTTTATCTTTCTAATGAATATTTATAATTCAATTTATCTTATGTATACCCTATATTAAAAATATTTTAGTTATTAAACTTTCATTTTAACTCATTTAACTCTTTTTTAAATAAAATAATAATAAATGTCCTAATTTAATCCAAGTGGACCTAAATGTTCATATTTTATTCCTAAGGATCTTTTGGTCGAATTATACTTATCCAATATAATTAGGACATGTGTTAGGGTAATAATAATATCATTTTTACCCTTAACTACCTTATTTACTTTTAACTGTGGTAAATAAAAGCAAAAAGTTACTATTCACCAAAAATTATTTTTATCTTATTGAACAACATCTTACTCCTTAATATTAACCGTTTCTCTCGGATTTTTGAAATTTTACTCACAAAATCGGTAAAATTATGTTTTATGTAAAGATTCAAATTCTCCTATGAGGTGGGTAAAAGACGGTGAAAAAGTTCAATAAAATTTATATATATCAACAATTAATATAAATTGAATCTAATGAATTACATTTAACATAAATAGGTATTATGTATCAATTTTTTCCTAAAATAAATTTAAATAAAATAAATAATTATTTAAATAAAAAGTTGGTTTTCAAATAGTAACCCATTGTTTTCATTATTCATAAAAAATTTTATGTTTTCAGAAAAATACCAAAAATTCACCCTAGGCTAATATCGATATTCCAAATCCAAAAATGAAGTCCATTTTGAAATATTAAATTTATAAAATTTCAAAAAGTTGGTATTAATATTTATAACGGCTAGTTCATAATAATATTATAATAATATCTCTTTTAGTGAAACTCGGTATTGCGTACTACACATGCTATCGAAAAAGGTCATGATGGTGTGTAATTCAATCCAAGTCATGGATGCGTGTAGTGAAATATCCATTGGGTGTCATGTATAACAAAATAAAAAATTATTTCAATTATACATTAAACAAAATCTATACTTATTGTTGCGTAGAACAATTTCCACAAAACGAATTTGAAATTGTGTGTAACAGGAGACAGGAATAGTGTTGCCTGTACTGCAAGATAATACAGTGTTGAATATAGTACAATACAATCTTGATTTAGTGTATAATATAAGAAATCAAAGAAATTAAAAAATATATATCTCATAAAATCTCGGGGTGTTACAAACACACCCAGACTCGACCCCACAGATCTGACTCCAGTGGACATTTCATAGCTTCTGTTCATCATTGCAGTGCTTTACAGATTTCTACGTTTGATAGGGTATAGACTAAGCCATCAGATCGGGCATCTGATTTGACATAGGACACTTTTTTTCCATTCAGCCTTGCATCAGTGAAGAGCTTTCCACGGCCATTTGCTGGGGAGGGGTTGCTTCTTGTTGTTAGTTTGATTTTTTTTCTAGACATTCAAGTCGTGATATGTTTTATGTCAATGATGTCTTTTGGTTCCCCCTTATTCCTTTAAAAGGGGTTCTATTTTTTATAAAATAAAAAACTTGAAGGCCTTCGGGCCATTTGATGGATGGAGAAATATAGCCTCCACATTATGTATCTAGAAATATAATTAAATTGGAGAAACTTGGAGGAGAAACCAGGAGGTGAAAGAAATATAGTCATTTAGAAATAATGAGAAGGTATATGATTCCATGAATTTTTTTTAATAGTTTTTATCCAAAAATTATTTATTCAAATGGAATTAAATTATTGATATCATCCAATTGTCAATATACTATATGTTCTATGGAAAAGGTTTCCATTTTCTAAAAAAATATTTTTACTTATAACATTTAAAGATATAGTACATGTTACAAATAATATCATAGATAATATGGCTGATCAAAAATTTTGAGAAATTGACAACCAAAATAATGTTTGATATGAGAATCATCAATGAAAAGAAATTGCCCAAATAAGTCCAATATAAGATACATTTATTTCAAAAACTACAAGGTGAAAAGTTATCATATAAAAAATCGGTAACTTTTTTCTCAAAAATTCATTGACCCTTATTTTTATCCCATTAAAATGGGCCTCATATTAAGGTGTTTTTGGTAAATTTTGTATTTTTGTTTCTTAATTTAAAGTTCACTGTTCTTTATGTATTAACAAAACCATGCTCCCCCTAGTGTAAACTGTACACCCCTAGATTGTGTCGGTTCCACAGTTGGTGCACAGTTTCCCAAACCATGTAATAATATCAAGGAAATTGTGCACCCAATACAGTTGGGGAACACATACGGAACACCATATACCCAAAACATACTCACACATCCTAATAACTGTGAATATGGGATTTCAATACTGAAAAAAATTATTTAAAAAACCAAAAAAACCTGATTTAATCTCTAATAACCTACATTTGACCAAAAAAACTTTTTAGTTATTTTCCCCCATACATTATTGGAATTTGTCCCAACTACCTCTTCTATATGGAGATCAAAGACCTGGTGAATGCATTTAATCTTATTGCAATCAGTGAATCTAAACCATTATAATTGCTACTAATCTATTAATCACTCTTCCTTATATAATGATACATCCTCATTTCATGATGCACCTAATCTCAATTTTAATGGATATTGATTCTTGGTTGTATTCTCAAATCTTCCTTTCCATTATTATATATTATAATTCATAATTAGGGTTATTGGGTGTTATGATATCTTTTTTTAAAGGTGGGTGGTTTCAAATTATTGTTTCCTATAATTGAATCCTTAAATATATATATTTATATTAAATTAGTTTTCAAAATGTTTAAGACACAAAAATATAAATGATTATATGTGTAATTTGAAATGGAATAGAAATTTTAAAATCCCCAAATATAAATGAGACTGACATTATTTATCGTTTTTGAGGTAAAATTTAGGGCTTTATTTTAAAAGTGATTTTATTTCGAACCTTGAGAAAATGAATTAAATAGAAATACGTTTTGAAAGGGAATTAATTGATAATACCCATTGTATTGGTTATATAATGAGAAGGAATGTTTGAAAGAGAGATTGGGAAATTTAAATTTTAATGGTAAATTATTTTAAATGATTAATTGTTTTCATGTTTGATTGATTGATTTTTAGAGACCATGTAATCCTTTTTAGATATTGGGTTACTAGAAATATCCAGTTAAGATATTTATCCCCTATTAATTGTTGGATAATGACTATAATAACTAACACTATGTTATATATAAATATTACATTATTGTTAATGGATATTTGTAATTTTTTACTAATGGGGAGTGAATGCTTGAGTCATGATCACATAATAATTGTTATGAGAATTTTATAGTGGGGTCGAATATAAACTCTCTGACTATGAAACATGATTCATTGATTTTGACATGATTATATAATCCATTGAGTGTGAAATATTTTTATTCATTCCAATTGTTTTATATTATTTCTATATATAAAATAATCATTTATCCTTATTTGAAACATGTTTTGATAAATATTCCATCTCATGGTTGTGAATCCATGTATTTGTTTAAAATATAAAAATGTAATATTATTTAATTTTTAATTTAAATAAACTGGATAATGTTTTAGAGTGGTGAGAAAAATGAATTTTTATCAATTTATATTCAAAAAAGTGTTGAATAAATTATTCCATTTTTTTTCATTTATGATGTCGGGTGCTAGTCCCCATATTGTCGGGTTTAAAAGTTACATTCGAGCTATGTTTGGGCCGGATCAGGTATTCGAGTTCTAAGGTACCACCAAATGTTTATGAATATGTGGTATTAGCATTATAGGATAATCATATTTCCTTGATGTCACTATTTATTTTGGGTTGACCTTATAAATAAGTGGTTGGATTGCTTGGACATTTGAGTAGTTATTAGTGGATTTCTGACCGGACCTAACCTTAACTGGACATATGTCACTATGGGTGTTTTGGGAAAGTGTCTTTCAGGAATAAAATTACATCCATTTCTATTCATTTCTCTTCTTATAAACATATTATTTTTTAAAATTCCAATTTTGAAGTTTGTTTCATGGAACCGATTTTCTTATATCTAAGGTATGAGTTCATGATCTTTTTACCATTTCTAATTTTTCATTGTATTCTCTTGATGTTGTGTAATATTAATCCCTTGGGAATAAATTTGAATAAGCCCCTATATGATGTTTTTGGGGAACCATACTGAGTGTATCCTCTAGTGGATCGGACTCTTGTAGAGAAAGTGGTGTTCACGATCCAAGCCTTACAATATGTTCTTTCATTCATTACCATTCTCATCCTATTATGAATCCTTGATGTGAGTAATCATGTGACCATACTCTAGTGTTTCAGAAAAACCACCAACTTTACAATGATGTAATAAACCATATGTGGATGAGGATTCGTTAATAAATAATGATATTATATTATAGTTATTAGAAATAATAGAATATATTACTGTGAAATGTGATTGGATCATGAAATAAGGGCCTAACTTCTGATGAATTCACTTGATGGTGAAAAATAGGAAGCATTATTTCCTATAGTGGAGTCAATTTATATTTATTTTCCCTAATTAGTTCCACATATAATCATTGTTTTTGGAAAAATCATAGAGTTCCCCAAAAGTTGTCAATGAAATAATATGAGGACATAATATGAAAATATTTTCATTAATAATGTTTTGTTATTCCAAAGTAAGTGAAAAGAAAAGAATCAAATTAAAAAAAAGGTTTGAGATTGGTCTTCAAAATATAATCTGATCTCAGGTTTTCATACTATATCTATCTTAATTTTTATTTGTGCTTGATAAAGCCTTAATGGTATTGTATATTCTGGTTCGTAATTCATAGTTTACAAGAGGTCTTTTTTTCTCCCTGAGATAGTTAAATCTAACACTTTAATGTGAAGAGGAACTTAGATGAGTCTTCTTTTGGACCTCAAGAGGATGTTTTAAACATAACTCATATAGTTTCTAGAAGAGGCCCATTAAATTTCTTCGACTAAACCGATGTTATGCATTTTATCTGGGTTTTCACCACGGTTCCCCTAATCTGTGGCTCATGGGAATTTTTAGGCCACCTATAGATGTCCTATAAATAATTTAATACTCTAGGTAGTGGAAAAGTCATATCTTCATCAAAAAATGTAATGGTGAAATCATTTGATTCCAGATCTAAGGGGGTTTAGCCATAAGAATATATAACACAACTTATTTATATATTGGAGGAGTCTCTATAAAAAGGTGATGTTGGTATAGTGACTATGATATGTACCAACCCAATAGGTCCATATTTATGACTACTTTATTTGATACTTGTCTGTCTCACTCATTTATATCAACTCATATTATGAACTGGTTGAATCTTATTATGTGTATTTTCTCTTATGTGATGTATATAACCGCACTCCTCGAAAAAAAAAGATAACATGGTCTCTGTTTTCTTTCTGATGTATACTCTCTAAAGGAGTTTGTGCTCAACTAAAGGGTTCTAGTTCACTACATGAATCCTATTGACTCTTTTTTCTTGAAGGATTAGATATTTTTTCATATGTCCTAGGTTGTCTATTATAAATTATGGTTCCCCCTTATTGCACCTGATGGTGTGCGTTATGTCATTCATGGAGAATGGGACATGATTTTGGGTATAGTTGTACCATATTTTCTATATTTGTGCAGTGTAATATAATTTTTTTCAATATATTTTTAGAGGTAATGTATTAGTAATGATATCTTTGTAGTTCTAAATGAGTTTCATGATATTTCTGTTTTAGAATTCTATGGTTTTCCATCAATAAGATAGGTATTATTTTTAATTGATTTAGTACTTGTACACATCCAATGTTTATTCCTTTTTACCACATGTAATTAGTAGAATTTAAAGAATTAATGTTCTAATAAGATGATATTCATGTGAAACTTCTTATACACAAAGGTGTTTCACCTGGTTAAATACATGTCCTATATTTAGAGATTGATGATGGAACACTTTTCATATGTTTTCATTACCTGAAAAACAATAGAGTTATGGTAAGAGAGTAATATCCATAACTATCGATTGATGATCATTCTGACAAGGTGAAAGGGTTGAAATGGATAATAAAAATTTATCATCTACCTAGTTATCACCAATGGAGAATAATGGAATCGTAGATTCATAATATTGGGCTTAGTAGTGGGTATAGGTATTATATTTATCTTGTTATGAACTTTGGTCTAACTAATGATCCTATGGCTTTTATGTTATGGATGAACCATATATTCCATTGATACAACAGCTCATTTTTAGTAGTCTTTGGGGATTACAAGTTGGTTTACTCATAAAAATAGAAGTATCATTTGAACTATTTGAGTTAAATTCTTTAAATAATGAGGAATCGGTGAATTTATTCCATGTTATCAATGTGTTGGATCTTCTAGTGGCCAAATAGGGCTATGTTGTATAACGTGACATGTCTAGTTTGGGATCTGGAAAATAAATTTTGTAGGGTGAGGACATGGTTTCCTACATTTTCAAATAACATCAGCCACATGAGAATAATTATCCAACCCATGACATTGAACTCACAATGATGATGCATTCTCTCCAGAGTTAGTGTAACTACCATTTTGGATAATTTTTAACTATTTATTTAAATATAAAATTCTGGAATAATATTTTGTCTCAAAAATATTTGATCCTCATACATACGTGATGGTTGGGGTATTTTCAGTGAATTGATTTTTACTATGCCCAAAACCCTATTAAAAGGAACCACATTACTGATGTATTGAGTATGAAACATCAAACCCATTCCATTAAGGGATCTTTAGAATAATGGAACTTGATATCTTCTTTTTGTTAATAATCATTTTAGAGTTCAAGAAAATGAGATAGAGATGATTTTTTATAGAATAAAATTAACCTCCTCACATATTATGTTGAGTCTTATAGAGAAGTAGACTGATAATGAATTCATTGATATTGGATGTATCATTATGCTGGTAGACCATTAGTGAATGGTAATTTCGTCTGATGGTTTCCTATGTCCCAAAATTGAGTTTATTATACCTTTTTCTATGTGAAAGGGTATGATGGAAAATTTCAAAAACTCTTACACAGAAGTAGACCCTGGAACAACAATGATCTTCTCTGAATAGAATCATAATTTATGGTGGATAGGTAAGATATGGGAGATTATGGGCTTTGTATATTATTATACATACCAAAATGTCTAGGTAGAGCTCTATAGGCCATCATGTTAGCTAAAAACCCTTCGAGTGAAAAATTAAATGTGGGATGAGACATATGTGGACATTGTGGTCAGATTCCGTCATTTACCTTGAAAGAAGAACATGATTTTGATTGTGATCAATAGTCAGACAAAATCAGATCACATAATATTAATTGGAGACTCAACCAATGTTGATGTCTTTTGACATCTCTATATATAGAATATTTTCAAATTTAAATATGTTCCATAAATTATATTCCCTCATAGGGATCTCCATTTTACTTCATAGTTTTGGAAATTCCTTTAGGAGGTAATGGGATCCGAGGAATTCTTGATCACATCATATAAATCAAAGATGTATGTCCATATAAAATGAGCAATAAATATTATTGAGAACATGCAAAATAGGTGTATTCATGACATTGATAGAGCCATGGATTACTGTAACACCTGATATTTTTATGAGAAATATTTTTTTTATGTTATATACATCATAAAAATAATCTTTCAATACAAACAACACTATCTTGGAGTTCTTTACAGGCAATTGCGACCTTCCTTGATAGCTTGCGTTGTACGCAATACCGAGTTTCACTAAACAACGATATGCTATTAAAATATTACTAAAACTAGCCGTTATGAATAGAAATACCCACTTTTAGAAATTTTACAAATTTTATATTTCAAAATGGACTTCATATTTGGATTCGGAATATCAAAAATATCCTAGGGTAAATATTGGTATTTTTCTGAAAACTTTCAATTTTTGATGAATAGTGAAAACACTAGGTTACTATTTAAAAACCGACTTTTTATTTAAATAATTATTTATTTTATTTAAATTTATTTTAGGTCAAAATTGAAATATAATACCTATATATGTTCAATGTAATTCATTGGAGTCATTTTATAATAATTTTAGATATATGAAAATTTTATTGAACTTTTCACCGTATTTTACCAACCTCCTAGGAGAGTTTGAAAATTTACATAAAACTTAATTTTACCTCTTCTGTGAGTGGAATTTTGAAAACCCGAGAGACATGGTTAATATCAAGTACTAAAATTAGGTTCAATGAGATAAAAATAATTTTTGGTGAATAGAAACTTTTTACTTTTATTTACCACGGTTAAAAGTAAATAGGGTAATTAAGGGTAAAAATGATATTATTATTACCCTAACACATGTCCTAATTCTATCAGATAAGTGTAATTCGACCAAAAATAACCATAGAAATAAAATATTACCATTTAGGTCCACTTGTATTATATTAGGACATTTATTATTAATTTATTTAATGAAAGGGTTAAAATAGTTAAAATCAATGTTTAATAAATAAATCAATTTTAATATAGGTTTATATATAAGATAAATTCTACTATAAATATTCCTTAGAAAGTTAAAAATATTTCCTACATAATGGTATTTTATTTATAATTTTTAGACATTAAATAATTTTATTTATTTATGACACAATGACGACGCAGTAATTATCTTATTAATGAAATATTAATATAATTGATCTTATAAATATACAAATAAATGTAATTTGAGACTTTTTATGAATTAAAATAATTTTATAGGTTAATATGACATGTTATTACTGATTTAATTAAGTTTTTTAACTAATCATGTTGTAATGATTTTCACAAAAATCAATTACCAAATAGTGTCAAAATTGACATAAAATAGTTTTTAAAACAAATATTATACTATTAATTGTTATTTTATTCCTAAAAATATATGGTTCGGCCAAATGACATAGATAAGGTTATATATGTTAAAAATAAACAATGTGGGGTTCGTTTGGCTTGTTATAGTAGGTTTATTAACCATATAGTGTAAGAAAACAAGAAGACATGGTAAAGGTTAAATTATTTAACTTAGAGTAAAATCTAAATGATAAGGTTAAAATAGTAACATTAACTTGTCTAAAATCTATTGGATGAGAGGATTTCGACCCATCCCTACCTTAGCTTCGAAATAAATCAATTCCGAGCTATTAAAAATCTAATAAGTCTTTATAATAAAATAATAATTTAAGTTTTCCCTAAGTTGCCCCTCTCCTCCCTTATAAATGGGAACCTCCTCCCTCTCCTCCTGACACCACTTTGAGCCTTCAGGGTCGTCCAATGTAAATACCCGTAAATTTCAAGGAAGTTTTTTTCTTAATTTCTTTGGGATTTTACTAGTCTGCAGTTTCTGACGACACCTGATTCTGAGGCCCGGTGTGCCCGGAATCAATTTCTGAAGTTTAGCTCGGGTACGTTCAGTGAACGAACGAGCGGGTTTTCCTAACATTTGTACTAGAGCTCAGAATCGAAATCTGAGGGCATCGATGTAACCACAGCGCAGGTATTTTCTCAAGAGAACCTTTTTTGAAGGTGTTTTTTCTTGGGAGGGGTTGTTAAAAATGTGGTTTTAGTGAAGAATAAAATAACATTGTATTACTATTTTATTTTATTTCCTCTAAGTAGTTATATTCTAAGTAAGGGTTTTGGGGGTGGGACCCACTTGTTGTTAACTAACCATGGAAGGATAAAGGTGGGGTGGCGACCACAGAAGCCCAACCCCTCACATTCTCACCTCTTAAACCCCTCCACCTCCAAAGAATTAATGAGGCCATCTCTCCTCTCTTAATGTGTTCCCACCCATTTAGTTAATCGATTGAATTAATTTTGGTGTTTATAATTATTTTTTAATTCTAAACCTTTCACCCTCCTCTCTCTATTAAATATTACAACCCATATAATTAATACTTTTATTAATTATTTTGGAGTGTCAAAAATTCTTTGAATTGTTTCTTTTTGTATGGAAATGTTTTTATTTAAGGGACCTTGTAAAATATTTGTGGAGAAAATATTTTGGGTGGGGGAAAAGCACTGTTGAAATTGGAGGAGAGCTCCCTCCTTCCAATGAAGACTGTTCACGATGAAGAATGCCTCTGGCGGAGAACGTGAAGTCACCGAAGACATGCCTTCTATTCTTCTTCCTCCACATCAAGGGAGGTGACACCACTGTGGGGAATGTCGCCATCGACATTGACTCTTCCTCCGAAGTCAACGAAATTGGCACCGATCTATCTTGACGTCTGATCATCACGACGCTTGCCTCTTTCCGCGGCTCAATGTCATGCGACGACTTTACGAGGTTGGTGTTGTTTTACGTTCATGAATAATTTACATTCTTCATTGATGTTTATTAAGCCGCCTATTATCAAGATAACGGGAGGAGGTCGGACCGCACGAACATGACCAAACCTCCTCCCCATGGTTTTTAATTTATTTCTATGGTTTGGAATAGAGGTGGCATGGTGCTGTCGCACCACACGGAAATGAGGGAACCACAGCCGCAACAAAGGAGCAAAACACCGTCGCGCCATGCCTTTGAAGCCGAAAGAGGCCGCGGCCGGGGCGGGCCACGGTGGAGGGGTGCGGGACAGGCCCAGTGTGGCACTGGATGAAGAAAGGCCACGGTGTTAGGCCTCAGTGGAGGCTATCACCAGTAGAAGGCGGCCGGGCACGGCCGGCCGCCGGAGCTCCAGGATGCGGGACCCCTCACGGGTCTCGCGGTGGTTCACAAAGCCGGCCAAACGGTCAGCCGTTTTCCGAGAAAACCGGGGGGGGGGTAACCCTCAAGTCCAATTAGGGCGGACCCCACTGGGTCTGCCATTCCATAAAAATGGTGTGTAACTCCCCCATTGCGCCTGCTCGCGCGCGTGACGAGCCTCGGTCACCCTCGTCGGGCCGGACCTCCGGCGCCGGGCCGGGAAGCCCGAGCCGGGCCGGGCCGCCCGAGCCGGGCCGGACCCTCACGCCGGGACGGGCTGTGCCCTATTGGGCCTGACCCGGACATGGGTCAGGATGACCCGGTTCGGGCCGACCCAGGGGGTCTTGGGCCGGGTTGGTCCGGGCCCAAAACCCCCTAAAATCGGATAGATTCGTTCAAACGCCCGTAACATGGGTCAAGGACCTCCGATTGATGTACCGTCAGTTGCGATGTGATCATTGGATCGATACGGTTGTTTCGATATATTACACTCGTGTTTTAGGAGAACTTTGGGTAGACTAAGGTTGGTTCGAACACAAAACCAATCGAGCCTTCAGAGCGGAAATGTTTCTAACTTGAGCTCCGGATGTCTGATTGACGTGTCGTCGACTTTTTTGGATCCCTCTTAGTGAGACAGTTCTTTTGGATTACTCCGCTCGAGGTTTGGATGTTTTTGGAGTACGTTCGGGTTGGTTTTGACATAAAAATCAACAAGGCCCCTGGGACGAAAAAGCCAATAAATCTCAGACCATGCGTCTGATTGATGCGCCATCTGTCGCTTTGTATTTCTATTGTTGAGGCAGAACCTTGGGATACATCAACTCCAGACTTCATGTCAGCTGATGTATCGACCCCCTTGGCTCATGGAGCAGACCCTCCCGGAATCGAGCATGCTGTGTGTGGGAACCCTAGAGCTGGCTGCGACTATGACGAGGATGACTTCCGTACTAGGATCCTCTGTGGGTTCGACGAGGAGGACCACCGTACGGGGATCCTCTTTGGGTTCGACGAGGACGACTACCGTACATGGATCCTCTGTGGGTTCGACGAGGATGACTATCGTACTGAGATCCTATGTGGGTTCAACGAGGACGACTACTATACATGGATCCTTCGTGGGTTCGTCTATTGTGCTGGGATCCTCCATTGGTTCGATGATGAGGAATACAATACTTGGATCCTCCATGGGATTGGAAGCGACAACTACTAAACTTGGATCCTACATGGGTTTGGCAGAGGAGATGATTCAGAGGCAACATCTAATTATCTCCACCCCTCTTCGTAAATGGACACCTGTGTGAGCTATGTCTTTACTTTCAATCATTATATATGATGTGATTTACTTGATATCCTGTGTGGATTATGTTATGCTTTCCTATGTGGATTGGGTCGTACATTCCTGTGTGGATTTATGTTATACATTTCTTAGTGGACTGGATTGTACTTGAGCTCGTGAGATGGAGCTGAACTACATTTGATGAATTAGTTTTATGCATGGAAATATACCTAAGTAGTGTTGGATTAAACTTCGTGATTGTATCTTTTCTTTGTGTTTTATCCTTTATAGATTCAGGGAGACCTTCGGGGGTCTCGGGGTCCCTACTAACTATTGTATACTCACCCCTACAGGGGCTTCACCCACATTACATTGTGTTGGTTGTAGACGACGGACATCACAGATCGTGGTTGAGAATTGTAGTGTTGGATGGTACCCGAAGGAGGATCTCACATCGAGTCAGTGCCCAGAGGAGGATTTCACGATGAGTCGGTACCTAGAGGAGATGGACGAATGTGGAGTGCTGAGGAGGAGATCTGTACCTACCCTTCAGGTAGAAAGCCAGAGGAAAATCAAGGAGTGGCTTTTCACCTTTCAGCTGGTGTCCATGAGTTGTACATTACTTTCAATTGTAGCTATACCTTTCTTTTGGGCTTGTATTTATGGACCCTTGTACTTTCAGCATGTTTTTTTTACAATTTCCATAGTGTCCACTTTTGTTTCTGTACTCTGTGGTGTTTGTTTTCTTTTATAAATGTAATGCCTTCCCTTTTATCGGGATTTATTCATTTGGTGATAGTCTCCAGCCCCTGGCCTATGGAAGGCGGGCTTGGTATAGTCACGTCATGGGCCCCGAGTACAGGTCGTGACAAATTGGTATCAGATGAGTTTGGTTCAACCGAAGAACTCAGGGCTCTGATCATTCTTCTATGTGAAGAAATAGTTGTAAGGGTATTGAGTGTGGTTATCAGTCTCGGGAGTCCAGTGTTGGTGCGGCGGCCGATGTATCCATACACCAGGACCCTGACTTCTGATTTCTGACTCAGTGCACGAAAACCATGATTGCATGTGTCTTTAGAAATATTTCATTGTGATTACTTTATGTTAGCTCACCGGGTATACTGTATTGACCATGACACACCTGTTTCTTTTTAGGATGGCCCCACGATGTCAGACAGCTAGGTTTCTGAGCTTTGTGTGAGATGATATCCCACCGAACAATGAGGCCTTGGTGTAGGGCCCTTTTATAGCGGTGGCACCGGCAGTACCTCTACCCGTCGAGCCACCGATGCCACCTGCCCCATCCGCTATGAGTGCACGTCGCCTTAGTGCACTGTAGAAGTTTTAGTGTCATAGACTTCCCAGGTTCCGCGGAGAGACGGAACCCCAGGAAGACGAGGATTGGCTAGAGGCTGTTGTACGAATTTTTAGGATAGTGGGGACACCAGCTGACCTCCTGGTGATCCATGCAGCGAGTCTCCTGCACGCGGCAGCAGGTAGATGGTGGAGCCTGATACTCCAGGTGCACGAGGAGGCATCACTACTTTAAACGGACTTTGAGAGCATCTTCCACTCGAAGTTCGTCCCAGCCACCAACTATGTGGTGCACATTAAGGAGTTACTACAGCTGCAGCAGGGCAGCATGACTGTGGCCCATTACTCGACAACGATTACTGATCTCTCGCACTACTCCACAGATATGGTAAGATACCCGTTTTTCAGGGCTTGTACCTTCGAGTAGGGACTGAGACATGAGATCAGGGATTCAATGATCTCCCTAAACATTACGATGCAGGAAGGGGTGTTGGAGAGAGACCGTCTAGTGGGGAGTTTTCTCGCCAAGTAGTCACTAGCGGGGGGACCCTCTGTAGGATGACCCGTAACGAAGTCTACTGCAGATATCCATAGACAGATGACACAGAGGTTTAAGCAGGCCATTCCATTAGATGAGCAATCTCAGGATGCAGATTCAATTGTGCGGGGCACACGAAGGAGAGCCAGCCACATGAGGATCAGGCAGTGCTATGCATGCAGCGGGCAGGGTCACATGGCTCGAGACTTCCCGACTAATCCTACAGATGAGCAGAAGGCAGTAGAGGGACCTCCCAGGCAGAGGTTCGACCATGGAAGTCCGTAGGGAGGAAGAAGACGAGGAAGAGGTGATGGATGAGAAGCGGGTGGTGGGCGACGCTTTGAGGACCTACCACCACCACCACCAGGAAGACCACCCAAACCGCATGGAACAGGGGGACAGGGGAGATATCAGCTTCAGGAAGCTGAGGCTTACGACCATGGAACTCCGGGAGCAGATGGATAGGAGCGGGACTAGCTCCAGACAAGGGGAATTGTGTTCATATTGATTATAGCCTTGTTGATGTTTTGTGTCTTTATACCTTGATCTGCAGTAATAAAAGACACTTGTTCTTGTGAAGTTTTCTTTCTTGTCCTTTTTATGTAGTTGAAACTAATTGGTTCCCGTTTAAAACTATTTACTTGACCCTTACATTCCATATTACTACTAAAGGATACCTAGTGACCACACACTGCTGCCTAATGTGTGACTCGTCCCTTGGGGGCGTGTGTAACGGTTGGATATCTTGTTAGTAGAATCGAGGCCTTACAAAGCCATCCATGGCTTGGATTAGTATCATTCATGTCAGGATTGAATGTATAAGGAAAAGAACGTGGTTCATCTATGGGATGAGACCAGATTTATCATATCATAAAAGAAGAAATCTTTGCAGCTCTTGTAGAACCAGAGAAGGTTCAGGTCATCTAGGAGTGGATGAGGGCAGCTCAGTGCCGACATAAGTCTTATTCAGACCGGAGGTGGAGACCACTAGAGTTCGAGGATGGTGACCGCATTTTATTACGGGTCTCACCTAGACATGGATTACGAAGATTTATCCGAGGTTGAAAGTTATCTCCACGCTTCATCGGACCCTTCTAGGTCCTCAACAGGGAAGGCGAGGTGGTTTACCGCTTGACCCATCCACCTTAGTTGCACCAGGTGGACGATGACTTCCACGTAATTCAGTTGAGGAGATATGTGCTAGACCCGACGCATTTCATCGAGCATGGGGAGCTGGAAATTGACGATGTGGTGAATTTTGCAGAGGACCTGGTGAATATCGAGGATCGACATGAGTGGTTCATATGTGGACGGTCGATTCCTCTAGTGCGCATCAAGTTGCAGCACGGGAACATCCAAGAGAGCATTTGGGAGCGGGAGGCTCAGATGCGTGCTCTGTACCCTCATTTGTCCCCCTAGTTTGTGGTGTATCTTTATGGGGACGTAAAGCCCTGAGGTGGGAGTAATGTAAAGAGCCGTAAATTTCAAGGAATTTTTTTTCTGAATTTCTTTGGGATTTTAAGAGTAAACGGTTTCTGACGGCACCTCATTTTGAGGCCCGGTGTGCCCGGAATCAATTTCCGAAGATTAGCTCGGGTATGTTCAGTGAACGAACAAGAAGGTTTTCATAACTTTTGAATCATTGCTTGGAATCGATATCCGAGGGCACCGATAAAACTGCAGCACCGGTATTTTCTCAGGAGAACCTTTTTCGATGGTGCGTTTTCTCAGGAGGGGTTGTTAAAAAATGTGGTTTTAGTGAGGAATAAAATAAAATTGTATTACAATTTTATTTATTTTCCTCTATGTAGTTATATTCTAAGTAAGGGTGTTGGGGTGGGAACCAAATTTTGTTAACTAACCATTAGAGGATAAAGGTGGGGTGGGGTCCACACGATCCCAAACCCTCACATTCTTAAATCTTAAACCCTTCCACCTCCCAAGCATTAATGATGCCATCTCTCCTCTCTTAATGTGTGCCAACCCATTTAGTTAATGGCATGAATTAATATGGGTGTTTTTAATTCTTTTTGAATTATAATCCTTTCACCCTCCTCTCTCTATTAAATACGCCAAACCATATAATTAATACTTTTATTAATTATTTTGGAGTGTCAAAAATTCTTTGAATTGTATCTTTTTGGATGGAAATGTTTTTATTAAAGGGACCTTTTAAAATATTTGTGGAGAAAATATTTTGGGTGGGGGAAAACCTCTGGAGAAATTGGAGGAGAGATCCCTCCATCCAACGAAGAACGTTCTTGATGAAGAATTCCTGCGGCGGAGAATAAGAAGTCACCGACTACGGGCCTTCCCTTCTTCTTCCGCCGCGTCAAGGGAGGTGACACCACCGTGGGGAATGTCGCCATTGACGATGACTCGTCCTCTGATGTCAACGAAATCGACACCGATTTAAATTGATGTCCAGTCATCGCGACGCTTTCCTCTTTCCGCAGCTCGACATCATGAGAAGTCTTTATGAGGTAGGGGTTTTTCTACTATCAAGATGAATTTACATTCTTCGTTGACGTTTATTAAGAAGCATGTAATAAAGATAATGGGAGGAGGTCGGACTGCATGAACACGGCTGAACCTCCTCCCCATGGTTGATAATTTTTCTCTATGGTTTGGAATGGAGGCAGTGCAGTGCCATCGCACAGGGCGCAGTGTCGTCGCGCCATGCCGGAACATCATGGGGGCACGACCGTGGCAGGACGTGGCAGAGGGCCGCGGCGCAGACGTGCCACGCTGGGCAAATATAGGTCGCGACGACGGTAGTCACCAGTAGGCAGCAGCCGAGCACGGCCGGCTACCGGAGCTCCAGGAGGCGGGACCCCTCACGGTTCCCGTGGCGGTTCACAAGGATGGCAAAATGGCCGACCGTTTATAAGAAAACCAGGGGGCGTACCCCCCGGGTTCAATTAGGGAAGACCCCACCGGGTCTGCCGTTCTGCAAAAAGGTGGCGACCCTACCCCTTTGCGCCCGCTCGACCACGTGCCGAGCCGCGATCACCCGCGCCGGGCCGGGCCGGGCCGCCCGCGCCAGGCCGGGCTGCCCACGCCGGACCGCGCCCTATTGGGGCATACCCAGACCTCGGTCGGGTCGACCTGGTTCAGGCCGACCCAGGGGGTCTTGGGCCAGGTCGGTCCGGGCCCAAAACCGCTAAAATCTGATAGATTCGTTCAAACTCCCGTAACCTGGGCTATAGACACCCGATCGATGCAACATAAGTTGTGATGAAATCCTTGGATCGAGACAGTCGTTTTGATATATTACACTCAAGGTTTTGGAGAACCTTTCGTATGGACGGGTTGGTTCGAACATGAAACCAACCGGGCCTTCAGAGCAGAAACCCTAATAACTTGAGTTCCGAACGTCCAATTGACGTGTCGTCGACTTTGTTGGATCCCTCTTAGTGAGGCGGTTTTTTTTTGCTTACACTTCACAAGGTTTGGATGTAGTTTGATTATGGTCGGGTTGGATTTGACTTTAAAACCAACCGGGCCCCTGGGACGAAAAAGCCAATAACTCTCAGACCGGGCGTCCGATTGACGCGTTGTCTGTCACATTGTGTTCCTATTGTCGAGGCAGATCTTTTGGATACATCAAATCTGTACTGCATGTCAGTTGATGTATCTACCCCCTTGGCTCGTGGAGCGGACCCTCCCGGAATCGAGCATGCTGTGTGCGGGTGTAACACCCCGAGATTTTATGAAAAATATTTTTTTTAATTTCATTAATGTCTTTTGTTGTACGCTACACCAAAAGGAACTTGCACAACACGCATCCTTGACTTGCCTTGCATTACACGCAATCGCGACCTTCCTCGATAGCGTGTGTAGTACGCAATACCGAGTTTCACTAAACAACGATATTCTATTAAAATATTATTAAAACTAGCCGTTATGAATAGTAATAACCACCTTTTAAAATTTCAGAAATTTTATCTCTCAAAATGGACTTTATTTTTGGATTCTGAGTATCAAATTTAGCCTAATCTGAAATTTTGGTACTTTTCGGATAAATTTCGTATTCTGATGAATAGTGAAAATTACTAAATTGTAATTAAAAACAACTTTTTTAATCGAAATAATTAATAGTGATAAATTATTAATTTGAGTGGTTTTAAAGTATATTTAGAATATATTTTTACAATTTAATACAATGTTTGTCATTGGATTTAATTCTACATTTAAACCAGACATAAACAAGTGTCAACCTTTTGATAGTTATTATCTCTTAAGAACACGATATTTGTTTTGCCGACGGGAATTAATTTTTAAATTAATTAATGCAACTGATATGTTTTGAATTTGGTAAAATAGACATCATTTTTGAGTTCATAATATCAAATATAGCTTAGGCCTAATTGTTGGTATTTTTCTGAAAACTTTTAATTTTTGATGAATAGTGAAACCACTAAGTGGTTGTAAAAAAAACTGAATTTTTCATAAAACATAATTTTACCGCTTCTGTGAGTGGAATTTCAAAAATCCGAGATACACATTTGATGTCAGTAAGTAAAATGTAGTTCAATGATATGAAAATAATTTTTGGTTAATAGTAACTTTTTACTTTTATTTACCACGGTTAAAAGTAAATAGGGTAATTAAGGGTAAACATGATATTATTATTACCCTAACACATGTCCTAATTCTATTGGACTAGTGTAATTCGACAAAAAACAACCCTATGAATAAAATATGACCATATAGTCCCACTTAGATTAGATTAGGACATCTATTATTAATTTATTTAAAGAAGGGTTAAAATAGATAAAATCAATGTTTAATAAGTAACTCATTTTTAATATAGGGTTAAACAAAATATAAATTCGACTATAAATACTAATTAGAAAGATAAATAGATTTCCTACATAATGGTATTTTATTTGTAATTTTTAGACATTAAATTATTTAATTTATTTATGACACAAATATGATGCAGTAATTCTCTTATTAATGAAATATTGACATAATTGATGTTATAAATACACAAATAAATGTATTTTGATACTTTTTATGAATTACACTAATTTCCTAGGTTAATATGACATGTTAGTGTAGATTTAATTAACTTTTGTAGAACTATAATCATTCTTTTATGAGTTTCATAGAAATCAATTACTAAATAGTGTCAAAATTGACATAAAATAGTTTCAAAAAAAATATTATATTATTAATTGTTATTTTATTCCTAAAAATCTAAGGTTCGGAAAAATGACTTAGATAAGGTTATATATATTTATAATAAACAACTTGGTGTTCTTTTGACTTGTTATAGTAATATTATTAACCTTATAGTATAAGAACACAAGAAGACACAGTAAAAGTAAAATTATTTTACTTAATGATAAATCTTAATGATAAGGTTAAAATAGGAATCTAAACTTGTCTAAATTCTATTGGATGAAAGGATTTCAACCCATCCCCACCTTATCTTATAAATTAATCAATTTGGAGCTATTTAAAACCGAATTTGACTTTATAATAAAATAATTGTTTTTGTTATTCCAAAGGTGCCCCTCTCCTCCCTTATAAAAGGGCACCTCCTCCCTCTCTTCCTCACACCACTTCGAGCCTTAAAGCTCGGCCCACCCCTGTCAAATTCCCTTCTCCACTTCCATAGAAACATCCTAGTGGTTCTGGTCTTCCTCAAAGACCAATTTTAGTTCCTTAAAAGGAGATCTCAAAGAGGCGCTTCAAAGAAGAGGAGGTTCGGACACATACGAAGAAAATCAGACCTAAGGTAAGGGAAATATAACAATCTCATTTTTATCCGAGATTGTTTATACTTTGAAATTTACTAGGGTTTATTTTATCATCCTCATCCTTTTTTCCTCAATATGTAATATTATTTCCATCCACCTACAATTGTTTAAATCCAATTTTACCCTTCGGTGAGTTTTTCGTAATGGATATGAAAGGAATCTTTTGTCGTTTTTCGTACAAGGTATTTTTTGATTATTCTGACAAAAGTATGAGAAGAATGTTTTTTTTAACTTATATGTCATGAATGGATTTTTAAAACATTATTTCCAATAATCTTCGTTTACAAGTTTTTACATTTATTTTTAATCAAATTCTTTTAGTTTAAAATTGTATGACATGTTAAGAAAGGAAAAATGTTTTTGAAGTAGAAAAGATATTTTCCTCAAGAATGGAGTTCAAGTGTTTTATCAAAATTATTTTTCATCTAAGATAATAAAGGGTTCTGTTTCTGTCCCTATTATTACATGGATTTGATTATGTTGTGATGGAAATATTTTTTTATGAATTCTTTTATCTTATATGAATTGTTTTATGATGTCACGATGTTTAAGAATTCCATTTTTATTACATGGGTTATGCAATGATGTATGATTTATGATTTTTGAGGAACACATAAGAATGGTGTAATTATGAGATGTGTGGGACCTATATCTCCCTCCAATGCATTGGGTAAAGATTTTATATCTCATGAGATAGACATGGCTGGAATGGTAGGTTATACCGGTTCAGTGAAACATGACTGAAATGAGGGAGACTCGGTTCAGAAATGGACTTTGTCCACTAAGATAGTCTTGGCAATGAGTCAGGACTAATAAGAAATTATTATCTATGATTATGTGTGTATTACACAAAGTTTCATGTTTTAAGTTATGATTATTGGGTTTACATTTCACTACTATGATTTATCCCATGTTATGAAATTATGATCTCTTTTGCAGGTTAAGATTTCCAAAAGATATGTTCTTACGAATATGACGCGATTGATATTTCTTTTGTTTACCCTTACTGATAATTTGAGCTCTCCGTTTTATGTTTTCTTTTCCCCAGGACATAATGAAAGGATTTAGGTATAGAAAAAAAGAAGATCTTTATGGGAGATGTTGAAGATCTTTCACCACGATTAGAAGATTATATTCCGAGATTCCAAAGACACTAAACTATTACGGTCCTTGTGTGTGTGTTTTGGTTATGTAATAATTATTCCGCAAATGTAATGTAATGTCCTTGTACTTCAAGTTTCGGGTCTCTATAGTTGGTATTAGAGGAAAAGTTTAGTCAACCATTGGAAACTAGGATGCGAAAACGTTAGTGAGATCCCTAGAGATATTTCTAAGGTATGTCTAGGGATGTCCCTAAGGATAAGTATACGTATAGGATATAGTCCTAGAACTATGGTAACGATATTAGATTAAACCAAATATGTTATATATTGAAGTTAATCCCCCTTTATTATGATTTTTTCCTCTCACATTATTCTTTTTTGGTTTTAGAAAATGGCGGGAAACAAGATGATTCACGATACTGGAGGATATGTTGGACAATGGAATGATATTCTTCATGAGAAACCAAATGAAATGGGATTTGGAAGCACAAACATCATTATTATACTGAATCAGCAATCTCATAATATGATCAATAAAGTAAAAGTTGGTAAGTTTCCTGACTCAGCTAATAAGAGAAAGATGGTGTTTCATGATGATCATAGAGGAAAGAAAGATCAATTCCCCCTATGTGAATCTTGTGGGAAGAGGCATCAAGGAGAATGTTTCAAAGGAACTGGTAGATGCTTTGGATGTGGAAAAGAAGGACACAAAGCCTGTAAGTGAAAATGAAAAGGATCAGTTAACACCAGGGATGAGGATAATGGTATTTCTACGACATCAACAATGGTTAAATGTTTTAAATGTGGAATGTACGGGCATTATGCAAACCAATTCCCTAAGGGAAAGTCTCATGAAGAGAATCATTATGGTTGTATGGGTAGTATTTATGTTGTTGATGATGAAGAGACTACAAATGATATGTGAGATGAAAGAATTGTTGAAGCTCGGTCAATGGTTTAAGGATGTAGTGGAATGATTACATGTTTATCATGTGTAATGTTGTATAAGTAATCTCATGGTACTATGGAATAAAGAGAAATCTAAAGATTTTTACACTGTTATCATTCCTTGAGTTTTGAAAGTGTATGATTAATGGTACCAGTATCCATGAAAGGTTATTCAGATATTTTTGGAATGTAGATGATATGAACATAATGAAGGGATAAGGAGAAAATTAAATGTTTGATAGTATTCATGAGCTCATGACTGATATAAGGAAATAGTTATATCATGGTTTGAGTATATAGAATTTGGGGTTTTTTGTATGTGGAATGAGTTAACTTTTGACAGCACTCATGTTTTTACTACGATTCAATGGGTATTCATTTTTCAATAGAATACATGATTAAGGCCTTAGAATGTTTGGAATGTGACCAACAAGCCATATATGATGATATATGGGGATCAACGATGGTATTAAATCTCTGTTAATCGTTTTCACTATATTATGAGAGTGGACTGTAGTATTATGGATAAGCCTAAAGATTGGAATGGATTATGTTGGACATAAGTTAATATTGCTTAAGGATAGAAGTTTTTTTCGATATTATTGATGGGTTGTTATAGTAGTATAGTTTTAGAAAAAAGACAACCTACAAGAAGGGCGACAGCCCATCGCATCGGACAAGGCCGTTGGAATCAAACCCACAACTGAAGTGCGACTGGACTTTATCGCCTACCACTGGCCTACAGGAAGTCCCTGTTTAGTAGAAACTGGTTTTATTATATTAATCAGTATGATATATGATGTATAAGTCCATTTTAGGAACCATATATCATTAATCTCACTATAGATGGACTTATGTATTTTTTGATAACTTTTCTAACCTTTTGTTTGAGACATATGGAATGACCCATCATTCTATCACATGATCTTCTAACAAATCACAAATGACAAATTCAACTTCATTTCTTTAAGAGATGAAGTGGAAATTGTCCAAACAACGAACAACGGGGAAACTATACCAAAATCATGAAAGTATTTCTTCTAATTCCAATTTCATCAACTTTAGTGAAATGATCTTGAAAACCAAAAATGTTTTCCTAGTGCTCTTATATCTGATGAATCAGATGGTACCTTAGCCCATCGCAAATTTATGGCTTTGTGATTGCTGGCTTTTCTATAGCCATGTTCCCTACCACTCTCCATCAGAACATGATTGTTAGATTTCTCTTCCATATCCATATTTTCACCTATGTGGAAACCCAGTGATTAGTTTATTTGGGTAACCGTTACATTTCATACTTTTGTTTTTAAAGATTGGTTTTGGTATTCCTTTTTACGATGTGGGTTTCTATCAAATAAACTTTCAAATAGTAAACCATTTATAACCCCGACGAATTTCAAGGGCGAAATTCATTTTAAGGGGGGTAGAATGTAACACCCCGAGATTTTATGAAAAATATTCTTTTTAATTTCATTAATGTCTTCTGTTGTAAGCTACACCAAAAGGAGCTTGAACAACACACATCCTTGACTTGCCTTGCATTACACGCAATTGCTACCTTCCTCGATAGCGTGTGTAGTACGCAATACCGAGTTTCACTAAACAACGATATGCTATTAAAATATTATTAAAACTAGCCGTTATGAATAGTAATAAACACCTCTTAAAATTTCAGAAATATTATCTCTCAAAATGGACTTCATTTTTGGATTCGGAGTATCGAATTTAACCTAAGGTGAAATTTTTGTACTTTTCGGATAACATTCATATTCTGATGAATAGTGAAAATTACTAAATTTTAATTAAAAACAACTTTTTTAATCGCAATAATTAATAATGATAAATTATTAATTTGAGTGGTTTTAAAGTATATTTAGAATATATTTTTACAATTTAATACAATGTTGGTCATTGTATGTAATTCTACATTTAAACCAGACATAAACAAGTGTCAATCTTTTGATAGTTATTATCTCTTAAGAACACGCTATTTGTTTTGATGACGGGAATTAATTTTAAAATTAATTAATGCAACTGATATGTTTTGAATTTGGTAAAATAGACATCATTTTTTAGTTCATAATATCAAATATATCTTATGCCTAATTTTTTATATTTTTCTGAAAACATTCAATTTTTGATGAATAGTGAAACCACTAAGTGGTAGTTAAAAAAACTGAATTTTTCATAAAACATAATATTACCGCTTCTGTTAGTGGAATTTCAAAAATCTAAGAGACACGGTTGATTCTAGTATGTAAAATGTGGTTCAATGAGATGAAAATATTTTTTGGTGAATAATAACTTTTTTAATTTTATTTACCACGGTTAAAACTAAATAGGGTAATTAAGGGTAAAAATGATATTATTATTACCCTAACAGATGTCCTAATTCTATTGGACAAGTGTAATTCGACCAGAAACAACCCTAGGAATAAAATATGACCATATAGGCCAACTTGGATTAGATTAGGACATTTATTATTAATTTATTTACAGAAGGGTTAAAATAGTTAAAATCAAAGTTTAATAAGTAAATCATTTATAATATAGGGTTATACATAGGATAAATTCGACTATAAATACTAATTAGAAATATAAAAAGAATTCCTATATAATGGTATTTTATTTGTAATTTTTAGACATTAAATAATTTAATTTATTTATGACACAAATATGATGCAGTAATTCTCTTATTAATGAAATATTGACATAATTGATGTTATAAATACACAAATAAATGTAATTTGAGACTTTTTATAAATTCCTCTAATTTCCTAGGTTAATATGACATGTTAGTATTGATTTAATTAACTTTTTTAGAACTAATAATTATTTTATGAGTTTCAAAAAAATCAATTACTAAATAGTGTCAAAATTGACATAAAATAGCTTTTAAAACAAATATTATATTATTAATTTTTATTTTATTCCTAAAAATCTATGGTTCGGCCAAATGACTTATATAATGTTTTATATATTAATAATGAACAACTTGGGATTCGTTTGACTTGTTATAGTAAGATAATTAACCTTATAGTATAAGAACACAAGAAGACATGATAAAAGTAAAATTATTTCAGATAATGTTAAATCTAAATGATAAGGTTAAAATAGGAACCTAAACTTGTGTAAATTCTATTGGATGAGAGGCTTTCGACCCATACCCACCTTATCTTCTAAATGAATCAATTTGGAGATATTGAAAACCTAATTTGACTTTATAATAAAATAATAGTTTTAGTTATTCCAAAGGTGCCCCTCTCCTCCCTTATAAAAGGGGACCTCCTCCCTCTTTTCCTCACACCACATTGAGCCCTAAAGATCAGCCAAAACCTGCAAAATTCCCTTCTCCACTTCCCTAGAAACATCCTAGAGGTTCTGGTCTTCCTCAAAGACCAATTTTAGGGCCCTAAAAGGAGATCTCAAAGAGGCGCTTCAAAGAAGAGGAGGTTCGGACACATAAGAAGCAAATCGGTCCTAAGGTAAGGGAAATATCACAATCTCATTTTTATCCGAGATTGTTTATACATTGAAATTTACTGGGGGGTATTTTATCATCCTCATCCATGTTTCCTCAATATTTAATATTATTTCCATCCACCTACAATTGTTTAAATCCAATTTTACCCTTCGGTGAGTTTTTAGTAAAGGATATGAAAGGAATCTTTTGTCGTTTTTCATACATGGTACTTTTTGATTTTTCCAACAAAAGTACGAGAAGAATGTTTTTTTTATCTTACACAGCATGAATGGATTTTTAAAACATTATTTCCAAGAAGCTTCCTTTACAAGTTTTCAAGTCTATTTTTAATCAGATTCTTTTAGTTTAAAATTGTATGACATGTTAAGAAAGGAAAAATGTTTTTGAAGTAGAAAGGATATTTTCATCAAGAATGGAGTTCATGTGTTTTATCAAAATTATTTTCCATCTAAGATAATAAAGGGTTCTGTTTCTATCCCTGTTATTACATGTATTTGATTATGTTGTGATGAAATATTATTTTATGAATTCTTTTATCTTATATGAATTGTTTTATGATGTCACGATGTTTAAGAATTCCGTTTTTTTACATTGGTTATGCAATGATGTATGATTTATTATTTTTGTGGCACACATAAGAATGGTTTCATTATGAGATGGGTGGGACCTATATCTCCCTCCAATGCATTGGTTAAATATTTTATATCTCATGAGAGAGACATGGCTGGAATGGTAGGTTATACCGGTTCAGTGAAACAGGACTGAAACGAGGGTGACTCGGTTCAGAAATGGACTTTGTCCACTAAGATAGTCTTGGCAATGAGTCTTTACTAATAAGAAATTACTCTCTATGATTATGTGTGTATTCCACAAAGTTTCATGTTTTAATTTATGATTATTGGGATTTCATTTCACTACTATGATTTATCCCATGTTATGAAATTATGATTTCTTTTGCAGGTTAAGATTTCCAAAAGATATGTTCTAACGAATATGACGTGATTGATATTTATTTTGTTTACCCTTACTGAGAATTTGAGCACACCCTTTTCTGTTTTCTTTTCCCTAGGACATAAAGAAAGGATTTAGGTTTAGAAAAAAAAGAAGATCATTATGGGAGATGTTGAAGATCTTTCACCACGATTTGAAGATTATATTCCGAGTTTCCAAAGAAATTAACTATTACGGTTTTTGAGTGTGTGTTTTTGTTATGTAATAAGTATTTCGCAAAAGTAATGTAATGTCCTTTTACGTCAAGATTTGGGTCTCTACAGCTGGAACCCTAGAGCTGGCTGCAACTGCGATGAGGATGACTTTCGTACTAGGATCCTTCGTGGGTTCGACGAGGAGGACTACTGTACCGGGATCCTCTATGGGTTCGAAGAGGATGACTACCGTACTGGGATCCTCTGTTGTTTTGATGAGGATGACTACCATACTGGGACCCTCCATGGGTTCGACAAGGATGACTATTGTACTGGGATCCTCCGTAGGTTCGACTACTGTGCTGGAATACTCCATGGGTTCGATGAACATGACTACTATACTGGATACTCTGCGGGTTCGGCAACGATGACTACTAAACTTGGATCCTACGTGGGTTCGGTAGATGAGATGATTCAGAGGCTACATCTAATCATCTCCACCCCTCTTTGTAAATGGATACATGTGTGAGTAGGGTCGTGACTTTCAATAATTATTTTTGATGTGATTGACTTGATGTCCATTGTGGATTAAGTTATGCTTTCTTGTGTCAATTGGTTCGTACTTTCCTATGTGGATTTAAGTTATACTTTACTTAGTGGACTAGATTGTACTTGAGCTTGTGAGATGGAGCAGAACTGGATTTGATGACTTAGGTGTATGTATGGGCATATACCTAAGTAGTGTTGGATGATACATAGTGATTGTATCTTTTCATTGTTTTTTATCCTTTGTGGATTCAGGGAGACCTTCAGGGGTCTCGGGGTCCATACTGAATATCGTATACTCACCCCGGCATGGGATTTTCCCGCACTACGTTGAGTTGGTTGTAGACGACGGACATCACTGATCGTGGTTGAGGCTTGTAGAGCTGGACGGTACCCGGAGGAGGATCTCACGTCGATTCGGTGCCCGAAGGTGGATATCACGACAAGTCGGTACCCGGAGGAGATGGACAAACGTGGAGTGCTAAGGAGGAGATCTGTACCTACCCTTCAGGGAGGAATCCAGAGGACGATCCCGGAGTGGCTTGTCACCTTTTAGCTATTGTCCTTGAGTTGTACTTTACTTTTAGTTGTAGATGTACATATCTTTTGGGATTTTATTTCTGTCCCCTTGTACTTTCAGCACGTTTGTTTTACAGATTACTTAGTGTTCACTTCTGTTTGCATACTATGTGGTGTTTTTTTATAAAGGAAGTGCCTTCCCTTTTATCTGGATTTACGCATTTGGTGCTAGTCAACAGCCCTTAGCCTATGGAAGGTGGGATTGCGGTGGTCATGGCACAGGCCCTGAGGATCGGTCGTGACAGCCAACCCATTCCAATTTCTCATCTCCACATCCCTAAAAATATCTTAGAGGTCATGGTCTTCTACAAAGACCAATTTTAGTGCCCTATGAGGAGGTTAATAAGAGGCGTTTCAAAGAAGAGGTAATGTTTGTTACTGATTCATTCAAATTTATTTCTTCTTCTACCTCATCTTCTTTAGTTGTTTCAGTACGATGTAATCACATCAGTATCACTAATATACTGATATGTAATTATAAATACGAAACAGACCTATTTCACCTTCTATCCATCATACGGAAAACGAAATCACAGCGCATGCGTACGTACGAGATATCATCTCCACGCCGTGGTGTAATCTTTTTTACACCACCACCATACTTTGATGGGTATAATGGTGTAAAGAATAACTATATATTATTATTGTAAAGTTATATTGATTATGAAATAGTATACATACACTTCAATACAATTCCACGATCATGGGGACGATATCATCGCTCGTGCATACGTACGGCCTACTATCTCCACGATGTGATGCGACTCGTTTTACACGATCTTCAATGCTTAATGATTAAATAAATCAATTGAATTAAGAAATATGATATATATTACAATAATACCATTCTGGAAATGAGGTATCTATAACCTAAAAGAAGAATAAGAATTTATTTTACAAAACACGCATAAGAACAAAAAGCAATAAACACCCGAATAAAAGTAACAATTAAATATTAATAATAAGTAGCTAAGAATTTGACCATATATGATATCATAACAATGAGTAAGATTATGGAATAAGTCAATAACATTATTTAAATCATTATACTAGTGGTTCGGACACGTACAAAGTAAATCGGACCTAAGGTAAGGGAAAATCTCCCAATCTCATTTTTATCTGAGATTGTTTATACATAATAATTTACTGAGGAATATTTATCATCCACATCCATGTTTCCTCAATAAGTAATATTATATCCATCCAACTACAATTGTTAAAATCCAATTTTAAAAATTGGTGAGTTTTTTTTGGTAAAAGATATGAAATGAATTTTTTGTCATTTTTAGTACGAGGTACTTTTTGACTTTTCTGGCTAATGTACGAGAAGAATGAATTTTTTAACTTATACGGCCTGAAGGGAATTTATTGAACATTATTTCCATGAAGCTTCCTTTACATGTTTTCATGTTTATTTTTAATAAAATTCTTTAAGTATAAAATTTAATGACATGTTAAGAATGGAAAAAAAATTGAAGTAGAAAGGATTTTTTCCTCAAGAATGATGTTCACCAATTTTATCAAAATTATATTCCATCTAAGATGATATAGGGTTCTGTTTCTATCCCTATTTTTACATTTATTTCATTATGTTATGATGTAAATATTTTTATGATGTCATTTTATCTTATATGAATTATGTTATGATGACATGATGTTTAAGAATACGAATTTAATTACATGGGTTATGCTATGATGTATGATTTTTTATCTTATGGCACACATAATAATTGTATCATTATGATAATGGTGGGACCTATATATCCCTCCAATGAATTGGGTATTGATTTATATCTCATGAGATAGACATGGCTAGAACGGAAGGTTAAACCGGTTCTGTGAAATAGGACTGAAACGAGGAGATAACTCGGTTCAGAAATGGACTTTTTCCACTAAGATAGTATTATCAATGACTCTTGACTACTAATAAATTATTCTATATGATTATGTGTGCATGCCACAAAGTTTCATGTTTTATGTTATGATTATTGGGATTACATTTCACTACTATGATTTATCCCATGATATGAAATTATGAGCTCTTTTGTAGCTTTTGATTTCCAAAATGTTATGTTATTATGAATATGATGTGATTGATATTTCTTTTTTTTACCCTTACTTAGCATTTGATATCAACCTTTTGTATGTTTTCTTTTCCCCAGGCTAGGAAGACGGATATGAAGTAAGAAATGCCAAAAGGGACTCTAGATATGATAAAATAAAAGGGAGACTGTGAAGATGATTTATGAACCAGTTGTTTACGTTTCCCAGTTTCTAAAGACACTATACATATACAATCCATTCATGGTTTTGTTATATGTTGTAATAAGTGTGCTTCAATTCTGAAGTAATAACAATGTATGTAAAGTTTGGGTCGTTATTGTTGGTATCAGAGGAAAGGTATAGTCAACCTTTGGAAACTAGGATGTGAAAGCCTTAGTGATAACCCAAAGTATAAGTCTAAGCATAGAAAACAATCTTAGTGTATAAAAAATGTCCATGAAAATCCTGTGATAAGACCTTATGTGTGAAATTTTATTCTTTATTATGTGGTTTTCCTATTATAATTAGTGTTTCTCACACTATTCTTCATGGTTTTCGTCAATGGATGGAACCCGAATGAACTATGTTAATGTGGAATGCAATGGGCAATGCAATGATTATCCCCCTAAGAAACCAAACGTTATGGGAGTTGGAATGAAAAATCTTGTAGCCATGATCACACAACTTTATCAAGCTATGAATCATGCAGGACTTCCAAACGAGCAAAGGAAGGAGTAACATTGTATTAAATATTTCATGAGTCAGTGTCCACCCTCATTCAGTGGGTCTATTGATCCATTAGTATCTGAACAATGGGTCAGTACCACTGAAAATATATTTTCAGTTCTTCAATGTTCTGAACATGATGATGTCATCTTAGCAGTTTATCATTTGGAAGGTGAAGCTGATCAATGGTGGAATCTTATCAAGAATACGAGGCCAAGAGATGAAATTGAGTCCATGGAATGGGACGAGTTCAACAACTAATTATTCAATAAGTACATCCCTCGTATTCTTCGAACACAGATGGAGAAAGAGCTTCATGATCAAAAAAAAATGGATGATGAATCTGTTGGTGCCTACGACGCAAATTTTACAAGACTTGCAAGCTACGCTTCTGGTATTATTATCCAACCTGAGAGTAAGATCGATAGATTCCTTAGTGGCTTAAAACCAAGTCTTTGAAGGGCGTTAGCCATAACAGACTTCAATAGCTATGGGGAAATCGTTCGATGTGCTCTGAATTTGAGATGTATATTGGAGTAACCCATTAGTCATATGGGTTTGAAAAGAAGAGGAATATGGAGTTTAAAGGGAAATCTAAAGACCACATTGAAAATAAAATGAGTTTTCCCTTTTGCTCAAAGTGTGGAATGAAACATGGAGGGAGTTATATAAACGGGACATGTAAATGTTTCAAATGTGGAAAGGAAGGTCATCGGGCATTTTAATTTCATAGTGATGGGAAGAAGATGTCTAGTGACGCGAACAGTGAAAAGGCTACACAGAGTGCACCTCCTACACTTCAATGTTACAAGTGCAAGGAAATGGGGAATTACTCTAATCAATTCCCTAATCCTAGGGTTGTTGATGATAATCGATGTTAACAAACTCTTACGGATAATGACAAAGGAATGTCACATGCGATTTCTATTAGCGATGTGGATTACAATAACGAAGTGTTGAAAGGTACACTTACCATCCAATATAATGTAGAAAATGTTTTATTTGATTCTGGATCCACCCACTTTTTTATTTCTGATGAATTTTCTAAAGGTATCTCCATATTACCTCAACAATTAGATGTTGATTTAGCTTTGACAACCCCTAATGGTAGAACAGTCACATGAAAGGTTTATAATTCTTCTCTGATTGATGTTTGTGGGAAAGTGATTCCTAAAAATATTTTGATACATCCTATAGTGGAATTTGATGTGATTCTTGGAATTGATTTGCTTTATTTATATGGATATCATATCAATTTCCAAATAAGGGAAGTCACATTCCATATTCCAGATCAATATTTGATCGTCTATCGATGCAAGGATGAACATAAAATTCCAGTGGAAATTTATTCCATCTAATGGGTATTGATTCCACTAAATAAAGGATATTTATCTCAAATGGTTGATGAGAAACTCAAGATTAAGAATATTCCAATTGTACGAGAGTTTTCTGATGTCTTTCTAGAGGAATTTAGGGTCTTCCACCAAATAGTGAAGATGATTTTTCAATAGAACTCATACCGTGTTCTTCGCATATTTCAAATACACCTTATAGAATGGCCCCAATTGAGTTATAGGAATTGAAGAAGAAACTCCAAGATAATCATGATAAGGAATTCATATGCCCTAGGGCCTCACCTTGGGGAGAACCTGTTCTATTTGTTAAGAAGAAAGATTGATCACTGAGATTCTTCATTGATTATCGAGAACTTAACAAGATCACTATCAAGAACAAATATCCTCTCCCATGCATTTATGACCTATTTAACCAACTACACAGATCTCAATACTTTCCCAAGATTGATCTTCGTTCAGGGTATCATCAATTAAGGGTAAAAATGGAGGATATACCAAAGAAGGCATTCCATACAAGGTATGGACAATATGAATTTCTAGTGATTGCATTTGTTCATACTAATGCCTTTTCTATCTTCAGGGATTTTATGAATATAGTCTTTAGAGACTATCTTGATCTGTTTGTGGTAGTCTTTATAGACATATTCTTGTTTATTCAAAGAGAAAGGAAGAACATGAAGATCACATGAGAATTGTATTGAAGACCCTGAGAAAGGAAAATCTTTATGCCAAATTTACCAAGTTTGAATTTTGGCTTCAAAAAGTTGCATTTTTGGGACACATAATCTCGATAGAGGGGATATCTGTGAACTAGTAAAAATAGAGGTTATCGAAAGATGGTCGAGACCAACAACAGTAACTGAGATCTGATGTTTTCTTGGTTTGGATGGATATTATCGACGTTTTGTGAATGATTTTTCACGATTATCTAATCCACTCACTAGGTTGACTCGAAAATGAGTTATGTTTGTGTGGACGGAGGAATGTGAATAAAATTTCAAGGAGTTGAAAAGAATGTTATCCAGTGCACTTGTGCTCACACTGCCTTGTAGTGGAGAAAGGTTTTTAATCTATAGTGATGCATCCAAGAAGGGGATAGGGTGTGTTGTCATGCAAAATGATATGGTTATAGATTATGCCTCAAGACAGTTGAAAATCCATGAGAAAAATTACCCAACTCATGATTTGGAGTTAGCTGCGGTAATCATTGCATTAAAGATTTATAGGAATTATCTTTATGGTGAAAGGTGTGATATTTATACTGATCATAAAAGTTTAAAATATATTTTCACACAAAAGGAGCTGAATATGCAACAAAGATGATGGTTGGAGGTGATTAAGGATTACGACATCTCAATTCATTATCACCCTGGGAAGGAAAACAAGGTGGCATACACATTAAGTCGACAAGACCATGCTAGTTTATCCATGATGAGGGTCACCAAAGATCCAATATTTATGGATTTACAAAGGATGGATCATGGAATTATAATGGAAGGGGAAAGATCTTATCTTCATCAAATGAATATTCACCCATCTATACAAGAGAATATTAAAGAGGCACAGAAAGAAGATGTAGAGTTACAAAATAAGGTGAGAAATATTCTTGAATTCAACCTTGATTTTGAAGGGATAATAATGTTCAGGAATCGGGTTTGTGTTCCTCCCATCCCCGAATTAAAGAAGGAGATACTAGATGAGGCTCATAGTTCTTCATTCTCTATTCATCCTGGAAGCACGAAGATGTATAGGGACCTGAAAGAGTACTTCTAGTGGGATGAAATGAAAAGAGACGTTACTGAATATGTCTCTCGATGCTTGGTTTGATAGCAAGCTAAAGCTGAGAGACAAAAGTCTAAGGGGTTGTTACAACCATTACCCATACCTAAATGGAAATGGGAAAATATCACTATGGATTTTGTCACCGGACTTCCTAAAACATCCAATGAAAATAATGCAATCTGGGTCATAGTTGATCGTCTTACAATGTCAGAACACTTCATTTCTATTAGAGAGGATTTCTCTCTGGATCAACATGCAATGATATATGTGATGTAAGTGGTAAGATTGCATGGGGTACCACTTTCCATTATATCTGATCAGGATCTGAGGTTTACCTCAATGTTTTTGCGAAGTCTTAATCATACTCTGGATACAGAGTTGAGTTTCAGCACTAGTTATCATCCTCAGAAAGATGGTCAGTCTGAGAGGAAAATTCAAACATTAGAAAATATGTTAAGATCTTGCTCTATGGATTTCAAAGGTAGTTGGGATCAACACCTACCTTTGGTGGAATTTTAGTATAATAATAGCTTTCAATCAAGTATTCATATGGATCCTTATGAAGACCTCTATGGAATGAAATACAGGACTCCAACTTGCTGGGATGAAGTTGGGGAAAGAAAGCTATTAGGCCCTGATCTTGTTGATGAGATGGAAGAAATGGTCATATCTATTCAAAAACACATAAGATCAGCTCCGAGTTGACAAAAAAGTTATGTCGATAACTGAAGAAAAGACCTAGAGTTTGGAGTGGGTGATAAAGTTTTCTTACGAATATCTCCTTGGAAGAGAGTAATGAGATTTGGAAAGAAGGGAATGCTGAGCCCTAGGTATACCTGTCCTTTCGAAATAATGGATCGTGTTGGGAAGGTAGCTTACTGATTAAAGCTTCCAGCGAATCTCTCTCATGTTCATGATGTGTTCCATGTATCTCTCTTGAGAAAGTACATACCTGATCCTTCACATGTACTCATCTCATAAGTTGTACTGTTGGAGCAAGATCTTTCTTATGAAGAACAACCGATAGAGATTCCGGATCGTAGCGAAAAAGTCCTACGGAACAAGACCACTCTCTTGGTGAAAGTTTTATAGTGGCACCACCAATTCGATTAAGCTACATGGGAGCTTGATGATATAATGAGGGATATGTATCCTCATCTGTTTGTTACATAGTGACGCATTTCGAGGGAGAAATTCTTTTTAAAGGGGGTAGAATGTAATACCCGAGATTATTATGAGAAATATTTTTTTTATGTTATATACATCACCAACTGAATCTGTCACTACACACAACACTAGCTTGGCTTTCTTTACACGCAATCGCGTCCTTCCTTGATAGCTTGCGTTGTACGCAAAACCAAGTTTCACTAAACAACGATATTCTATTAAAATATTATTAAAACTAGCCTGTATGAATAGTAATAACCACTTTTTGAAATTTTATAAATATTATTTTTCAAAATGGACTTCATTTTTGGATTCAAAATATCGAAATTAGCCTAGGGTGAAATGTTTGTATTTTTCTGAAAACCATCAATGTTTGATGAATAGTGAAAACACTAGGTTACTATTTCAAAACAGACATTTTATTTAAATAATTATTTATTTTATTTAATTTTATTTTAGGTAAAAATTTATTCATAATAACTATATATGTTCAATGTAATTCATTGGAGTCATTTTATAATAATTTTAGATATATAAAAATTTTGTTGAACTTTTCACCATCTTTTACCCACCTCCAAGGGGAGTTTAAAATTTTACATAAAACATAATTTTACCACTTTTGTGAGTGAAATTTAGAAGATCCAAGAAAAACTGTTAATATCATGGACTAAAATATGTTTCAATTAGGTGAAAATAGTTTTTGGTGAATAGTAACTTTTTACTATTATTTACCACGGTTGAAAATAAATAAGGTAATTAGGGGTAAAAATGATATTAGTATTACCCTAACACATGTCCTTATTCTATTGGGTAAATTTAATTCAACCAAAAAAAACTTAGAAAACAAATATGACCATTTAGGTCCACTTGGATTATATTAGGACATTTATTATTAATTTATTTAAAGAAGGGTTAAAATAGTTAAAATCAAAGTTTAATAACTAAATCATTTATAATATAGGGTTATACATAATATATATTCGACTATAAATATTAATTAGAAATATAAAATGCTTTCCTACATAATAGTATTTTATTTATAAATTTTTGACATTAAATAATAAAATTTATTTATGACACAATGATGATAAAGTAATTATCATATTAATGAAATATTAACATAATTTATGTTATAAATACCCAAATAAATGTAATTTGAGACTTTTTAAAAATTCAAATAATTTTCTAGATTAATATGACATGTTAGTACTGATTTAATTAACTTTTTTCCAACTAATCATGCTTTTATGAATTTCACAAAAATCAATTACCAAATAGTGTCAAAATTGACATTAAATTGTTTTTAAAACAAATAATATATTATTAATTGTTATTTTATTCCTAAAAATCTACGGTTCGACCAAATGACTTAGATAAGGTTATATATATTAATTATAAACAAAATGGGGTTCTTTTGACATGTTATAGTAAGTTTATTAACCATATAGTGTATGAAAACATGAAGACATGATAAAGGTTATATTATTAATCATAGAGTTAAATCTAAATGATAAGGATAAAATAGTAACGTAAACTTGTTTAAAATATATTGGATGAGATTATTTCCACCCATCCCCCTATTAGCTTCGAAATAAATCAATTTGGAGCTATTAAAATCTGAATAATACTTTATAATAAAATAATACTTTATATTTTTCCTAAGGTGCCCCTCTCCTCCCTTATAAAAGGGAACCTCCTCCCTCTCCTCCTCACACCACATTGAGCCTTCATTCTCGTCCAACCCCTTCTAATATCACTTCTCCACTTCCCTAGAAATATACTAGAGGTCATGGTCTTCTTAAAAGTCCAAATTTAGGGCCCAAAGGGGAGGTTAAGAAGAGGAGCTTCAAAGAAGAGGTAATGTATGTTACCAATTCATTCAACTTTATATCTTCTTATACTTATTCATCATTAGTTGTTTCATTATTAAGTAATAACATCAGTATCACTCATATACTGATATGTTATTATAAATATGAAACAACCCTATTTCACAATCTATCCATCCTACAGAAAACGTAATCACCGCGCGTGCGTACGTATGGAATACCGTCTCCACACTGTGGTGTAATCTGTTTTCCACCACCACCACACTTGGATGGGTATAATGGTGTAAATAATAACTATATATGATTATTATAAAGTGATGTTGATTCTGAAATATTTTTACATACACTTCAATACAATTCCATGATCATTGGAGCGATATCATCGCTCGTGCATACGTACAGCCTGCCGTCTCCATGATGTGATGTGACTCGTTTTACATGATCTTCAATGATTAATGATTATATAAATGAATTTAATGAATATATATGATTTATATTACAATAATAACACTCTGGAATGAGCTATATATAACAAAAAATAATAATAAGAATTTATTTGACAAAACACGCATAAGAACAAAAAGGAATAAACACTCGAATAACAACTAACAGTGAAATATTACTAATAAGAAGCTAAGAATATGACCATATATGATATCATAAAAATGAGTACGATTCTGGAATTAGTCAATAACATTATTTAAATCCTTATACACAAGGTTTAGACACATACGAAGCAAATAAGACCTAAGGTAAGGGAAAATCTTACAATCTCATTATTATCCAAGATTGTTTATACTTCATAATTTACTGGGGAATATTTATCAACCACATCCTTGTTTCCTAAATGTGTAATATTCTTTCCATCCACCTACAATTGTTTAAATACAATTTTACCCATTGGTGAGTTTTTGTTTGGTAAAAGATATGAAAGGAATCTTTTTTCGTTTTTAGTACGAGGTACATTTTGACTTTTCCAGCCAAAGTACGAGAAGAAGGTTTTTTTAACTAATACAACATGAAGGGAATTTTAGGAAGTTATTTCCATGAAGAGACCTTTACATGTTTTGATGTTTATTTTTAATCAAATTCTTTTAGTTTAAAATTTTATGACATTTTAATAATGGAAAAATGTTTTTGAAGTAGAAAAGACAGTTTCCTCAAGAATGGAGTTGAAGCATTTTATCAAAATTATTTTCCATCTAAGATAATATACGGTTATATTTCTATCCCTATTTTTACATTGATTTGATTTTTTATGATAGAATTATTTTTATGGTGTCTTTTTATCTTATTGGTATTATGTTATGATGGTATGATGTTTAAGAATCCCATTTTTCTTACATGGGTGATGCTATGATGTATGATTTATGATCTTGTGGGACACATAAAAATGGTATCATTATGAGATGGGTGGGACCTATATATCCCTCCAATTAATTGGGTAAATATTAATATCTCATGAGATAGATAGGGTTGGAAAGGCAGGTTAAACAGGTTCAGTGAAACAAGACTAAAACTAAGAGTGAACTCGGTTCAGAAATGGACTTGGTCCGCTAAGATTGTCTTGGAAATGAGTCTTGACTACTAAGAAATAATTCTCTATGATTATGTGTGCATGACACAATGTTTCATGTTTTAAGTTATGATTATTGGGATTACATTTCACTACTATTATTTATACCATGTTATGAAATTATGATCCCTTTTGCAGGTTAAGATTTCCAAAATGTTTTGTTATTATGAATATGATATGATTGATATTTTTTTGTTTACCCTTACTAAGAATTTGAGCTCACCATTTTGTATGTTTTCTTTTCCCCAAGTTCCAAAGAAGGATACTAAGTAAGATATTCCAAAAGGGACTCTAGATATGATAAAATAAAACTTAGACTGTGTAGATGATTTATGAACCATTTGTTTATGTTTCCCAGTTTCTAAAGACACTACACCTATACTGTTCTTTCATGGTTTTGTTATATGGTGTAATAAGTGTGGTTCAATTCTGAAGTAATAAAAATTTATGTAATGTTTGGGTCATTATAATTACTATTTGGTATTGGTTCATATTTATTATAAGAATATGTAAATATTTCTTATTAGAATGGATCATTTGCAGGTGTCATTTAGATAGTCTTATAGATCTTTGTTGTTTTGGCCAAATATGGGTGATAGATCTCTAGTTTCACCAAATATGGTTATAAATATGATGATGAGGATTTATTTGTTTCATCATATAATGTTGAAAACATATATCCAGCTAAAATCCTATACATATCTTTATCGATGAAAGGATAATTTTTCTATAAGTGGAAATCTTTTCTTGGGAGTTTCATCTCAGTTTGGTCTTTGGAATCTTGGGATATAGGGAAATATTGATTCACGGTTTTTGGGTACTTTTGATATTGTTGAGTTTGTGGAAGAAATAGATCTCCATTTATATCATTGACTATAGTTGACATTAATCAATGACATGTTTCTTGAATCACAACTGTAGAAATATAATTATAGCCCTTCTCATGTCTTGAGTTAAGATAATCCTGATGTAAAGACTGATTTTTCTATTTCAGACCACGTAATTAATATTTTGTATTTATAGGAAAAGGTATTTAAGGGGTAGATGATGCAATTATTTTATGTTCTATGGATTAATGGTTCTAATTATCATGGTACATTAGGGAATGAGGCACTAATGAGAGAGAAGTTGCCTCACCCCATTGATGTGAAACATCTTTAAAGGATTTATAGGGAATCAAATAATTTATTGTGGGGAGCTCGTGGCATCCTATTACAATATTTTAATTATTACATGACCCTATTTTTTATCCATATCATGTTGGGTCCCATCATGGGGTGTTTTTTGTGTTTTTTGGATGGTTCTTGAGACTTGTTTGGATGTTCATGGTTAATGTATAGTTTTCCTAGAAATTTTCCCCCTAGTGAAAAACATGACCCACATGAATGTATGGGAAGTAAGGTTTTTGAATGGTATCAAAACTATGTGCCTACCTAATGAAAAATTTTGACCCAAAATAGTAGTGGTGCATGGATGACACAAATTTTTCCCAAACCATGTTCCCCTCCAACTAATCCTGAATCCATGATTTCAATCACACTAAAATTTATTTAAAAACAAAAAACCCCATTTTTATTTTATAATAATCCAAATTATACCCAGGGACTATTTTTTGGATCTTAGAGGCTCCCAAGAGATGGAATTAACTCCGCCATCCTCTTCTCCTTTCATATCAAATCCCTTTTGATTATCTTCAGTCTTCATATTGTATGTGTATCTATCCCCATGTAGTATATTTGAATATAATATTATATCGTCATTAGTTATGGATATATAATCACATTCTTGATGTATATAATAAATTTATAAATGGATCTTCATTCTATGTTTTGTACCTAGATCTTCCTTGAATTTGTTCTCTATTTGCATTCCCATGTGTGGGTGTTATTCATTGTAATTTCTTACTATAAAGGTAGGGGACTCAATATTATTTTTCCATAAAAAATAATCCATAAATTTAATTATTTATTTTTCATTAGTTTTAAAATTATTTAAAAACATTGAATTGAAATGATTTGACATGTGATTTTAAATTGCAGGGAAATCATAAAAACTCTTTAATCTCAATCGAGTTGAAATTATTGGGGGGATTTGAGATAAAATTGATGTATTGACACTAAATTTTATTTTATAAAATTGGTTGTTGTTAAATGATAAGAAAATTTTCTTAAATTGAGATATTATATGAAATGGTATGGTGTGACGACAACCTATGTTTTGGTTTTCGAGTGAGAAGGTAAGTTGAAATCATAAATTGGTCAATTGAAATGTAAATGTTGAAATTATTTGATATAATTTATTTTCTATTGTTTGTTTTAATGACTGTTTAATGCATATATGACCCTAGTGAGTTAGTGGGTGATGAGGAAAATCATGAATCGATCTTGAGCCTGTTGGAATGGATGGACGATGAAAACTGTAAAGACCCAAACATTTATCAATGAAAATTCCTCTTTATCTAATTAAAAGTCATATTTTGTAAAATTGTTATATAACATATCCACTTATTTGGTTTTAAAATACCATTATTAATTGTGACATTTTCTAATATAGTCGTTAAATAATGATAACATGATTAATACAAATATTAAGATTTAACAAATCCAATTTACTCAGATAAAGGAAGTGATGGCCTCATCCAGTAGAATTTCTACCTACATAGCCCATTTGTTAGAGCTCGGAAAAGAGGGAGCGTCATTTGGTTTTTCTCTCAAATGATCCCAAGCCGAGATTTAACATGTTAGGTTCGAACGTAACTGGCTATGGGATAATTGGAAGTTGATATATATTACCAGCCGAGAAATGTTATCTGAGACACCCAAAGAGTGAGTCACCATATCACACATTTTCCATTGGTCATATGCGGGTTTTGTAGGGTGTATTTTAAGAATACCGTATAACTACGAATATGTGATTTATTTTTGTATTGAATAAATGGTATACATTCATTTTATTATTTTTACATTGTATATATTTTTTAAAGAACAACTAGTTTTTTAGTTAATATTCAATTAAGAAATATATTTTTATGAAATAATACATTTTTTAATTAATTATTATTTCAATAAAATATTATTACTAAATTACTTGTTATTAAATTTAAATAATCATATAATTTGTATGATTAGAATTTTCATTTTTATTAAGGTTTGAAAACTATTTTTGTCCAAACCCATGAATTATCGATAAATATAAGTTTTTATTATAAAAGTAAAGAATTACAAAATTTATAAAATTATTTAGATAAAATGAATATTATATTTGGAATCAAGATGTCGAAATTTTCCAACAGTGAATTTTTTGTAATCTTCTAAGATAGTCGATTTTTTGGGTAAAAATTATATATCGTTTAAATATATATTTTGTTTTATGACATCAAATTAACACATTAGTTATGTAATAAAATTCTATAAACATTATTTTGTTACAATATATTTTTTAGCATTACATTAATTTAATATTAGGTTTTTATGATTTATTTAACAATGATTTAGTGGACCCTTCAAGACTTATAAAACATTTTACCTTTTTAAATTGATGTCCTTAATAGTGTGACTCACCGCCACAAAAGCAAAACAAATATTTATAAAACTATTACTCCGCCCATGCGATGAACAAAACTATAAAATAATAATAATTATTAAGAATATAATATTAATTATCAAGAAATACTGATATTTGTACAAGTTACCCATTGATAGTTTTGTTTATTAATTTTTAATCAGATAGTATTGATACATATAAATGGAATAGTAGGGGATAAAATCTAGAGAAATCAAAATAATATTTGAACATATAAGGGATAAAGGAAAAATATTTTCTGTTTTTGGTGGATGTTTGAAAATAATTTCCAAATGCATTCATATCATGCTTCTCTTCCATTATGAGAAGTGGATTAATTTGAATAAAAAATGTCAGAACCCACTCTTTTATTTCAAAATAGTCTATGAACTGCATGTTTGTAGTAGTTTTTGAGATAAGATATTTCTGTGAAGCGTGCAAGGGCCAAAGGGTTGTTGTAATTTGTCTTCAGCTTCATTTTCCAAAAAATGAATTCTGTAGATGATAATAAAATTATATTGATTAATTAGTAATGAATTTTTAAATATGAAAATAAAATGTTACAATTAAACAGAACACTGTAGTAGTAATAATAATTACTGTTCTACAAATGCACAATATACTAGATATTAACAAACTCTAAAATATCAAACATGATATTGTAAAGCTGTCTAATATGGTGTTTTTTAGCTGTATATGAAGATGGATTTTTTGCAAAGTATAAAAACATGAAACAATAATGAAAAGAGGTATAACACATGGTGGTTTTGTACATCATTAAAAAAATATGTAATACAAAACAATGTGGTAGAAAACATGTAATATAAATTTCATCAATTTAATACATCCTATAAATGAAACATATCATTTTCACATGTCAGGGGCACAATATTTGATACATCCAAACAATTTAACAGAACATTGAACAAGTAGATGAAACATACTAACAATGAACACCATCATAGTCTAATAAAACTGACTATTTTTATAGTAATCATTGGAGAGGATTACATAACAAAATAGTGACTAATCTCGTGTTTATATATTACATTCCAATGTAGTGTTTTTTACAGTATGAAAATAGGAAAATGAATTGATAGAAGGAAACAAAAATGTCGTGATTGTGCAGTATAAAAATTTAAGAAATGTAGATTGAACACATATATAATAGGAAATTGAAATGGATGATTTCTTTATATTGAATAACCAAAATTTCAATTACTTTTTCTGTACAGTATCAACTTTAACAAAAATTAAATTGAAAATAGAAATTTAAAAAATAGTAATGATAGAAAATTAGAGAGTGAACATGTATGTTTACCATATCTTTGCAGCATCACATTTCAGTATGTTTGTTCAGTCTTCCTATTTACATTTCCCTTGGTTCTGGTGTGTAATTCAGTATATTGACTCGTTGTACCCTCGTTGTCTCAGTATATTTGGACACTATCTTGAAGTTCATCCTCATTATCAAAATCAAATGACAGATTTTTCTATATATAAAATACTGTTAGAATATTTGATGTTAGAATATGCAGCAATTGAAATCATCAAAACACATATCAATGTATTAATAATTTATTTTTATTTTATAGTATACACTTGTAGATTGAATGTAATGTTTAAAAAATATTAAAATAAAAAAGAAAAATTTATTTAATGATTTTTTTATAAAATATTGTAAATAATTAAGAACATAGTATTGAACACGGTTGTATAAGTGAATAAAAATAGAGAGAGAAGAAAAAATAAATAATTTATTTGAAAGATGATAAAATTATAAAAATTTGGTTTGGTTACATGCACTATGTTTCCACAAAGTACCTATGAATATTAAAAAATTAGTGAAATGGTGTGGAATAATGTGCCTATATGCTGAAAAATGAATACAGACATATCTATACATGTAATCTGCAATATAAAACACTATTTTATCCTCCAGTTTACCTATATTTTGCATTCAGTGTATTTTCTGACATTAAGGTGTGTTTGTTAACATAAGGATCATTTTGGTTGCATGCACCATGTTTTCCCAGATGTACATGTACATAATAAAAAATTAAATGAAATAGTGTGAAGAAAGCTTCCTATATGCTAGAAAATGGTAACAAATGCACCTACATTGTTTAAATGGTAAAATCCTTACTCAACAGGAGGATCATGTTTCTATGAAGAAAAAAATAACATAGAGCAATAGATGAGCCATAACATATTACTTAAATCTCCCCATGAAGTATATAATGTAGGGTTACATTGAAAAATAAAATATAACAAACCATATGGGACGATAGATTGAATATGCACGAGTTAAAATTGGACAAACACATCAATCATTCCTCTATAATAGATGGCCATTGTTATTGAATCTATGAGTACATGATTATTGAAGCTATGCGTATATGTAGAAAAAATGGATGTTCAGTGGGAATAATGGAGGATGAAAAGTGAAAGCATACCATAAGATTATCTTATTTATGATTAATTGATAAAAAGTGTTGTATGATACCACATTTTATGTTTTCTCATTAATTTGAAAAATAAATTCAGATGTATGGGTAGTTTACAAGAAATGAATAGTTAGATACATTCCTTATAAAGTGATTATCCTATATGAACATAGAAAGGTCTGCAGTTTTTTATGTGGAATGTAAAAAAATATGTTGGAAATAACTGGTTAACCCAATATGTGTGTAGTAGATATGTAATAGATATGAAAAAGTAAAAGTTTGTTTCAAACATGATCAAATAATAAAAACTAACCCATGATACAAATAATTTGTAAATATCCACAGCACCAAAAAAATTTCACTGCTCCCATTACCATGATAGGGGTATTTCTCCAAATTTTCTCTCCTCCCATTATCAATCAAGCAGTTGGTATAGGGTTCATTGTCATGTAGTGATGATATACAATGAAAAATAAATATTATGTAACATGTCAAAAGGTGTACATTCCAAACAGATAATGAAATAGTCAACAACAACTGTCATTCAAGCTGGTGGTTTGGTGTTAAAACTAATATGTTAATAATATAATAGCTACTGATAGGTTATTAATAAATGAAGAGGCTCATCAACAATAAATAAATTGTATTCATTATGTAACCATTCTATAAATAGAATATCTTATAGGTCATGATGTGGCAAAGTTCCAAGGTTTTAAAACTGTAGTGGATGGATAAATGCATAATCTACCCAAGGATTGGAAATCGTAAGTGATTATGGATAGAAAATCACTGAATATAACATTATACAAACATTTCGGAAGTAAAAATTCCACCAAATAGCCCAAAATGTCTGAATTTATATCTTTATAAGATTAAAACTAATTACAGTTACCAAGATAACTGAAATAGGAAGCAGTATGTACAGTGAGAATTTGAGACTTAATGATGGATAACATTACTGTTTGTTGCGAATAAGTCATAGAACGCACATGTGGTGAGTGTCTGATGTGATTATGAATAGAGAATGAGTTGGTGTAGTCTAAAATTGAGAACTCCTTATTATAATGTACCACTTATCTGAGCTGGATGTCACACTTGATAAAGAAGACAACAAATCTAGTGGAGGTGGGGCATGATTGCAGACCATTGATGATGAAACTGTTGAAATTACACAATACCCAACAATGAAAAGGGAATTCCCTGCACATGGATTATGCATTGGAGTCAACATATCAGAAACTAACCAGTAGACAACTATTTTGATCCTTGTAATATGTAATTAAAATTTTATGTGATTAAATGATAGATATTATTATGAAAAAATAACATCAGAGCAGCAACAGAACAACTTAACAGTAGAGACAATCAGAATAGTGTGAGTTAATGACACATATTATGGTTGTGTAATATACTTCCTTTGTCATTTTATTTTGGCTTATAAAGAACATACTTCATTTAGATAATAGAAATATAGTATTTCAGAGAGTTAACGCTGCCTCACATAAGGGTATTCTATGTTAGCAAAAGGGTAAGCTCGTTTTTAATCATGTAATGAAATCTGAATTATAAATCATGTGAGGCTAATGAAACTTAGAGATGGGTATCATATGTTCATGTAAGAGTATGGTTGGTTTTCATCTGCTGTATAAATGATAATCTTGATTCATGAAAGGGTAGTAAGATATCATATCTCGCCTAATGGTAATTTGGATCGCATAACTGCTAATCCAAATCTATATAAGGGTCACCCATATCATGTCAGGTTATTTCTAGGATCATCATAATGGAAACAAAATAAATCCAGTAATGCTAAATCTATTAAACTGGTAGATCTGTAAAACTAGATAACATGGTTCATCATAACAGCAATAAACATAAATTGGAAATTCAGTTGAATGGTAAATATATTGACAAGATCATATTTATTTCATTTAACTAGACTTCTACTACAAACATTAGTATGCTATTAATGGTGAATCTGCTCACTTATGGAGAAACAAAAAAAATAGTGACATTTCTTACAACTATAAATATGTTCAACTAGAAAATGTGTTATTTGGAAACTACAAATTGGATGCATATTCCATGGAACTTAAGAACCCAAAAATAGTAGGTAACAGTAGAAGGGGCAGTTTACATATTTTGGTGGAGATGCATTCATGTTCAATATTGTGTACATATATTTTGAGGGGGTAGTTCAGGCATTCAGGTGGAAAAACATTTCATCCAGAAGACACTTATTTTCAAAATAATTAAGCTATGCACTTCAAAACCGTTGGAATCACATTAATAATTCTATGGTTATAGAACAGTGGACATCAATGAATAGACACAGATTAAATCAATAGTTAATAGTAGAGCAGGTTTAGGAAAAAAAATATCTGGATAGATGCAGACATGCAATTATTGGATATAGAGGTGTCATGCGAAGTAATGATCTCCACTTCTATCATGCCCCAGTCTGACGGAAGAAGATGCAAGTGAAAAAATTCATTCATTTAATGTTACTTATAAGTCCAGAAAATTGGAAATATTTCATTCAATCTGTACATGGTATGAGACCCTTATAAAAATTTCATCCTTGCCTTAATGCATGAGTAGAGAATAATTTATAATAAAATTACTTCCTACTTAAAAAGTTTCAATATTTTTTAATAAAATGATTTTTTTCATTTCAATGACATTATGTTAGTATGTTTCCAGTAAAAAATAAATTATCATATGTTACTTTTCTATTAATGATGATTATGAATGAATGTGTTTTAGTGATTCGAATTTCATACCATGTCGTAGTAGCGAAGAAGAATTTCTTCTTGATGATTATGGTGAATTCAATTCAGTGATTCAAGCTACATAACAAAAATATGGGAAGGAGAAAATTGTAGAACATTTATTGTAAAACGAACTAATTACTGAAATATAATTGATTGATATAATCTACTTCTCAAAACAATGGACTTTTCTCAAATTAAATTTCAATATTGTGGTAAAACACACAATATTAATGAATGAACGCCTATAATATCTAAAAAATGATTAAATAAAAACCTGGATAGTTATAAATTTTCAAAGATAAAGGGTTTCACTAAGATGATTAAAAAAAAGAAAATGTGGGCTTACAAAACATGTTTAGCATTTTATTTTTATAATAAAATATGTAAAATGAAAAGAAAAATAAAAAAAGAATTAATTAATTAAAGTAATAATATTTTTAGAGTCAGTAAGAGTACCTGCAACTGAAATCCACATCAACATAAACAAATATACACAGAATCGTCGACATGGGAAAATGAAATAGGTAACTAATACCTGCATGATAAGAGTTAGCATCATTTTAATGATGTTGAATACATTTAGCAGCATTAATACAACGTAGAACTGAAATCTTCTTCAACATAAACATAAATACATATACATAGATATGGGTAAGTGAAAAATGTAGGCTATACTTTCATGAAAAGAGGTAGGATCATTGTAATGAAATTGATCTCATTCAAAGGCAGTAAGATATACTCCAACTGAAATTTGCTTCAGTATAAATAGAAATATAGACATACATGGATATTAGAAAATTATAATTGTAAGCTATACCTGCATGAAAATCGGAAAGTTCACTGTATTGAATCTGAAAAATTTTAGAGACTGTAATACTACCTATAACTAATATATGCTTCAACATTAACAGAAATACACACATACATGGATGTGGGAAATTATAAATTGTAAGGTATACTTGTATTAAAAGAGGTGGGATAACAGTAAAGTTGTTGAATGAAAATAATGGAAATAAGACTTCTTGCAACTGAAAACTGCTTCAATATAAATAGAAATAGAGACATAAATGGTTGTGGGAAATTAAAAAAGTAAGGTATACCTATATGAAAACTGGCAGTTTGGGTAATGAACAATGTCAAATGGCCAACTACACATTTAAAAGGGCGATTTAGCTAAAGAAAAGTAGGAAATATAAAGCCCTCAATTAAGAGGGTTGATCACTCATGAAAAAGATAATAGTCCAGTTTTTAAATACATTATTGACGATTTATATATAATCGAGGAAGAAGAAACTAGTGACAGAATCATTGGAAAATGTTCCACAGCTAATGCATCCCCTCACAGCTTATCCATTCGATGAAGTTATATATCTCAAAAATAAATATACAGTAATCCCTGATGCAATAATTGCATTCATGATACCCTAAATTAATATTTATTACATATAAATGTGTCTTAGAAGATTAGGTTACAAATAAAGGAGATGTACTTATTTGGTGCTGAGAATACATAATAAATGGTTTGAAATATGTAAAAGTGTGATTCATGTTTACCTTGTCGAGGAGGCAGGTGATGAGTCTGATAGATTTTTTTCATTATTCAGGATATATAACAAAACTATCGAAGATTATGTTAGAAGATAAATATCTTGGTTTTACAACCTACATTTTTTCAGAATAGAATAGTGACATCATACTTACAGAATGAAAGAAGAGATTTTTTGAGGGCATACAATATTTTCATTCTCTTGATTGATCCTACAAAAATTTGTGCCTGAGTTGTATATTGTTGAGGAGCTGTATATGAAGAAGTAAAAATGATTAATTTGTGTGAGTCTATAATTTAGTTAGAAGTATTGGTATTTAGACAAGAAAATTTAAATATAACTAACCATTGAAAGATATAGGAGTTCATGGCTTATGTGTGACTCCATCTGGGATGCCATTTGTATGCAGTGGTTCACTAAATGGAGTAAAAGACATATTTTTAGATTTCACTGAATAATTTTTAATAGATTTCGACACTATTATTGTGATATTTGTATGTCATACAACTACTGAAAGAATGATTAGAAATAAAACATTTTTAACTGAACATAATACAAAACTCATAAATATTTTTTTATCCTTCATTAGTCGACTCATTTGATATTGTGTATCTCTAGAGGTTGAAATGAGAGTGTAAATGGATAAAAAATATAGTATGAATTTACATAGAAAATCAAGAATTAATCGAACATTGTATTGATAGTCCTAGAGCAGTCTATTACTAACTTCATTTAATCCTACACTTTCTCATGAAAAATGTTTTTCTTCAATTCGATCTCATCTCCTAAAATCCATAGATGCCACACAATGATAATCAGAAAAATTAAAAACGCCATTAAGTGGACATGAGAGAACAAATGAATCCAAAAATTCATTATGTATTTAAACATAATACCCTGAAAAAATTAGAAACATAATTAATCTCATACCTGATGTGTGAAGATGTTGCGTGATGGAATAGGATATTTAAGATGCAAGCTGAGAAGATATAATCAAAAACCTGAAAATAAACATAGTTTATGTATGTTACTTGGACATCAAAGAAAAAATGAATCAAAAAATTGACTATGTATTGAAACATAATACCGGAAAAAAATTAGAAAGATAATTAATTTCATAACTCATGTGCGAAGATGCTACGGGATGGAATAGGAGATATAAGATGCAAGAATAGAAGATAAAATCACAAACCTGAAAATAAACATAGTATAATTATTTTATTTTAAAACATAACATGATAAATTAGACGACAAAATTTTCACCCGAAGTTATTTTAACCTAAACAGAAAAGCAGATGCGGGAGGGAAAGGGAGAAATAAATTATGGAACATATTAACATTGAATTCCATGTATTGAATAAAATAATGTATTTATACCAGTGTTAGACAATATGATATTGAGTTCCCATTAGAAATTCATTGGCAAGAATAGTGCGGCTTGATTCATTTAATTGTTGTTGGTGTAGTAACTATAGTGGTAAAACAGAAGGCTGAATAGAAGATTTAAATTGTGAATGTATTAGTAAATCATTTTGTAATACAAATAAATCAAGATGGATAAAAGGCTGAAAATTTCTACGAAATTAGGATAACATACCTATTGCAGAGATGTGGAGTCATCCTCTTTCAATCCAGCATGGGTCTTTGTGGTTTGAATTAAAGTGAGATGCTGATGTAGAGGGGGTCAGAAAAGGGGTAGGGGAGTGAGGCGGTGTCGAGAGTGGTCGAGGAGGGATTCGAGTAGGGAAGAAGTGATGAGAAGGGGAGGAGCCATAGGTAGAGGTTGAGGTGGAGGCGCCAGACGCAGACTGACTGGAGGTGGACCAATCATAGGTGAAGCAGCCCGATGTAGTGGTTCCTCAAAGGTAGACAAGCCGGAGGTAGCCCAGTCATAGGTTGAGCAGCCAGATTCAGAGGTTCTAAAGGTGGAAACGTAGCAACATCAGGCGTACTATGTGGTTTTATGCAGAAACCCTAGGTGGAGCGGAGGAGCATAAGTCAGGGGAGCCGGAGGAGGAGCCGAAGGTGGATCATACGGAGTTGGTGGAATGGATGTAGAGGAGATTCAGGAAGGGAAAGTGGGTGAGTGTGAGGATTCGTAGAGGGGAGTGTGGGAGAGGAATGAAAGAAAGACGCGGGAACCCTAATAGGGTAAATTTTGATCGGTGGCGGGACTGATCGTCAGTGTTTTGGGTTTTAGACAGAATAAATATTGGATTTGGGTGATGTGGAGTAGTGTGGAGGTGACAAGTATTCTATAAGAAATCCATGTTTTGCATAGATTGTAGATTTAGCCCATTGGACTTGTAAAATAATGTTTTACACTCCCCTTGGAAAAAAATCATTGGAAAAAAACCATGGCTTCTTTTGTGGTTTTGTTTAGAATAATGTGTGGTGGCCAGAACCTAAATAATAAATAATTCCCTCCCTTTTCCTATATATACCCACAAAAGATCCCACTTCCACATCAGTAAATGAAATTATAGCACAACCAAACTCTTCCCTCCTATCTATGTAATCCTCCCAATGATCCAAAATCTCTCAATAAGCCTCTTTGAAGCCCATCCAAAGCCGTTGGGATCACATATCCAAGTAAGAGATTTCTTCCTCACTTATTTTTGTCGATGTTTATTTATGTTTCTATACCATTGTATTTTAAATTGAAATATCAGTTAATGTTTTCAAACATCACTTATACTTACCCAATTATGTTATATTGATTATATACACTTTTATCTCTCATTAAGGCCTCTCATGTACACCCATTACCATGCCGAAATTCTAAAAGGATATTTTTTCTACTCATTTACATTCATGATTTTTTTAAATTTTGAATCTAAATTACATTAAAATTATTAGGACTACATTCTAAATGACCCCTTAGTTTCCATTTTATGTAAATATGATGATACACCCCTTTATCTCTCATTAACTATTTTTATTAATTCTTAAGTCACATCGTTATGCTGCCGAGATGGCACTACGATTTTCCTAGTCGAAGTCATTGTGTAGTGAATACCATGCCCATTTCTCTATCAAGGGTATTCAAAATTATTCACTTTTACATATTTATTATAGATTTTCATGTATTTATTCCATATTAATTAATAATGGAATAAATTACAATGTTGAATGATTCCATGTTGTATTATCCATGAGCCAAACTTATGGATGAAATGAAATGATTAAGATGGGTGTGACCGAATAACGCTCCAATGTATTAGGTAAATATTAGTATCATGAAATGTCAAAATGCAATAAGGTATTACTCATGATAATTCAATTGAAATTAGGGCTTAATCATGCTCTATGTACAACGATCCTTGGAACATCCTAATACCTTGTTAAGTGATGTTTCTACATTTCTATGTTATGATAATCATGCTATATCTTGATTTTATTTTCATGTTTCTTTTTTACTCCACTAATATTATTATTTCCTAACATGTTCGGTATTTTTCATGTTATTTCTTTTTTTAATACCATAATGGTCTTTATATCTCACCCTTTTCATATAAATGTCCTGAGGTTATCCCATACAATGCTATGCACGAGGGAATGTAGTGGGCATGTAATGAATGTTTTCAATAAATAGGCTGAGATTCATATTTCATGTTGTTATGTAAGGATCCTAATTCCCAAAGAGACTAGACCTCTCGATCATTTATGTTGTATCAAGTGAATATTTTATGTAATAAATCATGTTAATGTGTGTATTTAATTCCAAGGTTCTTATAGTTGGAATCAGAGAATATTTTTAGTTATTTTTTTGGATAGGATTAGAAAACCCTAGTGATGAATTAGAGATAAGAATAAGTATAATAAAAATATCCATAAATTTTAATGATTACTGAGTAAGTGGTATATAAATAAAATACTTCCCTATCTCGATACAAGAAGGTAGAGGCAGCTCTGGAACAAATGTACATAGGAGTGAAAACTCCAACAAGAATTTTCAAGCTTGACCTGGGGTATCCGGGTACACAACAATGGGCATTGCTGCACTCTTGGTCACGACACTCCAAGGGGATATGATTTGTTAAATTCAAAATCTTAGTCTGAACCATTGTAATGGGAAAAAAATTCCCCTAAGAATATATGATGGGATGTAGATCATGGATAACATAGATTTAAGCCGGTAGATTCATAACTTTTTGAAATAAAATATATTTATAAGTCATCAATTTTTGTTCCTTGGATTATACTTTATGTGTTTCCCCTAACATTCATTTTAGTCTATCCAATGGTCGGTAATAGAACTACTCAGGCTAGCAACCATTACGAAGATCAAGGAAATTATTGTTCTAATGAGATTCCGAATCCATTGGAAGTGGGAATCCGAAACTTTGTCACAATAAAATCGTAGTTAACAAATTTTTTGAATAGAAACATGGCGCAATAGGAATGTTAACCCCCCCCCCCCCCATGAAAGAACAAGTAGAAATAAGGATTTTGATGAGACTATGAGATACTACTTTTAATTGATCATCTGATCCCACAATTTCCGAACAATGAATCAACTCCATTAAAAATATATTATTCATCCATCAATGATATAAACAAGATAAGGTTCTTCTGGTTGCTTATCGTTCGAAGGGTAAACTAGTTCAATGGAGGACATTGATAAAAAATATGAAGCCTGAGGTGGAGATCGTGGAATTGAAATGGAAGGATTTCCATAAAATGTTATTCAATATATATTTTCATCACACACTCTATCTTATGATTGACAGGGACTTCCATTACCTCATGAAAAAATGTCAATGAATCCATCAGATAGCATGAGGCAAACATCACAAGTCTTGCACGATATGCCTCTTGATTTTTCGTTACCAGTGAATAAATGGTTAAATATTTCTTTGGTGGGATGAAACCTGGCCTATGGAGATCCCAAGAGATCCGTGAGTTCAGTTTCAATGAGAAAATTGACTGATGTTACCCCAATGTCAAATTCGAGATCGTCGAATCCCAGGGGTATCAGGGGGATAAGAAGCATATGGTGGACTTTAAAGCTAGAGGTCTGATGGATAAATCCAATGGTTTAAATAAGATCCATCACCCCACTTGCCAATGGTGCAAAATTAAGCACCCAAGATATTTACTGAAGGGGACTAGGAAATGATTTAGGTGTGGATGAGAAGGGTACCTAGCCATTATATACCAACAAGAAAAACCCACAGTTGAAAAAATAGTTGAGGATCACTCTATTCGATCCCCAACGCATTGTTCATTTCTTCAACTATAATGAACCAAGGCTCCTTGAGAATCGGTATCCTATGTCAAGGGTTTTCTGAGGGTACTAATAACCAATAAGGAAGAAAGGGTGATATTTTTCCATCACTACCACTGAAGTGAACCCTGTCAATGGAGAGGTGATAGATACTCTAGTTATTCATTCCAGAATATCAAACATACTTTTCGATTCTTGTTCGATTCATTCTTTTAAATCCAAAAAGATTAGTAAAAAAATCCCAACACCAAGTAAAATCATGAATGTAAATATGCCGGTGAGTACAAAAAATGGGACAATCATTGAATCCCATGAATATAACTCCTCAACTATAATAATTTGTGGATTAAACATCCCAGTGAACCTCATCATACTAACTCTAGTAGAATTTTATGAAATTATCAGAATTTATTAGCTTTATTCATATATAGAAAACATAAATTACTGTATGAGGGGAATACCACTCTAAATGTAGAATTGACCCCTAATACTAGACAAGTGAAAGGAGTAGAATGAATATTCTTTAGCACCATCATCTTAAGTGTGGATATTACTACCCTATGAGGACCCGTATCTAGCTCAGATGATTGTGTCCAAGGAAGAATCCATCCATGAAAAATTTCCTATTGAGAGGGAATTGACTGAAGTATTTCCCAAGGAATTGTCTAGTGTTCCTCCACAAAGAGATGTCGAATTTTTAATTGATCTTAAATATAGTGTGCTTACAATATCTAAGACTCTATATTGAATGGATGTTGTGGAGATTGAGGAGGTAAAGAAAAAATTATAGTATAATCTTGATAAAGGGTTTATACATGTATGTGGATTACCATGGGGTGCACTAGTCCTCTTCATTAAGAAGAAGGATGGGTAAATGGGTCATTGCAGTGATTACCATGATCTGAAAAAATCACAATAAAGAACAAGTATTCTTTGATATGAATTGATTACTAGTTCCATCAGCTATGTGGAGAACAATACTTCTCCAAGATAGATTTGTGGTTGGGATATTACCAGGTAAGGGTGAAGAAAAAGGATATGCCCAAGACTAATTTTTGAAAAAGGTATTGCCACTATAAATTCATAGCAATTCCTTTTTAACTCACTAATTATATATAAATCTTGATGGACCTGATTCATAGAGTCTTTAGAGATTATGCTTACATATTTTTGGTAGTTGTTATAGATGATATACTAATATACATTAAAACAAAGGAGTAACATGAGGAGCATCTAATCATTGTACTAGAGATCTTTTGAAAGGATAAACTCTATGGAAAGTATAGAAAGTGTGAGTTCTGGTAGAAGGAAGTATCATTATTGGGTCATATCATCACAGGAAATGGGATATCTATGGATCCCTCTAAGCTAGCTGTAATTGAATGATGGTCGAGGCCAACAATAGTAAGAGATATCCATAGCTTCTTGGGGTTTTCTAGATATTTTCATGGATTTGTGAGAAATTTCCCACGATCTTCCAACCCTCTTACAAAGATAACATAGAAGGGATTAATGTTTAATTAGAGTGATGAATGTGAAGAGACCTTCAAGGAGGTGAAAATAAGGATTATCACTATGTTCGTGCCCACATTACCCACAAGTGGAGAACATTTTGTGGTATTTAGTGATGCATTGAAGAAGGGATTAGGTAGTGTGTTGATTAAGAATGACAAATTAATTGCATTTTCTTCAAGGAAATTTAATGTTGATGAGAAAAATTATCCAAAAAATTATATGGAGTTGGCCAGAGTGATCTTCACATTAAATATTTGGCGGCATTACCACTTTGGGGAGAAGTGTAAAATATATACAGACCGTAAAAACTACAATTATATATTCCCAGTGAAAGTGTTGAACATGTGCCAATGAAGATGGTTAGAGATGATCAAATACTATGACTGATAAATCCATTACTACCCTGGGAAAGGAGACAAGGTGTTAGATGCTCTATGTTGAAAAGACCGAACAATTAATTCATTAATAAGAATTTAAAAAGATCTAATATTTATAGATTATATGAAGATGGGAATGGGAATCATAAATTAGAGAAAATCATTAATCCTTTAACAATTGATTCCTCAACCATCTATTTTGAAATGGTTAATGGATTCTGAAAAGGATGATGTGGGAATTCTAAAGAATGTTGAAACTATGATAAAAGGGAAATCCATTGAGTTTAATATTAACAAAGGAGAAATTGTGTGATTTGGGACAACACAATGTGTTCCCTAAAATCTAGAATTAAATAATGAAATTTTGGACAATGAAAATATATCAAATTCATCCATTATACCTGGAAACAAAAATATGTATCAAGATATCCAAGAGAATTATTTGTGGGATAACATGAAGAAGGAGATCGATGAGTATACATCAAAGTGCCTACTATGTCAGAAAATAAAGGCTGAAAGGTAGAAGTATAAGGGGAAGATACAACCATTACAAATACTAGCATGGAAATGGGATAACATCACTATATACTTTTTCACCAGAATTCTGAAAACAACCAAAAGAAACAATGCAATCTGGGATTTTGTGGATCTTCTTACAATGACTGAACACATCACTGGAATTTAGAAGTATTTCTCATTTGGTTAACTGGAATGTATATATATCAAATATACGGTAAGGCTAGATGGGGAACCAGTATCGATAGTCTCATATTGAGATCCAAGATTCACCTTTATGTTTTGGAAGAGTCTCCAGCATGCTCTGGATACTGAGCTGAAAATCAGTACGGATTATCATCCTCAAACTAACTGACAATCTGAGCGGACTTTCCAAACACTTAATAAAATGTTTAGAATGTGATATATGGTCTTCAAAGGAGGATGGGAATATAAGGTTCATCTTTTTGAGTTCTCATAAAACAACAATTTACAATCAAGAATCCAAATGGCTTCTTATGAAGAAATATATGGGAATAAGAGAATTGAAATGACATTGTGGGATGAAGTTGGGGAGAGAAAACTCCTAAGTCTGGAAATGGTTGATGAAATAAAGGAGAAGGATAAGACAATCCAACAACATATTAAATCTACATAGAGTTGACAAAAGAGCTATACAGATAATCATCAATGAGACATAGAGTCTGATGTGGGAGACGTGGTATTCCTCTACATATCACTTTGGAAGAGTGTTATGAGATTTGGGAATAATGGAAAGCTTAGTCCATGTTACATAGGCCCTTTTGAGATCCATGGTCTCATAGGAGCAGTGTCATATCAACTAGCACTTCCACGGAACCTATCTCATGTACATGACGTATTCAATGTATGACTCATGGAGATGTACATACCAGATCCATCGTATGTATGAAAATCTAGAGGTGGTACCATTGGAGAAATACCTCTCCTATGAAGAGATACTGGTGAAGATCATAGATCATAGGGAAAAAGTTGTACGAAATAAGACAATTTCCCTCAGGAATGTGTTTTAGAGAAACCAAAAGTTTGATGAAGCAATGTGGGAATCGAAGGAAGTGATAAAGTAGAGTTACCGTCATGTTTTTTAATGTGGAAAAGGAAATTTCGAGGGAAAAATATCATTATGGCACAAGATTATAATGACCCAATCTATTATCAATGAAATTTACCCTCGATCGAATTAAATTTCATATTATATAAATTGTTCGATAACATATGCACTTCTTTGTTTTTATTTATTTGGATTTTAAAATACCATTATGATTTGTGACCATTGCTAATATAGACATTAAGCACTGATCATATGATTAGTATAAATATAGTGATTTAAAAAAATCCAATTTACTCTGATAAAGGAAGAGATGGATACATCCAGTAGAATTGCTTTATACAAAGCCTGTTTTTCAGAGCACGGAAAGGAGGTGGCGTCATAGGTCATTGATATGGACTAATTCCATGTCGAGCTTCAACATGTTAAGCTCAACCAGAACCACCTACAAAAGAAGTGAATGTTGATAGAGATTACCACTCAAGCAATGTTAGCCGAGCCACCCAATGAGTACGTCACCATCGCACACCATACCATTCAGTATTACGGTGGATTTATAAGGTGTTATGTAACATGATCATATCACTGTTATTATGGGCATTGTTTTTCTACAGAATAATGTGTATAACTTCATGTTATTGTTGTTACTTTTTTAATATTTTTTAAAGAACCAATAGTATTTTAGATAATATTTAATTAATAAATCTATTTTGATGAATTAATGGATTTTTGAATTATATAATATTTTAATAAAATATTATTACTAATTAACTTTTTATTAAATTTAAATGATCGTATACTTTTTATGAATAAAGTTGTATTTTGTATTAATGTTTGAAATTTGTGTTTTCCATACCCATGGATTCTAGATAAATGTAAGATTTTATTTTAAAGTAAAAAAATTAACATATTTAGAAAAATATTTAGATAAATTGAATATTATTTTTTAGAATCAGGATTTCAAAATTATCCAATGGTGATATTTTCTTACCTTTTTAAGACAAACTAATTTTATGGTGAAAATTAAATACTATTTATATATATAATGTCTTTTATGAGATCATAATGAATCAATAGTGGCGTAATAAAATACTAAACATTATGTTCAGAAAATATATGTTTTACCATTAAAATAATGTGATTTTAGGTTTTTTTATTAATTTTACAAAGCATTAGTGAACCCTTCAACTATTATAATACATTTTAACTTTTTAAATTTATTTCCTTGAGAGTGTGACTCACCTCCACATAAGAAAGCCTAATATTTTAAGAATTTAGTCCATTGTATTTATAAAATAATGTTTTTCACAACAATTTGAAAAACCCCATTGGAAAAAACAATGGTATTGTTTGTGGTCTTGTTTAGTTTAATGTGTGGTAGCCAAATCCTATATAAAAATGAATTCCTTACCTATTCCAATGTAATCCCACTCATGATACCACATAATTTTCACTCAATGCCATTTAAGTTCCACGAAACTCTTCCATACTCTCTATATAATCCTTCCAAGGAACCCCAAGCCTTTAATAAGCCTCTCTCAAGTCCCTCCCAATACTTTGGGATCTCACATCCATGTAATGGTTTTCTTCCTCCATCATTTTTTTCTAAGATTATTTATGTTTCCATACACTTGTATTTTCAATTAAAAATGTTGGGTTATGATTTCACAACTACCCTATACTACCCTCCCTACGTTTTAATGAGAGTGACCCCTTTCTCTCTCATTAATGTGTCCCATTTACACTTGTTACTTTGCTGAAATTCTGTAAGTAATTTATCTCTTCTCATTAACATTCATGCAATTCTGTGGTGTTATGACTCTAAATTCCATTACAATTATATGGAAAAGTATCAATTTGAACCCATTTCAATCCATTTCATGTAAATATTATGAGACACTCCTTTCTCTCTCATCATCCGTTTTTATGAAATGTTATGACGCGTTGTTATGCTGCTGAGATTGCACCGTGATCTTCCAAGGAAAAGTCATTGTGTGGTGAATACCATGATGATTTTACTATCATGGGTATTCACCTTTATGAACATTTACCTATTGATTATTTTGTTTCATGTATGTATTCCATTATCCTTTATCATGGAATAAATGATGACGTTGAATCATTCAATGTATTATGATCCATATGGCACATTTATGCATGAAATGAAATGATTAAGAATGGTGCACCCTGACACCGTTCCAATTCATTTGGAAAAGATTAGTATCATGATACATCTTGTTAAATTAGTGTTTACTCATTCCAATTCATGTGCAATGGGGGAATACTCATGCTCCTAATTCAATAAGCCTTTCCTCGTGCTAAAACCATGTTAAGTGTTGTTTCCACATTTCTATGTTATGATAATCATGTTATATCTTCCCCTTATGTTCATGTATCTATTATGTTAAATTGATATTAATATTTATTAAAATGTACATTACTCCCCATTTTATTCCTTTTCTACTCGATTTCTAGGTTTTATAACTCACACTTTTCTTATGCATGTCCTCAGGTTATCTCAGGCAATGCTAAGTACGAGAGAGTGTAGTGGTCTAGTAAAAGAATTTTTCAATAAAGATGTTGTATTTCATGTTTTAAGTCACTATGTAATGTTCCTAAGCCCAAACAAACTAGACATCTAGATCGTCTATGGTGCATCAAGTCAATATTTTATGTAATAAATCAAGTTTAAGTGTGTAAAAAAACTAGGGTTGTTACCAATACTCTAAAAAAACCATCACCGACTAGTAATTTACCCTGATAGGTAGTGGATAATATTAAGTTACGTGGATAGGGAGTGGATGTTTGAGTCATTATCACTGATTGAGAAGTAAAAAAATTCTATAGACCAAAACCAATAGAAACATCAGGATTAAGAAACATGTTTCATCGATTTTGACTTGATTACACATGACCTATATTGTGAAAAGTTTGTATACATGAAAATTGAAAAAAATAATAATTTTATAGAAAAGTTTCATTTAATAATATTTCAATCCTACATTGAAACACCTACCATGAATTTCTTTTGAATACAAGTTTTGGATCAAAATATTCAAATGTAATTCTATTTCTTTTTTTAATTAAACTAATATCATATTGGGTTAATTTAAATGGAATTCATTATAGGTCAAATGGTTAGGCCCTATTTGGATTAATATCTTACAACATTCCTTTCCTATCAGGGGTTTGTCGATTTTCTTTTTCTAGGTCTGAGAAATTGGAATGATTCAGTTGGTGGTGGTCATTGTTCTTGACCCTTGTGGCCATGGAGTGATAATTTTGACCAGTGGATATATGATCCAATGGTTTCACAAGATCCTCTATACTTTTATTTAGGTTTTAGTTTGTCATCATTGGATAATTCTTCCAATGGGATTCCAATCGTTCATTAGTTATAGTTTCACCTATTTTATTATCTTACTTTCTCCCATTACAGTGTTGTATATACCGACTTTGTATCTCATTACTTCTAATATTTTAGGAACAAATTATACCCTATATTATGTTTTATTATGTAGGTGCATGTTTCTATCCTTTGGGGATTGGGAACAACCATTGGGATATGTTAGGGATATCTCAGTTTTTAGGGTACTGGGATATTTAGGATGGTTCATGACATATCAAGATTAAAACTAAATGAACATGAAAAAGGATCATTGGCTATTGTTTGGGGTACAATATAGTTGAGAAAAAATAAATTAAATATTGAAAAATATATTAATGTTTTAATATTTTATTGTTATTTATCTCATGGATTTAAGGGATAATATCAAAATTGAAAAACATTCTTTCTATGAAGATGAAAGGTTTACTAAAATTTATAAATCTATCCATCATGGAAAAATATAATTGTCTTGAAAATACCTATAGTGACATCAAAAAACAATGGTAACAAAGATAATGTATTTTATTATAAACATAACATGTAGAAGTCATATTCTTATTAGAATAAAATACTATAAAATATGAATAAATATGTTTGAAAAATAGTTGATTTTAGTTATGGGATATAAATAGAAAAAATGGTTGATAAAATTATGCGCAAGAATAATTTTGGGAAGGATGATACACCAATGAAAAAATGATTATATTATTATAAAAAGATCACTTAATAATGTATTGTAATAAATCTATGAAATATAATAACAAAGCTATAAATATGAACAAATAATTATAATAATTCCATGAAATAAATAAATGGATTGGTCTAGCGGAAATCATCAATGGATAGGTACTTTGAGGAAGGTGAAATCAAGTTGGATACACTGTATGAAAACTCTGGGTCTGGATACCTGGACAGAATGTCTTGATGTATAACAATTTATAATAACTATTAAATCTATATGAAAAACATGCCAAGATTGATATTTTTTAATATAATGTGTAATAATATGACCATAAAAATTACAGAAAGAAAAAAATAAACCAGCATAATTATGTGAACATTCTTTTCAATATTATCTAAAAAATGGAAATACCACATGAAATGATTATTTTGAGATGTATAAATACCAAATTAACTAAATATGATAAATAATGGAAAATCGATGAAAGAGATTCTTTGAATATTTCACATAATTCTGTAGCTAAAACAATTCATGTTTGAGAGGAAAATATCATAACAATTATTATAGTTAATAATATAAAGAGACTCCAAATTATACAAATATTTATTTGATATTCCATTATGTATAGAATTGAACTTGATGTATGTAGTGAAAGAACATACTTAATTATTTAAATTTTCTACACTAAGCTATGTGAACCATTATGTAATGCTTTCACTATTATCATATTGTATCATTTCATCATTTAAGTAATTTCATATGGATATACATGGATATAATTTTCAATGATGTCCATCGATGATGAATATTAGTGTATTTCATCAATTTATGAGGATAAAAATCATGAGAATATTCTTTAAAATTGTTATATAACAATGATATAGAATTTCTATAAAAATTTGAATTTTTGGAATAAAAATCACATTCCCATTAGTTTTATGATTATATTGAAAATAATTATTAATGTTATATTGTATTTTAAGATAGAGGGAATCATGAAAAGGTTATAAATGAATATAAAATAGAATGTTTTTTACATGTGTATTGAGTTGTGTTCATGTTTGCAATTAATTGGAAGTCCACTTCAATGAGATAATGTAATATATTTCTCAGTTGTTTTTACAGGATGAAGAATTTGTCGGATTTCATGAATATGGGAGTTAGTCAATATTATTTTCTATGCTAAGATAACAAAGATCAATTAGGTTTTACTAAGTAATAGAATATGATAAGATTAATACCATCCCTTACAAATCTAACTTTTTATTTATTATCTATAAAGGGGGAAATTATATTTACATAAAAATTGGAATTCTCATTAATAATAAAACCAATGTCGGGATTGGAATTCAAAAATGGATTCTAACAATGTGGGATGTGTTTTTTTATTTGATATCAACATGAATACGGAGTAGTGATGTCATAACTATATATATTTGGGTTATTATTAAGATCCCAATGAATAATGAAAGATGATTGAGGTTTGATATATAGGTTATCGATCAAATGATAATTTAATGTACTACATTCTATAATGTTTTGAGGATCAATTCATAAATTTAAATAAATATAAATATTTCGATAATTCCCTTGAAAGTGGGTTATGATAAAGGATGATTGTATTTCATGGATAAATATACTAATGGAAGTAGTATATGAAACCTAAGGATTATAGTGATAAAATATTGATGGATTAATAAATTTTTTAGAATTATGGTTAATGAATGAGTTCCCTACTGTAGGATTGAAATGAGTCCGATGAGATGTTTGTGTCCAAAAAGAATCAAGATATCTAAATTATATTACAATATATATTTATATAATAGCTGATTAAGTAAATAGAGAATATCTCTTTGATAATGGAATGTAGATGTGTAATAGACCAACCAAGTTCAACCCATAATTTCACAGAAATTTGCACACCATTAGCCTATTGTACTCTATAAATCACCATAGGTAGTTGAAAAGTACTAGAGAAACACAAAAAAACATTGGAATGATTTCAACTTCAACATACAAGAGATAAAATTGAAACCAATTTAGTTCTATAATAGATCTCTATAAAATATCTCATGTCCTGAAAAACTAAAAATAGAGGCAACAACCTATAATCTAGAAAATAAGGTTTATATGAACTAACTAAAAAATAACAAATTAGAACTCTAAAAAACCCATTGGTTTATTTTAATGTTTCCATACATCATCATTATACCAACCCAAAGGAATGTAAATATTATATAGGTGACTCATCCTTTAAATATATACATTCCCTTTACGTGTATAGTACAAAATAAAGGCTTCAACCACTTGATGGAAAAAGTAGTATTATTTCAGAAATTTCATTGTATGATACCATGAATAATCTATAAAAAGAATTTACACATGTATAAATTAGTTAATTTATAAAACATATTTCTAAAACCATTCTAGAATAAATCTTTTTGTTGCCTAAATTATTCATTGTCCACTTTTCAAAAACATTAAATATTTAATTAACAAAAAAATATATCATAATATAAATCTAGGAGGAAAAATATATAGAATAAAATATGATAGAAGTATAAATATACATATAAAGTTTAAAATTATAACAACATATAAATTTGAACTTGGTATATCCTAAAAAAAAGATGTCAAATCATAACCCATGGGTGTAAAATAATATGAAAAAATATAAACACTAACAATAATAAGGTATATTATTAGTCTAGAAACCATAGTTCCCCATAAAAGATACCCTCATACACCTATCATTGAGATATATTACTCCACTAAGGCTTATATATTTCTATATTTATCCAGTACCCATAGGTCTTCCCAATGTGATATTTTATTATTATTGTGTTTAAGAATCCCATTTCAGATTTCATAAACATTTTATATCAAAAAGAAATTTAATTTTAATTCCAATACATTCATAAATAATTTTTTATAGATATCCACAAAAATTTATTTCTAGAATAACCATTTTCATTTCAATTCCATCATTGAGGAATTTTAATTAAAACATCCTAGGAACACAGAAAATTATAAAAAAACCCCACTTTTGAAAACACCAATACAGACAGTAATGATTAAATTCACTACTCATGTATTTCAAGGGATCAATTTTATAAATTTAAACCAATAGAAATCGGATGAATTCATGTGATGTCATGGGATAAAAATAATAATGGAGACACCAAGCATAAGAATGAATAAAACCAAATTAAAAAAGAATCTATGATGGGAAACCAATAGATTATGTCAACACAAGACTATATATCATGAAAAAAACATATATTAATTAAATTACCATTTTTAATGAATAGATTCATTATTATGTAATTTATCTATAGTAAATAGAAAAATGAATTCAGATATTTTGGTTTATTAAATGTTATATCATTTTATAATTCAAATAACAATATGAATCATAACCATTTTTATTATATCCATTTTATAGTGACCAAATATATATATATATATATATATTTATTGTAATGAAAAATCCTTTTGACACATAAAATATATTTGATGGCCTCAAATAGTAGTATTTTACCCAATGATTCCCATATATATCTATGTTTCCATGGGAGATAACATCACTATTATTTTCCCTTGACCAATCCCAATTCATCATTCAACAACTAAAGGAACCAAGAATCCATTTATATGATAATTTCATGCCCATCATGATCACAACCCAGACCATGTTTGTTGAACCATCCTATGAAAATCACACAATCACACATCTTACTCTTATGACATAGACCACTGTAATAACGGCTTTTATATATAGCTAATGAATGTTTGAAATATAATAATTTTATTGAAATAATTATTACATTTATCAATTTTATTGTTAAATTTTAAATTATTTGATAACAAGTTTGATAAGAATAGGATTTTTATATGATGAAATAGAAAATTAAATTTTGGGACATATATATTTTCAATCAAAAAACACTTTTTATTAATTAATGGATCCTTAGAATAAATTATATTTTATCAATGTACAAATATTAAATAATAAATAATAAATATAAATGATAATATTATTTAATAAGTAAAATGTAATTTTTATAAATTTTAGAATACTGTAATTGTCAAAGACCCATTATTTTTCAGAAAATGATGTTATTTTATTTAACATGATAAATTATCATAAATATAAAATTATTTAAAAATTTAATTATTATATTCTAAATTACCATAATGAAATAATATGATGGTTATTTTTTAAAAAATTTCAAACATAGGTAAAATAATTATTCAAAATTAAATACATAATAAATATGTGGTGTGTATTATAGAATCTTAAAATCCCAAAAGTTATTTAACAAATAATATAATGTGTGACTGTGACCAAATTTTATTTTCATTTAAAATAATGGTTTTTAGGTTATCTAAATAATTTTATAAACCCTTAATGAATCCTCCAAATTCTATATTATATTTCTATGTTTTAAAATCAATTATTTATAAACATGAAATACTTATTTAAAACCAATGGTATTATTTTAATGAATTTTGTTATTTCACATATAAAATAATTAAATTCACTATTATTTTTTTTTGAAACGATGGGAAAAAATAATGTGAATGTTTTTTTAGGATTTAATTATGAAATATAATAAAAAACAATGTTTTTAAATTAATAAATAATCCCCACTCATTTTATATAAAAACCAACCCAATATTCTACTCCTCTTAAATAAAAACCATTGGATCACAATTTTACCGTATCCATTCCTTTATGGATCCTCCAAAGGTTCCAACATGCTCTTAATAAGATCCTCCCCTGATTTTTGAAGAATCCCTTCAATGTAATGTTTCCTATTTTTCCCTTATTTATTGATGTGACTTATTTATATCATGTCATTTCATTTACAATTGTTCTTGTTAGGATAATATTTTACACTTACATATTACATTACTTATGATTTCAATGGTATTATAGACTCTTGTAACTCTCATTTACTCATTGCATGAATCTCAAAGTTTTCCTGTAATGCTGATGAAATTATCTTGTGATTTTCCATACCAAACTTTTGAATTGTGAATACTAATCTCCATTTGGACTCAAGGGAAGTCACATAAATCATCCAATACCTCATTAATTAGGTACCAAAAAGTATGTGACCACCACTCCATATCCATGGAGTTAAAATTTATGAAATGCATCCATATATTGTATGATTGATGTGGCACACTTATGAAAGTGTGTGTTATGAATGTTACAGGCGATCCCAGTATTTTATTTCCCCAATAAAAATTACGTACTATTTTAATCCCATGAGATTCCATATATGGTTCACGAGAGGTCATCATAAGAACAATATGTTATTATTTCTTGGTATTCAACATTGACTTTTATTCATGATGTCTTGTTTTTTGTTGTTTCCACATGTTAATGATGTCTTCATGTTATCATTTTATATTATGCTTCAATATTTGTGATTATGATTCTAACACCAATTATTTTACATAAATATTTCAACTGACTCACACTAGTTACATTCCTCAGGTTATTGTTTTACTATTCAATTATAAGGATTTATTGGTCACCCATGTCTTGTGTACACCCCATGGTTTATCCATGATCCATGGAGTATATGGTCATTTTTTGTAAATTTTAAATGAATATGGTGTACCAATGTTTTAATATATCAAGTCATGTACATAATTTTACAATATAACATGGAATTTTAATATTATAGGGTTTTATTATGTGTTACTTCATATAATAAATCATCAAATGAAGTGTGTCAATGATACGGTTTATCATAGTGGGTTGGAGGGAAATCTTTAGTCATTTTGTTGATTGGGATTTTAAAACTATTGTAAATTTCATGGGGATAAAAATAAACATAGTAAAACAACAATAAATTTTGATTTTTTAATGATTATTTTGTTTCAACGATTCAAAATTTTTGTATGGATACTACATGTTGATGTGGCACTAAAATAGCTGTACCTAGTTGTAATAACCCCAAAAAGTGATAAATGATATGGACATGATCATCACCTCATGCATCACAATATGAATATTCGTAAGGCAAGGAGGGAACATTCAATGGATTCGATTTAGTAAATTCAAAATCCATTTTTGAACTATTATGAAAGGAAAAATATTCCCAATGGATTTTATATTTGGAATTAGATGATGAAAAAAATTATTGAAAACATAAAATTCATAGGATAAGGAATAAATATAATTTATGAGTAATATATTTAATGTTTAAGTTATAATATTTATGAATTTAATATCTTATAAATACGCATCCGTAATTTTCATGTTATTCTAGTCAATGGCTTTAAATTGGTTGAACTAAGTCAACAACTACTATGAGCTGATTTGTGATGAATTCCCACAAATACCCTGACCCCACAAGCACAGAGTCGATGGTTACATTATTACATAGAAATTAGATACAAATGATTTCATCCCAAAGGACTAAATTATTTTCTTCATGGAAATATATATATATGTACTTAAATCTTACATTACAGATGAAGACATAAAATATAACAAATTACCTCCTTTTAGAAAACTATTATTCTCTATGCTTATCCCTGCATATGAATAATAACATAATTTTTTTGCATCTTAGGGATATATAACCATAAGATAAATAGTGATATTATATGCTCAATAATTTTATGCATTAAATGAAAAATAAATAAGGAATGAAAAATATGGTAGGAAATAAATTGAAATATCAAAATTTGAGATAAATAAACAAATGAGCTAAAAACATCCATGGATATAATAAAATCTCAAATGAAAATTAATAAATAATATCATAATTAGGGGAAATAATAATATTTTTGTTCATATAAATACAATTTAGGCCTCAATCTTGGATATCTTATATAAATTAATAATCCCTCAATAAATACCTAAGATAGTTTGCATCATGAGACCTTCCAATTAGTAGAAGTGATATTACCAGCCATACCCATCAAATACTAAGTCAAATTAATTCCTCATATGAAAGGTTGAATCAAAATAAAAATTTATATTAATATTCAACATAACATATGAAATTTTTTTAAATAACCTAATAATAAAACCTATTCATAACCCTTCCAATGTAATATGGAAAATTTTATTAAAATATTAAACCACTAATAAAAATAATCAAAAACCATCCAATAAAATGATATATATATTACCATATCATAATTACATCATTTAAGAATAAAATTTCTCAAATTATGATTACATAGATGAAAATACTTTGAAATTATGTTTGATTGTTTTTAATGAAAATACCCCTTCCACATTGAAATCAATTGTTTTTTAAAAAAATGGGTACATATAAAAAATTATAATTTATACAGGAACATGAAAAATGTATAAGGGTTATTGAAATAATATATTAGACATTCTGTAATGAATATTCATTAATTTATTATAAGTTAAAAAATTTCCATTCATATATTTTCAGAATGGTAGAAAAGTAAATCATTCGGAAGAAGACAACAAGTCTCCTTTCAATATATTTGGTAAAAAGTAATACATGGGTAAATGTGACATTAAAAAAATAGGATAATATTAAAAATAAATAAAATATTTTTATAAAACATTTATATGGAATTTCAATTTTCCCCAGTGAAGAATTAAATATATACAATCCCAGATAATGATGAGATTGTGAAAAAAACCATGCCTCTTGTTTGACTTACTTTGAACGTGTTTAAACATAAATTTTTGTTAATATTTTTTATTATAAATATTTTAAATAAACATAATTCCTTATATATTACCATTTATTATATAATAATAATCATTTATCACTCATTGCTTAAACATTATGGGATAAAAATCAATATTTTGTGTAATAACTACTTTGTTTTCTATTAATTTTCATGTTCAGTAATTTATGGAAATATACATTGATCGTTATTAAATAATATATATATTGTTAAAAAAAATATTATATGTAATCACTAAAACCATCATAATTACCATTTATAAGATATGGTGAGGAAAAATAAATAATGTCACCTTGTGTAGACATTATGTCGTACATACACACGAGAGATACTTTCAATTCTCATTTGATTGTAAAGAATCTTTTCAATGTTGGTTTCATAATAATCAAAAAAAATTGTATAATGTGGTTATATAATTTATTATTTTGTGAAAACTCGCAGATGTTTAGAAATGATTGAAAATGGAATAAATTTAAATTGTTCGTTAAGACAATTAAATTTTTTAGGTAACCATCTTTACATCATTTATTATGGGACATAATATATTACTATTAGAGAGAAACAATCCTAAATAACATATATAAGTATTTTTATAATAAAAATGTCATTAAATGATTGATCTGGATAGATCAATATTGTGTGCATAAGTAGGGAAGAAGTTCCCTTTTATAAATTTGTCGATGGGATCTTTTGGAAACTCCTAAAATATTATATTTTAATAAATTCATTCAATTATAAAATATAAATAAATGTGGTATTAAATGTTAAACTATGGTAGGGATAAAATTACATAAAAAATAATTTTTATACATTCGTTGGTGTCATTTTAAGCCATATCATTTTTATTAACCCCTTAGTTAATTATATTAGACCATAACATTGTGACCTCTATTTAAATAATAAAGGGGTGGTAAATTACTATAAATGGGAAAATGACTCATTAATGGTCCATGTATGTTTGGTTATACTATGTTTCATGAAAATTAAATAATATTATATTGTTATTAATTTTAAATAAATTAGTAATATTATTATTTTGATAAATTAGCATTATGGCCAATTCTGAAACTATTCATTTGATTTGAATTCAAATACACCAAAAAAAAGCGGAACTATAATATTTTTATTACGTAATTTATAATATGTCACATTGAATTGGAAATATCATTTCACTCATTAACTCATTCAAATTATATGAAATTATATATTTTTCAATATCATTTTTATCATTTTTCTATAAATTAAATAAATATACTGTTAGCATCGATCGAACATTTAAGGTAATAACATTACATAAATTAATAGAAAATAAATTTATAAAATTAAAATAAATCAATTAATATAAAAATATAGGTGTAGGTTCATTTATATCTGTCTTTGGTCACTATGTGGACCCATAAAAATATTAAAATTAATGAGTGTCACATTTTGTGACTATATTTTATTTAAATAATATTTAGATCATTTTTAATGAAAAGTATAAATTAAAAAAATTAATATATATATCCTAAAGTGATAATTATATAATAATATTAATTTTAAAATAATTATAATGAATAATTTTATACCTAAAATTAGTTTTAACATAAATTAACGTAATTTTCAGTTCACCAAAGTGATAAATTCAACCATATTTAAAGTTAATTTTGTCAGAAAATAAAAGGGGGAAAATTACCAAATATGAAAATTCTAATTATAAATATGTAATTAATTTTATAAATTTAAACACTTATAAGTAGTATAAATTAATTTTCATATAAGAGTAAAAAATACATCCAAAATATCTTTTTAGAAAATGAACTTTTAATGAATCAAAATCTATTTATTCTTATCCCGTGAATAATTTAAATATTTTACGAATTTCATAATATTTTAAAAAATATAATAAATATAAAATTCATTAAAATAATTCACTAATAGTTAATAATTCAATTTATTATTATATAAATGTGTTTTTTTTTGGAAAAAAATGATTTTGAAAAAATAATTTCTTTATTTCATTATTTATAATCAATTGATAACAAGCTAATTTGTTATAGAACTACAAAAATAATATAATTTCCAATATATAGTTTTTGTGATTTATACCCACATATTTAATGAAAAATTTATAATAGTCACATAATATTATATTAATGTTCATTTGGACTTGTTGTCATGTGCAATATAAGTTATTGAAGAGATTAAATTAATTTCTAAAAGTGACATACCATAAAATATAGGGATGATACATTCTTCCTTCAAAAAATAATATAATCCACTAAATTTATATAGTTTAACCAAATAAATAGATTTGGAAAGTTATTCATCATAATATCCTTAGTCTCCCACATCACCTCCTCTATCTATGAATATTCCAAATTAAATTTACCAGTCGATTCATCCAATTCAAAAACACTTTTTCTACGGTGCTGAAAATCATGGTAGGATCATCATAGTAATAAAAATTAGGTTCAAATTCTATATCATTAGATGTTATAACATGTTTCAGGTATGGTATATTCATTGTTACCCATGATATATAGAACACGATATGTAATTTTGGAAGGATGGGTTCAATTTCTAAATTGTAAGTCTTGGCTCAATTATTTCTAGGATTTTGAATGTTCTCATGTACATTGGGCTTAGTTTTAGTTTATTACAGAATCATATAACTATGAATCCTTAAACCCAAGATTCTAGGTTTGGAATATAAAAATGATCTGTATTTTTTTTATAAATACAATTGAAAATTTCACATGTATTTTTTACATTCCAAGAAAGTTTTTTCAGTAATGGTTTTAAAGAATTAGATGTATATATTACAATAAAAAAATATATACAAAAAAATAACTAAAATGATTCATGTGTGATAACTGAAAAAAATAATATTCCAATCTTATAACATAAAAATGATGTAATAAAAATAAATTTAATTATAAGGTGAGCATAAATCTCCAGTATGTACTTTTCTAAACATGCATTGACAATACCTCTATAAAAAGAATTTACACATGTATAAATTAGTTAATTTATAAAACATATTTCTAAAACCATTCTAGAATAAATCTTTTTGTTGCCTAAATTATTCATTGTCCACTTTTCAAAAACATTAAATATTTAATTAACAAAAAAATATATCATAATATAAATCTAGGAGGAAAAATATATAGAATAAAATATGATAGAAGTATAAATATACATATAAAGTTTAAAATTATAACAACATATAAATATGAACTTGGTATATCCTAAAAAAAAGATGTCAAATCATAACCCATGGGTGTAAAATAATATGAAAAAATATAAACACTAACAATAATAAGGTATATTATTAGTCTAGAAACCATAGTTCCCCATAAAAGATACCCTCATACACCTATCATTGAGATATATTACTCCACTAAGGCTTATATATTTCTATATTTATCCAGTACCCATAGGTCTTCCCAATGTGATATTTTATTATTATTGTGTTTAAGAATCCCATTTCAGATTTCATAAACATTTTATATCAAAAAGAAATTTAATTTTAATTCCAATACATTCATAAATAATTTTTTATAGATATCCACAAAAATTTATTTCTAGAATAACCATTTTCATTTCAATTCCATCATTGAGGAATTTTAATTAAAACATCCTAGGAACACAGAAAATTATAAAAAAACCCCACTTTTGAAAACACCAATACAGACAGTAATGATTAAATTCACTACTCATGTATTTCAAGGGATCAATTTTATAAATTTAAACCAATAGAAATCGGATGAATTCATGTGATGTCATGGGATAAAAATAATAATGGAGACACCAAGCATAAGAATGAATAAAACCAAATTAAAAAAGAATCTATGATGGGAAACCAATAGATTATGTCAACACAAGACTATATATCATGAAAAAAACATATATTAATTAAATTACCATTTTTAATGAATAGATTCATTATTATGTAATTTATCTATAGTAAATAGAAAAATGAATTCAGATATTTTGGTTTATTAAATGTTATATCATTTTATAATTCAAATAACAATATGAATCATAACCATTTTTATTATATCCATTTTATAGTGACCAAATATATATATATATATATATATTTATTGTAATGAAAAATCCTTTTGACACATAAAATATATTTGATGGCCTCAAATAGTAGTATTTTACCCAATGATTCCCATATATATCTATGTTTCCATGGGAGATAACATCACTATTATTTTCCCTTGACCAATCCCAATTCATCATTCAACAACTAAAGGAACCAAGAATCCATTTATATGATAATTTCATGCCCATCATGATCACAACCCAGACCATGTTTGTTGAACCATCCTATGAAAATCACACAATCACACATCTTACTCTTATGACATAGACCACTGTAATAACGGCTTTTATATATAGCCAATGAATGTTTGAAATATAATAATTTTATTGAAATAATTATTACATTTATCAATTTTATTGTTAAATTTTAAATTATTTGATAACAAGTTTGATAAGAATAGGATTTTTATATGATGAAATAGAAAATTAAATTTTGGGACATATATATTTTCAATCAAAAAACACTTTTTATTAATTAATGGATCCTTAGAATAAATTATATTTTATCAATGTACAAATATTAAATAATAAATAATAAATATAAATGATAATATTATTTAATAAGTAAAATGTAATTTTTATAAATTTTAGAATACTGTAATTGTCAAAGACCCATTATTTTTCAGAAAATGATGTTATTTTATTTAACATGATAAATTATCATAAATATAAAATTATTTAAAAATTTAATTATTATATTCTAAATTACCATAATGAAATAATATGATGGTTATTTTTTAAAAAATTTCAAACATAGGTAAAATAATTATTCAAAATTAAATACATAATAAATATGTGGTGTGTATTATAGAATCTTAAAATCCCAAAAGTTATTTAACAAATAATATAATGTGTGACTGTGACCAAATTTTATTTTCATTTAAAATAATGGTTTTTAGGTTATCTAAATAATTTTATAAACCCTTAATGAATCCTCCAAATTCTATATTATATTTCTATGTTTTAAAATCAATTATTTATAAACATGAAATACTTATTTAAAACCAATGGTATTATTTTAATGAATTTTGTTATTTCACATATAAAATAATTAAATTCACTATTATTTTTTTTTGAAACGATGGGAAAAAATAATGTGAATGTTTTTTTAGGATTTAATTATGAAATATAATAAAAAACAATGTTTTTAAATTAATAAATAATCCCCACTCATTTTATATAAAAACCAACCCAATATTCTACTCCTCTTAAATAAAAACCATTGGATCACAATTTTACCGTATCCATTCCTTTATGGATCCTCCAAAGGTTCCAACATGCTCTTAATAAGATCCTCCCCTGATTTTTGAAGAATCCCTTCAATGTAATGTTTCCTATTTTTCCCTTATTTATTGATGTGACTTATTTATATCATGTCATTTCATTTACAATTGTTCTTGTTAGGATAATATTTTACACTTACATATTACATTACTTATGATTTCAATGGTATTATAGACTCTTGTAACTCTCATTTACTCATTGCATGAATCTCAAAGTTTTCCTGTAATGCTGATGAAATTATCTTGTGATTTTCCATACCAAACTTTTGAATTGTGAATACTAATCTCCATTTGGACTCAAGGGAAGTCACATAAATCATCCAATACCTCATTAATTAGGTACCAAAAAGTATGTGACCACCACTCCATATCCATGGAGTTAAAATTTATGAAATGCATCCATATATTGTATGATTGATGTGGCACACTTATGAAAGTGTGTGTTATGAATGTTACAGGCGATCCCAGTATTTTATTTCCCCAATAAAAATTACGTACTATTTTAATCCCATGAGATTCCATATATGGTTCACGAGAGGTCATCATAAGAACAATATGTTATTATTTCTTGGTATTCAACATTGACTTTTATTCATGATGTCTTGTTTTTTGTTGTTTCCACATGTTAATGATGTCTTCATGTTATCATTTTATATTATGCTTCAATATTTGTGATTATGATTCTAACACCAATTATTTTACATAAATATTTCAACTGACTCACACTAGTTACATTCCTCAGGTTATTGTTTTACTATTCAATTATAAGGATTTATTGGTCACCCATGTCTTGTGTACACCCCATGGTTTATCCATGATCCATGGAGTATATGGTCATTTTTTGTAAATTTTAAATGAATATGGTGTACCAATGTTTTAATATATCAAGTCATGTACATAATTTTACAATATAACATGGAATTTTAATATTATAGGGTTTTATTATGTGTTACTTCATATAATAAATCATCAAATGAAGTGTGTCAATGATACGGTTTATCATAGTGGGTTGGAGGGAAATCTTTAGTCATTTTGTTGATTGGGATTTTAAAACTATTGTAAATTTCATGGGGATAAAAATAAACATAGTAAAACAACAATAAATTTTGATTTTTTAATGATTATTTTGTTTCAACGATTCAAAATTTTTGTATGGATACTACATGTTGATGTGGCACTAAAATAGCTGTACCTAGTTGTAATAACCCCAAAAAGTGATAAATGATATGGACATGATCATCACCTCATGCATCACAATATGAATATTCGTAAGGCAAGGAGGGAACTTTCAATGGATTCGATTTAGTAAATTCAAAATCCATTTTTGAACTATTATGAAAGGAAAAATATTCCCAATGGATTTTATATTTGGAATTAGATGATGAAAAAAATTATTGAAAACATAAAATTCATAGGATAAGGAATAAATATAATTTATGAGTAATATATTTAATGTTTAAGTTATAATATTTATGAATTTAATATCTTATAAATACGCATCCGTAATTTTCATGTTATTCTAGTCAATGGCTTTAAATTGGTTGAACTAAGTCAACAACTACTATGAGCTGATTTGTGATGAATTCCCACAAATACCCTGACCCCACAAGCACAGAGTCGATGGTTACATTATTACATAGAAATTAGATACAAATGATTTCATCCCAAAGGACTAAATTATTTTCTTCATGGAAATATATATATATGTACTTAAATCTTACATTACAGATGAAGACATAAAATATAACAAATTACCTCCTTTTAGAAAACTATTATTCTCTATGCTTATCCCTGCATATGAATAATAACATAATTTTTTTGCATCTTAGGGATATATAACCATAAGATAAATAGTGATATTATATGCTCAATAATTTTATGCATTAAATGAAAAATAAATAAGGAATGAAAAATATGGTAGGAAATAAATTGAAATATCAAAATTTGAGATAAATAAACAAATGAGCTAAAAACATCCATGGATATAATAAAATCTCAAATGAAAATTAATAAATAATATCATAATTAGGGGAAATAATAATATTTTTGTTCATATAAATACAATTTAGGCCTCAATCTTGGATATCTTATATAAATTAATAATCCCTCAATAAATACCTAAGATAGTTTGCATCATGAGACCTTCCAATTAGTAGAAGTGATATTACCAGCCATACCCATCAAATACTAAGTCAAATTAATTCCTCATATGAAAGGTTGAATCAAAATAAAAATTTATATTAATATTCAACATAACATATGAAATTTTTTTAAATAACCTAATAATAAAACCTATTCATAACCCTTCCAATGTAATATGGAAAATTTTATTAAAATATTAAACCACTAATAAAAATAATCAAAAACCATCCAATAAAATGATATATATATTACCATATCATAATTACATCATTTAAGAATAAAATTTCTCAAATTATGATTACATAGATGAAAATACTTTGAAATTATGTTTGATTGTTTTTAATGAAAATACCCCTTCCACATTGAAATCAATTGTTTTTTAAAAAAATGGGTACATATAAAAAATTATAATTTATACAGGAACATGAAAAATGTATAAGGGTTATTGAAATAATATATTAGACATTCTGTAATGAATATTCATTAATTTATTATAAGTTAAAAAATTTCCATTCATATATTTTCAGAATGGTAGAAAAGTAAATCATTCGGAAGAAGACAACAAGTCTCCTTTAAATATATTTGGTAAAAAGTAATACATGGGTAAATGTGACATTAAAAAAATAGGATAATATTAAAAATAAATAAAATATTTTTATAAAACATTTATATGGAATTTCAATTTTCCCCAGTGAAGAATTAAATATATACAATCCCAGATAATGATGAGATTGTGAAAAAAACCATGCCTCTTGTTTGACTTACTTTGAACGTGTTTAAACATAAATTTTTGTTAATATTTTTTATTATAAATATTTTAAATAAACATAATTCCTTATATATTACCATTTATTATATAATAATAATCATTTATCACTCATTGCTTAAACATTATGGGATAAAAATCAATATTTTGTGTAATAACTACTTTGTTTTCTATTAATTTTCATGTTCAGTAATTTATGGAAATATACATTGATCGTTATTAAATAATATATATATTGTTAAAAAAAATATTATATGTAATCACTAAAACCATCATAATTACCATTTATAAGATATGGTGAGGAAAAATAAATAATGTCACCTTGTGTAGACATTATGTCGTACATACACACGAGAGATACTTTCAATTCTCATTTGATTGTAAAGAATCTTTTCAATGTTGGTTTCATAATAATCAAAAAAAATTGTATAATGTGGTTATATAATTTATTATTTTGTGAAAACTCGCAGATGTTTAGAAATGATTGAAAATGGAATAAATTTAAATTGTTCGTTAAGACAATTAAATTTTTTAGGTAACCATCTTTACATCATTTATTATGGGACATAATATATTACTATTAGAGAGAAACAATCCTAAATAACATATATAAGTATTTTTATAATAAAAATGTCATTAAATGATTGATCTGGATAGATCAATATTGTGTGCATAAGTAGGGAAGAAGTTCCCTTTTATAAATTTGTCGATGGGATCTTTTGGAAACTCCTAAAATATTATATTTTAATAAATTCATTCAATTATAAAATATAAATAAATGTGGTATTAAATGTTAAACTATGGTAGGGATAAAATTACATAAAAAATAATTTTTATACATTCGTTGGTGTCATTTTAAGCCATATCATTTTTATTAACCCCTTAGTTAATTATATTAGACCATAACATTGTGACCTCTATTTAAATAATAAAGGGGTGGTAAATTACTATAAATGGGAAAATGACTCATTAATGGTCCATGTATGTTTGGTTATACTATGTTTCATGAAAATTAAATAATATTATATTGTTATTAATTTTAAATAAATTAGTAATATTATTATTTTGATAAATTAGCATTATGGCCAATTCTGAAACTATTCATTTGATTTGAATTCAAATACACCAAAAAAAAGCGGAACTATAATATTTTTGTTACGTAATTTATAATATGTCACATTGAATTGGAAATATCATTTCACTCATTAACTCATTCAAATTATATGAAATTATATATTTTTCAATATCATTTTTATCATTTTTCTATAAATTAAATAAATATACTGTTAGCATCGATCGAACATTTAAGGTAATAACATTACATAAATTAATAGAAAATAAATTTATAAAATTAAAATAAATCAATTAATATAAAAATATAGGTGTAGGTTCATTTATATCTGTCTTTGGTCACTATGTGGACCCATAAAAATATTAAAATTAATGAGTGTCACATTTTGTGACTATATTTTATTTAAATAATATTTAGATCATTTTTAATGAAAAGTATAAATTAAAAAAATTAATATATATATCCTAAAGTGATAATTATATAATAATATTAATTTTAAAATAATTATAATGAATAATTTTATACCTAAAATTTAGTTTTAACATAAATTAACGTAATTTTCAGTTCACCAAAGTGATAAATTCAACCATATTTAAAGTTAATTTTGTCAGAAAATAAAAGGGGGAAAATTACCAAATATGAAAATTCTAATTATAAATATGTAATTAATTTTATAAATTTAAACACTTATAAGTAGTATAAATTAATTTTCATATAAGAGTAAAAAATACATCCAAAATATCTTTTTAGAAAATGAACTTTTAATGAATCAAAATCTATTTATTCTTATCCCGTGAATAATTTAAATATTTTACGAATTTCATAATATTTTAAAAAATATAATAAATATAAAATTCATTAAAATAATTCACTAATAGTTAATAATTCAATTTATTATTATATAAATGTGTTTTTTTTTGGAAAAAAATGATTTTGAAAAAATAATTTCTTTATTTCATTATTTATAATCAATTGATAACAAGCTAATTTGTTATAGAACTACAAAAATAATATAATTTCCAATATATAGTTTTTGTGATTTATACCCACATATTTAATGAAAAATTTATAATAGTCACATAATATTATATTAATGTTCATTTGGACTTGTTGTCATGTGCAATATAAGTTATTGAAGAGATTAAATTAATTTCTAAAAGTGACATACCATAAAATATAGGGATGATACATTATTCCTTCAAAAAATAATATAATCCACTAAATTTATATAGTTTAACCAAATAAATAGATTTGGAAAGTTATTCATCATAATATCCTTAGTCTCCCACATCACCTCCTCTATCTATGAATATTCCAAATTAAATTTACCAGTCGATTCATCCAATTCAAAAACACTTTTTCTACGGTGCTGAAAATCATGGTAGGATCATCATAGTAATAAAAATTAGGTTCAAATTCTATATCATTAGATGTTATAACATGTTTCAGGTATGGTATATTCATTGTTACCCATGATATATAGAACACGATATGTAATTTTGGAAGGATGGGTTCAATTTCTAAATTGTAAGTCTTGGCTCAATTATTTCTAGGATTTTGAATGTTCTCATGTACATTGGGCTTAGTTTTAGTTTATTACAGAATCATATAACTATGAATCCTTAAACCCAAGATTCTAGGTTTGGAATATAAAAATGATCTGTATTTTTTTTATAAATACAATTGAAAATTTCACATGTATTTTTTACATTCCAAGAAAGTTTTTTCAGTAATGGTTTTAAAGAATTAGATGTATATATTACAATAAAAAAATATATACAAAAAAATAACTAAAATGATTCATGTGTGATAACTGAAAAAAATAATATTCCAATCTTATAACATAAAAATGATGTAATAAAAATAAATTTAATTATAAGGTGAGCATAAATCTCCAGTATGTACTTTTCTAAACATGCATTGACAATACCTCTATAAAATACCATTATTAAATAATATAAAATAGTTAAAATAATTATTCCTTGAAAATTATTTTAAAATTATACGATATTTTTGTTGAAAAACATTAAAGAGGCTTATGAAAACAAAACCACTATACCACTTGAAACAAAGAAGGTTGTCTGGGCCTGCTATCTTTCTTGAGGGAAAAGTTCACATTACACTCCCTATCTTGTTTACGATGTTCAAGTGCAATTTTTTATAAAGAAAATTAGTCTCAACTTACATATATTTATAATTTTCACTAGATTTCATACATTAGAAACATAATTAGCCACTAAATGCACACAATTTCATTTATATAGAAGTGTATATATATACATAAATATAAACCGTCATTGGATATCACATTCGAGTTTTGATACAACCATGACTCGTGTCACTTAATCTTTTTGTGGATTCTGAGTACTAATAAACATTCATGTATTCAATCATTAATTAATCTTTTCAAAATATGAATTTCAAATAAAGTACTGACTAATGTCATTGTAAACTCAATTCTGAGAAAAAAATATTTAATACATGTTGGAGTAGTTGAATCTATGCATTAAATTATGAAATGAATGTATATACCCTTCACATAGCAATAAGAAATTTTTATTCACATAAAATAATATATATTTAGATATATATTTAATCCTAATATATAATAATTAATAAATATTTATGTATTATACTTAATATTATCGATGTAACACAAATAAATTTCAACCTTTCATATCCAGTTCTAGTAAGATTGTAATTTGAAATATATATATTACATGAATTAGTTTTTTGTAATAATAATTGAATCCGAATATAGACATATATCAAAAAATCATAAATTTAAAAAGTGATATATATAGTTTCTAAAATTTTTATATTCCATTTACATAATTTGAAAATTGAATTCAAATTACATTTAACATTGACTAAATCATATATACATATATAGTTGAATAATATAACTTGTAGATACATATAATATCAACCTAAAAAATAATTTCATAATTTCTAATGTTAATAATCATAGTGTATTAAAAATAAATCATAAATATATATGTCAATAGTACCATAGAATTACTTATATATATAAACAATGATTATCAATTCTTAAAAATTGAACTAGAATTTTCTCATAAAAATTATATATATATATATATATTACACATAATAGCAGAATAAATTCCTAACAAACAAAACTTCAATAATAATAAATGTAGTCCCTTACTACCTATAGGTCATATGTATGTGGTTAAAAAATTGGTAATATCATAAAATCATATTCGTAATTAAAAATAATAATTCCTTGAATAAGAATTATTATTTAATGTTGAAAAATTAATTTTAATAAATATAAATACCACTTAAAAATTTAAAACTCATCCATTCATAATCATAATATATATTAGATTATTGTGATACCTATATTTTAATTTATAAACACATACAAGAAGAGCATGATTTTCAAATTCAAAATTTTTTAGGTAAAATATTTTTTAATAATGAAATTTTCCATAGAAAATTAAAACTAAAATTTAATATTTTTTTCAAATAAAAGATTTATTCATAAAAAGAAACACCCTCATGCTAGAAAATCAAAACATTATTTGTATTAAATTTTATCAATCCTTTGTAAAAAATATTAAGAAATAAATTTTATAAAAATCATTACAATCTATAATGGAAGAATATAATCAAATTTATTTATAATTTTGACAACAAAAAAATAATCCATTAATTTATTTGGAGACAAAAGTATTAGAACCTTCTTCCAACACTCTCTTACATCAAAATAAAAATATGTTTTCCAATTTGAATTTTTGAAAATTTATAATGCATTTATATCCATATTCTTTTCTATAAACATAGTAAAATAAATATATAAATGATTGATTATTCTTATTAGTTGACTAGATGAGATTCTCAATTATTGCAAAAAATACGGGTTAATGTTTGCGGAGAAAGTTGGAAATAGAGTTTCAAAAAAAAATATAATCTATAATTTATATATTCATACATTAAAATATTTTATATAATAGATTAATCTAATGAATCATATAACAAGTTGAATTTTTTTACAAACTAATTTTAATGTTTGCACTCGAGGTACATTTTTTTTGATATATGTGGAAAAAACAAATTATGTTCATAATCTAAAAGAAATCCAATTTACAAAAGATAGACAACAATAAAAAATAAAAAACAATATACAAGGGGATATGACAACTATCTATGGTGGAAACAAAAAAATTAAAAATAAAATATATATAAAATGAAACACATAAAAGAAAACACCAACCTCACATAGATATGATGATGAAAAATTTTATTCCTTATTTGTCGGTAACCTACATCCTAAAACCGATTGAGACCCATTAATATCACTCATATCATCCTCAACATTGCCCAGTCTACCCTCACTAGTGACTGAACCCCACCCAGGGTCCCTTGAAAATGCTTTAGTTTGGAAATTCAGGATAGTTAACCCTATTAAATGGCTAATCTCACTCTAAGCCCTAGACTCTACTTAGGTCACCCACTCCTTGGCGTTAAGGACTTATACCATGGGAGTCTCCTAGTTATTGATAGCCCCAAATCCAAAAATTCTAATTATCATTTTTTTATTAATTTAATTTTATATTGTTTTATATAATTTTTTTGTATAAATAATTGACATAATTTAGAATTTAGTTCTTTTATCTACACAATTTAAATATGGTTCATGTTTTAGAATTTATTAGTTAAAATTTTCTCAATAATAATACTCTTATTCGAATTATTTATATATATGAAATTATTTTATTATTATAAATAATTAACCTTATTTAATATCATATATGTATTAAATAATATATCTCATTAAAAATTATTTTCCTTTTAATATATATATATATATAAATAAATACTGTTTCTTCAAAACATGATTTAAAAAAACAAAATATATATTTCCATATTAAAATAATATTTTAAAAGAAATGAAAACAGATTTATAAAATAATTTATTAAGATGAATTCAAATGTAATTTTAAATTATTATGAAATAATATTTTAGAATAATATAATAACATAAAATTTTATCATGTATAAAAAGATGATATTTTTTATTAATATAAGCCAATATAAACAAAATTTTCCTTATTAAATAAAATCACATTGTTTTAGAAATTTTTTTTAACATAATTTGTTTCAAATGAATTTAATTTATTATTAACGTAATAAATTTATGGGGTGGTACATTCTCCCCACTTTAAAATACTTGAACCATCGTAATTTGTTCGTCAGACTTAAGGAATTTCTGAATTTCCAGAATAAATAAAACATGTATTTCTAAACTTCTATGAACAACTGCATACTGTTTCCTCAAATTAAAACATATAATCATAAAATATGTCTAGATCATTTCAATAACACAAAATTTAAAGCCTCAAACCCATGTTTTCATGTTCATCATAAAAACTTTATTTATAATTTTTTATAAAGATATCTAAAATGCACACAAAACAGTATACCTTTCAAGAACATTTCGTATCTAGGTTTTAGAGAAGTATACATATATATTACAATTTAAACAATCTATAAAATAATAAAATAAATAAGTAAAACAATTCAAAGTTGGGAACTCCAAAAATTCAGTCTCTTATATTAGAACTTCTAAATGACCTGTAAAAATTAATTTAAAAACAAAGTGTGGGTATAATTGCCCAATTGGGAGTTCTCTAAATAGGCCACTGAAAATTCCTTTAAAACATTTATAATAAATTGAAAATAATGATACCTTAAAAATGATGTGAAAATAATCTAGTGATTATATTGGAAGTATTAAGAATACATTTGAAAACAAATCCATTAGACAATGTGAAAAAAAGAAGGATGTTTGGACCTGTCCACTTTATTGAGGGACTGGTTAACTCCCAACACAATATCATGCTTACCATGATCAGTTTTAATTTTTTATGAAAAAATTATTTTATTTTCTTATATATATATATATATATTATTTTCCTGAAAAATAATTATATTTAAATATAATAATACTTTACATACAAACAAACTGTTAATTTTATATAAGTATATAGATAAGTATGAACCTTTATCGAAAATCACTTGTGAGTTTTGATACAACCAAAAATAATGTCACTTAGTCTTTTTAGGAACTGTTAATAATAATAAATATCCATGAATTCAAACATTTATTCATCTATTCACATAATACATTTTATATGAAGTGATATATTTTATAATTCTTAAATCAATATCAAATAAATGTATTTATGTCACCATGGACTAATTGATTATATATATATAATAATTACATTAATGAATATACCCTTCACATATTAAAAGTAAATTATTATTAGCATAAAATATATATATATATATAATTTTTCCCCTGATAAATCATAAAAATAAGAATTTATGTATCACCCAATAAATTACAAATGCAACGAAAATAAACATTCATACATGGGTATCAAATTTTAGTAAGAAGGTAATTTAAAATCGAAATATAACATGAATTTATTACTCATTTATTTAATAATAATTTAATGGGTATATATACATATGTCACAAAATCATAAATTTAAAAATATATAAATAAATTTTTTATAATTATGATAATCCATTAATATAAGTTTAAAATAGAACTTTAAGGATATTGAACATTTAATTAATCATATATACATATTTGTTTTAATGGTATAACATGTAAATATATATAACACCCACATAAAAATAGTTGCATAATTGTTGAATTAAATAATCATAGTGTATGAATCATAAACATTAATTATGTATGTCAAACATAACTTATAAATACTTATATATATTTACCATGAATATAGATTTTAAATAATTATTAACTTTAATTTACTCATAAAAATCACATATGTATAACAAGCATAATAGCATAATAAATTCTTATCTAAAAAAAAATTGATTAAAATAAATATAGTCCTTTACATCCTAGATTTCATCTGTTTGTGGTTCATAATTTATTATTGCATATCACAAATTCATAGACTAGATTTTTAAAAATAATCCCCATAGTAGAATTATGATTTCAAATTCAAAATGTAATTTTAATAAATATAAATATCCCTTACATAAATTTAAAATGTATTAAATCATAATTAGAATATATATATAATTAATATAACACATAAATATGACTTTATGAAATAATAAATGAAGAGAAGGATCTTAAATTCAAAAATATTTCCTGAATAGTAGTTTCCAATATAGAAACTCCCACACAAAATTAAAACACTATGGTAATATTTTTATCAAAATAACAATTTAATTCATAAAAAACATTTATGGAAGAATATAAAAATATAATATAGATTAAATAACTACTATCCCATATTCCTTAATTATATAACCCGAATTAGATAAATTTAAATAAATGTAAAGACCAGGAAACATCAAAGATATTTTTTTCATAAATTCTATGGAATTTTACATGTCCGCAGTTTCGAACGACGCCTGATTCCGAGGCCCGGAGTTCCCGGAATGTTCCATCGATGTTTTTTAAGCTTAAATTAACACGTGTAAGCAGTTTTCCTTAAAAAGCGGAATAACTCTTGAATGGTTACTCTAATCAGAAATCTGAGGCCACTGTTGCGCTCAGGATGGTAGTTTTTTATTCTAGGTGTGATTTAAGTTTAGTTGGCACGTGCCTCCTCTATCAAATCCCAATAATGGCTAAACCTTAAATAAAATAATTAATTAAATTATTTTATTTTTCAAATGGTTATAAATCACAAATTGTAGCTCAGATAAAAAATCTGTGATCCCCGCTGAACTCGTGAGGGCATTCTTTATTTAAGTAGATACTATCTTTTGATGGCACAGGCCACCAAAAAAAGTAATATTTTTGCCTCAAATAAAATAATTAAGTGACAATTATTTTATTGTAAAATAGATAAATTCTAAACGGTGAGTCGGATTAAAAATCTGAGAGTACCGTTTGGTTATTTGGGGCATGTTTCACATAGGATGAGCCTACCCTCAACCGGCGTGAGTTGATGGTGACTGATAAAAAATTCTGAAGTTTTGTTCGGGTACGATCAGTAAACGTATGTGTGGGTTTTTCTATTTCTTGAACCGGGGCTCAGAATTGAAATCTGAGGAACCTGATGAACTCGCAACACTGATATTCACTTATGGGATCCTTTGTCGTGGTTGTGTTTTATGCCAGAAGGTTGTTATATTTTGGAATTTCTTCATAAAAGTTAGAGATTAAATAAAAATCTATAGTAACACATATTTTATTTAGTTGGTAGCTATTATCTTCAAAGGGAGGTTGGTTGTGGGTCCCACCCCCACATAACCTCTCATGAGATGATAATGTGTGGTTGGTCCCACACTAACTCAAACCTTTCACCTCCCCTCAACTCCCGTTAAACTCCCCTTTTGAATTAATTAGGCCACCACACCCCTCATTTATTTTGGTGGAGACTCTTCATCTCCCTTCCCATAAATTGTGCCAACACATTTTATTAATTCCTTCACTAATTAATTTTAATGTTTGAATTGATTTGAAATGCATGGAATTATTAAGTTGGGAAGCCTTTAATTTTATTTTTGTTGGAAAATATTTTGTTGGAGAAGCTCTGGGGAATTACAAGGAAGGTGTTCCTCTCCATGAAGAACATCGTCAACGAAGAACGGTAGTTTCCTATCGACGAAGAATGTTCTCTGCACTTCTTTAATAGGGGAAAGAATGTGAGGATACGCCCATGAGGAATTCCATCATTCTTCCTCTTCTTCCGCATCAAGGGAGAAGACGCCGCCCACAAACAATGACGCTTCCTCCTCGGACGCACTCCGATGTCAACGAATCGATGCCGACGATGATGAACAAACCTTTAATTAAGGTAGGGGTTCTTGCATGATGATGGTTATATTTTCTTCTTCTCATCATCTAATGAATATTGATACAATGTGATGTTTTTAATTGTTGAGCTTCGTTCATGTGAACCGAATGCTACCACTCTAAACACAGAGGGTGCGGGAAAAACCGACATGCCCCGACCCCTTCGTTGTTCTTTTTTTGACGATTCTATGACGGCATGGAACTGAGGTGACGGCGACGAAGCCGGCGAATGATGATCGCCCTCTCTACGACCCTTGCAATCCTCCGCGCTCCCCGCCTTCCTGTGCACCACCTCACCCTACAACGCCTACCCGCGCGCCGCCTCTCCCCACGCCGCCTCACCACCCATCGCCTACCCATGTGCCGCCACGCCCCGTGCCTCTTCTCGGATCCCTTGAGCATTGCCTGGTGCCACGGGCCCCGCCAGTGCGCTTCCCGTGGCCCCGTGCCCCTGCCGGCGTGCTCTCGGTGCTCTCCCGGTGTCCCGCGCCCCACCCCGCGCCGCTTCTCGGCTCCCCGCGCCACTGCTTGGTGCCCCACACCGCTACCCGGTGCCTTTGACGTGGCTTTCCTGGCACCACAGAATCCTGCCTGGTGTCCCGACACCCAGCCCGACACCCGTGCGCTCTGCCCGGTGCACATGCACCCTGCCCGATGCACCAGCGGCCTGTCGGTGACAAGTCAGCCCGTCTGGGCCCCACACAGCCTTCCTACTGGCCTCCCGACCACCAGCTTGCTGAGCCAACCCGTGGAACCCCTCTATGTCTCTATCTGAACCGGCATGTTCTCCCAAGACATGTTACTGAGCCGCCTACGTGGCGACAATCGGGCCGAACTTCCATCGCGGTGCACTGGGTCGGGCCCAGTGGACAGGGTTAAAACTTAGTAGGATGACCACCCCAATGGGCTGGTTCAGAACCAGTGAGTCAGACCGAGTCAGCCTAGTCAGGGTTGCGCTGAGTCAGTCTGACCGGGCCAGATCGAACTCGGGCCCATAACTGACCCATTTCCTTCTTGGGCCATATCATTGGCACCAGACGTCCGTTTGACGAACCGTCTGTGGCGCCGGTTTTCATGGATCATAACCATCCATTTGAGTATACCCCACTAGAATTCGTGGTATAGTTGAGTCATGGTGAGGTAGGTTCGTACACAAATCAAACAGGGCCCCGAGGACTAAAATGTTAATAACTCACAAACCGAGAGTCCGATTGACGCGCTGTCTATTGTGTTGGGACCCCTATGAGGTGGTGGTATTTTGAGATACTTCCCCATGAGACTTCGTGAAATTTGGAGTATCTAACAGTAGCTCATCAATTGAATCCTCCCAGAGATGAACAATCAGAGTCCGGAGACCAAGTAGCTGTAGACCTGACGACTGCTTGAACGATTCGACTCGGAGTGATTCGACAAGACCAATAGATGGAGCACCCAGTTTGGGGGAAAAAACAACTAAAGGAGAGCCTGGTTTGGATGAAGACCCACGTTACTTGATAGGAGGATTACCTCTAACAGCTATTAGGGGGAGCACCCGATTTGGTGGCAGACCCACAGTGGACGAAGCACCCGGTTAGGCAGCAGACCCGCAGTACTCATCAGGAAGAGTACCTCAGTAGTCTATGGTTAGTGAGTAGTGCCTCGAAGTCGTTACAGGGCCACTGTAGTTGATAGAGGTGGAGTTCTCCAGCATCCATGGTTTTGATAATTAAAATCATGGTTTTTTCTGAGTTAATGACCATTGTATTTTTCTCATGATTGAGATGGGTTTCTTGATAACTTAGGTATATATGTATTTCCATATAACTATATAATGGTTATCCGTTGAAATAATACGTAGTGGTTTATCCTTGTTGGATTTTTGTGAGACCTAGAGGGTCTCGGGGTCCCTACTGAGTATCGTTATACTCACCACTGCACGGGTTATGCCCACACCTCGTTGTGTTGGATACAGACGATGAACAACATTGACCGAGGAAGAGTGTATGAAAACTGGACATTACCCAGAGGTGGACCTCACGACAAGACGGTATTTGGAGGAGACGGACGAGCATGATGAACTGAGGAGGATTTCTGTACCCACCCTTCAAGTAGGATCTATGGTGGACCATCCAAGAGTTTCTAGACACCATCCAGCTGTTTGTATTTTAGTTGTACCCATTTGTCATTTTCCGTGTACTTAATTGTTGGGCTTGTATTCCCGACCCCTATACATTCAGCGTGCTTGTTTCACAGTTTTTTACTTAGTGTTTTCTTCTTCTTGTTCTCTGGTACTGTTTTTTTATGATTTATGAAGGCATTTCCTTCCCAATTTTAATGGATTATGCCTTTGGTGCTAGTCACCAGCCCCTGACCTATAGATGGTGGGCATGGGGTTGCCACGATACGGGCCCCAGGGGATGGGTCGTGACAAATTGGTATCCTAGGATGTCAGTTCTACTGCAGATCATAGGAATATGATATTTTCTTTTTTGTGTAGCAATAGTGTTAAGGGTACTAAGTGTGATTTTTAGTTACGGGAGTCTAGTGTTGGTGCGGGATGCCGAGGAATCCATACACCAGGACCCGAAATCATGATTTCTGACTCAATGCACAAAAACACTGATAGTGTGTCTGTTTTCAAAAGTTTTCTTTAAATCATCTCAAACCAGGTCAGCTCACCAGGTATAGTATTTTGATCGTGTCACATCTCTTTCTTTCAGGATGCCTCCCCGTGGACGACCAGTTAGAGCCCTGAGATTCGTACGTACTGACAGCCCGCCAAGAGACGAGGCCTTAGTGCAGGGCCCCATCACAGCGGAGGCACCAGGAGTACCATTACCTGCTGGGATACCGTTACCACCAGCCCCAGCAGCAGAGGGTGCGCTCTGCTTGAACGTGTAGTACAGGTTCTTGTAATAGAGGACTCCAAGTTTTCGAGGTGAGACAGATTTAAGACATATAATTTTTGGCTGGACTTTGTAGAATGAGTTTTCCACACAGCTGGAACACCCACTAACTTGATGGTGCACCTAGCTGTTAGTCTCTTTCAGGGAGCAGCTGAGAGGTGGTGGAGCCTGATGCTCCAATTTTATGATGAGGTGACCCTCACCTGGGGAAACATCAAGGGTCTTTTCTGTACGGAGTTTATACAACGACTCTACACTCTGTGCGTTCTCAGGACATTCCTCTCTTGCCGTAGAGATTTCCGATAGTATCGGAGTCTTCTACCACTAGCAGTAGACAGACGACGAAGAGGTCCAAGAGGGACAGACCTACAGGTGATCAACTACACAATTCAGGATTAGTTGTGCGGGGAACCCGAGGCCTAGGGAGACCTGAGCGGAGAAGATTTTGTTATTCCTGCTGGGAATGGGGTCACAGAGGGCGTGACTATCCGACTCCCCGCACAGTTGATCAGCCGAGCGGTGGATGAGGAAGTGGAGCATCTCCTTCAGCGGATGGTGGTCAGAGTCATCAAGAACAACTAATTCCACCCCGAGACGGTTAAACTCAAGCTCCGAAATAAGGTGTACATGAGCAGGAGTAGATCTAGGCATAGAGGCCTTGTTCCTTATGCTTCTAGATTCGTTGATGTCATCATTTGTGATTGCTTTGGGTCTTTGTTCTTTGATCTGCAGTAATAAAAGACACATGTTCTTGTGACATTTTCATTAATTCCTTTTTGTATGGTAGTTACTAAGAGGTTCCAGTTAAAACCGTTGAATTGACCCTCACATTTTAGATTACTACTATAGGAGACCCAGTGACCACACAAGATTTCGATAGTCTGACTCGACCCTTGGAGGTGAGAGTAACAGTTGGATCACATGGTTGTAGCGTCGAGGCCTTACGACGTCGTCCATGACATGAATTGTACCATTCATGTCAGGATTGACTGTATTAGGAAAAGTGTGTGGTTCATCCAAGTGATGTTACCAGATATCCCTTTTCGACAAAGGGTAAATCATAGCAGCTCAGGTAGAACGTAGGCAAAGAAGGGTGATGTTGAGTTCTTACAATTGGCTAGTCTCACCCGTAGTTCATTGAGTGAACGATTTATGGTTTAATATATCTCAATAGTCTCAGTTGTATCTTCTTTCAGAAGGAACTGAGCTTGAGCCAGTGGTGTTGGCTTGAGTTCCTCTGGGATTATGACTTCGAGATAGTCTACACTCATGGGAAAGAGAACGTTGTTGCAGATGTGCTCAGCTGGAGGACTGGTATTTAGTTGCTAGGAGAGGCGACATAACATCTAGCTACCTTACATATATTATTGTGGGTAGAGATGGTGCAGCCTATCTACAATATCTTACAGGAACTCCTCCACTTCTTCAGTAGAGTAGGAGAGGTGGCTTACCACCTTGCCCTTCCACCTTAGTTGCACCGGGTGCACGACGTCTTCCACGTATCTCAGCTGAGGAGATGCATTCACGACCCGTCCCACATCATCGACCACAGGGAGATGGACATCGATGACGGGGCTACTTTCACGGAGGTTCCAGTGAAGATTGATGATCGATAGGAGCAGGTCCTACGTAGATTGTCGATTCATCTGGTGCACATTCACTGGCAGCATGGGAAACTCCAGGAGAGCTCATGGGAGCGGGAGGCTAAGATGAATGCTCAGTACCCCCTTTTGTTTCCCTAGTGTGTGTTGTAGCTTTACGAGGTTGTAAATACCTGATGTGGGGGTAATGTAAAGACCCGGAAATTTTAAGGAAATGTTTTTCTTAAATTATTTGGAATATTATGAGTCCGAAGTTTCTAACAGCGCCTGATTACGAGGCCCGGAGTGGCCGGAATTTTCCGTCGAAGTTTTGTTAAGATTAAATTTAAGCGCATAAGTAGTTTTCCTGAAAAAGTGGAATAACGCTTGAACAGTTACTCATATCAGAAATCTAAGGGCACCGTTGCACTCAGGATGGAGGGTTTACTCTAGGCGCGATTTATGTTTAGTCGGCACGTGCCTCCTGTGTGAAATCCCAAAAATGGCTTAACCGTAAATAAAATAATTAAATAAATTATTTTATTTTTCAAATGATTATAACTCATAAACTGTAAATCAGATTAAAAATCTGAGACCACTTTTGATCTTGTGATGGTATTCTTTATTTAAGCAGATACTATATTTTTCTGGCACATGCCACCAGAAAAAGTTAGTTTTTGGCCGCAAATAAAATAATTAAGTGACAATTATTTTATTGTAAAAGTAATAACATATAAACGGTGAGTCAGATTAAACATCTGAGAGTACCATAGGGTTATTTGGGGCGTGTTTCACCTAGGCAGAGCCAATCCTTGACAGGCACGAGTCAAGAGTGACTGATAATAATTTATGAAGTTTTGTTCGGGTACGTTCAGTAAACGTACGTGCAGGTTTTTCTATCTTTTGAAATGGTGCTCAGAATTGTAATATGAGGACACCAATAAACTCGAAGCGCCAATATTCTCTTAAGGGCACATTTAACATGACTGCGTTTTATGCAGGAAGGAAGTTATATTTTGTAATTTTCACCTAAATGTCATAAATTAAATAAAAATATTTAGTAACACATCTTTTAATTATATTGTAGTTATTTTCTCCAAAGGGTGGTTGGTGGTGGGGCCCACACCCACATAACCTCTAATGAGAGGATAATGTGTGGTGGGGACCACACGAACACAACCCTTTCACCTCCCCTCAACTCCCATTAAACTCCCCTTTTGAATTAATGAGGCCACCACACCCCTCATTAATTTTGGTGGAGCCTCTTCATCTCCCTTCCCATCAATTGTGCCAACACATTTAATTAATTCCTTCATTAATTAATAAGAATGTTTGAATTGATTTGAAATGGATGGAATTATTAATTTGGGAAGTAATTTATTTTATTTTCATTGGAAAATATTTTGTTGGAGAAGCTTTGGAGAATTATAAGGAAGGTGTTCCTCACCACGAAGAACATCTTCAACGAAGAACTAAATCTTCCTCTCGACGAAGAACGTTCTCTTAACTTTTTCAACTGGGGAAAGAACATGAGGTGAAGCTCATGAGGAACGTCGTCATTCTTCCTATTCTTCCCTATCAAGGGAGAAGACACCACCAGAAAACAACGATGCTTCCTCCTCAGAAGCACTCTGACGTTAACGAATCGACGCCGATGGCGACGAACGAAACTTGAATTAAGGTATGGGTTTTGCATGATGATTCTTCTCTTTTTATCTTCTCAGAATCAAATGAAAATTGATTCAGAGTGATTTTTTTTAATTGTTGAGCTTCATTCATGTGAACCGAATGCTACCACTAAAAACACGGAGGGTGCGGGCCAAAACAAGATTGCCTGACCCCTACGTTGTTCTTTTTGTGACGATTCTACGATGGCATGGAACTGAGGTGATGACGACAAAGACGAAAAACAATGACCGCCCTATCAGTTTTCCCCACGCCCTGCCGCACTACCCGCCTTCCGGCACGCCTTCACGCTCCGCATCGCCTACCCCCGCGCTGCCGCGCCCGCACCGCTTCGTGGAGCCCTTGCACACTGCCCGGCTCCCCGAGCCCTTCCGACGCTCTGCCCGGCACCCCGCACCCCTGCCAGCACATTCCCGGCGTCCTGCGCCCCTACCGGATCGCTCCCGGCATCCCACGCCCATGCCCGTGCCACCGCCTGGTGCCCCGCGCCGCTTCCCGGCTCCCCTGCGCCGCTTCCCGGCTCCCCAGCCATGGCTTTCTCGGTGCCCTGCCTGGCGTCCCGACACCCTGCCCGGCACGAACTCGCTCTTCCCGTCGCACATGTGCCCTACCCGGTGCACCCGCAGCATGTCGGTGACGATCTGACCTACCAATGCCCCGCGCAACCTACCCTCTGGTCTCCTGGCCACCGGCCTACTGTGCCGACACACGGTGCCCCCGCGGTGTCACTAGCTGAACTGGCCCAGTCTCCCGGACCATGTTACCGAGTGCCTACGTGGGGACAATCGGGCCGAACCGCCATCACGGGCCGCTGGGCCGGGCCCAACGGACAGGGTCAAAACGTAGCAGGGTGACCCGCCCAATGGGTTGGGTCATACCTTGAGAGTCAAATCGGGTCTACCCAGTCTGGGTTGGGCCGAATCGGTCCGACCGGGTCAGACCGGACTCGGGCCCATTACTGACCCATTACCTTTTTGGGCCATTTCATTGGCACCAGACGTCCATTTGAGGAACCTTCTATGGCACCGGTTATCTTGGACCATAGTCGTCCCTTTGAGTATACCCCACTAGGGTTTGGTGTATAGTTGAGTCACGGTCAGGTTGGTTCGTACACGAATCTAACCCAGCCCCCGGGGCTAAAATGTTAATAACTCACAGACCAGTCGTCTGATTGACGCTCCGTCTGTTGCGTTGGTACCCCTATGATGTTTTGGTCCTTTGAGAGACATCCCCATGAGACTTCGTGACACTTGGAGTATCGACCAGTTGTTCTTGGAAGGGATCCTCCCGAAGATGAGTAGTTAGAGTGCCGAGACCTAGTAGCTGTAGACCTGATGACTGCTTGACCGATTCGACTCAAAGTGATTCAACTAGCCCAATGGATAGAGCGCCCAGTTTATCGGCAGACCCACGGCTGATGGAGCACCTAGTTTGGCTACAGATCTGTGGTACTCAACAAGAGCAGTACCTCTGACGGCTATTAGGGGGAGCGCCCGGTTTGGCGGCAGACCCACAGCGGACAGAGTGCACAGTTTTATAGCAGACTCGTGGTACTCGACAGGAGGAGTACCTTAGTAGTATAATGTTAGTGAGTAGCACCTCAGAGTCAATATAGGGCCAATGTACTCGATATAGGAGGAGTTCTCCAGCAGCTTTGGTTTCGATAATTAAAATAATGGCTTTAGTTGAGTCAATGCCCGTTGTATTTTCTTCTTGATTGAGATGGGTTACTTGATAACTTAGTTATATGTATGAGCATATACCTAAGTAATGGTTATCCATTGAAATCATACATTGTGGTTTATCCTTGTTGGATTTTTGAGTGACCTTGAGGGTCTCGAGGTTCCTACTGAGTTATGTTATACTCACCCCTGCACGGGATATTCCCACACCTCTTTATGTTGGATGCAGACGACGGACAACACTGACCGAGGAAGAGTGTATGAGGACTGGACGGTACCCGGAGCAGGACCTCACGACGAGACAGTATCTGTAGTAGATGGGAGGTCATGAAACACTGAGGATGCTTTCTATACCTACCCTTCATGTATGATCCATGGTGGATGATCACAGAGTTACTAGACATCATCCAACTATTTGTATTTACGTTGTACCAGTTTTTCATTTCCTTGTACTTTACTATTGGGCTTGTATTTCCGTCCCCTTTACTTTCAGTATGCTTGTTTCACAATTTTTACTTAGTGTTTTCATCTGATTATTCTCTGGTTGTTTTTTGTTTAGAATTTATAATGTTAATGTCTTCCCAGTTTTAGAGAATTACGCCTTTGGTGCTAGTCGCTAGCCCTTGGCCTATGGAAGGCGAGCTTGGGGTGGTCACTATATGGGCCCTGGGGGATGGGTCATGACAAAAAAGTCTCATACGGGAAAATAAATTCTCATTTATACATAATTTTGATAATGATAAATATAATACCTTAATTGATTTGTCGACAAAATATATTGACCTTTCATCAGACATACTCTTACTAAAGATTGCAAATTGGTTTTCAAATATATATTTTCACAAAGGTATAAGGATTTTATATCCATATTCATTTCTAATTAAATATTGGTATAAATATATATACAATAGATAAAACATAGGTGTGGACCAATGATGATTCTCATAGAATTCAAAATAAAAATATGTTAAAGATTATAAAAGAGGATGTCTATACAATATTATATAGAAAATATAATATATAATTTATATATTCATACATTTTTTTATAATATATTTGTCCAGAGAATCCTATGATGAACAAGAAAAATAATTTTTTACTAAAACAATTTAATATGTCATCTGTAGGGAAAGATGAATCGATATATATAGAACAAACCAACATTACGTTCACAATCCAAAGGCATGATTTTTATGACCAACATACCACTATAAAAAATAAAAATAAAAGAAGAATAGAAGACATGAAAACAATAGATGGAGAAAATTGAAAATTTCATTGTTAAATCGAATTAAAATTGTAAACGTAAAAGAAAACACATACCTAGCATAGATCTGAAGTCAATGAACAATATTCATTCCTTTCTAGCAACTGAAACCCTCACAACAATCCAGACACATCAATACTGCTTGGATTGTCTTCGATATCACTTGGTCCACCCTCACCGACAGCCAAACACCGCCCAAGGTCACGTGTCAATGCTTAGATTCAACCAATCATAAAGGAGAACCACAACACATGGATCGTCTCCCCCAAAGATCATGACTCTACATAGTGATCCCTCTCCATTGGTGCCTGAGACCCATAGTGTTGGAGGCCTCATGAGAAAGAGACTCCAAATCCCTAAATCCAAATTTTTTATTTTATTTATTTATTTAATTATTTTATATCATTTTATTTAATCTTTTATATTATTAAATAACAATAATAGTTTAATATTTCATTAATTTTGTAAACATAATTTATTATAGTTCTAATATAAGGTTTTATAAGTCAATAAATTTCACAATAATAAAAATATTCATATTTAAATAATTTATATATATTAATTATTTTTATAAAATTAATTATTATATTTATTTAATATATTATATGAACTTAATAAAAAATTTATTATATAATTATTTTCATTCCCAAATATATATATATATATATATAGTTATTTTATTCAAAACATTATGTTTTTACAAAATAATGAAGTAAATATTTTTATATTAAAATAATTCTTTATAATAATGAAACTACATGTGTAAAATTATTTTTAATTTCAATTAAAATCATTACTAAAAATAGAACAGAATAATATTTCAAAAATATATTATAATTTAATTATCCATCATGTATAAAAAGATAATATTTTCATGAATAGTAAAAAAAATATAAAAATATTTATTTTGTTTACATAAAAACACACAGTTTTACCAAAAATATTTCATAATATAATTAATTTAAATTGTAATTCAATTATAAAGTATATATAATATTCTTATATATTACAATAACTCTATTCCTTGGATATACTATCACGAAAATGTGACCTCCCATATGAAATTTAGAATATTTCCAACAGTTATTTGCATATCTCTTTTTCCTACTTGGTGCTACATTGATATGTGTTTGAATAGTCTATAACTTTTATGTTGGTTCCCCCTTATGTTCTTATACTATAATATCACCTTCACAAACTTCATCTTAATTAGTTTGTTTATGACATCTATTTCCATATAATAGTTCATTTGGCGCCATTTGAATACTTATATAGAAGCTATTATTTTAGAATAATTCCTCCAAATGTAAAGAATAGTGCCACATTCCTTGAAGGTAATCTGGGTTATAACCCAAAATGTCTTATAATTTTTTATGGTTATTTATGACTACGTAAATGTTTTATACTGACAAAAAGTTGCCAAAATAAGCTCGGTATAATGTCCATTTGGAATTCTTCCAAATAATATTAATATATAAATTTGATTATGATCTGAAAAAAAATTAATGAGGTCCACCTTGATGTCTTAAAACATCATTAATATAGAGTAGTCCAAGGAGTTATAGTTACATGTTTTCACTTAAAAAAGCTAATGTATAGACATTGTATGTCAACCAAAAATAACATATATCAAAACATTCAGTCTTGGAGTCCTTAGTTAAATAGCGGCAAAGTCTATAGTAATTTCAACCCATCTCTACGTTGAAATAGTTATAGGTTCCCTAAATCCTATTTGATTTTATATGTCAGCCATTATTTGTTGAAATATGAAACATCTTGACACATAAATTAAAATTTTAGGCTTTATATTATCCCGCAAAAAATGCTCCTTCAAATACTTATGCATCTTGGTGATACCAGGGTGTAAAGATAAATTAGTGTTATGAGTATCATTGAATAATTCAATTTTTATCATGTATATAAAGGGAAAATTCCACTTTCATATATTCATAACACAACCTTCATTTTCAATTTATTCCAATTTCCCAACATTCAGAGTTTTAATTTTGGATTGGAAATTCCCATCATCATACTATGAACATTTTTTCTATCAAAAAAATGATGGATTGGAAATCACTTGAAAAAGTAGGGATACTTACCCATCCATAACAATTCCCATATCCCATTTTATAAATCCATGAACACATTATCCCTTTTAATACTTATTTAGTTCAAAACTCCATTATCATTACTACTCAATTCGGATGAAGAATTTTTTTCCCTATGTTGTAGAGTATTAAGTAATCAAAATCCACGAGTAGCTTGGTCTATCACCATTTCCGTGGGTTGACTTCTGTATATGATTACATGTATTTTACACTCTTATTATATGTATATATATCACATATTTCACTATAGAGATTGTGTATCTATATAATTAAAGTAATGATAATGACCGGTAACACAAGATCATTAGTTGGTTAATTCTGTTCATCAGGTTTTAACACCCTTAATACAAAGGCCATAATTATATCATTCTTCATGGTGACACAACCATTTCCCTTCAACGATGCCTATATATATATCGTAAATCCACCAATTCTTGATGGTATAATCCATAAAAGATCATTCACAAATATCCTCTTCAATTATTAAAAATCTTCGTGACATTCTTTTTTCCAAGCATACATCATACCTTTAAGATTATTCAGGGATCTAATGTTATCTTGTAACATCCCACGATTTTAAAAAAATAAATTTAAATTTAAGAATCATTTTTATGTAGATATTTATATCTATCCTTTAAACATTTTTTTGTTACATCTATGTTTTTAATTTCGATAAACAGTAATCTACAATTGGGTTCAGTAAGTTATTTGAAGTCTAATAGAAAAAACATTTTTCGTGAATTATAATAGACCCTTATAAATATTAAAATGAATAGTAATATTACTATAATTAATAGTAAATTTTTTTATTGTTTTATTTTCATAAGGATTTATGATAGTGACATCATGGTTAATTTTTTAATGTGATATAAAACTAGTTATAGAATTAAAATCGATAATTGCTGAATGAAGTATGATTTTATATAAAATTAAAACTAATAATATTTAGAAAATTAATTTAAAAAATGAGTAAATTTTTGAATTATACAAGTTGAAATAATGGTTACGGTGAATTTTTTATATTTTTTTGAAATTCTTGAATTTTTAATGAATAGTGAAATACGGTAAAATAACGTCTACTAAAATTTTCTTGTTAAATACCCTATTTTTGAAATTATAAGTGATTTAAGACCATTGGTTTCGAACTAAAATTCCATTATTATTATTCTGGGTCACATGGATTAGTATTATTTGTAGTCTAGACAAAAAAATATTATTAGAATGATTAAAATAATGAAAAAAACCTCCTCTCCACCACTATAAATACCACCCTCATTCACATCTTCCTCCCACACCTCTCAAGACTTGATCCATACCTATGTTCTGCCAAATAATACTCCAAATAATCTTCACCACATCTTATAGAATATGATATTACCAAATTCCTAAACAAAATGACTTAAGAAGGATCTCAAGGAGAAGGGATCAAGAGGTAAACATCCTCTTTTGTTTTCTATTGTTTTTTCATTTTAGGTTATTATTTTTTATTTCGTTTGGAAATGTTGGTATATTTCATTATATATCCCCATTAATTTCAAAATAATGTAATAATGATGAGATTCCTCATTTCTCATATCAATTTTATTTTTTAAAATTTTAAGCGATGACATTAGGCTGCCAAATTTTCATAATGGATTTCTTAACTTTTCATTTATTTTGAGATTCCTTTCTTTTAGTTTTCTTTGCTCACCTTATATTATCAAAAATTAAATAATGATCAATTATATTAAATTTTATATATTTCTTCATGTGTTAGGAATACTCACCCTTACATTTATTCTCTTCTCACACTTATTGATGAAATTAAAACATCGTCTGTGGTGGGTCAAATTACCAACATTGTGGACGATGTGACTTCAACATCTTTTACTTACATAAAGACTATTCTTGAAACAATTTTTATGGTTGAACCATATTATAATTTATGTATTATATATTATATAAGGTTCTGGAATCAGTTTATATATATTTTATTAATTTGTAAAACTAATGAGTACATTAATATAGAAGAATCACCAAAATGACCTAAAAAATATCAACAAAGTATTATAATATGATTAATCCTATTGTAAAAATACAAAATAATAAATAGTATAATTTATGGTTCTATTAAAATTTAAATTCTATTCCATTAAAATTCAGTATTTTCACTTCCAATCAACAATACTATCCATCAGGAACTGATCATGGAAAACATGTAATGAACGCACCAAAAACAGTGGAAGGAACAAAATACTAATAATTAAAGGGTGAAATAGTGTAATAAAATGATAATATAAGGTGATATAAATATGAATATGTTTATTTAAGACGTTAATAACACTATTTTAACAATTATACAAGTTGTTTAAATGATTTTGATGTAAGGAAAACCCGAGGTAAGGGAATTATTTACCAGATTTTCATTCTTTGGGTTAACCTTCCTCATCATTATCTATGTGGTATTAATGTGGTTTTTGTGATGGGATTTGTTTATAATATTTTTACTTTTTTGCATTTTAAATGTATATACATATTGAATCCACTCTATTAAATATATCTTCAATTAAATAATATTTATAAGGGACATTTATTTTTGAATCCTTTTAATTTTTTTTAAATATTCAAAAACAATTTTTTATGTAATTATACATGTTGTATTATTTTTTTCTAATATTGGGTATTGTTTTTTATAAAGGTTGGGAACTATATATCCCTCCAATTCATTGGTTTTTTTTATATTTTTGGTCGGTCATATGGTTACTCCAATTGTAACTGTGATGGTTACACAAGTAGTATGGTAGCCATGAGGGTTATAAATTTTAAGGTAGCAGAGAGGGATACACGACTACATATGTAATTCTCCAAATATACCATCATGAATCTCTTTATGATCTTTATTATTGTCTAGATATGGTTGAATTATCATGTTTCACAGAGTAAGTATATATGGGTGACAAGTATGTCTTTTGGAAATGATTTCATAGGATTAAATTGTTCATGGATGAATGTGTTATTTCCATCTTTTTATATCCATTATTGATATTTTAGGCTCGTCCCATGTTTTTAAATTATTTTGACTCGTTAAAAATATGTATTATACAAACAATGAATCCATGATAAATAATTGAAGAATTTTCAAAGAAATCATGTTTTATTTAAAAAATCTTAATTTTATTGGAAGAAACAAATACTGTTTTTATAGAGTCCACTCTGTATTAATGTATAATATTATGGCTGTATTTTGTCAAAATTCTATAAATATTTAATTGTGATAGGATCCTAAATGTTAAAGGAAGTTATTTTATTACATAATTCCGCATTATATCATTTAATAAGGTCATGTCTATACTGTTGGTATCCAAGGATGGTTTAGATAACATTAGGTGTTAGGATGATGTTAATATAATACCATAAATTATTTTTACCCTATGATTAATTTGAAATGTTATATAATTTAAAGGTTACCATGTTTCTTTGATTGTGATATGTTTGTTCAGAATGGTTTCCCATATAAGGAACATGGTAGTTGAACAGGAGAGGCAATAACAGAATGATATCCTTCTGAATCTGCAGCCCAATACGGTAGGGATGTGATCCGTGTATTTTATGACTGTAATGGATCTGATAATGCATGAAATAAATGGTGGTGTCATCCATAAAATATAATATATGGAGGTACCACAACGGAACATGACAATAGTGAAATATTTAATGAGACAACACCATACTACTTTCAATGGATCTTCTGACCCAGTACCAGCTGAAGGATGGTTTAAAGTATTTGAAAAGGTATTCAATTTCATGGAATGTTCAGATAATCAAAAGGTAATTCAATCAATTTGTCTTTTTGAGGGTGAAGTCGATTAGTGGTGGTAAATGCTCATGAATATCATGAATTGAGAGGATGCTATGGATTTAGAGTGGGATGAATTTAAATGACTTTTCCATGAAAAATATTTTCCTAAGGTAGTGAGACATGACATGGAGAAGAAATTACATGAATTGAATAAAAAGGATGAGGATTCAGTGACTGGGTTGGAAGAAACTCCATTTTATAGGTTAGGTATCTACCAAATATTATTTTGGATCTTGATAGCAAAATCATCCTCTTGTACTCAGGATTGAAGCCAAGGTATTGAAGGGTGTTGGACTCCCTTGAATTAAAAATTTATGAGAAACTGTTATGATGTTCTGAGTGGGTTGAGATGGATTTTTTTGGTGAACACATTCATTTTGGAAACAAGGATAAGAAGAGGTCCATACAGAAAGCATTAGGTATGAATCATCCAAAAAATATGAGGGATAGAAAATAAAGTTTCAGTTTGTGAAAAGTGTGGCAAGAAGCACCATGGGGAATGTGTAAACAAAACATGGAAATGTTTTTGATGTTTTATGATTAGACATATGGCCTGATATTGTAATGAAAATGATTCTAAGGCTAATCATGATAGGAAATCTGATAAGTGTTTTAAATTTTGAGAGATGGGTGATTATGAAAATGGCTTCCCAAAGAGAGATCCAACTGATGAAAAGAAGCCAGACAATAAGCAGAAAGGTGTAGTTAGATATTTTTCAACTACATCAGCATATTTCGGTCCATCCAATGAAGTTTATTTAGTTACTTTATTGTTTACATAGATTTTTCTAATGTTTTGTTTGATACATGGTCTACACATTCCTTCATTTCTGAGAAATTTTATTGTAAATTGGGAATATCACCTCAACAAATGAGACTGAAACATTTTTTTAAAACACCCGGGGGAAATATTATAGAAATTATGAGGTAAATGAATCTATCTATTACTGTATGTGAAATTAATTTACCAGAAAACCATGTTTTTGTCCCTTAATCGAGTTTGATGTTATCTCAGAATGGATATGCTTTTTGTTTTTAATGCTAAGATTGAATACAGAGGTAAAGAAGTTGTTTTTTCAAAAAGTGATTCAATTTGTATACAGTAATGAACCCATACAATTCATCACATATTAGGAATATGAGAAATTGTTTAATTATGGAAATGAAATTATCTTTATCATATTTTTGAAAACATAGTAACTATTAAGATAAATGATGTTTGTGTGGTAAATGAATACATTGATGTTTTTCCTAATGAGTTACCCAGTGTCATACATGAACGAGAAGTATAATTCACAATTTCTTAGTTCCTGATGCTAATTCAATTTCAAAACCCCTATATCGTATGGCTCATATATAACTTCTTGAATTGAAATATAATTTGCAGGATCTTCTTGATAAAGGCCTCATTCATCCAAGCACCTCACCATAGGGTGTACCTATTTTGTTCCATTAAAAGAAATATGTTTCCATGATAATTTTAAATAATTATAGAACTTTCAATAACATAACTATTAAAAAAACCAACATTTTCCACATATAGATGAATTGTTTGATTAGGTCCTGGGAGCTCTGTACTTTTCCAAGATTGAAATGAGATCTGGATAACATAAGATGAAGGTTATGGAGGATGAAATCTTGAAAACGACTTTTTTTACTAGATATGGGAATTACAAATTTGTTGTCATGGCTTTTTAATTTTCTAATTCACCTGTTGTATTCGTGAATCTTATGAATATAATATGTCAATAGTTCCATGATAAGTTTTTGGTTGTATTTATTAATTACATTATTGTATTTTTAATGATTAATAAAGAGCATGAAACAAATTTAATGGTGGTTTTACAAACATTAATGTAAAAGAAACTACATGGAAAATTTGGAATGAGTGATTTCTGGTTTCATAATATTTCTTTTCTTGTGAACATTGTCAATGTGGATGGAATAACTATTTATCATGTCAAAAAAGGAGTGGATGATGAATGGAAAAGACTAGAAATGTTATAGATTTTTGTAGTTTTCTTGGATTAGAAGGTTTTTACTGAATGTTTGTTATGTACATTGTAGGTTTATCTGGACTAATAACTAAGTTAACTGGTAATGGGGTTAAATTTATCTGGATATAATATTGCGTTGTTTGTTTTTAGGAACTGAATAAGTGATTGGTGAGTTCTCTAGTTTTGACCATTCCATCCTGAAGTGGTGAGTTTTCCATCTATAGTGATTCTTTATTGAGAGGACTTGGTTGTGTTCTGATGCAGAATGGTTAGGTAATTTCTTATGCATCATGACAACTAAAACCACATGAGATAAATTATCCCACACATGAATTGGAGTTGGAAGTTATGTTTTTTTTCTTATAAAATTTTGAGGCATTAATTATACGGAGCCAAATGAAAAATATATACTGACCATTAACGACTGAAGTATATATTCACTCAGAAAGAATTAAACATGAGGCAGAGACGATGGCTTGAAATGGTAAAGGATTATGATTGTATGATCAACTACTATCCTAGAAAAGAATACAATGTGGTGAATACATTATGTCTAAAACATCATGCATCATTAACCATGCTACATTTGGAAAATGATCCTTTGACTAATGATATGATTAATTTTGGCATAGAAGTTGTTGGTGTAGGAAATACATCTATTCTCTTTTAGGATTCAGTGTAGTAATCATTGCCATCCAGAATTAAGAAAGCTCAGAAGGAAGACCATGAGCTTCAGAAAATAGTATAATTGGTTAAAATTGGTATGTTTCTATAAATTCACCTTGATGAAGATTGTGTGTTATGATTTTGAAAATGGTTGTGTGTGACTTGTGATTCTCAATTGAAGAAAAATTTTGTGTGTGCAGATCATAGTTCTACATTTTCGATCCATCCATGAAGTACTAAGATGTACAGACACCTTCAGGTGTGTTATTGGTGGGATTTAATGAAAAGATATTTTTGTGTTTTTTCCATTAAATATTTGAAATGTCAACATGTTAATGTAGAGTGATAGATACCAAATGGATTTCTTCAGCCTTTTCCAGTGCCAGAGTTAAAATGGGAGAATGCATCCAGGTACATTTTGGTGGGATTACCTAAGATATATCTATGTTACAATGCGATTAAGATTATCCTTGATCTGCTCACCAAATCATCACAGATTTTTCTCTTTTAGATTCAATGTCTTTGGTTCATCTTTCTGAACTGTATCTCAAATAGATTGATAGTTTACATGGAGTTTATATTTCGATTGTATCTAATCAGGATCCCAGGTTCACATTTCATTTTGGATGGGGCTTCGAATTCATTGGGCACAAAATTAAATTTTAGTACAACTTTTCATCCTCATTTAGATGTTAGATCAGAATAAACAATTCAGAAAATTGAGGATATGGTTCAAGAATATTCAATAGAATACAAGGGATTTTGGGATCCAAATATTTATTTAGTATTTTTTTCATATAATAACAATTATATTTCCAGTACACAGATGGAAACTTTTGAGGTATTTTATAGGATGTGGTGTCAAACACTAGATTTTTGGGATGAATTTAGTGAAAGAATGTTGATGGGGTTAGAATTTGTTGAAGAAGAGGATGAGAAAGTAAAGATGATCCAACATCAAAGGAGGAAAACTCGGAGCATTTAGATAAGCTATGATGATTAAATAAATAAAGGCTTCTCTCTCGAGGTAGGTGCAAATGTTTTACTTAAAATATCTCCGTGGAAAATTGTGATGTGTTTTGGTAATAAAGGGAAGCTAATTCTATGGTTTATAGGTCCTTTTGAAATTATGGCGAAATTTGGACATGTTGCATACCAAGAAGCTTTTCCTCCAAGTTTATATCAGGTACAAATTTTTTTTCATGTTTCTATGTTGACGATGTATGTTCTAAATTCATCGAATATCTTGATCTTAGAATCAATTCATCTTTTAGAGAACCATTCATATTAAGAGGAACTAGTTAGGATTTTTGATCGAAGTGAACATGAATTGTTGAATAAGGTAATCCACAAGGTAAGGGTTTTGTGGAGAAACTAGATAGTTTAATAAGGAACATGTTATTCTTAAAATGATATGAGGGAGTAATATCCTCACTTGTTTAATATGTAAATAAACTTACAGCGACACAATTTCTAGAAGCTGGGGATAATGTAACATCCCAATGTTTTCAAAAAATTTATTTGAAATGCATGAATCATTGATTTACGTAGATATTTATAACTAACCTTTAAACAAAATTATTCTACTTCTATGATTGGAATTTCGATAAATAGTCATCTATAATAGTGGTCAATAATTTATTTTATGTCTGATGGAAACAACATGTTTTTTTAGTGAATAGTACCATACCTATATGAATAGTATTATGAATTGTAATATGAGAATAATGAATATTATTTTGTATTATTGTTTTAATTTCTTAAGGATTTAAGAGAATTACAGCTTGGTTGATTTATTAATGTGATATAAAAGAAGTGATTAAATTAAAATTGGTAATTGCAGAATTAAGAATGATTTTATTTAAAAATTAAATTAATAATATATAGAAACATATTCTAAAATAATGGAGTTAATTTTTAAATTCTGCAAGTCATAAAATAGTTAGGGTGAATTTTTGTGATTTTTTTTAAATTCTTGGAATTTTTTATGAATAATGAAATATAGTAAAATATCATAAATTCAAATTATTAGTTAAATGCACAATTTATTATATCATATGTTATGTAAAACCACATGGTTCGAACTCACATTCAATTATTAATTTTTGGGGTCACGTAAATTATGATTATTCATATTCTTGGGAAAACAATATTATAATAATGATTAATGTAATGAAAAATACATTCTCTCCTTCACTATTAATATCACTATAATTAAACTCTCCCTCCCACACCTCTCAATACATGATACTTACATATGTTCTTACTAATAATACTCCAACGAAACTTCCCCATATACTATAGCTTTTGGTCTCCCCAAAAGGCCAAAACCAAAGGCCTTACGATGGATTTTAAGGTTAAGATATCAAGAGGTAAACATCCTCTTTTGTTTTTTTATTTTATTTTATTTTATGTTATTATTTTTAATTTTTCATTGGACTATAATGGGATATGGAATTAAATATCCATCATAGTTCCCATATTATATAATAAATATTGGGGACCCCTTTTCTCTTGTCAAAATAATTTATGAAATTTTATGCGATGTTATTAGGCTGCCAAATTTTCATAAGGGATTTCTCAACTTTTATTTTATTTTGAGATTCATTTATTTTATTTTTCATTCCTCACATCACCTTATCCAAGAGGAATGAATGATCCAGTATATTACATATTAAATATTTCATCATGATTATGGAATAATTACCATTACATTTCTTCTTCCCTCCAACTTCTTCCTGAAATTAAAACATTGCACATGATGTTTTGAATTACCAACATCGTGGATGATGTGATTTTAATTTCATTTACTTCATCCAATACAGGTCATTAAACCATTTTTATTTTTGAAAAATATTTTAAATTATTTATTATATCTTTTATAAGATTATGTAATCATTTTTTATGCATTTTATATATTTATAATACAAATGAGTTCATTACTATCGAAGAATCACCAAAATGACCTAAACAAATATCAATAATTTTTTAACAAATGAATCATCCTCATGTAATAATTAAAAATAATTTATAGTATAATTTATAGTACTAGTAACATGTAAATACCACTCAATTAAGATTCTGGAGATTCTATTCCAATTTATATGAAGATCCATTGAGAATCGATCATTGAGAACTTGTAATTAACGCACCCAAAACATTAGAAGGAAACAAATACTGATTAATAAAGGGTGAAATAATGATATGAAAAGATAATATAAGGTGTTATAAAAAATAATATTTTTTTATGATATTAATAACACTCTTTTAACCATTATAAATGAGGATTAAATTAGTTTTATGTATGGAAAACTCGATGTATGGGTGTTTAGAACTCGATTTCTATTCTTTGGGTTAACCATCCACAACATTATATTTGTGGTATTAATGTTTTTTTGTGATGGGTTTTGTTTAAAATCTGTTTAATTTTGTATATTTACAGTTTTTATCCATATTACATCCACTATATTATGTCTCTATTCAATTAATTATATTTATAAAGGATTATTTTTTCAAAAACCACGTTTTAAATTCTGTTTTACGAAATTAAAAAGAAATGTTTTTAAGAAATTATTCATGTTTCATGATTGTGTTCTGGTTCTTGGGAATTGGTTATGATGAATGGTGTTACCTATATCTCTCTCCAATTAATTGGGAATGTGTATGATAGAGGTCGGCCATATGGTTACTCCATGTGTAAATGTGATGGTTACCCAAGTGGTAAGGTAACTGTGAGGGTTACAAAATATAATGTATCTGAGAGGGTCACAAGATTATGTAATTAATGCCCGAAAGAAAAATATATAGGACTATTTCTGTTATTATGTTATTTATGGATATTCTATAATTATCATGTTTCATAATGTATGTATACATGGGGGATTAATATGTCTTTTAGAAATGATTTCATAGGTTACAAGTTATCATGGATTAATTTATTCAATCTTTTTATATCCCTTGATGTCATTTCTATGCTCACCATAAGTTTTTAAATGACTTTAATAGCTTATAAGGATGTGTAATACAAATAAGGAATCCATGTTAAATGTTTGGATAATTTTCAAATAAATCATTTTTTATTTGAAAAGGGTTATATTTTTTTGGAAGAAACTAATACTATTTTTATGTTATACACTCTCTGTAAATATGTAATGTTATTAATGTATTATGTCCCAAATTCCCTAATGCTCTAAAAATGAAATGATCCTTAATACAAATTTAATTAATATCTGGACTAAATTAACGATTATGTAATTTAATAACGTATGGTCCTTATATATCTAATCAGGTTTTTTTGAATAAATCAACAATTGTTACAGGAAACATCAATGAATCTATGTACCTCAGTTATATTAATTGGTATAATAAATTATTTTAAAACCAATTACATTATATCATAAATTGATATTCCATCCTTAGAGATAATTTTTCAATTAAATGAATATAACTGATTCTGAAATTCACAATTAATAAATTTCTAATATAACTCTTTTCATCAAAGTATCTTACAGAAAATCCAGAAATGGTTCTAATGGTACCCAGTGTTTGTTATAGCACAATGATATTGTCTAATAATATCAAAAAAATATTAGAATATTATTTGAATAATATATTCATTATATCCTTAAAAATTATGGTGTATTAACAAATCCAAATGATATTACTATGAACACATAATCTTCAGAACTCATTTGAAATTCCTTTTTCAGGATATATTCCTTATTTACAAAAAATTTATGATATAAATAAGTAATTTCAATCATTGAAAATTTCATGCTCCATGAATTTGGTACAAAACAATAATCATGGTGAGTCGTAGGATAGTTTTTATTTTTCATAATAACACAGATTTCCCTATAATCCTTGCACAACCTCATAGATACATATTTTATCTTAATGAAAAAAATCGGGCTCCCAATGGTGGACTTATAGGTAATATAAATTCCATTCCAGTCAAATACTAAATTTTTTATTCGACTACAGTAACTCCAAAGTGGAAATTCATTTGGTATTTTTTAATATAATTCATGAAGTTGGGATTCAATTAATGGAAAAATCGAATTAACAATATGGTGTATAATCAATTTAATACCCCAGGAAATACATCAATGTATTTCACTACAATAGGTACATCCAAAATTTGATGATTTAATTTTTCATCATTTGATTTTATCAACTCATCTTCCGATTGAATATCTTTTTAAAGTACTCCTGGAGGTGGATCTAGGAATAAAATAGGAGATGTAGTGTTCCCTCGAAAAATAAATAATTTCATATCTTCATCAGAAATCAGAATCACCTTCTCATTAAAATATATTTGTTACATACAATTTTAAATGCATTCCATATCATTATTATATCTAATTCAATTCTTGGTATTATAATAAAATCAGATAATATGGAATGTTCTTGTATCATAATAGGATCCTCTTGAAAAATCATGGTTTAATTATGGTTTCCACTAGGACTTTTGACTGATATCTACCATATTAAGTAGATAGGGGAATGAAAAATTTTATTTAAAAAATTGAGAATATATAAAATATTATTATGATATGGAATTATAGAGAACATTTGTTAAAATTTGAGGATATGATTAATCTACCGACCACTACATCATTGGTAACATCATCCAAAATTTTTGTGATCACATTATCTTTTTATTTCTCCAATTATAATTTTTTGGATAAAGATCCCTTTACACATAGAATAATCATTTTCATATTGTCCCTTTTCGTTAAAACTTATTCACTCCACATATCTTAATTCATTATTTCCCATTTAATCATAGGTGTAGTGGCCTTTTCACTAAATTTGTAAAAAAATTCTATTCCAAATTGTAATGTTCCAAGACGTATCATTCCACATTTTTCAATGTGGGATATTACACCCAAACATTTATCCCCTATGCCTTATTTCCTTTTCAATAGTACCCAGAAACCCTATTACTATCTAGTTACCCTTAAAAGAAATAAGACTTGAAAAATACTTTCCCTCCAATGATAGAATATGATATTCTATCCTCATATGATGAGAATGTTTGGGATGCTAATTCCAGTTGATTAATTTTAATAAGCCCATCAATAAATATTCAACCTTTCTCTTTGTATTACATATATATTCTATGACATATCTCGCAGACCATATATATTTGAATACAAAATGAGAAAATCTCACATCCTTCTATTTTTTAAGACAAAAGAATTAAATCTATATTTATTCTCACTATTCAGTAGGGAAATATATCTCCTAGATATGTTCCTTAAATAATTACATTATTTGTTTTATATTATCTCTTATTATTTAGTGTTTTCAGTCAATTACCACAATTGATCCACAGATCCTAAGAGATGATAAATATAAGTGATGAACTTATTCCTTTCAATATTTCACAAATTACGAAATATATTTTCTATGAAATTATCTATTTCGTGTCTAGAAATGAATTTTTAGCCCTGTTTAATTATGTATGTTTTTTACACCTTAATATTTCTACCATTGTTTCACCATATTGTCAATTAGTATGGCACACCACACATTCATGTTTATTTCTAATAATCCGAGTTAAAAAACAATATAGTTATACGTTTATTAACTCCATCTGTATCTCTAAGTTGTACATTATTATATTTCCTATGAGGGAAATCCCGACATGGATTATTTTCAGTCATACATTTTCCATTCCTTCATCTTGGCTCTAAACTTATCAACAGAATAAATAATTTTAGATTATTAATCATAATGTATAATATCAAAACCTCAAAATGAAATAAAATAAATTGTTAATTTATATATAAAAAATCTCAAAATCACATGCTTTTTTTCTTTGGTAATATTCTCAAATACTATTACAGGAATAATTTTCCCAAATATAGTTCTTAGTGTTTCCATTAAAAATCCATTGATTAAAAATATATTGACAAAAACCCAAGTAGCCCTGAGTTTATTTTTAAATTATTTAATTTTCCATTAACACAAATTATTTCATACCAATGGGATTAATAGTTTTTTACCTATGGATTACATGATATAAAAATGAATATTACATTATAATTAAAAACAAAAAATCAAACATAGTAATTTCATAGAGAAAAAAATTATTCTCTTATATTATCTAGGAATAACAATCAAAATATACTTATTAGAATCCATAAAACAAAATAATATAATAAAAATGGTTATCTCATTTTCTCATTAATGGTATGAATAAAACATAATCTAAAAAAAATGAATAATATTATTGCAAATAAATTGAAATATAATAATTCTATATAAATAATAAAATGAGATTAATATAATTAATGGATATTATAAGCAATAAAATATTTACATGAAAATAAATAATTTACCACATAATAGGATAAATTCATAATTTCGGAAATCATAATATTTTTTGGAGTTACTCTGTCAATATATATTACATATATGGATTGGTCCACTACTAATACCGATTGTATTTTTCCTCATGATACCTAATGATGTGTCGAGGGTATTTATTGGACCCTTCCCATAACATACTATGTCTTTTCAATTCATCATATCTAAGAGGTGAATAATAATCATTGTAAATAATCATAATTGAACTACCATGTGAAATGTTAATAATTTTTCAAATCCATACACCAAATCATAACCCATAAAAATTAATATGGTGAATGGTGTTAATATAGAATATATAAAATCATAATAATAATAACAAAAAATATTTGAATATAGTATATGGTTTCATAATATAATTAATTTAGAAATGCATACTTTTTAACAAAGGTGTTGTCATAGATTTAATGAAATAATTGGAAACTGTTTTATGAAAGAATACTTTTCAATTTGAAATCACATTTTATAACAATGCAAATAAAATAGAATTAATTAAATATATTCTTTTGAAATTTTATAGAAGCATTAATGAATATATTATTCTTAATATCAGGAAAAACCATCCATTTTGTGTAATTAAAAAATATATTTACTTTTATATTTTTTATATAGTGGTTGAAAATTACCACATCTTTAAAATGACAAGAATATTTTTTAAAACCATTTGTTAAAAGGTAATACTCGGGAAAAATGAAAATATAAAATTATTGTGTAATAGTAAATAAAATTGTATTCTTTTTAAAAAAATGTATATGGAAGACAAATATCCCCCAGGAGATAATTAAATATAGAAAATATCAAATAAAGGTGAGATTGTTATATAAAAACATAACATGGTTAAATGTACTTTATACATGTTCAAACCTCAGGTAAATTAAATATAAATTTATTATGAATCTATTCCAAAAATAATAATTATACATATAAAAAAAATTGAAATGATTATAATATTTTATCACATTTTTCTTAACAATTATTCGTTAAATATCAGTATTTTGTGTAATTACTATATCCTATTTTATGTTTTTTTTCTTAAATAGTTCATTATTTATACATTAATAAAGGTTAAACCATATCTAAAATGATAATATTTAAAAAAAATATCTTATATAAACATTAAATCCAAAATAATTAGAATACATAAATGATTGTAATGAAAAATTAGTTGTATGAAAACGTGGAGATTCAAATCCATACATATGTACATGTGATATATTAACTTTTTATCTGATGAGAATGATGGGGGATAATGGTGGTATAATAATAAAAATAATAATAATAATAATAATTTTTGTATATTTAGGAAAATTACTTTATTATTTTATGATATCTTTATGATATTTTGGAATGGTAGAAGAAGGAATAAATTAAATTTGGTTAGGAAATATAGTTACATCTTCTTTAAGAGACTTTCTATAGTCCCATTCTATGTGGACATAATATTGGCCTCTTAAAAATAAAAACATCTCTATAAGATCGAAAATAATTTTGAGAAATGAAATATAAAAGTATTCTTTGATCTAGATGGCTCAATTCTGTTTTATGATGTGAGGGAGGAGGTTGCCTTGTATAATATATATGAGGGAATATTTTGAAATTTATCAAAATATTAATTTATTATACATTAATTCAAATTAAAAATCACCAAAATTGTATTGTATTCAACGATAATGTATCATAGGGTTGTAATCCTACCAAAAAAATAAAATTTAGGTTATTTTTTGTGTGATTTTAAAAAATATCTTTTTGACTAATCCCTTGGTTAATTATTTTTGACCTCAACTATTGTAACCACTATTTTAATCATAATGTTTGATTAAATTTCTATAAATGGGAAAATGTATCATAAATGGAAAACAATAGATTTTTTCTACTATATTTCATTCACACATACACAGACTTTTTTTCATAATATCAAATTCTTTAACAATATATTATTTCGATAAGTTATCATTAATGTCTATTTTACATTATTCATTTACTTTGACTTTGAATTCATCAAAAAAAATATGAATTAAAATATAATGATTTTAAATATCTCTATTATTTCATATTCATCTATAATATTCATTCCACACTCTATTTCATTCTATTTATTATAATATTAATATTACTTAATATCATTTATTTAATTTTTTGTCAATTAAATAAATAATATATGATCATTTGAATGGAAGAGAAAGAAATTATATAATTTATAATATTTAAAAATAAATTTGAATTGTGAAAAAAATTCATTAATAAAAAATTTGATATTTTCTTTTTTATGTAAAATTTTATCTCTATGTTGACAAAAAAAATATATTAAAAACATAGAGTGTTCCATTTTTAAACTATCATCAATTTAAATAAAATATAAGTGGTTTTAATGGAAATGTTTCAATTAAAAACTAAAATTATAGCCTATGGTGAGAGGGGTTTAATAATTTTCATCCGATGAGTATTATGATGAATAATTACGGCCATATCACTTAGATATAACCTTTGTTATTCCTATTTACCTTTTACCGAGGTGATATATTATACCATGGTTACTGTTTATTTTGACCAAAAATAAATGTGAAATAATTAAAAAATTTGAACCACTAGATTGTTAATGTATAAATAATTTCTCAAAATAAATTCCTATAATTTTTAAAAATAAATTTTAAAATAAGTATGAAAAATGCGTCAAAAACAACTTCTTCGAAAATGAAATTTTTAAAAATGTAACTGGATTTATTCTTTTACAATACCAAATAAAAATATTAAATGAATGATAAAAAAATTAATTGAATACATAATATACATATTTCATTTCATTTATTAAAAAATATAGAATACTTTAATTTATTTATATATATATATATATTACGTGCAAAAAAATGGTTTCCAAAAAAACCATATTTTTTAAATTTTTTTAAATTTTTTTAATTATTTTTAGCACTAATTTATTCTATAAATTTATAGACAACATATTCTTAAAAATTTAGTTAATCCATTTTATACCTGATAGCATAATTTATTTGTTATAATGGAATAATAATAATAGATGATTGTTCATTTGAACAGGGTATTGGGTGTAACATAAGATATCCAAAAGATTAAATTTATATAAAAGAAATATGAACTATAATATTGGAGTGTTACACTAATAAAATTATATTCACAACCATATGGGAGAAGGAATAATGAAATTCATGACAATTTATTCCCAATTAACTCCGGTTTGGAATAGAAACTATAATCATGGGGAATGCATGAATCCCTCAAAGAGAGAATGTTGTAATTGACACATTTATGTACCCAAGGCCTCTAACATTCCATCAATACTATGAACACTTAATCCTTGAATAATAAACCAAATCCATTGAGAATATACTCTCTATCCATCAATTCTATGATAAATATAATGGGATACTAGTTTATTAACATATAGAAGGAGAAGTTGATCAGTGGTGGGCATAGGTAAAAAAATGACTAAGGAGGATATCAAAGTTATGGGGTGGGAGGAATTATAGAAACTATTTTTAAAAAAATATTTTCCTTGATCTCGTCAAAAAAATATGGATATTTATTTCCTTATCCTAATGAAAAAGGGTGAATGATACATCACTTGGTATAGGGAAAACATCAGAAGAGATGCAAGATATTCTTATGACATTTTTATTACCCCATAAAGTAAATTGTAATGCTATTTTTATGGGTTAAATATGAGTCTTTTAATATCCATAGATATTCAAGACATTTATTTGTATGAGGAAATTATTTGATGCATCTTCAATGTTGAAATGGATATCACTTAATCTCAAGTGTCTCTTTGAATTACAAATAAGAAGCATAGAATGGGTTTAAAATTTGTCAGTGTAACGACCCGAAGTTGTTCCATGGAAATTACCTTCTTATAATTATGTCATAAAATAACATAAAACACAGGATAATTAACGATTAAGTGATATGTGACCTTTAAACATATGTTTTTCACTTTTTTGTTTGAAATTTTGAAAATTTGACATACACGTTTGTGTTTAAAATGATTTTTGTAGTTTAATAAAAAAATACATTTTGGTGACTAGTAACCTACCCTTATGAATATTAATATACCCTTATGAATAGTGATATAAAATAATTAATATTAACCTTACCTATAATTGTATAACAATAATATTCAACTAAAAGTATGATGTACCTATATTTTAGAATAATTAAATGAATGTTTTAAAATTGTTTTTTATTAATAAAGAATTATTTTAATTAAATTTTCATTAATCATATTTAGAAAATTATTTTTTAAAAATGGAATTAATTTTTTGATTCTACAAGTTCAAAAATGGCTGGGGTTAATTTTTGGGATTTTTCTGAGATACTTGAATTTTTGATGAATAGGGAAATACCGTAATTTAAAAAAAGATAAATAAGATAATTATAGAGTCATGTGTGATGTTATGCTGATGTAATCCCACTTGTTTCAATATTACATGATAAAATTACTATTTTTGGTCATTCAATACTCGCTATTCATTGTCTTAGGGGCAATTAATAATCTAATGAATTTTATATTAAGGAGACCCCTCTCCCTCCACTATAAAAACCACATTTCACACCCTCATTTCCTAAAACCTCTAAAGCTCCAATCCTTCTATAATCTCTACCCAAACATACTCCCTAGCCCCTATCCCATTTCTTAGAGATTCTAGTCTCATCCAAAGAACAATCCTAGCTTCCTTAAGGAGAATCTCAAGAGGAGGATTTAAGAGGTAATTTCTCTCCCTCTTCTCCATTAATTTCCTTTCATGTTCAAGTTCATTTATTGATCTCTCGCAACCTATCTTTACCCAAATGGTATTTTAACTCCATTATTATACATGTAATGGAATATTATGATGCTAATGGTTTATTATATCATCTAAACCCCTTTCCCTCTTTCTTTTATTTTATTAATGGGAATGTTGTTCGTGAGGTGTTAATTTATCACCATAAAAAACGACATGTTTTCATTAACATTTATACCTTCATATCGGGTTATGAAACCATTTTTATGGTTGCACAAGAATATGTTATATGTTTTATCTTCTATTTCATGTTCTGGAACTAACTTATGACCATATTTCTATTAATAAAATAAAACAACTTCATTATGATTGAAAAATCACTCAAATTAACCCAAACAATAATCATTTAATTCTTATCTAATTATTCAACCACATGGATCTAATATAATTAATTATAAGATCATTATAACTCCTTTAATATCATTAATAATATGTTATATCAGTTCTAGATGTTTACCCATGTTCTACTCGAACTTCAATTTAAGAATACAAGTGAACCACTCAAGAAAACCCCAAAAACAAACATTCCTGAAAAACGTTATAAACTCAATAACTCATCCAAAGGCACATAAAATAACTTCATGAAACCATAATAAACCATATTACTGTACACAAGGTTCTGGATTTCTAATTAAATAATATTATGTCATTATACAGGATATTAATGGGAAGGAATCATCAGATACAAGGTAAGGGGAAATTCTCGAACCCAATTTTCATTCATCGGGTTCACCCTTTGTCACTCCAATTTTTTATATGGTTACTCCTTAAAAATCATTTTTTCATCATTTTCATTATTTTTCTAGGATATAAATTTTCACCACTATTGTTAATTTCAATCAAAATGTTTTCCAAAAGAACTCCTCTTCTAAAAAATCACCTTTTACTTCTCATTCAAGGTTGATGGTTCTTGTATCAAGTATGTTATTACCTATTTGTCTTGGGAAACCAATGTTTATGAATGTGTAATTATTTGATGTAACCTATTACTTTCCCAGGGTTAGTTATTTTCACTTTTGGTATATTTTCCATGTGGCAAGCATGATGATGATATTGTTATGTTGTGACGGGTGCGCCTGGAATTATATAGTGCAATATGAATGATTGAATGTGATGGTTGCGCCTGGAATTATACAGCGCTCCAATTCATTGGGTAACGGGATTAATCTCGTGATTAAATGAGAAATTATGTGTGAAAAAAATGCTAGATTGTTTCACAAGTATGTGTGGTAGTTAACCACTAAGACATGACGATCCATTTTTATGCATTTCCACATTTCAAGTCTTTTATTTATGCTCCTCTGATGTTCATGATCTTTTGCCTACCTCACCCAATTATATATTATTCTTATCTATCCTCTTATTGGGATTATATCTCACACCTTTTGGTGTATATACTCATGTGGATACATGTAATAAAGAGAGTACAAGTTCCAATAAGAAGCTAGAGAAGAAGAAATTAAATAAATGTTTATGCATAATGTTTTAATTGTGATGTGTGGTCCTAGTTTTCCCATGACACTAAACCTTTGGATCCTATATGTGTAATACTATTATGTTGTTTATCATTAAAATGATATAATAGTAATGTAAGAAAAGGCAGGGTCACTATAGTTGGTATCAATGTAATGGTTTAGTTAATTTGAGAATTAGGATTAGTGAACCCAAGATAAAACCTATAGCATGAGACTAAGTACAAATATGCACACAAGGATATTCACATAGGGATACCATATTTTATGTTTTTTATATACATTGATTAAATTAATATGTTATTCATGGCTTTCTTACTTATGTTAGAAAATGGTAGGTACCAAGAGAAATCAGGCCAACAAACGAGATCCCCAATTATTTGGGAGGTGGAGTTCAAAACATCATGGCGATGCTTACCCAATTATCTTAGGTCATGAAAAATAACCATAATAATGGGGAACTTCCTCCTTAACCAAATAGGGAGAAACTGTCTATCGAATGTTTTATGCTACAATCACCAAAGATGTTTAGTGGATACTCTGATCCACTAGTTGCAGAACAGTGGGTCAACTCCATGGAGAAGATCCTTTTTGTGCATCACTGTTTTGAGATGGAGAAGGTGACCCTATCTGCTTATCATCTATATGGAGAAGTCGATCAATGGTGGGATTTGATAAAGAACACCAAGACAAGGGTGGAAATTGAATAGATGGAAAGGGAAGACTTTAAGATAATGTTTCTTAACAAGTATTTCCCAATAACTCTTCGCACAAAGATGGAGAGAGAATTCATAGAGCTCAAGAAAAAAGAAGGTGAATCTGTCACAACCAATGAAGAAAATTTCACAAGGCTTGAAAGTTACGCTTCAGGTTTTTTTATCATAAAATGATAGAAAATTGATACATTCTTTAGTGTATTAAAACCAAACCTTCTAAAGGCTCTTGCAATTTGAGATTTTGGTACTAATGAAGATGTTGTTCAATGTGCTCTCATTATGGAGATGGTGTTTGGAGAATGGTCCCATTGCTATGGTGATAAGAAAAAAAAATGATGTTTCAAGTCAGTAGATCGAATGATAAAGGTGGGAAGAAAACTCAACGACCCACATGCCAAAAATGTGGGAAGTTTCACCATTGGAACTACTTCAAAGGGATGGGGAAATCCTTAAAGTGTGGTAAAGAAGGACACCATGTGCAAGAGTGTCTAAAAGACACAAAAAAAGGAGAATGTGGAAGAATAAAGTAGATAACCACTCATGGTTCAATGTTACTACTATAGGAATCTTGGGCAATATGATAACCAGTGCACTAAACATCAAGTTCATGAGGGTAATCAGAACCAAAAACCACCAATGAAAAAGGAAAAAGGGAAGTCTTATTCCATCACTACTGTAGAGGTGGAGCATGATAATGAAGTCATACTATTTACACTTCTTATTCACTCAATAAGGGAAAAAATCTTATTTGATTATGGTTCTATGCATTCTTTTTTATCATACAAGTTTGGATAAACTATTGAATCAAAGACCTGAAACCTTGAAGTAGAGATATCTGTAAAAAAACAAGTGGTGAAATCATTGCAACCCAAGTGATTGACTCTTCTCCTATTTCCATATCTGTGAAGATTCATCCGGAAAATCTCGTAATACTTCCCTTGGTGAAATTCGACGCTGTAATGGGAATGTATTGGCTCTCGTTATATAGATCACATGTCAACTGTCTTGAAAAGGAAACATCTTTTCATATTCCAAACCATCCCATGCTCCTCTACAAATGCAATGAAGATCATGAATTTGCTTTGAAAAATCTTTCAATGGTGTGGGTGTTGATTCCCTATGAAGAAGAATACCTCACCAAAATGGTTTAGTATAAGGAACGTTCCAACCTTGAGAAAATTCCAATCATGAGGGAATACAGAGATGTATTTCCAGAAGAGTCACCCGAAATTCCCCCAGATCGCGAGGTAGAGTTCCCAATTGAACTCATACCTGGTGCTACTCCTATCTCGAAGTTTCCCTATAGGATGGATCCTATTGAACTTGATGAGTTAAAGAAGCAGCCGCAAGAGAAACTGGACAAAGGTTTCATACACCCTAGTGCATCACCATGGGGTGCACTAGTGCTCTTTATGAAGAATAAGGATCGAACAATGCTGCTTTGAATCGATTATCAGGAACTCAACATGATCACCATAAAGAATAAGTATCCTCTCCCAAGGATTGATGACTTGTTTGACTAGTTAAGAGGAGCTAAATACTTGTCAATGGTGTATCTTCATAATGGATATCATTAGGTTATGGTGAAGAAGAAATATATTCAAAAGACTGCCTTTGGAACAAGGTATGGGAACTATCAATTTTTGGTGATGCCCTTTGGACATACTAATGCCCATGAAATCTTCATGGATTTGATGAATATAGTCTTTGGACATTACTTGGACAAATTTGTGGTAGTGTTTATCAATGATATTCTCATCTACTCCAAGATGAAGGAGGAATATGAAGAGCATGTAAGACTTGTGTTGGCTACATTAAGAAAGGATAATTTGTACGCCAAGTTCAGAAAGTGTGACTTTTGGATTAATCAAGTCATGTTCTTGGGACATGTGATCACAAGTGAGGGAATTTCTGTGGATCCTTCAAAAAAAAGGCGATTGAGGAATGGACTAGGCCCTCTAGTGTCATAAAAATCCGTAGTTTTCCTGGATTAGCTGGGTACTACGGACATGTTGTGAGAAACTTCTCACGATTGTCAATCCCGCTAACTATGTTAACATGGAAAGGGGTAAATTATGTCTGGATGGAAGAATGTGAGGGAAGCATCAAGGAGTGAAAAAGAAGGTCGTTCACTGCACCTGCACTCACACTACCGAAAAGTGGAGAAAGTTTTGTGATATACAATGATGCTTAAAAAAAATTTTGGGTTGTGTACTCATGAAAAATGATAATGTGATAGCCTATGCCTCACGACAGTTGAAGATCCATGATACGAACTTCCCAAAAAATGATATAGAGCTGGAAGCCGTGATTTTTTCCTTGAAAATCTGGAGGCACTACCTTTATGGCTAGAAGTACGACATATAAACCGTCCACAAGATACTAATGTACATATTCACACAAAAAGAGATAAACATGCGTCAATGGAGATAGTTAGAGATAATCAAGGATTATGATTTCTATATTCATTATCATCCTGGAAAGGCGAACAAGGTAGATGATGCTCTAAGCATAAAAGAACCTTCTTCTCTATACATTATGTGGATTGAGAAAGACCATATCTTCATGGATATGAAAAGAATGGATTTGGAAATCATAAGTGCAGCAAATACATCCAACCTTGCACAAATGATTTTCCAACCATACATCTATGATAAGATTAAGGAAGCACAAAGGGATGATGTGGAGATACAAAAGCAGGTGAATGCAGTAAAGGATGGGAAGATGTTGAAGTTCCATATCGATGATGTTGGTGTGATTCAGTTTGGAACATGGTATTGTGTGCCTTCATCAGCTGGGATAAAGAAGGATCTATTGGATAATGCACATAGCTCAATATTCTCTATCCATCATGGGAGTACCAAAATGTACCATGATCTCCAAGAACACTTCTGGTGGGATAACATGAAGAAGGATAATGCGGAATATATATCAAGGTTCTTGGTATGTCAACAAGTTAAATGTGAGTGATAAAAAGTCAAAAATGTATCATGCATCCATTTCCTATACCCATGTGGAAATGGGAAAATGTTACTATGGACTTTATCACGGGTATCCCAAAGACGTCGAGGGGAAATAATGCGATATGACTTTTGGTTGAAAGACTCACCAAGACTTCCCATTTTATCGCTATTCAGGAAGATATCTCACTTGATTTAATTGGAAAGATATATGTGAAGGAAGTAGTGAGACTGCATGGTGTTCCACTCCCAATTGTCTCTAACCGTGATCGAAGGTTCACTTCTAAATTCTAGAGGACCCTTCAACATGCTTTGAGTACTGAATTAAATTTCATCATGACCTATCACCCCCAAACTGATATCCAATCTGAAAGGACTATTTAGATGCTTGAAGATATGATAAGATCCTACTCTCTTGAATTCATAGGTGATTGGGATCAATATATCCCATTGGTTTAATTCTCCTACAATAATAGCTTCCACTTGTGTATTCAGATGGCTCCATATGAAGATCTGTGTGGAAAGTGATGTAGAACTCAAACATGATGGGACGATGTTGGATAATGAAAGCAACTTGGACCCGATCATGTTCAAGAGATGATAGAAAAGGTTCAATTCATCCAGAAACACATCAATTCTACTAAAAGTCGGAAAAAGATCTATGCTAACAACCGTCGATAGTACTTGGTGTTTGAAATTGGAGAAAAAGTATTCCTTCAAATGTCTCCGTGGAAGAGAGTCATGTGATTTGGGATGAAAGGGAAGTTAAGACCAAGGTACATTGCCCCCTTTGAGATCCATGACCGCATAGGATCAGTGGCCTATCATCTTGCACTTACACTGAATATGGCTCAAGTTCATGATGTATTTCATGTATCACTACTGAGGATGTACATACCTGACACCTCACATGTACTAAACTCATATGTAGTGTAGCTGGAAGATGACCTCTTCTATGAGGAGTATCCAGAAAAAATCCAGGATTGGAGAGATAAGGTTCTATGCAACAAGACAACCAATCTTGTCAAAGTGTTGTGGAGGAACCATAATTTGAGGAAGCAACTTTGGAACTAGAATAGGCAACTAAGGAGAATTACCATCACCAGTTTGTGTAAATTGAAATTTTGGGGGTGATATTTTTTAATGGGGGAATAATGTAACGACCCAATGTTTTTCAATGGACGTTATATTCTTATAATTATGTCATAAAATAACATAAAAACACAACATAATGAACTAATAAGTGATAAGTGACCTTTAAACATTTTTTTGTCAATTCCGTGTTTTGAATTTTTAAAATCCGACATACATGGTTGTGTTTAAAATGATTTTAGGAGTCTAATAAAAAAAGTAATTATTGTTGAATAGTAACCTACACTTATGAATATTAACATACCGTTAAGAATAGTGATATACATTAATTAATAGTAACCCTACCTATGATAGTATGAAAATAATATTCAAGAGAATGTATGATGTATCTATATTTTAGAAAAAGTTAATGAATGTATTAAAACAGGTTTTTAGTAATAAAGCATGATTTTAATAAAATATTCAATTAATCATATTTAGAATATTATTTTTGAAAAATGGAATTCATTTTTGGATTATACACGTAAAAAAAATAGTTGGTGTATTATTTTGGGATTTTTCTGAGATATATGAATTTTTATGATTAGTGAAATACTGTAATTTACAAAAATAATCTAAATAAGTTAATTATAGAGTCATGTGTGATGTTCTGCTAATGTAATACCACTTGGTTCGGGATCACATGATAAAATTACTATTCGTGGTCATTCAAGACTCAGTATTCCCTGTATTAGGGAAAATTAATAAACTAATGAATTTTATATTAAGTAAACCCCTTTCCCATCCACTATAAAAAACACATTTCACACTCTCATTTCCTCACAACTCTCAAGCTCCAAGCCTTCTATAAACTATGATCAAACATCATCCCTGGCCCTTATCCCAATTTCAAGAGAGTCTAGTCTCATCAAAAGACCAATCCTAACTTCCTTAAGGAGAATCTCACGAGGAGGATTTAAGAAGAAATTTCTATCCCTCTTCTCCTATAATTTCCTTTCAAGTTCATGTTCATTTCTTGATCTCTCACCACATATCTTCATCCAAATGGTATTTTAAATCCATTATTATACAATTACTATAATATTATGATTCTAATGGGATATTATATCATTTAACCACCTTTCCCTCTTTCTTTTATTTTATTAAAGGGAACATTGTTCGTGAGGTGTTAATTTATCACCTTCAAAAAATGACATGTTTTCTTCTTCCATTTCTACCTTCAGATATGGTCATGAAACCATTTTTTTGGTTGAACTAGAATATTTTATATGTATTATCTTATATTTCATGTTCTGGAACTAACTTATGTCCATATTTATAGTGATAAAATTAATCATGTTCATTATGATTGAAAAATCACTCAAATTAAACCAAACAATCATCATTTTATTCTTATCAAATGTTTTATCCACATGGATCTAATATAATTCATTATAAGATCATTAAAACTCTTTTAATATCATTAATAACATGTAATATCAGTTCTGGATGTTTACCCATGTTCTACACAATCTTCAATTTAAGAATACAAGTGAACCACTCAAGAAAACCATAAAACAAACATTTCCGAACAATGTTTTTAAACTCTATAAGTCACCCAAAGGAACATAAAATCACCTAATGAAACCATAATTAACTATATTAATGTAAAAAAGGTTCTGGATTTCTAATTAATGAATATAATGTCATTATACATGACAATAAATGGAAGTAAGCATTCAGATACAAAGTAAGGGGAAATTCTTGAACCCTATTTCCATTCTTCGGCTTCACACACTTTTACTAAATTTTGTTATATGGTTACTCCTTAAAAAACAATTTTTCATCATTTTTTTTCCTTTTCTAGGATATAAATTTATACCACTATTTGTTATGTCAAACCAAATGGTTTTCAAAACAACACTCTTTCTAAGAACTCACTTTTTACTTCTCATTCAAGGTTGACGGTTCTTGTATCAAGTATGTTATTCACTCATTGTTTTGGGAACCAAATGTTTATGAATGTGTTCTTATGAGAAGTAACCCATTACTTTACCTGGGTTAGTTATGTTCACTTTTGATATATATTCCATGTTTAAAGCATGATCATGATAATGTTATGATGTGACAAGTGCACCCAGAATTATATATCGCGCAATATGAGTGATTGAATGTGACAGGTGTGCCCAGAATTATACAACGCTCCAATGAATTTGTTAAATTGATTATTACCATTAGTAAATTTGAAATGATATGTGAAAAAGATTCTATCTTGGTTCACATGTATGTCTCGTTGTTAACCAATGTTACATGATGTTTCATTTTTATGCATTTCTACATTTCAAGTCTTTTATTTACGATCCTCTCATGTTAATTACCTTTTTCCATTGTCATGATTATGATCACCCCATTATATATTATTCTTATCTATCCTCTTACAAGGATTTTATCTCACCCCTTTTTGTGTATATCCTCTGGTGACGACATGTACTAAGGATAGAAAAAGTTACAATAATAAGCTAGAGAAGAATAAATTAAATAAATGTTTATGCTTGATGTTGTAATTGTTATGTGTGGTCCTAGTTTTACTAAGACACTAAACCTTTGGATCCTATATGTGTAATACTATTATGTTGTTTATCTTTAATATTATTTAATATTAATGAATGAAAAGGCAGGGTTTCTATAGTTAGTGGGTTGGAAAAATTTCTTGTTGGTATGAAACTCTTACATCCCACTTGTCAAAGGTGGGGAAGAAGAATATTAGAAATTTAATAAAGGGTTAAATGTGTTATTTATTTTTGGAATGGGCAGGAACCTAGGTTTAAATTTCATAGATGGGAAACCCACCAATGTTATAGATGAAATGAATGATCTAGTCAACCATTAGCTAATTTTCCAATGCTTCAACCTCAAGGAAAAAATAAAACAATGGGAATTAATTCCCTAAGAAACAGGATGTAAAGTTAGAATTGTGAAAATATCCACCAAGGCCTAGAGAGGATGGGGGAGATTATGCATTCATTACTGCTTATATGGATTCTAAAAATGATGTGGTGACATGTGCTCGTGTTATACATTCATGAACAGTGAAAGTTATTTTGGTTTTTGTTTTATGAATTCTTTTATATAACTCATATTTAGTAGAACTATTCAAAACCCATCTCCAAACATGTAAGTAGAGTTACTAGTTAAGGTAGGAAATGGAGAAATTATAAAATCCCATGAATAAAACACATCCCATATCGAAATTTGGGAGTTAAATTATCTTGAAAACCTTGTGATAGTCCCTGTTAATAGATTGGATTTCCTTATATAGAGCCAAAATAAATTTCCAAGAGAAGTAAATCCCACTTCATATCATGAATCATCCTTTAATTATATAAATGTTAAATGAGTAAGATGAATCTACTTCAATCTCATCATATTATTAATTGATATTATTTCCCTTTGAGAAATAATATCATGATCAAATGATTTAGAATGAGGATATTATCATATTTAAATTCATTCCAATTTTGATGGAATTCAAGAATATGTTTATCGATGAATTTCTTGATCTTCCCCCTTTTTGGGAGCTTGAGCTTAAATAAAAATTATTCCTTTACCTTTAAAAATTTCCAAGACTCTATATCAAATTTAAACTATTGAAAATGTGGATCAGAATAAGTAGCTACTTGAGAATATAGATAACAGTTTAAAGAACAGTTTTTTTCAATTTGGGGTGCACCAGTCAACTTTTTCAACAAGAATGACGGGTCAATGCACATATTTAGTTATTATTGTGTGGTAAAAAAAGACCCGATAATGAACATGTACCTTATAATATTTATTGATGAGTTTTTTGAAAATAATATGGATCCCAATACTCATCAAAGGTGGAACTTCATCGTGATAGTTTCATGAAAATGTGAAGAAAAAGGATATCATCAGTACTATTTCTTCACATTGTACGTGCACTATGAGTTTATATTAATTAAATTTTGACTCAATAATTCTCTATAAATATTGATGTAATTTTTAATAGATTATTTATTCATTACCTATATGAATTTTTGTAGTTTTATTAATATTTTATCTACTCTAAAATCAAAGATAAAATTGAGGAGCATTTAAAATCTATAATTATTTCATTGTGGAAGAAGAATTTGTTTATAAAGTACCATAAATGAATACTATTGACGGGGAATGTAACTTTTATGAGGAATTTTTTGACCATAAAAGGTATATATGAGGATCAAAATATATGAGGAAATTGAATCATGTCCAAGAACAACATAAATGAAACAAATATGATGTTTCATTTGATTGGTTGCATCCAATAATCAATTTGTGGGAAAGTTATCATGATTTTCAATACCTCAAAACAATATTACATTTATGGGTGTCAATTTTGTTTGGACCGATGAATGTTAGAAATTATTTAAAGAGTTGAGGTTTAAACTAAACCAACAATTACATTAACCAGTTTAGGGGGAATGATTTGTGATATAAAATGATGTGTCTAAAATGTGAAAGCATTTTATACTCAAGCAATATGATAATGTTATATTCTATGCATATCTATAAATAAATATCAATGAGATGACACATCAAACACATGATCTAGAATAGCCTGTATTGATCATTTCATTTATGGATTGGAAACATTATCACTTTATGGAGATGTGTGACGTATATATAGACCACAAATCTTGAGGTATATATTCAAAAAAATGATATTAACACGACTCATTGATTTCTTTTATATATATTCATGAATTGCGATTTTTTAACCAATTACTTTGAAAATAAGATAAAAAAATTGATAGATGCTCTGAGTAGGAAGTCTCTCACAACCAAATATATGATGAGGATAAAATGGATCCAACTAGGGACATGCATATGCTTTCTTTCTCAAAAAACTAAAAAACATCCATTCATGAGAAGACCTAGGAGGTCTTAAAGGATGATTTGGTTCTATATAAAAGGTTTTTAATATTTTGTTATTCAACATTTCGAAATATGTATTTATATGTTTTTGAACATTGTAATGTGTCCCATCAAAACCAGAATTGGAGTGGTAAATTCTAGATGATATGAATATCCATCAATTCTCTATTTATATGGGAATCACTAATACGTATATATATTTTATGAAAAAAATATTATGGGATGACATTATGATTAAAATATTGGAGTCTGTATCTTCATTCATGGTATTCCAACAGGTCCTAGATGAACAATAGAAGTATAATGATATGATGAAAACATTTCCCATACTGGTATGAAAATGGAAAAACCAATCCATATATATCATCCAATTAATATTGGGAACCCATAAAGGATATAAAACCATATGGGTGGTATTTTATCACCTTACCATGTCAACATATTTAATTTATATCAAGGGTGAATTCTCATTTTCCAAAATGACCATGATATAAATAAAGGTTGTGGTTCGATTTCATAGAGTTCCACTCTCTATTGTATAAATCAAGATCTAATGATTATATGAGGTTATTGAGATGTCAATAAAAATATTTGGATAAAGTGTTGAGCTACCAAACTAAATGCGACCCGTAGATGGATTGTTAGACAGAAATAAAAATTAAAACTCAAGAGGATATGTTAGGATCATGTTTAATAGAGTTCCAGGGATTTTTGGATAAATACCTTCCACTAGTGGAGTTATAATATTATAATATTTTATATTGTATAATTATAATGGTGAATTATAAGGCTCTATATAGGAATAGATTTTAGACTCTAACATGTTGTGATAAGCATAGATATAGAAAATTTATGGGACCTGATCTTATCTTGGATACAACATAGAAGGTGCAATCCATTCAGTGTTATATAAAAATTAAAGAAGTCGATAGAGAATATTTTGAGAAAATTATTAATTAGGCCTAGATGTTTGGTTTAGAGATAATGTGTTCCTTTATATACTTCCATTGGAGAAATTCGTTAGGTTTTTGGTGAATATAAATTTTAATCATAGATACTTTGACCCCTTTGATATATCTGATCACATCAGAGTAGTGGCATATCGACTAACACTCCATCAAAACCTGTAGCAAGTACGCGATGTGTTCCATGTATCCCTAAAGTGTATGTACATACAAGATGAACAATGTTTATAGAATCCTATTTTGGAACGAAAAAAGATTAATCATTCATAGAATGTATAACAAGAAATGATCTTATATTATAGAGATAGGGTTCTATGAAACATAAAACTCACTTCGTCAAAGTGTTGCAGTGGAAAGCTTGTTTTAAGAAGCAACATGGGAACTAAAATATGTTATAAATATAAATAAACTCATTATTTTGTGGGTATGAAAATTACATTTTTGAATTAATAATGATTTATTATTTAATGTATCTATAGAAAACACATGCACTACATTGTTTAATTTTACTATTATAAGTTATATCCTATAAAATTTAAGAGGAAATTATGATTACTAACCATTGTTATTATACACATTGTTTAGTAAACATTAATATATATATATATAGTTAGGATAAATCCATTTGGAAGAGATAATTTAATGGATGCCCCCAATCTAGGGATAAGACCCAATGAGGACAGTATATTTGAGATTATGTGTGAGATAATATCATTGGGATTTGACCTTGATGAATCTTAATATGAAATTAAATAACTAGATAATGAGTGAAACAATTTAATAGAGTTGTTCAAACTGATTAAGATCACGGACAAAACCACATTCACCAAACCACCCCATGAAAATCTCACCATCATGCACCATACCCATATGGAATACACCGGTGTAATAAAAGGTTTAGTGTGCAGACCCCAACATAAATATGTGATTATATTTTTATTAATATTATTATTATACTTATCCTTTTCGTTATTACTTTTTTAAATTATTACATAATGTGTTTGATAAAAATTATATTTTGATATGATGAAACACAAATTATAGTTTATGGAAATATATTGTTTCAACAATGAAATAAATTTTAATTAATTCATGATTTTTAAAATAAATTATATTTTAATACAATAACAGTATTGAATAGTATTTATTATATATAAATGATTATATAGTTTTATGAATTAAAATTTATTTTTTCAAAAGGATCGAAATTAGTTAATGTAATAAACCATTATTTTTCATTAAATATGGATTCTTAATTTAATAGTGAAAATTATAATAATTGTCCATGTATTTGGATAAAATGAATATAATTTTTTAAATATATATTTCAAAATATCCATCAATTGTTTTTTAATAGTTTTCTGAGGTTGTTGGGTTTTTTGGTAAAAAAATAAACACATTATAAATATACAGTTCATATTATTACATAATTAAAGCACCAAAGTTATTTAATAAATATTATAAGAATATCCATGACCAAAATTATATTTTCGATTTTGAATAATTTGTTTTTAAATATATATTATTGATTTTATAATCACTTAATGAATCATCTAAAACCTATATTAGTTTTTTAGACATTAAATTAATTTCTTTATAAACATGACTCCCATCCACATCACCAATGGTAAAAATTTAATGATATTGGATTGTGGAATTAAAAAAATAAGGAAATACACATCTATTTATAAGAAAAAATGTGAAAAAAAATTATGGTTTGCAGGTTTTTTTATGTTACAATATATAATCAAAAATCAATGTTTAGAAATTAATAATAAATTCCCATATATTTTTCTTTATAAGACCATACAAAAAACAATTAATCTGGGTGAGAAACACTTAAAGAATTAATTTACACTCACCATCTATCTCTATATCCCTCCCACGATTCCCACCAAACTCTTATGAATCTCCTCCCAAGCTTCTTGAAGCATACATTCATGGTAAAGGATCGTATCATTCTCTTCTATATGAAATAACCTTCTTTATATCACACATCTTTTTAAAAAAAATCATGTTTTGATTTTATATTATTGATACCTAATACTATTTATGTTATTAAAATTTTCATTACATTATATATTCCCCCATTACAAATTCTCTAGGAAATGATCATAATTTGGGTGAAATATTAATGGTTAAATATAAAATATATTTTTTGATCACTATTTCAATTCATCCTAATTCATGTATGTTTAATTATTTAATCCTAAATATCATCCTTTAGATCCAAACATTTTTAATCTTGTTTTGTAGGGTTCCTTATTCAATTTCCATCATATCATTAGAAGGTTTCATGGTTAAATTCGGCCAATTGAAGGGGAATATGGTTCACCCAAGTAGGCCCATACAATCTGTGAAGAAATTGGACCATCCATGAAGTTATAATTATTGGGATCTATCATGAAGATAAAATTCCTTTCTTTGCCTCCATATTTTGATTAATATTACAAGGAGTCATGGATAAAAATTTTAAGGCTAACTCTAAAACAAAGGGGCCTAACTGATTCATTAAAATCCAACACACCATTCTATCGAACAATTAAAACCCCCACTCCAATATTGGCAATTCTCTTGATAGAGACATCCAATTGAGATGATACTTTACTCTGAAAAATAGGAGATATAGGTGGATGAATATGATTAAGAACAAATTAAGATTGTAATGCCTCTAAATATTCAAAAATTCAATCACATTTTGGCCATCGAAAAAATGGATAGAAATGGATAATTTATCATTTTTTATGAAAAATTCCATAACATTGAATACATAAAAATAAATTCCTTCATTGTTTTAGAGTCGACTAAAAACATGAATATCTACAAATTTGAGGAAAAATTGTTTTCCAAAATCAGCTGTTTGAAAATTCAAATTTGTGATGCATGTGGAGGGGTGGTTTTGGAAGGCTAACAGTACACTTATTTTTTATAAATACTTCTCGCTCATCTGTGTTCAAAAGGGTTGGAATTTCATAACAGAGGAGCATACATTATCATGAACGAATCATTAAAAAATTCTTAAGAAGACTGGTAATATTCAATTATTTACTGTAGATACCCTTCTTCCTCTCTCTTTTTTCATGTTATTTTATATTATTCATATTTGTATTCATGTATGTCTGTTTAAATTTCAAAATAATTTTAATGCATGATTATTATTATTCATATATTATTCTCATTAAAATTATGTTAAATAATATGAATTGTATTCAAATAGTTTAAATATAGTTTAATCCCCTTACCTTGTTTTTATTTATCATTCAATCAAATGTTCATATTTGATTATCATCACCGTTTATGTTGGTGTTCCACTTACAAATCATTTATTATCCATTTAATTTACATATTTTACTAATTCATCATAATAAAAATAATAAAATAGATTACTACGCATCATAATGTATGAGTAAATCTTTTATTTGGGTGAGTTATAATTCGGGTTGAGAATTTATTCCAAGTATTTTCTTGGTGAATATTCCTCCAATTCACTTTGCGTATGTTGGACATAACATGTCAGGGATTAATGAATTTTTTTTGTTTAGTGTGTGGTTTCCATGGATTATTTGAACCATAAATATAACCATAAACATTTCATGATAGATATTATAGACCTATGTAAATTAAGTCCATGGATTAAATCCTTTACACTTAAGAAATTCAATCAACATCATCTTGTGAAGTGGGTGTTAATTTAATGAAATATAATGAAAATCTGAATGATATCACAAGATTAAATACCTATTAATGAACTCACACCAATATTTATCAAATAGTTAAATCAAAAAAAATGATTAATCATTTCATTTATAATCTTCAAAGAAACCCCCATTCAAGATACAATAAATTTAAACAATCAACTATAAAAAAGTGTCATCACCAAGGATTCGACGTGAATGCTGTTATATATATTAGAATAGAACAAGAAACTTGATTAGTCGATAGGAGACAATACACTGCCCATCAAAATGGTTCCGTTTCTATAGATGGTGCATTATTTACTCATTTGATTTGGTTATTGTAAAAAACCCAAAAACAAACAAAATTGAAAACATTTAAGAAAATAAATAATGAAAAACACATCTCCCCATAAAAATCGTAAATAAAAAAACACCAAGAACACCCATCTTCCTTATTCTTCCAAAATATATCTAAATTCCCTGTAGCCTCCCAAACAATCCCTTATTTTAGTTTGATCATATAATTTGAGAGAACACTTTTCCAACTTAGGAGGACCATCAGGGATAATCAAAATGTTTTCCTACAAATTGAATTATATATATCCAATCTAATGGAACAAACACTAAAATAACATGTTACCTTAGTATTCAATATCCAAACATAGAGGCTCACATTGAACTCAAATCGGTTTTGATTCATATTCTACCTCAATTCCATGGGCTAGTCGGTGGGGATCCCCATCTCCAACCTCAAGAGTTCAATGTGGTGTGATCTACCATGACTCCTCTAGTGTTTTTGGGGAACAAATAAAACATTAATGCATTCCCTTTTCCCTAGTTGACACTGCTATGTCATTGATCCACTAGCATCATCATGGTTCCATAAACTCTTGGATTGAAATGAGTAGACACTTCTTCGGGAAATTATTTTCTACTTATCATACTACTTTAATCAAAAAGTAAATTATTGGTATCTATCTATTCCCCCATTAAATCTCTCCATGAATACTGGGAGTGGATAACAAATCGTGTGGAAACCTACCAATATATTCTAATCCTGGACCAACACTATATCTAATACTTCTATGAGGGTTTATTGTCTATGGAGGGAACTCTCAATGATGCCCCAAGAGGAAGTTATCTTGTTGAAAAAACTCCTACTGGTGCATGATATATCATAAGAAACATGGTTTAAAGCACACATCAATTCAATAATCGCGCACATGATCAAGTATAACAAGTCCATGAGAATAAATCCATAGATCTGGACCTGATGACATAGTGGATGAGTGAACATATAGGTCTAGTGTGACAACTAGTTGTGGCTTCAAAAATCCCATCCTCATCATCTCCCCAATTGATGATTCCTGGACCAATAAATTTTTTTGGAATCTTTAACTCACGAGCTCATCCAAATAACACCTTCCCTCAACATCAAGATGATTAATCTGATTCATTCGAACCAATGGATATCAATGTAGCCTATTCTTAGAAGTACATCAACACTCATCTACCATGTCTATTCATTATAACCATTAAAAAACCTCACTCTTATCCATTATCATCTTATTATAACTAAGGAATAAGGTATGGAAACCACATCTCTCATCCCCCCAATTACCTCCCCAAAACCCAAAAAATTTCCAATATGGTCAAGGTGTTGGTAAATTGAAACAAAATTATCCATTTGTTCATCAATAAAAAAGAATAAATCCAAAACCTGATCCTTTGGGCTTCCACGATCCTAGTGATCCTTACCAATTCCCAAACCATTAAAATAACATTATTAAACACCAAAATCAAGGAAATCAAAATCTGGGACAAGCATATTCTTCTATGAATCCACGGGAAAACACTATTGAATAACTTTCCATCTTCACCCATTAATTCATTACAAATATTGAATCCCAAATTGGTAAACATGCATCCCACCTGAGCTAGAGTCTTCAAAAAAAATGTTTCCAAAAGAACTGAAAATTGTTTCCCTTTTTCTAGATTTAAAATACTATTTTTGGGCAGATAATAAAATTTTGGAAAACTGGGGCTGACCTGGTAATTAGGTGATGTGTGGTTGAAAATGAACATTCTTCCATCTTAAAATTTTGTCACTCAATGCCTGGTTATGGCCACTTAGGACCAAAAAGGACATTCTGAAAGATCATAGACTCTGGATTTTTTTGGCCTTCCTTAATAATGGACTCACATGAGTTCTGAAAATCATGTCCCACATGCCAAAATTTCCGCACAATTTTGGAAACAAATGAAATTAAAAAAACCTATAATTTTTGTTGGGATCTTATATGTATGGGTCATAGATTTCAGGGGACCATATCCCCCTTCCAATGGATTCTCATATATCCTTACTGTGGTTGATTATGTTTCTAGGTTGGTCTGGGAAAAACATTATAAAAATGATGATTCACATAAAGAATGTGAGATACTAATGAAACACATATTCCCCCAATTTGGAACACCATGTTCCTTGATATGTGATTTAGGATCCGATTTATATAATAGAATAATGTAAAGTCGTTTTAAAAATAATGGGATTGTACATAAAACACCAACTAGACATCCCTCCCAACAAATGGCATGGTTGAACTTTTTGGGCATTCTTATAGAGAACTGGATTACACCCCCAAAAAATAGAATGGATGAACTTTCCTCTTACTGGCATAAAGTTTTTTTGTCAATGATGATTTGGGCCTCCACTACATTAGGCCCCCATGATGTACCTCTATCTTCAGCACTTTTTCCTAAAATTTAAATAAAAATGACAGTGTTCATTGTAATGGTTTAGTAAAATTGATGGTGTGCCTATGATGGTTTAGATAAATTTTGTCACAAATGAACACGGGGATGTTGTCCGAACTCGAGTGAAGAAAAAATGGAATTTCTGCATATACAATAAGAAATTGAATGTAGAACGAAGAAAATATAACTACCCTCTTCCTCCCCTTGATCAAATTATAGAACGATTAGTTGGAATGTTTCCCTATTGCTTTCATGATGGATACACTGGCTACTTCCAAATCCCAATATCACATCCGGACTAAGAAAAGAAAACATTCACTTACCCCTTTGGAACATTTTCATATTGGACAACGTCCTTTGTCCTTATAAATTCACCTAAAACATTACAATGGTGTATGATGAGTATCTTTTATGAATTCATTGAACACTTAATGGAATTATTCATGGATGACTTTACCAATTATAGAAAGTCATTTGAATCCTAATTGAACTCTCTCTATCTAGTTCTTCAATGGGTTTTCCAGTGTATCCTTGTGTTGAATTTTGAAAAAAAAATTCTTCATGGTTAAAATTTGGATTGTTATATAGAACATATTTTCAAAATAGGGTATTGAAGTCGGTCCTTCCAAATTTTAAGTGATACAATCACTTCTTGATCTCACCCATGTTTGAGACATCTATTCATTCCCAAGTCATGTCGGGTTCTATCGATGATTCATCTATAAGTTCAAAATGATTTCCCTATAACTCACTTGGTTCCTACCAAATGATTTTGCATTCCCTTTCGACGAGGTTTTCATGACCTATTTCATTGAACATAAAACTTCTCTTACATCTACCTCGATATTACAACCCCCATATTGGTTCTTACCCTTTAAGTGGATGTGTGGTGCTTCTAATAGAGCCTTTGGGGATGATCTTGGTCAATGAAGAAACAAAATTCATCATTTCATATATTATTCCTTAAAAACGTTGGATGAAACTCAATATCACTACAATGGTACTAAAAAGGAACTTTTAGCATTGGTTTTTTCCTTAGATAAAATCATACCCTATCTCTTAGGTGCCAAAATCTTTATCTTTACAGACCATTTTTCTATAAATTTCTTACTCAGAAATGTGATTAAAAATCAATTATAATAAGATAAATACTAGTTCTTCATGAATTTGACCTTAAAATTAAAGATAAACCAGTAAATGAAACCCCTATAGTTGATCAGTTAAGTATAATTTACAATTCTTCTCATTCAGAAATTATTGATCCTGAATTCCCCACAGAGCTCCTTTAATGTCTCTCTCCAACTTCACCACAATATGCCCTGATTGTAAACTACTTTTTTTCTGGTGTTTTCCTATGTTTTGTTTCAAAATAACATAAAAATGATGTTGAAAATTTATTAAAAACACTATTTTTGGGAAGAAAATAATCTTTTGGAAAACAAGGGATGACATGGAAATTACGAGATGTGTTGATGAAAATGATCATCTTCCATATTATACTTTTTCACGCAATTCTTGGATGTGGACACATTGGACCACAAAGGACCTCTAGAAAGTCCTTTGGCTATGGATTCGTCTAGCATTCACTCTTTACGGACTCACATGAGTACTGTAAATCATGTCGCACTATCCAAAAGTTGGGTACAAATTTGAAAATAAATGAAATTCCCAAAACCTTTAATTTTATTTGAAAACTTCTATGTATGGGGACATGATTTAATTGGACCATTTCCCCCTTATAATGGATTCTCATATATCCTTCTTGTGGTCTAATATGTTTCTAGTTTTATTGAGGCCAAACCCAATAAAAAGGATGATTCGCATATTGTTAGTGAGTTCCTAAAAAAACACCTCTTCCACTGATTAAGCACACCTTGTGCTTCGATAAGTTACTTAAGAACCCATTTATGTAATAGAATCATCGAATCTTTTCTAAAAGATAACAGGGTTGTACATAAAACATCACCTGGATATCACCCCCAGCAAATGGAATGGATGAAATTTATAATATAAAAGTGAAAATAGTGCTTGGGATAATTTTTAAACCAACTAGAAATGAGTAGCCTAAGAGAATTGGTGAATCATATTGGGATTATCTTACATAAAATAAAAAATCCATTGTGATAACTCCATTTAAGATAATTTTTAATAATTAATGTCATTTGCGAGTTGAAATTCAAAATAAGTCATTTTGGGCAATGAAACCATGTAATTTTGATTGTGAAAAATATGGTGAAAAAATATTGTTGCGGTTAACTTAATTGAAGAAGATTTGAATTTAATCATCTGATAATTCCAATCTTTATAATGAAAAGTCTAAGGTACTCCATGAAAAACACATTATAAGAAAGGTATTCCATGATGGTGAATATGTATTTCTCATCACCTGTTGATTTCTGCTTCACCAAGGCATGTATAATTCTTATTAAGAAGTTCCATTTATTATTTAAAATGATTACCCATTTGGTGAAGGGAATCTCCAAGGCCCATCTTAAAAAGTAAATTAATTTTTAACCGACATTGTTTAATGACAACCCACCAAATCCAATCCAGGGGCACATCTTTCCCTTTAACCCACTCTTTATCTCTTTTTTTCTCTCTCTCTCTCCCTAATTCTTATTCTTCTACTATATTACATTTATTTACAACTTTATTCATCAAACCCTTTTTACTATTTCTCTTTATTATCGACATGTCCTTATAAAAGTCTATAAAAACCCAAAAAATCTGAAAAAATAATAAAAATTTATTTAAAAAATCTGGAAAATCCATGGTGATAATTACTCACCTTCAACATTAGAAATTTTTACTAACCGTTTTTGGGATGCTAAAGACATGGTTTCATATCAATTTTTTTGATTTCATCATATATTTGGATAAAGACTAATTTTTCAGACTAATAAATTTTTAATTCTCAATTTTTGATTTGGAAAATGATTTTTCCCAGCCATGGGGAACAACATTATGGTTCATTCCATGGCCACATATGGCCATCTATTCAAAAAGTGTGTTTTTACCCCCATTTAAGAGTGTTGAGTTTTTGGACCATCGAGTTGAATTTCCTACTTTTGTGTACATTAATATGATAGATGCATTTTTTAATCCTCATGAGCATCACAATAGACAAATATCCTCCCTTTAGCATTAAAATAATCCACCTTTTGAAATCCCTTTTGAGCCTATGAAACTCATTTATATGATAAACCCATTAAAATCCCAATTCCATATCTCACCGAATATCTACATGGATTTTCATTGCATAATTTTCTGATGTTTAAGTGTACGGGGAATGGATTTCATTATTCTTTCCATTTTATTGATTTATAATGTGAAATCATATGCTTGAGGGAAAAACCCATTTTACTAACAGGGAGAGGATTTCAATTCAGTGAGTTTTGGGAAATGTATTTTCATTTATATATATTTTTTAGTGTTATTGAAAATGGTTCAAAAAATTATGAAAACGTAAAAAATTGGTTTTATCTTAAGAGGGTCAAAAATCACTATTTATCCACCTCTGATCTTCTTAAAACTATTATAATTAGTGTCGTGTGGTGATAAAACATTGGTTGGTAGAGTAGTGTGAGATCGTTTTTTATGTTAAAAATTAAAAGTAAAAAATAAAAAAGAAAAGTAATGTCATTGGGGAATTTTTGGTGTTTTATAAATATTTTATCTTCTCATCCCCTTAAAATTTCCATCATATTTTGTATCGTACATCACAAAATCATTCCCTTATAAATATGTGTTTCCATTTCCTTCCATGTCTCATTTTTAAAGGATTGTTCATTTTCTTACCCATGCATATATTTACCCCTCTTATCCCCTCTCTTGGAAATTATATTCCTACTTTCCCATATCCACAGTAAAACTATTTCAAAAGACCTCTTGATTCTTATACAATTTATGATAGGGAATAGAATCTGATAGCTCATTCAAACACTATGATTTTAACTTTTGGTTAGTGAATGGGTGATCCGAAAAAATTAAATTTTTATCTTCTTGAGAGCAGTGAGTTTTGAGTTCCTACATTTCCCATTTCATTATTTGAGCATAAAAAATTAATTGTTTTTATAATATTATTTATGTAACAATTTGTGGTGGAATTCAATATAGATTAGTCTAATGTTAAAAACCTCCCTTATTTGTGGAAAATAGAAATTTAATATTTATTGGTGAGTGAGAATAATTTAGTTATTTTATTTGTTTCATTTGAGGACATGCACAAGAATAACTGTGGTGGAGTTCATGTTATTAATATTTTCATTATATTTTATATGGTAAATTTACTTATTTTCTAGGAAATTTTCATAATTTTTGTGAAATATTAATGATATAATATTAAATATAAAATTTTAGCACTATTTTAATTCATCTTGATTCATGTAAGTTAAATTTTTTAATTATAACTATCATCCTAATGATCCCAATTGTGATGCTCTTGTTTTTTAGGGTTCTTTTATTCAATTTGAAACATATCATTAAAAGGTTTCCTGTCCAATTTTTCCATTTGAAGGGCCATATGGTTTACTTAAGAATTCCTACATAATCTGTGATGAAATTGGACCATCTATGAAGATTTAATTGTTGTTCTTGATTAGGAAGTCCAACTTTCTTTATTCTCCTCAGAAGTTCATGGGAAATTACACGAAGTTGTGGATAAAAATATTAAGCCCCAACTCCAAAACCAAGGTTCCAAACAGATAAATTTAATTACAACATAACATTCTGTCAGGGAATTAAAATTATCAGACCAATATTGACAATTATCCTGATAGATACCTCCATTTGAGATGAAATTTTATAGTGTGAATTATGAGATACAGCCAGCAGAAAGTGTTGAATAATGAATTCGGATTGTGAGGAATATTTATATTTAAAAATCCATTCACATTACCAACATTGAACAAAGCATGGATAGAAACAGAAGGTTTAACATTGTTTAAGAAAACATCCATATTTTTGGATCCATAAGTCCAAATGACTCCAAATTTTTGGAGTCAAATAAAAAATAATTATATAAAATATTTAAGGAGAATATTTCTCCAGATTCAGATTTCTAAAATATCGAATTGGTGATTGAAATATAGTGGTAGATTTGGAATGAAAATGATCTACTTACTAGGGTTATAAATACTTTCATCTCCTCTCATTACAAAAGGGATGTCATTTCAGAAGCGAGGAGAAGACATTGGAACGACCAATGACATAACAAAAAAATTGGAGGACCATCCATACACACATTTTAATTAGAGATAACCTTCCTCCTCTCTTTGTTTTCATGTTCCTTGTTGTTCTTATTAGTTTTAATCGTGTTAGTGTGTTTTATTTTCAATAAAATTTTAATGCATGTTTATTATTATTCATCTATTATTCTCATAATGATTATGTTAAATAATATTAATGGTCTTAAAATAGTTTAAATACAGTTGAATCCCCTTCCCATCTATTTCATTCTCATTCAATCAATTTTTCTAATTTAATTATTTTCAATATTTGTGTTTATGTTTGACAAACAACTCATTTCTTATCCCTTTATTTTTCATCTCTTATTAATTCATCAGAATAAAAATAATAAACAATATTACTAAAAATAAGAATGGCTATGTAAATCTTCCACCTGGGTGAGATATAATTAGGATTTTTAAGTTATTGAGTGTATTTTCTCGATGAATATTCTGCAAGTCAACATTGGGTATAATGGATTTTACATTACTTGTATTAATGACTAGTTTTTTTTAATGTGTGGTTTCAAGGGATTATTGGAAATTTAAATACACTACCATAAACATGTACTACTTTATATTAGAATCATAATTTAATTTAAGGCTTGTAATAAACCCTTAACACTTAGTAATTCTAATCAACATCATCTTGTGATTTGGGTATCAATTTAATGAAATATAAAGAAACACACAGTGATATCATATGAAAAAATCCCTAATAATGAACTCACCCCAATATTTATCAAATTGATAAATCAAACCCCACCCATTAATAATTTCATTTGACCATTGTGAACAACCCCCCCAATCAAAATTCATTCAATTAAAAACAATCATCTTTTAAATAGTATCATCACCTAGGGTTTGAACCGAGTGATGTTATACACATTAGCATAGCAAAAGAACCATGAATTGTTGATAGGAAATAATTGGCTATGATTTAAATATTCATTTGATTTCTATGTGATCAGTGTTCCCATTCACACACATTTAATCATTCCAATAATCTTAATGTTCCCTACTATGATACCAAAATTATATAATGAATTATCATGGAATTTTTTTATGAATACCCATCCCCAATTACACTAATGGTTATTAACAAAGATATAACTATAATTGATTGATTTGGTGAATCTATACATGTTACATTAACTATATAACCATTGGATTAAATGTGTTGAAAGACACCCTTATGATATAAGTTCTATGTGGAACAATTATCCATTTACATGTTATCAATGTGACGGGTGAGCCTATAATTATTTTTACCACCAATGCATTGGGAAAAGTTTTTATCTAATGATATTATATGTATGTTTTATTGTATGTTATCTAATGAACACTATGTTATGATTACTGGGTGATTATCCATGAACTATTCTTATTAAGTAATGTTTTTTAGTTGCCACATTTTTATATTGCCTAAATTTTATCATCATATATTATTCATTGAGGTTCATGTTAAGATTATAACCTCATATATTATTACATTGCATCCATATTTAATGACATGTGTTACATTAATCTTATTATGAATTTATTATTCCCTTATTTGGACTTATATCTCACACATTTTTTATGCACACCCCTGGTTATCTCATGTGATTTTAGAAGATCTAAGGTATATAAGGGACTATTCCAATGTTTTTAAATAATGAGGTTATACCTAGGTTTTATGTTATCATGTGATGTTAGTATTGTTCCAATGAAACTAGGAATCACTAATTTATGGGGTTTTATTATTTGTACATATATGTAAAAAATCATGAAATAATGTGGATCAAGTATACTTGTTTTCATGTGGGATACAAGAGAAAAATCACCAATTCCCCATAGGACCCCCTATATTATACAACCCTCGTCCATTAGAGTTCCATGAGAAAAGGGGAAGAGATATAAAAAGAATATATACATAAAATATAAGACATTTTTTGGAAACCAAAAATATATCACGGAGATCCACCCTTATTGATTTAGTTTCAATAAGGAATCAATGGTAGTTTTACAAAGAACATTGAAAAGAATTTTTTTGAGATAAAGGGTTTTTATGTTGAGATTATCGTGAAATAATGACCAATGGAATCCATGTAATATCTTTATTTATGAAGTTCATATATGGTCTGAGAGTTTTTCCAGATATCTAGAAAAACATTTCACTAACTTTTTAGTTTTCAATGTCCCAGAAAAAATGTAATTGCATATTTTCTTAGGAATATTGACCTAGATAGAAAAACCAAAAAAAATCAAGGATACACCCCTAGAAAAAACGTCATAAATTTAATTAGGTTTAATAGTGACTCTCAATGTTATAAAAACCATGGTCAACCCATTAATATTTTCATTAGAACCAATGTGTCCATATCTCATTATTATGGATTGATTTCTACTAAATGTGCATCAAAAAATTGTGGCCTTCCTATAATCCACAATACTCAAAATTTTAAATCCCCAACTCAAGAAATAATCTATTAACTTAAAATAGATAAACCCATCTTGAATGTTTACCTATATGTGACCCATATGGACACAAAATACGGATGTTTTTAAATATGGATTATTTGAGGATGTTGGAGCAGCAAAAAAATAATTTCATGCTGTTTACACAAATATAGATATTATTTATGAATCATGAATATTAGATTTGTTAAAAATTAATATATTACTAATGTAATTTTTAACATTTTTAGTTAAATTATAGTGATTTTCGATTATATAAGAATGTTTCACAAGGATTGATGCTAATTTTATGGAGTTTTAGAATTCAGAGTTAATGTAGAAAATTGGAGAATGCATGGAATAGAAAATAATTTCATAGAAACGAAATGTTGGAAAATGATATCATTTAATTATGATATTTAAGTGTCCCATAAAGACATATAATATTCATTTTATATTACATGTTATATTTTATTTCTTTATGTCAGTACCAAAGGAAATATATATTGTCTTCCCTAGGGGGCTGGATATATATAATGGATTTATTATAATAAATGAAATATTTAATGGAATCCCAGACAATGAATATTGAAAATTTGGAAATATATTGAGTCACAATATGATACAAAAATTTAAATTTCATTACCTGTAAATGATATTATAGTTGAATATGTATGAGTACTCATAATGTAGATTGATAATATAAACATGATTGATACCCACTATGATATATAATGGTGAATCTAAATTACTATTTTATACATAAGAGTTCATAAGATAATGCTTTATAGTCATATGGAAATTAAAATTGATATTTATGGGTTACCTATAGACTCATGGTGATATATATTGGTTAATAGTTTTTGAAATTTTTTTATTAAAGGAGATAAAATTATGATGAGGCTCTGATGATCTTAAATTTTTAATACCTAGATTTTATGAATGACTATGATTCTAGATGAGAATAATGTACAAAATAATTGAGGAATGGTTCATTGTCCTAATTATGGTTTCCATGCCCCAGGGTTTTTATCATATGATTATACAGATATAAAATAAAGATAAATGTGATCTTATATAAGTATTATATAAATGACTCCAAAAAACCATCTATTTTACCACTTCTACCCCTATCTAAGGCATAAGCGGAAGTATGGAAGTACTATCATTACCCCTCCCCTTGTGGGATAGGGTGGGTGATCTTCATGAACTTCTACCTCCTCTCAACACTGCGTGTTTCCCCCTTCCAATTTTCCTCATTTACTTCCCAAATTTCCTAAATGTGATGTGTTCTCTACAGTTCAATATTGGAACAATGGCCTTCTCTCAGTCCCATTTTCATACATTGAGATCTCACATGCCAATTCAATGTTTTATTTCTCACATGATTTTCATTATGGAAGGGGTAATCAATTGGTGGACGTCATCGACTAGTATGTCACTAATTTTTAGTGTTTTCATTATTGGAAGGTCATTGGGATTCTAGATCCATGACATTTTATGATTCAAAAATCTTCTGAATATGATATCTTTTCTTCATGGTTAAACTCCACTTGTTTGGTTTCTACAATCTAGATATCTATTTCTCCTTAGAAATTTTACTTTTACTTGAAGAAGTAACTACACCCTTATATTTTGATCGCTATTTCCCCACCTGGTCTTCCTCTTCAGTTCTAGAATCTAGAAATTCTATAGATAATTGGTAACATTGTTAGTGAATTCTTATGTTAATATATTCTAACTCAGTCTCTATGTCACCACGTCTGTCCTCGGATTTTTTATGAGGAAAACTCTATATATCTTTCAGATTTTGTATTAATCTATGATTAGTTTGAATATTTTTGGACTCAGAAGGTCTTCTAAGAATTTTTGGTGTCCTTTTGTTCATTGTGTAAGCATCTTGAGCATGATTCGTCAACTTGTATGTTTGCTAATTTGATCAATTAATAGTATTTGGACACACGGTTGGATTGTAGTAACAATTTTTTGGTTATATATCCTGACACTGGTATGAAGAAACATACTAAAATATATAAATTTTGTGACCTAGAGGCAGTGTTTTTTGGTCCTCATGGGGATAGGGATTCGTCGAGGGCTGATATCCCCGCTGGGATTATAGATGATAATATGGATCCTAATGGAATATTCAAGTATAATAACATCATGAATGGTATAGGTAATTTGAGGGAAATGTGATGAGTTGTTTGATCACTGCCCATGGGAAATTGGAAGATCGAGCATCCTTTATGGTAGCAAGCATGTTGAAGACACCATCCATTAATACACTATCAGTCTCTATGAAATCATATTTTGTTGGAGACCCACTGAAATGGTGGATTGATGTCCTTCATCTTATATATACTTATGGTAATCTACAGAGTGATATTTTCATGTCATTAGAAATAATTGCATAGTATATAATTATTTTTTTCATGAAGAAGGTGAGATTTGGAGTTTATGTTTATAATAGGTTTCTGATTTTTGGAAATCAAAACATAGGATTGATAGATGTAAAAGGATAATAATCAGTTAAGTCCAAGAGGAAAAAATGTATTATCATTTATGATAGAAATTGTTCCTTATGAGTTTTCTTATATGATGTTCAACACACTTTTAGTGATAATTATTCAGACTCAAAATCTTATTTAGAGTGGGAACAATATCAACAAAAAATAATGCATGTCGGGAGCAGCATGGGGAATAGAATTCATGGAAACATTCCTAGAATCATTCTGATCAAAAAAAAGAAAAAAAGTATCATAAATACTTATCTTACCATCCAAAGAATATAGTGAACAAATCATCTTGAAAATTATATATAATATACGTCTCAGATATAACATTCCTAGAGGAGGTTCATAAATATTGTACATTATGAGGGATATAAACACCTACCAGTGATGAGATTGTAGGTATGGTTATTCATCTCAAATCAAAGGAAGAGATGTGAGATGAATATTTCAATATCAACATGTCAAATGAGGCTTATGAAAGAATATTGGAGATGTCGATTCGAGTTTCTCCTATTTTTATCCAATTAGAGTAAATCAACAAACATGATCAAATATTAGCATGCAGAAGAATAAAGGGGAATATTAACATTAAAGAATATATCTAGAATTGGGAAAATATTCCTAACATATTGATGATCTTATAAATAACAATATAAATATGCATATAACCTCACTATGATGGTGCTTATAAAGGTCTAGTAATTCAAATAATATTAGTTATGTTTTTATTGATTTTATGAGTTCCTTTAGTGTTTATCAAACATAGTTTTGGAATGTATGGGTTCCAAATTTTTTTATAAATGTTATATGATAATAAAAAAATTATATTTGGAGTTTATATAAAGAAAATATAGATATTTTTGGGTAATATTTAGAGATATATAGATTGTAATTATATGATTTTATTTATAAATTTTAAAAACATTATTGAAGATCAAACCAATATCATTTGTTATGATATATTTTGAACTAATTTAAACAGTGAAATAATATGATATAATTTAAACATAGTATATATTTCCCAATTATAAATATTATACTTATTTTATTGTTTTCATAAAAATTTTGAGTGGGAGATCAAATAAAGTATATAAAGTATAACTAAACACATTATTCCACTACTTATTATGTGCATAAAATAGAGATAATGAACCAAAGAGAAAGGAGGAGCATAAATTCCCTATTGAAGACAATATATATCATGAAATATTGAAATTGATGATACTCAGTGGGAATAGATAATATGTGTAATTGATTTGGAAGGAGATTAGAGATTGTAATCTTGAATAAGGTTCATATGTTAGGATACATAATAATATAACACTGAAATACTTTTTTATTTAGGAGAAAAAAATATTATCAATCAAATACGTATATATAAGAAAAAAGATCTTATATGGTGATTTCATGATATCCTAGATAAGAAATAAGATATTTTTCATAATGGTTTTTGGAAGTAATCAATGTGAAATGGTTTCAACAAGTGTAATTAACCTATCAGGAAATATTACACAAGTATGATCCAATATGATGAAATTATTGAGATATTTTTATAACCCTAGTGATACATATATTGACCATGAACGATGATTTTATATAGAGTAAAATACATCAGTGTAGGTTTTCAGTTCAATATGATACCTTATCACCTACTGTAATCAAATTTCTATAGTAGTGATAAACTATTTACCCCAAAATTCACCCAAACAAAATAAGGATTATATTCCCACATTGGAATCAATATTTTAAATAATACCATATGTTTCTTATTTTATTTTCATTAAAAAATTTCATGACCTCATTTTAGGTTATGAATTCCTTGGTAGATCAATATAACCTAAATGGTATATAATTTCAAATATTAATGTGCAAATAATTGAGGAAAAAATAATTCATTATAATATGTTCAAAGAAATTCACCACATTAATTATGACTATATGATACCATGAGGGAATTTTAAATGGGCACAACCTAATGGAATAGAAACCACCCCATGTTTGTGATGGAGGGGTATTTGACTAGATCATTTCATACAACTAATGGAGGTATGTTGGATCCCATATCCTTATAATCTACCTCATCCTCTTACTCATCCCATTATTATTATTTAACTTATCCTCTAATAATAGTTCTTGAGATTTCTGAAAACCATCATTTCAATGAATCATTTATTATATCCTCTTATCATAATCTTGGATTTCATTTGGTAAAGCTAGGGGTTTGGGTTTTAATTGTACTACTAAATTTGAAAATCAGGTATAATATTCGGTATTCATTAATGTCAATATATAAATTGATTTATGAGGTTTTTTAATTCCTCTAACTCTCGTTTGGTGGTTGATTCACCTATTTAATAAACATACCTAAGAGTTACTATGAATTTAATTAAATTATGAATTTTCATTGTTATTAACATTATATAGTTATTTTTGTTTTTTATATTCATTATAAAAGGTATTTATTGGTATTATATACTCTTAGGCTCTCCTAGGTATTTTTATTGATTATAGTGGATTATAATTTTCAATGTTATTGGTTTATTATTTTTTACACATTAATTTTGGAATAGTATGATTGGAATAATCATGTATATTTGCTTAATTAGTTAGTTGTCTCACCATCAATGCTTCCCAGATTTAGGTAGTGGCTGGAAATGTGTCATCCACCTAACTTATAGTACATTGAAAATGTTAAAAATTAATTTTTTAATAATAAATTTCCATGTTTTGTTTAAAATTATTTTTGGGTCAAAATTGTAGTGTGGTAATAATATTTGTAGTTAGACATGCTTGGTATATTTTAAAATTTTCCTTGTTTTTTTATGAAATATTTCTCATAAGGATTAATTAGTAGAATTATTTAAATATATTAATTTTAAATATATAAAATATTATTAGTTTCTATTTATATATATAATATTTATCTTGTTTAAGTGTATTGATCATGACTAATGCTTTCAATTTTCTACATTCCTTAAACATTAAGTGTTTTTATTTAATTTATTTGTGTATTATTAAATTTTCATTAATATGATAAATTATTAAAATTATTAAAAAATATTATATAATAAGAGGATTTGGTTATATATACATTAACGTGAAAATTTATTACTCTAATAAAAATGATAGGAATACTACAGAAAAAGTTTTTGGTTAATAAAGTGATTAATATTTTTTTTATACAATGATTTAAATGTAATAGAAAGTAGAGTCCTTGGAATTGGTTTAAAAACCCAATTCTAAATAGATAAAACTTATTTTAATGTACATTGATAGAGTATTCAATTTTTTTTAACTGTAAAAAAAATTAATTCCATAATCATTATTATTTTTCATTGAAGAAATATTAATCACAAAATATTATTTAAAATAATTTTTTTTCATAAATATTACTTATATTTCTCTTATAATGTATTGATATTAAATATAAATATAAACTAAAAATTCATTATAAGACACATTTTCATTCCCTTTTAGACAAAATATGGATCTTGTATTTGGATTTTAAACTAACACAAATGGAATATTATGTTCTAAATGAAAGCATACCAATTTTTATTTCATATTTTTTTATTAAATAATACTTTCTCTCAAGAAAATAAAATTATTTACATAAAATGTAAATTATTTAATGTATAAAATTTATCCTTAATGAATTTAGATTATATGTGTAATATTTACCTCAATGGGGTCCTTTACTTGATAAATGAAATCCGAAATTATTTCCTTCCAATATGACAATTTACTTAAATGAGAAAAAATCAAACATCAAATAATTTTTTTTCATGTTTCCTATGTTACCAATTATTATGTTTTTCAGATATTCCGTTAATTATTTTTTGAATGGTTTTTTAATGTGATCCATTTTATTTAGCATAAAACTAAAATTCTTATGTTGAAATTTATTCCATTGCATTCCCCCAAATTTGGCTTGTTAATAGTGTCATGTATCTTCCTTCCATGATATATTCAATATTTAGTTTTTCCTTTGGAATATTCAATTTATATATATAAAATTTATTGATCTTGTATTGTTATAATGTCTTTATGTAGGATCCACATAATACCATGGATGTTGTATCCACCACATATTATTGGTCATGTGGATTATGTTTATTAGAATTTTACACATACCTCTATTTAAAGTTGTTTAGGTGACGAATAATTTATATCTATTAAAATGGTTGGGAATGTGTAATATGGTTACCAAATATAAAGGGTACTCATGTTGCCCATTATATTAATTATATGTGTTTTTATATTGGGACATCTGTTGAATTCTTGACCATAGTTATAAATATATATTTGTGTGTGTGTGTGTGTGTCAATGATGCTCTAATAAGGAAAATATCATTATATAGAGTTTTTATATATATTAAATGATATCCACTCTATAATAGTTCACAAAATGTATAATCCTTATTTATGTAATAAGTGAATTTTTATGGACTGTACATTCACTTATTTACAAGACATGTAAAATATTTACTAGTTATTCCCGGATTGGTATACTTTACCATGGATGAAAAATAATTTATTATTGGTCATAGTCTTCCACAATTATAGATATATAACATTGGTTATTAGAGGGTAGTTTACACATAGGGGTGACCTATATCTATTAATAATATTATTGATCTATTATTTGTTTAATATTTATAATCGGGATATGTTATTTGTTATATATGAATTTATTTTCCATTATATATATAAATAAGTACATAAATTCTTAATAATAGACCCACATATATCTTGAGTTAATTGAGATCTCTAGTGGGGCTTATAGAATTTTATTACCCACCCATTTCATTTTAATTTTTATAGACATGTATCTTTCCTTGTTCTAATTGGTTTTGAATTGTACATTTTAACCTCTTTGGAATACTTATATATTGTTATTAGCTATATTAAATTGGAATAGGTTTATTATCTTATAATGTATAGGATAACATAAATCCATGTTTATTATGATCAATTTTTCATGACTCTAAATTTATTTTGATTAATGATTACCATATATTAGTTCATATTTATATATTTACGAAAAAAAATTATATAGATTGACTATGCATAATTTTTGGACTTTAGTAAGATAAATGATACTTCATACAATCATATCATATATCTCAATTATATTGGAACCCCTCAATTGACATGTAAAATTTATTTGAGAACGTTTTATATACTTATAGGCCTACCATTATTTTTGTAAATTCTTACACTGACAAATTTGAATATTCAATATTGGTAGATAACCCAACAATGATAATCTGAGAACCATTGTTCAATTCATATACCAATGGATAATGAATAATTATATGATGTTTAGTAAAGATGACATTGAAAACAGTTTAGTTATCCAGACAATATATTTTACATGAACCGAATATAAAAAATTTGAATGGGGGAATTAAATTATAGAAAAAATTCATTGATAAATGTGATATATATTTAAATCATTTTTCAGGATGCATTAATAATGTGTTTATAATATTATAGTGTATATTATGAGAATTAACTTCTAATTTTTAAACATACATATCTACTTTAGTTTCATTATAATTGTTTCCATTGTTATAAAAAATGAAGCTCTTGAAGTGGTTGGTTGAATTTCATTGATGGGTTTGAAAAAAATATTAATTTTCATATAAAAACTGTGAAAGAGTTATTTCTTACTTATTTGAGTAAAAAGTAGAAAATTAAAATTTTTCATTGAGTTTAGAATGCCATTTTTTCTTTGGGTTGATATTTTTGGTAATTGTTTGTCCATTATTAAATTTTTTTATTGGTAGAGAGAGTTCTAAAAATAAATAAAATATATATTATATATTATTTTAATTTAAAATACCTATATATATATATATATTCATTTTTATATGAGATGTGTGGGGGATAGAGTTTTGGACTACTCACATCGTGGATGCCACCACCTATGATATGTAATTCAATGAAGATCAATGAATATTTTTGGAAAAGGTATGGTTGGTTCATTACAATGATTCTCTGTATAATAATTTTGACATATTAATATTTATCTCTTAATTCCAATTTAGAGAATTCGATTCCAGACATAATAATTCATATATACAAACCATAATTATTTTAACGGTATTGGATTGATGAAAAGTTGTCAAATGGATTTTGGTTAATCTTAGTGTAAATCATGATACATTGAAACTTCTATATAATATATGATGAAATGAACATAAATTCACGAAGTATTTTTTGTATAAATTATTCATTTTTAATAAAATTTATAATGATAAATTTGTTTATAAATTTTTGTTTTATATTTAGTGATAAATTATTTTTAATATTTGATAATCATTGATAATTTTGGGATTAGAATTAATCAATCATGAATATTATAAAAAATTATATATAATTATAATGTATATGAAGTAAGAGACCCAAATATTAAATGAACATAATTATCCAACATACCAATCAAAAATTATTTAAAATATAATTTTAATCATCTCTAGTGATTCTTGAATCTTTATTTTTTAATTTTTAGTCATAAATTAATCTTTGTTGGATTGTTTATTAGGAATAATAATGTTATATATAGTTTTCATAAATCATCCAAATATATTTTCTTGAAATCATTGTCAAATTTATGATAAATATGAAATTAATTATGAATATCAATTGAACTACTGAGAATTAGAATTATATAATGACTGTAATCTTTTAGATTATACTATTAGGTTTATAATCATTTTTTCATTATATTTTGAATTATTTGAACATTTTAGATGTATATATGAAAATAAATAAAGGATTATAAGACACATCATAGGACCAAGATACTGGAGGATCCAATCTAGGTGGAAAAGTATATCAGTAAAAATTAAGCATTTATATAAATAAAATTTGAATAATTTTTAATCATTTAATTTTTTTGATAATATATATAAAAGAAACAAAATATTTAACAATCTTAAATTTTATTATATAATTAATTTAATAATAATAATAATAAATTAAATATATACTAGTTATATTATTAATAATATTATTTTATATTTTTAATCTTGTCACCAACATACACAAATATACTTATGGGTGAATAGAAAATAATAATATGAATTCAGTTTCGGGTTCTAATATGTTTTTTGTGCATTGTGAGAAATGTTTTTGTGTCAATACAATAATAATTAAGTGTTAGGATATATTACATTGATATTATTATTTTATTAATAATTTAACCACTGATATATTAATTTTTTTGATGAATTCAATATATTGATGCTTTAAATTACAATTTAAGGAGAACGTTTAATAAAATAGTGTTGATTAAATTAATAGGATTCAAACAATTATAATGATGACATTTGTTAGTAATTTTTATAATTTAACATTTATTTTTCTTAAAAAATATTTATCAATGTAAGGATATAGTTTTGGGATCCTTATGATGGAACAAATAATATATATTTTTCACTATTTGATAAAATAAAAATGCATAATGATTATAATATATCGTTATAAATTAATTAATAATAATATTACTTGTTGATTTAATTTGAATTCAGATGAAAATAAAAAAAAATCTATTTGAATATCTTATTATATAATGAACTTAACAAATTTAAACAAAATTTATATTGGAATTTGTATATTTAAAAATTTTTTATAATTGTTATGAAACTAATAAAAATAACTATTATAAAATTAATTATATTTAAATTTATTTACATTTGGTGTCAATTAGGGATTGAATATAAAGAAAATATATTAATGACTAACTAAAATAGAACTGGAACATCAAAAAATTAATTATAAATTTAAAAAGTGTGTCACCAATGTGAGTTAATTTCATATGTGAAAATTAATTGTTTAAGAATAACTATGAAATAATAATCGTGTATTAACGGATAAACCCCCAATATAGTGTTTAATTGATAAAAATATATTTCTGTTATATGTTAAATATAATTAAGGAGTATTAAGATGATCGATTATATAAAGGTTGGTTAAAATGATTACATGAAAAAAGAAAAAAGAAAAAGGGATATTGAGATCAATGAATTATTAATGAGATATTCGGGAATGTCTAGAATAAAACCTTAAGATGTGTTTTAATATAAAATTATTGATTTGAGACATTTTTTGAACCAATTAAGAGATTATGACAATAACATTCATAGTCAATGTTTTGAAATAAACTTTTAAAGTCATCTCAACTATAGAAACATTTGATAATATATATTTTTGTACATTATGACACTTTAGATGATGCTAATATGAATCCTAATATGGGTTTTGATATCAAAACACTATATAATTTTTTAGAACAATAATTTACTGACTGAAATTTAACAATGATCGAATTATTATTATTACAATTATTATTATTATTATTGTTATATTTCAATGACCATGTAATGTAGATATTAATTGAAATTAATATGATAAATATTGATTATTAAATGGGAAGTCTTTAGGGATAAATATATGGGCTTAAATGATTAAATGAAGTAATTTATTTTTGTATTCACATACATGGTAGTGTTTTAGTCCAATAATTTATATATTCTTATGGAGAACAAATATCATGTTTTCTTATACACTCACCCTTTGATTTGGGGTAGAGTGACATGATGACATTTACTATTCAAACCCATTATATTTGGCGGGGAGGAGATATGATCTATATGTTCTTACTCTCATTAACCACCAATACTAAATTAAGGGATATTAATGGTACATGATATTATGATAGATGAAAGTTAAATTGAGGGTTCACTATATTTCTCTCCCACAACTATAGGATCAATGTAGCTATTGAATCACAAAATATTTAGTCATTTCACAAAAATAATTTGATTTCTGACTGACAATATATTAAAAAAGAGTTCATTTTGTTGGTGTATTCATCCATCATCTTTTGTACCAGATTGGTGGTGATATATATAGTCATGAACCGGGATAGGTACCCTGGTATCCTGATAACCGAGCTGGCCCATACATAGCTCGAAGGGTGTTCCTGATCCCCAAAGGTCAGTGACTAGAATAGGGAGTCATATAACTTGAATGTGGGAATGAATTTTCCATAGAACATAGTGAAATAAAGAAAATAAAGTAATTGTGAATACAAAATAAACTCCAATGATAGTAATATAATATAATTCAACATGGTATTAAAGACCAACGTATTGTATCCCAAGTACAAAAATAAGGAAAACAGTCCTATTCCCTATGGAAACAACTGACACCATCCAAGGTTTAATAGTTGGATCCAAATATAAGAGATCCTTCCCCCTTACCTGAACCTAGAAAAAGATAATCAAAAAATACCAAAAGGTGCATGTATGGTGTGAGCTAAAAATACCAGTACGATCTCACCAATTATTCAATTTCGGATTCCGATAATATGTTATCAAAATGAATTATTTTAATTCTAAAATTAACTAGTTTGGATTTATAAATACTGATTATACAAATCATGTTATATTGTTTAAATGATGCAAAATACATTATGAAGAGGATTTATATGTTATGGAATATTTCTTAAGTAATTCATTAAATAAGAAAGATGCATAAAATTGTTTATGTAAACATAGAAGGCTTGTAAACTAGTTTCACAACATATACATTTATATCTCAAATATAAATAACATGTGATAAAAATTTTGATCTCCAAAATATGTACTAATGTTATTGGTTATAGGAATATGCACTCTATATGTGATTACTGAAATACGTGTATACACACATCCCCCTGACACTATTCAATGGAGACTTGTCACCATCCCATCGAGGATGTGACATACTGTTTTTATGTGTTAGAATGTTATATAATCATATAGTGTGACCAAATTACTCCAAAACAACCTAAGTATTTCATGTGATCTTACATAAAAAATGATGGGAAATTTATTTTAATACTGCTTAAAAAAATTAAATCTCATTCCACCCTTTTCAAATGATAGTTTTCCACTTAAAAAACAAAATGGGGTTTAAATAAAAAAACATGCCTCTTTATTAAGATAAAACCACTGGGTTTCTATAAATATATTTTAATCAATGTTTATATGTTTGAAATATCATTAGAACTAATAACTTATATTTCCGAATTCATTTACATAAATAAATGAAAAATAGTAATCTAATAGATTCCATCAAATTTATAATCTAAATTAAACAATTTAAATCAACCAATTTCCAGTAATGCTCCCTAATTCAATAGAATTGGGGTTTTTTTTAGAATTTTCATGCCATACCCATTTCAAATATCACAATTTACCAGAAATGGGATTTATCAAATAAATTAAAAGAATATTAGGGAAATTTAATTTAAATCAGCTATTTAAACAAATCAAGTAATTCAAGGTTAATGAATTTGGCCAAATGGGATAGAACCACCTGTATCTTCCACGAATCTCAACACTCACAATGACACCTGTCAAGGAGAATGATGGTGTATAAGACCTCAAAACACAACCTACAGATAAGAACCAGTATTACCTAGAATAGTTAAATCAATTTCAATAGAATCTATTGAATTATCAAAGGAGGAGAAAGAGATAAGGATGAAGAACGAAGAGAACTCTTACCATGGAACCCACACCACTAGTGAAAAGATAATCGGAGTTCGAAAAAATTAATAATAAGGGGTTACATAGATTCAACACCACTTAGGGAAGGCATTGAGATGTGAGTAGTTAAATTTTAGAGGAGAAAAAAATTATTAGATTAGTTTCATTGGCTATTTTAAATTAGTGGTAGGGGTATTGCATGATGTGTAATACCATTAGAAATCATGAAAAGGTTAACATATAAAACATATAAAAATGCATTGACTCAAATTAAAGACTAATGCGCTAAATTAAAAATTGGTCATCGAGACTCTCAAGAAATATAAAGAGTCATCACGTCATAAACCATTCATAGTGTGAATCATTTCAAGATTTACATCCCGCTACAAAAACATAGTGTGTAACCTAGTTACATATCATGTAACCCTCATGCATACTTAAGAAAGATACCGTTAAAATTATGATTACAAAGAATCATTGACTTCATGATTATATGTATCCTCCTAACTCATATTCATCCATACTAGGTCAAGGGAAAAGAAAAAAATACAACAAGGTTACAGACATACCTATCATATTAGTAATGGGATGTTTCAAACTTCCCACCATAAAAACATTTTGTCCCCAGAAATCTTTTGAGGAAGACTCCATTACAAAAATTTGATGTCACTATTATCTCATAAATTCCTCCTTTTCCCATGTATCATAATTATAATAACCATATTACCATATCACATGAAACAAATTTATCCTCCTCCCCGGACTCTCTATGGTCTTATAATCAACTCTCCACACTAGCCACTCAGTCAATGGTAAATCTTGTTCAATCTCATTATCACTCTAGCTAAAAATGTGGGAGGGATTAGAGATATTCTTTCTCAAAAATGAACCATGGAATAAATTTATTATCGATGTCATTTATCGTGGAATTTCTAAATAGTAAGAAACATTCCCCACATGCTCAACAAACTCAAAATGTACCAAAAAACCCAGAGAAAAACTCACTTTCTTCCCCATCCATCAATGACCCATCTGACAAGAAACATTCAAGAATACCTGGTTTCCAACATAGAGTTCCAAAGTTATATAGTGATTATCCGTAAACGAATTATATTTTATTTGTATGGTCAACAATATATAATGAATCAACAAATTTATTTTTGTCTTCTCAGGTACCAATCTTGGTCCAACCAAGGTACTTTCACCAATAAAAAACCAACACAATGATTTTTTATAAGGAAATACATAAAAGGCCTAAAAATATTCATTTTGATCATGGAATGGTGACTATTATTATAAGAAAAATCAACGAGATCTCAATAATCATCCAAATCCCCACTGAAGTCAAGAACACAACTGTGAAGCATATCCTCTAGAATATATAATTTTCTTTTCATCTGGGCATCCAAATTTGAATGGTATGTTGTGATAAAATATATATGATATCCCAGTGCCTCCTGAAGGCCTCACCAAAAGAGAGATTTGAATTAAGGATCCCTATTAGATACTATATCATATGGAACTCCATGAAAATGAACAACTATGTCCCATAGATATTTCCCAACAACTAAACATTGGATATATCATAAATGGGCATACAGTGCGCCAACATAGTTAGAATGTCAGTCAAACTCCATATCACAATCTTAATTCTCGTGGTATGAGGAAGACAAACAATAATTTCCCAAGAGATCTCATCCCATATCCATATAGGGACTTGAAGTGGATGAAGTAAACATGGATGTTTTATATGCTCGACATTAACCTATTGGAATGTATAATAGCGGGAAACAAAATTAGAAATGACATATCTAATACCTAGAAAATAAGAAGTCATGTTATACTTCATAGAACTTATTTGGGATTCTAAGGTGCATATCCCAAAGGGAATTATAAAATTTCCCCATCGCATCCTTCCGTACAACTGATGACACAAATTAGAAATTCAAATAACCTAGAACAACATCATTAGAGAAAAACCACTATGAAACTGTCTCCCCAAAATAATTTGAGTCTCTAATGTTAGGAAATTCATCCTCAAACTCTTGATCTTGATTCATCATTTTGAGAAGTGTGTATGTAAACTAAATGTTAGATAATGACACCTCATCCCCTTTCTCTTAAAATCCAATACATTACTATGTAAAGAGAGGCATAAAATTTCACTATTTTGAAGGTTCATTCACCGCATAGGTTGAAATTTTCTTACTCTAATACTCTGCAACAACATTACATTTCACCAAGGTGTGGGTGATTTCAAATTCCAAATATTGTAAGTACTCCACCCAAAGCATCAAATGGAGGTAAAAATAATTTTGGGAAAAGATATAACTCCTTCTTTTGTAGTTTGAATACATAGGGAACCATTCTGAAAAATGTTATTTCTTTCAACTCATATAAGCATTCTACAGAACTACACATTTATGGTCATGGGTAGGAAAATTATTCTTCTCTGGACTAAGATGACGAGATCCATAAGCAAGTACATGATCTATTTTCATAATAATGCAGCCCAAACCTAAACATGATGAATCAAACAAGCCCTCATATCCCCACATGAAATTTGGGGGAGTCCACACCAGTGTAATTGACAAAATTAATTCTATATTGAAAAAAAATCCTATCATTTAACATTCCATGAAAACTTCACCCACTTTTGAGTTAGAGAAGTCATAGGAGAATACAACTTCATAAATTCCTTCAGGAATTGGTGACTATAGCTAAGCCCAAAAATCCCTAAATCATTAATATATTACATGGTTACTCCAATGTAATATCATCCATCACCTTCTCAAGATAAATTGATATTCCTAGTTATGACACCACATGCCCCTATAATTTCACTTTTTAAATCATCAAATCACACTTTGAATGTTTGGCATAATGTATGAAATTTTTTAGCAAACACAACACTATTCTTAGATAATTCATATGATCCTCCTTGTACCTATAGTTAACAATGATTTCATCCACATACAACATATGTATCCAAATACTCATGGAATACCATATTCATAAAATCTATGAAATATGATAATGAATTTGTTAGGCCAATGGGCATAACATGGTACTCATAATAGTAATACCTACTCTGAGTGGATTTTTATGAATGTTTGATTCTTTTATCCTAAACTAATAGTAACTAGATTTATGTTCAACCTTTGAAACCCACATTTCCCATGTAATCTCCTAAAGGAGATCATAAATTGAGGGAAATAGATACTTGTATGTTACCTTATCTTGATTATGCATTCAGTTATAAACATATAAGAGAAGAGACCCCTCATCTTTCTTAGAGAATAGAATTTCCACCACCCAAGGCGACACGCTTGGTCTTATAAAGTTGTTCTCATGTTTATTATCAAAGTGGGATTCAAAATTTTCATTTCAGCTATATCAATTTGGTAAGAGTGAATATAAATGGGTGGATTTCCAGGAATTAGGAAAATGGAAAACGCAACCTTCCCTACTAGTGTAAAACCATAGGAGTCAGAATGAAACACATGAAGAAACATAATGAAAACCGGAGTTAGATCACCACTAAAATATCATTTCTCTAGATCAAATGATAACACTAGTATTGTGATACCAATATTTTCCTTATATGGTCTGGTCCTTCTCAAACTTAGGCCACATTCTCCATGAAATAAAGGAGACACACCATTATGTGTAGTAAGGTTTTCACGTTGGAGATAAAAATAAATTCTGGATTAATTTGAAAAGATAAAATCTATTTCCAAAATTAAATCAACAGGATTAATGTCAAAGACTAAAAAATTCCAAGAAAGCTAAATATCTGAAAGAGAGAATACAAAAGGGGGAATATGGAGATTATTCTATATCTTATTACCAACTGGTGTCTAAATATTTATTGCCTATGATAAAATCTCTATAGGAAGGAATAGAATATTAACAATATGGTTTGAATTAAATTAATTAGAGGTACTAGTGTCATATAGAGAAGTCACTAATGATGAAGTTATAATACTGGTTTCTCTCACACATGCTGGACTTATATCCACTTTCTCTAGGGAATCATACAAAATAAAGTAACTTCATTCTAGATGCATGGAACATGAACCCATTAAATATTGAATCATATTATTTAAAAATTGTTTCGGATGAGTTGATGATCATATTTCACTATGTGGAGTATAAAATATATGATAGAATATATGTATGTTACCAGAACATTTAATTAGGAATAATTCATAGGTTCCTCAATGAAAACCTTCTTAGAATTTCCCAGATTTCCACACTGGTAGTAAATCAAATGACATCCACCCTTTGCTGTTGGAGATCTAGAATGAAAATTTTATCGAGAAATTCCATGAAAATCATCACACTTTTAATTTACCTAGATGAAACTGACCCTTCCACTATTAGAAAAAGGAAAACTATTCCACCATGACCCTCCTTCTAGGTATATCTCTGTAACACCCCGAGATTTTATTAGAAGTATTTATTTTAATTTTTTGATGACTTGTGTTGTATGCTACATCCATATTATCTTTCACTTTACAAAATATTGTATTAGCTTGCAGTATACACAACACTATTTTTGGATTGTGTTACACAAAATTTCAAGTTCGTTTGATAGAAATTATTCTGCACAACATTGTGTGTATATATATATATATATTCAATGTATAATTGATATATGGTTGTATTATATTATACAAAACCGTAATGGAATCTTTCACTACACATAACCCTGACTTGGATTTCTTTACACGCAATTGTGACCTTCCGTGACAACGTGTGTTGTACGCAAAACCGAGTTTCACTAAACAATAATATGTTATTAAAATATTATATAAACTAGCCGGTTATGAATAGTAATACCCACTTTTTGAAATTTTATATATTTTATCTTTCAAAATGGACTTCATTTTTGGATTTAGAATATCGAAATTAGCCTAGGGGGAATTTTTGGTATTTTTCTGAAAACATTAAATTTTTTATGAATATTGAAAACACTATGTTACTATTTAAAAACCGACTTTTTATTTAAATAATTATTTATTTTATTTAAATTTATTTTATGTAAAAAGTGATACATAATACCTATATAATTTTAATATAATTTATTGGAGTCATTTTATAATAATTATAGATATATGAAAATTTTATTGAACTTTTCACCATCTTTTACCCACCTCCTAGGAGAATTTGAAAAATTACATAAAACATAATTTTACTACTTATGTGAGTAGAAATTAGAAAATCTGAGAGACACGGTTAATATCAATGAGTAAAATTTGGTTCAATAAGATTAAAATATTTTATGTTGAATAGTAACTTTTTACTTTTATTTACCACGATTAAAAGTAAATAGGGTAATTAACGGTAAAAATGATATTATTATTACCATAAAAGATATCCTAATTCTATTAGATAAGTGTAATTAGACCAAAAACAACATTAGGAATAAAATATTATCCTTTTGGTCCACTTGGATTAGATTAGGACATTTTTTATTATTTTATTTAAAGAAGAGTTAAAATTGTTAAAATCAATGTTTAATAACTAAAAAATTTTTAATATAGGGTTATACATAAGATAAATTCGACTATAAATATTCATTTGAAAGAAAAAATTATTTCCTACATAATGGTATTTTATTTATTTTTATAAATTAAATAATTTAATTTATTTATGACACAATGAAGATGCAGTAATTACCTTATTAATGAAATATTAACATAATTGATGTAATAAATACCCAAAAAATGTAATTTGAGACATTTTATAAATTACAAAAAATTTATTGGTTAATTTCAAATGTTAGGTTGGATTCAATTAACATTTTTATAACTAATAATTCTATTATAATTTTGAAAAAAATCAATTACCAAATAGTTTGAAAATTGACATAAAATTGTTTTTTTAAAAAAATAATATTATTAATTTTTATTATATTCCTAAAAATATAAGGATCATTACAATAACATATATAAGGATATATATGTTAATAATGAACCAATTGGGGTTCGTTTGTCTTCTCATAGTAAGTTTATTAACCATATAATGTAATAAAACAAGAAGACACTATAAAAGTTAAATTATTTAACTTATAGTTAAATCTAAATGATAAGGTTAAAATAGTAACCTAAACTTGTCTAAAACCTATTGGTTGAGAGTATTTCTACCGATACCCACTTTTCTTTGAAATAAGTAACTTTAGGGCCATTATTAACCGAATATGACTTCATTATAAAATAATATTTTACGTTTCTTCCAAAAGTTCCCCTCTCCTCCCTTATAAAAGGGATCCTCCTCCCTCTTCACATTACACAATTTTGAGCCTTGAGGATAATCCAAAACCTGACCTTTTCCCTTCTATACTTCCCAAGGAACATTATATAGATTCTGGTCTCCTAAAAATACCAACTCTTGTGCCTTAAGAGGAATCTTAAAAGAGGTGCATCGAAGAAGAGGTAATCTCTTCTATCTATTCTTTCAAGTTTCTTTCTTTTTCATCATATTATTAATTTGTTGTTTCATTATAAAGTAATAACATATATATAAATAATATACTGATATGTTATTAGAAATATGAAACGACCCCATTTCACCATCTATCCATCCAACGGAAAACGAAATCATCGAGCGTGCGTACGTACGGAATATCATCTCCACGCCGTGGTGTAATTTGTTTTTCCACCACCACCATACTAGTATGGGTATAATTTTGTAAAGAATAACTATATATGGTTATTATTACATCATACTTATTCTGAGATATTATATCATCCACTACAGTTCCATTCAATAATCATGGGAATGATGTCATCGCTTGTGCATACGTACGGTTTACCGTCTCCACGACGCGATGATATTCATTCTCCATGTTAACCATTCAAGAATGATTATAAAGTATATCTAAAGAATAATAATGAAATATATGACATAATTAAGCTAATAGATATATATATATATATTTCATCTACTTACTTCCATTCACGTCAATAAGGAAAGGAAAACAGCGTTCATGCATACGTACGGCCTACCGTCTCCATGAATGGTGTATTTCATTTCAATCATCTATCTATTATATATATATATACTGAATATATATGATATATATAAATCATGATTTACATTTTGGAAGTATTTAAATCGTGATATAAGTAATAATAATATCAACAACAACATGTCCAAACATGTATGATAAAGAAATCGATTTTACCAAAAACGATGATTTAACATGAAATTTAAAAAATAAAAAGTAATATAAAGCCATACGTGAACCATATATAGTATCATAACAATTAATAGGATTCTATAATAAATAAATTCTATTATTTAAATCATTATACTGGAGGTTCGGATATGTATGAAGTATATCAGAGCTAGGGTAAGAGATAACTTTTCCAATCAATTTTTTATCTGATATTGTTTATTCGTAAGTATTTACTAGGGTTATATTTATCATCTATTTCCCTATTTTATAAAAATGGTTTAATGTATTTTTAAATTCCTTTTAACCCATTTTTTACTTTTACTACATGGTAGGTAAGGAATCTTTCTTTTTTTTACGTTACAAGGTACTTTTTTTTTACTTTTCCGGAAAAAGTACGAGAAGATTTTTTTTTACTTATACGACATGAACAAATTTTTAGAGTTTCATAAAGCCTTATTTTCATGAAGCTTCCTCCAAAAGATTTAATTAATATTTTCAATAAAATCCTTTTCATTTAAAATTTAGTTGAATTTTGTTAAAATAAAATGACTTTGAAGAAGAAAGGATATTTTCCTCAAGAATTCATTTCAAGTGTTTTATCAAAACTATATTCCATCTAAGATGACATTATTTCATATTTGTATGTTTCAAGTATAATGTCTCTATTATTTACATGGTTTCACTTGTCTTATGATGAAATGATATCCATTTGTTTTATAAGGAGTATGTTATAACTGGATGATATTTATGAAACCCATTTTCTTCTTTGGGTTATGATGAATGATTTATGTTTATGTTGTGTAACACATAATATTGATTTCATTATGAGATGGGTGGGACCTATATCTCCCTCCAATACATTGGGTAAAGATTTATATCTCATGAGATAGACATGGCTTGAACGACATGTTAATCCGGTTCAGTGATACAGGACTGGAACGAGGAGTGAACTCGATTCAGCATGGGACTTTGTCCACTAATATGGTCTTGGAAGAAATGCCTTGGCTTCTTTGGAAATCATATCTTGTGCCTAATGGTTTGACACAATTACATGTTTTATTCCCATTCTATTTTATCATGATTAATGTTCCATTATGATCTATTCCTTATGAACTGCCATGATTTATTTCTAATGATTTTGATGATTAAACATTATGTTAATGTTTTTTTAAGTTCAAATGTATATGATTTGTTTTACTTTTACCATGATTACCCTTACTGAGTATTTGAGCTCACCCATTTTGCTGATTTCCTTTCCCCATGGTTAAAAGAATGGTTTTAGGTAAGAAAACAAACGGGGAAGATCTTTATGGGAGATATTGAAGATCATTCACCTTGATTAGAGGATTATATTCCGAGTTTCCAAATACACTAAACTATTACGGTCATAGAGTTTTGATTCTAGTTATGTATTAAGTATTCAGAAAAAGTAATGTAATGTCCATGTATGTCATGTTTGGGGTCTCTACAGTTGGAATCAGAGGAATGGTTTAGTTAACCTTTAGAAACTAGGATGCGAAAGTTTAGTGATATCACTATAGATATTTAAAAGGTATGTCTATGAATGTCCCTCAGGTTAAGTATAGGTAAAGGTTATAGTGCTAGAATTATTGGAGTGATATTAGAATAAAACCTAAGATGTTAGATATTGAAGGTACTCCCCCTTTATTATTTTGTTTTTCTATCATGATTTTTCCTCTCACACTATTATTTTTGGATTTTAGATGATGTGTGGAACTCGAAGGTACCATGTTGATCAATATAATGGACGATGCAATGATTTTCCTCCTAAACAATCCAACGTTATGGGAGATGGAGTGAAAAATCTTATTTCTATACTTACACCAGTAATGAATCATTCTGGACTTCCAAATAAGCAGAGAAGGGAACAATATTCTATTGAGTCCTTTACGAGGCAACGTCCACCTTCTTTTAATGTGTCTTCTGATCCACTTGTTAGTGAACAATGGATCATTCCCATTGAAAATATATTTTCCATGCTTCTCTATTCAGAACATGAAAAAGTCATTTTAGCTGTTTACCATTTAGAAGGTGATGCAGACTAGTTGTGGACTCTAATTAAGAATACAAAGCCCCAAGATTAACTTGAATCCATGGAAGGGAACGAGTTCAAGAACATGTTTTTCAATAATTACATACCTCTTATTCTTCGAACAAAGATGGAGAATGAGGTCATTGAGATTAAGAAAAAGGATGATGAATTTGTTGGTATATAAGAAGTGAATTTTACAAGGCTTGCAAGGTATGCATCTGGAATTTTCGTCCAACCTGAAAGTAATGTAGATCGATTCTTCTAAGGCATAAAACCAAGTCTTCTAAGGGAATTAGCGATAAGAGACTTCAATAGATATGAATAAATTTTGTGTTGTATTATCAATGTAGAACCGGATGTTGGTGCTATATATCCATCTCATGGTTTCGACAAGAAACAAAACATGGAGTTTAAGGAAAAATCTCAAAACAATGGTGAAAAGAAGGTGAATTTGTCTTTATGCTCAATGTGTGGAAAGAAGTATGGTGGAGATTGTCTAAAAGGTACTAGAAAATTTTTCATGTGTGTAAAAGAAGTTCACCGAGCAGTTGAGTGCCGATGTAATGGGAAAAAGGTTTCTAATGACGTGAATAGAGAAAATACTACAAAAAACGCCCCACCAAACACTTCAATGCTTTAAGTGCAAAGAAATGGGGTATTTTTCTAATCAATTCCCTAATCCAAGGGTTAATGATGATCGACGTGAGCGGCCTATTAAGGCAAAGGACAAAGGGAAGTCACATGCGATCACTATTAGCAATGTGGAGTATGACAACGATGTGGTGGAATTATTATGTGTTTATTTAAAGGGATTCCAAAATAATGTTGGGGAATCTCATTTATTGTATTGTGGAACATTGGAATATCTATGTAATGGTTTATTGTGGTTTTCGATAATTATATGGTACATGTAACCATGAAAAGTGATTGAAATATTTTTGGAAATTAATTGATATGCACATAATTAAGGGATAAGGAGAAAATAAAGTATTTGATTGTATTCATGAGCTCAAGATTGATATAAGGACTAAGTGATATCATGGTTTGAGTATATAGAATTTTTTGGATTTTGGTATGTGGAAAGAGTAAAATTTTAACTGGATACATGTTTTCACTAAGGATCAATGGGTATTCATTTTTCAAGAGAATACATGATTATTAAGGAATTCGATTGTTTGGACTGTTACCAACAAGATATATCTTATGATATATAGGGATAAATGATGGTATTTACATGATTTGTAGATGACCTCTCTATCAATGTTTTTCCTTATATTGTGAGTTTGTGTAAGACTAAATATTGGAATAGATTATGTTAGACATCAGATAGTATTGTTTAAGGAAATAACATTTTGATATGATTTTTGGAATGTTATAAAAGTATAATTTTAGAAAAAGGAAAACCCGTAGGACGGGCAGCAACCAGTCGCGTCGGAAAAGGATGCAGGAATCGAACCCACAACCGAAGTGTGACAGGCCTTTATCGCATACCAATGTCCTACAGGAAGTCCCTGATTAGTCGAAAATAGTTTTAATTTATTAAGCTCTATGATAGATGAATTATAAGTCCATTTTTGGAACCATATTCGATTAATCTCACCATAAGACGGACTTATAACTTTTTCTAACCTTATGTTTGAGAATGATGGAATGACCTATCATTCTATCACATGATCTACTAATACATTATGAATGAAAAACTCAACTTCATTTCATTAAGAGATGAAGTGGAAATTGTTCAAGGCAAAAAAATGAAAGATTTTAACAAAATCAAGTAAGTAATTATTTTAATTCAATAATTCTTCACCGTTAGGGAATTGATCTTGAAAACCAAAAATGTTGTCCCAGTGCCCACATATTGGGTGAATCATATTGTACCTTAGATCATCATAAAATTTATGGCTTTAGGATTGTTGGCTTTTTTCATAGCCATGTTATCTACCCCACATCATCTAAACATGATGGTTAGATTTCTCTCTCATATCCATATTAACACATATGTTCTCCTATGTGGAAACCCAGTGATGAGTTATTTTGGGAAACCCTTATGTTTCATAATTCACTTTTTAAAAATACATTTAGTATTGCTTTTTATTATGTTGGCTTCAATTAAATAATCTTTCGAGTAGTAAACCATTTATAACCCTGACGAATTTCGAGGGCAAAATTCATTTTAAGGAGGTAGAATGTAACTCCCCGAGATTTTATGAGAATTATTATTTTTAATTTATTTGATGTCTTGTCTTTTATGCTACACCAAGATTATCTTGCGCTATATGAAACATAGTACTATCTTGCAGTATAGGCAACACTATTCTTTGATCGTTTTACACAAAATTTCATGTTCGTTTGATAAAAATTATTCTACGCAACATTGAGTGTGTGTATATATATATATATATTCAATGTATAAATGTAATATGGTTGGATTTTATTATAACAAACAACAAAGGAATATTTCACTACATGCAACCCTAACGTGGCTTTCTTTACACGTAATCACGACCTTCCATGATAGCGTGTGTTGTACGCAATACCGAGTTCCACTAAACAACGATATGTTATTAAAATATTATATTAACATGCCGTTATGAATTGTAATACCCAATTTTGTAAATTTTATAAATTTTATCTTTCAAAATGGACTTCATTTTAGGATTCGGAATATCAAAATTATCCAAGGGTGAATTTTTTGGTATTGTTCTGAAAACATTCAATATTTGATGAATAGTGAAAACACTAGGTTACTATTTAAAAACCGACTTTTTATTTAAATAATTATTAATTTTATATAAATTTATTTTAGTTATAAATTGATACATAATACCTCTATAAGTTCAATGTAGTTCATTAATGTCATTTTATAATAATTTTAGATATAAAAAATAATTATTGAACTTCTCACCACCTTTTACCCACCTCCTAACTGAATTTGAAAATTTACATAAAACATAATTTTACCACCTCTGTGAGTGGAATTTCAAAAATCCGAGAGACATGGTTAATATCATGGAGTATAATGTGGTTCAATAAGATAATAATTCTTTGTTATTATTAGTAACTTTTTAATTTTATTTACCACATTTAAAAGTAAATAGGGTAATTAAGGGAAAAAATGATTTTATTATTACCCTAAAAATGTCCTAATTCTATGGGATAACTGTAATTAGACCAAAAAATACCTTAGTAATAACATATTAAACTTTAGGTCCACATGGAATAGATTAGGACGTTTATTATTATTTTATTGAAAAATAGTTAAAATAGTTAAAATCAACGTTTAATAACTAAAACATTTTTAATATAGGGTTATACTTAAGATAAATTCGACTATAAATATTCATTAGATATATAAAAATATTTCCTACAAAATTGTATTTTATGAATTTTTAGATATTAAATAATTTAATTTATTTATGACACAATGATGATGTAGTAATTACCCTATTAATGAAATATTAACATAATTCATGTTATAAATACCCAAATAAATGTAATTTGAGACTTTTTATATATTAAACTAATTTTTAAGGTTAATATGACATGTTATTATTGATTCAGTTATCTTTTTTCGAACTAATCATGCTTTTATGATTTTTACAAAAATCAATTACCAAATAGTGTCAAAACTGATATAAAAATAGTTTTTAAAACAAATATTATATTATTAATTGTTATTATTTTCCTAAAAAACTATGGTTGGTCCAAATGACATAGATAAGGATAGTCCAAATGACTTAGATAAGGTTATATATTTTAATAATGAACCACATGGGGATCGTTTGGCTTGTTATAGTATGTTTATTAACCATATATTGTAAGAAAACAAGAATGCACGATAAAAGTTAAATTATTTATCTTAGAGTTAAATCTAAATGATAAGGTAAAAATAGTAACCTAAAATTGTATAATACATATTGGTTGAGAGAATCTAGACCCATCCCCACTTTATTTTTTAAATAAGTCACTTTGGAGACATTATTAACCTAATATGACATTATTATAAAATAATATTTTATGTTTTTTCTAAAGTGCCCCTCTCCTCCATTATAAAAGGCCCCCACCTCCCTCTTCTTTTTACACAATTTTGAGCCTTCATGCTCGGCCAAACGCAGACCATTTCCCTTCAAAACTTCCCAAGAAACATTAAAGAGGTTCTGGTCCCCTCAAAAGACCAACTCTAGTGCTTTATTATGAAGCATACAAGAGGTGCATCGAAGCATAGGTAATCTCTTCTACCGATTCTTTCAAGTTTATTTCTTCTTCAACTTCTCCTTCTTTTGTTTTTTCATTATAAAGTAATAACATAATTATCACTAATATAATGATATGTTATTATAAATATGAAACAAACCCATTCAACCTTCTATCCATCATACAGAAAATGAAATCACCTGCATGCGTACGTATGAAATATCGTCTCCACGCCGTGGTGTAATATATTTTTCCACCACCACCATACTGGGCTGGGTATAAAGGTGTAATGAATAACTATATATGGTTATTATAAAATCATACTAAATCTGAGATATTATATCATCCTCTCCAATTCCATTCAATAATTATGGGAACGATATCATCGCTCTTGCATACGTACAGATTACCATCTCCACGACGCGATGAAATTCATTATCCATGTTAACCATTAAAGAATGATTATAAAGTATATATAATGAATAATAATGAAATATATGACCTAATGAAACTACTAGATATATATATATATATATGTCATCTACTTTCTTCCATTCATGTCAATAAGGAAAGGAAAGCAGTGTTCATGCGTACGTATGGCCTACCGTCTCAATGAACGATGTATTTCATTTCATTCATCTATCTATTATACATATATACTGAATATATATGATATATATAAATCATTATTTACATTCATTAAGTATTTATATCATGATATAAGTAATAATAATATCATGAACAACAATTCCAAACACGTACGATAAATAAAACGATTTTACCCAAAACGCTGCTTTAACATGAAATTTACAAAAGAACGGGTAAGATAAAGTCATAAGTGACCCATATATGATATCATAACAATTAATATGATTCTGTAATAAGTAAATTCCATTATATAAATCATTATACTGGAGTTTCGAATACGTACAAAGCAAATCAGACCTATGGTAAGGGATAACATTTCCAATCTCGTTTTTATCAGAGATTGTTTATTCGTAAGTATTTACTGGGGTTATATTTATCATCCATGTCCCTGTTTTCAAAAAATTGATTCATGTATGATTAAAGTTATTTTTATCCATTTTTATCTTTTACAACCTGGTATGTATGGTATATTTCTTTTTTTTACGTTACGAAGTACTTTTTTTGACTTTTCCGGAAAAAGTATGAGAAGAATGTTTTTTTACTTATACGGCATGGACGGATTTTTACGGTTTCACAGAGAATTATTTTCATGAAGCTTACTTGAATAGATTTCATGACTATTTTTATCAAAATCAATTTCTCTTAAAATTCCATGTCATTTTATGATATGAAAATGACTTTGAAGAAGAAAGGATATTTTCCTCAAGAATTCATTTCATGTGTTTTATCAAAATTATTTTACATCTAAGATGACATTATTTCATATGTGTATGTTTCAAGTATAATGTTTCTATGATTTAAATGGTTTCAATTTTCTTAAGATGAAATGATATCCATTTATTTCTATGGATTATGTTATGATGGGATGATGTTTATGAAACCCATTTTATTCTTTGATTAATGATGAATGATTTATGTTTACATTGTGGAACACGTAGGAATGATTTCATTATGAGATGAGAGGGACATATATATCCCTCCAATGAATTGGGTTAAGATTTATATCTCATGAGATAGACATTTCTAGAATGACAAGTTAATCCAGTTCAATATACAGGACTGGAACAGGGAGTGAACTCGATTCAGTATAGGACTTTGTCCACTAAGATGGTCTTGGAAGCAATAACTTGGCTACTATAAAAATAATATCATGTGATTAATGGTTTTACACAATTACATGTTTTATTCCCATGCTATTTTATCATGATTAATGTTCCCTTATGATCTTTGCCTTATGTACTGCCAAGATTCATTTCTCACGATTTTTATGCTTAAACATTATGTTCATGTTTTTTAAGATCAAATGTATGTGATTTGTTTTTTTCAGCATGCTTACCCTTACTGAGCATTTGAGCTCACCCTTTATATGTTTTATTTTCCCAGGGATTTAAAGAAAGGTTTTAGGTAACAAAACAAAATGGGAAGATCTTTATGGTATATGTTGAAGATCATTCCCCAAGATTAGATGATTATGTTCCATGTTTCAAAGACACTAAACTATTACGATCCTTGAGTGTTGGTTCTTGTTATGTATTAATTATTCTGAAAAATTAATGTAATTTCCATGTACGTAAAGATTTGGGTCTCTACAATCTCAACCATTATCTCACTATCCAACATATCAAAAATATTGTGCTGGTTCAGCAAGAAGACCTCAAAATATATGTCGAATCAAAGTCCTAACTATAAAAATTGAGCCTTTATGCTCTCAAATAGATAAAATATGTGGTGAAATGTACAATGTATTAGTATAACGATATGAATACTTAGTCACAGTTCATTCAACCTCAATCTTGAAAAATATAACAGGCTTGGAAAACCCCATTAACTCTATATATGATAAGTCAGTGAAAAGAACCCTAAATTATTTCAACACTAAGAGATAATGTTTTTTTCATTGTAATTATATCCCACCATATCCTGCTCGGTCCTTCCATCACGAAGGTGGATCATTTGACCATGATCTTGTTTGGTGTCTTGAAGAACTCCAAAACAAGTTCTATACATCCCAACTATTCCACACCATGTTGAGGATCAGTGAATCCTTTGAAAACTGGTGTCTTCTAGAGAAGGAACTGCTGAGAAGGATTTTGAAAAACATCCCATGGATGATTCACAGATGGAGCCTGAATGTTGACTAGAGGTGTTTCTTGTCTCATATCTTGGACAGTGAACAAAGTCAACTCCACTAAATTCAGGTTAACTAGAATATTCTCTCACTCCAGATCAATATAAACCTCCCCTATATCTGATATGAACTTCTTCTTAGAGGAATGATTCTACACAACATCAATAGACAATAAGGAAGGCATCATATATACACTTATATTGGGAAATATGGGAACTAATACCAATATAAAGGACAAAAAACATTTGTATATCACTCTATCCAAATCAAAAAAAGGAAAACACTAGAACTAATCGACAAGATATTTTTTTGTAACCAACACTTGTGACTTAAGGTCCATTTTTGTGAGAGATGGATATAAACTAAATAAATACTAACTACTAAGTCATAAAATGATTTCAAAAAATTGAATTCTGAGTTCATGATATAATTTGAACATCCTCCTTTAATATAACTTCATCAGGAACCAGCTCGGGTGCCCTAGTAACTCGATAAATATGCCAGAACTGACATTTATCAATGGGAATTCTCAATCCCCCTAGGTTTGAGACTAGAACCTAACATCATAAAATATTCAAGTGGAAACATATTTTCTACAAAACATAGTGGAAGCATTATTGGAAAGTCAATATTCATACAAATGAAACTCCAGTGAAGAGTAATGTACCACAACTCAACAAGACATTAAAGCCCAATGATATAAATCTCAAGTAATATAAAATGGAAAAAAACCCATGTACCTAAGGAACCCACTCACCATGTCTAAGGTTATATTGATGGATCCACCTTTAGGATCTCTTTTCACCTTTCCTGGACCTAGAAAGGGATAATCTACAAACACCAAAAGGAATAAAAATGTTGTGAGCTAGAAATTTTAGTAGGGTCTCCCCAAGGATTCCATATGATACTTCCACAGTAGATTACCTAATGAAACGGTATCAATTATAAAATAAACTAGTTTTAAATTTGAAAACATATTTAAACAAATAATGTTATATTGTTCAAATGATGGAATTTAAAAAAATCATATACAGGTTATAGAATATTTCTAAAAAATTAATTCTATAACAAAATTAAATTAAAATTCTAGGAATATTACCAAGGCATGTAAATCAGTTACACAAAATTTTCATATATTTATATCTCAAATAGATATAAAAATCATGAAACACGGTTATCATAAAAATAGGTATGAATGTTCTAGGATATAGTATCCCGCACTATATAAGTGATCATCGTAATATGTCTATACATACATCCCAAGGACACTAGTAAAAGGTGACTCATCACCATCCCATTGGGGATGTATCCTGCTTGAGGGATGTTTTAGAATATTGTACAGGCAAATAGTGCATCCAAATAAATCACAAACTACCTAAGGATTGCATGTTCTCTTACATAATCAATGAGGGGAAATTTATTTCAGGACTGATTAAAATAAAATAAAATCCCAATCCTACCATTCCAAATTCCAATTTTCCATTTAAAACCCAAAATATATTTTTAGGTAAAAAATGGCTCTATAATTAGAAAAAACCAATGGGTTTCTATCAAAACATTTTTAGCAATTTTCTCATGTTGTAAATCAATTCTGAACAAATTCCATCAATTTCAAAATTCATTTCCACATTTAAATTGAACAATTTAATTAAATTAAATTACTTAAATTTTTTTATTTAAATTAATCAATTAAATTCCACCAATTCCCAAAAAAATCTCCCTAATTCAATTGAATTGGTGGTTTTCCAATTTTCATTCCAAAACCATTTCAAATATCCAAATTCAAATGAATTAGGTTTTTTCAAATAAATTTAAATTAAATATGATCGATTTATTTTAAATTAAAAATTGAAATAAATAAATGAATTCAATGTTGATAAATTTTCCCAAAGGGGGAAGAACCACCTATCACATTCCCAAAACTCAACCCTTGTAATGACAACCATAATATAGATTGAAGGTGTAGAAGGCCTCAAAAGAGCAACTAACTGCAAGATAAAACAATATATATAATAGGACCATAAATTTCCAACCGATCCATTAAAATACCAAAGGAGGATAAAGAGAGAAATAAAATGATAGAAAATAACACTTACCTGGGAATCCCCAACAAAATTGAAATAACGATCAAATTCCAAACGAAAGGATCAAAAAGTTATGGATAGATTCAATAATGTATGAGGAAGCATTTTGTTCAATAAGAGTGAAATTGGAGATGAAAAAAATGAAATATATCTTTTGTATTACCCATTTTATATTAATAGTTGGGGTATTACATGATGTGTAATATCATTACTCATTTGGAAGTAGATAATAAACGAAATCTCAGAGAAACACGTATCCTCAAATTTTAAAAAATATAAAAAATGTTAATTAAATAATTTTTATTAAGTCACTCACGATGTGTAAAGACTCATCACAATGTGTACCCTTCAAAGCTTGAATCATTTCTTGACCTGCCTCCATCAACTCTTACATATCACATAACCTAGTCATATGTCATGTAACCCTACTACAGCTTAGAGAAAGAGAATGTTATAGTTATGTGTCCAAAACATCTCTTACTTCCCCATTATAGGTATCATACCCACTAATTCTTAACCCTACCTAATCAATTAAATGGAAAATCCATGAAAATTTTATAGACATACCTTTCAGAGTGGAAACAAGATGTTATATATATTCATTAGGAATATGTGGATAGTTTATGTAGGTTGAATCAGTGGGTAAAAATATCAATGATGGGACGTGAAAGAATATTATTTTTCCCAAACGTTATTTATATTTTTCCCCTACTATCCAAAGGATTGGTGGATAAGATCTAAATCCTTGACTATCATGGGAATGGATGACTAGTGTTATATCCATGTCCACCTATCTATTTACTAAAGTTCATTAATATGATTTGAGAACCAGGTGATATTATAACATGAAATAGTTTGGATAGACATTTATTCTAAAAAATCATGAATTTATAATTCTTTTGGATTATTTATTAATCAAGATATTTATGAGTTATGGTTAGATTGGTATGGTTTTGATATAATTATTATTCTGAGGAATAATGATGTGATGTACTATTTGGGTTTTCTATAAATTATTTATAGATGATTCATGTAGATAACAAGAGTTCACAGTGTCGACTCACTGCCTTATATGTCCATATTAGGTATTGTCTCCCATTCTTACATTCAAACTCTTGAATTCTTCACTATAATGTTTCAAAAAAATTGAAAATTTGAATGCACATGATTTCATATTATAGGGATGGTTGTTATAAAATCATGCCACACACCTACGAATTTTCATGGGATTATGACATTTGTGCAATAAATATTTTTTGTTACATCAATAAGAGATATTTTTCTCATACCATGTTATTTATTTAATTATTTTTTTATTTTAATATGGTGATACTTTTAAATAATTATTTGTTATATTTAATTTTTATTGATTCATTTTTAGGGGTTATGAAGTTTCATGTTTAAAGGATACATGTTTTAAATAAAGGTAATGGCTTAGATCATTTAAGTAGAATAAAGAACTATAGTGGGTATCCCTTAACCAATTGGAGTTGGGTTTGGAGATTTATATTTTCAGTATATCATGTCACTATTGGTTTTTATTGGAAAAATAGGTTGTAGTTTATACATAGAATAATCCGTGGATTGGTTGGGATATTCAAAAAATATTTTAGTAACATAGTTCATGTATTAATGATAAAAAACAATAAAATGGTTATATGTGAAGAATGAATTTCTAACGATTACTATTATTATTGAATTTTATAAACAATTATAGGTAATGTCCCAATTTATTAATATAAAAAATAAAGAAACTATTATATAAGGGGAAAAAAAGAATCCCATTAAAAAAATAGTGGTGACAATTCAATAGAAATCTATACCCAAAGTGGAGAACAAGGAATCGATAGATAAAAAGAAATATATTATCAAGATAAAAAAGCGAAAAAGATCCAATGCCCCCCCCCTGAAATAATATGTAGCTATGAAATTGTTCAATGATAAAGTATCACCACCCCTTCCAAAGAGTTTTATTTTTCTCGTAGAACAACAAGGTAGAGAACCACTCTTACTCAGATTGAAATGTGGAGGGTGGACTGAATGATAGATTCCAATACATCTATATCTTTTTTAAGAATCCCACATAATAATTCTTGTGAAGATATGATAATATGTAGAACTGATGAAACAAAATATCATGAATAAATTCACTTTAAAAAATAAAAAAAAGGAACCATATGACCAACAAGTGGAACAGATGGCTTGAGGATGGGTTTTAACACACCCATCCCTCTTTTGAAGAAATCAACCATACATTACAAGCAAGAAAATACATTTCCATTCAATTGTAATGGAAAAAATTCCAAAACTTATCGAAACATATACTAACCATCAGCCGACTTGATCAAAAACACATTAAAAAAATACAAATAAGTCACAGAAATGGTTTATACCCCACATGAATCATCATCAATATGTGTCATTGTCTGTCCGCCAATGCCAGAAAGACCATGAAACCAAAACAAATGGACCATCCAAGGTTATCTACTAGATCATTTGGAAGAGGCTACCAAAAATTCACTCTTTCTCCCAGGAAACACCTCAACGATCTATTGATACACCCATGAGAAGGTAACATAAATACAACAAGGAAATCATTCTCCCTCGCCTAAGTGTGACTTTGTATGAATTCCTCATGTAGAGTAAACCAACGACTACATATCTAATCACTGTTTCATTGAGATAAACCCACACTCATGCATTGAATCAACCATGGATTCTAGGATATGAAGAGATCCGAGAAAGAGGTAGCCCATCATGGAATTTCTCGAGATCCAATCCACCACACTGCCACAAAAATTACCAATTGAGACAAACACATCCTATATCCATTTAATCACTCTATAGAACTAAAATCTAGGATGAGACAAGATAGATAAGACAAAAGAACCATTAATCATTTGAGGTCCACATGAAACGTGACGAAAAGACCACGAGGAACTACCCTACCAAAATGCAGCTGTGGTATGGGATAATTAATGGAAGAACCCGAATACATAAAGATAAAGAAGACAACGGGGAGGCTTGAAGATGAGAGAAAATGAGAAAAACGAGGGGAAAGGGAACTCTGCTACCTAAACAACTACATCCAGATCTCAAAGTTAGTTCAACGAGATAGAATGGATAGAAATCATGTCTTCACTGCCACTAAATAAATATTAGAGGGAAACCTTTTTTATGATCAAGAAGAAGAAATCAAGACAATTTGGTGATCCTAGAGAGTGCAGTGCCAATAAATATTTATAATAGATATAATTATTTAACTTTATGGATCATACTCTTATTTATGATTCAATATTGAGTAGTTTGTCTAATTATTTGTTATAAAAGAAGGGATATTTTTTAACTTTGATTCATATCATAATTATATGATATTTCATCCATTTTTCTGCTATAATTTATAGATACTCTACATGGATTAGTATGATGAAAGATGGTTTAATATCCAAATCATATGATATTATTTTATGATTGACAAATTGTTATAGAGAGAACATATAATTTTTATTTCAAATGGTATTTTTCATTATGTAGAAGTGATTTTTTTCAAGAGTTGATATAGAGATAATAGATGATCTATTATGGCATATCTTGTGTTAATTAATTCTATATTACTAGATGATACTCAGATAATACTACTATCGCCATATTTTTTTATAATATCACATAAAGTGGGAAGGAGATTCATCTTTGTGGTATTAATTTATCTATTATTTGTAGTATGTTGTTTTAAATTTCAAATTATTTCTTTTGTGATATTTTTAAATATGGTAATCTTATAATTCTTTTAATATTTTGTACCACTTAGACTTCACACATTATAATGTTATATATGGTTAGTTATTAAATTATTTATATTTTTTGATTAGATTAGTATAGTGGAATCATGGTGGAATATTTAATGACTATATTTTAAGGTAATCATTATGAAATACATATGATGAATTTTTCATAATAGAATTATGTGTATATGACAACTGTGTGAACTTTTACGAAGTGGAAGAAAGAAGTGAATTTATTTATATTTTAAAAATATTGGGATTCTTATATAATTTTTTATAATACATCTAATATATGATGTAATTTTATTTTGATTTGGGATTATTTAATTATTTATAAATAAATATGAATTTTTTTAATGTTAATAAGAATATGAGTTATGAGTGGATAAATGAATTATATATTTCAAAATCCTTTTAATTTAAGGGAATTGATTATTAATTTTCTTATTTCAAATTTTTTGTTGTGACATTGAAGTTTATCACAATCAGATAAAGTGATTATTATTAAAAATTGATTATAATATGAAATTAATTTAGTATTGAAGCCTTTATGTGTTTGTTTTAGGTGTTATTCTTAGGTCTGGAGTGGACTGATATAGTATATATATAGGTAGGTGATACCATCTACTTCATATGTAGTTATATAGGTGATGATAAACAATTAACCAATTTAGTTACTAGTAGTTGTAAGAAGGGTATAAATTCAAGGACCCAAAAATATTAACTTCCAAAATAGAGTAATAAAAAGATACCAAAATCTTTTTTAGATTATTATTTAATTGATGTATGTCAATAGTGAGTGAAAAATAAATTTTCTAGAGATTCAGTATAGATGAAATGGTGGTCAGAGCATTGGTCCTTAACTATTAGTGTGAGGAATGTTTGGAAAATGGATATTTATTTTATTTTAATAGAATATAACAGATTTATTTCATATTATCGTGATTTTTGGGAAGAATATTGAAGAAAAGTAGAATGGAAATATCTTTTATTTTTTATTATAAGAATGATAATGACTTGGAGTCATTTTCAAATGATAAAAAAATTACATTGGGATTAAATCCAAGTTCTATGATATTGTTATATATATTTTTGTAACTACACATGGATAATAGATGGTATTGGGTAGATGTTATCATAGGAATGAGTTATAATTCATAAAACATGTTTTTATTTTCACAGAGCAAGGTGGTGATAATGAAATAATCATACTGACTATACCTTGTGGATTAGAACAAATAATATAGTTTTCATTAAATTATCTTATAATATAATTCAATTATATTTTTTTAAAAGAATAAATTTACCGATCAATTTAATTTTTCAATTCAATTTTTTGATTGAAAAGATAATAAAAATTTGTTCTTTAATCCCCTGCCCTTTAATGTGTGTATTCAAACGAGGATTTAATTTTTATGTAATGATTTATTATTGAAAAAAATATGTCCTATCAATCATATTTTATGAAATTAAAATTACTTTTCAACATATTTAAATGAAATTATGAATTTTTAAGAGAAAGTGTATGATATATTTGGAGAACTTTTTTAGTCGATTTAGTGTGGATAAATTGAATCTATATTTATTAAGAAATTAATGTTTTTATTTTTTATTTTTTTGGGAAACATTAACAAGAAAATTCTTCATGATTAAATTAAATGGGTGAAAAAAAGATATTTCTCTTTAAAGTAGAGGACTTTAATGAACATTACTAGAGACTTATGTTTAATTTAAACATGGAATTATATTATGTTTTGAGAACGTACCAAACCTTAATAATATTATTATATAGGTGTATGAATTTAGATATCTAGAATTTTGATGAATGAGATTTTATAAATGTGTTTTTCCATCATTTGGTTCTGTGAGAGTACTAATGTGGACTTGTCCTATAATGTAGATTTTTATCCATTGATTATCAAATCATGATTTTTATCATGAGTCCATTATGAAAAACTAAATTCATTTTATTGGAATAATTATGATGATTCATTCATGATTTTATTTTATTTTAATATTCCTCTAGGGATTGTGAAATTTTTTGTGATACACATAAAGAATCTACCTTGTTCAGTTTTAGATTTATTGTTATTAATTATATAACATGTGGAGGTTATGTACTTTTGGTATGAATTGTTTGTGATAAAGGATGTATTGATCACAATATATATGGGTAGCCTGATACGATTTCATTATGAATTTTTTATTGACAAATGTTTACATGTGGTGGTGTTATTTTAGTCTAAACATTTTTTATTATTAATGCTTATTGACACTAGTTGATCAACGATCTAGCTCAATGTAAGGACGAGCATACTAATTGATATTTAAAACCCATTCAATCACACCCATGAATTTTTTAATATTTATGTAGTATTTATCTGAATATACAGATGTTTTATGATCTCAAAGATGGATATAAATGATATATATTGCGGCTATAGATATGTAGGTTTCCAAATGATGACTATAACATGTTTCGTCAACATACAGATTTATACCTACTGAAGATGTGTTACTTATATTTAGTTATTTAATTGACATTTATCATTTTATTATATAGATATTTTTTTCTTCCATGTGTTATACTACCTGCTTGATGAATTATTTATATAATGGGGATGGATGATTCATGATTCTTGGTGAACCATTAACTATAGGCTAAACGTCTACCATTATAAGATTAGAAACATCAACATTGGTAATTATCACATAACATATTAGAGGTAGGCTTAGTAACACTTCAATATGATGATACATGTCACAATAAATTTTAAAATGTTCAAGTGTTTATATTGATTTATTAAATGTTCAGAAATGAGAACAAAAATTGTATATATTTAATGATCTAATTTTAGAAATTTATTTAAACCATGAAAAATGGATTTTTTTAAATTGCGAAAATGTTTTTAATTATGTAAAATATATGATATTTCGTTTCTATAAGGTATGATTATTAAACAAAATATTTTATATGAATAAAAATATTTTGTTGTAATATCTCCTAAATTGAATATGATGGAGTTTTATTAAATAATATGTAAAATAAAATTATGAATTATCTCTTATTTTTGTAAATATGAAATATTAGTGTTTATTTATTTATGGAATGTTTAAAAATCATTACTAATTATTTGGTATTTTTTAATTGATATATTAAATAAATGTTAATAAATTTTGATCTCAGGTAAGAAATTATTAATTTAACAATTATTTCATTAAACTACATTGAATAAAAACCATAAATATTAATTATATATTTTATTAATATACATAGAATTTATTTTATATTGTTAAAAAACTTATTAAATGAATCGTACCAAGGCCATAATATTGACATATGTGGATAAAATGAATGTATATTTTCATTCCATTGTGAATATTATTTTATTACTTGTTATGAACATTAAATTCATGGTTAATTTTGAAAGATACATATAAGGTTTTATATTGTAAGGTAATTCATGTCCATATTGAGTCTTTATCCAATAATATTTATAAATTGGGCAGGAATTCATAGTTTCCTAGATTATTCAGATATATATTTGGAGAAAAGGTGGTGTTGTGTACATATCACACCATACCTTCTCTAGTGGAGATTTCAGTTTAACATGATGTAAATCCTCTACATGAATAATTTTGATGTACCATTTTCATGGATAGTAAAATGAAATGTATAAATATAATGAGTTTGTTTTGGGAAAGAAACATAAATAAGTAGGTATGTAAGGAGTTGTAGGTTAATATGTATTAAATATAATAACTTCTATGAAGGTATATTTTATGAAGAACTAAATTGTTAGAAGCATGAATTCATAAAGGGAACATATGTGAAAATATCATAATAAGTTAAAATTTATGTTAGGTGTTTTAAAAATTAGGGTACCCATGGATTATCCTACAAAATGGATGCATGTTACTGGTGAGGCTAATAATAATAGGTTCCAGATAATTTTATAATATTTAGGTAAAAAATATCATGGAATCACTTCATGGATTAGAATATAAGAGTTATTTTGATGAGATAATCTATCTACTGATATAGATAAGGAGTTGTCCACTTTTTTCAATGGGATATATGTAATATGAATGGAATTATAGTCTACCAAAATAGAAATTATATGATGAGAAGAATAATGGAGACTCGGAGCATTAGTGAAATTTGAATCTTCACCAACTAATAGATATGAAGTAATTTAAAATTGGTCTTCATTTTTCTGGGAACTTCATAAATAAAATTCCATATTAAATGGTTCAAGAAATTATACTAATATTAATAAAATTAAGTAAAATAAAAAAATTCATCTTCATTATTAAAATTGGATTTTAGATTATTTATGGATAAGAAAACTGTAATAAAAAAATGCTTCCCAAAATGAGTACAAAATTTAAGAAGTGTATCTAAGAAAGAAGGAAATGTTTGTGTTATAATAAACACTACATGGGAAATATCATATTAAATATATTGAATAAGTGGATCTAGATTTTTATTTTTTAAAAAATAAGGATTCACATAATAGAATCAAAATCATTTTTCAAATGTATGATAAAAGATGGATAATAAGTCACTACACATGACTAGAAATTATTTGGAACATCAAGGACATAGAGAGACTTGGGTTTCCATTATCATTAAATGTATCTATAGATTTCATTACAAAATTACTATAAGAAAATTTCATACAATATACATTAAATGAGTTTTATTAGAGATTAAATGACCTCCTGAATGTTTTTGGGAGAGATAAGTAATACATTTAATGTCTTCGATTTAATTATATTTTGAAAATATGAAAGGATACTTTATAGGTTGGAAAAAGAATAATAAAAGGTCATATTTTTAGCATAGGTTATTGATTACTAAGTGGTATTTTGGAATGATGGTTGGTTATTCTATTATAGTGAAACTATTTTATGGAGGATGAAGTTACCAGAATGTCTGACATTTTTCATGATGAATGAAAGTGTCCCCACATCTTGTATTGATTTTATAAATCTAAATAAATTATATTTTAATGGTATATGATATATAAATATCATAATTTTTTTTAAATAGTCATATGAGTTTAATTTGAAGAAGGATTCATGTTTAGAGATTAAAGTATGAATTTAAGGGATTAATCAAGGGGTTTATGCTGGATTTAGTTAATTGAACTAGATTATGTTAATGCACATGTGTATTAAAAAATCATTGTTTTTTAATTTTTCACATGTGTTGTAAAGTATGTTCTTGGAAATTAATGACATAGGGGAACAACTTAAGATGATTATTTTGATATACATGGCTAAAATTTCTCTATTTCTACAACATTTTTTTCAAATAATGTAATTATCGAAAGGGATATATCTTAGATAAATGTTTTTACCCATCTTATTTGTTATGATTTGTGGGATATTGTTATGACTACACAAAAATAGAATATTTTTTTTCATTAAAATCCTTCTCTAAACACATAGTATACCATGAATATATGGTTATTAATTAATAATTGGTATAATTGTTTTTTCATTTAATAAAAAAATGAATTTATATTTTAAAATTATATTTTTTTAGAAAAGATATATTATAGGTGTCTAGAGGTTTTAAATTTGGATATACTGTATCTCCAAGTGTATTAAATAAATGATTATAAAAATCACATAGAATTTTAAAGTCAACTTATATTCAATATGGTCTTGTATATTGGTAAATAATTATCCTAATGTGTACAGTCACATTAAAATCAGTTCAAAAACTAAATCAATGAATTTTTTTATGGTGATGTTATGTAGATAATAATGTAACGACTCAATGTTTTCAAAGGAAAATTCATTCTTATAATACAATCAATTTAAATAGAAACACAGTGAACTTCTAATTACTATATTACCTTTAAACATAATTTTTTCACTTCTTGGTTTTTTATTTTGAAAACTTTCCCAACATTGTTGCGATTCGTATGTTATTTGGAGTACAATAAGAAAAAATATTTTTTGGTGAATAGTTACCTACATGTCTGAATAGTAAAATTAACTTATGAATAGTGCTATACCCTGATTAATAGTAACATTCACTATGATAGTATATATATAATATTTATATGGGAGTACAACATACAAATATCTTGTAATAAGGAAAAAAATGTTTTAAAAATGGTAATTTTTTTCAAATAAATTATTATTTTAAGTAAATATTAAATTAATCATATTTAGAAAATTATTTTAAAAAAATTGATTCTATATCTGTATTATACATGTCCAAAAATGATAAGGTTCAATTTTTGGGACTTATCTAATATATTTTAAATTTTTATGAATAGTAAAATACAATAATTTACGATAAATACTAAATAATGGATTTATTGAGTCATTGAGGATAATTTGTCAAGGTAAGCACAATTGGTCTAAACTCACATGAATTAATTCAATTCTAGGTCATATTATACCCACTATTTCTTTTCTTGTAAAGAAGTAATAAATTAATGACTATAATATTATGAAAACCCTCCTCCCCTCCACTATAAATATCACCCATCATTACCTAATATATTCACTCATATCAACCCTTGTTCATTGCCAATATTCAGAAAAATTCTCACCTAAAGCTCATCCCCAACGTCCAAAGTCCCCTAGTATCTCCTAATACCAACTCCTCTCCCGTTAATAGGCTCTCAAAGGAGGTAAATTCAAGAGGTAAATTAATCTTTCCAATTCATTTATTTCACTTAAGTTTTCTTGAGGATTCTTTCCTCACCTCCCTTCGAATAAAATTGTATGATATCTTTATTAACCTAAATTTATAGGAATGATATTATCCTAATGGGATAAAATATTATCTTATCTCCTTTCCTCGTCTTTTATTTGAAATAAATGAAAACACCATTTTAGATGTGTTAATTTTGCACATTTAAGGACGACACAATATCAATTTCTATTTCCATAATAAATTTTGTAATTAAATCATTTTCATTGATGATCTAAACCATTATGTATATATTATTCTTTATATATGTTTCTAGAATCCTTTTTTACACATGTTTTTTGTTTATAAAACAATATGAGTTCTTTGTGGTAAAAAATGCCAATTAACCCAAAAGGTTGTCACTAATAATTTATATAATGATTCAAGTTCACATATTGTAAAAAAATTAAGTTTTAAACCATATATCATTATATAGGTTCAATAATGAAATATAATCTCAGTTCTGGACAACCACCTTCATCATACACGTTTATCTGAACATAAACCGATCATTAAAACCAAGAAAGCCAAACAGACCTGAATAATGAAATTGAACCTCTTAACAAATTAAAATGGTTAAAAATGTAAATAAAAAGGTAATAATAAATATTTTAATTATATAATAGGTAATTTAATTATTAATTATTGAACCTAATTTTACTATTAAGGTCATTATGATCAATAAAAGATCATCATCTGACTTAAGGTATGAGATCATCTCCATTTCACTTTTATTCTAGAATAACATCAATGTTGGGACATTTTATGAGTAATACATAATGATGGAGTATTGTATAGAACCTCCCCCATAATTCCCTCATTATTCATAACTTATTATAAATCCCTTTCTCTCTCCTGAAGCAATCTTATGGACACCTTATACTATCTCAATAATCCGTAAGGAATTATACCTGAACTTCCTTTATTATTTCAGGTTCCTATGTCATTCTATTTAACCAATTTAAGTTATAGTTTATTTTAATGTAAAACCTATGAATTTTGTTTATATGTTCAAAAATATTGTTTCAAGATCCATTCCTCAATCTCTTTTTGGAATATACATGCTTTTAAGTGATTCCCTCCTCAATGCTTCCCAATAAGAAAACTCATTTTAAGGGAACTTCCCAAATTTTTACCAAATTTAAACTACACACTGTAATATATTTTAAGCCACCATTGGCATTATGTATTAGACTTTTTTATTATGAAAAACTTCTTTTTTCACTTCTGGTTTTATATATAATATTGTTCCATTTTCTATATTAATAGCCCTATAGTATTTTCCATACAACCTCTCAGAAAAATATTTGTTGATAAATGTTACCAAATACATTTATTTGATTTTTAACTTATGTTTGACATAAATTACCATAGTATTTTCCTATTATACCTTAAAACGTCCTTGTATGTTCTAATTCCTTTTTTTCATTGATTCTTTCATGATACTCCCATTGGTTATGCTTTATTCCAAGATTGTGGTACCCAATTACTTCCATGGATAACCCTTATGTTTATTATGTACAATTATTTATTTGGATAACCTAATAATGAAATGTAAGATGGGTGTTCCTAGATTTCACTCCTATTTATTGGTTAATGTTGAGTCTCATTAGACGTTATGTGTGGCTGTTTTTGCGATTAGCCATGGCTTGTGCTACTATGTGCAACAGTCGTGACGGTTAGCCTTGGCTTATGCTACTATGGGAAATGGTCTGGGTGGATAGCCTTGACTCATAATAAATTCATGTTTTATATTTCTTCCACATTTCTATTATTGTATGTTTTAAATATCCATTGTTTATATGTTATGATTCCATATGTTACATTCCATTTTGTATCATAATGTCATGTTTTTTATCCCATGTGTTAATGCTTTAATCTTATTGTTTTCCCATTATTGGGCTTTTAGGCCATCCCTTTTTTCATGTTATCCTCATTTTATCCTATGAATATGAATGAACACAATGAATTATAAGAGCTCATGATAAAGTTTAAATATATTTTTATAATTTTGGATTATGTATCTAGACTATTAAGATACTATACATTTTGATCCATGACTTGTACTCTGATTTATAATTATGAAAAAATTCATGTAATGTTATATGTAAAAGTCTTCGGTCAATTTAGTTGGTATTAGAGTGTGTTCTAGTTATATTTGGTGATTAATAATAGAGAACATAGCGAGAAAATTAAGGATGTGATTATGTATGAGAAAACATCCCTAAATTTTGGTATGTAAAGATTAAGTGGTTTATCAAGGAAGTACATCATTTCCTGGATAAAAACAAGTAAGGGATTCTCTAGAACAGATGTACAAAGGATTGAAAACTTTGAAAAGGTGTTTTGGGATTGACCCGAGGAATCTAGGTACATGAGAATGGGTCATTATGCACACATGGTTTAACACTCCTAGTAGATATGAATTGGTAAATTCAAGATCTTAGTACAAAACATTATTAAGGGGAAAATATCCCATAAGTATATATGTAATGAAATAGATTGACGATAACCTAGATTTAATACTATGTAACCAGAAGTTAGGATACATTTCTCTTCTACATCGTTATCATTTCATGTTAAAAAGTTTCATTTTTATATTTAATAACTAAGTATTCAATCCCTATAATTTTATGTTATTTTTCTGACATAATGGAGGGAAATATAAGCACATGTTACAACAACCAATGTGATTGGAAATGTGATTATTACACTAAGAAATGCCTCATATGATGGGAATATTTGCTAAAAAAACATCAAGATGACACTTTCCCATTTGCCTCAATTTATAAATAATAACTTGAATCATGTGGAAAACCCTCCACCTCTAGGCAAAGATAATGTTATCATAGAATCCTTCATGCAGGAAGGGCCTCCCATGATTAGCGGATCTTATGATCCCCTCCTTGAGGAATAGTGGATTAACTACACTAAAAAGATATTATCTGTCCTCTAATGCTCAAATGAAGATAAAGTTGTACGTCCGGTCTATCATTTTGATAGGGAATATAATTAGTGGTGGACACTAATCATGAATATAATTTCTAAATAAGAAATTGAATCCATTGATTGGAAGGAATTTAAGAGGATGTTTTTCAATAAAAAGTTTCATTGAACCCTAGATCTCAATATTGCAAGAGTGTTACTTAGAGTTAAGAAACATGAAGATGATTCCATCAGGGAATATGATGCCCACATTACAAGTCTGGAACGGTATACCACTAGATTTTTCATGAACACCGAAAGCAAGGTGGATCACTTATTTATGGAGCTAAATCTTAGTCTACCGAAGGTGTTGGAAATCCATGACTTTGACAGTTATGAGGAGATATCTCATTGTTCCCAAAAGGATGAAATTTAGATAGGAGTCTCTTAGTGGTCTCGTGGTCCTGGTGACAAGATGCAGAAAATGTAGAACAACATGGGTGGTTCAAAAAACAAATCTCATGATATATTGAAGCCTGAATGTCCAACTAGTATATGTTATTAGAAGAATCTAATTGGGAAATGTCTAAAGGGAACCAGTAATTGATTTAAATGTGTAAAGATGAGACATTTGGCCATTAAATAACAAAGAGATATAAAAATTCCTGAAATTTTGGATGAATTAAGGATGGTTCATATCAATTCTCATCCAGTGGTGCAGTGTTACAACTACATGTATGATGGGCATTATGTGAAAAATTTCTCTAATCTGAGGGTTGTCAGAGGAAATAAAAAACAACCTCCATGTCAATAAGGATGGGCTTAATCTATAACTACTGTTGAGGTGGAGTAGTAAAACGATGTGATGATAGGTACACTAGTTATTCATTCCAGAATAGCAAACATAACAATTGATTCTAGTCGGACACATTCTTTAATATCATGAATGTTTTTTAGAAATATTCATACACCACCTCAAAATTTGGAGGATAAGTTATATGTGAGAACAGAAAATGTGGAAAACATTGCATCTATGGATTATAACTCCTCCCTGGGAAATTTTTATGGATATAACCACCCAAAAAATCTCATCATACTTCCTTTAGTGTACTTTGATTCTATCTTGTGCAAGGATTTGATATCTTTATACAAATCCAACATCAACTATTGGGATAAGAGAATAATCCATACATACTAATGTATCCTAATATTATTTATAAGTGTAATGATGATGATGAATATCCTTTAGAATCATTATCTCATCTGAGGATATATCTTCATTTTGAAAAAGAATAGCAAGCCTACATGATTAATACAAATGAGGGAATCATGCTTGAAGACATGACCATTGTTATGGATTACAAAAATATATTCCCTGGAGTGTTTCATGGTCTTCCTCCTGACCGAGAGGTTGAGTTCTCAATTGAACTTATTCCTGGATCTCTAACTATATCAAACAAACCTTGCAGAATGGCCCCGGTAGAGCTAGAAGAGATGAATAAGCTGTTATAGGAGAATCATGAAAAGGGTTTTATACACCCAATTGTTTCACTATGGGGTGTGGAAGTCCTCTTCATTAAGATGAATGATGGATCAATGAACCTCATCATTAATTATCATGATCTCAATAAAATCAAAATAATGAATTGGTATCTTCTTCCTCGGATATTGAACTTGTTCAATCACTTTCATGGGCCCTGTTATTTCTCTATGGTGGACCTTCATTCGAGATATCACCAACTAAAGGTGAGGATGGAATATATTCCTAATATTTCCTTTTAAACAATGTATGGGCACTATGAGTTCATAGTGATTCGCTTCAGTCTCCCTAATGCTCTAAATATTTTCATGGATTTAATGAATAGAGTCTTTATAGATTACCTCAACAATTTTTTTAGTCTTTATTGATGATATTCTGATATACTCCAAAATCATGGAGGAACATGAGGCGAATTTTAATAATATGCTATAAACTTTTCAATACGTTAATTCTTATGAAATGTATAGTAAAAGTGAGTTATATATTGAAGAAGTATCATTATTGGGGAATTTTATCACCATCAAAGAGATATCTGTAGACCCTTCCAAGAAAAGGTAATCAAAGAATGGCTTAGGGAAAAATCTTTTTTGGAGATCCAAAACTTTTTGTGTTTAGTTGGATATTATAGAAGATTTGTGAAAAAAAATCACAGTTGTCAAACCCAATGTCCTTGATGACACAGAAGGCTGTAATGTTTGTCTACACATAGGAATGTGTAGACTCTTTTAAGGAGTTGTAAAGAGGCTTATCATTGTGCCAGTACTAACACTCCTAAAATGTGGAGAACTATTTATGGTGTAAAATTATGCTTCAAATAATTTCTTTGGTTGTGCTCTAAAGGAAAATGATAGATTAATATCAAATGAAGCAAGATAGCTTAAAATCCCTGATCAAAACTATCTCTTTCATGGTCTGGAGTTGGAGGCTGTGATCTTTTCATTTAAAATATGGAAGAATTTTATCTATGGGGAGAAGTGTGAGATATTTACTGACCACAAGAGTCTAAAATATATATTCAAACCAAAATATCTTATTATGCACTTGAGAAAATAGAGATAAAGAAGGATATTTTGCTCAACCATCCCACATGGAGAAAATAAAGGATGACAAAAAAAAGATGTGGAAATTCAGAAATGGTGGAAGCTATCTGAAATGGGAAATTTCCAGAGTTCATGATTGATGTGAAAGGAGTTATAAAATTTTGTTCACAATTATGTGTACCATTCAATATAGAGATAAAGAAGGATATTTTGAATGAATCAAATAGATAGACCTTATCTATTCACCTAAGGATCTCAAATATATATCGAGATATCATAGAAATTTTTTGATGGAAGAATATGAAATGCGGGATTGTTGAATATACATCAATGTTCCTAGTATGTCAAAAAGTGCTAGAAGTGATGAAAACTTCTATTGGGATGATGGAACCACTATCCAGACCAACGTGGATGTGGGAAAACATAACAATGGACTTTTTCACAAGACTTACAAGGAAATCCATAGGGGATGATTCTATATGGGTTATTGTGGATTATATAACAAAGACAACTCACTTTATCACAATTCATGGGGACTACTCGTTTGACCATCTGGAATAGATACACATCATATAAGTGGTAAGGCTGCATGGAGTACCACTATCTATTGTATCTGATCATAATCCAAGATTCACCTTGATGTTTTGGAAGAGTCTCTAACATGATCTAATCACTGAAATGAAATTTAGTATGGCCTATCATCCTAAATCCGATGTCTAATATCAGTGAACTATTCCGAAAATGGAAGATATGTTGATGTCATGTTCTATTGAAATCAATGGAGGATTGAACCAATATCTTCCACTTATTGAATTATCCTACAACAAGAGTTTCCACTCGAGCATCCCAATGGAACCATAAAAATCCCATTATGGGAAAGGTTTAGAACACCAATGTGTTGGGATAATGTCGGTGAGTGTAAGAATCTAGTACCTTAAATGGTCGAATAAATGGTTGAGAACGTGAAAACCATTTTGCATCATATCAAGGCAGCGTAAAGTTGATAGAAGAGTTATGTTGACAATCCTAGACAATACCTTGTGTTCAATGGTGGAGGCATGGTATTTCCACACATATCTCTGTGGAAGAAGGTCATGAGGGTTTGAAAGAAAGGAAAGTTAAGTCCCATGTACATTAGCCCCTTCTAAATTCTTGATCATGTTGGGGGTATGGCCTATTGAATAGAACATACACCTACCATGTCCAAAGTACATGATATCTTCCATTTATCCCTCTTATGGAATTGCATTCCAGATCATTCACTTATACACTATTCACATGTGGTACAGTTGGAGGATGATATTTTGTACAAGGAGAAGACAGTGAAGATCATGGGTCATATGGATAAAGATATATGTATCAAGACAACTCACATGGTCAAGTTACTATGGGAGAACCATAAGTATGAAGATGAAAAATGGGAACTGGAGGAGGCAATGAAGGAAAACTACACATAACAATTATGGATTATAATATAAACTGAAATTTCAAGGGCCAAATTTAATTAGAGGAGAAGAATGTAATGACCCAAAGTTTTCAATGGAAATTTATTTCTTCTAATATAATCGCATGAAATCAACAAAATAATTAACTACTAAGTAATATGTCACCTTTAATCTTAATTTTTTCAATTCTGGGTTTTGAATTTTGAAAATATGTCATACATGGTTGTGATCAGTGAGTTATTTGGAGACCAATAAGAAAAACATAATTTTTAGTGGATAGTAACATACCCTTATTTATAGTAACAAACCCTTATGAATTGTGATATACCAAAATGAATATTAACATTACCTTTGATAGTATATAAATAATATTTATTTGGGAGTACGATATACCCATATCTTGGAATAAGAATATAAATGTTTTAAATTGTTATTTTTTAGAATAAATTATGTTTTTTATTAATTATTAAATTAATCATATTTTGAAAATTATTTTTGAAAAATTTAATTCATATTTGGATACTAAATTTTAATAAATGGTTAGGGTAATGTTATGGGATTTTTCTAAAATACATGAATTTTTTATGAATAGTAAAATACGATAGTTTATTATAAATGATAAATAATGAATTTATTGATTAATTGATGATGATATACTGATTTAAGGATCATTTGGTTTGAACACAAAAGAATTTATTACAGTTATAGGTCATATAAAACTCTCTATTTCTTTTCTTGTGAAGAAATAATAAATTAATGATTATATTATTAAGAAAACCCCTCCCCTCAATTATAAATACCTCCCAACCTTACCTCTTAGCGTCAATCCAATGAAGCCTTTTTATTTTCCAATATTATTCATAAATCGCTCCTCAATAACCTACCTCACTTCCAACAACCCCCAGTCTCTTTAAAATACCAAATCATCTCCCCATAAGATGCTCTCAATGCTGGTAAACTCAAGAAGTTAATTCCACTTTCCAATTCTTTTTTCTTTTATTTTCTTTTCTTATCTTCTTTAGTTCCTCACATCCCTTCAATGAAATAGTATGATAAATCTATTAACATTAATGTCATGGAATGATATAATTCTAATGGTATAATTCATTATATTTTCTGCTTTATCAATATTTTATTTGAAAGAAATTAAAACACCATTTGAGATGTGTTAATTTAGCACAATCAAGAACGACGAGTTATAAATTTCCATTACCATCTTCAATTAAGGACATGAAAACATTTAAATTATTGAACCTAACCATTATATATTTTTTATGACTCATATATTGTTATGTAATTCTTTTTAACAATTGGTTTTGGTGTACAAAACAAAATGTGTTCTATGTGGTCAAAACCCACCAATTTACCCAAAAGGATGTCACTAATGTTTTATATACTGATTAAACTTCATATTAAATAACAAACTTACGTTTCAAAACATGTAAAATTATTTATTTTAAATAATAAAATATATCTTCTATTCTGGAAAACAACCTTCATCATATATGTTAATCCGAACGTGAACCAATCATTAAAACCAAGCATGAAAAACAGACCCAAACAATGAAATTGATCCTCTAAACCAATAAAAATGGTTATTAATGAACATTAAAAGGTTATAATAAATATTTTAGATATAATATAGGTTTTGGGATTATTAATTAATGAACCAAATTTCAATATTCAGGTTATTAAGATCAAGATAATATCACCACAAGACTTAAGATAAGAGATCCTCTCCATTTCACTTTTATTCAAGAATGTTTCCTATGATATGATAGTTTTTTTGTAATACCTAATGACGGGGTATGATTTCTCACCTCCCCCATACTTCCATAATGATTTATAAGTTATCATAAACACCTTTCTCTCTCATTAATCTTCCTTAAGTATACCTGATAAAATGCCGATAATCCGTAAGGAATTCTAACCGAACTACCTTTAGTCCTTCGGGTTTCAATATATTTCATTTTACACAAATGTAGTTGAATTTTATTTTTACGTAAAAAATATAAAATATGTTTATATTATCCAATTTAATGTTTTCGAAACCATACCTCATTCACTTTCGGGTCTATACATTCTTTTAAGTGATTCCCTCCTCAGTACATTCTAATGAGAAAACATGTTTTATGGGAACATACCAATTATTTACCCATATTCAAGTGTACTATATACTCTATTTTAATCCACCATTGTATTTATGAAATCATTATTTTTATTATGAAAAACCTTTTTTTCAATTCTAGTTTTATATAAAATGTTGTTCTATTTTCTATTTTAAAAAGATTTATAGTGTTATCCTTAAAACCGAAAAAAAAATTTATAAAGCTAAAAGTTATAAAATGAATTTCATAAATATTGTAAATTATATTTAAAATCTCATACCATGATATATGACTATTTTATCTTATGAACCACCACACATGTCCTAATTACTTTCTTTTAGGGACACTTTCATGATACACCCAATGGTTATTCTTTATGTCTTGATTGTGGCACCGAAATCCTTACATTGGTAACCCTTCTGTTTATTATGTATGATTCATTTTTTGGAAAACATAATCATGAAATTTAAGATGGGTGCACCTATATATCAGTCCAATTCATTGGGTAATGTTGAGTTTAAGGAGATATTATGTGTGATGGTCTTGGTGGTTAACTTTGGCCTATGCAACTATGTGAAATAGTCTTGGTGATTAGCTTGGGTTTGTGCTTATATAGGAAACGTCCTTGGAGGCTATCCCTGACTCATAATAAATTCCTTTTTATTTTTATTCCAAATTTATACGATAACATGTCCAAATTATCCATGTTTATATTTTATGATTCCATACATTACATTCCTTTTATATCATCATGTAATGCCTTCAATCCCATGTGCAAATTATTTGTTCTTATGGGTTTCACTTGCTATGATTTTATCTCATCCCTTTTTTAAATATATCACCAAGTTATCTTATGAAAATATACGATCAAAATGGAATATTAGAGCACATTTGTGAGTTTAAATAAAAAAATATTTCTTTATAGTGTTGGATTATGTACCTAGTCTTACAAGACACTAGACTTTTCGATCCTTGGCTCGTACTCGGATGTATAATTAAGCTTAAATTCATGTAATTCTATTTGTATAAGTCCTCGGTTGCTATTATTAATGTGACTGTATTTGAAAATTTTGATAGTGATTATGGAAAAATTTGTTTTTAATATCATGATCATTAATATAATTATGTAATATTTCTTCCAAATTATTCTCATTAAGTTATACATACAAACATTAATTTTTTGGAACTAACTATTCACAATATAATCCACATATCACACAGAGAGGGGTGGGTGAAAAAGGGGTTTTCTAATTTAATGTTTTTATATCGAATATTAACAAATTACCCATTGTGGGGTCTTGTTACTTATTGGAAGGAATATTTAAAAACTATATATCCATTTATTTAACTCTCAATTAATTAGAATAATATATTCATAAATTTAATGCATAATAATAAATGGACATTACATTATTAAACTAGATTATGCTATATCCCAGAATCATCACATGAAAAGGGTTCGGTGTTTCAAAATCCATTATATAAACAATTATATGGATATAATGTTTCATTAAGATCACATTCTTCAAGGATCACTACAATAAAAATGATATTGGTTTCATTAAATGTTCTGAAAAAGTCCTCTTCCCTTAACTCCATAACTATAAACTGCTACAAGGAATGATTTTTGTTTGTATGCATGAAAGACTCTTTAATATTATAATATAGGAATACTTAATTATTTATGACATGACTCGAGATTTTATGAACTATTTATATTCATTTGATTGAGTAATAATTTTCCCAATCCATATTATTTCAATACCTAACTAATATTTGAATATAAGTCTTCAATATGATCATAACATCAAACTTATTCCACTAGATATAGAATAATTTTTCATACAATTACCTTTTTGTTCCCTATATTCTATTCTACTATGCTGGATGCAATCTGTTTAATTTGTTGTACCTTGATCCTTACATCAATGTATTGGACACATAAAAAAAATTCATACCAATATTCTCTCTCCACTTTTTTCTTCTACCGAAAGGATCTATAAACAATGTTATTTTAGGTTATTTTTTCATGGGGACTACTGAATAAGTTATTATATAAAAATTTATCTCAAATCCAACTAACCAACGGTCATGATCAATCAGTATTTACTATTATCTATTGTATCACGCCTTATGTAATACACAATTTTATGTGGTCAAAACATCAAACTGGAGAGAGTCAATAATTCAAAAAAAAAATTGAAATAAATCATCAATATTATCTGTAATATAAAATTTCATGGAATGATATATAATATTTCAACATTATACCTTTAAAATATTATAAATTTATGTGGATACATCACTGATTGTTGTTGGGAATACGTCAAACTCAAACTCCTATAAATATCATGATATTATTCAAATTCAAATTCAGTAAATCATGGGATCAATTAATAAAAATATTTCATTATAGAACATGTTTTGGTTTAATAATAATTATCAAGGTGAAATTCCATATCACATATAAAAAAAAAATTATTCATTTATATCCTTATAGTACAATATTTATGTCTTTGTGTGATTGATTTAACACCTTTATTTTCTAATATTTATTATTAATGATGAATATTGGTGAAAAAGTATATCATACAGATATATAAGACCCGATTTTCATGACCTAATCATTTGACCCACCTCTATGTAATATTCTATGGATGAGGGGTAGGTTGTGCAAAATTTTAAACTATTGTGCCTCAAGAAATTGACCTGCATGAAAAGGATTTTCCTTCCAAATGATACGTTGAGTTTTATGGATCATACTAAGTCTAAAATAATATTGTGTAACCTTACACCAAAAAGAAATTCTAGAATGGAATACCATCATTCTCATGACAACATAATTGTTTGAAAAATGTGGAATAAAATCCCACATGATTCATGATTAAGACCATATCACCAAAAGAATTTGTGAAAAGAGGGGTTTGTTGTGCACAATCCAAAAATACAACAATCCTAATCTCTAAGAAATGAATCATCAAACTGAGGATTAAATATAGGTAGGCCATTACATCAATGAAAATATAATCCCGCATGATTATATCACCTCATATTAATGTATTTAGATGTCTCCCAAAAATTTCTGTTATAAATAGAACCTTTCCCCACAACAAGGAGGTGGATATCTGGTAGAATAAGTGATTCTCATACTAGAAAAAATCACCACTTCTATAATAATGAAATAATTTGAATATATGGAACTATAAAGGAAGTTATATTTAATGATATACCACTTGTGGTTTTCAAAATTACTTGTAATGTTGTTGAGAGACACACATTAAATACCTACTAAGGTAGGACAGGTTCATGTAAGATAAGAATCAATCCAACAAACCTAATCAATAAGAGACACTAATTTTATTACAAAAACATTCTATATGAATCCATTATATTATATTTTTCTAGATTCATTTTATCATGCAATGTATTTTCATGTAATACAATAAGTTTCATACAACAAGTATCTAGAACATGACCCTACATCCTGTATACTTTTAGTGAAGCCATTACCATAAAATTTTCTCATAAGAATAGGTAAAACAATTTCATTTATCATATAAATAGGTAACATTACATTGGTTATGTTAATTTTAAATCCTCCAAGTAGGATCCAACACCATTCCCCACCGAGAGGTGCTTGAGTAGTGGTAACATAAATCACCGACATGTAATATTAAAAGAAAACTATACACCTATCATGATGGGTATTCCTTATAAATATTTTTCTTATTCCTTATAACATTCGACATTGAAATTTAACCCCCATATATTTCCATCATACATTATGTAAAATATCCTTACACTACATCCTATTCATACTATGTTCAACAACATGGAAACATCCTCAATAGTTGATTTAAAATGATGGCCTTACCCCATGTAATGATCCGAAAATTCCCAATTTATGATCATCATGGGATTCCACCATCCTCCATACCATGGAGTGGTCCTATAAAACCAGGTATCATCAATACATAATACCAACACCACAACATTCAAATTATCCATACGTGTCACATGCATCCTTAACAAAGATGTTATATTGTATATGTAGGTTCAATCAAAAGTCCTTAAACAACAACATTGAACTACATAGGTTTAGAATCCTATGACTTAAAATAGGTACATAAAAAACCTCCCAATGGATAAATCCTAATGCAATAATGTTTTAAATAATCCCCCTTGAGGGTAGACACACTCTATTATCCTAGTGTTAAATCACCCCCATGGGGACACACTCAAACATTTGCCACAATAGGACACTAAAACATTGACCTAATATTTTTGGTAAGGCCTTAAACATGTTACCCCCTCCATGATACATTAAACTCAAGCCTAGATCTATAATTCCCACACCATGAAATAAATTTGGGATACCTAATGTAATGTGGCATAGATAACATACTCCACTTGGATGCGATTACCTCATAAAAAACACAAGATGCATTGCATTCCACTACTAAGATTCTATACATATGAGATTTCATCCAAAATGGGATAAATTTATAAGTTTCTACTGGTACAAACATCCAGACATGTCCAATCTTCCAAATCCTAATACCTCACCTACTAAAAGGATGTTTCTCTATTGATAATGGAGAAGTGTAATTAAATGGTGTCCACCTCGATATGGTATCAGGGATTAGCTTCATGGAAATGACTAAAATACATGTGGATACCATGACTAGATAATTATATCCATGAAGGAATCCATGGATATAAGAATCAATATTCCATCATTCCATATCTATTAATGATCATAAATTGTCGCTAGATATGATGGAATACACAATCCATTTGAAGGAGGGAATGTGAAGCAACCAAAAATTAGAATGTTACATCTAGGAGGATGGACAACAATGCGCCCTGGTGAAAGTGTGAGAAAAAGAAATTATGAGTCCTAAGTGAATCTCTTCACTTTAATCAAGTTCAATTCAAGCTTTGGGATATCCATTATATTTCCATGTAACTAGATTCTGATATTCGGTGTCTATTATCACAAAAGAAATGGAGTTCTTAGAATGAAACTCAAATTTGAATTATGGTAGTTAATGTTGGCCATCGTCATACAATGACATCATCAGTATGGATCCGTATATAATTCAGGATGAAATCACAATATTAGAGAATTCTGAATCTATTTTCGTGTGATAGTACTGATGAATAAGTCAATATGCATTCAGAGACTCATGCTACAATAATTTCATGACCATTTTCAAATAGAAGTCATCGTTGGCGGAAAATACATGTAAAAAACAAATTGGATTACACCCCTAACATTTCAAACACCACACCTTCATATATTGGTGGTATATGTCTCATATCACCCTCCATGTTCATTCATAGGTTGATCGAAATCCTCATGTGTCAAAATGGGTAGGAAGGGTTCCTTCCCATTAAGGATATAACCCCCAAGATCACAAGGAATTATCATCTCATTGTCATCACCACACCTAAGGGATGTGGAGGTGGAATCCACACCATGTTCTAATGGAAATCATATTTGGGAACATCTCCCTAGGGTGTTTTGATAGCATATTCCACAATATTGAGATGCAAGGGGATGTTCATGCCTCCCATATAGCATACAATGTGAAGGAATATCCAAAATGGGATCCCAACATGCCTCATCCAATTTATCATCTAATGGCCCCAATTTTGGATGTACGGGTTGATTTCATCACTACTCCACCACCCCTTGTCCAAAACACAAAATACTAACAGTAGGGAAGTCCTGTAATATTTCCAAATCATAGGATTGTTCCACAGCTCCAATGGTCCATGAAATCCCCAACATATCCTACAATAACCATGAAAAAGTTGAATAAGGATCTATATTATCCTTCCTAGGATTGAGAACACATCCACCTATTATGTAACATATATTAACTCTCTTAGTCACTGCCACTACTTATAGAAATTAAATGAAAACTGATGATATGGAAAATTAGTCCGGATTTCCTCCCCTCACATCCCACAACCAGTATGGTGGACCCCCTCATTCTACATCTAATAAATGTGGAGGTTTTACCTACACTCTTACCAGATGGAAGAGAGTTTTTCCATATGAAATATACAACCAAAATAATGTCCTACCCTCACCATCAAAAAAAAGTAGAGGCCCCCTTTTAATAACACCAACCAACAAGGATTTCATCCACATTCTCACACTAATCCATGTTGAGTTCATCCCCTGACTACCACCAACTAGAAAAAAGGTCCTCCATATTTGGTAGTAATTTTCTACTCTAAATAACCTTGCTAGGGTGGTATGGGGAACACCAACCATCAAAGGTGGAACCCTGGGATGAATCATGTTCTAATCAACTTCATAGTTTTTGATCTTATGTACAACTCAATGATACAACTATCTCAAAATCTAAAATAGATTATGGTATAGGCCTAAAAAAAGTCTTATGATCCCAAAATATGAGTTCCATTTGATCCCCAAAAAACACTTAAGATACATATATATAATAGAGATTCTAGACCATCCTTGGGATTCATAGTTCAATTGTCTCTTTCACCCCTAGTTTAACTCCTCTCTATCTTTGCACAAGAAGTTAGAGAAGTGTTACGGTATGGTTTTACAAACTCATATGTTTCTGAGAACTCTACTAATCCCTATATGGAAACTTCCATGCTCATACATGATTCATTGGTGAGTATTTCATCCCATATATACATTATATTGAATCTCACTGGGCCTCTAATAAATGTCCCAAAATGTAGTTGATATTTGACCCCATGAAAACCCCATTAAGGTAGACTAGTCGTAAGGAAAATCTACTTTGTAGATGTATACATTATCTCATCTTATTAACAATGGAAATCGGGGAAACTAAAAGTAAGACCCTTCCACTTAGAAAAAGGGAATTTGGGCTATTCTAAAAAAGGAATATATAGTAGTGGTGTTCGGGCCATCTACGTCTCCAAACAAAACAATCCCAGATCCCCTCACAGAATACTCGGGAATGTGTTTCGGATACAGTATATGGGTGACATGTCATCGCCAATGGGATTTTTAGTTGAACAACAAAGGGATTCACGAGAACCTCGATGCAATGGGATCCATAAATCCCCGCCAACTGGACGTGATAACTATCATCTTTTCTTTCCATGAGGATTGAAGAACATGATAGGTGGTAGTCCCTCAGATGAAAATTCATACCAAGCATGGGTGGACTATTTCCATGAAAAAAGAGAGTTTAGAAATCCAATATTACCCACATTCAATAGAATCAGTCGACCTCTATAGTATCTATCCCACTTTTCATCAATGTGTTACCCAATGTTTGGGAATTTGGAACATTGTGAGGTTTCCATATACCAATGAATAATTATGACATTGTAAGTGAATAAATTTATTTTTTAAAACCAATGGACCATATGGTCTATTTCCGTTTGGGAGGTGATGTGTAGATAGTTCATCAACAAGTTCTGCTCTACAAAGCGCAAAACGATCATCACTTACGTCTTTATGTGAAAATATAGGCCTTATGAATGGGTTTCTAACTTCATCCCTATATGTACGGGACTCATCAAGTAACATAACATGGCAATAAACCCTTAATAGTTTCTCATGATAGTTATTGGGAATATCACTAATGAGATGATTCACACCGTCATCTCCCTAAAATACCTTAGTGTATTTTAGGAGTTATCTAAAAATGATCTATTTATAAAAGACTCCTTGCAATATACTAGAACAAATTCATCATTATTTCCCATTATTGTTTATATTATAAGGCATATAAAATATGTGGAATCCACCATAGTACACATAGTGGATCTTGAGATGGTGAGCCTACTGGATACATTACCAGACGATCCTCACTGAGTGTAGCCTCTCCCTGCACAACCCCAACAAGAATGGTGTTTCCGAGTTCAAATACCTCATCTCAAGAATGTGTCATTATACCTTTAAAAATTCTAGGCTCCCATTTCCCTTATTCAAGATATAATAATTTGAGATCATTCCTTCAATATTCATAAGTCCTAGTGTATTTCATCTTTTCCATGGATAAGGGGATCCTAAAATGATAGAAATTAAAGTCTTTATAGGAGACTAGACTCACTATAATACCCTACCATTTCCTATATCATAGGATCCCCAGACTCACCATAAATTATTTACATATATTCAGATATCAGATCTAAGATTAAGTGGTTAGTGGTTTAGTAAATTTTGGAAATGTACCCCTATACTAACACATTTATTTTCTAATATCATTAAGTATTTCAATGATGGTGGCAGGTGGAGATATAATTCAAGGCATAGGATGAAGAAGTGTGATTATTGGTTAGCACACAAGGTAGTATCTCATGCCCATAGAAATATCTATTACCACATAAACAAGCTATTACCTCCGGTGGTCACCGCATCTCCATTGAGTATTTCATCCTAAATTGTGTCACATCATTATATGTATTATAAGAACATATTTTGATGGTTTAAGGGAAATCATATTCCCCCAATAGTTACAAATCAATCTATCACTCTTTGAAAATTCATACACACCCCAATGTTAGTAGATAGATCCATGTTTTTCAATATCCTATACTATCCAACAGATGATGATACGGATTAATAATCAATGATTTTCATTGGGATGGTATACCTCCTCACAGTTCTAGATGGTGAAGAATTATTTACAAACACTCGTAGTGTCTCCTAATGACCTCATCTATGGAGGTGTATAGGCCTTGAAGGTTTCCATAATGGTTAGTCTAGTGCATCACCATATGTTTTTCATGATAGTGAGTCTAGGAAGTATGTCCTTCATAGATCTCAGGAAGCCTAAGCCTCATGGTATGCTCTATCATGCATGCCTCTACATAAAAAAGTGTTAGTTTACCATGAAATCCACCAAAAACCACTTTGTGATCATCATATCCCTGCTAGATCTCAACCGTAGCCATCCCAAATTCAACCAGTTGTTTCTAAGAGGAGACCATCAAGTCAATAATATCATATTTCCTATAATATCTAGGAAAAAGTGGTTCAGCCAACAATATCTTATGTTATCCTACCAACGAGTGACCATCCATTGGAAAAAATATGCCCATATAATGAACACATGATGTCATACATAACCTATATAGAATACCAATAAAAATTTTCAATCATGAGTCTATCCTCTTATTGATGGATATATTTGAGGCCCTCATAGACACCTTGAAATTCCACCTTCAGTTTGAATCTAACGTAGATTATATTGAGTCCTACTATGTAATAGAGACTATGTTTGAGGAATGTCTAGCCATCATCTCATTTTCAAGGAAAACGGAGGTGTATTAATTTTGGGAGAAATAAACACACTAAAAATAATAGAATAGTTTTATGGTTTGGATATAAAATGATTATTAGTGGATAATGGCCATTTAAATAACCACATCCCAATCATATTTCTCAATAATTAGGACTCACAGTAGAATATTTGTCTCCCCCTAACAGAAAATATAGGGGTACGATAAGTGTGAAAATAATACATCATTAATGACCTAGTTGTAGACTCGGTTTTTTGGCATTGTATCATGTACATGATTCATCATAGTCTCTCTATATACTGATTACAATGCATTTTGAGGAAGGACCCAACATCATTTTCAAGATTTAGTCCCCTCCTCATATCATTAATACCTCATATACTCCATCAATGGTCAATTATGTGTACTCGAGTATGATGTAACCCCCCACCCCCCATTGACTCTTGTAAGACCATCTATTTGTAAGTTCATTGCATAAAATGGTAGGGGCTCGTTTCACTCATATACTTTTGAACATATAAATTAACCCAATGATCTGGCTTCTACTACAGTTTGATTGTGAGTAGACATGAAAGACACCCTCATACTCCCAATTAATTAGTTATATCCAACTACTCAAGATTTGGGTGCGCTGTTTTGTTGTCCCAAGGAATATGGGATTTGGTCTCCACAAGAAAATGGATCACTAAATGACTACCTCATACTCATGCATCGATTAGTCAATGTTTATTCAGGAAGACCCTATTATACTTAATTTCTATGAAGTTAACCCCATTTCCACTGATCCATGGAATTCCCCCATGTTTCACAAGTAAGCGTTGAATTGAAAAAGAGATACGTGTCTCCATTTTTTCTACATCAATAGTAGACCACTTATCTTGACACAAGATGGAATTGGATCAATAAAATATTTTGGCATAATATCCATAGAAATTGGACCCCTTAGCAAGTAATATGTATCCGCCATACTACATACCAATGCTTCTCCATTGTCAACTTCCCTATAAGGGAAACCTACTCCCTATTCTTATACTATCTATCATTATGAAGAGGATTTGTATGAAATCCCACATAAATTCTAAGAGGGTATCATTTGCATCATTGATGCTTTACCCTAGGTGATACTTGGTAGTAGGGATGATTTTATGCCAATGATGATTAGTGCATCCATTTATCTAGAATAGAAGAAGAAATATGTGGCCTCCATGAAATTGAACAACAATTTTTTCACCTGAATCAATGATGAAATGTTAGGTATAGACCATCTAGTGACTGATCATCATCATGGCCTCCGATAAAGTCATCATTGGTTCAATAACATCCCATAAGGATAAACCCCTCTCACAATATTTTGGTCGAGGCCTACGTTTATTGGATTCTTAAAGAAATAATAATTTTTTACGTCATGTGACATAGAGGGATAGTCTTCATTGTCATAGTCAACAAGAAGATTGAGACAATCAGAGTTTATATTAAATTTTAGGACCTCAAACACTATTTTCAAAAGGATGATTTTTCCCATCCTGTGATAGTGTTATTGACCCATGCTATAGATGGGTTCCATGCAATATCCATAATGTATGGATTTTCAATGTACAATACAATATATATTTCACCTATGTATGAGGATTCCACCACCTATAAGGAATGAAATGGAACTATCTACTTGAAGGTGATGACTTTGGGTTTGAATAATGAAGTATTCAATTATTAGTAGGCCATGTTGCACATCATTAAGCCTGTATATTGAAATAATTTGAATTTTATTTTTAATATTTGGTGGTAAATCCTCCTTGTGTCTAGACCATATCATGAATCATGAAAAAGTGTTTTTCTTCCTCTTCCCTAGGATGTTAAATATGAACCTACATAAGTACACATTTAGGGTCACCTCTAGAAAATTTCTCTTCCTCATTTTATGATATAGAGGTGTCAATATTGACCAACAGATGGTCATATACATATAGTAAATTCCTACTTTGATAATACTCTTGGAATTATGACGTTTATATAGACCCTTATCATATATACGCTTATTTATTGTATATTTGTCCAATATGTGTAAGACCTTGTCAAGGATAATTTAAAATTCAAAAACATACTAGTGGGATGTGGAGTGTCTAAACAACTTTGAGGAGATCATGAAGTACATAATATAGACTCATGTTATGATTCCACCCATATTGAGAAATTATTTGGTATTTTATATGGACACCGTATAAAAATCCCTTAGTGCCCTCCTCGACCAGAAAACCATTGAAGGCAGGGAAACCATTATTTACCATCTTGGTAATAGGATCCATAAAACCTAGTCAATATTATTCCACATTGATAGGTGTTTCTTCAAACATGCTTTAAAATTGTAGAATTTGAGATATTATTTTAAGAATCATGACATAAATATAGTGTCTTTAGTAAACATGGTAATGTATGTCGTAAATATATTCATGTTAACTAGAAAATTGTCTTATTAGGTGGTGATCATATAATAGTTCGATATCAGGTTTGTCTCGCATAAGGACATTAAAGGCCATACTTTGGATAAATTTATGGGCACACATATTTCCCATGAAAATATCCCCATGGAAATCTATTTACAAAATAAAGATATTATTTTACTGGATCAGGTGTTCCCATGTTGAGCGATTCATTTTGATGTGGACTCTCATTTCCTGGCGGATATACGGCTTAAAAAACTAAAGAAAAATATGGTATGCATGGGGATCATCATCATCACCCCATGAAATTCAATCTGTACATATCGATTATAGTTTTTAGAAGGATAAAATCACAATGTGGCAGAGTATGTGGCCCTCATTAATGGTCATGAGTTGGCCTTGAAGAATGATTTCTCATATTTACATGGTAAGGGATACTCTGATTCTATCATTAAAGAGGACAAGGGTAACTACATAATCCTAAATCATGATTTTTTGACCCTTCTAGAATATACACATAAACTGATGGCCTAGATCCCTTCCAAACTAGAGCTCAATAATGTTCCTAGGTCATAGAATATTTGAGCTTATTTACTTGAAGGTTTTTTACAGTCCATTGAAGAATCTGACTAGTATAACCTACCAATCCATGTGGTGCACCATGGGGTCATCACCCCCAACACATAAAATAATGGAAAATAATAGGTAAATGTACTAGAATCCAATACCTCTTTGACATTTCCATCATGTCCCAGATAGATGTTGAAATTCCTAATCGGAAATATCCCTTTGTCGAGTATATTTATCAGGTAATTTTTTCTATAAAATGAGTTGAGTGTGTGAGAATGCTCTGGAATGAATCAAAATTTACCCTCAAATGTGGTTATAACTATAAGGAAACCTCTACAAGAAATTATTTTATAGAGTTAGTCTCCATTTCATCCACATATTCTATATATTTTGGGCTATGAAAGAGGCCCATGATTGATCCTGGGATGCACATCAGGAAAGATTATGTCTCTTCAACCAGATTTGTAGGTTGGTATACATCAATCCCACTATGGTTCAATACTACATAGAGTTCTTCGAGATGTTTCATTCATTTCAAATCCATGAGATCATTTTTCATTTACCATTAATTCTTCTCCACACCACCATGTATTCTTGTCCATTTATAGTATAGGGGTAAGATGTTGTGGGGAAAACCTATAAGTGAAAACGTAATAGTGAAGGTTTATCTTGACGGTAAATATATTCATTTCAAATGTGTTGATGTGGATCACCTTAAAAAATTAAAAAACACTTTTCTGTGATCACGTTCATGGGATCCCACAATATCCCCTATTTTATATTTTCTCATAATACTTTCAAATACATGGAAACAAACATTCTGGCCGTAGAGATAACATAATTGTACGCCATGTATAACATCTAATCCAATCATATTTCTCACTTCCATGAACCGTAAAATGAGAGGCTAAAGGTGTTTAATTGGAACCTATCAAATGTATTGCAATAAATAGTAGTCCAAAACAAGAAGACTTGGATCAAAAATCTCCCCAACACTTTCTTATCCAATCATATGACAACTAAGAATTCCACCTTGGGGACACCATATTACTTTGTGTATATATCATAATTTGTATCATCAATAAAGTCTATTTAAATGGGGAATAATTTATGACCACTATAGAAGGAGAGTTTATCCCACCTACCATGGACACAAATATTCACATGTAATAATTTGTATGAGGATCCCTATTATAATGGTGGTATGTACATAATGTATTTGATATTATTAAAATCTATGTGACCTTAAACTACACCAATCAAGGTATGATCTCAATTACCTTTAATAAACAACATCACTATGGTCTAATAAGTATGAACATAAAATATTTGAAACTGTTCAATGATATATGACCATAAAATGTTGAAATTAGGGTATGATCTCTACTATATTAAACTAAAAATATTCCCACAGTCCAAACATATTGACATTACACTATTAAAGATTACCCAAAACACTATGATATTAATCATTGATTCATTATCCAAACATTATGAACCTAATCAAATAAAATCCCACATGTTCGTAGTTATACAAAATTAAACTAGAAAAACCATTAGTCTATATTCTATGACATTAACATAAAAACCAAAATGACCCAAATGCACAATGTTAAAAATCAACCATGCCCTGTGAAATAAACAATGGATGCCTCATGTACTGAATGTCGGAAAAATAACAAGGAGAACATTCTTGTGACATGGTTTTAAACATTATTCATACCACAATTCATAAGTGTGTGATTCCCCATGGAACTGTGGGATGCCTCTATGACCTCTTCATAGAGGGTTTCCCCTATATCTAATGTCTATCTTCAACCACACCACATTCAAGAACAATGTGTTTCTTAATTAAAATTCCTATTGGATTTCAATTGATTATTATATATACTATCACAAGGTTCAACTAAAATTGCAGCTACATCTATCCAATTTTCCCATCATATAGTCCCAGAATTACAACCTTAGGAAATGTGTGTGTTTTTTAGGATATTTATGTGATCTGTGTTCACACATTATGTCCATTCACATAGGGTTTTGTGTTTTTTGTTCTACTGAAATACCCTCAAAATAAAACATTTTATAGTCTAAGGATCATTTCATGAAATATTTATTTATAGTCCATGTATTTTGTACATAAACATTGTGAAAATAGATTTTGGATCACTTCGTTTGGAATGTAGACTCCTTGGCACCTTTTATATCGGGTTTTAATTCCTAGACAGTACCATAACATCATAAAATTATCATTTATGTTATAATCGATTTTAACTTAATATATGAGTCAATGTCTATGCATTATGAAAAAAAATATATTAATAAATCCTCTTTGGACCCATAGTTTAAATGTGTTTCTTCATACCAAATGCTTTAGCAAGCCTACGCCAACACCTCATTCGCAAAAATGTGTATTGATTCAAATTATATTACGTTATGTAGTGCCACATTGACTGCCTTTCTCTAGGCCTAGCTAAAAATTCTCAATAGATTCATATGTTTCCCATTGTACAATCATGATAATATTCCCCGGTGGTCTCCCACGTCAGTTATAACCCCCCCATTAATATTCCATAACCCATTCATGGGATGAGATTCCCTCCTCACCCTATACAAGGAAGAAATGAATAGGAATATCAATGTGAAAGCCCTACCAATGTCCTCATCAGACGATGTTAAAAAATATATTTAACACATATAAGTTCAGGATGCTTCATATCATAATATGAGATGTTTCAGTATCCCAATTTCACAGTAAAACCATCACAATCATCAATCTCCTACAACATCATCATGCATAACTACATATAGCTTGATTGCCATCACTATTGGATACCTAGTGATTCTCAAATATCTCATCATGGACACAATAAATTTCATTAAATTGGTATGGGCTATTTCCATCCCCCACAACATGAGTTTGATCTGGTGTATGGTTTGTTGTTTTTATTGTAGAGTGTCCCTCTATCCTTCCTTTCAAGTCATTTCTTTCATGGTGTAAAAGATCCAATAGGACACTCATTCCCCACATTATTCAAATCTATCAGACCATAAATCCAAAAACTAACATATAGTATAACCTATATAAATAAAATCTTGATGCATCCATAGTCTATTTGTTATGACTTTAATCATAAAATGTCAATGTCCTCCACATATAATTTTAAATTGTATCCTTAGACCATACAAATCATGTATTCCTCAAATGAAATGTATGGGAAGAACAAAAAAATTACCTCAAATAAAATTAAGATTCCACCTAAAAAACTAATGTATGTCCAAAAAATTACCACATACTGAACTAGGATTCGTCATATGATAAGTATGTGAAGATCCCAAAAATGTTACCCCGTAAAAATTGGGATTCCTCATATAACAATTATGGGATGAGAAAAAAGAATTACCCCTAATAAAATTAATATGCCTCCTGATATGAGATGATTTGGTAACCATGTCAGAGATTATATCACTATTCTGGCATTGTTCTCTCACTACATCGCTTTCATGAAATATGTGTTTCTTGATTCACATTCTCATGGGATACATAGTAATGGACATATATTTTATATTCATATCTTATTTTCCATAATATCAGTTTGGGGGTCTTATAACTCATGGAATGGATTTATTAACACCTACTTGAAGGTTCATCCAACACATATGAGCACATTATAGAATATCTCATACGGAACTCAATATTCAGTTATGGCATTATGTATTTACATTTCCATGCATTGTGTATTATTCGGTTTGGATAATCATCATCCTACTGATCTGATTATGATCTCAAATGTCAATGGTATAATGTGACACTAGCTCACCAACCAACATAGGTTAACGCCATCAAATATCATCGATTATCCATAGTTTCTCATGAGTTTCCAAATTGGTCAATTTATTGATCCAACTTTTCACTACCCCATTATAAACCAACATGGTTAATGAACCTATTTTTTTTACATGATCAACATTTTTTTCCATATTGTATGGTTATTCTCCTAGTAATATCTATGTTTGAAACGTTTCAACAACCTCCTGGGAATTTTTTGTTAGATTCACCCATCATTCTGTTCTCCCAAAAAATAACAAGAACTCTATAATGCTCTATATTTATCACAACAATCATGGCTCATCTGCTATTAGGATTTGGGCTTGATTTTCCCAAAATAATATTTGTGAGGCATGATTACCCCATTAGTCCAGTATTTAGGACCTTAAACATGGATATCTGGTCTAATATTTATTAAATTAAACTATATTCATGATGTTTCAAAAAACATTTCTGGAGTTGGGAAACAACATAGGACCATCCTTTCATGTTGGATCACCCAATGTCTGTTGCATACAAACTCCATTTATAATTTTTCACCAATGTTCCTTGAATTTTGAAGTAAGATCCTCTGTTTTTGTATGAGGTAATAATTATTTTAATTTTAGTTTAAATATATTGTTATTTCTTTCTATGAATGCTAATCTTGATCATGGTTGTTTTGGAGGTTTCAGGAGCTTGTTCGGAGGTCGGAACCAAGTTTTGGGATGAAAAATACCGGTCACACAATTTGCGCATGGCATGGACACATTATTGAAAAACCATGTGGGGGGGTTTGAAAACTGCAGGTTTTGGACAGAGTGGTTCCACATTGTTACTTTATGGTTAGTCAAACAATGTGGGGTGGCACTATTAGGCTGAGAGCTATTCACGATTTCTACACAGTTTGGGAAACAGTGCGGGTAAACCGTGTGACTGATGATACGTGTTTTTCAAAAATATTTATAATAAAAATAAATTCATTTTTAAACCCAAATGGTTTTTCTCTATTACATGCATATAGGACCTATGTGGATCACCCTTTTGGTGGTTAGGCTAGGAATCAAGTCATTCTCTTTGTATGACATCCATTTTGATCGTCGATCGTCTCTATGGATCCGCAATTGTAAAGACTAATTTTTTTTAGTCATTCTTGATTCATTGGAACACCGACTGTGCTATTTTGATTTTGGATGATATGCCCTAATATTCTATTCTTTGTCCATTTTTTATATTTCATCCCATATGGGACGAATCAGAACACAACACTAGATAAGCTATCTACAACTGAGGCAAGGTAGGAATGGAATACATTATTGAAGATTTTCTGGGTGTTTTTCAGGAATTCATCAAAAATATCTTTCCCATATTTTCTGTCATGGTCTCAATTTTAAGATATTAGCTTTTAGTACCTGTATTTGGACCTAGTGAGGATGACCATGGGATCATTTTCTATGCATTGGCACATGCTGATTGTTTCGAGGTCACCTAAGAGGTGTGCCTTATGGCGATATCTTGTTTATTCCTATTTAAAAAACCCAAGGTAAATGTTCTTTTTTCATTCCAAGTTATAATAATCCTTTGTATTCCCTTAGTCCTTGAGTATCTTTCTTATGGGATGTACTACCTCCTTGAATTTTGATTGTCATGTTATGACTCATCTATTTTGATAGCTTGTCTAAATTGGAATGTGTTTATATGGGTGGGTATAACAATATTTAAATGACTAGTGGAATGTAAAATTGTTAATATGGGTGTTTAGGCGCATATGTTTTTTTATAAATGGTTTTCCTGAGATGGTATACTCATGTCTAGTGCAGGTGGATGTGAGTTGGTATACTCACATGGAATGAATGTGTAGTTAGATTGTGTAAATGAATGAATGATTGTTTGAATGCTTTGATAGATGCCTTGGACTGCTCCCCTTGTATCTAGAATGTGGTAGTGGATGGATTGGGTTGAATCTACCCCTTGGGTTTTAATTAGGTGGGATGCCTTGGGCCTTTCTACTCCATAGAATCCAGCTTTCTCAGGCGTGCATTGGACTTTCTATTTCTATTCTCCTAGGACCCCAACCAATAGCTAATAGAGTTTCCACTAGGGATTCCCATGGGACAATATGGGATTCCTAGGAAAAGCTCCTTGTATCTTTCCATCAATAGTCTTGAAATTTTTAATTTGATGCCTTGGTCAGCTGACACCTTTGATATGACACTTCCAGTCTGGTACTTCAATATAGGGCATGGTCATGGATCACTTGGCTTCACTATACGATGAGGATGTGGATTGATTGATGGAGAAGGATGTATGGGATGTCTATTTTACTTTCCTGTTTACTTGGTTATAAATTCCATGGTAGGAGATGACTCTCTTTTATAGGTAGCCTTGAGGGATGTTCAATTTTACATTACAATATACTTATTCTAAGTGAATATGCACTTAATTACATTTATTTAAACTTTTTATAAAATTTATAATTTCTGTTAGAACTATATAGACCTAGTTGGTTACCTACAGGAATGTCTATCTCACACTATATTTGGGCCTCCATGGGGTCCCAAATAGATTATATGATTTTAGGTGAAGATAAGGGAAATAGCCCTAGAACAAGTTGTTGATTGTGGCTTTGCAGTAGGGGATCATATGACCATGCTAAGGGCAATGATATCGGGATACCATCATTGGTTTTTTTTATTTTGGGATACATGTGTGGTATTGTATATCCATATAATATTCTAACTTATTTGTAGACACATGTACCATACAATTAAATTTTTTACGACACCCTTCTGGTTGTTGATATGTATATCCCTGCTTTTCTTACTTTTAGTTGCTTGTATTTTATTTCGCTTATGGTATTTCATGTTTTTTACTTCTATTGTAATAGTATGGTAATGATGGCCTATTCTGTCCAATAACTAACCTATTACCATGCTTCTAGTCGGCATCCTCTAGAATTTGTGGAGATTCACTCGAGGCATTGTGGCCAAATGGGCTCGGAGCACCGTTTCAGGTGGCATCTGGGTCTACGACGTTACAAATTGGTGTTATAGGGTTGATTTTTTCTATTTTGATATACAATTTTGGGACATTAGATTGGAATTGGATGGGAATAGAATTTTGTAATAAAATGTACCCAATAGTGGCTACCCTATGTATAGAGAAAATCCAAATTGCTTCGATTTGAGTACTGATTTTCTAGATTTGGAAAATACAGTCGATTTGATTTAACTGTTGGTTGATTCTCATGATTTATGCTATTAAAATGATGCAATTGGGGTTTCTATTTCAGTTTCAACCAAATGGGATGAGGGTGTTCCATCTAATGCATCATATTGACACTTATTATAAATACATTCCATGCATTATGTCGTACCATATAGGATGCATTAGATATAGAATGTTGTTGTGATAGTTGATGTTATAGTTGTGCCTGTTGTTGTGTTACTTGTGTGTAGTGTATAGAGGTGTGACATTATCTATCAATCCATACAGAGTATGGGTCCTTGTGAATTTGGAAATGACACACTTGTGATATGTAAATTATAAATTAACTTGATATATAGGTTCTAAATGAGAGCCATGTTTGGGGTCCTTGAGGTGTTATGGGCCATCCAGGATTCGTGAATTAGTAAAACCTTGGTAAAATTTCCTAAATGACAGGATGTGAAATGGAAATTGGAACGTGATATTTTGAATAATGAAATGGCCTAGACCCAACTTTTTGGTGGGAAAGAGGCCGAGTTTTTGGTAGTTTGATGGTTTTTCATTATACCGTCCTTGTTTTAAGAGCAGGTTGTGGGTTTAACTCGATTTCTAGGAGGGATTATACCAATCCTATGATTGTGATCTTTTTTCTTTGATGTTGTTCTTTCATGCGGTGTGTGTTTCGAAATGTAGAATGATGCAACCACAATGACCTCAAGTGATACACTACAATGGAGGTGAGTCCCATACATTGGAGATGGTGGGTCATGGTCTACCACATGATCCTCCTATAGATCTAGTTTTGGAACCAGAGGAAGTTCTGGAAACAAGTGTTGAGGCACAGTTCCACAAGGGCTTATTTCGTTATATTCAATCTTTTTAGGGAGAAACATAGCCAGCCTTGACTATAGATTTGTTGTCATGGGTTTTCCAGAAGCATCATACTCATATATTTCAAGGGGTGATATACCATATGCGGCATAGGTATGGCTAGAGACCACGTTAGAAATTTTCAAGCATCTGGAGATGCCTCTGAAGAGGAGGCTCATGCTCTCGACATACATTCTATGTGGAGAGGTAAAGCAATGGTGCGACATTTTGAAACTGGTTGATGGGTTGTGTGGTATGTGTTGGAATGAGTTCCCATCCCGGTTTTATAAATACATTATACCATGAATCTGTGAGCAAAGATGTCTTGTGAGTTTATGCATCTGGAGAAGGGTGTGACGATAGTTATGGAATACTCATCATTCTTTACAATGCCTCAGTGTTTTGTGTCAATGTATCATACTGATGACCAATCGAGGGAGAGGCTCTTCCAAAAAGGACTCAGACATGCTATCAGATCTCAGTTCAATGTGTTTTGGTTTCCTTCTATAATGGAGATTGTGAATCAGGAGCTGATTATAGACTAGAACACGAGGGTTGATAGGGGTACATAACATGGGATTATTATTTGATGCACTAGAAGATCTACATATTTTGGTAAAAAGAATCATATCGAGGCATCCTACGATGTTATTTCTAGTCAGGTTGTGGGTGTAGTGATCTTGGTGTTTTTACCATCAATGTGTTAGGTGAGGCCACATAAAAATTTAGTGCGACTGCTACCCATTCTAGTGCTGAGCTTGTAGCTTATTGGGAACATGAGGTGGTGTTTCAGGACATTATCCCTAGCTAAATGTGTTAGGGTTCATCTCCGACGTTATATTTAGGAGCATCGTCTTCAGATCCACCTCAGGATGGAAGTTGGAGTAGTGTATGTTATTTAGGACAGGGAAGTAGTGGTCGTGGTCATGGTGGCAAGAGATCGAGTTCTCAATGGTAGCATGGTGATTTAGTTCATGATAGCCAGGTAGGGTCACATGGTTGTGGTACAAGCCAGGCTTATGTAGTGAAACAAACCAAACTTGAGCATGATACGGGACCATTTATAGTGAGATGTATGGTTTTAGAAGCTTCTACTATTTCATGTTTTCTTTTCGATACAGGTTACTCTCACAACATTATATTGGCATGAGTGGTAATGATCTATGGGATTGTTTTAGTTTGTTTTTTGAGGGATTTTTGACTCTTGACACACTATTGGGTGTTAGAATTTGTGTACGCCAGATTACGGAGTTTCCCCTTGAGGTAGGAGGGTGCAACTTTATATTGGATCTATATGTCCTCAAGATGACATGGTTCGACGTCAATCTCAGAATGGATAGGCTCATTTCTTATTGAGCATACATTGACGACTATCACCAGAGTATGACATTCACATAACAAGAGGTTGAAGTATGTATTCACAAGGGTGAATGGGATGTCTTTGAATGTAGAGATAGATCCAAGCATCGTGGCATTTGTTTGATGAAAGTCCAGTTTTCTAGATTTCTTGAGGATGATCAGTGAGTGAGTCAGGCAGACATTCCTCTATTGGTTGAGCACTTCATGAATATCGTTCCAAATGACTTTTTTGGTTTACCTCTAGAAATGGAGGTGGTGTTCTCCATCGGGATAGTTCAAGGAGCTGTGCGGGTATCCATTACTCCGTATAGGATGACTACGATGGAGAAATAGGAGCTTAATAGGAATCTATATGATATGTAGATGAAGTGTTTTATCAGATGAAATACTACTTTGTGGGGTTAGCCATTATTTTTTGAGAAAATGTCATACATAAACCTTCGACTATACATGGATTATTGGAAACTAAACTAGTTGACAGTTAAAAACTAATATCCCTTTCCACAGTTAGAGGACTTGTTTGATCAGCTTAGAGGAGATCTAGTGTTCTTGATGATTTACAAGAGGTTAGGATATCAATAGGTGTGGGTTCGACCTGCCGACATACCTCGTATATTTTTTCCTAGCATTTATGATTTTTATGAGAAAATGGTTAAGCTTTTTGGTCTCATGAATGCGCCATCGGTTTTCAAGGTGATGATGAACCAACTATTACTTCTTTACCCAGATTATTGTCTGGTGGTTGTCATTCAAAAGATTAATTTTTAAAATTTATTTTCTACATATATATAGAATATTTTTAAAGGGTATTTTCTAAAAAAATTATTATTTAAAATAAGGATAATAATTGATGAGTTTTAATTAATATTTTTGGAATATTTAATGTGGAAAATTATTAATTCTATTAACATAATATTCAAATAAATTTTGTCATTTAAAATTTGTTAAAATTCAAAATTTTGTATTTACATTTGGATTGGGCTGCAACTTTTTAGGAACAATTTTTTCAATTTTTGAATAATTTTGAATGGATTTAAATCATTGCTTTAAATATTTCGATTATACGGTATTTCTAGAGATATATTTGGTAGACTTATTTAAATTAATTTGAATTATGTTGTTAGATATTTATTCTAAAGGAATAAAGATGCAACAATGATCTGTTTTTTATGGAGATATTTATGATAAGTATTGATTCAATTTATTTTGAATTTTACTATGCAATCAGAGCATGTGAAACTGTTGATTAGTTATTCTATATATCTCATTAACTATTGTAGGAAAAAATATACAACATAAGAAGATACAAATTGAAAGGAACACGTTAACATTTTTGATATTCTTTTTATAGAGAAAATGTGTTGAGAGATTTGAACCTACTGTGAAATTTGGAATGTAATTCAAAACACGGTTTTGTTAACTGCAAGATATCTTAAGGGATTAATTAATTTCGATTTCAATATAATTTCCTTGATGAGATGATCCAATATAATCCTCAACAACCATTACTTTTTCTTTAATATTTTATCATCTAATTTGTCTACTTGTGATTCTATGACATTATTACAGATCTCACACACACACACACTATTTTTATGTTTTAAATTTTGTACACAAAAGCATTATTTGTTACTTTTATCTAGTTTTGAATCCATGATTCTAAAATCAGGATCTAATAGTTTTGAATCCCTGTATCTAATGTTGGGATTGTTCGGGTTGTGACTCCCAGTGTCCAATGTTAGGTTGGGAGGGTTGTGACTCCCCAAATTGAAGTCAGTTTCATGGTTATCCCAGCACTAGAAAAGAAATTTGTAATTGTGTTTTTAATCCCATATAAAAAAATCATTTTTATTTCACATAAATATCTCACTGAGTAGAGAGGTAGAAAAGTATAATTTTTCCATCTTCGTACTAAACTTATATAAAATAAATCATTACATTCTTTACTTTTTTTGTTGCTAATTAAATATAATAAATAGCGTTGATAATTATTTTTATTAATTTATTTTTTGAATATTTAATGTAGTATGTTCAACCCCTATAGATCATCTACCATTACCATATCCAACCTAACATATTGAAGATATTTGGGATTTCAATCTGGAGATTTAAAGTATAATATATGGTATTATAATGTTTATATGAAACAGAATATTTTTTATGGTTTCACAAATGACTTTCTAAGATGCATTAGTTATTTTTCAAATGGTGTTGTGTTAAATTCACAGTCAAAGATCGATATTTTGATCAGAGGTGTTAGTTCCATGAATGGAAATGAACTTATCATGCCTAGAAGTCAGAGAACCATATTAAGGGACCCAATGGATGTATATATGCACATGTTTTCCATATATAATGAAGAAGAAAATAGAGTTTCATAATCATATTGTAGGTGTTCTGAAAATTCTTAGAAACCATCCACACTCTTGGTAATTTCCCTTGAAAATTTAACATTGTATTCCCTATCATCTATAATTAAAAGGAGGAATAAGTAATTTTATCTCACTAAAAAATTTAATTCAACTTGAAGGACATGTTTTAGATGAAATATTGAGAAAAACCACCCCAATAGATTATTATGGGGATGAGGAGAAGTTTTCATTCATGTTTGAATGGTTATACACATAGAAGTTGATCCACACACAAAGGACTTGCATACAAAAGGAAAAAAACTAAATTATTTAGATCCACTTGAGTATGAAATAATTGAAAATCACCATGTAGTAAAAATATGTTGGTGTTGAAGATCTTCATTTTCACGACCACATAGTTAACTATGAATAGAGATATCAGATCCCAAAGGTTGAAGGATCAAGCTCATGCCACCCTAGGGAAGTGCATACAAGAGTGAAGTGATTCATGGAAACCCACCATGAAACCATCAAATTTTTTGAGAATGGAAACATTAAACAGAGGATGTTGAGAATAGTTTCCCCATTAGAGAAGGACTATGAAGTAACAAAACTTATTCTGCATCACATTGATCTTTTATTCCATCAGTTGACGATTTAGAGAATAAAAATACCATTTCCACACCTTAGAGGATGCTCTATTAAATAGAAAGTTATTTTATATCTCCTAAAAACCATATCATCATTGAAATCCTGAAGCAATATAATCCATGGACATCGAAAGTTTGAGATATTGTGTGACAGAGCTCTTGTGGACCCCAACATGACTTGGCCTACAGTTGAGAGATCCTCACAAAAAACCTCCAAAGAATTGTTAGGTTCACAAAAGATAATAATCCTTTATTCAATATAGATATATAGGAAATATAAAATATATTTCATTAACATTCCCTTAGACACCTGGTGATTCACTTCTTTTATATCCCCTTTCTCACGCGATAATATTTTTTCTTAATACAATATTGTTTCATGAAATAACATTCTATCTCTTAAAATAATCTCCAATATGATTCTGCTGTATCCATTTCCATACCTTATTATCATAATAATATATATCATAAATCATTTTTATACTATAAATTTTTACCCTAACATCCAGTGTCTTGATTTCTACTTCTTCATGATAAGTCCAATGATATTCCCCACTCAGAAGCACATGAGCGGGGGGCTCATAATTCCAATAGGTTGAGTCTTCAAGGGAAAATGTTCACCAATATCTGTGGGGATTCATTATGATAAATCTTATTATCTCCCTAAAATTTTCCTTATTGAGGTTTAATTAAAATCAACAACTATTGAACATGATTTGAAACTACCTAGCCTCATGTCCTTGTCATATGACAAAAAACTTCATGACAACATCCTTAGAACATGATGATAAACTATGGACTTACCAAAACAAATGAACACATGCTTCCCCATGTATGATAATTATGGTATTCAAACCTTACCCCATCATAGAGTGATTCTTAGCACATGACGTTAAACTTCAAAGACTGATTCTGATCACACGAACTTAAAATAACACATCAACCTATGCTAGTTTTGATCCCAATCTCATAAAAATGGTATGTCAGATGCCTCCATGGGGTTCCTTACCAATTCCATTTGGTGTGAAATAACCCCCCTTGGGTTATTACACCATCATCCTAGAGTGAAATCATACCCCAAGGAATCAAACCCAACCATCAATTCGAAAATAACATTAAACCCATCACCTGTTCCATCCCCCGTATGAATATAAACTGGTTACTATTTTCATAAAACATTAATCTTTCTTCCTGATCTATAATCCCTTACCTAATAAATAAACATGTTGTTACTGAGTAAATAATACATAGATAAATTACTTCCATTTTCATCAATTACATCATGACCATCACGGTATGCCTTTTGTTTAGATCTTATGATTCCAAATATATGAGATTCTCTCCATAAGAGGAGGACTCTACAGTTTCCCTCTACACCCCACGTTCGGACATGCCGAATGTGTCCAAAGCTAAAACCTCCTATGGTTGATGGTTTGTTCCTTTTTGATATACAAGTAACATAATTTACTAGTGTCCACCTTGAGATGACATCAAGAATGAGTTTCAGGAACATGAATTAAATTTATAAGGGAGACAATGATAATGAAACAAACTCCATGGAGTAATCCATGGAAGGTTGAAATTTCATCCCATTATACCCTTTAAATTAAGGATTATACATCACTAAATAAAGTTATAGAATCCAAATGACATTGAAAAGATGAAGTATGGGACAACAAGAATGCAACACATCACTATATGGTGGGGGAGAATCACTACGACCTGACGAATGTGTTATAAATAACGATATAGTGATTTTTTATGTTATAACATGGCCTATAATATTATTTAATCATTTTAAAAAATTGAAACACATTTTTCTCATTGGCCACTCGCTATAACATGATAATTTAGTAAAATGAAAATTTTCAATTATTATTGGGTGATTTTATAAAATAATTTTATTATGCATATTGATATTTTTTCTTATATATAATGGTTGACTATATAGATTACACCATTATTTTAACACTTAATTATAAGAAAATTACAACATTCTTAAAAATCATAATTTAATGTGTCAAAATATGAAATATGATCCTTATATATCATCCTTAAAATATCAATCTACCTATCTTTCATAATGTTTTTTTCTTTACATCTACACTCACCATTAAAAGTATATATGATGAGCCACTACAACCGTGTATTTTCTAAATACTATGTGTAGTAACTGTAGACAATCTAGTACAACATCACCCAAAAATTAATTTCAATTAATTCTATATCTATATAAAAATTATATATATTTCAATAATGACCCTTTTTAGTAAAATAAATCACTATTTTCAAAAAATCAACATCAGGGATACCAAATTTCCCCCATAATGGATTTAGTCCCTCTATATGATATCTCGGTTGAAATATACATAAATTGTTAACCAATCCATCATTGACGATCAATATTTTTTGTAACTAACCATTATTAAAAACATCCGTAAAACAACCACATTGTTGAAACCTTTACCCATTTTTATTTTTTTTCACAATACTTATCTAAATCCATATACACAGTCCTACACCATATCTTCCATGATGAATATCTGGATTTATGTTTTATTCTTCCTACTCACCCATAATTAATAAAACTAAATTGATATATTAAATGGATTTTTAGTTTATTATCCACCTTTTGAAATTAAATACAGATGCATATCTTCTCAAAATCATCTCCCTTTTTATCGTTACCGTACTTTCACAAGATTTAGAGTGTTTTAACTTACACTTATTTGTCTAATGTCTTTACAATCATTAACCATTTTTCTTATCTTAATAACTTATTATCTTTGTAAAAATGTTTAAACAATATTCTTTTATTGATAACACTTTATAATCATATATCCATAATTCCCCAATGTTTATCCATTATAGAAGACACATGTATTGTTATTGAGGTCACAAACAGCACTTTATATGAGAAATTAATTATTTTCCATTTAGTAACAATACTTCTTTCACCTATAGCTATACAATAACATGTTTTTCTTATAAATTCTTATCAAATTTAAAGGAATCATCATAAAATAATTTAATCATTATATGTGTAAACATATTATAGTAAAAATGGGTTATGTTAATAAATTCCATGCTATCTTTTGTACTCACGTAATTCAATAAATATTTTAAAAAATTATTTATATTTCATTAAATATGTCCCTATGTATTTAATCCCAACTAGAAATAATTATAATTGAATCATTAGAAATGTAAAATATTTATGAGTTATACCACATGTTGATCCATTTTATAGAACTGGTTATTCTAAACTTATGATATTACTTGATGAAATAATTTCTCATCTTCTTCGCATGGCTTCTCCTCTTTACATATGAGTCCAATCTTCCTTTAAATCTTCAATGAAATATTATTTTGATTTATTTTTACTCTTAAACAACATATAATAAAAATATTCTCTTCTCAATTTATTTTATTGTGCTTGTATTCATAAAGTATAAAATTTTTCCAAAATTTAATTCACAAACAAGCCATCTTATATTCATTCTCATGGAAAGAATTAATCGATTTTTTAATTTTTTAAAATATTCTATTAAATTACCCTATGGATCTTAAAGCCACCTAAAAAATACATAAACTAATAAGAAATACGATCATTAAATTATTAGGGAGTGGTGTTCTTCATAAACATCCTCGTGTAGAGGAATAATGTAGCTAATCATGAACCAACCATTTTCTTCCAAAGTTATACCGAACCATATTTTTGTTTAAATTTTAAATAATACCACTTGTAATAAAATTATTAATGAATTTGGAGTATTCAACCTTGACTATATTTGGATTTTCATTCATATATGAAATATGAGTAGTCCATTTTTTTAATGTTTTTAATTTTGATGCATTATTGATGCATCCTTCATCATTATCACTACCCCATTGAGGGGATATTATAATGGTCTTCCTCTATTTACTAGTGTTATATTTTTCAAATTTATAAAGTAATTCCTTGTACTTTTTTTTCTTCAATGGCCATTATCATTACGTCATTCATGTTTATACATGAAAACTCTTTCTTCAATAAGTCATCCTTATTTATTAAATTCATTAGTACTATTCTCTTTTAATAATCATATGTGCCTACATTGAAACTCTCGAACCTAAATATTTCATGAAGTGTCTGAACAAGCTCCCCCTATATAGATATTGAGCCTTTATGGGTTCACCTCTCACTTTGGTGCCATGCATTGAGAAAAATATTAAATATATTGAATACATCCCATGAAAATTTTGAATGACATACAATAACATAACATATAAAATAAATATTTATAAACTAGTATACAAACACACACATGTGATACTACTCAATCATAGGTCTCATAGTCGACACAAGATCTCACATTTGATCAAATTTAATCATGGTCTCATGGCCACACATGTATACACAAGTGATCAAACTCAAAAGTGGTCACATGCACAATACACAGACACATTCCGTAAAACTCAAGTATCATCTAATGAATAAAAGAACATAAGGTCATTTCATGTTAGAAATCATATAAAAATACTATATATTTTATGAAACTTCTAACCTCAATCTTGTTGATGTAGATATCCGGACTCATAAGGAGAACCGTCACAAAAACCACATTCGTGCTCTGAGTAGAAATAGATTTCATTCAAATGACTCCTATAATAATTTCAAATAAGGCATTAAAAAGATTTCGCAATGGAACTCTGAATGTAATATTTCGATGATTATAATAGAAACACACCCAATATTGAATACTAATAATTTATGAAATAAATTATGTTTGAGGACAGAGAAATATAGCAGTCTTGAAATGTATAACAAAGGAGATGATTTCAGTCTCCCATTTTCAAGGTTCAAAAATATAAATATCCATATTCTAATTTTTGTTACAAATATAAAGTTAAATCATGGATGGTAAATCGTAATGAGGTTATTCAAGGATGAACCCTCAACGCAGGAATGGTTGACCAAGATCACCCTAGGTTTATCCAAATAACAACTATATCAATGGAAGGCTTATTTTTTAAAGAGATATGAAGTTGAGAATGAATTTTATCAATATGGTATTACATATTTGTGATTTAAAAATGATGTAAATATTATTTTTTAACTTGGTAATAATTATTTATAATTAAGAAGAATGATGTGATGTTTTTAATAAAAAATATTTTTATCAATGATGACACATTGTGTACATTAAGATAATGAAGTTGAGTTAAATATATCCACACAAAAAAAATATATTAATTTTTTTATTAAGTATATTATTGAAATATGCAAATTAAAAAATTCCATATCAATTGAATTTTTATTATTATATATATTTTAATGGGTTTGAATGAATGTGGATAACCTCAAAATCCCTAAGGTAAATATCATCAACCTCATATGCGGGAGATAGATCAATCATAAAGGAGAGAAAAATTGATATCACTCACCTGATTATAGGACTATCAGTTGGGAGCATAGTTGTATTCTTATCGGAATGAGAGAGTGTAAATAGATATGAATTGGTTTATTATGAGTGTATAACACCAGTAAAGTGTGAATAATGGTGTATGAGGGGGTGATTGGTTCATCCCTCTACATATGGTGTGTGCAAAGTTTCAGGATTCAAACATCACCCAATATGAGCGGTTAGCGACAAGGAATTATTTATAAAGATGAAATAATCCTTAGTTTAAATCAATTTTTAATGGGATATATTATTTAAATATTAAACCATGTAGAAATATATGGGAAAAATAATAATTGTATGATATGGATAATATAAGTCACTTGATCATGCTGATGTTTAATTTAACCTCTCATATACTTACAGCCACCCGGATGCATCTGGTTCATTGTCTCTTTTATAATTTATAAAACAAATGGTACCCATAGTTATTTTGAGGAATTTATTTTGTGTCAATTTAGAAAAAAATAATCATTCATGGAAACTACATCTTGTATTAATGATGTTATTGGAATAAACAGGCGTGGTCAAATGAAACAATGTTATAGAAGGATTTTTAGGAGTTTTATATTCTCTGTGGAGTTCAATATTTAAAGGATCACAGGATCATAAACATTGGAAAATTTATTAATAATCATGTGGGTCATATGTAATGCCACATAAGAAAAGGGTACATGGTTTTCGACATCACGGAGAGTAAAATGATGGATTGTTCCATTAAAAATTACGAATTCAGAGATATTTGTGAATTCTAGTGATTACTAACAATACATAATATTCCTAGGCGACAATGGTTAAAGGAATTGGGTATTGAATATAAATAACAAGTTTTTAAGGACGAGTAGAAGTTACTACCCCTATTTTAGAGCGCTCTTGGATTACATAATAATAGGGTTTCTATGAAACATTGTTTCATGAAGATGAATTATATGATTTTTTTTCTTTCCAAAATAATGAAATTCTTTATGGATCCAACTTATGTTAATTAGGCATAATTTTCTTTTTGAATAAACTAAGATACCACATAGCCGCTTATGTTTACATGATTTTCTTAAATTATGGAACATTAGTTATCATATATAGTTCTTCTTTCTTAAATATGAAGGATGAAAATATTTTTTATGTGAATAAAAATCATGTGGTGGAAATGAAATAGTGATTCAATGTGTATTTTAGGTTTTATTTGAAAAATGTGTTGGATTTGTGACCCTTGCTTAAAGGAGGAGAGAGTATATGGTAGGAGGATGATAGTCTATGTGTACATAAATTTATGAATAAACATGCATGAAACATGTGAATTAATTACGCTCTGAGGATCCTAGGAAAATTAGAATAATATTGAAGAAAATAATAATATAAATAATAAAATATGCTAGGATTCCACATTTCATGAATCAAGCATATAGTGCACAAGTTATAATCTAGTTGAGAATTTAAGAAGAAATTATATGGATATTTTTCATGTGGTATCATGTATTAAATAATATGTATGTATTTTTTCATCTGTATAACACATGACATGTTATTAGGTCTTCATTAATTAGAAGAAAGAATTATATCTAGAGAATTCGACTGGAATGAGGATGTTAATTATATATTATACACAAAAATTTTCTGAGAAATACCATAATATATGTTTCATTTCATAAACTATACACAAGAATGTGTGTTCCATAAATATCATGGAGGAGGATCCAAAAGAGTATATTTGAATAATGGATCAATCCATTTTAAGAGGAAGGCTAAAACTAAGGGGGTATAAGAAGTTACTTTTTCATTGTGATTATCGGTATAATAAATCACTAGAGAAGAAGGCTTAGTTTTGGGGTTTAACCAACAATTGGTGGATAATTGGATCTATGGGTATAACCATCATGTAATTTGTGGGGATAACCAATTACTATTTGTAATCCCATTTTGATATTGTAATGAATCCATATTGGTTAAATAATAAGTACATAATGGTGTTATTATTTATATCGAACCATGTAACTACATGTGTTATGTATCTTTTATTTAAAACATTATTCAATGTGAGGTAAGAGAAACAATAATAGTGAATCCATGATTTATCTAGCTATAGAGGATGAATTGAAAAGTATAAATTTATAAAATGGAATTGGATCACTAATACACCCTTCACCCTCTCTATGAATTTAATCATATATAGTCACTACAAATGGAATCATAGGGATGTTTTCCTATGAACGATCCAACATATTATTGTAGATATTGCCGAATAATTTTTTAAATAGATGTAATATTCCCATTTTAAATATTGATAACAATCATGGATGAATAAATATGATGTTCATGTATCACCTATCAATCGGGGTATATGTGAGAGATATAGAAGCATTTTGATTTTCACCCTATGATGGGAATGATCCTATGACATTAATAGATATGTGGAACCTGGATATAGTTGGAATCAATAAAAATTCTGTCATTATGGTAATATAAGAAAATTAATACACTAAATTGATGCTCCCCCAAACATATAAAGAGATCAAAGATAAATTGAGATACAATAATGAAGATAATACTAACATAAAATATTCTATTTTGAAAATACAAGGAAGTAGATTTGAAGATATAAAAATGAGTGATTATGACTTGTTTAGAAGAGTAAAATATATTTTTAATATCATTCGTGGTTTTTGGGAGAATATGGATGAATCAGTCATTGTGAAGAAACTAATGAGATACATTCTATTTAGATTTTATCTAATGTATTTAGCACAAGAAGGTAGAGATAATGTATCACTATATGAAATTAACCATATTATAATAGCATATGAAATGAGAAAAACATCATCCTTCATGAATAAGGAATGATATGATATTTACATTTAATCCACAGAAATTAGTAATGATAGGTTTGAAAAGGGGAAACAATAATGTGACTCTGAGGATGAGGAAGCTAAGTAGGACTTCCACCAAATGATTAAATTTTTAATAATAAGTATTAGAAGGGGAATGTGAAAATGTAAAGGTTAAAAATCACTCATATTATGGAATTTTAATAGTACGTTTCATATTTCTTAAAATTTTCCAAACAATAAGGTTCCTAAAAATGGATCAGACAAAGAAGATAAGATGAAAAAGAAATGGAAGTGGAAGATTCATAATAAGATGATTACATTGAATAAGATAACTATGATGAGAAGGGAAATAAATGAATTTTCATTAATAAGTAGGGAGCTGGAATATGGATAATATTATAATATTATTATTTTTTATTATATTGAGTTTTATTTAATTTAAAGACACATTTAAATATGGTGAAGTAGATGAGAGAACTGAACAAAAAAGGATGTTAAAATAAAATCAGGAAGATAGACTTCTTTATAATATGAGACTTAATAGGACTGTGAAAATAATGAAGAATTTAATTGATAATACCACCATGGATAATAAATAAGAATTTAAGTAATAAAGGACATGTCTAAATAAAATATAAGAAAATAATAAGGCATTATCTGATTTAAAATATTAGATGAAAAATAGTAAAGAAAAACCAGATTCAAATGAAGATCTTGACAAGAAAGAATCAATATGTTTTGAAGAAAATAAATAAAACAGATTACATCAAGATAAATTTGAGAAAAAGGTAAATGATCTAGGTGAATGGATTACTAAGATGGATTTTCAAAAATCTAACAAATCGTAAACATTAATTTTAGCTCAAAATTATTTCAAAGAGATTAAATAAGACGTCATTATAGAAATTATAATTTAAGTTTCATCGTCAAATGATTCTGAGAAGAAGTTTAAACAAATACCAATTGTTTATATTTCTTATTATTCTCAATATATATTTACCATCTATAATTGTGATTGTTTACGAGTAAAAATTTAACAAGTTGGGACCAAATTAATAAATAAGAATACATCTTCCAAAAAATAATACTTATGGATTTAGTGATAAGGTTTCCGCCTTATAAGAATCACCCATATTCTATTAAAAGATAGGAACAAAAATATCCATCTACTAATAACAATAGTTATGGATGATAATTTTTTAATGGATATAGATACAATTATAGTGTCTTTGTCTATAAATCTTATTCATTAATCAATAACAAGTCAAAACCAGGAAACAATCATGAATCTAAGTGCTCAATGCTAGACATATGAGAACAATTTATCAAAAGAATAATTTTATAACGAAGACATCATATACAATTTCAACAGATAACAAATTTGAATGATTGAATGTTTTTTTCATGATATAGTTAAGTTTACTGCAATGTTGATATATATATAGTTATATAACTAATTGAGATTCCACTTAATATATGAAAAATATTTTAGACAATGGAAAAATCTATATTCACTAGTATACTATCATATAAGATCATGAAAAATAATAAAATTAAGAAATATTTATATTTATTCCACCTGACCAAAAATAAAATAATACAAAACAATGATTGTTCAATAATATGCGGATAAAAAATGAAATTAGGTATTGATAGTTTATGATATGAAATACAATAATAATTCAACTAAAAATGAATACATGGAAATTATGAGGAATAAGAAAACTGGGAAAGGTATAAAATATTGCATGAAATTCCTACCATCCCAATAAAAGAATAAGATGAATATGTGGAAATCCTAAAGAAATACTACTAAATGTGAAGAGGTAAAGACATAAACCTAAGAAGTGTCAACTAATGATGAAAAATCTATTATAGATTCTAAAAGAACAAATAACAAAAACGTGTATCATAATGAATCTAAAAAAATATGTCTAGACTGAAATTAAGATCATTGGTTGAATGTTACTTCAAAGAAATAAAATGATCTATCTTCTTTTCATTATTAATTTATAGAAAAACTAATATTAATGGAGTTCAAGGGGATGTTTTTTCATCAATAAGAAAAACTATTTACATACTGATGAATTTAGTAGATCCCTTCAGGTGAGAAACATTAAATCTAAGGTATTATTATCAAACTTGAAAATCATCCTTGATTATGTCATACTAATTATCAAGGCAGAGTGATGTATTATGAAAAAAATGATAATGGGTGAGTAATATTTTATACACATGAATTTAATTGATGTGTTTTTAAATATGTTTCTAGGATAGGTAAGCCTCTAATATTTTATGAAATATTTTTGTGATTTAATTTAATCATTTTCATTTTCATCATTTCATGTAACATTGAATAAATCATGTGATATATGAAGGAATAAAGTCATTATTTCTCTATAGGAAACACCATGTCAATTTTTTGGTACACAGAAAAATTATATTAGATTATGGTACATGAAAAACTATGTTTTTTTGTGTTAAAGATAATTTTTATTTCCTACAATATCATGTGTTAAACATGATACATTGTTTTATGAAACTACAACATACTATTAATATTACTGTAAAAATATTATTATAGTTGTCACCTAGATATTGGAATGGAACTTATAAATAATATTAACTAAATTGGAAAAATTTTATTTAATCATATGCATAAAATGAATACTTTGGTAATCAATTATCTAGAAATTAATGTAACAACTATATGAGAATAATGATATTGTTTTTCAATGGAAAATATTTTTCTCTATACATACACCATTTTTTCTCAAAAAAATTAAACTAACCACTATTGATGAATTTATTTATTATTTTATACATTCCATCAAATTTTTAGCACTCATCCAATAGAATTTATGCGAATAAGAGAAGAATAAATCAAATTTTATGAATAAAAATTTATATTTTTGAAATGGTAAGTTCACCACCATTAAATGGAGAAGCCATTTAAAAAATAATTTTCGAAACATTTATATGATTTAATTGAAAAATAATATTCATTTTTAAAAATGGGAAATAAAATTCAATTTAGTAGAATTTTTGGTACATTTTAGAGAAGTTTTTCAAGAACATTGAATTTTAGTTCAAATATGCTTTCCGGTATAATTAATTTAAATAAATAAATTTTTTTAATTTGGTTTTAAAGTGTAATTATATAAAATTAACATAAATGTGTCTAATATAGTTCAAGAGAAAAATTTAACATTTATATTTGATATAAAATAATTTCAAATGTTTTAATCATTTTCCCTTAAAATACCTTCTCTCACGGCATGTATGTGGGATTAATTATAAATTTATTTCTTCCACTTATGTTATTTGAATTTGGAAAATGGATTTTATATTTTTAATAATCATAATTTAAATTTTTTAGTAATTTCAACATAGTTTTTTACCGAAAATATTAGTGAATTTAATTAAAATTAATAAAATTGACTAACATAAAATAAGATTAAATAATGAAAAAACGTATAAAATAAGATGTAAAAATAACCATAGTCCATTATATAAATTATTTTCTATCCATAGTTATAACATGACAACTCAGTGTTTATATAGTGATCTATTTGCATCCCTTGGGTGAAAATTAAAATGTGGGGAGCACACACTTATTTTAAAGAACAAACAATGTATCATTTTACCCTTGTATAATTGGAATCCTCTCATCCCTTATCTTAGCATATCTCAACCCATTGTGGAATAACCAAAAACTGCCCAAAAATCCGCCAAAAAATCCTCTCTTAATCTTAAAAGCCTATCTATTTGGAAAAATTCATCCAATAAATACATTAGGTGAAAACCAAAAGGAGTTACCCAATGAAGTGGAGGTTTTAACGTGTATGAATATAGTATAGACGTAAGGTAAGGGTATTCTCATATCAATTTTTATGGGAATTATTCCTTATTCAAAACACAATTATTTTGTGTGGTTTATCTATAACACATTAATTTATTATATCATACTTGTAATTATATTTAGGTATATTTACAAATCTTTTTGATGATCTTTATTTCATGGGGTGTATGGTTAAATAGTTACCAAATTAGTAATGTAATTTTTTTCTCAATGTTCCATCTTTGATATACATGCCATGTTATGAAACTATATTTTTATTTGGGATTTATATACTTCCCTTATAAATTATATTTCATAAATCAAATTCATTACATGATATTTTATGCTTCATGTATTGTTATTATTTTAAAATGATCATGTTTAATAGTTAACATAATGGTAACAATTTATTGCAATAATATCATCATTTATCGAGACTGTTTATGATTTTGATTCCATTGATGTAATATTATAATCCACATTATAATAAATCCCATGGATTTTCCCATTTATTTGTCTCTTTTATATCCATTTATTGTTACCATTTCCCACTCATTGATACTTATGATAATTAAGAAATATTTTTTTTAAGAAAATTAGACATTATTTTCCTCTTTGATTGGGAATTTTTCTTATTCAAAAAACTGTTATATCTAAGTTTTTTTAAAAGCGTTTTAATATGATGTTTAAAATACCTTTTTCCCATGTATTACATGTTTAGGGGAAAATAAATTTGGAGGAATCCATTTTTTTCTTATCAAGTTACTTTTGAAAAACATTATTAATGAAAAATTAATGTTTGACATGTAAATGTTTACCTTATTTCATAAGTATAATTTCAGTGAATCATACAATTAAATATTAAAGGATATATTTTAAATAAATCTTTTCCTATATATTTTGTAAATTCTTTCTTTTAAAGAGGTTTGAAAATAATTTTTTTTCCAAATACTTTCAAGATTCATTTATATCAATTCAAATCTATTTAAAATGAAAATATTTGTAATTTTTTTCAGAACTCGTTTACTAGTTAATAATGTATTTTGAATGAAAATTATTTTCAATCTCCCTTTATAAGGTTTCAAGGAACATGATTTTCCAAATGAATTCAAGGCAATTTTTAACGAAAATGGATTTTGATATTTTAAAAAAAAAAGATATTTAAATAAATAAGAATATTTTACAAAAAAGAATTATTTTAAATATTACATTATTAGTTTTCATATATTATTTAAATGAATTGATTTTGAAAATGTTTTTTTGTTTTAAAAAGTGAATTTCATATAAATATCATTTTTCATTTGAAATGAACCAAGTGATATTTCAAAATAATTCACTCTATTATATTGAAACCATGATATATTTTAAGCATTATTGGTGAAAATATCCAAGAATAATATTCATATTATTTCTTTAATGGTTTTTGTTTTGTTCGTATGATGTTTATGACACTTGTTTCTCCCCCAAAATATATATGATTTTGAAACAAAATTGATTTCATGGTTCATTGATTGATGAAATTATTATGACACATATCTATTTTCTAGAGGTTGTATTGAGAAGATATTTTAATTATAACCTTTTAATTTAGTGGGATATGATGTGATGATTAAAAAACCGATCTATTTTTATGTGTCATGATGAGGTGAATGTTTTTTTATCTTGTCACACAAGCATTTATGTTATCATTAGGTCATGTGTAAGACAAATATATCCTTCAAATTCATGGGTAATGATAATCGTTTTATGTTATCAAATGATAAATTATAGGGAATTAAAACCCCAAGATATAATGGTATAAGAGAGGGACTCCCGTGCCAATAGAAATTGGGTACACGGAAGGGCATAGTATGATAGCAATAAGTGGGTACATGGGAGGGAATCCCATGAATTCCACAAGAGGGTACACATTATGGAATCCCAAGATTTCAATAAGAGGGTATGCGAGAGTGATTTCCAAGCACGAAAAAATAGGGAATACAGGAGGCCATCCCAAGCATAAAACTTGAGGATACACGGGAGGGCATCCCAATGCTAAAACAAGAGTGCACATCAGATGGAATCCCATTATTGAAGATATCACATTGGTTATTTTCCCAACCATAACATGTTATATAGTACTTGTTATTTAGTTATTACATATGGTTTTCTATGCTTATGTGTGTCCCAAAATTCCATGTCTTTTTCCTATTTTATGCTTTCATGGATTATGAAATTTAACCTCTTATGATTATTTTAATAGGAAATTTATATCATTTTTCCATGATTCATGTATATATTCTTTGATATGTTGGGTATGATCATCAAATGTTATTATCATGATATCATACCCTTATTCTCATTTTATGCTTATATATCTCCTTTATTTACCCATATTGAGCATCTTATCCCACCATTACATATATATACTTTTCCCAAGTTATGAATAAAGGTTTTTTGTAGGGGTATGAAATTGAAGGATCATTACTTAATACATTGAAAAACTTTCACCAGATAATGTAGATATGTTTCATATTACTAAAGGAGCGTAACAATTATGATCCCCTGACATGTACTTTTGTAATGTTATAAATATTCATCTTAAATAATGGAATATCTATGTATGTAATGTATGGGTCACTGTAGTTGTTATCTGAGGAAGGGTTCAGTCAGTCTTTGTAAAAAAGGATAATAAAAAATTATTGAGATAATTATGGATATTTATACGGATATGTATTCATATTTATCTAAGAATAATACCATTGTTTCCTAGATTTTAATGTATGAGTCAATATTTAGGAATCTTATATTCAATTTTCCTTGAAAATATTGATTTATTATATGATAAGTACTGCTTAAAATATGATTTATAGTCTTAGACAATGGTATGAACTTAAAGAAACTTGGTTAAAATTAGTTGTTTATGATGAGAAATGTATGAGAATTATATAATTGAGGTCATAAGTGGAAATCTAATGATGATAATATGGAAGGTGGTATGAGTATTGGTTATACTATTGAAGATAAAGAGACCTCAATGGAATGTGAATGTTATGTGATTTTATTCGAGTATTTTATAATTAAATGTAAGAAGAATGACTATATTGAGTTTCAAGAGACTTAAGCTGTGATTAATATTTCATATTCTAGGAATGGGGTGCTAAGGAAATAGTTGATGAAACCTGAGTAATGGTTTAACAATAATGTTATACGATCGAACTGTATATGATTAGAATTTCAATGATTATGTTATATGAATCTTGATGTATATAAGGATTGTTTGTAGATGTTTTTCCTTAATTATTTTATGGAAGGTGTTAATGAATAACGAATACATAGAAAATTTATTTAATGGAAATGTTACATAAAAAAGAGTTACCCTTAACATGTTACTAGGGATGAAAATATGATATTTTATATTGATAAATAGATTATGATATAGAGAAAGTAAATTGGATAGTATATATGACCACATAACTGATAAATGATTTTTTGAAAAAGTGGTAATTGTTATCTTGGAAGATGTTTACAACATCATAGATTTGTGGAATATATCTAGTAATATTTGGAATACCGAAGCATGTATTATTTCCAGAAGGATTTATGGTAATTAATGTTATTACCATGATTCAAGATAATACATGATGAAGGTATTCACATGTTTGGTATGTGATAAATAAGTACTACATTAAGATATATTGGGGATAAATTTTATGTTTATTCCAACATTACATAATTTCATCCATTAGAAGAGTTATAAGGTTAAATATGGTATAGAACAGTTTAAGTTAACCATCTGATGAGGCTTTAGAAATTATTGTATTATCATTCCATTTGAGTATTTATCCACAATGGAAAACTCATGATAACATTTTTTTGTCCTAAAGATAAATATAATTACTTATCATTATATTTATGGATATCATGATCTATTAGTTCTTCATGAATTAATTTTTTTTGACTCACCCAAATTAACATTTTATTAAATTATCCAGAAACCAATGGACCATAAGGGGGTCTGAAGTGCATTTTACCCTGGGAGTCCCTAGAGATAATAATATTTCAATCACGGGAAGGGTATCCTATTCTGAAGTATAGAATGAGGTTTTCTAAATCACTAAAATAGATAGTAATGTCGTTAGCTACAAAGATACACTTCATAGTAGTAAAATATACCCAAATTCTATTTTCAATGAGACTAATTCCACATATTCAATATTAATGGTTTAAATCATGCATAATGAAAGAATATTGAAAAGTGATCTAGTCTTGTAAACAATAAACTCACATGTTCCATTGAAGGCAATGAATCAAATGATAATAGATCCATTGTTGTCATGGTCATGGAATCCTCCACTGATATTCACCTATATGTATGATCCATTAACATTTAATTGGTATCTTTGGGGGAGTCTTACTAATCCACCTACCATGCCTCTCCATGCAAATCGAATTGTCATTTCTAAGGGAGAAACCTATGCTAGAAACCGAGTCCTCGCGTCCTTGATATAAATCCCTGAGATCTGCCACCAATTGCATGATACAAATTTTCATCAGTTTTTGGTATGTTTGGATTTCGTCATATAATTTTTTTATGGTATCACAAATAGAAAAACAAACCACAAAAAATATTCCACAGGCCTTTAACTCTAGTGCACAAATGTCTGTCACTTGAAAATAAAAGAGAATATACTCTATGATATTGTCCTCCTTCACGTAGAGACCCATTTTCATACCAACCAAGTTCCATTAAATATTTTCCCTTTAAACATTAAATATAATGTTCAATGTGGATTCACATTTTATGTTCTCACAAAAGAGTCACCTTGAATCTAGGATAATTCACAATCATTACATAGAATAAGAGGAGAAGTGTATGTTGATCAAGGGAAAAAGGGAATGGTTGTCAAAAAATACTGTAAGAATATTTTATCATGATAATTTATAATCTTCAGAAAAAATGGACTCAAAATAAAATTTTGTCCTATTATAATAATTTTCATCATATTAATGTACTTTTCCAAGACACTTTGGGTGAAGGATTTTTGATTGGTACATTCTCCAAACTATATTATCGATCAATAACCACCACAACTAAATAGTAATATTTCCCTTCTATATACATGTTTTCACATTACACCTATGTTCTATAATGTGGAAACCTATTATGAGTAACCTTTTGTAATAGTTATGTTTCTAATTTGCCTAATTTAAATGATGTTTTAGTATAACATTTTGAGATATAGGTTTATATGAAAGATGATTTAAAATTTTAATATTGTGATAACCTATATCTCTTTTGATGTATAAAGTCATTTTATGTGGTGTATAAATTAACACCTCAATATTTGGTGAAAAAAATTTCTATTAATTAATTCTTTTTGATATTATTATTTTTACACTACAGTATATATATATTTTTTATAAGAAATCACCATGTTATTATTAATTTATGCACAAAAAAACAATGATTAGGTGATACATGAAACACATAGATTATATTTTGTTACATAGAAAACTATGATTGGATTGTGTTACAACCACAATTTTGATTTCCTTCGATAGACTATGTTACTCACAAGACCTAGTATTCCGAAACTACAACAAACTATTAATATATTTATTCAAATATTATTATTGTTTTCAACAAGACGTTTGAATATATGTTAGGAACAATATTAACTAAATCTCTAATATATGATTTAAACATTTTTATAATGTTCACCCTTTTTATCTATTATCTATAAATAAAGCAAGAACTATATTAAAATAAAGAAATTAATTTTCTAAGAAAACTATTTTTCAATGTACAAACACCATTTTATCTCAATATATTGAAAACAACTCTATATGAATTTTTATAATATATTTTATATATAATCAAATTTTTAAAACTCGTCGAATATATTTTATAGGAGTATGATGAAAATAATTCTAATTTATTGAATATAAAGATGTAGTTTTCAAAAAGGTATGTTTACAAACTTTTAATGGAGAACCCAGTTTAAATCTAAATTTTTTCAATTTTATAATTATTATATGAAAAAATAGTATTCAGTCTTTAGATATGAATATCAAAATATAATTTCGATGATATTTGTTTATTTTTATAAAATGTTTAATTTTTTTGATGAAAAGTGAAGAAGACTGAATTTATGTTTTAAACTAATTTTTCGTTTAATTAATTTATATATTTACATTATTTTTAAAATTTATTTTAAATTTTAATTAGATAATGTACACATATATATATATTAATAAAATTTTGGTAAATTAATCAAATTTAATATTCAAAATTTTATATAAATTCATTTCATACATTTAGTAATTTTCGACTAAAAAACTGCTCTCAGAACATGTCTCTCATATTTGTTTTAAGTTAATTTTGACACTTTTTTATTTGCAATTTTTAAAATGGATTCATTATTTGAAACTATCAAAATTTATAATTTATAATTATTTCAACTATGTTTTTCAACAAAAAAATTTCTGAAATCAATCAATATTAATTACCGTGATTAAGGTAAATAAAATTTTAATTAATTTCTAAACATTTAATAGAAGGTGTAAAAATGACCCTAAACATGTCTAAATATTATGTGTTGTACATATTTTGGTCATTAATAATTTTTAATGTATATAATGATCGTATTTTAATACTTTTGGGATAATTAAAATGTGGAGAGCATAGAATTTGTTTCAAGAATTCCCAAGGTGTACATTCCCCTCTTATAAAAGGCCTCCTCTCCTCCCCCTCTCTTTACACCGCTCAAGACCTTTTGGCTCAAAAAAACCATATCCTAATATTCTACCAAAATCCTTCCCTTCTTCCTAGATTCATACCTTTGGGAATAATTCAATCAATGAAATCCTTTAGGTTAAAACTAAAAGGTTTTACCCAATGAAGAGGTGGTTTTAATGTTTATGTCAAAAGTCAAGAGTTATGTTAATGGTTTTATCGTCTCACTTTTGTCTCTCTGTTACATTTTATTTATTTACCACTATTTTTTTGGTGTATATAAAAACCTTTAATATAATATAAGATTCTTATATTCAAATTTATGAGGACTTACATATCCATTTTATGATCTTTCATTCATGTGGAGAATGGTTTAAAAGTTATCAAATTGGAAATGTAATTTGTGTATCAATTATTCTTCTTTTAGAAACATGTCATGTTATGAAACCCTATTTTTATGTGGGGAATATATAATTACCTTTGATATTTTATAGCATTAATCTAATACTTTTCATGATATTTTCATCTTCATGTAATTTTATTCGTTTCGTTGTATTATGATTCAATGTTACCCAAGTGGTGACAGTTTTATGCTACAACCTCATAGTTTATCATGATTGATTATGATTATTATTCAATTAATAAAATATTATAATACATATATCATTAAATCTAATGAAATTTCATCTCATATGGATATGTATAAAATCTCCATGCATTGGTACTACTCTTCTACTTTTTGGTACTTAAGATATATAAGAAAGATATTTTATGAATATTTGACTTTATTTCCCTCTTCGGGTTGAAATATTTTTATTCATACACCTTGTTTCTAATTGTTTTTCTTAAAAATGTTTCTATGATTTTTAAAATAAATTCTAAGCTATTTTTTCACCTTTTAATTAAAAATAGGTTTTTAAAGTAGTCTCTTTTCCCATTCCCGATCTAGTTATTTTTCTAGAATTTTACAGTGCAAATGTAATGTTCAGAAAGAATGTATTTACCCACTTTCAGGAAAATCATTTCCTTGGTGTTTCCATTAGATGTTTACATGGTCATTTATAATGATTTTCCCCCAAATTATGTAAAATATTTATTTTAATTAGTTTTTCTAGGAAAAAGGTTTTTAAAATTTTCTCAACCTTTCATTATATGTTTTTGATGATATATTCAATTATAATATTTTGAAATTTTTTTCAGTACATAAAATTCAAATTATTTTCAATGAAAAAAGTTTCGCAATTTTTTCAATCCTTGATTGTAAAGTTTTAAATTTTTTAATTATATTTTATTATAAATTTCATTTAAGCATCCTTTATATTTTATCATGGAATATGGAATTCTATATGTCTTCAAGGTTATATTAAATGAAAATGTTTATGAAAATGGTTAAAGTTTTGAAAATAATTTCCATATATATGATTGTTTATTTTCTTAATGAATTGTTTTAAATTATTTTAAAACAAACTTTAAATTTTATAAATTGTATTTTTTATGAAAATTATTTTTATATATTTTATGTTTAAAAAATTGAATTTTAAAGAAACATTATTTTCATTAACAAATGTTCCATGTTATCTTCAAAAATAATTCTCCTTCAATGATGGAATCCTTGAAATAGTTTATTCATTATTGTGTATATGATACCAGAATAACATTCATATTTTTCCTTGAATGTTTTATGTCTTAATTGAAATATATTTACAAAACATGTTTATCATTCATAGGTTATATGATATTAAAACCTACATCTTTTTGTGCGTTATACATTGATGAATTTATTATCCAAATAATATATTTTCTATAGGTTATGATATGACGAAATTTTAGACATACTAATTTAATTTCATGGTATATAATATGATGTTAATAAAACCAATGTATTTTTATATGTCATTATATAATGATTGTTTTTTATTTCTTTTGGAATATCCATGTGTGATTTCATTATGTGAGGGGTGTGACCTAATTCTCGATCCAATGAATTGGTTATGAATACATTTTTTTAGATGAAATGGTATGTGGGAGGAAATCCCAAGCCCAAAACAAGAGGTTACATAAAAGATAATCCCAAGGACGTAATAAGAGGGTACATGGGAGGGAATCCCATTCCGACCAAAAGACAGTACGTGAGAGGGAATCCCAAATCCCACAATAAGAGGGTACACAAGAGGGAATCCCAATCCCACATGAAGCGGGTATATAGTAGGGTATGAGATGCCCTTAAAAATAGGGTACACTGGAGGGAATTTCAAGCATGCAACAAGAGGGTACATGGGATTGAATCCCAAGAATGAAACAAGAAGCTTAATAGGGGGAATCAAAATCCCAAAACAAGATGGTACATTGCAGATCATATCAATCCCAAAAGAATAGGGTACATGGGAGGGAATAACAATTATAAAGTGGTCACACATGTGATTATCCAAAGCATAAAATTTTATGAATGTATTTATAGGTATCATTGAAATAGGATTTTCTATGCTTATGTGTATGATAGAATTCTCTGTGTTATTCCTAAGTTATCAATTCTTGGATTAGTCTCTTGATGCTATTTTGTTTCATATACTATGTATATCTAATAATTATTCCATGATTCATGTATATTAACTATGATATATATGGAGTGATCTTCAAAAATTATTTTCACGATATCATAAGCATATTCTTATGTTATTCAGACATATCTCATTTATTTACCCTTAATGAGCATTTAATCTCACCCTTTCTTATGTATTCATTCCACAGGTTATGAAGAAGGATTTATGTTGTAGTACTATTGGGAATGATATTTACCAGATATATTGAAGATCATTCCTTAGAATACAAGGTTGGGTTCCATGTTTCCAAAGTCACTAATATGTTATGGTCCTTGGCTGTATTGTTTTCTAATGTTCTGAATATTCATCTAAATTAAAATGTTGAATGAGAATGATAATGGTATCAGATTTCTAAATATATTATAGATATATTTGAATTTTGGTTGGAATCAATATTTTTTTGACATCGAGTTATCCCATAGAGACGTAGACAATATTTAATAAATGTTCATTTCATTTTAATAAGTGTTATTCCATTCGATTTGATGAGATAAATTAGGATTGCATATATTATTATTGGTTGATGATTAAGTTCATGTGAGGACCCTATAATAGAACAATCTATTTTACTTCTATTAGGGTGAGAAGATAGAGAGAGATCTTGAAATGTTGGTTTGATGAATTATTAAGCGAAAATGAAAAAATTAAAGGCAGATATTTTTGAGTCCAATGATGTTGACATTACATTTTTAATCAATAAGGTATCACAACACGGTGATTAAAGAAGGATGTTAATAATTTTTTTCTATATAGTATTACATATCTAAAATTGTGATGATTGGAATGTTGTTCATTAATTCCAAATACTGTTATTAATTATGGTACAATTTAAACAATAAGGTAAATAAGAGTTATATATGCCTATAAAAAATATATTGATTATTTCATAGAGAATATTTAATAATTAATTGTATTTAAAATTCCCATAACGGTTAAATTTGTACCCAAAGATATTTTTCTATTTTTTGGTACATAAATAACCAATCAAAAAAACCACAAGTGGGGGCTCTTAAACCCCATACATGGAATCTAGCCCCACTATAAGGGAGTGCTAACATGAGATGCCCAAATGGTAGCAATACTGTCAAAGAAGAACATGGGTATCACCTTCTAGAAGGAGAGAGTGTATACATTGGGATATATGTTCATAGTTATTATATATCACCAACACCACATGTATTGTGGTTCATGTCCATTCTAGATGGTCTACCTTCTCTATGTAGTGTGTGAAGTGTTGAAGGTTACAAACAACATTGTAAGCTCAAGGTTGACTGGCATAAAATGGTTTTTAAAGATGTTCTTTTCCATGATTTAAATAGATGTCTTATGAGAGATAATAGGTCATAATTCATAAATGATAAAATATATAGACATAAAATCTATCATCCAATCAGTCTAACCTATGCTATATGATAATTCCTCTATCATCTGCATCCTCTAACACACTTTCAACCACCCTGATTATAATGGATTGATGTTGTTGTATTAATTTATTGAAAATAAGGTCCCTAAGGGTATACTAAGGCCATGATTTTGATACAAAGTGAAAAAAATATTAATCCATCAAATTTTCATCATGAATGTATGTGATAGTCTAAAAAAGTTGATGCTTCAAATACAAGCAATATTTATGAAGGCTCTTAATGCATTCAATATTCACTGAGGATTTAATGACTTGAAGGAGGATGTGATCATCTTTATGTGCCTATGAGTTACTCAACATGTAGAGAAAACATTATGTGTAAAATGAAAGTATGATATTATTTTTAGGATAATGAAGATTAATGTGAATTAAATCTATATTAACTAATATATCTGGAAATATTATTTGGAATTTAAGAGATTATTGCTATGAAATTATTTTTGAATGTAATTTTTTTGAAAGGAATTGGTTCTATCTATTAAATACTTTGGGATTATAGCTGAGGAGATGTTGTTTCCCATCATTTATAGTGTACGAGTTTCTACAAAAGTAATACATTTACATTTTATAATAAGGAGTAGTTCCCTAAAACTCATTTCATTGATGAATAAGGATAACCATGTCTACTTAATTTTTTTAAATGAATCTCAATGTTTATTGAAATAAAATTCAGATTAAAATTATGCCTTCCACGTTTACATGACATTCTTAGATGATGTAATATTCATTATAGAATACTTTATTTCTTAATTAATAACAAAGAATCAGTAATAAATTTGTTATATGAAGAATAATCATTATGTTCATGTTAAAAATTGTGGTAGTGTGTGGGATATGGTATTGGAAACCATTCATTGCATCTATGAGACTTTCTTGAATGAGGATTCCACACAAGTAATGCAGAAGACACTACATTTTTACCTATATATATAAATACAATTGTAAGACAGAATTGAATTCATGTTCATTTTTTGTACTCAAAATAGAATTGAAGATTGAATATAAATAAAAATATAAATAAAAAAATGATATAGGGTCCCACATTTTATGCTGCATAAATATAGGGAATATCAGCAAATTTATCTTAGAATCCAATAAGAATATAGATTTATATTCTACAGGTCCAATATTGTATAAAATAATATTGATGAATATTTGTGAATCTCTTAAATACATGAAGTGAGGTTGGGTAATCATCACAATAAATAAATAATTCTTTCCTCATTATTTTATTGGACAGAGGATGATAATTATATACTATAATAATATTTTGTGTGAGAAAAACTAGAATATTTGAAATTATTATTAAATTGTACAAAAGAATGTGTGTTCTAGAAATATTGTGTGGGAGTACCATCAAATTTATACTTCTATAGTGGATTAAGAAATTTGAAGAGGAAGGCTGTTGTTGTGGAGTATAATTTGTTTCTAAAGGATTTTGATAGGGGAGTACAAACCATAACTATATAATAAGGTGAAATTGGGGGGTATAACCAATTACTAAGTGTTTATTGGAGATGGGGGTATAATAATATTGTAATTGGGTGAATCCACATTTATAATTTATAATCACCTCATATATAGTGTAAATCTGTGGTAGGGGGAGTGAAAACTCCCACAAGGAGTAGGCCATTATATCAAACTCTGTTAAACCTTGTGTTATGCGCCATTGATTTGTGTCATTATTCAGGGTGAAGATGATCCAAAAAAGAATAGTGTATCAATGTATTAAACATGAACCATGTATGAGTTTAGATGAATCAAAATTTAAATGTAAAGGTGATTAATTATCCACCCCCCCCCCACATAGTAATCTTATTCTAATAGTAACTATACTCATTAGTGGAGGGTTGAATCAATTAATAACGAAATGAATTGATTAATAATGGATTTAATTACCCATATAATGATTTTATATGTTCTTACATTGAAATTATCATTATCCATGAAGGGATGAAGTGATTATATCGATTTAAAAACCCATGATCCCACCACTATATTTTCAACCTTGTCCCCACAATGGATGTGGTGTCTTTACGCATGGAATAATGACATGGCTAGTACCTGATATTTGTTGATGAAGTTGGCTATATTCCCACCTTATAAAAATTGTGAGGTATATTTAGCCATGTCCCATGGGATCATTCACCAAGAAGAAAGACTATAAAATATCACAATAATTTTCCCTTTTCATTTTTTACATTGTAGAAAACTAGGGAACACTACATTTTCACCAAAGATATGGTGTATCCCCTGTTGAAAAAATATTATCCAAAGCCTCCAAATGAAACAAAAAAGTTCACAAGACTGTACAAAAACATGTCTCAACCAAAAAATAGAATGGCGATGATGGACACATGGAATTTAAGTTAAGAATTGTATTTATATGATTTTACAATATCCCTTATATGAACTACATCCTCAAGTATTGTCTACAAGGGTCTTATTAAAACAAGTCAAAATGAGGTGATAATAAATAATATTTCCAATCCCATATTTCATCTATGATCTTCCCATAATTCCAAAAGTCTAGAATAAGTGGAACAATCATTCATTTCAAATAATTATCACTCCGGTTAGTGATCTTCATCAAGAACACTAAAAAATATTCATCTCGTTGTATGTCAACATACTAAATGTTTTTCACAAGCGTAATAATGGGTATGTACCTATGAAGATGAAAAATAACTAAAACAACTTGAATTCACTTCTTTACATGGAGTAAGGTCGAGTTAGTAATCCATTTCTTTATTTTGTTTTAATTGTCTCAAATAGTCCCAAAAACTATGGCTCTAGCATCCCTTAATTCCAAAAATTAAGATTCATTAATCAAGTTTAGACCCATAATAAAACCTAGTACATAATATAAATCTCTAATTTTGGTATCATCTAGCCTTTATATGATCACTTCATTCTCTGATATGTTACCCATAACTTCTTAATCAACTATACTCACTTAGATATCTCATCCACCATACTCATCTAAAACCCTACCGCATCACCTACCTAAGGAAAACATAGTTGTGAGAGGCACAACTATCTATTGTGTTTGTAAAATGGTACCATATGAATAATTTATTAGATTATATTTTGGAATAAAAACCCTTTCATGGCTTTGAGCTCTTCCAATAGACCACTGATGTCTAGGATGCATGCCCAAACATATATTCATGGATCTAAATCATCTTTCCTGACTATCTATAAGTACGTATATGATATGTTGTACTTATTATCAAAAGAGTCTCTATGTACTTCTATAACCCTTCCCTAAACTAAAAAATAATATGTTCATCAATATTTGATATGATACTAAATGGAAGTCCACATAGTTCTACAATCACTATGTCATATATCATTCCTAACACATTAATATGGAGAGTCTCTCAAATAGACATGAAAAAGGCTACATTCATATTCCAACTGACTATAACACAAATGGAATCACCACTCCTCGAGGTTTGGGGTGACCCCCACATGAAGACAATAATCACAAAATTTTATATTCATATAGGAAACATGATAAATAAAACCACTAGGTTGTTGATGTCCGACCTTTATCCTCCTTAATGAAACTCGTTAAAGGACAAAACAAGAGACATCTCTCTTCATAAAATTCCACAAAAAGTAATATCGAATTTCATGGTATATATTGTTTTCATATGAATTCACTACAGATTTTGAATATTTTTATTCTTTAATAATCCATGGTCTCATGCAATCAAGCACAAATACCCTCAAATGGATGTAGACCATGTCGTCGTTATCTAAGGACCACAATAGAACTAAATAATATTCCATGAATCATTACAGAATCACCACAGACATGGTGTATTATTCTTAGCTTACATTAGTATGGTCTACCATAGATGAAAATATATAATGATGAAGAAGTTATCACCCTAAGACCCTGTGATGAATCAACATTCTACTAGAATATTAATCTCATTTGATGTAATTCCTCTTTTTCACACATATCACAATGATCAAGTTTCTCAAACATTTTCCTCTTAAAAGAATCTTCAACGGAATTACAATTACCTTGGGTATATGATATATCAAAAATGAATTTCCATAGTTCTGAACCTAGAGCCACCACTAACATGACCCATAAGATATGACCAATACTATCTTCATCAAAACGAATCCCAATCACTCGAGGAATTAATGTAAATTTTTCATATGAAATCCAAGTATCATTCAATCTCAATATTGGTGTTTTTTTAATATTATATTCAACTCTAGAAAACAATATTAATTTATAATGACCCACTAAAACATCACTCTTTTCATTGTAATCATGGGGGATTTCACTTAAAAATCGGAAAATTATTTTATGAACCATCTATTATAACCAATAAAACCAAGGAATATCTTAATCAAAAAACTATTCTTATATTGTTCCCCAGGACATCACCACCTCAAACATGCATTGAAATTTCTACCTTAGAAATTACATGCCCATGGAAATACACATATTAAATCCAAAACAAGCATTTTGATAGTTTGGAATAATCCTATTTCACTCAATGTGTTCATAGTATAATCCAAGTTGAATTGCATGAATCTTTATGGTTTGGTAAATATTCAGATATAATAAATAAATCTGCAATGAAGGAGTCAATAAACAAATTGAATATACAGTTCATCATATCCATGAACCATGATCAGATTTTTTTTACAGTAATAATGAAAACATAATCATATAGTCTATATCTACACTTTATTTCTATCTTACGAATATCAACATCATATGCCTCATGTTGTTGGTAACCTCACCAAAATCCAACCATGAGGAACCATTGATCTCCCCAAAACTGGTCAAAAAGTCATAAATTATATGAATTGGGTATCTATTATTCATGGTCACTAGGTCCATCCTCATGTAAGAATATACATAAATGAAGATTGATATCTTCCTTCTTTACAATCAACTCCAGAATACCCCAGATAGATTTCATTAGTCTGATAAAACCCTTCACAAAAATATCATTCATTTATACCTTGAGATCTATCAACTCATTCGACAACATAATATATATGGGAATACGTATAGTTTTTTTTACTTTCATGAGTTCTATATTCTTTATAGTTTCCATATTTAGAGGAATAACTAAAATGTAGTCCAGGAAGAAATCCTGATACATTACCACTAATATAGGAAAGGAAGAATATTCAAGTGGATTCACCTTATGTAACCAATCCAACCACCTATATTGTAATATCTCTAAAATGAGTATGGTCTAGTACCAATCAACCTGCTACAATGTACCAATCACCAATCAAATATAACTAACCCCCCTTGGCATAATAATGGATACACATCACCCTTAAAAATTGATGTGTTCCTTTAACTAGTCCCCCTGTTTTTTCTTATGATCAGATCGAGGATAGACATATCAAGGATTATGAAATCTTATAGATGTATATAGATAGAATCTAATACAATAATTCCTAGGAATAAATAGATATGATCCCCCTTAATAGTATAGGTGATGAAAACTGTACATTGCACTATCCATGGTCACGATCCACTGTCAGCTCTAACAATGTCCTTTTAATATAGGTGTTCAACCTTAGCCTAATGACCTTATCCTTAATATGAATGTATCGTGTAACTGATCATTATTTGGGATGTTTAAGGATACTATTGAAGACCTCATTTTATCCCATGGATCGATGCATGTTCCTAACTTAAACCATCCAGAGACCACATCCAAGATTTCTTTATGATGGAATGCAACAAATGCCCAGCCTTACTGCAATGATCACAATTGATCTGAAATATTTATAAACATTTGTGATAATTACATTTCGGTACATAATTAAAATATTAAACTCATTATTCTCTCATAGAAGATTCTAAAAACCACTTTCTCTATTTTGAATATCTTCCACCACGAAGGTATGAATCCTCCACCATTAGCTTCTTACTATGGAAAGTATCACTAAGAATTCCACATAAGGATTAATAAAATTCCATAAGAATATCATCCAATAGACCCTTTTCAATCATTAGGGAACTGTGAAGTGTATCTATATATTTCATTAGGTTGTTATTGTAACAACCCATGATTTCATGGTAGGTTTCTTTTTTAAAATAAATGTAATAGCTTGCATTGTGTGCGACACTGAGTTCATTCACACAATAATCTATAATGTATTCCATTTAAAAGGATGTTATACATAATATTAACCACATTATGAACATTATAAACTCAATTTTTCAAAATAGACATTATTTTTTAATTTTTTACATCAAAATTTGATTAGGGTTAATTTTAGGCTTTATTGGAATGTTTCTGTTTTTGTATAATCATTAAAAATACTGCATTATTGTTAAAAACATACTTTTATATTTTAATAGTAATTTTAAAATAAATTGATTTTAATGTCACAGTAGAAAAATGAAAAATATATTTCTATAATTTAGGTCATTGTAATAATATTTATAACATAATTAGATATAAAATATTAATGAACTTTTGAACGTATCTTTTTCTAGCCTTCTAGACACATTTGCAGGATTAACATTAAACATAATTTTACTAATATAGTGATCATAATCTAGAAAAATTAACTAAAATTGTTTAAATTAGTGTGAAATTCGTGATCTAATTGGATCAATATAATTTTTTTGTGAATAGATATTTTAGTAATTTTTAAATTAGTTACAACATATAAGGATAAATACGTTAATTAAAGGTAAACATAATTTTATAATATTTTAAAATTACCCTAACAATGGTCATAATTTTATTGGATAAGTTGTTTTATACCATAATCAACGTTTTTTTCGAAATAATTATATTCTTATGCCTCATGGGTAAGAATAATACAGTTATTATATTTTATTTAATGAAAGGATAAAAATTTCAAACTCAAACTTTTAATAAATAAATAATTTTTAATATAGGGTCATACATAAGGGAAATGTGAATAAAAATATTCATTATAAAGAAAATAACATTATCTTCATCATGATAATTTATTTTATTCTTTAGAGAATAATTAATTTTATTAAAGGCTTTTATAATAATGATATATGGAATAATTTATTAAAGGAAGAATCTATTAAATGATAATAAAAATATTAAAATAAATATAATTTCAAATAATAAATGTCATAAACAATTTTTTTGGATGAATATGAGTTATTATTGATGAGATAACATAGTTTTTTCTTTGTAATCATGTTTTTTTGATTTTTTAATAAGTCATGTATGAAATAGTGTCCAAATTGACAGAAAATAGATTTTAAAATAATCAACATTTTATTTACTTATATAAAATTCTTAAAATATATGTTTTTGATAAATAAATCAGATGATGTTAATATTTTTTTTAAATTATCAAATTGGGGTTCTTTTTTGATTTTATAGTATCTATACTAACCCTATTTTGTAGAAATTCATGTTTTCATGATAATAGTTACAGTAGTTAACTAATGGTTAAATCCCAAACACAAGGTTATTATTTTGACCAAAACATGTTTGAAATTAATTTTTTGAGAGGATTTTAACCCATAATAATCTCAAAATATACAGAGATATATTTTCACCTATTTAAAATTGAATATATATTTTTGTTAAAATAATAGTTTTGGAGCATCCTAAAGTGCCTCTTCCATCCCTTTTAAAAGGGTATATCTCTTTCGTTTTTATTCTGTCCTCAAATGCTATTTATCATGCCCAAACCATACCCATTTCTATTACAAACTACCCACTCTTTATCCTAGAAGAAATAATTTGGGGATAAATCTAACCTACAAAGTCCTTTTATGCAAATAAAAAAGAGACACCCCCAAGAAGATGAGTTTCAGAAACATACGGAGGGAATCAAACCAACAAAAATGGTTATTTTCGCATTCTCAGTTTTATATGAGATTGTTTTTATGGGATTATTTTTTGGGATGTATTTATCATTAATGTTCATCTTTCTTTAAAAGTATTTCAAAAGGAAAATTTTTCAGGATTTATGTAAGGGAATCTTAATCTAAAAAATTGTTTTAAATGTTTATATGATTTATTCATCTAAATCATTCTCATTAATGTCCTTGTTTACATAATTTGTTTTATGGATTTATTTATAATGAAATGAATATTTAAAAATATTAAATTTTTAATTTTTTTTATATTTCTAAAAGTGTTATGGGACATTTTTATTCAAAACTTTATTTTTATAAATGCATTCTTTTATAAATATGTATCTTTTAAATAAGTCATTTTAAAAAAGGGGTGTGTCTCTAAATATATTTTTAATGGTTTTATAAGATTATTTTCATATCTTTCAACAATGTTAATTATTATTATGACTAGTAGAAGTTGATATCTTATGATATCTTTTACCATATTTTATTGAATGGTTTACGATCAGTTTGATCCGGGATATGCTACGTAGATACTATTCATGGTTTATGGTTACAAAATTATTATTTTGTAAACTTGTTTTTATTACGAATGATTATGTTGTTTATGTTTCACCTTTTTCATATGAGGAATGTATTGGACAAATTATGTGACAAGGGGGCCCCTCTATAGCCTCTTGATGCATTAGTAGGACTCATAAAACAACATTAGTTGGTTACAAACCCTTCACGTTAGTTTTCTAGACAGTTTAGCATTCTTAGGAGGACAGATATTGACCATAATCAGATTTTTTTTACACAAAGTTATAGTTTTCAACGAGGATTTATAATGGAAGTATCAATCTTGAGGATATATCATGATAGTCGAGACATATAAAAATATGAATTCCGTCATTAATATATTTATTGTTTTTATTTCATGTGATTAATTTACTAGTAGAATATCCATTGATATGACTATTTAATATTGTATTATTTATTTGGTCCATATTATATTCATGATTATTTTTAATAGGTTTTTATTTTAGATATACATATTTTATTATGGTTTATTATTCTTTATTAATTATAGAATATTCTATATAATTACCCTTACTGAGCATCTGAGCTCACCTGTTTCTTATGTTCTAGATTCCCATGAATCCCTGAAGTGTGTTATGACGGATGTGCAAGGTTAAGTTATGAGAATAATAATGTTCTAAAAGGATAATCTATATTTTGTTTTATGTTTATAATTGTAATGAAAGGTTCATGTATATAATATATTTTTAATGACTGTAAAAATTGGTCAGTCCTTTAGGATTTCATTCCTTATAATCATTACAATGAATTAAAATAATTCTCTAGCCCCAGGATTCAGAGGTCGGGGTGTTGTAGTTGGTATAAGAGAATGTTTATTAGCTAAAATGGAAATTGGATTTAGAAAACATAGTTTAGGGAACAATACCCTAATGAAGACATTGAGGATAATTGTAGAAGAACATTATAGAATTTTTGTATGTTCTATATTATGCGTGTATTCCTAGTAATACATCTCTGTCATGGAATAGGTAAAGAGTAATATAGTTATTGTGGCTTCTATGGGAAGAAAGAGAATAAAAGGATTTCAAGGAAAAATTAGGTAAAGGGAATAATGGAATGAATTATATTATCCCATATGATAATTGTGGAATGAAACACACTAGTGCCTAATTAAATGGAAAATGAGTTTGTATCATGTGGGATGATAAAGGAAATCATGAACATGATTACAAGGGAAATAAAGAAGCTATCAATTTTTAGTGATACAATTGTAAATAAGTGGGACACTATGAATATAAATACATGATGTGTTAAGAGAATATAAAACAAAATTGTATAATGGATCATGTTATTGATTATTATACTACCACATATTAGGAAGAATTATCAATTTACTTATTATGGAAATCTAAAATTATGTAATTTCATTATTTTATCAATGATGTACGGGTTTTAAGAATTTCGGGATATATAAAGATTCTATTATGGTACTTTACCTTTAAGGATTTGGATGCATAAGAGTGTTCATTATGTATTTAAAGGAAATCTAATATTTTTTATGTAAAAATAGGAGATAAATTATGTTGTTAGGGGAATTTTATGTCAATGTTGATTTTGAAAATTTAGAGAGCTTTTTGACTTTTAATTTAGAGATACGTATTTTCAAAAATTCTTAATGTTCGAATGGAGTAAGTTGAACATTGTATATTATTGTTTAAGGTTAAAATAAAATTAATTGGATACATTAGGTTAACATTTTTGGTTTCAGTAATCATTTACAGGAATAAATAAATACATTCGAACCGTATTATTTATAAAAAGTTCTTCTGGCATGGAAAATTCATTTTGAACATTCATTTATAGGTGTAAGGGATGCATTGAAAATATATCAAATCACAAAAAAAGATGACATTATTCTTGGGACATTAAAAGAAATTAATAAAGTGTTAATATTAATATTAAAACAATTCTTCAACTCAACATAAAGGATCTAGAAATGAAATAAAATTATAGTAATTTTCATGATGAATCAAATGATCATTTAGATCATCGTATATTCATATCTTTGTGATTGTTAACATTCTATAATCTAGGTTCCCTATCACTCTCAATCAGAACATGAAGATTAGATTTTTTCTTTCACGTCCTTGATTTCCTACAAGAAACCGTTGTATGTGTTATCTATGTAGACATTCATACTTCCCATTCTATAATTTAAATTATACCTTTTATCGACCCTTGTTCTAATGTTGGATATCAATAAAGTAATATAGAATAGTCAAACCCCAGTTAGCAAATATGAATTCAAAAACAAAGTGGATTCAATTTTTTTAATTAAAGGATAGCGTAACACAATATAATTTCATGGAATGTTTCTTTTTTTTTCAATAAATTCAATATCTTACATTGTATGTCACACCATGTTTGACATACTATGATCTATCAATTTGGACATTTAAAACCAAGTTATAAATTCTATGGATCAAATTATTAAATTTATAATTTTTTTAATCAAAATAGAATTTATTTATGAGTTTTTAATATCAAAACTACTTAATGAGGGATTTTATGAAGTTTTCTAAAAAGTATAAATTTTGAATGAATAGTTGAAAATACTAAATTATTGTTAAAATAATTATATTATTTTAAATTTATATTTATGTCATAATATATAACTAATATCATATATTTATCTAATTTAGGTCATTGTAATAATTCTTATAATATAATTAGATATAAAAAATTATCGAACATTTGAACGTCTGTTTTACCTACCATCAAGCCACATTTATGGGATTAGCATTAAACATAATTTTCCCAATACTGTGAATGGAATTTTGAAAAATGGAACAAAATGGTTTTAATTATAATGAATTTATAATCAAATAGTAGTAACTTAATTTTTTTGTGAATAGTGAGTTTAGTTACTGTTTATTTATTTTCAATGATTAAGTATAAATCATGTAATTAAATTCATAAATAATATTATAATATTTAAAATTAACCCTAAAACATGTTCATATTTCATAGGATAAGTGGGTTTCGACCAAAATCAACAAAAGGTCTAAATTTAGAACTTTTTATGCCTCTTGGGTAATAATAGGACATTTAATATATTTTATATAAAGATAAGTAAAAATTTCATACTAAAGCTTTAAATAACTAAATAATTTTTAATATTTTTTTTTCATAAGATAAATTAAACTACAAATATTTAATATAAATATAAGAGATTTATATTCAACATGATAATTTATTTTTAATTTTTAGAGGAGAAATAAATATATTTTTGGCTTTTATAATATTGATTTAGTAATTAATATATTAAAGTAATATTCAATTATATGATATTAATGGTATTAAAATAAATATAATATGAAATATTATATACATAATATAATTTGGATTAATATGTAATTTTTGGGATGATATAAGTTAGTTTTTCTAAGGAATCATGTTGTAATGATTTTATAAAAATTAATGTACTAAATTTTAAAATAACTAGCATAAAAAAGATTTGAAAATAAACAATGATTTATTATTTTATATAAAATTTAAACAAATAATTTTAGAAACATTACTAGGTTGTTATGAAATATTTCATAAATCGTCCAATTGGGGTTTTCTGTCATTTTATAGAAACTATATTAACCCTATTGTATAAAAAGAAATGTTGTCATGGTAAGAGTTAAATTTTTAACTAATGGTTAATGAAAAATGAAGAGGTTATTATTGTGACCTAAAGATGTATAAAATTGAATTTGTGAGAGGATTTAGACCCATACAAATAGAATATTTGAAATAAATCACTTCAGAGTAATTTCAAATCAAAAAACAATTTATATTAAATTAATAGTTTGGGTGTTTCTGAAGGTTCCTCTACCCTATCTTATAAATGGGAACCTCTCCATGTCTTTTATTCACATATATAAGGCCCTTCATACTGGAAAAATCATTCCCATTTACTGTCCCAACATCCCTCAATTCATCCTATATGCTATACATTGTGAATAAATCCAACATATGGAGCCCTTTTTTGAAAATCAAAATGAGACACTCATAGAAGAGGAGTTCCATACATATACGGAGGGAATCGGTCTAGTGATAAGTGTTAATTTTTTTATCTCGTTATTATTTATGATCTTTTATATATAATAATTTATTTTGAAATATTTAGCATCCATGTACATGTTTCATAAAAAAACTCAAAAGGAATATTTTTATGGTTTTATGTATGGGACACTGTAACTAAAACAGCGTTTTTAATTATTACAAGAATTATTCATCTAAATCATTCTCTTTCATTTCATTATATTAAAATTAATTTTTTATGGATTTATTTATATGGAAATTAATATTTTAAAATGTTAATTTTTTAAATTATACCAAATGTTTCAAAGGGGTATGGGAAACATTTATTAAAAAATCAATCTTTATTTGTGTATTCTTTTATAAATGAATATATTTTAAATAAGAAGTTTCAATGAGATATGGGTATTTTTCTCTAGATATTTTTAATGATTTTATCAGATTATTTTTAACCATGTTAACATCCTATTTGGATCTTATTATTAATTGATTTTTCTCACATGGGATATCATTTACCTTATTTTATTGAATGGTTTATGATCAGTTTGATTATGGATGTCCCATTTAGAAAAAATACTTGGTTTATGGATAAAGAATTAATATTTCATATACCTGTTTTTAAGGAATATTATTATGTCTTATATATTTCACTATTTTCATATGAGGAATTTATTAGACTTTGTATTTCATGTGAAAGTCCCGCTAGAGCCCCTCAATGCATCAGTGGGTCTAATGAGACGAAATTAGTTGGTGACAAACAATTCTATATTGTTTTCCACGAAATTTATCTTTTCCAGGAATATAGATCGTGACACAAATTAGATGTGCTTCTATATGTAGACTTAAACTATCATGAATATAGATCATGATAGTAGCTATCATGAAGATATATCTTGATCGGGTTGACATCTGAAATTATGAATTTCCTCATCAAGATATTATTTTTTAATATTCCATTTAATTATTCAACTAGTAGAGTATCCATGGTTATGAATATTTAATATAGTATTATTTATTTTTCCATATTATAGTCAAGATTTGTTTTAATGATATTGTGTTTCAGATATACATGTATCCATAAGGATCCTGAATACTATTTCATAATATCTTTTCTTTAATGTTTACCCTTACTGAGAAATTGAAATCCCCCATTTATTATGTATTATTTTCACAGTATTCCATGAAGTGTATTATGGCTGATACATAGGGTTATGTTGGGATAATGATGTTCTTCTCAACGGATTATATATATTTTTTATATGATTTTTATTATAATGTACGACCCATTTAAGTAATATATTTTCCATGATTGCTAAATTTATTTTTCCTTTAAGATTGGATTCCTTATAATCATGAAAATGTATTAAAATAATGAAATTTTTTGAGGATATTAATTTTTGGTGTGTTACAGTAGCTCATAACCTGATGCCTCAACTCTAGTCATATTCTGATTTAGAACATCCTAATCATTTTCACCTCACTACAAAATAAGTGATGAATTTTTTTTTTGAAAAAGCCTAAAGCATTCTGAGTAAGAAGATAATGACATAGAGCACTGCAGAATCTCCATGAACATTGATGTGCATTCCATCATTAGTATAATTTTGATGAAAACTGTGATAAAATGGACCTTAAAGGATATCCATGTTATACCAATATGACTTCCTTCATAGTTATAACATCCCAAAAACTCATATAGATCCCATAAATAATTATGTTGTCCAACATTAAACACATATCCCCTCTGTATCTATTAAATGAAATATCCCATTGATGATATCAACCCAGTCATTACTATTCTGGAGTCCCCCAAGGTCCGGGAAGTATGGAGGCTTTCATTGTGTAAAATATTTGGCATTGTATACAATAGTCTTATAAACACATACAGATTTAATATACTATTTGTAGATGGATGTTGGGTGAAGATTCCCTACATTCTAATACACTAGAGAATCTATAGGAGCATGCTCAAATTCCTTTTACTGAAAAATTCATTTTATAACAATGACTTCCTCCCCTATGGAGGTATTTTGGACCAACATTATAGGTGGTCCCATAAAACAATATTGACACTAAAATATCTATAATTCCAACCTACCCTTAGAAAACCTATAAAATAATACATAGATTACTAACTAAGATGTTTATAGATATAGAAAAGAGGTTTCTATTGAAAAACCAAACCTATGAGGCTATGAAAATCAGAAAACACATCCCTCCAAGTATTAATCCAAGAATAATCCACGTTAATCATAAATATAATTTATTCATAGACAAATATAAATATAACCAAACAAAAAATCATGTTTATGTTCGAATAACAAATTACCGCAATGATATGTCCAAATAGTAGAGAATACATATATATCACTAGAATGACAGCTCATATCAATGCCTTACACTAAAAAACTATCATTAAAAACTCAATAGAGAGAAATATGTATGACATGTGATCCTATGAGAAATCTCATGATTAATGAACATACCCATATCGAATAAAACTATAATATAAATCCCAAAATTTTTAACATAGAGGTTCATCACACATTTGATATTAGGACAAACATGGACTCCCATACCAAAGTGAAACATTGAATAATGGTTTCTTACCAATTCCCCCAAAATACTAATGAAAAAGGTATAATGGAAAATATCTTCTAATAACACTTTTTAATAACCCATCTAGAATAACTAGGTATAATATAAGACGATACCAATTACCAGCGTGGGCCCGAATACCGTCTAGGTGGATACTATTCCATCATTATTAATAAATACAAGAATAAAAAATAACTCATAATGTAACCAGTTATTAAATATTAAATTTTAATAAATGAAACAGTGTTTATCTCAATGAATATAAATAATATACCAAGTAACACTTAAAAGGATGGTCAACAAGAGTGTGAGAAAGATATGTTGGTAAATAGAACACTATGGTGTCCCTCAATAGTCTATCCTGGTGTCACCTCCATTCATTATTAGTCAACCCGTAGATTCTAATTGTTTCTCTCATTTCCAGTATTGAATCCTTAATCATAATGTCTACACATTCATTGATATTCTCATGAATTGTGATATTATAAACCCAATGGGACATCAGAAATTCATATTCAACAAGAGTGTACATTCAAAAGATTGTATAAAATGTTAATAAATAAAGGAAAAAATAACCTAATATTATGTATCAAGATAATGAGACCAAGCTACTAGATCCACATTACATTCATGATTTAACTACATTCCAAAATTATAGTCATAAAAATAATTCTGATGTTGGGTCCACTACAGGGAAACAACATGTACCCTACCACAACCATATGGTTAACAAGTATCAAGTTAGGGAACATGGTTGTTAAGACCTCTCTCTACCATGGTTCTGGCCACAAGGACATGATATCATAGAACAACCTCACGTCAAGCCCCATGGGCATCATTTACCAACATGTTGTCATTGATTATGTAAGAAAATACAATCATGACCCATTAATTCTATTCTGTCTAGATCACAAATTAGAATAATTCCCCTTTATCTAACATCTTCCTATCATTATTTAAAATGTAGAGTCTAAACATGATCACCATCTAGGGATACTGATCCATTATGGGTACATCTTTCACTTTGGGTCCTTGCACATAAAGAAAATATTTCATCTTCCAAATACATCCTATGTAAACCTAGAATGCTATTCAGAGGAACTAAATATCATATCAAGAGAGAGAAATTATTATTCAACCACACACACACATGTGATCAAACTCAACCATGGGTCTCCTAGTATACAATCATGCACACACACAGACACACAAATTTGTTCAAATGTAAAACTTGCACTCATATCTAGACACACACACAAAAACATGTCATCAAACTAAAGAATGGTCCCACATGTTATAAACACATGAGATAAATCTTATTAAAATAATAATGAAGTTAAATAATTATTTCTGAATAATTATATCAATCGTAAACATGACCTCTACATGCTTAACAAATCATACCTCTTTCATGTCCACATTAAGGTTATGATTCCCAAAGAGCATAAATACTGAAACTACATCCACACACCAAATAGAAAAAGATTTAATTTAAAGAAATATTAGAAATGATTTTAATAATTCCTAAAAATATATAACGAATGGGGATCAATGATGAATCCTGTTAATGGAATAACAAACTCTTACCCAACATTAAACTTTTCCAATGGTATATATCATGTCTGGATGAATTAGAGGAACTTCATTAATCATGAAAAAAAGGAACAATGAAAAAATAGTATAGGAATCCATGGTTTTTATTCATTAAAAAATTCTCTACCTTACACTATTTATTTCTTCAACTATAATCATGATTGGGGGTTTACATGAATGCAGTTATTGAAATAAAAAAAACCTTAATATATGAAGGGTAACCCAAAATAACTCTAGGTTCACTTAATGAATGTTTGGATCAACTAAAAGATCCAACTTGGATTTTTATATTGATTAATATTGGCCACAATCAATTAATAATTAATTTAAGACCCCTCATAATTATTAAACTTGTTTTCTCATTGAAATTTTAAAGATCCCTGAAGAAAAGAGGTGATTTAATCCATTTTAAAACCCACAAAAACACTACCATGGCCTCCACCATGGTAGTGGTCTCTTCTAGAATTCCATTTGACATCCCAGAATACAAAATATGTAATTTCCCTTAAAAATATATAATTTTATCATATTTAGTAATTTAATATTATATGATGCACATACACAACATAATAGAACCAATATAATAATTTGATCTTAATTTTATCCTTACATTTAGAGAATAAAAATGGCTATAAGGATTTAATTTATTGAAATGGAAAAATAGAATATAATATAATACGAATAGAAATATATGTATATACTTGATCACCTATAATAATCACAGTCATGAAAAAAACTTTTGATATCATGAAGAAAATTAGTAATGCTATATGAAATTTGAAAATGAATATATATATATATATATATAATGGAGAAAAAATATAATTAAATTAATAATTAATGGAAAATGGGGTATTTATATGACGTATGAATCCTATATGACTATTACACATCTCTTTATTGGAATAGCAATTCAACTATTGGAATAAAAACTACACCACTAGAATTGTTATATATCCATAATAAATAGTAACATTACTATTAAAATTGTATCTTCACCTGTGTAACTATAACTAATATTTAGATATATTATAAAATGGTAATATTATATATTTATATCATGATACACATGAAAAAATGTTTTAAAAATGATAAATAACATTATATATTTCTATAAAACATATATGGTATATTTTTATTTCTATAAGAAATATAATAATTGAAAATAAACCTTATTCTCAATAAATTTATTTATAAATTAATATTATGGTCTAATAAAATTTTATCAATCATTATTTAAATTTTAATAGGCTTGAAAAATCAATAATAATATTGAAATTGGTATTTTTCATGTAAATGAAGATTTTATTTAAAAATCAAATATCTCAAATTAAGAAAATTATTTTCATAAATTGGATTAAATTTTTATATATATATTAAAAAAATTGAATGGATAAATTTTCAGAATTTATATAAAATAATTGAATTTTTTTTAATAGTGATGGACAAAAAATATATTATATTTGACATTATAAGATACATATATGAATATTTGAGTTATGGATGATATAAACACCCATTAATTGGATCTAACATGCACAATTTACTACATATAGTCATATTAAACAATAATATTTTCATTATTGATGGAAAACATGTGGATTAAAATATTCAAAAACACCACTCTCATCAACTTATAAATACTACGCCTTATAGCCACTTATCCTCAAACCATTAAATCCTTGGAGCTTCTAAATGTATCCCTTATTCCATTTTAAATTACTCCACTAAATAAAAGTTCTTATGTTCTCAAAAAAATGTTAATTCTGTTTTACATGATGTGTTTTCCTAGGTTAGTGACATTTGATAGGTAGTTTTATCAAACTTTATATTTTTAAATCATTTCTTTTACCATTACAAACTCTTTAACTCCATAATCATACATAGAGAACAAAAAATAGTAATATATATATATATATATTATTGTCTTATTTATTATTTAGTAACTATCATACCTCTTTTTCTCTTCATCTCTTACTTTAAAAAAATCTATTGTCTATAATATGTCGGTTCAGCGCCCCCATGGATACTGTGTTTTTATTTTCCACTAGTACCTTCAAGAACCGTCAAAAAAATTATATTATGGGAAAATATGATTATAATAAGTTTATTATAAATTATTTCTGGTTTTATAATTATAATTTAAATATAATATTAAATAATGTCAATATATTACATGATGGTAGGTAAAACCTCCTAAATGAACATACAATAAAATGTTTTCATTTGTACTAAGTGAATCATCCTTATGAAATAAAAGAAATTGTACCATTAAAACTTCATTTTGGAAATGAATTTTCCTTTATTATATCTTTTTTATTTTTATCATCATTTTACAAGAACATACATTGTTTTACAGAAGTTATTCGGTATTTAATCTATGGAACAAGACCTTTTGGAAAAGTAAAATAAAAAATTTTCTTATTTGAATGAATATAAATAAACATATGTTAAAATTATAATAAGTAAAATATATAATTATTTATTTTAAATAAGGTAATTACTAAATTTAATTTGATTATTTATGTTATTATGTGAACGTTCATAATGACTTTGTGACATATGGTAAGAGATCTCCAGAAACTAACTGATTTCATTAGGTCTGCGTATTTCTCTCTATAACTCAGTTTATATCTATCATTGATGTTATGGAATTATTATAAATTCCTTATGTATTTAATTAAATTATATACTAATCTTATTATATATTATTTTTTAGGCTGTTATATAATCCTTAAATCCATTTAACATATGCATTTTATAAAATTAATCAAAATTAAGAGGAAATCTTATATCACATAATCCTTATATGTGACACTCAATTAAATTATTTATGTAAATTACTTTTTTAATAAATAAATGAAAATTTTAATGTATAATAAATTTTATTTATATATTATTTTTAAGTAAAAATTCTATTAGTATTATTTTGTTAAAAATCCTTTAACTCATTCCATAAAACATCATTTGGAATTTTCATTTCTATTAATAATTCCCTATCTGTTCACTTGAATTTTATTTAAATGAACACAACATTTTGAGAAATATTTTATTGTACCTAGATATGAATGTAAATAATATTAATTACATATTTTCTTTGAAATTTTTAATAATTCTCTTTTGATTCTGATATGAGTCACTATTCTGCAACCCATTTCCTTTAATGTGAAATTATTATTAATATATCTTATTATGGATTTCCTTTTATGGATGCCATAATAATATACATGTTTTTATGGGAGCATGGACATAACTTACAAATTAATTGATTAATGTTTTTTTTTCACATAATATAATGTGTATTAGATTATGTAGTAAACATAATTCATAATTGGATTCTATCTTCAATGTGATTTTATCTTTCGAATAGCATTGAATTATTCTTATTTAGTATTTTAAGTTTCTAAAACATTAAAATGTTTTTAGGATCATATAATATAATATAATTTATATTATTCTCCCATTTCATTTCTTATGATGTATCTATTTTGTGATATAATATTATGTCATTTTAATTTCATGTCATCCTTTATTATCAAGTTTATTACATTACTATGATTTATAGGTAAGCCCATAAATTTATTTATTTACCATGTTATCATATGAAGTTTAATGGATAGGAAGGGATTTAGTGTCTTATTATTATGATTAAAATAAAGATTTTGGGTTTTAGATTCATTTAATGTATAATGATCCAAGCCTTCTAAAGACAGTAGGACCCACAGTCATTGTGTTGTGATTAGTGGATATTAATGTTAAAAATAATGTAATAATATGTGTAAAATTCTTGGATAAAATTATCTAGTATTAGATAATGTTACAGTTATTATTTTTTGATTATTAATATAATACATTTGTTAGAACTCATTGCATATTTCTTTGTATATGACAATAACCTGATATAATTGTGAAATATAGAGTGAGTGGTTTCCAAGAAATTTATTTTATATATAGATACACCAAGTATATATCCTATATTTAAACCAACTGAAAAATAATTTGGTATGTAATTTTAATTTATAATATATTCTTTATATGTTAATATTATCACTTTTTTAATTATTCTTTTGAGTGTTCTCATTCCATTATTTTATTTTTGTTAATGGTCAGAAATAAAAGTAACCCTGAAAGTAGACAACATAATATAATATATGATGGTTTACATAATGATATACCTATCCTCATTTTATTGGGAGATATAATTATCATGGTATTACTGTCTCAGCTGACTCATGTTATAAATAATTACATGTATAGTCTAGAAAAAACTCTTTTCCCTAAGAAAGATAATTTTGCAGTCATGACCTGTATGAAATAAATTATTTATACATTAAGTTTATCTACTAATACCATCATAATATAGAAATTGATTAACTCTTTTGAGAATATATTCATTGTATTCCTATTCCTAGAAAAATATATTTTCATTTTTGAAATCATCATTTAGAGGGGAAGCCGATCGTCAGTGGACATGGATTAAGAACAAGATTCTAATGAAAACATTTATTTCATGTAATGATAACGATTCATGAAAATATTTTCCATTAAATATTTTTCTTGAAATATAAATCATAAAATATATAGTTAGTTCTATATACTAAAGCGTAGGAAATATGAAATTATGTGAGTTGGTGTGGAAAACATCATAGAGATTTTGAAGTACACCTCAATATTTTTATTCAACACTGAAAGTAACATGAAATGTTAAAAAACAAGGATCAAATTGATCCTATTAAAATATTTAAAAATTATATTATTTAATATATATGAATATATTGTTTTTCCAATCGTAATTGAGATGATGATTGGAAACTTTATGTGGTCCCAATGGATAAGATATGAAATACATAATTTAGAAAATAATTATAGAAGATCAAAATATCAATCTTATTTAGTAGAAAAAACTCAACTTCCCACGTGAAAATGTGTGGGAAGAAGTATTCCAAAAAAATCATGGTATCTAGGGGATTTTTCAATTGTGGAGAAGAGGTTAATCCAAAAAAATTCCAAAGACAGATAATTAACCCCAATAATACGTTAGAATAAATAAAGAATCAGATAAAAAATTCCTTCAATATTGTGTTTTAACTATATAGAATATCATAATTATGATAACCAATTCCCTAAGACATGAGTTATTAAATACTATTAATGAAAACCACCTTTAAGGACAATTGGGAATATAAGGATATATGCTACCACTATTGGTGAGGTGGATCCCTATAATGAATTAGGTGACCATTTTAGAATTTATTCTGTAATTAATATGAAATTTACTATATGATTATGGTTCAAAATGTTTTTTAATATCATTCATGATTACTAGACATATTAAAACACCAACTCAAAACATTAGGATTTATATTTATATAAGAAAAAAAGTTAATCAACTATTAAATCCTAGGTACATAACCACTCCTAGGTCAATTATTTTGTACTAAACCTCTACGAAAAATATCATACTACATACAGTAATGATGAATTAAGATATAAAGGCCAAGTATTGGATATTTTTATGTAAATACAATATCACTTTTTGGGGGATTAAGATTACTTTTCACTTCCTAGGTCACCCCCCAATTTTGTATAAATTTAAGGATGAAGATGAATCTAGTATACAATAATTTTCCCATGAAAGGATATTAATTCCTTATGTAAAATAACATCTATAAAAAATGATTTATAAATAGGAGATAATTAATTTCAAATAGAACCCTGTTGTGCGTGATTATACAGATGCATTCCTTAGAGAAAGGGATGGCCTTCCTCATAATTGATAGGTTTAATTTTCAATCGATCTTATACCAAGATATCAAAAAAATAAATGAATCTAAGAATAATGTCCACCATAGAGTTAGAATAACTAATGAAGTAGTTACTAGAGAATCTTAAACGGGGTTTATATTTTTGATTTCTTTAATATAGGGTGCACTGATCCTCTTCCTCAAGAAATATGGGTCAAATCACCTCTACATTGATTATAATGAGCCAAAAAATAATTATAATTAATATGTATCCCTTAAAACTAATTTATATCATTTTAAATAAACTTCATGGGTCCAAGTATTTATATCATATGAACCATTGGTCTAGATATCATCAATTATGTTTGAAAAAGGATTTTACCAAGACAAACTTTCAAATAAAGTATGTACATTCTGTGTTCATATTCATTCCATTTAGACATAATAATACCCAAAACATTTTTATGGACATAATGAATAGATTATTCGAGGACAAACTAAAAAAATTGGTTCAATTTATTGATGATATTATCTTATAGTGAAGAAGTATGAAGGGGTGGTTGAATATTATGCTAAAGTATTTTTGAAAGGAGAATCCATATTCAATGGGAAATAAATTTTATTTATAGGTAGATGAAGTATAATTTATAGTGAATTTCATCACAAACTCATGGATATTTGTGGAACCTTATTAAAAACAGAAATTGAGGAGTTTCTTAGACTATGATCAGTAAAAATTATCCCAAGTTTCTATGTATTATCTATATGTAACTGATGAATTTTTAAAAAGTTATAATAATTTAGAAACCAATTATCCAAGATAAATTGAATCAGAATAATGTTTTTCTATACCAATGAATGTGAAGATCTCTTCATGAATTAAAAAATATTCTTATCATATCTCCAACACATACACTACCCAATTGAGCGGAACTTTTCAGGATTTACATTTTTAATCAAAAAATTTATTATGATGTGTACTATTGAATAATGGTTAAGTGAAATCCTATAACCAAAATATGTTAAATGTTTTTAGTAGGACTATAAAAAACATGATTTCATGGTTGATTTAGTGATATTCCCAATGAAAATATGAAAAAATTATCTCGATGGGTATAATTTTCATTTATATATAGATCATAATAGAATGAAGTATATATGCACATAGAATGAGATTAATATACCCTAGTGAATATGGTTTGAGATGATCAATGACAATGACTGTTCAATACCTTACCATCTATGGAAATACAATAAAATATAATATATTCTACAGAGAAAGGATATTGTATCCTTATTATTGATTATAATCTATAAGGAACCAATATTTTTTATTTTGAAAATTATATAAATTGGGATTTGAATGGATGTAACCCCATAATTACTTTCACAAATTATTTTTGAACCATCGATTCTAGAGAGGATAATTGATTCCCAAAGGGATGATATATAAATAAAAAAGAAGAGGAAGCTATAAGAAAATGGAAATACTTAGAGTTAAAAATTGATAGATAATGTGTTTTATGAATTCGTTCCTGACAATGTGTACCATAAAATCCCAAGATAAAGGATTTGTTGAATGATGCACATAAATTGAACTTCTCTATCCACCGTGTGAGCATAAAGATGTATCAAGATATAAGTGAGTATAATAAGTTGGAAAATATAATGTGATCATAGAATATATATTAAAATACATGGTATGTAAATAGTTAAATATTATAGAAATATTTCCAAGGGGATGATTCAGCCATTACGAAATTATATTTGGAAATGAAAACATAGATCAATGCATTTTTGTAAATAGTCTTTTGAACACATCAAGAAGAAATAATGCTATATGGGTTTTGACAGACCATCTTACAGATACTCCTCATTTAACTACTATTTTACATGACTTCTCTATCGACAACGTTGTAAAGATATATATTGTAGAAATTGAGAGCTTATAAAGAACAACATTATCAACTATATCCCATATAGATATGAAATTTTACCCCATTTTATAGATGCAGAAGTAACCTGATCTAAATATTGAGATAAACTTCAGTATCTCTTATCAACAAAATATTGAAGGTTAACCCGATTAATATATCAATAAAATCAAATAAATTTTGAGAACATTGTTAATGGAAATTAATTGAGAATGGGATGCCCACCTTCCTCTAGTTGATGTATCACAAAATATAATTTTATACTCAAAAATACAAACTGAACACATATTAATCCTTTTATAGTAAAAAATGCAGAAAACATGTATTCTAGAATGAAGTTGGAGAACACAAGGTGTCAGTTCCTAAAATAGGCATGGAAAAGGTAAAAAATTCCAATACCATTTAGCAGCGCCACAAGGATTATCAAAGATGGAGAATGATATCTGATGAAATAAAAAATGAGACATATTATTTTCTATACGTAAATCATAATAATATCTATAAATAAATTACATATACTATGATTTAACCATAAATTTTTATTAAAGTACTAACATATTTGTACATTTCATTTAATTTTTTAGCAGGAATGACTTCCAGTTTCCTGTCACACACTATATCGTGCATCACAGCAAGATTCCCCTTAAATAACATGAATGACTACCTAATTTTGTCAACAATAATAATATTTAATTTAATTAGATTAAATAAATAGTAGGGAAAAGATCTATGGGGATTGAAATGGTGAAACCCAATGGAATCTCCTTTAACAACGAAAATACATCCTTGGGGAAGGGAGAAAATACTAGTTTAAATGATATATATTCTATCCATATTAACCATATAGGTCATAATATCTTCTACCTTTCATCCTTTATGCAGTGTGTGAAAAAGGATTGTTCAATTGGAGATCAATTCCTTGTATATAAATATATGATACAATATAGAACACGAAGTTCATTCTTCCCTTGCAGAGCATTAAAAATAATAGTGGTTTCAATATCTACCCTAGAAAGATCAACCATATTCTCCATACAGATCTATAGAAAATCCCACATAATAAATGCCTCTACAATGATGGAATCTCCATGAACATATGAATCAATGGTGTAATATTCACTTTTTCCTTGGAGGTTGGAGATAATTTTTTCATCCATATATCTCCAGGGAATAGAGTCCTTAGATTTTTGAAGAAGGGAATGAGATGTCCCGGGTACATCATCCTCATAATGATTCATGACTACATCATAGTTGTTTCTTGTCAACTAGCACTCCATCCAATCCTACATCAAGTACATGGTCTATTCCATGTATCCCTCATGAGGATATAGAAACAAGTTCCCCAATATGTACTATATTATGAGGGGGGGGGAATTATGAAATAATCTCTCTTAAAATAATGAAATGGTGATGATATTACCCCATTGGTATTAATATTACTGAAAAAATACATCTAACCAAGTCAAAGATATATGTAAAAACCAAAATTATGATGATGTGACATGATCACTGGAGGAATCCAGGAAGAATAAGTTCCCTTTCTAGGATTTATTATACTATGTAAAACAAAACATTTTGGGAGAATGTTCTTAATGGGTGAATAATTTACCACTTATAAATTCTTTTCTATGTAATTCCAATTCTGAATACACAATTCTAACATATTTTATTATATACAACTATATAATGCACACAAACCATATGATAGAATAAATGAAACTATAGTATAATTATTTTAAAATTAAATTTTGAGAGAAATAGCTTCCATAGTAATTGGATGAATTATAATGGGACAAAAATAGAAAAAGAGATAAAAAATAGGAAAACTTTGATCCACTCAATCCCTAAGAATAATCACACTCACAAACAACACTACAAAAATGAAGAAGTATATTTGTAATGAAATATAATTTTTCAAAACTAAAATATATATTACATATAGGTAAATTAGTTGTGAGTTAATAATTAATGAAATATGATTTAATTATATTAAGCGTGAATCTTGAATAACTATTAGAAATTAGACCATAGGAACTGTAATTTGACCATAATAATAGTAACCTGAAAACTGGAAAACAAATATTGTTTCTATGAATAATATTATGACCATTATAATGCATCATATCTTATGAAATTTAATATAATAATTAAGTGTATTTTTTAAAGAATACAAGGATTATTTATATCTCCATACAAGTAAATAAATGTTTCAAAAATGATAAATATGAGTTTGTTTTTTTGTAAAATGTATATTTTATATTTTAAATTTTTAAAAATATAAAAAATTACAAAACATTATTTTCAAAATATAGTTTGATTAACTAATATTTTTGGGTATTATAGTTATAATATAATTTTGGGAGACCAATTGATATTTTTTATGTGTAAAAAAATGTATCATAATAATAAAATTGTATTTTTAATATAAATGAGGTTTTTATATAAAAATTAAATTTCACATACTTAAATTTCTTTTCATAAAATAGATTTTATTTTTGGAATTCACACGTTGATTTAATAATATGGTGAATTTTGTTTCTAAAATAGTGGAATTTTCAATGAATAGTGAAATATGACAATATACGATATCATGAATTATAAGAGAAATACATTAATGTTTGATTCATGAATAATGTAAGAAATCAATATTTTAAAATAACATGCCCCAGTTTTGGTATTTAGTCACAATAATCAATACTATTTGTTGTCTTGTCCCAAAAAAATTTATGATTATAATATTCAAAAACACCACTCCCATTAAAAATACCACCGCCTGACAACCCCATCTCCAGTATCCTCATAAGACTTAGGAATTTTCAAATAACTTCTATATTACCATACTAATAATCTACACCATGTTCTAATTCATTATTTACATAATAATACTAGTTTAATGTGCATTAAAGGATGGTTGGATATCCCGAGATGTCTACAAATTATATAGGAAACCTGGAAACTAAGAACCCAAGGATACCACCTCCATGTTTTGGAAAAGGAATCTAAAAGAATACAATGAAATATTGAAATAGTAGACTTAAGAATAATTTTCTAAACATTGATATAATATAAAGGATTCTAAAAATATCCTTAAGAAATTTCACATATTAAACAAGACTCACGATACTCTTCCAATGTAATATTTTCATGACCTCTCAAAGTTTCATGATGTACTGGTCAACAAACAGTGGATTAAAATAGACCAATTAAACATGATATGGTTTCTTAATGGTGATAGTAACACCAAACCCTTCCATCAATTATAAATAACGAATATAATTGGGGGGTGGGGATTCAATTCTCAAAACATCACTGAATTACTATTCAAATCTGAAAAAGAACATGATATGTTATGATTTAATACTTCCAAATATACTACTCAGATTATGTGACTAAAAACACCCATAAGATGATTACTAATATCTCATACCACATTAGAGACTAAGAGAAACAATAATTATTTCGACCCCGTCTAATGAGAAAATTAGAACATCCCTCTATCCTTTAGTAATGATAGTGTGAAGGTCCATATAGGTCCTATAATAAGATTTTAACATTTTACAAGGTCATTATTAATAGAAATGTGATGAATGTGCTGGTGTAATTTTCATTCATGAATAAACACCATATTTGATTACCTATAACTTAATTTATGTAATATCAAGTAAAAAATGTCTATGATATCAAGGATATTTGACTAGTTCCCATTGGACAGACACTTCTTAAAATTATCTACAAGATCATTATGCTTATGTTGGGAAACATGGTAAGTGAAATCATTACCCCAAGAAAGTGTTGGTTTTTCCCATGATGGAAAACTAAAAAATACATATTCACTTCATGTGAGAGTATTAAAATTTTGAGGTGGTATCCAAATTCAAGGAACATCACAAAGAATATTCTTATATTTAAAGTCATCATTACCCTCAAAAGTATATTCATCATTAATTTACATAAAAAGTATGACCTCTCCTCTGAATTTATTAACATGATCAACACCACACTATCCTCAGTAAGACTATCATTTCTTAACAATTGTTCTACTAGAGGATTCTTCAAATTCATCAAAGGAGTCAGAAAAGGTAACACTTTCTGGGCATTCACTTTTCCATGGTTAAATTCTATTTTATTAGATGAATTAATGTCATATAAAATATTTTATTTTAGATATAGATTAAGTATAATAGTGTTTTTTCAACACCCTCTCACTATCACTATGATGGTGACATTCTTCATCATGGGAAGTCTTCCAAAAAAACATTATCCCCCATCATAGCCATATTCAATCAGAAGAAGGATTTGGTTGAAAATAAATTTCAAATATATCTTCATTAAATTTTTAAATGGACTCTCAGTGAATAATGAAAAATATGATTTTTAGGACACTTAAAAATAAGGTGGTACATTCTATTTATTTATCTTAGTGCCTTATTTTCCTTGGTAATTTCCTAATTTTTCATCGCGAAGAAACTCTCTATGGATTCATTAATCAGCAGGACAAGTGGAAATTCAAATCCATATCCCAAGAATGAATGTTGTGATTTGTCAACACAATTACAACCTCTATGTTTTACTACAAATTATCTCTATATAGGTGTCCCAAAAACTATATTAACAAACTAAAAGGCATGATCATGAAAATCAATTAAATTGGATCAATTTATGAAAGGAATCTCATTACGGTGTTGGGGAAGGAATTTATTAAACAATAGAAATGAGAGGACATGGAATAAATGATATTAGGATCATTTATAATTCATTTCTATCCACGTTCACATGGGGACTTTTGACTTTTAATGACCCCTATATTATTTTTTTCTCTAGGAGGATCAACTGAAAAATACTTAATGGGTATATTTAATACATAAATTTTTCCACATAGACGTAAATTAAGGAACATAAAAGTATCTTCATGGATAGTTCCAACTGGATTTTATTCATGAATTCGAACCTAAACTATTAGACCATACATTGGAATGACAGACCACACTAAGATATAATGCATCTCGCTCCAAAGAGACAACACCTCTCAATTGATGATATTTTTTAGAAATCCATCTTATTATGTGAGTGCACCTCCTCGTGTATATTTTGAAATGTTATAAAGAAAATACATGGATAGTTACACCCTATTGTTGACATAGAATAATAGTTTCTAGTTTAATATTATGTTATTGTAAATGCTCAATTGTGGGGGATGTTTCAACACTCTTGAATAAATTTTAAAATTTTGGAAACCAATCCTAAAGACGACATGATTTATTCACCTCATGTAAATTTTTTGTAAATAGAAATCCAAATGTGATCTATTATATTTGAAATGGATACAAATGGCTTCATTATACCACCCATGCATGAGATATGTGGATTCAGTACACAATATTTTTATTAATTGTTATTTCATATCAAATATATGTGGGTACATATAGGGTATCATTATCCTGAACCAACATGGGGATAACCATGTGAATAAAATTTTAATATCACTTATAGTTATTGTACATAGTGAGAAAGTGTTCATCCTACTACTAACAATGATATAATCTACTGTTTCACTCACCTGGATAGAATATAATGAAGTGGTGACTGAAAGTCGAATCATATTTGTTCATGAATGGAAAATTTCCAATCACATGGTTTTTTTCTAGACCTATTTCATTCAAAAATATGGTCCATGAATAAATATTTTTATGACCATAATACTCTTCCAAAAATTATTGTATATTCTAGGTAATGAAGACCAGCTATTTGAAAATTCATCTTCTATATTCCCCCAATCAGTATATGGATCTAGGTGAACATGAATGATCTACGATTTGGAATAGCCAGGGAACTGGTCTATGGTGTTGACTTCTAAACCCACATTGGTTTCATTAAATGATATTATCCTCATTATATTGGTACTTAAAAAGATTATGAAGTAGAACAATGGTCTTTGAAGTATGATTTCAAATATTGTTTTACAAAATAATTAGAATCACATATGGATCAGTGATTATTATAAGATATATTTTAATGTTGTCAGGGATGGTAGTAGGGATGCACCATAGAGTTTTATATCTCAATGGATCAAATGCATTGATTCTATAAACCACTTACGTTTGAGTGTTTCACATGCATACAAGGAAGACAACTACAATGAAGATGCCTTTTAAAAATAATAAGGCAATGGAGATGAGGTATATGTGTTTCTTTTGGAATCCTAACTAATTATAATAATTTATTGATGTGGACATGTGGGGCTGTGATTCATTCTGACATTTTTAAAACCCCTTCTAATGTATGACATTATACCATTAATTTTCTAATTAATATATAAGACCAAATTTTACATGTACCTCATAATAATTATTTAAATAAATTAAATATAGGTCTGAATTATTCTTAATTTATCAATGAATGATTTAAATTTCATAATTTATTATATTTAGTGGATGTTCATAATGATTAAGGAAGCATAGGTTACAGATATCTCGAAACAATCCATTTTTTAGGTTATGTTTTTTCTGTCTCTAACTCTCGTTCTATATATGTCTTTTATAATATGAAATTATTCTAAGTTATGCATATATTTCTCTTACATATTTACTTATAATATTCTCCCTTCCATTGATGGGGAATAAATTACTTATGTTCATTTCACAAATACCATTTTTAATCAAACTTGATTAAGGGAAACTCGTGTATCCCTTAATCAGTATTTGTATTTTTAATTTAATATATTTATTCACATTCATTACACTATTAAAAAAATAAATATTTTATATATAACCAATCTGTATTACCTCTATTTTTCAAATAAAATTCCATATTTATTCTTTCAATAGAACCTCCTTAACCAATTCCATAATACTTTAATTCGAATGTTGATCTCTATAAAAAAATATATAAATTTCACTTGATTGTTTTCCCATATAAAAATTATATTTTGAGACTTAGTAGTATGTACCTAGATATTAACATCCCAAATAATTTATTTGTTCTTCTATTTATCATTTTTGGAAATATTATTTTCTTATGATAGACTACACAACACATTTCCTTCCATGGGTAATTATTATGTCATCAAATTATGATTAATTTCATTCAACGACACACATAAAATTGTATATGTTCTAATGGATTCATCCAAGTAGTGCTCTAATGCATTGTATACTGTTTTTTGTCTCATGACATAATATATATGATATTTTCATGTAAAGCTAATCTAAGATGAAACATTGACCACCATGTGATGTTTTCATGGTGGTTAGTACTGAAATATGCTTTATCATATTTAATATTTTTTCCACATTCCTAAATTTCCATGACCATATAATAATATTTTTTTATGTAATTATTACCTCTGATTATTCATGAGCCTTCTATTTTATGATATAATTTTATGTTATTTGATACACATGTTTTAGTTCAATATGTTTATTACCTTACTAGAAATATTTATCATCTATTTTTTTATTTCTTAGGTTATCCAATGTATGATTGGATCAAAAAAGGATTTATGAGCACATTATGGAGAATAAAATATACAGGTTGTGTTTTAGTTTCATTTTGACGTACTATAAACATAGTATTCCAACAACACTAGGTCTCATAATATTTGTGTTTTTTATTGGTTTCTAATATTTAAATCAAGAAATAAAATGTAATAATTTCATGGGTAACTACATTTCTTCCATAAATTTTTATACCTAATAAACTTTTGACACAAAATATGTTATTTTACCTCATAATGTCTTACACCATGTTCATAGTGATGGTGATTTGGTTGTGTCCCACATGATCCTTCCCTATGAACCATGTTCTTGGACAATAATTGGTCCAACCATTCCCCCTTACCTAGATTACACACGTGAAAACTAGGAACTACCATGGCATGAACCATTGTAATTTTCTGTCCCATTTTGAAATAAAGTGTCACCAAACCCTCCAAAATCTACTCAATAGATCACAATACATTTCCCAGCCTTTCATTAATAAAAAAAATAAGGGAGAATATGAAAATATGCAATTTCATAAAAAAAATTGGTACCATTGAATACATTATCATAATGATGTGTACTGTAAACCCATCACTATTAGTTCTTCATTCAACCTTTTTTTCATTCCGTCTTCAAAAAAATCCAAATCTATAAATATCTTTTTTCTGCACAATAGACTCTACATATTCTACCATTATTCAAATTCACTATAGGAATGTGATACTTCATAATGTTGTGTTTAGATCCTTTATTTGTGTAACAACATTTCATCTTAGTAAATTCAGCCCAAATAAATCAACTCTAGATAAAATCATGCCTTTTATTCTTATTACATGGTTGAGGTAACTTAACATATTTCCTTCAACCATTGAAAATATTAGATTTTTTTTCACAAATCCATGTTTCGTAAATATACTCTATAGTAGTATCCCATTAATTCATCCTTCTCTTGAGTACATTCACTTTTATTGTCTTCAAGAACAATCTATTTTATTATTGATTCTATATTTATATTTTCTTTGGATTCACTTTATGAGGTAACCATTGTATGTTTCTCAAACAGAATATTTGTTTATTTCAACCTCCATTCATTCTCCATGATAAATATGTACTTTAATTTTTCATTAATGATATCTATTATAAATATGGTTTCATTTCTTGATTTTATCATATTTTTAATTTGTTCTGTGTTAACCAATTTTCTTAATCTCATTCTCCTATAACAATTTTTCATCCATATCATTAGTATGTACTTCGAGTAATTCACAATATCCTTTCATATTTTTACCCAAATTATTAAAAGATATTTTATATCCATCTTCCCGTTCATTAATAATTTATTATCCATTAACAATTATTAAATTAATTAATAATCCAATACATTGAAAATCTACATCTTAAATATTTTTAATCAAAATATTTTGATCTCATAATAATTTCTTTAAGAACATTCATATTATTGAAAACACAATGCTATAATAACTTCTTCATTAAAATATTTATATATATATGACAATTTTTAGAAATCTTTTTCTTTATATTTGAATAAGCTTCTAAAACACATACAGTGATATAATTTATTACAAAAATACACAATAGTTAACTTTTATCGTTATTACCTTCATCTCGAGGTATTTCTTCTTCTGGATCCTCTTCTTCTAATTTTTTGACATAATGTAGCTATCTAGTAATTTTTAGAATTATATCTAATCACAAAAAGGGATTAAACATGTTTTAGTTAAAAAAAATAACATCGTTCTTTGTAAAAAATATATATATATTTATTCTAATATTCTGAAAATCATATATATAGTGGAATAATGAACATCCTTCTTGAATACGTCATTATTAAATTCATTAACCATGAATATATCTTTAAGTTAATAAAAATATGTTATTATTATTTCTCCCAAAAATTGTTTAACAAACCTAAACTTCTAAAAGAGTAACTTTTAGTAGATAGCACGTGTGACAAAAAACCCTAAGCCCATAAGGAAATATAATATCCCAAGATATTAGAGTATGTTTACTATTTACAATATATTTTATATATTTCAATGAATGAAAAAATTATGATATTACTCCTTACATGAAAAAAATATATGGTTTAATATCATTTGTTAGACGTAGGACTGAGTTTTACAGAACAAGAATATATTAAAAATTATATTATTATTTAATACAGTAAGATACAACCTAGCAGTTAAATTAGTGGTTCTGAGTTTTATTAACGAAATTTTGAGAAAATATAGGTCATATATATATATATAATTATTTCATTGGTTAAAAATTAATTATAAATGAATATAATAACCAATTGAATAAAAAGGGAATGATTTTTTAGAAAACTAATTTATTCTCACAATGTGGTTTTATCGTAATAAGTTAATGTATTTAAAATTATTGAGTATTGTTAGTGTAATATATAAAATATTTATTATATAAAATATTTTTTACATTTATCTAATATATTTGATAAGCTTAAGATAAAAATGAATCTAATATTTCGCATAAAAATATACATTTTTATAAATTCACTTTTACTGCCTTTTACTGGAAATCCTATTTTATATCCATGTTTTAAAAATTTTATAAATATTATATATATAAAATTTATTTTTTGAAATTAAAAAATCATAATTATCTTAGGGTGTTATTGCATTATTATTTTTATGAAGTTACCTTTTTTTAAAACTTATTTAATTGTTTTTTATGAAGTTACATGTTTTTAATTGTTTTAAATTAAAATTAGATAAATTATAAATAAATTAATCTAATTAAGTCCATTGGAATAAATTTCTCATTCCAATTGGATATAAACACAACTCAAAATTTTGATGATTTGTACATTAATAAGATGATTTGTCGTCACATTTGTGGGATTAAATTTAAATTAATTTCTTTCGAATATGTGATTGGAATTATCAAACATGGATTGAATATTTGGAATTATAATAATTTATAATATATAATAGGGGAATTATAGTTTATAACAAATTTTTTTTGAATGTCACTAAAATCGATTACTTCGGTTAAGAGAAAAATTATATTAATAAGAGATTAAACCATAGTTTTAAGGGAAAAATAACCTTTAAATTACTACCAAAGATATTTTATGGAAATATTTCAACCTGATACCCATGTTTAATAAATTAGGTTCATTATTTTATCCACATGCAATGAGTAAAATGTGGATGAAATTCCTTTTTAATTGTTTTTCAAGAATGTCACTTCTCCCCCACTATAAAAAGGTACTCACCACTCACACTTATTAAAATCTTTCAATCCCTTTTAGTCACTAAAAAATCACATGCATAAGCTCCAAATATCTTTAACGACATACTATAATCAAATATTTGTTTAATAATTCTTCCAAATAAACCCTTTGTTTCAAAACGTTTAGGAGTTTCCCAAGGAAGAGGTGACCCCCTTCATAAATATATTTTGATTTGTTTTCATTATTAACCACATAAAATCTTCTTATAACAAGATTTTATAATAAAATTAGTATTATAAATATTATAATATATTTTTATATTAAAATTTTAAATTATACATACACACACATCCATCTAATGTGTAACAGACCTAACGTTTATGTTGACGATGAACAACCCCATCAAAAAATGCTGATTGTTTGTTTTTCCTTAACCATGTCTCATGGTGATAATTATTATGGAAACACTATTTGTGTATGATATATACGAAATTTATCATTTATTATAACTACTTAATTTTTATATAACACACATACTAATTTTCTTTATTTTTTGTAAATACGATATCATCATTTGTGGACGTGTGGACTAACACCTCTTCAAAGTGATGTGATTAGTTCACACTATACATGCATCATATAAAAGATTATTTTTATAAACCTATTTATTATATAATAAATATGTATGATACTGGAATTATTAAATAAATAAATATTAATTACTATTTATTATTTTAAAATTTATAAATAAATGAATGTATCACTCATGTGTTCGTACAACTAACTGTCCCCATGAATAAGGCATTTAATTTACTATCTTAAAATATTATGGACTTTTATAAATAAATAAATAATAAACACATATGATATTTAAATCATGTTTTAAATTCATTATATTTTGAAATAATAAACTATATAATAATTAAAAAAAGAAAAAGTCAAAATATATTCGACAAATGAGGCAATTAAAGCCTGAAATAGTGAAAATATTGAATGATTATTAAAAACTGGGTAATAATATATTATAAGAAGATAATATATGGTATTATAAATATTATTTTGGTTCTTTTATAACAAATTTACATGTCTGAAAATCATTTATGAGACAATAAAGTATGTTCCTCAAAAATTAAATGCAAGTTAATGTATTTTCATCTCACTTTTTATATCTTGGAGATAAAAGTCATATTCACCAGTACCATATTTTGTGTGGTGTAAATAATTGAAAATTTTAAATATTTTAAAAAAAAAAATTTTATCCTATTTTTAATTTGAGTTTCAATTTGAATTATTTCATCTAAGTGGATTTTAACATAAAATAAACATGTGGTAAAGAAATATCATAACATGAATTTTTTGTGAGGATATTTTACTTCCTCATTGTCGTTAATATTATTTGATTAGGTGTATAATTAATTTGAATATCTATTTGTGTATTTACACTTATTATATATGGATTTAAAATTTAAACACACAATCTATTCATTAATTGATTCTAACTTAAACTTCATGTACTTTTCATGTTTTTACATCACAATCTCATTAGGTTCAAGATTATTTGTACTTGAATTTCCATCAAAGGAAATTATTGAATAATTTTTTAAAAACCCTTTTAATTTCATTCAACACATTTCATTAATTAAAATTTTAATTTAGTAGTACTTTTTTCACTCTTTAGTATTCAAAATGATTTAAAAAAATTTTGTAATAAAACCAATATTCATTTTCATTCCACTTAATAGCATATGTTATTTTAAAAACCATATTTTTGGAAATGGTTTTCCAAATTTGTTTTGAATTTCTATAATGATTTGTTAATGAAATATATTAAATAATTTTTTATAAATTTTTTCAAAAGGAATCATCTTATCGATATCCAAACAAGGAACATTTTTAGAATTTAACCTCAAAAAATGAATTTTCTTTTTAACTTAACTAGAATGAAATGATTTACCAATTGCTTTTTCTTTGAATCTTACATTGTCTGTTTAAAATATTTTTTTGAAATGAAAAAGAATTCTGGATTGTAATTTTCAAATAAAAGTACTTTCAAATTGTTTTTCATGTTTGTAAGGATAATTTATTAGAAAATGTTATTATATGATCGTTTTATAGTATATAAATTAATCAATGTGAACAAATTTTTATTTTTACACAACATTGGATATAATATTTTAATATCATCTTTATTAATTCTTTTTATGGCTTACCAATTCTTTGACCGAGGGTAATAATAACATTCACTGCCTTCATTCGATTTAGTCCCCTCAAAATATTCAAGTCTATTTGGTCATGGAAAATTAAATATTTTCTAATTATCCATATAATTTATCATGGATATTTATATTGAATAAAATGTATATCACTTTTATATATGATGAATTCATTAATTTTTATTTGAATGATTGTGTAAATGTTGATCAATTCTAATCATTTACTTGATATAGATATTCGATATGGTTCATTATTTATTTAATAATATTATTACTTATATGAAAAATGATTTAGACATGAAGAATATGGTTTGTGGAATGGTTAATGAAATACCTATGGGTTGGGGACTCATTAATTGAAGCCCTATCAGTTAATTACCATACAATATAAGCGCTATGATCCATCAGTATTATCATGAGATGAAATTAGTTTGCAAAAAACCCTATCAAGTTTGTTTCAAAGTAAAGTAGAAAGGATTCTACCCATAAATTTCAAACATCATTTGAAACATCATTATTGTAGTGGTTCATGTTCTAGAAAAATTATTTCTAATAATTATGTATTTCCTTCATTATTATCCATGATATTTTCACTAATAAAAAATGGAGGGTTGCATTTTATTCTCATTTTATTTATTATGTGGCATGTGTTTTTGGTTTTTTACCCTTCCATATAGACTATTTTTTATTCATTATAAATTTTTCATTACATTACCCTTAATGATATTTTTAACTAACCCTGATTTTGTTTTGTTCCCCAGGAATACATGATGTTTAAGAGAATGATATGCATGAATATGCTAAGTGGGAATAAATTTATCATTGGAGGAAAAAATATATTTTTAATCAGTGTATTTATTTGTAATATATTATTCATATATGTATCTAGTTTACCGATACTACTAAAATAGTTATCACTTCAATATTTAATTACTTGTAATCATGACTGTGTACTGTTAGTAGACACCAGCTCCGAGATTTCTGGTGTTGGGTCACTAGAGTTGGTATCAAAGGATGTTTAGTAGAAACCTTGGGAACTAGAATTAGGAAAGACTATATTAGAGAACATAACCCTAAATTAATATTTTAGAAAAATGATTGATGTACATCATGTAATTTTGTAAAGGGTTAGATTATGTGGTTTTTACTAACAATAAATCATTTTCTATATACTACAAGTGGATATAGTACATTTACAAATCCACATAGGGGTAATAACTCAGAAAATGTGCGTGGGGTCTAACTTGAGTGTAACCTAGTACTTGAAAATGATCCTTACTACACACCTGGTTTGAAAATCCTAGAGATACAATTAGGATAATTCTCATTTTCATTATAAACCAATATATTGTACTTGAATATATATTTAGAATGAGTAACCTAGAATAAACCTTAAAAAAGTAATGACTGATGTTTTAATAAAATAAATGAATTATTTATTTGTTGCGGTTATATATAAGACAGTAGTTAAAAGTCTATTTATTAATAATCATTATTTTAAGGATGTCTAGCACATTGTTTTTTTGGAATTATATAAATTTTTTTCTATAAAATGTAAACATGTATGATGGGTGATAATCCATTATGTCCTTAAAGGCCATGTGACATGAACCAATGGAAAAAGGGTGATAGGGGTTTTCACCTACCTATAGACTATAAGATCTCTTTACTACTATGTCATTTCATTTTGATTAAAAATTTGAGGAATAAATATTAACGATGAAACAGATGTATTACTTTTATAATAACTAGAACCTAACCCATCCATTTTCCTAACATAATCATTTAATTACAAATTTTATTACATATTCATAATTTTTAGTTAACCATTATTCATATTCAATATAAAAAGGGAATGAAATGAAGGAGTGACTAATATACAATACTAATCTTTGTCCATCTTTTCACATCCATATTTTCTCCCCTGAGTTTCATCGCATTCGGCATGGCTGGAATATATGCATTGATGAAATTGAATCCAATTCCTTCATCATATTGATTAGTTTTCTATCTGATAATATTCTTGTATTTATCTTAATTATCTTCATCCAGTCATCTCATTTTCTTGAATCTGATGACACAATGTTGTTGGGTATGTTTTTTTTCTTTTTAGCTTCCCAACAACTATGTCGGCAATTCTCATCCAATTTACGAAACTTTTGTGTAGTACCATGAGAGGATATGTTATTCATATGCCATGGAATTTCTTGGATTTTATTTCATTATTTTCATATTGTGGACCTTTACTATGAGAGATGAAGATGGTAGGTTGATTTTTTATACACCATTTATTTCCATTATTACCACCAATATATTCTATCTTAACTTCTATCAATTTGTTTATGGTCTGAAATACCCCACTAGATGTGTCTGAAAAAAATAACATAGAGTAGTAGATGAGTCATAGAAAATGTGGGTTGATAGAACACATATATTGGAGTTGAAGGACAAATTGTAGTGTGCGTAGAATATTTTAAACATCATTCAAAATAAAACATCATCACGGGATAATGAAAAATTAAATAGTAGTATATTAAATATACATTTTGATAAGATGAGTTTAGACAGTTAAAAATATCAGAACAATCATGGTTTGAGATAATGAGAACTGAACCTCATATTATAACCTATAGATCTCTTATATTTAGTGAATCATGATCAATATAGAATAATATGGTGTAATACAGAATCATTTTATTGAATACATATTTTTATTAAATAATATTCAAAAATAGTTGAGAAACATGAATATCAATAAAAAAATTCATTGAATAATTTCATTCTATTTGTTCAGACATTAAAATTATTCATATTTGTTAATACAATAAAAATATATAAATTAAATAATATTGAAACACCTAAATATTTCATACCATATAGTGAAGTGTATCCATAATGAAATTTATATGGATGATTAACTGAAAAAAAAATAAATTTGATTCTCTTGTAGAGGTATTCTTTGTGTAAATAAATATTGTAAAAATTGCATATAGGTGTAGTCACAGTCAGTGGAGTGTATTCTAATAACTATAAAATTATTCATATATATATATATATGAATTACCAAAAATGTATTCTTGCAACTGGGAAAATATCCATATAACCATATGTGCAGTCCCCAAAGAACATTTCATAGTGTAATTATTGGATTTTACTGAATGTGTGTCTATTATATACAAACTATTGGAGGAAAACGGTAATAATATGTATATATGGAATTATTTATTTTCAAACATTTTAAATTTCAAATTGATATACCATTTTTGTAATAGAAAAATTTCAATAATAGAGTGTGTACAATTTTCTGTAATTTTAATGAACATATGTATACTTTATCTATACATATTTAATTAGTTTGAATCATTGTGTTCAAAAAAATTGTTTTTTAAAAGGTTGGGGCCGAAGCCTCATTTATTATAAAAGCATTGCAATGACCACTTTAACCAGGTAGAGGGTGACCTGTTACACAGCCTGATGGCCTAAATGGAGTTTATCCCATTACATGGCTCATATGACCATTTTTTTGGCCCAAGGCCCATTCTGTTAATACGACGACTACAGTGCAAGTACTTCTAAAGTACATCACAGTACCCGCCACTACTACAGTGCCCTACCACCGCTACAGTAACATGCTGCCGCTATAGTGCCTATCATTGCTACAGTCTCGCCGCTACTATAGTACTACTACACTCCTTGCGCCTAATTGGTTTTGAACCCCCATTTTCATGTAGAATTAAGGGGGTGCTTTCTACTAAAACAAACCCCAACAACTTCAAAATGTATGTTCTTTGTACATGTTGTAGATATAAATTTATACTTATATAGGCATAATACAAAATATAATTATGAATAAAATAATTAAAAAAAATCATAGGTGTTGTAGGAGTATTCCATTTCAAACCGTATACATTTTATTTTATTTTTTTACCATTATATAATTTCATATAATTACAAAGCATTTATAAATATCATTTGTGTACTATTTTTATAATGAACCATATAGTTCCTTGGATTATAGTGGGTTTCCCAACTATTATTGTTAGCGTATAGTATAAATATAGGGTTATATATAATATATTTATTTAAAAAATTTCATTTTATGACTGAAAAATTAATACAACTGTAACCCAGAGAAAATGCATAAGAGTGACATGGTTTATATTTTTATGGAATAACAGTTTTAATGGAATGATTTTTATTAGAATCTAATGCAAATGATGTTAATGTAAATAAATTTACATAAAGACCTAAATAAGGAGGGAAACTAATTTCATTAAAGGTGTTTTAAATATAGAATACAATTATAGACGAATGAAAATAACATGTATCCTTGGATAAATAGATGATAATTATCCACTCTTCAAGTCAATTGTCTAGTAACTTTCCTTAGATGAATTACATTATAGGGAAATAAACTGTAATGATTTGAGATAAAATGACTTTCATTTTTGAGAATATTTTATATGGGGACTTAATTTATGTTTTAAAGTCTCTTATATATAAAATAGGTTGAGTTTATACTCTAAATTTTAGGGTGTAATTCTTGAATGATGACAATAGATCATCTATCATATTATCTATCCATCAATTTTTTTGATTCTAATCAAAATCATCAGTAATGACTCCAAATAACTTCAACCAATTTGAATGTTGATGTAGTCCAACTAATATATAAATCAAATTTTCGAAACTATTACACCTAGTAGAATTAGAGAATATGTCCCATCTTAATTCATGATCATTTAATGGGAATAATAAAAATATTACAACTTCATAACCTCATAAAATATATGAATAATCACGAATTTTTTCCTTTAGAGGGATATGATTCAAGTGTTTCTTTATATGTGTTATTTAATTAAAACATACACTATAGTCTTCAAATTGATCAGATTTATCAGCCTCAATTTTTTTGGTTTTCACTTGTATATCATCCAGAAGATAAAATCTATGAACAAAACAATAATGAGATCAAAAAAAACATTAAATGTAGTTAAAAATGCAATGTGATAAACCAATTAAATTAGTGAATAAGATATTCAATAGTGAAGAAATTTACATAAAAATCAGATATAATATTAATAGTAATAAAACAATAAATGAACATATATATATCTATCTATCTATATATATATAGAGACACACACACACCCAATTTTAATGTAATACGAATAAAATATGGCCGGAATTGTTTTCTAGTGGTTCATGTTTAAGAAGATGTATGTCAACATCCAAAGAGGATAGTATTGATGATCCTGTATTCAATGAGAATTTGTTGATGAGTTTTTGAATGGAATGCTACTAATAAAATTATTTTCTATACTATATAATTACATTATATCCTAAATGTATCCAGACAATCAATTTTGGAGACATTTGTTATCAACATTGTATACTACCATCACATCCTTAATTATTACTATCTGCTTTTTTATTTAGTGACATTTCTTCACGTTTTACTAATATTTGATAAGGAGTGTGTAATGAAATATTTTCCTAAAGAAACTATAGAAAATGGTTTAATATATTAAAATCCTATGATTATATCATAAAACAAGAATAATTAGGAAATAATTATACATCATTCTTAAAGACTTATTAAAATGTTATCATTGAAGTTATCCAAATTTTAAAAGTGATTTTATAGAAAGTGGAAAAATAAAAAACACTATGACTATAATATAATTATATTAATAAGAACATGGTGGGAATATTTATATTAAATTACTCAATTTATCTAGTGTTGGATCATCATCAACAAAGTCCTACGACAAATTTATCTACCTTAAGTAATAAAAAGATACTATTATCTTACTATGAAATATTAATAATTAATAATATTATAATAGTGATGAGGGTAATAATTGGAGAAATAAAAATGGTATATTTTTTGTTTGTTGATTTTGGAGGGAGATATTATGGGTAACCTAAAAACCGCTAACCAAGATCTGATGGTTTATGGAGAAATGAATCATTAATATCATGAAGAGAAAGAATAATCACAGTGATACAAAAGAAACATATTATGGGTGATACCCTAATAAGTAAAATAATAATTATTCTATGAGTCATCATCATGTAAAAGAAAATTGATTTTTAGAATACAACGTAAGCATTTTAAAAAATATCTTATTAAAGGTAATTATAAAATAAAACATATAATAATATATAAAAGGGGTATGGATCAATAAAAAATCATAAATATTTAAAATAAATATATTACCATATTAATTAATTCTGGAATCCTCCAAATGTAAAATTACAAAGTGAAATAAGAGGGAATACAATATGAAATATTAAATGTATTTTGTTTTTTAAACAATCATTGATTCAATTCCCTATATATATGAATATTTTTAAATTTTCTCACCATAGTGATGACCACATAAAAAACCACTAAATTATATTAAAAATATAATAATTCTAAGCTACAATGGCATATATTTTAATGATGAACATAAAACATGTGATAGATTTTCCTTCCTAGTAAGGATGAAATATTTCTACCCATCCACAAAATTCCCAATGAATGATAGTGTGGGAACACGATTGAAAACAACCAATTTTTTTGAAGAAATTACTAATGTATTAAATAATTTTATGAATTATAATAAAAGAACAGATGGAAAAAATAAGGTTAAATTAATATCACAAACTCAATTAAATATATGACCACTTCAAAATAAAATCCAATATCATTTTATAATAATTATTTATTTTGGAATTTAATAATTTATCCCCACTGTGAATTCATAAACATGTGGAGTAGATATATTATTATAAACTAAAGAATAGAGATACAGTTTATTAGGAAGGGTGATGGGGTTAGCATGTGCAAAAAAATTATGATTACCTCTTGAAAGAAGGTAAAAATAAAGATAGTGGGTATGTACATATTTTAGGAATGCTTGAGAAAGGGTATAAATTTTACAAAACCCTTCTAGAAACTATATTAATAACGAATGATAAAAGAGTAATTAGAGGTTGATGTTCTAAATTTCCATATTAGTGAAGAAAGTAAATCAAAACAATGTTAATTTTAGAATATAATAAAAAACCAAAACTATAGTACCATAATTTTATACTATAGCGATAGAAAATATTCAATAAAACCACACCCATATAGTTGAAGATTTCTCATGAAGCTAAGAAATTCAAAATTACAAAGACAATTATTTTTTTATGAGAAATAGAATAAAATTGGTAAATAAAACTATTTCACTACTTATCATGTTAGATCCTACATGTCAATATGAGAACATTCTTATTCTGGTAAGTCATTCTATTTTTTTTTTCAAAAAAGCTATCAATTTGTGATTCTTAGGTAGTGGATATTATGTGAAAAAACATGTATAAAACATTTGATACAACAATATATGGAGGAAATAATGTTTTAATAGTTGATACCTATAATTTTTTGGAGCTACATATCATAGGATCTAGTTGTATCGAAGTTGAATATGATGTCTCAAATGCATAAAATTTACCAATTTTCCAAAGAGTTCAATTCAATTATAAAGTGAAAAAACATGAAGATCATAAGTTCCTAGAAAAAGTAAACAAGAATGAATGATAAATCACAAATTATAGAAATTAAAACTAACACTAACATTATATTCTTTTTTAATACCAACAATGACATTTTTTGGGTACACAATATCTATGATGATTTTCTTCTCAAGATTCATATCATCACAAACATGTGGATGTGGAACTAATGTTGTCATGTCATTTTTTAATCTGCCAAAATATCATTCCCCTACATGTATACTTTTTAAGAATGATTGATTATCTCCCAAAATAGGTCGAAGTCCATGTTAACTGGGTATAAAAAACCAAAGGCCTAAAATGAATAGTAGTATTCAATTTATTCTAATAGAAATTATAGTTGTTTTTTTAGTCCATGAACCTTTAAATTTTAATATTTTCAATTTGTTAAAAAAATTGTTAACGTAATTTATCAAAAAAAATGTTTTCATTGCTGAATCTCCAAAGAAAAAAGTTATCATTATATTATAAAACAAATGATTTACATAATTTATGGTGCTAAAAAACTGAATTTTCTTATTTGGATAAGTTTATATTATTGGTCAGGTGTCTTTAATTGAAAATATTGTTTTGAGATTCCAAAAATATTACATATTCCAACCGCCATAACAACCTTAAAATTGTTTTTGGGAATATTTTTTAGAAAATTTAAAGTTGAAGACACTTAATAATATACTGTGTTATTTGATACTAAACCAATCATTAATATCCAATAAGAATGTATCCCACGCATAAAATAAAAGGTGAAAGGGAACTGAAAGATGAAAATATAATATATATTTTATGAGGGTACTTTCTAACAACATGAAGCATGTTACCTTATATAAAAACACACATTTCTTGTCAATTAAAATAATAAAATTTTAGTGTAGAATAACAATAATATTTTTCAAATTTAAATAAATTAAAACTGCTTGCATTTCCTATTTGATTTTGACTATAAATGGAACCCGTAATTTTTAAATTTGATAAATTAAAATATTATCACATGAATATACAACATACCCATTCTTAATTTTTTTTTGAAAAAAAAACTATCATTATGTTATTCATATGTAGTATATCATGTGAAAAAACACGTATAAAATAGTTTATATAACACTATAGGGAGGAAATAAATTTTCAACAGTAGATACCTTGCATTTTTTGGTGCTACAAATCATAGGATCTTGCTGCAAGGATTCTAATTATAATTTCTCATATGCATGAAATTGGTCCATTTAAAAATAAATAATTTTCTATATAGAGTTCTAAAAATTTAAGATCATATGTTTCTATAGATAATAACTAATTTTAAATGGTCATTCATATAATAGAGAGAAAAATTACAAACAATAAAATTACTTTATTAGGTTATGTTTGGGTAAAAAACTATCTTCTTTTTATTGTGTATAATATCTTTATGATGCTTTTCATAATAATATTTATTTCATCATAACCATGTGGATATGGAAGTAACATGTTCGGGTCATTTATAAATTATCCTATAGAACATTCCCTCACATATCTATACATCCTAAGAACGAGGTATGATCTCTTAAAAGAGGTCACAGACCATGCTTACTATGGATAGAAATCCAAATACCTAAATTTCATGCTTGTAATCCATTTATTCTGATAAAAAGGATTACATATTTTTTAATTCCCTAAAACTATAAAATTTAATATTTTCATTTTTTTAATAAAATATTTCTAGGAAATGATTCAAAAAGATATGTATTTGTTGCTGAAAATACAAACAAAAAATCATAATGATATAATAAAACAAATGATTTATAAAATAGATGGTGCTAAAAAAATAACATTCTGGGTTGAGTTTAAGGTATGTTTAAGGTATCATTAATTAACATGATTTCATTGAGAATAAAACAATGATTATGTATTTCAACAATATTAACACACTTTAAAAATAGTTTTATGAAAATTTAGGTGAAAAATGAAAAGTTGATAACACTTAATAATAGAAATTATGATTGGAGACCTAACCAAACATTAATCTAAAATAATAATGTTCCCAAAAAATTTAAAAAAAAATTGAAATCCCACAAATTGATGATGAACTAAAATATTTTTTATGGGAACTTATCAACAACATGAAGAAAGGGACCCTATAGAAACAACACACATTTCACATCTATTATAAATAAACTATAAAAATATAAGTGAATAATAAGAAAATAATTGATCAAATTTGAATTAATTAAAACTACATGAATTTACAAGTTCATTTCAACCAGAAACATAACCCATATATTTTAAATTTCTGAAATCCTTTACATATTCAATATGATTGAAAAAATTGTCATTATAAAAATGGTTTTCACATAAATATATCTCATTTTAAAAAATAAATCATTATGTAACATACAAAAATTTATAGGAATATGATTGGATGAGGATGAAAAAATAATCATTGGTGTGGTTAGAATATTCCAATCATTTATCACTATGGATCTTCCTACACATTATAACTATCAATTAGTTCAAAAGAATCAGTCATGATAACACTATCAATCAAAACTATCAATATAACTAATGTATATAAAAATAATATATGTCTACTTATACTTGATTTAAAATTCGTGAAATATAAATTAATTATAAACATCTAATTAATTCATTATAATTTTCATTTTGTAGTTCCAATTTACCTCGATAACACACCCTAATATGATGTTCCATTTTGGAGCTTTTTTCCATAACTATTTTCAATGAAGGATTGTTAAATTTTATACCAACCTGAAAGGTAATATAGTTCTGGATCATAAAAAATATTAGATATGGGTGTGGTAAATAAATTAAAAAGAACACTAAACTCACAACCATTTAATGATTTTTTTGAGAACAAGATCCCAATACCCTTAACGATTATTGAAGCCTCTATATAAAAAAATAAAAAAATAATAATAAACAAATACTTTTACATTAATCTAATCTGAAATAATTCAATTTTAATATAAATTATCAGTAATATCTCTGATACCATGAAGGATTGGGTTTTCTAACATCAAGCATTAATAGAAAATTTGAAAATTTATCCTTGTATGGAGAGAAGAGAAAATATTCAAATTGCGTGTTTCTGGGATTATGAGTGTGATTTTTTAGGGGAAAAATTAAAACTCAATGGATGGATCTAAAATAAATGAATCCCTTACATAATTGGGAAACTATATGTTGATGTGGAGGAGTTTTAGGTGTATACCAAGGAAAAAGTGGCATAGATTAATGCAAAGTAGATATTAGTCTAAGGGGGAGTCGTAGTCAAAGGCATAGTAGGTGGGGAACGAGTCAAAGTGGGAGTCATAGATAGAGGAGGAGATTGAGTCATAGGTGAATGTGGTGGAATATACATAGGTTTTAGAGGATTTATAGTATGTGGTGACAGAATAGGTATCCTGGAGACCGAGGTAGAGGTGAATGATGGAGAGAAGTAGTCGAAGGAGGATGTAGTAGAGGGTGCAGGAGGAGGTGGAGGTGGGACAAAGTATGTGATAGGGTAAGGAGGGTAGATTTATGGGGAAGAGGTAGATATAGGGATTTGATGTTAATAGGATTGTTTGGGTTGTGGGTTAGGATGTCTAGAAGAGCCTCAAAGTGTTAGGGAATAGAATTGAAGGGGAGTGATATATGTTATTGATAATGGTTGTATATGATAGATGTGGAATAAAAAATACATGATATAGTATGTATTATAGATGTATTAAAAATATTGTATTTGGAGAATAGTTAAATGCAAATGGAAAGACATTCGAATTATTTGTGGGTCCTCTGATTAATTAAAATTATATTTTAGTGTTTTAGGTATATAACTTATTTTTTGGACATCCATTTCTAGATGTAATGGATGAATTCGAAATTTATTATAGATTTTTTTTGAAAATGTGTTTTTTTTAATATTTAAGGTATGTATATTTCCTAATAAACATATGGGGAAAAAGAATTATTAAACATTTAGAAAATGATTTAGAAATAAAATTTTGTCCAAGAACCAATTTTTTTTGAATTGATTGTTTTTTAAATAATTTTAGATTTATGAATTAGAATCCATCAACTTTATATTGATGAATAACTTTTTTTATCGATAAGATCAATCTCTCCTTGAAAATATTTACAATTTTCATCCATGTATATTTTTCAGATTTCCATTAATGTTTTCCTTCTCAGAGAGCTAGTTATGTGTTTATCAGTGTTACCTTTGTTCTTCCCATTCTCTCTTTTCTAGAAGATTTGTTGCGAACCCTTCTCATGATGTTATATTTCTGTAATATAATGTTATAATTTCAATGAATATATTACCAATATTTTCTTTGAATTATGATGGTGCAATTTATTTAATTTGGGGAGAATTTAACACCCTGAAATTTTTAAAAGAGTAACTTTTATTCGATAGGGTATATGACATGCAACACCGCACATGTAAAAGAATATAATATCCCATCACTTTAAATTATATTTAATATTTGAAATATATTAAATATATATATCAATACTCACAAACACTATTTTATATTCCATTACCCTAAAAATGACCATGTTTAATTGTTTTCATTACACGCAAGACCGTGTTTTACAGAAGAACAATATATATTAAAAATATTATTATATAAAATAGTATGATACAACCTATCCATTAAATTAAAATTTATTAATGGTATTAACTAACATATGAAAATATTTTTTTGTCACATATGGAAAATGTATTCATTGGTTGCAAATTAATAAGAAAAGAAAATAAGAACCAATTGAATGTAAAGTAAATGATTTTATAGAAAACTCTATTTATGATGACAAATATGTTTTATCATAAAAAATTAATTTAATTAAACGTAGTTACTGATATTAAAATAATAAAAATATAATATATGTTCATTTTTTTACTTTCATCCAATATATTTCAAAAGAATGATATAATAACAAACACAATATTTCACATAAAATTAGTATTTTTTATAATGGAACAATTAACTCCTTTTTGTGGAGAAAATATTTCAAATTTATTTTATCTAACTTTTATAAATAATATATATAAAAAACGTAAATTTTTAAATCAGAAAATTAAAATTATCTTGGGGTTAATTTTTTTTATTTTTCTTGGATGTTTCATTTATTAATGAACAATGAAAAATAAACAATTTTAATTCAAAATTTCTTTTTTCTGTAATTTATTTACAAGGTTATATTATATTTTTAATTGATTCTAAAGTAAAATTAGACCAATTATACATAATTAAATAAAATTATTTCCATTGGATTCAATTTATAATTGATATTGAATAAAAACACATCTCAATCTTTTGATGTATTTTACTTTAAATACCGGCTTTGCCATCCCATTTGTAAGATTAAATTTAAATTTATTTATGAAACTTATGTAAATTTAATTTGAAAAATTTGATTACATATATATAATAAGTATAATTTATATTTTATAATATTTTAAAAATTTATTTTACAATAAAATAATAGAAAAAGTAATTAAATTTAATTACAACTACTAAGAGAAAAAGTATCTTAATAAGGGTATAAGCCTAAATATAAATGGATAAAATGACCAATAAAGTTATAATAATGATATTTTATTTCATTATTTATAGAATATAATCAATTTTATATATTTATTATAATTATTATAACAACGTCGGTTTAAAAAAACATGGGGTGGAATTTTTTTTAAAAAAATTAACAGGAATGCCTATCATCATCCACTATTAAAATGAACTCAACCCTCCCACTAACTCACACATATAAAGCCCACTAGATTGAACAAACTATTATCTAATATTATACAAACATCCATATACTCATACATGAATCCTAAAATTGTTCAAAAACCCATCCAAGGAATCCATTTGGTGAAAATGAGAAAGAGTTTCCAATATAAGTGTTTACATTATTCTACAAGCACATTTGTTTTATTTTCATTCTCTAACCAATAAAAATTTATTAAAAAAGGAATATGTAATAAATTATGTGTCTAAAACATAATTATTTGTTTCTATGTTATTTTTTCTACTTAAACATATACACATTTTCATATAATGGGTAACACACCTACCATTTATGTGTACGGTGAACTATCACCTCATGAAACAACGACTGATCATTTTTCCTTTACCACAAATCATAGTGGAAATTATGACAGAAACACTATTTATATATTATATATTTGATATTTATAATTTATTTAATCTTTTTTAATTTCTAGAAAACACATACCCAAATTCATTTCATTTTGTGTAAATATGATAACATTGATTGTGGCTGTGAGGACTACCGCCTCCTCAAAGCGATTGGATTCATTCAAACAATACATAGAATGCATAAATGTTGGTTTTAATAAATATATTTAATATTTATGACATAAATATTATATTGGAATTAAAATATAAAAATACATCATTTACTTTTCATCCTTTTAAAAAATAATTGAAATTAGGATTTATGCATAAGTACGACCTACCATCTCCTGGAATAATGCATTTCATTAACTATCTCCAAATATTATAGATTGTTTTGGATACATATATAAATAATAAATTTTATAATGAAATAATTATATACATTCATTATATGACTAAATAATGATATAAGTACCAACAAAAATCAACAAGTCAAAACATATTTGACAAACTATGCAATTAAAACCTGAAAGAGTGAAACAACTAAATGATTATTAACAAACAGGTAATATGATTTAAAAAAAAGATAATATATGTTATTTTAAATATTATCATTGTCCTTTTATAAGATAGTGACATGATTTAAACCATTATATACACATTTATGTTACATTTACCATAAAGGACACACAAGGTTAGAGATTTTAATGTCACATTTTACATTTGTGAGTTAAATTTCATTCACCAGTCAATTATTTTTTAAGGCGTGTCAAAAAAAAATTGATATATAAAATCATGAATTATTTTATATTTATTTTATTTTATGTTTTAATTTTAATTGTTTCAAATATGAGGATTTGATCTTAAAATAACCAAATGGTAATGAAATTTCATTAATAAATTCCTTATTTATTAGGTTTAATTACATACGCATATTCATTAATATTATAGGAATATACCTATCGGGACATTGAATATATATTGTGGCATTTATAATTGATATAATTAATTTACAGTTGACCCACAAAATTTATTCATTGATTTAATCTCACATCAACATTCTAGTCATTTCACGAATTTAACAGACAATATGAATTTATTCAGGACTGTTTATACTTGAATTTCCGTCATAGGAAATTATTAAATCATTAGTAAATAAAACCATTAATTTTATTCTCATATTTTTAATCATGAAATTTTCCAATTAATATTATAATTTCAACTCTTTTGTACATAAAATATTTTAGAAATTTTTTTAGAAATCCCAACATCATTTCCCTTTTAGATGGATTACATCTTTTCTTATAAAACCCTATTTTCTAAAAAGGTTTCAAAAAATAATAACATTTACTGAATTATTTAATAATCATTTTTCCCATTTTTCTATTAAAAAGGTTTTTAAATGAATATTCTTATCACTTTTTGAATAAGGAACTATTCAATCAAATTTAACTTACAAAAGGATTGTACTTTTTTACCTCGTATGACATGTATAGATTCACACATACTAAATTATTTTATGCTTCCTTTGTAAGTTTAAAAGGTTTATCTTTAATTTATATTTCATTTTTTATAATTTATTCTCAAAGAAATGTGTTTTTAAAAAAATTGAAGATGTAATGGATATTTTCCACAAGATTGTTTTAAAATATTTTATCATAGAATTTCCATTATTCAATGAAAAAAACCATTTAATCTTACACCACTTGGGATATATTGTTTTGATACCATACTAATTATTTAATTGGAATGTTTATGGTTTATTTTACAAATAATTTTATTGAAATTCACTAACTATATTTCGTTTAGTCCCCTTGAAATATTCAATTTACTATAGAAATTGAACATTTATTGTCCCATACATATCCATAACATTTATCATGGGTATGTTAATTTCATCAAAATTATATCATTTTTAACTTATTGTGTTTTATTTTATAGTTATTTGATTTACTGTGGCAATATTCATAAATCCAGAACATTTACTCAATACAGATATTTGATAATGTACTTGGTTTTTTTACATATATTATTTGATATATGAGGAATCATTAGGGAATGAACCATATGGGCTGGGGACTAATAACTCTATGACCTATGGGTTGGGTAATTTTTAATGCAGGCCCTATAGTTTGTGACAATTTAATGTAACACCCATAATGCATCAGAAGTCTCTTGATATGGAATTAGTTGATAAAAATACCTTCAAGTATTATTACAAGAAAAATAGACTTGTTTATACCCACATACTAAAACCATCTTTCAAAAGGACTTGATGGTAGTTGATAATGATCTATATAAATAAATTCCAATAATTAGTCATTAGACTAAATATTATTCATTATATTTTCACTATGAAAAAAATATACCGAACAATTTCATTCTAATTTTTTGTATTATATGGAATGTATTTTCAGTTAGTTACCTTAGTATATCAAATATTCTCATTGACGTGTCATGGATTAGTGTTACTTTACCCTTAATAAGAATTAAGGCTCAAAATTATTTTGTTTCCTTACCCCGAAATCCCAAAAATTTACTTAGAATGACAGGCATTGATATTCTATGTGGGAATAAAGTATCATCGAACATAAAATAATATTTTTTAATTAGTGTAATCAGTTGAAATATAAGACATGTGTATGTATCTAGTTAACAAAAACAACAAAAATCTTCATTCCTACATCATTTAATTCATTTTAGTAATGAAATTTAAATGATAATATATATTAGATTCTTGCTTTTTGGGCTCAGGTCAATAAAAATATCATGACTTATATACTTGAAAATATCATTAGAAAAATACTATATAAAAAATAAAAATTAAATTTACATCCATTAATATTATTACCATTATATTTAGGAGACATTATAAATGAATTTACATATGAAATAAAAATAAAAATGAAAATATGATTTATTATATCTCTAAATATAAACACATATGAATTTTTATAAATATTATATTCAAATATATTACTATATTTTTCTATAATAACCCACAAAACATTGTGAGGTTGTATGGTGTTGTGTTAGTGTGATGTTAATTCTGAAACATTACATTTGAATATAAAATCTTCACTTATGATTACATCTTATTCAATTATTACAGGTAACACATTAGTTTATTTATCCACTACTTTTTTATCACAAAATTAAAATTCAATATTATAGTAAGGTAAAGCAAAAAAATACAATGAATTTACATGGTTCATCTGTGTTATGCTATGTCAAAGGTGAATACACACAATTAGTTGTTGATTTTCCCAAATAAATTATATTCATTCATCTATTGATACATTATTTTCATTATGTAACTCATTTTCAATGTTAATTTACATTACAATAATGTCGGGATCACCCAATTCCCCCACAGGGTCATACCCCATGCTTCCTTACCCATGATCTCCATTAATGAAATATATCATTTTATAAACTATTTGTATACTCATTAATAATATAGATATTTTTTGTTTAGACATGAAAAATCATAATATTTGATTCTATATTAAAATTAACATAATTTCATAATTCTTATTCAATGTAAGATATGATAAAATCCTCATTAATAGTTGAATATATGGCATCCAATTGATCACAATACTGACCATACTAATCCAAATAAAGAATACGTTTATACATGAATTTCTTTTATTTGAGTATTTATTTTTCTTCACTAATCTGGATATAATCAATGAAATTACATATTCCATAACCCTTAAAAAATACATGATATTTCATTGAACATAATATCAATAGGTTGTCTATTATTTTTTATTCTCATTGAATGTAGATCTATTAATGTATTTTTATATAGTAATTTATTCTCAATAACTACACTAGTGACATTAATATAAAAATATATATCCAAAACCTATAAATAATTTAGGTAAAAATAACATTAATATTTGGATATATGATCATTCCAAGTGTAAAACTCATATTTATGTGAAAAAAACAATGAAATAGGATTAGTAAATACTATAATAATCAGGATGTATCTCTTTAATTTGATTTAAAACAGAATAATAAATATTTTATTCCAAAATCCATATGTGATGGCTCAACATGAATCTTGAAAATATTCATCTCTTATCAATTTATATAAAAAAATACTTGAATATTTAATGAAATATTGAAATCAGTAACTCCTATATATATCATGTTATTATGGGAATATAATTCCAATGAATTATATGATCAAATTTTTTTGAAAAAAAATTCATGAATTTTTTTTGGTGTGATACTATAATTCATGGAAAGATTCCACATTCTATAGAAAGAAAAAATGTTTACTAGATTCATATACATATGGTGAAATCACTATATCATCGGGTAATTTGTGACATTATGGGGGGAGGAAAACAATATTTATTCGATAATATATCATTTTTTATTTTTTTACCTTGTCGTTGTGTGATAATAAAACATTATAAAACATCCTAACACATTATTATCATAAATTTATCACTATAGTGTTCTCCTATAATCCATTTCATAATTCATATCATTATGGTGTGATATGGAAACAAATTTTATTATATTTCCGGAAAATATTTCCTATATCAAAATAATGTAATTACCAAAACCTTTACATTGTAGTTTTCATCCTAATAAAAATAAAACCTGTAAAATTTTCCAATATAATCTATTCATGGGATATATTAATAAATATTTACCTAATATAAAATCCTTATATTTTAGTTAATTACAACATTCATGGTGTTTTTCTTGATCAGAACTAGAATCCTTTTTCATTGTGAATTATGATGACCCCCCCAACTCACCATTTCTAAATACTCAATGTAGTCAATTTATTGACTATATTACTTCTTCCTATACAAACCATTAAATTTATTCCATTACCCATCAATATATCTATTATATATACATTAATGTTGATCCTTATATGCTTCCAAAATTCTCCATTTTGATGAAAATCCCCTTTCTATTTCCAATTTTATCTTCCAATGGATTTAGTTCTTCCACATAACCTCTTAGTTTTCAAATTATCTAATTTTTTACCAACATATCATAGACATATAGAAAATGTTTTCAATATTTATTATTGAATTATCATTAAATACATATATTAAATAACCACATGGAAGAAATAAAATTAACATCTCACCATTATACATTTTTTTCAAAATATTACCTATTAATGGAATTCAATAGATGTATTTATCATATGGTATCACTGATATCTATAATTAATTACAATGATAATTGATATTTTTAATAAAAAAATAGTAATCATAAAAACCTAAGGCCTCCATAGTGGTCTATCATATGGTATTTGACATGACAGAAACATACGTATGATTTTATAAGTATTCTTAAATGAGTTTAATAATATATAATGTCTCATGTTATGTTAATGGAAATCTCATCATTTTTATTCTTTTATAATGGAAACATATATTACATAATGTAAAAAATAAATTTAACATCTCAAACTATAACTCTATGTTATCAATAATTGATGGTCATTATGGAGTATTATTGGTTTTAAGGACATAATATGATCCTTTTGTGTTTGGTTTTTTATTATGATACAGTATTGGGTAAAGTGGAACAAAAGTTGTTTTGTGTGAGAGATAACCCACTTGGTATATAATATAGAGTACCAAACAATATGTTTATGGTATTTTAAGGGAGAATGTTTATTATTTAATACCCATACCTAATGATTCATAGATAAATAGCTTTAGAAATATCTTACATTGAGACCATTAATATAGTATACTTTAACTGGGACAATAAGGGTGTGTTTGGGTATTTTTTTATAATTTAATTGGTTAAGGTTTATCCAAATTGGTATTTTTACAATTTTATGTTTATAATGTAATTTGGGACTGAATTTGGTATATAATGAGATGCTATAATAACATACCTAGGAATGTGAAATTGGACGTAATTAATTAATAATTATTAATATATATCTATATATATTTTAATTAAATAATTTAGGTGGAAATTGTGAATTTTTTTTAATTTATTGATGAACATGGTAAAATTCATGATGTTTATGACTATGAATGATATTCATTATTATTGATTTTTGTGATATAATATATTTATATGGTCATGTTAATTTTTTTGTTCATAGTGAACAACAACCATTACTACCTTGATAAATAACTTATGACACTACATTTTTTATATGGTGTGACATGACAATGCATCGAGGATGGAGAAAATTTGAGGATATTTAATTTTTTTCTTGAGTAGGGGAATTTTATAAATTGGTTTTTAAATTCAATTAATGAAGGTTTGAGTACCTTAAGGATATGTTTTTAAATTTTATAATATGACTATGATGTTCATTCTGTTCTTAGGTAATGATATGAGTATATTTGTGGTGGCCTTTCAACAATTTGATGCTAATGATTGACCATCACAACATGACAGTTAATAGTCACATCATGATGAGTGGTTAGATGAGAGATTATTCCTTGGAAATGAAGTAACCATAGTACAGAGGATAAATTTATTTATATATAGAGTGACTTCATATTGTAGGGGAAATTGTGTGGGTTTTCACAAATATAAAACCCATGCTTCATGATCGGTATGTCACGTGGTGATTGATAAAAATAATTTAGATTTTTTGAAAATGAAAATATATGAAATATGTGAATCACATATTATATGGGGGAGTTAATAAATAATTGGTAAAATTATATAATTTAAAACATAATCCTTATCTATGTTTTTTAAAAAATATTCCATAATTTATTTTATGATTTTCAGTGATGAAGAATTGTTTCTCCATGACCAGAGGGGACATATAATGATGAGGTTTACAGTGTTATTTATGATGGATAGATACATCATAAGGATAGTTTTATTGATGTTTCAGGTTTTATTTTGATAGTGACATTCTTTTTTGTGTGGATAATTTACCATTTTGAACATAAACACTTATTTATAGTTCATTATAGTGGTGGGGTTTTACACTATGAATAGAATTGTCACACTATGATAGTGACTGGCTTGATGATTAAGAAATATATGATGTGAATATTTCACCATGACCTAGAGGGGCTACCCCAAAACATGGGCTATCATGGGTTCATCATGCCATGTACATTTGGGTAACATCTTAACCAACTATTGTGGTATTTTATATTTAAAAGGAATGATAGTTTCTTGGGTTTTAAAATATGAAATCCATTTGGGTTTCATTTATTTCAGTTTTTTAAGTGGGTGAAGTCAAGATCATGTTTCCCATTCCATGTTTTATTCTCTCATTGATAAGGGTGTTCTATGATCTATTAATCATTAAAATTCATTGCGGATTCTCTCTCATTATCTCATTGTCCATCATCTTCACTCACTTCTGATTCTATTTCGTCCTGTTAGGGTTTTTGGGGAGAAAATATAACTAGATCATGAAGGAATAACGTGTTACCTCAATGTGAGACAGATAGTGTGGATCCATGTAATATTAATGCACTAGTTATTGTTCCATTTATCAATAGTAATGTTTTTCCTTTATGTTTTTAGGTCTCTTTTAGAAATTTGACACAATTGACCATAATATCAGTTGAATAATTTGGATCATTTATATTAATTAGTTCATTGCAGAATTAATTGGTTGCATGGATCCTATTTTGTTAATATATAGGTATATAATTTGGAATTATCCATGTGTTGAATTAATTGAATGGTCAGACACTAAAGAGATTCAATAAGTAAGATGATGTTTTACTAATAAGTGAATAACAACAAATGCGGTACGGGTACCCTAAAAATCTACCAATGTTTGAAGAATTTTTTTATAGATAATATTTAATTTTTTCATTCAACCTATTTATAATTCACCATTAAATTGAAAATTTGTAGGTTTCATTTAAAACCCACAAAATTAATAGATGTGTATTACGATAAGATATAACCTTGCCCGCTAGACTGATTACTCAACCACAAATGGAAGAGGTATTGTTTGAAAATGTGTGATAATATATATAAAAACCCTAAATATGTTTAAATTTAATAAATGGACCCTAGTGTAACTGTATATAATAACTCTTAGATCCATCAATATAGTGAAATATAATGAATAAGGAAAATCTTTGTAATAGGGTTTAAACATAAGAAACTTCATGTTTCCATGAAACTACTAGGATTGTTAACTTTTTTATGTGGTGATCATCCCTCACTCAATACTTTATGTTTTCTCAGAAAGGATTCAGCAGGAAAGAATGTTTGTGAAGCTTTATCATGACAATAATAACCTAGTTTAATTTTTGATATGTTATGGATTCTACACCATCGATTTTTTCTAAATCTTATTTTTTATTTCCAATGTGGTCAATATTTCCTCTATGTGATCATGTTTATGTAGATAGACTTGATACCCTCTGATATATGGGAATTAACCAAAGAGTTAGGTATGTAATTAAACCCTTGAGGGGTGTCTATAACATGATGTTCTATATGGGACTACTGAACATAACACAACCTTTATATGATTATGAATAATCTATTTATTGAGAGACCAACCTATGTGAGAAATATTTGGTTTGGGAAATTTCACATCCCATATGTTTGGTATATATGACAGTATACCTGTATGGGACTCTTCTCCGCCTGATGGAATTGATATGTGGGGATTTTTGGTGGGACATTGTTCATAAATAGTTTATGTTTATGAGATATATTAGGTGTTCCAATATTCCATAAGTATGTGTTTATGAGATCTATTGGGTGGGCCTATCTTCCCCATGTGCTTATATATGTGGTATCTTTTAGGAGAACTAATATTCCTTCAGAATTATATATATGAGATGATATTGGACTTATTATATCCTCCCTATAGTGATTTTATATAAATGATATGTTTTATGGTGGGACTCACATTCCCTCTATATATATACTTATGAGATGGTTTATATGGGATTAATTTTCCCATGAATTATTTTATATATATTAGATATTTCTTAGTAGAATCAATGTCTCTGCAATTTGTCATATGTATGAGATGGTCTAAGTGAACTGATCATCCCACTTTTTATTTTTTATATTTTATATGATTCCATGTGGGCTGGTATGACCCACATGTATTAATGTGACAGGTTTTGAGACATCCATAATAAGAGAAAATATGTATGACAAACCTAAACATCCCCTTATAACTCAACGAGTGATGAATATTAATTTTGTTACACTTCTGCATTTATTTTTTTTATAATAATATCACATTGAATATGAACTACATTTACTAGTTATATATTGTATATTTTTAGTGTACACATACTGAAATTTTCTGACACAATTCATAGTACTCCCCGTAACTTTGGTACCCAATTAAATCTCACAATTTAATATGTAGGAAGGTTATAAGCCTAGTACTGACATTTTGAGCTGACTAAATTGAGAAAATTTATGATAGGGATGTTTGTTATGACTCGATAATATGTCGGGGTTTAGTTTATTTTCTATTTTGGTGATTTGTGTATGATTTCCCCATTCGGGATCTTATTATTTCTTCCTAGCTCATGGAACATTTCTGATAACTCATTTTTTTCTATTTCCGGTTTACTATTGATTTTGTGGTGTGGGAAATATTTTTTATTTATTCTTTTAGGGTTTTAATAACAGTTTTTATATCGTTTAAAATATTTTTTACACATAAATGATGGTATATACTTTATAAGGAATCAACTTAGAACCTCACTCCTGGATGATATCCTTTTTCATATTGAGAAAAATTACTGAGCTCATGTAATGAACTATTTCGGATTCTATAAAGGGAACTGGATTGGGGTGTTACAATGTTATATTAATTATTTTTTACATATGATCCAGCATTTTTTGATGTGGTAGAAAATATATTAGATTAGTTGAATGCTTGAAATGGTTTTTATTAGTGTTATTGGGATACACAATCCTGAGTTGAATTCTATTATTCTGGAGGGTTAGGGTTGATGTTATTTATTTTTAATGTTTTCATTGAGTTTTTTATTATTAAAATGGATATTATGTATTAATATCTTTTCTATTGGCCTGGGTGGTGAGATATATTTTTTCATCATTACATAAAGAATATAAGTTCTAATTTAATTTTCATTATTGTGTGAAACTATGATATAGGACTTGATTGACGAAATGAATCGATTAGGTTTAGTTTAATAACTAATCAAGGAAAACCTATATTATGTTTTCCCAAAAATATTATTTGTGAAATTATAATTACCCTCACTACATGGGTATAACTTGTTATGGAAATGAAAAGTGGATTATGTATTTTAAATTTTATAATAATAAATAATTTGTTGTTTTCCAAAATAAATTATTAGTATAATTCTACTCAACCAATACATATGGTATTGGTTACTATTATGAATAGACAATGTTAGATTCCATTATATGCACATGGATATGATATTTTTCATCAATGGGGTGGTATGGTGTACAAATTCCAAATGGGTCTTTGTACTTTAGTGTGTATAGTTTACTATAATATGCGATTCCTGATATATATATACATATATCTGGACCCTAGAGAGGGTCTTTTGGCATACCTGATACCTCATAAGATATGATATGTGAGTTTGGATGTTTCTCCATGAGTTGTGACCCATTTTTGAAGTAAATTATGATCTATATTAGAGAACCAGTAAGTTTGAGATATGAATTATGACAATCATTTATTGGTAGATATAAATTATTTTCATAATTATTTATAGTTATTGGTAATATGGGATTCAATTATTAATGTTTTCATGAGATAAGGTTGATCCAAGACCCAAAATTAATTTTAGAGGTGGAAAAAATGGTTAGTCTCTTTGTCTGAGATTGATTCATGGGATATTCTATTTATTATATTTAATAGAAATAAATATTCCGTGGATTATATGAATAATAAACTATGGGTAGTTAATCTATTTTGATAAGTATGACATGTAAATAATATATTATGACCATGTTAATTATGATTGTGATACAAAGATTTATGTAATATATCTGTAGATTTAATTAATCGAATAGTATAATAGGGTATCACTAGGGTCTACGCCTACTTGGGTATTTTTTTATTTTGGTAAAATGGGATGGTGAGAAACATTATGTGATTGGATATAAAGGTACTCTCTTACCAATAGTAAAAATATTGAGACATAACTAAAATTATTTAGCTGTTGTATTTGTGGGACATATGCATAATCTGATGTAGGTGACCATGATACTTGGTTAAATATAATTTCCATTGGAAGGCACATACTTAATATGGAATTGAAAATTTTAGGATATCTCCAAAATGTGGAGATTGATTGTGGATGTCATGCGAATCAAATGAAGAGGTTATGAAAATTGATAAAAGAAATAGTTTTTATATATGACACCTTCATACTGTATGGATATACCACTCTTGGACGTGAATATTTGGTCAATTAAGACTATTTTGGAATAATATCCCATGTGGTGCCTCCATTTTAGGAAGGGTATTGGAATCCTTAGATACTCTAATTTCATGGAGTTATATCATTGGTTATTAATGGTTTATGTGTAGGAGCATGTATTGAATGTTATTGGTTATGTGAAACAAATAGTCGATGTGTGGCACAATGTGATGGATAAAGTATAAAAATTGCACCATAATATAAAAAATTTAGAAACAAGCATGATTATGAGTTACTGAAGGGATATTTTTGGGATCATTTTAGGATGGAAACTAATTTTTATCCTCTCTATCTTATGAGGTTTTCATGAACACAAACACTCCTTAACATTATAAAAAATACATTTAAGTGACTTCTAGAATTTTTATTAAATTAAATGTGGTGGATTATATTACCTCACTAAGATACATTGAAGAATTTATGATGGCTTTGACATGTATCTATCCATCCTTCAAATCCTAGGAATCTTCTTATATGAACCATATATTTAATTGTAGTGGTTTAGAAGAGTATATGGTTGATCATGGTGTTCTAAAGGATTCACTAGATCATTATTTCTAGGCATCAGCTACCCAGTTCCATGACATGAACATCTTAAAAGTCATAGACATCTATAAGATATCCACAATAAGAGAACTAAATAGATTGTGGATACAAGAGATATATATTTGTTTAATTACATAGAATACAGACAATCATTGGAAATAAGTTACTTTCTTGTGGAGGATCTCCAATAAGATATGTCTATAGGAAGCCCATTGCCTTCCTTGTAAATGCTATTGGGTGCCTGGTGGAATCTAAGATCCCATGTAATATTTTATTTAATATGGTAAAATTTTCAATTATGATATATTATTCTATCATCATTACACTCAATGAATTTTTCATTCTTCAATGATTTTTCTGAGTATAAAAATGGATGTGATTTGGCTTGTGGATGAAACAACATGATATCAAATAGTTTTTTTTGATCTGAATAAATTATAAATTCCTATAATAGTCAATGGATCTTATTTGGATAATTTTAATGTTCTAAATTATTAAAAGTATCACTTCCATAATCTAAAATATATCAACCCCATTGTACTTCATACATAATGAGATTTATGAGCTATGTTTTAATGAGTTTTCTTAAATCAAACCTCTCATTCCATAACCATCATTTAACAGTGGCTCTCTTTTGGCAAAAGGGTGTAATCAATCACGTAGATGCCATTGAAGTTAAATAGGTCTCTCACAAGAAACAATTTTGATACATTGTTTTCATAATCACTATTGACATTACGTTATTTAATCCATTCCACTTTTTAGTTTAATGGTGAAGTTATTGGGGAACAGATCATTCCGTAGTTGAACTCCATATATATTATTAATTTTCAATATTTACATTTTTGAACTACGTCATTTTACAATAAATCATATAAAAAATTAATTTTTATGTGGTCATTTATGATATTTAATAACTTTAATATTATAATTATGAACATAAATAAATTTTATGAAAAAATAATGTAATCAATATCTCTCTTTATTGTTTGATATTTAATTAATTTTTTAATTAATAGTTTATTTAGATTTATAATATTAAAAGTAAAATCCCCCCACCTCACTATGTCCTAAATTAAAAAAATTATATCAATGGTTGCTTTTATTTATTTTCAGTTATTCACCTTTTCAAATTTTTCCTCAAATACTTAATTGATTTAAATTATTGAATTTTTAATTATGGAAAATATTTCCAATTTTCAGGCTCATATTTTTAATGATACTTATTACACATACTGGATGAATCATTTTTCAAATATTATTAGTAGTGTGTAATATCCTATAAAGAAAATTGTAGAGTATTAGTATGTCCCCAATAAATAATGTGAAGAAAAATTGACTCCCAATGATAATAATTTTTTTATTGAATGAGAATACTATGAATTTCTTACATTATGGTCATAGTAGATATGATTTTAATCATGGTTCCATATGAAAAAAAATTGTTATGAGATTTGGAAATTTTTATACATGACCCATTGAGGAATAAAAAATGTAAATAATATATAATTTATTTGTTTTTTTATTATTTTGAATGTTTTTCTATGATTTATGATAAATCTATTAAATAATGTTTACAAGATTTATTTATATTTTTTCTAATATAATGTTCCATATTTATGAATTATCTAAAAAAATAGTCATAATGAAAATATTATGGGTCTTACCTAGATTCTTATCTCAAAACATTGTTGCTATAAATGAATCTAAAGTCATTAAAAACATATTGGTATATTAACTAATTACTACATTATTGACATATGAAACCATGATGAAATTCCAAGTAAAATATGATTATTTATCAGAATGGGGTCAAAAAATTGTTCTACTTCAAATATAATAACATTGAAGAACCCATAGTTCAGGTTCTAGAATATTTTCTTCTTATAAGAAACATGTTTATATACATAAAAAAAGAACATCAACAAGATATTTAAAAACTAAAATAAAAATATTAAACTATATATGTAATGATATTAACGTAAAAATATTGGCCTCACCAAACCATAGTTACCCATACATAAGGGAAAAATTAAATAAAATTTTAGGGGTAAAAATAAATTTAATGTCTATATATGGAATAGATGTAATGATTTTATAGATTCAACTTCATCATCTTTGTCAAACAACTGAAGTCATATGTGCCTTGTGGAACATGATTATAATTAAATCAAGGATAATAATCCATTTTCTATTTCCTCCTCCTCTACTTAAACTCATCATTATTATAATCTCTATTATTATTATTATTCCTCCAGTCACCTATACAATTAATATTTAAAATATTCGTAAAATTAAAATGTAAATGGATATCATCAACTTCGTTTTTTGTCTAGAAATTGTAATGAAATATAATCATTTTTTAGAGAAATATATAATTTTGATAATAAAAGGATATTATTATCCAAGAAAAATAATAATTATCATTGAAATTAAAAAATTAATTAATTATATATAATTTCAAATATACCATTAATTGTACAAAAAATTCCCTTTTAAATTTTCCATATGCTAAATAAAATTATGGGTGCATAAAATCCCAGAAAATATTAGATTAAATTTGGTTACTCTGATCATGTAAATATTTATATGAATCAATCAATTACAATGTTTTTTAATGTTTTTTTGAAAGATATATTTGAAAATTATTACAAAAATAAATTTTCATTTAACCGATTAATGTTATTGTAAAAACATGTGACATGGAAGAAAAAATAAATTATTATCTTAACTAATATTTCAAATAGAAATACATCTAATAAAATTTGGATTCTGAAATCATTATTTTCCAACATAACCAATAACAATTGTTTGTTGGTACAAGAACCCTCAATCGTTTAAGATTCGTGGAAAATATTCATTTATGTAAATCCATGGAAGGAATTTGGTACCTAAATCCTTGTTTCACTAGAAAAATGTGTTTTGAACACTCTTAATTATGTGAAATTGATAAACAAGAAGGTGGGAACATTATATTTTTAAATAATTCTCACGGTATGATAACCAGTGAAAGTTCCATCATTTTTTATAACTCGACATTAGTCAACAATATTTTATTCATAAAAGTACTAAAAATTTATTTAAACGTATTAGTATAATATGTGATATAATTTTTAAAACAACTTTCAAAAATTATTTTTTGAAAACATTTTAATTCAATATGGATACTTTTATTTACCACTTCAAGAATTCAATATTATTATAAAATCGTTTGAAAATTTATTTATAGAACAAATGAAAAAAAATTGATTGAATGTGTGAATACCTCTAGGTTTTGGCTCTTATTCATTACTCATTATAGTAATAAATCCATTTTCAAAAAGAAATGATTTAAATTAGTATGATAATGTCCCAAATTTAATTTCAAAGATGGAATTGGTTTTCAAAAAATCCATCATTGTAAAAAACTAATTTCTTAGTTTAAATCTAAAAATATTATTTCATTTTCAAAATATATTGAAATATCCCATCTTGACCTTTTTTGTCCCAAAAAATTGAATGTATAGGGGGAAAACAATAAACTCATAATTGATAAATAATGTATAATGTTTAAATGAGAAAATTTAAAAACTCATAATGGTGGATATTGAAATGAATTCATCATGTTTCTAATAAAGGTTGAAACTAAAAAGTATATTAAAAATAGTTCAATTAATATTGATAATGGAGGATAATTTTATATTAAGGAATTAAATTATTTATGTTATTTTCATGGATATAATCTTTGATTTTATACTACTTAACCCGCTAAAAGATATGGTAGTGGGGAGGCCAAAACAAACTATCCATGAAATCATTTGAACTATTTTTAATTTAAAATATCTTCTAAAACATTTTTAGGCCAAGGTCAAGAATATTTCATGTTATATACATAATCACATTCTCATTATAACTTTTCATATGAAACACCTTATGATCAATGTAAAAATAAAAAACCTAAGGTCAACTTTTTTCATGTTTTTAGTATGTATTTTTTAACAATTTAAACTAAATAAAATCATGGATAATTTTATTCAAATATGATGAACATATATTTCATTGGTACTCGACCTCAAGAAAAAAATTTCATGTCTTTATCAAAATGACATAAATAGTATAAGAATAAATAAGTGTTATTCTTTTGATGAAAATGTTTTACAACCAATTCTAGTAATTTTTTTATATATAATATTTTAAACAATACTTTCAAATAAAATAAGTTGATAAGAATAATAATACCCTTTTAATTATCTATTTTGTGTTTTTAAAAAATTATAAACACCAATACCTTCAAAATTTCATCAATGATTTAAAATATGAAGGACATAATCATAGATTATTCATAAATAAGGTTGAACTCATAGCCTTTGACTCTCAAAATGAACTAAAAACCATAACAATTCCCGGAATGATGAATATTGTTTACATTCCATGAAAGAGGAACATAATAAATTCACAAGAAATGTTATATTTTATATCATGGAATGAACTAATGATCCTCTTTTATGGGACATAAATATGTTTATTAATGTTCTATTGAGAAATATGGTAAAATAAATATAAAATACATCATCTAATTGATAAATTTTAAATCCAATAACAAGGACTCAACCATCCTAAATCATTTTAATCCTTCCCTTAGATATAATCCACAAGAATCCTGTTTGTAAATTTCATTTCTTCTGAAATTTAAACTCTTTAAAATGTAAAATGAAATTGATTTTATAAATTTTGTTGGTTCTATTTATTTTGTAACTCCAACAATGTTTTGGAAGGCTTATTTTCCAAATTCTATTTCTAAACTTATCATTCCTATTTATGTCTAAAAAAATCCCCTTGGGCTTGGTATGTCCATCGTTCATGTTATATATATTTTTTAAAATAAAATTATAAAATCAAAGTCCTCAATAATTTAACAAACCATTTCAAATGATATTTTAAACATTCAAATTTAAATTTTTTTTAGATCTACTAAATAATAACATTGTGTTGAGATTTATGATTTAATGAAAAATAAATTTGAGATGAGATTTATATGTGAAATAAAATTATTTCACGGTTTTAAATATTATACATATTAACATTTAATATTATTAAACTAATTAAAATACACTAATTAACTTCTAAAATCCTTCATAATATATTATTTGAATGAAATTACCACATGCTTGAGTACAAAATGTACAGTAATAGTCTATGAAGCCGATAAAATGATATAATAACTTTATATAAGCATGATTGGAAATATATTTTCAGTTAATGATACCTGAACTCATATCAAATTTAGTATTTTTAATTTCAGTCATTTTTAATTAAATAAATTTGAATCTCCTTCAAAATCTATAAAAATTATTTTATATCATTTAAAACGATATAAATGCTAAGGTTATTTTTTCAAAAATGAATCACATTAAAAGTAACTTATTTTTAAGAATTATTTTACTAGAGTACTATAATATATTAATCGTTGAAGTGGAATATTCCAACTAAAAGTAAAATACTATGCCTCATGGAGTAGTATGTAGAACAAAGCATTTTATCTTTCTACAACTGATATAGAATGAATCGATATTGGTGCTTTTTGGGCTCAAATTCCATTGATACAACACATTATCCTTGGTTTTTGGAAACCAATTTTTCATTACCCAATAAATTAAGAAAATTATATGGCCATAAATATCATTAAGAATCTCATTCATCACTATCTCAACAAACATATTGATCTTCGTCACCATTTCCTATTTGATTGCTTCCAAATATGTGATATCTTATTTGATTTTTTCTAAATCTAAAATTACCTCACTAATATTTTAACCAAACCACAAGATCATTCCAATTTATAATTCATTATTGATGATTTTGGATTTATACCTCTATGGAATACATCATTTCATTTATACCAATTTTGTTATTTTTGAATTTTTTAAATGATGTTTTCATAAATATGTTTTCAAATATTGTATTTATTTTTTTATTTTATTAACTATTATGTGAATGAACACTTTATCTAAGAATTTTTATCTTTTAAGGGGGGTCCGTGCATATTCCATTCATAAATTTTCCTTCGAATATATATTTTATTTTCAAAATTAATGAAATATTGAATTTCAAAATATTTTCCATTATTTTTCAAAATTTCATATTCATGTTTTCTAGTAAAAATATTTTTATTATAATTTTATTTTAATTTTATAATTTATCTGATACCATAGATCAGTCTTGGAACCATTTTTTAATATATATTTTTTAAATTCCATTTTAAAAATTATATATGCATTTAGTCTTCTAAATTTGTTTCTATCTATCATAGTGGAGATTAATTGTGAGTGAAAATGGGTTATATATAATTTTCTTTCACTTTTCTATTATGTTTTATTTTGATGAAATTCAAAATAGTGGAATGTTTCAGATTAATGGTTACACATCAAAGGAATGACTTCCACAATATCATTTATAGAATACATATCTCAATGGTGGTGAAATAATTCCATGATGTATCACAGACAATATGTGTACACATTTTAGTTTTAATATTTTGTTTTGATTTAATTTTCATATTTCAATCATTTATTCTATTAAATCCTAATTTACTATTAAATTATTTTTCACATTGATTATTTCGTTGTGTTTATTTTTTAACATTTATTAATCTTGTCCCATTATTCATTATACACTTTTCCCCTATATAATTATCCAATTATATTATGAACATTTTATATTAGGAAGTGTATCAAAACTCAACTTCTTATTATTCTTTTTACCTTATTTATATTAATCAATTATTGATAATCGTAAAGGGGGAAATTTTATATGAATTAAGTGGATATAATGTTCTTTAAAAAGTTATTTTTTTTAATGGGGGGTTCTTTTTTAAAGGAAGATATATTAAAAATATTCCCTATAGATGATAAATGAATTATATGTATGATAACTTCTTGTGCTAAATTAATATCATATTAATCAATTGAATTTCATATTTATAGCATTGATTATTGATCAAAACCTAAATTATATTTTTTCTGTTATATTTTTTCTTTAAAAGTCATTGATTTCATTACCTCACCATCTCACGGTGTCTTCATGATAAAAAAAACACACTCCACTATCATTGTAACATTCTCCTTGATGAGTATTTCAATATTTTTATTCAATTACAACTGGTGGATTACATATCTTCTTCATGTTACAATTAATAATTTGTAAAGGTATCATCATGTCTCATAACATTTTCCAAAACATTGGCATAAAATTAGAACTTCATAGTACATTGGTGTAAAGTAGGGGAGGATCTAGTTTAATATGTTATTGTATAGTTTTCACAACCTAGAATGTGTAGGGAACAAATTACCATTTCCCATGGTGGAAAGATTCAAGAATTATTGAACCCCCACTCACATTCTGGTTTCCCCATCAAATATGCAACAATTCTATTAGAAGTTCATTATCTAGCCTCTAGCTAATACCAACTCTCTATTGGAGGATATCCAAAAGATGTATTTTTACATGTATCCAACTGGATAAATTGTAGATTCTCTTAGGTTCCCCTTGACATCTGAGATCTCTAGAAAGACTGCATTTAAAGTGGTTAGTTTTATTTATGATGGTTCATTCTCTCATGAACACCCCAAATAAATTTTGGTTGCATTGAAGTTATTTTTGAGCCTTTAAATATGTTAATTTACCTAGGGATGAAACAGTTTTCCCCTCAACAATTTTCCTAATATAAATCTTTTCTAAATTGATTGAACTCTTAAAAATTCTCAAAAAACATCTTTAAAGTCCTAAATTATTTAAATAATTTCTACCATAGTATCAAATATCTCACCCTCCATTATAAATCTTACATAAAGAAATTTTTTATTTACTGTAAAATAATGTTTCCTAATGAAACCCTCTCATTCCACAACCTCCATTCACAAATGGTTCAAACATTGAAAATGTGTGGGACAGTTCAGAAGTCTATCAATGAATTTCCATAGGGATTTTACAAGACACAATTATGAGTTCTGTTCTCATTGAAAAAAATTGATACTTTTTATTTATTATATTGACATCTCAGACCATGGGTGGAGATATTGGGGTGCAGAATATGTTATAGATAAACTCTTAATCAATTATGTTTCTCAAAACATTTCATTTCCATAGTGAATCATTTTTACAGTAATATTATAAATTCATAATATCAAATAAATCTTTTTTACACATTAATTAATTTTATATTACATTTATAAAATTTTATTGATGTTATATCTTGCCATGTATTCATTTTCACTATATATTATTTCAAAAAAGAATAATTTTTGAATTAATATTTTATTTTTCTTGAAATTTTAAGAGGCCAATTTTCTACCACTTTTTTCCATAACTATGACTAATAACCAAGACCCATGTGTTATAATGAATTTTATTCATCCTTATGGTAGAGCCATCGAGACATGGTTTATGATGGGGAATTATCAATATAATTTCAAATGGGCATGTGAGGAACTAATATGTTATCATATTCTAATGAAGGTCTTGTTATGTGGGAAATTACTATGAAATACAAGGGGGCACATGAAAATCGTTTTTTAGTTATAGGAGGATATAATTCAATACAATGATGATTGATTGGTGATAAGGTAATTTAAATATTGAGGATTACAATACTGATAATTTAAATATGTGGTAAAGTTTTATGAAATATGTTATAATTAACTAGAGTCACATGTTAGTGCACTCAGCCTAAGGTTGTTGCAATTTTCTTATGTTCAACAGTTAATTAGTTCCATTTTTTGTTGAATGGAAAATACCCATATTTGAGTTTTTTAAAAATTTAATAAATTTGATTCATTACTATTTTAGCTGAAAGATTATCAATTTTATATGATGTACAAGTAGTATAAGGTATTTTGTTTTAAGAAAATGGATGTTAGATTTATCAAGTAAGTGGAAATTGTTTTACTTATGGGTAACACACAACACATAGAATGAGGCAATGGATTATTTAATGAATATTTTCCTGGGAGTGGGAATGTAAATTTTGATAATTATGTAGATTTTATACTTGTATGTTACATTGTCCAAGAGATAGTATTTTGGAGACTACTAACAGCAACTAATTGGGTGTGATGTTAGTAAACTGGTAATTAAAAAATTACATTGAAAATGGGGATTCATTGTGGAGTTGGTGAAAATAAAATATATTGTGATACACTGGATAAATAGGTTTCTAGTATTAAAGCTTATATAGTTGAAGTGTGGGCATGAGAATTACTTGTTGATATATGGGATTTCATATAGTAATATAGTCTCATAGATCATGATGGTTTATAGAGGGAGCATGTGGTGAATTATTGGGGATTTTAAGTGTCATGGTATATAGTTTGTAATGAATCCTTTCATATGATATGGTGATAATTTTTGGATTTTATTTCCTAGAGCTGTGTACAATTTGAGAATTTAGATTCATATAGGTATTTAAAAATATGGAACATCTTTAGGATATATTTTTATTTTTGATCAGAGGATTGATAGGTTCCTCTGGTTCATTGGATATCTTTAGAGTATGGTCGTGGTGGCCTGATTTTAATTATGGACTTTTTGTATCTTTTAACACAATAATTGTTGAGGGTCACTATTTGAAAATTGATTTTTTGATAGATTGCCCCTTGGATCAGGAATAATTGTGGTGTGGATGGAGTGTATTAGTCTATGAAAAGTGAGTTTCAGAACACTGTGGAAATTCTAAAGATTTTTTGCTTAAGTGAAAGCCATATGTATATTATGATGTCAATATAATGGTTCGACACCATAAAATACACTTATATTTGAATTTTTATAAAATTAAAATTTATTATATATGGGAATTAGACCATGACAATGGTATTCGTTACATTATGGGTTCCCTTAAATAATATATTAGATAATCCTTATCTATGGTCTTTTAAAAATTGTTACCTAATTGAATTTTCTTATTTCAATAGAGTTAGACCATCCTGATATGACCATTAAGGTCATGCTATGATGAGGGCTTGGGAGAGACCATTAGTAATGTTCCATGTCATGAGTCATCAAAAAAGGATGTATTTTGATATGTAAGTTGAAGGATACATAGTGAAGGAAATAATCCACATTGTATATACTAGTGCTTTATATTTATGGTTCACCCTATGATTCCAAAACCATGTATGAACTATAGGGGTCACACATCTTAGGGGGAAGACATCATGTTTTGACCATACGGTTCACACTATGGTAGTGAATTTCCAAGAGGTTGGGACCTCAACGAAGGGTAGTCACGCCATGACCCATTAGGGCCATGTCGTAATATGACCAATCATGGCTACATCAGATTGTGACTATGAAAAACATTTTGGGACTAAATAATGGGGTTTTCAATAAAATTTTATAATATTACTTTTTAAAAATATGAATAAACCCAATTTTTTTTACTTTTTTAGTCAAATAATCAAGGGGCGAAGCTCATTTTTATTCTTCTTCCCAATTTTCATATCTCTTTGATCTATGTAGTTCATGAGTCAATCTTTATGTGGATTAATTTTTGGATCTCACTATTTTTCACTATATTCTATTTATACTAATAGTGATTCACCATTATTGGTTATTGGGAAATGATCCAACCATAACATGGTGGAATCAACCCCCACAACGAGGACATAGTTCAGCTTCGATAAAGGGGATCCTAAGAGGAATAATTCTCTTGATATTTTTTCATTGAAATAATTGTACATGAGTTCTATCTTCTATTGCATTTTTAGATATTATTCTAAATTTATCATATTTGTTTGCATATAATTTGATTATTTGGATTAGATTATATCCGGGTCGATTCTAGGGGCAGTCCATACACCAATTATCAAGGATATATCTATATGAAATTTCCAAGGCCCTGTGGTAATGGTGATTTCAAGTCAATATTATACTAGATTCGTTGATAAATATGATCTTGTCCCAAAAGGGAATAACTTCATGTGATTTTGGGAGTCAGATAAAATTTTCCCAAAATATATAATTTTTTTATAAATTTTGTAAAATTTAGTTTCTCCACACATAATATATTGGAAAATAAATATAAAATGAATTGGTTTCCTTTAAAAATCAAAAAATTGAATGGACTGGTCTTGCGACAATATGGGATATCGAACACCATATTAATACCCCAACCACTGATTTCCATGGTATTTTTCATAAATGTGTTGTATGAGATATCTGAACCCTAATGGGTATAAAAAGATGAATTTATAATTGTAGATCTGGATGTATGTTTTAAATCCAAGATAATTAATATTCTTTAATAAAGTATTTTATCCATTATTATGATGTTTAAACTTGTATGGAAATGTTTTTGGTACATTATAAGGCCTTGTAAAGACTTATGTGAGTTTCATTGATTGAATTCATCTAAAAATAGAGTAGTTTTGTTATACATCTTACGACTGCACCACAATGGATGGTTTGGACAAGTGTATGGATACAAAACCTTAGGGTATGGCATAATCTGATATTCAGGTGATGTTGTTCTATGGTCATCAACTTGGATAATGGGTTCAAGGAGGCTACACCATAGAATCAGGGACCAAACCACATGGTTCACCCATGTCAGTTGTAGTTTGGTCTTCATTCTTCATTCTTCCTAGGATAATGACATCAATAGTAATTTATGAAATTAAATTAGAGGTCTTTTTTAAGGGTATTTATGAAGGTTTATCTATGTCGATGGGATACCTAGGAACCCTTATAAAAACATATCTTCTTTTTTATGTATCATTTCAAGAAGAACTAATGTCCACAGATGGACTCAATGTTGTATGGAATAAAATACCATTGTCCATCCATATTACACTTTTTTTCATTCTACACCATGACATCCTACACCATATGCCATATTCCACCGTTTGTTTCATCGATATCCTCTCCCATTACTGACCTAAAATTTTGTGAAGCCAGCATGTGGGGCCAATTCCAAAGGACCTATTCACTATATCCATTGTGGTAACACTATTGAGTACATCTTACAGCCTTACCAAAAGTGATTACTTCTTCTACTTTGTCATGTTTCTCATAGAAGATCTCTATAATCCTTGAGGTGTTGTTTTTTAGGAGAAATTATTTATTTTCATGAGATCATCTATCGATTAGTTTACAAAAATTGGTTAAGTGACGAAAACCATGAAAACCTATGATGATGAAATATAATGTTATGAGGATGGAGGTTCCCTAAAATTTTTGTAATTGTGTATGGTGTTTATATAATGTTTTTTATTATATTATCCCATTCTTGATATTTTTTGTTAGTGTTTGTATGAATGGGTGTAGGATTACTTGATTATGTCCATCTGATTATCTTATATTTGATTTTTATATTCCTTATTGTCCCATCCTACGACATTTCATTCTTACGTAATACATATCTTTTGGTTATTTGTTTCATATATTTAGATATAGAGGAGATCCTAGATTTTGGTATATATATGGTTCTAACATCCATAATGGTAGAAGTGGATCTCTATATAGATGGAAAAGAATCAGTTACTGGTTACTAAACATGTCATAGTACTGACACACATAATTGTGGGAATAGTTATCCCTGTATAGGGATGTTCATCGTTTCTATGTATAATATATTTGTTAGGGATTTATGTGTACACTTTCAATAGGTGATGAAATTCCAAAGTTAACTAATGATTGACTAGTCACGATGTGTGGCATTTCGGAGATAACTGTCGAATTTATAGGGAATGCTATTGATATGGATGAAAATGTAGTTTTCCAGTTAAATCCATGATACATGTGGGTAAAAAATGTTTCACATATGGAGGAACATTAATTATTGTAATCCTTGTCAAAAATGCATTGATGTAGGACCAGAAAGGGATCATGGTGGCTTGGTCAGTACACGATGACTCCATAGTTGTGTGGTTTTATGTTTATTGAATATTTATTATTTCATAATACACACTTCAATTTATAATGAACTTATGATACATAGTAATTGTTGGTGTCCTTCTAATCTTAGTACTCATACCATTCTTAGGAATTTTGGTGCCCCTGTATATTTGATGTTAAAAGATCTATTAAATGGAAATTTATATATGGTGGATGGTTGAGAGATTGAGCATAGAGTTGGATAAGATCAGGATATACACCAGAGTACCATCATAGAGATTTATTTATATTTTTTTGTTTCACTATATTCTATTTATACATTGGATAGCTCTACCACTTTCGTATTCATTTTATATATATGTCTTCTATCTGGTTATTTTTCAAATTACAATCCCTTTTTATTATTTATCCTATAACATGATACAAAGCGTATAGTCTCCCCCACTATGGAAATCATTCCCTCTCTTCTAGTCAAAATCCTCTTATGTATGGGGAGATATGAATTATGTCACATGACATTCCAACTTAGACCTGACGGTTCATGTTGTGATGTCACGGAATTGTATCATATGAATTGGAATTTAGAACCTTTTATTTTTTATTTAACTAACTTGGGATAGGATAGATAGGATTTATGATTTCAAAAACTCATGTAGTGGAACAGTAATAGTTCATGTCTATTACTATATATTGTAAAATAATGTTGTCATAAATTGAAATGTTACTTTTTTCTATAACAGTTGAATAAATTCACAACGGGAGATGAACATGATGTTGATATATGATTTATATACATTAATGAATTATAATTTTGATTTTTTGGATCACATTACATTTAAATATGTTCCTATTTTTATTCTATATTGTATTTCATTCAAAAATATTCATTGATTATTTTTATTTTTCTCTGTAAATTTTTATGACTTTGTGATATATCATTGATTTTCCAGGATATATGATACAACATTGTTATAACTTTTCAGTAGGACTAATCATGTATTGTGTTAGAATATAAATATGTATATGATTATGGTGACTAATGCACAGAGATAGAGACCTAATTTAGTGATAGGAGTGTATACAATGGGTTGAGTGTAGAATCTTGGAAAATACTTTTTGGGATTCTATTTAATGATTGGGAGATGATATATTAATAATCCTAATATTTATTCTTAAATTACACCACATATAGGATTAATGATAACTATATAATATTTACCCGAGGAAATCCTAATGACACCACATTTGGTACCAGAGGATGCACCCTAACATGCTCTCTCACTAATACAAATGATTAAGCATGTAAGGACTATTTATCTAGGGATCATTCTAATCATTCACATCCATTTTGGATTTCCTCATTGGACTATGAATAAACATGGTGTATATTTTTATCTTATGCATCCTACATCATTACAGGGTACTAGTTTCCTATTGGATTTAGATTATTGGATGAATTTTATTCATATAATTCTTGAGCTGGTCTAGACTCTTAATGTTGGGTGAGTTATTATGGAAACCTTCATCTAAATAGTCCCACAAATAAGTGGTGTAATCCCATGAATCAGGAGGGAAAATTGGGGAATCTAAACATATTACCTTAATTATGATAATTATCATGATGTTTTCTCTTGACAAGATGTAGATGTATAATTCCTAGAAGATCCTAGATTTATAATAGGGTTTTATGACTGTCTCTAGGTAGTACAGATGTTTCAAATAGTTACATTATTTTTATTTTAGGTTGGCTTGGAATAAGTATCAGAGATATTGAATGGTTAATATAATCCTTAGACAAGAAATGAGATATCAATTTATGGTTTTTTTCATATTGAAAAATGATAAGTTATTTTCATGTACCTAACCTATGAGAAGGGACTAGAAGATAAAAATTAAGGGTTTTAATTTCCATCCTGAGGAAGGCCAATAATTGATCTTTCTCTCACAAGAGTCTCTAATGGTAGTAGTAATAGATTGGTAGACCATGATTAGATGTGTGATTAGCCGGCAGGTCACATAATATTTTCATCAGTATCCTTTAAAGGATAATGGTGCTAAAACTATAGGATAATAGGAAATTGTTAAAAACATATAGGAATCCAATGGATGAATTATAGGGGAGTTGAATTAATGGAAATGCCCGTTGTTTTTTAATCAGAATCTCTATGAGGGTTGTTATGAGTAATGGACAGGCTAGGGTGGAGGACCTCATCAGTGGATGAAGACATACTAGATGATGAAAACTCAATAAAATTTCCTGGAGATAACTCACAGATAATCTAGGTTGGGGGGTCATGCTTTATTATAAGATGGATATGGGCCATCTACTTTTAAAGGTACATTTTTTTATCATTCTCTCATCATCTATGTTTTCGATATTGTTACTTCCCAGTCCTTCATTACTACACAGTTTTTTTGGACTTAAACTTCTAGTTATGTAATCTTATGAGTTAGTATCCCTTTTCCAAACATCATGAAAAAATTGGACCATATCCATTGATTACCATGTTGTTCCATAATAGTTAAAAAATATTCATATTTATTGTATTTCGCAATTGTGGAGATGACAACATTTGATTTTATTCTCGGTGTGGAATGGATATCAATTTTTTCGATATAACTTATACTACTATCATAGGTGAGTTTCTTTTAACTCCCCATAAGAAGAAACATGCATGATGATTGGAGAGTGGGATCATAGTGAAGGAGTAGAAGGACTTGATTTGAGTCATATCGGGATGATCACACCATAGATAGATGGGTTGGAACATTAAAGAGTATCATCAATTATCCCCACATCTTTTCCTCTAATCATTGATCCCAATTATGACATATTTCCAAACTAATACTTATGAATACCACATATTATAGGAGTTAAATTTGTTTGAGATCCCATATTAGGCACACAATCCATTTTGATACCCTGATATCTTATAGAATTGACTGATCCAAAGAACCTTTGATCTCTATTGGATGACATAAAGAGGAAGGGATTTATCAGGACATGTACACCACCAACAGGTATACCTTTTGTATTATATACGAATGTGGATTATTGTCTTTGAATCTGTATCTATTATCCAATGTTGAACATGGGCATATTGAATAACCGGTATCCATGTCCTATAACGATGATCTTTTCAATCAGTAACATGGGGAACATTGGTTCTCCAACATTTTTCTTTTTCTGAGTTTCCATAAATTTTATGTTACATAGAATGGAATTATAAAGGCATTGATTCAGATTAGACATGTACTATTTGAGTAAAGATAGATTCAAATAAAGCTAGAGAACCCACAAATAGTGTTTAGGAAACTGCTAAATAATAAAATCAATCAATAATTAGACTATTTCATTATAGTTTTCATCAAATTCAACATCATTTACTTAATAAAACTAAAGAAACATTTTCATAAAATGGATATATTAAAGAGTATACATTGATCACAATAGATTTATGCCATGTTGTTTAATTTGTGACTTTTGGATTAAATAGGTGATGTTCTTGGGATATGTGGTGATTAATACTAGTATATCCATAGACCTAGGGAATGTTTGGGTAGTAATGTCCTCAAAACATATCCATACCAAGTTTGAGATAATGAGATTTTTGTGATTATGAGGATATTATTTATGGTATATTTATTACTTCTTCTGACTGTTAATTCCCATTATAGTGATGGAAAATAAAGGAGAGAAATTCCTATTGTGGGATCAGGGTTAAGAGGCATTCTATTATATAAAGAGAATGATGGTGAAAAATCTATAACTAAAATTAAATAATCATGGGGATGGTAATGCAGTTTATGATGATACATAAGGTTTTGTTATAGGGGTCATTTTGATGCAGGTATATAGAGAAGAGGGTGATCATTGAATAGAATAGATAGAGATTCTATATTGACTATAGGAGGAGTTCTATTGAGTTCCATATGGGTGACCATGTTTTCACGGGTGTGACAATCAATCGGGGAACATACATAATAGGAAGTATATAATGATAGACCCATGACTAGTGGGACCCATTGAGATCATTGAGAATGTGTGTTTGTTGAATACCATTTTGGAATTCCCATGAGTTATCAAGGCTTGTAATATTTGTTCCATGTTTATAATTTATAGAGCTATATTGAATATCCTTTGCATGTTATTTATTATATGGATGTTGATTTGGAACTAGATGCATCATATGAGGAGAATACAATGTGAATTATAGAATAGAGTGAGAATGTAGTTTTTATGGATTATGACAGTTATTTTATAGATTCTGTGGAAGAATGGGAGGATATATGTGTTGACATGGGAACGAGAGGCTGATGTTGATTTTAGTGTCCATAAATGTCTGAGAATGAACCCTTGAGACACATCTCTAGGCGGAGAATTCATTTATGTTGTGGGGGTGGGGGTTGTAAATCCTTGATAACTATTTATCATTGATGATGTTATTTCTATAATATTTTGTTTCTTAATAATGTATGAAAATATTTTCGGTACGTGTAAATGGCATGGAATTTCTTATGTGAGTTTTCTGTGTGTTTATTTACAAAAAATGGATTGGATGTTCCGTATTTCATATGGCTTCAATATAATTGAATGTTTGGACAAGTTCTACACCACAACACTGAAGGCTATTCTATAGCATGTATTTTAAGGTATTTGATGTTGTTATCATTACCATATATCCTAGGATCAAGGACGTTGATCCATCGATTCTTAGACCGCACCGTAGGGAGAAATTTACATCAATTACATATGGGTGTTAAATCTTTGAACTTAGGGTGTTAATTCCATCAATATATAGTTATGAAGTTAAATTAGGGGTCTTAAATGAGGCTTATTATGAGGTTATCTCACTTAGTTTGGGATCCCAAGGATCCTCTATAAATACCCAACTTATCTATTTTTCATATTCATTTCAAGAAGTTATAAATACCAGAGACAAAATACACTCCATAGTACACCTATCCTACACTACATACCCTCACCATTACATAATGGAATTCACTTATAATATTTGGTGGACTGCACCCAATACCATAGTCCACTCTTTGTTCTATCACAGTCCATTCTAGCATTGTTCTGCATCATTGGGTATTTTACCTTTTTTTGTGCCTATTATAGCATACATCCACACCTATGCCTCTGGCCTTACGATGTATAGTCACACAACCGTCCAACCCCAAAAGATATTTTCTATTCTCCTGTTTTTTATTTCTACTCTCATTTATATATATTTATTGATGGTATGTTTTATCGGACCTATAGGTTATGGTCATGTGACACTCTTCCAGATTGTGTACAGACCCCGGTTGACTGATGAAAACCCGGAAAAATATCAACATTGACAGGGATTACCACTATGTTGGAGGTTAATTACTATTTTCAAACCTGATATATGTTGTTGCATTGATGTTTTATTTATGATATTTTGACCCATGCATTATTTGATTTTAATTTTGTTGAGATTGTGGCTATAGGATTACATGATTATAAAAATGTGATTATACTGACATTTATGTGGTTTTTTCTTATCACTCCTTTAAAAACATATTTATCTGAAGTGTTTCACATTATATGGAGTAGTTCTTCATATATAATGATATTTATGTAGATGCCTAATGTTTGGTAATATTTTGTTCTATCATCCTTAATGATGCTGTGGATCTCCTTATAGAGTGAAAATCCATCATGTCTTGTTAACCAACCCGACATAGGCATAACACCTTTAATGGAAGGCGTGGATATACCTTTAGAGTGATGTGAATAGTGGATCGATGGTAAATTTTTTTCATCTGTTCCAATAAACTTATACCACATTTGATTAAATGGTTATGCTGAATGGAAATCGACCTGATAAGACATGTGGTGTTCTTGTGTTGACCATAGAATGAGTGGAGTGAGATACTTGCATGGGAGAACATGAAACATTCAAATGGAATCCACCAACTGGGTTTGGTGATCTTCGATAACATTATAAAGGTACATGAATTTTTAAAATCCGTATTAGCGATGGGCCAATGTTTGTGGGGTTGGGGTTCATGGTGGCATGTTAATTACATGATAACTAAGAACATATATTTGTGTATGTTTAATTATAATTTACTCATGTCATTATATAAACTATTTTACATTGTAATCTTATTTTAAGGAGTCATTGGTGGAGTTTAAATGATTATTTTACTCACACCCTACTTTGAAATTTTGTGGTGATTATAGATTTCATGACTAGATATCTGATTACTAGACATGGATCTATAGTATACTAATTTTAATGGAGCATATAGATATAGAGGATTGGTATATGAAATAGATTAAACACGGATATATTTATTCATTTATTATCTATTGTTTATACTCTAGAAAATATCACCACTTTAGGTGAAAATATATATATTTCATCTATCAATTTTACCATTTATTAATCTAGTTTTTTAAGATTTTTAATTATTTATCTATTATATTATATATAAGGAATATTTTACCAACTAATCTAATTATATCGTCACTAAAAGTAGGCATCCTATTTTTTATGGATTGGCGCACATAATCTCACCAGAAATTATATCTTGGACATGGAGCTTGCGGTGGATATTTTCCATATGTGGCATTAATTCCCTCCAAATTTGGAAAAATAATGGTTGGAAAAATGGTTGTTGTAATGGTTTATTGTTACAAACATTGAGTCTTCTTTTAGAATTTGGTAGAGTGAACTTTTGTATGGGTTTACAATTTCTATAGCATTATTATATGTGTACTCATGTGGGTTTAGCATGGAAAGGGGATTATTGTAGGAATGGTGTGAGTGGAAAGACGTAGTTATATTTTTGGATTTTGTGGTTGTTATCCAATCCTTTTTTTCTATATCCAAAATTATATTGAAAATATGACCAACTATGACCAGATGTGTTCACTATTTGTATGATTGATCATATAAATATTGTTGGATGGTAATTTATAGTACTGTTACAGTGATATTTGAATAGAAGTAGGTTATTCAGACTATAAGTGATCAAGGGGTTCATTGAGAGTTCCCAAACCATGTACTAACAATAGTGAGGCTTCATTCCTAAGATACAAACCTACATGATGTATATTAGGGGTTATTGAGTTTCTAACTATTTTGTAAGTTATATATGATGGTACATTCATTTTGGTTTCTTCTCCTCAATTATTAATTATGTATGTTTATTTCTAGGAAATCTTATCTTAACCCTATTTATTGGTTTCTGAGACCAATTTGGTGGGTATATATACACACTGCAATTATATTTATATGAAATCATTTGAACTGTATAATCTTCCCCTATATGAAATATATATGTGTTGATGTGGATGGGAGTCTCATCAACCTATGTAATTATATATATATATATATATGATGGTTCTAAGTAGTCTGATATACTCCATCGAGTGTTACCAATGTGAATTGATCTGTTAAGGTGGATCTCTAAACCAAATTGATTGTATGTATAAGATAATTTTTTCAATGGATTTCCCATCCACCATATTTTTATATGCATGAGATGATCTTGGAAGGAAACTATTACCCCATAGTGATTATTTTTATATTAGGTGTTTTTATGCGGGTCGTTCTATCCCCCAATTGTTTGGGTGACATGTTTTGAAATATCTCAAAATGTTTAATAAAGGAATGGTCTAACAAATATAGAATCTTAAATCCAATGGATTGATAATGATTTAAATTTTTATAGTCCATTATTTTTTTATTCTTCTATATATATCTCACTATATTTGGATTTCATTTTCTAGTTATGTTATGGAGGCCGTTTGTGGTGACCTTTTGGGTTATACTCTAACATAATTTAAGCAGCTCTGACACATGAGTACTTAAGATGACCTAAATATCATAACATATCGTTGGTAAAGGCTCACAAATTGATTGGTCTATATTGAATGATTATGATAAGATAAAATAGGTGACTAGGCTGAGAATCATAGATGGTTTGGCGAAACAATTTATTTTGTCCATTGGTTAGTTGTATATGATCTATCTATGAGCTATGTTTTGATTTTATCATGACACATTTTGAAATTTATATATTCAATTTATGACAACATGTGTTGTTATATTTATATTTTAGAGTTGGTAGTGTTTTTATTTATTTAAAGTATTTTTAATTGATTGTTTTACAATATTTCAATATTTTTTTCCAACCAAATACAATGGTATAATCTATCCATCGTATCACATTCAACCCTCACAACTTGTCAAAAACCTTCTATGGTTGGGGAGGCTCACCTGAGTTCATGTAATTTTCCAATCAATTAATTATATAGTGAACCAAACTGGTAGGTTATAAGTGGACTTCAAGAGACATTTCAAAATTATCTATTGGGTTTTCATTATATTATCATAGAGTTTAATATATTTGGGAAATTAATTTATGATTTTGAATATATTTAACTATATTATCTTATAAAATATATTTCTATTTATGTTACATATATATTTTTTCATTAATTTAATTTCATAAATATTATATATAATTCCTATTGGAATGAAATAATTGTTTTAAAATATGAATTATTAGGTGGATAAAAAAATAAATTTGGATTAATATCATGTTCTTAATGTAACTTAAATAATATAATTTTTATATTATAATAATAAAAAATTATATTATATAAAAATATATCCATGTAAAATATGTGATAAACTCACATTATTACCCATTATACATTCAACATTTACTATGTGAAGATTATAATATTTTTCCCACAACGTCTAGGTTATTCTTCTCCACCACATTCTATAAAAATTAATTTTATATCACTCTATTATTTTTTCATTCTTCTTTTTCTGTTCTTCCTATCCACATTCTATTATACATCTCATTTTTTCTCTTAAAAAAATTCATAGGTGATAATATTTCACCATTTCTAGTAAAAAAACTCATAAACCAAGAAAGTTTTTATCTCATAAGGAAGAAGACCCCACTACGTATCATCAATGCCATGTTGGATGAACCATTGTCAATCTAAGGCCCACTAATATGTTCTTTCACTACTATAGTTTTCTAAGATTTTATATATCTCATTTTATAGTGGATTAATTTTTTAATAATGTATCATACGGTCTAAAAAATGTATTACATGTTTTATAACTGTATAAATTTCTCATGTATCCAAAAATGATGGGGGATATATGTGTTTAACAATATTTAATAAACCATGAAGGATTATTTGTATTAGTGATTTTTTTCACATAACATTTTGTTATAATAGATATCCATGACAGATTATTTTGAGTATCTAAGGTATAATCATGATTTTAAATAGTTATGAGTAACAGGGGTGTTTAAATGGTCTTGAATTCTTCTTTTACTAAAAGATACGTCTATGGTATTTGTTAAAATGTTCTCAAGATTTGTTGGGATATATAATTAAATGATTAATGGTAAATCCTTTTCATGAATAGTAATTGTTTATGGGAATTCTATTTTGGTGGAATCCATGAAATAAATAGATGTGTAGCTAAATAAAAGGTATTTTTTCATTAATTTCTTATTTATATAAATTTTATACGTATTAACTTCATATTGTACGAATAAGAATTATTTTGGTGGATTATATTAGCTTACAATGAAGGAATAATTTATTATTATTTTCAATCAATCATGTACACCTTTGATTTTATTATTTCATCATGGGATGCTTGAGGTATATAGGTGGGACCCAATGACAAGTATATTTGCTACATGGTTTTAGTATCCTAAGGAATTGACAAACCCTTATAAATTTAATTTTTTTGAAATAAAACATTAATTGAAATACAACTTTTTTGTACAGGAAGTTCCATTAGATACAAAATCATGCATACATGTCACTCCCATTGAAATAACATCTCTTTGTCATGGTGCTCGAAAATTTATTCATTAGTTTCTCCTTCTATAGTGTCCTTTAAGACCTATACCATTAATAATATATATATATACGTATATGTAACTATTTTCCTTCAGATATTATTTGGTGAGTTTTTACATTTTTATTCTTCATAAATGCATTATTATTTATGTCATGATTTAGCATTGATAATATCCGGATTCATTTTATCCAAAAATGAAAATTGTATTTTCATAAAAGTATATAAAACATTCATGTAATAATTTATTTTATAAATTTTATTCATATAGAATGTATTGTAATCCTATTGAGCATGACCTATTAAACCAAAAATACACACAACTTTGTGTATGTATATTTAATTTCATGGATATTTTTATTGGTTTAAATAACAACCCTTCTTTCTAGAGGCATTGGGCAATTTTCTCTTATATAGAGTAATATATATTGTGGAATATGATGGAGTTTATAAGTCATGTAATGTTAGTTGTAGGTTTAATTTTTTTATTTAAAATTTTATCCAATGTAATATTCATATTTACTTTCTTTCTATAATTTGAGGTGCAAATATTTCCTTTTATGTCTGATTGTTAAAGTGTTCTGATCTCATTTTTAGGTTTTTAATTTATTTTTTATTTTTTTGATAAATCATTCTTAACACCAATTGTTGATTCTTATGGGCATTGATTCTGTCATGTGCTTATTGAAAACATTACTCATGCCTTATGATAGACAAGATTATTATTAATATTAAATATATTTGATTTGTTCATTTCTCATGAAAATCCATCCTTTTATGGAGAATGTCCCATTATATAGTTATTTGAATATGTGAACAAAATTTTATAAGTTAACTCTTCTTGTTGGTTCATAATAAAATAATCATGATCATATGAGTTTTTAATTTTATATTGACACATTATATTACTCATTGTATCTTGAATTATTAGGAAAATGAATTACATGATTATGCATACTAGTATAGGATATAGCTGGAGGACATAAGTATAAGGATAAATGTGTTTTGTAAATATCATTTCATACCCCAATAAAAATTGATTAGATAAAATTATTTTTTTGGTCTACTCATTTCATAAAATTAAATAATACGAATGAAGTGATTTTTATCAACACTAAAAAATATTGTGTCACGCATTATTATTTTATGAATGATTAATAAGTTTAGTAAAAATATTTAATAAAATAATAATATCTAAAACAATTGTGTAATATAGTATATAAAAATAATGTTTCTATTTTATTTTGATATATTACCATGTGTGATGCAACATTTCTGTATGTAAATGAAATATTTACAAAAAAAATATGTTTTTGAAAATACAAAAAATGGTCCTTAGATATTGATTTATGAGTTATTACCTATTTTTGATATAATGTGAAAGTATTATATATCTATGAGGTATTATTGAATATTGAATCTTTTATGAATTTTTTACTCAGGATCATATCAATCAATTATGGTTTAAACAATATTTTGGATGTTGTTGGTGTAATTAGTGATGTAGTGATGGTCAATATGGTCTGTTTTTTGTCTATGGAAATCTATACCTTATATTTTAACAATTATTTTTCATAATAAATTCAATCATATTGTTTTTTTTCATTATTTTATAATGTATATAGAATTTTAAACATCTTAAATGACTGTAAAAAACGTAAACAATTAATTGAGGAATTAAACATCATGATTCAAAGGATGAAATGGCATGAACATTTTATAAATTATTCATTAATAACATAATGTTTGTGAAATGTTTATAATCACAAGGTGCATCAATCATGATTGTAATGGTATTTTCAATACAAATGGAATTTTTTATGTGATTTGAAATTGAAAGTTCTTGATAAATACTTGTTATAAATATCGATAATGATCTCATGTTTCTTTATGAAATTAATCGATGGATTAAGTAGAATATAATTCAAAAGAAGTACATTCTATGTTTATGGGAGATTCATATTTACTATGGATACCTCAATAAAAAGTCTTCTTCTACCATTTTCGTAGTAATCTGAAGAAATCACATGTGGATATTCTTGGATAGATTAGATATATAATGAAAAGTTGTACATTCTTCATTAATTTTATTTTGACAAAATATTTTTATATAGATTATTGTAAAAAAACTATACTATAGTAGTAAAATTATTAGCCCCCAAAAATTCCATTATTATAATCATTTTAGTGAATATTTGATAAAAAACATCTATAAAAATGTTTCGATTTATCTATGTGTTTTCATAAATAAAATCATATATAAATTATCCATAACAGTTATATTTGTAAATGATATTATTATTATTGGAACTACCAATTTTATTTCATATGATGAAGAATATTTAAATAAAAAAATATTAAATAATGTACTTTGGAAACCAATTAGCATTTTCATACATATTTATCTTTTAAAATATTATTTTTTCCCAAAATTAAGAAATAATAAAAAAAACATATATAAATTTTTTATATGATTAAGTCACATATATTTTATATTTAAATTCTGTAATTATTTAATTTTTGTTTCAAATAGAATATCCTCAAGTAGAGAGTGAGTTGAGGATTTCAAAATTTTGATGTCAAAATTTTCACTGAAAAACATCATTTTAAAATAACTAGTCAAAAATTATAGAAACACTAATATTATTCAATTTTTACAGAAATATAGTTTAGGTTTAAAATATTTTTTTGATATAATAAATAACCTATGAATTAAATTAAATTAAATTATAATGTGTTAAAATAATGTTGAAAAAGGTGTAAAGACAAATAAACCATGTAAGTATGTATATGAGATGTGGTAAAGTAGAATGAATGGACATGAAATTTGATAATGAGGTTTTAGATAAGACAAATATAGTAAAATATTCATAATAAATTATGTATAAAATTTTCTTTGGTAGAAATCCTTCACTTTTAACCATAAAATATAAATATATATTAAATTGTGATCTATGAAGTAAAAAATCATGTTCATGTTAAATATTCATAACGTAGGTTATTGTAATCATAACTTCTTTGATTTTAAGACTATGTTTATCAATGATATTAGATATAAAAAACCTATTTTTGTTATTATTTATTATTTGAAATGAATATTATGGTAGATGTTGAGAAATAACAAGTACATATGAGCATAAAATGGAAAATGGCATGTTCATGAAATGATGAATAAATATTAAGATATTTTTATAATAATTCAATTCTATATCAATGTAACACCCCAGGTAAATAAAGAATATTACATTCTCATATTTATCCATATTTGTGAATAAAATATTTATATGACTTTAAAGGGGATGCTATGCTCGATGGCGTACCCAACACGCAACAACGAGTTTCTTGGGAATCTTACGTTGCACTCTAATAATAAAATAATATTATTTTAAATGGTAGTTAACATGTAGCTATTGTATTTGCAGGAATGGATAGAAATAACTGAAATATGATTATATATGTTTTTAAATGTTTTTTTATTTATCCAATAAAAGATAAAGGCTTAAAATACGGAAAGAATTCAATTTTAGGTGTATATGCCCTAATTTTCACTAAAGGTTCACTTATCGCCTTTTGATGGCGAACCGTCATTAAATATTTTTTTGTTCACTATTATACATTCTATTGGACCAAATAGAACTCTTCTTAAGAATTGGGACATCAAAATTTACTTTGTGTAAATTTTTGGTCTCTTTCTGATAAAGTTCATTTTTTAATGAATAGTGTAAAATGTTGTATTTTAATTCAAAACCACTTTTTAATCTAATTTATTTATATGATTATATTACCTTTTGAATTGGTTTTAAATTGAAATTAGAATATATTTTTACCATTAAATCCAATAGTGGTCATTGGAATTAATTTCACTTTGAAATCAGACATAAACTATTGTCAATCTTTTGATACTTATTGTTTCATAAAAACGCGCTATTTGCTTTGATAGTGGGAATTAATTATTAAATTAATTAATGTGACTTATATGTTTTGAATTTTGTAAAATAGACTTCATTTTTGGATTTTTAATATCAAATATAGCTTAGGGTGAATTTTTGGGATTTTTCTGAAAAACTTCAATTTTTGATGAATAGTGAAACCACTAAGTGGTACTTATAAAAACTGATTTTTCTGTTTAAATGAAAATTTTCCTTCTTTGTGTTTTGAATTTCAAAAATCCAACATAAATGGTTGGAATTATGATGTAAAATGTGGTTCAATGGGATAGAAATAATTTTTTTGGTGAATAGTAACATATTAAGTTTTAATCGCGATTAGAGGTAATTAGTGTAGTTTATGGTAAGAATAAAGTTTTAATAAAATGAAATGACCTAGACACATGTCCAAACCTAATTTTATGTGTCATGGCCGACCAATAAAATCCATGGGTCAACTTGGGGACCCCAGGGAGCCACTTTGGTTGGAAAATGACATAAATATCTTTTTATTTTATGTTAAAGTAAAAATGACACAAACATGATATGTTTTACTAAACCAATTTTTACATGGGGTTATACAAGTCATATTTTTTACTATAAATATTAATTTAAAAGATAAAAAGATTTCCCACATAATAGTATTTTTTTTATAATTTTTAGACATTAAATAAAGTTATTTATTTATGACATCATGATGATGCTGTGATGACCTCATTATTTAACGATTTAAATAAAATGGAAAGATAATGTACTATCTAAGACCTACACAAGTCCAAAACCTATTTTATGAGTGGATTTAGATCCCTTATCACATTATCCTCGAAATACATCAATGTGGGACCTTAAAAATCCAAAACTCTTTTGAAAATAAAGTAACATTTTGTAACTTTACAAGAGTGCCCCTCCTCTCCTCTTATAAAAGGCCCCCGCCTCTACCTCATTACCCACACTCCCAAAGCCTTTGGCTCAGCCAACCCCTGCCCATTTCGACTCTAAAAATACCTATATAACTCCTTTAAGCCTCCATTTGGGCAGAAGTCTTCCCAAGGAAGCCTTTGAGCTCAAACCAAAGGGAGTTACCTGATTTTAAGGTAATGTCTTCACTTGTGTCCTTTTGTTTTATTTTTCTTCTCCAACCCTCTAAACTCTTTTTATTCATTTATTTTGTAAAAAATACAGTATCTTCAATATACTAGGATGTTGTTATAATAAGGATTCGAGCTACACTTACACACACCTATATCTAATGGTTAAAGAACATACTATTTCCGTGGATGGCGAATTTCTGCCTCCCAAAATGATGATTGTTCAACATCATTTTAACACCTTCAAATGTGGACATTAAGATGTCACTATATTTATATATGATATATAATATGTTTATGTTTTCCTTAATATTCTTTATTTTTATTTTATGGCATACCTTTATGGCTTCCATTATGGGTATACGCGATATCTTCATTTAAGGAAGTGCGGACTACCGCCCCCTCAAAGTGATTTGATTAGTTAATACCATATGTGGTACATATAAAGGATATATTTAATGATATTATATATGATACCATACTGGAATTAAAATACTATTATGTATCATTATGTTTTAATTCCATTAAATATGAAATAGAAATGGAAGTAGCGTTCATGCGTACGTACGGCTTACCGTCTCCATGAACGGTACATTTCATTTTTTATCTCAAAATGTTATGTAATATTATTAGTACATATATATAATGGATATATATGTAATATATTACATCAAAATTATGGATATAATTCTGGAATTATAACATATATATATCTCTCTCATTTTTTTAATTCCATTAATATGACAAAAAATGAAAGTAGCGTTCATGCGTACGTACGGCCTACCGTCTCCATGAATGGTGCTCTTCGTTTTTTATCTCAAAATGATATGGAATAGTATAAAATGAATATTTACTGGATATATATGATATTTTAATCATTATTAATATTCTGGAAATTATTTACTTATAACTACATGGGCAATGTTTTTTCAAACAAATTCATTTTTGACTCATGTACCAAACATCGGAAAAAACGTCTGATATGAACTAACATTATTAAAAAATTATTATAACATTATAATATGTGATATTAACTGAATAATAATCACTAAAGGAGGTAATTAGGCAATTATTAATTTAACAAAGTTTATTATTAAAGATTATAATGAATCGAACAAGACAAGTTGGACTTGAGGTAAGGGATCCTACTCCACTCTTTCATTTTAAGTACACACTTTTATGTCATTACTTTTAAAGCTCATATTTTTTGTTATTGGGATGTTCTTTTATATTAATCTTACTTTAATTTTTATGTTCATGTGCTGAGAGACCCTATTCTCTCTCAACAATCCATTTTGGAAGTATTGAGTGGCGCTGTTAGGCTGCCAAATTTTCGTAAGAGGTCTAACCTCTCTCTTTCTTTTTAAGTAATATCATTTATGTCACTTCTTTTAAGCTCCACTTTTTTATGTTGGGGGTGTTATTTTATATTCCTCTTTCTATAAACTTTAAGTTAATATGATGAGATATCCTATTTGATCTCATCAAACCATTTTTGTATGTTTTATGTGGCATCGTTAGGCTGCCGAGTTTTCGTAAGGGATTTTTCATCTCACTTTTATTCCCGTGAGATTTATACTACATTTTCCATAATTTCCTTTTAGTGGTGTATGTACTGCCCATTATTTTACTCATTGTGTAATATAATTTTTTTATGAGTATTTACATCAATGTTTTATTGTCCTTCTTTCACGATGTGTATGCTTCAAAAGATACCCATGTCGGTAAGGGAAACTTTCACCCTCCTTTTTTTAAAAGACTTCTTTTGTCGGGTATTTTAATTTATATATTATTATGTTGGGATATAATCTCATATATCCTTATTGATGTAAATTTTATGTCCAAGTGATGAGATACCCTTTTTTTATCTCTCATCAAGTCATTTTGATGTGGCGGCGTTAGTCTATCAAGGGAACTTCTTAACCCAATTTCGATTTCTTGGGTTCAACATGTAGTTATTGAATATGTCATCCATTAAATTTGTGTCAATGAACTTTGATAATTTTACACTTAATTTCCACTTATATTTGGTGTATTCGTTTGTCACACATAATTATGTAATTGATTTAACCTTAAACCAAGGATACCATCTTTGTAAGGGACATCGTCTCAATCTCCTTTCATTGAGGCATATTCTGTTTTATACACTACCTTCTTTTATACGGTGTATAAACCCCTTTGAATTTTACGTTTATTCAAAATGAATATTTTTTAGATGAAGTGTTTATTAAATTACAAAAGGGAATGTTTTTGTTATACGTATGAGGCGACAACTACTTCTCCGCCATCGTGACCATTATTTGAGATTCAGATTCCTCTACAAGCCATACCTTCTTTTTAAAAGTAAAATAAATACCATGTTTTACTTTAATTTTATTTTTGTACTGAAAATGGTTTTCATAATGTTTTTATATCAATGTGTTGTATTGATATCTTGTGATTGAAAGGTGGAAATTTTATGTTTCCTTTATGCATGTTTTATGTGATACGATTATGTTGAGGTTCTTGTGCATTATTATAAAGATGGGTGGTTCCGTGATAAACTAAGGGAGGGTGAGCCAGATATATCTCCTCAATGCATTGGGTAACGTGAAGGAGTGAAACGTTAAGGTTTCTCCGAAGAGATTTAGGTAATATACTGTGGTGGGTATTCAAAATGTAACCAAGAGGGTTACTCCCTACGTAGGAATGTTATGAATGCCTCAAGTTACCTTTTATGTCTTATGATTTCTATGATTTATTCATGATTTGATGAGGTATGTTAAAGTGCCTATTTTTTATGGGTAAAGTTTGATTTCATTGTTATGTATATATGAACTCATGTTTACTTTCCATATTTTTATAACCCTTACTGAGCTTTTTATGCTCATCCCATGTTTTTGAAATGTTTTTCACAGGTCAAGGGAAAGGTACAAGATGTGATGATAGTGTCAAGGATGTGTCAAGAAAGAATCCATGTTTTATTTTAAATATGTTTCCATTGATGGGAAGAATTTATACTGTCTTTTATGTAACCACTTTTTTTAAATGTGGAATGTAATGCAAGTTTCATGATCTAATTCTCTAAAACTCTAAACCTGAAAATATCATCAATGTGTAATCTTGTAATAACTCAAGATTAAGTAAGGATTATGGCTGGGGCCTTATTGTTGGTATCAGAGGTCGGTTTGGATAACTTTAGAGGTTAGGGTATTCTATAAGCATAAGTGAGAGTACCATAATGGTTAGGATTTCAGAAAGAGTCCTAGTTTTAGAAAAAGTGAATGAGTAATTATATATTAGTGTTTATCTTCCTCATTAGTACATGATGGTTTTTTTTGATATACTCTCACTGACATTTTTGGTTTTAGTAAATGGCTGGATCTAGGAGGCACCAAAGTAACAGTGGATGTGAAGGAAACTGTGACAGTTTTTTGAGAAAGCAACTGAATGATATGGGAGATGCAATGAGAACTATTGTGATTATCCTCAACCAACTATCTGGAGACATGGTTGACCACCTAAACCTTGGTGATTTCTCTAAGGCATCATATATGCGAGAAACAAATACCTACGGAATTATATGTAATAATAATAAAGGTAAGTGTGTTCAAAAACCTATCTATCAAATATGTGGAAATAAACACCTAGGAAAATGTTTCAAAGGGACAGAAATATGCTATAGGTGTGGAAATGAAGGTCATAAAGCAAGAACCTTCCATGGAAAAAGGATGCATCCAGTTGACTCGAGGAAAGGGAAATAAGTTCATTCTGAGGGATCAATTTAATGTTTTAAATGTGGTGTGCATATTCATTATGCAAACACATGTCCTATGAATAAGTTTCGTGAATGGGATCACCAAGAGTGTACAAATGATCGTTTACCAATACCTTATTCCATTCCGATTGAGGATAAAGAAACTGACAATGACCAATCAAAGGTATGTATTATTTCATGACTATTGTTTTCCTATTTTGGAATCTTAGGATATAATTCATGATTTTGTTTGTAGGAAAGAGGTATTTCGGAATAAGTTGTAAAGGAATGGTTAATGGATCATGAAGAATGTTGAATGAGTAAGATGTCAACATATAAGGTCTTCAAGGGTTATGGTGAAATTCTTAAGAGTATTAAGTCTCTTTTGATGATGGGGTTACATTAGAAGATTTTTTATATTATGTGTAAACCTGATGTTTAATATATGAAAATTTTATTCGAGGAATAGTTATCTTTTCTTTTGTGGACATAGTTATAAAGAACCATTTGGGTTTATATGATCCTTACTTTTGAGGTAATTATGGGTTACTATATGTTATGATTGAAGTGAAAGGAATGAGATAAAATTGAGGTTAAATAATGTTATGGTTATTTTTGATGACTTTATCCCTTTTTAGGGAATTATTTGAGAATTATATAGTTTGGGAAAAAGGACAACACATAGAGCATGTGACTACCCGTCACGTCGGACAAAGCTGAGGGAATCGAACCCACAACCAAAGTGCGACTGGTATTTATCGCCTACCACTAGACTACGTGAAGTCCCTGGTTATTTTGGCTGATTCTTTTTAGTTATATGATTTTATGAATTAAGAGTAAGTTTATTTTGGGTTATTTATGAAAATGATTAACCTATCAGCGAGGATATGTGATTAGGTTAATTACTTTTCAATATGAGACTTTAGGAGTAACAGATGTTGTTTGGAGATAAATGTTACGATTTAACTTGGAAGACTATGTGACTAAATCCTTCAAATATTTGGGTTTCGATCTTATATTGGTTTACTTTGAAGAATTTTATTGGAAAAATTGTTTATCGGATGGTCCTTGTTGAACATTGGGATTTTTTTGACAAATTTTGGAGATTAAGCATAGATTTTCTTTTTAAAGGGTTATCCTTTTCTGGATTATCTGACCTTGTACTAACATTTTTGGTTTTGTTTTTGGTTAAAGCCTAAATTCATGGGAAGTATTTAGTTCTCTTTTGTGGATTAGGTGATTCTCTAGAAGTTGATTATAGTACTCTTAATGCGAACAAGTCTTCCTAAATACTCGTCTTTTGGAAAAAAATATGAGTTTGATTAAGGAATATAGTAAAACATAAAAGTCAACATGATAAGTGATTATGTTTCCTTATGAATAAATTCCTCAATAAAAATTAACTTAAAACAAAAATAGTGACTATTAAATTTTCCTATTGGGGAATCGAATACCGTTTAACCCATCACAAGTTTGTGATTTTCTTATGGTTAACTTTGTCCTAGACATGTTTACTTTCAATCTCCCTCAAGTACATAACCCTTTTCTTTTTCTTCCATGTCCATGTTTTTCTACATGGAATCCTAGTATGGGTTAACTCGGGTGACCTCTGTACTTATCTTCCTTTATTTTATAGTGATTGTTTTACCGACTCTTGTTCTGATGTGGGACTTTCAAGAATGTTTCCAAGCTCAATTTTAAAAATTGTGAGGACGCAATTCCCAAAAGGGGGTAAGGATGTAACACCCCAGGTAAATAAAAAATATGACATTTTCATATTTATCCATATTTTTGAATTAAATATTAATATGTCTTTAAAGGCGATTCTATGCTCGATGGCGTACCCAACACGCAACAACGAATTTCTTGGGAATCTTACGTTGCACTCTAATAATAAAATAACATTATTTTAAATGGTAGTTAACATTTAGCCGCTTTATTGGCGGGAATGGATAGAAATAACTAAAATATGATTATATATGTTTTTACATGTTTTTACATTTATCCAATAAAAGAAAAAGGCTTAAAGTACGCAAAGAATTCAATTTTATGCGTATATGCCCTAGTTTTCACTAAAGGTTCACTTATCGCCTTTTGATGGAGAACCGACATTAAATATAGTTTTTTTCACTCTTATAAATTATATTGGACCAAATAAAACTCTTCTTAAGAATTGGAACATCAAAATTTACTTTGTGTAAATTTTTGGTATCTTTCCGATAAAGTTCATTTTTTAATGAATAGTGTAAAATGTTGTATTTTAATTCAAAAACTCTTTTTAATCTAATTTATTTATATGATTAGATTATCTTTTGAATTGGTTATAAAGTAAAATTAAAATATATTTTTACCATTAAATCCAATAGTGGTCGTTGGAATTAATTTCACTTCGAAATTAGACTTAAACTAGTGTCAATCTTTTGATACTTATTGTTTCATAAAAACACTCTATTTGCTCTGACAGCGGGAATTAATTATTAAATTAATTAATGTGACTTATATGTTTTTAATTTTGTAAAATAGACTTCATTTTTTAATTTGGAATATCAAATATAGCTTAGGGTGAATTTTTGGGATTTCTCTGAAAAACATCAATTTTTTATGAATAGTGAAACCACTAAGTGGTACTTATAAAAACTGAATTTTCCATTTAAATGAAATTTTTCCATCTTTGTGTTTTGAATTTCAAAAATCCGACATACATGGTTGTCATTAAGAAGTAAAATGTGGCTCAATGGGATAAAAATAATTTTTTGGTGAATAGTAACTTCTTAAGTTTTTAATCGCGATTAGCGGTAATTAGTGTACTTTACGGTAAGAATAATGTTTTAATAAAATTAAATGACCTAGACACATGTCCAACACTAATTGGATGTGTCATGTCGGACCAAGAAAATCCATGGGTCAACTTGGGGACCTCATGGAGCAACTTTGGATGGAAAATGACATAAATATCTTTTTATTTAATGTTAAAGTAAAAATGACACAAACATGAGATGTATTACTAAAAAAAATTTACATGGGGTTATACAAGTCATATTTTTAATTATAAATAGTCATTGGAAATCTAAAATGATCGTACATCATAGTATTTTTTTTATAATTTTTAGACATTAAATAAATTAAATTATTTGTGACATCATGATGATGCAGTGATGACCTCATTATTTAACGATTTAAATAAAATGGAAAGATAATGTAATATATAAGACCTACACATGTCCAAAACCTATTGGATGAGTTTATTTAGAAACCTTACCACCTTATCCTCGAAATACATCAATCTGGGACCTTTAAAATCCGAAACGCTTTTGAAAATAAAGTTACATTTTGTAACATTACAAGACTACCCCTCCTCTCCTCTTATAAAAGGCCCCCACCTCTACCTCCTTACCCACACTCCCAAAGCCTTTGGCTCAGCCAACCCCTGCCCATTGTGTCTCTGAAAATCCCTATATAACTCCTTGAAGCCTCACATTGGGAAGAAGTCTTCCCAAGGAAGCCTTTGAGCTCAAACTAAAAGGAATCACCCGATTTTAAGGTAATGTCTTCACTTGTGTTCTTTTGTTTTATTTTTCTTTTCCAACCCCCTAAACTCTTTTTATTCATTTATTTTGTAAAAAATACAGTATATTCAATATAGTAGGATGTTGTTATAAGAAGTATTTGAGCTACACATATACACATCAACATTTAATGGTTAAAGAACATTCTATTTCCGTGGATGGCGAATTTCTACCTCCCGAAACGATGATTGTTCAACATTCTTTTAACACCTTCAAAGGTGGCCATTAAGATGTCACTATATTTATATATGAAATATAATTTGTTTATGTTTTCCTTAATCTTCTTTATTTTTCATTTATGGAATACCTTTATGGATTCCATTATGGGTATACACGATATCTTCATTTAACGAAGTGCGGACTACCGCCCCCTCAAAGTGATTTGATTCCTTAATACCATATGTGGTATATATAAAGGATATATTTAATGATATTATATATGATACCATAATGGAATTAAAATACTATTATGTATCATTATGTTTTAATTCCATAAAATATGAAGTAGAAATGGAAGTAGTGTTCATGCATACGTACGGCTTACCGTCTCCATGAACGGTACATTTCATTTCTTATCTCAAAATGTTATGTAATATTATAAGTACATATATATAATGGATATATATGTAATATATTACATCTAAATTATGGATATCATTCTGGAATTATAACATATATATATCTCTCTCTCATTTTTTTAATTCCATTAACATGACAAAAAATGAAAGTAGCGTTCTTGCGTACGTACGACCTACCGTCTCCATGAACAGTGATTTTCGTTTTTTATCTCCAAATGATATGGAATAGTATAAATTGAATATTTACTGAATATATATGATATTTTAATCATTAATACTATTCTGAAAATTATTTACTTATAACTACATGGGAAATCTTTTTTCAAACAAGTTTATTTTTGACTCATGTACCAAACATCGGGAAAAACGTCTGATATGAAAAAACATTATTAAACAATTATTATAACATTATAATATGTGATATGAACTGAATAATAATCTCTAAAGGAGGTACTTCGGCAATTATTAATTGACCAAATTTTATTATTCCGGAATATAAAGAAACGAACAAGACAAGTTGGACTTGAGGTAAGGGATTTTACTCCACTCTTTCTTTTTAAGTACACTCTTTCATGTCATTCCTTTTAAAGATCATATTTCTTGTTATTACGATGTTATTTTATAATAATCTTACTATAATTTTTATATTCATGTGATGAGAGACCCTATTCTCTCTCATCAATCCATTTTGGATGTTTTGAGTGGTGTCGTTAGGCTGACAAATTTTCGTAAGAGATCTAACCTCTCTCTTTCTTTCTAAGTACTCTCCTTTATGTCACTTCTTTTAAGATTCTATTTTTTATGTTGGGGATGTTCTTTTATATTCCTCTTTCTATAAACTTTAAGTTAATATGATGAGATACCCTATTTGATCTCATCAATCCATTTTTGTAAGTTTTATGTGGTGTCGTTAGGCTGCCGAGTTTTTGTAAGGGATTTTTCATCTCATTTCTATTCCCATGAGATTTATGCTACATTTTCCATAATTTCCTTTTAGTGGTGTATGTATTGCCCATTATTTTACTCATTGTGTAATATACTTTCTTTTATGAGTATTTACATCAATTTTGTATTGTCCTTCTTTCACGAGGTGTATGTTTCGAAAGATACCCATGTCGGTAAGGGAACCTTTCACCATAATCTTTTCAAAAGACTTCTTTTTTTGGGTCTTTTAACTTACATATTGTTATGTTGGGATATGTTATAATATATCCTTATTGATTTAAATTTTATGTCAAAGTGATGATATACCCTTTTTTTATCTCTCATCAACTAATTTTGATGTGACTCCGTTAGGCTCTCAAGGGAACTTCTTAACCCGATTTCGATTTCTTTAGGTTCAACATGTAGTTATTGAATATGTCATCCTTTGAATTTGTGTGAATGAACTTGGATTATTTTACACTTAATGTCCACTTATATTTGGTGTATTCATTTTTCACACATAATTATGTAATTTATTTATCCTTAAACCAATGATATCGTCTTTGTAAGGTACTTCGTCTCAATCTCCTTTCATTGAGGCAAATTCTGTTTTATACACAACCTTCTATTATATGGTGTATAAACCCCTTTGACTTTTACATTTATTCAAAAGGAATTTTTTTATACGAAGTGTTTATTAGACGACAAAAGAGAATTTTTCTGTCGTACATATGCGTCGACAACGACTTATCCGCCGTCGTGACCATTATTTGAGTTTCGACTTCCTCTAAAAGACATACCTTTTTTTAAAAGAAAGATAAATACCATGTTTTTCTTTTCTTTTATTTGGGTATTGAAAATGGTTTTCATAATGTTTTTATATCAATGTGTTGTATTGATATCTTGTGATTGAATTGTGGAAATGTTATATTTCCTTTATTCATGTTTTATGTGATACGATTATGTTGAGGTTCCTGGGAATTATTATGAAGACGGGTGGTTCCGTGATAAACTAAGGGCGGGTGAACCCGATATAGCTCTCCAATGCATTGGGTAATGCGAAGGAGTGAAACGTTAAGGTTTCTCCGAAGTGATTTAGGGAATATACATTGGTGGGTATTCCAAACGTAACCAAGAGGGTTACTCCATACGTAAGAATGTTATGAATGCCTCAAGTTACCTTTTATGTCTTATTATTTCTATGATTTATTAATGATTTGATGAGGTATGTTAAAGTGCCTATGTTTTATGGGTAAAGTATGATTTCATTCTTATGTATATATGAACTCATGTTTCCTTTCCATATTTTTATTACCCTTACTGAGCTTTTTATGCTCATCCCAAGTTTTTGAAATGTTTTTCACAGGTCAAGGGAAAGGTACAGGATGTGATAATAGTGTCAAGGATGTGTCAAGAAAGAATCAAGGTTTTATTTTAAATATGTTTCCATTGATGGGAAAAATGAAAACTGTCTTTTATGTAACCAATTTGATTAAATGTGGAATGTAATGCAAGTTTCATGATCTAATTCTCTAAAACTCTAATCCTGAAAAGATCCTCAATGTTTAATATTTAAATAACTCAAGATTCAGTATGGTTTAAGGCTGGGGCCTTATAGTTGGTATCAGATGTCAGTTTAGATAACTTTAGAGGTTTGGGTATTCTCTAATCATAAGTGACAGAACCTTAACGGTTAGGATTTCAGAAAGAGTCCTAGTTTTAGATAAATTGAATGAGTAAGTATATCTTAGTGTTTATCTTCCTCATTAGTACATGATGGTTTTTTTTGATATACTCACACTGACCATTTTGGTTTTAGTAAATGGCTGGATCTAGCAGGCACCAAAGTAACAGTGGATGTGAAGGAAACTGTGACAGTTTTTTGAGCAAGCAACTGAATGATATGGGAGCTGCAATGAGAACTCTTGTGATTATCCTCATCCAACTATCTGGATTCATGATTGACCACCTAAACCTGGGTGATTTCTCTAAGGCATCATATATGCGAGAAACAAATCGCTACAGAAGTACAGGTAATAATCATAAAGGTATGTGTGTTCAAAAACCTATGTGTCAAAGATGTGGAAAGAAACACCTAGGAAAATGTTTCAAAGGGACAGAAATATGCTATAGATGTGGAAATGAAGGTCATAAAGCAAGAACCTGCCATGGAAAAAGGAAGCTTCCAGTTAAATCGAGGAAAGGGAAGAAAGTTCTTTCTGAGGGATCAATTGAATGTTTTAAATGTGTTGTGCATGTTCATTATGCAAACACATGTCCTATGAAGAAGTTTCATGAATGGGATCACCATGATCATACAAATGTTCGTTTACCAATACCTAATTCCATTCCGATTGAGGATGAAGAAACTGACAATGACCAATCAAAGGTATGTATTATTTCATGACTATTGTTTTCCTATTTTGGAATCTTAGGATATGATTCATGATTTTGTTTGTAGGAAAGAGGTATTTCGGAATAAGTTGGAAAGGAATGGTTAATGGATCATGAAGAATGTTGAAAGAGTAAGATGTAAACATATAAGGGCTTCAAGAGTTATGGTGAAATTCATAAGTGTATTAAGTCTCTTTTGATGATGGGGTTACATTAGAAGACTTTTTATATTATGTGTAACCATGATGTTTAATATATGAAAATTTTATTCAAGGAATAGTCATGTTTTCTTTTGTGGACATAGTTATAAAGAACCATTTGGGTTTATATGATCCTTACTTTTGAGGTAATTATGGGTTACTATATGTTATGATTGAAGTAAAAGATATGAGATAAAATTGAGGTTAAATTATGTTATGGTTATTTTTGATGATTTTATCCCTTTTTGGGGAATTATTTGCGAATTATATAGTTTTGGAAAAAATAAAACACGCAGACCGTGTGACTACCCGTCGTGTCCGACAAAGCTGTGGGAATCGAACCCACAACCAAAGTGCGACTGGTATTTATCGCTTACCACTGGACTACGTGAAGTCCCTGGTTAGTTTGATTGATTCTTTTTAGTTATATGATTTATTGAAATTAAGAGTATGTTTATTTTGGGTTATTTATGAAAATTATTAACCTATCATGGAGGATATGTGATTAGGTTAATTAATTTTCAATACGATACTTTAGGAGCAACTGATGTTGTTTGGAGATAAATGTTACGATTTAACTTGGAAGACTATGTGACTAAATCCTTCAAATATTTGGGTTTCAATCTGAGATTGGTTTACTTTGATTAATTTTATGGACAAATTGTTTATCGGATGTTCCTCGTTGAACTTTGGGTTTTTTTGGACAAATTTTGGAGATTTAACATAGATTTTCTTTTTAAAGGGTTATCCTTTTCTGGATTATCTTACATCGTACTAACCTTTTTGTTTTTGGTTTTGGATAAAGCCAAAAGACATGGGAAGTATATAGTTCTCTATGGTGGATTAGGTGATTCTCTAGATGTTGATTATTGTACTCTTAATGCGAACAAGTCTCCCTAAATATTCGTCTTTTGGAAAAAAATATGAGTTTGATTAAGGAATCTAGTAAAAGTTGAAAGGCAACATGATAAGTGATTATGTTTCCTTATAAATAAATTCCTCAATAAAAAGTAACTTAAAACAAAAATGTTTTCTATTAAATTTTCCTATTGGGGAATTGAATACCGTTTAACCCATCACAAGTTTGTGATTTTCTTATGGTTAACTTTCTCCTAGACATGTTTACTATCACTCTCCCTCAAGAACATGACCCTTTTCTTTTTCTTCCATGTCCTTGTTTTTCTACATGGAATCCTAGTATGGGTTAACTTGGTTGACCTCTGTACTTATCTTCCATTATTTTATAGAGATTGTTTTACCGACTCTTGTTCTGATGTGGGACTTTCAAGGATATTTCCAAGCTCAATTTTAAAAATTGCGAGGACGCAATTCCTAAATGGGGGGAAGGATGTAACACCCCAGGTAAATAAAGAATATTACATTTTCATATTTATCCGTATTTGTGAATAAAATAATAATATGACTTTAAAGGGGACGCTATGCTCGATGGCGTACCCAACACGCAACAACGAGTTTCTTGGAAATCTTATGTTTCACTCTAATAATAAAATAATATTTTTTTAAATGGCAGTTAACATGTAGCCGTTGTATTGAATGTATTGGATAGAAATAACTAAAATATGATTATATATGTTTTTAAATGTTTTTACATTTATACAATAAATGATAAAGGCTTAAAATACGGAAAGAATTCAATTTTAGGCGTATATGCCCTAGTTTTCACTAAAGGTTCACTTATCACCTTTTGATGGAGAACCGTCATTAAATATAGTTTTTTTCACTCTTATAAACTCTATTGGACCAAATAAAACTCTTCTTAAGAATCGGGACATCAAAATTTACTTTGCGTAAATTATTGGTATCTTTTCGATAAAGTTCATTTTTTAATGAATAGTGTAAAATGTTGTATTATAATTCAAAACCTCTTTTTAATCTAATTTCTTTATATGATTAGATTATCTTTTGAATTGGTTTCAAAGTGAAATTAGAATATATTTTTACCATTAAATCCAATTGTGGTCATTGGAATTAATTTAACTTTGAAATCAGTCTTAAACTAGTGTCAATTTTTTGATACTTATTGTTTCATAAAAACACGCTATTTGCTCTGACAGCGGGAATTAATTATTAAATTAATTAATGTGACTTATATGATTTTAATTTTGTAAAATAGACTTCATTTTTGAATTTGGAATATCAAATATATCTTAGGGTGAATTTTTGGGATTTTTCTGAAAAACATCAATTTTTGATGAATAGTGAAACCACTATGTGGTACTTATAAAAACTGATTATTCCATTTAAATGAAATTTTTCCATCTTTGTGTTTTGAATTTCAAAAATCTAACATATATGGTTGTCATTAAGAAGTAAAATTTGGTTCAATGGGATAAAAATAATTTTTTGGGTGAATAGTAACTTATTAGTTTTTAATCGCGATTAAAGGTAATTAGTGTAGTTTATGGTAAGAATAATGTTTTAATAAAATTAAATGACCTAGACACATGTCCTACCCTCATTTTATGTGTCATGTCCGACCAAGACAATCCATGGGTAAACTTGTGGACCCCATAGAGCCACATTGGTTGGAAAATGACATAAATATCTTTTTATTTAATGTTAAAGTAAAAATGACACAAACATGAGATAATGTAATATATAAGACCTACACATGACCAAAATCTATTGGATGAGTGTTTTTCAAACCCTTATCACCATATCCTAGAAATACATCAATGTGGGACCTTTAAAATCCGAAACGCTTTTGAAAATGAAGTAACATTTTGTAACTTTACAAGAGTGCCCCTCCTCTCCTCTTATAAAAGGCCCCCACCGCTACCTCTTTACCCATACTTCCAAAGCCTTTGGCTCGGCCAACCCTAGAACATTTTGTCTCTCCATATTCCTCTATAACTCTTTGAAGCCTCACTTTGGGCAGAAGTTTTCCAAAGGAAGCCTTTGAGCTCAAACCAAAGGGAGTTACCCGATTTTAAGGTAATGTTTTCACTTGTGTCCTTTTGTTTTATTTTGCTTCTCCGACCCACTAAACTCTTTTAATTAATTTATTTTGTAACAAATACAGTATCTTCAATATACTAGGATTTTGATATAAGAATTATTCGAGCTACACTTACACACACCTACTTCTATTGGTTAAAGAACATACTGTTTCCGTTGATTGCGAATTTCTACCTCCCGAAACGATGATTGTTCAACATTCTTTTGACACCTTCAAAGGTGGCCATTATGATTTCACTATATTTATATATGATATATAATATGTTTATGTTTTCCTTAAGCTTCTGTATTTTTCATTTATGGCATACCTTTATGGCTTCCATTATGGGTATACGCGTTATCTCCATTTAAGGAAGTGCGGACTACCGCCCCCTCAAAGTGATTTGATTCATTAATACCATATGTGTTATGTATAAAGGATATATTTAATGATATTATATATGATACCATACTGGAATTAAAATACTATTATGTATCATTATGTTTTAATTCCATTAAATATGAAATAGAAATGGAAGCAACGTTCATGTGTACGTACAGCTTACCGTCTCCATGAACGGTAATTTCATTTTTTATCTCAAAATGTTATGTAATATTATAAGTACATATATATAATAGATATATAGGTAATATATTACATCTAAATTATGGATATCATTCTGGAATTATAACATATATATATCTCTCTCATTTTGTTTTAATTCCACTAATATGACAAAAATTGAAAGTAGCGTTAATGTGTACGTACGGCCTACCGTCTCCATGAATGCTACTTTTCATTTTTTATCTCCAAATGATATGGAATAGTATAAAATAAATATTTACTGGATATATATGATATTTTAATCATTAATACTATTCTAGAAATTATTTTCTTTTAACTACATGGGAAATCTTTTTTCGAACACGTTCATTTTTGACTCATGTACCAAACATCGGCAAAAACATCTAATATGAAATAACATTATTAAAGAATTATTATAAAATTATAATATGTGATATGAACTGAATAATAATCTCTAAAGTAGGTACTTAGGCAATTATTAATTTACCTATGTTTATTATTCATGAATATAATGAAACGAACAAGACAAGTTGGACTTGAGGTAAGGGATTCTACTCCACTCTTTCTTTTTAAGTACACTCTTTTATGTCATTTATTTTAAAGCTCATCTTTCTTGTTATTGGGATGTTATTTTATATTAATATTACTGTAATTTTTATGTTCATGTGATGAGAGACCCTATTCTCTCTCATCAATCCATTTTGGAAGTTCTGAGTGGCACCGTTAGGTTGCGAAATTTTCGTAAGAGATCTAACCTCTCTCTTTCATTTTAAGTACTATACTTTATGTCACTTCTTTTAAGCTCATATTTTTTATATTGGGGGATGTTCTTTTATATTCCTCTTTCTGTAAACTTTATGTTATTATGATGAGATACCCTATTTGATCTCATCAATCCATTTTTGTATGTTTTATGTGGCGTCCTTAGGCGGCCGAGTTTTCCTAAGGGATTTTTCATCTCACTTTTATTCCCGTGAGATTTATGCTACATTTGCCATAATTTCCTTTGAGTGGTGTATGTAATTCCCATTATTTTAATCATTGTGTAATATAATTTTTTTATGATTATTTACATCAATGTTGTATTGTCCTTATTTCACGAGGGGTATGTTTCGAAAGATACCCATGTCGGTAAGGGAACCTTTCACCCTCCTCTCTTTAAAAGACTTCTTTTGTTGGGTCTTTTAATTTACATATTGTTATATTGGGATATGTTCTCATATATCCTTATTGATGTAAATTTTATGTCCAAGTGATGAGATACCCTTTTTTTATCTCTCATCAACTCATTTTGATGTGACGCCATTAGGTTGTCAAGGTAACTTCTTAACCCAATTTCGATTTCATTGGGTTCAACATGTAGTTATTGAATATTTCATCCTTTGAATATGTGTGAATGACCTTTGATTATTTTACACTTCATATCCACTTATATTTGGTGTATTCGTTTTTCACACATAATTATATAATTGATTTATCCTTAATCCAAGGATACTGTCTTTGTAAGGGACTTCGTCTCAATCTCCTTTCATTGAGGCATATTCTGTTTTATACACAACCTTCTTTTATAAGATGTATAAACCCCTTTGACTTTTATGTTTATTCAAAAGGAATCTTTTTTATACGAAGTTTTTATTGAACAAAAAATGGGAATGTTTTTGTCGTACGTATGCGGCGACAACGACTTCTCCACCGTCGTGACCATTATTTGAGTTTCAGCTTCCTCTACAAGACATACCTTCTTTTTAAAAGAAAAATGAATACCATGTTTTACTTTTCCTTTATTTTGGTATTGAAAATGGTTTTCATAATGTTTTTATATCAATGTGTTGTATTGATATCTTGTGATGGAAAGGTGGAAATGCTATGTTTCCTTTATGCATGTTTTATGTGATACGATTATGTTGAAGTTCTTGGGCATTATTATGAAGAAGGGTGGTTCTGTGATAAACTAAGGGCGGGTGAGCCCGATATAGCTCTCCAATGTATTGGGTAACGTGAAGGAGTGAAACGTTAAGGTTTCTCCGAAGAGATTTAGGGAATATACTGTGGTGGGTATTCCAAACGTAACCAAGAGGGTTACTCCCTACGTAAGAATGTTATGAATGCCTCAAGTTACTTTTTATGTCTTATGATTTCTATGATTTATTCATGATTTCATGAGGTATGTTAAAGTTCCTATGTTTTATGGGTAAAGTATGATTTCATTCTTATGTATATATGAACTCATGTTTCCTTTCCATATTTTTATAACCCTTACTGAGCTTTTTATGCTCATCCCATGTTTTTGAAATGTTTTTCACAGGTCAAGGGAAAGGTACAGGATGTGATGATAGTGTCAATGATGTGTCAAGAAAGAATCCATGTTTTATTTTAAATATGTTTCCATTGATGGGAAGAATTAATACTGTCTTTTATGTAACCACTTTGTTTAAATGTGGAATGTAATGCATGTTTCATGATCTAATTCTCTAAAACTCTAAACCTGAAAAAATCCTCAATGTGTAATCTTGTAATAACTCAAGATTAAGTAAGGTTTAAGGGTGGGGCCTTATAATCAATATCATGAGACCAAATTTTCTCATATTTAAATTAAATAGGTGGAAATATTTTTCTTTAGTCTAGTTACCATCAATGTGTTATGTTTTTTCTTTCTGTGAATAGAGATAATTACCACATTCATTTAAAATTTTAGAATTTGAAATTTATTTTCAACTTATTTTGTCATAAAATATAGATATTGAGAAAATTATTCAATCTATAAAAAATTATAACATTAACTAAGTCCTCTATAAGAAAATTATTATATTTTTTTCTCTTTCAAATCATGTCCATCTTCTTCAATCATATGTATGTCAAACCTTTTATATATTATTCAATATGTTTCCACTCATTATTAATTAATTCATGATATAAACCAAAAAAACAAATCTAATATATATATCACATCTATGAAATATGATAGGTATTCATTTTTATATATTTCTAGTCATAAATTATAATTAGTAATATGTAAATGATTGAATTTAATAAAAAAATTATTTTTTCAAAATATTAATAAAGCATGAATATGTACCATAAATGATTAAAAATGATTTATAGGTATTTAAAAATCCCTATATCCATAAATCCATCTTTATTTGAAAATAAAAATATATATGAAGGTATAAAATAAATATACTAAAATTTTAATAAGAAATTATAAAACATATATAATTAAAAATCCTTAGTAGACATGAAAATCTACACATACTATTTTTATTTTACTAATTACAACATATCATTATAACTTAGATATGTAAAATCTCTGCCATGGTAAAAAAAAATTCTTTTTTTTATTTTTTTTAAAATTTTTTAAAATTAATAATTAATATGATACTTATAAAATTATATAATAATGAAAAAACATAAACTAATAAATATAAATCTTCCATTAAAAAGATTAAAATGTTTAAAAACATAATTAATGAAAAATTCAACATTTAGAATCATTTTAAAAGGCCTAAATACATCATTACAATCATTATGTATCACTAATAAAATTATCATTTCCTTTAATATACTGATTGTTCATATTTATATGTTTATTATTTTGTATTCAGTCTTCCTTCTACTGGAATATGTTTTTATTGAATGTATTTATATAACTGGTATGCATTCCATCTATTAAATAAAATGTAGTAGTGTATTTAATATGATTCTTTTTTATTCAATAATATAAATGAAATTCTTATTTTATATAATATTTTTTAAATAATGAAAACTGAAATTTGGTTTAATCCCATTATTTCTGAATTTTTATCCATCTTATTCAACTTGAAACTAATGTCACATTTAGGGAAAATATAAATACTCATTCCTTTAAATGTAGTGTCTTCCACTATTGGAGTAATATAATTATTTAAAATATTATTCTTTATATGTTTTTTCAAAATGAAAATAAAATCACATGTTGTTAGATAATATGGAATTAAAATCATAACAAGAGTAGCCTAAAGATACCATAAATTTATATGAGTGTATTTAAGTGGTTTTTTACAAGTTATTTATGATGTAGTTTATTTTGACTTATTTTTATCAATTGTATAAAATTTATAATTAAAAACTTTTGGTTTTGTACATATTTACCATAGAGGTAGATGTGGTCGCTTCCATACATGTTTGGTGTTGAATACATATGGACTAAATAAGAGAACCTTGAGAGACTTGGATTCATTGAGAGTATTGTCTATGAAGTGTTACAATATTAGGGAATTTTTTATTTGAATAAAATAATAAAAAATATTTTCATTGATTAAATCGTAAGAATTGGTAAATAATTGGTTTTTAGGGTAATAGTTGATGTTTATCATTTTCAAATAATACTAAAAATCAGAAAATAATGAAATATAAAATCAATTAGACAAAAATTAACTCTATATTTCAAAAATTTAGTCCCTTATCAATCCCATGTTTATTCACCAATTACCTTAAAATATAATTTTGATGTTAACATCATGTGTTGGATAATAAAAGAAATTAAAATATATTATTCTTAAATTTAGTAAAGATTATGATGAAAATAATTTATCCAATAGAACTATAAAATAAATAAACTAATTTTTAATCATAAATCACATATTATTACATTCAATATTGTCCCAATAAATTTACAAATTCAATCCCAAAAATCATTTAACCTTCCATTTATGTAATGTTTTCAATGGAATATGGGTATTTGACTAAATGAAGATGGATTGATGAAGTTAAAACAACAAAATAACAAACACTCCATCGTTTTGTGAAGAATGTGAAAAATATTAACTTAATTAAATTTACACCTTGAGACAAAAGAATCAATATGACAGAAAAATAATATAATATGGGAATAATAAGCAACATTGTTAATAAATAATACTAATTCCAAAAAACATACACTTGAAAAAATGAGATGTGTTTACAAAACTAAATTATGAAATTACAGTTCAATTTAAACATAACATCAATAATTTCTTTTAGGACCACTACCTATAATAGTAAATTTTGTTCTTTAGTTCATTCCCCTATAATTCAAAGTTATCCTAATTAATTATAGTTTTGATGGATGGAGGGTATTTAATGAAAATTTAACTTTCTATCTCTGATGAAAATATGATCTTTATTCTCCCATAAACATGATTCACTGGAATGAGTATGGTGGTGAGAAAAGATTGTTAGGTCATATAAGAAATAAATATTTCCATATGAATCCTATAATATCATTAAATATTTCAATTAAATTAGATCATACATTCCTATGTTATCACTGAACTTATGGGATGATGTTTTGGGCCTTCAAATCTAGCACAAAATTTATACATCAAACCTATACTACCTATATAACCTTATAAATAATTTAATTATCCTTGTGAATAGTGTAGTTAAATGTTACCCTTCAAGTATTATATGAATAGAAAAAATTTATATTTATTTTACATTCATTTTGGGTTGAACATTTGTTTTAGTTTCCTAATGACCAATCTATATTGCTTAAAAATTTATACATTATAAAACCAATATAATAATATTCTTCTGTAAATCAAGTATCAATATATCAAAAATTATACCCCAATATTGCGAATTAATATTATAAAATATTAGATACAAATAATGAATATAAAATGTTCTATATGATAATTATGAAATTATTTAAGATTAATAAAATTTACACATGAATTTCCCAAATAATGAGAAATAAAGCTCAAATTTTAAAATCATATAACCTAAAATTTAATGAATAATTATTTTCATCAAAACACATCAAATTTTAATAAAAATATTCAATTTTATTTTTTGATAACATCCACCCCCAAATATTTTTATAGTACCAATAAAATAAATTCACATGATGGTTATAATTCATTTACCCTCAAAAAAATTATATTAACATATAATGTTACCCCCAATCACCCAAAATCAATGAATTATGAATCCCATCAAAATTATTTAAAAATATCTTATTAAATAAGCAAATAAAAATCCAATGTCCAATAATTTTTTCGAAATTAATCTTTACACATAATACAATTATACTTAATTTAGATGATATGTTGTCAATAAAAAATAAAAAGGCGCGAAATTTCCATTCAATTTAAAATGATGGAATAATTATGTGAAATTAATATTTTTCACTTAATATGGGAACCTAATTATTTTTATGTTTTTTCACAACAGTTGAGATGAAAAGATCTACTCCACCGAAGATAACTATGGAGTATTACTGATAATATTTTAGGATCCACAAATTGTTTAAATTATATTTTCTATAATTAATATATAAATCATAACTCTTGGAATGAAAATAATAGGGTCACAATCTCTATGTTCGGAATTCCAATCACAGTTGGGAAAAACATCCGTCTATATTGTAATTTCTATTTTTAATTTCATTTTTCTCATTTTATTAAATTTATTTGAATCCATTAATAGATAAATCAAACATAAATGTGATCCAAATTCATATACTATTAATACTATAATCCATGATCATAATATCACACACTATATTCTCAAGGATGTGTATTGTGACATTTTTATTATGTTTTTGAAAATGATGAAATGAAAAAATCACATCGAACAATGATGAAAATAATAATTATTATAATGGAAATACACATGCATATTTATTATAATAAATGAATGTAGGACTATTTTATTTTTAGTTTTCACATTTCAATAAGATACATATTTTATGAGATGTTAAAGATATGTTATTTTCCTATCACGCATAGAAACAAAATTGCATTTTATTAATACGCAAAAACATATTTCTATACATTCAACTCCCAATATAGAATGAAACATATATTACAGTTAAATATTAGTATTTATATTGTGATTATGATTAATACGAGAGTTTAAAAATTAATCACAAAATAAAAATATTTAAAAATGGACACCTAGTGGTTTGCTGATTAAGTTAATGTTAAAACGAACAGATCATTAAATCTTTGTTTCATTAAAACTCTCTATGAAAAAAATGGTATTTAATATTTGAATATAGAATATAGATGACATGTCTTTCATGATATGGAGCTACTAAATCTTACACATAATTATTTTAATACACCATGGAATGCCCAATGGTTTCCCATTAATAAAAAACACACTAACAGAGGACATAAAATTAAATAAAATTGATGAAGAAGATAGTTTGACTCTTAGAAATAACATTGTTTAATTTCATTAGAATGACTTATTCCCATTAACATACCAAATATGAGCATTTAAAATATTATATATGTTTTTTGACCAACATATTTTATATTATGTACGTGTCACGGTTGGGTTTTCCATGGAGGTTTAGAATCTAATTCATAGACAATAATATCTGTCTCGGTGAGTGGGTAAATCATAGTTATATACTAAATGGATTATCAAATTAATTTATAACTCTTTATGAATATATAAATGATCTTTACTTTATAGATATTTCAAAAAAAAACAAATAATATCAATAAATTCCATTTTATCCCATATAATTGAATAATTTAGTGAAGTGGCTATGTTATTGATTTAAATATTGTGTGTGATTAAATTTCCTAAATATGATTTTGAGTTTGACTGAATCATAGGTTCATTATATATAATTTTAAATGTAATTATATCCTTCAAAAAATATCTTTAATCAACCTAATTGGTGAGATTAGTATGAGGGGGAAATATAGAATCATAATTCAAGACTTTTCAAAATGGTTTAGTGATTAGTCTTCTATAAAAATTATCCATAGATCAAATGTTAGGATATTTAATCAAAGATGAAAATTTTACATCATGCGAATAAATTCAACTAATATAATATTTAATTAAATAGTCTTTAATAACTTTATTAATATAATTATTTTCACTTTTATTTATTTCTATCAAATTCACTATATTAAACTACTCAGATTTCAATGATTTTAAATCTCCTATTTCATCACTATAATGTTATTTTTATTCAAATGATGTTTTAGGTATCATTTATTTAGAACATTAATTTATTTCCTGTCTCCTAAAATAACTCGAAGTTTCTTAATTTTCATTACTTTTTTTCTTTGAAACAAAATTATTTATTTATGAAAGATGAATAGAAAACCTGAGTGGGAATAGATGAATTTTAATTTTAATTCATTGTAATTCTAATATTAAAAATTAATCCTCAAAAACCATTCTATATATTTTGGTTCATAAATATTAATTTAATGGAAATGGAATATATTTTTAATTAGTTTGAGTGGGTTTTTCCATCTTATGAATATCTATAGGTTTTTTGAATGGTTGTTTCATTGTTTCCTAGAATTTTAGTAGAGGAATATGGAATTGGGAATTTTGGGATTGAAATAAGTTATTAGATGGAATTATTTTTTAGCTATATTTATATAGATTTCATGGTTGACTATATTATTTATATCCCTCTAAAAAATCATGTATGGTCATTATACCTTTGAATGAAATTGTTTTGGTGCTAATGTCTTTTAAAATTTATGGAATTGATCTCAAAAAATGGACTGCCTATAATCAAATTCTTAATTGATTAACTATTTATGAAATTATATTTCCTTTTATCATGTTATTCAAAAATTATGAAAATAGTATTAATATATTTTAGTTTTTTCCTTCGTAATGTATATGTAATTGAAATTCATTAAGAGGGATTTATGTTTTTCCCCAGAGATTTCATCATCAATAAATTTGTTCATTCCTAATAATTTATAGGGGTTTCTAAATGTTTGGAGTTATTACCCATTTTTGGATTTAAAAAAAGAATAAACATTATAATGAAAACAAAATTAGATTTGTTATTCTTAATAAAATTTGGGTCTATGTATACATTACACTAGGTCTAATTAATTACCCTAACCAAGGATTATCAACAAAAATTTAGAGGTTTGAAGTGTCCCATGTGTAAAAGTAAATACTTGAATAGAAAGGGGAATAAATAATAGAAATAAGGGTGAGAAAATAAAAATGGGGGTGATAATATAATGTTTGATTCTATATTACTTACTTGGGTTCCTGATAATGGAACTGAAATTTAGTTTCTCCCAAATTTACCACATGGTTAGGTTCAATTTCTTGTTTCACTATTTGTGTTTCAAATCCATATAAAAATCTGGTGAATATTGATACAATTATATTTTTGAGGGTTTTATATATTAATTATCCAAATATTTTCACAGAGTTAATTTTAAGTTTAAATATAAAAATTCTTGTAAATCCTGAGAAAATGGGCTAATCAATGGTTGTTTCTATGCCAACGAGAGGTATGTTTTTGTTTTCTATATAAAATCAAAATTAATAAAAATAAGAAATATCTATTAAATTATATACATTAAAACCCCACCATCCACTACATCAATCCCATGCAACTCCCAATATAATCACAAATGTACTTTTTGGATTATGTTTTATTTAAATCAGTAAATATTAAGAATAAAATAACACATAAAATGTAACTCTCACATTAAAGGATATATTTAGAATAATAAATAACATAATATAATATCCAATATGGCCCTAAGAAACTCCCTAATATCTATCCTTAATATGGTTATCCATCCTTTATATTAAATCAATTAATATAATATAAAGATTTTACTAATATAATCCAGATTAAAGAAGATAAAATAAATAAATAACAAACACACCACTATTATGGGAAGAATAAAAAAACTATTGGAATAAATAAATTCACAACATGATTATAAAATTTAATTAGATAATGAATAAAATTATAATCGGGGAATATGAACTTTTATTAAAAAATTACGTAGATTTTACAATTATATAATGGAAAAACTAACCTCCATTTAAAAAATAACAACATTGCCATACAATTCAAATAAACCAAAATATCAATGGACTACATCACCATTATTACCTTAAGTAGGAAATTTGAGAGGATTATTTTGAGATACTATCATTAATATTTTTCCCAATTAATTATGGCAGCTAAATGTGTCTTATAATCTAAAGTGATGTGGACATACAACATTTCAAAAAAAATGCATACACATTTATTCCTCCAATTGATGTGGAAAATCTATTCAATTGTGGGGGAATGTATTGGATTCACGGTAGAGAGTAAAATACCCCCCTTTATATTTTAATAAATATAAAATTTGAATTCAATTTCTTATTTATTCGGATGTTATATTCAATATTGTTGGATGGTGTTTTGGAACGGTAAATGAAGCCAATAATATATAAATCAAATTGGGCCACCAAAATTAACATATAAATGGAATAATTAGCGTTATAAAATGTATAGTTAATTTTTCCCATGAATTAATAGATCCTTATTTAATGTTATATATTTATGTTATTGTAATTTTTTGCTCCAAATACCTTTTATTGTCATGATGTGAGATTTTGTGTACCGAATTTTTTTTATTTGGGGACCCATTTTTCTATCTTCTTTTATGAATCCTATATGGGTGAATTTGAAAAAGAATAATCACATAAAATGTAGAAAAAATATCCAATATATTCAAAACACATCTTGAATATAATGTGACTTACTAGATGTTGCTTTAATGGGACATGATTAATGCACATTAAAAATTAACTTCGAAAATGATGTGATATAAATATAAAAAAATAATTTAACTAACCATGGATTTTATGAAATTTTATGAACATGGAAGGTTGTTAAATTTAAATTGATATTTTACACGTTCAATGGATAATCAATTATTCTAGTTTTTCTGGAACTATATGTATTATTGATCTAAGAAATATTTAATTAGAGGTTTCAATAAGTATGAATAGTTCATCATTCTCTATATTATATAAAGGTGGCTCCCAAATAATAATTATTTATTCATGTTTTACTCTATGATGAAGAAGAATATATTTTTTCCTCATATAATATAGAACAATATAATTATATAATAATATTAACTTTTTATGTTTACCACTTATTGAAAAAGTGCAATAAAGATACATCATCTTTTTGAATTCAATGTTTGGTTTTGGTGATGGATCTAGAATCCTATATGAAACTAGATGAGGTGAAGCTTTCATTTTTCATTCTTATAAATGTGAATTCCCAAATATTATTTTTTCCAACTATTAAATTTAATATTTTATAATCATTTTTAAGCATCCTTAAAATGGTAAGAACTTGAATTTATATTCTAGAAATCATTTTTAAAATATAGATGATGGAATACTTTATGTAAATTTAAATTTTTATTTTCAAAAAATAACTATTATTTTTTAAATTTTACTTTCGTTGTAATGGGATTAATTTCAATGTCTTCCATATCATTAAATGTATTCATCATACCATAATTATTTTCTTAAAATAATAGTTTTTGAAATAGTAGAGATACATATTTCTTTTTATTAATCAGTTGTGGAGTAAGAGGGTTCTATTTCAGCTTGGATACTTATTTATATATTATTTATTTCATGAATTAATTTCTAAATTCTATTTCAATTGTTACAAACTAATAAATTATATATATAGAGAACCCTTATGAACATATTTAATACAAGTTCACGAATAATTAGATCAATATGATCATTCAATGACACGAATAGAAAATATTGATTTAAGCTATTAATCTCATTATTGATCAAATTATAATTTACTAGTTAATTATTCTAGAGCACGATTACATCTCCTTAAATTCATAACTTATAAAAAAACATTATTGAAGACCCATATATATAACAAATAATTTATTTTTAAAACAAAAATATATTTGATTTCAAAGAATTCCATCAAAAAATTAAATTCATTAAATTAATTTAATCATTTAAAAAAATTATATATATATTTAAAATGAACAGTCATGATTTCAATATCACCATTTCCCATTAAAAGAAATATTTTTTTCCACATAAAAAGAAACCTCTACATATCTAAATGGTTTATTATTTTTTAATTAGTGTAATAAATATAAGAAATATATCACTACATATTTATAAATGCTACCTCTTAATTTTGAATGTTAGTTTGATGCAAGAATCCATTATCATTTAATACATACTCCAATACTTGAAGAAAACATCTCTTATTTCATTAAAAAAATATCTCCCATGGATGATAAATATGAAATAAAAAACCACACATAAGATATCAAGATAATGATAACTAAAACATTTATTAACCATACATTTATGATAATGTTTTGTATTCTTTAATTGAATGGGGATATTTACTATATTAGAAATAAAATGAAATCATTTTGTAGATATCGAAATATATATAATAAAAGTAAATTTATCTACATTATTTTAATGAACTATTTGATATCTTCATTTCATTTAATTATTAAATATAACATTTCATTATTTAGAAGTTAAAGTGATAAGGCTTTATATGGTTTTAATCTATTAATTATATTTGGTATGTGTAATGAGAAAAACAATTCAAATGAATATCAAAAGAGATTCAAGATTCACAATGTGAAATTTAAATTACCATATTATGAAGATAAATATAATAAATCACGATTCAAAAATTTATTATGGAAGTAAAAACAAAATCTTATTCCTTTAAACATATATTCACATTTTTAAATTGGAAAATTTTACAATGTGATGATTGGCCATGATGAAAAAAATGATCGATAGGGCTGAAAATTTATTTTACGAATATTATACTTACATTATCAACCTAGGTGATGGGAAAAATGAAAGTTTCTATTTTTCCATATTTTTTTATAAATAATGTTGATTTTCAGTCGGACTCCTAAGAATGAATGAGATGAATTTATTGGTCGAATTCTTATAAATAATTCAAAAATGGAGATGTATCTCTTCCTAAAGATGAAGGAGGATGATACTGATGCATGGTATAGTATATTTTGGACCTTATTATGAAGTTTTCCCACTACAAATTCTTAACCTATGGTCCTCTTTCATTTCCAAAGGATTTAGTTTTTTCTCTTCCCCTCTCAACCACCCAAAACAGGCCTGAGTGGGTATCTATCCATTTATAACTGGGGATGTAAATTATGGGGGAGTGGATGTGAGAATATCATTTCTATTTTATATTCATGTTTGGATTTCGGTATTTACATTTCAATATTATAATAATTATAATTTTTCATTTTATAATTAGTTATAGTATGAAAAAGTAGAATTTAATTCAATAAATTATCACCCTACAAAATAAATGGCAACTATGAAATTTAGGATGATCAATTTTAAAAATGGAATTAAGAAATCAAATTTAATAAAAAACGTATTTAATTATTCATATGTAATGGGTAATTTAGAAATTTATGGGATAACAATACCAAGGATACTTTTCATCTCGAACATCAAATAATATATTTTAAATCAACATGAATTAAAAATTCAATAGCACATGAGCTATTAATTTAAAAGACATTGCACATTCTATTATATTAAAAATTATAACATCATTATTCACTCTTGTTCTCACTCAATCATTTTAAATTTAAAAAAATCATGCACTGTGTTATGGGTTTCACTATGAACTAACCAATTACTTCATTCAAGTAGTTAGATATGGTATTTTTATTCGAGATTTAATTATTAAACATAAGTAGTGTTGTGGGAAATAAAAATTTCCATCTATGAGAAATTTTTTATTCCATTCCATATATTTCGACCAAAATGATTTATGAATTTTATTTTATTCATTTTCCTTTTCACTGCATTATTTTTCCAATTTTACTCTTGGTTTTCTTAGGATATTAATATCAGATAAAAAATTGATGAATTTGTATTCTACTCAAGAAAAAAGAAATAAAATCCTAAATTTAAACACTCAAATTGAAATAATTTTGAGAAAAAATAAAAAATGTGCACTATTCTATGGATCGAAACCAAATCGTGATGCTAAATGTTTAATAGAAAGAGATCTAGGGTTAAAAACCAATGGGTGTTATCTGAAAAACACCAACACAAGTCTATAATCAAAAATCATGGTACCACCCCTTGTAGCTAACCACCTTGAGATAATACTTTTTATAATATAAATTATCTCAAACACATTGAAATTATGTCATCTACCATATGAGAATATGTACATGAACATGGGGACATTTCTATAACCTTGTGATACATTTAAATTCCATAATATTATGTTGATATAGTATGTTTACTCTGGTAATTATATTTTTTAAAATAGTGGATATGGTAGTGTATTAAATCCATGACATCCCATTCCATCACCCCTAGTATGTTATTGATAAGAAAATTCTTAATATGGTTCTTTTATCCCTACAAATCCTTGAACATCTACCTCTTCATTGTGAAATTTCTTTTATTTCATGAATAATCACATCATAGTGTCTGATATGGCTTAAAATACATGAATATAATGTTCCCACATCATTGTAATAAAATATACGTAATTAATTAAAACATATTACAAAGTTTAATCTCAGGGGAAGATTTGATTAATGTATGTTATAGTGGGTAGATCAATGATAATGAATTCCATAAAAGAAATATTCAACTTACTCAATGATATAGTAAGAAATAGTTTATATTGACACGTTAAAGTAAAAAAATGAAAGGGAGTACAAATGGTTTAAAAGAAAATATGGATGGTATCCCAGATAAAAGTGTGGGCCAAAAGGATAGATACTATAATGGGGAAAAACAACCACAAGGATCACATTATGAAGAAAATAATTTTTATGATTATTGAAATGGTAATAATTTTTTTTGGTGTCCACAATGATAAGGGAATATATATTAGTAATAGGTGACAGGATTTCAAGCATTGTAATTACCATCACTTTGTATCCAAAAACACACACATTAGAGTTAATTTTTCTGATATTCAGGACTTCTTCCAGGGAAAAAAATCAATGATATGTTGAATTATTCAACATACCTGGGGTAATCTATCAAGGAATTGAAATATAACTCAAGAGACCAAGTGGTTGTACTCTAAAACAAAAAATTTAATATCAGATATATAAAAGTTCATTTTTGAGAAAATCCACGACGTTTACTTTATGGAACCCCAGAAGTACTACCACATGAGGATTGGAATTATATAACCCTAAAGAGTGGAAAAATAGTATGGATAAACCTAAAAAATTAAATTATATTAATAAAATAAATATAAAAACATGTATAAGATATAGAAATGATAAATAATGGAATAAAGTGAATGTAGATTAAAAAAATTAAAAAAATAACCCATTTTCAATATGATACTACCATTTATATAGAGGGTGAACGAGGGAATGAGTTACCCATTATGATTTTGGTTTATTGATAATATAAAACCAGATTCACATTAATATTTCATCTAGAGAATCACTTCCTTAAAAGTAAACATATTAAATGTTCATGAATGGTCTTGTATCCAACAAAAATAAGCTAGATGAAATATACATGATCCCACTAAAAAGGATTAATTTTTTTATGATTTGAATTGATCTCTAAAATCAAAATCATTATCCATGTATCTCTTCTATTCCACAAAATATCCAAAAAATGTGTTTTGGAGGGATTTTTGTGACTTAGGTTCTAGAGAGAACATAATTTCATTAAACACATTCAAGTTCCGGGTAGATGAAGATATGAATTCCGTGACAGTCATAATGAAACTTCTAGAGCCAATATTTTTGTACCCTCAATTATCCATTGAAGATAGTTTCATCATTGTTATAATGTTTTACTTCATTGTGGCATTCCTCATACTCCAAATATATGAAGAGAGGACTCTAATTACCTTATAAATGTTTTCCTTGGAGATTAGAAGAGAATTTATTGATTCCCAATTCTAGGATTGATTAATGAGGATGAGAAGTGATAGGTTTAATTTAAATTTAAATCGTAAAATTAAAAAATATGATATGAAAGATGAAGACTTGGGAAACTACATCGCACCCAAGTTGGAAGATGTTTATATAATTACTACTATGAAGGAACAAACATATACTGAAATGAAAGATATAAATTTATTACATATGATTACCAATGATGGAGTAATATCTTGAACATACATGTTTGATGATGGAGAATATGATTATATGGTACAAAATCATGACAGAGTTTTTTTTCAAATATGAAAAAAGAACAACTATATTAAGCGATATAATGTAATGAATGTTCTACACGTGAGAATATTATAACGGGTTTTAGATAATGTAATGGTGACCATATATATATCGATGACACAAATGAAACCATTTATCAATAAATTCTATGAATCCTTCTTCAAAACCCGCATTACATGAGTTGAGAATAGGTATTAATTAATTAATGGAATTAAAAATGTTTTTTGAAATGTAATCCTCTTTTTTAATTATTCTATGTAGGAACTCTCCCAAAATACTTTTTTTGGATATAATGAAAAGGATTCTTTACATTCACGTATTTAATTTCATCTCTCAGGTCCTTTATAAATGAATATACATATAAAATAAAGAAAACCAAGGATGATATTTTTAGGAAATTTACATTGTGAGACACATTTTCATGTCATGAGATATTTCATAAACAAACCTACAAGGATGTAAAAATAAATTAATGATGTAATATAAAGAAAAATAATTCAATGTAAGAGTATCTGTTTTAATATTTATTACATTTTTTAGAAACATTATTTTTATATTTGATTATTTAATTTAAAATTCATGCCCCATATTATTTTCATGATTGACCTATGTTTGAGATAAGCACATCTTTAGATAATTATCCATCAATGTTTTAAATTATGTTCTCAATAAATTTAAGTTATTAAATTAGGGAATGGATTATTAGAGATAAAAACAAGGAATTGAATTTAATACATCATGATTTTTGGAATTGGCTAATTTATTGAAATGAAATTTAGTTGAGTTTTTACATGCAATGAATTTATTAAAAATTTATAAAATGATATATTATTAATAATTATATTAATGAGTGATTTACCAAATAAAATTTTTTCATTCTCGGGAGATTTTATTGGAATAACATTTCTATCCATTTATTAATAATAATTAATGATATGTTCAACCTTTTTTCATCGTGAATATTTTTTTATATCCTGTCGAATCTATGATTTCAAATGTTTACTTTAAATATGTCTGAGGAAATTTTATTGATTATTAAATTTATCCTTCGAATAAACTTTAAATTGAATCCTTCTTAATAACATAGAATCAATTATAAACGTTTTTAAGAATATGTACATTATAAAACTATTTCAAATGTCCCGAATGTACACTATATATTTTTCATAATTATAAAAAAAATTGATATGAATGAGATAACACCATAGTGTAAGGTATGAGAATAATGAAATGAATATGTGTGGGTGATTTTTTTCATGTGATATTATTAATGTTCATGATTATTCATTCATTTTATATCATTTCATAACCATCTGGAAAAAATATATATTAAAAAATGGGTTGTATTATAAGGAATTCAAAAATATCCATTATTTGACTACTGTTCTTGTTATAAATATATCAAATACTATCACGATGAGATCATTTTGGGTAGGTGGTGGAAGTGATATTATATCCTATCATAGTAACTAGAATAAATAAAATAGAAAATTATTAAAAATTGAAATAATAATCAAGAGGGTTCATCATTTCATATATATAATTGATTTGTGGCATTGATTTATGATTTTGGAAATGGGGAGATATCACCCAAAAAAGAGATAATTTTTAGCTCCTTTAAATTATCATGTAATCTGTGTTTGATATTATCCTTGTTTTTAGCTTTATTAATTGGGATAGTGTTTTTGCCACCGAACCTAATGATTTTGAGACCTTTTGTACTCATAGTGAACCGTTCATCCGTACCTGAGATTATATTCACTTTGGGTTAGGTAATGTATATTTATTTTAATCCAGGAAAAGGAGCATGATTCGAGGTATGAGGAACGATCCATTTTATATTTTAACCATGATAGATTAATTGAATGAATTAAAAGTGAGTTCAATTATATTTGGAATGCTCATTGATAATGAATTGAAAAATACGTGTGGAATGAAAAAATTGTCATGTTTAATTATAAATAGAAAATAATAATATATATAATTGGATTTATTTCTTTGAAAAATGATGAGTGAATAAAATTATCTTATCTAAGGATTGAACATTTTATTCATTATTTAATCACTTGATTCTATTTACAGTACACTTATATGACTTTATATTCAAAATTCATTTTTTATTTTTAGATAATATTATTCATGTTAGGAATGAATTCAAGGGAGGGGGATTTGATAGCTATATTATATTCAATTTTTTGAATAAAAAAAATTATTTTGGATTTATTATGATTAATCCTAAAAAATTATTCATGTCTTTATTTTTATTTTCATATGTGGTATGTGAAATTATTTCAATTGAATAAATATATGATCATGGTTCCTGTTGTGAATATTGAATTCATTTTTTCAGATGTACTAGATTTGAATTCATGGCTCAAAATGGAATTTAGAATAGAAAATGAGAAATGGAACTCAATGTCCATATTATTCACATTGAATATTAAATTATTGTTATTGATGTTTCAAAATTCACAACATGAAGAGATTCTGTGAATAAAAGGAATGGTGGAAATACTCAAAGATTCAAAAAAAGAATCATACACTTACATCGTGGACATAGAAGATCGAAAAAATTGTTGTTCCTATTTTTATAAAATTTGATTAGGATTAAGGTTTGTTATACTTAGGACTCCCATGATTGAGACATAATCAATTATTTTCCAAACGTATGGAATTAAATATAAAACAAGATTATATTTAGGCTTATAAATAATGGATTTTTATATTTTAGTAGGGGAGAATGGAAGTTATCCTTGATTATGATGTGATTCCTCTGTACGTTCTTCCATGAGGATACTCCATAATTTCAATTATATTTCATTTATTATATCATACCATGTCACCCTTTAATAAATAGAAATTTTATATAGCTCTATATTTTTGTATGGTGATGTAAATGAATGGAAAATGTGTGCATGGATTAATATTGTATTTAATGTACATGTTTATGTTTCTGTAATCATTTTTCATTATTCAACTGATAATTTAAATAATTACAATTCCATTAACAATAAAATAAATATTTAATGTTTTAATACATCACCTTTTAATCATGTGATTTGTGTAACCATTTTGTGATTTATGAAGATCATGTTCTAAAAGGGTGTCAAGATAATTTATTCCTCAACAACGCTAAGTAATTGACCATTGAAAAGGTGATTTTAAATTAATTAGGGGATACTAAAACCAATTATATGTTTCATCATGACTCTAAAAGTAATCATTCAAAATAAATTTAACTTCTTAAGTCACTAGCTCATGAAACCTTAATTTAAAATTCATGGAACATTCTCTCATATTGGAAATTAACACATCATTCTTAAATCTCAATATTTATCATTCATTACAAATTCCACAAATATACATGTATGATACCATGGGTTCATCCTTGAAATCACATTATACTACATTAAATTATTTAGATATGTTAGTTTGTGTCTAAATATAAATAAACAAACTTGAGTATCCCGATAAGAAATAAAAAACACCATGTGGGAAACCTCTCTTTAAACATAAAAAGACATAGATTAGTTTCTTTATACATTGGTATATGTAATAATATTTTATATGGAAAAGGAACATTAATATTCCATATTTGGATATTTCTTGTAAAAAATGGAATTTCCAATGAAATCTTGGTTGAGGTTATACTCGTTGACTATGTAAAATGATCGATATCTATAAACATTAAATATAAAAACTCATTAAAACACAATCACTAATTAATAAATAGATATATAAATAGATATGATACAATTTTAATAATTTTATAAGTCAAATTTTTACATTTTGTATCTAATAAAAAAATTATATGATTTTATAAATATTTTAAAATAATATAAATAAAAATTAACCCTTTCCCCAATGATTATAACTATTAAATATAAAAATTCATTAAGATTTTAATCAAAACCACAATATATGTATTATATTTTTTCTATTTTAATATAAATTAATCAATTTTATAATTAATATATATAATATTAATAAAATAAATATTTCATGTTTTAAGAAAAATTAGTCAATCATATTTTCAAAAAGATATTCTCCCACTTAAATGAGGACTTTTAACTAAAGTCATAAATAATGAAATGTAATTTTATCATTTAAATTATCTCATTCTATACATGAATTTCATAAAATCAAACATCTATTTTTTATGTTACTATGATTATATTGGAAAAATGTTTATTCATTCATATAACCAAGATATTTATATATATACATCATGGATGATCAGGGAAAAATAGTTCCTAAAATCAATATGATTCACTCAAGAGTGAGGTTTCAAATTTTTGGAAGGTGATATAAGACTGGTATTGTTAAATGAAAAATATTATGTGTAAATGATAAACAAAATATTGAAACTGTATGTTTTATACATAAAAACTCTTGAAAACTACTTCCATCTACAAAAAATTTCTATTCATTTGGGGAGACTGATATAGAGTGTATTTTTCTGTTGAATGAATAATATAAACTTAATATAAGAAAAATACATATTACAAATAATATTTTTATATATAGTATATAATTTTTGATTTACCTTTTATTTTAATATTTATCATTCAAATTCGACCATTATGAATATGCCAAAAAAGGACAATGAGTTTTTTTAAAATATTTATAAAAGAATATTTACTTCATTAAAATGAAAAAATTTAGATTTAATTGGAAGTAATATGTTTTATATTTACTATAAGATATATAATGATATTATCTAGTATACATACAATTATGTTTTTTAGATTCTAATTATCAATCAATAATGCTATAATCTAATAGTTTCATTAATTTATAGAGACCTTGAAAAAATGATATATATTAATGAGTGATAATATGTTAATAAACATCCAAAAAAAATCATTAAAAGATCATTTATATTTTTTAAAAATTAATTCATTGAATTTAGTTATATATTATTAGAAACAATTATATATAGAGTTCATTCATCATATACATTTTTAAATAACCATATATTTTTTTTTGAAAAGATTTCATTAAATATATTTAAATAAGATTTGAAGATTATATCATCAAAAAATATATAAATAATAATGGAATTATTGAAAACCAAATATATAAATATTGTGGTATCATTTAGTTATTTTATACATTTTGGGAAAGAATTTTTGGTAAATTATTATAATTGACACTTAGAGAACTATTATGTTTGAATAGATCTATATAATTTTAAAAACCTCAATTGGGAGATCTATATTTTCAATGAATTATTATTTTCCGGATTGAATACTTCAAAAAAACATTAACAGTACTATTTTAATATCCACTTGAAATAAAATGATCTTCATGAACAATCAAAATAATGAAAAGATTCTTGTGGATACTAACTATAATAAGTCACCCCCTTATATTAAAACAACATCACATACTCTAGATAAAGAATTTATAAAATATGTTTACATTTATTACCTAATTTTATACTATTACACTATAATGGATTATGATTGATATATTATTTCAATTGGAGATAGTAGTCTTAGCTTCACCCATTTTAATTTTAAGTCAATTCAAAATTTGAGAAGGTAGTGAACTTTTTTCTTTATGAGACATCCTGGGGAGTATAATTAAGAATAAAAAGTCATTATAAGAAATCATCATGATTTTTTCAATAATTGGTGAATTTTTTTATTTGTATATTGGAGAGAGGGATTATTTTGTAATTTTTTTGAAAATACTGGAATCACAATACTGATGTTAAATATAGATGGAGACATTATAATTATGGTTTTTATTGATGAAACCCAATATAGTTATAATTTCATTCATAATAATGAAAATCAGATTATACTTTTCTATGATGGGATCCATTTAATTTTTAATTTGGTATGTGCCCCAAAATTTATTATGTTTTATATTCTTGTATGTATTTCTATGATTCCAAAAATCAACAAATCATGAAATTTGATATTAGTGATGATGAAATCTCCCCAGAAGAAAAAGATGGATAATTATTTCCAAAATGATGAAAACACTCTTATATAGAATAGTTTATAACAATTTAGTGGCTAAGTAGTTCCAATTATAAAATTTTTTAACCCATGAACATTTGATAATTAAAATGTTCTCTAATCGACTAGAAAACATTACATGTTGTTATGTATATTAAAAATCATTATCAACCAATTATTTACAAGATCTTAATATGTATTCATTAATAAATAATATATTATATCCTTGAATTCATTATTATTTTTTTATAAATTTGATACAAGTAAATATGAATTGCAACTCATTATCATAATTTCACATTGATAGTTATTTTAATGTGTTTAATTTCTAAGTGTGTTTTTTTATGTATTCAATTTATATTGTTGATTTTATTTTTAGATATATATTTATTAGATAAATTTATTATTAATTATTATAACCAACCTATATTTATATATATGATAATGAAATAATAACATTGGAAAAAATAATTTCTTTTACTTGTTTTTTAATCTATTTCCATAATGTATTATGAGTGAGAGTTTTCTCTATTTATCATCATTATTTAATTTTCCCTTCATCACTCATTTATTCTCCACACATGAATTAAATTTATTGGATATTTTATTTTCATCTTGTAAATTTATAACACATTTTAAACATGATATATCCATACTAAAGGAGTTATGTATTAATATGTAAATTTAATTTTTCTTGGAGAAAAATGTGATGATTTTTTCCATTTTAATAAACATCACTGGAAATAATTACTTATAATATTTTTTTTAAAATTTAAATATATTATTATAATAATGGAATATGGAATAAAACAAATTAGAATAATAATTCATCATTGAGTGTCTGTGAAAAAATTAAGATATTTTCAACCCATAATCTTCATATTGATCATGAAAATTAATTCCTATTTATGAAATATAATGTAGTATTTTTATATGATTTATATTTTTTTCCCATTGGATAATGTTCATATTAAAATTGGATCAAAATAAATGTAATCATTTTTATTTCATTGATTTTTTATTCAAGGAGCCATCATTCACTATGTTTAACCCTCACTCTTTTTTTATATGGTTTTAACTACCCCTTTATGTAGTGTGTCCTAATTTTACTGAACTTCCCATTCCATTTTTTACTAGCCTCCCATACAGATAATTTAGTAACTTTCTTAGTATTGAGTTATATAATTCATTATCTCATTATTGATGTATAATTTCAAGTAATTGTTTTTTTAGACACTTTTTTTCATAATACACCATTTTTCATCATAGCCAGTGACCATATCATTGAATTCATAATGTTTACCTCTCATTTAATGTATTGTAATAAATTTTTAAAAAATTAATTCTATAATCCTGTTAATTTATTTAAAACAAATCAAATAATTACATTACTCTGTCAATATAATTATAGCGAACAATTTTCATTCAAAGACCTAAATGCCTTCTATTCTCTTACCATGTGAAGAAGATGGTTTATTCTCCCATTTATCCACTATGTGTTGGGGGATAATATTTATAGTGGGTTCTATTATCAAAAAAAATTCATTAACTTACTCCGTTAACAAGGAGTATTAAATCCTAGGATATTGATTTTCATAATATATTCAAAAAATCATATGAACCCAATTTAGTCCATTAAATTTATATGAAATATTTAGTTTTATTTAATTTCATATATCATATAAATATTATATAAAAATTTATTACATAGATAATTAATTGATAAACCATTTTTTACATTCCCCCACATGTTGCGAAGTATTTAATGGGAATTAATTCTAATAACCTATTTAGAAAGAAAAATATCACATGATTCATGGCACTATTTCCATTAAATAATGATTTTTCCATTTCATGTATCAAAATTTTTTATGTATCTCAGATAACCATATGAATAAACCATAAAAAACATTGTTTATTTTCTATTTGAATAATCATTAATGAAACGGAATATTATTTATCCCAAAAATATTTATCAAGTAATGATTCTGTATACATAAACATGAGAGAAAAATATTTATATATACTGAGTTTCAAATTAAAAATTTTTAATCAATTAATATACAATTGAAAACGTAATCCAATTTATTTTGCATGATATTTTAATTTAATTGGATTCTTTCCTGTAGTCAAAGGATCTATAATCATAAATTTTATGATCATATGTTGAATGAAAACATTTTTATAATTATCATGTTCCCTTTAGGATATGTAAAAATTATATATGTGTTTACATAAGATCTCACTTTTTTATTTTTATCCAAAAATATTGGGTTAGGGTTGTCACATTATAAAATAAATGAACAAGAAATAAAACCCATAACATTATGGGAAACAATTAAACTCCTTATATGTACATCATTTTAATTTTCCTAAAAACATGAAAAAATCAACATCTGTAGTACAAGCCATTTCTAGATTCTATTTGAAACAACTCCATGATCCAGATCAGCCAACCATCGTAAAAATGTATCCTAAGGTATGTTTTAATGAATCAACACAAAGAGTGAAGTCAACATCCATGTATCTGATGAAAAACAAATTATAAGAAAATTTATATAATATAATGTAGTTTTATTTCACCTTAAGTTGTATCAAGACCTTATTCATGTCATTGAAGTGGTCTATAGTATGGTTATTGTGTTATCTCTACAACATTACTACTAATAATTAAATACCAAGCCTTATAAAAATCTAATCATACACTAAACTACCAATAATGCAATCATACATGTTAGATTATGATTTTTCTCATTTATATTCAATTTTATGACTTGTTTTCATACTGAATTTATCCCAATTAACAATTAGTACTATATATGGTGAACAATCACTAAAAATAAATAACTCAAGAATCATAATAATATAGGTTTTTAGAGATGAACTCAAATAGAATATAAAACCATATCTATGAATATTTATGTCTATTTCATAGGATGCATGACACATATCATTCATGTAAACTGATATAGATATGAAATATTTCAGGTCATATAGAAAACCCATGTCATTAGTAGAAATTATAATCTAATATTTATATTAATTGGGATAATATTTTTTAATTTGACTAATCATAAGATGTGTAAATTGATCAATAATATTTTATTTGAAAATAAATGATGTAGTTACATCCTGAAATAATTAATTAAATATCCTACATTATTTTTTAAACCATATATATATTTAGATTAGATAATAATTAATCACCATTGTTAGAGATTAATCCTTTTGGTTCTTTCATATAAAACTCTAAATCCACATTACAATACATAAATACAATATTTAAAAGCATTTTTTTTTAATTTAAAGACAAAATAAGTTACTATTGCAAAAATAATGTTCCATGAATCATTTTTCGGCATTGCCTAAAATGGGTTCTTTTAAACAATCTCTACATTTTGATTTAAACCATTGGAAACTAGTTACAAATTTCATCTATCAATGTTTTCCAATTACTTTTTCTAACAATAAAAAACTCATTTACAACCAAGATCTTTTTCCAAAAATTTGTAAACCAACATGGTCTTAAACATAATTAACCTTCATGGTATTCTACAACTCAATCATGGAATCCTACCACTTATTTTATTCTTTATAACTTATGTGTTGTGAAACTTATTTTTCATAATTTTATGATCTCATATTTTAGTCATGTTCTTTTTGATATAATATATAATTACAGGAAATTAATGTATTTCTCATCTTTTTTGATCTTTTTATATTTATCCAACATTTTATTTAGATGATTTTGGTTCAATTGGTTGTTCAAGAATCTTTTATTCTTCAATAATATATTTAATAGGATGATTCTTAATCATTATTGAATGATATCTATTTAAATAGAACACAATAAATGATTTATGTTATGAGTAATTATCAATTTTTTCACCGAATCTAGGGGGATGATATTACGGGTGAAATTAAAAAATATATTTTTCATGACATCACTCTCATTTATCTAGTCATTCTCATGAAATTTTCCATACATTATTAAATAATTATTGGTAACAATTATATAATAAAAATATTCTCCATTAAAAAATTATACCTATCCAATTACATACCCATTAATGTACAAGTGATAAAAATAAATTTCTAATTGAATATAAATACACAACTCCTGTGGATATCCACACATTGACACATATAGAAAACACAGCTTCAAAACCATAAGCAATTCAAAACGTGTATATAAAACATCCCTTGTATTATCTAGATTAGAAATGAATGATGATTATTTATATGATTCAATATAAAAGAATTTATGTTACATACAGCCACTATGAATTTTTCAAGCTATTTCCATTAGGGTTTGGTTTTTTCATTCAACTGATTTTTTTGCAATGGTGAACTTTGAAAATTCTATTTCGAACCGATTACATATTCTTAATAAAACCATATAAATGGATAGGTAATTTTACATCATCGATGTGTCGACTATAAAGTTATCCACCTTGATATAACCTCTTGATCTTAATTCTCTTACCATATTTTTTTCTCAAAATTTTCATTAAAATAATTTATGGTATAAAGTGCATTATTTATATTGGGATAAAAATAGAGGTAAATATATCATAAATATCCATCAAGGAGAAAAATGAATAATTCAAGGTCAAATAAATCCATTTTTATAATATTTTTATGTCTAATTTATTATTTCTCATATATATTATCTTTTATTAACACCTTTCATTTATTAATTGGTTTTCAATCACATAATGTATGTACATTATTTTTAGAATTTATAAAATCAAGAAATATATTTTAAATATTGGAAAATAATCATTGATTAATCACGTTTAATTTACAAAAAAATTTATTTCTCAATGACATAGATGAATTTTTAATTTTAGTAGTTATTTTAATTCAAGTACAAACATGAATATTATAATTATCAATTTTATATTTCAAATTAATGGAGAATAGAGATTAATTTAATGTACTACATCAAATTATTTTATTTCCATAAATAAACATAAAAATATTTTTATCAAAACTGAATATAAAATATGATTGTACATGTCTAGAAAATAAAAAATGTTTTTGGAAAAATATGTAATATAATATTTATTTTCCAAAAATAATGTATACCTAGTACTTGATTATAGAATGAATGTCCCCATAGTTTCCAAATGTTTCCTCATTTTATTTCCTAAATAGGGGCCATGTTTAATTAAATTATGCTTCCGTTGATTTTCTATACCCTACAAGGTAATAAAAATATGGATTTTAGAACCAGAAACAATCTATCTATTGATATAAATTTGAACAACCATATTTGGTTGTAACAAACCAATGTGATTATAAAACATTTTTTAATCCATTTATATGATTAATAAAAAAATTAGTTTATGTAATTTTCATTTATAGATTATACTAATTATTTACTTCTAAATATTAGGTATGTTTATAAATTTATATTTCCTCTTCCAATTTTCATGACATTTATAATCGTTTTCTTAGTTCATTTTCAGTATATTGGCGTGAAATATTTATAATACAAACCTTTACTCCTATTGAATACATATCATCACAAAATTATTAATGGAAAAAATTTAATTATGTTATTTAAATGTTATTTTAAATGGAATATATTGATCTGGAAGAGTGATGGTAACTTAATTCACTTTAAAAAACTCTAATATATCAACCTCAATATTTTTATCTTGAGTCACAATATCACCCACCTGCTTGATGTTATCGTGGACCCTTTTTGTGGTGGTTAGTATTGTAGATGATTGAATCATGATTAGTGTTCTCGTTAAAGATTTATTTGTTGAGATAAACTCTGAATATATAGTTTTTTGCATGTTAACAACATTATTATGCTCGTTAACTGAATCTTGAATCTAATCTTGTAATATAGTTTTTTGAAGATTTTATTGAGATGGTTTGACCACAACCAATTTTCATATAATGGTATATAATCTAGTGTAATATAATATAAATTTAAAGTGATTATTCTTCATATACATCATAATCAGTAACAACTCTTTCTCGATGAACAATATTTCTCTCCATCAATATTTTATAGTTTTCACCTATTAATTAATGAATTTAACATTTATTATAAAAATATAATGGTACAACATAAAACTAAATGCATGAATGTTAGTCAAATTAATATAATTTCTATAGTAAATTACATTAACATGAGTCTAAAAAATTAAAAAATTCCCTATGGTTGAAAAATTGAATTTAATATATTCACAAAAAAAATAGAATTTAAAATTAATATTTTATTTATTTAATTCCTGAATTATAAATTGATAATTAAAAAAAACATATGGGAGAGAATTACATTCTAAATATTGAAAGCACCTATTTGAAATTTATGAATATTAAAGTTACTATTTCATCTAATTAAAATAAAAAAATAAATTTTGAATGAAATTTATTAAATTTTAAAATAAAATATTTAATTTTATTCAACGAATAAGAAAATATTATTTAATTTTGAATATTATAGAAATATTGTATCATAAAAATTTAAAACAAAAAACATTTAAATAATTATTTTACTATATATAAGCTAAATATATGTAACTTAAATTATTTAAATTTCATAGTGCAAGTATTATTTAATGTGATTTTAATGAATATTTATATTTTATTTAATTAAGAATGTCATGGAATAACCAATGTTTTTTTAAATTTTTTAAAAAATCCCAAATAAATTGAAATTTGATATAATTATTTCCTATTTTTATAAACAGATACTTAATAATAGATTCTGAGGAAATTAAGTAGAAGAAGGTAGCTAAATGATGTGTCAACACCAAACCTAATATTATGAATGTGTTTAAAAAAATATAGTGAATAAATAATCATTACAATTCATAGGTATGTGGTTTCTTTTATAAAAAATGTATGAAATTATAATAATATTAATTTTATAATACAATTATTTATTTTAAATTAATGGAAAAATAATATACTAACATCCTTTGTAAAAAACATGAAATTCAGGGATCAAAAACCTAGATTCCTTTAAATATATTTCAAGATGGATATAGATGTTGTGTGTTCCCTTTTTCCATTTTAGTTACTGTGGATTAATATTTATAGTGTTTTATAAAATTAAGAACCAACCCAAATTTATGCTATTGAAAATTACTCATAATGAATGTGAGATTGATTTCCATGAAATTATAAATAAATATTATAGACCATATTTTATACATTATATTCATAGAAGATAATGATTGCATTCAACAAAATATACCAAGTTAATATTATGTAATATAATATTTAATGGACCATTATTTTTAACATTAACAATTAATTGGTGAATAATTTATTACTTGTACTTCTTCTCTCGGGGTTGTTTAGCTTATTAATTTCCTACCATCAAAATTATCTCTGTCACTTGGTCTCTAAAGGGGATTTTTTTCTATTCCCAATTTATTTAGTCGTTCTGCCTCTTTGAAAAATTTGTTGGTCTGATATTCTACCGGTGATTCCATTGATGATGATGAGGGAGTCTGGATATTGGGTACCAGAGGTCACGAGTCCATGAAATATGTTTTATCCCCAATATATTATTCTTTCGGTCTTGTGGTTTTTTTGTGGGAATATTTATATTGTCATGTCAAACCTTATTTCTTGAATTATTTCATATGGTTTTCTTCTCAGTTGAGCCTCAATCTCGGGATGAACATGATTTAACTCGGTCCATCATCATTGTTGAATTTAGTTGATTAAAATATAATCTCTATATTATTTCATGTATTGTTAAAATATTGAATGATTATTGATGATTTTTTTCCATATAATTTTCATTGAATGAAATGGGTTTGAACTGGGACACATTCGGAGATTGTTTTTGGTGGGGTTTTGGTGGTTTCATGGAGTTTGGAGAGTTCCTTATCAGGGTCTAAGGGAGACTAATGTCCATGTATAAAAAACATAATAAATGAAAATATAAAAATAAGTGATTCAGTTAACTATATCCCAATTTACCGATTATTTTCAAGAGAAGGGTGGTTGTTGTATTTGACATCCACTTATTTATAGTTATATTTTGAAAAATTCTCTCTATAACAACACATTAAATTTAATAAATTATATTCTGGTAATAATCCATTATAATGTTTTTAGTATGTTATTTTGAATGTTTTTAAAATATTATAAAAATCTACAAAAATGTTATATAACACACATATAATACTCATAACAAATAATTAAAGACATAAATTATTAATTTTAAATAAAAAAGAATAATTTAATAAAAATAAAATACAACCGGTCAAAAACATATATTTTATACTCTATACATATATTAATAAATATAATTTCTATATTTTTAAAAAATATTTTTTATTTTTTTATTGAATTCATAATTTTTATGAAATTTTTATGTGGATTGTCGTTGAGTTAAATTACAATTTTCTTTTGCCTATATTTTACCTTTTATGAGTCTCTAATGATCCTTATCAAAAATATTAAAAGGTTCAAGGGGTGAATTTGAAATGTTATATAATATAATATATATAACCAATCCTATTTATATCTTTCAAACTGATTATAAAAAAAATAGTTCAGAACATAATTAGTTTAGTGAAAATAAAAATAAATAAAAATAATTCAAATAATATTAAATAATTTACTTGTATATAAAATTATACTAAAAAAAAATTATTTTCTATTCATTAAACAATTTAAAATTTGTTATCTTCACAAATTTATTTTGATTTCAATATTATTTTATATAGATTTGATGATTTTATATTTCATTTCTATTGTATTTACATTTTACATATTATTGAGACTACTTGTCCCACCAATGCCTCACCCAGTTCGGTAGTGTGCTGATTATGCCCCCCCCCCCTAAGACCACCACAATGAGGTTTCAGTTGGTGACTAACACTATGTAGGAATTTCTCAAAGTATGGGTTCCCTTGACCAATATATACATTAAACATAATCATATCTCCATCACATATAATATGGAGAAGTTTATATAAATAGGTGACTTGTATATAATGAATTTTTAATTCAATCACTATGATCAAAAAAATTTCTCACAAAGACAATTTGTACATTATCAATAAGTCCAAGGCGAAAGATACATAACCAAAATTCAAAAGGAAAACCATAATGATGAACTGACATGAGGAGGTATTCACCACAAGAGGGCTCTAAATACACACCTCTCCCACCGTTATCATATATTAGAATAAATAAGTTATAGAAACTCCATATTCCCCAATATCAGCACCATGTGTCATAACCAAATGACATAGGAACGATACACATCCTCCAATACCTTCTCTGAACCATATGTTATCTGCACATGCACAACACCTATGCAAACAATGATCATGCATGGGTGAGTACAAAAATTGATACTAGGTAACTCAAAAAGATAAATGAAAATACATACAAAAAATCAACTTAAAAATATTGGTACTATAATGTATATTAGGGAAAGAAAATAAAGAATACATCTATTCTTAATCATTACAATTTTCATGTACAAAATTAGTAAAGTCTTAGTTATATTAACTTTGATTCTAAAAATTCATAACATACAAGAAAATAGATGGGCTCATATACATTATGTGTATAATAATCCAGATGTAAATATCCTTCTATTGTTATATCTAAAAAGATATCCTTATGGAACCTAAGTTCCACAAGTCAAAAAGATGTGTGTACCTATTAAACCTTAAAACAACTATACCATAACTATAAATAATGAACGAGGATCCTAATCAATAATTAATCAGCCTTGTTAGACAGTGGAATATCATGCTCTCATTAACCAATAATAGAATAAAGTATGACCCAACATATATCCTAGTCTGATACATGGCCCGAAGGTCATTCCCGATCCCCATGATTTGGAAGCTAGTTCTAGGAATCAATGTAATCATTATGAGAGCATTATATCCCAATAAACTAGAATCTATTAAATAAACTAATACAATTTAGAATTCATCAATAAATAATAACAAATAATTGATAAATACAAAATGTGATCCATATACAACACCAATAAAAAATATTGATACTAAATTCAAACAAAGAGAGAATTCACCAACATGTTATCCGTGTGACCTCGTGGTCACCTCAAACCGTAGGACCAAACTAATCCAAAAAATAGCACTCAAACTAGAAACATTGACCCTCAAAATAGATTGGGACTACTAATACCAAATGTCACAATTAGGGTGTGAGCTTAACATCTTAGTTGGAAACCACCACAGAATCTCTACATTTCTTTAATTGAAAATAGTCAATAAAATCTAGTTTGAAAATACATATATAAAATAAGATTTAATATCATTTTAAGGATATAAACACAACATTCAACCCATTCCCATTTTAAAACATCACATGATATTTTCTTTTTAAAAAAATTGTTTCACATTCGACACCACCTTTTCTATTAAAAACACAACCACCATATCCAACCATGTTACCAAAATAGGGATGTACATAAAATAAAGGGAATAAATACAAGAAGATAAAATAATATCATGACTAATATCAAACATGAAATAGAAAAATAAATATAAAAAATAAATATAGAAACCTTGTTTACTTCCAAAATAACCCTCAATCAATCCCTATACATAATAAACTAGGACTCTCCATCCATCATACAACACAGCTCCTGAGACTATAACTAATCGGCCACTATAAACTCACCATTCCAGTTGCATGTCCCCCCATGCCCTATCATGTCAAGGAGGTAACAACACATCACATAGGTTTTGACAAGAAAACATCACTAGACCCTATAAAATACACCTTCGAAACCCATGGTAAGGATACATCGTAACAGGAGAGTCCATCGAGTGTGTGACTCACCCAGCATAACATATATGCACTTGCCTACCCCAAACACTGACACCACCCACTGTGATGAATCACATATGGAAGTCCTCTATATGGATTCTCATTGTTTCAAGAAATCATTCTAAAGTTACTACTATGTAATCACATCCAACAATATTTCAGGCCATTTCTCAAAAAATGCAAATACACTAAACGAGCATTTTTATTTCCAAAATCACATTCATTTACAAAGATTACAAATTTCCAACTAGGTGTTATATCATGTCCATATCTGAAAACCATTAAAAAATATTTCATACCATTTCCAAAATAATATGATACACTACATTTTTAATTCACACAGTCAAACCGTCCCATACATTTCCAAATATAATTTCAATTTCCAATGTTATTTCAAAACAAAGATAAAAACACACAACAAGCTTAAAAATTCCAAATGATATTCCACACCATTTGAAAACCAACCATCTTATCACATCCCAAGAAGATCATATTCTTCAAACACCCATTTAAAATCAACCATATTTCATTTGGAAACAAAATTAGTTTAGTTAATCATCGATATTTTTAAAGAGAAATATAAGTGTTTTTAAAAATGCGGTTTTTGTTAAACATTGCTTTCATCATTTGTGCCCCCATCCATGTGTGAATTGTGGGAACAGAAGGATATTCCCACATCCAATATTATACCAGAAGCATAATTTCCCTAAATGATTTTCAAAGAAATATCACATGCCTTCTATCCAACACAATATACCACACTATAAAAACACAACTTTCAACATATGAATCCAAAATCACAATCCATCCAATTTAATAGAACATATCATAGGTAAAAACTACTCAAATAAATTTATATAAATCTAAATGTTCCATTGAAATTTCATCAAACACCTTATGTTCACGTATACAAAGGAATATTTAAATAATCTTTTTGAAACCCATTTTAATCAAATTCTAACAACACCAAAACACCACAAAAAATCAAACAAACAAATAAAAATCATATTAAAAATGATTAATAATTATATAAAAATAAACAATAATAAATGAGTTGTGATGGAAGATAAGATAATTAAAACACCTACCTCAATAGTGTGCAGATGGGATGAAACTTCATGTTAAGGAATAATAGGCCACAAGAAATGATCTGTATGCCCTATATCCAAAGAAAAAAACTCAATCAATCAAACATAACCTATATGATTTTTCCAAAAAAGAACCAAACAAGGAATATCCACGAAATCAATATAGGATAAGAAGAAGAGATGAAAAATAGTCTAAAACCCTATAAAACTCACCTTAGGATGTTGGAGGAGAATCCATGTAGGAGGAGCCGAGGGAAAAGTGGTTTTTGGACACCTTTTTGCTCTAAAAAATACCATGGGATAAAGGGATAAGATAGGACAAAATGGCAGGAGGGTGGAATAATTTTTTTTTTATTTTCAAATTCCCGGATGACCGTATCATTTGGCTACATGTTTTACTAAACCGTGTTCCAAACATGTTATAGCTAATGTCTGAGAGGGGATAGACTACACAACTAGGCCACATTGTTTGACATATCGTATGCATACTATAGAGAATCTAACAATTTTTCAACATATAGAACCCAAAAATGTAATTAATTTTTCAAAGATATTTTTTAAATATGATTAATTTAATTTTTTATTATTATCATAATTTACATGAAAATATAGATTTTAAAAGTATAACTAATTTTATATTGCATTCAAAAATTACATAAGGTCTTATAATATTTTATTAATACTAGATGAAATAAAATTGTTCATTTATAAACACCATTTAGGAAAATAAATTTTCATTTAAATTAATTAATTAATTTTAATTATTTTTTTATGAGTTACAAAAAGACCAATACTATTACTATAGTCATATTTTCACTTATAAGATACCTAAATTTTATTTATACATTCAAAGGTGAGGTTAATATTCTTTTGTACAATTTACTATTCATAAGGGTTATATTAAAATTCATAATGGTAGGTTATTATTCACCAAAAATTATGTTTTTCCCAATAAACTCTATACATCTTACTGATCACAACCGTGAATGTCATATTTTAGAAATTCAAATCATAAATGTGAAAATATTATGTTCAATGGTCACATGGTACCTAGTAGTTCATTTAGTTATGATTTCATGGGATTATATGACATAATTATAATAAGGTAATTTCCATTGATAAAACATTGGCTTGTTACAAAAACCATGTGGTAGCTTCTGCCCCAAAACAAACACAAGTCTTACAATTCTCTGGGATGGGCCACACAGTTTCCCAAACCATTCACCCATACCATACATAAACCAAAATGCCATCCGAAGTATCCCAAAAAATAAATAAAACTTTATTCCTAGAATTAACCTGAACCTCAACCCAAGGATCAAGGATCAAGAGAAGAAAAAAATAATGGATGTTCAAGGTCGAGGTGTTATAATTATCCCCATAAAAAGATTTTAAATCCTCATAAATTCATTCATCCAAGATGTGAAAAAAAATTCATGCGTTATCAAAATCCAAAAAAGCTACAAACATCAGGGTGACCACACACTACAAAAGTCACACCTGACCGATCGTGAAGAAACCAAAACACAAGAATGAGTGGAGAACACAAGAGGGTTATACACTCTATAATAATATAACTAAATTGATCTTCATTTTCACCCCACAACATAGAGGCACCTAAACGGGAGCAAGAAATCCCAACCCAACTAACCAAAACTATTTTTCATTGAGTTAAACTACACAAAAAGAACTAAAATTTTCCACACCAATCAAAAATCCCAACACAAGGTGATAAACCCATTCAAATATCAAGAACACAAAAACTAACTGACACCACAACTCACTGATTAAAAAATATAAAATTGTCACCAAACCTGAAAAATTAAAACAAGAGATTGATTCAAAAATATTGGCTATTTAAGGACTCATGTAAAAACCATAAAACAATGATACAAGAAAAACACCACTAAGTATTTTTCAAATATGAGTGGAACTGAAAATAAGAATGGATCTACTATAGGAATTTAAACCATCCCCACTTTCATGCTAGAGGAAAATCAAACCATGTTTTCATACACGCTGCCAACAATTCCTAACTATGAGAAAGATTCAATCCAAGGAATGTGGCTCGAACAATGATGACTAAAACATTGACTACTTCATAGTTGGGCAGTAGTATTCTCGGATTTAGACTTCGTATTTAATTAAATGTTCATAAAAATCACATATGGATTACCCAAATGGCCACAATGATGACACACCTTTAGTAGAATGCGACTAGATAGATTTGAAGCCCAAGGACTCCACAGAACTGGCACAAAAGTGAATGGACTAATGAAATGGAGGGCAAAACTATTGAATTAGACTCCTTGGTAATAGTTTAGTATGTCACACACCTCTCTCTATATAGGGAATATTTGTTAAATTCAACCACCAATGACTGCACCACAAGAACCAACTTAGTTAAAAATGATTCTTCAAAAACATTATCAAAATAATGATCTTTGGAGGATAGGGTGTGCTACTTGTTCGCATTAGTAAGACCCCATTGAAATAATAAGTCTTCAATATATCATGTGAAACTAACTATATTGAAAAGGATAAAAATCCATGAAGTTTTAAAAATATGCCTTCACTGTCTGTTGTCCTTACAAAATACTCATTGACACTTCCCCTTTCATCATATTCACCACCTCTGGTATAAAACATGGGTAAATACAGACTTAAAGACATACCATGTCATCCCAAAAAGAATTTATGGTTGGGAAAACATCTCCCATTCATCCAAATTTGGATCATCTAAACAAACTAGATCAACCTGAACATTGGAAGCTTCCTGATTTACCAACAATATGAAGAAACACTATACATCTTCAAGACACTCCACTACCTCTGAAGGACCTCAAAAAGCACCATTTCATCTCAATTACAGAAATTACATCTTCCAAATCCTTTTTGAAAATAAAAATAATCCATATTTCACAGAAAAAAATTTTTTTTTCACAAACAATACACACATCTCAATGAAAATCAAAATTTCCTAATCGGTTTATCATTCAACTACATTTTAGAATAACCAGTCCAAGAATTCAACTTCAAAACATCACTAATGGAATCCCAATAACTGTCACATATGTTTCCATCCACATCCTCTATACTCATCTATACACATGTTATCACATGAACTTTCCATACACACCCTCACATAAGAAAATTTCCATAAGGAATATCAAGGTCCACACATACCATTTAATAATCAAAATCCAATAACATACCTAATATTGAATCCAAAACACATCATCTTAAAAAAACCCAATATTAAAAATACATAGAAGAAAATGATTCAATTTCCAAAACTATTTTTATATTAAAAACATGCTCAGATAAATTGAGACCAAAATAAAACATGACTCACACCTGACCACCAAAATGAGAAACATTTGTTTATTTATAACTTAGAAACAAGGTAGTAGGTCATGACTCAAGTAAAAATAAACATCTAAGAGGATCTTGAACCGTGAACTTGGACTTCACATGGGTCACTACTCCATGTGTGATAAAAAACACCACCACACCATCATTTTCACTCCTCATCCAAAAATTCCAAAATTCAAAATAAGGACTCAAAACCCAGACTACCCTTTGAAACATGATGAACATAATGTGAAAGGGTTTGTGATGCTCATTTCATACCTAACTATTGAGTTTCGAAATTATTAATGTCTAATCTACCAAACAACCAAAGTAATAAGAGTCTAGTCTAATAAAAAAATTTAATGAACCATGTCGGTAATTCTATCCAACCAGACTTGCGACCTGGTTCATGACATGGCCTGAAGGGAATTCCCGACCCCATGGGATGGATACTAGTGTTAGACATAAATGTGACAACCATGATCATGATTTAGAACAACAAAATAGGATTAAATAAATAAACTGAACAAATGTTTTATGCATCAATAAACAATAACTGATCGCAAAAAAACATACGATGATCCAGATACAATAACTGAAAAAATATAAAAAAATGCAAACTGAGATCGAACACACCCACATAATGTCTTTGTGAACTCTTGGTAACAACTTACAATAGGAAAGTTCTTATCAAACAATGATCACTCAAAGAAGAAACCTAGAACTATAAAACAGCTCTGGTCTATGTATACTAAATGGCACAAGTTGTATGTGAGCTTAAAAGCTCTGTAGGAAACCACCAAAAATCGATACATTTATTTTACTGAAAAGAGTTCAAGAACACTATATTATATATATATATATAATATTACTATATATTATTTTATTGAAACAAACACAACATTCCAATTATTCCCATTTTAAAACAACACATCTAGTATTCCTTTAAAAAAATTATTTTCACTTTTGAAAAACCATTTTCTTTAAAAACAAACTGAACTGCCAGATCAAGTCCAGTATCAAGAAATATGTTTGTAATGTGAGTAAACGGAACCAATAAATTTATAAAAAAGATAGAAATACAAATATAATAGATTCATAAAAAAATTAAACTGATCAAATATATATTTTATCTATAGAAACTTCCTAAACCTCGATAGAGAGATCCTTAGATGTACTCGATTCAGACTCACCAATCAGTGTACATTGCATAGCTATAGTCTATAACCAACCCGCCTCCCTATACTAACCAATCCAGTAACTTGTCCCACCAATCCCTATCATGTTATGGGTTACAAACCCTTCTAATTGGGGTTGATATCAAACTGTAACTTAAACATTAAAAGATGCACAACAAACCCTTGTTAAAGAAACATGGTGAAAGGATAAGACATCACATGCATGACTATTCTTTCATACTGTCATCATACCTGGAGAAACGATACACTAAAAACACCCACAACGATAACCCAAATCAACAAATCTTCTATTGGGGTTCCCATTATCATAAAATCTATTAGCATGTTCCTATTGTGTCCTCACATCATACTAGATTTCAAAAGATTTCCTAAAACAAGAAATGATTCCAATCAGACATTTTTATATCAAAAACCACATTCAATTCATAACATTAAAAAGTGAAAACTAGTCCGTTAATCAATTCTATTTTAGAATGTACATACAAAAAATTTCAGACAATATACAAAATAATATTAAACACCACTATCATAATGAAATAGTCCAAATGGGCCATTACATTCCCAAATATAATTTTCACTTATATGTATATTTCACGAATAAAATTGAAACAAATAACACACCTAAATATTCCCAACAGTAATCTATACAATTTGAAAACCAAACATATTCTAACATACCAAGAAAGTAATATTCTTCAAGAACACATTTAAAACTACATTTAATAAATTTGGATACAAAAGAAGTTTAGTTAAACACTGAAAGATTAAAGGAGTTAAATTAGTGTTTTGAAAACTATGTTTTATGAATAAAAAAGATAATCGTCATTTTTGTTCCAATATGTGAGTCATTTTGGAAACACATGGATGTTCCCAAATATAATGGAATACCATAAGAATCTTTTCCCCCAAAAAAATTCATTGAAACAACTCATGCCTTCCAACCAACACAACAAACCAAACAATAAAAAGACCAGGTTCCACATATAAAGTCCCAATCAAAATACAACAAATTTAATTGAACACGTATATGGTTCAACACCACTCAAATAGATTAATATTACTTTAAAATATTAATTAATATTTTATCAAACACATTAGGTGTACATATACATTTTCATATTTAAAGAATCACTTTGAATTTTATTTACAAATTCTACCAACACTAAAACAACACAAAAAACAAAAAACATTATTTCACATTCATGAAAAAAAATTTTATAATTTATTTAAAAATAAATAAGAATCTATAGATTGTTCTATAAAATAATATAATAAACACTCCCTCAGCAATGTATAGATGTAACGAAAAGGGAAGGACGAAATGGTGTCAAGGAATAATCCTCACACCCTAGATCCAATGATAAAAAACCTAAAAATAAAACATGAAAACAATGGATGGACTAAATAAGATACCTGGAATGAAGAACTGAGAAATATATAGAGGAGAATAGGAAGAGAAGAAAAAGATTCAAAACCCCTAATAATCTCACCTTGGGAACTTGGAGTATCATATATGGTGAAGGAGGAGCCAAGGGAAGAATGATTTTAGGACCCCTTAATGTGCCAAAAATGAAAAAGAGGGAGGGGGACTCAATTTAGGGTAAAATGAGAGAAGGGAATATTATAAATTTTTTGAATTTAAAATTTTGGGACGAATAAACGATATGGCCACACAATTTACTAAACAATGCACCATCTATGTAGTAGCTACTGTCCGAGAGGGGATCAACAACATGACCAGACCACATAATTTGACATACCGTATGCTATACATAAATTATATTTTGTCCCAAAATCAACACATATCACCCAGTTCTCAAGGTTGGTCAACCCGATTTCCCAAACCGTGTGGGAAAATCACACGCAGGCCGAAATGCCATTTAATACAACAAAAAACATAAAAATTTAATCACTGAATCTACTCAATCCTTAACCCAAGGATCAAAGATCATGAATAGAATAAAATTAATGGATTATGAATGTTAGGGTGTGACACATGCCTCACACATCCATGTCACCAGGGAGGGTCACGAACAAAGAGTACACTTCTATTATCATGATTAGACATGATTATTTTCCCTCAAACAATAAATTTGAAATCATCCAATATTTAATTAAAAATTTCCTCATATGAACACACAATAAATGAAATGGGTTTAATAAAATTTTAATAATAATATAAAATGTGTAAAGGACATAGCTTTCATTATGATTTCATAATTTCGTCAAGGTATAGCTCATGAAACGTTGTAGGTTTCATTAGAATTTTATAATGGATGTAAATGTTGAATAGAAATATGATTAATTGAAATATTATCATCCTAAATATAAAAAATTTAGAAAATTAATAATAATTATACTATTAGATCATCTTCCTAGTGAAATTAAATTAACAAAAATGGATGTTATCTTAAATGGAAAATTATTTTGAAAATGAAATTGAACATTTATCGAGGAATGTAATATTTCATTAAAAATAATATTTTCAAACAAATAATTCATAAGAATTTTTGAAATGATTTTCTCTGAAAATAAACATTGTGTTTTCATAATGGAAGATTAAAAATGGTCATTATGGATTTAAATATTTTCCATGTAGTACACATTAAAACCAATATTAATTTCTCATTTTCAGTAAAATCCAAATGGGAATTTTATAAAAATTTAATAGAAGATTATATTGAATATAATATACTAAAAATGGGGGAAAATGACATTAATTAATTATTTTAATAATTTGAAAACATTTTTTATAACATTTTTGGGGAAAATGTTTTGGAAGAAAAATCTTTTTCAAACGAAGAGAGAAATAAAGATGATTTTCCATAAAAACATTATTTTCAACACTTAAGTACATCAATTGAGGTAAATGAAGGTAAAACATGTATTAACATGGAATAAATAGAAAATAAGATAATTAATGATTTTATTTTGTGATTTATCGTGATATTTAATCATTAGTAATATAATCGTGAACATTTCTAATAAATGATGAGATTGTAACATAAAATATTTACCACTATGGTGACATTGAATTTCATGTACCATGATGAAATAAAATTAAATGATGCTTAAAATATCATGATAATAAATAAATTCCTGATATTATTTGTCAAATGGTATGTATGTCCACCTAATAATATAAGATAAGTGAATAACATAACATATGTCCCATAGAAGGAAAATTGGGGAAAAATATCTTACTATTTGGTAATGTTCGATCCATAAACCATTTGAGATTGAGATCATAAAATGTATATTTAAATAAAAAAAATTTAATTATAAAAATAATAAAATATATTTATGTCAATTAGATACACCACTTAAAATAAATATTTGGCAAATATGGAATATGGCTCACATAAGTAAAAAGTGAGAGGGAAATCCCTTACATTAAGTCTTAAATTCCTTCATACACCATCAAAACTAATGGGTAATAAATATATTTTTATAATATATCTATTATATATAATTAAATATAAATATATATAATACCATATTTAATTTACATAGAAACATTTGTAACCCATTTATTAAAAATGTCATGAAAAATTCATGTTTTGGGAAAAAATTCATTGTTTTTCATGTAAGTTTATTCTTTAAATTTTTGAACTCTAAATTCTATCATGATTGAATAATATAATTAAAATTAAACATGATATAAATATAATATATATTCAATATTTTTTTTAGACTCATACTTAAAATTTTAAGAGAGAAAATGGAATACAATATTCATGGAGATGGTGGGTCATACAAACGCAAGAACATTGTTTCAATGTTCTAGATGAAAAGAAGGAATGAAAGGTAAATAATATATTAACATTATAAAATCATTTTTATGTTATATATATCTTATTATTTCATTAAAATCATCCTTATTACCTGTTATGTAATGCATGAATGAGTAAAATCATTTTTTGAGGAGCTACTCTATCAAACCCATGAATGACATTATCTTATCCCAGGGAATGGAAAGTAAGAAGAAAATTTTGTCATAATGGTTCCTGAAGAATAATATTATCATAAATATAAAAAATAAATAAATGAATCATTATATCCATATTTTATAGATGGTGGTGGAAAATTATTAAAATTGATTAGCAAGATGGTAGTCAACTACGGGCATGAATGAAGATTTTGAAATCCAATTGATGGAAGATGATAAGGATTAATGTTATGATATAAACATAATAAAATATTATTATAAGAAATTTATTGAGGATATTAAATCATCATTTTTTGTTAATAAAATATGGAGTGTAGGAAGAAATAATATAAAATTCTAGATTAGGGATTTTACCTCATCAATGATCAACTTCTTTTGGGTTTTCACAAATTTTATTATTCTGTTAGATTTTAGACTAAAATAAGCATTATAGGATAATATTATGGAATTTATTTATTTATTTTGAATATTATATTGTAACTCCTTTTTTGTGGTATTTATCTTTTTTTGATTCCATTCTATGTGTTTAAAGGGATTGGTATGAGTTGGGAATAGGGTGGTATAGTTTGGAAGGGTTTTGTACATGTTTTCAGGATTTTCTAAGGGTGCACAGAATTATCATGGTTATGGAAAACCGTGAAATTTCACCAAGAAACCTTTCAGTGGAGACAGTGGGCTTCACATCATTTGTGTCGGGTTTTCAAAATTATGTGAGACAACTTTGCATGACCAATTCTCTTCAGGTAGTGGAATGCACATGGTTCATGCATTGTTTTCCAATCCTTGTGGGCTAACCATGTCGCCACATAAAAAAGTAGTTTTTAATCTTTTTAACTCGGGAATGACCTATTCTACACCAATATTTCTTCCACTGGAGACTCACTCAGTATTTTAGGCTCTCAAGGGTTTAAGGGTCTCCCTAACTCATTTTTAAGTGATTTAAAGAGGTTTCAATCTGTTTTTAAGGCGTTTCATCTTAGTTAAGTCTAGTCTCTCAGATTCTATTCAGTTTTATCTAGATATAATCAACCCTCTCTCTCTGTTTTCTATATGTAGATCTATTTTGTGTATATATCAGGTTATTTCCTTAAATGATGATATTAGAGATTTCTCTTGTTTGGGAATAGAATCATGAGTGGTTCTGCTGGAGTGTTTTCATGATTTAGTGTGCGGTTGTTTGTGGGTCAATTTCACTGAAACCCTAAAGGTTTGTGGCTTCACTCTCGACTCCAATTTGTTAGAAATAGTGTTTTGTATACAATTAATTCTTTTTCTTGAAATTTATTTAGAAAATTATGTGATATTCTTTTTATAAACCCTTTTTGTGATGAAATTGGTATTGTGGAAAATGGGTTTTTTTTACGAAATGGGGATTTTTTATACAATTTAAAAATGTGGATTCTAAAATCGTTAGTGGATTGATTATGAATTTTTGTTTGTAAAAGATGATTTTCAATAGAGATGTTGTTTATTGAAATTTGTTTTGGAATGGAAATGGTTAAAGGTTATTTTCAATAAATGGTATATTTGTTGAAGTGAATTGGCTTGTGTTGGAATTGTGCAAGCCATTATGGTTTTGGTTGGTGGTAGTTAAATTGATGGCATATTGTGATGGCCTTGATGTGAATTGTGTTTGTGATGTGGGTGGGGAGTACCACTATAAAAAGAGTATGGATAGAGGATGGAAACGAAACATCAAAGGATTAGGGGACAGGAAGTACCACCAGAATGGGAAAGGAAAACGCACATGGAAGGAAGTTCCATTGTGGTTGATACTGGTTTGGGTGTGTTAGTCACCATTTCATGACTATTTGTTTAATGTTATTGAAGAGGTTAATGGGTGTGCTATTTTGAAATTGTAAATGGTCAGTGCCTTGGTTTTTTTACTTCCCTATGTTTTGGGGGAATTTGGGTGTAAATGGCTTGGTAGAAGTGTGTTTTTATTGTTTTTTGTTGTTTTACTAATTAATTTTTTATATAAACTATTTTATATAAATGTGAGAATGGTTTTAAACTAGTGGTATGTATAGGGAAGTCATTTGTGGAAAACCAACTATCTAATTGTACTCATCCCCTGCTTTGACACTTTGGTGCTTTTGCAGATGTTGTTTTCTGAGACACATGTAAGGGTAATTCATCTAGTTTTGATAGGGGTTTGACATGAGGCTTTGGTGATGTTATGGTCCTTATGAGATGGATGTTGTTGTGGGGATATGGATGGTTTCCTAGTTCTTTGGTGTCTTATTGTGTAGTCTTTTTTATTTTACTATGATATTTGCTTTTGTTGTATTAGTATTTGTTAATTGTTATGGAACAACATGGTTGTATTTTTGAAATGTATAGTTTAGATTTATATGTCAGCTTGCATCATGTAGTTTGGTCAGTAGTGGCTTGATTGGTTGGTTTTTCAATTCATAAGGAAAAACAGTTCAACAAGTATTCATGAAGCCCTCAGAATTTATTACAAGCCTTTGTCCCCTTGGGAACATCACATAAAGTCAAGTATAATTCCTCTTGCCTCTGATGCCAATGGAATGGGGATCGATATTATAAGTGGTATTTGTTTTTCCGGTCCTTGGATTTAAATTGAGTGAAGTTTTTTGGTCCATGGTGTTGTTCATTGGTATTGGTGTTGACATTCATTCATGGCCTAATACTTGAGTAAGGATGGTATTAAGGCATAGGATTATCGGAACGTGGGATATATATCATAAATTGACCTAGATAATACTTTTAGGGTGAACTTAAAGTTACAAGGAAGTTGGGTACATATGTGTTTATAAGACACTTAAAGGAAATGGAATTATCATTGTAATTGGTGCAGCTAATGAGATGTGCATGGAATTCTTGGTATAAATGACATCCAAATATTATGCTTATTTAATTCGGGTATAGTTATTTATTGGGTGAATTAATTTGTGGATTTTGAATAATATAAATTTTGATTCATAAAAGAAGGTTTTGAAACATGGAAACTATAAGTATTTTGAAAATTTGTGGAATTATATAACATGGTGGATTTTCCAGAATAGCGAAACATGGGTAAATGTGAACATGTGGAAATCTGGGATGTGAAAGTTGTTATGAAATTGAATTTTAAAATTTCGTACCCTTTCCTGTTATGGTATTGGGACTTATAGTTGTTTTCTTTATTGATAAAAATGGTACTGAGTAGATTTCATAGAGATCAACCAGAGGAAGCTACTAAAAATGTATTTTCACCTAAGCCCAAGGTGAACCGGAAACTAGTGCATAGTATAGTGCAATATTTATATGCCATGGAAAGTGGGAATAAGGAGAATTAACCAATGCATTTGAATCATGCGGTTAGTTTCGAAAGCATAATCCTCCAACCTTAGGGGTGATTCAGAGGTGGAAAGGTAAGAAGCAAGGCTGAATCACATGAATAGGATATTTTAATTATTAGGATTACTGGTAGAGATGAATATGAAGTTATCCATGTACATGTTGGAAGATATTTCCCTTCAGTTGTGGGAGATGGTTTGCCAACCTAGGATGGACCAATGTGTGGCCTGAGTGTGTTTTGAGGAAATTTTTTTAAAAAAATTCTACCCTCATACATTAAGAATTATGGATACAATAGATTTCTTTAGTTTGAAGCTACAGAAAATGGAAGTAACAAATTATGAGGCTATGTTTATGAACAATGTTTCTTTTTCACTTGAGGTGGTGGGTAGTATATCAAAGAAGGAATGAATTTTTTATACTGGGTTGAGGCATGAAATGTGTTCCAAGATAGATGTATTGTGTATAAATGATTACACGAAATTGGTGAATCAAGATATAGTGGTTGAATGAGATCTTTTGGAGTATACAGGTAGAGGAGGTATATTGGTATTAATAGGGAATAATGGGAACTGGAACAATGGGTTTATGTTGAAGATGGATATGTTTTACCAAGGTGGGAGAACGAATCAGATTCTGATGGAAAGATCAGTGAATCTTCCATCGAAGCCTCAGAGTGGGGCATGACATTTTATGTGTGGCTCTGCAGGACACATCAAGTGGGATTGTACAACACAACCTCGAGCATGTCATAACTATAATAATATGGGGAATATTCAGAAATATTCCTATAATGCTTCGAGGTCGGATGTTTGTGACACTCCTCGGGGATCTTAGGGTTATTATTCCTTGATAAGAGGGGGAAACATTATACCCCTCATCATCAGAGAAAAGTGGGTCATGGTTATTCTAAAAATACCACTACACCTCAGCAGAGTAATATAGAGTAGAGTGTAGCCATAAATCAGTTTTTTGGATCTTAACATGTTTTGGATGATGATCCGTTATGACCACCCAAAGTGTGACGTAAAGATCATTTAAATTCCACGTTGATGCATGATTTGTTTGAAACGAGTGCTTCCCATTCTTTTCTTTCTTATCGCATCATTGATTTTTTGAGATTTACTATTGAAATTATGTTTTATGTTTTGAAACTAAAATATCATTTGTGTCAAAGAGAGTTTCAAGCCTTCCTATATAGAGCTTCTTGCATTGTTGTGGATGATATTTTATTGATGGGGTTTTTCTTAGTGATTGAAGTGGATGCTTATGGAATATTATTGGGAATGTATTGGATGGTGATTTTTGAGGCCCACATCGATTACTATGCGTGAACAGTTTTTTTTTTGATGGGGGATGGAATCTAACATATCTTTAGAGGGGAGATGAATGAAAAAATGGGTGCCACCGAATTTTGAGTAGTAGTTGTTGGCCCAATCTTGTATCACATAACATATTTTTCATTGGAATCAGTGGAAGCAATTGTGCAGTGTGTTTTTCAAGTAGTGGTTGATCAATGTATGGATTTCATTCTCGAATAATTATCAGGGTTTCCAACCATGAAAGAAGTGGAGTTAATTATTGATCTTCTAATAGATACCATTCCTCTATAACTTTTATCTTACCAAACGGACTAGTATAATTGCGGAAATTAATGGTGAAGTTGTATAAGAATGAGAACAAAGGGTTCATCATGACTAGCACATCCATGTGGGCACCGTCATTGTTGTTCATTATAAAGTATTATGGAACTATATGGATTTGTGTTGATTATCATATAGATAATCAGGTTATGATAAATAAACTATATCCACTTCCACACATTGATTATTTGTTTGACTAGTTGAGGAGAGCTCAATGGTTCTCCCAGATTGACTTAAGGTCTAGATATCATCAATTGCATGTGAGGAAGGATGATATCGCCCATACAACTTTCTGAAGTAGATATGACCTTTAAGAGTACATGGTTATTCCCTTTTTTCTAAATAATGTACCAATAGTGTTAATGGAATTGATGAATCACACATTTTAGAGATATCTAGATTCTATTTTGGTGGTATTTATTGATGTTTTAATAGTGTAATCATTGACAAGGATGGAGCATGAGCAGAACCTGGCAATAGTGATGGGGGTCTTGAGGGGTTGTATTATAAATTGTCAAAGTGTGATTTCTTAATATAGGAGGTTGGTTTCCTTTCGCATGTGATTTCTGAGAAGTGTGATTCAGTTAATACAAAAAAAAAGATAGAGGTTTTTAGCTCTTGGAAGCCACTAAAAATTTTGGAAAATGGAGCTTCCTTGGTCTAGCTACATATTAATATCATTTTTTCGTGATTTCTCACATTTTTCCTCACTAATGAAAACATTAACAAGATTTAATATCCCATTTCAATGGGATGCCCAGTGTTAGAAATGCATTGTTGAGATGAAGGGTAGCTTACCTCAGCAACAATCTTGGTTTTTCTAGAACCATGGAAATTATATGTGGTAAATTCTAACTCATCAGGATCAGTGTTATGTTGTGCTCTAATGAAATGGTATCACATGGTAGCATATGGATCAAGGCAGTTGAGGATTCATGAGAATAACTACCCAACACATTATTTTTAGTTTTTGGTAGTGGTTCATTCTCTACAAATCTGGCATTATTATCTCTTCAGTGAGAAATTCACGGTGTATATAGATCATAAGAGATTACATAATATTTTCTGATAAAGAGATTTGATTTTGAGGAAAAATAGATGGATCAAAAATCTCCAAAAGATTAATTTTGAAATAATGAAAAAAATGAATGGTTAATTTGGTTGTAGATGCAATAGGTATAAAATCATATGCTCATGTGGTGAAAAATGCATTAGATCAATGGCAGTTCATGTTAGTCATAGTGGTCATACAATTTGAATGTGAGAACCAGGATGTCATAGTGGTGTTCTATCCATTTTTTGGTTCCTGACTTGGATAGTTTGGTAAATTAGGACATGAATATTATTCTGAATATGTGGAAATGAGTTCTAAACTCAATGGTGGGGAGACCCTTGAGAGTTAGTAAATGAATTGGAATTTGATCGTGTTTTTTCGAAATCCGATGGTGGTACCAAGGTCTTTTCAAGAGGAACTTCTTAAAGATTATAATCATTATAGGTTGGATTTTCATCCTATAATTCATAAAATGTTTAAGGTGTTTAAAGAAAAATTTTTGTGGACGAGTAAGAAAAAGAATATGGCCGAGTTTGTTTCGAGATGCTTGACTTGTTCCCAGGTCAAGGACGCACATCAGTGGAAAGTAGAAATGTTGAAGTCCATACCTATCCTAGTGTGGAAATGGTGGAATATAGTAATGGATTTTGTGTTGGGTCTCCCTACAATGGTCTGGAAGCACAATTCCCTATGAGTGATTGTGGATCGACTCACCAATTCGACCCCTTTAATCCCAATTCTTAAATCCCAGACAGTGGTGGATCTATCCAAAATCTATATACAGGTAGGGGTAAAGAGGAATGGTGTTCCAAATATTATTGTATCAGAAATAGATATGTGGTTCACATCTCATTTTTGGAAAGCATTACAGCAAGCCCTTGGGACTTAGTTGACGATGAGCACGATGTGTCATCCTCAGATGGATGACTAATCTGAGTGGATGATACAAACATTGGAGAATATATTATGGACTTCTGTGATAGATATTTAGTGTTTTTGGGAGGAGAACATACCATTGGTGGTGTTCTCCAATAATAATAGTTATTAGGTTTTAATACATATGGCTCTGTTTGGGGAATTGTATGTGCATCTCTGTCGTTCTCCACTATGTTGGGTGGAAACCAGTGAGACTTTTTTTATTGGATCGATCTTTTTTTAAGAGACTATGGATAAAATAATGTTGTTCAAAAAGAGGGTGGAGATAGCTCGAGGTCATCATAAATCATATGCATACCATCTTCGACAACCATTGTCCTTCAAGATGGTTGATCAAGTGTTTTTGAGAATATATCCTAGGTTTGGACACCATCTGCATAGAATATAGGGTAAGTAATCTCTGAGGTATATTGGGCCTTTTGAGATACTTGATATAGTTTTAGAGGTGGATTATCGGCTGAATTTTGCAACACGGTTTAATATTGTGTAAAATATGTTTCTTGTTTCGAAGTTGAAAAATTAACAGTTGGATTGTGACCATATGATTCGTTGGGATCATGTTGAGTTCGAATCGAATGCTTCTTTTCTGCACATGTTAGTTCCAATTCAGGATAGGAAAGTGAAATTCAATCGTGGAAAAATCATTGGTTTAGTTCATGTTTTGTGGTTTTATGGTCGGATTTGGGGGGAGACATGGGATCAAGAGAAAGAGATGGTCTAGAAATGGCCCGGACTCTTTTGTCAAAGATATGGTTTTCTATATTATGAGGATGGAATGTCCGATGGTGGAGAGAATGTACCACCCCTAGTTTGAGTTATTTAGCCTATTTTATTCCTTTTTATGTGTTTAAAGTGATTGAGGTGAGTTGGGAAGAGGTTGGGAGATTTTGGAATGTTTTTAAATACGTTTTTTGGCTTTTATGAGGGTGTTTGGTTTGAGGACAGTTTGGAAGAAAATGTAGGTTCTCCAGGAAACTATGTATGGGAGATAAAGTTGGATTTTCAAGGTCTAAACATGGTTTTCCAAACCGTGTGAGACAATTGTGTGGGCCCCCTTCTCTTACGGTAGTGGTGTGTTCATAGTTAGTGCATGATTTTCCAAACCGCTTAGGCTTACCGAGCGACCACATAAAAATGGGATTTTTAAATCTTGGTTCACTTGAGCATAATTTATTTCAGTTGAATTATCCTCCCACTCAAGACACAATCATGATTTTTGGTTCTAAAGGGTTTTATGGGATCTCCCACTCATTTTAAATGTGATTTTAAGGGGTTTATGGTGGCTTGAAGGCATTTCATCTCGGGTAGGTCTTCTCTCTTTAATTATCTTTGGTTTCTCTAGATATACTATTCCCTCCCTCTTGGTTTTCTAGATCTACATTCATTGTGTGTACATCTAGGGGTATTTTACTATTTAATGATGAGATTAGGGATTTTTTATGTTATAAAATTAAATCAAGATCGGTTTCGATGGATCATTTTCTGGATTTATGGTGTGGTTGTTTGTGGGTCGATTACTCTGGAACACTAAAGATAGGTGGCTTCTCTATAGACTTCACTTGGTTAGAACGAGTGGTTTTGGTTAATATTATTTTATTTTCATAAAATTTATTGTGATAATGATGTCTGAATCATGTTACAAACCCATTTGGTGATGATTGGGGATTTTTGGGAATTGGGTTAATTTTAAAAACAAGGGATTTGTTGTCTGATTTTAAAATGTTGATTTTAAAACCGTTAATAGTTTTATTTTGAATTTTTTTTGTCAAAGAATATTTTCAATAAATATGTTGTTTATTGAAATGTGGTAGGTCATGGAAATGGTTATTGGGTATTTTCAATAAATGGGTTATTTATTGATGTGAATTGTCCTATGTTTGAAATGTTGATACACTTAAGGTTTTGGTCAAGTGGAAGATAAAGTATTTTCATAATGTTGTGACCTTCATGTGAATTATGTGTGTGAAGTGGGTGGGGACTACCATGACTAAATAATGATGGATAGTGTATTGAAGGCCACTACTAACAGATAAGTGGGTAGGAATTACCATTATATTGGGAAAGAATAACAGGCTTGGGCAGAAGTTCCACTGTTATTATTCCCAGTTTGGGTGTGTGAGTCAGCATTGTATGATTATTTGTGTAATGTTTTATAAGATGGAAATGGGTGTGATAAGGTGAAATTTTAAATGGTTTTTGTCATGGTTTTTTGTATTTCCAATATGTTGTGGGAATTTGGGTGTAAATGGATTGGTAAATAAGTTTTTGGCTTGTTGCAAGGTATTTCACTATTTAATGTTTTATATAAACTGTTTTATATTAATATACTAATTTTTTTATCCAAGTAGTGTTTTTAGGGAAGTCATTTGTGGAAAACCTACAGATTAATTGTACTCACCCCTATTTTTCCACGTTGGTGATTTTACAGATGTTTTTCTCCTGTACATAGGTAAGTGTAAAGAATCTAATATTTCTTGTGGTTTGACATGTGGCTTTAGATATATTTTGGTTCTTGAAACATAGATCTTTGTGTGGATCCATTGAAGGTGTCCATGTTCTTTGGGGCCTTATTGTGTAGTCTTTCTATTGGAAATATGAATTTATTTTGGTTGTATTGGAATTTTGGAAGTGTTATAGAACTACTTGGTTGTATTTTGTCAATATGTGGTTTGGGTTTCTATGTCAGCCTGAATTATGTAGTTTTTTTGTATTATCTTTTTCGGTTGGTTTTACAATTAAAATGCGAAAATTGTTCCCAATGTATCTTGAAGCCCTCAGTATAGTATTTCAAGACATTTTTGCCCAGGGAACGTCGCATAAGGCCTAGTAGAATTCCTCCTACCGCTCATGCCAATGTGATGGGACATGATGTTACAGCTAAGATTAACCAAATGGTTTTGGATATGTGGGGAGGAGATGATAATGGGTGGCCTTTTATATATGAAGTGCAGGGGACACTTGTAATTATTTAAATGAAAAGTGTGTACCATTTTTTGCATTAGAAACCCTAAAATGGAAAATTATTGAACCTATAATATATATGTTCAATTTATGGGTATAAAGGTGGTTTTTAAATAATTAGGCAACATTGTTAGTCCTTATCGTTTTAGAAAAACCAAAGTTAACCCATTTTTACCTTAACGTTAGTAAATATTTTTTTCATTTTATTAGTATTTATTATACACATAAATTAAGATTAACATATTAGATAATATAAATTATTATTTTTTAAAATATTTAACACAATTTTCCAAATTCTATTCATCAATGTGAAAACTTTTAATCAAAAACTAAGTATGAAAACATGAGGAGAAAGTGTTTTTTCACAGAGAAAAAGTTTAAGAGTTAAAAAAGTTTTTCTATTAAAATTCAAGAATAATATTATTACAATGAAAGATATTGGATTAATATAAATATAAGTAATAATATTATTTTTTCTTTTAAATATATAATAAAATAATTTTAATTTTTAATCACTTTTATTAAAAGTACATTCTTAACAAAAACCTGTATTTTTACTCATTCATTGAATAATGTATGTTCTCAAAAAAAAATTAACTAATAAAACTAATATATCATTGACATGCTGATTTAAAAAATAAATTTTATTTTTCAAATAAGTTTTCTACATTTTTCAGTAATTGTTTTTAAAATTATTTTTCAAAATGTGACTATAATTTTTTTTGAAAAATAAAAATTTAAATCATGAAATTTGATATGTTATTATCTAATATCTATATAAGACTTCAGATGAATGAAAAAATTTATATAATATATATTTTTTGATATCATTCATAAGAAGTTGTTTATTAATTTATTATGTTAAAATGAAATTTTTTTTGTAAATGTTTTTTGAAGAAATAAAACATCCTTTATTTTGAAATAAATTTTATTTTCATTTATATTTAATTACTCAATAAAGAATTAAATTTTTATGAAAATGTAATTAATATATTTTCATAATTTTGGTGTTCTTATTGATACCTAATATTAAAATGTCTAGGTGTGAAATTCCATAATAAATAGTAATATTTTTATAATATGTTATATTTTTTAGGATACAGTGTTTAGCGTATTGTAATATAAAATCGATATTGTGAGTAATTCTAGAAAAAATAGTGTCGCGTGTGATGAATGAAAAATTTAGTGTTGATTGTATGGAAATATATCATAAATATTGAATTTTTATGAAAACATATTTCAGAAATCCACATGGATATATATTCTACCCTATTAACTAAATTTCATCCTCTATATTTGAACATGTCCTCAGTAAACTATGGTTTAACATTTTAAAATCCATTTATGGAAATCCCACATAATATAAAAGGTTAACAAACCGTTAAAAGACTAAATGATATGAATGATGGCCAATTGATGAAATGAATTATAGGTTTCCAAATAGGATGAAATTAGTGGGAAGTGAATATTTGTACATGGAAGAAAGCATATTGTCCAAATAATTATGTAGAGTGACAGAGATCATCGATCACAAGAATGAGAATTATCACGTGATAATAAAAAAACCACAAAAAAAGATGTTTGAATGAGTTCATTGATATCATTAGAATGGGTGGTAATGGGACAAAATTTTATATAAACTTATATTTCTATAAGTTGAAAAAAATTATTATAAGTTATACGTACTTGATTTAATTCAATTTCATAATAAAAATAAAATCCAATAATTATGCTTCTATGAATTTCCACTTTATCAATTACCTTAGGAAATGAAGATGGTTTTTTATTACTGAGGCACTAGTTGAAAATAAGAACCTTAAAATAAAGTTAATTCATTCAATCTATAACTATTATTATCGAAAAAAACATTTTCTAGAAAAAGATATCAAGTAATATCTAAAATTCGTCGTAATTCATTTAATAAATATTTAAAATTAATACTCCTCAATGTTTGGCCATAATTAAAAACAACTTGAAATAAGGATTCTAAATTTTGAAAATAAAATTATTAATAATATGTGAAACCATATAAAGTAGCAATTATTGAATCATACCAATTATGTCAATAAATTTAACATATATTCTCCTAAAACATTGTAATATCATGAATTTACAATTAAAATTAATAAAAACCCTACATTATATAATTAACTACTTCCCCAGTCCTTAAATAAAATCAAATATCATTGAATATATTATATAAATACAATAGTGATTTCATCTCCTTAAAAGATAACATAATACATTTTATTATCAAAGGATTAATCAATTCAATGGTATTGAATACTATAAAATTTATATTATCCATATAAATCCTTTAATTATCCAAACTAAACACTATTTTCTAAAAATCATGAACATTTTAGCTTTATCTTCCAAACATTAAAATACAACATTTCCATTAAATCACTTTTCTAGGACATTAGATCTATTTAAAATATTATTGTAACTCCTTGGTGTAATAATACATTAGATAAATCCATTGATGTTTACTGATAATAATAACTGAAAACAATTGATAAAAAATATAATTCCTTTAATCCAAATACATAGAATTATCAACAATTAAACTTATATTAAACAACATTAACGATGATTTTTTATCGTATTACATAACACATATTCCATTTCATATGACATTTGTAGTCTCTTAATCATTATTAATATTCCCATTACTCATACAACCATGCATATTCTAATCATGGACATTACCATAAGGAATTTAATTACCTAATTCCTATACATCACACATTTGAAAAATTAAACCATCGAGGATATCTTAAATAGGACCTTTTCTCCATACATTTACATAATAATAAATTTCATTTATATTCTATAATAACTTGATTTGATTACTTATTTTCCACATTCAAAACATGTTAAGATTCCGCTAAGGCAACCACTTGGTTGATTCTTCCCACATTCTAGAAAATATAGGAAACTGAGTCGTCTTTCCTCTCTGGTATTCACTATATTAACTCTCAATGAAATTTATACTTCATTTCATTTATGAGTAAAATTTTTGGTTAGTTTTATTATTGTTAATGATATTTGAGGATAACTGATTAGCCATATTCACAATATCCTTCACTATAGTCATCACCCCATTTAGTCTCTCTTCAAAACATTCTCTATCAAAATAATTTATTATCAAAATCATTATGGTTCATTATATTGTCAAAAACTAAATATTATTGTGTGAGATAAAATAATCATATTGGGAAACCAAATAATCATGAAAAATAGCTTAGAGGATGTCTATATCATTATATATTAACTTTATGATCCGAAACATTATGTTCATTATAGGTCACTCACAATAATCATATTTTTAAATCATTCATGATGGTTTATAAATATTTAGTGAATTTCCAAATAAAAACCCGCCGGACTATCAAACCAAGTGTACAAATTTATAATTATCATACACTAGGTGATGAATGAGTCCTTCTCAATGACCCCATGTTATAGTTTTTACCCCTAGGTGGCTATATACTAGATCCATATCAACTTATTATATCCACACCTGGATGTAATACCTTGTAAACCACATGCTCTATCCTTTACAAAAATTCTAGGAAAATTTCCAATAATTTTCCTTTTCTGTAGACCTATCCATAAAAATATCCAAATTAATAACCACAGAAATATCCTTATGGATTCACTAAGTTAAATCATCCTAGTTTCAAAGGATTAATAAATATCCCACTTATACAAATTATAGAGACTCTATATTTTTATAACTAGATATTTAATAATTTAGATTAATATTAATTAAATAACACACAAACACAAACACCCATGGATTGAAATGGTTTAATTCCTTTTAATACTCGAATAAGAAACTTTGTATTTATTGATATATCATTAATATATCACAAAATGATCTTCTATCATCGTAATACTATTATACATGCCCTAATAAAATCCATTATTCATAACATGGGGAATGGAAACATCCTAAATGATTCTCTTAGTGTATCAATATGTGTAAATAACAGATATGTGTATGTATAACATCATAATAATGGGTTTTAACATGATAGAATCATTTCAAAATCATTCCCTTCATATAAAATATTTTAATGTTGAGTCATTTCATATTTATTAGTGTTTTATATTATATAAATCACATGGTAATCAATGAAAATGATCTATGAGATGATAATATTTATATAATACATAGAATAATAGAATACACATATGAATTGAAAATAACTTCCATAGGATTAAAGGATAACATCCATGGCTATTGTAGTGGAATGGGTTCACTCCCCCAAACATAAGAGTAGTCATGATTCACTCCTAACATCATCTTATGATAAATAGTCCCTTATTGATCTTAGTTTACTCCCTATATTATTCCCTTATATATCATGAGATATATATCATTACCCAAATCATTGTATGGAGATATAGGTCCCAACCATCGCATAATGAAAATAATAAGTACGTGTGACAAATGATTATAAAACATTTATTATATCATAACTCATGAAAGGAAATGGGTTTCATAAGCTTTTTATCATATAGTAACCTAGGGAAAAGAGATTTTTTTCATAATTTTTCCATTTTTTCATCATTCCATAACCTATGAAAAGAAGCGGGTTTCAGAAGTAATTTATCATGGTATAACATGTTGAATACAAATGGGTTCTTAAAAAATCATTTCATCTTAAATATATAACATTCAGAGAAATATTATGAATGGTACACCGTGGATCATATACCAAGTAAGGAAAATTGAACATCAAATGATGTAATTTCAGATATAAATTTATTTTTAAAAGTCACATGGAACATTTATTGTGGAAAATAACATTGGTTTGGAAATCATTTTTTAAAAAAGAAAATTATAAAAAATATTAAAATATATTTATTTTAAAAAAATCATTGAAAATTTATAATAGATTCCGTAGATATATTTATGGTTATGACAGTGGGAAAATCATTTCATTAAGTATATGAGAAAACAAATATTTTATTCACATTTTCAATAAAATTTAGAAGAGAAATAATTTTGAAAATGACACGAAAAATCCTTTAAATAAATTTTTAAAAAATTTAAAAATGTGTAAATATTTATTTAATATATCATTTTAAAATTTTTTAATCTTTTTTTAAATAATTGTTTTGGAATTAAATGGGTGTTTTACATATGATTAAAATAGGGAATATTATTATTAAAATGATAATTTTTAAATATTCAGCACATAAGTATAGGAAAATGAATGGAAAAATTATATTATCATGTAATTTACATATTTTAATATCATTAATGAGCTCTTGGAGATATTTATACAAATATTATATCTTCAATACCATTATCTTAAAAATCACTATAAAAATTGAGATTTTAACAAAAAATATTTATCACTTTGGTAACATTGAATTGTATGAACCATGAAGGAATAAAAAATGATACATAAATTATCAGAAGAAAATAAAAATTCCGGATATAATATGTCCAACAATCTATATATATGACTCATTAAAGAGGATAGGTGAATAACATTACATACGTATCAAAGAAGTAAAATTTAGACCACACCCCCTTACCACTTGGTAATGTTTGAACTGTAAACCCAATGAATAAAATACCATAAATGGATATTTAAAAAAAATTAATTCAATCACATGAATCATAAAATATATTTTTGGGCAGTATAAATTAAATAAATATTAAATTGCAGGTGAATATCGAATGTGTCACATTAAAGTAAAAAATAAGAATATAAATCTATTACCATAAGTCACTAATTCCATCAAACTCATTCAAAACTATTTTGTATTAATAATATGTTTATTATAAATCTATTAATGAGATATATATATATATAATACCATATAATATTTAATTATTTCATTCTTTAACCATTTATTTTCAATTCCATCATAATTTCATGTATCATGCAATAATTTCTTCGTTTTTCATGTATTTTTTATTTTTTTTTGTTTATGATCTTCTTAATTTGTACGTATGGATGAACGCTCCTTCATTTTCCAAGAGAAAAGAAATAATGACATCTAAATAATATAATAATAATGTAGAATAATTTTTTTTATTTCACATATTTTTTAAAACCTATCCTTATTAACTTCTATGTAATGATTGAATGAACCACATCACTTTGTACGGACAAACAATGCCAATGTATTCCCATGAAATGGATTGTATGAAGGAAAATGTGATATACTAATCCAAGAAGATTAATATTATCATAAATATAACATATAAATAGTAAATAAATCATTATATCATTATTTTGAGTGATTGTGATGGAACAAGCATTACATCGGCTCATGACGCGGTAGTCCCCCATGTACATGAATGATAATTTCACAACCAATTTGATATGGGAGGAGAAGGACTTATGTAGTGTATTTAACATAATAAAACATATGAACAAGTGAGATTCTAAGGATGTTATATCAGCATGGTTTATTTATAATTTAAGGAGATTGAGGATGGAATAAAATAAAAGGCTTGATTAGGGTTGTTACCTCTTCTTCGAGAGACTTCTTTTGGTTTTCACCAAAAGGCTTATTAGATTGGATTTTTTTTACAGAAATAAGTATCAAAGGATGAGAGTAATGAAATAAGGATGTTTTTTTAGGTAATGACCTAAAAAACTATTTTTTAATTTTAAATAGGATAAGAGAGGTGGTTTTCTTTTGTATGTGAGGTGAGTGGGACACATGTAATATTTGAAAAGAAAAAGGTCTACCCTATTTTTATATATGAAACAAAGATAAAAAACTTTCCATTTTCCAACCATGTAGATAGTATTGAAAAATATGTATATGTTACAGTTTGGGAAAATGTTTTGGGTCATTTTTAACCCTTATATTTTTAGTTAAACCCCTTCATAATCCAAATTTTACTATAACAACATTAATTTTTTTTAATATTTTTACATTTAATTTGGGTATCTAATTAAAATGACCTTATTAGATACTATAAATTAATATCATTAAAAATATGGAATCTATTTTTCCAATTTCCATTCACATAAGTGGAAAATGATAATTTAAAAATAATCCCACATACACGACAAAAATGATGGTTTTCTAAGAGGAATTTTCAAAAGATTAATAATAATTTATCTAAAAATTAAATTAAATGTGATTAAAATTACCTAAATTGTATTTATAGATATATTATTGAGCTAGTATTTCCTATTAAACCATATTAAGAATAATTTTATGACTTTAAAAGGATTAAATGAAATGATTAATCTTAATAAAAACTATTATTTTTTACAACTCATTGAAAAAATTATCTCTATATAAAATTATAAAAGATTAAAAATAATATTATTATGAAAATATAATTAAAAATGAAACTTATTTTTTAAAAATTATTATAAAACATTCAATAAATATTTGTAACATAATTTTTTCAAAGGTTTCAAATATTTGTTTTTGAATAATATAGTATTAATGCATAAAATTTGGTTAATTCACATCTCTTGTCTAGAAAACACATAATATGTATGTGAAATTTTAATATAATATTTATTTTTCTTTAAAATATTTTTAGAAAATACTTATTTTTAATTTATTTAGTTAAAACCTTTTTTCCATGAGAATAATTTTCCAAAAAAACATTCCCTTTATTTTGAAATAGTATATTTTTTTCATTTATAATTAATTCTTCATAAAATAATTCATTTTATATACACGTGTAATGAATATAATTTCATAATTTACTTAATATATTTCATATCACTCATTTCAATGGATATTTGGTATTTTTTTATGAAATATTAATAATTTAATCGTATTTCATATTTAATTTGAAATTGTTTTGAGTGTAACAAAAGATAAAATCGATATTACTTGCAATGCATTTCAAAATTAGTATTGTGTGGAATTCAAGATTAAATACCTTTTTCATATAAAAAAAGTTATCTAAATGATAAAATTTATTAGAAAAAAAATATTTCTTCAAATCTTGTGATGTTACATTCCCAGAGGTAGTTGTTGAAAATGATCTTTTGGGCCTCATTTTGTTGTCTGTATTGTCATTACACCATTTTGATCATATATCCCAAACCAAAAATTCAAATGGGATCAAATTTAAAATGACATCAAAGAAATATTTTTATTAAATTTATTCTTCTATTTAAACTATAATTTGATAATCTAGATATTTTTTTTTGAAACATTTTAGAGACGTAAGATATATATATCATATTTCAGATCAAGGGAGTATAAGTTCACATTCCACAAAAATTGCAATATACAATTCCTCAAATAATCGATTGGGATGAGTTTTAATTCTTTTCGATCAACCCAAGGATCCCCAAATACCAATTTAATGTTCTAGTTTTGATTGATTTGGGAGGATATAATGTGTGTTATCATTTTAATGTCATTCTATTGATTTTTATTTGTAATAAAACTTCTTCATTTTTAGGTTGTTGCATTTTAATCAAATTTCATTGTAAATGTTATTCACATTATTTTATTACTTTATTATTTGTAAAAAAATTATAAATTTTCTTGGAGGCATGATTTTTTTCACAAAACAATGTTGTGATATTATTTACATAATAGTGGAGTAATAATTTTTTCCATTATTTATCACTTCTTCAATTTCGACCTTCTGATTCAACATCCATCTTCCATTTAGATATTTAAATCTATTTAAGGATAAATCACTTATTTGATAATCCCTAGAAGTTTTAAATGGATTAATTTATAGATTTATCCATCTAATAATTAATAAAAACTTATTTTAATTGATATTTTTATTCAACGATTTACCTTCTCCTTTGACCTCGTTAATTTTTATGTTATATATTTTGAGTTCATGAATGATCCTCTATATTGGTTTTCTCAAAAAAATGATCCTCCATGTGTATAGGAAATTATAAATGGAATAGTGGAAACACTAAATTGTGGGTTTATTTGGGATTTTATCATTCCATTGAAGTAAACCTTTTGAAATTGAAGACATTGAAAATATTTAAAAATAATTCCAGTTCATAGGAGGAAATCATTATCCCAAATTGAATTTTATTATGACTCTTAGTTAAAATTTAATGAATAAAAATTAAACCAATGTTATACATTTCATTTCTATAAAATATATATAATCATTGCCCCTAGGTTCTTCCTAGATCTATGAGGATTCAATAAACCCTCATCTGTTACAAGCGACTAGGGTGAGACTAACATTGGGTAACATTTTTGGGACCCATTTAAGTAATATTGACACTTGTTCTATTATATAACTTTTAAATTTTCGATCCTTAATTTCCCATATGTTTTCAACTATATTTTTTTAAATTTTATTGGACGATTTCCTCCTACACTCATGACTAATAAAATGACCAAGTTTGGGTGGATAATTTTGGAGTTGGGTTGTCAAACACACCTGGGGATATATTATTGCAGTCTTAGAGTTATATATTACTTCCCCAACTATATTGTTTCTCTATAAGACATCATCACCTAATAATTACTATATAGAGATGGTGCATTGTCATCCCTTTCAGAAGGTTATTGTCTCATTGGATCATCATGCATCCCCACAACCTTGTATATCAAAGTCTCTGATTTTTGGAAAATAGATCATGTATGTCCTATGTTATTATTCCATTTCAATGGATCTAGGTACCTCTTTATGATAACCTATTGATATCATGATGATCTATAATGTGTTATCAGTTAACGTAAAAGTGGTGTCAGTTTGGGAGGACGCATATACAGTTTAATCTCTTTGTGGAGTTTTCTAAATTTATCAGTCCAAGAGAGAAGCCTCCTTTTTTATTCATGAAATATTTACTTCATTTACTGAGGAATAAATTCAAGGATACATCTCTTGTAATTATCTATTTTGTTATTTGGAATTCCCATAGTCTGGGAAATCTGATGAAATGGTGATTTCATTCCAAGAGCATAAAAAATATTCACATTTCCCTAGTTTAATTTCTCAAAACAATGTAACAACCATATAAAATTCTTGTTTTTTAATGAAGGATTCACTTATGTGACATAATTCATGGAAAATAAATCATCCAACGTAACTATATTTTCATGAAAAAAACAAATAACTGTACAAAAAGTTTTAGCCTATAATAAATATACTACAACTATGGTTAATTTTAGTCAATTAACCATATTTATTTCATTTTTAAATACTAAATGTGACCTGGTTTTAGAAAATATTTTTGTCATGATCTGGATAGTTTTGATCTCATGATATCTGCATGGATTTTTGGTGATGACCTTTCCAATATTTTATATTATTATATGATGAAAGTTGAAGAGGTTTATCTTTCTAATTAATGGAATTATTTTTCTTTAATTTCACACAGAAATGGTATTATGTATATGATTAACATTGGTGATAGGTTCAAATGGTTTACTAATCACAGTGTTTGTAAACATGTCTTGTTTCACTTTTATTTTTGTATGGATAATGTTCACAATTTGTCCTCATTTTTTAGGGAGAAGGTTAGTAATCTTGTTAGAGAACTCCCTAAACATGCACCCTACCTGATAAAACATTCTTCTGAGAAGGTATTTAGTGTGTGTTTATTCTTTTCAAATAGGATTTCCTCTAATCCAAATCAATAAAAAAATCTCTATTCTTGGAATAAAACCATGAAAGAAACATTATTTACTGGCCTTTTTATAAAATCAGATGACATAAAGGGGATCTTTGTACTGGGGCCACTAGACTCCACTCAGATACTTACTATCATAACTAAATAACATATTAAATCATGCATGATAAGAAATCATGGAGAAGTAATGAGATTAATATACCATCATTTATCTTTCCATGAACAAAAACTAGCTTCTATATCTTCATATTGAACATGAAAAAACTGGTCAAAAAATTCCTAGAGCCTTATGGTGCAAGAAGGGTGATTGGAGTGCCACCTACATTCAGACATGTAATAATGAAAGAAGGGAGATGAACACTCACAACACTACATCAGAGGATGGATAATTCATTATCGACTTGATCATTATAGAATTTATATATGAGAAATATTTTGAATATTTACTTAGATATAGTAAACCACATATGTAGGTAATATAACAGTGTGGGCACTATAGTAGTACTGTTCACCGAGGGGTCCACTGGGCCAAAAAATGGTTTTCAAGCATTGTGTTCAGGCCACATGGCCTTGGGCCTTCAGGATATTTAATGGGTCTCCCTCTAGCTAGACTAAAGAGGACTTTGGATTTATAATTAATTGAGGCTTCGTCCCAATCCTTTTAAAAAAAATACCTTGAAATCCCTCAACCTATATAGTGCCCCCAACCCTGACAGTCTTCCAATATCGTTTTCAGATTACTCAAGTGATCTGGTGAAAGATGAAATTATGCAGGTTATCCAAGACTACTTTCATGGGGTAGCATTCCTCAGACGACATAAACAACCACCATAATTATCACCACCATTCAATACCAAAACAATCGGTTTTTGCAACTCCTCCATTTAATAGCATTTAAAAAATTCACTGATAAAAGGGAACCTTTATTAATGTTTTTTAGTGTTGATAAAGGTATCCCCTTTATTATCATTTTATAGCACGGTTAAAGGGAACCCCTTTATCGATTCTTTTTTTAGTAGTGCTGATAAGGCGGGTCGTTAACATCACTTTTCTTACTAGTGCTGATAAATGGTATATATAAAAAATTCATTAAAAATATATATTATTATATATACATATAAATATATTTATATTGATATAAATTAAATATATATTTTTTAAATATTATTTAGATATGTATAAACATTCATTTACAATTAATATATATGACATTTATTGAAAATAGATTATAAATATTATAAAAAATATTATTAATTAATAAATTATTAATTATTATTGACTAACAATCATTTAATATAAACTTTAAATACCAAAATATTAAGAAATAAATAAAAGATCTAAAATTTTATGGAAATGTAACTCAAACTTCAAACATTTATAAATTTTGATCTTGGTTTACATTTGATCTATACAAGAAATAAAATCGAATCATGTGATGAGATCTATGCAGAAGTGATAGAGGGAAACCCTATTATACATATTTCAATTTTAGAAAGGCCCAAAAGGATTCCAAAACTGATTTTTTTTGTCCGGAAACACAATATTTTTATCATTTGATGGAATTTTTGTCTCGTTTAAGGGTGGGGGTCTTTTTTCCAATTTTAGTGGGGGAAAACTTTATTCACAGGAATTACATTCATAATGATATTATGGATTTGAAATTTTATTCTTTCCATATTTAACAAATATATATAATAAAATATATAATATTATATACATATATTTATATATATTCAAAAATGAAAATTTAATTTTAAAAATAATTAATTAATCATATTTAATTATAGAATTATTTTGTCAATATATTTGTCCTTTCTAAATAAAAACTAATATCAATTTTATTTTAATTAAAAATATATGAAAATTTATATACCTTTGCAGTGGGTGTGTTTGTATTAGTGTGTGTCTGTATTAACAATCTGATATATATTATCTACATATTCTAAAATAAAAATATACATATTAATATATAAGATATGTTGATATATATAAATAAGACTAATTATGTGTAATTATACTTACATATACACATATTTATAATATATATACATATTTATGTATGTTTAATATATGAATTTATTTATTTATATATTTATAAGCACACAATGAATACATATTTTATAAATGTATTTAAAAATAATCATATAAATATATATATATATTAATACATGAACTAATGTATGAATAATAAATATATAACTCTCTATATATTAATTTCTAAATAAATATATATATGAAACCATATTAATATATATATATATATTAATATATATATATATATTATCGTATGAATATATATATATATATATATATTTATTTATATATATAAATATAAATATCATTATATGAAGAATAAAACTAGAAGGGATATTGGTAAAGGTAAAGGTGTGCAAGGTAGAGGTCTCGTGTTCGAATCCATGTAGAGGCACGGGTGTGTATGCGGGTGCATGGCGGATTGCATTTTTAAATAGTGGGGGTGTGTGTCTATCTCTATTGGGGGTCTTTAAAGTGTTATGGAAAGCGGGTAAAGTGTTGTTAAAAGAGGTCTTCGATTTACAGATATTTTATACTTTTATATGAATTTTATTAGCAATGATAACAATAATTTTTATCAATGATTTTTTGAGAGTAATAAAATGGGGTTTAATTAGCAATTTTTTTGAAGGGACCCCTTTTAATAGTGAGTCGATTAACAATGCTAATAAAGGATTTTTTTAGCACTGATAAAATCATTTTTTTTGTATTAGTGTTATGGTGTGATGAGTGTGCCCCACTATCCTTATATTATACCTTATAAAGAAGACCCCACTCAAAATCCATGACATATAGAGGTTGGGTCTGGATTCTTGGATTGGGGGGATGTGTCATGGTTTGGGCCTACACAACCACCCTATGTAATTTTTCCAATTATACAGATCTTTTTGTATTTCCCATGGGAACCTGTTAGTCTGAGGTCAGGCTGCATAAGACAGAACTAGTGGGACCTAGTCCCACAGGTAGGCTGCAGTACCTTAAAGGGGTGTCGTTTCCCACTTCCAATGGTGGCTCATGAGGGAGTCTATTCTTGTTTAGTGAAATTAATTAGAGGTATCCATCATCCATGGATCACGACATGTTAATAGTGTCATATCACCCTTTCGTTTGGGCCTGAAAGAGCCATCTACCAAGACAAAAAATGATCATTATGCAGTCAACATCCCTTGTTCACATTTCTTGCTTCATCGAAGATCAACAATCAAGTTTCTGTTGTTCCTTCGTAATTTTATGGGGCCACTCTCACTATGTCATGGTGTTTTCATACCTTGACCATTCTACCCCCCATGGTTGTGCCCCCATTCGTATGTTTCCTACATCGGTGGCCTTCTGTAATGTTGTGTTGCCCCCCACACCACACCTATAACTAACATCATGTCATACTACTTACCACACCATACCAATTATTCGACACCACTTTTATAAAGGAAAAAAATTGGATAAAGGACACACACATTTGAGAGTTAATGTGAGGGAAAGGATGAAGAGTGGAAATATTGTAGAGAGAGAAGTGAAAGGGAAAGGAAATTAATTTGAACAATGTACTATATCACCATAAAGAAAAATATATGATTAATAATCAAAATGAATATTGATGAAGAATTTATAAATAACAATGGATAAAGATAAAAAATCTTCTAGAAAATCACAGAGAATGAGGAAACCATATATAAATCAGTTATAATCCAAAATGGTTAAAAAGTTAAATTATTTTAAACAATTATAATGAATAATAATAAATAATGGATATAAAGAAAAATCATGTAGCCCTACCTCAAAATATTATTCATCATGGATGAATGTTTATTTCTTCTAATTGTCTTTCCCAAGGATTGTTGGTTCCCTATCAAGAACTCCTCTCATTTACACTCTTAATAACTAAGGATCATGTTGATAACCTTATGGATTGGAATGAATATTTATATATAGATTCACTATCTAGTGATATACTATTTATTCAATGCCAATGTGATAATAAATATATTTAAAATATCCATTTTTAAAATAATAACCTAATACACCAACGATTATTAAGTCTCAGGGTCCCCAATCAAAGTAAGAATTATTTCGTCCATAGGGTAAAACCCATATTACAGTAATATTTCAAATGTCAATTGTTTTTTATGATGCTCTTTTTTAATGGAAAAGTATTGTTTTTTATAATTAATACACATAAGGTAAAAAAATAATATTGTAATTAATATTTTTATGGCCCTCTCGCGCTCACAATTCTTCTCTGCCACTTCTCAAAGGTAAAAACATTACCATAGAAGTAATGGAACCATAAAAATATTTTTTCGCATCCTTTGTCTAGGGTCTGTTTTTTGTTTTACTATTTGGGAGGTCCACTTACTATAAATATAAAAATTTCATCTATTTCTGGTAAATGTCAATCCCAAGAGAGTGTATATAAAACCTTTTAAAATCTGGTATATAAAACATTATTTTTTTAAAAAATTAGGTAACTAGTAATGGTTATAAAATATGAGATATAAAATATAAATACATTAGAAATGTTATCTAACACATTGATTATACAAATATGAATTATGTAAAAATATAAATAATTTAGTCAAAATTATATAAATAAAATATTTGAAATGTAATATAATATTATGGTTTAAAAAATTTATATGTAGTTACACTATTATTTACATAATTTTTAATCATAAAGTAAAAAAATATTAAATAATTATTTTATTAATGAATATTTATTGAAAAATATTAAATTATAATATATTAATTTATAGTATATATTATATAATTATTAAATATATTATCAAAAAATATAATTACCACATTAATGACTAATGAATAATAATTACAATATTACAAATAATTACATTCCTTAAATTGTATTATTATTAAATATACTGTTAATATTGTAAAATTTATTACATTGATTATTATTATTGAATAGAATACAATTTATTTATTAATTAAAAATTAATTATATTAGTATAACTTTTGAATTATTTCATAATTATTAATTATTATTAATTACAGTAATAAATATTGGAAATTAATAATTACAATAGAAATGATAATTAGATAAAATATTATTTATTATTTATTATGTTATTATTAAAATATATTATTAATAAATATTTCGGTTAAATATAAATTAAATTATAAATAAATATTAATTTTATTATTATATTTTATAATAACTGATTTTCATTTATATTTTCAAAAAAATTTAACTAATAATTTTTTAATATATTTATAAATTAATCTATTATTTATAGTAATATAATTATATTATTATTTATTATTATTTATATGAAATTATTAATAATTACTATTACTTATCAATTTGAATAATTATAATTAATTTCTAATTACATTAAAAATTATTATAGTTTCATATTAATTTTGTATTATATTATTAATAAGTTATAATTATAAGTTAAATTAAATCTGTAATTTCGTTATTATTTGAAATCAATCATTATATAAATATTTCATGACTAATTTATTACATCGTAATTTATTATTTTATTTTTATTTCATTATTGATTAAATTATTGCATTGAATTATAATTAATACCCATAATTATAGCTTTTTATTAATAAACATTGATAAAGTTATTTAAATTATTCTATATTCATATTATTGTGTTAGTAATAACATTATATTATTATTTAGTTCTCTTAAATGGCCGACCATGAATCCCACATTTAAAAACTTATGGGGAATTTAATGTTGGCTATTGTATAAAAAGGACGATTGAGCATGGTTTTAATGGGTGAATTATTTTCGGAATACTTTATTAAAAGAAATATAGATTAAGAATAGTTAAATACTATTTTAATTATTAGTATATAATTTTTTCCATCTTCTATATGTAGAGGTGTTACCCATTCTTACATGTTATAGAGTCTTCATCATAGTTCTTTTTTTATTTCTCATTGGACTATAATACAACTCTAATGATAAACATTGTTGTATAGTAGAGAAAGAGTTCGATGGAGTTGGCTTCATATACCGATAGCTTTGGTAGATTCCCCTGATGATGTTTAGGCTTGGTTTTGTTGAGTCAGAAGTCCTATTTCATACATATCCATACATTTAGTTCTGGAAATCAGAAACACCGCCATAAAACAATGTTTAATAGCTATTTGAATCCCAATTATTTCAGAATGTTTATGTAGAAACAAATTTACATTTTATGACACGTTGAAATTGATCTGATGTATTATTAATATTAACTTTTCATTCTCCAATATGATCCATAATATTAATGAAGCATCTAATTAATCATAAAAACTTTTATTTTGAAATTATTTTAGACTTCTGTATTTTTTATTGTAGTTCCCAAAGACATTTCCATTGGTCAAATATTTGTACTGATACATTAGAAGGAACATTATACATTTTATCGTATTGAAGAAAATGATGTACATTTGACTATCCTATATTAATAATCAAAATATTTATACTTGTTTCTATCATATGGAATACTCTTCAACATTGTAATGATGATAAAAATGATTTTAGTCCTTCTATAATATCTCAGTTTTCAATTGCAATATGTATATGGTAAATTTATCTAACTCATAAATATGATGTTAGATCATTACATAAACTTATATGGTCATTTGAAAATTTTTAGGACGATCCATTTTGAAACTCAAGTATTATAAAAACATCTTAGTGTGAACTACTAATTCATAGTCTTTGTAATATATTGGTGAGTTATGGTTCTATGAAATACATGTCAGGGTTGTTTCCATTAAATTATTTTCTTTTTTTATTTTATATCTAACCATTTTAACGATCAATGACTTTTTGGGAGATGAAGATGGTTAATTTGAACCATTGGATGAAGGGTTTATGGGTATAATAAGACAGACATTGATCATTCTGTCAAGGGATTCTAAGGATATGATTAAAAAGCTATTTTGAACATCATATTGAAGGATATCCTGATATAGAATCACTAACCATTAGAGGAGGTATAAAATCATGTATAATTATTGTCACTATTGATGTATTCCTTTAATCTTAAGGTTAAATAGTTAAATCCATTAATATAGATTTTTAGTCATTCATACTCTTACTAGCTACTACATGTCTTTCTATTGAATGAATTATACTTCCATGGTACAGGTTTATAAAGTTAATTATAATACATAACTAACTAAAAAAGGAATTATCAGAGTATCTATTATATTAATTATAACATACTCTAATATAATTCATCACATTTTGATTCTAATTCTGACACATTGATCATCAGATGATATATGAGTCCTATATTTTTAATTAAATAGGTATTGTGCCTTGTTTTAGCATATTTTTTTAAACTAAAATACACCCCCTTTGTTGTAAAATTAACCCTTATAGTTAATCTATCTATCCAAAAATTGAAATCATTGGTAGTTCTACTTCTTAAAATTTCAGAGTTTATAATTCATTTTTCTATTTCGAGTTAATATGATATTTATAAACTACTTGTTGATAAACTAATTTTAAACTAACATGTTTAACTGTAAAAAGATTTATTTTCCAAAAGATCGATGTTGTGAATTTTATATTTCATGATAATGTAAATCATAGTCGATCAAACAATTTTTTATGGGAATTATTATAGTTATTAGAGAGATCAACTAAAAATTTATTTTTCAACACTAGAGTAAATAATCTATTAATGCTTACTGGGAAGTACAATATTTTTTATAATGAATTTTGTTCCATTAATAATGATGAGAATTTAGAATATCAATAGAGCTACAAAATCAGAAATAATTTATTCTTTTTTATGACGAGTAATATTTATTTCTTGATATCATCTTTTGTTGTTGAAAATAGTATTTGTATAAATTTTGATGTAACAAAATTTCATAAATCTAAATTAATTGATTCAATAATATCCATGCTTAATGTTTATTACAATTCCATTGATTTTATACCTTTTGAGATAGTTTCAAGATGCACCAATTGATTATGACTATTATCAATAGATTAAAATCTATTAGGGGAGATTTTGTACTGTGTAATTTTTTTGAAAATATTTTTGATATAATTACAAATGAGTGGGAATCCCAAAAAACTATTGTGTTTGACAGAAAGAGGTTTACCAATATAAATCTTGATAATATTTTTCATAAACTCTTGAGATTTAAATTATGGTTAAATAGAGATACTGAAAGTCTTAAAACAAAACATATTCATTTAAATATGTCAAATAATTTAGCTATTCCTACTATTGTTCATTAATCAGATAATGTAGTGAAGTATAAATAAAAATGAGTGTCATTATTGAAACTTTTTTAGTTTATCATCACCATCTATGAATAAGTTATAAAATATTCCTATAAGGATAAAAAATTAATGGTAAAAAATTATTTTAAACATAGAATTAAGAAACTTTATAGTGATAAAAGTGAAAAAAGGATTCATATGATATTATTTATGAATTTAATAAGGGAGGGAATATTTTAATGGTGGTGGAGATTCTTCTAAAAATTATTCAGATAATGAATGATTCAAATAGAAAAAAATTTGAATTTTTTACGAAGTACCTTGGGTAAATAAATTTCTATTGGAAAAGGTACCCACTGTTGGATCCCTTAAAAAATGTCTTAAAATAGAAACTATCATGATGAAAAAATTGAAATTCATCTTGTGAAGAATATTCCTCAACAGAAGAGGATGATACCATAACATTCTATGCTATTGTTAATAAATTTAATGAACTACTCAAGATTGAAAATTTCAAGTTTTACTAGAAACATTATAATTCCAAATAAAACCATGTTATGTATAATTTATGATTCAAAATTTTAACTAATGAAATATCATAGGTTTCTAAACAACATTATAAAATAAATTTAAAAAAAAAATCTTTTTAAAGTTCATAAAAAAGTTATTTCTTAGAAATCTATATTACCAAATTAATTATTATTAATTATTTATAATACTAATACAACTTAAAAAAACATTTCTGCAAAACTAATTATTTTAATATCTATTTTTTAGAAATTTATATCATTGTCTACCATTAAAAAGGAAATTTTTGTTAATATATAAGAAAAATTTTACCCCATTAAAATATTTTTTGAAACAATTATACAAATAAAATACATATTTTTAGTATCAATAAATTTGTTCTTAAATATTCTATATCTAGCATTATGTGCCGAAGAGGAGGTAATCTGAAAAAAAAAATTGTTCTTTGAATATGGTTAAATATTGAGGATTTAATAATGATTATTTTTTTAACGAACTAATATATTAAAAAAAAATTAATTTTTGTCAAATTATGTCACTAAAAATTGAATTTTCTGGTAATACCAGACCACATAATGATTGGGTTCTGAAAAAAAAAATTGGAACAAAATAAAAGTACCCACCAAATCAAAATTTCGCACATGGATAGTTCATGTCTCAAAAACATGGATTTAAATAAATATTTTGTTAATAAGAACATTAAATTGAAATGCAGTTATGTAACCTTCTGAGTTAATTCTCAAGTATAGATTATCAGTAAAGGTAACATTGTACTTACTTGAAAAGATTAAATTTAAAATCTATTAATTATTATATCACTTTAGAAAAACCATTTCTGTATAATTCAATTAGGGGATGATGGCCAAAATTTTATCCATAGAATGAAAAATGTACAATATATTTTCTAAAATATGAGTTTATTATTTCTTACATTAGGTATGCGAATGTATATAAACTAAATTAAAAAGATCTTAAAACCCAAGACTTACCTTGTCTTAGTGCAATGAAGATCAATCTTGGTTATGAAATAGATATTTAGAACATTCTAACCTTAGATATTTATCAATGTTGTATAGGAAATTAGTTTTTAATGAAATTAAATAACATAGGGTTGATACATATAAATACATTTATCATTTTCAATATGGTAAAAAAATTATTCACAATTTAAATCTATTAGTGAATTCTCAACATTTCATTTGTTATAGTTAGTGAATGTGGACTTATTTGGTTCTTCACTAACCTAAGGTATTAATGTAAAATACTATGTATTTTTCTTAGATTATGATTACACATGATACACATGAGTATATTTTCAAACAAGATAATATAATTCCTTTATTTATTTTATTTCATTTTTAGCCAGCGTTATTAATGTTAAAACACTCACCCTTATAACTATTCAGAGTGATCATGATAGTGAATTTGTAAATCTGAATTTTAATCAATTTTTTAGTAAGAAATGTATTGAAAATTAATTTTTATCACCAACAAATCCAATGAAAAATTGGGTATTTGAAAGAATATATAGAGTTTTTTAGGAAATAACAAGATCCATGCTATGTAAATACAATTTTTCTAAACATTTTTTTGTCTTAAGTTCTTATTTCTTCCTTCTATAGTATAAATATAGTTATAATTATACCATTTATTAAAAAAACTCGTTATGAGTTGTGGAAAGGAATAAAACCAAATTTTTCATAATTCAAATTATTTGGATGTAAAGTATTCATCTTGAATAATAAATATAATATACATATGTTTTCACCAAAAAATGTTGAATGAATATTTTCTTATTATTCCACTTATTCTATGTCTTAGAATTATTTAAATTAAATACATGTACTTTTGAGGAAATAGTATATGTTATGTTTGATTACACTTATCCATTTGTTTTTTTACAAACCCAGCATATAGATTCTATTGTTATTTCTAAAAATCATTTTAATCCATTGAAAAAAATTAATTCTCATAAAATAAGTACTTATGAATATCTTTCTATGTTTATTCCACTACATTTTTTCTATATATAGTGGAAGAACATATATTTGAAAACCCAAGAAGAATTTATTTCCTACGAATAAACCATGTAAATGTATCATTGGTGATGTAGATAAACCAGTTTGGACTAGAAGTTCATTGAGAAATGAAAGTCAAAAAATATAATTTTTATCCCAATTTGAAGCTTAGAATCTTGAGGAGGCTTTAAGTGACAAGGATTCGATAAAATCCATGAAATATGAGATCGATGAATTTTTGTAGAAATAATTCTTAAAATTATTTGAATAACCTAAATAAACATATTTAATTGGAGTAAATTAGGTTTTCTAAGAAAATGTGATGCTAATGGAATAATATTTATAAATAATAATAGACTTATTAATATGGGTTATAATCTAATATAGACAATCTATTATAAAGAATCTTATGAATTTCTAGAAAGATATGATGATATTCTAATTATTTTAGCATATTCAATATTGTTAAATATGAAACTATTTCAAATGGATGTGAAGTGTGATTTACGTGATGGACATATACAAGAAAAAGAAAATTTAGTATGAAACTATGTTTTTAAAAATATAGAACTACCCAAACATGTTCTGGAAATTACTAAATCACATTATGGACATTAATAAGACTCTAGAGCATGGATTGATATATTAACATGATTTTTTCCATAAAATAATATTATTACGGGAGATGTAGATCCAACTATTTTTTATTAAAGAAGGAAATAAAAACATTATTATTGTAAAAATATATTTCGATGAAATTATATTTGGTAAAACAAAAAATTACTTACTTGATTCTTTTATTGATTTTATAAAATCCAATTTTTAAATGGGTATGAGGGATGAGTGAACATATTTCTTGGGTTCTAAAACTTCACAAAAACTAGAAGATAATTATATATCTCTATATTAGAATTTGAAATTTTTTTATTAAGAAATATGGGTATGGAAATGCTAAATCTATAATTATTTCCATTTTTATGTCAAATACATTAGGTCTTTATGACGCTGGGGAACTAGTTAATCAGAAAAAAATTATTTTTTTGATTGACAACTTACTTTACCAAATATATAGACTCCTAGAATTTTCTTTTCAGAATTACTAAGTACTAGATATAAATCCAATCAAAAATAATTCCATATTAAATATTTAAAATGAATCAATATTTATCATAAGGGAAATATGGATATAGTCATATAATATTCTTCTAGAAATTATTTCTAACTAAAATGTGTTCTGATTGCTTATTTTTATTGTTATATAGTGGATAAAGAATGTACTTATGTAACTTGTAATTTCATATCTAATTTTTTAGTTTCATGGTCATATTAGGAACAATATTTTGTAACACATTCCATAACCTATAATGACTATGTGGTTGTTAGAATTTGATTTTCTATAATCTTATAGATATAACACACACTCACTGACAATAACATGAGTTTTACTAAATTTAAAATACTTTTTTACCACATAAGTTCCAATGATTTATGAAAAAATTAAAAAATATCACTTAGATACTAAAAACATAGATTTAATAATACACTTCTTTCAGGTTCATAAAAATAAAAGAGATATGATTTAACAATTCATTGCAATCAAGAACATCTTATTGATTTTTTTTAAAACCCTTATTTAATATATATTTGGATACATTAAATTACAGCTATGAATGATTATTCTTAACTGATAATGCATATATACTTCTTGTTTCACCATATTTTTAAATGTATATATATATTTTTACATGGGGATTATATAAGTTAATGTTTTATAAAATCTTTTAGTTTATTAAATATATTATTTTTTCAATAATTTTTATTAAAATAACATGTTGGCCCTTAGAAACCTTTAAAAAATATGGTAGTGAAAAATAACAATATTGTTTTACCATAAAATATTTATGTACTCAATTTCTGTTTTAAAATTTACAGGACAAAATTTTTATCATTATCATTTCTTATAAAATATCATTACCTATTTATGTTACAAATCCAAAAAAAACATCACACCCATACTTATGAAACCTTCTACTCTGAAATTTATACATCAATTCTTTTAGTCCTTAAACTAATCCTTTACATCAATATATATATGATGTTGTATAATTATTACTTTGGTATCAATAATTATTTATGTTCCCAAACTAAAAAGGTTTATTATCTTATAATTATATAATTTGAATAATTGTTTTCTTAAAACATTAAGTGTTAAAATATTAATTTCAATACATTCGTCGATTAAATCTCAACAGTAAGATCAGTTTGGGATAAATCACAGCTACTGAAAGTGTTTTAGACTTTGAATCTATATTTTCATATGCCAATATAGCGGTGGTTATCCATGTTTCCCACATAATTATCTAGGGTTTTTTCTATTGACTCTCCCTACTTCTTAATGTCATCAGTCAGATTCTTTTGGGTTTTATCTCACAATCATCATAAGTATCATTATCATGGATCGCAATGAAGAATATGTAAAAAATATTGTTTTCAAAGCACTTTCCATTAATATAGAGTTCTTTCACAAGTATAATTCTTTTCTTTGAAGTTTGAGTATATTTAATGGATCGAATCATGTTTGCGTTGTGAGACATGAAAATGATTTTTATTTATGCTACCCTGAAATTGTTAGATAGTTTAATTCTTTTGTTGTGTTTGTTATATAAAATTTCTAAGTAAATTCTGTAATATCTAATTGTGTATTAATAAAAAAATTATTAATAAATTGATTCAAATTTTGATTAAATTCATACCAAAGGAGAGGCCATGTTACCCACAAAAAAATTACCAGATAGTCCAGGTTCTATTTAATAAACTAAAGTAAATAATTTTTATATTATTTTTACAAGAACGTAAAGAAGGAATAACATCTATCACCAGATTTTTTTTTGAACAGTGTATGCATGGGTATTTAATACCCAAAAAGGTTGATATGTAAACCATTAAGTTAGTAGATATTTTGTTTTGGGTTTCTTAGTCAATGTGAGAAAAATAAATCTTGTTATTATTATTTTCATTATGGTAGAATCCGTTTTAAATTAAACCATTAATTAGAATATTATTATGTTTTTTTATTTCATCAATATGTAAATTTTTCAATTTATGAAACCTTTTAATATTTAGATCCATTCTTACCTGATGTGATGAAAAAATCGTTTATGGGTGAACAAAAAAGATACAGGATAAACAAATAAATATAATCAAATTCACCAAAGATTATTTCTTTTTTTGACGGTGATGGATTATATGCAATACTATCAAAGAAGGAATAGATTATTGAAATGAAAAATATATGATGAATCTTATCTTCCAGATAAGAAACTAATAAATGAAAAGAAGATGTTGGTTGGTGAATTCTAAAAACTCATGGAATATATGTTTTACATTAAACCCAAATATTCTGAGTTTGGGTTAGATAATGATGATGACATAGCCTTAAAAATATATGATTATGGTGAATTGAAATGTTAATGTATTAAAATAATATAGAAGAAGAATATAGAAGAATAAATTCACTATGAATTCCTATTGAAAGGAGTTGAAATAGCTTATGAGAATCCAATACTTACATACTCTAATTCTAATCTAATCTATATATATACTGGTATAGTTTTTAAAGAGATTTCAGTAGATCCACCTATTGTCCATTTAGTTTGAGATGAGGGAAAATGTAATGTTTTTATTAAAGAAATGGTTTCGATGAAAATATAGGACGTTGTTTAGTAAAATAATGAATCAATATCTAAAATCATTTAAAATGTGTCATTTGAATTGCATGGAATATAGGACATGATATTGTTAATCTTAAATAAATATAAGAAGCAGTTGGAGAAGACTAATAATATTTTGGAGAATAAGAATATGTTAGAGAAGGAGAAAAACAATAATTACACAAAGAAGACGATGAAGAATCAGGAGTATAGATAGAAGTGGATGATGAAGAAGAAGAATACAATGTTGAAGATACTAAATTAGATAAATAGTTAATGATAAATAAATCATGGAATCAAAATAATCAGTTTTATCTTCTTATCCTGATAAGGATACATACTAACTATGTTAACAAAAAGAAAATTTATATTGAGAGAAAATCCATCCTTAGATGGGGAAGACAAGTCTTAAATAATGAAAGAAGAAGATTAAGATCAATCATAAAAAAAATTTAATTAAAATCATGAGTAATATAATAATGTGAATGTTGTCGAAATTTAATATCATAAGATATATTTTAAGAAAGGAAAATAGAATTTTGGGGAAGTAGAAAAACCTAATGCCTTATCATCAAAACAAAAAACTACCAAACCATCATTTGGATCATTACAGATGGAGGGAAACATTATTGAAAAATCATTCGTTTTCATTTTTCAAAAATTGTGATGGTTAGAATAATTTATTTTTTATTTTCCTATTCTGGAGTTAAGATTAAATTTTCATCAATGTAATATGAATGAAAAATACAAGTGCTTAAATGTTTTAACCAAATTAGTTATTTATATTATGGGTGAAATGAAATATTTCCAAAAAAACATCATACACAGAAAAGATAAAAGAATCACATGGTAAAGAGTTCCAATAAAGTATATTATGATATTATGTAACATGATGATCATTTCTTAGCTAAATAAAATTTTATTAAAAAAAACATATTCTATTAACTAGTTATCTTTTAAATTATCTAATCTATTGAGGATCATGGATGATTACAAAGATACATCTAATGATCCAAATAGGGAAGTAAATTTTTTCAATGAAAATGTTCCTGGTTTATAGTAGGAGAATTTAATACTTCAATCACGTGACAATGAATTGATCCTTATGATTGATTTGTATAAATGGTTTTTTGGGGATATTTAATGCTTAATGATTTTTTTTCGCAGTCAAGTAGTAATATAAGAAATGTTCATGATGTTTGAGAAAAAAATTGAGTCGTTAAATATTTTGAATACCATTATCACGAAATTTAAATAAAATGATTGAATACATTAATTAGGAACTCTAAATGTATTTGGTTCAACTATTTTAATGGTTAATGAATGTGAATGTCTTTTTAACCAATTATAATATTCATGAATATTTTCAAATTAATTTTAGATGAATTTTAATTCTATTCATTCATGAATGACTAGTTAGTTCATAAATAATTGTTCCTTATATTATATTTAACTATAATTTCATGTTATATATTTCCATTTCATTTTACGATTAAAAATGTGGATATGTTTTCTGTTTTCAAAATAAGTATTACGGGAGAAGAGTTGTCCACGGAATATAATTATTAAAGGGGAGAATATTTTAATAGGGATATTTCATAGAGATATAATTCAAAGGGGTAGATGTTTTTATAAAATCATTTGATTTATAAAAGATATAAAACTCAGGTAGATTCAATTTATAAAGAATATCTTCAATGGAAATGAAATAAATAAGGGTTGTTTTTATATGTTATTGTTTTTCGTTTCATGTTTTGTCTTTTGTGATTTCCAAAATGGGGATATTGTTGATTTATAAGTCTTTCATATTACATTTCCATTCCATTACATTTGAAAATCAAAAATATTTTGATAAGGAAATGATTAATAACTTTTTATATCCAAATTGTTTTAGTAAATTTTTTTAGAAATCACTAATTTTGACCGTACATATAAATAGTTCTAATGTATTAAAAATATGTACATATCATTCTTCAATATGATCAATTGGATTTATGATATGTCTTATTAGTTGGATAATCCTGTATTTTTACTAGTGTTTAGAATTTTTGCTTTTCTATTTTACTAAAAAAAGTCATGACCAGAAGACATATATTCTTACACATACAATAAAATAATATTTATAAGGTTTATATTATTGATAATCCATTAGGATGTCCATAATACTATTCTATGTTTATAATGAGAATATGTATACCTGTTTCTATCATAAATAATTCTTTTTATCATTGTAATGGTGATAAAAAATGACATTGTAAATTATGTTATATATGATCTTTGAAGTAAAATTTGTCGAAGGCCATTAAAACTAACTCAGAAATATGATCTTTGGGCCTTAACCAATAAATTGATAGTATTTTCATGAGTTTGGAGCTAATAAATTTCACAATTCATGTATTATAAAAATTTTCAATCATGAAATGATCATCCATAGTATTTGTAATTCTTTAGAGTGTTTTCATTTAATAGAATCATTATCAGTGATTTTTACATTATAAAATTTGAATTTTTATTAAATATCCAATCCTTATAATGATCGAGGGATTTAGGGAATATGATGATAACAAAAATTATCCATCAGATCAAGGTCCTCTTAGGATTAGAAGATAGACGTAGATTAGCGTGCTGAGAGATTATGAGGATAGGAAGATAGATTTTCTCCCATCATTGTATTGATTGATATACTTATAAGGATAAAAATAACATTATATGAGAAATAATGCAATGGAAACCATTAGTCAAGGTTTTGATTATTATTACTCTTAATGTTATATAGTGAAATATTTTAATATAGATTATAAGTTATTAATAATTTAAATTGATATTGTATATCTTATTTCATTAAGATTTTTATTTCATTAGTCCGTGTTAATAAATGTAGTTTTAATACATATCTTTATAACATAATAATTTATAAGTATAACTATGATACTTTTTAAAACATAAACTCATATAATCAGGAACTTCAGGATTTTGATTCCAACACTTTGATCATCAGACGATATGTGAGTCTTATTTTTTTACTTAAAGATTTTTTTTAGTTTAATTTTTTAAAACTACAATTCACCGGATATTTTAATATTTTCAATATTAGTTACTCTTTGAGTAAAATAATATTTCATTCTTTGGATAATTCTAGTATGATTAAAACTACACTCAGTGCTATAGATTTGGGTCAATCCTATGAAAACATTTTTCACCACTAGATACAAGTATAGAAAAAAATCATTATCATCACTTGATAAAATCGCTGATAAAGGCTACAATTTGTTAGTGAAGAAAACATTAATAAAATACATAATTTATCTGAACTAAAAATAAACATAGAAAATCCTCCTTTACTTGTTCGTTTTTCTATCATGGATATAAGTGGTCATTATCAATTCAAAAAAGCACTAATAAACTGTCATTTTATAATCACTAGAAGAAATTGGTGAAAAGTGTACCTTTTATTAGCACTAAAAAAATTCATGATAAATATTACTCGTTCTTAGTGTTTCTATTTTTTCACGATTAAAAGGTAACCTTTTTTCATTAAAGACAGAACTGATAAAATATACCCATTATTAGAACTTTTTTCTGACATATAAATGTTATCATTTTGATGTGAGTTTTTTTTCTATCACTGATAAGATATATATTTCATAAAATATTTGTATATCATTTAATTTTTTATATTAATATATAAATATTTTTTTCATTGAAATAAATATTATATATTTTTTATTATTATTTATATATGACTAAATATGAATTTATATTAAATATATAAGTTATCTATTATAAGATGAATTCTAAAATATTTAAAAATTATTAACTAATAATTCGGTAATTATTATTGAGTAATTGTAATTTACTAATAATGGGATGACATAGAAATTAAATAAATCAATTAATGATCAAAAATGAGTTGAAATCAGGATATTAACTTCAAATTAAAAAACATTTTTATTGAAGAATCCAATTGGGATCTAAAACATATCAAATCAATGACTATGAGATTATCTATGTCCTGTTAACCTTAGGGGACCATGGTGACTATTTTTTGTGGTCAAAAGTCCCAAACGGACTTCAAAATTGATTTTTTTGTTGGCATACCCTTAATTTTTGATATTCGATGGGATTTCAACTTCTTTTGAGAGTTACTTTTAGTTATTTTTAGTGGATCATGATTTAATTCTCAAGCCATGCATTTATATAGATATTAATGTTTTATTATTTTATCATTTTTATATTTTAGTCTTATTTATAATTAAATATATGATTATTTTCTTATATTTACATTTAATATGTAAATTTTATAAATACCTATTTATATAGATTTACAAGAATATGTATTTTTATGTGTATAGACCACATCAAATGAATATTTATTATTCACTATATTTAAAATTAAAAATTATCCATTTTATTTCCTTATAAAATACATAAATATATATATATATATATATATATAAACCTATACAATTAATTATTATATATAAACATGTGTGTATCAATTAATGAAAATATATTTCTATTTATGTTATTATATATTTAAATAAATTCATATATGTAATTATTTTTTCATATATGTAAAAACTAAAAATGTATTTGTGTGTGAGTGTGTAAGTATATATATATGTGTGTGTGTGTGTGTCGGTTTTGTGTTAGTACATCATATTTAATTTTTTTTATAAATAAAGTTTAATAATTATTATTCAATATCGTATATATACCTATTTAACGAAAATATTTATAAATACATTATAAAAAATTTATATTCATATATATGATTAAATGTGAATATGTATATATATATATATATTCATCTATGTAATGTATAAATTTTTTATCTAAATATAAAATAAGTATGAATATTTTAACAATGTATTTAAAAAAATAATGGAAATCATTTGAAAATAATTATTATCTATCTTATTTTAATGAATATTGATCAAATTTTTTACCATTATAAAATTATATAATTGTTTGTATATATATACTTATACAAATGTATATATAATGTTTTATATAAATATGTGTGTGTATTAATAAAAAATATATATTTATATTAGTACATGTAAATAAATTTTAATTTATAATGTTTTATAGTAAATATATATATATATATATATATCTCACACACACAATAGAAAATTATAAATGTATTTAATAGTAATTATATAATCATTTGAAAAAAGATTCTTATAAATATGTATATAAATTATTAGAAATATCTTAAAATATAACAAATATCAAACTTCGAATAGAGGTAATGGAATCAAAATGAAAAAATAAAGGTCTATGGAAGGAATCCAAATGTTCAATTGGATGAATTTGAGGCTAGAAAATGGAATTTAACTGACAATGGGGAATAGGGGGTAATGAATTGACTTGTGGGACGGTCGGTATGGAAGCATAGGTTTTGTGTGGGGTGTGGGATGGTCCTTGAAAATAACTGACAAAGGTGGGGAAGATCACTAACCTTTGGAGGTTGAGCACTATTTTTTTTGAAAAAAAATTACCTGAGCTAAAAAAAGTGTTGATAAAGGGGTCTAATTTTAGTTCTTTTTGGGAGCTAGTAAAGATGGATTTTATTAGTTCTAATAAAGGTGGCCTTTATTAAAGGATTTTTAGAAATGATAAAATCCTACATCTAATGAAATATAGATTTACGAATATTTTTAGCAATGTTAAATCCAATTTCTATCACATTTAAAAGTGTTATCTATAGTATTGACTTATTTGAAAAAAGGTATTGTCGGTAGTGAATAGTTTTTTAGTTTAGCTGTATCTAGTGCTTGTATTTTGATTAGTGTCATAGTGGTGACGGAATTCATACTGATTGATTACATCTCATGCCAATTTCACCTCAGAGGCCTTTAGGAAACACCTTTCTTGAGGCAATATCGACTAACATATAACGAGCATGGTGGTCGAGGTAACATGTTGTTCAAGGATTGATTTTCTTTTATACGTTTGTGTTTGGTAGTGGTGGTTTGTATAGAGCATTTTTATAGGGGTGACGTTTGTGGATTGCAGATTCTATGGACATTTACTCATTTTTTTTGTTTTCACATATATTATTTGAAAAATTTTACAGTATATTTTTATAGATTTCATGTATTGAATTGATATTTTCCACCTAGAAAAATCAAATCTCCGCTCTAGTAATTTAAATTCCTTTGTATACCTCCCAAGAATATCTCTAATTGGATAGGGGCTTGTGACATTCACAAAAATCGGTAATACTAGTATAATGAGAGGCATTTACTCATAAAACAAGTAACAAAATAGATTTGGGACACTAAAACTACAAAATAATGAGGTTTTATTAGTGGTTTCTTGAAACCACTTCTAACTAAAATTTCATTAGTTTTATTTATAATAAATAGTAAATTTAATGAAACTTCCTATGATTGATAGATTTTGTGATGATTATAATTAAAAAACCCCTAAATCTTAACAAAAAAACATTATTGACCCCTCCCCCACCTCGAAACTAACCCATGTGGCCCTGCCCCCCACCACTTTCCATCCACCCCTCACTTGCTTCCACCCACCAACCACCGCTCCCAACCCCCTCACTCGATGTCGACCCCTAAACATCACCCTTATCAATTACTACTGGTCACCAACCGCACCTCCCTCAACAGTAACCCCAAATCCACGTCGAACCCTGAACCACCCTCTATCACATTAGATTATGGAAGTGAACCCCTACATGTTTTCTTTGTAGTCTTCTGCCCCGGTTCTATATTTCCCAGTTACCACTACCCCATTTTCTACTGAATTCTAACCTATTCCCTCTACTTTTTACACCTTCTCATCTCTCCAATTTCCCCTTGGTATAGACTATTCTAGGAACATTTACCAGACCTCCACATTCTATGATTCCATATACTTTCCTCAGTGACCTTCTTCCACGATATCCAACCCTTTGTTTGTGATTGGTAATATTTATTCATTTATGGTGATTATATTTTTTATGTCATATTGAATCATTTTAATTTTAAATTTGTGTTTTTGATAATCATGAACCTACATTGGTAAATGATGAAATTGTTAGTTATTAAAAACTGAATTTAATTTTTTTAATAAACTTGTAAATATTTATATATGAATGTATTCGGATAAGAGTCACAATATCATAACTAAAGATAAAATATCGATTAATTTAGAATAAAACACCTAATTATTTCATGGGTTTGGAATATTTTTAAGAATACACAATTGAAAACAAAATAGTGAACTATTGAATAATTGTTTTATGTCTTGATTGTCAATTGAAGTTATGGTTGAAATGAAACACAGTATATAAGAACACAATACTGATATATTTTCTTCATCAATATGTATGTTGGATTTGGCATGGTGAATAAAATTTTATGAAATGTAAAAATAATAATTATCCTATCAATGAGCAAATTTGAACCTCCAGAGGATAATTAATTAAAAAAATATGATAAATGATTAATTTTACTTTATATAATTAAATTTACTTGATTTTAATAGATCAATATAACCATTAATTGGTCCTGAGAATTTTAGTCTTTCTCATAATTAAAAAAGTTGTTTTATCAATTAGTTGAATATAGAAACAAACTATATGAATGGTGTTCCAAGTATTTAATGATTCATTTTCATCTTATTTTGTACCATTTCATCTGTCTATATTGAATTATGGAAAAAACTTGTTTACATGATTTTTGAGTTTCATCATGATCCATTTAGTGAATCTATGATATGTTCACCATTTTATGGGGTGAATAAAACTAATAAAAACATATACATAATTATAAAAATAAACATTCATTTCCTAATTATTTCATTATTTAGAAGGGAAAAGAGCCCAATAAATAATAATTCATAGTATACCATAAAAGAATATAGAATTCAATGAAGACTAATAATAATACAAATCAATGAAATAATAGGAAGATGAATAAGAATAAAAAAATACCAACTAATTTATTATATTAAATTCATCAAAAACCATTCTTGAGATGATTAATCCTGTCAATTATGAATTCATAATTCATGAAGTGACAAGATCATAATTTTAACCTTGATATCATGATGAGACATCCAAAATATTCAACATCATCAATGGCGTTTGATTCATTATATCCTATTTTATTTTTGGATCCCAGGAACATATTTTTATGATTATATTTTCATGGATTTTAAAAATATGATTCATTAATTACTAATTATTGAATATTTACAATTGTTTTCATCACCTACAATCAACCTCCATGGAAATTTGTAAAGAAAAATTATTTCATAATTTTATTACTATTATAGGAAAGAAAATTTCTATAAATTATATTTATGTATTTATTTAAGCTCAAATAATATAATTTATGTAAATTTGGGATGATGGGATAAAAAAAATATGATTTTCGATGAAAAAACAGTTTGAAATACTTATGGTTTTAATTTAATAAATTAGTGACATTCCAGGACTATGAAATATATCTTGTTGTAAAACTCATACTATTTTTCCTTATTTAAATTTTTAATTTTAATTTAAACCAAAATGATTAGCTTATAGTAGAAAATTATGTATTATGTGTCATCATAAATTTTATTATTCCTACCATAAATTCATGTTCATAAACAAACAATTAAATGAATATGTCGAATTAATAAATCCAAATAAGGTATAATTAGGATTATAATTCATGGTATAGCTAATTGATTTCATTGTATAATTAGGAAAATATAATCAGTCTATTGAAGGGGGAATGGGTGAATGGTATAATATCTGAAGCTACTATAACACAATGGTGGAAAAAATGAATACTTATTTCAAACATATTTGTAGGGAATTTGACATGATACATTAAAATCTTTACATAATGCATATTGAGAATAACATATGTCAAAATGATATTTTTACAATAAATTATTTTAAGTGTAAATTTAATAATAAACATAATTCAAAATATGGTATTAAATAAAATAATATACAACATGGTTTTTGGGAAAAGGAGAATGGTAAGTACTATTTGGCTATTTTTATAGTGAAAAACCATGATAACATGGTTATTAAATAATTTTTAAAAATTAAAATGTGATGTATGGATATTCAAATAAAATTTCAAGGTGTGTTGACTTAAAACATCAAAAAGTACATGTTATGAAAATTCAGGACTCACATTTTCTAATAGATAATATTTTTCAATTGGAATTATAAAATAAATTACATTAAAAATTAAATGTAGTTAAAGTTATGTTTTGAACAATTTTTAGATGACTTTATTGAAAACAATTAACTCCAATAGAGATTGATAATCCATGGGAATAAAGTTCATAAAACATTTCCCTTGGAGACGTTATTTCCCCATTAATTGTCTATATTAATTATTTATTGGATTGTTCTTTTAGTTCATGAAGTTAAACATAGTGGGCTAAAATATTTTTGATTTTCTTATCCAATTGAGAGGTGAATTAATATTATTCTTCCTTCATTCTTTATGTAAATTTTATGAAATCATTGATTCGGTGTTTAAAATAGGTATCATGTTTTTTCATCAGTTAGTTAAGAAATTTAATATCATATGGGAGGAATATTGTTCGACAATAAGGCTCTATTAAAGAAGGTTGTAGAAATGCTGTGTGGTATAAATTCTACCCTATGTATTTTGATGGGATTGAGACATGATTCAATCATGTTGGACATGTTGGTAGCATCTCCACTTTATCTCATTTTGGAAACAAATCATAGTTATTTATAACTTTTGGATGACCTATTGGATAGGGGTAAAATTATACATAGAAAAAACTGGAGTTAGTACAAGAATATAGATATGATATACACAGCAAACTTTTTTTTTTCAAATCAATTTATTTAAGAATGAGTCATGCAAACAATGATAGAATTAAGGGGTTAAGGTATAAATAATATTGAATTAACTATGTTTGATAATAAGTATATTGTCAAATGGTCTTCCAATAGAGTAAATATATACTCATATCCATATTATTTGTGTTTATTTATTTTTTATATACAAAAAGATTCAATATAAATCTTATTTTCCAGATAATGAATGTTAAGAATTAAGGTGATATATCAAATGATTTGATATTTTTGGCTACAGTTCCTCCAAGGTTTGATAAAAAATTAAAATCCTGAAATATTCATGTATTCTTGTATCGTATATTTTATCATGAATAATACTTTAATATTCAATATAGTGATGTATTTACACATGAAGAGGTGGGTTAATATGGAAAAAAGAAGTTATAATGGAATTAATCTATCACAGTCAATGTTTTTTTGTATTATTCAATTACAATTTGGTAAAAAATTATAGGGGTATAACAATATATTTGTTACATATTACTTCTGTAAAATTAACTTTCTTGATCCTTTCCATTGATCATACAGTGTGAGATCCATTTATCATGGATTCTAATTCAATTTGGGTGATTATATAATTGATGAAATACATAAATTTTATAGTGTTTTTCTAAATTTATTGGAGAGAGAGTTATAAGATATGATCGATGATGATCAATTGGTACAATGTGAATGTTAACCTCATGAAACACAAAAAATTAACAATTTTTTCCTAAAAATAATGAAATAGTAGAACATGCAAGGGAGAGTGAAAATTAAGAACTAATTATAGTGAATGTTGATAACAATGAAGCCAATAAATATGAAGATGATTTAATTCATAAATTTCCATTGAGTTTCTGTTACAATTTATTATTTATATATGTATCTTAAATATATTAATTAATCTATTATTCCCAATTTTAAAATTATTTACTTAATTAATATATTTAACATATTTCAATCCTTTCTAATTTAAATAATTCAATAAATAATAATTTTTGAGTTCCTTGCTGATAAACATCTCAGTGCACACCACCTCTACCAATATCTTTAGTATCTCTATGAGATTCATATATATTAGATAATTTTAGTGATCCTTCAGTTTCTCAAATTGTTGTAGGTAGCCCATTTTCCAATACACCTCCAGTGATATAGTAGTTGGTCAATCTTCAATATAATGAATATTTTTATGATTCCATTACTAGAATGCATTTAATTGTACAAATAATTATATATATTAGTAATTAATTATTTATTTTTTCAAATATATAATGATAATGACATAAGAGATATAAATATGATTGAAATTTACTTATGAGACCTAAAATACTTCAAGGTTATCGTTGAAATTTATAGTTTTAGTTTGCCTACCTGTGATGATGATAGAAACCATGTACATATTCTTTAGTTTTTGCTTACATGATGGTGGGATTACATGTTAATTATAAATATTAGAGGCATATTTCCATATCTTGGGAAAATGAGACCAATTATAACCTATTAAAGGTAATATGAATATAATATTCATTGACAAATAATATAAAATGCATGAGTAAAATTATGAATATACATAAGAAGAGTAATTTTAACGCCCCGACCCTAGTTACCCAGAGTCGGTGCATTATTACATAACATTGGCATGATCACAAGAAATATAATGTCTCGAAAGACCGATTAGTTTAGAAGCCTTGGAAACACTAGATACAATCATAAATTTTTACATTACATAAAAAAACATCTTGTCCTCATATCCCCTCATACTATCCCTACAGGTCATTCATAAATTACTTCTTCATAATCCTAGGAAAAATAAAACATTGAGAGGGGTGAGCTCAGATGCTCAGTAAGGATAACATTATAACATAGGCTTTCATAGATATGCATAAACACTTAGGGAAATTTATAATTAAAACAAAAGCCTTTTAAACTTGAACTTTCTTATAATATGGAAAAGATAAACGGAAATAATTCCATTTACTTACTCACATGGATATTCTACTAGTAGAACAATCACATGCAATATCAATAACCACTTTCATAATGATGGAATTCATAATTCCAGACTATCATAACCACATATCCAAGGCCTTGTGCCAAGACTACAAATAAGATTTTGTCAAGGCCTTATGCCAAGACACAAGTTTGTCTCATGTGACCTACCGATGCATCGAGGAGCTATAGAGGGCTCCACCCGTCACTTACTAAGTCCAATTCATTCCACATATGAACATGTTTAAACATAACAAAAACATTCGTATTAAAACTATCATATGAAATGTCAATAATTTTACCAAAAACCATGAATGGTATAAAAATAGCACATCCACAGTCAAACATAAAGCATTCGATACAATATGGAAGATTGTATTGTATCATATTAACCTCAATCAAGAATAATGAATGATATTGGCATAGATGAAAATAATCATCAAAACTATTTGAGAGAAATATCCCCCTTTTTCTTGAAATCATTTAAAAGTCACACTATTTGTCAAGAAGCCATTTAAAAATAGATTGTTGAATCAAATTGTCCCATACCACATTGAAAATTTTAAAATTATTTTTAATTTTAAAACTTTAATGTCCATATAAATAAATCCTTAAAAAAATTAAAACATGGACATTAATGAGGAAGATTTAGAAGAATAAGTATTTAAAACATTTAAAAATGGTATTTTAGTTAGAGTTTCTAACCAAAAGAGAGACACATGAATACAAATAATTTAGGTAATCAAAATATTTTAATATCATGAGAATAAAGGGATTCATGATATACTATGTGAAAGTACATTATATACACCACATAAAAGTGATTTGGTGTATATCAACAAAGAAGTCTCAATGGAATGTAAATTGAGATGAAATATCTCATAAAGGTCATACACTTAGGTTAAGGATAAATCAATGACATATTTATGTGTGAAAAATATAAATACACTAAATATTATTGGATATTCAGTGTAAAACAATCAAAGTACATTCACACATAATCATGTAAAAACAACACCAATGAATTGAATGTTTAACTCAAAAAATGGAGAATGAGTTAAAATAACTCTTATCAAATTCATATCGATGACTTGAGAAATTATCAATGGAGTGATTATATGTATCAAAAGTATATCCACAGAAAAGAGGAGTGGAAGTTATGACATAAGAAAATGAATAGTGATTCCACACATAATCTTGGAGTAAAATAATCAATGAAGTTTGCGTAAAGCCGAATAAATGGAAATTGAAATTTCAAATTCCCTTATTGATTATGTAACTTATCAAACATACACCCATGAAATAAGGATCATACCATGATGATGTAAATATACATAAATTAATGTATATTACACAATGAATACAATCATGGGTAGTACACACACCACATGTAATAAATAAGTGGTGAACAATGGAATTCTCACAGAATTAAAAGTGAGATAAGAAACCCCTTACTTTGTACTTTTTCCTTGGTCGACGGTTGGTTAACCTCCTGTATAATGGTTAAATAATTTTTATTGAATTATAAAGGAAAAATTTACATTAATATGATATCATATATGATCTTTTAACATTGATTTGTTAATAATATCTTAGAATTATCGTCATTTCGGGTGTTAAGGGGTTCTTTTTACTTTATATTATTTTTTATGTGAGCCATATTAATTATTAATGGGATTTATATTATTCATATACAGAATGATATAAAGTCCTTAGATACTATTTTTAAATCATTAAATGATAATTATACTTTAATAGATATGATGGAGAATGAATCTCATCGCGTTCGTGGATACGGTAGTCCATACGTACGCACGAGCGACAATATCATTATTTTGATATTAAAATAATATATAATTGGATGGTATATCATATATACATAATCATTATAATGTTACATTTATTATTTACATGAGTTAAACATCATTATTATACCCATCCAAATAATAATATATTGAATAACAATTACACCACGACGTGGAGACGGTAAGTCGTACGTACGCACGTATGGTGACATGTTATTCAAAGGGTGGATAGAATAATGAATATGGTTCTACCATATTTATAATAACATCATAATATATATATGATATTGGAGTTATTATTTTAGAATGGTAATAATAAAGAAAGAAGAAGTGGAAGAAGAAAGGAACTTGAAAAGGGGTGGTGAAAACATTACATCTTCTTCGGGTTCTTCCTTTTGATTTGATCAAAAGGGATCAATAGGATGGATTTCTGATCAAACTAAGATCTATAGGTTGTATTGAGGGAAGTTGAGAGATTATTTGGGAATGGGTTGGCCGAACCAAAAGGAATTGAATGTGTGACGAAATGAGAAGGAGGAGTTCCCTTTTATAAGAGGGGAGAGGGGCACCTTTGGAAAAGCAATAAATATTAATTTATAATAAATTCATATTCGGTTTCTAATGGCTCCAAAGTTGATTATTCAAATGTTAAGTTGGGGATAGGTCGCAAACCATTCAACCAATAGAATTTATACAGGTTTGGGTTACTATATTAACCTTATATTTTATTTTTATCTCTTAGTTAATTAGTTTGACATTTACCATGTGACTTTGTATTTTTTTATTATATAGTTAATAAACTTACTATATACATCAACGCGACCCCCAACTGGTCCATTAATGATATACCTATCATGATATAAGTATCTTGTCCGAGCCTTATATTTTTAAGATTTTAATATCAATTATTAATATAATATTTGTTTTAAAAACTCTTTTATGTCAATTTTGACACTATTCATCAGTTTATTTTTTTGAAACTCATAATAGAATGATTACTTCGAAAAAAGTCAATTAAATCATTCCTAATATGCCATATTATCCTAGATAATTAGTTTAATTCATAAAAAGTCTCATATTATATTTATTTGGGTATTTATAATATCAATTATTTAAATGTTTCACTATTACGGTAATTATTGCATCATCATTATGTCTTAAATAAATTAAATTATATAATGTCTAAAAATTATAAATAAATTATCTTTATGTAGGAAATCGTATTAGCTTTCTAATGAATATTTAAAATATAATTTATCTTATGTATAACCCTATATTAAAAATGTTTTAGTAAATAAACCTTGATTTTAACTCTTTTAACTCTTCTTTGAATTAAATAATAATAAATCTCCTAATCTAATCCAAGTGGACCTAAATGATAATATTTTATTCCTAAGGTTGTTTTCGGTCGATATATACTTGTCCAATAGAATTAGGACATGTGTTTAGATAATATTAATATCATTTTTACCCTTAATTACCCTATTTACTTTTAACCGTGGTAAATAAAAGTAAAAAGTTACTATTCACCAAAAATTATTTTCATCTCATGGAACAAAATTTTACATCTTCATATTAACTGTGTCTCTCAGATTTTCTAAATTCCATTCACAGAAGCGGTAAAATTAAGTTTTATGAAAATAAATCATTTTTTAACTACCACTTAGTAGTTTCACTATTCATCACAAATTGAAGTTTTTCAAAACAATGAAAAAATTTCACCCTAATCTATAATTGATCTAACGAATTCAAAAATTATTTCTATTTTAAAAAATTCCTAAAATATAAGTTGCATTATTTAATTTTATAATTAACTCCCGCTGTCACAACAAATAGCGTGTTTTTAATAAACAATATATATCAAAATATTGACAATTGTTTAGGTCCAATTTCAAAGTGAAATTAATTCAAATAAACACCATTGGATAAAATGGTAAAAATTTACTCTAATTATACTTTAAAACCACTCAATAATATAATTTATCACTATAAAATATTTTGATTATAAAAGTTTTTTTAATTAAAATTTAGAAATTTTCACTATTCATCAAAATATAAGTGTTATCTGAAAAGTTCAAAAATTTCACCCTAGGATAAATTCGATATTCAGAATCCAAAAATGAAGTCCATTTTGAGATATAGAATTTATAAAATTTCAAAAATTTGGTATTACTATTCAAAACGGCTTGTTTGATTTGTTGTGGTGTGTTAGAATCTCAAAGTTACGTACAATGCACGTCATTGCATTTTTCGAAGGGAAACGTAACGTGGAAGCTTGGGGTGTTACAATAATAATGATTACTTAAAAATGTTTTTTCATTTTTATGTCCCTTGATGCTTTTCACACCACTTGTCTCTAAAAAATTTGGGAATTAAATTGATCTCTTTTTAATAGAGTTTTGAAATGAGTTTAATAGATAAATAACTGAGCTCATGAGAATGTTATGATAATGTTACAAAAGTACTTTCTCCTGATAATTGGAATATTTTTATTGATATTAATAGAGATGTATATAATTATGAAATTTCTTATATTAATTTATTTTAATATTATAAACAATATAATGATATATATTTTATCTGGGTTTCAATTTTTTTATGAATTATATAAAAAAATATTTCTAATCATGAGAAAAAATTCTTTCAACATAAAATTTGATCATATATATTTTCGATAAAAATAACAATCATGGTTTTATTTTATCAAATATTATTTATTTTATTTCATTTCATATCAAGGTATATATCTAACGTGCATATATATTTTTTAAGGGTTAATGATTTTGGTCACTCTGTTGGTTGGGTAGAGATGTGGATTAATGTTAATAGGATACTTTATGGTAGTTTTGTATATATAATTTCAATTTTTTCATTATTACATGTTTTTTCATTACTATAGAAACATTATTTGAAAATATAAACTATAAAAACAAAAAATACCAAAAAAAATAATTGGGGTCTACTAAAAGGATTTAGTAGTTCTAATTATCTTGATTGGATCCATTTGATACATATACCCTAACCAAATTATTTAGGTTCATGTAGTTTTTATTTTTATAATTAACTGTTCGTTATCATGTTGTTATAGTTATTAAAAATAAATTGAATACCTTTGAATCATTTATTAATTCGATATTATTTTGACGATTATATAATTTCAAAAATACTTACAAATATTATTGTATTGACATGTTAATTGTAAAGAGTCGATGTATGTGGACCGTTTATAATCATAAATTATAACAAAAAAATGTGTAATTTCAATAGTTTTAGGGAAGGATCCACCAAGGCTTGTATGGGGGCTGGTTTTGGGCCTACACCGTCAGTTACCTTAGATATGGATTCAACATCATTTACTGATACACCTCATGGGGGTTTATTATTTCCATTGATCATGAAGAACAAATGAAAATACCAAGAATAAAATAAAACATCCAATAACATGAATCTTATCTATAATAACGTGACCAATGGTGGTCAAAAATGGAAGAAGTTTTATTTTCTATATATCAGAGAATGATTGGAATGATCCCAAGGAAAATTATAAAAATTATAGGTTATCCTTGAAAGGTATATTCTAGACTCCATAGATCTTTAACTCATTTTCAATGAACACAAAAAACTAAAATGAACAAAACTAAATTAACATGTTAATATTGAAAAATTTTACATCATGTCAAATCACATACATCATGTTTATGATTATAATGTTGTCAATTCCTATACATCAAAAATGAATTATGTATCATTTTAGTATTGTTTGAAAAAATTTGAGATCATGTCATCGGTTTTGAGAACACGGTAGATGTTTTAAACATAAATGAGCCTTTTATATTAAAACCACATACTTTGAGTTATATATAACACATCGTGTGTCATATTCACATTGTTTTGATTCCAACTAGTCAGAAAATAATTGTGGACAATATTCCTAATTTTGAAAAATAATCAAAGTTCATTTTCATTTATTTGGGTATATTAATAAAAAAATTTAAAATCAATCTTATATTAAAAACATGCACTATAGTTTATACTGACCATATTTTTTGAATAATTAACAAGGGTTTAATGGTCATTCCAAATAAAATTACATCACATAGAAAACAATCATACTAAAAACATGTCATAATTATTCATTACATGTACACAAAAATTACACACATATATGATGTGTAGTTTCATCAGAATGAATCAATAAATATGTTTTTATAGAAACCATGGCCTTTATAACACGTTTCAAGGGTAAAAAACAAGGAAAACAATTTCATTGATAGAAAATCTTATGAAAATGATCATAGATTTATTTTTGATATATTGGATCCAAAAAAAAGTTATTTCATGTTAAGGTTCTATCTAAACATCTCGAAACATGATTGAGTGTTTTAAAATAATTAAACATGCATGTAATGGTAAAAACTATATAAAAATTCCACATACTGATGTAAAATAATGGGCAAACCACCTTGGAATTATTTTTTAATTGTACATACAGAAAAAACATCCTACTTACATCTACTATTCTAGTAATTACTCAATAAACTATTATAAATATACAAATTCATTAAATACATATGTTGGGGGTTCAAAACTAATAAAACTGCATTAAATGGAGGTGAAATAATTGGACTCGGACTGCATATTGTTTTTATAAGTATTGTAACTGATGAAATATCTTTCCCAGTTTTTTTTGGACTTGGATCCTCATAAACACACTTTTAGGGTTTTAAAACAATAAGACATTATGTTAATAGTTAAACTACAAGAAAATAGCCTCTTATTTGTTTGAAATTGTGGAACATATGCTGTTTAATTTTTTTAATGTGTATTGATATAAAAATAGTCCATAAAATATGTTTCATGAATATAATGACTATATAAACAGTTTTAAAGGACACCAATGTCTTTAGAAATGTGTGATGTGGGGTAAAAACTAATGAAACAACATTAGATGGTCATTGTAGGGTCCTGAAAAATCTACAAAGGAGATTCTACCCAAATCCCCCAAAAAATTGGGGAAAATAATAGAGAAAATTCAAAAAAGGGACTAGCAGGACCGATCCGTGGATCGGTCCGATGAAAACGCAACGAGGCCAGGCCCCGCGAAGCGCCCCCTCCGTGAACAATCGTCGTTCGCGAAATGGATGTTGAGATCCTATGCGGTCGCGAGGCAGAATGGGCGCCACTACGATTCATCTTCATGAACCGCCATAACTGCGGACTACGTCGACCGGTTCAAGCCGCATCCGTTATTGTTTGCAGAATGGAGGTGGAACCATTTGTGGCCGCGAAGCACTCCCTGAGTTCAGTTTGCAGGGGGTAAGCGTTCAAATATCCACCACAAATTATGGATTGACCAAGTCAGCTGTAAACCGGGTATTCAGTTATGGGCCTCCGCAAAAGGTGTCGTGTGACCGCAGATACACATCTTCCCCACTTTATAAAAGGAGGCCTAGGGGGAAAGGAGAAGGGATTTAGAGATTCTGATTCAGAAGATTCGAATGCGGAGGATGATAATAGAGACCAAACTCGGGTGGAAGAATTTCGAAGGAAGGCTTAGGGTTTCGCAAACAGTGAAGTTCCGGTTCGTGAACCAGAGCAGGTATAAACCTAAGAACGAACTCATAAGGAACCGAAAAATTCATATTAATTTGGTGATCCGAAAACATAAAAAAATATAAAAAGAGAAGACCACGAACCATAGTCTCTCCGCAGATGCACTCCCCGCGGTCCAGGGAGTTTATGCCTCTTTTTCGATCCATCGCACCGCGTAGCACCCTCCTACGTGAGCGAGTCCCCGACCGACGAACCCCTGATCGGCACTGCCCTTGGTCGTCGCTGCTGGTGCGGACCCCTCCACGTACCCCCCTAGTACGTGGGCCGAACCTGAAGCCGCGAACCACCCTGGTTCGCGGGATTCCCCTCAGTCCGTGGACAACCCTGGTTCACGGACGGCTTCACCAGCCGCTTATCACCTTCCAATACGAAGGGTGCCACCCCTCCATCACACGTGTGGACCATCAGAGCCTTCAGAGTTCCTATTCCCTAAGCCAGATAGAATCCCTACAATTGAGCCCTATCCCCCGTGACCCCTTCATGGGCCTACTCATCGGTCCCGAGCCGAGGCCCCCACCAGAGCCCCCGGATCCGCGTGGAGTAACTTTTAGGTGCATCATCGCGTCGTTTTGAGTTCAGATACCCACGATAAGTAGGGGATAAGGGGTTTCCCCGACCCTTGAGCAGATTTTCGAAGCATTATTGGGTTCACATTCCAACGGTAATGTGGAGTCTTAGCTCGGGAATCCCCTTTCGGCCACTCCACTTGTTAATGGCTCCTCGGGGGTAGTAAAATACCCATCAGAAGGAAGCCCTCACGTGGTGCAGGAGAGGAGATGGGAATAGGATCACGCCTTTCCCTCTCCCGCTGCACTTTGTCACCCTGGGCCTCCTCAGAGTGTAAGCCCCAATTTATCACCCTGGGCATCCACCTAGGAGTAAGCCCCGACCTTATGGGTCACCCTCATGCGTTAGCCCCACCCAACTTCTAATAGATGCACCTTTCACGACGTGATCGTCTGGACCCTACTACCTCTTGTTTCTCACACCGAGGATGACTCACGTGGGCTTAGAGTAATCATTGACCTTGACATCCTGTTATGGGCCTCCTCAGATTGTAATTCCCAATCCATTACTCTGGGCCTCCTCAGAGTGTAAGTCCCAAGCCTATGCGAACTATGTGGACTTTGATCCTTGCCTCCTAAGCATGGTACATAAGAAGCCTCCAAGAGGTTCAAACCCACCACCCGGTTGTTCCGAAAATCTTCACGTCGGTTCTCCTTCGTCCAGCATGACGTTAAAATGTATGCCCCCATCCAGCATGATGTTTAACAGTATATGCGAACTATGTGGACATTGATCCCTACTTCCTAGATAGGGTACATTGGAAGCCTCCAAGAGGTTCAAGCCCGACCACCATCGGACCCCCGGCTCTACATTCACGTCGGTTCTCCAATGATCCTATGAGAACTACGTGGACATTGATCCCTTCTTCCTAAGAAGTGTACGTAGGAAGCCTCCCTGAGGTTCAAGCCCAACAACCGGTTGATCTGATTATCTTCGCATCGGTTCACCGCGCCATTTCTAGTGCCGCCTCAAGCGAGTTCTGACTCTTCGGGTTCATTAATCCAATGAGGGATGGTAAACCTCAGGCATATATGATTCTGAACCCCTATGTCTAGCTGACCATTGCTCACCAAGGTTAAATACGTGGATAATATGTTTGGGTATAAACCAAGGATTCACGAAAATATGAATACGTCATCAATCTATAAGAGAGTCCTGGAACATGCAACAATCCCCCCAAAAGGGTGCGCTGAGCCCGACTTCCCATCCTCTCGACCAATGTCAGTTATTAAGTGTCGCTGGTCATACCATCTTGAGAACGCCTACCTTTGGAGAGTATGTCCACGCGTCATCTGATACAGAACCGTTGGTCATTTCGAGACCGATACCCGAAACAAAAATGGTTAAACCGACGTGCATATTTAACCAAGAAAGACAGATTCAACTTAATCCCACCTTGTTCCCCCCATTACTCATAAGGAGGGCCAAGAAAGGTCATTAATTACGCATGGGATCATCAGATGCTTCTTTGACGGGTTCGCTGCTTGTACATGATAAAATGTTTTATAGGTACTACCTTTAGAACACCCTTCGATCCAATGGAATCGCAAAGGAACTCACAAATTTGTGCTTCCAACAACGCAAGCACCGGACATCCTCACCTACGGGGGACCCCGTCACCCACCCAACATCTTCAGCGCTGTGTCTCGGAAGCGCTGATCCGAGAGTACCACGTGATCGGTATTCCCCCAACAGTGGAGGCAGCCATGCATGCCCTCCAGTCTGCCAAAACTCGCTGGTCACCTACCCAGCTGTGGTCGTAAAGGATGATCCAGATGGCCCATGTTGCCGTATCAAACCATTTTGATAGTCTCTCCCCAGAACTGGACAATGTGTACCTCCCTTATCTTAGGGAGGTGGATGAGGTCGACACTGAGGACCTCATCCCTGTTGAACAGGGGTTCTACTCCAAGGCCCCTGCCGGAAGGCGTCATCGTGGTCACATCGTGACTTGACATCCTTGCGCCGAGGAGGATGTTTCCCTGAGGATTCAGGCCCAAGAATCCCAAGCTTCGTCCCCTCTGACCGCCCGACGAGGGTGGAAGACGTACAATCAGGGACCGTTCATCACCCTGGTCCCTAAGGAGGAGCTCCACTGCCCAGCCACAGAGACATACCACCAACATGCACCTACACCCGTTCTCTCCTCCCGAGCCTGACTTCCAGACATTGAGGCATCATACGAGCCGACGCGCATCCCTGCCGAGCTCCATCAAGCCCATCGCTCACGCAGGACGACACATACCCGGAAGGCACCTCTCCCTACCTAGGGTCGTAAAACCCACTATCATGACGTGGTGGTGACCCATCACCTACAGGACCATCTCCTAGCAGATGATTTTGATTCCCACCATCCTAATATGGTGGCGATCAACAAATCCTGCCACCCAGATGTGGCGGAAACTCATAGGTCGGCACGTCTCCCCGCCAACAAAGGCCACCAACTCGATACGGTGGGAAACCTATATTTACAGGGCAAGCTCCTATGGATGCAAGAAAAGTCTTCCACCCCGATGTAGTGGTGAAAGGAGAGATAAACCGGCATATCCCAGTACATGGGAAAATTTGTTCACCTGCCCCGACACATGAGAATTGTCAGTACCCACTGACCACCAAAGGACCGGAGAAGGATATTCCTACTCTGATACCAGAATGATCCTTCATACCCATTCCAACCAATGTTTTCTCTCTACATATCCTGGCAATGATGTAAGAGCAGGTATCGATCCCAAATCATATCATACCGACTTTCCAAAATGTAATTTCATCAGCATAAATAACAAGGACTCGGGCCCGTGAGCCCGTCTCCCCAATTGAGACGACTCATCTAAGAGACGAGATAGCGGCCTCGGAGCAGATCTGCATCCCTTCTTCTGCCCAGGAGGGTCACCAGCCATATTCCACGACTCAAGGTAAACCAGATCGAGCAGCTTCACTCGTTCCAACTAGGGGACACCCGTCCATCACGGTGGATGTTCCAGAGCAGTCATATATCCTTGATTAATGTTAAGATGTTTGTCAGCGTATCCCGACAACATCACGGGACCCAATTATAGAGGGACCCAAAGATGAAGGTTGTTATCAATAGAAGATGGTCCCGGCTACCCACAAGAAAGTTCCCTGAACGCGTCGAAGGCACCCGAAATATAAAGAGGGATTTCATGACTCCGCTCTGCTAGAAGCTGGGGTTCCCAACGCCGCTAAGAATACATTGATGTCTTACAACCCTGCCCCTCTAATAACATATTATGGGAGTGGAAGTAGTAGTTGCGAAGGTCCTCCCCACAATGTCACTACCAGCAGCTCTGAAGGTTATCCCCAGAGCACCCGTGGGGGCTTCACCCATGGGCATATAACGATCGATCACGAGAGTTCCTCTTTTGATGCGAGTCACGGAAACCCTCCACGTGACCAGAAGATCGAGCAACCAGATGGTCCTCTACTTACTACAGTCCACCCTGAAGGTCCTCCTTGGTGTATACACTACAATCACTCTCCATGCAGTGGGACCATAGATTATGATATTAATCTTAGCTATCATAGTCTCAAATGTAGATTCCCTCCCCGCAGTGAGGTCTCATCACGACAATAAGGCCCTCCCCTTATCGTGGCCTGCCCTGAAGGTCCGCCCCAGGGGTTACGCTCTAATGGAACTCCATGCAGCCTCGAATCAGATCACGGTGGTAGTCCTCACCACCATGACATCAGAGGTCCTCCCTGTAGAGAAGTTAAGCAACGAAAAGGCCCTCCCCTCATTTGGGTACATTCTGGAGGCCCTCCATAGGATGTATCCCACATATATTCTCCCTGTGGTAGCAGTAATGGTAGTACTCTCCATTTCCGTAGCTGTGATGGTAGTCATTTCCACCACGACCACCATTGCGAAGGTCCTACATGCATTGGCCCCAAGAAACAAGAAGGTCCTCCACTTGTCGCAGTGTGTCCAGATGGTCCTCCCCAAGATGCACATAGAACGTCAAGCCATGATGGTCATCCTCGCCATGATGGAATTAGTTGCGAAAGTCCTCCCCGTAATGACGCTACGTAGCCAGAAGGTCTTCCCCTTGCTGCGACACGACTTGGAGGTCCACCCCAGGGTGTGCACTGCAAAATTCCTCTATGCAGTGAAGCGACAAGCAGTAATGGTAGTCCTCTACATTACAGCCGCCATTGCGGAGGTCCTCCCCGTGATGATGTATAATATCGACAGGAAGGTCCTCCTCATGCCGAATCAAGCTTCGAAAAGGCCTCGTATGCCGAGGCACTAGGATGGATGGGATCAACCATGTATGATTCCCAGTTAGTTGCCGATGAAATCTTTATGAAATCAGGAGACAGACCAGGGTGACGTTCATCCTCTGAACCACCTCAGAATCACCCACATAATGACTCATCACCTACCAATCCCACTACCATTGACCACATTGGCAGCAAGCGTCTCAGTTGGGCCGACCAGGTAGAGGAGTCACTAGGGGAGGGGTATGCCAATATGCTGCACCTAAGGAAACGACTAGCCAAGGATGATATACCAGTTATGATTTATCCTATGAACACCTCTCAGTTCGATATACCCAGAGAGTTGTTGGAATAATGCATGCACGGAATCCCAAATAATATATGGATGAACCTCCGCCAGCTGAAATAAAGCTTCCTACCCTACGACAGGTATGTATACCACGTCAAGATGATAGGAGACCTCCTGCGTCACATCTACCTGGAAACTCTTCCTTCAGCAAGGCAACAGCGACCCGAGAGGCATATTGGAAACATGGAGATAGCCTGCCACCGTGCACTGCACTAACTACTCCACCTCATCGGTGATGCTCTGACGGGAGTCCATATCCGGGGATGGGGGGAACACAGAGCTCGGCATTTCACTCCGCTTCCCGCCCAGAATAACCCGTTCGACCTGGTGTCTTGCAACATCATCATGTCAAGACGACAATTGAATGGTCCCCCTGTTCTGGAAAGGCAACACGCCCATCATAGTCAGGCCTTGAGTAAGTCCTAGAAGAGTCAGGCCTGATGGGAACAAGCCATTCAAGAACTCCTGAATCAGGACACCAAGATCATACAACAGGCCTCTCGCCTAAGAGAGGCCAATCAGCGATTTTTTTCATGACTCTCTAGATGGGATTGATTCACAGAAGAAATTTACACCAAACCCAGTTCACCCTTGAATGAAGGCATGCAAGATCATGCAGGTAGCGATAGCTGCAGCGACTGCCGCAATCCAGGGTCAACCCCAGCCTGTAGGGTTGGGGGAAGTTTTTACAAAAAATACCCCCAAATGACCAACAAAACCGGTAAGAGACTAGATGTCTATGTAACAGATCCAACCCCAACCCTAAGGGCTGGTGGATTTATTATCCCCTCAACAACAACCTCCCACATGAGAATCAGTGTTCTCTCATCTAGGGATGATAGTCAAAAAAGGATTTTCCCGTCCTATCCCATCATTTGAATCATCATCCCCTCCGAGAGGAAGGCGCACCGTAAGTTCGCATCAAAGAACTCTCTGCGTCACCCTTCACCAAGAGGTTCAAATTCAATCACAGGTCATGAAAGGGAAGGCCAACAGAATACGCGGGAGATCCACTTCCCATTTGAATATGGAATCTTCTCCGCCCCACGATATGCGTCTATGAATGTCATAGAGGATAACCCCATGAGTGACACCAAAGATACTTCAAATCTGGATGGACCAGGAGACGATGGTTCCGATCAGGCTGCGAATCACAACAAACCACCAGGTGTGCACACCCAGAACCAGAGGGCCTCCCTAAATATGGTCGTCCTTCCAGAAAACCATCCTCCGCCTACCCAGCGTGATTCCAACAGGGATAAGAATAAAATACTCGTTACCCTTAACCCTCCTCCTTCTCTCAACAAAAATGAGCCACTCACGTTCGAAGAGATATTCGCTCGACAGGAAGAGGAGATGAATGAATTGCAGAGGCTTAATGCCGAGCTACTCCATAGGAAGAGCTTTATTGAATGTGCATCCTATGAGGAACCGCATCATGCACTCCTAGTTAGTGCACCTCAAAGGCTAAGGATTTCCCCGGCAAACGAAACATGGTCAGAGTGTAACACCCCGAGATTTTATGAAAAATATTCCTTTAATTTAATTAATGTATTTTGTTGTATGATACACAAAAATTACCTTGCGCTATATGAAACACCGTATTAGCTTGCAGTATACGCAACACTATTCTTGGATCGTGTTACACACAATTTTGATAATAGTTATTCTACGCAACATTGAGTATATATATATATATATATTCAATGTATAAATTAAATATGGTTGGATTCTGTTATACGAAACAAAGAAGTATTCTTGCACAACACGCAACCCTGACTTTGCTTGCATTACACGCAATCGCGACCTTCCTCGATAGCGTGTGTTGTACGCAGTACCAGGTTTTACTAAACAACGATATATTATTATAATATTATTATTAACTAGCCGTTATGAATAGTATTAACTTAATTTCGAATTTTATAACATTATTATTCATCTTAAACATTTTCTAGAACATGGTATAAGAACAAAATAAATTTTTCGGGTAAAATAAGTATTTTTCAAAAAATGCAGTTTTGTCTCCTTTTGATGGCGCACCCACATTAAATCAAGTTTTTGACATGTTTATAAGTTCAATATGATAAAATAAGATAATTCTTTAGAATCAAGAAATAAAAATTTACTTTGGATAAAATTTTCATATTATTCTAGTATCTTTCATATTTAGATGATAGTAAAAACACGCTATATTTTAATTAAAAACAACTTTTTTTCATCGTAGTAATTTATATGGTTAAATTATAATATTGAATGGTTTTAAAGTATAAATAGAATAAATTTTTACAATTTAATATAATTTATGTCATTAGAATTGATTTTACATTAAATTCGTAGGTTAAATCAATTCAATCTTTTGAAATGTTTTAAAGAAAAACTCGTTTTCATTCGACAACGGGATTGATTTTAATTTAATTTTTGCAACTTTTGTGTATTGAATTTGGAAAAATGGATTCCATATTTGGAATCAGTGGTCCAAATTATGTTAATAAGATACTATTTATTTTTGGGAATTATGAATAGTAACTATGGTAAATTTTATTTACCATAGTTAAAGGTAAATATGGTAATTAAGGGTAAGTATAATATTATAAAATTACCCGAACACATGAAAAAAATTCTATTGTATGGCTAAAAGTAGACCCATATAACCTAAGGGTAGGATTAGATTCATTTTATGGACTTTTGACAATGAAAATTATTTAATTATTATTAAAACCAAAGAAAGTGACAACATGTCACTCTCTTAAATCTTATAAGTATAATAATTTTAATTTAGTGATAAACATCATAAATCATCAAACAAGAATAGTCTCCAGAAATCTAATAAATGTATCTAAATCATGATAATTTATTTAGAATTTTTAGGGATTAAATAATTGCCATTAATGGTGATACATTAATGATACAGAAATTATTTATTAAGTGGAAAATAAGTAATATAGTTTTTATTGAAATAATAATACCAATTAAAAGGCCCACAAACCTGACCAAAACTTATTGGTAGTGTATATATACACCGTAATCATTCAATTACCTAATATATAATTGTTTGGAGCCTTATAAACGTGATTATGACACTTATATTATTTTATTTTAAATGATGCCAAAGTTTTCACCGTCATAATTTAATAAATATAACAATTTAAATATTGTGATTTTAAGATTATAAATTCTAGTAAAAGTATTATTACGAAAGGAAATAGATTTATCTTCATAATAGGATTTTATTTTTAATTTTTATGCAATAAATAAGTATATTAAATAATTATACAAAAATGTTGTAGTAATTATTTTATTAAGAGATAAACCAAATAAATGGTTTTAAAAATAATAAAATAAATATTATATGAACTATTTAGTGTGATCCAATAATTTTATAGATACATATGACCTTTTATGAATATATTAAAGCTTTTAGTTAGAACATATATTTTGTATATATTTTATTTAAATTTAAATAAATGAATACTGTCAAAATTGACACTATTGTTATTTTATAAAAATAACAAATTATAAAGATGTTTAAAAATTACAAAAATATTTAAAAATTATAAATTTATATTTATATGTTCTATAATGTTATAAAGCAATAAATTATGGAAAATTAACTACAAATAAATAATTATTTGTTATAATTTAAAATTTAGTATTTTATTACCACAAATAAACTTAAATAGATTAAATAAGGACAAATGAAAATGATACGGTTGAAAATAAGATCCAAACATGTCTAAATTTGATTGGTTGATGAGATTATAACCCTATATCATCTACGTTTTTAATATGAGTCATTTTTGGAGGTTTTATGTGGGGGTAGATTTATTATAAATTAATATTTTTAAGAATTCCAAATGTGCCCCTCTCTTCCCTTATAAAAGGGAACCTCATCCCTCTCTTCCTCACACCACTTTGAGCCTTCAGTCTCAGAAAACCCCTACCAAATTCTCTTCTACACTTCCCTAGAAACATCTTATAGGTTCTGGTCTTCCTCAAAGACCAATTTTAGTGCCATAAAAGGAAATCTCAAAGAGGCGCTTCAAAGAAGAGGTAATGTCCGTTACCAATTCTTTCAACTTTATTTCTTCTTCCACTTCTTCTTCTTAGGTTTTTTCATTATGAAGTAATAAAATAAGTATCAGTCATATACTGATATGTTATTATAAGTATGAAACAACCGTATTTAACCATCTGTCCATCCTACGAAAAATGAAATCACCACGCGTGCGTATGTACGGAATACCGTCTCCACGCCGTGGTGTAATCTATTTTCCACCACCACCTTAATTGGATGTTTATAATGGTGTACATAATAACTATATATGATTATTGTAATGTGATATTGATTCTGAAATAGGATAAAAACACACCAATATAATTCCACGATCATGAGAACGATATCATCGCTCGTGCGTACGTACGGACTACAGTCTCCACGACGCGATAAGATTCATTCTCCACATTAACCATTCTTGAATGATTATAAAGTATATATATAATAAATAATCATGAAATATATGACATAATAATACTACTGGATTTATGTATATTTATATTTATGTCATCTACTTAATTCCACTCAATTCAATAAGGAAACGAAAACAGCGTTCATGTGTACGTACGACCTACCGTCTCCATGAACGGTGTATTTCTTTCCATTTATCAATCCATTATATAAATGTATATCATGAATATATATTATATATAAATCATGTTTTAAATTCTGGATTTATGTAATCATGATCTAGGTAATCATATGAATAATTACAAGTTATAACACCAATGACAAATGAGACGATTTTACCCAAAACACTACTTTAACATGAATTTAAAACATAACCGGTAATATAAAGTCCTAAGTGAACCATATATGATATAATAACAATTAATATGATTCTTTAATAAGTCAATTACATTACTTAAATCATTATATAGGAGGTTCAGACACTTACGAAGGAAATCGGACCTAAGGTAAGGGAAATATCACAATCTCCCTTTTATCCGAGATTGTTTATACTTTGGAATTTACTGGGGTGTATTTTATCATCCACATCCATGTTTCCTCAATATGTAATATTTATATCCTTATACAATTGTTTATAACAAATTTTACCCTTCTTTGAGTTTTTAGTAAAAGATATGAAAGGAATATTTTGTTGTTTTTCGTACGAGGTACTTTTTGACTTTTCCGAAAAAAGTACGAGAAGAATGTTTTTTTAACTTATACAGAATGAATGTATTTTTAAAACATTATTTAAAAGAAGCTTCCATTACATTTTTTCAATTTTATTTTTAATCAAATTCTTTTAGTATAAAATTGTATGACATGTTAATAAAGGAAAAATGTTTTTGAAGTAGAAAGGATATTTTCCTCAAGAATGGAGTTCAAGTGTTTTACCAAAATTATTTTCAATCTAAGATAATATGGGGTTATATTTATAACCCTATTATTACATTTATTTGATTATGTTTATGAATTCCTTTATCTTATATGAATTTTTTTTTTTGATGTCATGATGTTTAAGATTCCCATTTTTATTACATGGGTTATGCTATGATGTATGGTTTATGATTTTGTGGCACACATAAGAATGGTATCATTATGAGATGGGTGGGACCTATATCTCCCTCCAATTCATTGGGTAATGATTTTATATCTCATGAGATAGACATGGCTGGAACGGCAGGTTAAACAGGTTTAGTGAAACAGGACTGAAACGAAGAGTGAACTCGGTTCAAAAATGGACTTTGTCCACTAAGATAGTCTTGGCAATGAGTCTTGACTAATAAGAACTGATTCTCTATGATTATGTGTGTATTTCAAAAAGTTTAATGTTTTATGTTATGATTATTGTGATTACATTTCACTACTATGATTTATCCCATATTATGATATTATGATCTCTTTTTCAGGTTAAGATTTCCAAAATGTTATGTTCCTATGAATATGATGTGATTGATATTACTTTTTTTTACCCTTACTGAGCATTTGAGCTCACCCTTTTATGTTTTCTTTTCCCCAGGATATAAGGAAAGGTTTTAGGTAAAAAAAGTAGATCTTTATTGGAGATGTTGAAGATCTTTCACCACGATTAGAAGATTATATTCCGAGTTTCCAAAGACACTAAACTATTACGGTCCTTGTGTGTGTGTTTTTGTTGTGTACTAAGTATTCCGCAAAAGTAATGTAATGTCCATGTACGTCAAGCTTCGGGTCTCTACACAGAGCTCTCGTCCAACGAGGTGCCCGACCCATCCAACTACCTAATCATAGATTCAGATGCATACCATTACTTCCCTCCACTCAGGAAGCAACAAGAGGGAGTACTCCTAGACCCTCCGAAGGTGCCACAAACGGCACACACACCCTTAGTTCCGGCCAATCGAGATCCTCAAGAAATGCCTCGGGCTATGACTGCCCTGGAATGGCCCCAACAAGATGTAAAATAGGGTCTCCCCACCACCATCGAGGCATTAACTGCTCGATTGGAAGTGATGGAAGGTCGACACACTCCGATAAAACCAGAGAAGAAACCCTACCTGGATTGGGTGAGCAACACACCACCTACACCGAATTTTGGGAGCCCTTTATTCCCCATCTTCAATGGATAAGGAGATCTAGAGTATCATTTAAGGCACTATGCATCCTATTTCTACCCTATGATGGGGACTCCGAAACAACAAGAAGCAGTGAAACTCATTTTCTTTGTACGGACCTTGCAAGGATCCGCGTTCGTCTGGTACATGAGTCTTCTGGCCCAGTCAATAAAGAGCTGGGAAGACCTTCGGAAGCAGTTCCTAATCCACTTCGTCTCAATGCTGCCTAATACAACAGTCAGCGATATCATGAACTGCAAGCCGAGGGAGAACGAGAGGGTCTCATTTTTCATCGCCATATGGAAATGTCTGACCTATTCTCTGAATATGCCAATGCCTCAATATGAGATTGTAGTAATATGCATCGATAATCCTCGAGATGAGTTGTGAACACTGCTCATACTAGTAGAGTGCAACACTGGCTTCTGCCATCTCTGGGCCATTGCCCAGAGAATTGAGGACACCCTGTAGTGGACTAATTCAAAGTCCTGAATAGCCTCGCAGGCTCCTGCTAAAATAGCACCTAGAGTTGAAGCGTTCACAGTCACACTCAAGACGACCCCTATACCCTCTCCACCGCTTAGGGCTCTACCAAATCCTCATGGTTTTCCATCATATAAGCGAATGCCTCCGCCTAAATGGGACGATCAGCGAGGACCGATGCAGAACCAGTTTGAGGAACGAAGAAAAAAAGTATACTCATTCTGAAATGATCAAGTCTGTGGTAACATTATTGCTGCCATGAACTGCAACTTGGTCCGCCTCCCAGAGACGAGGAAACCTGAAGAGCTCAGCCGTGAGGACAGGCCTGATTACTGCCCCTACCAAAAAATGTTGGGGCACAATATCTAAGAATGCTTCATCTTCATGGACCTCCTGGAGAGGATTGTAGACTCTAGACATGTCGAGTTGGGACCACCCCAAACACATGTTGCATGTATTTCTACTACCGACTCCGACAAAGAGGAGGTGTGGAAGAAAGTCACCAGCAAGCAGGGGCAGAAATTTGACAATTGGATTACTCAGAAGACTATCAACCAAGCCTAGTTCATACTCCGAGCTCAACTACATTAGCTGGTGTTTCCACAAACAGCCTCTAAAACCGCAGAGCCGACAGAATCTACCTCACAATCCACCACGAGCCGGTCATCCGAACATAATAGTAGAAGAAAGAAACAATCACAAGAGGAGAAGTCCACAATGGGGCCAAAGTAAGTCCTGGTCCTGGAAGATTATATGCCCTCCAATTTGGCACGACGGGCACCGACACACCAAATGGCACCATCAGGGGCAACCGACCAGGTTGACCTGTCAGAGGATGAAGAGCCAATATTTGGTTCTAATAACATCATGCACCTTATGGAATAATTCCCTGATGAAGAGTATGGTTATGAACCCAATCACCCTATACGAGGAGCCGAGAGGAGGAATCACAGAGGTTAGGGATACCAAGGGAGGTGCAGCTGCGGCCGAAACCAACCCAACAGTTGGACCCCGACCCAAACCATTAATATCACGGTAACCTGTGGTAGAGCCCTTCAACAGACTCAGCAGGAGAACGAATGCCCCTCCACCTCCACAAGAAGTCACTATGGCCCTGTTGTCCTGTGATACCCACCAGAGGAGGAGCAAGTGTCTGGCCGCCTAGCACGCACAATCAGACCAGTCGGGCCAGGCCCTCAAAACAAGGGAGTGCCATCGATATCTGACCCCACAGCTGGTCCCTCCTCATCAAATGCTCCAGTCCGTAAAGCACCTACTAATACTCTCCCGCCAACAGAGAAGTGTCAGCTTCTAGAGCAGCAATACGATATTATCAAGTAGCTGGCATCAATACCAGCCATGTTGTCAATCTTGGATGCCCTGAGTTTGTTAGTCGAACATATAGAGGCGCTTATATAAGCTTTGATCAGCCCCCAGGAGTTTCAAGTTGTGTTTGTTGCCGCCGAAATGTACCGGACAGAGACTGACCCATATGAATGCAATGTGGTGATTTCTTTCACCGATCAGGATGAAGATTCCATCATGCAAGGACACATCAGACCACTATATGTGTCTTGTATATTGAATGGTATTGAGATCCAAAAATTCATTATAGGAAATGGCTCTGGAGTTAACCTCCATCCCCTACGGACACTCTATAAGTTGGGCTACAGTGAGGACGACCTAATTCCCTCAGCCACAACTCTGTTGGGTTTTGAAAAGAGTGAGAAGAAACCAATGGGAATAATCGAACTAAAGACCCATTTTGGTGACCTGGTAGCCTACACAGAATTCCTGGTGGTCCAGCAGAGCACATCATTCAATGCCCTACTGGGAAGGTCGTGACTCCATAAGCACATGGTCATTCCTTCATCCTATCACCAGTGTATCATGTACTACATCAATGGAAAAAGTGGAACATTGCACGCCGACCAGGCCCCTATAGAGCTCTTAGAGTCACACTACATTGACGCCGGGTTCTATGAGAAAAAGAAAAAGAGCCTTTGGTCGATGTTGTCGACTAGATCCCCGCACCAAGTGGCCTAGAAATGGTTCTCGATGACCCCCTCATGCAGCATGGCAGAGATTATGTCTTGCCCATCAACCACATGGAGGGTAGGAGTTCAAGTTCGGACATGCACTCAGATGTCCTCATGAAATCATCCATAACGGCTGAGTGTGACAACATGGGAACGTCCGCTAACCCTCAATCTGGGAATGAAAACACGAACAAGGACACTCACAATACCTTGCCTCTGGACTCCCAAGAGCTCATTCCAGGAGGTCTCTACTCGTCCGACCAAGAAGATGAGGATTTGTAAGAAGAAGAGGGGAAGGATCTCATGGATGCACCTCATGCGTTTGAGGAAGGTATCTCCACCACAGTGGAAGAACTCAGGGAAATAAAACTAGGTTTCGAGGAAGACCTGAGGCCCACTCTCATTAGTACATCCATGTCCCCCAAGGAGAATGAGGTATATAGCTCTTTCCTGAGGCAACATCGGGATGTTTTCTCTTGGAATTTCATAGAAATTATGGGACTCGATCCCAAAGTGGTGACACATCACATGGGTCTTCCAGAAGACCACATGGGCTATAAACAGGCTGCCATAAGGACGCATCTCTCACATGTTGCAAAAAATAGAGGCTGAAGTCGATAAACTCAAAAAATCAGGCTTCTTTGGAGAGGTCCAGTACCCCATTTGGTTAGCCAACATCATCCCTGTCATGAAAAGCAATGGAAAAATCCTTGTCTGCATCGACTTCAGATATCTCAATCGACATTGTCCAAAAGATGACTTCCCAGATCCAATCACTGAGTTGTTAATCGATGCAACGACTGGGTATGAGGATCTATGCATCATTGATGGATATTCTGAATATAATCGAATCATGATGGCCCGATAAGACGAAGAAGCCACAACCTTTAGTTCTTAAGGGATATTTTGTTACAGGGTAATGCCCTTTGGTCTCAAGAATGTCAGAACCACATATCAGCATGCCATGCATCATATCTTTAAACCATTCTTGGATAAATTCATTGATTGTTACGTGGATGACCTAGTGGTCAAGTCCAGACTACGCTCGGATCACCTGTCAGACCTTGAGACCGTCTTCAACGATCTCTATCAGCATATCTTGAAGATGAACCCCTTGAAATGCGCCTTTAGAGTTACATTAGGGAAATTCCTTGGATTCGTCGTACGCCATCATGGCATCGAAGTCGACCCTAAAAAGACAAAGGCTATCATTGGCCTGCCACCTCCCCAAAATCTCACCCAGCTGAGGGGATTCTATGGACACCTATTCTATTTTAGGTGGTTCATAGCCAACCTGGCATGAAAATGTTTTCCATTCACCAGGTTAATGAAGAAGGGGGCCACATACCAATGGATGGATGACTGCCAAGAGGTGTTCGACAACTTGAAGAAGTACCTCTTAATCCCACTAGTGCTCATGCCCCCGTTTGAAGGAAGACCTCTCATTCTATACGTGACGGCCTTAGAATGATCATTGTGACCCTTCCTCGCAAAAAATCATGACGTCGACAGTGAAAAAAGTCTTTATTACCTCATTCAAACCATGATTGATGATGAGACTCGATACTCAAATATAGAGAAGAACTGTTTGGAATTTGTCTTCATAGTTCAAAAGAAGCGACATTATTTGCATCATTACGAAGTCCATTTGATCTCGCGGTGTAACCCGCTCAAGTACATCCTCGAACGCCTCATGCTAACCAGATGCCTATCCTGATGGGCAGTCATCCTGTAACAATTCGACATCTGGTTTGTTCCTCAGAAACCCATGAAGGGCAATACATTAGAAGAAATTATTACAGAGCACCCTTCAATAGGGACCACTGCACCAGACGCTGATCTACCTGATGAAGACATCTTCTCGGTTCAAAAGAAGTTCCCGGCATGGGAAATGTACTTCGACGGCACATCGTGATGTCCTACCGGGAAGAGGATGGAGGATCCCAAATTCAACAAAGTGGGTTTGGGGATAATACTTGTGTCACCAGGGAAAGAAGTCTTTCCATATTCTTTCCTCCTATCAGAGGGATGTACGAATAATGAAGAGGAATAAAAAACCCTCATTGCAGGCCTGGAACTCACACTCTAGGCACAAGTACATCACCTTGAGGTAAAAGTAAACTTGGAGCTGTTCATCAAGAAAGTCAACAGTGACTATGCAATTAAAAAGGAGGAGTTGATCCCCCTATTTGACCATGTTTGAGGGTTAATGGCTGAGTTCTCCATAGAACCAACATTGACCTATTTTCCCCGGTCTCATAACGCCCAGGATGATGCATTAGCCAATGCAGCCATAGTCCTAGATGACCCAGGTTAGGATGAAACTGTTATCAGTATTTCTCACCGTCAAATGGTATTTCCATTTGTTCAGACCAAGACAGAAGAAATACACGATGTCAGTTCTGTCCCCGAGCCATATGCTCCTGCCGCCGGATGGATGACCCCCATTGAAAACTACCTTTAATGGGGATAACTTCCATCAGATAGGGCTGAATGAGATGAAATATGGAGAAGGGAAATAAACTTTTTCCTATATAGCGGTGCGGGTCATCATGAGGTCCTCTACCAACGAGGGTTCGATGGAGTGCTCCGGAGATGCATTGACGGAGGGTAAACCACAGCCTTCATGACTGAAGTACATGCCGGAGCATGCGGAGCACATCAACTGGGGACCAAGCATTCCCATCAGGTTCGAAGGATTTGGTACTATAGGCCCACAATGGAACGAGACTGTGAGCGTTTTATTGAAAAATTCCACTCGTGCCAGATTCATTCCAACTTCATACACCAACCCCCGGAGTTAATTCATCCAGCCAAGTACTCCTGGCTGTTTTCCGTCGGGGGAATGGACGTCATGAGACCATTCCCTCTCGCCCCGTCCAAACAGTTGAAGTATATCCTCATGGAAACCGATTTCATTTACAAATGGGCAGAATCCATACCCCTCACGGAATTTGGGGCAAGAAATTTTGTCATCTTTGTGAAAACCAATATCATCACCAGATTTGGAATCCCTCATACTATACTGAAGGACAACGACACCAACTTCTTCACTACTAAATAGTAGAATCTATACTATGAGTATTGTATCAAGGCTAACCACTCATCCCACTACTATGCAGTGACCAACTGGCAGAGAGAGGCATTCAACAAGACCCTATCCAAAATCCTCCAGAAACTGGTGGACAAAGATAGGAAGTCATGGATAGATAAACTCCTCCATTCATTTTGGGCTAATCAATCCACAATCTGCACTGCTACTCGGGACACCCCGTACTCATTGGTGTACGGCACAGAGGTGGTCCTGCCCATTGAACTATAACATCCCTCACTCCATGTTTCCATCTGAGGTCAATTATCATATGATGAGTAGTTTGAAAAGCAGCTAGGTGGATTGGAACAGCTGGACGAGAAGTGGTTCCACACATTGCACCATTTGGAGGTATACCGGAATTGGATTGCACGAGCCTTCAACAAAAAGGTCCGTCTCCGGTCTTTCTTGAAGGAGATTTGGTATTGGTCCTCCGGACCCCAATGATACCTAGAAAGTACCCTCCAAAATTGGATCCCAAATGAGAGGGACTATATGTTGTACACAGGGTCCACTCAAACATAGCATATACCCTGATCTCTATGGAAGGACAATTTACAACCTCTCATACAAATGCGAGATTTCTAAAGAAGTACTTCTCATAGAAACCGAAAGTGGATAACGTCTTTACCGCACGACATTAAACTGCGTGAAAGTCGTCCTCACCAAACAACGTTAAACTATGTAGACCCCCTTTTTTTCCTTTCACGTTGGGTCCACTACGTCCTTGTCGCACGACGTTAAACTGCATGGAATTCATCTGATATGCATGACATTAAACTGCTGATAACCCAATGGTCCAAACTCTATGACCTTAAACTAAGAGTATCACGTCCTCAGCGCATGACATTAAACTGAATGGAATCTAATAATACCCCTCGTCCTAACCACTGTATGGACCTCATCTGCACCGCATGACAATAAAATGCACGGAATTTAGATAACTATGTATTGATTTATTCATGCTCTCACAGGATACGTAGCGACGCCAAGATCCCCTATCCTGGCCCAGCCCCTGAATAAAAGTTAAAAATGTTTTCTTCTATCCGTGTACAGATCAGACCTGCATGGGATGTATCAATTGTCCTTACCGCATGATGTTAAACTGCATGGACAAGAAGTTTTAACAATTCCCATCTCCCCCCATGTATGGACCAGACCTGAACGGGGTGTACTTCTTTCAGAGAACTATGTACGGCTTGATTCATGCCCTTATAGGATATGTAGTGATGCCATGGTACCCCATCCAAGCCCAACCACCTCCAAATGAAATAAAATAATGTTAAAAAGGCCTTCTCCACCCCGAGTATGGACCAGACCTGCACGTGCTATACTTCTTCTAGAGAACTATGTGTGGCTTGATTCCTTCCCTCGTAGGTTACGTAGTGATTCCAGGGATCCCAGCCCTAGCAAATCCCCCTGAATAAAAGATAAAAAATGCCCTTTCCCCCCGTGTACGAACCAGACCGGTATGGGACATACATCTCGTCCTTATCGCACGACGTAAAACTACACGGATAACATAATGTTAAAAAATCCCCTTCCCCCGTATATGGACCAGACATGCACGGGGTGTATACTTCGTCCTTACCGCATGACGTTAAACTGCAAGGACTTGTCCTCACTGCATGACGTTAAACTGCATGGACTTCATCGCGACCCACCTAAGAAACATGTTGATACGATATGGAGATACTACTTGCACATTTAGATGCATCATATCCATACATCAGACTCCACAAACCAGATAATTATGGATCTTCCTAACTACTCATGGCCATCAGATGTGTAACGTTATCGACCTGTGGACACCTTTTCATTACTATGCATACCATTCCCTCAGCGGATCTGCATATTGATAACCCTTGGCCCGTCTACCAAAGGAATTATTTCCTCGGGAGACACTTTTCTTAGCTCCGTACGCCTACCGGCCTCGGAGCCCCCGTATCACATCCCCCGATCCAAATATTTATGGAGCGGTGGTTTACAAGTTCATTCCCATTTTCACATCCATGTGTTTCTAGGTTATCCAAATTTGGCTACCCTATGTGTCTGACAGTGGTTGACATAGCGACCTGCACCAACGAACATCAAGCCAAGACTAGGCTAATTTGACTCAACAGACAATTGATGTGAAGATGTTTCTTGTATATCCGAACGCCATTATCCCCACGTGTTGAACTCTGCACTGTGGGCAATCGCAGATTCTCATAATCATTCATGGCCATCGAAAGTGGAAAGTTATCAACATGGGGGCACCTTTTTACGATTATGCATACCATGCCCTCAGCGGCTCTACATAATGATAGCACCTGGATAGTTCCTCAAATGCATGATTTCCTCAGGCAGTACTCTTCCTAGCTTAATGCACTTACCGGTCTCAGAACCCCCACACCAAACCTCCTGATCCGGGAGAACTCAAAGTTGAATTTTACAACCTTCATCCCCCCCCCCTTATTCTAAGTATATCAGATCAATGGTCCGAGCTCTATAACCGATAAACAAGGATTACTCCATCCTTCCTGCATGACGTTAATCTGCATAGAGTGAAGGAACGTCCCCAAGAGAATGATAAATCAGCGCATGGAGCTCTCCAATCTCTAACAACAACCAGGGCCGAGTATGCCTGATATGTTCAAACATTTCCTTCTCCGATGACAGACCTCTTGGCCCGGATAATTGTGGATCTTCATAACCATTCATGGTCATCGGTAGTGGAATGTCATCGACCCAGGGACACCTTTGTACGACTATGCATACCATGATCTCAGCGTCTCTACATAATGATATCCCCTGGATCGTCTAACAATCGCAAGAATTTCTCGGGTGACACTTTTCCTAGATCTGCATGCTTACCATCCTCAGAGCCTCTGTGACATCTCCCCTGATCCAAGAAGCCCCAAAACCATGATTTACACTATCGACCCCTCTATGTCTTGGAAATGCCTTGATACTAAGGCCCAGTTACATTCTAGTCAAGATCGGCCTTTGTAATCATGCCCTCGCTGCATGATGATAAACTACACAACATCCTTTAATAATTCTCTTCGTCTTTCCCGCATGACGCTAAACTGCATTGTCAAACCCGCCAAGGTATTAGTAAGGAACAAAGGCATTTCTTTGTCCTTCTGTGCATGCATCAGACCAGCACAAGCCGCCATCTCACACCCACGTGAGAGAGGATTACATTACCCATTCTTGGGATGTTTGGTCTAGATGATCCCCGCGTATCCACGCACCCTCTCCTCATAAACCATACTCTGTACTTAGAAAAATCCGTACTCTCATGAGCCACCACTAGTGGTCCCAAATCTCAACTTCCCTGATGTTTCTTGGCTATTGGGGGAATACAATCATCGAACTAAGGACGCCTTTGCATGACTATACATACCATTCCATCATCGGCTCTGCATATTGATTTCCACTGGCCCATCTACCAAAGGTAATATTTCTTTAGGTAATTATTCTCTATGTACGCCACTTGTCCCCTGAGCCCCCATGTCTATCCCGGGATTCCGAAACCCTCTGAGCTACTTTTTACCAAACTCTTTTACAACCCTTCCTGAATTTGGTGGAACGTTTTTGACCAGATTACTGAGAACCAGGAGAAGTCGTTCCATTTTAAATGATGTCCCAGCTGCATGACTTTAAACTGCGCCAAGCCTCTACCATCCCTTATGCTAACTAAATGAGTAACGATGTGGCCTCCTGACCACGCTCCAGATTAGTACAGAGGTTCCCAAAACCCTTTCATTTGTCACACTCCCCTTCTGATCCACCCCTGGTGGTTCCCATAATTTTCCCAAGCCACCCATTGTGTTTTCCATGGTCCAGACTTCCATAAAGTCCCCTAGCCATCTGAAATGGATAGTCATTGACTTAAGGACATATTTGTACGACTATGCAAACCATTCCCTCAGCAGCTCTTCATATTGATCGCCCCTGGACCATCTACCAATGGCATGTTTTCCTTAGGAAACACTCTTCCTACCTCGGTAAGCTGATGCAGCTCCCATACCTTGAGGCATGCCCTGCATACCGTTCAAATTTAATCATATTTCCCCCGCGTACATCTGAAGAGTATTGAGACATCTTTTAATCAGCTGAACACCATTGGGGCCCTTTCCCCACCATGTTTGGTCAAAGATGTTCGACCTAAAACATCAGTAATGATAGACTTGTCGTCGAGACATTAAACTGCTCACAAAAATAGGCACAATGCCTGTTAGCCCTAAAACCCGAAAAGTGATACATAAGAAAAAGTCAGGCAATACCAGCTGGGCTCGCACTAAATGGGCCCAGGAACAATCAAAGGATTAAAAATGAAAAAAAAGACAAAAAAAATTTCTGGCTTTTCATAAAAACCCTTGAAATAGTCGTACTATGCTCGCTGGACCCCATGTTCTAGGAAAAAGTTAGATTTTGTTTTCAAGAGTTATGATAAAATCTGATTCATTAAATTTTTATCTGCACAATAGTTTTTATAAGTAACAATCATCTTTCACAGCAACAGAGACTGTATTTCGGTCAAACAAAAAATGGGAGGGCATCCACAAGATGGGGTCTCTCCCCCACAAAAAGGAGGGAGAGAGGTAAGTAAAACAGAGGGTACAGGAGTGGCTTTGATAGTCATAACGGAGCCTAACTCGCTCTCTCCACTAGATTAACAAGTGTTAGATGGAGGTCATTGCAAGACCATTCCAATATAGTTGTCTCCCAGGATTCAACCTCAGCCACCGGACGAGTATTCTCCACTGTTTTTTGGAGATCATTGATCCCATTTCTAGTGGCTTCGATGCAACTGGTCACAGCTGACAGCCGATTCCTCTGCATCACTGCCCGTTCCTCACATTCATGCAAATCGGAGGATAGAACGGTCACCTGATCTCGAGTGGTCCCTTCCTGTGGCATCACCTGATGGAGTTGTATCGTGGCTTCCTCTAGGGCTCGGGTCCCGCAATGAGTGACAGAAAATTGAGAATTTTTTCATTCACTAGTGTCAGCTTCCTCATGAGTCGTGACAACTTGGAAAGCAAGGGAAAGTAAATGTCGATAGTCGAAGCCACCTGACCCCAAGCCCAGAAAGAGCTGTCGAAGAGATTCGGTCTTAGTTTCCATCTTAGCTAGAGGAGTTTATGAAACTATCTATCAAATTAGAGGCTAGGCCCACCTGCACACTGCCCAGTGGTCCTCCATGACATGGGGATCTTTGGTATCCTTGCAGGATGGCACTAGAAAGAAATCTGGCATTGCAACCATCGCATGCATGTACTTGCTAGAATTTGGTTCTGAAAATGGAATGTATGGATCCTCTAACACGGGTTCAAGCTTGGGGATCAAGTTGCTAAGCCTGGTGTCAAGTGGCGAAACATCCGGGATTGTCTCAGTGGTACCCATAACCACAAGGTTGTCCTCAACCTCATCCATGAAGGATGAACCCATCTGAACTTTAACCACCATAGGTCTGGGAGAAGAAAATCCCCTATTCCTCTTTGATCGATGAGCCATCAGTCAATCCACCCTTAGAGCTGATGGGGAAGGTGCAGTAGATGAGACAGCCATAATACCTCCTGATTTGGGAACTTACCGAATGGCCTTTCGTAGGATTCCATAGGGATAATAGTTTTTCCCATGCCTTTGCATACTCCATGGAAAGCTCGGCGACCGCCCCCACGAAGGGCATTGGAATTCTCACGTCAGATCCCTCCCACGTCAGCATCATCCACCATTGACGAGGTGTGGTTGGGTGCAGCCCTAGAGCCTAAGGAGGGGGAAGAGAATCTTGGACTTTCATGCACCCAAACTGTCGAGACAAGCAATACAGAACATACAAATTTCACAGAGTATCCCCGTCGATCCGCGCGGACAGAAATCCATCCCGTAGAGAGATAATGTAAGAGTGCTCCTCCAGGGTCCCTTGGTCATTTTCAACTAAGATACCAGAAGGGGTGTGGTAGGGAGTGAAAGAAAACTAGGAAAACTCACTCAGAAGTCCGAGGACTTCACCAGGGCTGAGGGATCTCAGGAGAACTCCAGCTATATCAAGCAGGGTAGGCCAAAAAGTAGGAAGCAGGATGACCGTGTTGTGACGGTACTCGTAACAGCAACAAAGATCCTACCCAGCCATACGATAATTGAAATGGCCCACTCAGATGAAAGGGTGAACCGCCCTTCTGCATGTGACCAAACAGTTCATAAATACGAGCCAATGTGGGCATGGCCAAATTCACCAGGCAGCCCTCTGCATGCTCAACTTCCATCATCAGGGTGAAAGCGCTAATTCCTTGATTAATATCCCGAGAAGGGAATACCCACCCGCTCAGGAACATAGAAAAAAACCTCTAGTCGGAGCGTGGGCGGCACATTGGGGAGCACTTCTTAACCCCATGAAAGGTAGTCACCCACCTCCAGAACCGCCCAGTAGGAACCTGTGGAGGTTCGTGACTACTGAGAAGGATGATTCTTGGGGCACTTGATCTTAAGCATTGGACCAGTGGTGTTCAGAAATTACAATATCCAGGTACTATAAGGAATAAGAGAGCGGGCACGCAATGCCTGAACGAATGACTGATCTTCCATTACCAACAGCTCCTTCGCCCATAAAGGCACTTGTTCGACGTCGTCCCATGCGTCAGGAGAAGGAATAAATTCATCATACATTTCACCAATAATCGGGCATCCTCCCAATTGATAGATATCCCACAGACTAATAAAAACTTCACCATGGGGAATGTGGTAAGTATTAGTGCTTGAACACCAGCGACTGAGTTGGTCTGGCAGGACCAAGGATGGTGGGTAAATGGAAAATTGGGAGGCCCACACAATGGAGTATAAATTGACAGCTTCCAATGATTCCGGATACTCCCAGAAGTGATGATGGACCCAGAAAGCCCAGGCCTAGTCATTCTCGAAGAGCCCTCCAGATCGAAGATCCCACCTAGGAATCCACACCGCATCAGGATTTACTCGAGTAAGGTTGATAATAGAATGTTAACTCTTGAAGACAGTATCCAAATAAATGTTTCGATTGTGCTAATCACTTTGGATCAAAACAGATCCCCTCAATATAATGGCTTCCTTCGGGTCAGAGTTGGAATCCATCTCCCCCGTTTGGGTAAGGTTTCGCCTGAATACACTTGGATGACGCTTCTAAGAAAGGAGAAGGAAGACCTAAGAAAGTGGGGGGAATAGGGACATCATCTTGAAGACCGAATCCATGAAGTGGAAGTCAATTTGATAGTGGAAAATAAACATGCTCAAGAGGGAGAAAATCTATCCAGGAACCATCATCATGAATGATGGACTGGCTGGGGTCCTCTTGGATGTTCTCTACTCTGCGAATCATACCTTAACGTCTCCCTGAACCAATTGGGAGTGGCTCTACAGCAGGCCTCGGTGCAGAACGAGGGGGAACCATATTTTCTCCCTGCATGACAAGAGCCAACAAGTGGTTAGTCCGGAATAAAAATATGGGCAAAAATACTATGGCGGATGATCAGTTGAGGAGCCCTCATAAGCAAAGTCCGCAAGGAGGCTTCAGAGGATGGTTCACGATGACAGAATCCCCCAAACTATCCCCTCTGTAATATCAGTTTGCAAAAACATGGCCCGCCTAGCGTTGTCTAGGAAACCGCGAGCCAAGTTGCTCCGCGGAATTTCAATCCCGATTATAAATGATTAAGTTCGTAAGACTTAGAAACTTTTGAAGTTCAAGAGACTTTAGTCTGTAGAGCATCAAAACCGCGGAGCATTGAAACCACGTATCACCAAAACCACGAAGCATGTTCCTCCATAGACTTTCATCACATACTTTTTAATTAATTAAGTGTAATGGTTCGCGGTTGGGGAATTGGTTTGTAGGTGAAGGTGACCGCGAAGGTGGGATGGTTCATGGAAGTCACAGCTGGTTTGCGGATGAAGCACTTCATGAGGGAACAAGCGCGCGGGGGAAATGGAGCTCTGGTTTCGCGAAGAATTCAGTAAAGGAAAAATGAAAGGCCCCCTGTATTTATAGGCGTGGTCCCCTACTGGGTCCATAGCCCTACCGCAAACCATTTCAGTTTTAGGACCACATTGCATCAGAATGACCTCCTCTTCATTCCGATCTAACCCCATTCCGATAGGGGGCACTTTTATGGTCCGGAAAAATCCGCAAAGGTGATTCTACCCAAATCCCCCAAAGAATTGGGGAAAATAATTGAGAAAATTCAAAGAAGGTACTAGTAGGATTGGTCCGCGAACCGGTCCAATGAAAACGCAATGTGGCCAGGCCCCACGAAGCGCCCCCTCTGTGAACCGTTGTCGTTCGCAAAATGGAGGTAGAGATCCTCCGTGGTCGCGTGGAAGAATGGGCACCGACATGGTTCACCATCATGAACCTTCCCAACCGCGGACCGCATCGACCGGTTCAAGCCGCATTCGCTGTCGTTCGCAGAATGGAGGCAGAAACCTTCGTGGCCGCGAAGCACTCCCTGAGTTCGGTTCGAGGGGGTGGGGAGCATTCAAATACCCACCACGAATCAAGAATTGACCAAGCTAGCTGTAAACCGGGTAATCGGTTATGGACCTCCACAAAAGGTGTCGCGTGACCGCAGATACACCTATTTCCCCACTATATAAAAGGAGACCGAGGGGGAATGGAAAAGGGATTCCGAGATTCGGATTCAGACGATTCGAAGGCGGAGGAAGAGAAGAGCGACCAGACTCGGGTGGAAGAATTTCAAAGGAAGGCTTAGGATTTCACATACAGCGAAGTTCTGGTTCGCGAACCAGAGCAGGTATAAACCTGGGAACGTACTCGTGAGGAACTGAAAAATGCATAATAATTTGGTGAATCGTGAACTTAAAATAACATAAAAAAATAGAAGACCACAAACCATAGCCCTTCCGCGGATGCACTCCCCACAGAACAGGGATTTTATGCCTCTGTTTCTATCTGTCTCACTGCATAGCACCCTCCTATGTGGGCGAAGCCCCGACCGACAAACCCCCGATCGGCACCGCCCATAGCCGCTACTGCTCGCGTAGACCCCTCCACGTACCCCCTGGTACGTGGGCTGAACCCAAAGCCGCGAACCACCATGGTTTGCAGGATGCTCACCTGACCGTGAACCACCCAAGTTCGCGGGATACCCCTTAGTCTGCAGACAACCCTGGTTTTCGGACGGCTTCTCCAGCCACGTAGAACCTTCCTATGAGAAGGGCGCCACCACTACATCATATGTGTGGCCCATAAGAGCCTTCAGAGTTCCTATTCTTTGAGCCAGATAGAATCCCTAAAATCCGGCCCGATCCCCCGTGACACATTCACAGGCCTACTCATCGGTCCCATGCTGAGGCCCCCACCAGAGCCACCAGATCTGCATGGTGTAACATTCAGGCACATCAGCATTCCATTTTGAGTTCACATACCCATGGTAAGTAGGGGAGAAGGAGTTTCCCCGACCCTTGAGAAAATTACCGAAGCATTCTTGGGTTTACATTCTCTTGGTAATGTGGATTCTGAGCTCAGGAATCCCCTTTCTTCCCCTCCACTTGTTAAGGGATCCTCAGGGGTAGTAAAATACCCATCAGAAGGAAGCACTCACGTGGTGCATGAGAGGAGATGAGGAGAAGATCACACCTTTACCTCTCCCATTGTGCTTTGTCGTACTGGGCCTCCTCATATTGTAAGCCCCAATTCATCACCCTGGGAATCCACCTAGGAGTAAGCCCCGACCTTATGGGACTCCCTCTTGCGTAAGCCCCACCACACATCTCACGGAAGAACCTTTCACAATGTGATCATCTAGTCCCTATTGCCTCTTGTTTCTCACACCGAGCATGAATCACGTGGGCTTAGAGTAATTATTGACCATGACATCTTCTTATGGGCCTCCTCAGAGTGTATGTCCCAATCCATTACACTGGGCCTCCTCAAAGGGTAAGTCCCATGCCTATGCGAACTACGTGGACTTTGATCCCTGTATCCTAGGCAGGGTACGTGGGAAGCCTCCAAGAGGTTCAAGCCCACCACCTGGTTGTTCCAAAAATCATCACGTCGTTTCACCTTCGTCCAGCATGTCATTAAAATGTGTACCCCCATCCAGCTTGACGTTAAACTGTATATTCAAACTATGTGGAATTTGATCCCTGCCTCCTAGACACAGTACGTAGGAAGCCTCCAAGAGGTTCAAGACCGACCACCATCAGAACCTAGGGTCTACATTCACATCGGTTCTCTGACGCCCCATTGCGATTTGTGTGGACTTTGATCCCTGTCTCTTATGCAGGGTATGTAGGAAGCCTCCATGAGGTTCATGCCCAACAACCGGTCGATCCGATTGTCTTCACATCGTTTCACCACGCCATTCCTAGTGCCGCCTCAAGCATGTTTCGACACTTTGGGGTCATTAATCCAACAAGGGATGGTAAAACTCGGGCATAAATGATTCTGAACCCCTACATCCAGCTGACCATTTCCCTCCAAGGATAAATCCGTGTATACTATGTTTTGTTATAAGCCACGGTTTCACGAACATATGAATACGTCTTAACTGTATAAGAGAGTCCCGGAATAGGAAATAATTCCCCACAAAAAGGGTGCGATGAACCTGACTTCCCATCCTCTCGACCAATGTCAGTTATTAAGTGTCGCTGGTCAGACCATCCGGCCAACGCCATCCTATGGAAAAGAGGTCCTTGCATTATCGGATACATAACTGTTGGGCTTTTCGAGACCGAAACCTAAAAAAGTCATGTAATCACTGTAAAATAACCATATATTTGTTTTTAAAATGTATTAACTGATGGAATCTCAATCTATGTTATTTTTTCCCAATATTCACATAATATTTTTTTATTTTCAATCACTAAAACATTCATGGGATGGTCAAAACCAATGAAAGTGACCACATATTGATGTTAAATCATGGAAAAAACTGTTGAATTTTTTATTATGTGTATGTGGATCCATCATGTCTATATGACATGTGGTGTTATTGGAATGGTTTAATATATAGTGATAAAAGATACAAAATTATTTAAAAACATGTTTTGGAGTTAAAAATGGAAATAGATTTTTGGGAAATCATTAGAAAACAATTATATATTTTTTGTTAAAATATAAGAACCAATGGAAAAACAATTTGATTACAATTTCTTTATGGATTCTAAAATGTAATTTTTAGTTTTTTAAAACATTAAAACATATGAATAATTTTAAAAAATATATAAAATAACCACATATTGAAGTGAAATCATTGGAAAAACCTTTAAAATATTTTGGACATATATGTGTAGATAAATCCATCATGTGGAGTTCTTATAATGACATAATAAATAGTTTTAAATGATAATAAACACTTTAAAAACAAGTCTCAAGGGATAAAATATTAGAAAATATCATTTTATATTAGTTAAATAACTAGAAAATGATCATAGATTAGGTATTGAAATATTGGATCTAATGGAATGTCAACCTGACTTACAATTAGCCTACGATTTTCATAGACACATTATTAGTTTCTTAAACAATAAATGTGTGTGTTACCATAAATAAAATAATAAAAGGCCTCATAATGATGTTAAATCATGAAAAAACAATCATTTAATTATTTTTAACATAAATGAGCATACAAAACATCCATCCGACTTGTGGTGCGCTATAAATGATTAAATAAATTTTTTAAATGTTACCAATTAATTTAATAAAATTGTTACTGTGTCAAAACCAAGTAAATGGCGCCAGATAAACGTGAACTTATATGAAAATGACTGAAAATTTATTTTTTAAATGTAGTAAATGAACACACATCAATAATAGTATTCATTTTCATGGGATTTTCATAAATTAATTTTAGGGTTTAAAAACACAAAAATTGGAATGTAGCAATCAAAACAACATGAAAAACCTTATATTGACATGGAATCTTCTGAAATCCACTTCAAAAATATTTGTAATATTTACATATAGATAATATGTTTCTCCAACGTTCTATATACTCAAAATGACTCAATAAATATATTTAAAGGATACAAAAGTCTTTAAAAATGTGTGTTAGGGTGGTCAATATGAAAAAAACCATGTCATATGGGTTTCACATTACAAGAATATGTCCTTGTTCTATTATGTGAGATATAAGAATATAACAAAAATTGATATGAGATAAAATTTAACTAGAATGACCACAATATCATCTATTGTTCTAATAAAATAATAAAATATGCATGTAAGAGTCTAAACCATATCAAATGTCCTCAGATTGATGTGGAGTCATAAGAAAAAACCACTGAATTATTTATTTGTATATGTAGACAATAGGCATATCAAATGTGTTTTTGCTCATAATGACATAATAAATAGTTTTAAAAGATACAAAATTCTTTAAAAAATGATTTTCGAAGGGTTGAAATCATATAAACAATGTCAAAAGGATATAAAATTTTAGGAAAATTAATGTATAATATTTTTTAAAATATAAGAGATTATGGAATATAAATCTGAGAAATTGTTATTCTAGAATCCCCATAAACATGTTTTTAGTAATTTAAAACACTAAAATGGGCATGTAATAGTGAAAACCAAATAAAATGAAATCATAATGATGTTAAATAATCATAAAACCATTGATTAATTATTTATTATGTGTTGACATAAATTACATGTCCATCTGATCTGTGGAGTGCTCAAAATGAATCAATAAATTGTCATACAAGATACCAATGTCTTTTAAAACTTGTTTTGGGGGTCAAAACCAACAAAACACTCTATATGGCTATGAAATCATAGGAAACAATGGTATATTTATATTTGAAAAATAGGAATTTAAGAAACATAAATCCATGTTGCACTTGTCTTGAGCTACCCATAAGCATGATTTTATTGTATAAAAAAACTGAAACATTAATTTAACATTCATTGATTGTGAAGTCGACCTCATTTTGATTTGAAATATTTGGATAACCACCAATGAATTATTTGGGATGTGTATTAATATTCAACCCCTCCATTCGACAAGCATCGTACTCATAATGACTCAAAAAATAGTATTAAAAGTTACAAAAGTTGTATAAAACTCACATTAGGGGGTCAATAATAAGAAAAAATTGTCTGACGGATATAAAATAACTGGAAATTGACTATAGATTAATTTTTTAAATATATAACCTCAAATCACATCAATCTGAGTTACAATTTTCTCTAGAATCTAATAAATGTGATTTTATTATTTCAAAATAATAAAATTCATGTGTGACTATCAAAAATGTAGAAAATTACTATAGATTAATAAGAAATCATTTGACCAAAATGGATGATTTATTTTTAAAATATAAGTCACGTTTCTATATAATTGACTATAAATGTTTTTATAATGTAATTTTAAGAACAATTCATATCAGTTTAAAAATTAATTATATTGTTATATAGTTATCCATTTTATGTTTCATGTGTTCAGTCATATCTAAAATATGTAATTTTATATTTGTAAGTTATTTTTCGTGATATATAATTTGTTTTATGTTACATTTTTTTATTAAAAAATAAAAAATGGCATGTGAAATATTCAGAATATATTCTTTGTCGATTCTCTTTCATATTTAATTTCTATCATTTTTTTTATATTTTTAGGGGATAGATTCTAGTAGCAAAGATTTGGTTGATAATTCTAATAAAAAAATATTCATATTTAATTCATTATGGTTTATAGTTTTCAGGGTATGGTGAAATATTATCAATTATTATAATATAATTCAAATTTATTATATTCTATTCTAATTTTTAACATCTTTTTTTATTCTAGTTGATTACATGATGTAGAAATTTATAGTTTATGATATGATGTGGTGGTATATGGATGTAATTGAGGTCATTAGATTATTTTATATGTTTCATGTAACAACATGTTTTTTGGACATATTATAAATATATATAGATTCCTTAGGTTATGTGTTGAAAAATGATGTATATATATGGATGTGGATATTTGATTTCGAATGTATCATGAGTTTACTTTGAATTTATGGTTTTTATTATTTTATGAATGTGTTAACTTATATTTTTAATTATTAGGTATTTAATTTTTTTAATATATTTTGTAACGTTTAATGAAAAACCATTTCTAAATAGAAAAATATATTATATCTAGTGAAGGTATTAGAAACTACCACTAAACCGAACAATGACTAATGTACTAAGTGGATCTTTTTGTGGTATATTTAAAATAAACATCCACTAAATGAACTAAATAATGATACTAAGTAACAAAAAACGATAATTATAAAAACCACCACTAATAAAATATAAACTTCTTATAAAAGATTGCAGGATATGAAATACACAACTATAAACATAGTGTAAAAAACAACAACTCCAACCGATATAAAAAATTGTAATTGTAAATTAATTCATTTAATATATGAAATATTCTAAGAAGATATTATGATATATACACATTTCCATCATAAGTTATTTTTAAAATCGGAAATTCATCAAATAATATAAAATGTTTCCATATATTAAAATAAAGAAAAACATTTTTCAAAAGACATTCAACGTCAATTACAAATACATCACTAATATTTTTCACTAAACCATCTGTACTAATAGATTGTACCTCATCTTTTACCCCCATGATCCATGATAAAAGTTATATGATTATATAGCCTCTGGTATGTCATAAAACTTGTTTTATTTTTGGGTGATTTAAAAAATAGATTTAAATCCCAAGTGATTATAAAATCAAAATTTTATTTCATACATGTATAATAAAATGTAATTAAATCCAAAAATATAGTCATCCCCAAGGTTCCAAATACCATATTAGTTTTATCTAGGTCAAACATTAAACTATGATACTTCTCCAATTTCAGTGTGTCTATGACATAATATAAGTCTATAGATAATATATGTATCATATACCTAATCTGAACAAAATTAATCCCTCCCCAAATAAAATTAATCATAAATATATACACACAAAAAATATGTCCCAATCCAACAACACCCTAATCTAGCAGAGGATGTTATTATGAAACAAATTGATGTGTCATTACAATATTTAAAATAACATAAAGGGATATCATAAACCAATTATAGAGGATCTACTAATAAAAAACCTAATTTCCTTCAAAATAATTCCCTTACTCAATGTGCCAACTGACAGAGGATCACATGGTGCTAAGATATATGTTGGAATGAGAATATAAAAACACCATGTTAATTCATTTGTAGCAAATAGTAAATGTACATAATGTCCTTATGTAATATATTCATTATGAAAAACATTAGGTGGTGGTTTATTATAACAATATCACTAAAATCATTAAAAAATATTCAATTAAATCAATCATACACCCATTCATATGGTTATCATTAAAATGGAAACATAGTACCAATAGAATCATATAAAATATGAAATTAATTGAATAATATTACTCATTTCATATATCGCAATAAAAATGAATAAAATTAATAATATACTTTCTCTAAGTCATAAAGTTGGTCGTAAAATAATAAACCATCAATATGGAAACCACTGAGAAGTAGGCCTTTAAGAATTTCATCTATTTAGTATACTAGTATTTTCATCATATCCAGATGAAAATAAAACATATAGGTTCACATCCATTAACTAACAATGTTAGTTAATTGGGTGACACATCAACCTTGTGTTGAAATCCATACTCGATTTCTATCAACATTTGTGAGGTGAACCATAAAATAACTACTTCATATATATATTCACACTAATATAATAGTATATTCATGTTATAAATGATAAGACTAACAAGTTAATTGTATTATTTAACTTCAATGACAAAAAAATCATATAACCATATAGGTTTTTGATAATTTCTCCACTATCCACGTTAAATCAATTAAATTTCTACACTACCAATCATCATCATCAATGTGAAAAATCATAATTTCATGATAAATAATATATTTTGTTAAGTAGTTGTAGGATAAATCCATATTATTTTTCCTAGTAAAATATCCACAAAAATCTTTATATTTTTTTTTGTCATTGTGAGACTATACTCATTAATGATTTGTCTAAAATATTACTTTAACCAAAAACGATATCTTGGGAAATTAAAATGATCCTTATGAATGTGTAATTTTTATTATTCTAGAAAACCATAAAATTGTACTCTGAGAATATCATAAATAAATTTTGTGAATCCAAGATCATTAAAATTTACAAAACATCATTACTATGTTTTTAAATGGATAAAATTAAATTATTTGTGAAATATATGAATAATCAGGAGTAAAATCGACCATATTATGTTATAAAATAGACATTATTAGTATTTAGGTGGATATAATATAATAAATGTTTAATAGGAGAAATTTTTTATGTCTAAGGATACATGAAATTGTATGAAAAAATTGGAACATATATACCCTATGAGTGCATTTTGAGGCCCTGTGTGTAGTATTTTCAGACAAGGCATATTCCCTAAATTCCCCTAACACAAATCCCAAATCATTGTGGATCCCTGATTATTTGAATCTCCACTGAAATGTTGAATAAAACACAAACACCCACACATATATGTATTTATGTATTTATGTACGTGTATGTATATATGTATATGTTATATAATTTATAAAATATCACAATATTTTGACATATTTCACTACATTGTGTTGTATTAAATAATATGGATTTTAACTTGTTTTTGATAAAAATAAAAAAAGGTGCATTCTATGATTTAAAAAATAAATTTTATGTACTAAATTAAACACGAAATAAGTATCTTATACGACATTATTATTTTGATGATAATTCAAGTCACATATAGGTATTAGGTGATGTTTCGAAAAGTTTCATGATTTGTTTATATTTTAAAATAAAAAAAATCAATTTAATTAAAATTTAGCTATGGATAGTGCATAGATAACACCATTTATAAATAAATCCTTCAAATATTAACACATTATTATGTAATTGTCAATATTTATGAACACATAGTTTGGTTTCTAATTAATATGCTTTCATATTAAAGATGTACACATATTAGAGATACATATATTGAATTACAAATTCATAATAATCCTCATTTATCCATCCTAACCAACCAAAAATATATCATTAGTATGTTTTTAATTGCTTTGGTGGACTGAGTGTATTTATTTTGAGTTTAAAAAGACCATCATTTTTAATAATTGATATAACATACAATTTATAGAAATGATTTATTGATATATACTACATATTAATATATCCCTTTTATCAATATTGTTAATTTTATAAAGGCGTTTTTGTTCATGGAAAATATGAATCTAGAAAAAAGATTTTGGGGAATTATTTCTCGGATTACATGATTACATTGGATATTTTATTATTTTTCCAAAAATAGAAATTCATCATTATAGTTCTTGTGATCGATAAATTTTTTTGGGTATATGATTTATTATAAGAAATATCATTATATGGAAATATTATAGATCAGGGATCTAAGAATGGTGATGGAAACTCTTATTTTTTATTTCTATTTGATTAAATATTGATTTTGTATTTTTAATACCTGAATAATTATGAAATATAAATATAATATAAATTTTTTAAATAACGAATACATATAAAAAATATTAAAATGACATGATTTTATTTTATATAGGGAATATCATGTTTTGTGATGATAAATTAAAAAAGTGCAGTGTCACAGAATATTGATTTCTAAGAGTATATTATTTTTATATGATAAATTTATGAGATTATAAATATGTAGAATTAAAGGGGAGTATAATAAAATTTTCAATTTTATATATGATTATTATAATATACTATAAATGATTAATGTAAATTATTGATATTAATGATGAAGTAATGGTGGTATATTTGTTACATTAAAATGATGATAATAGGTATGATCTAATGTTATGATAATGGAACTGTGCTCATGATTATATTTGTATTTTTTGTTTATTTTATTCCATAGAAAACAAATTTATCATATACGAGGGTGTTTTCATAGATAGTCATCATTACTATTTTTGAAGTGAGGATGAAGTGAAAGTGTTGGTAGATAATTCTAAAATTCCTCATATATGTGGTTCTCATGCATGTTTATTTTTTAATTATTTTCTAAAAAATATTATGATATGGGAATTAATGATAATTTCTATAATATAGTAATGTGGAAAATGTATATTAATTATGGAAATTTCATAGTATTTATTAAAATGTATATTTCAATGGTTCACAATGTGGTATATTTATAACAAATATGGTCATCAATATTATAATTAAATTCCCATAGAGTTTCTATGGTTGTAGTTATATAATTGTTTTAATAAAATTGATAAGGTTTCATCCAAATAAAAATAATATTTAATTGTATACGAATTTTAAATGATAAATTTCTATTTTGAACATTTATATGAAAAGGAATATTTCCAATATCTTAGGGGATATATTTAAGAACCCAGTTCTTTATTCAGGTAAAAAATATTTTATTTCCATCAATATTCAGTTTAAATGCATTACTATGACCAAATGTTGATGGTCATTGATGTTGTAGAGGTATCAATGTTTTATGAGGAATTTTGGATCTCAGAACCCAACCATTGGGGTGAAATGGGCCAAGTGATGGTTTAGTAGAAATCTTGCAGGGAAAGACACATGGTTACTTTTAACCATATGAGGATGGATAATGGAATTAAATAGGCTTCAAGGTTTGATAAACCATGAAATTTGTGGAGCACGGCCGTACCAAAATTCCATAATTTTGAATGTATAGTTTCGCATGATTTTCGTATGTTTACATAACCCATGGACATTAATTATGCAATTTTCCACATCCAATAGTAGTCAGAACCTGATTTGTTCATAGTTTGGAAAACCATGCATCCAAACCATCAATCCTTAGGATTTTATATAAATTTTCAATTTTTTATTAATTATTTATTATTTCAATCCTATTATCATTTTTCTTGTCTGAAAATTAGCCTCACATATTGAGATCTCACCATGAAACATAACATAGAAAATTGTATATATTGTTTATCATACAATGGAATCAAGATCTATTGGAAGCATCCAATATATCATGGCATGATCTATATTCCATTTTTATGTTCCTGATATGGTTTGGTATCAGTTGTGTTATTTAGCTGAATTCTAATATTACCTAATTCTGTGTTCTTCAGCAGTTCTATGATTTTAACCCAATATGAGATGAATCTGATGTCGATACATGATTATCATTGCACTAGGGATTTATAGTAGGTGGTATCTTGGTTTTACATCAATATCGAAGTATTTATATATATACTATAATTTCATGTTACAAATTTTCTTGAGAAAAGCAATTGAAATGGATTTTAATCCATGATTTATATTAATAGGAATTACCTATATAAAGAATGATACCATTGATAATCAATTAAATCCTTTATACCATGAATTGGAACCACCCTTCTAGTCCACTTAATAATTAAATGGACCATCAGGAGTGGTATATGAATTTGATTTCTTTAGGTAGTATTTTTTATTAATTTCCATGTGATGTTATATGGTAATTTTTAATTGACCATTGAATTGTCTATCGAAAGGGGATGTATTACTATGTCCCCATGATAAAACATATAACCACTTGTTTAAGATTTATTATATATGTTTTAATAAAATTTTCATGTGAGGAAATTAAGAGGCCAATCCTTCCAAGCATAGACCATACATGAGTCACCTTATGATTTGATTTTTAAATTAAATCATATTGGTTATGATCTGGACTTGGTAAATTCTTTTTAATGAATATTACTGTATTCCATCAGTGAAACATGGAATATTATACAAACACCATAGATAGATTAATTTAGATTCTACCTTTCATACACCCGAGTTTGACTTGAACTCCTGATTTGTATTGCTATGGACAGACTCATATGGGTGAATATTATATGGAAGAGTGATAATTGGACTCCTAATGGAATTACAAGGATGGAATTTGGAGGTAAATTGATCATATGTATCATGGGTGATTGTTGGTCTCCCTTAGTAGACCACCAATGATAGATATGGTGAGAGGTGATGTTATAGCACACCTCGAGCGATACCATGATTTATATGAGGAATACCTAGGATGGTCTTGTATGGTGTTGGTTCATGATACACTCTGAGTGATACATGGATTATAAATTAGTAATTCTAAGGATGAGATCGGGTTCTTAATTGAGTAATAAATGAAATTGTTTATTTGACTTATCTTCCAAGACAATTCACATGAATGGATTCTACGAGTGCCTTATAACATATATATGGATTTGTTTGGAACCTTTTGATTGAATTTCCATTATTTGGGATGATGGGATACATTCTAGGTCTGGATACTAATTACTAAATGTGACTTATTTAAATAAATGACCATAATTATAAATTATATGGGATTGACTATTTATTGAGAGTATTTCGAACTTGGATGAAGCTGGTAGTAGAGGATGGGTGTTAATGGGAACCAAGACAAATATGATATGTTTTCTTTCAGTACTTACTTTACAAATACATTCAATTCATACATACTTTTAAGTATATATATTCATTGACTGTATAGAAATAGACATTGGGTTTTTTACTACTGGGGTTGTATTTCACACCATGTTTGGGCCTCCATTGGTTACGTAAATGTACTATCTTGTTGAAGGTATAGATATAGGTTAGATCACAACTATTGGATCTTCATTATTTCTTAGTAGTAAGAGATAACATGACTTAGAAGCGGATCATGATGCTAGATGAGATAGTTTTTGCCCATTTTTTCTTTTGTTACATGTATTGTTTTGATGAAATGTAGTCCTGTTTTGGATTATTTTTAGACACTTGACATGACATGTATGATAATCATTTGGTATATTAGATTACCTAAGTAATTTTTACATATATTTCATTGGATTTCATTTATTTTTTGATTGATTATATACTTCCTCAACATAAATATTATTTTATATCGAATGTAGTACACTCTAAAAGTGATGGAATAGTCTCCCCAAAATCATACTCTAGATCCTCACTACCAGTCAAAAGCATCTCTTGTTTGTGAAGGTGCGCTATGATAGAACATTGAGAAATATAGGACCTAGATACCATAAAAAGGAGACCTGATCTGTTATAATTTCTCAAACAGAAATGAAATGGAATGGTTCCTCGAACCCGATTAGCCACATGGAATCAAATGAAACTCCCAAAAAATCTAGAGGCTGCAGATTTGTATCGAGGGCTATGGTGTGTATGTGGGTATGATATTCCCCTATCAATAGTGGAAAAAATGTATATTCACGAAGTTGAATGGGATGTCTACTTCATCTGAGAAATACCCAAGCATCATGGGCGGGGTCGAATGACATCATAGATGATGAGATTATATCTTGATAATTAGGGAATTGAGTAGGAATATTTCCCTCATGTGGTTCATCGTTTAAGGGAAAAAAAATTAGATGAATTCTCAAGATTACTTCATGAGAGAGGAGTAGATTTCTAAAACAATCTATTGTCCGGAGCTACATAATTGTCTATTATTCCAAAAAGGATGGATACTACCGATATGAGGGATCACAAGATAGAGCTAGAGGATTTAAGGGAAAAGGGGTTTATCTGACCCAATAACCCAATATGAGGTTCATATGATATTTTATTTAAAAAGGGGAGTGATACCATTGGGATATAGGTTTATTACCCGATGTTTGATTAGTTAATGGTATTGAACCATTATCATCTTCAATGGATAAATGATCTCTTCTTCTATCTTTATAGATATTAGGTCTTCTCAACAATTGATTTGATATCGGGTTATCATTAGTTGCCTGTTAGGACACTAGACATAACCCAAATATATTTTTATAGAGAATATGGTCTATATGAGTGTTTGGTGATTTTTATCAGTCTCAAAAATCTTGATAGATGTTTTCATCAAACTGATGAACAAATTATTCCATCCCTATCTAGATTCATTTGTGGTGGTTTTGAGGGAATATATTTTTTTAGTCTCACACTCAACATAACCATGCCAAACATACTGATATCACATGGAATATAAATATATAGAATCAATTATATTGTAATAACACATAGTTATACATTAGTAACGATACTTTTCAATTCATGGGTCCCATTATATTAGTGATAGGAGGATTAGTCTACTGAAAGAAGGCGAGAGTTGTATTCCTCTGGGAGAAGTATAATAATCTCATTGAGTACAATGTTTCTGGGGGATAGATAGTTATTATAGGAATATAATATATTATTTCACATTCTAATATGAACTAAATGAAGGATTGATTAATAAGGTTTTGAATTTTATATGGTCAGATGCATGCGATTCCTCTTTTTATGATCTCTAAGGTAGATTGACTCCAATTACAATACATATTTTTTCACAGTGTGGTAAGAGTTAAATGGTTTACATAGATTCCACAAGAATTGAGTTAAGAGTAGTTCCTATGTATTGGAATGATTCTTATTGTATGACTCTCGATAGTTGAGACCACATGATATGAATTACATAATGTATAATCTTGAGTTGACTTCAGTTGTTCATGCATTATGCTATTGGAGACATTAATTACATAAAGTGTGTTTTGTTGTGTACAAATACTTCTATATAATAATGTATATCTTTATAGAGAATGATCTGAGTTTGATGAATATATTATGGGTTGTGTACCTATAGTATTTTTACTATGATTCTACCAATATTCCTAATAATGGAAATGCAGTGGATGATGCATTGAGCATGAGAACTCAGATGCTAGTAGTTCAACAAGATAGTGGTGAGGGGAAAATTATGGATCGATTATCTAGGATGCACTTGGATCTGAATTAATGTTAACGAAAAAACATTTCCTCCATCCTTTGATATGACCTCTACAATTATGGATATATTGAGAATGAGGCAACTATTAGATTCTGAGGGCCTAGTCTTATGGGATAGTGTGGTAGGTGAGGGCCCTCATTCTAGTTGGGAAATAGGCATGGTTGAAATTTATTATATTCATGGTCACATTTGGGTTTCAATAGACTTGTATTAGGATATGATATGATACTTTAATTCTTCCTCTTGTGTGGTGCAACCCAACATCACAAAAATGTATTGGAATTTACATTTACAACACTAGTGGGTGTGTATAAAAAGGGATATAACATTTTTTTTCATGAGATGTTCCACCAGTCATCAGGTGAAGGTAGAACACTATCAACCAATTGGAAATTTATAATTTTTTCCAATTCTCAAGATGAAATGGATTGATGTTTCAATGAATTTCATGAATGAGATACCGAGGATGCCTTGAGGTAATTATGAAATATGGATTGTTGATAGTATCACAAAGGATTATCATTTACTACCTATCAAGGATTCATATTCAGTTGATGATCATGGGTGGTTATATATGATTGAGATAGTACAACTTCCCATGGTCCCGCATACTATCATTTTAGATATTGATTCTGAGTTTACTTAATGATTCTGGAATGGTATTTACAGGCTGTTAGGTATACAGGTTCTTCTAAGCATGGAATTTCACCATTAGATTGATTCCCATCTAGAGATCTTAATAAATTTTCTTGAGGGCATGTTGTAGACATGAATACTTGGTTTGGATTGAGAATTGGAGTGGCATATAACCATTGTTTAATTCAATAAAAATATATCTTCTAGGATAGTATTTAGAAATAACCTTATATGGATTTTAGGAAAGGCCATGTTGATCGACTCTATATTGGTTGAAGGCTGGAGATGCATCTATTTTGGGGCCTTACCTCATTCAGGATAGCATATAGTGTGTCCAAATGGTTTTGAAGTGGATTGACACTTCACAATATCAAAATAAATAATACAAAAATCATTGAAGATAAACTCTAGAATTCGAGTTCAGGGATTTGGTCTTTTTACATTTATCCCTGATGTAGGGAAATATGAGGATTATGATACATAGTAAATATCATAGTGATAGGTCGGGATTTTCAAGATGATGGAGATAGTTGGGATAATATCCTATATGGTGAAGTTACCTTAGAGGTACCAAACCATGAATGAATTCATTAAAATATCATAGCTTCACTAATATCATTCATAAAAATGTCATTACTTTCATCCCTAGGAGGTTATGTAATAGGTAGATGTTTCCTTTGAGGATCATCATATTCATGTTTTAGATCATAGTGTGGTGGTTCTGTGAGGCATGTAAATTATTCATTTATGGGTTCTATGGAAACACAAATGTGTACCAGACATGACCTGGGAGTAGGAGGCCACTATAAAATATTAAAGGGTAGAGTTTTTGTAACACCAGAGATTTTTATGAGAAATATTGTGTTTTTATGTTATATATATCATCAAAGGAATATTTCACTACACACAACACTATCTTGGCTTCCATTACACACAATAGCGACCTTCCTTGATAGCTTGCATTGTACGCAATACCGAGTTTCACTAAACAACGATATGCTATTAAAATATTATTAAAATTAGCTGTTATGAATAGTAATACACACTTTTTGAAATTTTATAAATTTTTTTTCAAAATGGACTTCATTTTTGGATTCAGAATATCAAAATTAGCCTAGGGTGAAATATTGGTATTTTTCAGAAAACTTTCTATTTTTGATGAATAGTGAAAACAATGGGTTACTATTTAAAAACCGACTTTTTATTTAAATTTATTTTAGGACAAAATTGATACATAATACCTATATAAGTTTAATTTAATTCATTGGAGTCATTTTATAATAATTTTAGATATATAAAAATTTTATTAAACATTCCACCGCCTTTTACCCACCTCCTAGGAGAGTTTGAAAATTTATATAAAACATAATTTTACCACTTCTGTGAGTGGAATGTCCAAAATCTGAGAGACACAGATAATATCAAGGACTAAAATGTGGTTCAATGAGATGAAAATATTTTCGGTGAATAGTATCTTTTTACTTTTATTTATCACGGTTAAAAGTAAATAGGGTAATTAAGGGTAAAATGAAATTATTATTACCCTAATACATGTCCTAATTCTATTTGATAAGTGTAATTAGACCAGAAACAACCTTAGGAATAAAATATGACCATTTAGGTCCACTTGGATAATATTAGGACATTTATTATTAATTTATTTAAAGAATGGTTAAAATAGTTAAAATTAAATTTTAATAACTATTTCATTTTTAATATATGGTTATACATAAGATAAATTAGACTATAAATATTCATTAGAAATATAATAATATTTCCTACATAATGAAATTTTATTTATAATTTTGATACCTTAAATAATTTAATTTAATTATGACACAATGATGATGTAGTAATTATCTTATTAATGAAATATTAAAATAATTGATGTTATAAATTCCCAAATAAATGTAATTTGAGACTTTTAATGAATTCCAATAATTTTCTAGGTTAATATGACATTATTGTACTGATTTAAGTAACTTTTTTCGAACTAATCATGTTGTTATGATTTTCACATAAATCAATTACCAAATAGTGTCAAAATTGACATAAAATATTTTTTAAAACAAATATTATATTATTAATTGTTATTTTATTCCTAAAAATAAAAGAGTCATCCAAATGGCTTATATATGGATATATATATTAATAATAAACAACCTGGGTTTCTTTTTTTTCTCTTTATATATGTATATTAACCATATAGTGTAAGAAAACCAGAAAACACAATAATGGTTAAATTATTTATCTTAGAGTTAAATCAAAACGATAACATTAAAATAGTAACCTAAAATTGTCTAAAATCTATTGGATGAGAGTATTGCGACTCATCCATACCTTATCTTCGAAATAAATCAATTTGGAGCTATTAAAAACCGAATATTACTTTATAATAAAATAATACTTAAAGTTTTTTCTAAGGTTCCCCTCTCCTCCCTTATAAAAGGGCACCTCCTCCCTCTCCTCCTCACACCACATAGAGCCTTCAAGCTTAGACAAAACCTTCCAATTTCTCTTATAAACATCCCTAGAAATATCATAGAGGTCCTCATATTATTCAAAGATCAATTTTAGTGCCCTAAGAGGAGGTTAAGAAGATGTGCTTCAAAGAAGAGGTAATGTCCATTACCGATTCTTTCAACTTTATTTCTTCGTCAACATATTCTTCTTTAGTTGTTTAATTATGAAGTTCTAACAACAGTATCACTAATATAATGATATTTTATTATAAACATGAAACAACCCTATTTCACCTTATATCTTTCCTATGGAAAACGAAATCACCGCGCATGCGTATGTACGGAATACCGTCTCCATGCCATGGTGTAATCTGTTTTCCACCACCACCATACTTGGATGAGTATAATGGTGTAAAGAATAACTATATATGATAATTGTAAAGTTATATTGATTCTAAAATAGTATAAATACAGTTAAATACAATTCCATGACCATGGGAACAATATCATCGCTCATGCATACGTACGGCCTACTGTCTCCACGATGTGATGCGACCCGTTTTACATGATCTTCATTGCTTAATGATTATATAAATGAATTTAATGAATAAATATGATATATATTACGATAATAACATTCTTTAAATGAGTTATATATAACCTAATATAATAATAAGAATTTATTCGACAAAACACGCATAAGAACAAAAAGCAATAAACACCTGAATAACAAGTAACAGTGAAATATTACTGATAAGAAGCTAAGAATATGACCATATATGATATCATAAAAAGGAGTAAGATTCTGGAATAAGTCAATAACATTATTTAAATCATTATACAGGAGGTTCGGACACGTATGAAGCAAATCAGACCTAAGGTAAAGGAAAATATCACAATCTCATTTTTATCTGAGATTGTTTATACATCATAATTTACTGGTGAATATTTATCATCCACATCCTTGTTTCCTCAATTTTTAATATTATTTCAATCCACCTAAAATTTTTTAAATCCAATTTTACCCATTGGTGAGTTTTTTTGGTGAAATACATTAAAGTAATCTGTTGTCGTTTTTAGTACGAGGTACTTTTTGACATTTCCGGCCAAAGTACGAGAAGAATGTATTTTTAACTTATATGGACTAAATGGAATTTTTGAACATTATTTCAATGAAGCATCCTTTACAAGTTTTCAAGTTTATTTTTAATCAACTTATTTTTGTTTAAAATTTTATGACATGTTACAAAAGGAAAAATGTTTTTGAAGTAGAGAGGATAGTTTCCTCAAGAATTGAGTTCTAGAATTTTATCAAAATTATTTTCCATATAAGATAATATAGGGTTCTGTTTCAATACCTATTTCTACATTGATTTGATTATTTTATGATGGAATTATTTTTATGATGCCCTTTTATCTTATATGGATTATGTTATGATGGCATGATGTTTAAGAATCCCATTTTTATTACATGGGTTATGCTATGATGTATGATTTATGATCTTGTGGAACACATAATAATGGAATCATTATGAGATTGGTGGGACCTATATATCCCTCCAATTCATGGGGTAAAGATTTATATCTCATGAGATAGACATGGCTGGAATGACAGGTTAAACCAGTTCAGTGAAACAGGACTAAAACGAGGAGTGAACTCAGTTCAGAAATGGACTTTGTCTACTAAGATAGTCTTAAAAATGAGTCTAGACTACTAAGAAATGATTCTCTATGATTATGTGTGCATGACACAAAGTTTCATGTTTTAATTTATTATTATTGGGATTAAGTTTCACTACCATGATTTATCGCATGTTATGAAATTATGATCTCTTTTGCAGGTTAGGATTTCCAAAATGTTATGTTATTATGAATATGATGTGATTGATATTTCTTTTGTTTACCCTTACTGAGTATTTAAGCTCACCCTTTTGTATGTTTTCTTTTCCCCAGGTCAGGAAGAAGGATAATAAGTAAGATATGCCAAAATGGACTCTAGATATGATATAATTAAAGGGAGACAATGTAGATGATTTGTGAACCAGTTGTTTATGATTCCCAGTTTCTAAAGACACTATACCTATACGGTCCTTTCATGGTTTTGTTTTATGTTGTAATAAGTGTGTTTTAATTATGAAGTAATAACAATGTTTGTAAATTTTGTGTCATTATAGTTGGTATCAGAGGAAAGGTATAGTCAACCTTTGGAATCCTGGATATGAAAGCCTTAGTAAGAACCCTAAGGATAAGTATAAGCATAGAACACAATATTAGTGTTTTAAAAATGTCCTTGAACAACCTATGATAAGACCTTATGTGTGAAATTTTATTCTTGATTATGTGGTTTTACTATTATAATTAGTGTTTCTAACACTATTATTCTTGGTTTTAGTCAATGGATGTAACCCGAAGCAACCTTGTTAATGCGGAATGCATTGAGAAATGCAATGATTGTCCCATGGAGAAACCAAACGTTATGGGAGATTGAATAAAAAATCTTGCATCCATGATCACACAACTTTCTGAAGATATGAATCATGCAGGGCTTCGAAATTATCAAAGGAAGGAGCAGCATTCTGTTGAATCCTTTATGAGGCAGCGTCAACCCTCATTCAGTGGGTCTACTGATCCTTTAGTGGATGGACAATGGATTAGTACCACTAAAAAGATATTGTCAGTTCTCTAATGTTCTGAACATGATAAAGTCATCATATCATTTTATCATTTAGAAGGTGAATATGATCAGTGGTGGAATCTTATCAAGAAGATGAGGCCAAGAGATGAAATTGAGTCCATGGAATGGGAAGGGTTCAAGAACTTATTTTTCTATATGTACATCCCTCGTATTCTTCGAACAAAGATGGATAAATAGTTTCTTGAACTAAAGCAAAAGGACGATGAATCTGTTGGTACATACGAAGAAAATTTTACAAGACATTCAAGGTACGCTTTTGGTATTATTATCCAACCAGAGAGTAAGATCGGTCGATTATTTAGTGGCTTAAAACCAAGTCTTCTAAGGGTGTTATCCATAAGGGACTTCAATAGCTACTAGAAAATCGTTTTATGTGCTCTCAAAGTTGAGATGGATATTGGAGTAACCCATCAGTCATATGGGTTTGAAAAGAAGAGGAAAATGGTGTTCAAAGGGAAATCTAAAGACCGCACTGAAAAGAAGATGAGTTTTCCCTTATGCTCAATGTGTGGAATGAAACATAGAGGGATTTGTCTTAAAGGGACAAGTAAATGTTTCAAATTTGGAAAGGAATGTCATCGGGCATTTGAATGCCGTAATGATGGGAAGATGATTTCAAGTCTTGCGAACAATGAAAAGGCTACACAGAGAGCACCTCCTACACTTCAATGTTACTAGTGCAAGGAAATGGAGAATTATGCTAATCAATGCCCTAATCCAAGGGTTGTTGATGATGATCGACGTCAACAAACTCTTATAGATAATGACAAAGGAAAGTCACATGCAATTTCTATTAGAGATGTGGAGTACGATAACGAAGTGGTGAAAGGTACACTTACCATCCACTTTAAAGTAGAAAATGTTTTATTTGATTCTGGATCCACTCAATATTTTCTTTCTAAAGAATTTTCTAATGGTGTCACCATATTACATCAACAATTAGATGTTGAGTTAGATAGGACAACCCCTAATGGCACAAAAGTCGCATCAAAAGTTAATAATTCTTCTCCGATTGAAGTTTCTGGGAAGGTGCTTCCTACAAATCATGTGATCCTTCCTATTGTGGAATTTTATGTGATTCTTGGCATGGATTGAATTTCTTTATATGGATCTCATATCAATTTCCCAAAAAGGGAAGTCACATTCCATATTCCAGATCAATCTTTGATCGTCTATCGATATAAGTATGAACATAACATTCTAGTGGAAATTTCTTCCATCTTATGGGTCTAGATTCCACTAAATAAATGTTATTTATCTCAAATGGTTGGTGAGAAACTCACAATTAAGATTATGCCTATTGTACGAGAGTTTTATGATTTCTTTTTGGTGTAATTTCCGGGTCCTCCACCAAATAGTGAAGTTGAGTTTTCAATAGAACTCGTACCGGGTGCTTTTCCTATTTCAAAGACACCTTATAGAATGGCCCTGATTTAGTTGCATGAATTGAGGAAGGAACTCCAAGAGAATCTTGATAAGGGATTCAAATTCCCTAGTGCATCACCTTAGGGAGAACTTGTTCTATTTTTTAAGAAGAAAGATGGATCAATGAGACTCTGCATTGATTATCGAGAACATAACAAGAACACTATCAAGAAAAAATATCATCTCCCACACATTGATGACATATTTGACCAACTACTCAGAGCTCAATAATTTTCTAAGATTTATCTTCGTTCATGGTATCATCAATTAAGGGTCAAAATGGGGGATATAACAAAGATGGCTTTCTGTACAAGGTTTGGACACTATGAATTTATAGGTGATGCCATTTTGTCTTACTAATTCCCTTGATATATTCATGGATCTGAGGAATAGAGTCTTTAGAGACTATATTGATCAGTTTGTGGTAGTCTTTATAGACGATATTCTTGTCCATTCAAAGAGCAAGGATGAACATGTAGATCAATTGAGAATTGTATTGAAGACCCTGAGAAAGGATAAGCTTTATGCCAAATTTACCCAGTATGAATTTTGGCTTCAAAAGTTTTCATTTTTGGGTCACATAATCACAAAAGAGGTGATATCTATGCATCCAGCAAAAACAGACGTTATCGAAAGATGGTTGAGGCCAACAACAGTAACTGAGATCTGAAGTTTTCTTGGTTTGGCTGAATATTATCGATGTTTTGTGAAATATTTTTCATGATTATCTAATCCAATCACCAGGTTGACTTGAAAAGGAGTTAAGTTCTTGTGGACGGAGGAATGTGAAGATAATTTCAAGGAGTTAAAAAGAAGGTTATCCAGTGCACCTGTGCTCACACTGCCTTGTACTGGAGAAAGGATTGTGATCTATAGTGATGCATCCAAGTAGGGACTAGGGTGTGTTCTCATTCAAAATGATATGGTGATAGCTTATGCCTCACAACAGTTGAAAATCCATGAGCAAAATTACCCAACTCATGATTTGGAGTTAGCTGCGGTAATCTTTCCATTAAAGATTTGGAGGCATTATCTTTATTGTGAAAGGTGTTATATTTACACTGATCCTAAAAGTTTAAAGTATATTTTCACACAAAAGGAGCTGAATATACGCCAATGAAGATGGTTGGAGATGATTAAGGATTACGACTGCTCAATTCATCATCACCCTGGGAAAGCAAGCATTGTGGCAGACGCATTACGTTGACAATACCATGCTAGTTTATCCATGATGAGGATCACAAAAGATCCAATATTTATGGATTTACAAAGGATGGATCTTGGAATTATAATGGAAGGGGAAAGATCTTATCTTCATCAAATGAATATTTAACCATCTATACATGTGAATATTAAAGAGTCATAGAAAGAACATGTAGAGTTACAAAAGAAGGTGGGAAATGTTCCTGAATTCAACCTCGATTGTGAAGGGATAATAAAGTTCCGGAATTGGGTGTGTGTTCCTCCCATCCCCAAATTAAAGAAGGGGCTACTGGATGAGGCTCATAGTTCTTCATTATCTATTCATCTGGGAAGCACAAAGATGTATAGGGACCTGAAAGAGTACTTCTGGTGGGACGGCATGAAAATAGATGTTGGTGAATATGTCTCTTGATGCTTGGTTTTTCAGCAAGTTAATTCTGAGAGACAAAAGTCAAAGGGGATGTTACAACCATTACCCACACCCGAATGGAAATGGGAAAACATCACTATGGACATTGTCACCAGACTTCCTAAAACATCCAAAGGCAATAATGTTATATGGGTCATAGTTGATCGTCTTACAAAGTCGGCACACTTCATTGCTATTAGAGAAGATTTCTCTCTGGATCAGCTTGCCAAGATATATGTAAAAAAAGTGGTAAGATTGCATGGAGTACCACATTCCATTATATCTGATCGGGATCCGAGGTTTACCTCAATGTTCTGACGATGTCTTCAGCATACTCTGGATACAGAGTTGAGTTTCAGCACTGCTTATAATCCTCAGACATACGGTCAGTTTGAGAGAACAATTCAAACTCTAGAATATATGTTAAGAGCTTTCTCTATAGATTTCAAATGTGGTTGGGATCAAAACCTACCTTTGGTGGAATTTTCTTATAATAATAGCTTTCACTACAGTATTCAGATGGATCCTTATGAAGCTCTCTATGGAAAGAAATGCAGGACTCCAACTTACTGGGTTGAAGTTGGGGAAAGAAAGCTATTAGGACCCAATCTTGTAGATATGATGGAAGAAAAGGTCAGATCTATTCAAAAACACATAAGAGCATCTCAGAGTCGACAAAAAAGTTATGCCGATAACTAAATAAAATACCTAGAGTTTGAAGTGGGTGATAAAGTGTTCTTATGAATATCTCCTTGGAAGTGAGTAATGAGATTTGGAAAGAAGGGAAAGTTGAGTCCTAGGTATATCAGTCCTTTCGAAATACTGGATCATGTTGGGAAGGTAGCTTACCGATTGGCACTTCCACCAAATCTATCTCAAGTTCACGATGTTTTCCATGAATCTCTGTTGAGAAAGTACATACCCGATCCTTCACATGTACTCAGCTCAGAAGTTGTACCGCTGGAGCAAGAACTTTCTTATGAAGAACAGCTGATAGAGATTCTGGATCGTAGCGAAAAATTCCTACGGAACAAGACCACTCTCTTGGTGAAAGTTTTTTTGTAGGAAACACCAATTAGAAGAAGCTACATGGGACCTTGAGGATATGATGAGGGAGAGGTATCTTCATCTGTTTGTTACAAAGTGATGAATTTTGAGGGAGAAATTCTTTTTAAGGGGGGTAGAATGTAACACCTGAGATTTTAATGAGAAATATTTTATTTCTATGTTATATACACCATAAAAGGAATCGTTCACTACAAAAACCACTATCTTTCCTTTCTTTACACGCAATCACGACCTTCCTTGATAGTTTTCGTTGTACGCAATACCGAGTTTAACTAAGCAACGATATGCAATTAAAATAATATTAAAACTAGCCATTATGGATAGTAATACACACTTTTTGAAATATTATAATTTTTTTTCAAAATGTACTTCATTTTTGGATTTAGAATATCGAAATTAGTTTAGGGTGAAATTTTGGTATTTTTTTGAAAACATTCAATTTTTGATGAATAGTGAAAAAAGTAGGTTACTATTTAAAAACCAACTTTTTATTTAAATAGTTATTTATTTTATTTAAATTTATTTTAGGTCAAAATTTATACATAATACCTATATAAGTTCAATGTAATTCAGTGGAGTCATTTTATAATAATTTTAGATATATAGAAATTTTATTGAACTTTTCACTGTCTTTTACCCACCTCCTAGGAGAGTTTGAAAATTTACATAAAACATAATTTTAACACTCCTGTGAGTGGAATTTCGAAAATCAAAGAGAATTGGTTAATATCAAGGACTAAAATGTGGTTCAATGAGATGAAAATATTTTTTGGTGAAAAGTAACTTTTTACTTTTATTTACCACGGTTAAAAGTAAATAGGGTAATTAAGGGTAAAAAATAATATTATTATTACCCTAAAACATGTCCTAATTATATTGGATAAGTGTTATTCGACCAAAAACAACCTTTTGAATAAAATATGACCATTTAGGTCCACTTGTATTATATTAGTACATTTATTATTAATTTATTTAAAGAATGGTTAAAATAGTTAAAATCAAAGTTTAATAACTAAATCATGTTTAATATAGGGTTATACATATGATAAATTCGACTATAAATATTCATTAGAAAGATAAAATGATTTCATACATAATGTTATTTTATTTATAATTTTTATACATTAAATAATTTAATTTATGTTTGACACAATGATGATGCAGTAATTATCTTATTAATGTAATATTAACATAATTGATGTTATAAATACCAAAATAAATGTAATTTGAGACTGTTTATGAATTAAAATAATTTTATAGGTTAACATGACATGTTAGTACTGATTTAAGTAACTGTTTCGAACTAATCATGCTGTTATGATTTTCACAAAAATCAATTACCAAATAGTGTCAAAATATACATAAAATAGTTTTGAAAACAAATATTATATTATTAATTGTTATTTTATTCCTAAAAATCTATGGTTTGGACAAATTACTTAGATATGGTTATATATATTAATAATAAACAACTTGGGGTTCATTTGACTTGTTATATTATGTTTATTAACCATATAGTGAAAGAAAACAAGAAGACATGGTAAAGGTTAAATTCTTTAACTTAGAGTTAAATCTAAATGATAACGTTAAAATAGTGACCTAAACTTGTATAAAATATATTTAATGAGAGGATGTCGACCCATCCCCACCTTATCTTCCAAATAAATTAATTTTAAGCTATTAAAAACCGAATATGACTTTATAATAAAATAATACTTTATGTTTTTCCTAAGGTACCCCTCTCCTCCCTTATAAATGGGCACCTCCTCCCTCTCCTCCTCACATAACATTGAGACTTCAAGATCGTCCAAAACCTGAAAATTTAGATTCTCCACTTCCCTAGAAATATCATAGAGGTCCTGGTCTTCTTCAAAGACCAATTCTAGTGCCCTAAGACGAGGTTAAGAAGATGCACTGCAAAGAATAGGTAATGTCTGTTACCGATTCTTTCAACTTTATATCTTCTTCTACTTCTTCTTCTTTAGTTTTTCCATTATGAAGTAATAACATCAGTATCACTCATATAATGATATTTTATTATAAATATGAAACAACCCTATTTCACCTTCTATCCATCCAATGGAAAACGAAATCCTCGCACGTGCGTACGTATGGAATACCGTCTCCACGCCGTGGTGTAATCTATTTTACACAACCACCATAATTGGAAGGGTATAATGGTTTAAAAAATAACTATATATGATTATTTTAAAGTTATATTGATTATTAAATAGTATACATACACTTAAATACAATTCCATGATCATGGGAATGATATCATCGCTCGTGCGTACGTACGACTTACCATTTCCACGATGTGATGCGACTTGTTTTACATGATCTTCAATTCTTATTGATTATATAAATGAATATAATGAATAAATATGATATATATTACAAAAATACCATTCTGGAAATGATGTATCTATAACCTAAAAAAATAATAATAATCTATTCGACAAAACACGCATAAGAACAAAAAGCAATAAACACCTGAATAACAAGTAACAATGAAATATTACTAATAAGAAGCAAAGAATATGACCACATATGATATCATAACAATAAGTAAGATTCAGGAATAAGTAAATAACATTATTTAAATCATTATATAGGAGGTTCGGACACGTACGAAGCAAATCAGACCTAAGGTAAGGGAAAATCTCACAATCTCATTTTTATCAGAGATTGTTTATACTTTACAATTTACTGGGGAATATTTATCATCCACATCCATATTTCCTCAATATTTAATATTATTTCCATCCACCAACAATTTTTTAAATCCAATTTTACCGATTGGTGAGTTTTTTTGGTAAAATACATGAAAGGAATCTTTTGTCATTTTTAGTATGAGGTACTTTATGACTTTTCCGGACGGAGTACAAGAAGAATGTTTTTTTAACTTATACGGCCTGAATGGAATTTTATAACATTATTTCCATGAAACTTCCTTTAAAAGTTTTCAAGTTTATTTTTAATCAACTTCTTTTATTTTAAAATATTATTACATGTTAAGAATGGAAAAAAAATTTTGAAGTAGAAAGGTTATGTTCCTCAAGAATGGAGTTCAAGCATTTTATCAAAATTATTTTCGATATAAGATAATATGGGGTTCTGTTTCTATCACTATTTTTACATTGATTTTATTATTTTATGATGGAATTATTTTGATTATGTCCTTTTATCTTATATGGATTATGTTATTATGGCATGATGTTTAAGAAACCCATTTTTATTACATGGGTTATGCTATGATGTATGATTTATGATCTTGTGGCACACATAAGAATGGTATCATTATGAGATGGGTGGGACCTATATATCCCTCCAATGCATTGGGTAAAAATTCATATCTCATGATATATACATGGATGGAACGACAGGTTAAACCGGTTCAGTGAAATAGGACTGAAATTAGGAGTGAACTCAGTTGAGAAATGGAATTTTTCCACTAAGATAGTCTTGGAAATGAGTCTTGACTACTAAGAAATGATTCTCTGTGATTATGTGTGTATGCAAAAAATTTAATGTTTTAACTTATGAATATTGGGATTACATTTCACTACTATTATTTATCCCATGTTATGAAATTATGATCTCTTTTACAGGTTATGATTTCCAAAATGTTATGTTATTATGAATATGATGTGATTGATATTTCTTTTTTTACCCTTACGGAGCATTTGAGCTCACCCTTTTGTATGTTTTCTTTTCCCTTGGTTAGGAAGAAGGATATTAAGTAAGATATGCCAAAAGGGACTCCAGATATGATAAAATAAAAGGGAGACAATGTAGATGATTTATGAATTAGTTTTTTTATCTTTCCCAGTTTCTAAAGAAACTATACCTATACGTTCCTTTCATGGTTTTGTTATATGTTGTAATAAGAATGATTCAATTCTGAAGTAATAAAAATTTATGTAAATTTTGGGCCATTATAGTTTTCTTAGTCAATTCAGACCAACCATTACAGGGAGAATCAGTGATTAACTTCTTTAAGTAGGGATTTTTGTATGAAACCGAATCTTTATTGAGTTATGGACTATTTATCCCACTAAAATTGATAGTTTAAATACATAATAATGATAAAGTGTAAGTTAAATTATAGTTCATAAAGGTATCAGGGGTCTATAGGGATTTTACTGTGACCAAACACAACCTTTTAGGTGATAAATATCTGATAGAAATTTAGTAGAAACAATGTTGGGTAGGCCATATGTTCAATTTTAACCACGTGAGGATGGTCAGTTGAATGCTATAGTCCACATGGTTTGATTAAATATATGAATGAGGGAAACATTTTATGAAAATAACTACATGCATTTGATAGAGGATTTTCACATAGTTGGCACATTATTTTTCAAACAATACACATTAACTATGCCAGTTTTCCATTTCTATAATAGATGGTGCACCGTTGGAGCATTGTTTTTCCAGCCATGAGGAAAAATTTTGTGACCCATGAATATTCGATAATTATACGATTTTCCCTTTATTAATTATAATTTCAACCCAGATTTTTTATTTCTCTTAGGGACATAAGACTCGCCTCTTTAGAACTCTCTATGAACATATGCTAAGAATTGGAAGATCATATCTATCCAAGCTCAGAAATAAGATCTATTAGAAGCATAAAATCAACCTCCGAAAGATGTTCATTTCTTTTTACCATTTCATGTGGTTTTGGTATCATATATTATATTTAGTAGAAATTTAATACGACATAATTTGAGGATCCTCATCTTCTCTTCGATTCTAGCTTGATCTGAGCTGAATCAGAAGCTGATAGTAGACGGAAAATCTCATATGGACATAAAATAAGTGCTCTCATTCTTTTCCTTCTATGTATAAATGATAATATATATACTTTTGTGGTATGTGACCAATTTTATTTGTGAATCCCATGAAATGGATTTTATTCATCGAGTTAAATTTATAGGATTGTTAGATGAAATTAATAGAACTATTGATAATTGATTATAGTATAAGTAACTAGAATTATAAGCACCCCTCGAGTGTGTTGTTTAATATAATGGTCCACCATTAGTGGTATATGAATTGGATTTCTATGAAAAATGTTGTTTATCCCTTACATTGGGATGTTAAGTTATAAATTGAAAATAGTTTTTGAATTTTTTAGATAAAGGGGATGAATGATAAGGTCCCTATTATTGAACATGAAATTTATTTTTTAAGAATGACATTCTAGATTATAATTAAATACCCACATATGGACATTGTGAGTCTATGTCCTCTAATATTAGCCCTTAATTTAGTATCCTTCTGAGGTGAGTGTTAAATGAAATGTTCATGGTGATAGACGTGACGTGTTAAAAAAATTTTAATCAATGATTTTATATTCATTGGGTGGAACATGTGTTCCTATCAGAATACCATGGATAGAATCATGAAGATTCTACCAAGATTAAGCCTGAGTGACAATTGGACTCCATATATAAATTTCCAAGGATTGGCTCTTAGGGGATGAAAATTATATGTCTATTTGATACTTTTTATCCTTATGGATTTCAGATGATACAATCATATGGAAGTTGATCATATACAACATGGGTGACACTTGGTCTCCCTTAGTAGACCACCAATGATTGACTCAATGAGTGGTGATGTTATACGGCACCTAGATCAATATGAGGATTGATATAAAGAATACCATAGACATTTTTGTAATTTATGGGTTAAGGATACACCTAGAGAGATATCTAGAACCAAAATTTGGAATTCCAAGGTCAAGATCAATAAATTAAATTAATAAAAAATGAATTTGTTTAGATGATGTTCTTCGAAGTCATAGAATAATATTGGATTCAGTTAGTTCCTTACACATTATATATGGGATGGTTAAGAATATCTTTATTTCATTTCCTTTATAGTGGACAATGGTCTATGTGCTAGATCTCGATAAATATTATTAAAAGTGATATAAATAATTAAATGAACAAAATATTAATGATATAATACTATGTATTTATTTTGAGATGTTCTGGATAAGATGAAGTAGGTACAAGAGGATTGGTGTCCTGGGGAAAACAGACCTTTATAGGTTTTTTTCTTAATGGAATTCTTATACATAATATATTATTTCATATGAACTCTATATGGTAATAAATTCATTGATAGAATGTGACTAGAACATGGGTGGTTTTCTACATGTATTTTATCTCACAACGTATTTGTTCCACCTTTGGTTCCTTAGGTAAACTATTTGGTTGTAGGTATAAATAGCATAAAGTGAACTATTTCAATATTTTGACATCATTTTAAGAGTAGGGTAGAACATGAACTCGATGAGGCTCTTAGTGGTAGTTGATATAGTTTTTTTCCTTTTTAAACATTTTTGTCATGTATTGCAATGATGAACTTTCTTCCTGTTTTTGATTACTTTTAGACACATGAAATGATATGTATCCCCATATGTTATTATATTATATTCCTTCTGGAACTATTATATATCTTTATTTGGATTTCATTTATTGATTGATGGATTTACTACTTCGGCTACATTTTTTTTATTGTATATCTAATATTCTATACTTTGGGGATGAGGTAATAGTCTTCCCACAGACACACCCTAGGCCCTCACTACTAGATTGAAGCCTCCTGAAATTGGGGAGTGATGAGATTGGGGCCATGTGGGCAACCAGGATCAGGGAACCATTATGTTGAATACATCTGTATGAAGATACAAGATATTTTTATTGTGATGTTTTTATATTACAGATTTTTTAATCCATTTTAATTCATGAATTTATTATATTTATCTATTAACATTAACACACGTGGTTTAGGAGAGGAACCTATAAAATATATTATATGGTTCTGAAAAATTTATGTTTTTTAGACATATGATATTTTATTAGGGGTGTTTCTAGTTGAAACTTTTTTGATATTAGCGATTCTTTGTAAGGGTATAAGTCTTAGATATATAGTTTTCATTAAATTAAACTAGAATTATTGTAACTAGTTTTTTTTCATATATTCCTGGGTTTCCCAATGTATGGTATTTCAGAATTATTTCTTAATAATGTTCATTAGTATTAATTTTAATTATTTATATATCATCTATGAATCATTATTTTATTGAATAGGTTTTTCATCATTAGTTAATTATTTACATATATGTGTTCATAACTTTATTATTGTAGTAAAAATATGGCCAATTTATGAAGAGTATTGTGGGTCATTCCATGTTATATCCACCAACTAAAAAAATAATTCAAATTAAATTTCTATTTCAAGGAATGATATTCTATAATAATTCTAGGATAGGGTTTCGAGTAAGAACTCGTGAGCAAAGGATAGGTTTAATGCAACAAAAATGAATCTAGTTGGTTAAAAATGGTAGAGAAACTTACAATGGGCGTTTAATAATCTAATGATTCTAATAAATTATTTTAGTCACTTAATCGTATTTACTAAGGGAAAGGGTATTGAATGTAAATTATCATTAGAGATATTATTTCTTGCATCACATAGTACAGGGTCAGTATTTTTGGTTTTCTAAAAATCAATTGATTGTTCTGATGGATTGAAATATTGAGTTGAAATAACAAAAAATCCACATGTATATATGCTTATTTTCATCTTTGGGTAGAGATATATTTTTTAAATATAGTTAAACTAACCATTATTTATAAATATTAATTATTAGTTGATGAGGTTTTTGAGGACCTATCATTTAATCATCGAGGTATGGTCAAAAATTATATAGAGTCAATTGGGGTAACATTTTCGATGACTCCTTAAAAAAAATTACAAAATTTTGGCGTGATAGTTTAAAATAAAGAAATAGGACAGAATATAGAGGATATTGAAATTGATTTTTCACAATTTCTTGTAGCTAAAGGGATTTGAATTACATTATCCATTATTCTAGTGAAAGGAACAAATTTTCTATTGTTGTATTTTTGTATTTTTGAATTTTATGTCTGCCTAATATAATGAGTATTATTTGAATACTATTTTTGAGTGGAGTTTCAATTATAAACTCATTTATCTAAGAACCATTAAGAATTATTATCTTCTAATATAAAAAATTCTAATGTTATTTAATATGGGGAGATATTTTTGAGATTGAAATACTATTAATAATATCAATTATCAAATAAGGAGAGGATATTTCATTATATTGAGAGAGGTTTAATCATTGTGGCTATAAATCATGTTTTTTAGTTAGTTTGAATAAACATACATAAGTTACAAATAATTTTAAAACATGACCACCAAATAACATCACATAAAATTTAATAATGTTTTAAAATACAATCTAGTTATGTTTTAGGATTATTTCTTTATAGAATAAATCTTATAAATTATATAACATGAATGAAAAAAGTTCAACTAAAGGACATTTCCCCCCTATATAAACATTTTTTAATCCATAAAAATACATCAGAATGTCCCAAAAAAAATTTCACCTAATATAATCTTCTAGAAACATCTAGTATTGACCCCCCCACACTAGGTAATATCACATATTCATGATTACAAAATAGTTATAAATGTATATGAAGAATAAAATACCAAATGAATGTAAAATCCCATGGAAGAAACCATAATAACACACGATCTGATCTAGTACACTTAATCTCAATAAAAAATACCTCATATACACTTAATATAGATTTTATTTTAGTTGGGTGTGGATATCATGTATACTTAGTAGTGTCATACCAAATCTCTCTAGGGAAAATTTAAAAAACAAAAACTAATTCCTTGATTAATAAATAATAGACCTAAATGGTAATTAAAAATTTCATATACTCCCCTAGCCTCACTAGGATCCCTCAAAAATTAATGCATTAATGTGTATAAATAAATATTATAAATATGTCAATAAAAGAACCCCAAAAACACTTCCCCAATAAACTCTAACTCTCACCCAATAAGTAGACTGACACTTCTCCCATCACATAAATATCCAAAAATGATGTTAGAAACCATATAAAATGTTTTATGACACAAACATAATATCCCGTTTCTTGAAACCTGGGCAGTTGTGTATCAAGAATACGTTGTAAATTAACCTCTTGTCATAATTTTACCACTCATAACCCACACCATAACTCAAATAATCTACCATTAGTATCACAAGATGATTTTACTAAAGGGGAAACTGGAGATCTATATATATGTCCATGTTGGATATTAGGGTGAAGACCACATATGTCATTTCGTGCCAGTCAAGTTTCCTGGAATGGGTGGATTTCATATAAAATCCATAAAATAATACAAATACATTGCATCGTCAGGAAATAAAACACATTTTTGTCTATATAAGAAAAAAACACCATAAAATCCTAGAGTTAATAACTGATATCATGCCACCAACAACATATTCTAATTCTTAACAATCGACCACATCTTATGTACCATTTTCCATTTTTTATTTAACAAAATAGACACCATTTTTATTCATTAAATTATTAGTTTTAATTATCCCTGAGGAATTCTATACTTCTATATATATATATATATATAAATTAATACATTTACACTAAACCTCAATCAAGAATACTCCTGGTTGAACCGCCACATCTCAACAACAACAAAAAATAAAAGACATCTTGGACTATCAAGTGGAAGAACAAAAAGGCCACCAATCTGCACACAACCATGGCCATCAAGACACACAAACCTGTCAATTATAAAAAAATAATATAAAAAAATTCTTTTAATTTTATAGAATTATGTATTTAAAATTTTAAATGGTATTATAAAATAAATCATTCACTATATAGAATAATCCCATTACAATTATATAGAATGATACAACATTAAAAACATTAAGAAAATCAGTAACCACATATTTATCACATTATACACTATTAATTTATTTTTTCTATTTGTTATATATATTATACCAATTCATAAAACACACACAATGTAAAGAATAAGAATAATAATATCATTGATCCACATTAAAGAGAGGGAACTCAAATATTCTACCTCAAAAAAGACATTGAAATTCACTATAAAAATCTAATGAAAGATATGATAAACCATTCGGACAAAACCATACATAGTATCATTAAATAAATCTAAAAAAATTATTTCATATCAAAATATCCACCCAAACAACCCCAAACCCTAATTAGTAAGACCCTAGAGGTCCATAATGATACCGAGGAATTTAGAGATAATATGATGAAGAACTCAATTGAAATCCTCGATCTAAAATATTTAAAATCCAAGTGCGATTGAAAATAGTAGAGGATGATAAGAGTAAAAATGGACCTAGGAATCACATGAATCTTGTGATAATTCAATGGTGATAGATGGAGATCATAGGTAGGATTGAATTTATAGACACCACAGAAATTTCCCATTACAGGAATGTATTGATGATTCATGCTGTGAAACACATATAGTTCACATTGTCTAGATAAAAAATCACTCAATCCCAAAAAACCAATGGGATTTCATGTCAAGACTAAATAAATATATATCATGAAAACATTATTTAATGAAACTCTAAAACAACCCCCATGAAAATTCATGATGTGAACAATGTTTCATACTAGTAATCAGACCAAGAAGAAACTCTATAATTCATTGTGAAAAAACATAAAAAATTTATACCAAATAATTGGTAATTGAAGACATAATTAACCACCAATAATTAAATATTTCACTCATTAAATTCCTCTATCTTCATAAAGCACATCCTATGGTTCTTAACAAACAAAAATCATAATGAAATAGAATTAAGGGGTCATTATTGTCACATTAGGCATGTCTAAAATGATTCTCATCCCTGAAAATCAAAAACCAATTAAAAATAGAATAATAAATTTATAAAACCAACTAAAATTTCACTTGGATATACCAATGAAACTAGGATAATGAAATGTCCCAAAACATAGTAATAAAATTCAAACAAGCATCAACAAATTAAATTAAAATATTATACAAATATTTAGGGAAGAAATAACTCATGGTATTGGGAACACATCCATAACTCCCATTCCTAAATACTCTCCCCAAAACATCAGTGAAATATCCAAATTTGATAAAATGGGATAAAATTATCTCACAACACCTTCTCCAGATGATCCTAAACATTCATTAACCATTCCATGAACATCAATTCATTCTTGATATCATACTCCCCTAGTCAATAATTCATGGATCATCATGAAGGTATTGGTGGAGCTAGGTCACTGGTAGTACTTCATGAAATATTTCCATCTATGGGTGTAGAACTAGCTACTAATCCACCCCACCATCACACTCCTACAACACAAAGGGTCTAACATATCAAGGTGAGATCCTACTTCCCAAAAAAACATCGGTTGTTTTTACTAAGGGGAAATCATTAGGAAAACATTCTATCTAATATAAAAATACAAATATATTATCCATAAAATAATATTATACATATGGTGTTCCCACAATAAAATGACCATTCACCAACCACATTGACCTTCTCCATCATTCTCTAAACCATACTAAGACCAAGAACAACAGCTTTTCCAATATCAGTCCATTAAAATGGGGATCGACAAGGTGTCCTACATAATGAATCAAAGGGAGTCATAAATATGGATTATTCGTTGATTTTTTTATATGAAAACTCAATTTTATTTTTGTGTTGTACAAATGATTAAATGAAATCTAAGACAAATTCCCATATAATATCATCTAGCTTCTAGTTGATATTCTAGGTTGGTTGGTCCATATGGTGGTATAAAGTAGTGAAAAGGCATAACATAGAGCGAATAGTGTACTGAAATCCCCTATAGAGTCAAAAAGTTAACTAAGGTTCTTGGTGATAAATAATGATCCTGAAAGACAAACTAACACTCACAAAATAATCTAATTACCTTCTTCCCTATATGTATATTGTACACAGCACCCAAATATATTGAAATTGGGATGACTTCATTAGTAAGTATACAATGAACATGGAAACATCATATCTACCTTGATCGTGTGGTAAATCAATGTTGAAAACCATTAAAATTTCCTCCTAATTCCCCTTAGGAAGATCAAATTGATGAAAACAACCGTCCGGGTCATAATTTCATTTTTGCATACTTATACACTAAACATAGACCAATAAACCCAACTAGTATTCATTTCATTCCTACATACCAGAATTACCTCCCCCATCTTTTCTACATCATAGATATACATGGGTGAATAATCAGAGGTGGGATATGGAACTCATGGATAACTTCATCAAATCAATTCTTCGGGATTTTAATAATCTCCCAATATATAAATTAGTATTGACCATTATCTGACCATCACATAGGGTAAATAACATGAATGATCCCATCACACTTGAACTCTACTGTTGAGTATACATACTAATACTTTTACACTATATGAGTAAATGTGGTCTATAATTTCATATGGAATAGATATAATCAATCATCAAAATTAATTTCTCAATGATGTAAGGATATTAACTTCTCAATCACCCTCTACAAATCAACAAATTCATGACTAGATGCCCATGAATTTCTACCCAACATGTCTGCTATAATGATTCCATTAAATTATGTATAAGAGGTCTCAAAATAAAAGTCTAGTGAAAACAAAACACCGAAAGACAATCATAGATTTAGGTTATTCAATGAAATTAAATACCTTGGGATATTGTGATCCATTAAAACCACAAACCATGCCCCAATGATGTAATTCCACACAATTATTGGGGAAAATATCATAGCCACATTATATATGTTATGGGTGGAATATGATCGTTCAATGAGTCATAACTACCTAACTCATAAAATATCACTACCCTCTACTCTATCAATATTTACCACCCAGCCTAAGTGGGAATCATTAAAAGACACCTCAAACATCCTTCCCACATCAGGAATCAAATAATTAGGACATTGACCAACTAATCCTTCATGAATTTAAATGATACTAGGAACTAATAATTATAAATTAATCATTGGTATTTTTTAGTGATGGTGTATACCAAGGATGTATTCCATTAAATATTAGATACAATCCGCTGATAATTATTAGTGAAAAAATGAAATATATGATCCCAGGAAATGTTATTTATTGAATCCCAAGAAATAAACCCCTTAACCATTTTAGGATCCACAACTAATCCCTATTGGGATTGAAAATATACAGAGGAGTGATTCATTATAATCCTAATCACACAAATGAAAAATTTCACATATAACTTGTGGCATTAAAGAGTTTGAACATTTTTATTTAGTTTATCATCATGATTTTCCTTTGGTATTGAGTAAATGGGGATGTTGTAAATGAAAATGTTAAAACGGACTAGGAACTCATGAAATATAGAGTTCATGAGTCCCATAAAAGTTTATTTTGAGTTTAGGATATTGAATTACATGTCTACAATAATGAATATTCCACACTAGAAACATATGTCAGTTTTTTGATATCATCGACTTTTTTCCTAAGTTGATGACATATTTACAACATATAAATCTTAGAAAACAAGATAGGTCATATAAATTGATTGAGTAAATTATAAATTTTATAATACGGTAATTTTTATTAATTCTCAATTGATTTGAAAAATAATAGTCTATAAATAACCTCATACTAAAATAGTACTCATTGGAAAAATAACTAAAGCTCTCCATAGTGACACAATAGTCCTGATAATCCATATATACCTTGTAACATCAATTTTGATTACCAAATTCTTCAACATTAAGGGAGATATCCAAAAAGGATCGTTCAAAATATTTTAAACATGAAGACATAAATCTATTCCAAACTCATCATCAAATCGATGGGATAGCGTCACAACATCTTATAGGGAAATATGTAGAAACTCTAATAAAACTCTTGTGGTCTCCAATATATAATATCTTACGTTATCTATCGATGAATCAAAAATTAATGAAATATGGGGACCAGATCTCCCACTGAACATCCAGAAACCTCACTCAACAATAAACACCATAACATACCTTTAAACATAAGAAAAAAAACTCTCATCCAAATATAATTGAACACTAAAAGAATGGAATATAACATTTCTAAGATAAAAATGACATCATATGACCATATCTATAAGACAAAGAAAAATCCCGTTGATTGATTCTTCCCTATCACCAATTTATATCCTTGAAATACATCAAATAGACTAACCATACCTCAAAATGATATAGAGAACACAATGAGAATATAAATCCTCTCTAAAAATTAAGACTCGATTAAATATAATATCAAAGGTCCATGTTGTTGAAAATACCTCAAGGGTTACTATTCATACTTCTATAAGAGGGATTGACATCCCAATCCATAAAAACTTTTCAAGGATTATGTTTACTACCATATGTAATGATCTTCACCTCTATTAGATATTTACTAATCGTGATAGATTTCGATAGATGCACAAGACTTTTGCAGTGACTAAGAAACATGATGTTGATTGTTGTTCTCATTTCCTTACTGATAAATAACTAGGACAACCCATCATTTATGGCCATCCATTTGACATCTTACTTCTCAAATTCCTATTATGAAATTCTATATGGGGTTATCTTTCCCAATTATTTAATCTATTTATCACCTCTTCCTTTTTATACACCTATAAATATATTGGTGATGTAAATGGTGTGACAAGATTATAATGGTATAGGTGTAAGGTATCATACAAATTACATGAACGAGACTCATAAATTGAATATATATTACTGTAATATCAATGATGGCCCAAATAAATAATCCTTGGAACCCAAATTCACATTCTCCCCTACTGAATAGAGTTAACCTCATGTATCATGTTGGAAATTTTATCACAAAAAATAAATCCCTAAACTACAATTTAAAATTATCCTACATCTAATTACTCTACATGTGGTACAAAATATACATTTTCTACCACTTAAAATCTTCTCTTTCTGGTTGGTTAACATCTATGGGATCCTAGTACTTGGATTAGGATCAGATAAAGCTATACGTGATTTCCAACATGCACATCACACAATCTATATATAGATTAAATATAATACCCAAATACTCTAATTGGATATAATTATGAATTATGTGCATTATCTAATACCATAGGTTATCCTCTTTATTTGGATAAACACTATCATATCCAAATATTTCATCATATTGATCCTGACCAACTCAAACTTCTTGTTGGTGATGACCAACTGGAATCTTTGCAATAAATATAGATACACCTATGTTGGAACAAAATGGATTTATATAATTACATTATTCTATATGAATATTAAATCATTAAAAATAAATACTAAAGTCAGTATAAAGTATATACCCTCCCTAGGAATCTTCCTCACTAGCCACATCTCTTTACCTAGTAAATTCAGAAGGATTATTGAACCTATGATAGATTATAGGGGGTGTAGAATATTTTATCCTAGTCAAGCGTCCTTACTCTCATTACATCATATGTCTGACTAACACTATTAAATTATAGTCCCATGAATTCTTCAATTGTTCCTAACTCCAAAATCCACTGTATCTTTTAGCCATAATCATTGATGCCACTATTTTCAAATTCCCTATCCACCAATATTCGTCCTAGGACACCAATAAAGAGAAGGATTTATCCTCATGTTCTGTTCCTATATTGATTGGTGACTTTTAATGGTTGTATAAAACAAAAATATGTGGGTATTACAGTTAATATCCCTGGATCATAATATAATACCACCAACCAATCCATTATTCTAGAAAAGAAATAACTAAATATCTATTGTAATAAATATTCCATATGTATGAACATAATATAATCACAAACATCTACAGAAATAAAATAATACAAAATTAATGTAATTTTCAATGGTAGAAAGAAAAACTACCCATTACCTGAGATAGTTCTATCCAACTTGATAAAAAAATTCATCCCCTAGTCCTACGAATTGATTATATATATAGGGTGATAATAACATGTATACACAGAATGATAATTCTATATATATCCCATGAAAATTAGAAAAGAGAATACTAAATTAACATTACATAAATAATAAAATTTTCAAGAACCTACATTGTTCAAATAAACCCACATTCATTTCAAGAAGCCTCACAAAATAACACATACTAGAGTAGAATGTGATATCATAGGAATGTAGGTAAAGGAACCCAAAACCACTTCCCCATGGATTTACCACTATATCCCAATGAGAAGACTTCCTTTTCAACCATGCCTTACATATGAAGCAATGACCAAACAAACCACAATACATGAAATGAATTACCAACAATATATCAAATCTTATGGAACCAACTACATAAGGCGAATCAGGTAATTAGGGTAGTCAGGTATAATTAACATATAGTATATCCACCTTATGTATTTGTCCTATTATACACGATCCCCACCATATATATGGTCCTCTACCACTGGTATCCCTAGAAGTTACCTGTGAAGGGAGATAATAAGAGATTGGGTAATTGGACCTTTCTATACATCCATCCTTTGTTGATATCAAAATAACTATGAGTGTCTATGGGTGTTGGTCAGGATACACTACATGGGATGGGTGTATTGAAAAATCATAAAAGAATACAAGTATATAGTAGTCTCAAAGAACACCATACTAATGGATTCACATAAGAAACATCATCCCAACCACCGACATGACACTAATTGTATCAAAATACATATACTTTATTTAAATTATAGGACAAAAAACCACAAGCACCACATAAAGATCCACCATAAAACATCAATTTCCCATTTTTTGTAAAATATTATCCATAAATAAATATTCATTTTGTTATTAATTTTAACTATCACAAATAGGTTATTTTTCGATAACCAAATTTATATATTTGTCAAAATTATTCCACTTCTTTGGAAATAATATCAATAAATAACCATGAAAATTAACTACACCACAACCATGTCTATTAATATATAGTAAACCAAGGCCACCAAAACACACACCTCCAAGGTGACCAAGCTGCAGACAACCATGGGAATCAGGCCCCAAACAACAAGTCAATCATAAACTAGGAATATCAAATTAGGCATTTAATGTAATAGATTTTTTATTTATTTATTTATGGTGTATTACAAAATAATACTATATTTATTTGGAATAATCACATAATTGTTATATAACTTGAATAAACATTTAAACATCACGGAAAATAATAACCACACATCCATCTAACTATTATATTTCTAATTACTCAATCATATTTATTATCATTATTATTCTAATTCAAAATTTTTTAAAAATGTGATTAAAAATAATGATAATAACAAAAATTAGCATAAATTAATTTTAACATTAATCCCCTACAACAAAATATATTTTTCAATTCATTTTGAAAACCAAATAAATAATTGCTAATCCACGGGGCTGAACCATATAAATGATTAGTGAATAAATAAAAACCCAAATATTTATTATCAAAATATAATCTCAAAACTCTCCAAATTTTAAAAAACATATTAGATGTGAGGTCCCATAACAAGAAATTTGAAACTAAAATTCCAAGAGATTATGAGTAACCTAAAATCACTGATTTCAAATCTCTATATGCCAAGGGTGAACACCAATGATCTTCTAGAATTTGGGATCTCAAATTTTACTAGGAAGAACATTATGTTTTATATAATATAAGGGATAATGTGGGAGATAAGAAGAAGTAATTAATTTATAGACACCTTATAAATCACCCAATTCACAATATGAATGTCTTACTCAGAATGTGAAACTCACACAATTCATTTCTAATAAAAAAATTTCCACTGGATGAAGAAAACAAAGGCAGATTTCATGTCTATATTATATAATTCACTCAATGAAACCATATAATAAAAATTAACTAAAAAATTCACCAGAAACATTTGTGATAATAAAAATATATCACATGATGAATCAAACCATGAAAAAGTCCAGAAAAAATCAAGAACCCACCCTAAGAAACATCACACACTGTGATATAGTAATTAATGGTGTGAATATAAAAACCTATAAGAAGTTTTTACTCAAAATCTTTCAATACATTACGCAAACCCATACATATGACCCCTTAACCTAAAAAACACATTTGAATGTTTCATAATTATCTATTCCATTACACATATTATATAATAATATTCATTATACACTAGGGAAAAAACATAAAATAAAAGTCTGATCAGTTTTTGAGTAAGCATAAACATAATTTATAACAATTGAACATCATAAGTGGGAATAATATTATAATATTATTTTCATCAAGATACATAAGAAACATATAAAATATAATGAAAATTCATAAATATTGGAATAATTCTTGGAATAATATAACACATGTATCGAAATTTGTTGAAAACATGATTTAATAATCATGATATATGAGATGATAACAGAGAAAGTATAATAAAGATAAAATTATGATAAAATTAAATTATGGAAAAATAATTAATATAGGGACAAATTGCCTTCATTATCCAAACCATCCGAAATAATGAAATAATGAAACTAAATTGTACTCACAAATACTATTATCCTAAAATATAAATAGTTAAATCATCAATTGGAGGGTGATATAGGTCTCTACTTATAAATCATCCATACATACATTTTTCACATCAAAAAAATAAATTATCAATTAATATATAACCCTTGTGAAGAAAAATGGGATTCATTCCTCACATAAGAGAGAATAAAGGAAAAGAATATGAATCTCATTTAACACATTATAATGAAAAAATATAATCAAAATGGTATTCATATCCTTTTCAAAAGGATTCACATAATGAAATACTTTATAATTCCACCAATAATTATGACATGATATTAATTGGGAATTTATTGTTTATCTGATGATATATTTTGACATTCTTAGTGAATACTCTTTATTCACGTTAAAAAATTATATGGTAGTTTTTACCTTATATATAATGGTTATACAACATATTTAATAATCTCTATAAATAATCAATGTATGATATCTCTGGGAACATTATAACATCAAAAAATGGAATATAGAATAATCAAAAAGGAAGGACATTGTAAGAAAATTTATTCATATTCATAGTGGATATTTAGAATGGAAAAAAGATGTGATTAATAATTCCTTGGATAGAGAAGAACAAAACATAAGAAATCCATAGAATTAATATGGATTTTATACTTTTTATAATATCCTCGATCAATCATAATGAATGTTAAAAGGATGTTGAATTAAATTTGAACTATTTCTAGGAGAATTATGTAAAATCAATCTAGAAATAAGAAACATCAATGAATTTTGTTAAAAAATTTATTTTATTGGAAATAATTTATAAATCAAGGATAATGATATTGTATTTCGAAAAAATAATAAAAATTAAAATATCGATATTATAGAAAATGAAAATGATAGACGAAAGATGTCGTTATAAAAAAATAATTGAAATAGTTTCATTTGTCAAAAAACCCATAGAGAAAACATTAATTTCTTTTCTTGAATAATTTTCAATGGATGTCATTGTAGTTGAAAATTACCTTTTTAATTTTTTTAATAATAAATAGAGATATTAAAAAAACTGGATTCGATGATAAAATTGGATCGTAAAATGATGTTTCCTTTTTATATTTTTAAATTGTTTTGTTTATAACCAAAACGATTAAAAATATTACAAAGTTTCTAATTAAGAAAATGATAAAATGTAAAAAAATACCAATAAATGATGACTATAGTGGATGAAAAGTTCTGGGATATTTGATGAAATAATGAAAAAATATTCATTATAGGTAATCACATTTGAGAGACCTCAATTTTAAAATGGGGGTGGGAAAAGATAAAATACAAGTTGAGTTACAATTAAATAAAAATCCTTGAAGGATAAATAAAATGAAATTAATAATTAAATAAAATAAAAATTATTATATAATATATCAAATAGTTAGTATATACACCATATAAATGTTATTTAGTGCATAACTATGAACTTTTCTAATGAAATTGGAATTGAGACAAAGAAACCCCATTCATGTAACGTAATCATTGAGTTAAGAGTCATTTGACAGTGGGTTTTTAAGTAATATTTATACTTAATATGTAAGTATTTTTTCACATAAATTATTTTAATAAATAAAAATTAGAAATTCTAATTTCTTTTTTAATAATTTCTAATTTTTATTTATTAAAATTATGCTGATGTTTTATTTTTGTAGCCTTTAGTTGTTTCTTTTTAAGGAAGGAACCCACACCTATGAATGAGAGCAACCCTTCCTCACTTGGCGATGTTTGGACACACCACCAGAACCTCATCTCTCACACAGCTACATAATTTCTAGCGGTGTTTGAGTGGACGCACTACTAGCCTCAGTCACCACCACCCCTATTCCATCCACCAAAACTGCCAATCAACCCTACCCCTATCTCCATTATCCCGCGGCTGTAAATTTCTATCATCGCAAGGAGAACCACTAACACATTTTTTTCACACTTCCTCATCCTCAAAGCAAATAGACAACACACGATTTGAATGTCGAACCAGCCGAGGATGAATCTATCCACCACAAGAGATCGGCCTCCTTTTCCATTCACCACTCACCACTAACTCCCTTCACATACTCTTGCTCTCCCCGTAACAGCTCGAGCCACCATTCCTTCCCTATGAGCACACCCGAAGCCACCTCGTCTTTGCTCTCACTGGACCCACACCATTTTCCCACTTATTCTTATTTCTATTTATTTTTTATACTACATATTATATATAAGATAATAAATAATTTATAATGATAAAAACAAAAAATAATAATGATAAAAAATATGATAAATAATTTGTTTTTTATAACATTTATTTGTAATTGTTATAAAAATATCATTGTTTTAATAAATATAATAATGTAAATTTAAATATATAAATTGTATATTTATTTATTGTTTAATTTAATAATTATAAATTAGTTTTTGTCATAGTTTATAACCTAATTTGTTTTTATATATATCTAATAATTTATTAAAAATTTAAATTATTCAATAAATATTTTAATAATTATAATGTATAATTATGTTTTTATTTTATTATAATAGTTATATATTTTTTAACTTAATTCACACTAATACTAATTAAATAAGGTCATTTCATAATTTTTTGTATTTTTTTGTATTTTGGATGATTTTTTCATTTTGTAGGGAGGGTACCGCTTCTTAGAGTGTGATTCATTGGAGGGAGTTCATGCCTTATTGACCAACAAGTAGGTAAGAAAAACAGAAATATACATGTGGATGCCAAAAAAATTATTCATGAACATTGATAAAAGTGGGTGGCAAACATTGTAAGAATCTAAAATCGTAAGCATAGGTGGGAGACTAATTTTATTTTTTTAACCACACACATATTCCAAAAGATTCATCAGGTATGAATAGGTGACCATTGGGACTACACATTATCACCAGACATCACCACCACCATAGTAGGAGATCATCCATGAAATCCACATCTAGAACAACCATTTCCAAAACATCAATTACTTGATAAGGGAGCCCCACTTGATAAGGGATCTCCACTGGTTGAAATCCACATCCTTTGTATGACTTTCATGGAAAAAATATGAGTTGTGATATATTTTTCAAAGGGAAATTTGATTTTCAATTTTGGTGAACAAAAAGGGAAATTTAATGGTTTGTGAAAATTAAAGAACCCACCCACAGAATCATTCCCAAAGGTGATATGTTAGTATTTATGTTACTATTAATGAGGAGGAAGTTGAGATTATAAGGATAAAAGAAGAGATCAATTTTGAACATGAGATCTATGATACCACTTTCATGGTTCTCATCTCATGTGAGGAAATATAAGCTATTGATGAGTTTGAGGGGAATTTTTGTAGCCTCTTAATGTGTTTTTCTTTGCGTCACATTCATTCCCCAAGATAGGATCATAAATTTGATGTAAAATATCATGTAGTAGTACTTATGGGGATGAATCCTTCTATATATCCTCCTTTATGAGGCAGCATGAAGAACATGGCCCACCCAAGCCCATGGTTCATCCCTCAATCCAATCACCTCCCATTTTTAAGATGAAATACCTCTCATTACATCTGATATATTCCATTTTGGGGATATTTCTACAATACAAGTAATAATTTCATCCATGATGGAGGACACCCAAGAGAAAAACCATCTAATTATTTTAATGAAACTCATTTCTATTATTCGTTGTACAATTAATAATATAATGGGGTTTATTCAACCCTTCTAAATGAATAAATCACTTGGATCGTGAGTTTAATGTAGGAGTGGAAGCCCAAAAAAGACTCAACCCAAACATGATGTATGTGGTTAAGGAAGTAGTCATTAGGTTTCTTGATATTTGGATAATTTTTCCCATTAATGATAATCCCTAGGTAACTCCATTCAATGTTATCCCCGAAAAGAGTGGTGTAAAAGTAGTAAGATGTGAGAACAATGAAAAAATACAAAAAAGATATTTGGATAAATGGATAATTATGAAAGATTACATAAAATTAATTTAATCCACATGAAAAGAACATTTTCATACAATTTTTAGACCGAATGATTGAAAATATGGAAGGAAATGGATGGTCTCTATTATTTATGGATACTCTAGTTACATCCACATTTCAATATCACCTGAGGATTAAGAGAAAAGAACTTTCATTTTTTCATTTTAGAAATTTTCCTACAAACATATTCTAGTTGACTTTTGTTGTGCACCAACCACTTTTCAGAGAAACATGATGGAAATTTCCAATAATATGATTGGAATAATAATTTATATTTTCTAGGATTAAATTTCAATAGTGGGAAGTAATTTTGAGAATTTCCAAAAATATATTGAATTTTTGATGGACAGGTACCAAGAGACCAATTTTTCCTAAAATTGGGAAATGTTCCACTTTATGACTATCAAGGGAAATGTTTTAGGACACATGGTTTATACGACGGGGTTGTAGGTAGATAATTCCAAGGATCATGTCATCCAAAATTTTCCACACATAAAACCTCAAAGGGGAACAAATGATATTTTAGATCATAGTGGGTTGCAGAAAAGGTTTATTATAGACATTTATAAAAATACTAGGCCCATGTACTCACTGATGGTTAAGGAAATTTTTTTATAAGAAGTGCATGTATTCCTTTAACATGACAAGGACAATCTTGAAACATCACATGTGATTTCTACCCATGGATAGAAGCTCCCTTTTGAGTTAATGTGTTGTGCAAGTTATTTAGAAGTATGTTTTGTTTTGGGTCAAATGAAGGATAAGAAGTTTAATGTCATTAACTATGATATAACAATATTATATGATGCTCGAAATATTTATTAAATAACTGAAAAAAGAGTAGTAATATGTAATGTTTTCTTTAGAAAAGTTTTGATGACACTTGATAGGGTATGTGGTTATCATATTCATTAATCATGCATCCCTTTAGTACTTTCTATAAAGGGACTCAAAACCTAGACTAATATGGTGGTCCTTAAAGTGGAAGGAATTTTATTTGGTTATTAAGGATAATAAAGAGGCTAAAAATGTAGTGGAAAATAACTTGTCTTGTTTGGCCAACACCCAAAATGAGGAACCTAGATAAATCCATACATTTTTCTCAAATAAAATTTTTTTCTGCTTAAGTGCAGCTTTATTATTAGTTTACAGACTATTCCGATTTTCTAAAAGTTTGTTTCTTGCCCATGTATATCTCAAAGAACCCTAGAAAAAGTTTTATTTCTATGCTGGATATTATTTTTGGGCTGATGTTATTATTTTTAGGAGATATTCTAATGTATTTTTGGGGAGATGTGTTGATGAGGAAGAAATGTTTCTCATACTTGAGAGCGCACAGTCTTCACCATGGGGAGGAAACAGTTGAAGATAGAGGACTTTCCAGATGTTTTTTGTAACATCCCCAAATGATAAAGGGTTAAATGACTAAATGATATGACACATGTCAACAATGTGTTCCTTCCTTTTCAGGAGCCTGTTCGATTAGAACTCCACAGTAATGCGTGCTTGGCCGGGACTACTGATCAGGATGGGTGACCTCCTGGGATGTTTCTCAGGGTGTGTGTGAGGGAGGAGAAAACACCCTGGAAAAGGCATGTTTTGGCCTGTGGGGACTATCATTAGTCAGATGACCCGTTCAAGAATGTGGGTGGTGGGCCCCACGTGTCTGTGGGGCAACTGGTGGTACCTGGTGGGCCAGGACCCGACGACCATGTTAATGCGGGGTGGTTGTGCTGTCACCGGGACCCTGTTGCCACATTTGGTATCAGAGGTGGTACCCAGCCTTTAGTGCGTTGTACTGCCTGGGTTGAGATGTAGGGACCACAATGAGGATGTTGTGCTCTAAAGGGGGGTTGTTGATTGTAACATCCCCAAATGATAAATTGTTAAAAGACTAAATGATATGAATTATGTCAACAAGTTGCACCTTCATTTTCAGGAGCATGTTCGATTAGAACTCCACAGTTAAGCGTGGTTGGCCTGGAGTAGTGAGCAGGATTGGTGACCTCCAGGGAAGATTTTCAGGATATGTGATTGAGGACAAAACACAATAGAAAGGACATGTGTTGGCCTGTGGGGACTTTCATTAGTCAGATGACCCGTTCGGGCACGTGGGTGGACCCTAGGGTGGGCCCCACGTGTCTACGGAGCAACTGGTTGTACCTGGTGGACGAGGACCCGACGACCATGTTAAGGCGGGGTGGTTGTGCTGTCATCGGGAACCAATTGTCATTGTTTTTTAGGATGGTTTATACTATCCATATTTGTTCAATGATGCACGAATATTGGTGAGAGGCCATGACAAGTGTCAATTGCTGCGAAATGTTGGAATATAGTAGGACAAAACCCACTGGAAAGGACATGTGTTTGCCTGTGTGGACTTTCATTAGTCAGATGACCCGTTCAGGCATATGGGTGGACCTTGTGTTGGGCCCCACGTGTCTATGGGGAAACTGGTTGTACATGGTGGACCAGGACCTGACGACCATGTTACGGCGTGGTGGTTGTGCTGTCATCGGGACCTAGTTGTCACAGTTTTTTAGGATGTTTTATACTATCCAAATTTTTTCAATGATGCAAGAATATTGGTGAGAGGCCATGACAAGTGTCAATTGCGGGGAAATGTTGGAATATTGTAGGAGATGCATCAAAAATTAATTGCGGAGGTATAGATTTTTTATTTGTGGGGATTGTACTTAATGGGATATTTCCAATCCACTTATGTAAATGAGTTCATTATGGTTTTTCTAGACTATGTGTTAAAATATATTGAGGCATTGGATCTTCCCAAAAATTCTATGACTAGTGCGGTCATTTTATTGACAAAAATATTTTATCCAGGTTTAGTGTGCCTAAGGATTTTACCAGACACATGGGACTCACTTAAATAATTAGAAATTGAATATTTTTAAGGAGAAATATGTATTATCTCATATGAAATGTACAACCTATAACCCACATTCAGGTGGGATTTAAGAAATGTCAAATAGAGAGATTAAAAATATTTAGGAGAGACAATTTATAGCTATAGGAAAGATTGGTCAATGAGACACGAGGAGGATCTTTGGGAATATAGAACTACTTACATGAATCCTATAATGATTTCACCATATAGTTTTCTATTTTTGAATTCTTTTCACCTACTTATGGAATTTAAAAAAAAGTCTTATTGGGTAGTGAAGGCCCTAAACATTGAATTGAAATATAATGTTGAGGGGATGCTATTATAGTTGAGTGAGATGATAGAAATCGGGAAGGAGTCTTATTAAAATACTGAAATTTTCAAATAATAAAAAATATTTCATTCATGATTCAATCATACAATATTGGAATTTTAAGGTTTGTGAGATGGTCCAACTTTTCAATTATAGACTAAATCTTTTTTCTGGTATGTTAATGCCTATGTGGTCTGGAACAATTTCCATTTTGAGATTTCTTCTCATTGGAGCTGTGGAGATGGTAAGAGTGGAAAAAGACAATATTTGTTCATTGTTAATATGATCAAGTATTTCATTTAAGAGAAGAAAATGGATTGACATACATTTCTCTATTGGTGTAATGAATTTGTCTTATGTCTATCTGGGGAATGTTAACTCATTATATCCTAGGGATTAACCCACAATGTATGTTTCTTTTTATGGTTCATTCTTTTTTTTCAGAAACGATTACTCTTGTTGCTGCATGGATCTATATTTTATTAAATTTTATATTGTATGGGGTCTCATGACCTTCTCCAACTAGAGAGATATCTATTATTTCTAGAAACACAGGAAAATAAAACTATCGGATCATCACATTGCACCATCTGGACAACAATGATTCCACTCATTCCATGTATTTATTTTTTTGTTTAAAATTATTAATTCATATGATAATTTTCTTGAATTTATTGTAATGAAGTTTAATAACCAAATCAATTTACATAGTTCTATAAAATAGGATATTTTTAGTGACAAATTATAATGAATTCTCAAGTATCCAGATAATTGTTGATTTGGGGTTCAATTTTTATTTTATTCTTTTTTTACTATTTGCTGCATGATGATAGGCTTGGTGGAGTCCACTATTAGTTATTTTGAAATTTGAATTCTATTTGGATTCATAGCTGCTATAATCTAATGAGTTGGAAAATTATGTGAACTAAATTGTGGAACCTATTTGAACCCCTATATTTACTTTTTTATAAACTGCTTCTATTCACACATTACATGTCATGGTGCTACGTGTATTTTCATAAAAAAAAAGTAATGTTTTTGTATATTTGTTTATTGTTTATATTTTGGTGTGTAAAACATCCCTTTTTGATCTTCAATGTCTCTCCTAAAAAACTATTCCAAAACTATTCATTCGGACTCCCACTTATAAATTCATCATTGGGAATAATTTTGTTTCTTAAGTGTGGGCGAGATGATAATTCATTCCATTTCAATTTCCCCCAGTGATTTTTTTCTAAAAAATAATTGGTCAAAAAAATTTCAAAAGCTTTTGAGTCACCCCCATGTCAATGAGTCACCATTTCATAGTTTTTTGGTAGCGAGTTCTCTGTTATGACCAGCTCCTTTTCCTTTTGATTTTTCCATTCAACCTTTTCTTATAGGTTCATATTTCCACTAACACATCACATTATTTTGTTTCCAAATGCACAACAATTCATTAATGGATGGAGGATAACAACATGGTGGATTTCAATGGTTTTTCTTAGTCTGAAAGTGTTTGGGATGAGTGATTGTTGAATGGAGTAGTGCACTATGTTATGGATTTTCAGTTTAGTAACAGAGTAACGGAGTGAGAAAAGTTAGTTTCTTAGAATTAGGATCATGAACACAGGTAAATATAAATTATTAATGAAACCTTCGGTACTCACTTTGTAAAATAATTTATATAATCACTTTAGGAAGTCAACTCAAATAATTATTATTTAAGTCCATTTTAACTAGCGTAAAATGTGAAAATGGTACCCCACTATGATTTTTTGAGACAAGGTTCAATGGGAACATTTCTGTTAATAAATAAATGTCATTTAAAATTTTAATTGGAGTTCAGAATAGTGTTGTGAAAATTAAATACATATGGAAGAATTATAATAATGTGACCTCTAAATAAACAACTCATTTAGGTGAGCTGAATTTATAACCCAAATAACGAAGGGAACAATTTACATAATTAAAAATAATTTGTGTTGAATCAATAATGTGACGAAATAACCTGTCATTAATTTTTGGAACCTTGGGGAATGTGAAAATTGAATGTGCCTTTGGTCAAGATTTTAATTCCCACTTTTCTAACTTATCACCACTTCTCAAATTGGAATTAATGTAGGAAATTTTTTTATTTCATATAGGAGGCATGACATTTCTGATAGTGGATGTGTCTATGCTTCCCATGATTACTAGAGTGTTTTTTTTGAAACTAGGCAGGACCATATTTGAACACATTCATTGAAAAGAATGTTTATATTTTGTTCCTCTGATATTTATGGTCATGGCATGCCCTTTTTGAACTCATATTTACAAACCATACATTATGTTTTAGAAATTAATAGCCATGATTTTTTTGGATAAATAAAGATATAAGTGTGTGGGAGTTTTATTTTACTACATTTAATGAAATTTTTCACATCATTTATTGTTTCTTAATGTATTGAAATGTTGCAAAAATGTATTTTCATTAATATTTATCTATTATTGTAATTTTTTTCTTAATTTGTAAAACAATGATTTTTTTGGCAATTGATTATTTTATTGTTTATTTATGTCATTATTATTTATTATTGTAAAACTAAATTCATTAATTTGTTTTATCTTTGTCATTCATAAAATTTAATTTTTCATTATTTTTATTTTTTTAATATTTTAATTATTTTGGTTTTGTAAAAAACTATTTTATTAATTTATTTTAGTCATTAGTAAATAAATAAATTTTAAATTATATCATAGATTTTCTAAATAATTAAAAAAATAATAATTAAAATCAATTATTTATATTATTTTATTTTTTATTTTTTATTTTTTTCTTTCATTAGATTAGTTATTTTTTTTTGATAATTAGTTCACTATGTTAAGAACTGAATTGTATTTATTTTTCATTGTTAACAAAATTATATTTTTTCCTTAATCTGCAGAATAATTGTTCATATAAATTATTTTGTTAAATGAAAATTAGAATTTTAAATTTATATTTTTCTAATTTATATTTTAGGTTTATTTTAATTAACATGATTTTTTATTTCTAAAACATTTTGTAGTTTTTTTTGCAGTGACCCACATCTGGGACTTTCTCTGACACACTCATTCCTAGTGGTGTCTTCTATCAACAACCCACCACAATTCTTCACCTAGAGGTGTTTAGAAACACCGACAACCACCATCACCACCACCCATATTTCTTCCAACATCCCCTCCATTCATTCCTCTCACATATCCTACAGACCTCCACCTCTTTCCTGTGCCTCCCCGTCACAAATCTAGCTCTTGGAGATGCCTCACTATCACATTGCCAGCGCCCAATTAATGGTTGTGTATTCCACTCCACAACACCAGTATCAATTTTTTGGTCGTCTTACACTTGGAACCTCCATCTCTCACTACTTTTAATTTCCTTACATTCACTCTATTCCTCCCACTAACGACATAAAATCAAACAACAACAAAAACATTACATCCCACATAGAAGAAGAGAAATCATAAACAACAAAATAAAAAAAGTTCAAAGAAAGTACATTATTTTATCTATGAAGACAACTGAAGATGAAACTAACCATGGAGATACAAATCATAGTCGACTTTAATTGAACGAGGTCATATCCTAAATATTACCACAGAAGCTCACCATCGCTGCTAGCTGAAACTCCTCTCATACCGCTGCATTTTCAGATCATATCAAGGTGAACAGCCATCGTCCTTCACTACCCACTACCTCTGCCACAAACCAACTAGACCAAATGGGATATAGAACTCAAACCCACTGAGGACGAATCTAACCACCATAGTAGATCAGACATGACTTCATCGCTGGATCTAAGTCATCGTGAACCACCCTCCCCTTTCTATGAGATTTGATTCCCAAAACCGTTTTTCTATACTTTCCCCTATCCACCACCTCCCAAACCACTTCCTCTATCTGTCGTGGCATGATCCCCCATTGAACGCCTCTGCACACACCCAAATCCACCCCCTCTTCTCCCTCATCCATCCACTCCCTTCCCCCCTTTTCTTATTTTATTTTTATTTTTTTATATTACATAATCCACATAATAAAGTACATAACATATAATGATCATAGAAAAGAAAAATAATAATAATAACATTACATAATATCCAATTTAATTTTTTTATAAATGTATTTTAAAAATGTTATAAAATTATATATTCTTTAACAATAATAATGTAAATTAAAATTTATTAATTGATGATTTATTTGTGGTTATATTTAATTATTTCAATAATTTATTTTTATCATATTTTAAGTATTAATTATATATATATATACTAATTTATTTTTAATTTAAATAAATCAATAAATATTTTATCAGACCTAATGTATATTTATATTTTAATTAGTATTAAATATTTATTTATTTATGTACTTAATTGACTCTGGTACTAATTTAATTATGTGATTTAATTATTTAAATGTATTAATTTTCAATTTGGATTCATTTTTCATTGTGCGGGGAGGGTTTCACTTATTGGCCTTGGATTTGGTTGACGGTGTTCATGATTTGATGACTAATGAGAAGGTAACAAAAAACTGACAGTTCCATATGGATGCCAAAGAAATGGTTCATGAACTTTGAGAGCCACAAGAGACAGACATTGGAATACTCCCTGAAATGAGCAGAGGTGGGAGATGAATTTTCAATTTTTCACCAAAAAAATATTAATGAAGATTCATCCAAAAGAAGAAAATGACCATCAATACAAGACTGTTAGGTCATAATATACAAATATACACAAGAGCAGGGTGAATTTTATTCGAGTTCCTTTACAATTCTGACTATTGATGACGATGGATGATTATGCAGGTGAGTAGTGTTTGTCTTCTGTATGAAATTTTGAGTAGCAGATACACACAAAAATATAGAACATGACTATTTATAGTGGTTTAAGGAATATATTTCCCCTAGTCCACTCCACCAATTACTCTCTCCAAATGTTTGGTGAATTTCACTGTTCAAGTAATCATATCACAAGACCAAACCATAACAAAGAACATGATGTTTACACTATTACAAATAAGACTAAAAACATTGTCTTCTGGTTTCATAAAAAAGATTTTAGAAATTACATCTTTGATTGAAATTCTTATACTCAACCACCACCGAGTACGATTAGTTGAAACTCTCAATAAAAAGATATTGAGTCTGAAGGATTCTAGTTAATCATTACAGTTTTTCTAAAATTGATGGTAGAATAATATCCTTCTTCAAAAAATAGTTTCCTCAGGAAAGAGGAGTTCTAAAGCAGTCTAGTTGCAATAATCCTCTTTAAAAAAATAGCAACGAATAGTAGGTGCAAACATACAACAAATACCTAATTTTGAATATGTATATTTACACTGTAGTCTCATATATTAAAAAAATAGTCGGATCAATTTATTTAGTATATATGAATATTATATTTAGAATAATGAAGATTCATTCATGAATATGTCTCACACTATAGGGCTCAATATATTTATTATTTTATATATTTTTTCTTTGAATCATACAAACAAATATATATAGAACAAATACATCGATAGAAGTAAAATAGAGAGCATGTGTTTTAATTCTAGATACAATAAATTCACCCGATAAATCGTAACAATTAAAATTCATGAGACAGCTCAGACTATTAATAAATTTCTTTAGGAATAAGAGATAATTTCTCCACCTATTTCAATTATTTGAATTAATCATATAGAGATTTGAATCATTTGAAAATGATCTCTAAATCGACCTGATATTCTGTTAAAATCATAGCATGAAACTCTAATAAACATGTAAATTAAGATCTCATGTGTTGAAATGTCAAACATTAGGTTCCTTAAAAAAATGGAAAAATACCAAATATAGGGTTCTACTATGTAGAATCCATTCATAAAACATAAGGCTGAGAATGTAATATTGAACCCAAAAGAATGATTCATAGTCCATAAGTTTACTTCTCAAAAGTAATGTTCCATACATACGTAGGGTTCTTTAACAATACATTTTCTCTAGGTCAAGTGTAAGGATTCATCAAAAAAATATTCTTTATCAATTTGTTTCTATAATAATAGGGTCGATAAACCATATGTGATGATCTTTCATCATAAGGCATGATAAAAACATTGTGTTTTTTCGTTACGTTAATTTTCTTCAACGTACTGTATGAATAGTGCTTCCAGATTATGGTTAGGAGCCTCCAAAACACATTGAATAATATTCCTCATGAATAATAAGAATGAATATAATTCCAAAATAAGTAATATAAAGATTATTAGTTTGCTAAAATACACTTAAAGTAATATCTTCAGAAAAACAAATAAGGGTATTTATTATCATCAAAATCAATAAGATTTATATTATTTATTTGATACAATACATTCCCTAAATCTCCCTCTTTTGGATAATCAAAAATCCCATAAAATTAATAAAATAAATTACAATTTTTCAAAAAAATTAAAAGAAAACAATTCGAATTGGGATTTTCCAGAATTATTTTGATAAACAGAAATTTTGTTTTATCCAAATTTCACCCCCATTTGTGAGATCAATAATAAATTGCATAAAATAATAAAAAACATTTAGTATTTCATGGAACTATATGTGATTTCTATAATAATCTTTATAAATAAATAGGGATGATTTTTTGGCTTCTATAAATATACATAAAAGGATATGAAATAACATTCAAAAATAAAAATAAGGAAATTTTATTGATCAAAATTTTTATAAATACAATAATCAGTTTGACTGGAAGACATGTTTAGTCAACTAAAATGGTATGTGTACAAAATATTGGGTATTAGTGAAATCTATTAAGGTTATAAATTGGTTGATAATCTTCAAACATATCATTGAACATATCCATCTGTAATCGCAACTTCTACATTAGAATATCCTCCAATTACATAATTAAAATTCTGGAATATTTCCTGATTTAAAAATTACCAACAAGATTTACTTTTAAATTTTCTTATATACTCTCCTCTTTCTGCATAAACTGATCTAACATTCATATGCATTTGTTCTGCAAAAATTGGATTCTCAGTTCACTCGGTGTCAGTTGGTCAACTAGAAATTTCAGATTGTCCAATAGAATAGACAGAGGCGAACTATTGCACTATGTATTTTGAAGATGATAATTCATTTCAACCATGACATAAGGGATTGCCTAAAATCATATAATAATATTTTTAATGATATTAGAAGTATATGTAGATATACTTCTCTATCCAATAGTACACTTGATTGATTCAAACTGACTCCCCAAATACCACTTTAGATCATCAAAACCTGTCTTATAAACAATATTAGATATTTTCATTACAACTTCATTCAACATATCACTTTTGAAAGCATTAAATTATTTCATGGAAACATAATTTTCCTATTGATATTGTAACTTTTTATTTGAAACTTTCCACTATTTTTGAAGATGTATATTATATTTCTAATACATATTAAACATCATTATAGGCTCTTCATCTAGATTTGATAGGGGAGCAGATGACCCTTCATCTTGATGTTACAATGGAAAAAATAGCACAATTTCTAGATATTTTGATGGAGATTTTTTAATATACTTATCCACTGGTTTTTCTATTGATTATCCCTTTAATAAGAATAACTATCAAGAAATTCTGTTTTGTCTTCAGTTGCAGATTGATTTCATTCATCCACCTAATCAAAAACATTGAAAAGTAAATTATTGGAAATCTCTATAGAAACATTTTCAGTTTTGATCAACTATTTATCTCCTTTAATATCTAGTTATTTCTCATGAATAACAGGTAAATCAATAGTCTGTTGATCAGTACTCTGGATTTCGACCTGTTGATATTCCTTAGAAAAAACCTCTTCTAAATGAAATAACCTGGTAGCCACACCTGAACTCAACAATAGTTCTACAATAAGTGGATCTAGTTATTTTTTGGCTTTACATGCAACTTTTCATTCACATCATCATCTTCTTCATCTTCTTATTCTTCGACATTCCTTAATTTTATTTGATTTTTCTTGGAAATTCCTTCTTCAAAGGCTTCACCAATCAATTTATTCCCAATTTCATATTTCTACCACAGAGCAATAAATACTTATCTTTGATGGTAATCAGAAATAAGTGGTAAGTGTTTCCCTTTGACTATAATCTAGTAAAAACATAACATCATTATGTTTCTGAATTTATCAGGTTTTTTATGACATTTAATTCAAGAATATTTAAAAATAATTATTCATTTTATTAAAAAAAGTATTTATCTTTCCATAAGGATAAAAATCCATCCTTGAATCTATTTGAAAGTCGTAATTTAAATATCTCGTCATATACAATGGAAAATTCAGCATTATTTCACCCAAATATGGAAACACGATATACATGTCTAGATATAGAATCTTGTCCATCTCATCTATTATTAGAAGAATTATTGATTGAATAAATTTAACTACGATTTTATGGACTTCCTTGAGATCAATGGAAAATATTTTTCAAACCCTAAATGAGAAAAACAAAAAAGAAATAATGTCTTTAGATTTGTAGAACTTATCTCCGATAGATCGTATATTGAAATGAAACACTCTATTATGAGGATAGTTCAGGATTTGAGATATTTTAGTCGAAGATACCGAACATTACTCATCTACTATTCTTGCAAAAATTGTATCTTTACAATCACCAAAACTAAATTGAACACTTTTATAGAAATTATTTAGTTCTACCTCATAAAAGAATTTTGAGTTCTCCTCATTGATCAATGATTCAAATCCTTTAAAGGCTTGTGCTTTCTTTGGAATTAAATTTTTCCTACAAATCCATTAAAAAAACTACATTCCCTGTAGAATCATTATTCTATAAATTTTTTTAATGGTTCTAGTCTCAGGCTTTACCTACTTTGGACCACTTATTATTCAACATTTCTATGAAACGAAATCTCTAAGGTTTTATGGTTTTTGGGGTTTCGATGGAAAACTAAGGTTAGAAAATGCAGATGAGGGTAAAATGAGGGTTTCAAAATTTGAATAGGGGATGAGTGTTGGAAGGATTTGGTATTGAAAACATTTTTGATAGTCCCTTATTTCTCGTGTTATTATGTAATATAATAATTAAAAAATTTGAAAGCATGCGGCATAAATAAATTTGAGATTGAAATAAATTAACTAAAATGTACAGGGAAGAGAAAATATTAAAACAAATTAGATTTAAAGTAATTAGTAAATAATTTTAACATAAATAAACTAGAAAAAAAAGATAAATATTAAAAATTAAAAATATTAAAATGAATAATATTTTAAAAATTAAATAAACCAAGTCCCCCTTAATAAAATAAAAATTTACAGTTGGATGTGGTTCAGTAAAAATATCAGTTAGATGATATTTATTATTTTAAAAATTCTAAAAATATCTCATTTTTAAGAACAAGATATATTAAAAAATTATGTGTAATATCAATATTCATTATTTTTTAATTACTTATTGGGTTTTTTGAAATATTTATAGAACTTGTATTATAAAATAGAATTGGGATACTATAAAATTTAGTACAAATTCCATTAGTGTTTTTTTAATCCATAATACTTGTGCTAAAAAATTGCCTGTATATATATATTCTACCTCTGATGATTATAGGGAAAATGAGTGTTTTTTCTTAATTGACCGTGATACTAAATATTTTCCTAAAAGGTGTCAAGTTCCTCAGGTACTTTTTATTTCCAATCTACAACCTCAGATATCAGCATTGTAATATGATATTAAATTAAAATCAGAAATTTTTTTACAATGATGAGAATGAAAAATAGTTCCCTTTAACTATATCAAAAACAATTTGACAACAATAAGATGAGATTTAGAAGTATTTGTTTAAAATGCTGCACATAAACACACTAAAAACATAATATCCGGTCTTCTTTCAATATGATATAATAAAATACTAATCATACCTCTATATAACTTGTTGTCCACTGTTTTTCCATCTACATACTAATCAAATTTTACATTGGTACACATGGGGGTTTTTTTTCATTCCATTTTCAAGACCAAACATTTTCAATATATCAGTAACTTATTTACGTTGGTTAAAATAGTTACATAATATTTTTGATAAATTTTATGTCATAAAAATAATTTAAATTCTACCATGATACTAATTTCAAATTCATTTTTCATATATTTTGAAATATAATTAAAGAGTTTTTTAGTGGTTTAACAAAAAACATATTTATCAACATAGATTTGAAATAATAATATATTATAACAAATGGTATTTTTAAAAAGGGTTGGATCTTCCATTATAATAGTAAATCTATTTTTCAAAATAAAATAACATAATCTTTCATATGATGCTTTATGTGTTTGTTTAAGTACATAGAGGGTTTATTATGTTTCAAAACAGAATCATGTTTTTGAGAGTTCTCAAAACCAGGATGTTTTTCAATATAAACATCCTCCATTAAATAGCCATTTAAAAGGGAAAATTTAACATCCCTCTGATATAATTTAATGTTCATATGATATTAGTAAGCTAAAAAAATTCTAATTGCTTCTAATCTAGACACAGGGGAAAAGGTTTCATCATAATATATACCTTGTTATTAATTATATCTATTATCTACCAATCTAGATTTTTAATAGTTATTATTCAATGACCATATTGTCTATTTCTAAAGACCCACATTATTTTTATAACTTGATAATTTGATGATCTTTCAACTAATTCAAACACTTCATTACTTTTGAATTGGTTTATCTGATCTTCCATTTCTAACATCCAACTTTCATCATTTAAATATTCTTCAAAAGATTTAGTTTCTAGTTGAGATATAAAGGTAAAGAATTCGAAAAAACTTCGTTTATTTCTTCTTGTAATTATTCTTATGTTTATTTCCCCTATTAATGTTTCTAAATTATGATTCTTTAAAATATGGGTAAAAACATTTTGGTTCATCAGTATTATGTTCTTATATACTAGACTATATTTTACTTATATCATTTTTAAAATATTTTTTTCAGATTTTCTTGTCTTATTTTGTTAGAGGATAAATTAGTTTCATTAGTTTGATCTTTCAATATAATAAAATGGTCAATTTCATCAATGTTTACATGAAATAATTCTTCAACAATCCGTGAAATTTTATTAAACACTCTATCAGATTTAGTGGTAGCAGAATATAGTAAACATACTCCATTATCATCTTTTGAATCGAACATACCAATATTATCTCTGGTCATTAGGATATACACTTTACATCAAAAAACATTAAATTACATTACCTTAGGATTTATTTTATTAAAAAGTTCTTAAGAATTATTTTTTAAATAGGTCGAATTTAAAATCCATTTATTATATAGAAGGTTGTTCTTAATGCTGATTCTCATAATTAGGTAGGTATACTATACTCTTTTTTCATTGTCCTAGAATTTTTTTGAATATTTCTATTACCTATTTCATCAATTCTATTTTTTTGAGGTGTTCTTAGTGAAGAGAAGGTGTGTTTAATAACCAGATTTGAACTAAAGGAACTGAAATCTGGATTTTCAAATTCTCTACCATGATTACTTCTTAATTTAATTATCTTAAAACATTTTTCATTTTGATAAAATTTACAAAAAAAAAAAAGCTTCACGTTTATGTTTTAGAAAATAAATCCAATTAAATCCAGAGTAATAATAAACTATAACATATACATATAATTTTATAGAAAAACTTTCTAATCTTGATGGTCCAAATAGATCCATGTGGATAAGTTCTAGAGGTTTTGATATATCAATTCTATTAATATATTTGAAGGAATATTTTTTTTCATGCAAATTTTGCATGCTTCACGAAATTTGTCAGTATCAATATTAAGACTAGGTGAAACAAAAAACATACTTTTTCATAGATATTTTGTGTAATGAATAAATATTACAATGGCCAAGGCTTCTATTCCATATCCAAGAAACATTTATCTTAACAGTTAAACAATTCACATTCTGCTTACACAAGGAAATTAGATCCAAAGTATAAATATTATCAGTTCTAGGTGCTCTAAACTTAAGTAGTTTATCATTAAACACATAACCTGAATTGATAAAAAAAATTAACATAATATCTATCATCACATAGTTGGGATATTCTTATCAGGATATGCTTAAACCCTAGTGTATATAGTAATATGTTGCTTGATATTGTTTTTGGATCTCCAAATGCTCCAAGTCTAATTATATTTTGATTGGTATTATCAAAAAAACATACTAGAACTCTATCGATTTGATATACTGCATTTAATTTTGATGAGTTTCCATTCATATTCCTAGAGCATCAACTTTCCAAATACCATATATCTTTTATTTTTTGGGACATTATTCCTGAAATGGTAATTTAATCAATATTTTGTTTTGGTACCATATTCGTTTGGGTCCAGTAGTTTTAGCTAGAAAAGATATAGGAATCATGTTCTACATTGATTTTTCATAAATCATATTTACATAAGATAATCTATTTGAAATAAAAAAAATTTAAATCCAATTATTTGAATATTTGTTAAATAATTTTTTTATATGCCATTCTGTTCTAAAAAAAATAACAGTTTACATTTTTTGAGTTGGGTACAAAATAATTCTTATATAGATTTGGTTTTTACCTTCAATTCCTATACAAAATCATTTTGTTCTAATGAAATTTTTACCATGAATTTAATTCACAATATTTTGTCATTTTGTATAGAATAGAGTATAAATTTTGTATGTTTCTACTTTATCATGTAATTATTTAATATTATTTTCATGATTAGCATAGTTTATGGTAGATGAGTGATATTTTTGAATGAACTCTTGATATTTTTTAAATATGACATATATTTCTCCCACAATTTCATTGTGAATATTTTTTAATGATATTATTTTATTTAATAAGGAGTCATATTATCCTTATATAACATTTGTTGTAGGCATCCAATTTATTATTTTAATAATCAAGATCAGAATTCGATGAATAATAGGGTTGTACATTGTCTTCTTCTACCATGAAGTGCATATTTTATTTCAAAAGCGATTCTTTCTTTTCTGAATCAATTTTTGATGTGATGGTGGAGTCTTCAGAGAATATATTAGTTTCCTTCATTTTTATTTTATAAATGTATCATAATACACAGTTTTATGATATGTCTTTTCAGTATTCCTTTTTTCCACTTTTTGTTGGGGATAATCCGGTGTTATATGACCTAATTTATTTCATTCATGGAATATGAATTACCTAGAGTATTTCTTATACCTTATAAAAGTATTTTTGAATCATCTTTTCATATTTTAAAACATTCTAAACATTCTGGATAATTGACCGAATTCCATTTTAGAATCAAATGTATATGAATTCCATTATTCTCTAAATTTTTCCTTTATTATTTTTATTTGATTTTGAGATGCTACCATTAAACAAGTTTAATAATTTTTCAATATGAGTTTATGATCATCATCTTATTATTCTATTTCAGATTCATACATCATGAGTGTCCCAATCGGTTCTCTCATTTTGATATTTTTGATTGGTGATGATTAAAAAATTGCAGTTGATATACCATTCCATTTTGCAGGTAGTACTATTAGTACTTTCAAGGATTAATTTACTTGTTTGATAGGATCTCCAAAGAAATTATTATTTTTTATAATCCATATAATCCGTTCATTCATCTGAGTGATACTTTATCTATCATGCATTCTGAATGTATCAATTTTTATTTTATCTGTTGCATACCTCATTTGTATTACATTGTCTGTTCCTTCAAATGAAACTGCAATGTTTTCCGAATTTCATAAGAAGTAGGAAATTTTGAGACACAATTTAAATCATCTGGTTTAAGAAAAAGAAATAATAGAATTCATAGCTTTACAATTCATGTCTTAGTATTCCCCTATAGCAACAGCCCTAGTTGTAGGATTTTTTCCAATTATATAAGGATTAATGATTTTAGAGTATAATTTGAGTCCTAGATTCTTCAAATAAATATCATTCACGATTTCTCGATTCCATAGTTTACAATATCAAAATAAGGAGCACAAACCATTTAAAATACTTCTCTCTGATTAGTCAATTATATCATTGTATAGACCTTATACTTGTATCTTTTTTAATATTTTCCAAAATCTATCCTCTGATACCAATTGTTAGGTCAGAATATATAAATATATACAATAAGGGGTGGGAATTTGTCTTTTCAAATTCTTTTACAATTCATCCTCTTGATGTCGATTGATGGTTATGTATGTGAGAAATGTTTTTCTTTTGTATGAAATTAAGAGTAGTGGATAAAAACAAAAATAAAGAACATAATTGTTTATAGTAGGTCAGGGAAAAAATATCCCATATTACACTCCACCAATTACACTATCTAGGAGTTTGGTGAATTTCACTAGTCATGTCCTCATATCATAAAATCAATCTACAACTGAGTGAAGGAATTTTACACTTACAATCAAGACTAAAAACAGAGTCTTCTTGTTCTATACTAGAGAATCGATATACCACATCTCAGATCAAGAATCTGATACTGCACCAAGAATGAGTCAGATAGTTGAAACTCTCAATAAAAATATATTTATTATGAAGGATTTTGGTTAAACATTACAGTTGAATAACAAATGACAGTATATTAATCTTCTTCTTTTGAAATTTTTTTTCTTCATGAAATAACAGTTCTGAAGTGATCTGGTTTTGAAAGATATTTGAAATAACAACACCAATGAATAGAAGTATAATACATATAAAAAATACTAAATTTTTAGTATGTATATTTACAATTTATCCCCGTTTGAAAAAAATTTAATTTGATCGATTCTTGTAGTAAATCTAAAAAATAACTTCATTAGAATGTTGTTTCAACTGTAAATATGTGTCACAATATATTTCATGATATATATAATTATATATATATATATTCAATTAATCATAAACACACATATATATAGATCAAATACACTGATATAATTAAAACATAGAGCATGTCTTTTAAATCCAAATCCATGAAAATTTCATGATAAATCAAATAAATTTTAATTCCTTAGACAAATAAGAGTAGTCATATCTTCCCATATTAATAAGAGAGAGTTTTTCCAATTAATATGATTTTTTTAATTAATCATAATGAGCAATGAATCATTAGAAAATGAGAATTAAATCTTCCTGATATTCTGTAAAGACTGTTTGACGAAAATCTAATAAAATAGTTAATTCAAATCTCTGATGATGAAAATTCAAACGTAAGGTTACGTCACAAAATTTCAAAATACCAAACATAGGGTTCATCAATATTGTGTTTATACTAGAAACTTAAGGATGAAAATGTACGATCAATCACAAATGTACAGATGATGATCCATTAGTTTTCTTCTCTAACCTGGGGTTCCATACATATATAGGGTTTTTTTACCATAGATCTTCTCTTTGTCAAAAAGAAGGTTTCATCCCAAAATAAGGTTCTTTATCAACATATTCCTATCAACGTATCATTTATTAACCATATGTGCTGATATTTCATCATAAGTTGTAATAAATATGCAATTCTTGTTCCTGACGTTACATTTCATCAACGTATAGTATGAATATTTTTTCCAGAATACGTTTAGGAGTTTATTGAAAACAATGACGAATATTCCAAATGAATAATAAGAATTAATATATTTCCAAAATAAATAATATAATGGTTATTAATTTCATAAAATACATTTAATTTTTAATAATTATTAAAACAAACAAGGGTATTTGTGGAAATAAAAATCAATAAGATTTATAGATTACTATTGAGACAATACATTCCCAACATGAAAATCATCACAAGACTTCACAACCAATGTAGAAACATATTATCCCCAACATCAACAACTAGAACCACAACATCCACAAGAGCAACAAATCAGGGAGCAAAACATTCAGATTCCCAGGGTAAGAGATCTGGAGAACCTGATCCCCTTCAATAGAAGTAGATAAAAGGTGATCATAGAGTTAAGTATTTTAGGATATCTAGTATGGAGGTAGAACACTTTTATCTTTACTCTATTTTTTGGAATTTATCATTGACGTGAATATCATTATATTAATATTTTTAATTGGTTTAATTTAATCACGATTTGTTTCTTTTTTTTTCGAAGGAATATGATGATATAATTAATTATGGGTTTACCTTATTCATGTATGTTTTTCTATTACATAACCACACTCTCCCTCAACCTTCATATGATCATTTTTTTTAAAAACCCATGAATCCATGAAAAATGATCATAATTGGAATTAAATATTAATTTTATTTAATCTAAGAATTCTAATAAGAAGTGAATCTTACTCAAAAGAGAGTGGAAACACTGAGTTCAGTCATCATTTTAACTCAATGATTTATTGATTGGCTATTAATTGGTGATTCAATAACTTTTTCAGTTGATATAATGTATTAGTAACCTAGTCACAAGTTGATCTAATGAAACATCTGATCAATCTCCCAAAATAATCTCCAAACATTTCAATTTAATTTCTAAATTATTAAAAACCAGTAATGATGTAGGTTTGATGACATCTCACTACTATTCAATTGATAGTATCTATTACATTTTTCCTACATTCCTCTTTCAATACTCTTCCTTCTCACACATTCACATCCTCACATTAAAACATTCATTCATTTCACAATTACATCATCATCCAATATTTTCTGTGTGTTTTTCTTGTTTTGATTTGATTTTTTGTTCATAAAGAACATAATCAGTCCTTACTTATGGTTTGACTCTATCTTACCACTGTATTTAGTAGTAATTCTGTTTTATAATTTGAAACATTAAAATGAAAAATGATTCATTATTTCACAATGAATGAAACCCAACACTAGTTACCTAGAGAGGATGTCTAAATTAATGCATTGGCATTTGATATATGTGATAATTTCACCAAATTCATATCAGTTTATTTGTATTGATAAAACTTATACAATAATGATTTTCATTTTATATTTGAAATTAAATAAGATACATAATAAAAGTAATTATTCTAAATCATTTAAAATAATTCAATTATTCCTTTTTCATATCATAGGGATATGAAATAATTATTTTGTGGTCAACCACCTAGTAATGGTTGTGTTCAATTGATTTATTAATACATAAATAAGTGGTAAAAAATATAGAAACGTAGGTAAATGAAGTCATAGACATTTCATGAAAAACATGAATAAATTCATCAATGGATAATATTAATATATTAATATCATGGGCAATAAAAACTGAATTATTAATGAATGAAATTCATAATTATGGTTATATTTATAATGTCTTTATCCAAAGAGACATTCAAATACGGGTAGGTAAATAAAAACATATAGTTTATAATGATAGTTAACTTGTTTTCTCTCATGAGACATGTCACTGCATCGGGGATATATCTATAACTGGCCCGCATTAAAAAATTAATTATTATTGTACTAATCCTTAATTTAATGATCCATTTAATTCATAAAAAAAATGAATTGTCAAAAAATATCCCTATTGAACAAAGAACACAAAATATCTATATTTCCTTAGTCAATATAATATAATTCATTATGAAGAAACATATGTAGAAATTGTATATGATTTAGGAAATAAGAATATCCATGATAAAAATAATATGGATATCAAAGAGATATATGGGGTTATATAAAATTTGATAATAAATAAGTGAATGTTTCAAGACAAATTTAATGAATATTAAAATAATAATAGATAATATTTGACCATAAATTGATCATAGATATAGGTTTTAAAAATGGCCATTTCTTATTGAGAAAAAAATAAAAATGAGTCCAAATTTTTTTAAAAAAATATTCATCAATTTTCCTTGGATAATAATTTTGAATCTATAGAATAATGTAAATATAATAAAATCATTAAGTTATGAGTAAAATTTGTTAAGTCGTATATTTTAAAATGAATCAATTATTTTTTATTTTTGAAAGAAGGATAAAAATTAAAATATTAAAACTATACCTATAAAACATAATATATAAAAATAAATATGATATAATTTTCCAAATTTAAATAATTTATTAAAATAAAAATATTTTTTCAAAATAATTTTCCAAAAATATTTATATGGATGAAAAACATTATCAATTAAGAGAAATAAGATCATATTTTTGTTTAAATTTTTATTTTAATTATATTTTGACAAAAGGAGGAAAATTTGAAATAATAGATGAATATTCAATAAATATATATAGTATACTAATATATTTTTTGTTTATTAATGATATATTATATCTTTTATTCAACGAAAATATAATAAATCCCAAGTGTGATACTGTAAAAATATATTCATACCACACTTGTAAAATATTAATTATTAACCCTTCAAGGAGTAAAATTGACTAGAATATTTAAATTAAAATGAATAAATAGATATTGTAGTTACATATAACAATGTGTTATTATATAAACTTCAATAAATAAAATAATAACATGACAAAATATATATATCAACGATTTAGAAAATTTTGATGAAATATTCTTACTTCCTACTTCCACATGGTTAAATGTTCTTTAAATTCAAGTATAATTTTTTTAAGATTGATATTATTTCCTACTATATACTTATTCAAAACTATCATAAGTGATATATATTTTCATTAGAAATTTATAACCATTTTTTGGGAAAATATATCATCTGTTTTTAACTATATAGTATTTTGATGCATGATTCTTCATGGGACCTATAGTTTTTAGGAATCAGTTATAGTCATCTCTTCTCTAAAATGAAATTCATGTTATAAATATAATATTAATTGAATATATATTTTTAAAAAAATTCCATTTATGGTGGTAACAAAACTAAAATCACTTCACATCTTGGAATACGTACTCCACATGTATGTACAAGTGATATTATCATTTTCCAACAGAGATGTGGGTAATGAGGTAAGAATTATTTTATCATTTCATAATGTATATTATATAATTAATACAATTTAAATTATTTAATAATACATTATATTTTGAAATTGGATTATATATTGTGCAGTTCTAGTGGATTATAGGAGTGGAGAGTTAATAATTTAGAGATTTCATTGAAAAAGGCTTAGTGACCAGTTTGGCTGCATGGTTAGTATAAACCATGTGAAAATATTTAGATATGAATATGTATGTTCTATATGTAATTTTCAATGGTTTAATCATGATTTTTAAAACCATGTGATCTTTTATGAGAACCATGCATCTGAATGGGATTCTGATCATGATGTTATTATATTGCCTTCCAAACCGTGAAACTCTCCCCAAGAGACAATGTGATTTGGTTTTCACGGAAATGTGGCTAATTTGTACATAGAGTATGGTTTAAATTTAATTGTAGACTAATTGTCTAACCTAATAAAATCATATTACAAATGAAATTTTCTTTTACCCCTATATTAATATATCATTATATTTCACTACTAATTCCACATTATCTTGAACTATCCCTTTCTTGATTGTCAAATAGGTTATTCCATTTCTATTATAGAATATATTTATCATTCTCAAAATATTTATCTGATGTAAATGTTTTATCCAATTTTATTCTTGAATTTTCTCTAAAACTCCTCGGATATCCTATCTTTTATATTTTTTTAATCCTATATAGGTAAAGTCTAATTAATCTATGGTTTATGTGAAGATTTTATAGTCTTTTTAATGTATCTAGGATTTTTATCACTCTATATATCCATTTTATATAAACACCCTTATATTTATTACAAATTCATTCTTCATTTGTTACATTATATTATAGTTTATTCAACCTAGAAGATTGATAAGTGTAACGTATTTTGTAAATAGTAACATTACAAAATAACATAATCTGGAAAACAATACCCTTATTGAAAAAATCCTTAATACGCTCAAACAAAAAAACATTAAGAGATAACATGGAAATATTATTAAGATATGTGTAAGCTATAAATCCTAGTCTGGGAATAAAGATGGAATATGGTAATTCTTGTAATAAAATAGAAATATCAATGGGGAATAAAAGGAGTTGGAGTCATAAACATGAAAAATGCGACATGATATAGAATGGTAATCATAATGGAGAATGGGTAAATGTGGAAACAACTCAGAACATTTCATCATAGACGTATTTAAAAGATAACATACAAGAAATCATGATTGAAGGACATTGAAAATCCCCCCCAACTTTCAAATCTGGATTTTCTTGAAGGACTATGTCTCGGTCGATTTATTGAATGCTTCAGAACAATATCTTTCTATGAAAATTACAGTAGGTGCCCAAGAGTTTTTCTTCATATTTTTTTATGCCAAATTAAATTCACAAGAAAGAGAAGTCATATTGAACATCTTATAAGGGATGATCAAAGATAAAAACCCTTCGATTGTTGGGGGAGACTTCAATACTATAGACTCTCTTAAGGAGAAATGAGTGGGGTGCTTTTCTAAGGAGGTAATTTCTAGCTTTTGTTTCCTTCCTGGCCAGATTAGGTCTGATGAATGTCGGGTATTTGGATGACCATTTCACCTTGAGTAATAACCAATGGGGAGGAAGGTACACCTGGTGTCTTCTATAATGGTGTCTGATGAACGAAGATTCTATCACTCTCTTCCCGGATATGAATGTTTCCCACCTAGCCTAGTGTAGATCCGACCATTCTCCACTGCAGCTAGTTTTGAGATCAAGTGATTTGACAGTCTATCTTGGCTAGTTTTCTAGGATGTTGGTGGGTGAACCTAGTGTCTTGGACAAGGTTAGGGAAGCTTGGGAATGGAATCATCTAGGAAACCCATGGATTTCTATGCACAATAAGATCAGGAAGCTTAAAATTCTGTTGTAAAGGTAGAGGAATTCTCTTCCAGCCAGTGAACAGGACCTGAGCATGGTTAGTGAGGTGGTTTAACACATGGAGGGTAGTCTATAAGAATAATGGTATGATAAACTCTTTTTTGAGCTCGGGACCAAGAAGGGTCTTCTTTCTGACATTCTTCTGAGGTAGGAGAGGTTTTCAAGAGAGGGAGATCAGATCCATTGTCTTCGTGAGGGGGATTGGAATTCCATGTATTTCCATGAGTGTATTAAAGAGAGGCCCTACATTCATAATCTCAATATTCTTATGGAGGATGGATCCTTTTCCAATGATCGAGATGAGGTAGGCGTAATGGAAAACGACTCCATCAAAGCCCTTCTTCCATTCCCCAGTCCTAACATGGAAGAAGTTTACGCAAGGGATGTTACAGATATGTTTGAGGACATTCCAACAAGTGCTAAGGAGTAGATTGATGGGTGCTTGCAATAACTTCCTGAGGAGGATGAAGTGCATGAAGAGGTGTAGTCGTTGAACCCAGATAGAACATCAGGGCCAGACAGCATACCTGGTTTTTTTATAGAGCTACATGGGATACCATCAAAGGATATTTAATAAAAGAATTAATGGATTTTTTCAAGGGGGAACCTGTCGCGCATGGCCAATGATACAAAGATGGTTTTGATTAAAAAAGTGAGAAACCCCCAGTCTATTGAGAAGTATCAGCCAATCAGTAAGTGTAACATTCCTTATAATGTTCTTGATAGCATTATCAACAAAATTCTGGCTCCTCACTTAAACACATGGATGGCTGCAAAGCAGAACCGCTTTATTCCCGACTAATAAATCTCTGGTGCGATTGGGGTGGTGCCAAAAATGATCATTGGGATTAACAATAAGGTATGTATGAGTAATATGGTAATCAAAAATGACATCAGCAAGGAATATGATAGGATTTAATGGGGTTTTATCATGAAGTTGTTGGGCTGCATGGGCTTGTCCAACTGGACATGTGACCTGTTTTTTTGTTGTTTTAGCTCAGTGTGGATCTCCACTTCCTTTTTGGGTAAGTATTTTGGCTTCTTTAAAGCTTTTCGTGGTTTGCTTCAAGGGGATCTCCTTTCCCAAATGTTATTTATTGTTTCTCAAAATGGGCTCACCCATTATATTAAAAGGGGTCTCTGATTGGGTAATATTCTGCCATATCGGGATATAAATGTTTTGGAAGCCATCTCTCATTTGATGTTCGTGGACGATACTATCATGTTCATTATTGGATGTATGATATTTGTAATTGTCATGAATGGGGTTCTGGAGGAATATTGTAATTAGAGCGGGTAGGAGGCACACAGGGAGAAGAGCCTTTATTTTTCATCTAATCCACACTTGGTCAGGACGGCTAAGATTTTGGGAGAAACCGTGAATATGAGGAGAGGATCCATTCCCATGAATTATCTTGGAGCACCAGATAGTCTTAATTCCCATCATGTTTTTCATTTTGTTACGATTGTGAGCAAGATCATGGGGCACATATTCAACTGGAAGAATTGGTTCCTCTCATTTTGAGGATGCATTACCTTGGTCAATAATTTCTTTGTAACTATCCCCATACATATCCTTCCCACCATGAAGACTCCCAAAATGGTGGTTGTTAACCTTGAGAAGATCATGGTATCTTTTGTATGGAATGGCTATCTGGAATGTTGTCACCACTAGGCATCGAGGAAGCATCTTTCAAAACCTCTTGTTGAAGGTGGAATCGATTTACAGAGTGTGAGCTCAACCATTGAAGGGATGCATGAAAAACATTCATGGGAGGAAATGGTAGGAAGAATTCTTTGGGGAATTTTCATGCATGAGAAATATGGCCTGGATAGTGTGGTTTAACAGTCTTGGTCATCTAGGATTTGGAAGCTTATTCAGTTGTTTATAGAGGTATTGCATCCTTACGCAAGGTGGCTAGTGGGGAGAGTAGAGGCAAACTTATGAAATCAGGATTCAGGATCAGGAATTCTTAGGTTTCCTTGTTTCCCCACACCGGTTATCTCATTCCGAGAAGCGTGCGGCCACCCTGCCTTTCTGCATGCCATTATCAATGATACTCAATTTGATGTATTTAAATTAATTTTCCTCAGTGAAGATCCTGATAGGTTAATCATAACATGCTCCTCTTCGGTAGAGTTTTCAATGAAGGCTTATGGTAGTGTTAGAAGGGATCCTAATGCAGGTGACTGGTGGGGAGAAACACTGTGGTGTAGGGGGATCTCTCCAAAATTCAATTTCCTTATGTGGAGAGTGAGGAATAATGATGTGTCCACGGATGACAACATCCAATGTATGGGGATACCTTTGGAATCCAAATGTTGGTTCTGCAAAAAACCGAAGAAAGAAACGGTGATGCATCTGCTTTTTGACTGCGATTGGGCTTGCTTGTCATGGAAGGTGTATGGAGCTTTCTCAAGGTGGTGTGATGTTAGAGGGTTAGAGGATTATTCTCTCATCTTGTGGTTTTATGGTTCTTGTGACAATGGTTCTGAGCCAACAGGAAGGGCGATCATCCTCGTGGTGGGCTGTGGGTCATTTGGGAAGCCAGGAATAAAGCGCGCCACAAGAATTCTTTGGCCACTAGCACCAGTATTGGCTATAAAGATGAAGAACGACTTGATGGATTTAGAAAGTGTTTATTCTAATTACCCGGGAACCCCATCAATGAGGTCATTATATATAGGTTCATCCCACCAGATTGAGAGGACGGGCTAGGAGAACTGGGTTTGCTGGTACCCCCATAGAGATGGGAAAAAATTCCACATAGATGGGTCCTTCCTAAGGGGACAGATGAGGGAGGGATGCATGATTATGTACAAAAGTGTGTTTGTTGTTGCTGCTTTCTCATCCATTCACGACGGTGGTGACGCTCTTTAGGATTAGGAAAAGGCTTCGGTTATGGAGTTGGAATTAAGTGATCAAAGACAGCTTACTTTGAAGGCTGTGGAAGCGAATTCCTTTATCCTATACAATTCACTCACAGAAAGTGTAATTTTCCCATAGTGTATAGAATATAGTGTCTGAATGTGTAAAATGGTGATGGGCATTCATACAAAAATCACTCATACTTGGTGAGAGGAGAATAAAGTTGCGGATTTCTTGGCGTCTCAGGCTTCCCCAAATCATAATTTTTCTCTCTTCCTTAACCTTGGTTCATTTCCATCGGGTGGTAGTATCATTTTCATCAATGACGCTTTGGGGATCCACTACCTTAGACCTCAGTGATGTGTTTCATGAATGTTGTTTTTAGTGTGTTGCCTAAATCAATAAAAATGATATTGTTCAATCAGTCAGTCATTTACATCTCATTCTTAAGTGCTCCACATGTATCATACAACATGGATTCATTCATCACCATGTATTATTCTATGAGCATAGACCATGGAATAAATAAATTTATGCCCCAATTCAATGAATTATATGTTTGTAAAGTGGAAATAACTTGATAGGAAATGGTTATGGTATTCACTACATTGTCGTTCTAGCATGGAAATTCAAGGGGAAATTTTTGACCGCAAAATTGTGTCAAATAAAAAATAATTTAATGGGTTCATGGAGAAAAGAGGTATCTCATCATTTTTCCATAAAATAGTCTATAATAGGGACATGGAATGACATATCCCAACATTTGGAATTGTAAATATAAGGCATAAGATAATAATTAATATTGAATAAAGAAGAAATGGTGGGGATCCTTTACATGAGTGTGTGATTCCAAAACATGGGAGGATCCTCATGAGTGCATGGGGACACCGTGTATCGACTATTGAGAGAGGGGGTATGATTAATGATGTTCTACAAGGATTTTTTAAATGAAATATTTCTGGTTTGGTTTTATATAGGATAAGTGTGGAGAATTTATTTAAAATTTCGCAATCATTGGTTTTGGAATCTATATAATAAAAAAATAAAAAATATCTCATTGATTTTTCCATTGGATTCGGAAAAATCGATTGTTTTTCATTATTTAATAATCTAATGAGGTGAACATAATAAAATTATAACCTTTATTATGTGGAAGTAAGTCATACAGTTTAATAAATGATTATAAAACAATTAAAATTTATAATGGTTTTTGAGGATTCACAAATGTAATAGAAAATTAATCAAATAAACATTAAACTACATTATATTAATGTTAAAAAATATATTTTTTCATGTAAAAAATTTACATTATTGATTACAACACTTTTGTCCCTTATGATGTCATAATACAAACCATATATTTATACCATATTTAATTTTTACTCAAAAATTTAGCTACCCCGAAATGTTATAAAAAATCAATTTTCTGATTGATTCAAAATTCTAATTTCTAAAATAATACTAATTTTTATCTCAATAATGTTATATATATATATATGAATTTAAAATTATAAAAAAATTATGAACAATTATTGAGAAATGTTGGGTTTTTTATAATAACAGTTGTTTGTACCATTATAAAAATTACCTTTCACTTCATAAAAATTGTCTGATAAATTATATTTCAAAATAATTATTTAATAATAATATTTTATTAAACTATTTTTTAAATATAAAAGTGATTAATTCATCAAAATAAATTCATTAATTAAATTTAAATATTAACCAAAAATACTCTTTGTGTTTTATTGTATCAAAATAAAAATAATTTATAATGTAAAAAATAAGATAAAAATATAATCATTATTTTATTAAAATTTATGTAAATAATTATATTTATAGGGGATTACTACATGTACCTTTAATATACCAAAAAACTCCCTAAGAGTAATTTTTGTGGTCGTGGTATTTTCATGGGGTGTTTTGGAGATCATGGTTTGAGCTGTGATCTCTATGAGCTTGAAAATCTCATATAAATGGTTACTCTCATGATAAAGTTATTATATTTCAGCTTAGGTTTAGTCAAGGGAAAATACTAGTGATTCTATCTCCCATGAATTTTTTGATATATTTTGGATCATTAATCATGATCCGACTAGTTGAAGACATCACATCCCTTTTATATGTCAATATGATATGATAAAACCATATATTTGTAATAACTATATGATCACTTTTCGAAGGATATATTGTTAATTATAATGATTCATACTGATATTTTATATCTAAAATAATATAATTAAACCACGTAAGGGAATGTGTTTTCTATAAAAATATTACATTACCTGACATTAAATTAAATCACAAGGAAAATTAAATTTAAAACACTTTAGTTCTTATAATCATCCCCCCTTATGAAAATAAAACCTTGAAATATTCATTTACCCTAATAAAACTAATGAGGGTCACTCTGTTTCATCACCTCCTCCAATTACCCTGTTTCTTCATCAATCATTTTGGTTCACCACAACATTATTACTATGTGAATTTTATTATTTTGTAGAACATTATCCATACGATCTACGATCTTCATTGGATTCCCCCCATTGGAGTGTCCATTCTCCAATTGTACCACATATGGATTGAGTATATATGAGGGTTCTAATATTCACATTCTTTAGAAGGATATAAACAATACATCATGTACTTTAGATAGGTTTTTTGGGAGTGAAAGTTGGTAATCCACTTCTCCAGTGCAAATATGTATCATAAAGGGGCAGATATATCATGGAATATGATTTTCCTTCTTCCAAAATATCATTACCTTATCCCATTGAGATATGAAGAGGAATAAAATTTCTCCAATATCAAACTTTAGGACTCGTCAATGATTATCATCATAACACTTCTTTTGACATTTAACAACCTTGATGTGCTATTAAAAGTGCATAACCTTTCACACCATTTCCTCATACTCTTCATGACCTATCAGTTTTTCCCCAACTAGATACAACCGTGAATGAATTATGAACTATGTCACATAAAGGGATTTATAGAGATCCATTTGGATGGTTGATCAGAATATTTTATTTTTAGATAACATGACTTAAGGAATATGTTGATACCATACTCCATTGAAGTATATTGTGAACTATCTCAACACACACTCAATTGTATAGATTTTCCTCTCAAATTGTAAATATGTTTTGGGAATGATAATAAATATGGAAGATCAACTCAGTATTTAGAACATGATGGAGACTCAGGCAAAACATATAGTTGAATCCTGTATCTTGATAAAAATGATCAATAATGGTGTTTCCTATAGCCTCAATACTTTTTTAATGTATATCACTGCATGAAAATCTGGTGAGAATTCCTCACTAATTGTAATGAGGTGTGCAATATTTTTAATATAATCTCCCACATACTATATAGAATTGTTTACTATGGATTTTTTTGTAGGTCTGATGATAAATTCATTAGTGATGTTTTACCATTTCTATATAATTTTTCATAATGGTTTCATAAAAACGTTAGATTTGGTTCTTTCAACCACCACTTGTTGACATAAAAGAAAAATTAATGTATATTCCATTATCTCATTATTCATATTTTCCTGAAAATAGTGTTCTTAGATATCTGACACATCTTTATGATTTGAGGTTGGATAGAGAAGGGTAATATGCATGCATTATCCAATATCTCCATTATCATAAGATTTTATGGTACACAAAATATAGAATAAAATATTAGAACAACAAATTAATTAACATTGAACCCCAAGGATTTACCATTTTAATTATTTACACTTTATTCTTAATTCCGAAATAATCTATTTTAGCATAATTAGTCTTCTCTGTAAGGGATGTTTGAGAAATAATTTGTTGAATGATTGAATATGTTTCTTCCTTCATGATTCTCATGTCCTCCCATTCCAAATAAAATAAGTTCAATTCCCTTTCAATTAACATCAATGAAATAATTATTGGATCCTTTAAAAATAGTGAATATTACACTTTATTTTCATTCATAGAATAATAGTGGATTCACCATTCATAGTCCATGATCAACACTAACCAAATTTGTTGGTGCATATTCATCTCATTTAATGTGAATATATAAATGGGGATTTTATAATCCATGTAAACTTCACACTTCTACATAAAGATATAATGATAACATATTAATTAAAAAAATATCATTTCAGACAACAAAAAATTATGCACTGTTTAGTTATATTTATGATCGTTCGTGTTCCTTGAAGAATAGTCTATAATATTCTCATTTTGTACAAACACATTGCCCAATCCATTCTATCATAAATCATTCAATAATATGACATATTCTATACTTGTGGGTAGTGTAATCAAAAGTGGGTTAATAAGCATAATTTTCAGTTCTATGAAGCTCCCTTCACACTCAGCATTGCATGAAAACCTGGTACCATTCTATGTTAACATTATTATAGTTTTTCAGAATAATGAGATATTTCACACAAATCAACAATAATACCTAGGTAATACAGTGAATATATAGATATATGTCACGGATAATTGCCTCACACACACATTACTTTCTTATATCATTGAAGGGTCTATATATATCCCATTTATTTAAACTACATTCCCCAATAATAAAACATAATTCTAACTAAACTCAATATTTTATACTAAAAATAAGGCTTCTGTTTTTATATTGGCTATTAACTAGTGATCAATTCATGATCAGGATCCTACTTGGTTTTATGGAATATGTTAAAATCATTTAAAAAAACTATGAAAATATTATGGAGATATTATCTAACAACTCTATTCATCAATTCCATGAATATTTCTAGATAATTAGTGAGTTTGAATGGCATTAATAGGAACTCATAGTGTATGTACCTAGTTGGAAAATATGTCTTGGGGATATCTTCCTTCTTCACCAAAACATGATAATATCAAGACCACATATCGACCATGTATATGTATTCTGATCAACATATTTGATCATACAAGACATCAATCTGTTCAAGAGGATAGTATTTCATTATCATGATCTTCTTAAGCATGTGATAATCATTGAAAATCCTCGTTAGCACATACTACTCCCATATGAAGATGATTTGTACACCCCTTGGTAACGAACTTCGTCATGCGAACCATTTATCTGGATTCTATTGTTATTTTTTCAGCTCATCTATTTAAAAAACAACAATTCTATATAGAGTCTTGGATAACTATACCACCCAAGGGATGTGGTATATGGATAATTCAACTTCTTGGCTAGATGAAAGACCCTAAAATTACTCTAGAAACACATATGTGTATTCCATGAAAATAGGCATGTATTCATGGATGATTCCCTAAATAGACTAATTTATATGAGCTGGATATACTTTCTAAATTTTAAATAATATATATTCATTATATGTTTTCTCAAAATAAGATTCATCCTCTTCCACAAAATTTTACAGAATCGGGGGTCGAATCACAATAATGACAATATTGTAGAAAAAATTTACCATGTCAGCATTTTTTATGTTGGTTATAAATAATCAACGTGAAAAGCTATAAAATATTATTTATCACATTGGTTATAATATAACAGACATAAAAAATACTGAGTGTTTATTTTTCAATTCAGATATTTTATTACCGACGTGAAAAATCAACTGACCCATTTTATCAAGTCATTTATTTTATAAAAGATGTAAAAATGTGGTTATCATGTCATTTATTATATAATTGACATGATAAATGTAAAAAATAAAGAGTTTATCATGTCGATTATTTAATTACTGATGTGATTAATCTTTTAAAAAATTTAACAATCCATGTATTGTGTTATTGTGTATTTTTTGATCGGGGAACTACAATTTGTCTCTCTCATGAAGAAATCCTATAAACAATTCATTGAACTCGATCCCTCCAACCTTTTTACTATAACATCTTTCATCAGCATTATTATCACTGGATCTATCATATCAGCTTGAAACATTCAAGTAATCCTCACATGGATTAATTTCATTCTTTATTTTTCACAGATTCCATAAATTTACATTTTGAGATTTATTTTTCTGAAATAGTTCACAATCATAGATTATTTCTTAATTTAATAATAATTGGAATCATTTTTTATTATCCTTGATCTGAAATTATTGGGAATTAATCTCCATGTTTCTTTAGTTTGTTGCTTCCATATTTAAATATGAAATCTGTATATAGATATCATGAAGACATTGGTTATATACTATCGCACCCTTTTCATTTTATATAACAAATTACTTTTTACGTTATTGATGATTAGAAAAAAAAGAAGTTAGATATTACCAGGAATTTTGTGATGAATATATACTCATTATTCCTATATGGTTTGGGCTATTTGGTTATTTAATTCTTTTCATATATAGTAATGTAGTATGTAGTACATATTTTATTCTGACTGGAAGTGTATATTATAACATATTATATTGATCCATAATTCCTTGTTTATTGAGCAATAAATTTTTTAATTATTTATTATTACATAAGTATCCCCCAAAAAAACCTGTCAACATACCTAGAATATGATATTTTCACCACCTTCCCAAGATAATATAAGTCCCTCTAATGGCCTATACTTTGAGTCTAATATAAATCCATTTCAAAAAGTGGATGAGAACCAAGAAATATCAACTTACCACACAAATCAATTTCAACAATACGCAATACCATTTTCCAAAAGAATAATATGAATGATAAAACTCTTAAATGTGACCATTAAAATTACATGAATTGATGAAAATATTTTATTGCTCAAAAACATTCCATTATAATTTTAAAATACACATATATTTCATTATATTATATATCAAAATTATGTAACTTTTAAATTATGTCATATTTATTATAAATATATAACTGTTATATCAAATTATATTTTCATTTTATAATTATTCATTCTATATATTTTTCATATATGAATATAATTGTTTTATTTTTAAAAATTATTTTTCCTTCAAATTATGATATATATCATAAAAATATAAAATTGGCTTATCATATCAAGATGTATAATTATGATATTTATTATTGGTAACAATGAGTCGAAGTTGGATTATGGAACATTGAATGACTAAGGAATAAGAGAATGTTTTTGATGATTTTATAAAATTTTCTGAATGAAATATTCCAAATAAAAACATGTTTTTCTATCCATGCCTGAAATTTTCTAATATTAAGAAGTTGAAAAGTGGAGATATCTAAAATCATCTTAATTTTCATGGTATTAATATTAGTTAGAGCCCTTGGATTTATCCAGGAAGAACTATATAGAATGTGCAATCTACTGATGATGATTTTCATGAAATTAACTTTAATGAAATTGAAGACATTATGTGTGATATTGCAGGAGAATAAATTAAGATATAACTGATAGTTGTGTGTCTAATGGGTGATGATGAAAAACCATTGTATCCTGGTTGTATGGGATTTATGGTCTTATTGGTGGAGTTATGATTTATTATCCTAAATGGAAATCATGGATGAATTGACTTGAGTTTTACAGAGCTTCTATATTTGTTATATGACATTCTTCCAAAAGAGAACAATCTTCCTAATTCACATTATAAGGCCAATGAAATATTATGTCCAACGGGATTGAGATATTTGAAAATAAATGAATGTTTGAATGGTTTTATGATATATAAGAAGGAATATGAATTTTTATCAGAGTGTGTTAAATTTGGTATATTACAGTAAGAGTTGTAAGAAAAATCACAGGCTGATGTAGAGTTAACAAATATTCCTACCACGGTATTTTGGTATCATCTTATAATTATTCTGTGTAAACAAATATTTTCTAATTAAAAATAATAAATAAAATTATAATGGAATTATGATGAAGAGATATTTTATAGAAAAATATGACATCCAGATGATTATTCACAATGGAAGAAATTGATAAGAAATATACTACATTTAGAAATGAAATTAGAAATCTCAGACTTTGGTTGTTCACAAATGGAATGAATCTACCTCAAAGCCTCCATAACACACATATTTCATTTCATATTTATTTTTAATTTAAAACATATCACATAAATCTTGTATGAAGTTTAAATATATCATATTGATTATAATGATCTATGGTCCAAAGCAACCAAAATATTATATTGATGTTTTCTTGTCACCATTGATCGATGATTTGAATATTTTATGCGAGGATGGTATTAGGGTGTATGATTCTTATAAAATGGAATATTTTCAACTGTATGATGTGATTATTTTCACTATAAATGATTTATCAATGAATGAAATTTTGTTTGGATACAATCTTATGTGATATAATGCATGTCAACTTTGCGAACAACAGACTTCATATTGTTAATTTCATTATTGGAGGAAAACAATATACATCAGATATCAATGTTTTTTCCCATGGAATACTCTTATAGAATAATGAAAAACTCATTTAATGGATCACAAGATATTATATTTCTCCAAAAAAATTATCCATTGGTAATTATTTTGAGAGTGTGGAAAACCTTGATGTATAATTTAGAACCACGCATAAATCTGGTAATGATACACAAATTTTGATGAAAATGTCAATATTTTTTGAGTTTCTATACTGGAGATATCATGAAGTGAAACATAATATTTACATCATGATCATGGATAATAATATCAATGACAATTTTATTGGAACATTTTTTTATATTAAAGGAGAGGCTAATTATTTGTTGAATGCAAGATTAGACAGACTGTCAATGCGAATACGTTTGGAGTTTGCTCCCACTCTTGATGTAATGTGAACATTTATTCCCCCAACTTTTCATACATTATCCAAGTGGGAGAAAATTATCATTTTTAGTTCCATCATGATATCAAAGTGTTGCAAGGTTATACATAAAATGTAAAAAAATTTATCTCTATGAATGATTTTAAGTAGGCCTTTATGAATTCTCATTATTGTCACATCCAGATGCAAGAACATCTACCGGCTGAGTTGTCTGTAATAATTCCCATCTATATCAGAAATAGTATCTTGAAGATGTTTTATTTAATAAATTCAATTTTTATTATGTATAATGATGTGGATCTTTTTAAAATTTCGAAAAAAGATGAATTCACTATAATTTTTCAATAGGAATTGTATTTTCCTCCATTATTTTTTTATATAACAACGTATTTAAAGGATCATCTATTTCAAGAAATAAACCTTTGTGGGCCTATATATATTCACTGGATGAATCCTTTTTAATGTTATATGATAATATTGAATGTGTATGATAAGATTCCATATTGACCTGAATCCTCCAATGTTGAAATGTATATTTCTGAGGAGGATGTAGAGTTTTTTACGAGATACTTGTCGGTGGAGGAGCACATTGTTTTTCCTCTATCTCTAGATGAATTAGATAATAATGACAGAAAGAGGATTCATGGATTGATAGTAAAATCATTTTCCACTAAACATATAAAGATGGTACCTTTATACATCATCAATAACTTATCTAATTCTCAATCGTATATCACACTGCATATTAATGAGTTGAAACAATGTCATCCAAAGCAGAAGGAAATGTGGATTTTGAATGAGCATAACAAAACATTTTTTCCATGGATTAAAAAGACCTTTATTGGTAGATCTTATGCATATGAGATGTTAAAATGGTTAGAGAGTGGTCCATGTTTAAATGTGATATCAGGATCCAGGTATAACATCAATGGCTATACATTTCATATGAATGCTCAGGACAAAAAAAATTTATTTCAGAATAGTGGGGTGTAGGTGTTTATAGAATCAATGTATTTTTCTAGTTCTAAAGACAAAACCCAATTTCTATATCTTGTTTACATTATTGAATAATTGAATAAATAAGGGAGTTTAATTACATTAAAATTAATGTTTCTTTGTTTAACTGTAAATGGTTGATTGTTAAAAATAGTGTCAGACACGATGATGTGGGAATGAAAGTTTTCAACCTGAATATATTGGAAAAGAAAGGTGATACATTTATAATGGAAACACATGATAAAAACAATTCTATGTTTTTTATCAATTATAAATACAATGGTCTATTTTTTACAAGGAAAAAAGATATGTTGGTGAGGATCAACTTGATGAAGATGATGATTTATGTGATATCCCTACATCCATGGAAATATTAGCAGAAAAAATGATGAGAATGTTGTTGACATGGTGAGTTCCTTAAAGAACGATCATGATGAAAGAATTTTGGAAATCAATCCATTTTTACATTCATAAAAATATAGATAACATATATTTATTTCTCATTTACATTTATTAATTTAATAAAATGATAGATATTATAATTTTATCTTTAGTAAAATATGTAATAAAACTAATAAGTATAAATGTTTTTTATTTTTTATTTTTTATAGTTCACCTTGTATACCATTAGTTAAATTATATATTAATTGATTTTGTTGAATGACAATTACATTACCATTTTTTCCATAGTTTAAAATGTTTACCATTATGTAACATATATATTTACTTATTTTGTTGAATGAGACATACTTTACCTAGTTTACCATGTTTACCATGTTTCCATGGTTACCATGTATACCATGATTAACATGATTACAGTGTTAACCATGTTTTCCATTATTACCATGATTACCATTTTTACCATGTCTAATATTTCGTTACATAGTCCATATTTTCATTTTTTAAAATTATTATGGGAATATTTGAATTTATATATTGGTGAAATAATGTTTTCTTTTCTGTTTTTAAGGGTATTGATAGATCAATATATTGATCCACCAGATAATTCTAGAGACAAGAATTATGATCATACATCTTGGGATGAACATTCACATGCTCTTCTTGATGTTCCCCAATCTTCTTCATGTGCTCCCACAATGGTAAAAATGAGTAAAAGAGTTTGTAAATGTGTCATCACATGTTTACCAAAACTATCACTTGCTTGTAGCTGGGACAAGAGGATAACCATAATGTTTGATGTGAATGATATTCCTAGAGGTCCAAATGAAAAATATTTTAATACTTTGGGATCAACTAAGGGTAAATGTAATGTATGAATTTAGTATTATGATTTGAAAAGTGTGTACAAAGCAACAATATCTTAGTTGTGGGAGACAATTTTAGTAATATATTTTTCTACTGTCCGACTAATCATTACATTCTTATAGTATAATATGTTTTCCCACTTCTTTATATAATAAAATTTGATATTCCTAAAACTGTAGGAGTCTAGAATAAATGTATATCGATGGATACTAGGATATGGAGGGATTTAAAATCAACTATAACATGAGATTTCATTTTTTTCATAGGAAACAAGAATATCCATGTCAAATATATCCTTTTATATATGAAGTCACATTGACACAATTTGATTATTGTGGAACAAAAGATTCATTTTTGGTATGTGAAATGTAAGCTTTAATACTTTTTCTTATGTCAATGTCCTTAATAAGGATTTATTAATGATTTCATATTCATAATTTATACCAAAAAAGGGGATCTCATCAGGATATCCAATCTAAAAATGTATAACCTCATAGATTATCATAGGAATGGTATACTTTGTAGGAAGAAAAAATGATGGCAGAAAATTTACAAAACCTTAGAGATGTGTCTCCAAGATCTAGAGAGGTTGGCCCTCCATCCCCTATATCTAGACATGAACATTGGAAGAGGGATTTGATTAGAAAATAGGTCAATATCTTACAAGCTAATCGACGATTGTAGCTGAAAATATTATAAGATATTTATTTTACTTATTTAAATTAATTTTATTTTTTATAAACATTGAATGATTTAAAAAATTATATCAATTAACAATGTGTTATCTTAAGTAGAAGAGCACACATGAGGTATATACAGCTAATGGGAGGAAAGATATTTTATATGCGGCATTGGGAAATTTGAAACACCCATGCTATGTACTACGATACCTGATAGATGTATCGGTAACAAAAGTGTTTACATGTACATCAACTTCTTATATTAAGGTAAATTGAAAAATAATCTTTGAAGGCTAGTGTTCATAATATTAATACGAAGATGGCGAAAAATATCAGAGAGTTGGTATATTCTATTTTTGCAGAGATGCAAAGACAAATTCAGACTATATGTTACACTCCACCACCTCCAACTACAGACCCCGTTAATTATCCTCCACCTTTGCTAACATCTCCCACTCTTCCACCTTGAGACACCATTATCTATCTTCCACCTTGTCCTACAGATCCCATTTTTTATCCCACTCTACCTCCCCAACTTCCAAGTTATTATGAGATGTATGTTGATGATCCTCACTATCATATAGTTTCATGTGGGATGATATATTATATATAAGATACAGTTCCTCATCAACAGTAATATGTATAGAAGAATAAGTTCACTTTACAAGATATTATAGATATATATGTTTGAGTACCATTACCTACAGATGAGGTGAAGATAGTTGGACAATGTATCATAACTTTTTAGTTTTTCAATCCTAACTTATGTGACCCATCACCGTAGAGTTATGTATATGTTATATCTTTTATTTTATTTATATATTAAACTTGTTATATCATTTGAAATTTAATATATTTATCTATTTATTTACAAGAATAATTTAAATGAAAAGAAATACTATATAGGTAGCAATAAAGACAAATGTCTATGACATCAGATACAAATTCTACAAGTCTTGAAATATTTTCATGATATTCCAAATTTCTTGCAAGCTCATTATGCATCCCCAAAGGAAGCACATATTTTTTTGAATGTGAAACTTATGTAGGGATTATGAAATTTGATATCATTGATCATGTTATAGGAGTTATGTTAGGAATCAACATGGTGCAAATTGTTTCCATGTAAATCTTAACACAATTCTTTCCCTGCATTAAATTTATTACAAATATATACTTATCTCTATTTTGTTTTAGGTATATTTATAAAAAGAGTGAGAAGAATGAGCTAATATATGTACATGAATTCATATACCCACAGATGATTTCACTTGAAGTAAATTAATTGGATGAGGAACAAAGAAAAATTTACATTGCTGGAAGATTTGAACATAATATAACTACACAATTTTGGATGATTTGTTTTTTTGAGAGGTATGAAACATATACCTCACTAATGGTTCATTTTCATTTAATATATAAAACACTATCCTTAAATTTTCTTTTATATCAGTTACCACAAGAAGTTATTTTTTTGGCCAAGAGAGATAAAACCATACAAGATAAGCTCTCTCTATGGCGATGTGTGAGAAAATTTTTAGAATATGTTTGAAAAGTTTGATTCAATTTATTAATAGTTGTTTATTTTATATTTAATAATTAATTTTTCTCGTTCATATTATTTTATAATAGGGGAAGGACCTACTTTCGAAAAACCACAATGAAAAAGATTTCTAAGATCAAATATGTAAATGTAAAGGTAAATATACATTTATAATTGGTGCATTTTATATGTATTACACGAAAATGGTATATTTAATTAACAATTTAATTTAAGTATAAATTTCATAAACAATGAATCATAGAATGCTGATCTAATATTTTATGATTTATGAATGATATAATTATAACTAGAACAATTTTTATTTTTGAAGAGGTTTGAATTCGTTATAGACTATACCATAATATTTCATTTGATTTATTCTTTATATATGTTAACTACATTTCATTTAATTTTTTTCTATTTGATGATCCATAAACATATTTTTCTCTTAAAATAAAACATTTATAAGTGGAATGGTCAAATATATTTATAGGTTTGATAAGATTTTAATTTCATTGTCGTGTAAAATGATATTTTGAATGTTGTGATGGTAAATGTGTATTTGGTAGTTGTCTGGTTGGATTTAGGTTTGTTTTTAGCTTATATTGAATGTTTTAAATGTTATAAATGTGATTGTTTAATTTTGATACTGGTTCACTTTGATTTAGAGTAGTTCTGCTTCTTTTTGCAGTCTGGTTTTGGTTTGGTTTCATTTCATGTTTTGGTCTTTTTATGGTCGTTTAAGAATTACTTCGGTAATGCAGAGGAATGGATTCCTGATTTTTTTTTTACAAAATTGAATATTTTTTACGTCATTTATAATATAACTGATGTAACAAATGCTTGGATTCCTGTTTTCCACCTTGGTTATCTGAAAACAAACATGGTATAATGTTATTTAAGTCATGTATTAAACAAGAAACAAATAAAAAATTATCCAAAATAATTTTCCACAGCGGTTATAAAATAACCAACATTTTATTATGTTTTTTACACCAGTTATTTTACAAGTGAAATAAAAAAATCGTCTTGAATCATTTGTCATCTTGGTTTTTAAAATTCCGGTGTAAAAAATGATGGTCTTCTACATTGGTTATTTAATAACCTACGTGATAGATTTTTTATAATGTTGGTAATTAAATAACTGCCCTTAAAACGATACCAATGGAATCATTTTTACATCAGTTATTAAAAAACCAATGTAATAAATAATCTATCGCATCATTTATTAAACAAACAATTTGAATAATTGTTTCCACTATATATTTACAACGTTATTTTTTTTTATAACTCACATAATAAACTATATTTATAAAATCACTTTAATAAAGTCGGCTAATAACCATTGTAAAAAATAAAATAAAAACTGATGATAAAAATGTTATCTATAGTACTTAGAGAGTGGATTCCTTCTCACATAAATTTATGTTTCTCTATACAAAAAAATCCAATCCAGGTATAGAATTATAAAAAATTCCACCAAAGGGAGTATGAAAAGGTTTTCTTTGAATTTGAGCCCAAAAATTATGATAGTGTAGGAGTTCTATAAATTGGATGAAATAATTTCCAAAAAAAATTTCACCGACAGAACTACATCAATGATTTGTGGTGGTGCTTGAATAGAACATCAAAACATTCATGATATGAATTAATAAATAGAACAAGAATGAAAGCATATATTATATATTCTTTAATGAATAACTATCTTACCTTTCAATACATAGTTTTCAGGATCCACCTTAGCGATCATGATGGAAAAAACATATCCTTGATGCCTTGTAGGTTAATGGTTTTCTCCGACAACCCTAGGCTTAGTTAATTAGTTTGAAAAGTTCCCTAGATCCTTCATGATAAAGAGTTAGAAAATATTCTCATGGTTTACTAGAGCATTCACTTCCTCCATCATATTAGTTGGTTACTCATTCTAGAAATCTCTAGCTATGTATGATTCCTTCCCACACCTAAATTTGCTCCTCATTCCCCTTATGATATTTCCAAGGATATTTTCTCTACAAAATTGACAGGTGGGGTGTTTAAATTTCATGTCACCCATATATTTATGCATATGAAAAATAGAAATATACTCCAAATTTGACATATAATTCTCATGATACATTTGATTTTCTCAGATCTGCATTTCACCTTTTAGATAATATCCAACAACATTGTCATTGTGATCAAAGTCTCAGAGTGCCTATGCTTTTTGTAGACTATGTTTTTATCCCCAACTGAATCAATCAGCATTGAATTCAGGGGTATCCTCAAATCTAGAGTAGTATCATGCATGACATGTGGAGTTTTAATTGTACAACCTGATATGTTTTTCAAATTTTGTTAAGTAATAGAAATCCCTTTCCATTTCTATTGGAGAGTATGAAGAAAATATTAATTATTTTTTTCCATAATTCCTTCCATACAATCACTTCAATCAAATTCTGATGCTTTAAATTATTGATCAAAGTCCACCTCTTATCAGCTTCTCCATCCATATGATATACAACTAGTAGAACATTATCTTTTTAAGAAAATTTAAGGCTGGAGGAGATCATCGCAATGGAGTTGATCCATTTTTCCTTAATTAAGGGATCATATGATCCATTGAAATATAGAGTCCATTGTCACAAAATGACTCAATTGTAGCTTGAAATTTTTTATGGAAATTGGTATTCTCCTCTTGATCCTGGCTTCTATTCAGAATACGATTCAGCTAAGATAGTACTATCATAATTTTTATGAATCCTTCTCTCATCGAGTTGGGAATCTCATTGGGGAAATCATTATATTTCCAGTTACATTGATTGGTCACCAAATTAAATATATTTCCTGCTATTTGATTGAATAAATTTAAAATTGTGGATGATTATTTTAAAAATATGAAACACATATAATGAAATCCAATGACATTAAAGAGATAAATTATATGTTACATGTATTTATTTATGTTAAGAATTTATATTATTCAATCTATATTATCCATGATCTATTTTCTAATATATAATATTATGGGACTTTATCCCTATAATAATGTTTCATAATGAGAATACTAATTTACTAATGAATATCCTCCAATAGTGAAAACCCAAGTTTGTTGTATGGCTCATTGTCATCTAGCAGGTTACAACATGTCATTCCAGACACACCTTGTCATAGTTATTACCCCTAGGTAAATCTATGATAGAACCACATCCACTTGTAGTACACATAATGATATATGATTCCTTGAAACACTAGTTCATATATACATAAAAAATCTATTGACTTTTTATTATACTTATTATTTTCCCTAAGTCTCTAACTATAGTTATTTAGTCTTAATAAAAAGCTATAATTTTCTTTTGATACCAAATCTAACGACATTGCAATTTGTTACACCTTAATTCTTGATTTATTACTTTTGATTATAATTAATTCAACAAAAAATATCAAAAAATATAGTATAATGCCGAATTAGGTACATTACATAACAACATAAACCAAAAATGAATATCTTTATTGAAAACTTCCTTAATATGCTCTCACCTAAAACAGTATAGGATTACACAGGGACATTCAAAAGAAAGGGGATTGATGAAAATTACTATAACATAAAAAATATGGAAAAAGATAATGAATGTTATTAAATTGGTATATAAATGGGGATTAAAAGGTGTGAGAATCATAAAATGGAATAATGAAACATTATATAAAATGATAATCATAAAGGAAAAGTGGGAAATATAGAAACAACTTAAATCACTTCATTATATACATTGGTCATGGATAACCATCAATAAATCAATATAAAAAAGTATCATAGAGGAACCAAGTTGACGCCCTATTCTAATATGAATTATTATGAGACTAGACATTACCCAATTCATTGGATCACTATATAATTTTGGGGACACCCATATTTTTCATTTCATTCTCATACATAAGTGTTCCACATAGATAATTTATCATTGATTCATCCAAATATTTTATTCCATGATCCAGGATAGTGGAATAGATTAAAATATTCACATATAAAATAATTATATGTGTATAATGGTGAACACCCTTGATAGTAAATGAGTATGGTTATCACTACACAATGGTTTTGGGATAGAAAACAATGGTGATGTTTTGGAATCATAATGAAATCATATATTAATTCATTAAATCATTTCATAATAGAGAATTGTATATCCCATATATTGGAAATTAAATTGCTTGTAATAGGGACGTGGAAAGACATATCCCAACATTCATAATTGGAAATAGAAGGAATTACATAATAAAAAAATATGAATAAGGAAGAATAGGTGAGGATCTCTTATTAGAGTGTGTGAATCTAAACGTTTGGGAAGATATTCTTGAGTGATTAGGGGTACATTGGGAGGACTCAATATAGGGGAGGAAAGAGTAATAAAATTATCCAATTATTTTTAGTGAAATGAATTTTGTTCTTCATTCTGTTTATATAGGAAAATATTGTGGATTTTTTTTGTATTTATTAAAATTAGTTTTTTGAGTCTATATAAAAATATAACCAAAATTACAAACCGTATCATGGTTTTTTCCTTGGTTTCTACCAAATGTTAGCGGGTTACATTATTTTATAAGGTAAAGGGACGAAACTAATAAAATAATACCTTTCCTTATGGGGAAACGAGTCATACTCTAAAGGAAATGATTTTAAAAATTTTAAAATATAATAATGGTTTTAGAGGATTCACATAGGCTCTATAAAATTTATAAATTAATCAAAATTCATGTTATATTAAATTTAATGAATATATTTAGTCTTTTATACAATTTATATTGTTTAATAAATTAATTTTGGGTCATAATGATGTGATAATACAGACCATATATTTATACCATATTTAAATTTTCTTGAAAATTCTACTGTCTTTGAAAATTATGTAAAATTACCCATTGGCTAATTTAAATGTTCGGATTTAAATTAAAATATTCTTTTTATCTACATAATTATATATATGTGTGTGTGTTTACTTTCAATTTAAAAATAATAATCGATATTTATTCAGAAATGTTTGGTTTTTTTACATTAACACTATTTTAAACCCTTATAAAAATTACGTTTGACTTCATAAAAATTATATGATCATTTATAATTGAAAAATATTATCTTATAATAATATTTTAAAAAATATTATTTATTTGAAAAATCCAATAAATCGTAAAAAATAATTCTTTAATTCAATTTGAATATTAACCAACAAATACAATTTCTTAATTATTGTATTAAAAAAATAATTTATAAATGATATGATCAAAATAAATTGATTATTATATAAAAAATAATTTAAATTATAATATTTATATGGTCTTGATACATATGCCTTTAATAAACTATCAAACTATCTAAAAGTAATGTGCACAACTGTTATATTTTCTTGCGGTGGTTCAACGAATATCATTTGGGTCGTGATCTCGATGATATTAAACTAATGTAGTAATCTATTTTTATCATGATTATGTTATTGGATATCATATTTTTCTAGGTAAAGGGAAAATAACAGTGATTTTATGTCCCTCAGAAGCACTTATTAATTCGATTCATAGTGTATTATCCTACTAGTTGACACCATCAATCCCTTTGTATGTGTTAATTGGATTTTTCAAAAGCGTATATTTATAAAAATAAAAGGATTGATATTAAAATTCTATATTATTAATTACAATAATAATGAATGGCCTTTTAAATAGGATAGACTATAATAAATCTAATGATTTTCTTGTTTTTTCTATAACTATATTACAAAATAAGACATTTAATTTAATCAAAAGGGAAATTTTATTTATTATAGTTCAAGTCGTTTAATTTTACATCACATGTTATGAAGGAAACATCATTCTATACACATTCAAGGTTGGTGTCACTATAAAATTCTTCTAACCCATGAATTACATAGTGTTCCTATAAATTCCATTCGTTTGTTCTAAAAAATTGATTAATTTGATATCATATGTGATTTTTTTATATAGTAATTATTGGGATCCCTGAAAAAAGGGATATAAAGGGTTTTTTATTCAAATGTAGTTTATGCAGATCATGTGTTAGATGAAATTAAATAATGTTGATTTTTTCCTCTAAAATTTATTTTCATGCACAAGAGTTGTGATTATTTTAAAAAAATATTTTTTAAGATGTTTTGAACGTGGGGTTTTAGGTTTTTTTTAATTATATCACATTGGAAACATTGGGTGTGTTATTATATGACTATATGTAAAATTAAGGGATTATAGAATAACTATTGGTTATTCCTAAGATATTGATAAATTTTAGTAGGTCTCTATATCAAAAGGATTCATAAGATTCCACAATTAATGTTCCTTCATGTTTTTGATTCTGTATTACTATAATCTAGAGCCCATTTTTTCATGGAACTATACATTATGTAATTGTTTCTTATTTGATTGTTCACATGATTACAATATTTTATTTCATGGGAAATTTCAGTTAATGAACTTATAATACACATCGTTTTCTCCTTAAATTTATCATTTATGTGAATTGATAATCGTTTAATATAAAAAAAATTCATTAAGAGTTTCCTTTATAAATTAACACATGATTATTATTTTCATATATGGTTTCTTTTCATTATATCCCTCTATTTAGCAATAATGTCTATATTAATATTTTTGTGGCATTTAATATGGATTATTTCAATACAAAATAGAGGAAATATTATTAAATGTGAATTCAATAGAAATTTTATTATAAATATGTTTTCTTTTGGAGATATAAAAAAAAGTCTCAGGGTGATAGAAACAGTAAATGATATTGGAGGCATCATAGTGATATGTATTTATCACAAAATAATTTATTATTTGGGATATTGTAGACAAGGTTTTTTAGTATATAGTTAAAGTTAGTAATGTTATGTGTCATGGTGGTTACACTTGCTTGACATCACCTTCCTTGATAATTGGGATGGTCTTGATAGATAGTATAATGGAGACGTGATTTTTGTCTTGTTATTGGGTTTATTATGGGACATATCCTTTATTCTGATTTGTTTGTCTCATAGTAATGTAGTTTTCTACAGAATTATACTCTCTTAGTTTGAATTATCATGTTATACATGATAAATTATGGTTTTATTTATGATTAAAATCATTCCTAGGGGATTTACTTTGGATATATTGATTTTTTTCAAAAAGACCATATTGATCCTGAATATGATTTAGGCATTGGGATGATCCAATTTTGGTGACATCCCACATTCACGAAGGATAGTTCATTACAAAATGTAATGAGGAAGTTACAAATTTAGATGTTCTATTCCACTACCTGTGTTTGGTTAAGGGCCTGGTAGACCAGATAGAAGACCTTCAAGGAAAAAAGGAGAAGATTACAATTTGGTTCCTGACCACTTGATTTTGTGAGGCCACTTGAGAAACCCTGGGAATAAAATATTAAATTTCCATGTTGTTCTAGATTTTGTGTTCAAATGAATGTAATATTCATTAGGTGTGGTTGAATTAGGTGTCCATAAAAACAATAAAATGATCAAAAACGTGGAGTGAAAAATTTTGAGGTTGTTGTGACATGCTTGGAACATGGATTTCAACCATACATCTAGTTCAATTATGAGTCCACATCCCCTCTTTAGTTATTTATAACACTGGATTCAATGATTATATGAGTTTAAGTAATTTATTAGAAAAGAATCATAGTTGTTCTTCGGTATGATTCTATCATGATATATTTCGATTGACTGTTGGGACACAAATTATTTATATGTTTGGAGTATAATAAAATAATATGTGAGAAATATATTTCATAGGAAATTTTTTTTTTGAAATTAAAAATATTATTATTTTTCATATCAAATGATGCTAGGTTTCATGATCATATGTCTTATAATGGATTTTTAATCATGAACACCTATAATAAGATTCCATTTACAAAGTGAATGATTATCTACATAAAATAATTCCAAAAAAATAATGAAATTCAAAATGGAATGAATCTATTTTAATTCAATTCAATGAAATACAACAGGATTCATCTTGTAATGGATGAATAGTTAAATAATAAACATTAATATTTTTAATTTGTAAAATGGGTTCTTTGTATATCTCATTTTTAATGGTGTTTAGTGGTTTTCCAGATAAATAGATTCTATAATATTTTACATCACATTAAGTGGATTTGAAATAGAACTTCTCTAAAAGTGTTTTCTATCTTTATAGATCAATATTTTTTGATAAATCATTTTTTGTGTGTAGTATTTATGTGATTAAATTTAATGAACTTGGAACTTTTGGGTTCTATTCTAATGTATCTAGAGTAACCCTTCTAGATAAGTTGTGTTTTTATGTGGGGCATTTTATGTGGGATTGGTATATTCCTCATACAATTAGTATTTTTTAGGTTCTAAATATATTTTTAAGAGATATCTTCACTCGTAATGTTTTTTATCCTAAATATAAAAAATTATAGGTTTAGGGGGGTAGTTATGTTGGTAGGGACCCATTTTCAATGATTCCATGTGTTCTTTAAGAGGATTGGAAAATAAAGACCATCCTTTTTGTTTGGTACTGATACATCCTGCTTCTCGTTATATTTTTTTTGAAGTTCTTGTATTATTTGTATAACCATGTTTGTGTTTAAACTTTATAATTTTCCTTAGGATAATCTGTTGAGAGAAGTGAACATCTCGAGTTTATTCATTCCTTTTTTCTTGTTTTCAATATTTTTACTTTGTTCTAGGGTTGTCTTCTTGGAAAAATATACTACGTGATCTTTGGATTCACATTAAAAAAATTGGGATCCATGGGTTTGTTATTCGGTTACGTTGTTTGGTTTTATGACGTGTAATACCGATCATTCTGTCATAGGAATTATAGTTTTTTTTAGGATAAGAGAGTTGTTGTGTTGTATTTACTAATCATGAGTTACAATGAATGTTTTCTTATGACCCAAGACTAGATTCATGTGGTTTCATTTTATGGAATTAATTATTTATAACTATCTCTTGGTTAAGAGATAAATGGTGGATCTAGTTAAATGGATTGTACCTTCCAAATGATCATTTTGGTGGTCTGAACCAACAACCCATTAAATATTTCATGGTTGTTTTTCCATTTCCAAGGAAATATCTTATTCCCCCTTAGTTGTATACATTATTTTAATTATTCTAATTTTACCTTTATTAAGAATTTCAATATTGAGTTTTTTATTAAAATAGAATGTGATAACTCAGTAAGCTTTTTTTTCTCACTTATATTGACAATGTTTCTTATTTTTATGCTATTTTATATTGAATAATAATATAATTTAGGTCAATGATAGGTCTATTTTATCCATATAAGGGTGTGTTGGTTAATCAAGAAAATAATACTTATTTTTAAATTATGTAGGTGAGGTTAACATAATATCCAGTATAATTCTAATCCACATTGGGTCTTAATGATTTTACTAGGAAGTACCATTTATGGGTTAGGATATGTCTTTATGTTGGAAAAAATTATTATGAATTGAGGATTCCCCAAAAACAACCTCATGTAATGAGTCAACCATTTCCTGAACATCATTTAATTGATGTAGGCCACACTCTCAAAACATGGGGAAACTATCCTTTCAGAGAGTAGTTTATGATATGTTCAAGTAATATAATCCTAAATTTGACTTTTTACTAGAGCAATCATATCATCATAATGAATAGCTGGGTTAATAATTTTCATATCACAAATCATGTTATTATGTTAACTATAGAAATAGGAGGTGTGGTCAAATATACATCATGAAAGGAATTATAATAATTGGATATAATGTGATAAAATGGGGGAGGGATCTATTTGTGAAACTATTTCCAAAAAATATATTAGTTTTTAATGAGGAATTGATGTGATTTATTGATCATCATGGTATGAAGTATGTTCATTATTGGAAAATATGTTTATGGATTAGTCATGCATTACATTTTGGTTAAAAACTTCTTAAGTAATCTTTCTCAAGTGGGGTAACATTTGGGGTTAGTTTCTATATCCTGATTATTCTTTGGGTAATTGCAGGAAGCTTATTCTTCTAGTTGATCTGAGTGAGGAGTTGTTAGTTCTTAAATAAAGGTCTAATTTTTACGTGTTCTATATGGTTTATAGAATGATTCAGGAATTGAGATATTAATGTTATTATCCTCTAATGAGATGGTCTATTTGAAACATTTTTGATGCCCACCAAATGAGCCCAGAAAAATCTATATGGGATGAAATACCTGATTCATTGGTATTGTTTCAACCACATAGAAACGTAAGAAAAGGTGTCCATAACATTTGTATGAAATACACCATAAATTTACATGTGATCTAAATATCATAATATGGTCAGGTGAACGGGACATGCACAAAACATGACCTGTATTAGATTACACGAATCCACATTTGACAAGCCTCTTTACTATATCAAAGGAATCCAATTCAAAGGATTATCATACATAGGCTCCCTTAAAAGATTCTCAGAGTAAATGGGCTTTTAAACCATCTTGTACCAAAAAAACCATTGAAAAATACTTTTAAAATAATGGGGAAAATATGAGAAAGGAGGAATAATTTGTTGGTCATAGATATTATCTTGATGCACCTTGTGGTTAAAAATACCCCACAAAACCCTATTAATATGTCAACCTTTTCACACAAGAAACTACTATAATGAAACCACCATTATACAAAGGGTTTTAGACATGTCCATTCAATTGTGTGGAACCCTTTTGTATCCATTGTCAAAAAGGGCCTTTCCATGAAAGATTCTATATATCACTACAAGACCCATTTTTCATGTGACAGATCACAGGTTAGGAGATTTTATTTCAACAAAAATCACAAAAAATTGAGAGATCCCCATCCCTTGAAAATTAAATAATGAAATAAAATTTTAAATGGTATAAGATTCTTTTAGAGTGATGGTACACTAATCATAATGATAAATTGGTTATACACTCCATGAAATTAGTATTGATACCATGGTGGCCACCCTCAACAATTCATCATTATCCCACAAAATCCCTCTATAATGGCATCATGATCTCACAATGTCCTCTAGAAAAGACACCCATGTCCCACTGATGACCCCAGACAAGTGTCCTTCAATCGCCAAAATTCATTTCCACTAGAATAATTGTCTTTAGAAGGCCCTTTGAAAAAATTTTCTTACCATTTTTAAACCCTTTAATATTTTTAAATGTTCAGGATAAATTCTTGTAATTGGAATAGGTCCAATAAAAATGGAAATGATGAAACATTCTCATGATCATCGAATATCACAGAGTGCCATAGATCACCTACACCGAGATCTCATGAAGTACATAAAATGAAGCCCCTCCATGGACTTGAATCCAAATATGTGTGATACATGACTTTCATGGAGCCATATATCTAGGTTGGAGAGGCCTATTAATTCCCCCAACTATAAAATTAATCCATGCATATATGATTGATTTCACATGTGATCAGAGAAGAAGACTTCTTAGTGCATTCAATAACAAGATCATTAATTTATTCTTATAGGTAAAATCGAGGTAACAACAAAAGGGATCACCATTAATGCATAAGTTTTAACACATTGAGATGTTGTGAAATAGTTTTCTTTGAACTAATTTAATCTTTTCGATATTTTTCATTTCACACCGTACTGAATATAGTAATCATTATAGAAAAAACAATTTGATAGAATTTTCTTATACAAAACACCAATTCATGTTTCATATACACGCAATATATAGATTAGCTTGTTCAATACACAACACTATGATAGGATTGAGTTATACATACTATCTTGTTCTTTTGATTTCTTGTGTTACATGTAATACTGTGTTTTACCGAACAACTGTATATTATTAAAATATTATCATTTTAATAGTAATATATAACATAGATATTAAATTATAGGTTATGAATAGTAATAAATAGGTCAATAAAATATATGGTTTATAGTATAAATACATTGGTTTACAATTCTGTAGAAAAGAATATATATACAAATTGATTTCAAAATAAATATTTATATTTTTCTATTCCAAAAAGAGAATAGTTTTAATAAATTTAATTAATTAAAATTAGTTAATGATATTAATGAAATATAAATGTTAAATATTCTGTAAAATATTTTTTATTCATCTAGTATATTTTATTTAAAGAATATAAGAACCAAATCAATCTTATGCATGTGAACCTCTAATTTACAAGAGGATAAATTGTAACTCATTTTAATAGTGAATTACCATTTAAAATATAAATTTTTAAAGTTTTAGAATATTTATATAATAAATTAATATTATTTTTTGAAATTTTAATATAAAAATTTAATTGGAGGAATTCTTTGTATTTTTCTAAAAACATCATCTTTTGGATGAATAGGGAAAATACTGCATTATAGCTCAAAACTGCATTTTCATCAACTTTATTTATAAAGTTAAATTATGTTTTGAATTTATTTTAAAATATAATATACACAATTATTCACCAATCAACTCAATTAATGTAATTTTAATCAACATGAAATTTAAATTGGATATAAAAACATTGTTATCTTTTGAACTTTCCTCTTAAAAACCCTATTTTTCATTATGTATACGCGATTAATTTAATATCCAATTTTTTTAGGTTTATGATTAAAATAGGTAAAATGGATTCCATATTTAGTGTCCAAATGTCCACATTAGTATGTAATTTCATTTTAATTTTTGGTTATAAGTAATATACCCATGTAAAAACATTATTTACCGTGGTATACATAAAAAACAAAACATGTTAAAGTTAAAATGGGGAAATGATTAAAATTCCAAAAAAATAAAATTTTAAATTTTTTTGATGTGTGTATAGTCCCTACTCAACCAAAATAATAATGATTTCCATCCAAATTCATTGAATTTAATTTCACCTCAAATTTATTGGCTTTAAATATAAAATATTCAGTATTTAATCACTTAATCCCACAACTCATTGAGTATAAATACCAATCTTCACCACCACCATTACGACCAAAAAAGTTTTTTTCCTCATAAAATATCTAAAAATAACAATCCTACTCACTATAACCACTTTCATGCAATTATGGTACCATAAAAATGAAAAATACATGGTCCTCAATGGTCTCTGAAGGAGGTGATATTCAAGAGGTAATTTTCCAAAAGTACATATCATAATTTGATTTCCTTTTTCTACTTTCTACTTAACTACTTAATACATAGATTTATGATTAATCCATAATCATGTATATAATTTAGTTAAATTTTATAATGGAATATATCATATCTATTTTATATCTCATTTTCAATTATTCAATGAAATGAAATTTTTTTCCAAGTTGTGTTAGTTAATCCCCTCTTTAAATAATGTATTTGTTTTTTTTTCATTACCTCATCAATTGATGGTATTAAAACTATTTTATTGGATTAATAATATATTAATGTTTATATTATAACCTATTTCATGTTATATACCTAATATATAATGAAATTATTAAATAAAGTGAATCTAGTTTACGGTTTTTGGAATAACCCGCCAAAATCAACTAAATGTTTATAATTAACATTTTATTTAATAAATATTCATCATTTAATAAATAAAAATGTTATATGTGAAAATTTATATTATTTGAATTAAATTAATACTATTTAATTCCACATCCATCTTCTTAATATCATTTTATAATAAGTTCTATAATTTTACTCCAATGAATCGATCAAGAAATAATGAATGAAATGCACCTGAAACAATGAAAATAACAAAATATTACTAATTAATGGGTCATAATATTTTATAAAATCATCATATAAGGTTCTATAAACATGAATATAGTTTTATATGAGTTAATAACCGTTATTAAACTATTATATAATATTTTTTAATACATTTTATTGAATTTGAATGTGATGTAAGGGAATTTCATCGCACATTTTTTTCGTGTAATACATCCCTTATTCAAACATATTATTATTTATTTGTGGTGTACATATTAAAAATAAATTTATTATATGAACTTATTACATTAATATATTTTTATATAAATGTAAATATTTTTTATCTCCTTTTCATGGGGTTTTATAGTTCAAAAGTCACCAAATGAGTAAGGTAGATTTGTATCAATTTTTCTTCCACAAGACATATGTTTTATTATACTCATATGTTATTTAATGATACATATATAAATACATTTGAAATGTTATATCAATAATTTCCTTATTTTAATTATATTTTATGAATATTTTAATGTTATTATTTCATGGGGATTATGATAAAAATGATTCAAAGTGGTATGGGTCAGTTTGAAATGATTGAAGAATATTTTCCTAATCAAAAGATTTTAAAAGAAGTCATAAGATAATTTTCAGGGATAAAAATTTAAATATTTTTTTTAATGTTTTATTAAGATCTTAATTTGTATGTTTTAAAATAAATTTAAAATTAATTTTTTTTAAAATGTTTTATGTTCTGAAAAATAAAGTCTATGAAAAATGGATATTTTACTCAATAATTGTTTTCCACAGTTCTCTAAAAATAATTTTCAATCTCTGAACATGTTAGTTTCTATTAATTTGGTTTTACTAGGTATATGAACAAATGAAACCATTAATATTCTTTCTTTTAAATGTTTACATTTATGCTGGAATGTTACTATTTATTTTATTTTATTTTATTTGAGTTATGATATGATGAAGTTTTTTATAAAACCTATTTATCTTCATGGTTTATAAATGATTTATATTCTTGTTCAACAAATATTATTTATTTTATTATGATATTGGTGGGACTTATATCAATTTAAAATTCATTAGTTAATGAATTATATCACATGAGATAGATATAAAGGAATTTGTCCATTATGATGGTCACATGAGGGATTAATGGATAAAAATATGGTATGGTAGAAGAACTATTCTACCAATATAGACTTATTAGTGATTCATTTATTACTATGAAAATAATTATTAAATTCTTAAGAGTTCAAAATAGTTCCATGCTTTACTCATATGTTATTATTTCATAGATAATTTTATTTACATCCTTATGATTTATGTCAAATGAACTGTCAATATTTATTCAATGAATCATCAATACGATCTTTTGATATGAAGGCTATGGCCATTAAATCTCATGATTATGTTTTCATACCCTTATTTTCTTATTATGGTTACATAGCTTCCTTGGATACCCTTACTATGAATCTGATATCACCTATTTCTTATGTTTCCTTTCCCTTGGTTATAAGGAATGGTTTAAGTAAGAATAAAAAGGGGAATTCTGTTTTTTGGAAACATTAAAGATGATCCATCAGACTTAATGTTGGTGTTCTATGTTTCCAAAGGAACTAAAATAATATTTTAATTGGGTGTTTGTTTGTATATTTATAAATGTTTTCTATACAATTTATGTAACATACATGTATTGAAAGAGTGGGTCACAATATTGGAACTTTGTTTTATCACTTGAGACATGGGAAAGAATTATGGCATCTCAGTCAGGCCATGTGAAGGAGGCACCACATGTTTGATGGGGAACATGAAATATAAAATAATATAACACTATAAAATGTGGAGGAACATATGCAATAAGGGTTTGAGTATAATATAAAAGATAGTAGACTCATGTTGATAACATATACAGTGATCCTCATTTTCAAGACTCAACATGATCATATGAAAACATTAGGACATGTTTCCTAAATCACATGATTCTCCATAGAAATTTTACATGGATTATGTGATGTACCTTGATAATTTCAATCTATTCATGTGATGACCTCAAATAATTCCACCCATTCCTTATAATGTCCAACGTTGATGTCATCCAAATGTTATAATAGAATGTAGATATATAACTCTAAATCCAGCACTGACATCCCGACATGTAGGCTAGGTCTCACAATGTAATCTAGACATGTTAAATATCAATAAAAATGGAATAATGATACGTTACCTAGGTCGTGCGGAACCCTCCAAACATGTCACCTTATATCATGTGGCATCCTATGACATTCCATCCTAGATCATGCAACGTCCTCTGGAAAATTCATCTTTGATTATGAATTGTTCCCCAGTCATTTTTTTGGTTTATGAATGGTCCTCCAATAATGATATCTTGGATCATGTGATCCTAATAATCCTTACAGTCATAGAAACTAGGACTTGTACGTACATCATTAGACATGTCAGATAGAGAATCAGGACATGTCGAGAAGGCATCCTGGGACATGATAACCATATTCAGTTACTATATAGGGGAAACCATAGTGTGAAATACCTAATTAGTGGCATGAAATGAATTCCCCCTTATAATCCCAAACATAGGGTTTAGGTACCATTCTATGGGAACATCAATAACTCTAATTCCTTCCATAACTAGGATATATAGGATGCCTTCCTAAGTCATGATCTCAAATATGAATCAACCTCCATGTAATTCCATACATGTCTCTACCATTTCATCCATCAGTAACTAAACATTCACATGGGTTGATCATTATTCATCATCAACCAACTGATTTAGAGGGAAATGTCACTGGGTATGTCCTAGTCAAAATGAACTAGAAAAACTCTAATTTCTTACAAAACCAAGATATGTAATACACCTTCTAAAGGCACAAGATCCATATTAAACATTAAAAGGGTTGTCCCAGCACATATATCCTATAAACATACGTAGTGATACTAATTAATTTTTATCCCTTAGTCTCAAAATAATCATGGATCATAAGGTTTTAGGGATTTCTAATGATCTTATCCTTGGCATCATGAATCTCCCCCATCCATGGAAACCTAAACATGTTTTCCCTAATCGTTGGCATGATATAACTACTCCCACAAAAGGGAATCCACCTCTGGGCATGTCTTGAAGGTGTGATCGAACATGGATTACTTTTATTACTTCTATAACAAATATGTGTAGGATAAATCCCATAGGATTGAGCTAAATACATAGGGAACATGTGACCTTATATATGTCAATTTTGTACGATGTTAAACATCACGAGATAACTGAACAATATGGGTTATGGTACCAGTAGTAAACAAGATATGTAAGATGCCTCATAATAGTTCAATCTTATCCTTGAAATATTAATCATCTCCATGTATGATATAAAATTCCATCATTTATAGTTATATAGCATCAAAATATGTGTAATGTTTCATTAACAGTAAACTGATGAAGTACCCAGATATATATAGATGAGTTCATTAATAGGAACTCATTTCCACATATAAATATTAAATCAATGAATAATTCTTTAGGTTAACTAGTTTTGTTTCAAAATTATGAATATATTTATTAATATATCATTAATATATAATTGAGTCATGTATTATTAATTAATTCAACAAAAAAGGTTGTGGTGAAAAAGATATCTCCTCTATTAAACCATTGTGAGTTCATAAATTTTATTGGTTCGAAATCCCCAATTGAATGTCATTATTTTCAAATAAGGTATATAATAATTTATGGATGTGGGAATCATTGGTAGTATCAAATTAATGGTATTAAAATTGTTAAATCATCACGAAAGACCATATAACACATTAAAAACCCCCCATAATCAATTAACCGAGAAAACCACGAATCATATTCTGATTTAAAAAATGGTGCACCCAATATGAATTCATTTCTCTATACCATATCCTTTACCAGATTGAATGGATACAATACCTAGTTCACATCATACAATTTTTTTTCCAACCAAATGGATGCTCCACCTATCTCTCGATGAAACAAAAAAGGTGAACCAGAACTGAAATAATTTAATTATGTAATATCCTTAACCATATAAAAAAGTTATAACTTCTCTATTATCAGTAGAAAATGTTTTCTCAATATATGGTAGATCCACCTATCATTAGATGATACAAAAATGGTTAACCCAATATGAAGGTCTCAAATAGAAAAATATCAGTTTACCATGTATTAGTGTATAATGTTTTTCATATCTTCTAAAAACAAAAGTGGGAAGACATACAAGAATTTTTTTAATAATAATAACTATTTGTTGATTCTCTATATATGGGTTTGTCATGAAATAAGTCCTTCCCCAATTGGAAAATTCCACATAATTATAATTGATAAAACAAGAATAATAAAGATCAATTTTTTACCCATGAAAATAGGATTGAAAAAATATCATTACCTTGATGATGCATGGATCGGTGACCATGTCCCTTGTTGTATTAGTGAATGTATATAATACTCTCACAAACATCCCACTAACACAAGATAAGTTTATTATATACTAATATTTTTTGAAAATCAGCAATATCTAAAACCAATAATAGTCTCATAATGACTTATTTGGCCACAAGCCTTCAACATCTTGTGTTGAATGAAACGGTGTGGGAAAACCATCAATATGGAACAATTCTGACCCCTAAGGGTAACCATGGTGGTCTCTAAATGCTAAAACTAGCTAGAATAATTCATCATTTGAAATCTATGGTAAATATAGTGGTTCTCATTTCTACTAAAATACTCATTGAAATAATATCATCAATGCATAGAAATCACCACATTTAGTATCTGATGATGGTGGATCAAGGATTCAAAATTAACTTCTTTCTAATTCAAGAATCAACGCGGAGGGATATTATTATAGACTATCACCATCACAATCATACTGGTACCTTTAAATCAACTTTTAAGGTAACCAATTGAGAAAATTTCACCACTAAAACCCATCAACAAGAATCAAGAAATACACAATAGATAGAGATGGATTTGGATAATGCATAGCATAATCATATCCCAACTATCAGTAACTAATCCTGTAGGAAAATTATGGAGGCACCTAGTGAGTCGGCTCAAAACCCTATCACTCGGAATAAGTCTATGGGCATATTCATGCAACAAGAATGGGGATGAAACATATTTATTCTGTCATGCAGGAAGTATATCGACATATCACGGTGGGACAAAGAGGAAATAAGTTGGATCATATCTCTACTATAATTGAATAAATATACTTATATATATTGTTGAAATAAATGTGCATGCATTCATTCTTGTGCACACTTTTCTAAATTGTCAATACATATTAGAAAAAATTAAAGAACTCCATGGGCATATTCCTATACTAGTAGATATACATGGAAAAGATGATGCAGTAGACCTGACTGATTTTCTTTTTAAAAATAGGGTCACCACATGAGATTGAAAAATGACTCAGGGAATTCTCATATTCTTATCGCACAAGAAAAAAGACATACAGAAAATTATAAAGATAATGCTCATATGACCATTTTCATAGGGGTCCACCAAGTGAAAGTGGAAAATTCCCATGGGTAGGATCATATTAATTCTATTTAATCTACTTATACTATTTAAGTATCTAATGGAATCCATAGTCATATCCATACCTATATATATGAATAAATGCACAAACATCATTTTAAGGACATACAAGGGGAGGCCCATATCTATTCTCCCATTATAGTGGTTCGTCAACATATTATGGAAAGGAATTTATATTCTAATTGTGTTTATATTCACATTACATCTGAGGATCACTATATTAGAGAAGCACAAGCCTTGGGATAGTCTATAATTCTTTTCCATAATGACTCGCGGAATAATCCAAATGCTCCAAATTGATATCATATTCCTATTGTGACTAAGGATCACAATCTAAGAATGGGACATTCCATAGGTTATGCTCATAATCCTACCAAATAAGATCAATGGAATTTTCTGGTAGCTTCTTAGTAGTGGTCATATACTGTTATAACACCTTACTATTATCAACATAGTCATAAATCCAATATACATTAGGTTCATATTGGAGATAAATTATAAATTTCTGGGACGTATAATTTATCAATGATGTAGAATGAGGTTTTTATTCACAATCCTCTCAATGATAGTTTACTTGAGGGTGACAAAAGACAAATTTTCAATACCCCATGGATCTACCGACTATTCAACATTTAAATAAGGTGATCATTACTTTAAAAAACCTCTTCCTGGATGTGTGGTGATTGATAACATGGACTCTACATTGGACCAACATTTTATCTAACATCCTCACAGTGATATCACCCATGGATAAGAAATTACTCTACATACCCAAAAACCTATGTATCGAGACATTCTCAAAAATCATATTCCTTCATATAGGGATGCGCTCAAATCATCACAGTCAACCACATATACTTCCCCACCATCTTCCAGCAACACTCCACTCCATTCATAATACAACCTTTAGAAGCACCATATATTTTCTAAACTAACGGAGGTATTTAAGATTTATGACGAGGAATATGATATTTATAAATAGAGAGAGTTAGCCGAAAAAATTTCCTCATATTTTTTTGGCTCATTTCTACATTTGACTATGTGATCCTAGATGAACTATATAAGGCTTTCATGAATTATCTATACCAAAATATGGGATAAAATCATCAGTGACTTAAGGATAAAATAATATCCCATATATATGATATGTGTTTCACCTTCATATCATCAATATATTCTATATTTTTATTGGATATGGCAGCCTTGTCTGTATCATAAATTCCATGAATGGGGGATCCTAAGATTCACCTATATAGTGTTCCTATACATATTATGACAACTCTCTAATGACTTATTTCCAGAGCACCATATAACAATATGTTTTTGAAAATAGGATAAATATGGAGTATTTGATTTCACTATATTCCTAGAGAAGTCAAATTCCTTAGATACGACATCCTATAATGGCATATCATCTAGAACATTTAGAGAAACTTGTAACACATGAGCCAATTGTTTACTATAATAGAATTCCCCAACATCAAAAATTCAAGCACATTGTAAATGGAGATCAAGGACAACCAAAAAGTCTTTTAACTGATCGCCTCAAGATAATAAGAACACATTTTAGTCGTGGAAGATGAAGCTTCAATCAACCCAACACATTTCTAAAAGAACTAATTTTCATCATGAGCTGCAATTATAACAAGCATAATCACAAGCACTATTGTGAAATATAAAACAACTGGTAATAGAATCTTCCATAGAAGTAGTCTAGAAGAGAACACATCCCCATGGGTTTTGAATGGAATTTTCATTGCCTCCACCCCAAAAATCACCAATTTCTGAAAGGATTCATTATATATCAGTAATAGCAACAAAATAAACCCATCCCATAGGCTAAGGGAATTTATGTATTAATCACCATCACCAGGTTCAACAAACCCCAAGAGGGTCCTAGAGAAATTGAAGACTATTCCATATCAATGCCATCCCATTGGGATGTGGGAATTAATATCTCAATGTCTATCCTAGGAATAATCAAATCCTCAATCAGAATCATTATATATTCATCAATAGGATCAATAAATTCTAATGTAGTCTTTAAAGAGTCCCAATACAAAAGTATTTGGAGAATTTTCATCATCATAACAACCATAGATATAATATGTCTTTTCTATGTTGGGAGGAAAATATCAACAATCAACATCCCATCAGTTCCTCACACCATAAGACAAAACTCAATAATTCAGGGATTTCTCTTCAAAATTATTGGAAACTCCATCAAGGACACAATCTGAAGGCCATGATGGGTTAAATTTATGTCTAAGGTAATAAAAAACCAATGGGGTTAGATGAAAAAAAATTCTATTATAGTAAAGTTTTCACCAAAAGACAATAATTCAAGAAGTGCATAATCATCATGTTGCGTTAAGAGTAATATGAAAACTGCAATTTCATGATAAACCTCTATGAGTTTACTCAATATTAACACAAATGGTAATGTGGATAAATTAATATATTTTGAATGACATAATACAAATAATATACCCTGATAAGAGTATGTGGACTCATCCACTAAGGTTGTACATACACTGAACTGTTGGAGGAAACCAAATATGGAAGTTATGAAAACTTATTTTCAACCACTTTAGTGGTACACCACCAAATATAAAGGTAATGTTGTGGTTATATTCCACTCATCACCGTGAATATATCAAATTCCTCCCATTAAGGAGAACTTGGGATAATATGAGAATGACATTCCAAATCTCAGAAAACATAACAAAGGAAATCATCATGGAAACATTCCCACTATGTATCATCATCAGGTAAAGACAAATATATCTCCTCTAAAATATCTAGAAGGAGTTCATTTTCCCACAAGAATGAAATTTGAGCATCATACTAGATATGGATCCAAAATGCTGGTCTACATAAATGTAGAGGCTCTATGTGATAGGTACTTCACTCAATAATGGATGTAAAATCTCCCACAGCCGGGAGATCATTCATCCTTTGCATGGATCAAGACTCAATGGAAAATGATAATTTCTACACCTCATTGAACCTCAACAGCTGCCCTATGATTGGAGGTGTCTTAGACAGTATGTCCTTGGGTTCTTCTTAGCACCATCGAGTCCGTAGATACTCAAATGGAATCCATGGAAGGGAGATAAACATCATCATAGTTTGAGAAATATACATCTCTGAAATAGGTTAATGAATGTTTTTAACCACCCAATTTCACAAATATTACCTTCTCTAACTTGGAAGTAGTGGGAGGGCTAGAAAATAATATCACACACATCATATTCTATTTTTGTCTGAATATGGTCCCCCGTGATAAACAAGAGGCGACCAAACTAATGTGTTTTGTATGGACTTTGAAAGGGCTATCCTTTGTCTAGTATATTTGTCTTCCAATAGTATCTGTGGTAGGATGGGAATCCCTTTTTCATCAATTCCATTACTAGTTAATCAATACACTATAAAAATTTCTATTGATGACCTGATAAACTACAAGAAATATGTAAATGATATGGTTTATGATTTCATTGAAAGATATAAAGGAAAAACCTATCAACTCATCGTCTAACTCTCATAATAGCAATTGATGGAAGTCTATCAAAAAAATATCATGGTTGAGTTTTATAAAACTGTAATCCTGATCAAATATCAGAGTCGATTCTGTGAGTTTCAAGAAGCATAACAATGCCGAAGACAATACTTTAATGAGGTCCAATCTAGGTCTCAACTCATTCCCTCATCTTAGAGGAAAATTCTTGACAAGGAATAAACTTTTTTAGTTACCTGCAATCTAGTAGCATCACCCATTTACAAACCTAGTATGTTTCTTAAACTCCCAAAACCTACTATTGTGTGATAGAAATAAAAAAATAAACCATGAGTGTAAGAAAAATGATATCTGGGATAAAATGGATTTAATGAATGGTTCAATAATGCACACTCCTTCATAAAAGAAACCCCCTATTATTTCCTTATAGCCATGAAAAATAACCTACTGATGCTGCCACAACCTAGGAATCTCGATGAGGTAAACCTCACTGATCATCCCAACTATTTATTTTTTTATTGATGAATGGGTCACAAAATCATTGATTGGTTCATCCAAAATGACACCAAAAAATTCGTGGTTGATTATAGATAGGTGATGTTGGATAACACCTCAATATTAGTGACCTGTATTAAAATTCTACACTCAGAAGAAGACAGTGATTGGTAAAAATTATTTCTTAAGCGTGCAAAAAAATTCAACAACTATATGACTCCAAAGATAGTCTATTCATCTCATACCACCTTGAGTACACATCATTGTAGACCAACAATTGATTCATCCACTAGGGAGGTTATATTGTATATTCCTCATGAAGATGGATTCAACTATTGGATAAAATAATAAATTTAGGAGAATGAGTAATATTTATCTCCAATGAAATCTTTGACTATTCCAAATTTCACCCATGAAACATATAATACATGAGCATTTCCCCCACCAAATGGAACAATAGTCAAACAAAGAGAAGAATTTTTATGTGATATAATTGGAATACCCCTTCTCCAATGACAAATATGACTCTAAGTATCGGTTTCCATTACATGATCAGGGAATCGAAGGTCTTATGCCCAGGTGCCATGGATGTAGAGGAAAATATGGGAATTTTTGGACCTAATATCTTAGTCATGTAGAAATATGGGATATGTAAGGATATATATATATATATATATATATATATATATATGAAGCGGATACCCATGTGATTTTACTCCAGTGAGATCAAAAAAACATGGAGGTGCCTCAAACTCTATAATGGTTACCCACAACCGATCATTATATGAGAACACTTAGCATCAAGTTGATTATCTGATCATACTAGATAATGAGGAAGGATTATACAACCTAATCCTTTGGAAGATGATTCTCCCTCAACCTCTACGCATGAACTATTCTCCTCTATGTCTAAAATCCCAACTCATAATCCACATAATAAGTTGAAAACCCACCATTGTTAGTGACATCATCTAGTAAAAATATATGACATTATGAAAGAGATTATAGCTTTAATAGCCATTATTTGAAAATTGGATGCACTACATATTTCAAAAAAATCATAGAGAGGTATTCCTTGATTCACCCTAGAGCCCACATTAGTTCATTCTAAATTATTTTACACTTTAGGATTATTGAGTGGACACTGTGCCATCCGAATTCCATTTCTTCATCTAGTTCAAAATAAATGATCAAAATGAGCTCATATATGGACATATAAGTGAAATATATGTTTCATTTATACTCCATAATGTCAAAATTCAATGTCCTCAAATTGAAAATGGTTTTGGAAAATAACAAATCCTGATTTATACCCTTCAATTTTTGTTATATTTTGATTGAGATTTGTCTACAAATAGACCATTTATGGGTACGATAAGCATGATCAACAAACTATTAATAAGATAAATAATAACAAATAGTTTTTTAATGTCACATATAATAATAATTTTATAGTCATATTGAAAGAAACCAGATTCAATTTCCATCTCTCATGGCCTGGGCTCCATAGCCACATTAAATTACTTTTAAATATCCAATGGTTTTTGAAATTCTCCACTGATGGAATGGTTGGAATAAAACATGGTCATAGTTCCCTCGTCGAATAATCTTAACCCACATGCATTGTGGAATATTTATATAAATGGGATTTAAAATAACCAAGGATGGTTGGAAATATATAGTTTATAGACCCAAATGGAATAATGGACACCCATTAAAACCCATGGCGTATGATCGACAATGATTATGTATACCCATAAATATTGTTGAGGCAAATAGACTCAATTATAAATGTATGAGGTACTTTTTTACAAAAGGAAAATGTAAATGAAGGAAAACTACAAAATATCTCAATAATAACTATGGTAGTAGGGGATGATAATGGATCTTTACAAGGCCTATCTCATCCCAACAGAGACAGATATTCCCTCAGATTTCCAACTTCGCCTAAAATGCATTCATTGTAGAAGATGCGTAAGAACAATAAGATTATTTCAAGTCCCATCCCCCTCATTTTAGGATGGACTCTACAAAACCATTTATAAACTCATGTATGTAAATATCTAAATTTAGGAAGACCCATTTCATACAATAATTTTTTCGTCCATGACTCTTGGGGATCTAGATATTTACATTGTATTTATAAATAATCCATGATATGAATTATCATAGATATATACAGAAATACCGGGATTGAATCCAAATGTTGCTACATGCCATATGGGATTACTTTGTTGTCTTAGTGGGTTCAAGCTGGTATCTAATAGTATACACCCCTCCCACGTTACTAATGTCGGGGTTTAAGTTGAAATTTTTTTCAAAGACAATATTTTACAAGAAGATAAATTCCCATTATGGATCACCAACATCATCCATATAAATGAAAAAGAATGCGAAGATTAGGGTCTATATTGATTTTAGCGACCAGAATCGAATCTTCCTAAAGTAAGACTACTCATACACAATCTCAAAACACATGAGCGATGAAACTGATAGCTTCCTAGACTTCTACTTTATGATTGGGTTCTTAGGGTAAAAAGAGATAATGATTTCACCTAATGATAATGGAGACACATCCTTTAGTGATCCCAAGGGGAATCTTTTGCGACAAGGTCATTACCTTTGTACTATAGAATGAAAGAAATAATATTCAAATCCCCATCCATCATACCATTAAACAATTCTTTGTAAGAATATACTAATGTTATATAGATGTGTTGGTGTTAAATTATCATCAACTATGAGATCAATTCATGGATTTTCCCGCAGTCATTGAATGGTTTCAATGACAAAGTCTAAATATAAATCCACTAAAATAAACTTTGAAGTAACATTGGGGAAGTTCAATGGAATTTAGGTATTCCATCATGGAGATAAGGGTTACCTTTAGAATACTATTGTGATCCTGGAAATGTAATGTCCTTAGAATATGAATGAGATGAGGGGGTCCAAGGGAACCTTTTCAACATTCAGTTTTTTATATCCATCTTGGCTCGAAAATCAATCCCCTTGAATAATGTAATTAAGAAGGGATTTACATTTTGATGGTTGTAGGACTTCCCAGAGGCTTTCAAGAGTCTGAATCTATACTTGATACACCTATTTATCGTAATGCCACCTGTGGATAGAAATCCACTCATCATATATGTGGAAACTATAGAATGATCACATGGTAATCTAATCTCATATAAAAAAGATTAATGAAATGAAAATAGTCTCTATATATCAGTGGAATGATGCCAGCAACTGAGAACCATTTTCACGACCCCCTCCCACCAAAGATGCCCCTCCTGAGCTAGAAATGGTGAAAGGGAGATAATGACCCCTGAGTCCCGCCTCTAGTAGGCCTCGGGTTGGCGACTAAAACCATGGGAATGAGTTTTCACAAATATGGGAGGCATTAACCTTTTATTATTTTAAGATCAGGAAATAGGACACGTCAACCACCAAAAAGGAAAAGAAAAAGTGTATAAAAATAAACCCAAACCAATCCGACATGCATGTTTAAACAATTTTGTATCATGGTGCAAGTACAAGAAAGCTCAATGTACAATACCAAAAGAAACAAGTGTACAACGATAGAAAAAACTCCAACTGTCTGACTACTAGGGTCCCGCACGTCCCTGGTAGTCCTCCTGGAAACCTAAAAGTAAACGTATTGGGAGCATACATGTATACTCAGTAGGGAAACCTAAATCTCTGGTGCATAAGTGGGGAGACATCCAAATGTCCCATAAGAACAACAGAAGAAACCTAGCAAGGAATTCTATCCACCCAACCTCACCAGCTACACTCTCAAAAAACACAATCAAAACATGTAGTAGTATATAAGAACAAGAGTATTGTGTACCCCACACCATTTCCCATTATTTAGCTTCTCTTACTAACGGCGAACGTCCTGACACTGCCACACTCTCCCCGCCCACACACACCTGGGCCTCACAACCACGTATCCCACCCTCACACATCTGGGCCTCATCCCAAAGATTCTTGGTAAACACTAAAACATTCCCAAAGAGTCTTGGGCTAGAACCACCCCAATCGAAACCTACCTGAATGGTCTTAGGTGTAAGGTCGCCTCATGTCATCAAAGCCTAGGGAAGAAGGAGCAGGATGGAGCCAGTATCTAAGGGGAAAGAACCCTCTCCTATGAAATGACAGTGTTTGGCACTAAGTGATCAACATGGGTGGGGTGTGATAAAACACAAAAGATACAGATATATATATGTATACCAAACACACATCCCAACCTATTTATTCTAAATAGAGAAACTAAGAATGTGCCTCGACACTGCTACTACGAATCATGCATACAACAAACAACCCCAACCCCATTTAGGTTTTCACATTTCATTAGATTTAGTGTATTAGTTCCATAACTACTTGGCAACTATCCACAACAAACCACATTGATAGTTCGAAAAAATTATCCCTGCCATCCACAAATCAAATTTGAAAAAAACAAGAAGCACAACAAAGTCCCTTCTTATCAACCAACCAACGCAATGATTATTAATCCCATTCTGTTACCAAGCCCAACCTTTCATTAACTCTCCCACGTTTTATTTATTATTCACAACCCATAGTCGGTTCACATTTAAACCCATCCCTATAGCCCCGCTGACAACCACCACAACCACTAACACACCTAAACCCGTACATCATCATCCCGTTATACCATTTATCGCATCCCCGCTGCCCATCACTAACATATCATTCACACCAACCCACAACCAAGTCAACCACAACCCTGCAGCTCACCTGATCCACAACAACCCACAAAACACCCCCATCGCATGCCGCTTATCTAAGCCAACACCCACATGTTCATTATTCCATTTTGTTCAACCAGGGTTATCACACAAGGGTTACAGATTTTAAAACATCCAAATTTACATGAATAATAAAATTCCACATTCAACAAAAGTTCCATTCACAAAAACGGTCTAGAAAGATAGGGAAACATTTAATTGTGCAAGAAAAGGCCCGCAATGACTATGATTTTCAATAGGCAGAAGCCTATTCAATTCACAACATAATATCACAGGATATAAGATAAATATAACAACATCCCCATCCCTATTCTATAACTAGTTATTATCTTTATTTATTGGTTCCACCATATATCACGAAAAAAATAGAATACCCACCCCATATAATGCACAAATTAGAGAGACGATGGTAAGATCCCTACCTCAATAGGTTATGATCACAACGCTCCCCCAGATCAGCCTTAGAAGGCGTCCTTCGGCGTCCGTCACCTCTATCGAGTCACGGAAAAACCTCCTTGGGTGGAAGTTGGCAAGGAAAGGCCGAATGAAATACAAAAGATCCAAGCTTGGAAGTTCCGCCTCATTGTTACAATCTGATGGCCACTGAGGGATCTTAAATCGGAGCTCAGAAGAAGAAGTTATGGAAGAAAAGGAGCCTTCGAGTCTCTTGGTAGAGCTCTACTCAGAGGAATGGGGAGAAGAGGGGTGAGTTGAAAAGGAGGAGGGGACCCATCCTATTATAAGTGAGAAAAGAAAAATTACACGGCATGTATTTTATGGTACACGGCATGTACTAGGCTGTTTCACATGGTCACCACGTGAATTCCAACATGACCTTCAATGTGGAATGCGGTCGTTGACTAGTCAACACACGGTTTGAAGGTAACGTATAGGGGGGGAGGGACTACACGGCATGTATTAATGGATACACAGCGTGTACCCATTTATTTAACATGGCTCGAACATGGAACACGGACATTGACTGGTCAACAGACGGTAACGCGTACGCAGGGAGAGACTACACGACATGGAGTATTGGATACATGGCATGTACCCGTTTATTTCACATGGCTCCAACATGGCACACAACCATTGACTGGTCAAAACACAGTAACACGTACGCGGGGAGAGACTACACGACATGTAGTATTGGAAACACGGCGTGTAACCATTTATTTCACACGGAAAGGACACGACCTTCAACACGGGGTATACCCGGCAAGGAGGTACACGACGTGTACACAAACTACATGGCGTGTAGTTTCAAAATTCTAGAAAGTGTGGAAAAAGTCCATTTTACCCTCTAGAACACTTCGTGGACTTCTTTTTGACAAGGAATGGGCCGGAGAGGTCCGGGCCATTACATCAGAGACCTCTTAAAACCTTCTCATCCCCAAGAATTCAAAAACCAACCTAGAGGAACCCAACAAGAAACCTCTTAGGGTTCTCTTTATAACAGGAACCCAACCAACAACCCTAATCATAGGTGTTAGGAATTCCCTCTCCTATATCGAGATATTATCCGCTTTAGGCGGCACTGACTCACCTGCACAGGTTTAATCGCATCCTCATTAATGTGTTTCGATTAAGGAATGGGCCTTCCCACATCCATATGTTAGGATTTTCCAACTTACACTGCCCCCAACACCGTACAACCCACACACTGCCCGGACACATGGCTTGGGGAATTCCTTCTCCAATATCGAGATATTATCCGCTTTAGGCGGCACTGACTCACCTGCATGGGTTTAATTGCATCCACATTAATGCTTCTCGATTAGGGATTTGGACGTACCCTCCCCACAAGATAAGGCTCTTCATGTACATTTAAAGAAATGCGGGAAACAACATAGCATTAAAAACTCACAAAAACAAGGTCTAGGCCAAAAGAATGAGGAATATAGTTCCAACAATGGAATGTAATGATCCCAACAAAACATAAAGGAGATCATTCATGAAAATCCAAACACATCTCTATTGATCCCTGGTCCATCTAGAGATGCTTCCTGTGATGCATGCAACTATCCACACCCATCTCCTCTGCCTCTCTATTGACGTCCGCCTCCTCGACCACGACCCAATTTCTATCCTTGAGGAACTCCTTATGGCTGGCCACCACCTTCTACATCTCCCCTCCGAGGTACTAGATCCTATTGCTGCTGGAAGGGTCTTTCCAGCCACTGGTGCTGCTAAGGCGAGCGCTGAAACTTCCCATCTCCACCGTACTGCGCTCGGGTCGGACACCGACACTGAACATTCCCGAAACCTCTACAAGAAAAACATTTCGGTCCTGGTCTCGTGAAAAATGGAAGAGGGCCCGAATATATGAACTGGAAATGCTGGGGCCTCCTCCCTAATAGCCTGAAACAGGAAGGTCCCCTCGTGGGAGACCAGCTGCTGACTACCTTCCCCTTCGATGAGCACCGCTGGATCCCCTAACGTGATGCACCTCCCTGTGAGTGCATCCTTTCTACAACCTCTGCCTTCTTCTGTACTTCCAAGTACGTCGGATGGGTGAAGGGGGTGAGAGAATACTAGAGTGAAGGACGAAGCACCTCCTCCAAACGTCTCACCCGAAACACCTCAACTGGAAAGAGATCCGGAGCAAAGCGAAGAAGATCCTTGAACATGATCCCCAACTCTCGTACTGACATTCTCCCCAACTGAAGGGATAGTAACTCCTGCAGTTCATCTGCTTTGATCATGGGAGAAAGGAATTCCTCTCAGAATTCCTTCTCAATGTCATCCCACGAATCCTCTGCCTCTATCCTCTCTCCGAGGTAGAGAATCCACCACTGTCGCGCCGCACCTCTCAGCTGACTGACTGCTAGGGTAACCCAGTACTCCCTCAGAGCACGGATCAATGTAAAAGTGATCCATAGCTCCTCAAGCCACCCCTATGTCTCCTTATCCTAAGTACTACCCTTTTACTTCTTGAGGGGATATCACTAGAGAGAATGGAGAGTCTTCTGCCACTGTTCATCTTACTCCTCTCGATCAATCCTCGACTGATTGGCCGCCTGAATCTGTTGGGCCTCGGCCGTCTGAGCCACTCGAGGATGACGTCCAGGTGCCATAATTGAATGGTAAAAAAGGATCGCCTATGACCAAGTAGTAAAGAAATATCTCAAGGTTTTATTTTAAAATTTTATTTAAATTTCTTTCCCAGAACACCCAAATCAGGTAAAACACAATCATGATGATGCATGTACCTTCCCTGGGGTCTCTACCCTGCAATCAATGTAGTCTCACTTGGTCGTTCGGTAGGCTCAGTGTCCTTGCATCAGATCATGGGGGACCCTAAAATCCCATGTCCTAGCTGGTCTTTCCTGGCCTATGTCACTGACCAAGATTAACAAATATTGTTGCCCTACCATCCCATGCAATCCTCACTGTGCCTAACTCCAGACTCCATCCTATCTCTCAACCATCAGCTCTGATACCATTCTGTCACAACCCCCTCCCAACAGAGATGTCCCTCCTGAGATGGAAATGGTGAAAGGGAGATAATGACCCCTGAGTCCTGCCTCCAGTAGGCCTCAGGTTGGCGGCTAGAAACATGGGTATGAGTTTTCACAAATATTGGAGGAATTACCCTTTTATTATTTAGAGATCGGGAAATAGGAAAAGTCAACCACCAAAAAGGAAAATAACAAGTGTATAGAAATAAACCCAAACCAATCCCACATGAATGTTTAAACAATTTTATAACAAGGTGAAAGTACAACAATGCTCAAAGTATAATACCAAAGAAAAAAGTGTACAACAAAATCAACAACTCCGACTGTCCGACTAGTAGGGTACCACACGACCCTGGTAGTCCTCCTGGAAACCTGAAAGTAAACGTAGGGTGAGCATACAAGTATACTCAGTATGGAAACCTAAAGCTCTCATGCAAAAGTGGTGAGACATCCTAATGTCCCGTGAGAACAATAGAAGAAACCTAGAAAGTGATTCTACCCACCCAACCTCACTAGCCACAGTCTCCAAAATCCCAATCACAAAAGGTAGAAGTATATAAGAACAAGAGTATTGGGTACCCCGCACCATTTCCCTTTAGTTAGATTCTCTTCCTAATGGCGAATGTCCTGACGCTACCACCCTGTCCCCGCCCGCACACACCTGGGCCTCATCCCGAAGATTCATGGGAAACAGTAAAACCTTCCCAAAGATTCTTGGGATAGAACCAACCAAATAGAAACCTACCTGAAGGTTCTTAGGTGTATGTTTTCCTAAATCCATCACATCCTAGGTAAGAAGCAGCAGGAAGGAGCTAGTAACTATGGGGAAAACACTCTCTCCCATGAAATGGGAGTGTTATGCACTAAGTGCTCAACATCGGTGGGGTGCAATAAAACACAAAAGATACAAATATATATATGTATACCAAACACACAACACAACCAATGGCTTCTAAATAGTGAAACTGAGCATGTGCCTTGGAACTGCTACTACGAAGCATGCATACAACAAACAAACCCAGCCCCATTTAGGTTTTCACATTTTAGCAGAATTAGTTTATTAGTTCATTAACTACTGAAAAACTATCCACAAAAAACCACATTGATCGTTTATAAAACATATCCCTTCCAATTTATAGAGATGAAGGTGATGTCCCTACCTCAACAGTTTCTGATCACAATGCTCCCTCGGATCAGCCTTAGAAGGCATCCGTCGGCGTCCGTCACCTATGTCGAGTCCCGAAAAAACCTCCTCGGATGTAAGTTGGGAAGGAAAGGCCGAAGGAAAGACAACAGATCTAAGATCGACTATTCCACCCCGTCATTACGTTCCCCGTGGTTGCTGACGGATCGTAAATCAGATCTCGGACGAAGAAGTTATGGAAGAAAAGGATCATTCGAGTCTCTTGGGAGAGCTATGCTCTGAGGAATATGGATGAGAGGGGTGAGTTGAAATGGAGGAGGGGACCCCTCCTTTTATAGGAGAGAAAATAAAAAGTACACGGTGTGTACTCGGCCGTTTCACACGATCACCATGTGGCTTCCAACACGGCCTTCAACACTGAACACGGTCGTTGACTGGTCAACACATGGATTGAAGGTAACACATACGCGGGGAGGGACTACACGGCGTGTAGTCTTGGATAGACGGCATGTACCCATTTATTTCACACTGCTCCAAAACGACACACATCCGTTGACTGTTCAACACACGGTAACGTGTATGTGGGGAGAGACTACACGTCATGTAGTATTAGATACATGGCATGTACCCATTTATTTCACACGGCTCCAACACGGCACACGGCCGTTGACTGGTCAACACACGGTAACGCGTATGTGGGGAGAGACTACACGATGCATAGTATTGGATACATGGAGTGTACCAATTTATTTCACATGGCAAGGACACGACCTTTAACACGGGGTATACCCGACATGGGGGTACACGGCGTGTACTCAAACTACACGGCGTGTACTCAAACTACACGGCGTGTAGTTTCAAACATTTGGAAAGTATGGGAAAAGTCCATTTTACCCTCCAGAACACATCATGGCCTTCTTTTTGACAAGAAATGGTCTGAAGTGGTCCAACCCATTACAAATATTATGGTGTTGAGAAGAACTACCTCATACTCACATTGTAGTGAAAAATTGTGATGATGTAATTGAAGAAAAAAGAAGTCTACATGGTCTCTCATATTGATCTTCTCAAGTACATCGTTAGTTATCCCATAATGATAAGGTGTTTGGCCAGATGGGCTTCATTCTACAACTATACGACACATAGTTCATCTCACAAAATTAAGTGAATGGGTTGGCCATATATAATTTCCCCACAAAAAATGCATCATTATAAAATATAAAATTAGACACCATGATTTCATATGAATGGGTTTTTTATTCTAATGAAACTCCTCATATATGAGAGATATATTTTTATGGTGTATCTTATAGTCCTATCATTAAAATAATAGAAAACTAGAAGTTAAATTGGGCTGTATTTGAGATTATGTTTTCCAACCTAGAAAAATAAATTTTCCATTATATTTCTAACTGTCTTATGGATTCACATATAATGATTCTAAATACCATGTCTCCATCACTGGATCATAACTCGAACTACTACAACAAATAACCTATTTGACATCAAAGGGGATACAAAAATAGTTATAAATAAGATCACTGGATAAAATACCAAAAAATAATGAATTGGTCCCTCTCAATGGCTACGTCAATAGACTAAGAGAAGAATTAAATTTTTATCTCATACATCATCATTTCCCCTATAAAAAATGCACATGGTGATGCCTTGGATAATAAATCTAAAATCATGGATGAACATGATTAAGAAGAAGTGTTCTTCTTAACAATGCATAAAATAATTGTCTCACTAACCATCAAATGCGAAATGATATAATGTAATTAGGTCAAAACTACCCAAGAGAATGTTGAACAAATATCCAGCCATGGATGGACAGTGTCATAATTAAATATCCAAAATCTGGTCCTCTCAACTGATTGAGCCATAAGGGAACCGATTCAACAAAGAAAAAAATGTTACCCATTTGGATATTCCAAAATTTAAATAAGGCCTATATGAGAAATGGTTCAATAGAATTTTCATCAGATGTATAACAGAAATGAGATTCCCTCTATTATGGACGTTGTCCATATAGGATCATGCAGTGCCCATTAGTTTAGGACCATGCACTCCCACCAAATCCTAAGGATGTGATATTACTATAAAGTCATGATATATGACTATGTGTGATATATTAGGAAACTTCATTCATTCCATATTTATGGAAACTTCATACATCTTCCCCATGAATTTTTTTCATACAATTTATTCATGGGTATTTCCCGTATAAGGAATGGATGTTCTGTGTAAATATTTATAGAAACTCAGGATTCATATATATTGATATTATATCATTTTAGATGAGTATTCAACAAATTTAAAATTAAATGATCAAGGAAAATAATATTTTAGTTTCTTTGTAAATTTAGAACTCATTATTCTACATCGGTGAGAGATATTCAACAAATATAATTAATATCACACTATTTAGTACTACTACCTAAATCCTTTATTCAAACCATAGGGAAATGTAACTTTAGAAATGGTGATATTTGATCCTTAGTAAAAGATAAAAATATAGATACAAAAGAATATAATGGGAATAAGTGTAAGATAATATGTGAATAACATTTGAAGATCATACCCTCTATATTAGAGATCATATACATGGGTCATGTTATAAACATTGGTTGTTCATGGGATAATAATTATAGTGGTGATAAAAAATCATCAATTACTCATTAACCATAATCTCATGTCATATATGTGTGGAACAATATGATTAATAGAAAATCACTAATGTGTCAAGGTTAACTACTAAGACCATAAACCTAGTTGATCTAGACACACCTATTTCTCATAGTGGATCAAGTCACACCTATTTGACATTTTAGAATAGAAGACCCCCATTTCTAATTTTGGATCAGGATATACTTTTTTCCATTAGGGAGAAGGAAAAATATTTCCTTTTGTGGATTAGGACACGCCTATTTCCCATTGTGGATCAAGTCACACCTGTTTCCCATTATGGACCAGGACACTCCAGATTACCATTATGGATCCAGACAAAATTATTTCCTATTGTTGATTAAGACAAATATACTTCCCATATTAATATCATGATATATAAATTTTTACCCTAATAACTGGGGGAGATATATGTCCCGCACATCACATAATGAAATCATATATACATTTTCCACAAGATAATAAATCATTCACTATATCATGACCAAGAAAAGGATACAGGTTCGATAAACATCATATCATACCCCATGAAATGAAATGGGTATCATAGAATCATCATAATATAATAATAATTATAGAATATATTGGTTTTATAATCATTTCATAATTAAAAAACATGTGAATGGAAATGGGATTCATAAGAGTTTTATCATGGTAGAACCATTGGAAGAGAAAAAAATTTAAATAAAACATTTCATAATAAATATAATTCATTCGTAGAATATTTAATATTAATGAACATCAATAATGTTACCTTTAAATATTAAACTATATCAAAATAATATACTCTAGATGGATAACTATTTTGAAATATTAAATGTAACATTTCTTTAAAGAAAAAAATATTTCTAGGAAAAAATATTTTTTTAAACATGAATCATTTTAAAAAATACTATTCATTGAAACCAATATTTAAAAATGTATAAATTTTTATCGTAAAATTTATTTAAAACATTTATTGAGGAAAATATTCTTTCTTCATTGAAAAACACTTTTTAAAAAATGAAACATTTTTAAAACCTTTTTCTTTAAAAAGAACCTTGAAAATTTATAAAGGATTATTTGAATGTTGTTTTAAACACTCATTAAAACAGAAAAATTATTTGAAATCATTTCCCTCTAATATTGTATTGATTTATAATTTGAAAAAAATTTCTATATCCCTTTTATGTAACATTTTTTTTTAATAATCCCAATTTTTGACATAATTAAGAAAAATGATGGATTTACATAAAAACACATGAAAAATTATCTTATCTACCAAAGAGTGTAAAATGGAAATGTTACATAAATATATAATGAATAACCATAGGAGAAAAATATAATGGGAATTATTCAAATATGTACTATAATAATTTTTCAACAGAAACATTATCATAAACAATGCTCATAAACGATGAGATTGTAGCAATATACCCTTTCTAGTTTGGTAAAATTAAATCAAAACACCCAAGAATGTATAAAATTAAATGATTATTACATTATAATTAAAATAAATATATTTATGGTATAACATTTAAAATGTAATTATATACATTTTAAAAAAAATATAGGTGGAAAAAACATGTGTCTCAAAGAAGTAAATTTGAATCAAAATTACCTTACCCATTTGGTAACATTTTAACTGTAAACGCTCAATAAATATAGATCATAATATCGTTATTTAAATTAAAAAAAATTAAAGATAATAATAATAAAATACATATATCTTTATTATATATATATAACATATTAGAAACTAGGGTTGTTTAAGGCATAAGTGTCATAGAAATAAATGTGAGACTATAAATCCCTTTAGTACATCAGTAATATTTTAATGAAAATATTTTAAAAAAAATAATATAAATAGAAACTACTAATATCCTTAAATACGTGAAATAAATGATATTACATGTCACACTATAGTATATACACCACATAATAATAATAAGTGGAAAATATATCTTCTGTATCATAGAAGTAAAAGTGATAAGAGAAAACCCTTTCCATAAGTATTGAATTTTAATCGTACGCATTCAAGAAGCCTGTGTAATAAATATAAATTTATTATAAAAGTAATAAAAACCCTAATTATTATATATCACACAAAATATAAATTTATAATGATTTTATATAACATTTTTATTAATAATTTCATGTTAAATGTATGTTTTACGAAATAACTGTATTGTTTTTATTATATGTTTTCCCATGTTGTTAGTCATCCTCTTAGTTAGATAGTGAATTAAATATTTAAATATTTAAAAACATGATATTAATATAATATATATTAATTATATATATTTATATATTTTAATTTATATAATATATAAATAAGAAATGAAATATATTGTTCATGGAGATAGTAAGCAATATGTACACACAAACGTTGTATCAATTCTCTTGTATTATATTTAAACAAATAAAAATAAATGATATAAAAATATAGCATTTTTTATTTAAAGTCTAAGTGTTATTTCATATATATCACATATTTTCATTAATTGCATTCCTAAAAAAGTCCATGTATAGTGTGAATGAATAAGATCACTATGAGGAGGCGGTAGTCCACATGTCCACCAATGAATGTATCGTAATCCCAAAAAATGGAATGCATGAAATGATGTGTATTAAAATAATTAAAAAATCCTAAATATATCATATATATCACATATTCATAAAAAATAGTATGTTCATCATTTTTACCATCATTGAAAAGTGTTAAAGGAAGAGAGACTACATCGGTTCACAAAGTGGTAGTTCTGTGTACACACGAAAAATGATTTCACATCCCATTTGATATAAGTTTTTTGGAAGAATAATTAGCATAAAAATATATAAGTGTATTTAAGATACTTAAAATATTATATAATAATGTAATATAAATGATTTTATTGGTGGATAACGATAAAAAAAAGTTCTCATTGAAGAATATTACCTCTTCTTCACGTAACTCTTTTTAATATGCACTGAACGACTTCTTTGGGTGGATTTATGCCCAATGTAAGGAATATATTATTAGAGGGGGGATTATAGGATATTATTGTGGAATGGGTTATATGATCCATAAAGATTCAGACGTTTGACTATGTGAGGGTATGAGTTCCCTTTTATAGTAAAGTAGTGGCATTCTTGTAAATATAAAAAGGTAAAAACCATTACGAGGTCACACTTACATCACATGCCTCAAATAAAGGTCCATTATCAAACTAATAGAGGATATATTCCATATATTTCCATAAAATGTATTTCATGTATTTATATAGGTTATTTGACCCCATAAGATAATGTTTAAGCTCCTTGTAAACTCGTTGAACCTTATTCACTATAATTAATTTTAATTATTTTCACTAATATTTTTCGTAACAAACTAAGATAAACATAATACTAATTTTATATTATTTTTATTAACAATATTTAATCAGTTTTTATAAATTATAAATTTATAATTATGTTAAATTAGTTTATAATTATTCCCACAGATTGGATGGGACAACATGGTTTTATCATGAAAATGTTCAATAGTTTGAAAATATTATATATCCAATTACATTGTGAAATTTAATTCAATGAGAAAAATAATATTAATATATGTATATTTAATCTAAATATTCATTATAACCAATTAAAAATATTAATTATTTATATAAATAAATTATACATAAATGAAACTATTAATTAAAATTCAATATTTTTAGCCACTCATCAAAAAATGAAACTTCTAAGAAAAATAAAAAAAATATATTAAATAGATAATTTTAATATTACTTTTTCAGAAATTACTTTTATTTTATCAAATAGATTTTTTAAAAGTGTCAAAAAATATATTTAAAAATGGTTTTCCATTAAATGGAGATTGAATTACCAATTAAAAGAAATATATCTGTTTGTGTAAAAAAAATTATAATTTTCACTTGTGTAAGAATAACATTTGGTGAAAGTTAAATAGATTATTGAATTTAATATATACACATATTTCAATATAATCATTTATAAAATGGTTTTTAATTAATTATTTTATGTAAAACTTGTTTTAATGCCTAAATATTGTTTTCCAGAAAAATATTTCATATATTTTAAAAAGGGTTTTATTTTTCTTTTTAGTAAATTGGACACTAAATTTATCTGCTTATATAAATGTGAAAAAAAATATTTTCATTATTTAACTAATTACATTCATAACCACCATATTGTGGCATGGTGACATATATAATAATATTTTTAGAATATTTTTAATAATACATTATATTTTGGTAAAACTAGGTCTTCTGTGTCACCATAGTTTTTAAAGTAAATATGAATTATGTGTGACAAAATCCAAACATAGTGATTCATGTTCTGAAAACTGAAACATTTTTTCCTAGGGAAAGCTCAAATGGGTTTTTTTTAAATTAAAAAAAAACATATCATTTTCTTAAACAGAAGTAATAATTAGTGTGGTGTGAAAAGAAAAATAACAACAATATAAAATTAATATGAAAAAAATAACTCAATCCATGGGTTTTACAAATTACCATAGCAACAACTAAGTAGTCTACGTACATCATTACTGGAACCAACTTCTTTTCCAAATGGACTAAAACAGTACCCCACAAGGAATTTGGGATGATGATCATCATCAACATCCAGAATTCTGATATCTTTACCATGTTTGGGGTTCCTCACATGATGTTAATAGGCAATGGACAAAATTTTATTCTAAATTGTTGATTAAATTTCACTAGGAGTATAACAATAACTCCAATAAATTTCCCCAATACCATGTACTGGAAAATGAATAGATAGAGGAATTTAATAATAATCTATAAAATATACTGCATATGATGGTGAATAAAGAAAATTAGTCCTATCCAGACAAGGTAATCTTGAATTATGAGCCTACCATAATACCACACATACTAATTCAAAAGAAACTCTGTATTCATTGGTTTATCGAACTGATGAAAAATGAACCATAAAAGTCTTATTGACCTCACTACAAATATTTTTCTATAATAATTTATTATGTGATTATCAATAGAAAATGAGGTTGGATGAGTTTAAGTAGTTTAGTGAGAACTTGTTTCTTAAATTTCACAATAAAGAATTCAAACATTTTCTAATTATAAAATCCATCAATAAAACGGTTTACAACCACTAATTCCATTAGGTATTATAGGTTTTTCATCTCAGAACCGTAATGATACCATTAATGACGTCTCTAATGATGGATACCAATGGTGAAGACTATTATATCATACACAAGGTCTATCAAACCATATCTGACTCATTGGCCACATGGGATTGGTATTGAATCACACCCCCCAAAAAATTCTTATTTTCTCATTAAATTCTTCACATAACAATCATATATCCTCCAACTTCCTAGTCACATGATGTTAAATTGAAAAATCACATCATGATTATATTACATTACACTATAGAAACATCATCCTTACAACATAACATTAAATGAAATGACTAAGTTCCAAGAATTAAGAAACTAAGATACAGAATTCCTCATGTCTTAACCACGTGACATTATGCATTATAGAACTTGTATTTTAAAAATGACAGTAAACCTCATTGATTATTTCCATACATTATAACATTAAAATTCTTGGGATGCATCATGTCACTAACAATTCATCAATGATGACAAATATATATTTTAAAAAAATAATGTTCCCCATGTGGAAGACTCAATTATCTATAATTAATATCTCTATCCAATAACTATGTGTGGTTTGATTTCATTATCAATGGATATGTAGGGATGTACGAACTCCAATATTGGGAGTAGTTTCAATATACATATTATTTTAAATCGAGTCACCATCAGCATCACCACGCAACATAATACTATAATGATCCCCAAAAATTATATCCATCCAAGGTGGGTGAACCTCTTCTTAATGGAAAGATATTAAACTTCATAACTGATGTCCTTCATGTCTAGCATTAAATTGAGTGGTTTCCTAGAAAAATGTGTGGCTAGATTCATGTCATTAGTAGATACATAATGACACCCATATCTGTATTCTGAGTCCCAATCACTATATTTCTCATCTATAATATTGATAAAACCTCATCCTCACTACGTGATGTAAAATTAAATAGATCCCCAATATTCCACTTCCTTCATGTCGAGTCACCCTCACCACTATCTCATGATGATAAACATCAGAGATGATATCCCTGACATATGAAACTAAATTACACTAGTTTCTTGTAATATAAAAAACATTATTCTTATTCCAATGAGATATGCAGGGATTCATTGATCATTTATCTTAGTCTAGACACCATATGATACCAAATTACCCTATCTATTCTCTAAATTCATTTGTTTAACGAGGGTATCCTTTTCTATTCCTCATTTTTCTCCTCGAGCATTGCTCGACGATGATGGGAATTTTGGTATGGGATTCCCTGCATGATCGAGACAAATTAACACAATACAAGGTTATCATGGTCGTGTGTTAAATACCATAAAAGGAACATCATGATTCATTGACATGTGATATTAAATTGAACTATTGATGTCTCTTTCATGACCCAAAATTGTGTATTATTGGGGACCACATTCGATTAGACTGCTATCATATGTGTTGGTCACCCACCTCTCCTAAATTCAATAACTACGTGTGGATTGATTCCTATCTACACATGACAAATATTGATGCCCATCCCATTATTCATGGTCTTAGTTGAATAATTCCTTTTTCACATCGGGGATCCCACATCCAGGACACATTTTGTTAAACTGCATGGTTTTCCTTAATTATATGCAGCATGATTCATATCTTCATAGGATATATGATGAAACCAGAATCCCCATTATTGTGCCCATCTATGAAAATATAGGAGAATAATTCCATGATATTCATATGTGTTAGACGTCCATAGAGTTTTTCCCATTCATGGAATAAGAGTGATGTGATTCCAATTTCCATAGGAAACGTAATGACACACAGTTCTCTAATTCCTGGGCCCTTCCATCATAAATAAATGTCCCCCAATTTCTGTATATGAGTTAGACCATCACAGGAAAATTGAATACATTAAATACATTAGGATTTATAAATTTCATTATAGTATATTTAGTGACACTCATATCATATATCAAAGGTCTATCTAGTACCATAAATGAAATATTAACCCCTAATTACATGTAGGTCATCTATTTGTGGGAAATTTTATGGATACATGAAATTAAAATGCATGGTAAAAGAAAAACATATACAAATTATCAAAAAGTGTTGAGTCAAAAACATCATTTATCATAAAAACGAGTCAGATATATGTATGAATTTCTTATCCACATGAAAACATTTCATGATTAGGGATCCATAAATTGACTACCCACCAATTAAACCATTCATTGAAAAAATGAAATGTGTATCTAAATTTCATGACCCGTAATAAATTCCCTCAATTATACATTCACAATTTTTTAGCTAGTTTCCCAAATCCTTACCACATGAATTTAAATTGTACGAAATGAATTATGTTTTATATGATTGATGATAAATTGAATAAAAATATCCTAGTCACCTGAAAATAATATTTCATGAAATTTAAATTTCAAATAAATGATTTTCAATTTTATAGGCCATCATCATTCATTATTTATTAGCAAAGGACCCTAAGAGCCTCATCTCGATAAACTAGGAAATGGGGTGTTTCTATCATCTTTTAAGACCATCATTCCATAATTCATATTTATATTATAGATTAAATATTGTAACCACAAACTTTTCATAGTTGTTAGAATGGAAAATAGATCTATATTTTTTCCCTACCTATTTATGCATAAGGGATTATACCTACATACATGATAAATCTTGGGCCTATATGAAGGTCTTCCCAATCCTTGTGAGCTTGAAATCACCTTGGTATATCTCGACGCCAATGGTTATTTTGGTACATCCCATGTATTATTTTCCCATATCATAACTTATGATATAAGAAATGAAAACCAAGATTTTCAACATTTTCTTCTCCCAATAATAATTATTTAAGAGTTCCATTTTAGGAATTCTAATTAGGATCTTGTGTATAATTTCATTCATATTAGGACTATGTTTTTCACAGGCTTATACTTTCTACACTTCAGTCAAAACAGTATAACCATGATCTATATCCTTCGATGGTCTAGACCACAAGACCCCAAAAAATTAGTGAAAGAGAGATAAAACATGTTACGTTGAAACCCCCAAAAGGGAATGTTGGGTAAATTCCAGATATTCTATATTTAAACTCTTCCACTCCAGAGTTCAGGAGAAAATAAAGGAATAAATAAATAAGTCATAAAGATCATGGGGCCCAATTTATTTACCTATTAAAATCCATGTTGTTCCCTATGGAACATTGGTATATGAAATAGATTGAACAAATTTTTTTCATATATCGTCACCATGATAACATGTTCAATAATAGGTGAGACAACTTCTATGGATCTTTGACCCCTCATGAATATTGCATTTTCACTAAATGAAACTGTATTATTTGATCATGTTGGGTAACCACAATCCTTTCATTTAACATGGAATGGAAAAGAAATATATTTTATGACCATTATATTGATTCATAAGGGGATATACCTACCAAAGAGATAAATATTAGCACAATAAGAAAATAATTTTGATTATTGTGATCTAGAAATAACCATAGTAGAACTCAGCACTATATATTGATCTTGGAAATCCTTTTAATTATGATTCCATTTAATCATCATGACTCAACCACTTTGGACCACCATTTACTATCCCTATAAACGTAATATTAAACTGTATTTGACATACTCAATGTTATGAAACAATCTATTGTTCCCTTTCTCAATGATGGATTGAAAAAATTGATTCGAAAACTTTTTAATGTTCTACAAAACATAACTCAAAACCAAATAGTGTAGGGAACAAGAATTCCAACCTACAATATAAACTACCCTAGGGTTCCAGAACACTTTCTCGATAGTACATTTCTTCATACCCTAGTTTATTTACCATAAATTTTATTCTTCACAATATTTCAAGGCCATAGGAAAATAGTGGGGATTAACTATACTTATCCATGATTATAAACCCTACCGAATAATGTAAAAGGGATCTTACATGCCAATTAGTGGAATATCCACCTTAATAGAAGGGAACTCCAATCATCTCAAGACCCAATTACTCTATGGTAGAAGTCAAAATTTTATGGTGTTTTGGGTTTCCCTAGTATGTAAACCCTATTCCACAAATCATCAATTAAATCTCCTTAGAACCTGATTTACAAAACCCATATTCCAACAATGCAAGTGGACCCCATATTCTATATATTTTCACCATCATCACATACATTCTCAAAAATTATCTATATACCTTATGAAAGAGTATAGATACCCATTTTTGGCATTTTTATTAATGCTTAAGGACCTTGACCTAACATCGTGATGAATCTCTACCTTAAGGTAGAGGAACTCTAATCATTGATATCCCTATAAAATCCCTCGAATAATTGATAACTGCTTGAAGCTTTTGGGTCATCCCTAAAATATATTCCACATATTTCGTACACATCAATCTTATATTTGAAGGTATAAATTGATTTTTATGGAATCTCATGTTCAAATATATACAATACTAAACAATATCAATATAATGTCAAATATAAATGAACATAAACTACACTTATTGACGGTTTACGATAAATGACACTAAACAATAGAAATGAATGTACTAAGATAAAATACCCAAAAATAAAATATTTGATGTTGTAGACTAAAATATCCAAAAATATAGTAATATATGGTCCATGTTAAAATACCAAAAAATCAAACAATTGAATGTCTATGCTAAATGACCCTACACTACATCAATAAATTTTCTCATCTAAAACACCATAGACTACAAGAATAGATGGTCCGCACCAGGATAACCTAAACATAAAAAATAGTTGGATTGATAAAAATGTTCCAAAACTATTGAAATAGATGGTTCAAGATAAGAGACCGTAAACTAAATTAGTAGAGCAATTTAGTTTTCATGACTAGAAGATGGCTCAGAATTTTTCAATCGGGAAACCCGTAAGAGGACGACTATGGTAAATTCCATGTCTGAGCCTCTTAATCCTTGACATATATGATTCATAGGAAAATATTAGGGAAATATAAAATAAAATTCTTAGAAGATTTTTTGTCGCTTCATATGTACTTATAAGAAAAAAATCAATTCAATAAATGTATACTTATAGAAGAGATATATAATTATCCATTATGGATATATATTTTATTAGAATTTTCATTTTTAGAATTAGTTAACATCTATATAACTAGAGTATGTTAACCAATAAGGAATATCATGTTCGTGGTTATCCTTTAGTATTTATAAAAATATATTTTGTTTTTTTAACATTCAAATCCCGGCATTCAGGTTTACATTATATTATATGAAGGATGTTTACCATTGATCAATGATATGTAATGCACATTAGGAATTAAAGAAATATGTAAAAAGTCATATAACATTCGATGATTTAATAATTGGTAGAATTAAGAAAATGTTATCACATTATTTTAGATCATCTATATGTATTAAAGTAGTCCTAGAAAAATAAACCAATGATCTAGTCATTATAATATTTCATTGTTTGAGCTGAACTTATTGGAAACAGTCTGATGGGAAGTATTGAATGATCACTAAAGTGACTTTTACCACATATCCAAGATTTTTTTTAAGAATACTGGTCTCAATAAGATTATAAATATCATTAAATAAACTCAAATTGGATTCTAGTGAATATGATGAATTTGAAAGGTCAAACATTGAGAAATATATGATATCCCCATATCTCAATATCAATTTGGCCATGACCACCATTTCATCATGAAACTCAGATATGAACAGATGTCTCTATTTCAATGACTCCAAACCATCCATAAAAATATTTACTTGGGGATTCCCATCATCAAGATAATTCTATATCCTCTCACTAGTATTAATATCATACCACACCCAGATGAGTTTTTCTGAATATTATATACATGATGGTGGTTAAAACCATCCACCCCAAAATCCAAAAATAGCCATAATAAATGTTTTACGGGAACGTGAAATGATTTCAATGGAGTCACAATGATTGAAGAGTAATTTTTTTTCAATATTATCCTATTTTAGGTCTTATCATATACATCATTTTTAATTAGTACATTGGAACATGTAAAAATTGAATGGGTTGAGGAGGTGGAAAGAGAAGAAGCCTTGTATACCCTTATATGAAAACACACATAGTATTATTCTCATATAAATATATCAGGTTCCTTGGAATTTCCCACCTTTTGGAATGGTAATCACTAGGATGGAAATGCATCTTCAATTACTCACATGAATCATGAATCAATTTCAATGTTTCCATAGAAAAATGGGTTAGTAAAGCACATGGTCTGTCATCCTGGAGGACCCATCTACTCATCATAACACCAAGGTAGGATTCCAGCCAATCCTAGGAATAATAATATGATAGAAATACATGGGTTGAAGTAGGTGTAATCATAATTTCAACATTGGTATCAACACACACTAATATTATACAAAATTCACAGATAATATTGGGATTTCATTCACCCATCATGCTAGTCGAGGGGAGGGGAGAAATCCATTGGATGTAGAAAAACTAGTGAGTAAATTGGTATGGATTATATAATCCAAAAAAATGATCACCTTATCCATCCTATATGTGAGAACCCCATCCTGAATGGAGATCTTATATGACCCTTCTTCATGAAAACCACCGTCGTTCACAATAATTTGTCTGGACTGTGTAAGATAAGTCATGAAATTGAAATTATTAGACCAGATCAACAAACCATCAACCTCATCCTAAAATAATGGAATAGATTCAACTCTAGAGATGTCTACCACACAATAAATAAATGAGGCACCTAGTATATCTATAGTGTTATAGTATCCATATAAGTGAAAATTCTCCTCTATCAAGATAAATAAAAAAGTAAACTGGACACCAACTATATACGGGGTGATTCCCTATTGAATATTTCATATAATATGTTTAAGGAATGTAATAGAAGGTATAACTAATTTGATAGGCACTCCTCTTGTACTCTTTAATCCATCTCCATTATCCTAACAAATATTTCCATGCATGAATTTGTAGTCCAGAAAATCTACCGTTTCAAGAACATGGCCATATAACACACCGACTACATAATGGGGATATATCAGACCTCACCCATTAGCCTCATGTAGGGTATTCCCCAGCATCCAGTATTACCTAATATGAATCAGTTCATCATGGAGCATCTGAGAAGGGTACTGATATTGGAATATAATGGTTACAAGAGATCTACTATTATAAAGGAAAATGTAGATCCATAATTTAAATTAGGTGAGTGATCATATATTCAGATCCTTTATTAAATCCTATTTCATTATGTTGAGAATGTGCCTTTTGAAATCTGGTGTTTGTGATGTGTCATCCAAAATGTATGTGACATGAAGGAACACCACATACACCTCCTCAAGAATGATTATCCCACCTAGTTGATAGATATCAATAAGGTAGTTTGTTATTTCTCCCTAGAATATAAGGAATGAATCGGTTCTATGTCAAAACTGGATAATAAGTTTTTTGAGAAGATCTAACTAATAGTAGAAGAAGAACATGGAATCCCATATGGCCTCATAATGAATAGTTGCATGTAACTGGTCGAGAAATACTAAATAGAACTGGCTAATTGAAAATGACCGAGAAAATTCATCAGAAACATATTCTCAAGGATTCTTGTCCCATTTCAAGATCCACCCGCTAACTGAGATGTTGAAATCTGAGAACATATGTTAAATTAACTTGGTGAAATGGGTTGAGGGGTGATATCTCTACCTTTTTTACCTAGAGGGGAGTTCACCAGTTTATAATACAACCCCTTGGACCATGATATAAGAGGTTTTCTATCCATATAAAATATCATTTGAGTACAATCAAGGGATGTTGACACCTAGAAAGATGGATGATTGTATTCACAGGAAGGAATGAAAACATCATTTTGAATTCCAAATCTAAATAAAGTGTAAAATGACCTACTATCTTGTCCAAACACCATTTGTTACATCCCATGTAAATAAAGAATAATACATATTTCATATTTATTCATCATCAAAGTTCCTTTTTTTATTGAGAAGAAAATCAAACGTACAAACATACAAAAATCTGAAGGAAAAACCCTAAGGAGGTCTAAAATAATGCAATCCAAGGGCATCCCCTCTAATCAAATTGACACCTTCGGTATTCAAAGTTGAAAATTCGTGAAAGCGTATCATGTTAAAACCATGATCATCCAAGGAAGAAAGGTGGTTCACCACTTGGTTACCCTCATGCTAAGAATGGATGAATTTAGTTCTATCGAAGAGCATACCTTTACACTTTCTGATAATGTATAAAATGGACCACGGGGGAGAGAATAAATCATTATGGGCATCATAAATAATTTTAGAATCAGTTTTTGCCTCAATAATATTAAGTCCCCGCTGAACACAAAGAGTAATACCTGTGAGCATTGCCTTAGCTTCCGCCTGAAGAGAGAAACCATAGCATAACCAAGAGGAGAAGACCAGGAGGACTGAGCCCCGCCAGTCCCTAACCACACCACCTCCTCGCAGAACACCCATTGAACAGGCCCCATCAGTGTTGTGTTTGAGGCCCCAGGAGGGGGGAGACCAGTGAACCTAGGCCCCTTATTTTATATTTTTTAATATTTATGATTTAAATATTAATTTTTCTTTAAAGGGGTTGCTATATTCTATTGCATATCTGATATGCAACAATGGGTTTCTTTGAAATCTTATGTTGAAAACTACTAATATAACAACATAATTTTAAATGGTAGTTAACTCCTAGCCGTTGTGTTGGAGGGAATGAACAAAACTAACTACAATATGATTATAAAAGTTTATTAAATTTGTTTACATTTATACAATAAATGTTAGAGGCATAAAATGTGAATGAATCTAATTTTGAGTATAATTTACATTAAATGCTCGATTTACCACCATTTAATGGAGAACCATATTAAATATAGTTTTGGTCACATTAATACATTATATTTGAAAAAATAAAATTATTCTTTATAATGGGGACATCAAAATCTAATTTGTGTAAATTTTTGGAATTTTTCGGATAATGTTCATTTTTAAATGAATGGTGAAAAATATTGTATTTTAATTGAAATTTGTGATTTAATATAATTTATTTTTATGGTTATATTATAATTTTAATTTGTTTTAAAGTGTAATTAGAATATATTGTTACCATTTTATCCAATTTTGGTAATTGGAGTCAATGTCTCTTTGAAATTGAACATAAACAAGTATCAATCTTTTGATCGTTATTATTTCTTAAAAATGCGCTATTTGTTTTGATAATGGGAATTAATTTTAAAATTAATTAATGCCACATCTATGTTTTAATTTTGAAAAAATAGAAATCATTTATGAATTCAGATTATCAAATAATTCTTAGGGTGAATTTTTGTTATTTTTCTAAAAAACATCATTTTTTTATGAATAGTGAATCCAGTTAGTAGTAGTTAAAAACTGACTTTTTCATTTGAATGAAATTTTACTGTTTCTGAGAATTGAATTTTGAAAATCTGACATTCATGGTTATTATAAAAAAGTAAAATGTGGTACAATAAGATGAAAATATATTTTTTGAATAGTTACTGTTGACTTTTATTTACTACAACTAATGGTAAATTGGGTAATTCAATGTCAAAAGAATATTATAATAATTCGAAATTCACCATAACTCATGTATTAACCTTATTGGATGAGTAATGGCTGACAATGGGCATCTTTGGGTCTATTTTGGGACCCCAGGGAGCCACTTATGAATGAAAATGACACATTAGATTAATTAATTTAAAGTAAAGGCAAAAATGACATAAACAAAAATCTTTTAGTAAATTAATTTTTATATGGGGTTATATAAATTATATATTAGACTATATATATTCATTGTAAATATAATAATATTTCCTACATCATTGTAATTTATTGTATTTTTTAGAGAACAATTAAATTAATGTATTTATGACACAATAATGATGATGTATTTACCTCATTAATAAAGGATTTAAAGAAAGATTATATTGATAAAATATTATCCAAAACCAGTCCAATTCCTAATGGATGATTTCATTTCAACTATGAGTTATCGAATCTTTATCATTAATGGTTTTTGGACCTTTAGAAACCGAATTTCATTATATAATAAAATAATATTATCACACTTTCTTAAAGAGCCCATCCCCCCCCCCTTATAAAAGGAGACCATTTCTAACAAATTCCTCACACCTATCAAACCTTTAGACTAGTCCACACTCAGCCCAATTAATCTTAAAACAACCCTCTCCTCCTCCAAGAAGCCTTACCTTAGGAAGAAGGCACTTCAAGAAGTCCTTTTGTTTCAAACCAAAGGAAGTTACCCAAATTATATGTGACAGTTTCTCTTAACATCTTTTCCATTATTTTACTTATCCAACCCCTAAACGCTTTTTATTACATTCTTTTGTAACTACACCAGTATCTTCAATATACCGGTATGTTTTCATGAGAATTATTTGAACTACACTTACAAACACCTCCATCTAATGGATGAAGAACATAATGTTTCTCTAGATGACAAACTAACGCCTCACGAAATAAGGATTTTTCAAATATCTCTAACCAGCTCTAATGGTGGCCATTATGATGGTACTGTATTTATATATGATATATATTATTTTTATGTGTACTTTATTCTTCTATAATTTCCATTTATAGCATACCATTATGGTTTCAATTATGGGTAAATGCGATAATTTCATTTGAGGAAGTGCGGACTACCGCCCCCTCAAAGTGATATGACACTTTCATAAAATATGTGGTAAATATAAAGGATATATTTAATGATATTATATATGATAGAATAATATAATTATAATAATACTATGTATCATTATGTTCTAATTCCATTAAATATGAAATAGAAATGGAAGTAGCGTACATGGGTACGTACGGCTTACCGTCTCCATGAACGGTGCATTTAATTTTTTACCTAGAAATGTTATTTACTATTATAAATACATGTATATGATGGATATATATGATATATATGATATCAAAATCATGAATATATTTTTTTATATAATTAAGCTTTGACCACATGAACAACATGTAATTATAAGAAGTCCATTTTTGACTCATGTACCAAATATCGAAAAAACAAACATTATTAACTTAAATGATTATATAATGTTTATAAGATGGTAATAAGTGATATAAAAGAAATAATAAACTGGAAAAAGGATATTAAGAAATTTTAAATTAAATTTAGTTTATTATTCATGAGATTAAATAATGATTGAGTGAAGTCATACATGAGGTAAGGGAACTTCTAAACCCAATTTATGTTCTTTGTTGTAATCTTCTCTTTCTTGTTTATGTCATTATTTGATTATGTGAGAAATGAATTTTTATGTATTTATACTTGCATTATGTGAAATTATATTGAATACACATAATATATCTTTGTTATTTATAGAATGATCTTTGTAATGGACTTCGTCTCAATCTCCTTTCATTGAGGAATATTGTCATTTATACACAACATTCTTTTATACAGCATATAAACCCCTTTTCCTTTTACATTTATTGAAAATGAATATTTTTTTAACAGAACATTTTACTAAATGACAAAAAGAATTTTCCTTTAAATGTAAGCATTGACAACGAACATTTCCGTCACCGCTAGTATTATTTAAGCATTGGCTTCCTCAACAAGCTATAATTGTTTTTTAAAAAATAAAGACCATATACTATATTACATATTTTGGTTTCAAAAATGGTTTTGAGAATGTATTTATTATTTCAACGTCATGAAATGATATATAATGATTGAAATGTGGAAATTTTTTCTTTCCATTAAATTCGTTTTATGTGTGATGATTTTATAATGGTGCATGGACATTTGACGGGTGGTTACGTGATAAACTCAATGACGGGTGGTGCCGTGAAAACCAGGATGGGTGGTTACGTTATAACATCCAATGCATTGGGTATGGAAGTAGGTCGTATGTCTATTCCATTTAGTGATATGTTTGGAAGTCAACCATATGGTTATTCCATTTAAGTATGTTTATGTCCCAAGTTTCCTTTATATGTTATGTGTTCTTTATCCGGGTTTTATTGTAATATTTTGTTTAAAAAATGGTAAGTATTGATCTTTTATACAATGAAGATTATTTACTACTTCTTAAAGGTGAAAAGTATTACTTATGAAAAAGTATTCATGGTTTACTTGTTGTTTTGTAAAACTAATAGTTTTCCTCCTTTGTGTATCCCTTACTGAGCCTTTTCTGCTAATCCCATTTTTTTGAATTTTTTTCACATGAAATAATGTGGAATATGGTCAAGGATGGGATCAAGGAAAAGTCATGTTGTCTTGAACATGGAACAAGACATGACTCTTTTTTTTAAGAGTTCATGTTTTGTAAAAAATGGAAACTATGTAGAAGTTTCTACTTTGCAATATTTTGAGATGTAATAGTTATGCCTTAATTATCTAAAGCTCTAAACCTGAAAAGATCCTCAATGTTAATTATTCATTTAATTCAATATTATCTAATTTTTACGGTCGGGTCCTTATAGTTGGTACCAGAGGTCGGTTTAGACAACATTAGAATTTGGGATATTGTTAAATTAATTCTCAAGAGTATATTTATGGTATGATTTATGTGATATAGCATTTACAGATTACCATGTATCTTCACATAAGATATTTCTATGTTATAAATGGTTTTTCTTAGAGGAAAAAGAGCAGCTAGTTTGGAATGTTATACAAAGGGAAATAACCTTCCAAATCAGCATCTAGAGATGGTCAGAATTAGAATTGAACAGTTTATTACAGTGATGGGTAAGTTGAATCAGGTTATTACTGGAGGATTTTAGAGAATGTTTCACAGATATCTAGTCCAATGACTATGTTAACTCGAAAAGGTGTTAAATTCATTTGGACAAACGAATGTGATGGTTGTTTTCAGGAATTGAAAAGAAGATTGGTGAATGCTCCAGTATTAGCACTACCTTCTAGAAATGGTGAGTTTGTTATCTACTGTGATTCTTCATTGAATGGACTTGGTTGTGTAATTATGAATAAGGATCAGGTAATTTCTTATGCTTCACGTCAGTTGAAACCACATGAGTTAAATTATCCAACGCATTATTTGGAATTACCTATTATTGTTTTTCATTAAAAATTTGAAGGCATAATTTTATTTGAGTGAAGTGTGAAATATATACTGATCACAAAAGTTTAAAGTATATATTCACTCAAAAAGAATTAAACATGAGACATATGAGATGGTTGGAATTAATCAAGGATTATGATTTCATGATCCATTACCATCTCGGAAAAACAAAAAAAGTGGCCGATTCTTTGAGTCGAAAATGTAATGCTTCATTAACTATGATACATTTGGAACAAGATCATTTGGTTTTTGATTTGATTAACATTGGCATAGAAGTTTTTGGTGCAGGAAATTCTTCTGTTTTGTATGAGGTGTAAGTGAGATCATCTCTATTGGACAGAATAAAGCAAGCGTAGAAACAAGATAGTGAGTTCCAGAAAAAGGTAGAATTGGTTCAGAAGGGTATGTTTAATGAATTTTACATTGATAATGATTGTTTTTTGAGGTTCAGAAAGAGATTATGTGGGTCTTGTGATTCACAGTTGATGAATGGGTAGTTATGTGAAGCTCATAGTTCTCTGTTTTCAGTTCGTCCCAGTAGTACGAAGATGTAAAGAGATCTTCGGGAGTATTATTTGTGGGATGGAATGAAATGTGATATTGTTGATTTTACTATGAAGTGTTTGACTTTTCAGTAGGTTAAAGCATAGTGGAAGTTACCAAAAGGAATTCTTCATCCTTTACCGGTGCTACAGTGGAAATGGGAAAATATATCAGTGGACTTCATTATAGGATTACCAAATACATCTCGAGGTAATAATGTAATCTAGGTTATTGTTGATCGATTGACTAAATCTGCTTATTTCCTTCCTATTCAAGACACGTTATCTCTAGATCAACATGCTCGATTGTATGTTAAAGTGAAATTCAGGTTTCATAGGGTTCCCCTCTCCGTTGTATATTATCATGATCCCATGTTTACTTATAACTTTTGGAAAGGCCTTCAGAATTCATTGGGTAATGAATTAAATTTTAGTATAGATTTTCATCAGCAATCAGATGCGTAGTCAGAATGAATAATTCAGACCTTGGAGGACATGCTACGTTCTTGTTCATTGGATTATCAGGGAATTTGGGACCAAAATCTTTCTTTTGTTGAATTTTCATATAAAAAAAAGTTTTCATTCTAGTATACAGATGGCTGCATTTGAGGCATTATATGGAAAGCGTTGTTGAACTCCAGATTTTTGGGATGAAGTTGGTGAAAGGAAGCTCATGGGACTAGAATTGTTAGAAGATATGGAAGAGAAAGTTTAGTTGATTCAGAAGCATCAGAGAATAGATAAGAGAAGAAACAAATGTAATGAAGATAACTGGAGTAAGGTTCTTTCTTTTGAGTTAGGTGATCATGCCTTTCTCAAAGATTCTCCACGGAAAAGTGTGATGGGTTTTTGTATGAAGTGAGAGTTGAGTCTGAGGTTCATTGGACCTTATGAAATTTTCGAGAATGTTGGATCAGTGGTGTACAGAGTGGCATTACATCCAAGTTTATCCCAGGTACACAATGTTTTTTATGTTTTGATGTTGAGAAAGTATATGCCAGATCCATCTCATCTTTTGAAACCAGATGTAGTTCAGTTAGAAGAGAATCTCTATTATGACGAACAACCAGTCCAGATTTTTGACTGTAGAGAGCATGTTTTGAGAAATAAACTAATTCACCAGGTAAAGGTTGTGTGGAAAACCCATATGTTTGAAGAGGAAATGTGGAAATCTGAAAATTCTATGAGGGATAAATACCCCCACTTATTTGATAAGTAAAATTACGAGGACACAATTCCCAAAAGGGTGAAAGGATGTAACATCCCAGGTAAATAAGGAATAAGACATATTTCATATTTATTATTATTTGTTAATTAAATATTAATTTTACTTTGAAGGGGTTTCTATATTTGATAGCGTACCCGATAAACAACAACCAGTTTTTTGAAATCTTACTTTCCACACTAATAATATAACATTATAATATTAAATTGTAACTAACTCTTAGACTTTGTGTTAGAAGGAGTGAAAAAAACTAACTTCAATATGATTATACATGTTTGTAAAATGTATTTACATTTTTCCAATATAATTTAGAGGCTTAAAATGTGAATATATCTAATTTTGGGAATAATTTACATTAAATGGTCGATTTAACACCATTAAATGGAGAACCCCCTTAAATCTAGTTTTGGTACTTTAATGCATTTTAGTCGAACAAATAAAATTATTCTTTAGAATGGGAACATCAAAATTTACATTGTTTAAATTTTTGGAATATTTTTGATAATGTTCATTTTTTAATGTACAGTGAAAAATATTGTATTTTAATTCAAAACATTTTTTTAATCTAATTTATTTATATGGTTATATTATATTTTTAATTTTTTTTAATGTTTAATTAGATTATATTTTTACCACTTAATCCAATTTTGGTCATTGTAATTAATTTTTCTTTGAAATTATACATAAACATGTATCAATCTTTTGATAGTTATTGTTTCTTAAAAACACGTTATTTGTTTAGATAACTGGAATTAATTATAAAATTAATTAATTCCACATCTATGTTTGAATTTTGGAAAATATAAAACATTTTTGAATTCGGGATATCAAATAAATCTTAGGGTGAATTTATGTTATTTTTCTGAAAAACATCATTTTTGGTTGAATAGTGAGACCACTTAGTAGTAGTTAAAAAACTGAACTTTTCCTTGAAAAGAAATTTTACCGATTCTGTTAATTGAATTTAGAAAATATGAAATACATGGTTGTTATCAAGAAGTAAATTTGGTTCAATAATATGAAAAAAAAATTTGGTGAATAGTAACTTTTGACTTTTATTTACCGCGGTTAATGGAAAATAGGGCAATTCAAGGTTAAACGAATAATATAATAACTTAAAATTTACCTTAAAACTAGTACTTACCTTTTTTGATGAGTAGTTAAATTTTTTGATGAGTAATTACCGACCATGGGAATCTCTGGGTTTATTTTTGGACAACATGGAACCAATATGAATGAAAATGACACATTATATTAATTAATTTAATGTTAAGTCAAAAATGACATAAACAAAAATTGATTACTAAAATAATTTTTATATGGTGTTATATAAATTATATTTCCGACTATAAATATTCATTAGAAATCTAAAAGAATTTCCTACATAATTTTCTTTTTAATTTTTAGACAACATATAAATTAAATTAAATATGACAGAATAACGATGCAGTATTTAGTTTATTAATAAATTATTTAAATAAATAAGATTATAATGATTAAAATATTATCCAAAACCTATCCAATTCCTATTGGATGATTTTATTTCGACTATGAGTCATCTTATCTTTGACATTAATGATATTTGGACCTTTGTCAACCGAATATCATTATATAATAAAATAATATTATCACACTTTCCTAAAGAGCCCCTCCTCCCCCTTATAAAAGGAGACAACTTCTATGAAAATCCTCACACCTCCCAATCCATTAGAATTGTCCAATCTAGGCCCAATTAATCTCCCTACATCCCTAAACTCCTTCGAAATGTCGTACCTTATGAAGAAGGAAATTCAATAAGTCTTTTTGGTTCATACCAAATGATGTTTCCCAAATTAAAGGTGATAGCTTCTCTTAACTTCTTTTCCTTTATTTTACTTCTCCAATCCCTAAACGCTTTTTATTACATTGTTTTGTAACAAACCTAGTATCCTTTATATACTAGTATGTTTTTATGAAAATTATTCTAACTACACTTACACACACCTCCATCTAATGGATGAAGAAAATAATGTTTCCATGGATGGAAAACTAACACCTCACGAAACGATGATTGTTCAAATATCTCCAACCGCCTCTCATGGTGGACATTATGATGGCACTGTATATATATATATGTTATATATAATTTTTATGTTTTATTTATGCTTCTGTAATTTCAATTTTTAGCATACCTTTATGGTTTCCATTAGGGGTAAACGTGATAATTTTATTTGGGGATGTGCGGACTACCGCCCCCTTAATGTGATATGACTCATTCATACCATATGTGGAATGTATAAAGGATATATATATATATAATGATATTATACATGATGAAATACTGGAATTATAATAATGCTATGTATCATTATGTTTTAATTCCATTAAATGTGAAATAGAAATGGAAGTAGCGTTCATGCGTACGTACGACTTACTTTTTCCAAGAACGGTGAATTTCATATCATACCTCTATGTGTTATGTACTATTATCAAAAAATGCATATGATGTGTATATTTGATATAAATGATATCCCAATCATGAATATCTTTCTTCGTATAATGATCCTTTGACCACATGAACAACATGTAATTATAAGAAGTCCATTTTTGACTCAAGTACCAAATATCGACAAAATGAACATTATTAACTTAAATGATTACATAATGTTTATAAAATGGTAATAAGTGATATAAATGGAATAATAAAATTTAAAATTTTATTAAGAAATTATAAATTAACATTATTTTATTATTCAATCGATTAAAGAATGATTGAGTCATGTTGGACAAAAGGTAAGGGAACTTCTTAACCCAATTTCCGTTCTTTGGGTTGATCTTCTCTTTCTGGTTTTTTCATTCTTTGATTATGGGATAAATGAATTTTTATGTATTTATACTTGATTTATTTGTGATTATATTGAATACACATAATAGATCTATTTTATTTACAAAATGATCTTTATAAGGGACTTCGCCTCAATCTCCTTTCATTGAGGCATATTTTCATTTATACCCAACATACTATTATATAGGACATAAACCCCTTTGACTTTTTATTTTATTCCAAAGGAATATTTTTTTTCTACAGATATTTTTACTAAATGACAAAAATAATGTTCCTTTTAACGTAAGTGGTGACAATGAACGTTTTCGCGGCCGAGAGTATTATTTGATATTTGGCTTCCTCAACAAGACGTAATGTTTTTAAAATAAAATAAATACCATATAATCTTTTACGTATTTTTGTGTTGAAAATGGTATTGAGATTGGATTTGTTATTTCAATATCTTCAAATGATATATTGTGAATGAAATGTGTAAATTTTTTCTCTCCATTATATTTGTTGTATGTGTTATCATTTTATAATGGTACTTGGACATTTGTCGAGTGGTTACGTGATAAACCAAATGATGGGTGGTGCCGTGAAAACCAGGACGGGTGGTTACATTATAACCTCCAATGAATTGGGTATGTAAGTCATCCGTATGGCTATTCCATTTAGTTATATATGTGGAAGTCGACCGTATGGTTATTCCATTTATGTATGTTTATGTCCCAAGTTACCATTATATGTTATGTGTTCTTTATATGGGTTTTATGGTAATATTTGTTTTAGAAAATGGTAAGTATTTATCTTTTATTCAATGAAGATTATTTAATACTTTTTAAAGGTGAAAAGTATTACCTATGATAATTTATTCATGGTTTACTTTTTGTTTTCAAAAAATAACAGTTATCATTCTTTGTGAATCCTTTACTAAGCTTTTTATGGTCATCCCATGTTTTTAAAATGTTTTTCATAGGACATAATGTTGAATAGGGTCAAGTATGGGATCAAGGAAAAGTCATGTTGTCTTAAACATGGAACTAGACATGACTCTTTTTTTAATATTTAATGTTTTGAAATAAATAGAAACTGTGTAGAAGTGTCTACTTTGTAATCTTTTGAGATTTAATAGTAATGTCATAATTCTCTAATACTCTATACCTGAAAAGATCCTCAATATTAATAATTATTTTAATTCTATATTATTTAAGGTTTATGTTCTGGTCCTTATAGCATTAGATGTTGATATTTCAACCATTATACTTTCTGATCAATTATTTTGAGTTTAATGGATATTGTTCCCTAAATGTGACCTATATGAAAATGTAATTAAAAAGAAAAACAAAAATGGAAACATCCTTGATTTAAATATATAAATAGCATTGGGATGGGGAAGAAACAATATATTAATGTTTATAGATATTATATTGAAATAAATATTTTTTTAAATTTTTATAATTATTTAACATTAATTTTTGGGGTTGAAAAATTAAATATTCTTATGAAATTACAACACAATAATTATTTAGTTAATTAAAATTAATATAATAAGGAAAAAATATTAAAAGTGAATTGAATTTAATGAATTTTTTTTAAATGTTTTTATATATCAATATGTCATATTACATAGGTGTGAACATAATAATATAAATTCCATAATATTTTTCATATTATTAAATTAAATTTAAATAAATATTATCAAAATTGACATTAATGTTAATTTATGATAATTTATTTTTTATTAAATGGACTAGAATTACAAAAAATCCTATATTAATACATGTGAATTTTAAATTAAAATATATTTCATCTATTTAAATTTCATGTAACAATTGACCTTTTATAATTAACACATTGACCCCTAAATAATAAAAACAATGTTACCATGGTTAGGGTTAGCACATTTGTGAACACAACATGCACTTCTGTTACAATTAGTTTCCAAAAAACATAGTATTTTTAATTAATAAATTTTATTTTATACATATAATAATTAGTTCCATCTTATATAATAAGGCTCAAATTAATTTATTCTCAAAGGATAAATCACAGAGGCTATAATACTGGTCACCTTATAAAAAATCCAAATCGTTAAAATAAAGAAACATATATGTTAAGGAAAAACACTAAATATTGTTATTTGTTTTTTTAGAGGTTGTTATTGATAAATAATCACATCATACATTATTAGTAAATTTTTACCCTAATGAGATAAATTAGACCTAAAAATACTAAATACTTTTGAGTATTTATATTAATACCACCCCTCAACAACTATAAAAGGGAACTCAATACCCTCACCTCTGCATGCCTCTCAATCCATTTGGATCTTCAAATCCCTACCCCAATAACCACCCAACATACATCCCGTCATCGTAGAATCCATATTGGGCATAAATCTGTCCTTTTAAGGATTTAGTGATAACTGAAGGTGGGCATTCAAAAAAGAGTTATTTTTCTACCATAAATATCATCATTTTATTTCCTCCCCCTCTTCTATAAATTTATAATATACCATTTTTATATAATAACCTAAATATCATAGATATAATGAAATTTTTTTAAGGGTACTACATTCAATTTGACACACCTCCAATAAATGGGTTACAAAATCATCATTCTTGTTTATAGAAGACTACTGCCTTACAAACTGATGTCGTTCAGTTTTCTATTTCCACCTCTTAGGGTTATGAATAATGATAGATTTATTGTTTATATAAGACATATATGATATTTAAAAAAAATTAGAACCTCTAGATTCATTATTTAAAATATATATTATTTCCTTAAATTGATTTGGAGATATAATAACATCACTCATGTGTACAGTGGAGTACTGCTTCGCGAATTGCTGTGAATCATTTTTCAATAAAAAATTACTTAAAATGTGGTAAGGAATAATATTAATGATTATAAATTATATACATGATATATTAATTATATTCATGATATATTTATCATTATATAAATACAATATATATATATATATATATCATTTCTATTCTTTCTATTTCACTCACTTAATAGTGGTAACATCTTTCGTGTACATGAGGAAAATCACCTTTATGTAACAATGTCAATATGATTTAATCACCACCCCAAATGGGTAATATATATGTATAATTAATGAATTCATGTTTTTAGTATTTTATGTATTAATTTTCTAGATATTATAGTTATATATAATATTCCCATGAATGAGATCACTCATGGAAAGAAACACTTGATAAAACAAGGAAAACATCACATGGAACAAAAAAAATTATGTGAGTATTGAATTAATGATGATAAGATATTATAATAGGATCATATATGATATTATAAGTAGTAATATTGTTCATTAATAAATAATTAGCATGCTTAAAACCATTATACATGAGGTTAATGTATGTTCATCAAAAAGGAATCATAATGTATGGGATTTCATCCAAATTTCCTTTGATTGAGGCATATAATATTTTTATGCCCCTGATTATATTTTTATAGATGAAATATGTCCCCTTGAAATGTAATATCATGAATATTTCATTCTTAATAGTATTTTAGGTTTCAATTTTTAATATTTTAATTAAGGGGATATTAATTAAAATTAACCATGTGGTGAAGAATTTCATATCAAATTTATTTTTCACTGTGTTATGTTAATTATTCATTATCATTAATATTAAATTATTATGTATATGATGTCATAAAAAATATATAATTTTTTATTCAAAAATTTTTATGTAGATTTAAATTTGATATGCATAATCTATCCATTGATTAATTCTCATTTAGAAGTTTTGATCATTTTAAGGGTTTATTTCACAAAATCATTCAAATCAAAATTGTTTATTATTTTTTTTAATTAAAGGAAAATATAAGAATATTCTTTAATATTACATTTAATTGCCTAATCATCTCTCCATTCATGGTATTTTTTCAAGTCATATAACCCATCTTAGACTCTATGGTGATTTAAATTATTGATGAAAATAATTAATAAAATCCGACATCATTTGTCACTTTTTTCTGAAAACCATAATCTTACAAAAACATGTATTATACAAATATTATATAGATTTTAAATTTAACATTTAAAAATGATTTATTAACTAATAATTTTACCCATTTTAACATTTTTCATGATTTTTTTAATGGAATAACTTGTTCTCATTCTGAATTGGGTTCTTTTCTATCATCTTGAACATGAAAAAGGAATACTCTTTATGACATGTAATAAATTACCCACCGATGTGAAATTAATTTATGTTAATCATAATATTCATCATTATGTTTTTTTTATTTTTTTAAGGATTTTCAACTAATAATATTATCAAAATGTTCTTCAAAATTAAAATTATATTTTCCTCAAGTATATTCTTGAAGTTTTTTATTATATTTCATTTCATCAATGATAAAAACACTGTATTATAACTTAAATGGGTATATATTGATACTATCCTTATTCTTCTTCTGGATGGTCTATGATTTCATTGACCATGTATAGTTTTAACATTCACTTCCATGATTCATTTTTTAGTCATTAACATTTCTTTAAAATATTTATTCCCAATGGTCAATACAGATTGTACATCCCCTAAATATATATAATTTATATTGAATAATCTAATTGATTAAATCATATCGCATATATATATATATTACTTTTAATGATATTTGATTGATTTTGGAAATATTTATAAATCTTTACTCTTTACTCATTATGTCAATTGGATGAGAGGACACAATTTTATTTTGAATTAAATCTATTATTAACACTACAAAATAAAATCCTTATACCAACATGAATTTATTAAAAAATGATATCTCTGTTAGAAAAAATGACTAATTCCCACAAATATTAAATTTTTTGGCATATATTTTAAAAAACAACGCTTGTTTTGACCAATTGTTGCATATTTTTATATTGATTATTCAACACCATCAAATCTTTTACCAACACATAAATCTATTACTTTATTATATCAATACTAACAATTTTTTACCAACAAATGAATCTATTACTATTAATTTTTATACCAATGTTTTTTCCATTATTAAAATATGATGCAATAAATTATCCTATAATTTAAAATATATTACCAAAGAATAAAATATTTATATATATATATATTATCAACAAATGTTATAAATTATAAATATTTTAATAAAATCATATAATCATATGTTTTCGTTAACAAATTATTTGGTGGTTATAATATATTTATATATATATATGATATAAATTTGATGTTAAATGATATAATATTTGGAGATGTGATTAATATTGAATTTAGTAAAAACTAAAAAATGACACGCATATATAACTACATTATACGTGTATAATAAATTTTTTAATTTATAATATATATATATTTAATTTTTTTCATTATATATCATTTTATTATTTATCACAAAATTTCTTTTAAATTTTACCAATAATATGAAACTCTTATCTCCAAATTAATGATCTCGAGCCATAGTGATCAAATCACCATTATCGGGGATTCCATTTCCACACTCAACCTAGTTAATTGCATTTTAATGTTAAAAAAGTATCATTATTCTAATAATAATTATTATTATTATTATGTTGTATTATTTTTTATTTTACTTGTTATCTTTCTCTTCTCACTTTATTCCCTATGTCACCTTGCATGTTATCCCTTTACCCCTATATCGCCTCACATGTACCAACCAGGAGGAGCCCAGAAGGAGGAACCCTAGTGGAACAAATCCAACCCCCAGGAACTCGTAGAGTTTCCTAGGTAGGGTTCCTTTTCTTGTGATTTATCTAGGAGTTTCATTTTTCCCATATCACTTAATTTTATTCCAGATTTTTGTCATTGTTCATTGGTGTTCTCCCCCTTTTTTAAAATCTATTTGTTTCAGTTCATGTTTTACGTGATTCCCTTCCCTCTATAAAAATTTGGTGAAATATATCAACCAGTTATATCCTTATTATGTCATTCAAGATCCAAGAGAAATTATGTTATGGTACCCTCTATACTCGAACCTCTCAGTGGGTAGTTTGGTGATTTTTCTTCATGATTCCCTCTCAATGTTTACAGTTTTCTTGAATATTTTTTCTACTTAATATTTCTTGGGAATTTATTTTCGGGCCAGTAATGGTTGTTTTTGAGGGGATGGGGACTATTGTAATGGTGGTGGTATGCTTTGTAACGATGGTTCCAACGAAAATGGTGTCAATATTGATGGTGGTGTTAGAATTTTTAATGATGGTTCAAGTAGAAACATTATGTTCCTTTTTGAATTATGAATTTCATATCATGTTGAATTTTTTAATCCCTATTTACTGTATTAGTTATTGTTGATGTTTTTTTCATGTTTTCGGTAACCACTGACTTATACGGAAAATAAGTGTTTCTTGATTGAAGGAGGAAGCCACGTAAAGTCTGTAATGCCCCAACACTAGTTAACCAAAGTTGGTGCTTTATTACATAACATTGGCATGATCACAAAAGATCACGTCTTGAAAGACTGATTAGTTTAGTAGACTTGGAAACATTAGATATATTCATTATTCTTTCATCACATCATAAAGTAAAAAACACTACAACAACATCTTGTCTTCATATCCCCTCATACATTCCCTACAGGTTATTCATAAAATACTTCTTCACATCCTGGAAAAATTAAAACATTGAAAGGGGTGAGCTCTAATGCTTAGTAAGGATAAAAATATAGCGGAAACATTAATAAATAAGCATACACATTTAAGGAAATGTATATTTAAAACAAGAGACTTTCAAATTTGAACATCCACATAATATGGAAATGATAAAATTAAATAATGCCATTTACTTATAAACATGGATATTCTACTAGTCGACTAATCACATGCAATATCATTAACCACTTTCATAATAATGGGATGCATAATTTCCAGACTATCAAAACCACATAGTCAAGGCCTTGTGTCAAGACTAGAAATAAGATTTTGTCAAGGCCTTGTTCCAAGACACTAGTCAGTCGGATGACACCTACCGATGCATCGAGGAGCTATGTCTAATGCATTCCTCATATGAATAGGTTTAAACATAACATAAATAGTCATATTAAAACTAGCATAAGGAATGTCAATACTTTCTCCATAAACCATGAATTGTATAAAAATAACACATCCACAGTCAAACTTATTAAAAAACCTTCAATACTATATGGACAATTTTTATCATAATAAATCACCTTCTAATAAGCTTAAAATCCATCAGAGGATGTTGACATAGATAAAATCAAAACTATTTGAGATAAATATATCTTTTTTAGAAATCATTTAAAAGAAACATAAATATAAAATAAAACAAATACTTTAAAAATATTCTTATAATCTTGTAAGGGAAACTTCAACAATTTTATAACGGCGGAAAATAGCCGCACCCACCGTATAAGTTAAAAAAAGACATTCGTACCTTAATTCTGTCGAAATGGTTAAAAAGGACCTTGTTTGGAAAAAGACAGGAATATTCCTTTATAAACTTATTATAAAAATTAAAACAAGGTTATAAATGACTTTAACCCAATTTCTGTAAAATATTAAGAATGATTTGAAAAACTTTTTTAAGAATCATGGATGTGGATGATAAAGATGTCCCAATAGATAATTGCGTATAAACCACCTCGGATAATGAAGAGATTGTGAAATAAACTCTTACCTTTTCTTTTCCTTGGTTGAGGGTAGGTTAACCTCATGTATAATAGTTAAATAGTTGTTATTAAATTATACAAGAATCAAATACATATATATGATATCATGTATGATCTTTTAATATTGCTTTGTTAATAATATTTTAGTATTATCATCGTTTCGGGTGTTCACTTACTCATTTTATTTTATATGTTTTGTTACATAAGCCATGTTATTTATTGAGAGGTTGTATCTTATTAATATACAGAATTATATAAATTCCTTGAACATTACTTTTAATAATCAAATTATAATTAGTCTTGAATGGATACGATGGAGAATGAATCTTATCGCGTTTGGGAGACGGTAGTCTATACGTATGCACGAGCGACAATATCATTATTTGGATATTAAAATAATATATAATTTGATGGTGTATCATATATACCGAACCAATATCATGTTATATTTTTTATTTACATGAATTACACATCATTTTTATACCCATAAAAATAATAATTTATTGAATAACATTTACACCACGACGTGGAGACGGTAAGTCGTATGTACGCACGTATGGTGACATGTCATTCAAGGGATGGATAGAATACTAAATATGGTTTTACCATATTTATAATAACATCACAGTATATAGAAGATACTGGATTTATTATTTTAGAATGGAAATTACAAAAAATTAATAAGTGGAAGAAGAAAGGTACTTGAAAGAGGGTGGTGAAAACAATACATCTTCTTCGTGTTCTTCATTTTCATTTGATCAAAAGGACTCCTTAGGTTAGATTTATGATAAAACTAAGGCCTCTATATTTAATTGAGGGAAGATGAGAGAATATTTGGGAAGGGGTTGGTCGAGACAAAAGGCTTTGAAGGGGTGAATTAGAGGGAAGGGGAAGTGCTCTTTTATAAGAGGGGTGAAAGGTACCTTAGGAATGGCTAGAAATATTATTTTATAATAAATTAATATTTGGTTTCTAATGGCTCCAAAGTGGATTATTTATAGGTTATGGTGGTTATAGGTCTAAAATCACTCAACCAAAAGGTTTGATACAGGTTTGGGTTAATATATTAACCTTATCTTTTAGTATTAACCCTTAGTTAATTAGTCTGACATTTACCATGTCTCTTTGTATTTTAATATTATATAGTCAATAAACATACTATAAACTTCTAAGAGACCAGAAAGTGGTCCATTAATAATACACATATCATTATATAATTCGTTTGGCCGATCCTTAGATTTTTATGAATATAATATCAATTAATAGTATAATATTTGTTTTAAAAACTGGTTTATGTTAATTTGGACTCTATTTGGTATTTTATTTCTTCTATATTCATAACAAAATTATTACTTCTAACCTAATTAATTTATTCAACACTAAAATGTCATAGTAACCAATAATATTAGTGTAATTCATTAAATGTCTCAAATTATATTTATTTAGGTATTTATAATATCAATTATTTAAATATTTCACTAATAAGCTAATTACTGAAACATCATTGTGTCATAAATAAATTAAATTATTTAAGGTCTAAAAATTATAAATAAAATACCATTATATAGGAAATCTTTATAGATTTCTAATTAATATTTATAATTGAATTTATCTTACGTATAATGATATATTAAAAATGTTATAGTTATTAAACATTGATTTTAATTCTTTTAACTCTTCTGTGAATTAAATAATAATAAATGTCCTAATCTAATCCAAGTGGACCTAAAGGGTAATATTTTGTTCCTAAGGTTCTTTTTGGTCAAATTATACTTATCTAATATAATTAGGACACGTGTTAGGTAATAATAATATCATTTCTACCCTTAATTACCCTGTTTACTTTTAAGTGTGGTAAATAAAAGTAAACAGTTACTAGTCACCAAAAATTATTATTATCTTATTGAACCACATTTTACTCCTTGATATTAACCATTTCTCTTTTATTCTCTAAATTCCACTCACAGAAGCTGTAAAATTAGTTTTTTTTGTGAATTTTCAAATTCTCCTAGGAGATGTCTAAAAGACGGTGAAATGTTAAATAAAATTTTTATATATCTAAAATTATAAGAAACTAACTTCAATGAATTACATTGATCTTATATAGGTATTGGGTATATATTTTTACCTAAAATAAATTTAAATAAGACATATAATTATTTAAATAAAAATTTGGTTTTAAACTGTAACTCAGTGTTTTTCAATATTCATCAAAAAAATGAATGTTTTCAGATAAATACCAAAATTTCACCCCAGGATAATTTCAATATTCCAAATCCAAAAATGAAGTCCATTTTGTAGGTTAAAATTTATAAAATTTCAAAAAGTAGGTATTACTATTCATAATGGATAGTTTTATTGGTTGTGGTGTGTGTTAGAACTCGAAGTTGCATACAACCCACTCTATTGTATTATTCAAAGAGAAGTATACAATGGATGCTTGAGGTGTTACATTCTCACCTCCTTCAATAAATTTCGTCCTCAAAACTTCTTGAATATTACTGCATGAAAACACTCAGTGGTTATTCATCATAAGTTCCTAGGGTTCCCATGTTTCCCCTTCCATATTGTGGTTTCTCCATAGAACTTTTACCAGACAAGTCGTCTGGTTTCTCAACACTTGTTCACTCATATCAAGAATCTTGACATGCTCTTCAGAATAAGACAGATTGGGTTCCAGTTATAATTCCTCATAGGTGAGTACATGTGTTGGGTCTGGCATGTATTTTCTCAACAGTGATATGTGGAACACATCGTGATCATTGGAGAGACTTGGCGGCATTGCCAAATGGTAAGCTATAGGCCCAATTAGTTCTAGAATTTCGAATGGTCTGATATTCCTAGGACACAATTTTCCATTCATACTGAAATGTATAACACCCTACCATGGAGATACCTTAAAAAAACATGATCTCCTACCTAAAACAACCAATCCATCCTTAAGTTGTTAGCATAGATCTTCTGGCAACTTTGAGATGCTTTGATGTGGTTTTGGATTACCTTCACCTTTTCCATCGTTTCCTCCACCAGTTCTGGGCCTATGAGTTTTCTTTCACCAACATCATCACAACAGGTTGGTGTGCGACATCTCTTTCCATATAATGATTTATATGGTTCCATCCTAATACTCTAATGGAATATATTGTTATAGGAAAATTCAACCATAGGTAAATATTTATCCCACATACCTTGAAAGTCAGGTGAGAAAGATCTCAACTTGTCTTCTATGGTTTGAATAGTCCGTTCTGATTTTCCATTAGTTTGGGGTTGGTAGGAAGTGCTCAAACGAAGTTCAGTATCTAGGTATTTCTGAAGACTTTTCTAGAATCTTGATGTAAAACGTGGATCAAGATCAGAAACAATCCATAGGGGTACTCCATGATGTCTCACAACTTCATTAATATATAATCTTTCTAGATGTTTAAGTGGTAGATCTTCACTTATAGCATGAAAATGCGCTGACTTGGTAAGACGATCAACAATGACCCATTTCAATCATTCCTTCTAGGATTCATTGGTAGTCTAATGACAAAGTCCATCATGATATTATCCCATTTCCACTCAGGTATGGGAAGAGGTTGCAATACTCCACCAAGCTGTTTCCTTCTAGCTTTCACTTGTTGAAAAACCATACATATTGACACAAAATCTGCTATCTCCCTCTTCATGTTGTCCCACCAAAAATTTCCTTCAAATCTCTATACATTTTTTTGCTCCCAGGGTGTATAGAGTAATAGTAAATCTATGCATCGTCCAAAGATTATTTTTTTAGATCAGCTATATCTGGAAAAAAATGTTTCCTCCCAAATTTCAAAATTTTATCTTCATACATAAAGTCATTCAATCTCCCATCATTCATAGCTTTAATTTTCTTTTTAAACTCTACATCATTGGTCTGAGAACTCTTTATCCTTTCTAGTAAAGATGGTTTTCAAAACATTTGAAAATGTATTGATGTTTCACCTTCCATTGTGATTCCCAAATCCATCTTTATTAGATCCATTTAAAAAGGATTTCTCTCAACTCTCATCTTATTCAAAGCTCCATGATCTTTTCAACTCAAAGCATATGAAACCTTATTTTTCTTCTTGGGTGGTATTGTATTATACAATCATAATATTTGAGTAGTTCAATCCATCTTCTTTGACTCATGATGAGTTCTTTCTTTGAGAAAATATACTTCATACTCTTGTGATCATTATAAATCTCACATTTTTTCACCATAGATATAGTGTCTCTAAATATTCAAAGTAAATATTACAGCTTCTAACTCATGATCATGAGTAAGATAGTTCTGCTCATAAATTTTCAGTTGTCATGATGCATAGGAAATAACTCCATCATTCCGCATATGGACACAACCAAGTCCTTTCTTCGATACATCACTATAAATAATGATCCCATCATTCCCTGATTGTAGATTCAATATAAGAGAATTGGCTAATATTATCATCAGTTCTTCAAACCATTATTCACACTCTTTTTTCCAAAAAATTTTAATCCCTTTACATGTGTGCTTTGTTAATGGGTTTGCCAACCGAGAAAATTTCTGGATGAAACGTCGATAATAACATGCTAAAAGAAATAAAACCATGTATCTCAGTTATACTCGTCAGTACTGTCCATTCATGTATAGCTCTTGTCTTAGAAGGATCAATATAAATTCCATCCTTAGAGACAACATGGCCAAGAAAAGAAATCTCCTAAAGCCAAAATTCACACTTACTAAACATCACATATAATTCATGTCTTCTCAGAGTCTTTATTATAATGCGCAAGTGATTTTCATGATTTTGTAGCTTTTCAATTATACCAAGATATCATCAATATATACCACTACAAAGTCATCAAGGTATTCTTAGAAAACACATTTCATTAGATCCATGAAAATCGAGGGTGCATTAGTGAGCCCAAAAGGCATTACTATAAACTCATAATGCCCATACCTGGATTGAAATAATGTCTTCAGAATACCATCCTTCTTCACACACAACTGATGATATCCTGATCGAAGTTCAATATTTGAAAATTATTGAGATCCATTGATTTGGTAAAATAAATTATCAAAGCGAGGTAGGGGAAACTTGTTCATTGTTTTATAGCATTGATCTCTCTGTAGTCGATACATAACCTCATAGATCCATCGTTCTTCTTAACAAAAAGGACAGGGGCTCCCCATGGAGAAACACTACGGTGAATAAATAACTTATTAATAAATTCCTTTAGTTATTTCATTAGTTAAACTAATTCCACAGTGTCCATTCAATAAAGGGTCTTCGATATATTCCTTAAAACAGGAATTAAATCAACAGAAAACTCAATTTCTCATTCGGTAGGATGTCCAAAAAATCTTCTAGAAACACATCAACATATTCTCTCACAATAGGTACATCCACTATCTGAACATTACTTTCCCCACCCACAGTCATTTCATTCTCTTCCTCCCCAATAATTTAATTTAGTTGAGCTTCTAGGGGTGGATCTAGATAAGAATTAGGTGGTGACGATTATACTTTAACGATATGGTGTTTCTTATCATCATCCTCAAAAATTGTAACATCCTTCTTCTTAAAATAAATCTTCGCATCATGGTCCAAAAGCCAATCCATAATGAGGATTATATCAATTCAATCATGGGTATTCCAATGAGATCTGTAGATAAAGAACATTTATGTGCTCCAATGGGGACTGATTCAAAAAACATTGATTGCAATGATACTTCCCTTAAGTGTTTTGACTGAAAAATCCCTTCTTAAATCAAATTGGAAATATCTAATTTTTTTAGCAAACTAGGAAGATATGAAACAAAGCGATGATACAGAATCAAATAATGCATTTTCTAAACATTAGGAAACCATTAAATTACCTTCCAGCAGATCATTCAGAGCTTCTACCTCAACAGTAGTGATAGCATATGCTTGTCCATGATCCCTTGGACTTTTCTGAGGAAATTTCCCCTGACGCTTAGGACATTCATTTGCATGATGTCCCACCTCCCTACATTTGTATCATTGAACATCAGTAGCTTCTTTCTTCCCCTTGCAATCACGAGCTTGCTGTCCTTTCTCACCACACTTATAACTGACTCCTATTTCCTTCAAGAAAGTACCGGGGTGTTTCTTCCCACATTTACAATAGGATAGATATTCAAAATTTCCATTTTACCCCTTATTTCCAATTCCTGAGTGATCAGAAGATCTCTTCTTCTCTTTATTTTCTTTCAGGTCATAACACTTAGAAAATTATTTTTTGTCTTGATAACACATGAGACAATATCTTCGTAAAACGAGAAGGTTTGTGAGACTAATGCTCAATGGAGAAATGGTTATAACCCATCAAAGAAATGATAAATCTTACATATTGGGTTACGTATATAATCTGCAGCATACCTTGCTAACCTTGTAATGTTAGCCTCATATATTGCGACATTCTAATCCTCCTTTTGACTAAGACTCCGTAATTGCCTTTCCATATCAGCTCGATGTTCAAGAAGAAAGTATTTTTCAATGAAAATTTCTTTGAACTCTCACCATTCCATATTTGATACTTCATTATCTTCCTTTTTGTTTTGAATCAATGACTACCATTTATCAGCATCTCCAGTGAGAGGGTAATCTTCCATGATAACTTTTTCCCTTTCACTACTTACTAAGGAATGGAATATTTTTTTCTATGTAATTTATCCATTGCTCTGCTACTAAGGGATTTTTACTCCTATTTAATTTTGGTGGTTGTTGCCTCATGAAGAAATCTAACATTGATCCTCCACGTTGCGGATCAGGTTGCTCCATACGGGCAAAGTTATTTTTCATAACCTGAGTGAGTTGTCCCAGTATGGTGATAAGATGATCAACACCAGTTGTATCACCACCTCCACTATAATTATCATGAACATTGAGTCAATCCCTGCATGGGGTGTGAGAATTGATATTGTTACCATTTCTACCACTAGGCTCCATTTCAAAACAATGGCATACACTAGATTAATTTATGAGTCACAATACATAAATCCAAACTTGTAAAAAACTTAACTTAAATTGAAAATTTTATGGATATAATCCATAATCATAAAAATATTTTCCTTAAGTAAGTATAGAATCATAAACACTTCATAATGGGTTTTAATTAAAATGATAAGTATCCTAGGTATATACCCCTGGAGTGTCGTAACCTAGAGTGCACAAAGGCCCGTTATCATGCACCAGTTCCCGTTCGACTTTAGCTCAAAGTGGTGTTTTAAGGTTTTACCCCAAGGTACATATGTTCCAGAGCAGACTCTACCTGCTCGTATCTAGACAGGGATGTATTTCTCGTAAAGCTCACAAAATCTCTATAATACCAAAATTCTAGGAAGTTCTTCTATACTAATTCTCAAAGTCTCTCTTATGGATATGTTCTCTAATAAGAGTTTATCTAAATATATCTCTCGAGGTTTGTACTAATATTCCTTTGATACCAACTGTAACACCCCGACCCTAGTTACCAAAAGTCGGTGAATTATTACATAACATTGGCATGATCACAAAAGATCAAGTCTCGAAAGACTGATTAGTTTAGTAGCCTTGGAAACACTAGATATATTCATAAGTATTACATTACATCATAAAGTAAAAAAACTACAACAATATCTTGACTTCATATCTCCTCATACATTCCATGCAGGTCATTCATAAAATAATTCTTCACATCCTGGGAAAAATTAAAACATTGAAAGGGGTGAGATCAGATGCTCAGTAATGATAACAATATAGCGGAAACTTTCATAAATAAAAATAAACATTTAAGGAAATGTATATCTAAAACAAAAGCCTTTTAAATTTGAACTTCAGCATTAAATGGAAAAGATAAAATGAAATAATGCCATTTACATATTCACATGGATATTCTACTTGTCGAATAATCACTTGAAATATCAATAACCACTTTCATAATGATTTAATTCATAATTCCAGACTATCCTAACCACATAGACAAGGCCTTGTGCCAAGACTACAAATAATATTTTGTCAAGGCCTTGTTCCAAGACACCAGTTTGTCTCATGATACCTACTTTTGCATCGATGAGCTATAGCAGGCGCCACACATCACTTATTAAGTTCAATTCATTCCTCATATGAATAGGTTTTAACATAACATAAACATTTGTATTAAAACTTTCATATGAAATGTCAATACTTTCTCTATAAACCATGAATGATATACAAATAACACATCCACAGACAATCATATCACAAAACCTTCAATACTATACATATGTTTTTTATCATAATAAATCAACATCAAATAAGCTTAAAATCCATAATAGGATTTTGACATAGATGAAATCAAAACTATTTGTGATAAATATCTCTTTTTTTGAAATCATTTAAAAGTCACATAATTATAAAATAAAACATTTATTGTCAAAATATTTTTATAAGCCTATAAGGGAAGCTTTTGTGATTTTATAACGGTGGAAAATAGACTCAACCACAGTATATGTTAAAAAAATACATTCATACCTTAATTCTGTCTAAAAGGTTAAAAAGGACATTTTTTGGAAAACGACGGAATGATTCCTTTATAAAATTCATATAAAAAGTAAAATAAGGGTATAAATGAGTTTAACCCATATTCTTTAAAATAGTAATAAGGATTTGAAATACATTTTTATGAAACATGAATGTGGATGATAAAGAGGTCCCAGTAGATAATTACGTATAAAAAACCTCGGATAATGAAGAGATTGTGAAATAAACCCTTACCTTTTACTTTTCCTTGGTCGAGGGTAGTTTAACCTACTGTATAATAGTTAAATCATTGTTATTAAATTATATGTTTTGTTACATAAGATGGGTTTTTTATGGATAGGATGTATCTTATTCAGATCCATAATTATATAATGTCCATAAACATTACTTTTAATCATTAAATGAGAATTAGTCTTGAATGGATACGATTTGGAATGAATCTTATCACGTTAGGGAGACAGCAGTCTGTACGTACGCACGAGCGAAAATATCATTCTTTTGATGTTAAAATAATATATAATTGGATGTTGTATCATATATAAAGAATCATTTATATGTTATATTTATTATTTACATGAACTACACATCATTATTATGACCATCCAAATAATAATTTGTTGAATAACAATTACACCATGACATGGAGATGGTAAGTCGTACATACACATGTATGGTGACATGAAATTCAAGGGATTGATAGAATATTAAATATGGTTGTACCATATTTATAATAACATTACAGTATATAGAAGATACTGAAGTTATTAGTTTAGAATGTAAATAACAAAGAAAGAAGAAGTGGAAGTAGAATGGAACTTGAAAGAGGGTGGTGAAAACCTTACCTCTTCTTCGGGTTCTTCTTTTTTATTTGATAAAAATTACTCCCATGGTTATCTTTCTGATCAAAATATTCCCTCTAGGTTGAATTGTGGGAAGTTGAGAGAATATGTGGGCATGGGTGGGCCGAGCCAAAAGGCATTGAAGGTGTAAATTAGAGGGAAGGGGAAGCGCCCTTTTAGAAGATGGGAGAGGGGCTCCTTTGAAAAATCTAGAAATATTATATTAAAATATATTCATATTCGGTTTCCAATGGCTCCATAGTTGATTATTTAGAGTTTAATGTGGGGATAGGTCGAAAAACACTCAACCAATATGTTTTAGATAGGTTTGGGTCACTATATTAACTTTATGTTTTAGTTTTAACTCTTAGTTAATTAGTTTGACATTTACCATGTCTCTTTGTATTTTTATATTATATAGTCAATAAACGTACTATAAACTTACAAGAGACCCTCATGTGGTCCACCAATAACAAAACTATCATTATATAAGTCCTTTTCTGAACCATAGACTTTTACGAACATAATATCAATTAATAATATAATATTTCTTTTAAAAACTCCTTTATGTCAATTTTGACACTATTTGGTATTTTGTTTTTTATAAATTCCTAACAACATTATTACTTCGAAACTAATTCATATAATCTACACTAACATGTCATATTAACCTATAAAATACTTTAAATTCATTTAAAGATTGAAATTATATTTATTTGGGTATTATAATATCAATTATTTTATGATTTCCCTAATAAGGTAATTACTACATCATCATTGTGTCATAAATAATTTAAATTATTTAATGTCATAATATTATAAATAAAATACCATTATATAGGAAATATTTTTAGCATTCTAATTAATATTTATAATCGAATTTATCTTATGTATAACCTTATATTAAAAATGTTTTATTTATTAAACTTTGATTTTAACTCTTTTAACTCTTCTTTGAATTACATAATAATAAATGTCCTAATCTAATCCAAGTGGATCTAAAGGGTAATATCTTATTCCTAAGATTGTTTTTGGTCGAATTATACTTATAAAATAGAATTAGGACATGTGTTACTATAATAATAATATCATTTTTACCCATAATTACCCTGTTTACTTTTAACCGTGGTAAATAAAAGTAAAAAGTTACTATTCACCAAAAAAAATATTTTTATCTTATTAAACCACATTTTACTCCTTGATATTAACTGTTTCTCTCAAATTTTCAAAATTCCTTTCACAGAAGTGGTAAAATTATGTTTTATCTGAATTTTCAAATTATCCTAGGAGATGGGTAAAAGACGGTGAAAAGTTCAATAAACTTTTTATATATCTAAAAATTATTATAAAATGACTCGAATGAATTACATTGAACTTATATGGGTATTAGGAATATATTTTGAACTAAAATAAATTTAAATTAAATAATTAATTATTTAAACAAAAATTCGTTTTTAAACTATAACTCAATGTTTTTTACTATTCATAAAAAATTGAAAGTTGTAATAAAAATACCAAAAATTAACCCGAGGATAATTTCGATATTCAGAATCCAAAAAGGAAGTCCATTTTTTAAGATAAAATTGATAAAATTTCAATGTGGGTATTACTATTCATAACGGCTAGTTTGATTGGTTGTGGTGTGTGTTAGAACTCGAAGTGGCATACACCACATACTACTATATTATTCAAAGAGAAGCGTACTGTGGAAGCTTGGGGTGTTACAAAGTCTCACTATAGGGATTGAAATTTGGACTTTCAGTTAGATTCCCTATCTTTTCCATGATGCATCTAGTCTTTTTGCGTTTATGTGCATAATGTGAGTCTTCTCAATGGAAATCAAAGCTAATAAGAATCTATTGTGGTTAGGAGAATTCTTGTTTTATTTGTTGTTGGTCGGGTTTCTTCTCATTGAAAATTTCATAAATAAAAAGAATTGTTAATGGTTTAATATATAGGATACGTATTAACTATAATAGTATAGTTTATTGAGTACATTGAGTCATATTTTGGTGGAGGATGGATACTATGTTTGGAAAAATTGGAGAGCTTTCTCCCTGATTTGTTTGTAATGTCATGTATACATGAAGTCCCATTCAAATATATGATGGTGTACTTTCATATTGTGTATGCATTGAAAGTTATATTTTCATTAATTATTTTTAGGGGAATGGGGTGGGAAACCAACTCATGTTATAAATGGTCTGTACTACATTTTATAATTTTGATTCGTGTTTCATTGTTAACTAAACTTAGTGTCATATTAAATTGTTTGTGGAGAAATGTTAGATAGTATTTTTGTTATTATTTAACACACTATTATATATTTATTAGTTCTAGTCACAAGATATCTTCTTCTAATTATGCCAGATTTAATTATTTTTACTATCATCGCATCTTTTAGTCATTTTCTATTATTGTGATCATTGGTAACTTTTATTTCATGGTTTATGGAAATTGTTTTTATATTAATTATATAATCTTATTAGGTTCATGATGGATACTTTTAACATTTTTTTTATATATTTATATAATCTTATGGTTATTTTTATATTATATATATTATCCTCTAGTTGTATCCAATGGATGCTTGTTTTATATCATGATTTATTATTTCTATATCATGAATTTAAATGAATTCTATTTTCTGATTGTTTTTTATTAGATAAAACTACTGCTCGTGATGGTACATGTCTAAAGTGGAGAGATCATGGAAAGGTTATGCCTCAAGCATATAAGTGTGGTATACTACAGTCTAAGGGATGACATAGAATTTGTTCATGTCTCTATCCACTATTATAGATAACAGATCCTGTGATGTTTTGAGGATTTGATTATAGTGACATCTAATGATTGTAGGAAATAGATTATAGAAGTGGTTTCAATGATTTTCATATAAAGTCTCATAATGTTTTAAATATACTTAATCTTGTTTTTAAAATCATTCTCTGAGATTCTTATCTTTTCTTTATGTTTGAACTTGTATTTCAATTATACTAGAACGTGTTTTTTCAAATAATGTATTGTTTTTTTGGTATTTTACATGACCTAATTTGTCAAATTATTATATAATAAATATAATAAAAACTTATATATAATTATAATAAAATATATTAAAATATATAATATAAAATTTTAACAATAAATGTAACACCGCAAACTCCCATGGTACGCTTCTCTTTAAATAATACAGTAGCATGTGTTGTATGCAACTTCGAGTTCTAACACACACCACAACCAATCAAACTGGCTGTTATGAATAGTAATACCCAATTTTTTAAATTTCATAAATTTTATCTTTCCAAATGGACTTAATTTTTTGATTCGGATTATCGTTAATTAGCTTAGGGTGAATTTTTGGTATTTTTCAAAAAACATTCAATTTTTGATATATAGTGAAAAAACACTGAGTTATAGTTTAATAACGATTTTTTATTTAAATAATAATTATTTTTATTTAAATTTATTTAAGGTCAAAATAGATACATAATACCTATATAAGTTCAATGTAATTCATTGGAGTTTGTTTAGAATAATTTTAGATCTATAAAAAATTTATTGAACTTTTCACCGTCTTTTACCCACCTCTTAATAGAATTTTCAAATTCACATAAAACATAATTTTAACACTTCTGTGAGTGGAATTTCTAAAATTAAAAAGACACGGTTAATATAAAGGAGTAAAATGTGGTTTAATATGATAAAAATAATTTTTGTTGAATAGTAACTTTTTTGCTTCTATTTACCATGGTTAAATGTAAATATGATAATTAAGGCTCAAAATGATATTATTATATCATAACACATGTCCTACTTCTATTGGATAAGTATAATTCGACCAAGAAAACCTTAGGAATAAAATATGAACCACTTTGGTCCACATGGATTAAATTAGGACATTTATTATTATTTAATTTAAAGAAGAGTTAAAAGAGATAAAATCAAAGTATAAAAACTAAAAAAAATTTAATATATGGTTATACATAAGATAAATTAGATTATAAATATTAATTATAAAGATAAAATTATTTCCAACATAATGGTATTTTATTTATAATTTTTAGACAATAAATAATTTAATTTATTTGTGACACATTGGTGATGTGGTAATTACCTAATTAATGAAATATTAAAATATTTGATATTATAAATTTCCAAATAAATGTAATTTAAGACTTTTTTATGAATTACACTAATATTTTAGGTTAATACGACATGTTAGGACTGATTAAATGAATTTATTTTGAATTAATAACGTTTTTGGAACTTTAAAAAAATCAATTATTAAATAGTGTCAAAATTGACATAAAGGAGTATTTAAAACAAATATTATATTATTAACTGATATTCTATTCCTAAAAATCTATGTTTCTGAAAAATTACTTAGATATGGTTATATATAATAATAATTATCCACTTTGGGTTCTATTGTCTTGTTATAGTATGTTTATTAAACATATAATATAAAATTACAATGAGACAAGATAAATGTTTTAAGTATTTAAATAATAGTTAAATATAAATTATAAGGTTAATATATTGAACCAAACCTGTCTAAAATATGTTGGTTGAAAGGATTTCTACCCATCCCCAGCTTAGCCTAAAAATAAGTCACTTTGGAGCTATTATAAACCAAATATAAATTTATTATAAAATAATATTTTATGTTTTTCCTAAGGTGCCCCTCACCCTTCATTTAAAAGGGCACTCCCCCTTCTCGCAAATTCATACCGTCAAAGCAATTTGGTTCGGCCAACCCCTACCCAAATATCATCTAAAATTCCTTCACTTCATCCTAGAGGCATTTCTTTAGTCATAAATTCATATTAATGATCACTTTTGATCAAATCAAAAGGAAGAACCCAAAGAAGAGGTAAACATATCACCACCTATTTCAAGTTCCTTTATTATTCCAATTCCTTTTTCTTTGTTGTTTCCATTATAAAATAATAAATCCAGTATATTATATATACTGTTATGTTATTATAAATAAGGTACAACCAAATTCATTATTATATCCATCCCTTGAATGACATGTCACCATACGTGCGTACATACAGTTTACCATCTCCACGTCATGGTGTAATTATTATTCAACACATTATTATTTGGATGGGTATAATAAGGATGTTTAATTCATGTAAATAATAAATATAACATGAAAAAAATTCTGTATATATGACACACTATCCAATTATATATTATTTTAATATCAAAATAATGATATTGTCACTCTTGCATAGGTACGGACTATCGTCTCCACAAACGTGATGAGATTCATTCCCCATCGTATCCTTTCAAGACTAATTTTATTTTGATGAATAAAAATAATGTTTAAGGGATTGATATCATTATGGATATGAATATGATACAAGATATGGATAAAAAACACGGCTTGTGTATCCAAACAAATAAAATAAAATGTGTAAGTGAACACCTGAAACGACGATAATACTAAAATATTATTTATAAAGAAATATTAAAAGATCATATAAGATATCATATTTATGTATATGAATCTTTTATAATTTACGAACAGTGATTTAACTATTATACAGGATATTAACCAACCCTCAACCATGGAAAATTTCAAGGTAAGGGTTAATTTCACATCACTTCATTATCTGATGTTGTTTATACATAATTATCTACTCGGAACCCTTTATCATCCACATCCATGTTTCTTAAAAATGTATATCAAAACATTATTACTATTTTATGTACTATGGGTTGAAGTAATTTATACCCTTTCTTTAATTTTTATAATATGTTTATAAAGGAATCTTTCTATCTTTTTCCAAACAAGGTCCTTTTAACATCATCGACAGAATTAAGGTAAGAATGTATTTTTTAACTTATACGGAGGGTTCGGCTATTTTACGCCGTTATAAAATCATCGAAACCTCCCTTACATGATTTTAAGAATATTTTAAATGTAAATTTTTCCTTTTATAATTATGTGACTTTTAAATGATTTAAAAAAAAGAGATATTTCTCTCAAATAGTTTTGATTTCATCTATATCAACATCCTTTGATGGATTTTAAGTTTATTTGATGTTGATTTATTATGATACAAATCTTCCATATTGTATTGAATGTTTTGTAATATGTAGACTGTGGATGTGTTATTTTTATACCATTCTTGTTTTATTGTTAAATTGTTTACATTTTGTATGCTTGTTTCAATACGAATGTTTATGTTATATTTAAACATATTCATATGAGGAACGCATTGAACTTAGTAAGTGACGGGTAGAGCCCGCTATTGATCTTCGATGCATCGGTAGGTCTCATGAGACAATATAGTGTCTTGTCACAAGTCCATGACAAAAAATTATTTGTAATTTTGGCTCATGGCATTGAATATGTGGTTATGATTGTCAGGCATTATGCATTACATTATTACAAAAGGGGTTATTGATATTTCATTGGATTATTCGACTATTAGAATATCCAAGTGAATAAGTAAATGGATTAATTTCATTTTATCTTTCCCATATTATGTTGAAGTTCATTTTTATAAGGATTTTGTTTTAGTTATACATTTCCTTAAATGTTGGTACTTATTTATGAATGTTTCCTCTATATTATTATCCTTACTGGGCATCTGAGCTCACCTCATTATATGTTTTATATTTTCCAGTATGTGAATAATTATTTTATGAATGACCTGAAGGTATAGTATGACGGGATATGAGTGTGTTTTATGGAGAAAATATGTTTTTGTAGTTTTTCACTTTATGATCTAATGTAAACATTATGAATGTATCTAGTGATTACTAGGATACTAAACTAATAGGTATTTCGAGACATGATATTTTGTGATCATGACAATGATATGTAATAAGGAACCAACTCTGTGTAACTAGGGTTCGGGTGTTATAGTTGGTATTAGATGAAGTTTAGTACAAACCATGGAAGTTATATTTAGATAAACACTTATTATAGCACATGGACCTAAGATGGACATTGAGGATTAGTATATAAGAACATCCTAGAATTTTGTTATTGTAGTGATTTTGTGTGTTTTATGAGAAATATATCCCTATCTAGATATGAGCAGGTAGAGGCAGATCTGGCATAGATTTACCTAGGGGTAAAACACGAAAACACTACTTTGAGCTAGACTTGAATGGGAACTGGTGCACGACAATGGGTCTTACTGCACTCTTGGTGACGACACTCTCGGGGGATATGCTTAGGATAATTCTCATTTTCATTACAAACCATTATTACGGGTTTATGAGTATATACTTCTCAAAGAAAACATTTTTATGATTATGGATAATATCCATGAACTGTTCAATATATGTTAAGTTTTTTACAAGTTTGGGTTTATGTATTGTTATTCATAAACTAATCTAGTGTATTCTATTTTTAGAAATGGAGCCTAGTGGAAGGAATGGAAATAGTATAAATGTTCGAAATCCATGTAGGTATTGCCCTCCTACTCAAGATAATTATAGTGGAGCTGGTGACACAACTGGTGCTGATCAGCTAATCACCAAACTGTGACAACTCACTCAGGTTATGAATAATAACCTTACCCATATGGAGTACCCTGATCTGTAGTATGGATGATCAATGTTAGATTGCTTCATGAGGCAACAACCACCATCATTAAATGGGGGTACAAATACACTAGTAGCATAGCAATGGATAAATTCCTTAGCGAAAATATTCCATGCCTTAGGGAGTAGTGAAAAGGAAAAAGTTTTCATGGAAGTTTATCGCCTCACTAGAGATGATGATCAATGTTAGTCATTGACTCAAAACAAGAATGAAGATGATGAAGTATCAAATGTGGAATGGAGGGATTTTAAATATATTTTCTTAGAAAAATACATTCCTCATGACCATCAAGTGGATATGGAATGACAAAATCTGAGTCTGAGGCCAAAGGTGGACGAGAATATTGAAAATTATGAGTCTAACATTACAAGGTTTTAATGGCATGATGCAGATTATATAAATAACCCAAGAAGTAAGATTGATCGTTTCTTTGATCAGTTAAAATTGTTTCTCCATCGAGCATTAGTCTCACAATCCTTCTTGTCGTATGAAGATATTGTCTCATGTTCTATCAGGACAGAAAAAGAATTCTCTAAGTCTTATGACTTTAAATAAAATCAAGAGAATAAGAGGTCTGTTGATCACTTTAGAAATGGAAATAAGGGGAAGAAGGGAAAAGTAGAATATCCATCCTGTAATAAATGTGGGAAGAAACACCCTGGTACATTCTTGAAGGGAATTGGAGTCTATTACAAGTGTGTCGAAAAAGGCCACCAAGCTCCTGATTGGAAGTGGAAGAAAGAAGCAACTAAAGTTCAATGCTACAATTTCAGGGAGATGGGACGTTATGAAAATGAATTTCCTAAGCGTTAGGGAATATTACCTCAGAAAAGTACAAGGGATCAAGGCCAAGCTTATGCTATCACTACTGCTGAGGTAGAAACTCTGAAAGAGGTGGTGGTAGGTAATTTAATGGTTTCCTCAAGTTTAGAAAATTCTTTATTTGATTCTGGTTCATCGTATAGTTTCATATCTTCCTAGTTTTCTATGAAAATTAGATATTAGAAATTTTATTTAACAAGGGATTTTTCAGTTAAAACTCTTAAGGGAAGTATCATCGCCGCAATGCTTTGTGAATCTATTCCCAAAAGAGAATATAAATTTTCTTTATCTTCTAATCTCATCTTCATACCTATGATTGAGTTTGATATAATCCTTTTTATAGATTGGATTTCAGACCTTGATGCAATGATTTATTGTAAGAAGAAGGAGGTTACAATTTTTTGATGATGATGATAAGGAACACCTAATCTTTAGAGCAGAATCGTTCCCACCTAATTCTTATCTAGATCCACCCCCTGCAACCCAACTAGATTCCCTTATTGGGGAGGAAGAGAATGAAATAACTGTGGGTGATGAATGGAATGTTCAAATTGAGGATGTACCTATTCTGAAAGAATATATTGATGTTTTTACAATGTATTTACCTGGATAACCTCTAGAATGATAAATTGAGTTTTCCATTGATTTAATTCCTGGATCAAGGCCCATATAGAAGACCCCTTATAGAATGGCCACCGAGGAATTAGTGGAACTAAAGTACCAACTAGGGGAATTGAGTAATAATGGATTTATTCTTCCTAATGTTTCTCCATGGGGAGCCCCTATTCATTTTGTAAGAAGAAAGATGGATCTATGAGGTTATGCATTGTTACAGGGAGATGAATGCTATAACAATAATGAAAAAGTATCCCCTACCTCACATTGATGATTTATTTGACCAACTAAATGGAGCTCAATACTTTTAAATGATTGACCTTCAATCTGGATACCATCAGTTGTGTGTGATGAAGGAAGACATTCTGAAGACAGCATTTCTAACCAGGTATGAGTATTACGAGTTTACAGTAATGCCTTTTGGGCTGACTAATTCACCCTCTATTTTCATGGATCTAATGGAATTAGTTTTCAATGAATATCATGATGACTTTGTAGTGGTATTTATTGATGATATCTTGGTAAACTCAAAAATCTATGAAGATCATGAAAATCATTTGAGCATTATATTGAAGACTCTGGGAAGACATGAATTATATGAGATTTTTAGCATGTGTGAATTCTGGCATCATGAGATTTCTTTTCATGGACATATTGTCTCCAAGGATGGAATCTCTGTTGATCCTTTTTTGACCAAGGAAATCCAAGATTTTCTAGCATCGACGAGTATAACTGAGGCATGCATTTTTATTGGATTTTCATATTATTATTGATGTTTCATCCTGAATTTTGCCTGATTGGCTAACCCATTAATGAAGCTCACACGTAAAGGGGTTTAATTAGGTTGGAAAAAAGAGTTTGAATAATTTTATGATGAACTAAAGAGAATATTAGTCAATGATCCTATATTGACTCTACCATCAGGGAATGATGGGTTTTTATTTATAGTGATGCTTCAAAGAAAGGACTTGGTTGTGTCCTTATGTTGAATGAAAGGGTTATTGCCTATACATCCCGATAGCCGGAAATTCCGGAGAAAATATATCCTACTCATGATCTTGATTAAGAAACTGTGATATTTTCATTGAAGATATGGATACATTATCTCTATAGTGAAAAATGTGAGATATATTCCGATCAAAAGAGTTTGAAGTATATTTTCTCACAGAAATAACTCAACATGAGGCAAAGGAGATATCTTGAACTACTCAAGGATTATGATTGAATGATACACTACTACCCGAGGAAGGAAAATAAGGTGGAAGATGCTTTATGTAGAAAGGATCATGGAGTTTTGAAGGAAATGAGAGTTGAAAGGGATCCAATTTTCATGGATCTAGTAAATTTGGATATGGGAAAAACCATGGAAGGTGAAACATCGATACTTTTTCAAATGGTTTCCAAAACATCTTTACTAGAAACTATTAAGAATTCTCAGACTGATGATGAAGATTTTTCAAAAAATGATTAATGCTGGGAATTATGGGAATGTAGATAGAAATTTGAAATTTGGTAAGATACTTTGTGTTCCTGATATACCTGATCTAAAAAGGGAATTGTTGGACTATTCTCATAGTTAAAATTTCTCTATACACCATTGGAGCACCAAAATGTATAAATATATGAAGGAACAATTTTTTTGGGACAACATGAAGAGGGAGATTGCTGATTTTGTGTCAAGATGTATGGTTTGTCAATAAGTGAAAGATGGAAGGAAAAATCCTAGAGGAGTCATGAAACCCCTTCCCATACCTGAGTGGAAATGGAAAAATATTACGATAGACTTTTTCATGGGACTACCAAATACTCCTAGAAGGAATGATGCAATAACGGTCATTGTTCATTGTCTTACCAAGTCATTATATTTTCTTAATATAAGGGAAGATTTACCACTTGGCTGTCTAGAAAGACTATATATTAATGATATTGTGAGGCATCATGGATTACTGCTAATGATTTTTTCTAATCGTGATCCCTGTTTTACTTCAATATTCTAGAAGAGTAATCATAAGTCCTTGGATACTGAACTTCGTTTGAGAACTTCCTTCCACCCTCAAACAGATGGACAATCAGATCAGACTATTCAAAACTTAGATGATATTTTGAGATCTTTCTCACTTGAGTTTCAGGGTTTGTGGGATCAATATTTACCTCTGGTAGAATTTTCCTATAAAAATAGCTTACATTCGATTATTCATATGGCACCATATGAAGCATTAGACGGAAAGAGATGTCGCACACCAACTGTTGGGATGATGTTGGTGAAAGAAATCTCAAAGGCCTATAACTGGTGGAGGAAACTATGGAAAAGGTGAAGGTAATCCAAAACCACATCAAAGAAGCTCAAAGTTGGTAGAAGAGCCATACCGATAACCAAAGGAAGGATTTGGAATTTCATGTAGGAGATCATGTTTTCAGGAAGGTATCTAAATGGAAGGGATTTATACGTTTCGGTATGAATGGTAAATTGATTCCCAGGTACATCGGACCTTTCAAAACTCTAGAACTAATTGGGGTTGTTTCTTACCATTTGGAAATTCCGCCAAGTCCCTCCAAAGTTCACGATGTGTTCCACATATCATTGTTGAGAAAATAAATGCCTGACCCAACACATGTACTCACATATGCGGATTTAGAACTGGAAGCCAATCTATCATATTGCAAAGAGCCTGTCTGGATTCTTGATACTAGAGAACAAGTGTTGAGAAACAGGATGACTCGTCTGGTAAATGTTCTACATAGAAACCATAAGAAGGAAGAGGAAACGTGGGATCCCAAGGAACGTATGATGAAGAACCACCTGATTCTTTTTATGAAGTAAATTTCTAGAAATTTCGAGGGTGAAATTATATGAAGGAGGGGAGAATGTAACACCCCAAGCTTCCACGATATTTTCTCTTTGAATAATATAGTAGCGTGTGTTGTACGCAACTTTCAATTCTAACACACACCACAACCAATCAAGCTAGCCATTATGAATAGTATTATCATCTTTTTAAAAAAATTTATATTTTATCTTTCAAAATGGACTTCATTTTTGGATTCGGTATATCGAAATTATCTTAGGGTGAATTTTTGGTATTTTTCTAAAAACATTTAATTTTTGATGAATAGTGAAAAAACACTGAGTTATAGTTTAACACCGAATTTTTATTTAAATAATTTTTCATTTTATTTAAATTTATTTAAGGTCAAAATAGATACATAAAACTTATATAAGTTCAATTTAATTCTTTGGTCATATTTCAGAATAATTTTAGATATATAAAAATTTTATTAAAATTTTCACCGTATTTTACCCACCTCCTAGGAGAATTTACAAATTCACATAAAACACAATTTTATCAATTCTGTGAGTGGAATTTCGAAAATTCGTTAGACACAGTTAATATCAAGGAGTAAAATGTGGTTCAATAAGATAAAAATAATTTTTTTGTGAATAGTAACTTTTTACTTTTATTTACTACGGTAAAATATGAATAGGGTAATTAAGGGTAAAATAGATATTATTACTACCCTAACATGGGTCCTAATTCAATTGTATTAGTATTATTAGGCCATAAACATACTTAGGAATAAAATATAAACCTCTTTGGTGCACTTGGATTAGATTAGGAAATTTATTATTATTTAATTCAAATAAGAGTTAATAGAGTTAAAATCAATGTTTAATAACTAAATCATTTTTAATATAGGGTTATACAGAAGATAAAATAGATTATAAATATTAATTAGAAATCTAAAAAGTATTCCTACATAATGGTATTGTATTTATAATTTTTAGACATTAAATAATTTAATTTATTTATGACACATTGGTGATGTAGTAATTACCTAATTAGTGAAATATTAAAGTAATTGATATTATAAATATCCAAATAAATGTAATTTGAGACTTTTTATGAATTAAACTAATTTTATTGGTTAATATGACATCTTAGGATGGATTAAAGGAATTTAGTTCGAATTAGGAAACTTTTATGAACTTTAACAAAAATCAATTATTAAATTGTGTCAAAATTGACATAAAGGAGTATTTAAAACAAATATTATATTTTTAATATATATTATATTCCTAAAAATCTTTTTTTGATCCCAATGACTTAGATAAGGTTATATATGTTAATAATGAACCACTTTGGGTTTGATTGTCTTGTTATAGTATGATTATAAACCATATAATAGAAAAATTCAAAGAGACATGGTAAATGTTAAACTCTTTAACTGAGAGTTAACTATAATTGATAAGGTTAATATAGTGACCCAAACCTATCTAAAATATATTATTTGAAAGTATTTAGACCCATCCACACCTTATCCTATAAATATGTTACTTCGGAGCCATTATAAACTAAATATTAATTTATTATAAAATAATATTTTATGTTTTTCCCAAGGTTCCCCTCACCCCTCTTAAAAAAGGGAACTCCCCCTTCTCTCAGATTTATACCTTCAAAGCCTTTTGGTTTGGAAAAACCCTACCCACATTTCCTCTCAACTTCCTTCACTTCATCCTATAGGCCTTCCTTTATCAGAAATCCAACTTAAGGAGCCCTTTTGATCAAATCAAAAGGAATGACCCGAAGAGGAGGTAAAAATTTCACCACCTCTTTCAAGTTCTTTTCTTCATCCACTTCTTTTTCATTTTTGTTTCCATTATAAAATAATAACTCAAGTATATTATATATAAAATGATGTTATTATAAATATGATACAACCAAATTCATTATTTTATTCATCCCTTGAATGACATGTCACCATACGTGCGTACGTACGGCTTACCGTCTCCACGTCAGGGTGTAATTGTAATTCAATACATTTTAATTTGGATGGGAATAATAATGATGTGTAATTCATGTAAATAATAAATATAACATGATAATTATTCTGTATATATTATACACCATCCAATAATATATTATTTTAATATCAAATAAATGATATTTTCGCTCTTGCGTACGTACGGACTGCCATCTCCCTAAACGCGATGCGATTCATTTCCCATCGTATCCATTCAAGACTAATTTTCATTTGATAGTTAAAAATAATGTTTGAGGACTTTATATCATTCTTTACATTAATAAGATACAACCAATGTATAAAAAACATGACTTATGTAACAAAACATATAAAAGCAAACGAGTAAGTGAACACCCGAAACAACAATAATACTAAAATATTATTAACAAAGAAATATTAAAAGAACATATATGATATTATATTTATGTATATTAATCTTTTATAATTAAATATAAATGATTTAACTATTATAAAGGAGGTTCAACTACCCTCAACCAATGAAAAGTACAAGTTATGTGTTATTTTCACAATCTCTTCATTATCAGATGTTGTTTATACGTAATTATCTTCAGGGACCCCTTTATCATCCACATCAATGTTTCTTAAAAATGTATTTAAAAACATTATTAATAGTTTATAGACTATAGGTTAATTTCATTTATACCATTTTTTTATTTTTAATAAGATGTTTATAAAGGTATATTTCCATCTTTTTCCAAACAAGGTCCTTTTAACCATTTTGACAGAATTAAGGTAAGAATGTATTTTTTAACATATACGGCAAGTGCGGCTATTTTAAACCATTATAAAATTTTCGAACCTTACCTTATAAGCCTATAATAATATTTTCAAAGTAAATGATTCTTTTTATAATTATGTGACTTTTAAATGATTTCAAAAAAAGTGATATTTCTCTCAAATAATTTTGACTTCATCTATGTCAATATCCTTTGATGGATTTTAAGTTTATTTGAAGTTGATTTATTATGATACAAAACATCCATATTTTTTTAAGGGTTTTTGATTTTTTTTAATGTGGATGTGTTATTTTTATACCATTCAATGTTTATGGATAAATTTTTGACATTTCGTATGCTTATTTCAATACGAATGTTTATGTTATATTTAAACCATTTCATATGAGGAATGCATTGGACTTATAATGTGACGGGTGGAGCCCGCTATAGATCCTCGATGCATCGGTAGGTATCATGAGACAAACTAGAGTCTTCACACAAGGACTGACAAAAACTTATATGTAGTCTTGGCACAAGGCATTGACTATTTGGTTATAAAAGTCTGACATTTTGCATTCCATTATTATTAAAGTGGTTATTGATATTAAATGTGATTATTCAACTAGTAGAATATCCATGTGAATACGTAAATGACATTCTTTCATATTATCTTTTCCATAGTATGCTGAAGTTCAAGTTTAAAAGGTTTTTTTAGTTATACATTGCCATAAATGTTTATGCTTATTTATGATAGTTTATACTATTTTGTTATCCTTACTGGGCATCTGACTTCACCCCTTTATATATTTTATTTTTTTCCCATGATGTGAAGAAGTATTTTATGAAAGACCTACTGGGATAGTATGAGGGGATATTATTGTGGACTATGGAGACAAGATGTTGTTGTTGTTTTTCACTATATGATGTAATGTAATCATTATGAATGTATCTAGTGATTCCATGACTACTAATCTAATTAGTCTATCGAGACTTGATCTTTTGTGATCATGCCAATGTTATGTAATAATGCACTGAATCTTGGTATCTAGGGTCGTGGTGTTACAATAAAAATTGGAATACCAACATTTACACTATAATTTACAACCAATTTTAATTTTTGATATTTTTTATAATGGTTAATAACAATACTAATAGATATATTAGTCATATTAATCTATTGCTAAACATTTTACCTACATATATATTATATTTTTGTATTATTATAATTTCAAAAGAATCATTTTATCTGTCATGATAACATTTAGCAATACAGTTTTTACAAACACTTTTTTGATAGTACAATTTTTGTTGGTAAGACGTTTTACCAACAGAAAATACAAATTTAACAACAGATATACCCCTTTTTGGAAAAAACTAATTATTTAATACTATAAATATATATCAAATTAATTTGGCCTAAATAGATGTATATGTATCGATTCAAGATATCCCATCGATATATTGGAAGTCTCATGGGATAAATCAGTTGGATAACCTTAGTTAAATATGACTTAAACCCCCAAATTTAAACTCTACGAAAAATGATCTTGATGGTAAATGTTTTGTGTTCATGGGAAACATGATGACCTATAATTAAAAATTTCCTTCCACAAAAATTGAGTTATTGTAATCCATGAAATTTTCACTATGTTGTTTTTTATTGATTCATTTTATCCACTGTTTATTTATTAAATAATATGAGTTTTTATTTATTTTCCTTCTTATATTGATTGTTAGTTATCTAGTTAATTAAATGGAATGTGTTCTATTCTATTTACCATTATATATTGATTATTCAAATTTATTGATGATATATTACACAATAAATAACTCTTATTGATCATTATACCTCACCCATATATGTTTATCCTTTCACGAGATTTCCATGAATAATATTATGATTGATATGCTGGGATATCCTATTTGTCATAATGGTATCCATGAAAAAAAATTATATTGTAATTTTTGAATTCAATTGTTATTCAAGACAATTGTTTGTATCTCATTTACCAATATTACAACATTATTTTATTCATTGAGATGAAATTGTTTTATCTTACTCCAACAAAATGGTTTTAGGAATCATATATCGGATTTAAGGAGTGGGTTTTGTATTATTTTGTATAATAGGATGTTTAGTAGAATCCTCGGGAACTATAATTAGGAAGACATTGTTTTTGGAACATATCGCTATGATAGAATATGAGTATAAGTATTAGAAAACATATTGTAGTATTTTAATGTGTAGATTTTGTGGTTATTTTGTAGAAATACATAATTATTTTTATACTACAAGTATAAATGGTTCTAGATTATATTTACCAATGGGTAATTAAACAGAAATGCATGAATTGGACTTGAATTTAGTGCTACCTGGTCCAAAATATGGTGCATTACTATGCAGATGGACTGAAACTCCAATGGAATATTCTAAAGATAATTCATATTTTTGTTACAATAAATTAAGAAATATTCGAATACATGATGATAACAAATGACCTGGGACAAATTCTATACCAAATAAATACATGTGTTGAAAATTATTTTAATATATATTTGCGTATTCGGATTTTAAAAAAACATAATTTTATTTGTATTTTAACGCATCGTATTTTTGTTATAAGAAGTCTGGAACATATAATGAATTTACTATCTTTTAAAAGAACATGTGTTTTCTATAATATATGAGTTTGTTATATAATATTGGGGTTTGATTATATGATTGAAAATATGTAAAAATGCAAAAATACCAATTTTTATGTCTTCTGTGATTATGGAAATATTAGAGAAACTTATGAAAGGTATATGTTATAATGGAAAAGTTATATGTGGAATAATTCTTATATAATATATATATATAATCCTAATAGTATTGAAAAACATATGGTTAAAATGATCATTAATGATATAGTTATAACAGTAATATAATATTATTAAACATTATAAAATATGTTGAATTGAAAAACATATTATAAAGGTTGTTTAATGATCAGTTTTTTCTCATGGATGTCAATCATATTTTTTTTGGGACTAAAATATTAATTATATTAATATAAATTATAAAATTTAAATAATGTATGTCAAGTGATATCATATTGTAGTCGGTAAGACTACGGGACTCAAACCCATCATCGAAAGATGATAATTCTTTTGTGCCTAACACTGGCCTTCAAAATTTCCCAATTAATATGTAATTATATAATATATTTTATAAATAGATACTAATGATAAACCATATCTATCACATTTTATTTATTTATATTAATTTACTAGAAAACTTGTTCTTGGAATATTAGTTTTGGAAAATATTATGATACAAATGGAAATACTTTTCACTCTATTATGGTTCTTATGATCCCTTAAAAGTGAATATTAGTGCATCATGCATAAATAATCAATTTTTGGCTATTAATTTCATGGAGAAAAAAAATCTATGAACATCAATTTAATGATGTTGGTTTTATGAAATAGAAATATATCAACAATGTAAACTTTATTATATTCATACACCAAAAAAGAATTCTTCAATATGAGGAAAAGAATCTTAAAACAAAAATGTTATCCTATTACCTTAACATATGATGAATTAGATGGTCATTTTAATCCACAATGATTTTTTATTTTGAGACTATGTACATTCCATTGATCATTCACTTGATTGTGATCAATGACCACTATAATAATATATAATTATTTTCACTTTATCATTATGTTTGGATCCTTACGTGCCACCAATGATTCCCCACGTAGAAGCCTAGTAATATTTTATTTCATACGACCTTGGTAATTCCCAATATATCTTATAAAGATGATGGTTTTCTAACCCTTACCATGATATGTGATTTAAATAATGGTATTTTAAAATATTAAACACTTGATTATGAAGATAAATTTTATATTGTGAGGACATAATTTATTAAATGTTGGGAGAATAAAACTCCACAAAATTTTAAAACAATACACTTTATTTAATAGTGAGTGAGATAAGAAACACAAAGAGTGGATGGGGATATAACATACTAAGACATTATGATATATTTATTTAAATTATTTTAATATATTTCAAAGCACAGAACTTTATTCGTAGCTTGTGTAACTGGAAAAGGCAAGTTTCATTAATAACATACGTTTAAATGCAAAACTCAGTTTTAGCAAAAAACTATAAACTATTAATATTATTATTTAATATTATTACTATCACATAGCCATTGTAATCATAGGAATAAGTAGGATTAAAAATATTATGAAAAAATATTGCCTATATATATTTATTAATTACCTATATTTTAGTAATAAAATTATAATAATTTATAAGAAAATGATATGGTTTCTGATAAATAAATTTTTTTGAAAGATAGTTTATTCATGTTTTGGAAAAAAAATAATAAAAAAAATTATAATTTTAGAAAATTAATTTTAAAAAAGAAACATCACTTATGAACCGAAATACCAAAAATATCTTTGGGTGATTTTATGGATTTTTTTTATGTTTTGTTTTTTGATAACTTTTGAAAAATAAAATATTTTAAAGAAAAACAATCTTTCCATCTAAATACATAATTTAGTTAAAAAGTATTTTGAACTGATTTTACAGTCAAAATAGTTTAATTATACATTTATTAATCCAATTCATTTCATTTGAATCATTTTCATATTTCTGTTTGATATAAAAACATTGTAATCTTTTTATAATTTTCACTTAAAAACCCCACTTTCTCATTATGTCTACATGATTAATTTGGAATTTAATTCAACAACATGTGTTAGATGAATTAGGATAATTACATTACATATTTGTAATTAGAATAATTTATTTTATATAGTAATATCTACTAAATTATTGAAAAAAATGATTAATGAATATAGTTAAAATTAATAACAGTGATTAAGGTAAAATTGATATTAATAAGTGAATAAACATAGAATATGAGTTTTAAAATGTCCTACCAACATGTATAAAACGAATTTTATGGATATAAATATATAAACAAATTTGAAATTTTTAAATATTTTTATCATGACCCTTCGCCTAGTGCTCATGTCGTCACTACGCCAAGCCTGCCTTCCATAGGCCTGGGGATGGAGACTAGAAATGAAAATCTTTTTCCCGAAAATAGGGAAGGAATTTCCTTTGTAACCATCAAATACAAGTAACAAAGCACACATAAAGGTACAAACACAAGAAAACCGAATAACCAAAAGAGTGTTGATTGTAAAAGGGGCCGAAATACCATCCCAACAGTAAAGGATCAATTACAACTGAAATATAGTACAACGGATGAAAAGGAAAAGATAGCTACTGGATCATCATCCAAGGATCCTACATGAAGGGTAGGTACAGATCGCCTTTTAAGCACTCCATGTCCACTTATCTCCTCTGAGTATCGATACGTCAAATGGTCCACCTCTAAGCATCGTCCAGTCCTGGAACCCTCGCCATCAATCAGCACCATTCGTTGTCTACATCCAGCACAACAAGGTGCGGTCTTAGCTAATGCAGGGGTGAGAATAACAATACTCAGAAGGGACCCTGATACCCTCAAGGTCTTACAAAATCTACCATGGATAAACCACATACTATGAAATAAACAGATAACCCTACCTAGGTATATGCCCATACATACGCCAAAGTTATCATGTAATCCATCTCAATCAAGAGGCTAACACAAGGATACTGACTTATCTCACACCAACATTTATTCTATGGGTACTAACTAGTAACATCCCCAGTCACATCATCTAACTCCTCGTCTTCTAGAGAAACCCTTCTCTATCAAGTATAGTGGGCATGCAGCGTCACACAGAGGCGCTTCCCACTAATCATGGACTTCTAAGGTACTCCTCCCATCGAGTACCACGGGTTTGTTGCATCACACAGAGGATCTCCCCACCATGGGTCTTCTGTGTCACACATAGTTGCACCCCCTCATGACTAGTTGAGTTACTCCTTCTGTCGAGTACCATGGGTCTGTTGCGTCTGATAGAGGCGCTACCCACCATTCCATACTAAGGTACCCCTCTTTTCAAGTACCATAGGTCTACCATGTCATAAAAAGGCGCTCCCCATAGTGGTCTACCGCGTCACACATAGGTTCTCCCCACTGGCACTGTCAAGTAACTATGAGTCGAAAATGTCACCAGTTGTCAATCCTAAGCCAGCTACTTGGATCCCGCACTATGCTCTCTCATCTACAGTATGATCTGCTCCATGTGCTACTGGTTGATACTAAAAATACCATGAAGTCCCAAAAATAAGCATCTCAAAGGTCTACCACGTCATATGGGTCTCAATGCAACAGACGATGCATCAATCGGACGCCCGGTCTGTGAGTTATTAGCCTTTTATTCCAGGGGCCCGATTGGATCCGTTCTTGATCCAACCTAAACATCCCCCATCTTTATCCAAAAATCCAGTGGGATATAATCAAATCGATAGTCTGTATCCAAGATTTCAAACCCAGCTGACGGTTCGTCAAAGGGACGTCAGGTGCCAAAGTTATGGCCAAGAGAAATAAATTTGTCGTAGTGGGCGCGGGTCCGGTCCGACCCGGTCATCCCGACCCGCAGTGCAGCCCGACCAGTTGGGTTCGGATCAGTCTGTGCTAGGCGGCCTAGCTGCTGGGTCCGGCCCGGCCTACGGGGGGCACAAGTGTTCCGCGAGGGTGGCTCGGCCGAGGGGCGCTGCAAGGGAGTGGGGCGGCTCAGCTCTGCCTGGGGGCGGCCCTGCCGAGGACGACACAAGACCATGAGGCGGCGGTCTTTCCGCGGGGTGGCAATGCAGCATTGCGGTGGTGGTCCGGCCGCAGGGTGTCAGTGTAGCAACGATGTGGCGGTCTGGTCACGGGGTGGTGGTCCAGCTGCAAGAAGGAGGTCCGTCCGTGGGAAGGCGGTCCAGCTGTGGGGCGGTGAAGAGCTGCAGACGGCGGCAGTGGCCATGGATGGCGCTGATGTCGTGGGGCGGCATTGTTGCACTGTCGCCTGTGTCGCTTCCGACGGTGGTGTCAGCTACCATTCTCGTTCCCCAAACATGGATGGATACCATTCTACTCCATCACTAAGAACACGACATGATTTTTGAATGGCTCAGGCCATGTTGATTTGACACATTCCCTCTGTGTTAGGATGGTAGCATATGGATCAACAATAACTTGAAAGAAGAATGTCATGATTTACAACCTCCCAAAACGATTCATTCCCAATCCTGAATAATAATTCAAGGGATGAACATGGGAAATGTATCCATAAACAAATAAACCCCAACCTCTTTTGCTTGATGATGATGATGAGGTCGCGAGGATGAAGATGAAGTTATCGATGTTCGTCTCATCCGCCACAGACCTCCAATCCCAGGCTCGTGTGTCATTTCTTCATAGTTGAAGACATTCCTCCTTGGAGGGTGTCCCGATGAAGTATTCAAAGTTGGTGTTCGTCGTCAGTGGGGCATTCGTTGTTGGAGATATTTTCTTTCAAGGCTCCTTCCATTAACAATGATTAATTTCCCCCAACCCACCAAAAAGAAGAGATATCCCATATAATATAATATGTTGGCATCGGTTCAGATTGGAACAATTAATTAATTGAGATGGTTTAAATAATTAATGGGGGAGGGTTGGCAAAATTAATGTTGGGGTATTTGTAGAGGCTCCCCCATACTTAAGAGGAAGTTTGAGGGTTTCATGCCTCGTGTGGTCCCACCACCATAACCCCTCATGGGAGGTTTTACTATCTTGGTTTGTCCCCACCACCGAGCATTCAATTTGGAGAATAAAACTCTTATGGTACCCACCTCCTAAATATCCACAAGAGGGTGGTTACATCAAAATAAAATAAAATCTGTGTTTATTTTATTTTATTATTTTCAAAAAAAATCCAAAAATTATCTTTCACGCTCGACCAACTACCTTCGAGATGAAATTCACCTTAAGTGAATACCGACACTGTGAGTTCAACACTTCCCTCAGATTTCAATTCCAATCACCAGTTAAAAATTTATTAAAACCCACTCATACGTTTACTTAACGTAGAGGAAATAATGTTCAGAAATTCATTCATGGCACTACGGGCCTTGGAATCATGCGTCGTCAATTTTCACAGACTTTTTAAATTCCCATTTATTAAAAAAAATACATGGAAATTCCGGGTCTTTACATTCTCCCCACCTCAGGGCTCTACATCCTCGTAAGCCGTAACTCAAGACTAGGTAAACAAGTGGGGGTACTAACCATGTGTCTGAGCCTCCTTCTCCTATGTGCTCTCCTGGATATTCCAATGTTTCCAACAAATGCAAACCAGAGGTATCAAATGCCCATGAAGTACCCACTCTTGTCAATAATCAATCTCCACTAGATCTTCTGTAAAGTTCACCTCATTGTTTAAGTCCAGCTCTCTGTGGCCAATGATGTGGGAAAGTTCATGTACATATCACCTCAGCTAGGATACATGGAAGATGTTGTGCACCCAGTGAAACTGAGGTGGAAGAGATAAGAGTTAATCCACCTCGCCAACTCTACTGAGGACCTGAAAAGATCTAATGAATCATAGAGATAACATTCTGACTCATCCAAATATCTGTAAACATCGTCGAGGAGAGACTTGTAGAAAGACTTGGTCTCCATCCTCGAACTTCAAAGGTCTCTATAACCTTTTGGAATATGACTTCTACCTGCTCGGTGCAGTCTTCATCTGCTCCTGGATGATCAGAAATTTCTCAGTGGAAGCCTATACCATCTCTGGTTCCACTAGTGTGAACTCCCCCGGGTCATTCCAGCATAAAGGTGATCTCCAAGGTCTCCTGTATAATGCATCAAAAGGATTCATCCCAATAGTTGAGTCATAGCTATTGTTGTATAAAAACTCCACCAATGGTAAGTAATCCTCCCACCTGCGATTGAATTCGAGGATACAAGAACACAACATGTCCTCTAGGGTCTGAATGTTCTGCTCAGTTGGACTGTCCGTCTTAGGATGAAAGACGGTTCTCAAATGAAGCTACATTTTGAATTCCTCTTGAAACCCCTTCCATAATCTGGATGTAAAACATGCATCATTATCGGAGGAAATCATTGAGGTTACTCCATTAGCTGAAAAATTTATTGCACATAGAGGTGTCCCAAGAACTCCACTGAACCATACTCTTTGATCTATACGATGTGGGCCGACATGGTGAGTCAGTCGATGATCACCCAAATCAAATCATGTCCACTTGATGTACAAGGAAGACCCATCATGATTTCCATGGAAATCTCATACCACTTCCACTATGGGACCTCTAAAGGATGATCCAAGCCTACTGTTACCTAATTCTCCACCTTCAAGTGTTGTAATGTGAGGCATTGTGATACAAACTCTGCGATTGTGTTCTTCATTCCCGACCACTAGTGTTGTCGTCATATATCCTTGTACATATTTGATACTCATGGATGCACCGCTTGAGGGGTTGTGTGAAAATCTCTCAAAACATCCTCCTGAAGTGACACTGGTACCATGGTGCATCCTCCAGAGAGAATGACGTGCTCCCCACCATCAGAAAATCCATCAGGTGCATGTCATGTGGATATCTGAGCATGTCGTGTCTCGCAGTCATCTTCCCCATGTTGCGCCTCCCTGACTCACTGAATAAGTGGGGGAGTGACTGTAATAGAATAAAGAAAAGATGATTCATCTCTATCCACAAATTATATCTGTAAAGAGGCCAGCTGCTCCATTGCTTCACCTAGAAGCTGTATACCAGATCACCTGCTGAGTGAATCTTCTACAATTTTCCCCTTCTCATGAGTATAAACTACCTCGAAGTCATAGTCCTAGAGGAACTCATGCCAATGTTGCAATCTCAGGTTCAGGTCCTTCTGATAGAAGATATACATGAGACTCTTGTGATTAGAGTACACTATGAAATGCTCGCCCATTAGATAGTGCTGCCACATTTTCCAGGAAAAGACCACTGATACTAAATATAGTTCATTGGTAGCGTAGTTATTCTCATGTTGTCTTAGATTTTGTTAACCATTTGCGATCACGACTCGCTCCTGTATCAGGACACATCCAAGACCAGTCCCAGATGCATCGTAGTAGATTACATACCCTACACCCTCCTCTGGAAGCCTCAATATTGGGGGCACTAGTCAGCCTCTTCCTCAGCTCATGAAAAATCTATTGGCATCTCTCCGACCAAATAAAGGGTTTCCCCTTCTTTTTCTCGACTGATATTGGTGCTACAACTCTGGAGAAATCTGGCAAAAATATCTAGTAGTATTCAGCCAAACCCAGCAAACATCATACCTCTATCACACTCCTGGATGGATCCTAGGAAAGTACCGCCTCATTCTTCTCTGGATCCACTAAACTCCAGCCTTCTAAATGACTTGTCCTAGAAAGTGAACCTCTCGGATCCAAAACGGGCACTTCAAGAGCTTACCAATGAACCAGTGCTCTCTGAGTGTGTCCAATGGACACTACTGAAGCATTGGTCATGCTGAAAGGCATAACCCAAGACTTCTAATGGTCGTACCGACACATGAAGGTCATCTTCTGCACATCCTCGTCTTGTACTAGGAGTTGGTGATAGTCTGATATGAGGTCTATCTTCGAGAACCACCATGCACCCTTCAGCTGATCAATGAGTTCAACAATCCTCAAGAGTGGGTACTTGTTCTTCATGGTCACCTAGTTCGGGCGTCGATATTCAAAACAAAGTCTCAATCTCACATCCGCTTTCTTGGCGAAAAAAATCGGGGATGCCCAAGGTGAAACACTGGGATGGATGAATCCCTTCCCCTATAAGTCCTCAAACTGTACCCACAGCTCGAGAAGGTCCGCAGGATCCATCTAATACGATGGTGTAGATATCGGTGCCATCCGGGGGTACAAGTCAATGTAAACTTCCACCTCCCTATGAGAAGGTAGACTAGGAACATCATCTGGGAAAACATCCACGTACTAGTCAACCACTGCAGTATAACTCGGACTTTCCAAATCAATAAAACCGAGGGTAATGCTAGCCATCTTCTGAGTGATCAGTTGCACTCTACTTCAGCTAAGTCCATCCTGTATTATAAAGGCTCCCTTCTCATTGGTCTAGGTAATCCAGGTCCCATCCATGCTGACACATCAGTGTTTGCACCTAATACAGTCTATTTGAGCATGGACTCTAGATAACCAGTCTATACCCAAGATGAAGTCGTAAGGCCTCGATGCTACTACTAAGAGATCCCAGCCGAATCTCTCGCCTCCTAGAGTATGCTCGCACTGCCAGCGCAAGTGCGAAATCATCTAATCTTCTCATGTAGGAGTCTCTAGACATAAGGATCGAGCTAACACCTCTGTCAGAATCTCGGAGCTTCGAACAAGGGAAGTGGCAATAAAAGAATGACTGGAACATGTGTCTATTAGTACTGTAGCTAAGGTAGAGTAGACACAAATCGTACCTCATGTCATCTACATAGCACCCTGATCATATGCCTCGGCTACCTGGAGAAGAGCTCTCCACTATCCACCTACTCTCTATGGTCGGGGTGAACCTCCTGGTGGTGGTGGCAGTAACATCTTGAATCGTTTCCCATCGTCAACTGCACGTCCAGCTCTTCTACCACGTCCGCCTACACCCTACGGACCTCCTCGGTCAAACCTCTCTCTCGGCATAGGTGGTCCTTCCACTGTCTTCTGATCGTCCGTATGACGGGTCGGATAGTCATGAGCCATGTGGCCCTACCCACTGCATGTGTAACACTGCCCGCTCTTTTCCTGACTGGTTCCACCTTGGGTTCCCCTGACAACCGATCGTAAGTCATGCGGTCGTCCACCAGTAGGTCTAGTCCTCTTGGAACTCTTTGATGTCTGTCTTCTGCCAGCTGTAGAAGACTCCACAACGTGACGACTAGTGGTGGTTCACGATTCTTGTGACTTCTCAGCAAGGAAACTCTCCACCAAGAGGTCTTTATCTGAAACCCCTTCATGTGTCGGGATGATATGTGAGAACATTAGAGACCTGATCTCCCGTAGAATCCCCTTCTCAATGCTTCGGGCCCTAAATAATGGGTCCCACACCATATATGTGGAGAATAATGAGAGGTCAATGAACCTCACTGAGTACTGAGCTATAGTCTTGCTGCCTTGCAGTAGATTAAGATGCTCCTGTATCAACACAGTGCGAAGAGTTGCTAGAACAAACTCTACCCAAAACAGGATCTCAATGTCATCCCTGAGAAGCGTCGCCTCATCCTGAACATGGATAATAATTCTCCACCATTATACTATTTATTCTTATAGAAGGATGTCAGCAAGGATCACCATGTGATCAGTTGGTGTCCCTATGAGTCAGATGACTCTCACCACAGCCTCCAGCCCATCCTCAGCCGCCTGTGGGTCCGTCTCTCCACTGAACATGGGTGGCCTTATGCAATAGAACATTTGAAATTTGTTTAGGAGTTTTTCACCATCTACTACTAGGGATGGTGGAATCTGTGGCCCAATGGGGAATGGTACCACTGGTGCGTCCGTTGGAAAAGGGCCCCGCACCAAGGCCTCATCTCTCGGTGGGCTATCGGTGCACACAACTCTTAGAACCATATATTTTTTTATTAATTGAGTCATCCTGAAATGGAACAAATGTTCCATGGTCAATAAGTTATACCTAGTGAGCTAACTCAAATAGTTCACAAGGAAGACTCTTGAAAACACACATGCAATTAGTGTTTTAATGCACTGAGTCGGAAATCAGAAGTCAGGGTCGTGGTGTATGGATACATCGGATGTCACACCAACAATGGATTCACTAAAATGATAACTACACACACTACACATAACACTATTTCCATCAAAAAGAAATATCAGCGTCATACGATCTGCGGTCAAAATAAATCCTTTGATACCAATTTGTCACGACCTGTCCCCCGGGCCCCGTGACGCGACTACTCCAAGACCTCCTTTCATAGGCCAGGGGATGGAGACTAGCACTGAGGGGTGTTTTCCATTAAAAAATAGGACGAAATTGCCTTTATAACTTGCAAATTCACATAACCAAGCACAAAACAAGATACGATCACAAGAAAAATGTATAACCAAAAGAGTGCTGAAAGAAAATTGTGCCGGAATAAAAGCCCCACAGTAAAGGTACAAGTACAACTGAAATATAATACACCTGAAGAAAAAGAAAAGACAGCTACTGGCTTGTCCTCCGAGGTTCCTGCCTGAAGGGTAGGTACAGATTGCCTCCTTATCACTCAACATCCACCAGACTTCTCTACGTTCCAACACACTATATGGTCCACCATTGTGCACCATACAGTCCTGGTACCCCCGTCCTCTATCAGTAATGGCCGTCGTCTGCATCCAACACAACAAGGTGCGAGCATAGCCCGGGTAGAGGTGAGTATAATGATACTCAGTAGGTACCCCAAGAGACTCAATGGTCTAACAAAATCTACCAAGGATAAATCAAAAAGTATGAAATCAATAGATAACACTACATTGGTATATGCCCATACATATACATAAATTATCATGTAATTAATCTCGATAATGAGGCAAACAAAGAGTTGCTGACTCGGCTTACAATCAGATTAATTCTAGGGGTATTAACCAGTAACATCCCTAGTCACATAGTCGAACACCTCAGCTGCTAGAGAACAACTTCTCTATCGACTATAGTGGGAATGCCGCGTCACAAAAAGGCACTTCCCACAAATTTTGGACTGTTGAGATAATCCTCTTGTCAAGTACCATGGGTATTCCACGTCACATAGAGGTGCTCCCCAAAATTGGTCTTCCACGTCACAAAGGGGCACTCCCCTCCTGACTTTCTAATGTACTCCTCCTGTCGAGTACCATGGGTCTGTCGCGTCACATAGAGGTGCTCCACACCATGGATCTTCCGCATCACACAGAAGTGCTCCCCACTGGGCCTTTCCAGTCACTATGAGTGGAAAAGTTTAGTAGTTATCAAGTCTCTTCCATCTATTGGGTTCCCGTACTATGCACGCTCATCTCAAAGAGGATCTGATCCACGAGCTACTAGTTGATACTCCAACTGCCAAAATGTCCCACGAAGAAGCACCTCAAAGGTCTACCACGTCATAGGGGCATCAACTCAATAGACAGTGTGTCAATCGGACGCCTGATCTTTGAGTTATTAGTATTTTAGTCTCGGGGCCTGGTTGGATTCGTGCTCGATCCAACCTTACTGTCCCCCATATTAATCCAAAACTCCATTTTGGTACACTCAAAGGGACCATCTCACCCCACGATTTCCAACGCCACTGAAAGTTCGTCAAACAGAGGTCTGGTGCCAACGTTATGGCCAAAATAAGTAAATGTGTAGTAGTGGGCACGGGTTCGATCCGACCCGGTCGGCCCAGCCCGTGAGGGCCACGAAGGTTCCGTGAGGGTGCCCCAGTTGAGGGGTGTATTGATGGAAGGGGATGCTCAGCTCAGACCGGGGTGGCTTGGCTAAGGACGACGCGAGACAACGGGGATGTGCTGAGCCGCAGATAGCGGCGGAGGACGCGGAGGCTGCGGTGTGGTGTCGTTGCTTCATCACCTTCGTCGCGACTTGTGGTTGTGTCATCCACCATTATCGTGCCCAACTATGGATGGTTTCCATCCTCCTATATCACGTAGAACACCACATGATTTGTGGAAGGGTTCATCCATGTTTGTTTGGCTCGTTCCCTCCGCATTAGGGTGGTAGCATATGGCTCAATAAGAACTGGAATGAAGAAGCTCATTATTTACAACCTCCCATAATGATTTATTCCCAATCACGAAAAAGAATTCAAGGGAAGACCATGGGAAAAGTATTTATACACAAATAAACCCCTATGTCTTTTTCATGATGAAATTGAAGAGGTCGTGAAGAAGAAGACGAAGTTGTCGACATTCGTCTTGTCCGCCACACACCTCTAATGTCGGGCTGGTGCGTCAGTTCGCCATAGTTGAAGACGTTCCTCCTTTTTGGGTGTCTTGAGGAAGTAGTCGAAGTCGGCGTTCTTCGTTGGTGGAGCATTATTCGTTGGAGAGCTTTTCTCCCAAGGATCCATCATTTTCCAATGATTAATTTTCCCCCGACCCACCAAAAAAAGAGATTGCCAATATAATAAAATATGATTGCATGATTTCATATTGGAACTTTTTATTAATTGAGATGGCTTAATTAATTAAAGGATAGGGTCGGAATAATAAATGTTGGAGGATTTGAAGAGGCTCCCCCATATTTAATAGGATGTCTGTGGGTTTCATGAATCGGCTGGTCCCCACCACCATAACCCCTCATGGGAGATTTTATTAGCTCTGGTGGTCCCCCCCACCCATCATTGAATTTGGAGAATAAAACTCGTATGGTCCCCACTTCCACAATATCCACAATAGGGTGGTTAAAATGATATAAAAAATGTGTGTTTATTTTATTTTATTATTTCCATGAAAAACCCAAAAATTATCTTTCAGCCACGACCAACTGCTGTTGAGGTCAATTTCTCCATAAGAGAATATCGGTGTTGTGACTTCAACGGTGTCCTCAGATTTCAATTTCGTGCACGGGTTCAACAGTCATAAAAACTGCTCATACTTTTACTGAACGTTCCTGAAATAATGTTCAGAAATTTATCCTGGGCACTCCGGGCCTCGGAATCACATGCTGTCAATTTTCACGGACTCGTAAAATTCCCATATATTAAAAAATTTACAAGGAAATTCCGAGTATTTACAATTTTTATAATTTTAATGGAAAATTTTCCATTAAATTTTCTTATATAATACGTTTAGTAAAAATGAAAAAATAGGAACCTTCCTGACTATTAATATCTCCAATGGATTCAGATGGGGACCAAAACTACTTAGTTTCATTTATAAATATTTTTTAGAAATATAAATTAATTTATTTCATTATAATAATTTATCATTAGTTTTTAGAGATGAAGTAATGAAATAAAATAATTAATAATTTCGATCATAATAAATAGTTAGTTAAAAAATGATACAAATAAATTTTAAAATTGAAGTAAATTAAATTAATTATGTTTTTCCATTATTTTTGTAGATGAATATATCATCATAAAAAGGTGTGAAAATAATAAATTTTTATTCCATGATTTTCATTATATTTCTAAATTCAATTTGAATAAACAATGGAAAAATTGATATTAATGAAATTTTATGATAAATTATATTTTATTAAATGATATAAAATTACTATAAATACTATATTTTAGTGATGAAATTTTTAAATGATAATAGATGTCACCTATTTATCATTAATGTAACAAATCATCTATTATAATGAACATACCGAATAATAAATAGTAAAAAAAAGTACTAGCGCCTTTGCGTTTGAAGTAGTTTTTTCACGTTACGTGGGTATCTAGTAATGTTCGATTTCAATCACACATAGGATTTTTAATTGAAAAATTAACTTTAATACATATATTCAATGGGTATAAACTACACTACCAAAAATCAGCAAAAAAATCAGTGCTGACATCAACTATTGTTAAAGAAAAAGTGCTGATAAAAGCATCACCTTTAACAATGTAAGGTAAAAGAACTAATAAATGTCACATGAATCAGTGCTAAAATAGATCATATAAACGTGTACACTCTATTACGGATTGTTTATTGTCTCATGAATGGTGTTCATTAACAATGTTAATCTTAGCGATGATAAAGTGATTAACAAAAAATCTTAATAATATAAATTTAATTGTTATATTTATTTTTAAAATATTTTATTTAAATACATTAATTAATGCAACAAATTATTATAATTAATAAAATTTGATGAATTAGTATATATATTTTTAATAATTCAATTATATATATATATTGTTTTTATAGAAATATTTATATGATTATAAGTAAATATATATATTTAAATAATTATAAATTTATAATATTTTTTTGAATAATTAACATATTTATTTTATTTATACATATATATTAAGAATAATATTTTTATAAATATATGTTTATAATTAAATATTTATAATTAAATATTTTAAATTACATATAAATATTAATAAATATTTTTTATAATTATAATTATATATATACATTTATATAAAAATATGTCTTAAATGAATTGGGTATATATATTATGAGATAAGGATAATATTCCTGTACATGATTACCATTATTTATGTTCATATATGGGTTTGCGATTATATTTAAAGATACTTGATCATAAGATTATTTTTGGACATGATTGCTTTTTATTATGTCCCAAATGTTCTGATTGCCTAAATTATAATTAAACATGCATCTGTTCTGTATTCAAGATTCATAAATGTTCATATATACATCAACCCTTGATTGCTTTTTATAATTATATGTAAATTATTTATAAAATATATTTATTTATAATTATGATTATAAATAAATATATATTTATTTAAATAATTATAAATAAAATTATTGTATATAAATAATATATAGAGATATTATATTTGCAATTATATATATATTTATATATTATAATAAGTATATATAATTATATAAATATTCCCAAAGCGGTGGAGACCATGAGGTATAATTATATAAATTTATTTTCAATTATATAGTATTTTATTTAAATATATATATTTTTTTGAATTATAATTGTAATTATATATAATGATATATATATATATTTAAATAATTATCAAATTGCAATAAATACATTTATAATATTTTCATAAAAATATATATTTATATATTTATAAATTCATAAATAAATAAATATTAATAATTATATAAAAATATTTTTAATTATATATTTTTATTTTATAAATATATTAATTTATATTTTAGAATTATATATATAAATATATTTATATTTATATCCATGGTTCGCACCATTCCATGTATATATATATATATATATTTATTTATTATTATAATTATGGCTATATATATATATTTAAATAATTATAATGTTATAATAATTACATTTATAATAATTGTATACATATAAATATATATTATATATATATATTATTAATTAAAATTATTATAAATATATATATATATAAGGTTCTTCAGGGTATAATTATTTGCAAACACACACACATGATGGAAAGGTAGACCATAGCCCCCCCCAAAAAGAGATAACCCCCCCATCAAGACTTATTTATTTAGTACATGGCTCGTTGGCCCAGTTGGCATGAAATCCCATTAAATGGCCATGAGGGCCCATATTTTTTACCCAAAGGCCATATGGTGAATAGTGTTGCTATAGTTCTAGGGCTGCTATAGTACATGTTATAGTGTTGTCGCGACTATAGTTCCTTCTACAGTGCTCACCATTGCCATAGTGTCACTGGTCAACTATTCCACTACTACTAAAGTATGCTATAATATTTCTAACGTACATTCACTTAATGTGTTTTTAATTCCCTTTTTTGATATAGTATTTTGTTGTGATTACCAGTAAGAAAAGCCCCAAATATATTTATAAATATATTCAAACAATTCACTACGTGAAAAATGTGTTATTGTGACATGTCATTTGCGACGGGATATATTCTCGTCGGAAATGCTCTGACTAAAGACACATTTGCGAAGGGAATGCATTCCCGTCTCAAATAATTAGTTATTTGCGACGGTGAGAGATACCCCGCCGCAATTGTTTTTCACGCGGCTTTCGCGCCAAAACGCGGGAAGGATATTTGCGATGGGATGTATCCTACCCATCTCAAATACCAGGTGGGTGGTAAATAATATTTGCGACGGGCTCGCAACCCGTTGCAAAATGTTCTGGCAGCAGGGGTATTTGTGACGGGTCACGTCGCAAATTCCCTTTTAGCCGTAGGCTTTAATTAATGTGGCGAATGTATTTGCGACGGGTCCCATCACAAATACTTATAATTGCGATTGAGAACCCGTCGCAAATACTTCCGTCACAAAAAATCCAACCTATATATACCCCAATCCGTTTTTTTCCAGAACATCCAATTCTTCTCAATTTTCTCTCTAAAAATCTTCAGTTTTAATAGTTTTATTTTTTTTCGAGTGGAATTCAAAGGCGTCAAAAATTTCAGCATAAACATAAAGGTATTTTTCTTTTATTTATTTTATACTCATTTCATTTTTATATTAATTTTAATTTTTGTTAATTAGTTGCAATTTAGATAAATTTAATTTAATTTATTATTTATATTTAGTTATATTAATAAAATGATTTTGATAGTAACAATTAGGCATAATTAGTGTATAAATAATATAATTTGGTATAATTAGATTCTTTATCAATAAAGTAATCATTTTTTGGATGCGAACAAGTAGAGGTGGCACTGGAACCGATGTACCTAGGGGTGAATGTCCAGACAAGGAATTCTGGGCCTGACCCGTGGTATCCTGGTACATGACAACGGGCCTTGCAGCACTCTTGGTTCGACACTCCCAGAAGATATTTGTTTGGTAATAATCAAATATAATTAGAAATTAGCTAATAATTAAAATAGTTAATAAATTATTTAAATAATTAACTATTTATCTAGTAATTAGAATAATTACCAGAAAATTAGAATAATTCCCAGATAATTAGAATAATTACTAGATAATTAGAATAATTACCAGATAATTAGAATAATTACCAGATAATTAGAAATATTTTCACATTCTGTCTCCACATGTAATATTGGCATTCATTTTCAAAATTATCAACCTCCTCACCAACAGAGAGGTGAAAGTGAATGTAAATATTACATGGGGAGACAGAATGTCATGTTTCAACTCTGAAAAGAGAATTTTAACATAATATAAAAAATTATATTATTTTAATATTAATAATAATAAAATACTAATAATATGAAAGGATCTTGTGCATCATCTTCTGCTTCACAGTATGAGGATCATTTGTGATCTCAGACTGAGTTGATAGAGAGTCTCTGTAAGAAGCATAATGATATGAGTCTTTAGCAGCAGCAGTATGAGGAGGAGTGTCGACGACAGCAGCAGGTGTATGAGGAGCAGATGAGTATGTGGCAGCTACAGCAGCATGAGCAGATGGAGTACATGAGCAACCTTACTCGTGTATTAGTGATGGAGTTTCCTCCACCAGCTCCTGTAGATCCTCCCCCTCCCCCTCCCCATCCTCCTTCAGATCAGTGATTTTTTTTGATGATATAAAGTTTGTGAATTAAAAATATATAATATTTTCTATTCAGAGTTTCAGTCTCTCTTGTATATTGAATTATTTAATTTATATTTATTTTGAATAGTTTATTATTTATATTATTAATAATAATATTATACTTAGTATTTTTATTATTTGTTTATATTTTTTTTGAAAAGTTTGAAAATTATTATATTTTTATTTTCTAATTATTTTAATTATATTATATTCAATATTTTTAATACATAAAAAGTTTCAAATATTTTAAGTAAAATTATAATTTTTTAATTATTTATAATAATATGAATTCTTTATATTATTATTATATTATAATATTATAATATTAATATGATTAATAATAATATTCATATTTTAAAATAGTTAATATTTTTATATAAATTTTAATTTTCAAATATTTTAATTTAATTATAAAATTTTTAGTATGAATTATAATGAAAATATCATTATTATAATATTTATATTTTTTTTATATTTTTTATAATTTTTTAATTATTTATAATAATATGAATTTTTTATATTATTATTCTTATTATTATATAATATTATAATATTAATATGATTAATAATATTATTCATATTTTATAATAGTTATTATTTTTATATATATTAAAATTTTCAAATATTTTAATTTAATTATAATATTTTTTAATATGAATTATAATAATTTTAATATATTATTTTTTTTCTTTTTTATACATATTTGTGACCGGATGACGACCCCGTCGCAAAAGGTAATTGAGACGGGACCGTCGCAAATACTTTTTAATATATTTTTTGAATACTTTTTTATACTCATTTACGATGGTATGAGTAACCCGACACAAATAATATTTTCGACAACACCGTCGCAAATGCTTATTTAAATATTTTTCTAAATACATCGACTAGTATTGGCGATGAGAATTCTTCCTGTCTCTAATAATATTTTTAGTGACGGTTCTTTCGCAAATAGATTTAGTTGCGACGACATCTTCTGCAATGCTCCATTTGCGACGGACCCCCGTCGCAAATGACCCTTCGCTAATAAGCCTATTTCGAGTAGTGATTATAAATATGTAAAATAATTTATAATTTTAATGATAAATAAATTTTAATATATTTAAATAACTATAAAAATATATTTAATATATATATATATAATTGTAATTATAATAAATATATTTTTTTCATCTAAATGAAAGCATATATATAGTTTTATAAACACAGATGAATTTTTATAAATACTTGTACTTCGCTAGTGTGTTTAAACGGTGCTGAATGTCAATTATTATATTTAGTAATGTAGCATTGTGAGAGTTCAATTTATGGTAAGAGTGTAAAGAAAAAATAAATTTCCACAAAAATGGTTAGATTATATCTATTGAAGCAAATAAACCATAATTAATGGAGTATACTCGGTGAATAAATTGAAAAATAATAATCTGGAATGGGAATTAATGTGGAGGTGTTGATAAGTGGAAAAAATTAATAGATTTTGTATAAATAGTAAAATAGATATGAAACATAAATTATATGTATATAAAATATATCTCGATAACCAAGAGGTGATGTGTAAGAGGTCAACAACTGAATAGAAATGGTGAACATGGGAAACTGCTTGGTTTAGAAGCCATGTACTGGGGGTGACCACCTGAAAGAAAAAGAAATAGTTAGTTTATAACCAAAATTTTCTACATAAAACTAATATCATTAGTGAATTTTTTTATTCGGATATATGATCTTAAAAAAAGTGAAACAATCATATTACCATTATGAAAATAAAATGATATTTCAAGGAAACATATAATAGAATATATTTACAATAAAAGTCAACATTACCTCAGATAAACATCCATAGAAAATTAAATTCAATATCTTGCATAATATGATTAATCCTATGGAAATAAAGACATGATATCATTAATATGGTGATAAAAATACAAATAGATTAGACACACATTAGACTAATGAAAGGGGTTAATGAAAATTATGATGGATTAGATGATAAAAATTGGGGAAAATAAGTGTTATCGAATGTTTCATGAAAAAGATGTATAGAAGATAATATAAATGATGAAAACATATCCTGTTAATATTTCAGCACTCTGATAACATTTTAGTTTACTGACATATTGTTTCATACCTTAACCATTTTGGTTTTGTTGGCACAAACGAGTGTCTGAATGACCTCTCAATCAGCCATCATACACTACTATAAAACATGTACCCATTTTAATGGGAATAATGAAAAAATGTTTCCCAAAGGTAAATGGGTAAACAAAATTCCCCTCTTCCATACAGATCATTATAAATTTCATCTAATAATTTATAATTGAGCAGACAATATTGAATTTAAAAAGGTAGTTATATTGTACACCATTTTTTTCTCCATTTGGCAACATTTATTACATAGTTGAAGCTGTTTAGAAATAGGTAACAACTAATTTAGACATACTTAGTTTCAAAAAATAAGAAAAAATGAAAGGTTTCTATCATTGGAAATAAATATAATTATTTGAAAAAAATAAATCAAATATAAATCAACATTAGTAAAGAAAAATGACATAATCATTCTCCTCTGTATTCAAAAAAACAACAAGATGCAAATTATGGAAACAGTGATAATCAGAACAAAAACAAAAATGGGTAGAAGAATATATAGAATTAGTTCTTAGATGAAAATCATCCATGTATGAATCTACAATTATGGATGAAAATCAATTATAGTAATAATTCATTATTTCTTTTAAATAAAATCATTTCCTAGAAACATATGGAACTCCAGATTTGATGGAACATAGTTGGGAATAGATTGATATTTATGTCGATATAGGATATAAACCAATACAAATAATCTATCAATTATTCAATTTGAAACATACATTATAAGGAATAATAAGAGGCAATGAAAGAAAGAGGATTTAAAATATACCCTAAAATCAAAAAAATAAATGTAATAGATAAGATTTCAAACATGAAAAAGAAAAATTATTATAGAGATCACATACTCTATTCACGATCTAAAATATATTCAATAACATAGGTTGAATAAAAATGTAATGACAAAAAGTCTCTCACATAATAGTCAAACAACCAACAATTTGTAAATCTTCATCTACGATGTCTAAAAGAAATATATCGAACAGAACAAGAAATATGTAAGAATCTAAATCGGAAACCGGGAAGGTTGAAAAATCTAATAGAAAAAACTAATAATTGAGGGTGTTATTTATAACCTTTAATCTCTATAGGGAATAATCAGAGATATGTGGAGGTACGTATCAATAAGGAGAATAAATATATTGTCAAAACTCTAATGTATAATGTTAGTATCAAGAGAAGAGATGTTGGGGGGTCTCAGACATGGAGGAACTGATGTTGGAGGATATTGAGGTGGAGGAGTATTAGGGTGAGGAGACGTAGGTGGATCATCCATATTTCAAGAAGGAAGTTTCATGAGCGGGGTGTCGGACATAGAGGAGCTAGATGGGGAAGAGGCAGAGGAGTTGGTGATGGAGTAGGAAGTGGAGAAACAACCGGAGAAGAAACATAATAGTTGGTATGGAGAGGATGTAGGTGGGGGGGTGAGGGAGCCAAATAAAATACAGAAAAATAGGTCGATGGGATGAATCCTTTGAGGGGGCGCTATAGATTTTTGAGGAAGTTTAGGCGGAATCTGTTTGGAGGGATGAAATTTGATAATGGGGTAACACGTGTATAAGAAACCACCCAGCGTTAATATATATGTAGATATACTAAAATTTATAAAAAATATTTAATAAATATTATATTTGGGGTTTGTCTTAGTGGTAAGCACCGAGTAATTTATCATATATTTTTGGGGGTTTAAATCCCACAATGTTCAGGAACTATAATAGTATTGTAGTATTAAAACTGTAGAATCCCTGTACCAACGGAAAGGGACACTATAGTAGTAGTTTTATTATAGTGAGTACAATAGATGTGGTTGTATTGTAGAAGATATTGTTGCAGTACTATTCATATATTGGACGATGGGAAAAAAATTTGGGCCTATGGACCATTTAATGGACTTCATGCCCACTAGGACTTTTGGCCAATATATATATATATAATGTAATAAAGCATCTGGTTGGATGTGTTATCCCTTAGGGGGCTATGTCCTGCCTTTCAGGAATCTGTGTGTGCCATGTGTGTGTTTTTAATTTAAATATACCCAGTAGCACATAATATATAATATTTAAGACATATAGATTGATAATTAATTATATTTTTATTTATATTCATAATTATATATATATATATTGATAAATATATATTATAATATATATATTTTATAATGATTAGATATTTAGTAGTGCTTTTTTATTACTGAAGATGATATCCCATTATAGGTGATAAAAAATTCCTAATAAAAAATCACTTTAACAATGACACAAAAGAACTGATAATCAATAGTTTTATAATAGATTTATATTTTAGTGCAGATAATACCGGACTTCATCAGTGATTTTTTGTAAGAATTGATTAATAATTACAAATTTTATAAAATGAACCCTAACATAGGGGTTCCACAACTTGTACCTTCTATATTTCATGGAACTAGAGATTTTCCACCTCTTCCAAAACTATCACTAGACCCTACTGCTACCATCAGTCAATATTCTAAGAAAATAGATCTCTCAAGACCTATGGTATGTTCCAGATTTATATTGTTAGAACCTTTAAATGACATATTTATCTATCAAACCACTTTGAACCCTACTACACAAACTTCTTCTCGATAAACTGAAGGAATATCCCCTGATCATCCTTATTTCTTAGACAAACACACCAATGGAGCACTATTACCTCCTCTAATCTTCAATGTTGAGCCCCTATATGTTGATTTCAAATGGATTTCCATCTAGTAAGACAAATTATTAATTATTATTACATCAAAATTACTCCCCCTTTTATAAAATATTATTTGTCTCCCACAAATCCAAACATGGTTGTCATGCAATGTCATTTTTTGGGGTTGGTTCAAATGCTAGTTTTTATTTTCGATGGATTACATAGAGAATTTTCATTCCAATATTATCATTCACTACTATTAGATATTATTTTTGGTATGGTTTTGAAATGTGTTTGAAGAAGATCATCATAATATAAGGTGGGTGTTTTTTCCCATTAAATGTAATATCATTGAATTAATTTGGGTTTTAATTCTTTATTTTCATTGGATATACAATTATTTAATAGTTTTTTTGCATTTTGTAATTTTTTTAAATGTGGCATCCCTTCGTATAATGGGTTTAACTTTTTTTTAAATAGACTATAAATAGGGAATTTTTTCAAAAAGTGTCTTTAAAAAACTAATAGTTATATTCATAACATTTAATGTGTTATTTAAGGATTCAATCTTTTGGGAAATGAATTTGTGGAAATTTTAGTTTTCCTTTTGAAATGTCTCAATTTGTTGAAATAATGTTCTCTTTTTTTCAATTCGGGGGTTTCTAGTGGACTGAGTTTATATAAGAATTCAAAATGGGATTTAGAATTAAAATTTAGTGGAGTGGATTAATATCTCAAGGTTAATTTTTTAGAGGCCCTATTAGGCACCTTTAATGATTTTATGAATCATGGGTGTGTGAGATCATCTTGATGACCCATTTATTCATTCAACTATGGATGGTGATATATGTAAGCGGTGATTATGTGATGGATATAAATATGGGTATTTTTTATAATATTATAAAAGGTAATATGAATTTTATTCTTACTATTATTTTTTTGAAATTGATGAATTTTTGTATCGAGTCTTTGGGCACTCCTTCTTTGTCTATATCCTCTCATTCTATTGTCTTCCCCTTACTATAAATTCTATAGAAACATATCTATGGTGAATGATGTATATAATATAGAAATGTGTTCTTTTTATTAAATTTTATTCAATTTAAACTTAATTTTTACTTCAAATTTCTATAATATATGGAATTCAACTTTTTGGCAAAGTGATTCAATTATTGTTTTTATTAAAAAATATATGGTATATAAATGTATTTTGTCAAATTAAAAGTGTTTCATGTTAATTTTTTTATATTTTTATATGATTTACCATTTATAATATATTTTATTATACTCAAATAAGGTAATAATATGTTTTCTGTTAAATATTAATACTTTTATAGTTTATTAATTTATATATTAATATAATTTTATAAATATTATAATATATCATCTTTAAAAATATTTTTTATATATAATATTTTATTAATTATTTATAGTTTATAGTATTCTATATATTTTAATTATTATAAAATTATAGTTTTATTTTATATAAATTATTACAATTTTATAGTTTCGGAAAATTTAATTATATATATTACAATATTATACCATTAAAAATATTAAAACTATATACTTGAAAATTTTATATACACTTTTATAACATATTGGTATATTTATACAGCATTATAGAAAAGTATATAGTTTAATGAATGATGGAGATATTGAATTCCCTTTCATTAATCTCATGTAGTTTTTCTCAATATATGACAACAAAAAAACATTCAATAATGATGAAAACACTGAATATTTCCCTATAAAAATGTAATATTAATAAATGATGTTTTAGGGTAATAAATGGGTTTTTAAGGTTGAGGATGGATGTTTATAATTAGTAATACATAAATAAAAAAAATATCAGTGTTTATTTATGAATTAAATAAAAATAGGCTCATATAGTTAACACATAAGGATAACTAACCATGGTTTGGATTTGGTAAAGTTACATTACCCATTCCATGACCATAAAATGTTTGAATATAATGTTTATAAATTATTATTCATCCAAATACAAATAAATATTTCTATTCCAAGGTAACCAGCATATTTCATTTTTAGCGGCATACACAAAATTTAATTTTTATATCATTATAATTAACATGTTAAAACATTATGGTTTAAATGATTAATAAATAATTAGATTGAATAATTATTTATATATAGATATAAACCATTCTATTATAGTGATTGAGCAAGGATGAACCTAAGGGAAGGTGTGGAATGAGTTGGTGTCAGTTAGTCAGTTACTTATTTTAAATATGTCTCCATTGATTAAAATTTACTAACTAAAATCTATCTATATTATAAATATTACACTACTACCATGTGAACTAGAATGAGCTCCAAGATAAATGAACAAAAATTCATATCTAGTTTCCATTCAACCTTCATGTGGATTCCCAGCCGCTCCTAACTATCCACTATTTTATTCATCAGTAATTGTTTTTATATAATTTTAATTCTATAATTCTAAAATCCTTTCTTCATTGTGTTGTATTCCTTGCACACATTCTAGTTTCAACATGTAGTAAAACTCTATAAATCATAATTCAACATCAATAATTTATATAACATGAAACCTTACCCATTTTTGGAATAGTGAATGTTTAATAAGATTAACTGTCATCATTGATCTCAAAAACCATTCAAAATAAAATATGATTTTTTTATCCCCCATGATTCACTAGACTCACACTAATCCCTTATTGAAATGATCTATGTTAGGAAAACATAAAAAAATGGACAACCTTCACGTATTCATATCATCACATCCTACAATATATAGATCAGTAATAAAACCATTAAAATAGAATTTTGCTAATTCTATCCAACCCATTGGATATCCATCATTACTTCACTCCCAAAGATGGTGAATTAATATTTGACCACCTTGAAACTGAAAAACCTACTTTTCGTAAAACATCACCTCAATGTGATAAATTTGGGGAGTCCTCCACAACTACATCTTCTCTCTGATTTGGTTTTAGCTTATAATGGGATGGGTCTTAGGAAAAAAATTCATTAATAACTATCATCCTCATCAACCTGATACTATAAATAATTATTATTTCATTTTTTTCTTGAGATTCATCCCCCATCTCTTCCAAATGAATTTGAAGAATGACTCTTACAGTGACTGTAGTAATTAATTTCCAAATTTTAATTACCCATTTCTTTCAAGGCATGATAAAATTATTTGGAATATTCAAATATTGGATTCCACTTATTTGAATGTAAACCTATAATATAATTTTTTTGTAACAAATAATATTATTGAATAAAATAGGTTAGATATTAATAGATAGTGTATGTATTCCTGCCGTTTGACAAATGATTATGATGATGGGGTGAAAGAGTTCATAAGTGTGTATAAGATCATTCATATGACCCTTCTCAAATACATTTTCCTTATTGTCAGTAATTCTATTATAGATTAGATAGTCCAAAAGAGATGGAAAAACAATTGGTATATCGTGGAATAGATCTACGCTTTAAAATTTGGTAAAAACAAGGGGAAAAAATTAGTTATTGATTAGGATTAAACTTCATTTTACAGAACATATTATATGATTACAAGTGTAGAAAATAAAATGACTAGGTCAAGTATTTGATTACAGGTGTGAATGATTATTAAGATTTTATTCAGGAAATGACAATGACAGTTTAATATAAATTTCGTGATTGTCCAAAATTGATTGATAAATTATAGAGTTGTGAAATGACATACTTGTTTTGTTTTAACAAAAATATACAACATTTTCAACCATAACAAATCTGTATAATTTAAAATATTTTGATAGATATAGTGACACCATTTTTACTAAACTACATTATATCTTGAAAGATATCCTCCCATTACATAATAAGATCCCAATAAGATAATAAAATCATGAATGATTGATACGCTCAGGGGGTATGATCTGTAATAAAATATTTGAATGTGAAAATTATTGTATAATATTTCTGAAGGACAAAAAATAACCAAATTAATTTTCAATGGGTGGTGCTTCTTGATAAATGAAATATGAATGGGGTCTTTTGAATTTTTTATTGTACCTTCCACTCATTCCATGGTTTATGAACATATATGGAAGTGAGGAGAATATAAGGAAATTGAAATAGAATTTAGATACATTTAAACATTTGTGAAACATTATCACCCAATAGACTCTCGTCAGTGGAAAAGAGCTGATAATGAATATATTGAATTTGTAAATGAGTTGGGAAACCATCGTCTTGTGTTGTCTATAGATGGAGTGAATCTTTTTTTTGTTTTCAAAGAAACTCTCAATAAACATTACTGGTTATTTTGGGAAATTATAACATTCCACCTTGGTTGTGTATGAATCAAAAATACATTTTTTCATATGTTCATATACCAAAACCAAAGTAATATTACAAATATATTGATGTTTATTTGGATCGATTGACTAAAGATTTGAAATTACAATGGGATTCGAGTGTTACATTATATTATACTTTTAGGAATGGATATTTCACAAAGATAGCCTTGTTTTATGAGTGGGTAAATGAGTTTATTTATAAAGGAAATTTTTCATTATATAGAATTAAATGAAATAAATGGTGTCCAATTTGTGTAAAAAGGTATACAATCATCTAGGTTGTGATATCCATTGATGACTCTTTTTCTTGGACATAACATATTTATACTTGATGACATAATTACAGATCGTGGATGAAATCATTTGATGGATGTTCAGAAGAATATAGAACCCCATATACACTAATAAGCGATGAAATTTTTTATAAATAAAATATATGGACATTTATTTTTGTACGACTTTTTTGACAAAAAATATGAATCCGTGTTGGAAAAAGGGAAAATTTATTAATTAAAATACTTTAATTTTTTCATTCTAGTCATTTTCTTCATGACATTCATGTTGGAAACAAATATTTGATTGTGTAATTGGTGTGGGAATAAATGAACCCAAGTAAATTTGTAATTAAATCATTGTTGGACAAGATTTATATTTGAATACATGAATAGTTAGCGCATGTGAAGGGTGAAAAATGATCTTTTCATTCTCTTTCTGCTTACACTTTTTCAATAAAGGTGAAATATCTATTTTTCATCTTCTTGAATGACATTATGGTTCCATAGGGATATTAATGAAATATCATGAAGATTGTTTCAATGGATGATTTAATGCTAAAGTGTCTGAAATCACACGACCATTATGTTTTAATGGATGATCTAATTCTTATAGCTCTACATTTAATTTTTCACAATAATTTATATAATAAATAAACCAGTATCTATTAATATTTCAATGTTAATTTTTTTCAATGTTATAGTCCATGATAAATTTATAATTATTAAAAGAAAATTTTCATCATATTATGTGAATTGGAAATGTTCTTCCTGCCAACATTATTTTATATGATGGTTCACATGATGCTTCACATGATGAGATAAATTCAACTATATTTTCTTATAAATTATTGATGGATGTTCCCAATATAATGTTATGTGATTATTTTGAATGGCTATTTCAAAAATAAAATCCATCCAGAGTGTTTTATTGAAAAATGAAATATTCTTGGGGATGCTATTTAATTCTATAACATATTCTCCTCTAGTGTGGAATCCATTAGTCTACTGATATCTGGACACAATATGTGGCTTGTGTGTGAAATAGATTCTATAAGATGTGTTTTCCCAATCGGTATTAAAAATTTCTAGCATAACAACCTCTTATTTTTCATAATAGTATAGATATTTTCCTATATGATCAAATCCACAAATAAATTATTAGGCATCTGAATCCATCAATGGTTGAAAGTTGGATATAAAATAAAAATAATCATTAGTTTATAGGATGGTTTAAGGACCATATTTATTAGAGGTCAGATGAATATCTAGATTTAATTTTGAAATGTCTTTAATGGATAGATAGAGGACTACGTGGGTATGTATTATATTAAAATTGTTATGTAAATAATGGTTATAAATTCCATAAAAATGATCATGATGTAGAGTATAACATGAAAAAAATGGAGATATTCTTGTGGCTAATGTGATTTGTTTTTTTCATAAAAAGGTTAGAAATAAAATTTACGTGAATATCTCCTACATCGAAATCATTTAACAGATCAGGAATATATATTATAAAATATTCCACATTCTGATATTTTGATTCCTATGAGATCATGAATAGAGCTGTATTAAAATATATTAATTGGTATTCATGAAGGATTATATTAGAATGGAAGGGTACAAATATGAATATTTTATAATGAAATCACAAGTAATAAAATTATTTTATGTTATAGATCCCACTAACCGAATGTGGTCAACGTTTCTATAATGCAACAATACCATTGAAGGGTCAGATAAAAATTCCCCATAGGATGACACATTCATTGGATTTTGCAAGTCTTTATTAGGGGGAAAAATATAATAAGTTGTTTTTATGACATTGGATACCACAATGAAGGGATTTGGATACTCTATAGTGGGGTCAAATACCATCATCATTTCAAAAAAATATAGTTCAATAATCAGGTTATATATTTTTGTCATATATATTTCATTACTTCATGTTATTATCTGTTAAATACTATATTTATGTGATCTAAATTTAATGTTAAACTACTTATTCATATAATAACTTATTCTCGTGTTGATTCTACCAGTCATACGAAATAACAGTTTTGAAACCTTATAATTTTCCCAGTGTATAAGAACAATGTCCTTCTACAAATTCCTATGCTACAAATCTAGAGGAAACCCAAATTGATGATTTTGAATCCATGGAAATTGTAATAGGAGAATAATTGATGCCATAGAAAAAATAGTAGCGCTATAGTGTGATGGTGGTAGAAAAATACATCATGTAAAAAAAGGCATCAAATTGAAACCACCATGTTAACCCCAACAAGAACGTGTTTAGTAGTTGTATTGGGATCATCTCATGAAATAAATGTATCTAATAATTTAGATTCAAGGAACCATATTGTTCCCATGATTGAGTCAATGATTGGGAACATATTGTTCCCATGATTGATTCAATGATTTCAGATAATCCCTTGTATGTTGTATTTATAGTAGATGAATTCAATAATAAAAATGCTTTACTGGTTTTATGGAATGATTCACAGAGGCATTAACACAATTATTAAAAGATTTCATCATAAAGATGTTGAAGGGAATGTAAACCCGCACCCACTACTTATGTATGCACACATAACATGCCATGCAGTGTGGGATACATATATTAGATGTGATGTGGATATATCTTTTATTTTACATCATGGTAATTAATACATTGTTTTAAAATACATGTATTCATCACATAAACTGATAATTTTTTTTTAGAAAACATCTTATGAAAATAAGGAATTTTAAGAAATAACAACGTACCCCTACCATAAACCATGACATGGTACACTATAATAGAAAAAATAATCTATGTTTAATCTAATAAAATAATTTTATGTGAAATGAAACAAAAAAATAATTATATTTCTCTATTTACATGAATATTAACGAATCAGAATTCAAATACACTCCCTCCATAAATAATGTACTAATAATGGATGCACCTGTAAATAAATATGGGGTTCTAATTGATGGAAACAAACCAATATCCAAGGAATAATATCTAATTTTTACAATAATAACATTTTTCATTAAATATTTATTACACAACAATAATTATTTATTTTACTATTTTTCCTATATAATGTAGACACGAGAATTATCAACACATGTACAATATAAACACCAACTATCGATGGGATTGAAGAATCCAAAATAGAATGGTTGGGTTAGTGGTTTATGTTTTTGGGGTGATACCTTGAATATATTTTGAGAAACCAAAAAAATAGGTAGAAGATAAATAAATGGATGAGATCAATGTAATATTATATTCCAAAGATGAAAATCTCAATTGGTAGTCTATGTTTCAAGAGATAGTTTGGGGAGAATCAAATAGAAGAAAAAACTCAAGAAACTAATTGTATGATGTTTTATCCCCCAAACCCCCATATCTTTGAGGTGATCCATTCCCTTCAAATATATGTCTTAGATTGGTTAATAAATATTATAATAATTGTTTCTATGAAATCTGAACCATTCTAACAATTTTACCTTTCTTGTATTGATATTATAATAGGTGAATATGATGGTGACTTATAGATATCAACACCCACCCATATCCTTTTTATAATGGACCCCATGTTCAATATCTATGAAGACGCTCTACTCAAAATACCACATCCAAAAGGTCATGGGTGACTAGTGATTAACATATATTTGGACCTGATCATTGTGCTTTTTTCATCTTGATGGCATAAATATTCATACGGTCAAGTAAGATGTTGGAAAATTTATTTCATGGCCATTAGATGTTGAAAAAAAAAATTAACAAGGTGTAATTCATTTATAAATTATTTTTAATGCTAAAAAATTGTCAATTAATAAAAAAATGTCTCTGCTAAATAAGGTTATTATATATGGACAATGGGAAGGAGGTGAAGTGAATGGTCGAATCAAATCAATTTAATGAATCAACCAACAGATAGAAAACATATTTAGAAAGAACCCTTACCTACATATTCTATATCTATATTTACTAGCATTAAAGGCTCATGTGCATAAAAAGTTACAAAGTGGTATTTATTAAATATTTTATAATTAAGATCAAATGTATGGATAAGGTGTTACAAAATACATTTCTTGTGATAATTTAAGTGAAATCCACAAGTACGGTTGGTTAAGACTCTCAGTTGTAAATGTATACATGAGGTGTATTTTCCTGAATTTTTTCCAATAGCTGATATACTATGTTTATAATGACAATATACATTTCATATTTTTTCTAGGTTTATATTTGAATAGCAATTGTGGGTATTACCCCAAGACTATAAATTTAGACTCATTAGTCCTCAAATCACTTTTACAAAACAAAAATAAATAGAATAAAAAAAGATGAAATAGTGCAAGAACTTGAAAAATAATTTAATAGAAAAATTATGGATGAAAAACTCTTATTAATACCAATAATGCAGGAATAAAAATATTAAATTTATTCATAAAAAATATATTTTCATTTCTCTCAGGGTTTATAATTTTGTAAACATTGGATGCCCATTACAGATAGTTTGGATAATAAAAATATATATTTTTTCGATTCACTGTATGGATCCCCAAAAAAATAACCACAGAAGATGAAGATAATATATTTTTAATACATTATATCGAATAATTTATTACTAATTTTTAGGTTATATATATATATATATATTATTATGTATTTATGAGATTTTTTTATGGATGTTTACTGTTTAAAAATCGAAAAAATCATAGCATGAGAACTGTCCATGCTGAAAAGGAGCCTGAAAGTTTATAATAGTGGAGAAGTATCATGATATATATAATAATATTTCACTATCAAAACACATAATAAAACAAGTTAGTTATTTTTATAAATATTTCTATAGTTTTTAAAACAAAAAATGGAATTTTTTTGGTTATTATGTTTTTAAATTTATGACATATAATATATTCCATCAATAAACTAGCATCACTGAAGAGGTATTTTAAAAATTATTTATGATTTATTTTAAAATATATATCAATATATTGTGTATTTATCTTATTTCCATAATACTATGAATATTATAATTTCAGATATTAACAATACAAAATATATTTGGTTACAAATGAATGGTCAGCTCACCTAGTGCAATAATATATACATATATCATGAAGATGTGACTTAAATAGTATTAATGGATTAATTAGTATTAATTTAAAATGTATTTCCTTTTATTATTACTCAAAATTAAATATTTTACTTATATAATTGGATTCTTTTTTTCGAGTTGGGGTGGTTTTTTCTATGTTCCACATGGTCATGAGAGATTGGGATTTGAGGCAATAATATAGATAATGAAAACAATGAAAAGATTCAATAATGTATACAACCATCAGGAAATGAGGAATTTTTAATACTTAAAGTGATTATTTCATGTTTAAAAGTGAATTTTTATACTTTCAAAGGAAATTGTAATTAAAAATCAATTAAAATACAGAAAAATGAGAAAACACATTCAGATTGTAATGATATTTTTGAAAAATGTTACATATTTCATATGTGATGTGTAGGAATCATCTCCATATCAATATGATTCCTGGATTTGTTGGTATAATTCCATGTGTGTCTATTTATTAAAAAATTTCATTAATTTTAGTAAAAAGAACAAGTGACATGATGAAAATTTAGAAAACATATTTATATTATTCTAAAAATTATTGGAAACAATCCATAATACATATTAAATATGTAGAAATCAAGTAAAACTCAATATAATACATTGTATGACTGGTATAACTATAATTGTGTTTATATTTATAATTGACATTAAATTCATCAAAAATAAAAAGTTCCATACTAAATACAAATAAAATTTATTTGGATTTTTTAATAATTTACAAAATATATTAATTATTTATTTTTGAAGAATAGAAATCAACCACACCTCTTTATGTAAAAACATTTCACTCAATTAAACCAATAAAGGACACTTTAATTGTGTTGATAATAAAAGAAAATATTTTATAAGAAAGTTGTAACATGTTGGAAGAAGTCTCACATCCAACTGACACATCCTTTGACAGATATGACTCAATGTGAATATTTCCATTTCAAATTATATTTTAATAAAAAAAATGACATACTGAAAAATTAGAAAAAAAATATTCTTGTTGAATTTAAACATTACAAAAATGATCCATATGTCATTATTTACATTTAGTAATCATTTGTACATCAATCTGAGGCATGATGTGACTGGAATAATTCAAAAGCTATTTATTTATCAAAAATTAACATTAATTATAGTAAAAGGAACAAGTCAGATATTGAAATCCTTGAAATGACAATATGATTGTTTCAATACATTATTAAAATGATCCATATGAAAATTTTGAAATTTATAAATCATACACTCCTCGATATATTTCATATTGTGATTAGTATAAATCTCAGTTTCTCATCTTATTTAAAATTGACATTAATTTTTGTAAAAAGAAAAAGTTACATTGTAAAAAATGATAAAAAATATTCGGATTATTTTTATAATTTGAAAAAAATTAACTATAGTTAATATGTGAAAATTAGGAATCAATGGAACATCAAGTTAACACTCAGTGTCACTGGTATGGCTATAATGTTAATTTATATGTTTTAAATAGTCACTTAAGAACAAAACATGTCACAAACTGAAAATAATGCATAAATTTACTGATATTATTAATAATTTTAGATAAAAATTCATTAGATTATTTTTATGGTTATGATGCATTATCATGTTAATCTGACAAATCATGTGAATGTTATTACTCATTGTTCATGTTTCTAGTTTCATATGATATTTTAATAAAAACCCCAGTAACATACTCAAAATTGAGAAAATGAATTTGGATTGCTTTAATAATTCAATAAAACAATACATTTATAATTTTTGAAGCGTAAGAATCATATGAAAATCAATATTATGCACAATGTTACCTATATAATTCACTGTGTGTCTTTTTATTTAAAATATAGATTAATTATAGTAAAAAAAGATATTTTCTTACAAAAAACTATGAAAATTCATTCAGATTGTTTTGATACATTAAGAAAATGTTCCATATGTCAATTTTGATGTGTATGAATCAACTAAACATAAATATTATTACTCATGTTTCCAGTATAAATAAAAGTGTTTATTTTTATTTAAAAAGACATTAATTTTTCGAAAAAGTGAAATTAATATAATGAAAACTATGAAAATAGATTTGAATTATTTTGATACTTATGAAAAAAATTGATTTGTGACATATATTTTTCTATGGAACATCAATCTAAATCATGGTGCGATTGGAGTGACTCAAATTCATCGTTGTCAATTTAAAATTGAAATTTTAGTTTAAAACTTATGTCCCACATCGAAAACTAATAAAACTCACCTCGATTGTCTTAATAATTTTGGAAATCAATTCATAAGTCATTTTTGAAATGTATGAAATATAATCACGTATCAATGACACATGATGTGACTAGTATGACTTAATGTGCGTGTTTACCATTTTAAATGACATTTTATTATAAAAACTCAAGTGACATACTAAAAAATGGGAAAACACGTTCAGATTGTTTTGATACATTTTGAAAATGATCCACATGTGGTCTATGATGTATATGAATTATCTGTAGCTCAATATGATGCCTGATGTGACTAGTATAAGTCAAAGTGTGTATTTATTTATTAAGGAGTGTTTTTTTGTAAAAAGAACATGTGAAACACTCACAATTTAGAAAACATATTCATATTGTTTAGATATTTTATTAAAACCATCAATGTCTCATTTGGGACATGTAAGAATTAATCCGAGCTCAATATAGTGCACAGTGTGACCAATACGACATCAAGTGTGTTTTTTATATAAAATTTACATTTTATTAATGAATTACATTATATTAATGTTTAATTATAAATATTTGTTGTATTACTAACATTTTATTTATTTTCTTATATAGATGGATTATTTTACATGGGTTGAGGTTATTTACTTAGAAACTGATACAATTGGTGAAATTATTTGAGAGGGGATCATAGGTATCAAATACTGTGAAAATTATTGTTCTGATATTTTTTGGGAAGTAATTGTAAATTAAATAATACAAAACATTTATTGAAATGTACATAATAGTGTTATTATTCATGATGATAAATTTATTTCATTTAAATTATGTATTTATCATACATGTTAGATGTAATCATACTAGTGTTTTGTAACAAAAATAGAACACTACAGTAAGATGGGCCTTTCCTAGTGCCAAACTAGCACTGATAATGGGCGGCATTTATCAACAATTTATTTTATGTAGATAAATTCCCCCTTTTTATAATTTTTTTGAGCATTGATAAAGGGGGCCCCAATAACGACTTCGAGGAAAAGAATTGTTTTTTAGATTGTTTAAATCCTCTTTTCATACTGTTATAGAGAATATTGATATTAGTGATATCTAATTTTTCTCACATTATAAAATATATTTATTTTTGTATGGTGGTGGTGTGTATCGACCAAATTAATTATCCCCTCCATTATTATTCAATACATGGGCTACATGAGTTATTTGTGTCTTATTAATATTGAATACATTGGATAAATTACAAGAATTCCACTCCTCCTTTATATTGAATGTTCACTCACTCCCATAACTTATGAAAACCTCACATTACTTTTGACATATCCAAACCCTATAAAAATAACATTTCATCTTCCCTCCACTCATATTATAAGCTTCATTTTGGGATTAAATCCATCCTTTTATGGATTTATTAGAGAATCTATTGAGGAATATGGAAGGTGAGGTAGTGTTCATTAACCAGAGTCTTCATTTTTTCCTCAATAATATATTAAAATATCTATTACATGATGATTATATAATAAACTTTGTTTTTTTCAACATAATGATATGAAGTTATGTTTAGAATACTGCTTAAAACGTCACACTATATGGACCTATCCTTAAACATTACATAATCATGAGTTAAATCAAGATTTCACATTGAGGATCATTTCTGGGTTATATTTTTAGAGAATTAGGCCATAATTATTACCTATAAACGTGAATATTACATGTAGACACTACTACTAAGAATCAATTTTATCATAAGATAAAAACTAATAATAAGAAACATGTCAAGTTCCATGATTTAGAAACGATGACTATTCCCAGATCCCATACTCGAGACTTATTCATCCATTAGTCTTGTGTAAAACATTTAAAAACATGGGATGAGCATAAAAACCTCAGTAAGGTTTATAAAATATGGAATGAAAAAATTAGTCCATCAAATCATATTCTTTTTAACATACCTCATGAAATAATATGATTTTTGAAAAACACATAGAAGACAAAAATCACAAATGTAACTTTTGGAATCCATAACATACATACATCGTAGCTATCATAGTTACATAGGGAGTATATTACCTAAATATCTTAGGAGAAACATTAACGTTTACCTCCATCACGTTACCCAATGCAATGTGGAGCTATCTAGGGATCACCTAGCCAAGGATTATCATGCAACCACCTGTATACGTAAAAAATTCCCAATAACAATAAAATTTCATAGAAAATAAAACAAGTATAAAGGAAAGATAACATTTCCACATGGAAATCACAATATATCATTTTAAGATATTAATATAATCAATGCTTTATCAATCCATTTTGAAATCCATTTAAAAAATTTAATAAATATATTTTTAAATCAAAGTGTCGCATACCACTTTGTAGCATTTGAAAGAAATTATAATTTCATACATTCATGTCCATATAAGTAAATCCATAACACAATTTTAAAATCTAGGACAATTGTGAGAATTATTTATAAGAATAAATCTTTAAAACATTTAAAATGACATTTTTGTTAAAGAGTTCAAAACCAAATGAGAGAATCTTGAATAAAAATAACATAGGAATGAAATTAATAAAAACATTATAATATAATGAAAAAAGGGATTCATGATATAATATTCCAAAGGACAGTATTAACGAAATATAAATGTGAATTTGTGTATATAAACAAATAAGTCTCAATGGAATGTAAATTCAGACAATTTCCCTTACAAAGATCTTGTCCTTGGATTAAGGATTATTCAATGACATAACTATGTGTGAAAAATAAGAATACACCCAATATAATTGGATATTAACTGTATTAAAATCAGAGTTCTTTCACACATACTCATATCACGACATAATCAAGAAGTATATGTTTAACCCAAAGAATTGAAATTGGGTTAAGAAGTTTTCTTACCAAAATTCAATAGTCTAACGACGTCACTTAAAAATTTAGAAAATGCATTGATGAGAGAGAAAAGATTACACAATCACTTGTAAACAAAATGTACATCAAATAGGATATTTAATAACATATCCTAGCATTAGAAAGTGGAAATTTAAAGACATAACCAAAATAATGTCATTTAAAAGAGGAGGGTAAAAGATTCCCTCATCGATTTGGTAACATACGATTCATACATCCCATAAAAGAAGGATCATACAATAGAAATGTAAATATCAATAAATTAAATTATATTACACAATGTATACAATCATGGGTTGTACATACAACACAAAATTGTAAATAGTGGCAATTATATAATCAATCTCACAGGAATAAAAAGTGAGATGAAAACCCCTTAACACTTTGTAAACAATCATGTTGTAAGACCAAAAGTTAATAACCACCAAATGAATCACATAATACCATAAATATAAGTTGAATAATTATAATATATATCAAATGGAAGTACACAATACCCCAAACTGAATAAATAAGTGGTGAACAATGGAAATCTAATGAAATTAAAAGTGAGATAAGAAATCCCTTACCTCATGTCTGACATGACCGATTCATTATTTAATCCAATGAATAATAATGAAAAAGATAATTTATACTTTCTTAAGATCTTTTTTCATGTTTAGTATTATTATTATTATATCACTTATTTCCGTGTTTTAAATATTATGTAATCATTTATATTAATAACAGTCGTTTTGTCGATATTTGGTACTTGAGTCACAAATAACCTTCTTCTATTTACATGTTGTCCAAGTGTTAAAAAGTCAATTATCTCCAGAATGATATTCATGATATAGATATAATATATAAAATATATGTACAATATATATATAAGTATTTATAATATTACATAACATTTGGTGATAAGAAATGAAATGCATCGTTCATGGAGACGGGTTGCGGTATGTACAAATGAACACTACTTTCATTTCTATTTCATATTTAATGGAATGAAAACATTATGATAAATATGTATATTATAATCCACTATAATATCATATATATAATTTCAGTAACGCCAACATTTATTCCACGTTTGGCATGAACGAGTCATATCACTTTTTTGGGGTGGTAGTCCGCACTACCTCAACTGAAATTATTGTATTTACCCATTATGGAAACCATAAAGGATTGATATAAAAGAAAAATAAAGATGTATATAGAAAATATAAATATAATATTAATAAAATGTAAATACACTTCCATCTTAATTTCCACCAAAAGTGGTGGTAGGAGAATACGAAACAATTATCATTTCGTCAGGTAGTAGTTCACTGTCTATAGAAACAGTATGTTCTGTACCCATTATATGAAGGTGTGTATATGTTTTGTTTGAATTAGTATAATACCAATATCCTATTATATTGAGGATACTTTTTTGTAATAAAAAAAGTAATAAAAAGAATTTAGGGGTGGGAGAAGTAAAATAAAAGAAAATAACTTAAGAGAAGACCTTACCTTTAAATAATGTAACTCCCTTTGGATTGAATGGAAAGGATTTATTGAAGTTACTTCTACTTATGGTAAGTATTATAGGTGTAATAGAGTGAACATGAGGGATTATTTGGGCTGAGTTTGGATGAGCCAATGGGCTTTAGAGGTATGATTAACTGGTTAGAGGTGCAGTATTCTTTTAAGGGGGAGGAGGGGCACTTTAGGAATGTTTGAAATTATTATTTTATAATTTAATTATTTTCGGTTTCTAAATGTCTGATACTTATTAATGTCTATGAAAATATGATTATGGCTCGAAATAAAATAATCCAATAATAATTTTTATGGTTTCTAATGTTGTTTTAAATTTTATACGTTTATTTATTTAAATCATTCATTAATGAGGTACCCACAACATCATTATTGGGTCACAAATAATTTTATTTATATGAAATCTAAAAATTATAAATAAAATACCATGATTTAGTATATATTTTTATCTTTCTAATTAATATTTATTGTAAAAAAATTTCAATTATATAACCCCAAATTAAATTTTTTAAAGAAAAATAATACATGTTTATGATATTTTTATTTATACTTTAAATACAATGTTATTAATGTCATTATCTTACCAAAATGACATTAAAAGGCCAAAAATCACTCCCAAGGATTGTATTGGTCGGAAATGACTCATACAATAAGGTTGAGACTTTTGTTAAGGTAATTTTATATAATTATAATCTTATTTTTACCTTGAAATACCCTATTTATCTTTAACAACTATAAATACAAGTCAAAAGATACAATTCATAAAAAATTAGTTCAATCTTATTGGACCAAATTTTACATGATGATAACATCCATGTATTTCATATTATCCAAAATAAATTAACAAAATCATTAAAATTTCATTTAAATGAAGAATTTGGTTTTTTATCAACTACTCAGTGATTTCACTATTCCTCAAAAATAGATGGTTTTCCAAAAAATACAAAAAACTCAGTATAATCTATATTTGATATTCTGAATTAAACAATTATGCAAATTTTACAAAATTAAAAACATAGAAGTTTCATTAATTAATTTAAAATTAAGTTATGTTGTCAAAATAAAAAAGAGTGATTTTTTGAAATATTAACTATCAATAGATTAACACTTTTTATGTCCAATTTCAATGTGAAATTTAATAACATAACCATGATTGGATTAATTGGTAAAAATATATTCAAATTACACTTTAAACCCAATTAAAAAGGTAATCTGACCATATAAATATATTATATTAAAAGGTAGTTTTGAATTAAAATACAGTATTTCCACTATTTATTAAAAATGTATTTTATCAGAAAAATACCAAAAATTTACCCAAAGTAAATTTTCATGTCCTGATTCTAATGAAGAATATTATTTTCTCAAATATAACGTATAAAAGTGACGAAAAATGGAATTAATTAGGGTTCTCCATTAGAAGATGACAACTCGACCTTTTAAGGAATATTTGAGTATTTATGCTTAAAATTGGATTCATTTAGATCTTAGGACTCTAAATTTTGTTGGATAAATATAAAGAATCAAATAACTGACATGTCTTATCATATTATAGTTAGTTCTATTCCTTCCTTACAACACAATGGATAGGAGTTAACTACCATTTAAAATAACATTATATTACTATTTTTTTAGTATGACCCAATGATGTGTTCAATGTAATATTTCAAAGAAACTCGTTGTTGCATTTTAGATATGCCATCTAACATAGCATACTATTTAAAGTGAAATTAATATTTAATTCACAAATATTAATAAATATGAAATTATCATATTCGTTATTTTCTTGGGATGTTACATCTTTCCCCTCTTTTGGAAATTGTGTCCTTGAAATTTTAAAATTAGGCTTAGAAACATCATTGAATGTCTGACATCAAAAAAAGAGTAAATAAAACATTCACATTAATAGAAATAAATATAAGTACAAAGGTCACCCGAGATAACCCATATCAGGATTCCAAGAAAACATGGATTTTTTTGGATAAAATAAGTTTCATGTTCTAATGGAGAGTGATAGAAAACATGATTAGGAGAATGTTAACCACCAGAAAATTAAAAACATATGATAGGTTAAATGGTATTTGGATTCCTAGTAGGAAAAGTAAAAAAGACAACATTTTTTTATTTTATGTTACTTTTTATTAAGTTTGAAAAATTATTTATTATATTGACTAAAAACATAAGGAAATATAATTACTTTTCATGGAGAGTTTCATCCTTTAATAAGTTTCATCCAAAAACTCATCTTTTCTCAAAATGATGAGTATTTAAGACGACTTTTTCACATATGAATATCTAGAATCATCTTCTAGAGAATCAAATAATCCTAAACAGATGAACTATATATTTTCAATGTCTTTAGACATTAACCAAAACCAAAATGGTCACTACAAGGTCAGATAATCCCAACAAAGGATAATACTTCTTAAAAAATATTATTCATAATATCCAAAATTCGATAATCAATACCCAAAGTTAAACAAAGACCATTCAATAAACCAATGTCCATAAAATTCTACAAAGTATACCAAACTATGATTGAAACCCAAAACTCAGAATTATTTAATCACATATCATCTACAATAAATAATAATATTTATCTCCAAATAACATCAACTACTCATAATGTTTCATACTAAAGTTTAATTAACCTAATCACATATTCTCTATGATAGGTTAATCATTTCCATTAATAACCCAAATATCCATAAAACATAGATTCTTCAGAAATAAAGTTTCGAACATTATTCCACAAATTAATTCCCATAGTATTCTATTTTCCTTAGGTATATATTGTTTCCCAAAAAGAGAGATTATCTTCTAAATTTTCATTTATCACTTAATCACCAAATCATTTTCCTTTACTATGGATATCCATTTGATAAAACATATGTTCCCAAAATAAACATATTCTTGATCCATAATATCATTTAACTAATGGAAGAACTCATAATAACCAGTGACTTAATATAGGGAAATTTTAGGAGATGCACCCTTGTCACCCTTCATTCGGGAGTTCGATTCTCATTGCCTTGCTTTATGTGATGTGTTTTCACCCATCACACAGGTTTCCCTTTTTATAAAACAGAAAAATGGCCCTAACTTGTTTTACCCTCAAAGGTTTTCTTATACCTCTCATTTTCATTACAACATATTAAGAACACAACATCATAATTCCTAAGACCTTATATATTTTGGCTTTTTTATTTCACCTATATATGATAAATTAAAACTATTCCTAATAAAAATAACACCATACCATTATCATGTTGTATATATTATTTCATATTCATCTTTTTCATGTAGGAAGAAGTTCCATGCATCGTAAAAATGATTTAGATATCCTTCAAATTCTTTTTCATCCTTCATCCAAATACACTTGGTACAACATTGGTCATATGGGTGTTTGTAGAAAAATAGTTTAGGAAAATAATCAAGTATAACATATAATTTAAAAACATCTGATAAAACATTCTTTTTATAATAAAATCAGAATAAGTTTGATTTGGTACATTCAATAAATGTTCTTTTTAAAATATCAAATGTCTATATTGAAAGACTATAATTTAAAATCAAATATAAATTGGTCGTGCAGGGTGTCCTTCTTCAGCACCTTTTTCAAAATCATAATATGATTCTAAATCTTGTGATAAGGTAAAATATTTGAAAATACATTTATAATATTTACCTTTTTTAAATATATGTGAACATTGAGAAAATGGAATTTGATTAAATAAAACCCATGATCCGTGACGATATCGAGTTATAATGGATGCGTTTCATATCTCAAACAATTCCTTTCAAGTGACTTGTATGTTAGAAAATGTTTTAGAATCATCTATGCACAACTTTGAAATAATTATTTCATGATAGTCATTAGGAAGAGATAATAATGTCATTTGAGATCCTCCACTTTCCAGTTTTAATAGGCATTCCTTGATCTGAAAAATTTATAATACAAGGATTTAATAGAAATAATATAAATTGGGACTAACCATGTGTTTAACCAAAACACCAAATCCATAATTCTGTCTAAACTGACCTTTGATAAGAACTATAAGGAACCAGCTATAAACATTACATAATATTGAGTTATATAAGGAATTCATATTGATGATCTTTTTGGGTTTAGACTTTAAGAGAATTAGGCCATAACTATTACAAATCAACTTGAATATTACATGTAGACACTACTACTTAGTATACATATTTTTCATAAAATAAAAACTCTTAAAAAGAATTATGTCTACTTCCATGGTTTAGACAACAAGGCTTTTCCTTGATCCCATAATTGACCCTTATTAATCATTTAGTGCTGTGTAAAACCTTTAAAAAACATGGGATGAGCATACAAAACTCAGTAGGTATTATAAAATAATGAATGAAAACATTAGTCCATCAAATCATGATATTTTAATCATACATCATGAAATCAAATGATTTATGAATAACACATAGAAATCATAAATCCAAAATTAAACTTGTCACATCCATAACATAATTACATTATATCTATCACAAATACAAATGTAGTACTTTTGGAATACCCATCACATTATATTTCCTAAATCTCTTAGTAGAATAAGTAATGTTTACCTCCATCATGTTAACCAAAGCATGTGAGATCTATCTCGGGCTCACCCGCACTAGGTTTATCACAGAACCATACATATATGAAAATAATTCCCAATAACCATAACATATTCCTAACACATAAAACAGATGTAAAAGATTGATAATATTCCCACATTTCAATCACAATATAGCATTTATATATATTAACATAATAAATGCTTTAATAACCCATTTTTAAAACCATTTAAAAAATTTAATAAATAGATTATTGAATCAAAGTGTCTTTTACACATTAATTCTTTTAGAAGAAATTATAATTTCAAACATTAATGTTCATATAAATAAATCAGTAATAACATTTTTAAAACATGGAAAATAATGAGAATGAATTAGAAGAATAAATATTTATAACATTTGAAATCATATTTTAGTTAGAGTTTCTAACCAAATGAGGGATGTTTGAATACAAATAATTGAGGAATAACATTAATCCAAACATTAATATATATTGAAAATGAAGGGACTCATGATATAATATGCCAAAGGACAGTATTAACACAATATAAAAGTGAATTGGTGTATAACAACAAATTAGTCTCAATGGAATGTAAATTGGGAAATAGTCCTTTGAAAAGATTGTATCCTTAGATTATGGATAAATCAATGACATAATTAGGTGTGAAAAATAAAAATACACCCAATATAATTGGATATTATGTGTAAATCAATCACATCTCAATCACACATTTTCCTAAAACGATACAATCAAGAAGTAGGTGTTTATCCAAAATAATTGAAATTTGGTTAAGAATATTTTTTACCAAAATTCGACAGCTAAACAACGTCGCATAAAAATTAAAAAAAATGAATTGAGGAGAGTGGAAAAGTTATATAATCACTTGGATACATGATGTATGGAAAATAGGATATATAATAGCATATCCTAGCATAATAAAGTGGTTATTAAATGACATAACAAAAATGATGTCATCTAAAAAGAGTAGGAAGAATGATTCCCTCACCGATTTGGTAACATACGAAACATACACCCCATGAAAGAAGGATCATAGAATGATGATTTAAATTACAATAAATTAAATTATATAACACAATGAATACAATCAGGGATAGTATATACACCACACAAAATAAAGTACTGTCAAATATAGCATGAATCTGACAGGAATAAAAAATGAGATGAAAAACCCTTACCACATTTTAATCAATCGAGTCGTAAGACCAAATGTTAATAACCACAAAATGAATCATATAACACCATAAAAATAAATATAATCATGATAATATATATATAATTCTTGATCAAAATACCCCACATTCAATTAATAATAGGTGATCAGTGGAAATCTTACAAAATTAAACGTGAGATATGAAACCCCTTACCTCAGGTTTGATGGGACCCGTTCATTATTTAACCTCATTAATAAAAAACTAATGTTTATTAATACTTTTATAAAAACATTTTTCGTGTTTATTATTCCTTTTATATCAATTATTACCATGTTATAAACATTAGGTAATCATTTATGATAATAATAGTTGTTTTGTCGATATTTGGTACTTGATTCAAAAATGAACATCTTATATTTACATGTTGTCCATAAGGTAAAAAGTAAATTATCTCCAGAATGATATTCACGAATTAGATATCATATATATTATATATATATATAATATATTTTTATTTATAATATTACATTACATTTGGAGATAATCAATAAAATCCACTGTTCATGGAGATGGTGAGCTGTACGTACGCATGAACACTACATTCATTTATATTTCATATTTAATAGAATGAAAACATAATGATACATTGGTATAATTCCATTATAATATCATATATATAATTCCAGTAACTCTATCCTTTATATGTTCCACAACTGTCATGAATAAGTCATATCACTTTTAGAGGTGGTAGTTCGCACTTCCTCGAATGAAATTATCTTTTCAAACCCATATGGAAACCATAAAGGTATGATATAAAAGAAAAATTCAGAATTATAGAGCCAATATATATATAATATATCACATTTAAATATAGTACCATCTTAATGGCCACCATAGGAGGTGGTGGGTGGAGATTGAACAATCATTGTTTCGTGAGGCAAGAGTTCACCGTCCAAAGAAATATTATGTTCATTACACATTAGACGGAGGTGTGTGTCACAACCCATCCTCAGGGACCATGCTATGACTACCCTAAGCCCGTCTTTCATAGGCCAGGGGCTGGGGACTAGCACCAAGTCGTAAATCCCGGTAAAGGGAAGGCATTTCATTTGTAAAGTAAATGAGCACCACAGAGTAAGCAAGCATAAAAAGTAAACACTAAGTAAAAACTGGTACAATAGTAAGTGCAGAAAGTAAAGGGTGCCGGAAATAGAAGCCCAACTGTAAAGTACAACTGAAAGGGGAAAAACAGCAACTGAAAAGTAAAGCTGCAACGTCGGTCCGTCCATTGGAAGTCCCACCTGAAGGGTGGGTACTGATAGCCTCCACTGCTCCTCGGGTCCAGCCGACCGCTCCGAGTACGTCCGCCCAGTGGTCCAACTCCACGTACCATCCTGCTCTGCAAGCCTCCACCACGATCAGCACTGTCCATCGTATGCAACCAACACAACGTAGTGCGGGCATAACCCGTGCCGGGGTGAGTATAAGCTACTCAGTAGGCACCCCGAGACCCCAGAAGGTCTCCCAAAATCCACAAAGGATAAACCACAAAGGAAAGATACAATCACGAAGTAACAACTGACACTACTTAGGTATATGCCCATACATATAACTAAGTCATCAACTCCAGTATGCTCCAACCTCCGAGCCCAAGTACAACCCAGTCCACATAGGAAAGTATACGTATTCCACACAGGAAAGAAAAACTTAATCCACATAGGATATCACATCACAATCCACACAGGAAAGAAAACAGGTTTCAGCTCACACAGGTATACTTCTTCGAATGGCGATAGGGATGATCACTGATCCATCTAAGTCGTCAGACCCACAAATGATCGATAGGTACTAACCCCCGCAAATACCCACACAGGATCGGGCCCACACAGGACCTGTAGGCGCTGGCTCACACAGAACCGCTGAGCGATGACCCACACAGGATCGGACCAACACAGGATCGGTAGAACTGATCCACACCGGATCGCTGAGTGCTGTAGTTGTCATTGTCGAATCAACTGAGGATCTATGCACAATCGTCGTCGTCACAGTAGCAGTCGCAGCCAGCTCTAGGGTTCCCGCACATAGAAAGCTCGTTCGGGAGGGTCCGCTCCATGAGCCGAGAGGCTGATACATCAACTGACACCTAGTCCAGAGTTGATGTATCCAAAAGTTCTGTATCGTCAACAGGAACTCGACGTCGCAGATGGCGCGTCAATCGGACGCCCGGTCTGCAAGTTATTTGATATTCTGTCCTAGGGGCCCAGTTGGTTTTTTAGCCAAAAACAACCCGACCGTACTCCACCTGCGTCCAAACCTTGGGAGGAGTAAGCTAAAAGATCCGTCTCACATAGAGGAATTCAACAAAGTCGACGGCACATCAATCGGACGTCTGAAGCTCAAGATATGAGTGTTTCCGAACCGAGGGCCCAGTTGGTTTCGTGTACGAACCAACCCGGCCGAACCCAAAGTATTCTGAAACATTGAGTGTGATATACCGAAACGACCGTCTTGATCCAAGGATCTCAGCGACCCTGACGGCATGTCATTCGAAGGCCCTTAGCTCACGTTATGAGGAAAAGACCAAAAAGAGTCCGGAAACGGGGGGTCTGGGCCTGGCCCAACCCCCCCCCCCCCCCCCATGGGTCGACCCGACCCGGGTCCGGGTCCGACCCGGACAAGCGAAGAAAGCCGCGGGGTGGGCGCTGCCCCCGCAGAATTGAAGTGTCGCGGCCCCGCGTGGGGCCGCTCTGAGTCAACGGACGCAGCTTTGCCGCGTCCTGTGAGTGTCGGACCCACGCGGCCGCGGTTCCGGTGGCCGCCGCGGTGGCCCTGTCTGGCGGCGCGCCGAGGCGCCGCCGCGACCAGCCGCTGGTGTCGCCGCGCTGGCGACCCGTGCCGCCGGTGGGTTCCGCGAGCCACCAGAGTTTCTCTGGTGGTCCGATATCATTTCCGCCTGCGCCGAAGCTCCTCCAGGGTCCCATTCTCCACTGCCATGCCCTAAAATCACCATTGCGGCCCATTTTTCATCGTCCGCCATTTTGCGCACCAAGAACGAAAAGTGCGGTTGGTTCAGACTTGTTCATTAGTCCTCACCCACCGTGTTAGCGGTTTTAAAAGAAATCTTACACAACAAAATTTTAACAAAAGTCATGGGTATAAATCACAAATATTTTTTAGAATCAAATACATACCTTGCCGTAGTCGTCGAGCGTGCATTCTTCAAGGAATTTATCGCCGCAGAAGGAGGCAATCGTCGCGTCGCGGAAGGGCGTTTCTTCGTCGCGGAAGGTCATCGTGGAATACAGTGTCGCATCGATGGAATCCGGGGTTCAAGAACATACATATTTAATTAATAATAATTAAATCCATGTTGTTGTTATAATCAAAAAAGAAATTAAAAAGGTGTGCAACCCCCTACCTTGTCGTTGTCGATCGAAGTTTGTCGCGGGGTTGGATCGTCGCGGATGAAGCGTCGCGAAGGTAGATTCGTTGGCATCGCGGTACAAGGCTTCGCGTCGTCGATCTCCGCAGGTTCGGTGTTCATTGATGCCTTTCGTCGAAGGCCGAAATTCTTCGCGTTCTTCGCATTCTTCGCGTTCTTCACGAAGAAGGAGGAATAACTTGAGGTTTCGGTCAAATCCTCTCAATGAACAACCCATAAGAAGAAAAGCGTTGGTCTTATTTTATGAACATGCCAACAAACGAAGAAAGAGATAAGTTAAGTAACGACCCATTAATTCGTAAAATTAATTCAATGAATAAAACCGCCCAATTAATTGGTGTGTTAAGAATTTAAGAAAATGCGTCGGTTGACATTCATAATGACGGGTTTTCGCGGGTGCGTTACATAGCGGAAAAGAAATGGTGGGGATCGTGCGGGTCCAATCTCACAAATATCCTACCAGGATGGTAGGATATTTCGGGTTCTACCCTATCCGCTTCAACTCAGCTTAAGAAGCTTAAAGTGGCATTCAAGTGGCTTTAAGTGAAATAAAATAAAGTTTGTCGTACAAATTATTTTATTTCTTTACTTTATGCTCAAAAATTAAAAACCACACTCGAGAAAACACAACTCCAGAAGAGGTGTTTCTAAGCTAATACCGATTCTGCGATTCCATCGGTGTCCTCAAAATTTGATTCTGAGCACCAGTTTAAATGTTAGAAAAACCCGCTCGTTCATTCACTGAACGTACCCGAGCCAAAATTCAGAAAATGATTCCGGGCACACCGGTCCTCAGAATTAGGTGCCGTCAGAAACTGTGTTCTTGTAAAATTCCAAAGAAAATTAAGAAAAAAAATTCCTTGAAATTTATGGGTTTTTACATCACTCCCACCTCAGGGCTTCATGTCCTCGTAATGATACATCAGAAACTAGGGAATCAAAAGTGGGTACTGAGCACGCATCTAATCCTCCCGCTCCCAAGTGCTCTCCTAGAGTTTCCCGTGCTGCAATCTAATGCGCACTAGAGGAATCGACCATCCACGTACGACCCGCTCCTGTCGATCCTCAATCTCTACTGGGACCTCCGCAAAATTCGCCTCATCATCAACGTCTAGCTCCCCATGGTCAATGATGTGTGTCGGGTCGTGAACGTATCTCCTCAGCTGAGATACGTGGAAGACGTCGTGCACCCGGTGCAACTGAGGTGGTAGAGCTAGGCGATAAGCCACCTCGCCGATTCTGCTGAGGACCTGGAAAGGCCCGATGAAGCATGGAGTCAACTTGCCGCCTCGGCCAAATGTTCATAATCCACATCGAGGTGAGACACGAAAGAAGACGTGGTCGCCATCCTAGAACTCTAGTGGCCTCCGTCTCCTGTCAGCGTAAGAATGTTGCCGGCTCTGAGCTGTCCTCATCCGCTCCTGGATGACCTGGACCTTCTCTGTCGTGGCCCGGACCATCTCTGGTCCCACAAGTGCTGACTCCCCAGGGTCTGTCCAGCATAAAGGAGATCTGGAAGGTCTGCAGTACAACGCCTCGTATGGTGCCATCCCAATGGTGGAGTGGTAGCTGTTGTTGTACGCGAACTCCAACAAGGGTAGGTGGTCCTCCCAGCTGCGACCAAAGTCGAGGACACATGCGCAGAGCATATCCTCGAGATTCTGAATGGTCCTCTCCGTCTGACCATCTGTCTGAGGGTGAAAAGAAGTGCTTAGACGTAGCTGCGTCCCGAACGACTCCTCCAACCCCTTCCAAAGCCGAGAAGTAAATCTAGAATCTCGATCGGAGACGATAGATGATGGCACACCGTGAAGCCGTACAATCTCCTGAATGTAGAGATGCCCCAAGATCTCCACTAAGCCCTGCTCTCTGATGGGTAAGAAGTGAGCCGACTTGGTGAGTCGGTCGACAATCACCCAGATGAAGTCGTGACCTCTGGAAGTGCATTGAAGTCCAGTCACGAAGTCCATAGATTCCCCTTACCACATCCACTCCGGATCCTCCAAGGGATGTACCAAGCCTGCTGGTACCTGATGCTCTTTCTTCACCTACTAGAAGGTGAGGCATCGTGAAACGAACTTTGCCACAACCTTCTTCATGCCCGGCCACCAGTGCTGTCGTCTGAGGTCCTGGTACATCTTCGCCACTCCAGGATGTACCGCCAAAGGAGAAGTGTGAAACTCTCTCAGCACCTCCTCTCGTAAAGTGACTAGTACTAAGGTACATCCTCTGAAATGGATGTCGTGCTCTGCTCCAAGGGAGAATCCATCAGGTGCCTATCCTGAGGATATATGTGCACGCTGCATCTCACATTCGGTGTCCCCACGTTGTGCCTCTATGACCGGCTGTAGTAGTGGAGGAGTGACTGTGAGAGACTGAAGGAAGGCTTCTCCATCTCTATCCACAAAGGATATCTGCAAAGCGGCTAGCTTCTCTGTCTCCTCCTCAAGTAGCTGAATGCCCATCCTCCTGCTGAGAGCATCGTCTACCACGTTCCCCTTCCCAGGAGTATAGACTATGTCAAAGTCATAGTCTTGGAGGATCTCGAGCCATCACTGCTATCTCAGGATCAGGTCCTTCTGCGAGAAGATGTGCCTGAGACTCTGGTGGTCAAAAAAGATTGTAAAGCGCTCGCGCTTCAGATAGTGTCACCACGTCTTCAGGGCGAAGACCACTGTTGCTAACTCCTGGTCATGGCTAGCATTGTTCTGCTCACGCTGCCTCAACTGACATGATCCATAGGCGATCACTGCCCGCTCCTGCATCAGGACACATCCGAGTCTGGTCCCTGATGCATCACAGTAGACTACGTACCCAACTCCTTCCTCAGGAAACCTCAAGATAGGTGCGCTGGTCAATCTCTGTCTCAGCTCCTGGAAGCTCTGCTGACATCTGTCTGACCACAAAAAGAGTTTCCCTTCTTCGTCAAAGCTGAGAGTGGTGCCGCAACTCTGGAGAAGTCTGGCACAAATCTTCGATAGTATCCAGCTGGTCCCAAGAAACTCCGCACCTCCGTCACACTCTTGGGTGGCTCCCAAGCTAGCACTGCCTCGATCTTCGTAGGATCCACTGCAACTCCCGCCTCAGAGATGACATGTCCGAAGAAGTGGACCTCACGTAACCAGAACTGACATGTCGAGAGCTTGCCATAAAGCTGGTGCTCTCGGAGTGTGTCTAGTACAACCCATAAGTAGTAGGCGTGCTCCTCCTCTGTCGTCGATTAAATCAAAATGTAGTCGATGAAGACCACGACAAATTGATCAAGGTATGGCTGAAAGATCCTGTTCATGAGGCCCATGGACACTACTGGAGCATTGGTTATGCCGAATTGCATAACCAAGAACTCATAGTGGCCACACCAACATCTGAAGGCCGTCTTCTGCACATCCTAGTCCCGAACTCTGAGCTGATCATATCCTGACCTGAGTTCTATCTTTGAGAACCACCATGCTCACTTGAGCTGATCGAATAGGTCATCAATCCTCGGTAGCGGATACTTGTTCCTCACTGTCACCTGGTTCAGGCAACGATAGTCTACACAAAGTCTCAAGCTCTCGTCCGCCTTCTTGGCGAACAATATTGAGGAAGCCCAAGGTGAAACACTGGGTCGGATGAAACCCTTTCCTTGTAAGTCCTCCAACTGTACCCGTAGCTCTCAAAGCTCAGCGGGGTCCATCTGATATGCTGGAGTCGATATCGGGGATGTCCTGGGGAACAAGTCGATATAAAAGTCTACCTCTCTGCGAGGAGGTTGCCCTGGAACGTCGTCGGGAAAGATGTCCGCGTACTGATCCACCAAAGCAGGAAAACTAGGACTCAGCACGTCAACTGCTCCTAGGATGATGATATCCAACTAATGAGTGATGGGTTTTCCTCTCCTCTGCGGAAGTCCATCCTGTGCTACGAAGGCTCCCTTCTCCCCGGTGAAGGTGAACCTACTCCCTTCAGTGCGTAAACATCGCACCTTGTGACTAATACAGTCGATCTGAGCATGAACTGTAGATAACCAATCCATGCCCAAGATGACGTCGTAAGGCCTCGAAGCCGTTACAAGAAGATCCCAGCCAAAGCTCTCGCCTCCTAGAGTAAGCTCACACTGCCAACACCAATTTGTAATTTTCGAGTCTGCTCCCATAAGAGTCTCTAGCCGTAAGGATCGATCCAACGGCTCTGTCGGAATCTCCGAGCTCTGAACAAGGGCAGCAGCTATGAAAGAGTGACTCATTCTTGTGTCTATAAGAACTGCAGCAAGGGTGGAATCGACACAGATCGTACCTTGAATCATCTCGGGCACGCCGTGTTCATAGGCCTCTGCTGCCTGGAGCTGTGCCTATCTCTGTCCGCCAGCTCCCTGTGGTCGAGGTGGACCTCCTGGTGGTTGTGGTGGCAGAGCCTCAAAGCGTCGCCCACCACCTACTGCTCGGCCATCTCCCCTGCCTCATCCGCCTACTCCCTGCGGACCGCCAGGGTCAACCCACTGCCTCTTCCTGGGTGGCCCCTCCACCGTCTACTGCTCCTTGGTACGGCGGGTCAGGCAGTCACGTGCCATGTGGCCCTGCCCGCCGCATTCTAGCACTACCTGCCTCTCGAAAGACTGGCTCCGTGCTGTGTGCCCCGCACTGTAGAGCCAGTGTCCTGAGGTTGTCTGCCGGAAGGTCTAGTCTGCCTAGACCCATGAGTCATCCGTCGGCTACCTGCTGCCGAAGACTCCGCTACCTGCCGCCCTGCGGTAGGTCTCGCTGATTGATAAGTCTCAGTAAGAAAGCTCTCTATCAAAAGGGCTCGCTCCAGTACTCCTGCCTGAGTCGGAATGCTGAGGGAGATCAGCGATGCCCTGATCTCGTGTCTCAATCCCTGCTCAAAGGTCCAGGCCCAGAAGAATGGGTCTCGTACCATGTCGGTCGAGTAGCGCGAGAGATCGTTAAATCTCGCCGAGTACTGGGCGGCCGTCAAGCTGCCCTGCCGCAACTGAAGAAGCTCCTGGATGCGCACCGCACAGAGGGTGGCCAGGATGAACACTGAGCATAAGAGGCTCTCAAAGTCTGTCCAGAGAAGAGATTCCTCATCGTGCACCTGGAGAATCAAGCTCCACCACCGTCTCGCTGCTACGTGCAGTAGGCTCACAGCAAGGATCATCATGAGGTCTGTTGGTGTCCTCACTAGCCTGAAAACTCGTACGACTGCCTCCAGCCAGTCCTCGGCTGCCTGGGGGTCCGTCTCCCCGTGGAACCTGGGTGGTCGCTGGTGCTGGAACTCATGTAGTGCACTGAGACGACGTGCATCGTCAGTGGCTGGTGCTGGAAGCATCGGGGGCTCGACGGGTAGAGGTACTGCCGGTGCCCCTACTATCAAAGGGCCCTGTACCGAGGCCTCGTCGCTCGGCGGGCTGTCGTCACATACAACTCTCGGAACCCTAGCTGGCTGCCATCATGGGGCCATCCTGAAAAGGAAACATGTGTGACATGGTTAGAACAGTATACCTGGTGAGCTAATACAAGTAATCACAAAGAAAACTTGAAACACACATGCAATCAATGTTTTCATGCATTAAGTCGGAAATCAGAAGTCAGGGTCCTGGTGTACGGATACGTCAGCCGCCGCATCAACACTGGACTCCCTGGACTGATAACCACACCAAATACGCTAAACACTATTGCCTCACATAGAAGAAAGATCAGAGTTTGTGGTAGAACCGTCCACCTCTGATACTAATTTGTCACGACCCGTCCTCGGGGCCCGTGCCATGACTACCACAAGCCCACCTTACATAGACCAGGGCTGGCGACTAGCACCAAGGCGTAAATCCCGGTAAAGGGAAGGCATTTCCTTTGTAAAGTAAACAAGCACCACAGAGTAAGAAAGAAGAGAAAGTAAACACTGAGTAAAAACTGGTACAACAGTAAGTGCAGAAAGTAAAGGGGGCCGGAAATACAAGCCCAACTGTAAAGTAAACTGAAAGGGGAAAAACAGCGACTGAAAATTAAAGCCGCAATGTCGGGCCGTCCACAGGAATTCCCACCTGAAGTGTGGGTACTGATAGCCTCCACTGATCCTCGGGTCCAGTCGACCGCTCTAAGTACGTCCCGCCCAGTGGTCCACATCCAGGTACCGTCCTTCTCCGCAAGCCTCCACCACGATCAGCGCTGTCCGTCGTCTTCAACCAACACAACGCAGTGCAGGAATAGCCCGTGCAAGGGTGAGTATAAGCTACTCAGTAGGGACCCCGATACCCCCGAAGGTCTCCCAAAATCCAAAAAAGGATAAACCACAAAAGAAAGATACAATCACGAAATAACAACTGACACTGCTTAGGTATATGCCCATACATATACCTATGTCATCAATTCCAGTACGCTCCAACCTCCGAGCCCAAGTACAACCCAGTCTAGACAGAAAGTATACATATTCCACAGAGGAAAGAAAAACGTAATCCACACAGGATAGCACAACACAATCCGCACAGGAAAGCAAACAGGTTTCAGCTAACACAGGTATACTTCTTCGAATGATGATAGAGATGATCACGGATCCATCTAAGTCATCGGACCCACAAAGGAACGATAGGTACTAACCCCCGCAAAGACCCACATAGGATTGGGCCCACACAGGACCTGTAGGCGCTGGCTCACACAGAACCACTGAGCGCTGACCCACAAAGGATCAGACCCACACAGGATCGGTAGAACTGATCCACACAGGATCGCTGAGTGCTGTAGTCATCATTGTCGAATCCACTAAGGATCTCTCCACAGTCATCGTCGTCACAGTAGCAGTCGCAGCCAGCTCTAGGGTTCCCGCACACAGCAATCTCGTTCGAGAGGGTCCACTCCACGAGCCAAGAGGCTGATACATCAACTAACACCTAGTCTAGAGTTGATGTATCCAAAAGTTCTGTATCGTCAACAAGAACTCGACGTCGCAGACGGCGCGTCAATCGGACGCCCGGTCTGCGAGTTATTGGCTTTTTCGTCCCAGGGGCCCGGATGGTTTTTAAGCCAAAACCAACCCGACCGTACTCCACCTGCGTCCAAACCTCGGGCAGAGTAAGCCAAAAGATCCGTCTCACTAAGAGGAATTCAACAAAGTCTACGGCACATCAATCGGACGTCCGAAGCTCAAGATATGAGCGTTTCCAAACCGAGGGCCCGGTTGGTTTCGTGTACGAACCAACCCGGCCAAACCCAAAGTATACCGAAAAATTGAGTGTGATATACCGAAACGACCATCTCGATCCTAGGATTTCATCGCCGCTAACGGCGTGTCATTCGGAGGCCCGTAGCTCACGTTATGAGCGAATGACAAAAAACAGTCCGGAAACGGGGGGTCTGGGCCCGGACCGACCCGGCCCAACCCCGCCCCCATGGGTCGGCCCGAACCAGGTCGACCTGACCCGGGTCCAGGTCCGACCCAGTTTGGCACGACCCGGCCCGGCCTGGGCGCGACCAGGCCCAACGGGTCGCCCCGGCTCGGCTCGGCCGAGCCGGCTGAGCGGAGGAAGCCGCGGGGTGGGCGCTGCCCCGCAGAATTGAAGTGTCGCGGCCCCGCGTGTGGCTGCGCTGAGTCAACGAACGCGGCTTTGCCGCGTCCCGTGACTGCCGAACCCGCGCGGCAGCAGGTCTGGTGGCTGCCGCCGCCGCCGCGGCTGAGGCCGCGGCGGCCCTGTCTGGAATCGCGCCGGGGCGCCGCCGGGGCGCCGCCGGTGCCGCCGCGCCGGCGACCCGCGCCGCTGGTGGGTTCCGCGGGCCACCGGAGTTTCTCTGTTGGTCTGATATCGTTTCTGCATGCACCGAAGCTCCTCCAGGGTCCCATTCTTCACTGCCAGGCCCTCAAATCACCATTGCAGTCCATTTTTCATTGTCCTCCATTTCACACGCCAAGAACGAAAAAGTGTGGTGGGTTCAGACTTGTTCGTTAGTCCGCACCCACCGCGTTAGCGGTTTTAAAAGAAATCTTACACAACAAAATTTTAACAAACGTCACAGGTATAAATCACAAATATTTTTAAGAATCAAACCCCTACCTTGCCGTAGTCGTCGAGTGTGCGTTATTCGTGGAATTGATCATCACAGAAGGAGGCGATCATCGCGTCGCAGAAGGGCATCATGTCGTTGAAGAAGGGCGTCGCGGAATATGGTGTCACGACGACGGACTCCGGGGTTCAAGAAAATACATATTTAATTAATAATAATTAAATCCATGTTGTTGTTATAATCCAAAAAGAAATTAAAAAGGAGTTCAACCCCCTACTTTGTCGTTGTCGATCGAAGGTTGTCGCGGGGTTGGATCGTCGCGGATGAAGCGTCGTGAAGGGAGATTCATTGGTGTCGCGGTACAAGGCTTCGCATCGTCGATCTCCGCAGGTTCGGTGTTCTTCATCGCCTTTCGTCGAAGGTCGGCATTCTGCGCATTCTTTGCGTTCTTCGCATTCTTCGTGAAGAAGGATGAAGAACATGAGGTTTCTGTCAAATCCTCTCAACGAGCAACACTTAAGAAGAAAAGCGTTGGTCTTATTTTATTAACATGCCAACAACCGAAAAAAGAGATAAGTTAAGTAACGACCCATTAATTCATAGAATTAATTCAACAAATAAAACCGCCCAATTAATTGGTGCGTTATGAATTTAAGATAACGCATCGGTTGACTTTCATAATGATGGGTTTTCGCGGGTTCGTTACTTAGCGGAAAAGAAACGGTGGGGCTCATTCGGGTCCCACCTCACAAATATCCTACCAGGAGGGTAGGATATTTCGGGTTCTACCCTATCCGCTTCAACTCATCTTAAGCCGCTTAAAGTGTCTTTCAAGTGGCTTTAATTGAAATAAAATAAATTTTCTCATACAAATTATTTTATTTCTTAACTTTATGCCCAAAAATGAAAAACCACACCCGAGAAAACGCAACTCCGGAAGAGGTGTTTATAAGCAAATATCGGTGCTGCGATTCCATCAGTGTCCTCAGAATTTGATTCTGAGCACCGTTTTAAAAGTTAGAAAAACCCGCTCGTTCGTTCACTGAACGTACCCGAGCCAAACTTCAGAAAATGATTTCGGGCACACCGGGCCTCGGAATCAGGTGCCGTCAGAAACTGTGTTCTTGTAAAATTTCAAAGAAAATTAAGAAAAAAATTTCCTTGAAATTTACGGGTTTTTACATCACTCCCACCTCAGGGCTTTTTGTCCTCATAAAGATACATCATAAACTGTGGAATCAAAAGTGGGTACTGAGCACGCATCTGAGCCTCCCACTCCCAAGTGCTCTCCGGGAGGTTCCCGTGTTGCCATCTGATGCACACTAGAGAAATCGACCGTCAACATACGACCCGCTCCTGTCGATCCTCGATCTCCACCGAGACCTCCGTAAAAGTCACCCCATCATCAATTTCTAGCTCCCCATGGTCAATGATGTGCGTCAGGTCCTGCACGTATCTCCTCAGCTGAGATACGTGGAAGACGTCGTGCACCCGGTGCAACTGAGAAGGTAGATCTAGGAGATAAGCAACCTCACCGATCCTGCTGAGGACCTGGAAAGGCCTGATGAATCGTGGAGAAAACTTGTCGCCTTTGCCAAATCTCTGTAATACACATCGAGGTGAGACACACAAGAAGACGTGGTCGCCATCCTCGAACTCTACTGGCCTCCGTCTCCTATCAGCGTAAGAATTTTTGTAGCTCTGATCTGTCCTCATCCGCTCCTGGATGACCTGGACCTTCTCTGTCGTGGCTCGGAATCTCTCTGGTCCCACAGGTGCTGACTCCCCAGGGTCTGTCCAGCATAAAGGAGATCTGCAAGGTCTGCAGTACAACGCCTCGTATGGTGCCATCCCGATGGTGGAGTGGTAGTTGTTGTTGTACGCGAACTCCACCAAGGGTAGGTGGTCCTCCCAGCTACGACCAAAGTTGAGGAAACATGTGCAAAGCATGTCCTCGAGAGTCTGAATGGTCCTCTCCGTCTGACCATCCGTCTAAGGGTGAAAAGAAGTGCTTAGTCATAGCTGCGTCTCGAACGCCTCCTGCAACCCCCTCCAAAGCCGGGAAGTAAAGATAGCATCTCGATCGGACATGATAGATGATGGAACACCATTAAGCCGTACAATCTCCTGAACGTAGAGACGCCCCAATCTCCCCACTAATCCCTGCTCTCGGATTGGTAAGAAGTGATCCGACTTAGTGAGTCGGTCGACAATCACCCAGATGGAGTCGTGACCTCTGGAAGTGCGTGGAAGTCCAGTCACGAAGTCCATAGATACCCCGTACCACTTCAACTACGGTTCCTCCAAGGGATGTACCAATCCTGCTGGTACCTGATGCTCTGCCTTCACCTGCTGGCAGGTGAGGCATCGTGAAACGATCTTTTCCACAACCTTCTTCAATCCCGGCCACCAGTGCTGTCGTCTGAGGTCCTGGTACATCTTCGCAACTCCAGGATGTACCGCCAAAGGAGAAGTGTGAAAATCTCTCAGAACCTCCTCTCGTAAAGCGACTAGTACAAAGGTACGTCCTATGAAAAGGATGTCATGCTCTGCTCCAAGGGAGAAGCCATCAGGTGCCTATCTTGAGGATATCTATGCATGCTGCATCTCACAGTCGGCGTCCCCACGCTGTGCCTCTCTGACCCACTGTAGTAGTAGAGGAGTGACTATGAGATACTGAAGGAAGGATGCTCCATCTCTATCCACGAAGGATATCTGCAAATCGGATGGCTTCTCTGTCTCCTCCTCAAGTAGCTGAATTCCCGTCCTCCTGCTAAGAGAATCGGCTACCACGTTCCCCTTCCCAGGAGTATAGACTATGTCAAAGTCATAGTCCTGGAGGAACTTGATCCATCACCGCTGTCTCGGGTTCAGGTCCTTCTGCGAGAAGATGCACCTGAGACTCTGGTGGTCAGAAAAGATTGTAAAGCGCTCGCCCATCAGATAGTGTCACCACATCTTCAGGGCAAAGACCACTACTGCTAACTCCGGGTCATGGGTAGCATAGTTCTGCTCATGCTGCCTCAACTAACATGATCCATAGGCGATCACTGCTCGCTCCTACATTAGGACACATCCGAGTCTGGTCCCTGATGCATCGCAGAAGACTATGTACCCTAATCCTTCCTTAGGAAACCTCAAGATAGGTGCGCTGGTCAATCTATGTCTCAGCTCCTAGAAGCTCTGCTGACATCTGTCTGACCACACAAAGGGTTTATCCTTCTTCGTCAAATCTGAGAGTGGTGCCGCATCTCTGGAGAAGTCTGGCACAAATCTCCGATAGTATCCAGATAGTCCCAAGAAACTCCGCACCTCTGTCATGCTCTTGGGTGGCTCCCAAGCTAGCACTGCCTCGATCTTCGCAGGATCCACTGCAACTCCGGCCTCAGAGATGACGTGTACCAAGAAGTGGACCTCACGTATCCAGAACTGTCACGTCGAGAGCTTGCCATAAAGTTGGTTCTCTCGGAGTGTGTCTAGTACAACCCATAAGTGGTAGGTGTGCTCCTCCTCAGTCATCGAGTAAATCAAAATGTAGTCGATGAAGACCAGGACAAATCGATTGAGGTATGGCTGAAAGATCCTGTTCATGAGGCCCATGGACACTGCTGGAGCATTGGTTATGCGTAATGGAATAACCAAGAACTCATAGTGTCCATACCGACATCTAAAGGTCGTCTTCTGCACGTCCTCATCCCGAACTCTGAGCTGATCATAGCTTGAAATGAGGTCTATCTTCGAGAACCATTGTGCTCACATGAGCTGATCGAAGAGGTCATCAATCCTCAGTAGCGGATACGTGTTCCTCACTGTCACCTGGTTCAGGTGATGATAGTCGACACAAAGTCGCAAGCTCTCGTCCGCCTTCATGGCGAACAATATCGGGGAAGCCCAGGGTGAAACACTGGGTCAGATGAAACCCTTGCCCTGCAAGTCCTCCAACTGTACCCGTAGCTCTCGAAGCTCAGCGGGGGACATCCGATATGCTGGAGTCGATATCGGGGATGTCCCGGGGTACAGGTCGATATAAAAGTCTACCTCTCTGCGAGGAGGTAGGCCTGGAATGTCGTCGGGAAAGACGTCTGCGCACTGATCCACCAAAGCAGGAAAACTAGGACTTCTCACGTCAACTGCTCCTAGGATGAGGCTAGCCAACTGATCAGTGATGGGTTGTCCTCTCCTCTGCGGAAGTCCATCATGTGCTACGAAGGCTCCCTTCTTGCCAGTGAAGGTGAACCTGCTCCCATCGGTGCGTACACATCGCACCTTGCGCCTAATACAGTCGATCTGAGCATGAACTGTAGATAACCAATCCATGCCCAAGATGATGTCGTAAGGCCTCGACGCCGCTACAAGAAGATCCCAGCCAAAGCTCTCGCCTCCTAGAGTATGCTCACACTGCCGGCACCAGTGTTTAATCGTTGAGTCTTCTCCCGTAGGAGTCTCCAGCCATAAGGATCGAGCCAATGGCACTGTCGGAATATCCGAGCTCTGAACAAGGGAAACGACTATGAAAGAGTGACTCGCCCTTGTGTCTATAAGAACTGCAGCAAGGGTGGAATAGACACAGATCGTACCTCGAATCATCTCAGGCACGTCGTGGTCATAGGCCTCCGCTGCCTGGAGCTGTGCCTGTCTCTGACCGCCAGCTCCCTGTGGTCGAGGTGGACCGCCTGGTGGTGGTGGTGGCAGAGCCTCAAAGCGTCTCCCACCACCTGCTGCTCGGCCAGCTCCCCTGCCTTTTCCACCTTCTCCCTGCGGACCGCCATGGTCGACCCACTGCTTCTGCCTAGGTGGCCCCTCCACCGTCTGCTGCTCCTCGGTACGGAGGGTCTGGCAGTCACGTGCCATGTGGCCCTGCCCGCCGCATTCTAGCACTGCCTGCCTCTCGAAAGACTGGCACCGCGCTGTGTGCCCCACACTGCAGAGCCAGTGTTCTGAGGTCATCTGCCGGAAGGTCTAGCCTGCCTACACCCATGATTCATTCGTTGGATACCTGCTGCTGAAGACTCCGCTACCTGCCGCCCTGCGGTAGGTCTCGCTGCTGGAGAAGTCTCAGCAAGAAATCTCTCTATCAAAAGGGCTCACTCCAGTACTCCTACCTAAGTCGGAATGTTGAGGCAGACCAACGATGCCCTGATATCATGTCTCAATCACTGCTCAAAGGTCCGGGCCCGGACGAATGGGTCTTGTACCATGTTGGTTGAGTAGCGCGATAGATCGGTAAATCTCTCCGAGTACTGGGTGACCGTCAAGATGCCCTGCCGCAGCTGAAGAAGCTCCTGAATGTGCAATGCACGGAGGGTGGCCGGGATGAACACTGTGTAGAAGAGACTCTCAATGTCTGTCCACAGAAGAGATTCCTCATCGTGCACCTGGAGCATCAAGCTCCACCATCATCTCGCTGCTACGTGCAGTAGGCTCGCTGTGAGGATAACCATGAGGTCTACTGGTGTCCTCACTAGCCTAAAAACGTGTACGATTGCCTCCAGCCAGTCCTTAGCTGCCTGGGGGTCCGTCTCCCCACGGAACTTGGGCAGTCATTGGCGCTGGAACTCATGCAGTGCACTGAGACGACGTGTATCCTGATTGGCTAGTGCTGGAAGCATCGGGGGCTCGGCGGGTAGAGGTACTGTCGGTGCCCCTGCTATCAAACAGACCTGTACTGAGGCCTCATCGCTCGGCGGGCTGTCGTCATGTACAACTCTTAGAACCCTAGCTAGCTACCGTCGTGGGTCCATCCTGAAAAGGAAATCGGTGTGCCACAGTCAGAATAGTATACCTGGTGAGATGATACAAGTAATCACAAAGAAAACATGAAACACACATGCAATCAATGTTTTTGTGCATTAAGTCGGAAATCAGAGGTTAGGGTCCTGGTGTATGGATACGTCGGCCTCCACATCAACACTGGACTCCCTAGACTGATAACCACACTCAATACGCTAAACACTATTGCATCACATAGAAGAAAGATCAGAGTCTGCGGTAGAACCGTCCACCTATGATACCAATTTGTCACGACCCGTCCTCAGGGCCCGTGTCGTGACTACCCCATGCCCGCCTTCCATAGGCCAGGGGCTGGCGTGTCACACCCCGAACCATGCAGTTATTTTATTTTATAATTTCTTTGGTTTTATATTATTTTGTTGTGGTTCGTGTTCAGTCTCGGACTAGGTTCTTGAGTTTTTGTTAAAAAAGTGTACGTTTTGAGGCGACGTCATTGGGAGCTCGAGCGGAACACGTTTTGGAAACTCTGCATGGCTCCACTCGGGTAACTGCGCACCCCATTGCACATTCCGGTGTCTTTGGAAAAATTGATATAAAATATTTTGTATTTAAAATGGGCATTTATTAGAGTGTCGTATAAATTTTTATTGTGTTAAGAATTTTATTCCTATATTATGACTACTTTTATTATCTTGAAATTTTATCTTCGTGTTGTCATTATTATCATTCTAATTGTCATTCTAATTATTATAATTAAATTGATGTTAATTAATGTAATTGCTAGAAACTATTTTGTTATTGAATTACAATGATTACTAGTTGATTAATTGTTATTTATTTAGTAGGAGTTTAAGTATCTAAATAAACCTATATATAGATATATAATATTATAGTTTTTTCTATTTACTTATTTTATTTATTTTATTGATATTATTATTTTTATTGATTTGTTTTTTTCCTAACCCTAGCTCATGCCATTTTTCATTCCCCCCTAACCTTCCCAGCCACCACCTTCTCCCCTCCCCTCTCTCTCTCCCCCATTTCACTTTTTCCACTTTTTTTTTTGGTTTGGCCGGCCCGCGGCTCCTCCGGCGGCGCTCCCTTCGGCCGCGCCCCCTCCCTCTATCTCCCGTCCGGCGTCCCTCCTTCGGCGGCGCTCCCTCTGGCTGCGCCTCCTCCCCGTCTCCCCTGGCTCCCCCGGCCTACCTGCGCTCATCCCGGCGACCCCCCCCCCCCCCCGACCGGCCTTCTTCCGGCGTCCGACGACCTCCCTGACCGCCACGCCAGCAACCCCGACGTCCGGCGACCCTTCTACTCCCGGCCGCCTCGCCGCACCACCGCCCCGACCTCCCTCCGCCGTCCGGGCTCACCCCGCCCCGTCCGGCTCCCGTTCCGGCCCCTGCTTCCCATCGCCGCACCGTTCCACCGCCTTCGGCGTCCTCCCTCGTTGCACTGCCATCCCAGTCTCCCTCCCTTTCGGCTGTCCATCGACCTTCCTTCCAGCAGACCCCCTTCCCGGCGACCTCCTTTCCGGCGGACCCCCCTCCTACCCGGCTTCTCCCCGTCGCACCGTCCGCACCCCGCACCCCTGCAGCACCCAGCCAGCCCGCACCTTGTCTGCCTCGCCTCTGCTGTCCGCAGCACCAGCAGCCGAACCCCCATCCTCCTCTCCTCCCTTTCTCCAGCCCGCATATCATCCCCTGACAAGTTTTCTGTTATTTAATTTTATTTATTTTTACTTTTGTTATCATTATTAATACTATTATTATTATTATTATTATTATTCTTATTATCATTTTGTTATTATTATTATTATTATTATTATTATTTTGTTATCATTATTATTATTATTATTATTATTATTATTATTGTTATTGTTATTATTATTATTATTATTATTATTGTTATTATTATTATTATTATTATTATTATTACGATTATTATTATTATCTTCATCATCGTACTATTGTTGGTTCATGAGTTTTAATTGATGGTGGGTTTTTATTTGTTGGATTAGGACTTTTAGGACCCGCTCAGGGCGTTTCCGAGTGAGTTCCATCGCCGCACCTTATTTCTGAGGTTCCATTGTTGTCGCGCTTCAGTTCCGAGGTGAGTGTTTTGTCTCGCCGCTTGGTTTCGCGTGCTCTAGTGAGTTTTTGTATGTGTCTGGGTCCTTGGTTTTGACTATGTAGAGTATCGGACTTTATCACGTGGCTTCGGACACACGTTGTGCCATCGCGCATTGGTTCCAAATTTGTTTTGTCGTCGTGCTTTGATATTGAGGTAGGTTCCCTTTTCACTGCTTTTAAAATTTAAGCTATATTATTTCATGCTGTTTGCGCACCCTAATTGTTCAAAATAAATATTTTATTAATTTCAATAAATAAGAGATGATATACAATAATTAATTTTTAATATAAGATAGTTAATTTTTAAATTGTTATTTAGTGTAAAAAGGAGCCGTTTATTTTATACACGACACATGAAACATCCTTTTGATGAGTGGACACCCAATTTTGAAAGAATGCTCGTTTGGATTTTGAACATAATTTACGGAATATAAAATAGAGTTCTGGTTTAATGAAAAATGATTTCTTTTGAAGCATGAACAAGTCCTTTGGTTCTTTAAAGAAGTTGTCTGATTGGGTTATAAAGGTTATTTGGAAAAATAAAATGTTTTGATTTGATTTGGTTTATAAAAATATTGTCATCCTGTGATGTAGTGTTTTTCTTTGGGGTTCTTTAAATGGTTTTAAACTGGGTTTTGTCTCATAAAGAAGTTGTACCTTTCTTTGAGTAGCCTTTGTGAAATGTATTAAATGCCCGTAAGGCACTTTATGGAATGCGATGAAAATGTTTTGATAAATCCCTCTTAGGACGACTCCCATGCCTTGGTTGCAATTGATTGTTTGGGAGGCCGCGCTTAGAGGCTCCCAGGTACTTGAGTAGTTAAAGGCAGGAGGTTGTCCCATGGAGTGGCTCATGGGATGCCTGTTGTGCTTTATATATAGATATATCTAATTGGATGCTCGGTTGGCATCGATTGGCTCACCCCCCCTTTTTAAACACTTGAGACATGGGAATCTGGCATATTGAGAGAATATTCTAAGAATGATTACTGCACTGGTAGGATATGGTACTGACCAGTGGCCCATAGTAGGTGGATATAATGGGTTTATTACTATGGGATTTTCCCTTGACCTGCCCTTGAGTGGATGGTCGAGTGTATTGTGCGTTTTGATTTCATCGTGACATGTCGACAAGGATGATTTCTCATGTATTGCTGTCTTCTGGTTTATTCTCGATCTCCTAGGATCACCCATGTCTATTCAGCTTCTGTAGCTTGCAGTAATGATTATGATGCTCACATGTATACATACATTTCCCTTTCTGTGTGTTTTACTTTGTGCATTCTGGTGTATTTTTTTCTTTAGAAAATGGTAAATTTCTTTTGATTAGGTTTATAAAAAAATTGATTGAAAATTAAAGTGTTTAGTCCCCTTTGTACAAATTTGAAAATTTAAACATCACTTTCCCTTTCCCTGAAATGTCATTGAAACTAATGAAATAAACCCAAATTTGGAAATGGTAAAGGGAAATGGTTCATACTTTTATTAAGTAAAATTCATAGAAAAACATACTTTTATAAATTGTAGTTCAAACTTGAAATGATGTTTCTTTTATTTAAAAGTTAGTGCACTGGGAATAGATATCAGGCTACCCTACTGAGTTTTAATACTCACGCCTATAGTTGTTTTCTGTTTTTAGTGTTTGTGCAGGCTATAGCTTGAGTGTGCTCGCCTAGGTCGATGCTTGATCATTGAGTCGGAGAGCGACCCGTGAGGTCGCACGGAGTTTGTTCGGACGACGTGTTTGGTTAGTTTGATTCATGTTTGTTCTTGTTTAGTCACTTTATTTGGTTTATCTTTTCTGCGCTGCTCTGTATTATTTTCGATGTCTTATTTATTTATATTGGTTGAAATCGTTCACATAACCTCTGTTGATGCCCTGGCACTTGTTGCCAGCCCGGGAGGATCGGGAACGCCTCTCGTTCCATGTCACGGACCGACTTGGGTGACCGGTTCAGGATCGACTCAGGTTGGTTCGTGACAAAATGGTATCATAGGAGGTCAGCTCTTAGCAGACATTACTTTTTCAGAGCGCCCTTTGTTATTTAGGATGTCATGGTAGATGGAGTAGGATTGTCGGGACTTGAGGGGTAGGTGCGAGAAGAGCGTCGCGAACTCTTGCCTGTACTGATCCTCAGGTTTCCATGGGAAGTCTGGTTTAATTGGTTTGTTTGGGTTTTTATGGAAATGTTTTGCGATTGGGATACGACAAAGAGAGTTTGGGCCATTAGTCCTCCTATCCCGCATGGCCTGGCAAGCCATGCAGAGATAGGGGCATGGTCCAAAAAGGCTCTTTGTGTCAGTGACGTGTTTGGCATATGGCCGCCAACCATATGGTCAAGCCACCCACTGACACTAGTCCCCTGTTTGAGTTGTTTTGGGTTCCCCTTTATTTTTGAATGTGGTTTGAATCAGAAAAGTTGGTTTTGAAAAAAAATGTCTTTTTGAAATGACATGTTTAATTTGTGGATGGTTTTAAAAGAAGTGGTATGAATAAATTGTTTTTAGAAAATAAAGTTTCTTTTTTTGGCCTTGGTGTTCCGATGAGTACTCACATGCATTTTGGTATGTTGGAAATGTGGATGGATCTCCGGTATGGTGGATGAATGCCCTGGGTGGCACGGATACATGCATGTGAGTGAGGCTCTAAAGAATACAAATGGGGAAGGTTTAACCCACTAAGCTTGTTCTAAATTAAAGATGTTTTCAAAGAGAAAAGTTTTGATGTTATGATAACTTCTTTTCTCGGATTTCGAGCTTATCACCTATGAAGTGTTTGATTTTGAGGTTTTTATTCATTCGTTGAGTTGGCCTTGATTGGGTTTTTGACTTTTCCTTGTCCAGCGGTTATCCCTTTGAAGCTTTGATGGGTGATCGTAGTGTGGTTGATCAACCTAAGGATTTTATGCTTGAGTTTCGGAAGGTAGATCCACCTCACTTTTATGGTCAAGAAGAAACATCTGTGGAAGAGGAGTGGATGCGGATGATTGAAAGGGACTTTAACCTCAATGAGTTGCCCGAGTCGTTGAAGTTCAAGTTTGTGACCATTATGCTTGAAGGTTCACCGTGGATGTGGTGGAAGTCGGTGTCTCGTAACAAGCCCCATCATGATATTACTTGGGAGTTTTTCAAGGCCTCGTTCATTCGTCAGTATTTCTCTGAGGAAGAAAGGGTGAGAAAGGGGATGGAGATGTGTTGTCTGCAGCAGGGCGACAGATCCGTGTTAGAATATTTCCATCACTTCATGGAGCTAGTCCCTTATGATTCAGAGTATGCCATGAATGACCCCATGAAGGCTCGACGCTTCGAGGCGGGTCTTCGCCCTGATCTACAGTCGAAGGTGTCAGAGTCCAACCTAACTTCTTTTGTCGATCTGGAAAGACAAGCATTTCATGTCGAAGCTGCGATGGTAGGAGTGCTCGAAGTAGTTCTCCCTCCTTCGATCCATATGAGCACTGGCGAAGATTCTGGAAAGGAGATGAGTAAGCAAATGGAAGTGGATGGATCAGGTTGTGGAATCAAGAGTCCTCGGGATCTTTCATCAACCTCTTCATAACGAGAGATTATTGTGTGCTATCAGTGTGGCAAGCGGGGTCACAAGAAGTCATCGTGCCCAAGCACTCCTAAGCCCTGCCAAACATGTGGACGCCTGGGTCACTTGCGGCGATTTTGTCGGGGAGTTGCAAGGAAGTGTCGCAGAGGAAGTTCTCAGAAGTAATGTGTTGTAGGGTCTTTGTTCAAAGTTTCCAGTGTAAGTGATCTATTATCGTGGCCTATGTATGGGTGTTTTTTTGGGTTTGAAATATATGGGAACTTCATGGGTCTTTTGATGAACCTAGGCTTTCAATGCTGGTGTGTTTTTAATTTTAAAATCTTGTCCTTCAATCTGTAAGATCAAAAGATGTATGTTTCTTGTTGGGATTATCAGAACATGACTGTGAGGCAGGAGATGCTTCATCCATCAGAGATCCAGCCAAAAGGTCTCGGAGTGAAGCCGGCGCATAGTCAGGAACCCCCGGGGGAAATTTTAAAGAGTCTGGTGAAATTCGTGCCTCTATCGTCGTGGGGAGATAGTTTTGGTGTTGTTGATCTGGTTCCACTGTCGTTGTAGTTTTCCTCTTGTCTCAAAGAACGCGATGGACTTATCCCTCACGTAGTGTCGGCAATCGTGCCTCTTGGATGTAAGTTTCTGATCAGTGACTTTGCATGGGCCACTGATAAAAATCAGTTGCGGCCATGGTTTGTGTCCATCCCGAAGTGATGGGTCGTGAGTAGTCGTATGTTGTAGTTTCAGTGATTTGATCGTTGGGCCCACCCTCCCCACCCATGGGCTTAGGTTTTACAGTTCGTATGGAGTTTTGATTCATTTCTTATCCCATTCAGATGAAAGTGAATGATTTAAATGTTCTTATTGTTCTCTTTCTAGATTTTGTAAGGCCTGATGCAGGTCTAAATTGGTTTTCTGGTTGGGCTCTAGTAGGTTAGTTCTTTATGGTGGGGAGACCCACCATGTGTCTCTTCGGGGTTTCTCTTAAGTCGTTATCGGGGGATAGTGGAGTCCTTATGGTAGGGAGTCCATTCCGTCCTCCCCTCTACTGTTGGTCTGTTTTGGGAAGAGGTTGAGTCCTGTAGATGGTTGATGAAATGTCCTTTGGTAAGAGGTTGGATCTTGTTAATGTATAATCCTTAGGCATTGATCGATCGACTGGGTAATGTTGTGGATTTCCGGGGGCGGAAAGCGTTATGGTGGGGAGAATTGTCACACCCCGAACCATTCAGTTATTTTATTTTTATAATTTCTTTGGTTTAATATTATTTTTCTGCGGTTCGTGTTCAGTATCGGACTAGGTTCTTGAGTTTTTGTTAAAAAGTGTACATTTTTAGGCGACGTCGTTGGGCGCGCGAGTGGAACACTTTTTGGAAACTCTGCATGGCTCCACTTGGGTAACTGCGCACCCCATTGCACATTTCGTTGTCTTTGGAAAAATTGATATAAAATATTTTGTATTTAAAATGTGCATTTATTAGAGTGTCGTTTAAATTTTTATTGTGTTAAGAATTTTATTCCTATATTATGACTACTTTTATTCTCTTGAAATTTTATCTTCGTGTTGTCATTATTATCATTCTAATTGTCATTCTAATTATTATAATTAAATTTATGTTAATTAATGTAATTTCTAGAAACTATTTTGTTGTTGAATTAAAAATATTACTGGTTTATTCATTGTTATTTATTTAGTAGGAGTTTATGTATATAAATACACCTATATATAGACATATAATATTTTAGTTGTTTCTATTTATTTATTTTATTTATTTTATTGATATTATTATTTTTATTGATTTTTTTTTTCCCTAACCCTAGCTCATGCCCTTTTTCTTTCCCCCCAAACCTACCCAGCCGCCACCCTCTCCCCTCTCCTCTCTCTCTCCCCCGTTTCTCTTTTTCCACTTTTTTTCTAGTTTTTCCGGCCCGCGGCTCCTCCGGCGGCGCTCCCTTCGGCCGCGCCCCCTCCCTCCGTCTCCCATCCGGCGTCCCTCCTCCAGCGGTACTCCCTCCGGCCGCGCCTCCTCCCCGGCTCCCCCGGCTCCCCCGGCCTGCCTGCGCTCACCCCGGCGACCCCCCTCCCCTGCCGGCCTTCATCCGGCGTCCGGCGACCCCGCTGACCGCCGCGCCAGCAACCCCGACGTCCGGCGACCCTACTGCTCCCGGCCTCCTCGCCGCACCACCGCCCCGACCTCCCTCCGTCGTCCGGGCTCACCCCACCCCATCTGGATCCCGTTCCAGCCCCTGCTTCCCATCGCCGCGTCGTTCCGCCGCCTTCGGCGTCCTCCCTCGTTGCACCGCCATCCCGGCCTCCCTCCCTTTCGGCCGTCCGACGAGCTTCCTTCCAGCAGACCCCATGTCCGGCGACCACCTTTCCGGCAGACCCCCCCTCCTACCCGGCTTCTCCCTGTCGCACCGTCCGCACCCCGCACCCCTGCAGTGCCCAGCCCGCCCGCACCCTATCTGCCTCGCCTCCGCTGTCCGCAGCACCAGCAGCCGAACCCCCATCCTCCTCTCCTCCCTTGCTCCAGCCCGCATATCATCCCCCGACATGTTTATTTTATTTAATTTTATTTATTTTTTACTTTTTTTATCATTATTAATACAATTTTTATTATTATTATTATTATTATTATTATTATTATTATTTTATTATTATTAATTTTATTATTATTATTATTATTATTATTATTATTTTGTTATCATTATTATTATTATTATTATTATTATTATTATTGTTATTATTATTATTATTATTATTGTTGTTGTTGTTGTTGTTATTGTTATTATTATTATTATTATTACGAATATTATTATTATCTTCATCATCGTACTCTTGTTGGTTCATGAGTTTTAATTGATGGTGGGTTTTTATTTGTTGGCTTAGGACTTTTAGGACCCGCGCAGGGCATTTCCTTGTGAGTGTCATCCCCGCGCCTTGTTTCCGAGGTTCCGTTGTTGTCGCGCTTCAGTTCCGAGGTGAGTGTTTCTTCTCTCCACTTGGTTTCGCGTGCTCTAGTGAGTTTTTGTATGTGTATGAGTCCTTGGTTTTGACTACGTAGAGTGTCGGACATTATCACGTGGCTTCAGACACACGTTGTGCCATCACGCATTGGTTCCAAAGTTGTTTTGTCATCGCGCTTTGATCTTGAGGTAGGTTCCCTTTGCACTACTTTTAAAATTTAAGCTATATTATTTCATGTTGTTTTCGCACCCTAATTGTTCAAAATAAATATTTTATTAATTTCAATAAATAAGAGATGATATACGATAATTAATTTTTAATATAAGATAGTTAATTTTTAAATTGTTATTTAGTGTAAAAAGGAGCCGTTTATTTTATACACGACACATGAGACATCCTTTTGATGAGAAGCCACCCAATTTTGAATGAATGCCCATTTGGATTTTGTATATAATTTACGGAATATAAAATAGAGTTATGGTTTAATAAAAAATGTTTTCTTTTGAATCATGAACAAGTACTTTGGTTCTTTAAAGAAGTTGTCTAGTTGGATTTTAAAGGTTATTTGGAAAAATAAAATGTTTTGTTTTGATTTGGTTTATAAATATATTGTCAGCCTGTGACATAGTGTTTTTCCTTGGGGTTCCTTAAATAGTTTTAAACTGGGTTTTGTCTCATAAAGAAGTTGTACCTTTCTTTGAGTAGCGTTTGTGAAATGTATTAAACGCCCGTTTGGCACTTTATGGAAAGTGGTGAAAATGTTTTGATAAAACCCTCTTAGGAAGACTCTCATTCCTTGGTTGCAATTGATTTTTTGGGAGGCCGCGCTTAGAGGCTCCCGGGTACTTGAGTAGTTAAAGGCAGGAGGTTGTCCCATGGAGTGGCTCAAGGGATACTTGTTGTGATTTATATATAGATATATCTGATTGTATGCTCGGTTGGCATCGGTTGGCTCACCCCCCTTTTTAAACAGTTGAGACATGGGAATCTGGCATGTTGAGAGAATATTCTAACAATGATTGCTGCACTGGTAGGTTATGGTACTGACCAGTGGCCCATAGTAGGTGGATATAATGGGTTTATTACTATGGGATTTCCCCTTGGCCTGCCCGTGAGTGGATGGTCGAGCGTATTGTGCGTTTTGATTTCTTTGTGACATGTCGATAAGAATGAATTCTCATGTATTGGTGTCTTCTGGTTTATTCTCGATCTCCTAGGTTCACCCATGACTATTCAGCTTTTGTAGCATGCAGTAATGATTATGATGCTCACATGTATACATACATTTCCCTTGCTGTGTGTTTTACTTTGTGCATTCTGGTGTATTGTTTTCCTTGGAAAATGGAAAATTGCTTTTGATTAGGTTTCTAAAAAAATTGAATGAAAATGAAAGTGTTTAGTTCCCTTTGTACAAATTTGAAAATTTAAACATCACATTCCCTTTTCCTGAAATGTCATTGACACTAATGAAATAAACCCGAATTTGGAAATGGTAAAGGGCAATGGTTCATACTTTGTTTTTAAGTAAAATGCTTAGAAAAACATACTTTTATAAATTGTAGTTCAAACTTGAAATGATGTTTCTTTATTTTAAAGGTAGTGCATTGGGAATAGATATCGGGCTACCCTACTGAGTTTTAATACTCATGCCTATAGTTGTTTTCTGTTTTTAGTGTTTGTGTAGGCTATAGCTTGAGTGCGCTCGCCTAGGGCGATGCTTGATCATTGAGTTAGAGAACGACCCGCGAGGTCGCACAGAGTTTGTTCGGACGACGTGTTTGGTTAGTTTGATTCCTGTTTGTTCCTGTTTAGTCACTTTATTTTTTTTATCTTTTCTGCGCTGCTCTGTATTATTTTCGCTGTCTTATTTATTTATATTGGGCGAAATCGTTTCCATAGCCTCTGTTGATGCCCTGGCGCTTGTCGCCAGCCCGGGAAGATCGAGAACGCCTCTCGGGCCATGTCGCGGACCGACTCGGGTGACCGGTTTAGGATCGACTCAGGTTGGTTCGTGGCATGGTGACTAGCACCAAGGCGTAAATCCCGGTAAAGGGAAGGCATTGCCTTTGTACAGTAAACAAGCACCATAGAGTAAGCAAGCGGAAAAAGTAAACACTATGTAAAAACTGGTACAACAGTAAGTGCAGAAAGTAAAGGGGGTTGGAAATAAAAGCCTAACTGTAAAGTACAACAGAAAGGGGGAAAATAGTGAATGAAAAGTAACGCCGCAACGTCGGGCCGTCCACTGAAAGTCCCACCTGAATGGTGGGTACTGATAGCCTCCTCTGCTCCTCGGGTCCAACTAACCGCTCCGAGTACGTCCCGCCCAGTGGTCCACCTCCAGGTACCGTCCTGCTCTGTAAGCCTCCACCACGATCAGCGTTTTCCATCATCTGCAACCAACACAACATAGTGCGGGCATAGCCCGTGCATGGGTGAGTATAAGCTACTCAATAGGGACCCCGATACCCCCGAAGGTCTCCCAAAATCCACAAAGGATAAACCACAAAGGAAATATACAATCACGAAATAACTACCGACACTGCTTAGGTATATGCCCATACATATACCTAAGTCATTAATTCCAGTACGCTCCAAGCTCCGAGCCCAAGTACAACCCAGTCCACACTGGAAAGTATACGTATTCCACACTGGAAAGAAAAACGTAATCCACACAGGATAGCACAACACAATCCACACAGGAAAGCAAACATGTTTCATCTCACGCAGGTATACTTCTTCGAATGACGATAGAGATGATCACTGATCCATCTAAGTCATCGGACCCACAAAGGATCGATAGGTACTAACCCCCGCAAAGACCCACACAGGATCGGGCCCACATAGGACCTGTAGGCGCTGGCTCACGCAGAACCGCTGAGCGCTGACCCACATAGGATCAGACCCACACAAGATCGGTAGAACTGATCCACACAGGATCGCTGAGTGTTGTAGTCGTCGTCGTCGAATCCACTGAGGATCTCTGCACAGTCGTCATCATCACAGTAGCAGTCGCAGCCAACTCTAGGGTTCTCGCACACAGGAAGCTCATTCAGGAGGGTCTGCTCCACGATCTGAGAGGCTGACACCTCAACTGACACCTATTCCAGAGTTGATGTATCCAAAAGTTTCGTATCATCAACAAGAACTCGACGTCGTAGATGGCGCGTCAATCGGACGCCCGGTCTGCGAGTTATTGGTTTTTTTGTCCTAGGGGCCCGGTTGGTTTTTAAGTCAGAACCAACCCGACCATACTCCACCTGCATCCAAAACTCGGGAGGTGTAAGCAAAAAGAGCCGTCTCACTTAGAGGAATTCAACAAAGTCAATGGCACGTCAATCGGACGTCCGAAGCTCAAGATATTAGCGTTTCCCCTACGAGGGCCTAGTTGGTTTCGTGTACTAACCAACCCGTCCGAACCCAAAGTATTCCGAAACCTTGAGTGTGATATACAGAAACGACCGACATGATCCAAGGATCGCATCGCTGCTGACGACGCGTCGTTCGGAGGCCCGTAGCTCATGTTATGATTGAAAGTCCGAAAAGTGTCCGGAAACGGGGGGTCTGGGCCTGGACCGACCCGGTTTGGCGCGACCCAGCCCGGCCTGGGTGCGACCCGGCCTGGCGGGTATGCCCGGCTAGGCTTGGACGAGCCGGCCGAGTGGAGGAAGCTGCATGGTGGGCGCTACCCCCGCGGAATTGAAGTGCCACGGCCCCGCGTGGTGCCGCGCTGAGTCAACGGACGTGGCTTTGCCACGTCCCATGAGTGCCGCACCCGTGCGTCCATGGGTCCTCTGGCCGCCGCCGCAGCGGCTTCATCCGCTGCGGCCCTATCTGGCGGCGCACTGGGGCGCTGCCTCCTCCGGCCACTGGCACCGCCGCGCCGGCGACCCGCGCCGTCAGTGGGTTCTGCGGGCCACCGGAGTTGCTCCAGTGATCCGATTTCGTTTACACCTGCGCCGAAGCTCCTCCCGGGTCCCATTCTTCACTGCCATGCCCTCAAATTGCCTTTGCGGCCCGTTTTTCATCGTCCGCCGTTTCACGCACCATGAACGAAAAAGTGTGGTGGGTTCAGACTTGTTCGTTAGTCCGCACCCACCGCTTTAGCGGTTTTAAAAGAAATCTTACACAACAAAAGTTTAAGAAACGTCGCGGGTATAAATCACAATGATTTTTAAAAATCATACCCCTACCTTGCTGTATTTGTTGAGCGTGCGTTCTTCACAGAATTGATCGTCGTGGAAGAAGGCGATCGTCGCGTCGCGGAAGGGCGTCGCGTCGTCGTGTAAGGGCGTCATGGAATACGGTGTCGCGTCGACGGACTACGGGGTTCAAGAACATTCATATTTAATTGATAATAAATAAATCCATGTTGTTGTTATAATCCAAAAAGAAATTAAAAAGGAGTGCAACACCCTACCTTGTCGTTGTCGATCGAAGGTTGTCGCCGGGTTGGATCGTCGCGGATGAAGCGTCGCGAAGGGAGATTCATTGGCGTCGCTGTACAAGGCTTCACATCGTCGATCTCCGCAGGTTCGGTGTTCTTCATCGCCATTCGTCGAAGGCCGGCGTTCTTCGTGTTCTTCTCGTTCTTCACGTTCTTCACGAAGTAGGAGGAAGAACTTGAAGTTTCTATCAAATCCTCTCAACGAACAACACTTAAGAAGAAAAGCGTTGGACTTATTTTATTAACATGCCAACAAACGAAAAGAGAGATATGTTAAGTAACGACCCATTAATTCGTAAAATTAATTCAATGAATAAAACAGAGCATTTAATTGGTGCGTTATGAATTTAAGAAAACATGTCAGTTAACTTTCATAATGACGGGTTTTCGCGGGTGCGTTACTTAGCGGAAAAGAAACGACAGGGCTCGTGTGGGTCCCACCTCACAAATATCCTACCAGGACGGTAGGATATTTCAGGTTTTACCATATCCGCTTCAACTCAGCTTAAGCAGCTTAAAGTGGCTTTCAAGTGGTTTTAAGTGAAATAAAATAATGTTTGTCGTACAAATTATTTTATTTCTTAACTTTACGCCCAAAAATTAAAAACCACACCCGAGAAAACACAACTCAGGAAGAGGCATTTCTAAGAAAATATCGGTGCTGCGATTCCATCGGTGTCCTCAGAATTCGATTCCGATCACTGGTTTAAATGTTAGAAAAACCAGCTTGTTCATTCACTGAACGTACCCGAGCCAAACTTCGGAAAATGATTCCGGGCACACCGGGCCTCGGAATCAGGTGCGGTCAGAAACTGCGTTCTTGTAAAATCCCAAAGAAAATTAAGAAAAAAATTTCCTTGAAATTTACGGGTCTTTAAAGTGTGTGTAAATGTTGTTGGAATTCTTATAATATGAACAACCTAGTATATTGTGGATATTGGTGTTGTTATTAAATAAAGGATTAAATTTTTTTGGGGGGATGGAGAAGTGAAATAAAAAAATAACTTAAGAGAAGACGTTACCTTTAAATCAGGTAACTCCATTTAGAATGAAAAAACGGATTTCTTAAAGCTCCTTTTGCCTAAGGTATTGCATCTAGGTGAAAGATAGGGTTATTTAAAGATTATTCGAGAAACGTTTAGACTATACAAGTGGCTTTATAGTTTTGAGTAATGATTCAGAGGTGAAGGATTTTTATAAGGGGAGGAGGGGATCTTTAAGAATGTTTAAAAATATTATTTTGTTATATAATGATTTTAGGTTTATAAAGGTCCATAACTTATTCAAATCGTAGATAAGATTACTCTTGTTTGAAATAAAATAACCAAATAATAATTGGATAGGTATTTGATATTTGTATATTTTTTATAGTCTTGTTAATTTAAATCATTCATTAATGAGGTAAACACTGCATCATTATTGTGTCATAAATTATATTATTAATTTGATATCTAAAAATTATAAATAAAATACCAAAATTTAGGAAATATTTTTATCTTTCAAATGAACATTTATATTCAAATATATCAATTATATAACCCCACTTTATTTTTTTTAGAAAAACAATACATGTTTGTGATATTTTTATTGTTACTTGAATTAAAAAGTAATTATTATCAATATCTTAAACAAATGACTTACAATGGAAAAAATATCACCCAATGATTTTATTGGTCGGCCATGACTCATAAAATAAGGTTATTACATGTGTTAAGGTAATTATATATTATGTAATATTATTTTTACCCTGAATTACCCAATTAACATTTAATCACGACAAATAAAATAAAAAGTTACTATTTGACAAAAAATATTTCAATCTTATTGAACCAAAATTTACATACTAATAACAACCATTTATGTCGGATTTTCGAAATTTAATTAACAGAATTAGTAAAATTTCATTTAAATGATGAAGTTAGTTTTGTTTAACTACTACTTATTGTTTTCACTATTCATCAAATATTGATGTTTTTCAGAAAAACTAAAAAAATTCATCCTAAGATATATTTCATATTCCGAATTAAAAAATTATGCCTATTTTACCCAATTTAAAACATAGATGTTGAATTAATTAATTTAAAATTAATTCCCTTTGTCAAAACAAAAATCAGGTTTCTCAGAAATAATAAATATCAATTTATTAACACTTGTTTAGGTCCAATTTCAAAGTAAAATTACTTCTAATGACCAACATCTGATTGAATGGTAAAAATATAATCTAATTACACTTTAAAATAAATTAAAAATATAATATAATAATATAAATAAATAATATTACAAAGTAGTTTTGAATTAAAATATAGTATTTCACTATTCATAAAAAATGACTTTTATCCGAAAAATACCCAAAATTTACCCATAGTAAATTTTGATGTCCTAATTATAAATAAGAATTTTATTTTTTCAAATAGAACATATAAAAGTTACCATAACTATATTTAATGAATTTTTTCCATAAAAAGGCAGTAAATCGGCCTATTAAATAATATTTGAGTATTTATGATTAATATTAGATTCATTCAAATTTTAAGCCACTAACATTTATTGAATAATTATAAAAAACATTTAAAATACATGTGTAATCATATTTTAGATATTTCTATTCATTCTTTCCAATAAAATGGCTAAGTGTTAACTACCAATTAAAGTAAGATTATATTATTAGTTTTCAGTACGACCTAATGTTTTATGCAACGTAAGATTAAAAATGAAACTCATTGTTGTGTATTAGGTTTTCCATCGAACATAGCATCCCCTTTAAAGTAAAATTTATATTTAATTAACAAATATTAATAAATATGAAAATTTCATACTGTTTATTTTCCTGGGATGGTACACACACACATCCATTTAATGGGTTTCAATATGAGCATTCATGCGTATGACGAACTACCCCCTCACAAACTGATTTTCAAGGATTAGAATATGGATTGTTTTATAGTATATATATAATATATATAAATTTTTTTTATTATAATACCTATGGAGTTGTTACATAATATATATCTTATTACCTTTTGTTATGAAGGAGACACAATAACATGCCACTTGTGTGTGAAGACCTACCTCCTCAAAAAGAGATGTGAATCATCTTTCTCTAAAATATTACATAGAATGTGATAAATAATAATGTTGAAGATTATATATTACATGAATTATATAATAATGATATAGAAAAAATATTTATCATTATGGAACGTGTATATATATATATATCATTTTCTTTCATTTCGTTTTACTCAAATTAAGGTGATAACATGGTTTGTGTACGTGTATCCCACCACCATCATGAAGCGAGATGAATCCCTTTTCATCAGAAAGCAAAATAGATGATATATATTTATATTTATTGATTTTGTGTTATTATTATTTCATTATTATTATTATGTAGAAGAATGAACTGTATAGTATGCACATGATTTCATGATGGGACACAAATAAGAAAACCAGACGATTATCACTAGCAGTAAGGAAAATAATGAAAGGGTATTAATGAATGAGGGATAAGAAGATATAAGAGAACCATATATGTTATTATAAGTATTAAAATGGTTCTTTAATAATTTAATTACATGACTAAAACCATTATACATGAGGTTAAATATCTTTCAACCAAAAGGATGTGTAAAGTAAGGTATTTCATGTCAATTTCATTTCATCGAGGCTTACAGAATCATTATGAACCTATTTACCTTTATATAGTGTTTATAATTCTCCAAGACATGTAATATCATGAATAAAACAGTATTTATGTAATTTTATATTTCAATTTGAATTATATAAACTAAGAGTATTTTAATTAAATGTTACCAAGTGGTAATGAATTTTATAACTTGATTAATTTTCATTGCGTTATATTAATTCTTCATTTTAAGTAATATTATATGACTATGTGTATAATTAATTTATCAATAAATTATATTATTTATAATTTTTTATGTCTACCTCCAATTTATACCATTTTTATATTCCCTAATTAATTCTAGCATCATTTTTATGAACATGTAAAATTTTTTCTTTAATAATAACATTATAATCGAGATTTTTTATTATTAAATTTATATTAATGGAAATTATATGAATATTGCCTATTAATACCTTTTATTTATTTCCCTAATTCTTATTCATGATCTATTTTAAAGTGATAGTACTATGTTTCTACTCCTTTGTATATAAATTGTTTGAGAAAATGTTTTAATATAATTTGAGTAGATTTCACTCTTTGGTGAGAAATGTTTTTTCCAAAAAAAGAATATTTTCAAAAAAATGAAATATAATTTCATTAAAATAATTGAAATTATTTTTTAAAATATTTTTTTTTTCATTTTTCTTTGAATCAAATTTTTTTCAAAGGAATCGTCTTGTTTATTTCCAAAAAAGTCTCTTTTATAACATTTTTAACATAAAAAATTAATGTTATCTACTACATGTATGAAATTACCCACTGACCTGACCATCATTTTTTTATGCTTCCACTAAATGTGTATGAGGATATTTTTAAATAAAATTTAACTAAAATATTATTTCAAATAATTGTATTTTCATAATGTTTTTCAAAATGAAAATGATATTTTCCTCAAAAGTATTTTTAATGATCAATTTTTATCATTTATAATCATAAATGATAAAAACCCTTCATTCTTAATCCAATGGGTATATCATGATACCATAGGTATTATTAATATAGATTTTATATGTTTTACTTGATCAATAATATAATTAAAATTTTCTTCCATGATTACTTTTTGTATCCACTAACTCCAATTGAAATATTCATTCCCTATAATCATTAGACATTGAATTGACCCTAAATATAAATATAATTTATGATGCATATTTTTATTATTTAAACTATATCTTATTTATATATATTATATTTAATTTTAATGATATTTTATTGAATATGAAAATATTTTAAAATTTGAATTCTTTACTCAATATGGATATTTTATTATTAAGAAAATTATTTATGTATTAAATTTATTATTCGATATATGAGGAATAATTTGGATATGGAGACATTGTTGGAGCCAGATTAATGGTATCACCTCAATGCATTAGTAGTCCCATGAGATTAATAAGTTGGCTATCGATATTTAAATAGTGTTCTAACCATCCGTGTTAACCTATATTGACAATAGATCATTAAAGTAATGGAATAATGATCCTTGTAATCAAGACATCTAATAATTAATCATTTAATTCATTCAAAACTATTTTATTATCATCCATGTTATATTAAATATGAAATTATCTATGGATTAATTTCACTAAATATTTATTGATTAAATTTGATGTGTTTTATGTTATTTACTATTCAATATTGATTTTGACTTATCTATTTATTAAAAGGGAATTCATACTTAGTTAATTATCTCTCTTTATAGATTATTCCTTATCTAGTAATATAGATGTTATGTGTTCTCTATTATATTATTTAATTAATTGACTAATCTAATTGACTCATGATAGATCATTCTTTACTTAACCCATAATGAGAATTTGTCCATATATATATATTTTTTACGCTCCCTAGGATTATATAAATAATATCATATTTTATATGAAAGGATTTGGTATAGGTAATAATGTATTTTATAAAAGAAAATATGTTAGGTTGTAATATGAGTGCATAATTGTAATTGAAGACTAATTTATGTGACCAGTTTAAAAATAAGACAAAATTATTTAATCGCCAAGGATGTTAATCCATGTATCCAATTCTAATGTAATACTACTATGGATCGAATATGGGAAACTTTAGTTGGGTCTCTACAATTTAATCACTATCCGGGTGATATTTATAATTGGAGAAATGAATATTTAACCAATGCATTATATGGATATATTTTTCCCACCCATCACCTAATGAAAAAGATATATATGTGAGCCAAAAGATCATAAAACATTCTCAATATTATAACGAATAAAAAGAAATGGGTAAACCAAAAAATCCATCAAGGAATAACACATGGAGAATGAATTAGTTTTATAAATATATTTTCATCAATAAAAACATATATTGAATGAATAAGGATAGTATCCATGTATAATATTCCTAGTAAATCAAAATGAACATTTATGGTTTTCATAATTAATGAATAAAAATATCATTTAAACATTATGGATGAATATAAACTTTCTATTTTAAAATCAATGCATTAAAATCTAAAAAAATAAAAAATATTATTTCAAACATTTCAAATGAAAACACCCATGGCGAAATTTTGGGGATTATTGATAAATTGAGCATCGATGATGGTTGGGAATCTCGTTCAATCTGTATATGTTAAAATAATATTCTTTGAATATTTTTATTTGAAAAGTAATGAAGTACATTTTTTATAAAATGTAAATTAAATTGCAATAATTTTTTTTTTCAAATGATAATTATGTTTAAAAATTACTTTAAAATATCTATAGATAATTTTTTGAACCTTCCAGATAATTTTTTTTTTTAAAATCATAGATATGGAACGAAATTATTTTTTAGAATAATGTGATAATTATGTAGTTTTGCAATTAAAAATTATTTTGTTTCTCCTCAATAAATATGGTGTGGAAAATAGATGGAAATTAATAAAATTCATGAAATAACAAGTGGACAATAAAATTAATGGGAATTGTGAGGGGTAAATTATAAGATTTCATCATCAAAATATAATCATAAATAATCATGATAAATAATGAGATAGGAAAAAAACACTTACATGTAGATCACCATATATTGAAAACAATATAACATCATTTATAAAAAATTTAAATATATTTTATTTTTATAAAAAAGTAATGTTTTTCTTATAATATCATATATGATACCTTTATTTCATTTTAGAACATCTTTTATCAATAATTACTTATTAAAATCATCATTTTGGGGGGATTATAGTTTCAATTATGATATTTTTTTAATATTTAAGTTATTTTACATGTCAAGATATCATTTTTCCATCAACAATATAATATTGACTATGATAGAAATACCATATATTTTCCCTCTCTCTCAAATGGCCCGAAGGGCTTCAATTTTTATTGATTTTTGATAATCCACCTTTCAAGGGGCCAGGTGTAACCATTACATGGATAGTAGGTGTAAGTATTACATGGATCATAGGTCTTAGAGGAATTAATTGATCGTTGAATTCAAACATTACATACAACATAGGAGAAATACATGGAACTCCCCCCCCCCCCCATCATCTTCATCGTGAAATCATCTCTCCACCTTCACATTACTATTCAGCTAAGCATTCCCATGAAAGAACTGGCTTGTCCTAATTTCAGGTTCCATACCATCTCATTAATGAAATCATTTTATCTTCATCTGTGGTGAAAGCTCCATGCTCATCCTCCTTCTAGAGCTTGTTCCTTGTAGGTTGTCTGGTTTGTATCTGCACTTAAGGTGGCCCGAATTCCTTGAGGTGGCCCGAAGGCCTTACAGACCCGAAGGCCAGGGGTGCATGAAGGCCTTAAAGGACCTAGGGACCAAATTGGTGGCCTGATGGCCCAAATGGGGAAATAGTCCTGGGTGATAAAGTTTCATGCAATAACTACTACAGTTCCCACTATAGTACATACTACAGATCTGTTATAGATACCGCAATAGTTCCCACTACAGTTCCTTCTATAGTACCTTCTACAGTAGTTCTACACTACTACTACAGTATCTGGAAATATTCCTCTACCTGAATAATTAAAATTTTATATAATTCATATATATTAAATAAATATATCATTATTTCTATTCATGTAAAAAATAAATGAAAAATTAATCACATCACTTTATGGATTTGGTAGTCTACACAAACCCATGAGCGACATTATAATATTAAAAAATATTGGATGGTAATATTTTAGAATCGATAATATCCTTAAAAATTATATTTATTTCATAAATAGAATGTATTTATGTTAAAATCATAATAATACCCCTACATAAAAGGTGATTAAAAAGGAATTTTATTGCTACGTGGAGATGATAAGTTTTATGTAAAAATTATTGATACTTTCAATTATCATTTATTGGAACAGATATTGTATAATTATATTTTCATAATGATAATTAAATTTTAGATTATTTAGGATGCTTAATTATTATTATTTTCAAAAATATAATATATTTATTAAAGGTAAAAGTAAAATTTAAAAGTGATTCATCAGATAAGGTGATTGCATATTCTATAAAAGAACTCACATAGATCTCCTCTAAATGATTTTAGGCTACATACTTTTTGGTGAAAAAACTATATAATGTGTATATGTTTTTTAGAAGATAAGTTGGTAGTATTTAGTCGATATATAATTCTAAATGTTGTGTGAATAAGTGAGGTATGAGGTTCCTTTTAATAATTGAGGGGAGTAGAACTTATTGAATTTCCAAAAATATTAAATTATAATAATTCTTTTCTGATCCCAAATGCATCTGTGTAGAAAATTATTTTAATTTATGTTTGGATAGGGTTTTAATACCAAAAAAATATTTTTGAAAAATTTTGGTGTCATTTTAAGCCTTATCAATTTGATTAACTGTTACTTAACCATTTTTAATTTTAACTATAGTAACAACTATTTTTAACAATAATGGGTTTTTATTTTACAAATATGGTGAAAATTGGTCTACAATATCCAATTCATCCAGTTTTAGACCATATGAAATCCACTATGTTTTATTTCAATATTTATATTATTTTTAAAAATATAATAAATTACTATTTTGAAAAAATATCATTACATTAAATTTTGAAACTAAATATGTAATTTTAATTACAATTCATAAAAAAAGTCATAATTAAAAATAATCAGTTCTCACAGCACTGGTATGTCATAAACACAGAAAAAATTTCAAATAAAAAATTATATTACTAAAATTACATCACTTTTAATATTTTTAAAGTGTTATATTTTATCCATTAATTGAATAAATATTATATTAATATTGATGAATAATTTATGGTATTTATAAAATAACAACCAATGAAAAATAAATTACAATAATGAATATATTTTAATGATGAAAAAATTGAATATTTGGATTTGTTCATAACTAGTTTTTTCTTGTATGTGAACACACAAATGATATTTTAAACTGAGAGAGTTACTTTTATAAAATTCATTGATTTAAATGATACATAAATAATATTCATAGAAAATTTACATTCAAAAAATACATATAGAGGATGAGGTGATATGTTTAACTTTTCATTCATTATATAAAAACTTGGATAAATTTTTTGGCATTATCACTAATTTTTATTCTATATTAACCCTATTAAACCTATACTGATGTGATAAATTTTCCCATGTTATTGTTCATGTTGAAAAATAATAATAGGGTCCTATTTACCTAAATCAAACAATATTATTCTAAATATATAATTAATTTTATCAAATTAAATACGAATAAAGGGAATAAAGAAGTTTTACTATTTTTGTGAAAAATTTTACAGAAATTGAATTTTTGAAAAAATATATTTTTTTAAAAAATATAAATTTATACTTATATTATCCAAAGAAAAATATTATTTGTATGACTAATTTTTTTCATGTTATTAATATAAATTTTTTTTAAATCATAAATAAGCAGTGGTTTCTTAATTTATTATTATAATAATATAATTTATGCATAAGAATAATTTTATGGAAAAAATATCACTTATATTTTCAAATATATTTTTTTCATTTTAATTCTAATAATATGAAAACTAATTAAATAATTTTATAAACTATTATAATTAATGTTTATTAAAATTTATTTACTACTTTAAATACTTATAAATCAATGGATTTTGAACTAACCCAAACACAATGTTTTATTAATCTCTCACAGTTCTTCTAAGCTCGTTGTTGTGTATAACACATGGTATATAAGAAATGAAACTCTCTAATATGATATATTTTATAAAAATATAATTTTGTTACATTCTACCCACCATAAAATTAATTTATCCTAGGAATTGTTTTACTCTAATACAAACAGATGAGGATATATCTATAATAACTTGAGATCTTTATACATAGATATTACATCATTTTTGCGTAATATTTTTTACATTAAAAAAAATCTCACCTATGAATAAAAATAGTTTACTTTCATTTGAAACATAAAAACCTAAAAAAATGGTGAATAAAAGTAATATATTATATCCCAATTGGTTCTTTGTAAATAGAACCCTTTATAGGACCATCATACATAATACATAACTCCATAACTAGGGAAATAGAAACATAGAAATGGGTGAGCTCAGATACTAAGTATGTGATAAAAGTGAATATTGGTAAGAATAATCATGACTAAAAGGTAATGGGAAAATTATCGTAACATTATAAAACCGTACCCATCATATAAAAGTTCATAAACTTGAATCATCGAATAATGTTTGGTATTTAATAAGACACTAATAAAAAATGAATCGAAGAGCCTAATATATGTGTGCATAACATAGATATAATACAAATATGTGTGGAAAAAAATAAACATATAAATCAATAACCATATTACTAAAGGCTATATTAAAAGGCTAGATTAGTTGAAGGGGTTCACTCTCCAATAAATCTTATTAGTCAACCTTCACACCAAATATGAACTTAGCATAAAAAGTCCCTTATTAAACCGAGTTCTCTCCTTTTATATCCATGACTATCTCATGAGATATGTTTTTTACCAAATTCATTTGAGGGAGATATTGGTTCCACTATTTATATAATTATATCATGCATATGTGTTCCACAACATAAATTTTTTTCATCGTGTCATGACCCATAAAAAGTGATGGGTTTCAAGAAAATCATATAATAAACCATTAAATTAAATGGTTATCATAAAAATTTCATCATATCATATAAAATAGAAAATAGATAGTTATAATAATAATTTCATCATAAAAACACATTTAAAAGACGTGTGATTCATTAGTAAAAAAGATGTGGATGCTAAGGGAGTTTCATAAACATCATGTCATGATAATATATACCATTTGGAAAGGTGTATGAAAGATACTGTTGGATAATATTCCTATAACAGAATGACTAAAACCAATGAAGGTCATATTATATAGAAACGAAATTATTAAATATCATTTGAAACATTTCTTGAAGAAATTAACCATCCTACATTTAAAATGATATTGATTACATAAGGAATTTTTAAATCTTGTCTATTCTAAAACCTCTATAAAAATATTAAATATCACAATATTATGATATAATTCCATTTTTTAAAAAATAACGACCAAAGTATTCAATTTACCCTTAATGGAAAATAATTTCATGACAACATGTCAATTCATAGATTCTATACTTGTTAAAGAATCATTACATTTTCACTGAAAATTGTTTAGAAAAGATCCTTGATCAAAAAATACAGAAAGATTTTATTTAAATATTTTTATTGAAAGAAAAAATGGGTAAATTATTCATTAATAATTTGATTTTATAAGAAAAAAAACTTTTTAAAACACAGTTATAGAAAATAGCTTTGAATGAAAATCGATTTCCGACCATAGGGAGAAATAAATTCATATCTTCTTAAAAACATTTTTTTAATAAATTATCTTCTAAAGTGAGAAAAAATGGTACCGTTACTTTCGTATATCATGAAAACCCATATTAAAGGAAATATAATGACAATTATTGACAATTGTATCATAATATTTTATCAATTGAAGCATAGTCATAAATAATCATTATAAATGATGAGATTGTAGTATTAATCAGATACCACTTTGGTAATGTTGAATCATTAAACGAATGAAAGAGTAATGTGAAAGGAACATAAATATCATCAGAATGAAAAAATTAAGGATATTAGAAATCTATGGGGATTTATATCCACCTCGTGAAATCATATATGTGCATAATAGAACCTACTCTCAAAGAAAAAAAATTGAGGCAAAACCCCCCTTAATTGTTGGTAATGTTTTAACCATAAAACCGAGGAATGATAGTTAATAAAATCGATAAGTATATCCAACTATATTTTTGTATAATAAATTTAAAATACATCCCTGGGAAGTATACACACCACATATATTAAATAGGTGGTGAACATGGGCTGTGTCAAATAGGAAATAACATTGAGGGTGGAATCCCATACCTTATGTCTTGAACCATATCCACCACATTTAATAATCATGTATAATAAATATTTTTTTATTATTAATAAATCATAGATCTATATTCATATATTTAATACCATATATGTTTTACTTATGAAATATTTCTTTATTAACTATTTTATTTTAATATTTTGGGTAACAGCCCCTTCGTTTTTCAAAACATATATTAACTTGTTATTCATGGTCCTCTTAATTATATAATGATTCAATAAAAACTCAGAATAATAATAAATATATTAATATTATATATATATATATGTTCATTATATATTTATTTTAATTAATCCGTAAAATTTAGTGATAATAAAATAAATGCATTTTCATGGAAACAGTAGGTTCTACGTATGCATGAATGTTGTTTCCATTATATTTTCATATTTAAAGAATAAAAAGTAAATGAAATTTATATATACTGTGATTAATATATAATTTTTATGATTCATATATCTAATATTTATATTGAACCCATCATTTATACAATTAATGTATTGCATTAACGAATCACATCAATTCGTGAGATGGTAGTTCATTGTACAGAGGAAAGACGTTATCATATTTCAACAAAATGGAAGTCTTGATGTAATGTATTATATAATAATTAAATTACTGTAATTATTTAATAAATAACATATATATAATATATAAACATTATGATAATCATTATGACTAACCATGATATGCAGTAATGGAAAAATGAACAAAATTGGCTCTTGTGGTGGTAGTCTTCCATAAACAGGAATGTGGATTCCATAGCCTATTTGATGGATGTGTGTGAGACTATGGTCATAACATTAACATAAACACATATCAATATATTTAATATTCTTAGGTTATTATATAGGTATCATATATGTAACGACCAATGATTTTATGGTATATATATTTTTAAATTTAATCTCTTTGATAGCTTACGTTGTACGCAACAAAGAGCATGAAGAAGCCATGATAAACTATTAAATATTAATATTTATACACTAGAAATCATGTTGGTGGATATTATTATAATTAAACATATTATTAAAATATATTACCAAATTCAATGGATACCAATTATTTTGAATCAAAAATAAATATAAATTTAATATAAATAAAATGTTTACTAAATACCATTTAAATGCACACAAGTGTGTTTTATATCAAGAAAATAATAAAATAAATCATTTTTGATTATATTGAAGATATATATATATATATATATATAATATATTCAATATAACTTTTAATATTAGTCCTATGTTATATATATATATGATATACGAACTAATCCATTTTTACACATAAAAGTTGTATTATTATAAAAATAATGTTTTACACCTTGTGAAGGTGAAACTATTTTAAAAACTATATTTGAAACTTTTATAACATGTATTTGAAAAAATAATCTTTTAATATTAAATGGGAGTATCAAAATTTACTTAAGATTAATTTCTATTATTTTTTGATAAGAATCATTTTTGCAAGATTGGGTTTTAGATTCCTTTTAAAGTATATTTAGATGAATATTTTATCATTTAATCTAATTAGGGTCATTTTTATATATATTACATAGAATCTGCAAATAAAAACATTCTAATATTTTGAATGTTTTTACTTTTAAAACATATTTTCTCGATAAGTGAACAAAATTAATATTTAATTATTTTCTTGATTTGATGTGTCATAAATTTTTAAAAATGTATTCCATATTTTTAATATTATGGTAAAAAATTGGTAAATATGAATTATTTTTAAAAGAAATTAATGAGTAACTTAGACATTTTTTATTATCACATTTAATTGTAAACAAGGTAATCATGGTTTAACATAATTTATAAATATTAAAAAATAACATTAATATTTGACCCACAATTATTTAAGGACTATTTAACTTCCCTAATAATTAATTAATCCATTAATAGACCATTTGTGTGCTTTTTTATTATAATATAAACTTTTTAATTATATATTTAATGGAATTTCAATTTGGTCATACTTTTGTTTTTAATAAGTGAAATATTTTTAATATGGTTTCATATAAGGAATCTATTAGAATATAAATTTCCTTTATAAACATAAAATATGTATCTATATCATGTATTTTTTGATAATTTTTAGTTCAAAAATAAGTACAATAAATGGTGACATAATGATGATGATGTAATTGAATAATTAATCGTAAAATAAAAAGAAAGAAATAAAATATAATAAAATAGAAATTATATTAAATAATTAATGTCATCATGGAATTTTATGAATGTATTTTTAATATTATTGATTAGTTAATACACTTTTTATATTATATCATGTTGTTATTATACGATTAAAATGTCTTGTTATGATTGTTGTCAAAATAGACCTTAATGATATTTAAAAATAAATAGTATTTTATTAAATGATATAAAACTCATAAAAATTTAAAATTATTATAAATTAATGGGATAAATCTGAATATTTCAGCATTGAATCATTTATTGGTTGTTGGGAATTTAATATAAATCATATGAACCCTAAAATATTAAATTACATGATATCACGATAGGAATTTAAAAACATTAAATAAGGGTTAGATCTAAAAGATAAGAATTAAAAAATAGACCTGATGTATATAATTTATTTAGGATGAAGTTATCTGGACAAAAAATCATCCTATATTATAAATTATTTTGTTTGGATCTATTGGTTTATAAAATTAATTTTTATTAATTTAATATTTTGATGAATTCGAAGAGTTCCCGTGTCCCTTCTCTTATAAAAGGACACATATTCTTCTATATTCATTACACTGCAAAACCTATTTGGAAGAACCATATTTTTCCCAAATCCATTATTATAATCTCTCCCCACATTCTATATAAATTACTTATAAATAATACCATGCTTATAGGTGTTAATGTGTTAATCAAATTATATTTTTTGAAGAAAAGGATGATATAGATTATACGTAACGGGTCTCACTCAATGTTAGGGAATTATCTCAATATATTTTCATTACCGACCATTTTAATTTTATACAACAACCATCATTTATTAGGATTATATACTTACCAATTGATATATAATATCATTATTTTATTTATTCTTGTGTTATTTTATGTTTCATTAAATTTTATTCCTTCATATGCCTCATGATTCAAATATTTCAATGTTGTTTGGGACACTTTGATTTAAGAATCTCTTTTTAAAATGGTAAAAGATATAATTTCAAACCTTTTTCTCTCTATGAGGATATTTCTAATATTATTATATTTATTTATTTTTATAAAAATATTATAATGGTCATATTTTTTCTATTTTGAATTTGATCAAATGGTTGTTTAATATAAATTTTTTAACACGTTTTATATGGAATTTTTTAACCAATAAAAAATGGATATTCTATTATTAACTTATAAGATGATGATGAATTTTCTTATGATGTGGAATTTATTTTATTTTAATTATCTTACTTAATATTTTAAGTTTACATTAATAAAAACCTATGTTTATCGTCTTGGTTATTTTATTGCAGAAAAGGGTGTTTCAATGAAAAGGTTGTTTTGGTATTGAAAATGGGTTCCCAAAAGAAATGGGTGTTTTGGTAACGAAACAATTTTCTGAAAAAAAAGTTTATTTCTATATTTAATATTTTTTAAATTTTATTAACAATAGTTATTCCTCAATAAATTGTTAGGGATCTCATTTAATGTGATTTTTTCTATGTAAATATCCTTTGTGGAATCGTGTACATTTTTTATGTTTATCTATTATGATACCATCATCCATATATTATTAAATTATTTATGGTCAATTTTACAAGTGAAGTTTTTATGTACCTTATCATTAGTTATATATTTTATGATGATGTATTGATTCAGTTGTTTTATATATTCATGTATGGAATGAAATAAACATAATCAAAATGTTGGTGACCGTATATTGAAAATACCCTCATATATTAGTAGTATCATGAGAGAATATTAGTCAGTGAAAACACTTTTCATCTCATTCAATATAGTTTAAAATTATTAGGAGGATAGATCATGGAACAAATTAGATGGTTTTATACCCACATACATAAACTATATTGATGATATATCATGAAAGTAACTATCTTGAGGATAGATTATGATCGTGCATATTTACAACAGTATGACTTCCATGATTATATTTATTCTATGAGATTATTTTGTTAGTCATAATATCCATTTTAATGTTTTAATCTCAAGTGACTATTTATATGTCCCCATATGATCATCTTTTATTATTTACATATTTATTATTCATTATTAATTAATGTCATCTTACCCTATACTATACCCTTACAGAGTATTTGAGATCACCCTTACTTTTTTTCCTTTCATAAGGAATCCTTGAATTGTACATTGAATGATATTCGAGAATATTATAATTTTTAATATTGTTATTATAAAAACATAATGTCGTAATTAGTGTATTCATTTGTAATAAAATATTAATTTATGTTACTGGTATCCGCAAAATGATAAAATGAGCGGCCCATTTAGATTCAACTACATGAAATCTATCCAATATAATAAAATAATTCACCCCTATACGATTTTGCTGCCACAATGGTAAACTATAAAATAAAATTATTTGTAAAGAGGAATAAATAAAACAAAAAAAATTATTATTAAACAGTACTTATTTTCGGGGGATCTCCTTTTAATATTCACTGAATTCCATACATGGATGAATTTATACCCAATTAAAGTATTATATAAATAGAGGAGGGATTTATAGAATTATTTGGTTTTGTATTGTCTGATGTGAGTGATTTTGATGGTTTGAAGAGAGGGGAAGAAGGGGTGTTCTTTAAATAAGGGAGGTGATTGAAAAAAATATAAATTATTTAAATTGAGAATTCCACAAATGTTATTTATTTGTCCAAAGTGTACAAAATTTCTCACCAGGTATCCTTATATGGTATAATGTATAAATAAGATTATTAAATGTGTATTGGACACATTTTGGTTAATTTTGTACCTTATTTAGCCAAAAATAAATATAGTTTTTACCTTAATCACTATAAATCATTTTTAGATGATTTCACTAATCACATTTGCCAAAATAATGTCGACATTATTAGACATTATTCATTTTAATAATTAAAAAATGTAATACCATTTTCCAAATTCATATCACATAAGTGAAAAAATAAAAAATACAAATATTTATTCATATGTGTTGATAAATCGGGGTTTTAAATCCAAAATGATCCATATTTTACAATGTTTTTAGATTTAATATCAATTTTAAATTGATTAAAATTAATTAAATTGGGTCAAAATATTTATTATTGAATTAAATATAATATAAAAACAGATAGAAATATAATTTATCTATTTAAATAAATTTGACTAAACTCTAGTTTTAATTAAAATTCATTATTTTTTACTATTCATCAAAAAATGAATAATTTTGGAAAAATCCCCAATGTTCACACTAATATAATTTTTACATTGGTATTTAAAAATTGAATTTTTATTATTCATATTAATTTTCTAAAACTGTGAAAAATGAATTTTATTATCGTTCACAAATGATATAAAAATAATCTTTTTGAGAAAAGAGTATTTTAAAAACATATAATGCATTACAAAAATAATATATATTCTATTATCAAAATGCTTCATTTATGTAAAACCATTATAAATAATACATAATATTTATTTATTATTATTTATTTTTCCTTGTCTAATAGATGAATTAAAATGTTCATTTTTAGTGGAATATATTAATAATATGTAGAGGTTTTGTTATAACATTGTTTCATGTGTCACAAAATCTAACCAAGTGATGCATGTTTTGAAATATTACCGAAGTATGGATGTAATGATATCATCAATTTGGGTATTATTTTAGAAAACCCAAAAATGAGATATAATTTATTCAAAATAAAATGTTCATAAAAAACACGGGGTAGACATTTAACACCCGTAAAATTATTTTTCAATAAAAATTATTCAATATCAAAAACTAAAATAGGTTTTATTCTACCTCATCATATCCTCAAGTTTCCACATGGTTTCCTCAAACGAGATATTTCACAACAAAAAATTGACCAAGGGAGTGGTCCTGTTTCATTGAACATTAATTTTCTTATCCGTAATCTACAATAGTAGTTTATTGTAATAATGATAATTCTCCAATGGTATGAACTCTTTATTTAGTTAATGTGATGGGTTGTTTATTTAAATATTAAAAGGAGATTCATGGAACACATCATAGACTAGACTGAGATTTTTTGGAATCAGCAAGAAATAAAAACAACCCCTAAACAATCAAGAATATCAAAAGGGAAAATAAACATGAGGATGAGCTTCACATTATTTCTAAATATCATAAACCTATTCTACTAAGAGATTATTAGGATCATGTTATCACTAATATAAAATTCTAGATCATGCCAGCAATTATCTAGAGGACCTTTTTTCTGACTCTAGGTTTTTTTGATATGATAATGTTTACATAAAACCTTCTCTAGTATTCCCTAAGCTATCTCAGGCCATACTTTCTTTATTTCTAAATCTTCATTCCAACATGTTAGGGCTCTACATTTCTTTGCATATATGTCTTTATAATGTGTCATTTGAATTATTGAGTGAAATTTATTGTTGTAGAAAAACTAAACAATCAGAAGGTGATTTTCCGAACCACCTATGAAATCCAAAGAACAAGATATGAAGATATCCTATATTGTTTTATATTTTCATTCATACTAACTAACTATTTAATAATGGCATACAGTACTGAATCTCAACACCATATCACGAGATACATCCATAATCCACTACAACACAGAGAACAACCTTGTTTCCCTATCATATAAACTGAAAGTGGTAATCCACTCAACCATAAAATATCCTAAATTCATATTTCTGGAAAGATAATATAAGGATAAGTCTTTTATGATATTTATTAAGCGTGATGAGTTACTAAGGAGATTAAATACCACCAATATATAGTTAAGCCTTTTAGATGTTTTTGGGAGTCCAATTAAAAAATCCATTGGGGTGTTCTCCCCCATCCATTCAGGTATGTGTAATGGATGGAATATCCCCTCATTCTTATTTACAACGTAACATGATAGAATACGTATAACATACCAGGTAAATAAATATTATTAAATTCTAATTTTTATCAATATTTTTGAATAAAATGTTAATATTACATTAAAGGGAGTACTATGCTCGATGGTGTACCCAATACGCAACAACGAGTTTATTTGAAATCTTACGTTGCACACTAATAATATAATAATAATATTTTAATTAGTTAATGCCTAGCCATTGTAACGGAATTAATGAACAGAAATGAGTATAAAATTATTACATATTTTTTGATAAATACTTTATCATTTATCCAATAAATTTTAGAGGCTTAAAATGCAAATGAATCCAATTTGAAGAATAAATACTCTAATATTTTTAAAAGATTGCTTTACCGCCTTTTGATGGAGAAACTTTTTTTAATACAAATTTAGAAAATTTAATAAGATATATTTTTAAAAATAAACTAATTCTTTAGAATTGGGATATTTAAATTTACATTGGATAATTTTTGGTATTTTTCTGATAATGTCTTTTTTGATTGAATAGTGAAAAATACAGCATTTTACTTTAAAACTGCTTTTTCATCTAACTTAATTATATGGATAGATTAACTTTATTAATTTTTTAAAAGTGTAAATAGAATAAATTTTTACCATTTAATTTAATGGTGGTTATTAGAATTATTTTCACGTTGAAAATGTACATAAACAAGTGTCAATCTTTTGATAGATATTGTTTCTTAAAAACAGTCTATTTATTTTGACAGTGGGAATTAACTATATGATTTATTAATGAAACATATATGTTTTGAATTGGTTAAAATTGAAATCATTTCTGAATTTGGAATATAAAATATAGCTTACGGTTAATTTTTGGTATATTTCGGACAAATGTTCATTTTTAATGAATAGTGAAAAATACTACATTTTAATTCAAAAATGCATTTTCATCCAAATTATTTATATCGTTAGATTGTCATTTTAATTTGTTTGAAAGTGTAATTTAATTATTTTTTATCATTTAAATACCATTTTGGTCATTGGATTTAATTTCAATTTTAAATTGGACGTAAAAACAAATCAATCTTTTGATAGATTTTACTTCTTAAAAACTCATCATTGGTTTGAACAACGAGAATTATTTTAAATTAATTACTACAATTTCTGTGTTTGGAATTTTATAAAATGGATTCCATATTTGTAATCAGAAGGTCCAATTTTTTTAATTAATTCTCTTTTGTTTTTAGACATTATGAATATTAACGACGGTAATAATCTTTAATTATCTTGATTAATTAGTAATCGGGTAGTTAAGGGTAATAAAATAATGTCATAATAATAACAAATGACCCCAACATGTGTCTTAATGGTACTGGCTGTTTCATTTCCGACCATGGGATGCCTTTTGCCAATCTTTTGATCCCCATGGAATCACTTTTGGGGTGATAGTGACACTTTCTAATTTTATGTTTTTAAAAGGAAAGTATAACCAAAGTATTTATTACCCAAGTAAAACAATTTTATTTTTGTATGTGGAAAGGGTCTATTTTACTATAAATAGTAATTGGAAAGATAAAAATATATCCTACATCATAGTATTTTTTTTATAATTCTTAGACATTAAATAAATTAATTTATTTATGACACCATGATGATGTCGTGATTGTCTCATTAATGAACGATTTAAATAAAATGAAATGATAATGTAATCACTGTGATATAGACTTGTCTAAAACCTATTTTATGAGTCTATTTCGAACCCATACCACCTTATCCAATAAATATATCAATTTGGGACCTTAAAAATCCGAAACTCAATTTAATATAATGTAACATTTCTTTACATTCAAAGAGTTCCCCTCCTCCCTCTTATAAAAGTCCCCCACCACTACCTCCTTACCCGCACCTCTCAAGCCATTGGCTCGGCCGAAATCTGATCATTTTATCTATCCACATCCCAATATTCATCCTATAATCCTTCCGTTTGGCATAATTCCCTTCAAAAACCCCTTTTGGTTCAATCCAAGGGGAGTTACCCGATTTAAAGGTAAAGACTTCCCTAATGTACTTTTGTTTTATTTTGCTTCTCCAACCCCCTAAAAAAATTTTATTCCTTGATTTTGTAACAAAACCAGTATCTTTATCATACTATAATGTTTTTATGGGAATTATTCGAGCTAAACTTACACACACCTATATATAATGGTTAAAGAACATTCTATTTCCGTGGATGGCGAATTACTGCCTCACGAAACGATGTTTGTTCTATCTTCTCCTACCACCTCTCATGGTGGCCATTATGTTGGAACTATATTTATTTATGATATATATTATATTTATTTCATGTATATTCAACTGTATTTTATATTTAAAACCAACCTTTATGATTTTCATGTCGTGAAAATGCGATAATTTCATTTGAGGAAGTGTGGACAACCGCCCCCTCAAGTGATGTGACTCGTTCGTGCAATACATGGAATGTATAAAGAATGAAATGAATGATATTATGTTACCTATATAACATTTATATTATACTTGAATTATAATATATATATATATATATTCCATTTATTTTTAATTCCAATAATGTGACAAATAAATGAAAGTATCGTTCATGCGTACGTACGGCCTACTGTCTCCATAAACGGTGCATTTCATTTTCTATCTCCAAATATTATGTAATAGAATAAAATTAATATATAATTGATATATATGATATTTAAATCATTAATACTATTTTTGATATGGTGTAATTATTACTACATGGACAATTGATTTCAAACAAGTTCATTTTTGACTCATGTACCGAACATCGACAAAAACATCTGATATGGACTCACATAATTAACTAATTATAATAACATTATAATATGTGATATTAATTTAATAATAAATCTAAAAGTAGGTACATGAGCAATTATTAATTGACCAATGTTTATTATTCATGAATATAAAGAAACGAACAAGTCAAGTCAGACTTGAGATAAGGGATCCGACCTCTCTCTTTATTTTCAAGTACTCTCTTTTATGACATTTCATTTACGATCCATGTTCTTATGTTGGAGTATGTTATTTTATATTCACCTTAATGTAATTTTTAGTTTCAGATGATGATAGACCCCCTCTTACTCTCATCAACTCATTTTAAGTAGCGATGTTAGGCTACCGAGTTTTCGTAAGGGATTTTCATCTCACTTTTATTCCCGTGAGATCTATGCAAAATTTTCCACAATTTAATTTGAGTGGTATATGTAATTCCCATTATTATAATTTTTATTTAATATAATTTAATGGGTATTTACATCTTCATTTTATGACCATTCTTCCACAGGGTGTATGTTTTTAAAGTTACCCAAGTCGGTAAGGGAACCTTTCACCCTCCTATTTTGAAAAGACTTATTTTTGTTTTGTCTTTTAAATTTCACTTTCATATTTTGGTATATGTTCTTATATATCCTTATTGCAGTAAATTTTATGTCCCCTCTCATCATTTCTTTTTCTAAAATTTGATGTGATGCCATTAGGCTATTGAAATTTTTAATGGGAACTTCTTAACCCAATTCAATTCATTGGGATAAACCTCTACTTCTAGATTATGTCATGCTATGAATATTTTTGGATGAAATATGATTGTTTTACACTGAGTATCCACTTATATTTAGTGTTTTCATATTTTTCACACATAAATATGTTTTCTCTTTATCCTTTCTTTAATGGCATGATCCTTGATTGGGATTACATCTCAATTTCTTCCCATTGAGACATTTCTTAACGATATGAACTTTTATTCTTTTATAATGTGTATATAAATCCCCTTTGACTTTACATATCCATATTATGTCTATAATAATGTGATTTATATGTTTTGAAAATGGTATACTTACATGTGTCTTGTAATTTAAATGTTCAAAATGGAAAAGGACTCTTTTATTAAAACATTGTTTTAAATGGTTTTAAATATTTATTCTTCTAAACATTTTCCATCCTTTCCATGTTTTAGAATGGGTTTAAAGGATTTATTCATATGTAAATGAATTTTTTAAAACATTTTCAAAAGTTTAGAAGTGGTATGGGACACTCTGATACTAAAATATCTTTTAAATGTCTTCTTTTTATATTTTCAAAGTATAAAGAGATATTTCTTTCATAGAGTTTTAGTGATTTTAGTAGATGTTTTTATTTATGATAATATCATGATGTGGTCTATGGTGTTTGAAATGTTGAAATTTTATGTTTTTTTATGCATGTTCTAAGTGTTATGATTATGTTATGGTTCTTGGGCAATGTTTATGAAATCGGGTGGTTCTGTGATAAACTAAGGGCGGGTGAGCTCGAGATAGCTCCCCAAATCATTGGGTAATGCGAAGGAGTTAAACGCTAAGGTTTATCTGAAGATATTTTGGGAATATACTATTATAGATATTCCAAATGTAACCATGAGGGTTACTCCCTACGTAATAATGTTATGAATGCCTCAAGTTACCTTTACATCTTATGATTTCTATGAGTTATTCCTAAATCTTATGATTTAATGAGGTATGTTAAAGTGATTATGTTTAATGAGTAAAGTATGATTTCATTGATTACTATGTATACATGGACTATTGTTTTCTTTCCATATTGTTATAACCATTACCGAGCTTTTTATTCTCATCCCATGTTTTTGAAATGTTTTTCACAGGACATAATGTGGAATAGGGTCAAGGATGGGATCATGGAAATGTCATTCGGTCTAAAAAATGGATCAAGTAATGACACTACTTTTCAAGAGTTTATATTTTTTCGAAAAAAATGGAAGCTTAGTAGATGTGTCTAATTTTTAATCTTTGATATGTAATAGTTATGTCCTAATTATCTAAAACTCTAAACATGAAAAGATCCTCAATGTGAATTATTCAATTTAATTCAAGAATATTTATTATACTAAGGCCGTGTTTTTATAGTTTGTATCAGAGGTCAATTTAGATAACTTTAGAGGTTAGAGTTTTCGTTAAGAATAAGTGACATTACCAAAATGGTTAGGATTTCAAAAAGATTCATAGTTTTTAGATAAATTGAATGAGTAAGTATATCATAGTGTTTATATTCCTCATTAGTACATGATGATTTTGTTGATATACCTACACTGAAATTTATTGTTTTAGTAAATGGATGGATCTAGTAGGCACCAAAGTGACAATGGGTTTGATGAAACTGTAGTGGTTCTATGATTAAGAGACTGGATGAAATGGAGGATATGTGATTAGGTTAATTACTTTTCAGTATGAGACTTTAAGAGTAACTGATGTTATTTGGAGATAAATGTTAAGATATTACATGGAAGACTATGTGATTAAATCCTTTGTAGATTTGGGTTTCAATCATAGTTTTGTTTATCTGTGAAGAATTTTTTCGGCAGTTGTTTATTGAATGTTCTTTTTTGAACTTTGGATAATGTTTGACAAATTTTGGAGATTAATAGTAGTATTTCTTTTTATAAAGGATTATCCTTTTTGGATGTTATCTGATCTCGTACTAACAATTTTGGTTTTGCTTTTGGTCTAAAGACATGGAAAGTATATAGTTCTCTTTTGTTGATTAGTTGATTCTATAGAAGATGATTATAGTGTTCTTAATGTGAACAAGTTATCCTAAATACTCATCTTTTTGAGAAAATATGAGTTTGTGTATGAAATCTAGAGAAAGTTGAAATTCAACATGACAAGTAAGTATTTTTTTCTTTATGTCATAGTTAAGCACATAAATAAATTCCTCAATGAAAATTAATTCAAAATAAAAATGTTGTCTGTTAATTTTTCTGACCGGGGAATCAAATACCGTTTAACCCATCACAAGTTTGTGATTTTCTGGTGGTTAAATTTCTTATAAACATGTTTTCTATCACTCTCCCTCAGAACATGACCGTTTGTTTTTTCTTCCATATCCATGTTTTCAAAAATTTAATCCTAGTATGGTTTAAATTGGGTGACCCTTGTACTTCTCATTCTTTCTTTTAAAGTAATAGTTAAATTTACTATTTTTACGATGTGGGGATTTCAATGATGTTTCCAAGCACTGTTATAAAATAGCGAGGACGTAATTCCCAAAAGGGGGGAAGGATGTAACATCCCAGGTTAATAAATAATATTACATTCTCATGTTTATCAATATTTGTGACTAAAATGTTAATATTTCATTAAAGGGAATGCTATACTCGATGTCGTACCCAATACGCAACAACGAGTTTCTTTGAAATCTTACATTGCCCACTAATATTATAATAATATTATTTTAAATAGTTAATTCCTAGCCGTTGTAATGGCCGGAATGAACAGAACTGACTAAAAAATGATTACATATGTTTGTTAAATATTTTTATATTTATCCAATAAAAGATAGAGGATTAAAATGAAAATGAATCCAATTTTAAGAATAAATATTCTAATATTTTAAAAATATTGTTTTACAGCCATTTGATGGAGAACCTTTTTTAAATCAAAATATTAAAAAATTTATAAGCACTATTTTTCAAAATAAACTTATTATTTAGAATTGGGATATTGAAATTTACATTGGATAATTTTAGGTATTTTTCTGATAATGTCTTTTTTAATGAACAGTGAAAATACTGCATTTTACTTCAAAACTATTTTTTCATCTAATTTAGTTAAATGGATAGATTATTTTTTAAATTTTTTTAAAGTTTAATTAGTATATATTTTTACCATTTCATTCAATGGTGCTCATTAGAATTAATTTCATTTTGAACATGGACATAAACAAGTGACAATCTTTTGATAGATATTGTTTCTTGAAAGGATGATATTTGTTTTGACAGCGGGAATTTACTATATGATTTACTAATGATACTTCTATGTTTTGAATTTGGTAAAATGGACATCATTTCTGAATTTGTAATATCAAATATATATTACGGTTAATTTTTGGTATATTTCTGACAAATGTTCATTTTTAATGAATAGTGAAAAATACTGCATTTTAATTCAAAACTGCATTTTCATCCAAATTATTTATATAGTTATTTTGTCATTTTAATATGTTTTAACGTGTAATTTAATTATGTTTTTATCATTTAAATTTTATTTTTTTCATTGGATGTAATTTCAATTTTAAATTGGATGTAAAATCAAATCAATCTTCTGATAGATTTTACTTCTTAAAAACCCGTCTTTGGTTTTGATAATGGGAATTATATTAAAATAATTACTACAATTTCTGTGTTTGGAATTTGATAAAATGGAGTACATATTTGGAATCATAAGGTCAAAATTATGTAATTAATTCTCTTTTGTTTTTAGACATTGTAACACCCCGAACCTATATACCCAGAGTTGTTACATTATTACATTACATTGGCCTCACTACAAAAGATCAAGTCTCGAAAGAACGATTAGTTTAGTAGTCTTGGAAACACTATATATATTCGTAAGTCTTAAATTACATCATAAGGTAAAAAAAACTACAACAACATCTTGTCTTCATATCCCCTCATATTATCACTGCAGGTCATTCATAAATTACTTCTTCATAATCCTGGGAAAAATAAAACATTGAAAGGGGTGAGCTCAGATGCTCAGTAAGGATAACATTATAGAAGATGCTTTCATAAATAAGAATAAACACTTAAGGCAGTTTATAACTAAAACGAAAGCATTTTAAACATGAAATTCATCATAAAATGGAAAAGATAAAATAAAATAATGCCATTTACTTACTCACATGGATATTCTACTAGTCGAATTATCACATGCAATATCAATAACCACTTTCATAATGATGGAATGCATAATTCCAGACTATCATAACCACATATCCAAGGCCTCGTGCCAAGACTACAAAAAAGATTTTTCCAAGGCCTTGTGCCAAGACACTAGTTTGTCTCACGAGACCTACCGATGCATCGAGGAGCTATAGCGGGCTCCACCCGTCACTTACTAAGTTCAATGCATTCCTCATATGAACAGGTTTAAACATAACAAAAACATTCTTATTAAAACTAGCATATGAAATGTCAATAATTTAACCAAAAACAATGAATGGTATAAAAATAGAACATCCACAGTCAAACATAACTCATTCGATACAATATGGAATATTTTATTGTATCATATTAAACTCAATCAATAATAATGATGTATATTGACATAGATGAAAATAATCATCAAAACTACTTGAGACAAATATCCCCCTTTTTCTTGAAATCATTTTAAAGTCACACTATTTGTCAAGAAGCCATTTAAAAATAGATTTTTCAATTAAAGTGTCCCATACCACTTTGAAACATTTAAAAGGAGTTTTAATTTTAAAACTTTAATTCTGATATAAATAAATCCTTAAAACAATTTTTAAAACATGGACATTAATGAGGAAGATTTAGAAGAATAAGTCTTTAAAACATTTAAAAATGGTATTTTAGTTAGAGTTTCTAACCAAAATAGAGACACTTGAATACAAATAATTGAGGTAATAAAAATATTTTAATATCATGAGAATAAATGAATTCATGATATACTATGTCAAAGTACATTATATACACCACATAAAAGTGATTTGGTGTATATCAACAAAGAAGTCTCAATGGAATGTTAATTGAGATGAAATCTCTTATAAAGGTCATACCCTTAGGTTAAGGATAAATCAACGACATAGTTATTTCTGAAAAATATAAATACACTAAATATGATTGGATATTCAGTGTAAAACAATCAAAGTACATTAACACATAATCTTGTAAAAACAACACCAATGAATTGGATGTTTAACTCAACAAATGGAGAATGAGTTAAAATAACTCTTATCAAATTCAAATCGATGACTTGAGAAATTATCAATGGAGTGATTATGTGTGTCAAAAGTATATCCATAGAAAAGGGGAGTGGAAATTATGACATAAGAAAATGATTAGTGATTCCACACAAAATCTTGTAGTAAAATAATCAATGAAGTTTGCCTAAAGCCGAATAAACGGAAATTGAAATTTCAAATTCCTTTATCGATTAGGAAACTTATCAAACATACACCCATTAAAGAAGGATAATACCATGATGATGTAAATATACATAAATTAAATTATATTACACAATTAATACAATCATGGGCAGTACACACACCACATGCATAAATAAGTTGTGAACAATGGAATTCTCATGCAATTAATAGTGAGATAAGAAACCCCTTACTTTGTACTTTTTCCTTGGTCGACGGTAGGTTAACCTCCTGTATAATGGTTAAATAATTGTTACTGAATTATAAAAGAATCATTTACATTAATATGATATCATATATGATCTTTTAACATTGATTTGTTAATAATATCTTAGAATTATCGCCATTTAGGGTGTTAACGGGTTCATTTTACATTATATTCTTTGTTATGTGAGACATATTCGTTATTAATGGGATGTATATTATTCATATCCATAATGATATAAAGTCATTAGATACAATTTTTAAATCATCAAATGATAATCATACTTGAATGGATATTATGGATAATGAATCACATCGCGTTCGTGGAGACGGTAGTCCGTACGTACGCACGGGCGACAATATCATTGTTTTGATATTAAAATAATATATTACTGGATGGTATATCATATATACAGAATCATTATCATGTTATATTTATTATTTACATGAGTTACACATCATTATTATACCCATACAAATAATAATATATTGAATAACAATTACACCACGACGTGGAGACGGTAATCCGTACATACGCATGTATGGTGACATGTTAATCAAAGGGTGGATAGAATACTAAATATGGTTTTACCATATTTATAATAACATCAAAGTATATATATATGATACTGGAGTTATTATTTTAGAATGGTAATAACAAAGAAAGAAGAAGTGGAAGAAGAATGGAACTTGAAAAGGGGTGGTGAAAACATTACCTCTTCTTCGGGTTCTTCCTTTTGATTTAATCAAAAGGGCTCTTTTGAATGGCTTTCTGATCAAACTAAGGTCTATAGGTTGTATTAAGGGAAGTTGAGAGAGTATTTGGTCAGGGTTTGGCTGAACCAAAAGGAATTGAAGGTGTGAATAAATGAGAAGTAGGAGTTTCCTTTTATAAGAGGGGTGAGGGGCACCTTTGGAAAAGCTAGAAATATTAATTTATAGTAAATTCATATTCGGTTTCTAATAGCTCCAAAGTTGATTATTTAAATGTTAAGGTGGGTATGGGTCAAAAACCACTCAACCAATAGAATTTAGACAGGTTTGGTTCATTATATTAACCTTATCTTTAAGTATTAACTCTTAGTTAATTAGTTTCACTTTTACAATGTCACTTTGTATTTTTATATTATATGGTTAATAAACATACCATATACATACATGCAACCCCCAAGTGGTCCGTTAATGGTAATACTATCATTATATAAGTCTCTTGGCAGACCTTAGATTTTTATGAATTTAATATCAATTAATAATATAATATGTTTTTAAAAAACTTTTTTCTGTCAATTTTGACACTACTCAATAGTAGATTTTTGTGAAACTGATAACATAATGATTACTTCGAAAAAAGTTAGATAAATAAATCCTAATATGTCATATTAACCTATAAAATTATGTTCATTCAATAAAAGTCTCATATTATATTTATTTGGTTATTTATAATATCAATTATTCTAATTTTACACTATTATGGTAATTACTGCATCACCATTGTGTCAAAATTAATACATAAATTATATAATGTCTAAAAATTATAAATAAAATATAATTATGTAAGAAATCTTTTTAGCTTTCTAATGAATATTTATAGTCTAAATTCCAACATATATAACCCTATGTAACAATTGGTTTTTTAAAAGATATATGCTTGTGTCATTTTTGTATTCATTTTATCTTAATTAAAATAAAGTGTCCCTATCACTTACAAGTGGATCCATGGGGTCCCAAAATCGATACAAAGATTCCCATTGTCGAGAATGTATCAACAAAGAAGGTTAAGACACGTTTTAGGGTAATTTATTATTATTATTATCTTATTTGGTAACCCTTGTTTACCGGATTTACCCTTTAACTATGGTAAATATAATATTTACCGAAGTAATTATCCAAAATGTTTAAAAATAAAAGTTACCTATTTACACAATTTTAAAATAATGATTCCAAATATGGAATAAATTTTTCCAAATTCAAAACACAGAAGTGTCAGAAATTAATTTATAATTAATTCCCGTTGTTAAAACAAAAATCGTGTTTTTAAGAAATAATAACTATCAAAATATTGGCAGTTGTTTATGTCTGGTTTAAATGTGAAATTATGTTCAATGACCCACATTGAATTACATGGTAAAAATATATTTTATATATAATTTAAAACCACTCAAATTCATAATTTATCACTATTAATTATTTCGATTAAAAAAGTTGTTTTTAATTAAAATTTAGTAATTTGTTACTATTCATCAAAATATAAAATTTATCCGAAAAGTACCAAAATTTCACCCTGGGATAATTTAATTATTCCGAATCCAAAAATAAATTATATTTTACCAAATTCAAAACATAGAAGCTTCATTTATTAATTTAAAATTGATTCTAGCTTTCGAAACCAAAAGGCGAATTTTTAATAAATAATAACTATCAAAAGTTTGACATTTTTTTATGTCCAATTTCATGGTGAAATTACTTAAAATGACCATAATTGGATTAAATAGTAAAAATATAATCTATTTATACTTCCAATCCATTAAAATTTATAATTTAACAATATAAATTATTTTGATTAAAAAAAGTTGTTTTTAGTTAAAATATAGTATTTTTCACTATTCCCCCAAATATGAAAGTTATCAGAAAGACACCAAAACATTATTGACAATAAATTCATTTGTCCCTATTCTAAAGAAGAATTTAATTTTTTCAAATTGAATATATAAAAGTTTCAAATATTGGTTTTAAAAAGGCTTCTCCATAAAAAGGTGGTAAAATTTCATTTTTTGAAAAATACTTCTTTTATCTAAAAAATTGAATTTGTTCATAAATAATGTCATAGAAAATCATAATATGGATTAAAATTATAAGGATAATATAATATTTAAAATTTAGTAAATAATATTCATAACCTCTTTTGAACGGTTAGTTTGGTAAGTCATGGTGTACTTGAACTCAGTGTTGCATACAACACACGGTATTGTATTATTCAAAGAGAAGTGTACCGTGGAAGATTGGGGTGTTACATTCACCCCTCCTTCAATAAATTTCATCCTCGAAATTTTAAAAATTGGGCTTGAGAATATAATGGAAAGTCCCACATCGGAAAAAGAGTCAATAAAACTATAACTTTAAAAGAAAAAAAGAGAGGTATAAAGGTCACCCAAGAAAACACATACTAGGATTCCAGGTAGGAAAACATGGATATGGATGATAAACTAAGTGTCAAGTTTTGACGGAAAGGGATAGAAATCATGATCAGGAGAAAGTTAACAATAATAAAACCACAAACTTGTGTTGGAACAAATTATCATTATTATCTTAGTAGGAAAAGTAAACTGACAACATTTTTTGTTTAAGTTACATTACATAAGGATGAGGAATTCATTTATGATATTGATTAAGAATATAAAGATATATACATACTTTTTAAGTAGAGATTCATTCTTTAATAAATTTCCACCACTAACTCATATTTTTAAATGATGAGTCTTCAAGAAGACTTGGTCACACTGGAAGAGCTAGAATAAACTTCTATAGATTCACATGATCCATGCAGGATACACTATATATTTACATTGTATTTAGAGATTAATAAAACCAAAATGGTTAGTACAAGATCTAATGATCCCCCAAAAGGATATTCCTTGAGAGAAATAAACACTAATCTTGATTTCTAAAATTAATACAACAATACCCCAAATTTAAATAAATACCATTCAATAATAAATTGTCCTTAAAATCCTTCAATATAATACAAACTAATATTAAAACTCAAAACTTATAAGAATGTAGTCTTCCACGTTAAATTGTATCTAAAAATGACATAAAATACTCTTAATGTCACATACATAAAAGTAATTAACCTAATCATTTCCATAAACAACCCAAATCACTATAAATCCATAATAAAAACATAGATAAGAATCCACCATTACTCCTCAAATGAAATCCCATACTATTCTATTTTACTTGGGCATATAGTGTTCACAACAAAGAGAACAACTTCCAAAACAACATCTATCACTTAATCACCAAATAATTTTCCTATACCAAGGGTATTCATTTAATAAGATATAAGATCCCAAATCAACTTATTATTGATCAATAAAATCATTTAACTAAAAATAATTAGTCACACTATCTAGGGACTTCACGTAGTTTAGTGGTAGGCGATAAATCCCAATAGCACTTTGGTTGTGGGTTTGATTCCCACAGCTTTCTCCGATGCGACGGGTTGCCACATGGTCTGAGTGTTGTCCTTTTCAAAAACTATGTTCTATAACATTACCAAAATGAGATAAATTCCTAAAAATAACCATAACATAATTTAACCACAAATCTTACCTCATACCATGCATTTTCATCACAAATTATAATAACTTATAATTCTTTCAAACCCAATGATCATATAAAACCAAATGGCTATTTATACCTATATCCACAAGAGAAGAGATAATTCTTCCTCAAATATCATTCTCACATGGAAAACTGCGGGGTTACAAATACCAGAGAAAATTATTCCAAAGTAAAAACATCAACAAGGAGCACTAATACTTTTTACACATTTCTCCAACCATTTATTTCCACATAGCATCTTCTTTGACCATGAAAATATCCTATAGAATAGGGAATTCACGTGGGTAATGGCCAGGTCCCCTACATTTACGGCAAATGACTGTAAATGGACTCTTGGGACCATTTTTATCTTCTTCTATAGTACTCTTCATTTTTCTTCAGCAATTATTCACTTTATGTCCTTCCTTCCCACACGTAAAGAATTTCTTGGTCCCATTGAGACACTTTCCTAGGTGTCTCCTACCACATTTCTTGCAAGATGCAAATTGAGGGTTTCTTTCTCCATGGTCTCCACAACTGGAGCTCTTATCATTCATCACCATTCTATTCCTTGTTGAGTCTGGGAGTTGGTTAATATCTATGTTGTTGATCATATTTTTGTAAAAATGATTTGGCATAAAGACGATATCTTTTACGCCTATCAACATTATATTTTGTTGCTCATTGCCCCCACAGTTCCCACCTTGTACATCATTCACAAATTCACTATTAATTCCTTGGAATCCAGCCATTGAGTAAAACCAGAAATCATTGTGTGAGTAACAGTAGTCGTAAAATCATTTAGAGATTTACATGTCACCATATTCTCAATTTGAAACACATTTGGATTAACCATGTTCATTTATTCTCATCTATAATACTTCAAATCAGTTTGTGAAGAAAATGTAAATTATCCTAAACATATCTCCTGGGAGTGTCATATCAAAGAGTGCAGCAAGGCCCATTGTCGTGCACTAGTTCCCGTTCGAGTCTAGCTCAATGCAGTGTTTTTGGGTTTTACTCCTAGGTACATATGTGCCAGAGCCGCCTCTACCTGCTCGTATCCAGAAAGGGATGTATTTCTCGGAAAACTCACAAAATCTCTACAATACCAAAATTCTACGAATTTATTCTATAATAATCCTCAAAGATAATATTAGGTCTATGTGCTCTAATCAGAGTTTATCTAAATCTAGCTCCCAAGGTTTGTACTAAACTTTCTCTAATACCAACTGTAACACCCCGACGCTAGATATCCAGAGTCGGTGCATTATTACATAACATTGGAATGATCACAAAGGATCAAGTCTCGAAAGACCGATTAGATTAGTAGTCTTTGAAACACTAGATATATTCATAAGTCTTACATTACATCATAAGGTAAATAAAACTACCACAACATATTGTCTTCATATCCCCTCATACTATCCCTGCAGGTCATTCATAAATTACTTCTTCATAATCCTGGGAAAAATAAAACATTTAAAGGGGTGAGCTCAGATGTAACACCCCAGGTAAATAAAGAATATTACATTTTCATATTTATCCATATTTATTAATAAAGTATTAATATTACTTTAAAGGGTTGCTATGCTCGATGGCGTACCCAACACGCAACAACGAGTTTCATGGGAATCTTACATTGCACTCTAATAATAAAATAATATTATTTTAAATGGTTGTCAACATGTAGCTGTTGTAATGGAGGGAATGGATAGAAATAACTAAAATATTATTATATATGTTTTAAATGTTTTTAAATTTATCCAATAAAGGATAGAGGCTTAAAATACGGAAAGAATTCAATTTTAGGCGTATATGCCCTAGTTTTCACTAAAGGTTCACTTATCACCTTTTGATGTTGAACCATCATTAAATATAGTTTTGTTTACTCTTAAACATTATTTTGGACCAAATAAAACTTTTATTAATAATCGGGACATCAAAATTTACTTTGTGTAAATTTTTGGTATCTTTCCGATAAAGTTCATTTTTTTAATGAATAGCGTAAAATGATGTATTTTAATTCAAAACCGCTTTTTAATCTAATTTATTTATATTATTAGATTATATTTTGAATTGGTTTTAAAGTGAAATTAGAATATATTTTTACCATTAAATCCAATAGTGGTCGTTGAAATTAATTTCACTTTGAAATCAGACTTAAACCAGTGTCAATCTTTTGATACTAATTGTTTTATAAAAACACGCTATTTGCTCTGACAGCGGGAATTAATTATTAAATTAATTAATGTGACTTATATATTTTTTATTTTGTAAAATAGAATTCATTTTTGAATTCGTAATATCAAATATATCTTAGGGTAAATTTTTGGGATTTTTCTGAAAAACTTCAATTTTTGATGAATAGTGAAACCACTAAGTGGTACATATAAAAACTGATTTTTCCTTTTAAATGAAATTTTTCCATCTTTGTGTTTTGAATTTCGAAAATCCGACATACATGGTTGTCATTAAGATGTAAAGTGTGGTTCAATGGGATAAAAATAATTTTTTGGTTAATAGTAACTTATTAAGTTTTTAATCGCGATTAGAGGTAATTAGTGTAGTTTAAGGTAAAAATAAAGTTTTAATAATATGAAATGAACTTTACACATGTCTTAACCTCATTGGATGTGTAATGGCCGACCAAGACAAGCCATGGGTAAACTTGGGGACCCCATGGAGCCACCTTGGTTGGGAAATGACATAAATAACTTTTTATTTAATGTAAAAGTATAAATGACACAAACATCATATGTTTTACGAAAACAATTTTTACATGGGGGTATAAAGATCAGATTTTTTATTATAAATATTCATCGGAAAGATAAAAATATTTCCTACATCATAGTAATTTTTTTATAATTTTGAGACATTAAATAAATTAAATTATTTATGACATCATAATGATGCAGTGATGACATCATTATTTAACGATTAAAGTAAAATTGAATGATAATGTAAAATCTATGAACTAAACATGTCCAAAACATATTGGATGGGTGGATTTCGAACCCTTATCACCTTATCCACGAATTATATCAATGTGGGACCTTTTAAAACCGAAAAACATTTTCAAATAAAGTAATATTTCTTACTTTCAAAAAGTTCCCCTCCTCTCCTCTTATAAAAGGCCCCCACCTCTACCTTATTACACACACTCCACAAGACTTTGGCTCGGCCAAACCCTGACCATTTACTCTCTCCACATCCCTCTCCTCATCCTAGAGGATTCCCTTTGGGCATAATACTTTTAAATGATTCCTTTAGGCTCAAATCAAAAAGAGTTACACTTTTAATGGTAATTCATTCTCTCATGTTCATTTGTTTTATTTTGCTTCTCCAACCCCCTAAACTCTTTTTATTTACTTCGTTTGTAACTAAACCAGTATATTAAATATACTAGGATGTTTTTATAAGATTTATTCGAGCTACACTCTCACACAACTACATCAAATGGTTAAAGAACATACGGTTTCCGTGGATGGCAAAATTCTGCCTCCCGAAATGATGATTGTTCAATACTCATTTAACACCTTCAAAGGTGGCCATTATGGTGTCACTATTTTTATATATGATATATAATATGTTTATGTTTTACTTATTCTTCTGTATTTTTCATTTGTGTCTTACCTTTATGGCTTCCATTATGGGTATACGCGATATCTTCATTTAAGGAAGTGCGGACTACCGCCCCCTCAAAGTGATTTGAATCGTTAAATACCATATGTGGGACGTATAAAGGATGGAACTATGATATTATATATTATATTATACTAGAATTATAATATACCCTTATTTCATTATGATTCCATTCTATAAAATACGAAATAGAAATGAAAGTAGCGTTCATGCGTACGTACGGCATACCGTCTCCATGAATGGTGCATTTCATTTCTTACCTCTAAATGATTATGTAATGTTATAAATGCATGCATTTAATGGATATATATGACATAAATGATATATAAATCATGAATACAATTCTGGATATAATAAACTTTTGGCCACACAAACAACATTTAATTGTATGAAGTCTACTTTCGACTTAAGAACCAAATATCGGCAAAACAAATATTATTAACGTAAGATGATTACATAATGTTTATGACATGGTAATAAGTGATATAAAAGGAATAATTAACTTGAAAAACGTTCTTAAGGAAGTATAAATTAACTCAAGTTTATTATTCAGGAGATTAAAGAACGATCGAGTCAAGTCATACCCGAGGTAAGGGATCCCACTCCTCTCTTTCTTTTTAAGGACACACTTTTATGTCATTCCTTTTAAAGATCATATTTCTTGTTATTGGGATGATATTTTATATTACACTTACTGTAATTTTTATGTTCATGTGATGAGAGACCCTATTCTCTCTCATCAATCCATTTTGGAAGTTTTGAGGGGCGCTGTTAGGCTGCCGAACATTCGTAAGAGATCTAACCTCTCTCTTTCTTTTTAAGTAATCTCCTTTATGTCACTTCTTTTAAGCTCCTCTTTTTATTGTTGGGGGGTGTTCTTTTATATTCTTATTTATGAAAATTTTATTGTAATGTGATGAGATAGCCTATTTTATCTCATCAATCCATATTCGGGAGTTTTATGTGGCGCCGTTAGGCTGCCGAGCTTTCGTAAGGGATTTTTCATCTCACTTTTATTCCCGTGAGATTTATGCTACATTTTCCACAAATTTCTTTTAGTGGTGTATTTACTGTCCATTATTCTACTATTTGTGTAATATAATTTCGTTTATGAGTATTTACATCAATGATCTATTGTCCTTCTTTCATGGGGTGTATGTTTTGAAAGATACCCAAGTTGGTAAGGGAACCTTTCACCCTCCTCTTTTTTAAAAGACTTCTTTGGTTGGGTCTTTTAATTTACATATTGTTATGTTGGTATATGTTCTCATATATCCTTATTGATTTCAATTTTATGTACAAGTGATGAGATACACTTTTTATCTCTCATCAACTCATTTTGATGTGATGCCGTTAGGCTGTCAAGGGAACTTTTTAACCCAATTTCGATTTCTTTGGGTTCAACATGTAGTCATTGAATATGTCATCCATTGAATATGTGTGAATGACCTTTTATTGTTTTACACTTAATATCCACTTATATTGGGTGTATTTATATTTTTCACACATATTTTTGAGATTGATTTGTCCTTAATTTAAGGATACCTTCTTTATAAGGGATTTCATCACATTTGACATTTCTATTGAGGGTTCATTGTTGTTATGAACCAATTAACTCTTATATGGTGTATATACTGTCTTTTGGAGTATTATATCATGAATACATTTATTCTCATGATATTATAAAGTTCTGACTAAATGTTATTCCTCAATTATTGTATTCAAGTGTCTCTAATTTTAGTAAAACCCCTTTAACCAAAATATCGTTTTAAATGTTTTAATTATTTGTTCTTATTAATATCCATGTTTTCAAAATGGATTTAAGGATTTATTTATATGGATATTAATGGTTTAAAATTTTAAGCTTCAAGGTGGTATGGGAGACTTTGATTCAAAAATCTCTTTATTAAATGTTTTAAATGGTTTTGGAAATGGTTTCATTTTGAATGGATTCAATATTTCAATATACTAAAATTTTATATTGTGATTGAAATGTGGAAATGTTATGTTTCCTTTATGCATGTTTTATGTGACACATTTATGTTATGGTTCTTGGGCATTGTTATAAAAATGGGTGGTTCCGTGATAAACTAAGGGAGGGTGAGCCCGATATAGCTCTCCAATGCATTGGGTAACACGAATGAGTGAAACGTTAAGGTTTCTCCGAAGAGATTTAGGGAATATACTGTGATGGGTATTCCAAAAGTAACCAAGAGGGTTACTCCCTATGTAAGAATGTTATGAATGCCTCAAGTTACCTTTATGTCTTATGATTTCTATGATTTATTCATGGTTTGATGAGGTAAGTTAAAGTGCCTTTGTTTTATGGGTAACGTATGATTTCATTCCTATGTATATATGAACTCATGTTTCCTTTCCATATTTTTTTATAACCCTTACTGAGCTTTTTATGCTCATCCCATGTTTTTGAAATGGTTTTTACAGGTCAAGGGAAAGATACATGATGTGATGATAGTGTCAAGGATGTGTCAAGTAAGAATCCAGGTTTTATTTTAAATATGTTTCCGTTGATGGGAAGAATGAATACTATCTTTTATGTAACCACTTTGTTTATATGTGGAATGTAATGCAAGTTTTATGTCCTAATTCTCTAAAACTCTAAACCCGAAAAGGTCCTCAACGTTTAATCTTGTGATAATTCAAGATTATGTAAGGTTTAAGGCTGGGGCCTTATAGTTGGTATCAAAGGTCGGTTTAGATAACTTTAGAGGTTAGGGTATTATCTAAGCATAAGTGACATTACCATAATGGTTAGGATTTCAGAAAGAGTCCTAGTTTTATATAAAGAAAATAAGTAAGTATATGTTAGTGTGTATCTTCCTCATTAGTACATGATGGTTATGTTGATATACTCACACTGACATTTTTGGTTTTAGTAAATGGCTAGATCTAGCAGGCACCAAAGTGACAATGGGTTTGAAGGAAACTGTGGTGGTTCTCTGATTAAGAGACTGGATGAGATGGGGGATTCAATGAGGAATATCATGGTTGTTCTAAACCAACTATCAAGGAGTCATGATCAACCACTTCAACCTTGGTTAGTTCTCTAATGCATCATGTACGAGATGGCCAACTCGATGTGGAAATTCGGGTAATAATTATTAAGGTAACCATTAGGGTTTATATGATCCTTACTTTTGAGGTAATTATGGGTAATTATATGTTATGATGGAAAATGAAAGGCATGAGATAAACTTGAGGTTAAAATATGTTATGATCATCTTTGAAGATTTTATCTCATTTTGGGTAATGTTTTAAGAATTATATAGTTTTGGAAAAAGGACAACACGTAGACCGTGTGACTACCCGTCGCGTCAGACAAAGCTGCGGGAATCGAACCCACAACCAAAGTGCGACTGGTATTAATCGCCTACCACTGGACTACGTGAAGTCCCTGGTTAGTTTGATTGATTCTTTTTAGTTATATGATTTTATGAATTAAGAGTAAGTTGATTTTGGGTTATTTATTAAAATTATTATCCTATCATAGAGGATATGTGATTAGGTTAATTACTTTTCAATACGAGACTTTAGGAGAATCTAATGTTGTTTGGAGATAAATGTTACATTTTAACATGGAAGACTATGTGACTAAATCCTTCAAATATTTGGGTTTCAATCTTAGATTGGTTTACTTTGAAGAATTTTATGGATTATTTGTTTATCGGATGGTCCGCGTTGAACTTTGGGTTTTATTGGACAAATTTTGGAGATTAATCATAGATTTTCATTTAAAAGGGTTATCCTTTTCTAGATTATCTGACCTTGCACTAACCTTTTTGGTTTTGGTTTTGGTTAAAGCCTAAAGACATGGGATGTATACAGTTCTCTTTTGTGGATTAAGTGATTCTCTAGAAGTTTATTATAGTACTCTTAATGCGAACAAGTCTCCCTAAATACTCGTCTTTTGGAAAAAATATGAGTTTGATTAAGGAATCTAGTAAAAGTAGAAAGTCAACATGATAAGTGATTATGTTTCCTTATGAATAAATTCCTCAAAAAAAAGTAACTTAAAACAAAAATGGTGTCTATTAACTTTTCCTACTGGAGAATCGAATACCATTTAACCCATCACAAGTTTGTGATTTTCTCATTGTTAACTTTCTCCTAGACATGTTTACTATCACTCTCCCTCAAGAACATGACCCTTTGCCTTTTCTTCCATGTCTCTGTTTTTCTACATGGAATCCTAGTATGGGTTAACTCGGGAGACCTCTGTACTTATCTTCCTTTATTTTAAAGTGATTGGTTTACCGACTCCTGTTCCGATGTGGGACGTTCAAGGATGTTTCCAAGCTCAATTTTAAAAATTGCGAGGACGCAAATCCCACAAGGGGGTAAGGATGTAACACCCCAGGTAAATAAAGAATATTACATTTTCATATTTATCCATATTTATTAATAATGTATTAATATTACTTTAAAGGGTTTCTATGCTCGATGGCGTACCCAACACGCAACAACGAGTTTCTTGGGAATCTTACGCTGCACTCTAATAATAAAATAATATTATTTTAAATTGTAGTCAACATGTAGCCGTTGTAATGGCGGGAATGGATAGAAATAACTAAAATATTATTATATATGTTTTTAAATGTTTTTACATTTATCCAATAAAGGATAGAGGCTTAAAATACGGAAAGAATTCAATTTTAGGCGTATATGCCCTAGTTTTCACTAAAGGTTCACTTATCACCTTTTGATGTTGAACCATCAGTAAATATAGTTTTGTTAAATCTTAACCATTCTTTTGGACCAAATAAAACTCTTATTAAGAATCGGGACATCAAAATTTACTTTGTGTAAATTTTTGGTATCTTTCCGATAAAGTTCATTTTTTTAATGAATAGCGTAAAATGATGTATTTTAATTCAAAACCTCTTTTTAATCTAATTTATTTATATTATCAGATTATATTTTGAATTGGTTTTAAAGTGAAATTAGAATATATTTTTTCCATTCAATCCAATAGTGGTGGTTGGAATTAATTTCACTTTGAAATCAGACTTAAACCAGTGTCAATCTTTTGATACAAATTGTTTTATAAAAACACGCTATTTGCTCTGACATCGGGAATTAATTATTAAATTAATTAATGTGACTTATATATTTTGAATATTTTAAAATACACTTCATTTTTGAATTAGTAATATCAAATATATCTTAGGGTGGATTTTTGGGATTTTTCTGAAAAACTTCAATTTTTGATGAATAGTGAAACCACTAAGTGGTACTTATAAAAACTGATTTTTCCTTTTAAATGAAATTTTGCCATCTTTGTGTTTTGAATTTCGAAAATCCGACATACATGGTTGTCATTATGAATTAAAATGTGGTTCAATGAGATAAAAATAATTTTTTGGTGAATAGTAACTTATTAAGTTTTTAATCGTGATTAGAGGTAATTAGTGTAGTTTAAGGTAAAAATAATGTTTTATTAATATGAAATGAACTTGAAACATGTCCTAACCTCATTGGATGTGTAATTGCCGACCAAGACTAGCCATGGGTCAACTTGGGGACCCCATGGAGCCACTTTGGTTGGGAAATTCCATAAATAACTTTTTATTTAATGTTAAAGTAAAAATGACACAAACATCATATGTTTTACGAAAACAATTTTTACATGGGGTTATAAAGATAATATTTTTGATTATAAATAGCAATTGGAAAGCTAAAACGATTTCCTACATCATAGTAATTTTTTTATAATTTTTAGACATTAAATAAATTAAATTATTTATGACATCATAATGATGCAACGATGACATCATTATTTAACGATTAAAATAAAGTGGAAAGTTAATGTAAAATCTATGAACTACACATGTCCAAAACTTATTGGATGGGTGTATTTCGAACCCTTATCACCTTATCCAGGGATTATATCAATGTGGGACCTTTTAAAACCGAAACACATTTTCAAATAATGTAATATTTCTTACTTTCCAAAAGTGCCCCTCCTCTCCTCTTATAAAAGGCCCCCACCTCTACCTCATTACACACACTCCTAAAGCCTTTGGCTCGGCCAAACCCTGACCATTTACTCTCTCCACATCCCTCTCCAAATCCTAGAGGATTCCCTTTGGGCATAATTCTTTCAATGGAATCCTTTAGGCTCAAATCAAAAGGAGTTACACTTTTAATGGTAATTCATTCTGTCATGTTCATTTGATTTATTTTGCTTATCCAACCCCCTAAACTCTTTTTATTTACTTCTTTTGTAACATAAAAAGTATCTTCAATATACTAGGATGTTGTTATAAAATTTATTCGAGCTAAACTCTCTCACAACTAAATGAAATGGTTAAAGAACATACGGTTTCCATGGATGGCGAAATTCTGCCTCCCGAAACGATGATTGTTCAATACACATTTAACACCTTCAAAGGTGGCCATTATGATGTAACTATATTTATATATGATATATAATATGTTTATGTTTTACTTATTCTTCTGTATTTTTCATTTGTGTCTTTCCTTTATGGCTTCCATTATGGGTATACACGATATCTTCATTTAAGGAAGTGCAGACTACCGCCCCCTCAAAGTGATTTGATTCGTTAAATACCATATGTGGGACGTATAAAGGATGGAACTATGATATTATATATGATATTATACTAGAATTATAATATACCTTTATATCATTATGATTCAATTCTATAAAATACGAAATAGAAATGAAAGTAGCGTTCATGCATACGTACGGCTTACCGTCTCCATGAACGGTGCATTTCATTTCTTACCTCTAAATGATTATGTAATGTTATAAATGCATGAATGTAATGGATGTATATGACATATATGATATCTACATCATGAATAAAATTCTGGATATAATAAAATTTTGGCCACACGAACAACATGTAATTGTAAGAAGTCCACTTTCGACTTAAGAACCAAATATCTGCAAAACAAATATTATTAACTTAAATGATTACATAATGTTTATGACATGGTAATAAGTGATATAAAAGGAATAATTAACTTGAAAATGGTTCTTAAGGAAGTAAAAATTAACTCAAGTTTATTATGGAGGAGATTAAATAACGATCGAGTCAAGTCGGACCCGAGGTAAGGAATCCTACTCCTCTCTTTCTTTTTAAGTACACGCTTTTATGTCATTCCTTTTAAAGCTCATCTTTCATGTTATTGGGATGATATTTTCTATTACACTTACTGTAATTTTTATGTTCATGTGATGAGAGACCCTATTCTCTCTCATCAATCCATTTTGGAAGTTTTGAGTGGCGTCATTAGGCTGCCAAACTTTCGTAAGAGATCTAACCTCTCTCTTTCTTTTTAAGTACTCTCCTTTATGTCACTTCTTTTAAGCTCCTCTTTGTAATGTTGGGGGATGTTGTTTTATATTACTATTTCTGTACATTTTTTTGTAATGTGATGAGATACCCTATTTGATCTCATCAATCCATATTCGGAAGTTTTATGTGGCGCCGTTAGGCTGCCAGGTTTTCGTAAGGGATTTTTCATCTCACTATTATTCCCGTGAGATTTATTCTACATTTGCCACAAATTCCATTGAGTGGTGTATGTAATGTCCATTATTATACTCTTTGTGTAATATAATTTCGTTTATGAGTATTTACATCAATTATCTATTGTCCTTATTTCATGGGGTATATGTTTTGAAAGATACCCAAGTCGGTAAGGGAACCTTTCACCCTCCTCTTTTTTAAAAGACTTCTTTTGTTGGGTCTTTTAATTTACATATTGTTATGTTGGGATATGTTCTCATATATACTTATTGATGTAAATTTTATGTCCAAGTGATGAGATACACTTTTTATCTCTCATCAACTCGTTTTGATGTGATGTCGTTAGGCTGTCAAGGGAACTTTTTAACCCAATTTCGATTTCTTTGGGTTCAACATGTAGTCATTGAATATGTCTTCCATTGAATATGTGTGAATGACCTTTTATTGTTTTACACTTAATATCCACTTATATTGGGTGTATTTATATTTTTCACACATATTTTTGAGATTTATTTGTCCTTAATTTAAGGATACCTTCTTTATAAGGGATTTCATCACATTTGACATTTCTATTGAGGGTTCATTGTTGTTATGCACCAATTCACTCTTATATGGTGTATATACTGTCCTTTGGAGTATTATATCATGAATCCATTTATTCCCATGATATTATAAAGTTCTGAATAAATGTTATTCCTCAATTATTGTATTCATGTGTCTTTAATTTTGGTAAAACCCCTTTCACCAAAATATCGTTTTTAATGTTTTAATTATTTTTTCTTATTAATATCCATGTTTTCAAAATGGTTTTAAGGATTTATTTATATGGATATTAATGGTTTAAAATTTAATGCTTCAAGGTGGTATGTGACACTTTGATTCAAAAATCTATTTATTAAATGTTTTAAATGGTTTTGGAAATGGTTTCTTTTTTAATCGATTCAATATTTCAATATACTAAAATGTTATATTGTGATTGGAATGTGGAAATGTTATGTTTCCTTTATGCATGTTTTATGTGACACATTTATGTTAATGTTCTTGGGCATTGTTATGAAAACGGGTGGTTCCGTGATAAACTAAGGGCAGGTGAGCCCGATATAGCTCTCCAATGCATTAGGTAACGCGAAGGAGTGAAACGTTAAGGTTTCTCCGAAGAGATTTAGGGAATATACTGTGATGGGTATTCCAAACGTAACCAAGAGGGTTACTCACTATGTAAGAATGTTATGAATGCCTCAAGTTACCTTTATGTGTTATGATTTCTATGATTTATTCATGGTTTGATGAGGTAAGTTAAAGTGCCTTTGTTTTATGGGTAAAGTACGATCTCATTCTTATGTATATATGAACTCATGTTTCCTTTACATATTTTTTTATAACCCTTACTGATCTTTTTAAGCTCATCCCAAGTTTTTGAAATGTTTTTTACTGGTCAAGGGAAAGGTACATGATGTGATGATAGTGTCAAGGATGTGTCAAGAAAGAATCCATGTTTTATTTTAAATATGTTTCCATTGATGGGAAGAATGAATACTGTCTTTTATGTAACCACTTTGCTTATATGTGGAATGTAATGCAAGTTTTATGTCCTAATTCTCTAAAACTCTACACCTGAAAAGGTCCACAATATTTAATATTGTGATAATTCAAGATTATGTAAGATTTAAGTCTGGGGCCTTATATCAGATGCTCAGTAAGGATAACATTATAGCAGAAGCATTCATAGATAAGCATAAACACTTAATGTAGTTTATAACTAAAATGAAAGCCTTTTAAACTTGAACTTCAGCATAAAATGGCAAATATAAAATAAAATATTTCCATTTACTTACTCAAATGGATATTCTACTAGTCGAATGATCACATTCAATATCAATAACCACTTTCATAATGATGGAATGCATAATTCCAGACTATCATAACCACATAGCCAAGGCCTCATGCCAAGACTAGAAATAAGATTTTGCCAAGGCCTTGTGCCAACACACTAGTTGGCTCATGAGACCTACTGATGCATCGAGGAGCTATAGCGGGATCCACTCGTCACATACTAAGTTCAATGCATTCCTCATATAAACATGTTTAAACATAACAAAAACATTCGTATTAAAACTAGCATACGAAATGTCAATACTTTAACCAAAAACCATGAATGGTATACAAATAGAACATCTACAGTCAAACATAACTCATTCGATACAATATGGAAGATTGTATTGTATCATATTAACCTCAATCGAAATAACGATGGATATTGACATAGATGAAAATAATCATCAAAAATACTTGAGAGAAATATCCCCCTTTTTCTTGAAATCATTTAAAAGTCACACTATTTGTCAAGAAGCCATTTAAAAATAGATTTATGAATCAAAGTGTCCCGTACCACTTTGAAACTTTTAAAAGGAGTTTTAATTTTAATACTTGAATTTCGATATAAATAAATCCTTAAAACAATTTTTAAAACATGGACATTAATGAGCAAGATTTAGAAGAATAAGTCTTTAAAACATTTAAAAATGGTATGTTAGTTAGAGTTTCTAACCAAATGAGAGACACTTGAATACAAATAATTGAGGTAATCAAAATATTTAAATATCATGAGAATAAATGGATTCATGATATACTATGTCAAAGTACATTATATACACCACATAAAAGTGATTTTGTGTATATCCACAATGAAGTCTCAATGTAATGTAAATTGAGATTAAATATCTTATAAAGGTCATACCCTTAGGTTAAGGATAAATCAACAACATAGTTATTTCTAAAAAATATAAATACACTAAATATTATTGCATATTCAGTGTAAAACAATCAAAGTACATTCACACATAATCTTGTAAAAACAACACCAGTGAATTGGATGTTTAACTCAACAAATGGAGAATGAGTTAAAATAACTCTTATCAAATTCATATCGGTGACTTGAGAAATTATCAATGGAGTGATTATGTGTGTCAAAATTATATCCATAGAAAAGGGGAGTGGAAATTATGACATAAGAAAATGAATATTGATTGCACACAAAATCTTGGAGTAAAATTATCAATGAAGTTTTCCTAAAGCCGAATAAATGGAAATTGAAATTTCAAATTCCATTATCGATTAGAAAACATATCAAACATACACCCATCAAAGAAGGATCACACCATGATGATGTAAATATACATAAATTAAAGTATATTACACAATGAATACAATCATGGGAAGTACACACACCACATGCAATCAATAAGTGGTGAACAATGGAATTCTCACGCAATTAAAAGTGAGATAAGAAACCCCTTACTTTGTACTTTTTCCTTGGTTGACGGTAGATTAAAATTCTGTATAATGGTGAAATAATTTTTATTGAATTATAAAATAATCATTTACATTAATATGATATCATATATGATATTTTAAGATTGATTTGTTAGTAATATCTTAGAATTATCGCCATTTCGGGTGTTAACTGGTTCATTTTACATTATATTCTTTGTTATGTGAGCCATATTTGTTATTAATGGGATGTATATTATTCATATCCAGAATTATATCAAGTCCTTAGATACTATTTTTAAATCATCAAATGATAATAATACTTGAATGGATATGATGGATAATGAATCTCATCGCGTTTGTGGAGACGGTAGTCCGTACGTACGCACGAGCGACAATATCATTGTTTTGATATTAAAATAATATATTATTGGATGGTATATAATATATACAGAATCATTATCATGTTATATTTATTATTTACATGAGTTACATATCATTATTATACCCATCCAAATAATAATATATTGAATAACAATTACACCACGACGTGGAGACGGTAAGTCGTACATACGCACGTATGGTGACATGTTATTAAATGGGTCGATAGAATACTGAATATGGTTGTACCATATTTATAATAACATCAGAGTATATATATGATAATGGAGTTATTATTTTATAATGGTAATAACAAAGAAAGAAGAAGTGGAAGAAGAAAGGAACTTGAAAAGGGGTGGTGAAAACATTACCTCTTCTTCGGGTTCTTCCTTTTGATTTAATCAATAGGGCTCTTTAGGATGAATTTCTGATCAAACTAAGGTCTCTAAGTTGTAGTGAGGGAAGTTGAATGAGTATTTGGTCAGGGTTTGGCCTAACCAAAAGGAATTGAAGGTGTGAATAAATGAGAAGGAGGAGTCCCTTTTATAAGAGGGGTGAGGGGCACCTTTGGAAAAGCTAGAAATATTAATTTATAGAAAATTCATATTCGGTTTCTAATAGATCAAAAGGTTATTATTTAAAGGTTAAGGTGGGGATGGGTCGAAAACCACTCAACCAATAGAATTTAGACAGGTTTGGGTCATTATATTAACCTTATCTTTAAGTATTAACTCTTAGTTAATTAGTTTCACTTTTACAATGTCTCTTTGTATTTTTATATTATATGGTTAATTAACATACCATATTCATCCAAGATAACCCCAAGTGGTCCGTTAATGATACACCTATCATTATATAATTCTCTTGGCCGACCTTAGATTTTTATGAATTTAATATCAATTAATAATATAATATTGTTTTTAAAAACCCTTTTCTGTCAATTTTGACACTATTCAATAGTTGATTTTTTTGAAACTGATAACAGAATGATTACTTCGAAAAAAGTTAGTTAAATAAATAATATTATGTCATATTGACCTAGAAAATTAGTTTCATTCAATAAAAGTCTAATTTTATATTTATTTGGTTATTTATAATATCAACTATTCTAATTTTTTACTATTATGGTAATTACTACATCAACATTGTGTCATAAATAAATTAAATTATATAATGTCTAAAAATTATAAATAAAATATAATTATGTATTAAAATCTTTTTATCTTTCTAATTAATATTTATAGTCTAAATTCCAACATATATAACCCTATGTAACAATTGTTTTTCTAAAAGATATACGCTTGTATCATTTTTGTATTCATTTTAACTTAATTAAAATAAAGTGTCCCTATCACTTACAAGTGGATTCATGGGGTCCCAAAATAGACCCAAAGATGCCCATGGTCGACCATGTATCAACCAATAGGGTTAAGACATGTTTTAGGGTAATTTAGTATTATTATAATATTATTTGTTAACCCTTGTTTACCGGATTTACCCTTTAACCATGGTAAGTAAAATATTTACCGAAGTAATTATCTAAAATGTCTAAAAATAAAAGTTACCTATTTACACAATTTGAAAATCCTGATTCCAAATATGGAATCCATTTTTCCAAATTCAAAACACAGAAGTGGCAGAAATTAATTTATAATTAATTCCCGTTGTTAAAACAAAAAGTGTGTTTTTATGAAATAATAACTATCAAAATATTGGCAGTTGTTTATGTTTGGTTTAAATGTGAAATTATGTTCAATGACCCACATTGTATTACACGGTAAAAATATATTTTATATATAATTTAAAACCACTCAAATTCATAATTTATCTCTATTAATTATTTCAATTAAAAAAGTTGTTTTTAATTAAAATCTAGTAATTTTTTACTATTCATCAAAATATAACAGTCATCCGAAAAGTACCAAAATTTCACCCTAGGATAATTTCGTTATTCCGAATCCAAAAATGAAGTATATTTTACCAAATTCAAAACATAAAAGTTTAATTTATTAATTTAAAATTGATTCCTGCTTTCGAAACCAAAAGGCATATTTTTAAGAAATAATAACTATCAAAAGTTTGACATTTGTTTATGTCCAATTTCAAGGTGAAATTACTTAAAATGACCATAATTGGATTAAATAGTAAAAATATAATCTATTTATACTTAAAATCAATTAAAATTTATAATTTAACAATATAAATTATTTTTATTAAAAAAAGTTGTTTTCAGTTAAAATATAGTATTTTTCACTATTCACCCAAATATGAAAGTTATCAGAAAGACAAAAAAACATTATTGATACTATATTCTTATGTCCCTATTCTAAATAAGAATTTAATTTTGTTAAATTGAATATATAAAAGTTTCAAATATTGGTTTTAAAAAGGTTTCTCCATAAAAAGGCGGTAAAATTTCATTTTTTGAAAAATACATCTTTTATCTAAAAAATGAATCTATTCATAAATCATGTCATACAAAATCATAATATGGATTAAAATTATAAGGATAATATAATATTTAAAATTTAATTAATAATATTCATAACCTCTTTTGAACGACTAGTTTGGTAAGTCGTGGTGTACTTGAACTGAGTGTTGCATACAACACACGCTATTGTATTATTCAAAGAGTAGTGTACAGTGGAAGATTGGGGTGTTACATTCACCCCTTATTCAATAAATTAAATCCTTTCAATTTTAAAAATTGGGCTTGAGAATATAATGGAAAGTCCCACATCGGAAAAAGAGTCAATAAAACTATTACTTTAAAAGAAAGAAAGAGAGGTATAAAGGTCACCCAAGAAAACCCATACTAGGATTCCAGGTTGGAAAACATGGATATGGATGATAAACTATGTGTCATGTTCTGATGGAAAGTGATAGAAATCATGATCAGGATAAAGTTAACAATAATAAAACCACAAACTTGTGTTGGGACAAATGATCATTATTCTCCTAGTAGGAATAGTAAACTGACAACATTTATTGTTTTAAGTTACATTACATAAGGATGAGGAATTCATTTATGATATTGATTAAGAATATAAAGATATATACTTACTTTTTAAGTAGAGATTCATTCTTTAATAAATTTCCACCACTAACTCATTTTTTTTAAAAGATGAGTATTCAAGAAGACTTGGTCACACTGGAAGAGCTAGAATAAACTTCTATAGAATCACATGATCCATGCAGGATACACTATATATTTACATTGTATTTTGAGATTAATAAAACCAAAATGGTTAGTTCAATATCTAATGATCCCCCAAAAGGATATTTTTTGAGAGAAATAAACACTAATCTTAATTTATAAAATTAATCCAACAATACCACAAATTTAAATAAATACCATTCAATAATCAATTGTCCTTTAAATCCTTCAATATCATTCAAACTAATATTAAAACTCAAAACGTATAAGAATGTAGTCTTCCACGTTAAATTGTATCTACAAATGACATCAAATACTCTTAATTTCATATACTTAAAAGTAATTAACCTAATCATTTCCATAAACAACCCACATCACTATAAATCCATAATAAAAACATAGATAAAAATCCACCATTACTCGTCAAATGAAATCCCATACTATTCTATTTTACTTGGGCATATAGTGTTCACAACAAAGAGAACAACTTCCAAAATAACATCTATCACTTATTCACCAAATCATTTTCCTATACCAAGGGTATTCATTTAATAAGATATAAGAACCCAAATCAACATATTATTGATCAATAAAATCATTTAACTAAAAATAATTAGTCACACTATCTAGGGACTTCACGTAGTCCAGTGGTAGGCGATAAATCCCAATAGCACTTTGGTTGTGGGTTTGATTCCCATAGCTTTGTCCGACGCGACGGGTTGTCACACGGTCTGCGTGTTGTCCTTTTCAAAAAATATGTTTTATAACATTACCAAAATGAGATAAATTCCTCAAAATAACCATAACATAATTTAACCACAAATCTTACCTCATACCATGAATTTTCATCACAAATTATAATAACTTATAATTCTCTCAAACCCCAATGATCATATAAAACCAAATGGCTATTTATACCTATATCCACAAGAGAAGAGATAATTCTTCCTCAAATATCATTCTCACATGGAAAACTACGGGGTTACAAAAACAAGACAAAATTATTCCAAAGTAAACACATCAACAAGGAGCACTAATAGTTTTTAAACATTTATCCAACCATTTATTTCCACATAGCTTCTTCTTTGACCAAGAAAATATCTTATAGAATAAGACATTCACTCGGGTAATGGCCAGGTCCCCTACATTTACGGAAAATGTCTGTAAATGGACTCTTGGGACCATTTTTATCTTCTTCCATAGTACTCTTCATTTTTCTTCGGCAATTCTTCACTTTATGTCCTTCCATCCCACACGTAAATCATTTCTTGGTCCCATTGAGACACTTTCTCGGGTGTCTCCTACCACATTTCTTGCATGATGGAAATTGAGGGTTCCTTTCTCCATTTTTCTCCACTACTGGAGCTCTTATCATTCATCACCTTTCTCTTCCTTATTGAGTCTGGGAGTTGGTTAATATATATGTTGTTGATCATATTTGTGGAAAAATGATTTGGCATAAAGACGATATCTTTTACGCCTATCAACATTATATTTTGTTGCTCATTTCCACCACTGTTCCCACCTTGTACATCATTCTCAAAGTCACTATTACTTCCTTGGAATCCAGCCATTGACTAAAACTAGAAAGCATTGTGTGAGTAACAATAGACATAAAATCATTTAGAGATTAACATGTCACCATATTCTCAATTTGAAACACATTAGGATTAACCATGGTCATTTACTCTCATCTATAATAATTTAAATCAGTTTGTAAAGAAAATGTAAATTATCCTAAGCATAACCCCCGGGAGTGTCGTAACCAAGTGTGCATCAAGGCCCATTGTCGTGCACCAGTTCCCATTTGAGTCTAGCTCAAAGCAGTGTTTTTGGGTTTTACCCCTAGTTACATTTGTGCCAGAGACGCCTCTACCTACTCGTATCCAGAAACAGATGTATTGCTCGAAAAACTCACAAAATCTCTAAAATACCAATATTATAGGAAGTTCTTATATAATAATCCTCAAAGTTCATCTTAGGTCTATGTGCTCTAATCCAAGTTTATCTAAATCTAGCTCCCAAGGTTTGTACTAAACTTACTCTAATACCAACTGTAACGCCCCGACCCTAGATACCCAGAGTCGGTGCATTATTACATAACATTGGAATGATCACAAAAGATCAAGTCTCGAAAGACCGATTAGATTAGTAGTCTTGGAAATAGTAGGTATATTCATAAGTCTTACATTACATCATAAGGTAAAAAAAACTACAACAACAACTTGTCTTCATATCCCCTCATACTATCCCTGCAGGTCATTCATAAATTACTTCTTCATAATCCTGAGAAAAATAAAACATTTAAAGTGGTGAGCAAAGATGCTCAGTAAGGATAACATTATAGGAGAATCTTTCATAGATAAGCATAAACACTTAAGGTAGTTTATAACTAAAATGAAAGCCTTTTAAACTTGAACTTCAGCATAAAATGGCAAAGGTAAAATAAAATAATTCCATTTACTTACTCACATGGATATTCTACTAGTCGAATTATCACATGCAATATCAATAACCACTTTCATAATGATGGAATGAATAATTCCAGACTATCATAACCACATAGCCAAGGCCTCGTGCCAAGACTACAAATAAGATTTTGCCAAGTCCTTGTGCCAAGACACTAGTTTGTCTCATGAGACCTACCGATGCATTGAGGAGCTATAGCGGACTCCACCCTTCACTTACTATGTCCAATGCATTCCTCATATGAACAGGTTAGACATAACAAAAACATTCGTATTAAAACTAGTATACCAAATGTCAATAATTTAACCACAAACCATGAATGGTATAAAAATAGCACATACACAGTCAAACATAACTCATTCGATACAATATGGAAGATTGTATTGTATCATATTAACCTCAAAAAAGAATAATGAAGGATATTGACATAGATGAAAATAATCATCAAAACTATTTGAGAGAAATATCACCCTTTTTCCAAAAATCATATAAAAGTCACACTATTTGTCAAGAAGCCATTTAAAAATAGATTTTTGAATCAAAGTGTCCCATACCACTTTGAAACTTTTAAAAGGAGTTTTAATTTTAAAACATTAATGTCTATATAAATAAATCCTTAAAACAATTTTTAAAACATGGACATTAATGATCAAGATTTAGAAGAATAAGTCTTTAAAACATTTAAAAATGGGATTTTAGTTAGATTTTCTAACCAAAAGAGACACACTTGAATAAAAATAATTGAGGTAATCAAAATATTTTAATATCATGAGAATAAAGGGATTCATGATATACTATGACAAAGTGCATTATATACACCACATAAAAGTGATTTGGTGTATATCAACAAAGAAGTCTCAATAGAATGTAAATTAAGATGAAATATCTCATAAAGGTCATACCCTTAGGTTAAGGATAAATCAAAGACATAGTTATGTGTGAAAAATATAAATACACTAAATATTATTGGATATTCAGTGTAAAACAATCAAAGTACATTCACACATAATCTTGTAAAAACAACACCAATGAATTGGATGTTTAACTCATTAAATGGAGAATGAGTTAAAATAACTCTTATCAAATTCATATTAATGACTTGAGAAATTATAAATGGAGTGATTATGTGTATCAAAAGTATATCCATAGAAAAGGGGAGTGGAAATTATGACATAAGCAAATGAATTGTGATTCCACACATAATCTCGGAGTAAAATAATCAATGAAGTTTGCGTAAAGCCGAATAAATGGAAATTGAAATTCCAAATTCCCTTATCGATTAGGTAACATATCAAACTTACACCCATGAAAGAAGGTTCATACCACGATGATGTAAATATAAATAAATTAATTTATATTACACAATGAATAAAATCATGGGCAGTACACACACCACATGCAATAAATAAGTGATGAACAATGGAATTCTCACGGAATTAAAATTGAGATAAGAAACCCCTTACTTTGTACTTATTCCTTGGTCGACGTTAGGTTAACCTCCTGTATAATGGTGAAATAATTGTTATTGAATTATAAAATATTCATTTACATTAATATGATATCATATATGATCTTTTAACATTGATTTGTTAATAATATCTTAGAATTATCGTCATTTCGGGTGTTAACTGGTTCATTTTAATTTATATTCTTTGTTATGTGAGACATAATCGTTATTAATGGGATGTATATAATTCATATCCAGAATTATATCAAGTCCTTAGATAATATTTTTGAATTATCAAATCATAATTATACTTTAATGGATATGATGGAGAATGAATCTCATCGCGTTCGTGGAGATGGTAGTCTGTACGTATGCACGAGCAACAATATCCTTCTTTTGATATAAAAATAATATATAAATGGATGGTATATCATATATAAAGAATCATTATCATGTTATATTTATTATTTACATGAGTTACACATCATTATTATACCCATCCAAATAATAATATATTGAATAACATTTACACCACGTCGTGGAGACGGTAAGCCGTACGTATGCACGTATGGTGACATGTTATTCAAAGGGTGGATAGAATACTGAATATGGTTGTACCATATTTATAATAACATTACAATATATATATTATACTGGAGTTATTATTTTTTAATGGTAATAACAAAGAAAGGAGAAGTGGAAGAAGAAAGGAACATGAAAAGGTGTGGTGAAAACATTACCTCTTTTTCAGGTTCTTCCTTTTGATTTGATCAAAAGGGCTCCTTAGTATGGCTTCATGATCAAACTAAGGTCTCTAGATTGTAGTGAGGGAAGTTGAGATAGTATTTGGGCAGCGGTTTTTCGAACCAAAAGAAATTTAAGGTGTGAAGAAATGAGAAGGAGCAGTGCCCTTTTATAAGAGGGGTGAGAGGCACCGTTGGAAAAGCTAGAAATATTAATTTATAGTAAATTCATATTAGGTTTATAATAGATCCAAAGTAGATTATTTAAATTATAAGGTGGGGATGGGTCATAAACCACCCAACCAATCTAATTTAGACTGGTTTGGGTCATTATATTATCTTTATCATTATGTATTAACTCTTAGTTAATTAGTTTCACTTTTAAAATGTCTCTTTGTATTTTTATATTATATGGTTAATAAACATACCATATACATCCAACAGACCCCCAAGTGGTCCTCTAATGATAAAACTATCATTATATAAGTCTCTTGGTCGAACCGTAGATTTTTATGAATTTAATATCAATTAATAATATTATATTTGATCTAAAAACTCTTTTATGTCAATTTTGACACTATTCAATAGTTGATTTTTATGAAACTCATAAAATAATTATTACATCGAAAAAGTATCATTAAATAAAAATTAATATGTCATATTAACCTATAAAATTAGTGTAATTCAATAAAAGTCTCAAATTATATTTATTTGGGTATTTATTGTATCAATTATTCTAATTGTTTACTATTATGCTAATTACTGCATCACCATTGTGTCATACATAAATTAAATTATTTAATGTCTAAAAATTATAAATAAAATATAATTATGTAGGAAATCCTTTTATATTTCTAATGAATATTTATAGTCTAAATTCCAACATATATAACCCAATGTAACAATTGTTTTTGTAAAAGATATATGTTTGTGTCATTTTTGTATTCATTTTAACATAATTAAAATAAAGTGTCCCTATCACTTAAAAGTGGATCCATGGGGTCCCAAAATCAACCGAAAGATTCCCATGGTAGACCATGTCTTAACCAATAGGGTTAAGACACGTTTTAGGGTAATTTAGTATTATTATGATATTATTTTTTAACCCTTGTTTACCGGATTTACCCTTTAACCATGGTAAATAAAATATTTACCAAAGTAATTATCCAAATGTTTAAAAATAAAAGTTAGCTATTTACAAAATTTGAACATCCTGATTCCAAATATGGAATCCATTTTTCCAAATTCAAAACACAGAAGTGGCAGAAATTAATTTAAAATTAATTCCCGTTGTTAAAACAAAAAGCGTGTTTTTTAGAAATAATAACTATCAAAAGATTGGAACTTGTTTATGTCTGGTTTAAATGTGAAATTATGTTCAATGACCCACATTGTATCACATGGTAAAAATTTATTTTAAATATAGTTTAAAACCACTCAAATTCATTATTTATCACTATTAATTATTTTGAATAAAAAAGTTGTTTTTAATTAAAATTTATTAATTATTTATTATTCATCAAAATATAAAAGTTATCCGAAAAGTACCAAAATTTCACCCTAGGATAATTTCATTATTACGAATACAAAAATGAAGTCTATTTTACCAAATTCAAAACATAAAAGTTTCATTTATTAATTTAAAATTGATTCCTGCTTTTGAAACCAAATGGCGTATTTTAAAGAAATAATAACTATCAAACGATTGACATTTGTTTATGTCCAATTTCGAGGTGAAATTACTTAAAGTGGCCATAATTGGATTAAATAGTAAAAATATAATCTATTTATACTTCCAAACCATTAAAATTTATAATTTAACAATATAAATTAAATTGATTAAAAAAAGTTGTTTTAAGTTAAAATATAGTATTTTTAACTATTCACCCAAATATGAAAGTTATCAAAAAGACACCAAAACATTATTGATACTAAATTCGTATGTCCCGATTCTAAAGAAGAATTTAATTTTGTCAAATTGAATATATAAATGTTTCAAATATTGGTTTAAAAAATGCTTCACCATAAATAGGTGGTAAAATTTCATTTTTTGATTAATACTTCTTTTATCTGAAAAAATGAATTTGTTAATAAATCATGAGATAGAAACTTAGAATATGGATTAAAATTATAAGGATAATATAATATTTAAAATTTAGTTAATAATATTCAAAACCTCTTTTGAACGGCTAGTTTGGTAAGTTGTGGTGTACTTGAACTCAGTGTTGCGTACAACACATGCTATTGTATTATTCAAATAGAAGTGTACCGTGGAAGATTGGGGTGTTACAGACATTATGAATAGTAATGACAGTAATTATCTTTTATTATCGTAATTAATTAGTAATCCGGTAGTTAAGGGTAATAATATAGTATCATAATAAGAAAAAATGACCCCTAAATGTGTCCTAATGCTACGGGTTGTGTCATGGACGACCATGGGATGATTTGTTCCAAACATTGGGACCCCATTGAATCACTTTTGGGGTGATAGTGACACTTTTTAATTTTATGTTTTTAAAAAGAAAGTATAACCAAAGTATGTATCACCCAAGTACAACAATTCTGGTTTTGTTTGTGTAAATGATCTCTTGGACTATAAATATTAATTGGAAATATAAAAATATTTCCTACATCATATTATTTTTTTTATAAATTTTAGACATTATATAAATTAATTTATTTATGACACCATGATGATGCAGCGTTTATCTCAATATTGAACGATTTAAATAAAATGATAAGATAATGTTAAATCTGAGACTTAAACTTATCTAAAACCTATTGGATGAGTATATTTCGAACCCTTACCACCTTATCCTATAAATATATCAATGTGGAACCATTAAAATATGAAACTCATTTTAATATAAAGTATCATTTCTTTAATTTCCATGATTGCCCCTCCTCCCCCTTATTAAAGGCCCCCCACCTCTACCTCCTTACCCACCCCTCTCAAGCCACTGGGTCGGCCAAACTCTGATTATTTTATCTCTCCAAATCCCTATATTCATCCTATAAGCCTTCCCATAATCAGAATTATCTTCAAGAATCCCTTTTGGATCATACTAATGGGAGTTACCCAATTTAAAGGTAAAGTCTTTCCTAATGTTCTTTTGTTTTATTTTTCTTCTCTAACCACCTAAACTATTTTTATTCCCGGATTTTGTAACAACAACAGTCTCTTAAACATACTAGGATTTTTTTATGAGATGTATTCTAACTAAACATACACACATCTCCGTCTAATGGTTAAATAACATATTGTTTCCGTGGATGGAAAATTACTGCCTCATGAAACGATGATTATTCTATCTTCTCCTACCACCTCTCATGGTGGCCATTATGATGGAACTATATTTATTAATGATATATATTATATTTATTTCCTCACTATGCTTCTGTATTTTACATTTAAAACATTCTTTTATGCTTTTCATGTTGTGAAAATGTGATAATTTCATTTGAGGAAGTGTGGACTACCGCCCCCTACAGTGACATGACTCGTTCATACAATACATGGAATGTATAAAGAATGAAATTAATGAAAATATCTGACCTATATAACATATATATTATAATGGAATTATAATATATAGATATATTTATATATCTCATTTAGTTTTAATTCCAATAATGTGACAAAGAAATGAATGTAGCGTTCATGCGTACGTACGGACTAACGTCTCCATGAACGGTGCATTTCATTTTTTATCTCCGAATTCTATGGAATTGTATAAAATTAATATATAATAGAAATATATGATATTTAAATAATTAATAATATTCTAGAGATGGTGTAATTATAACTACAAGGACAATTCATTACAAACAAGTTCATTTTTGACTCATGTACCGAACATCGACAAAACTTCTGATATGGACTCACAAAATTATCTAATTATTATAACATTATAATATGTGATATTAATTGAATAATAAACTTAAAAGGTGTTCCTTAGGAAATTAGTAATTTACCAATGTTTATTATTCAGGAATATAATGAAACAAACAAGAAACGTCAGACTTGAGGTAAGTGATCCGACTTCTCTCTTTCTTTTCAAGTACTCTCTTTTATGTCATTTCTTTTATGCTCCATGATCATTTGTAGGAGGATGTTATTTTATATTCATCATAATGTAATTTTTATTTTCATGTGATGAGATACCCCCTCTTACTCTCATCAATTCATTTTAAGTGGTGTCGTTCGGCTACTGAGTTTTCGTAAGGGATTTTTCATCTCACTTTTATTCACGTGAGATCTGTGCTACATTTGCCACTGTTTACTTTAAGTGGTTTATGTACAGCCCATTATTATAATATTTATGTAATATAAATTAATGGGTATTTAAATATTCATTTTATGACCCTTCTTCCATGGGGTGTACGTTTCGAAAGTTACCCAGGTCGGTAAGGGAACCTTTTATCCTCTTATTTTTAAAAGACTTCCTTTTGTTTTGACTTTTTAATTTCACCTTCTTATGTTGGGATATGTTCTTATATATCCTTATTGTTTTAAATTTTACGTCCAAGTGACTTGATACCCTTTATCCCTCTCATAAAATATTTCTCTAAAATTTTATGTGATGTCGTTAGGCTGCCGAATTTTTGCAAGGGAACTTCTTAACCCAACTCCAATTCATTTGGTTAAACCTCTACTTATTAATTATGCCGTGATATGAATATGTGTTGATGACATCTGATTTTTTGACACTGAGTATCCAATTATATTTAGTGTATTTATATTTTTCACACAGAATTATTTCATTTCCTTATCCCTGCTCTAATGGCATGATCCGTGATTGGGATTACATCTAAATTTCTTCTCATTGAGACATTTATTAATGATATTCACTTTTATTCTTTTATTAAGTGTATATACAGACCCTTTGACTTTCCATATCCCTATTATGTCTATAATAAATTTGATTAAATGTTTTGAAAATGGTCTACTTCCATGTGGATTGTAATTTAAATGTTCAAAATGGAAAAAGTCTCTTTTATTAAAACATTGTATTAAATGATTTTAATGATTTATTCTTTTAAAAATTTATCATCCATGTCCATGTTTTATAATGGGTTTTAAGTATTTATTTATATAGACATGAATTTTTTAAATCTTTTTCAAATGTTTCGAAGTGGTATAGGACACTTTTATTCTAAAATCTCTTTTAAATGTCTTATTTTAATATTTTCAAAGTATAAATGGATATTTATTTCTTAGAGTTTTAATGAATTTAGTAGATGTTTTTATTTATGTTAATATCATGATGTGATCTATTGTGATTGAAATATTGAAATTTTATGTTTATTTTATGCATGATATAAGTATTATTATTATCTTATGGTTCTTGGGAAATTTTTATGAAATTGGGTGGTTCTGTGATAAACTAATGGTGGTTGAGCCCGAGATAGCTCTCCAGTGTATTGGGTAACACGAAGTAGTTAAACACTAAGGTTTCTCCAAAGAGATTTAGGGAATATACTATGATGGGTATTCCAAACTTAACCATGAGGGTTACTCCCTACGTATGAATGTTATGAATGCCTCAAGTTACCATAACATCTTATGATTTCTATGAGTTATTCCTAAATCTTACGATTTAATGAGGTATGTTAAAGTGCTTATGTTTTATGAGTAAACTATAATTTCATTGATTCTTATGTTTATATGGACTAATGTTTTCTTTCCATATTGTTATAACCATTATTGATATTTTTATGGTCATCCCAGGTTTTTGAAATATTTTTCATAGGACATAAAGTAGAATAGGGTCAGGATGGGATCAAGGAAACATCATGCCGTCTAAAACAAGGATCTAGACATGACACTTTTGTTCAGGAGTTTATACTTTGTTGGAAAAATTGGAAGCTTAGTAGATGTTTCTACTTTGTAATCCTTGAGATGTAATAGTTATGTCCTAATTCTTTAAAACTCTAATCCTGAAAAGATCCAAAATGTGAATTATTCAATTTAATTCCAGAATATGTATTTTACTAAGGCATGGTCCTTATAATAACAGTCTCTAATATAAAACTCTATAAAATATCTTTTCATACCATCCTACTAAATGTATTCCTTAAAATCTATATATATCTTTATAATTCTAAAATGAATATAGAATAATAAACCGTGAACATCTAATAACCATGTCTTCTTATAATATGTTATAGACGTACCACATACATTATTATAGAACCTTATCATTAAATCATGATCCCGGTTAAACTTAGGAAACTTGTTAACCTTTTTCCCTCATTATAGCTTCCTTCCACACATCTTTAATCACACATGGATAAATGGATAAACATTCGTTTGAGAATTGTAATATTTTTCCCATTCCATTAGGATTTAAAAATCCATTCTTTCCAAATCATGAAATAATAAATATTTTTTGGTACTAATAATTGATATGATATTAGGATCATGTTGAGTAAATTCATCTTCCACCATGTTTGCTTTAATAGGTTTTTAATGTATTGAGAACTTACAATATTTAATCTATAGTAACCATATTATTTTGAACATGTTAAAAAAATTCTATGTTAATATTAATTAATAGTTTTGTGATCACTATATATATAAAAATTTTCTCCATAAGAATATTTTAACTATTTATTTAATGAAAAAAAATATTTTTGTAACAACAATTCATAATTTGGGTAATTTTTCCCATGAACATTCAATTTTCATGATTCATTAGATATAGCCATGGTAGTTTTTATTAGATCACTTCCCAAAATCATAATAGATGCATCACTATATATTAATACCTCTTATCTACAACAGGGTTTAGAAAGAATAGGTTTTCTACTGAACCATCTCTTCAGTTCAATAACATTTTCCTCACATTTGTATGTGCATAAGAACTTTTCTCCCTTTTGAGTTAACTAGGTAAGAGGAGTAGATAGAATTGTTAAATTACCCAAAACTCATTGTTAATATCCATAATATCTATAAAACATTGGATATCCTCAACCCATATTAGTCTATTCCATTTTTCAGTAATTTTTTTCATTGATGGATCAAAATATGTACTCTCTGTTGATATTATGTGACCAAAAAAAGTTTCCTCTTACTACCAAATTTCAAACATTAATTTTTTTTAATATAGTTTCTATTTGTTTTCTTCATTCGGTATAATTCTGAAGTTGTCATTATGTTATTCCTTTTTCTTTTAATAAAAAATAATGTCATTTAAAAAGTCAACCACATGATGATCGAGTTAATCTCAAAAGATGATATCTTTTAAATCCACGAAGATAGGGGAACATTCAAAAACCAAAAAGGCATCACAATAAATTCATAGTATCTATACCTTGAACAACATTTTTTCTTGGGTATATCATTCTTATTAACCCACAATTAATGATATCTAAATTGATGGCCAATGCTGAAAATGTATTGTGATCTATGTAGTTGATTCAAAAAGTCATTAATACGGGGTAGAGAATAGTTGATCATGATGATGAACTTTTTTAGTTCCCAAAAATCAATATAAAGTGTCGTAGATCTATCTTGATTCATAAAAACATGAATAGATTAATTACATGATGGAACACCTAGCTGAATGTGTCCCTGTTCATGATATTCTATGAGTTCCATCATCAATTCATGCAACACAATTGAGGCTATTCAATAGTGATTATTATAAATAGTTGAGGCAACTGGTATGAGTTAAATTGACAACTATAAAATAGGACATAGTTTATGAATAGAAATATCATATATAAATACATCCATAAACTCTTTAAAAAAATGTGTCTTTTTAGTTTTTTTTCATCTCCCTAACTATATGTGACAACCACTCCTTTAGAAATGAATCATAACCCATTCAACATATGTTATTATAATCGAATGTTCTTTTTTATAGTTTCATTGATTGATGATCATAGGATCATGTTGAATATCCAATTTGACTTTAATTCTATGGATATTTATGTGAGATTTATGTCATGAATGGAAGTCCGTGTCTAGATAACATCAAATTCATCCAATGGTAGAATAACAATATTTGTAGGAAGAACGGTTCCATATTCCTAAACTAAGGTGGAAACAAGGAAATTTGGTGTGATCATCTTAAAATTCGGGAATTTTACTATTAATTCAAAATCTAATAACTATTTTGAAATCATTATACACTTCTAAAATTATTTATATATAATAGAATGGGTAGATATAGAGTAATTAATACATTAAAACAATTAGAGTGAATGGTATGCGTTTCCGTAATCATGACAGTATTGTTTCCTTCATGAGAAATGTTAATCACAACAGATTTCCCTTTTACCTGATTTAAATATTTTGTTGATATATATCATTATACTCAACCATTTATGTTGGGAAATGGTTAGGAAATTTACCATTCTCCATACACTTGAATCACAGAAGTGCGGGTGGTTCATTCTGTGAATTTGTCTTACTATTCACATAATTTCCTAAGATTTTATCACCACATCATGATTTAATTATTAATGGTTATCCTTAATAAAAATAAAAAAATTTCTAGTACCCTTTAGAAAATATCATCTTTGATACATTCCATGAATTTATCTTGATGTAAATATCATATTACTTTATCTACGGATCTTAGATTATCTTTTTGAATCCCATCATTATAATCAGATCATACCCATGAGGTTGATGCATAACCCCATGCTCCATTTCGACCATAATGACACATCAGACAATTTATTCATAGCTATTACAATTTTTTACGGATTATTCCATTTGTGGACTTGGATTTAAGCCACTAATGAATCGATAAACCTTATATTTAGGTTGGATAATAATTCCAAATTCATTCCACTCATTTGTGGTAAAATTGGATTCATTAGTACAAAAGGATTCATAATCCATTTTCATTATCTGGTGAAACCCTACACCATTTTTTGTATAAAGAACAAAAGGAACGAATCAATTGAAAAATATGTTGTTAAACTCATCCTAATACATGAATTAAATTTCATCTTATAGCCTCATAATCATAATTAGAGTCCACCACTAGTCTGCATCACCATCTAAATGATAATAATCTAGAAATACTTTCCCATGTACCATACATTAGAGAATGAATAATATCAATTCAGTAGTAATGGTCCATTTAATATCCACAAATATATTATATGACCAACTAAAAAATGCAGATGTTTCCATAGAGATGACTAAATAGAATATTGTTTCCTTTTTTCGATCATTTTTTATAGTCCAACAAGATTGATAACATGAGAATGTTGTGTGAGAATAACACATTGATTTTTACTTAAATCTACCATATTATTATGTTTTTTAAGAGTGGAATTATTTAATTCCCCCTCATATTCAGTATTAACATGTTTCATTTGGGTTACATTCATTAAATAAATCAAAAAATAATTGTATTAGGAGCCCTAATCATAGTGGTGAAACCACATAATCAAGATTAATTTCTTATAAAATTCTAATATATGATACATTAGGTATGTCCAAGTTCATCCATGTCCATACTATGTTAAAACCCCATCATTATACAGCAAAAATAATGTTTTTATTATCAATAGAATAACCCATTCAGTGTCAAACCAAGTACATAGTAAGGCCCATTATCATGCACCATTTACAGAACTATTCATAATAAATATGATGTATTTTATTTTATTAATGATAAGAACATAGGATCCATAACATTAACAACATTTCATATCATGTATGCATTAATTTATTCATAAAACACATCATCTATTACTTATCATAACTTAGGATGTTTACCTATAGGTAGGTTTATTATAAGGGGTCGTACTAGTGCCTTCTCAACCAATATTCGAAATGATCAATAATATCTTTCTTTGATAACATCATTATTGACCTAGTATATTCATACATATCCATTAATTATATTTTTTATAATATTTATTACATTATAAAAAACAGTCACCCAAGAAGCATAATAGTTTAGTGCCTACAGAATCTGGGAAACATAAACCCTTCTCCCACTACTACAAAAACCGGAAAGGGAAGTGTCACCCTTTAACAGCGCTAAAAAAAGCACTGATAAAGGGGGGCCTTTATCAGTGATTTTTTAGCAATGATAAAGGCCCCCCGTTTATTAGCACTTTTTTAGGGATGTTAATCAGGACCCCTTTATCAGCGATTTTTTTTATTGCGCTGATAAAGGGGGGCTTTATCAGTGCTTTTTCCTAGCACTAATAAATTTTATGTTTCAAAAAAATTATGGAAAAGAATATATTGTCATATAAATGTATTTAAATTTATATAAATACCATATATATTATTTAGTTATGTTTTAGATAGGTATAAATAGACTATTACATTTAAAATATATTAAATTTATTTAAAGTGGCTTTAGAATATTTTAGAAAATAATATTCATTAATAATTTTCTAATTATAATTAATTTATAATAATTTAATAACAATTTTAAGACACATAAAATAAAAAAAACTAATATGAGATATAAAATAAGTTGAAAATGTAACTCAAACTTCAAACGACCATAACCTTTGATCTGGGTGTCCGTTTGAGCACAACAGCATATCAAATCGAAGCTTGTGACAAGATCTGCACACTTTGACTGAAGGTAACCTTCTATCATAGTTTTCATGGCCAAAAGGCCCAAAATTCCACTAACACAATGTTTTTATTTGGGATACCCCAATTTGTTAACATTCAAACAAGTATAACTTCTGATCCGGATGTCCGTTAGGCCTGTACCACATATCATATCTAATATTGTTTCATTTTATTCGATTTAACTTGTTGTGGAGTTGAAAAGTTTTTATAAATTAGATGTTATAGATGTTTTAACATTCTATGTCTTTTCAAATACACATATATATGTATTTATTCGTAAATATATATGTGTATGTGTGTGTATGTCTGTGTGAGTTTGTTGTATATTTGTATATATGTATTTATTTATTTATTAAGAAGCACATATAAAAAATATATTTTATAAATGTATTGAAAACCAATCATATAAATATATATTAATATACAAATAAATATACGGATAAAAATTTATAACTAAATATATATATATATATTAATATACAAATGAATATATATACTAATATATAAATAAATTTATATGTATTAAGATAACTAAATATATTTATATTAATATGAATGTATATTAATATGCGAATAAATATAACATTATATATATATATATATTTATATATGACTAAATATACATATATATTAATATATGAATAAATATATATGTATTAATATAACTAAATATATTTATAATATTATGAATCTATATTAATATACGAATAAATATAACTATATATATATATATAAATAGATGTATCATTAAATGGAGAAAAAAACAAAACGGCATAGTGGTAATGGTGTAGGCGTGCAAGGGGGGTGGTCGTGGGTTTGAGTGTGGCTGGAAGCAAGGAGGTCTACGCGTGTGGGAGATGTATGGGAAGGGCTCTGCGTGAGAGAGTGTGAGGGGGGGGGGGGGTCAAGCACTAATAAAAGATTCCCCCCTCCATTATATAAATATTTTTTATTTTTTCATTTTTTTATCTTTCATCAGCGCTTTTTTAGCCCTGATAAAAGGTGCCTTTATAAGCGCTTTTCTGAGAACCAAAAAAAGGTACCCACCTTTTTCTTTGTCTCGATTATCATATCTTTTTTAGATCTATTAATGAACTTTTCTAGCACTTATGATGGAAATATTTGTAGTAGTGTCCATAATATAAATACATTATCTCCCACTAGGCAATTCGTGACTAGAAGCCTTCCTAGACACAACAAACATAAGACATAATTTTTTAAAATAAGGAATTGAATCATAAGACGGGTGATCATAGATTCTTAACACGGGTAAATGAGGGAGATACATAAGTGTAATCCAAAGCATAAGTGCCTGAGAACATGAGTATAAAATTGGGAAACTTTATCCTAAAAATCAATTTTCAAAAACAATTATCCTATAATAAGGAATGGAAATTCATAATACATGAATCGTAAAATAATAAAAGACCATAATCCATGTGATCATAATAGAGGTATAAGAAAAGGAATTGTGGGAAACAATTCATATAAAATTATTTCCACATTTTTCAAGTTTCACAACCATGGCTAATTTAGTGGAATGGGATTAGTTACCAATCCATCCTAGTTATCAAGGTTCACTCCCATGAACATATTAGTGGATAAAGTCCCTTATAAATCCATGTTCACTCCCTTTTCCATCCATATCTATATCTTGAGAAATAAAACATCACCCAATGAATTAGAGGGAGATATAGGCCCCACCAATCATATAATGATATCATACATACATTTTCCCCTACACAATTAAACAATCATCATATAATGACCCATAAAAAGAGATTGGAATCATAAATATCATATCAAAACCCATGAAATTAATGGGGTATCATTAACATTTCGTGATATCTTAACCTTTTTAAATGAGATAGGTTTCATAATAATATAATAATATATTATCCCTGGAAATAAGTGGGTTGCATGAAAATATAACCGGATTAGTGGAAACATGATTCAAAAACATCATATAAACCAATAAGAAATCACGTTGAGAATGAGTATGATTGGAATCATTGGCTCATATTCCCGGTAAGTCATGAGTTACACCAATGAATTTTATCTTAATTTAAAAATATTTAATATATTATTTATTACATTTCATAAGGAAAATAATTTTTCCTATTTAAAAAACACTTTTTCAAACATAAAACCATTTGAAAAAAATCATTGAAAAACACTATAAAAACAATTTACTTCCCAAATTTTATGAAAAAAAACATTCTTTCAAAAATTTAAAATTTAAAAATGAAAAGTAATCTTTAATGAAATTATGTGAATGATGGATGGTAAACCCTTAAATTTCCTCCATGTTGAACAAATATTCCATTAACACTGTAAAATGGTTTGAAATGTTCATTGATCCAAAAAACCAACAAGAATATTACATTTTTTAAACAATTTTTTTACAAATATTATTAATAAATAATATTGAAATGATTAAAAATAAATATTTAAAATATTATTTGAAAATATTGTTTACAAAGAAATCAAATTTCTGATAGAATAGAGAAATAATATCATATTTTATTAAAACCATTTTATTAATTAACTTATGTAACAAAAATTGTAAAAATTGTACCATTAATTAATGATATCAGGATTAACCATAGGATAAATATATTCATGAGAATTATTAGGTGATTGATCAAAAGTTTTAAACAATGGAATAATAATCATAAACAATCCTGATAAACAATAAAATTTTAGAAATATTCTTATTCCACATTGGTATCATTGAATCGTAAATCCCATGAAAGAATGTAATAAAATGAAACATAATATATCACTATTATAAAAAAAATAATTATATTAAAAATAAATTGGTATTAATATACACATCATTAATAAATTGGTACATAATTTACTATACTTCTCAAAGAACTAAAATTGAGACAAAATCTCTCTTACCACATTGGTAACATTTTATCCTTAAACCCCATGAATTGGAGGGCCTAAAATGGATATGTAAATAGTTTTATTTTTTAATAATAATATAATACTTCCACAAGAGGTATACAACCCATATATCATAAATATGTTGCGAACATGGCTTGTGTCTCATTGAAAATAATAGTGAGATAGAAATCCCTTACTGTAAGTCTTAACACTCATCGTAATTGTTCAATACTCGTGTATAATAAATATATGATTATTAAATATATATCCCAAAACAATATTCATATATTTAATACCATATATGGTTTATATGTGACATTATATTACCTATTTATTAACAAATTAATGTAATTTTTTTGTTTCAGGTCATAATTGTTTTGTTTTTCATATGTCTTTTAACTAGTTAATCTTGGTCCTATTACTTAGATCATGATTTCAGATTCAGATTAATTATATAAATGATATTAAAATCATATATAATGAGTATATATGTATTTATTTTAATCAAAAAAATTAATAATATGAATTGAAATTCACTTTTCATGGAGATAGTATGTCCTACGTATACATTAAGGCCATTTTCTTTTTCTTTTCAAAAAGAGTGACATGAAAGTAAATAAAATTTATATTTATATTTATATATATATATTATAATTCCATTATATTTTTATGTTATAAATTTAAAATATTTCTTTTAAACCCATATTTAATATATTCCTTATAATTTTTGAAATAATCTCACTGCTTTATATAGCGGTTGTCCGTCATACACACATATGATGTTATCATATTCTCAAAAAATTAAAAGAATGAAGGTATATGTTTTTTAAAAATTATATAATCATAAATTATTCATAAATATCAAATATTTAATATATATAAATTATATCAATAATTATTCCCACCATTGATTTGTGGTAACTGAAAAATGAACAACAGATTTTTGCAAGGTTGTAGTTTTCCATACACACGAATAATGATTTCATAGAACATTTTATCAATGTGTGTCTGATTTCAAGTGTTAATGTTAACATAAAAATATATAATTTTTTTAAATTTAATGAGGCTATTATATAATAATTATATAAAATTAATATATGGTATTTGAGAATCCAAAAAAACAAAAACGTTCATTGATGAACGTCACCTCTTTTTTTGGTATCTTCTTTTTGTTTTATCTAAATTTCTTCCTTGGTTGGACTTATGCAAAATTTTTGGATTTTAGGATGAGTGGAATTGGGAAGATATTTTATAATTTTTTTTCTAAATAAGTTTTTTTTGAACTCACAGAAATAGGGGAAGAGTGGGTGGCCTTTTGTAAGGGAGGTGAGTAAAAAACCATTAAATTATCGAAAGAGAGAATCCCACCCACATTATCCAAATGGAAAATGTTTCAAAAATGGATCAATTTATTTACATTGGCATGATAATGATGATATATGCAAAAAAAATGTGTTTTTGAGATGATTGGATAAAATTTAAACCTTAATTTTTATGTTTAACCAATATTTAATCATCGTTTTACCTTAATCACATTAATTAAATTTTAATTTCATTTATTAATCACATTAGTAAAAAATTAATTTTACATCACTAGATAATAAAATGTCATTTTATTCCAAAAATGAGACTCATTTTTTCATATTATATCACATAATTGGTAAAAAAATATAATTTAAATTTAATTCTGTTGACAACACGAGAAAGTTGGGTTTTTAAGCGAAAAAGATCAAAAGGTTATGAAGATTTATTTGTTAAATTTCCCTATGGAATTAATTTCAATGATCTAAATTGGAATAATAGATATATGTTGGGAAAAAATATAATTTAAAACCAAAATAAAATATAATTTAAATATATAAATAAATTAGATGAATTGAATGTTTTCAAATAGAACTCATTATTTATTGTATTCATCAAAAATTGAACTATTTCAAAAAATTCACCCTCTGATAATTTTTTCATTAAGATATAAAAAAATTATTTCATAGTTTTTTTATAATGTTAGGAAATTAATTTTTTTATTGTTCACAAAAGACACAAAATTCATATTTAAGAGAAAATAACTTTTTTGGAATATAAAAATACTTTAATAAAAATTACGTATTATTCAAAAATATGATTCTCTTATATAAAACACTTAAAATTAATATTTAAAAATTATTTATAAATATTAATTTTTCTATGTCTAAATGATATGTTATAATAGTAATGTTTAGATAATAATATTAATAGTACGTCTAGGTTTTGTTAAAACATAGTTTCATATGTCACTCAAACTAATCGAGTGTCACATGTAATGAAATGTATCCCAATGATTAATATAACTAATGTATGAACTAGTGAATCTTGTAATTAAAGAAATTGTGGAAATTTAATTTCATCCCAAATAAGTCACAAAAACATAGGGTTTCAAAACTCTTACTTCAAAAAATCCATAGGTTCACACATAGATTCCTAAAATAGTTTGTTTGACCAAAACAATCTACTATGTGAGTGGACATATTTTATAACACATTCAATCTTGAATGTAAAATTATTATTGTTTTTCCTTCATATGAAATATCTTTATATTGTGGTAGGACACTGAGTTCATTAAATGTTAATAATTAGGTATGTCCTTCCTCAATATAGATAAAAGGAGCTCATCATGAACGTGAGAGTGATTTTGTGGATGTTCCAATCAAAATCTACCATCCTATTAAAATCATTAATTTCATAAGTAATAATATTACTAGGTATTAAATTTTTCATATTTCCAAATTTCATAACCATCATTTAATGATATCTTCATAGGTATACAATATCACAAGTATAAAACTCTAGATCATTATTATGATTGTCAGTATAACATTATGGAAAATTTGAGTTGCATTTTTGTATTATTGAATTCACTTAACCTCATTTCCATTTACTTATCCATATAATATCTCAATATATTTCATTATCCATCATCATTGTAGCATGTTAGAGTTCATCACCCCTAGCATAAAGGGCTTAGTAAGGCTCCATATGATTGCTAGAGTGAGAGCTATTATTGTATGAAAATTTAACCAAAGGAAGGTGTTGATACCAACAACATATGAAATCCCTAAATAATTATATGAAATTTTTTTCTAGAGTTTAATTGGTCCCATATAACATATTATATGTATGAGGATGATAAGTGGTTTTGAAAAATAACTTTTTATCTAGAGTCTACTAAAGACTCCTTCAAAACATCCATGTAATCCTCAGATCCCAGTCAGATATAGTTTCTGTGGTACACAAAATTTTTTTATAGTATTATTAAAGGAAAACCATTTAATTTGATCAAGATATAAATCTCATATAATTGAGATAAACTGTGATGATTTCTCAAGTCATTCAACAAGAAACCAAAAAAATTATTCCGCTTATAAATTGTGGGGAGTCTTATAAAATAATGTATGGTGATGTTTTTCAATTTTCATTAATTCTTGTGTAATGGATGTATCATCCATGTAGATTTATGTCTCTCACACACTACTTGAAAACATAAAAATCATCAAGAAAATACATTGAAATATCTCTCTTCATTTGGTCCTACCAGAAATACACTTCAAAAAATTAAATAAATAATCTTAATTATTTGATGAATAAAGAATTATGAACTATAAGATTCATCCATTATCTCCTCCATTAAATTTAAAAATAAATATAAACATATGTGGTCTATAAAAATTATTATTCCATGGAAATAAAGGTTGAAATTAGGTGTACTTTCACCTTCACCTGAATCTGTGCCTTTTCCGTAAATGCGTCTTTAATATTAACATTTATAGATTTTTGAACAATAATTTGATAAAGGTAAAATTTCTCCGATTCTAAAAAGTTTTATTGTTCCATATATTGAATGTAAAAAAATATAAAAACATTTTTCATTATCCTAAAAGATATTCTAGGATAATCCTTTTTACTTATAGAATCTTCCACCTTTTTCACTTTCAAATGGTTATATTTTATTGAGGATTAATATTCATTAATTATCTCCAACCATATTCATAGTTTCAGGTTCTTCTCTTTTTGAGATAAAACATGGTATAATTTTTTGATCAATATATATGTAATAAATGTTCACATAGAGGTAATTAATTCATACCATTAATGAAAAAATTATCATAGTGAACTGAAAATAATTATTTGCTTAAATTTATCAAGGACCATCAATTATAGTTAGTCAAAAGATATAACCATATCATTCTACATGTGGACTAATCTCATTCTCTTTTTTTATGCATCAATAAAGATTACAAACCCTATTATACTATAGGGTAGTGTAATAATAGGTGTGTTGACTAACTATCTATTTAGTTCAATAAAAATTTCTAATAATTCATCATTCCAAATGAACATGGTTCCATTCTATGTCGACATGTTGATCATATTTGAAAATAGTGAATAATGATACCAATATTCCTTGTAATATGTAACGAAACATAGAAAACTATTTATCCCAGTCACAATGATTGGTTTGAGACTATGTTAAATTACTTCTTTCTTTGAGGGGTATAATAATATACCAAAAAACTCAAAATATATGACCTTCTAATTGAACAACTTGAAGATGAAATTCACACTTGGTAAATTTGTCATAAATATTTTCCATCCCAAAGATCTTTATCCAAATTCTCAAATGATCTTCATTCTCTTTCATTCTGTTTTAATAAATTAGAATATCCTATATAAATAATATCATAATTTAATGAAGGTAATAAATATCAATATTATTAGTTAAATCCACGAACATGGATGAGGAATTCTTAATACCAAGTTTCACTACTATATTTTAATAGTGTCTATTCTTTGTATAAAACAATATCTTAGCTAAATCATACTTATTGACCCTCAATTGATGATATCCAGAATGAAGATAAATCATGTAAATGTATTTATATCCCTAGTGTTGATTCAAAAAGTAATCCATACATAGAAATGGATAAAAATTCTTGATAGTGACCTAGTTAATGTCTCATTAATAATTGAAGAGCCTCATTGATCAATATTTATTATTAATTAATAGAATAGGGGGTACCCCATGGTGACACACATGGATGAAGGAATCCTTTTACAATATTATCCAATATTTTCATCATCAATTACCACAAATCAATTGGCACTATTCTATATGGAGTCCTAGAAATTGGTGTAGCGGTAGGTTTGAGTTATATTGAAAACTCAACTTCGTATTTTGGAAGAATACATGAATGGACTTCTAAAAAAATATTATCAAACTATTATAAAATAAGCATATCATTGATATTGACTTTCTTCCTCAAAATCTATAATAAAAAACCCCTTTTTAATAGGAATCATGAACCGTGTGATTCAGACAATCTCTATTACATTTTAATATATGCAGTCAAAAAGTTAAAAAAGGATAGGTTTCTTACGAATATCAAATGTGACATCCCTTCCTCAAGAAATTGATGTGGTATTTTTGTATATAAATCAATTCAATGAAATAAATTACATCAATTTTATCAAAAGGAAGATTGAAAATATTAAATTGAAATAAACTCTAAGAAATTTAATCAATGGAATAATAATAGAATTGGCATGTGATCATCAAACTACTATGCGTTTTGATGCTAACTGAACATATTATTTGTGAGGTGGTCCTTGTATACCAATATAAAATCTTTTTGAAATAAAAGAGTTGTTAGATCTAGAATATATAAGATATTATAAATTCTTTTGTGGATGGTAAGTGTACCATTGACAATTGCATCTTTGTACCACACATCAGTAAAATTTATCACAAGATATTTCTCATTTTTATTAGATTAAAAGGTTTTAGATATTAGTCTATATCATTAAACATCAAATTTAGTCACTAGATAAAATAATGACCATAAACATTGCATTTAAAACACTAGTGTGTGGTTGGTTTATTTTTTGAACTTTTTCTTTTTCTGAATCATTACCTAACTTCTTCCCATCACATTAGCACTTGATATTCTAATAACATTATTTCCTATAATAGAAACATTTACCAATTCCATAAATATATTTTCCTCCATGATTCCATCCATACATTTTTCATAAATGAAGTCTCATTCTATTTCCCCTATGGTTTTATCGTTTCCTTTAAAATCCATTTTTCTTTTCTTATCAAAACCATGAGATTTATGGGTAACAAAAATCTCTGTTACAACCTTGATTGTGAATCAAAAAATTTATTTATTTATATTATTGTTCATCATGGAATATTCCCTTATGAAACATGGTTTTATGACACTAAATAATTGTTCGACCATACTTTTAGTTTTGATGATAATACCACAATCGTACCTTGAAGAGTATTGTGAATATTTCATTATAAGTACAAACTAATTAATCAACAATATTTTTCTACTTAAGGAATTATTTCTCCATTTTCCTATATATAAAATGAGGAAAATATTCATTTAAAAAATAATATCTAATACTTCTCCCAATATATAGAGTCAATTTTGTCTAAATACATCATGTTCTTGATATGAATCCACTATTAATATTAATCACCATCAAAATGATAAATAGGAAGAATAAAGATCACATGATATAAACATTATAAAATATAAAATATCATGTATGTGGTGTTTATCCACATCTCAATTACTTGTGGATCAGTGTACACATTTTTATTTGAAAAATAAGAATCAATTGGGGATTGAAACCATTTTAGTAAGAGACATTCTCCATTATAAACACCAAAAGTACGCACTAGTGATGTTACCTTTTCACAAAAGACATGATTGTAAGAAGGTTGAAAATATATTATCCTTAAATAAGTATATTTTTTTCATAAATATCATATATAAAAATTAAACCAATACTAATACCCATGCACAAAATATAGTAATGTAAAATGAATTACATTTCAACATAGAGATAATAAGACGTATGTATGTACAAGCAATACTTCCACTTATAATTTGACTGTAATGATTGTATATAATGGTTATTTATTAATCATAATAACATTTTAATATATTTAATATAATTATTTTATTATTTTATTAAATATATAATATATTTTTACAAGGTAAATTAAAATTTTAAAAGTGAGTGATCAGTTAAGGTGATTACATTTTGTTTTAAACAACACCCTTATATCTCTTCTAATGGATTCTTGGATAGGCCTATTGGGAAGACCTGAACATGTAAACTATGTATATTTATTTTTATAAGATAAATCTAAATATATTAGTCAAACCAAAAGCTCATATTGGTTTGAATAATTTAGGGAGGCTTTTACCTTTTGTAATTTAGGTGATGGGAACTTTTAGATGTTTGAAAAAAAGTATACAATAATAAATTAATTCTCAAAAAATTTCTCTCAATAAAAATGGACTGCAACTTAATTTACTATATGGTTTTTATAACACAAAAAAAAATTCGACAATTTTTTGGTGTCATTTTAATCATTATAATTTTTATTAACCCTTAGATACCAAATATTAATTTCAAATATTGTAAAAATGTTTGTCATGTTAATGGGTTGTAATTTTTACTGATAAGTTGAAAATTGGAGAATAAATATGCAATTTTTTATTTATTAAACCATATAATATCTTCATTTTTTTACTTAATTTTTTCAATATTTTTATCTAATTTAATAAAATATCATTTTGAAAAAATATCATTATCTTTAATTTTGAAATTATTAATTTAATTACACTCAAAATACATAAATAAAAACTTGGAAATAAAATAAAATATTTAATCACATGAATAATATGAAATATTGACATATATAATTAGGGTATAACTAGCAATCACTCAAATTATATAACATTTAATATTTTTTAAATCATCTATTTCATTTTCCCATTAATTTAATAAATACTCTTTTGGAATTATTTAATAAATTGGGAAAATTATATAATAACTAAAAATTTGAAATAACTTAAAATCATTAATATAATTCTATTTTTCACAATATTAAAATTAGGATTCATTAATAACATGTTTTTATACTAGTTTTAACACATAAATGATATTTAATATTAATAGAATGACATTTTCAATATTTTTTATATAAATAATTAATAATTCATTTTCAGGTAAAAAAACCCATTAAACTAAAATATTTATAGCATAATTTGAAAAGGGTAGATTTATATTATTCAAATTATAATTAGGATCATAAATTATTTTCCTCATCACTTATTTTTAATCAAGATTTTCTTCATTTACCCTTTAATGAGGTGATAAATTATACAACTTTTTATATTATTATTAAACAAAAACTAAAACATGTATATTTACTAAATAAAAAAAATCCTAATCATAGAAATTTAATTAATTATATCTAATTCAGTAATTATAAATAACATAAATTAATTGAATCATAATATTTCAAAATAGGACAAAACACGAATTATTGAAAAAAAATCAATTTTAAGCATTAAAAAATAGTATCTTATCCTAGGCCATGAAATATATTTGATATATTTTCAAAACATTTATCGAGTAAATAATATATGAAATATATTATAATAATTCACTAATACTGAATAATTTAATTTTTTAATATAAAAATACATTTCTAGCATAAAACCATTTTTTTAAAAAATTCACTTTAATTTTCCAATAAATATTTTTCTTAATTCTAATCAATTTATAACTAATTATTTTATTATATAATTTTATAGACCACATATTTTTTATAATTTAGTTATTACTATTAATTTTAAGTAATAAAAATTTTAGAATTAAAGGAAACATAATATTTTAATAATGTTACATGTTTTGACTAGACATAATATTGAATATAATGAAAGATATCAAAGAAATCAAATTATTTAAAGTGAAATATTTGTTAAGGAAATTAGAGTGTTAAATGATTGGTATAGGTTACGTAATTCAAATTATAAAATATATTTATGTGGTTGATACTAATGTTATTATTTCAGCATGAATGAAATTGATTCGATGTTTGTGTAAGAAAAAAAATAAAAACATATTATTAAGAAAGAAACATTTTCTTAAGAAAACCTATTTACATTTACACCAAAACCATTTCTCGGTGGATTTTATAATCAGAACAATAAATCTAGGAAATTAAACGGAATCATGTAAGGGATGTTGGTTGGGATTTGGAAAACCAAAAGTTTCTTGAGGTGTTATTTAAAGAGTATATCAAGTTCCATTTTTCATGTTTGTGGGGTGGGGGGACTTTGGTAATTTCACAAAAAAATTAAATTAAAATAAATTAATTTTCATGGTTAAAGGATCCAAAATGATATAATTTGAATATAGGATGATTAAGTGTCTAAATAATGTCATCCAATAAAATTTTGACATGTTTATATTAGGTTTTTAACCTTATCTGTTGGTTTTAACCCATGTTAACCCTTCTTGATATTTACAATGATTATAATGTTAATTACTCTTTAGGGGTAAAGATATTTACTAAAATTGGGAAATTGGCCAATAAATTGAATGTTGTTGATATTTTATACAATATCATAATCAAATTGATGAGGATCTTATTATATGAATTAATTTTTTTTTAAAATTATTAGTTTATATAAAATATCATTAATTTCCTTTTTAAAACTATTAAATTTATTTTATTTTGAAAAAAATGAGATAAATTGAATTGAAATATAATTATATCACAAATAACTAACAATATATATATATATATATTTAATTTGATTAACCCAATAACTCATTAAAATTATTTTACAGTAATATGTTTAAAATAATTTATTTTATTATTCAATTAAATAAATAAATTTTTTGTTAGTGTTGGATATAAATTAATGATAAATATTTAATTAATAAAAATAAAAAATGATCTAACATAATAATTATTTTTATCTTTTTGAATACTATTTATAACCAATAATTTTTTGTTTTTTAACCCTGGTACAAAATATTATAAATATTATATTAAAAAAACATTATTTTTATCTTTATCTTTTAATGGATTATTCTAAAGGGAAAATTTTAATAATTATGGAAAATAGTGACCATATTTTCCATAAAAAGGTTGAAACTGAGAACCTGAACTCCTGAAATAAGAAAAATTAGGGTGTTAGGGTCATTAAGTAGTCCTTATTATATCACTTTTATCCTTAATTACATGAATTTCCATTACATTTGTTATAATTATTTTCTATAATTACATATCATAATTAATAAAATAAAAATTCCCTAACATAAATTTTTTTTAAATCATTATTCCATATTTGAAATCCATTTTTCATGATTCAATTCACATAAGTGGATAAAGACAACTTAAAATTAGGCCAATGAGAAAAGATGAAAATAAATTATCACGAAAATTAATTTTTAACTATAAAATGTTTTTACAACATAACCAATTATAAAATTCTTTACCCAGACCATAAGTATACTATTTTTAGTATAAATGAAGTAATTAAATTTTTAAAACTATTCCAAAATATAATATCACTTTATAAATATTTGAAAATAATATAATTTAAAAAAAATGTAATTGTCCTTATTCATTTAAAAAGGAAAATCTTCATAACAATAAAAAAAATTTCAATATAAGTAAATTTTTATATTCTAATTTAATAAATGAATTATTATTCATCAAAAAAGATTAAAAATATTTCATAAATTAATTAAAAATATTTCCTTATGAAAAAAATCCCTTTTCAATATAAATGGATTTTTGAGTAATGAAATGTCTTATCTAAAAATTGATTGATTACATACTAATTATTTATCAATAATTTTATTTTTAATAATAACTCTCTATATATATTTCATAAATTTGTTATATTTCATCACACCTATACATTTAATATGTAGATTATAAAGGTAACATTTAAATAATAATTTTATAGGTCCTCTTAATGGTCGGTGTTTGAAGGTTTATACGCTATCAAACATGTTGTCATTTTAATTTAATAAGGGGTTAAATTGTCATCCCTTAAAAAAATAATACTTATAATTTGAACTTATTCTTGATAATCATGGGTTTTAAATTTAAAATTATATCTATGGAAAACCCACATCGTATATTGGGATCATAAAATATTATCATAAAAATAGTGGATAAGGAAATATGATGTTCCAAATGTTTTACAAAATCCATCGATTAAAAATACAATAAAATTATTTTAAATTAAAATTCTAGGTATGGAGGAGAAAAATAATTTCTAACGAATAATATATCTCGATTGATAATATGTTCATTAAAATTTAAATAACCACAAGACCATATACATGTGATTGGTGAAAAGACAATCAATTAACGAGAAATTTTCATTATAGTATATCATTTTTGTTTCATTTTAAATTCCCTATAGTTTAGGTAATATTTAATTACTAATAGAGCAAACAACATAAAATATACAAAATTTTTATTATTCGATTTCATAAGTAGAATACCATACTTTGATTGTGGTTTTATCAATTACAACATCAACTCTTACACCATGAAATTAATATTCAGGGAGAAATTTTTTTATTATATAATCACAAAAATTAAATTTCAAAATATCATATAATCATTAAGATAATTTCATTTTACCCCAACTCTATTTAATAAATCCAATCATGTTTTCACAATATATGATAACAACCAAAATGTATAAACATTCACTAAAAGAACTAATAAATAAATAAAAAATATAAAAAATTAACACCAAAGGATTGAATTAGATAATTCTATAATTAAATAACATATCATCCTAATTATCCTCAATAAACAATACATTAACTATTATTTTAACCTCAACATTTTTGTTATTCAATTTAAAATAAACCTCTTAATGCATAATAAAATTATTCTCAAATAATCCTTTATCATATTTCAAATTTATAGACATATATATATATATATATATATATATCTCAACCTAATTAAATGTCTCCCAAAATATCATTAATCACCTTAAATTCATAAAAATTACAAAATATTTGATCGTATATTATGATTCTAAAAATAAACATTATATTTATCAATGAAATCAATTTATTGAAAATAATTTTATATTGAACAGTATGTCATGTATTCTAGTGGTGTGATGTACACACTTATCTGCCTTTGATTCTATTTGTAACTCCCATGGACTTTTGGATGTGATGTATTATCACCTGACATGCAGGTTCTAACACCCTGATATTTTTTTATTTGTTTTTTGAATTAATTTATACTATTTTATATTTTTCATTTCTTGAAACACTTGTGATAGTTAGTTTATTTATAGAACTATGTTAATGTTGTTTTATATGGAACACCAAGTTAATCATTCTTTACACACAACATAAACATTTGATTTCTCTGCATAGAACACCAATAATAGCTTTTTTTGTATGAAATAATGACTTTCCTCGATAACTTTTGTAACAAGCAAGGCCGAGGTTTACAAACAACAATATATTATTAAAATATGATTATTTAATATAAAAATATAAAACCATGAAGTTATATTCTATGTTATGAATTTTATTAACTAATCTAGGAAAATAAATGGTTTACAAAAATATAATATGAATTCATAATTTACGATTTAATTATAAATTAATATGAAAATAGATTGGGTATAAAATGAAATATTAATGTGAAAAAATGTATTTTTCCATAATAAATTGAATTTTAATTTATGTCTAAAAATGAACTATATCAAACATTCCTTCCACCTAAAACATAATTGTTTTACGTTACATAAAACACCGACTTGGTGTACAACATGGTGAATTTTACACCCAACACCGACATGGAATACAATGCACGCAACATTGGGTTTCTAAAAATCATAATTATTGTATACAATTATTTAAATGTGATAATTATAAACTATACATTAAAATTATTTATAAGAATCATAATAATTACTTTCCAAATAATTTTTTATAATTTTTCACATAAATAAAACATATTGATAATGAAAGTTATGATTTTTGTTAAAGTTATTTTATTTTAGAAATAACATTTTCTTTAATGAACTGATTTTAAGAATAAAATAAATTATAGACACTCATATAAAATTAATTTTATAAAAAAACATCAATTTTAAATTCTGAATGATGAAATTTTCTTTTGGTGAATTTAGGGTATATTTCTAGGAAACGTTTATTTTTGAGGCATTGGGAAGAAATTAAATTTTTTAGTTACAAGCTAGATTTTTTAAATATAATTATTAATGTTATATGATGTTATTAATTTTTTCATGTCAAATTAGAAATATTTTACATATATTTATATAACATAATCCATTAGAATCAATTTCACTTTTAAATTGAATTGAAAATTTTAATAAAATTTTGGACATTTTTGTAAATTAAAAACCCGTTATTTCATCTCGTTTGTGGGATTAACATTGATCTTTATTTTTATGCATATGTGATCTGAATTTGAAAAACATTCACAAACATTTATATTCAATATAATATTTAGAGTCTAATAGGACCAAGTTATCTTTTGACCAAAATGATTTGTAAAAGTGATTAAAATTAATCACAGAGATTTTGGCCATATTAAGCTTAATTATCGACTAAACTATAAAATTATGGCCCCGAAGGACCTATCCCCTTATAAAAACCCCATTTTAAGTAGCTATTTATGACATAATCCTTCCATCTTGAGTTATTTGGTATGGTATGACTATTTCATGTATGAAAATTTGTACACCTAATTTGTTTCTAAAAATTCCATATGTGTCCTTTTCTTTCTTATAAAACCCACCAACTCTCCCACATAATCACACATATATGAACTCATAAGTTAGTATTAGACCTACCTACTAAATATACTTGAAATCATATATTGATCATATAATCCTTCCCTTTTTTATAATGGTATTCAAGGAATCCTTTTAGAAAAAACCAAATGGAGTTACCAGATAGAGAGGTAACAACTTCTCTAATGTCCTTTCATTTATTCTCTTATACCACCCCATATAAATATATTTATTCTATGATTATATAAAAACAATTTATTATAAATATACTGGTATGTTTTTATTTAAATGGTTTTACCTACACATACACACACCTACATCTAATTAGTAACGAACATATAGTTTCTATGTATGACGAACAACTACCTCATGAATGGTTGATTGTTCATTTCTTCCATTTCCACCTATCATAGTGGACATTATGAAGAAATGTTTTTTTATATATGATATATATTATATTTACAATGTTTATTTTCTTCTTTAATTATTATTTTTTGCATACCTTTATGTTTTCTGTCTTATGTAAAAATGATAAATTAATTTGAGGAAGTGTGGACAACCACCCCTTCAAAGTGATATGATTCAATCATTCACTACATGGATTGTATTAAGGATGCTTTTAGTGAAAATATCTGATATATATGATTTCATAATTATATTTTAATAATTATTTATTTTAATTATTTATTTTAATTTCCTTCATTAAACACGATAATTAAATGAAAATATTGTTCATTGGTCTGTACAACCTACTGTCTCTATAAATAGTGTATTCTATTTCATTATTATAAATTATATAGATTATGATAATATAAATATAATTTATATACATATAATTTATATCATTTTCTATATTCTGTAATCTTGATATAAATATAAGGACCAACAATAAAACAAATTATGACACATATGAAAAACTAAGCGAATATTACCCGAAATGAAAACTTAAAATATGATAGTTATAAAGTGGGTAATAAACGCCCCAATGAAACGGTATATTTTATTATTTTATGAAAATATGGTTCTGTAAAATATTTATAATAAATTTATATTCACTATATATGTGATTGGAACAAGTATGACGATAGTCAAGACAGAAGGAATGATAATTTCATCTCAATGTTTTTGTGAGATACGTGTTATTTTCGTCACTCATTCATTTTTCTATGGGGTATATACATTACATTATTTTATTATATGTATATTTTAATTAAATATATCAGTATTATCATATCCATTTTATCAAGTAATTCATGGTGTTTATGTTTCAAAAGTTACCCAATCGATAAAATAGTTTTTCCCTTATTTTCCTTCTTCGAGACTCATGTTTTTTTATACACCTAAATTATTTTTTGGGTGTATATACTAATATTTTAAATGTTATATCATGAATATAATAATTTTAATTGAATTTTAATATTAATTTAATTTTTTTTCTTACTTTAAGATAATGATCCCATTCAACAAAGTTTTAAGAGTTTATTGAATCAATCTCATCGCCTTTTGAGATTATTCTTGTTTATTTTTTATTTGATGATTTATTATTATCAATATCTCAATAAAATGTTTTACATTTATTATCCTATGTATATTAATAATGATAACATGTATTTGTAATATTTTTATAATATTTGTTACATAAGAATGTTAATAATGTGTTTTTAGAAAATCTCGACTTTACCCTCTCTTCGGTCGGAGGTCTGTGTTCTTTTAAAAACTACGATTTTTAGAAATGTTATTACAAGAATATTCTTCCAATATCCTATGATCATTATTTATTTACCTTTTTTTTCATTATTGAGTTTCATAGTAATTTCTTTTCATATTAGGATCAATGAATTTTTTATCTTTTTTAATGCACAAATGTCAAATTCCTTTTAACCTCATATGAAATTTATTGATTTACCTACCTCCATTTCTATGTAACTTCCATTTCATGTTTAAATAGTTAATTTTTAAGAAAGTGTTTTTTAATAAATCATTTTCAAAATATGGGGTCAAAATTTTTGACGTTTATTTTATAATTTCTCAAGGAAAATGGGGTTCAATGCTTTTTTATTCATTATTTATAAGTTTTAAAAGTATTTTCTATGAAATGATATTCAAAATAATTTCAATATTTAATTAAATGTTTACAAAGTGTTTTCAAACAATAAGATTTTTAAAAATACATGAAGCTTATTTTATATGTTTTCAATGAAAATGTTTTCAAATGATTTCGAGTATTCTTTATATGTTTTAAAGGAATATTCTTGGAAATTTATTTTCAAATGGTTTTATGTATTAAAAATCAGTTTTCAATGAACAAGGGATAATTTACTTATGAACCATTTTTAAATATATTTTAAAATTATTTTCCATATAAGATGACATATGATTTTGCTACTCATGTCTTTCTTGTAAATGATCTAAAGGATCCATTCATATTATTTATTTTAATGGGTTATGCTTTAGGTCATAGTATTTAAGAAAACCATTTCTCTTTCATGGGTTATATGACTATGAAACCAACTTCTTTTAATTTGTTATATTTATAACTAAATGTTTATAAAACCTTCCTTTTTCCAAGGGTTATGATAATATTTTCTATTTATAATACCCATTTAATTTCATGGGTTATGATATGATTATTTATGATCATGTGTAACAAGTATGTGGAGGGTGAGGGCTATATGTCCCTCCAATGTATTGGGAAAATATTTATATATCATGAGATAAAATAAGATGATCTTTGGGGTAAACCATGACTACTCATATGGATATGGGATTGAACCATGACAACCATGATGGTATGAAGAGTGAACTCATGCTTGTATGATGGCTATGGGAGTGAACCGTGTCTACCATGAGGGTATGGGGAGTGATCCCATACTACCAATATGGTCCTGGATGTAATTCCTTCCCAATTATTGATATCATATTACATGCTTATTTCTCTACCACAATCCCATGTTGTATTCATATGGTATGATTTCATTGCTTATGTTTTTTAATTAATTGGGATTCATATATTATGAACTACGATGATTTATGTCATTATTTATGATTATGATAATTGATATGCATTATAAGATATTCTAGTTTCATGATCATATTCTCATACCCTTATACTCATAATTATGTATACAGATCTCTCTTATTTACCCATACAAAGTAGTTGAGCTCACCCATTCATTATTTTTCATTTCCCCAAGTTATAAACAATGGTTTTATGTAAGATTAATAAATATGGAGATCATTATGTGGGATGTTAAAGATAATTCACCAGGATAATACATTTTGTTTCCATGTTTCCAATGACACTAAACAATTAAAGTACTTAGGAATTTATTTTTGTAATGTACATAATATTCATCTAATATTATTTAATATCCATGTATGCCAAGCCACAGTCACAATATATGGAATAAAATGAATGGGTTAGTCAACCTTTTGAAACTATTGTGAGAAAACATTAGTGATACCCAAAGTATATTTCCAAGGATATGTGTAGGGACGTTTATAAGAACAAGTATAAGGATGTGTTAAAATTTAAAAAGAAGGTACAAGAAATTTAGTAAATGGTATAGTGAGTGGTTTCATAGAAATAAATCAATATATGGTTTCTATAAGTCTATGTGAACCTATAATATATTCTCATTGGGAAAATAACTCTAAAACATTGATTTAGGCCAAACTCGGTGTAATCTGGTACATGGAAATGCGCCTTGCGGCACACCTAGTTTGACACTCCCAAAGGATATGCTTCAAAAAGTCAATGAATCTTCATAAAAAATCATGAATGATTTAGATATATGCAGGATATAAATAATCAATGATGAACCTAGGGTGTCATACATTAAATATGGTGTCATAATTTAGAAATAACAAAAGTAAATATTTTCATTAATATTATGTTTTCTACTATGATATGTATTTTTAAAACAATGATTTTGGTTTTAATAAATGGCAAGAACTCGAAGGGACTTGATTAATGTTGAATTTGATTGAAACTTTTCTTATGAGTTGTAATGTGTGATGATCAGTAGAGTGAAATAAGTTTTTATCATGACAAACCACTTTTCAAGGAGCATGATTAACAATGTGTACCTTAACCAACCTTTTGACTCTCTATTGAATAGAATGGAGGAGTTTTCGTAGATTTAGGGTAATTGATATTAAGGAGGAAATAAAAATCAGTTTCTTTTTTTCAAGAGTGTGGAAATAAAAATATAAGGGAATGTCTTAGAAGAACAAGATGCAGTTTTGTATATGAAATGTAAGGACACAAATCGAGCGAATTCAAGGAAAAGTGATGATATTGTTAACAAAATGAATGAGAATATTGAAATCCCTTGGACTTCATTGAAGGTTATGTATTTTATGTATCAAATAAATTGTCATTATTCAATTCAATGTCCCAAGAGGAATAATCATGAATAAAATCAGTAATGTGGTGCGAATATGGTTACATTGCTAATGATGAAGAGACTATATATGGAATGAGAAAGGAAATATGTACTATGAAATTGGATGAGGTAGCATTGCTAATGGAATACAGATTAATTAATTTGAGTTTTCATGTATTTGGATGGAAAAAAAATAACTATACATGGATTTTTCTACTTATGTTTTTTTCACTCCTTATAAATAAGTTTATGTTGAATTTTCCTGATGGACTGATGTAGGGATTTAATTTCAAGGTGATATTTTGACTAAGTTAATGTAACCCTTAATTTTTTACTTTTTTTATGATCATGTTTTATGGATAAATATATTTGTGATATGGATATGTAAATGTGACACTACAAATTACCTTGGAACTAAGTAAGGACTTGGGTATATATGTTTTATGATATCAGTTAGAATGATTACAACATTTTATAATTTATGTATTAGATCCAATATACACTGGAATATATAATCATGCATGTTTTCCAAAGGGATTTAAGGTAATTCAGGTTACTACCATGTTTCGAGAGAATATATGATGAGGGTATTCACATGTTTGGAATGTGAAAACAATGATTTCCATTGTGATATATAGAGGAATCAATGTTCATCTGATTTCATGACTCTCTTTCTAATGTTTTGTATTTTCAACATTTAAAAGGGTAATTGGGTTAAACATTCATTTATAGTTTATTTTAAACTTAATACGAAGTATTTGTGCACAAATAATATATTAAAAACACTGGTTAAAAAATCTTTATAGTGATTAAATTTATTTCAAGGAATTCTAACTAATAAATTTTGGAAAGTATATTATCGTTGTTTTAAAAAAAGAAATCATGTATGTCAAGTGACAAAAAATAATTTATGGAAAGGTTGTGGGTCTTAAAACCATGACCGAAGGATGATAACGGTTTTATGCCTACTACTTTCCTATTCGATGACCTAGTTTATCTATAATTATTTTTATTATTAATAATTACTTATGATGAAATAATAGTGTTACTTTTCATGCTTAGTGATTAATATATTAACCATATTTATTTTTATGAATATTTATAGATAAATATTATTACCATTCATTCTTTTATGGTCCTTAATATCTCTTAAAAGTGGATTTTAGTGTTTCATGCATCAATGTTAATTTCTAGACATCCAATTTTTGAAATAATAAATTAATTGGAAATTGATTGAATCACTTCCAAAAAATTAATTTTTTTTATTCATGATTAATAAAATAAGTTCCCAATAATAAAATTATGATCAAAAAGGAAAATATTTAACACTAAAACCTTAATGTTTTGTTGAATTATGGGCCTTTTAAAGCATCATAGTCCTATGAATTTGAGTCCCATAGATTTTCATTTATTATTCACTTGTTTTTTATAGATGGCCTTAATCAATCCCTATAAATATTTATGCTTTTCCTATATGTACAATCCTCACTCCCAAAATATTTTTCTTAGGTGTAATCCAAGTTATATGTTACATTGGGTAACAGTTATGGTTCTAACATTCCCTTTTTAAAAGAAGATTTGATATTCATTTGTACGATGTGGGTTGATATGAATGAAACATTAAAGTATTAAACCATTGATAAGACAAATTATTTTAGAGGTACAAATTCATTTGGGGGGATAATGTAACACCCTAGGATTGTGTGTATTATTTTTTCGAATTTAGTTAACATTTTTGGTATTTTTCATTCCATGCAACACTAAAGATTGTTAATTTTGAAACAACCCAATACATTTCAATAAGAATTCAATTCTTATAATAATGTCATAAAATCACATGAAAACAGAACATAATGAACTACTTTGTGATAAGTGACATTTAAACATATGTTTTTCACTTTTGTGATTAGAATTTTTAAATTCTTACATTCACGGTTGTGTTCAGGATGTTTTTTGGAGTCCAATAAGAAAAAAATAATTTTTTGTGAATATTTACCTACCCTGATGAATAGTAAAATTACCTTTTGAATAGTGATATACCCTTATGAATAGTAACCTATCCTATGATAGTATAAAAATTATATTCAATTTGGAAGTACGATATACATATATTTTAGAATGAGTTAATGAGTGTTTTAAAACTAGTTTTTGATAATAAATAATGATTTTAATTATATATTAAAATAATCATATTTAGAAAATTATTTTTGCAAAATGGAATTCATTTTTGGGTTCTACACGTCAAAAAATGGTTAGGTTGAAATTTTGGGATATTTATGAAATACATGAAATTATGATGAATAGTAAAATACTGTAATTTGCCAAATATATACATTATAAGCATAATAGACTATTCCTAGCATCATGGCTAATGTCACCACCCATGGATCGATTTCAAATGACCCATTTCCTATTCTTGGACATGGAATACTTACTATTTCTTGTATTGAGAAGAAATAATAAATTAATGATTATAATATTATGAAACTCGTTCTCTCCTCCACTATAAAACCCCCCTTCACTCCCTCTTGTCTCCACTCCTCTCAAGCCTTGTGCCTTGCCATTATTATAATCAAATCCCTCCCCAAGCTACTCCCCCACATCCAAAAAATCTCATTCTTTTTAAAATACCAAAACCTCTCCCCTTAAGAGGTTCTCAAAGGAGAAAGTCTCAAGGGGTAAATTCCTCTTCCCAATTTCTTCTTTTCTTTTAAGTTATTTTATTTTTATTTCATTCCTCGCCTAACTTCCCCATAATATTACGATAAATCTGGTAAAATAAATGAACTAGAATGTCTTCATAGTATTGGTATATTGAATTATCTTATCTCATTTCCCCACACTTTTATTTGAATGAAATAAAAGCACTGTTTCATATGGGCTAATTTAGCACATTCAATAACAATGGTTTATCAATTTATATTATTATATTTAATTATATTCATGAAACCAATTGTGTTATGGTTGAACACGATTATTATATATTTAATATATCTTATATTTTTTGGTTACGTAATTCTTTTGCTCAAATTGTATTAATTTATAAAGCAAAACATGTTCTTTGAAATCAAATCCACCGATTAAAAAAAATCAATTGTCACTATGGTTATATATATAATAATTCAACTTCACTCTAAGTCAACTATTTAAAATTAAAACCTTCTAATCTATGGGGTTTGAAATAAAGAATATAACTTCAATTATGGATAACCACTTTAATCTTACATATAATCCAAACTTGAATATATGTGAACAAATCTTTTAATGCCAAGTAAATAATACGAGCACGAACAATAAAATTGAACCTTCTAATTATTCAAAAAGGATATGAATGAACTAAAAAGGGTTATAATAAATAAATTAAAGAATAGGTTCTGGAATTATTAATTAGTGAGCCTAGATGTTTTTATTCAGGACTTTAATAACAAGTGGATAACACCAACAGATTTAAGGTAGGATATCCTCCCATTTTCACTCTTAATCAAGATTTTTCTCTACACTATGACTTTTTGTGTAATACCAAGTGATGGGGTATATTAATATACCTTCACCATACTGACCAAATGTTTTATATTTTATGAGAAACCCCTTATATCTCTCATCAATCCCTCTATGTTACACCTAATACTATGCCAATAAATCATGATGGATTCTACCCGGACAACCATTATTCGTTCGAGTTTCTCTATCATTCTTTTTACCAAAATATTTTTGTCTTTTCTTTATGTAGAACTTCAAACTTCTTTTTATATGCTTCAAACTCATGTTCTAATATTCATATTTCATTCTCTTTCGGGGATATACATGATTTTATGTGAATCTCTCTTCGATACATCCCAATAAGAACACTCATTTTAATGATACTTCCCCGAAATTTTATGAAATTTCAAGTAAACTCAATCTTCTGTTTTATGAAACCATTATCTTGGTATATTATTTATTTTTATTATCAAAACATTCTTGGTTCAATTATGGTTTTAAATAAAATAATTCCTTTTTTTACTATTTTAAAATCTCTATAGTATTTTCCATAAAACTGCACAACATTTTTTTAATGCTAATGTTTCTAAAATACATTTCTCATATTTCGTCACTTATGTTTGACACCAAAAACCATGATATATGCCTATAATACCTTATGAAAGTATATGTATGTTCTGATCTTTTTCTTTCAGGGACACTTTCAGGATACGCCTAATGGTTAGGATTTATGTCATGATTGTGGTACCCAATTCTTTCCATGGGTACCCTTATGTTTATTTATGGTTGATAATGTATGATTGTATATGTGGTAAGAATATTTATGTGGAAAGAATATTCATGAAAATGTTGAGATGAGAGTGATCAGAGAGTGCTCCAATTCATTAGGTAAGGATAAGCCTCATGAGATACGATGTGAAATGGGATTGGCTGTTATCCTTGAACCGTACTAAAATTGGAAATGAGATTGTAGGTTGGCCTTGACCCGTAATAAAGAAATGTTTTATGATTCTAACACATTTATTTGATCATATGTTTATGTGATCCCATGATTATATTAAAGGATTTTATATGATTCATGCTTTGGATATCATTATGTCATGCCTCCTAACTCATGTTCTTGAGATGTATCCTTATGTCCAATCGCTTACTGGGATTTTTAGCTCATCTCTGTGTTTATATGTTCCCCTGGGTACCCTATGCAGATGTAAGGGATCAAAGGAAGTGAGAAGCTCTTTATGGAGATTAAAGAAATTCGTTTTTAGCCCCATGTTTTATGTTATATGTACCTAGTATTCCAAGACAGTAGACTTAACAATCCTTGGCTTGTACTCTGATGATTAATTATACTTAAAATCATGAAATGTTATATGTAAAAGGATTGGGTCACTATATTTGGTATCAGAGGATGGTCTAGTTATTTTTGGAGATTAGGAATAGAGAAACATAGTGAGAACCTTAAGGATGAGACTAAGTATAAGAAAAAAGTCCTTAATTTTGGTGAGTTTAGAGTAAGTTGTTTATCAAGAAAATACATCCCTGTCTGGATAAGAACAGGTAGTGGTGGCTCTGGCACAGAGGTATCTAGGGGTAAAACTCGAAAACACCACTTTGAGCTAGAATCAAACGGTAACTAGTGCACGATAACCGGCCTTGTTGCACTATTGGTTATGACACTTCTGGGGGATATGCTTTGGTAGATTCATGAGCTTAGTAAAAACCATTAGTAAGGGACAAAAAAAGACCATAAGAATATACGTTATGAAATAGATCAAGGATAACCTAGTTATTAACCTAAGGAATAAAAAGTCAGGATATAATTCTACTTTATAAGTTCATGATTTTATATTCAATGTTTCTTTTTATGCTCAATACCTATGTATTAAATACCTCTAAATATAAATTCTTTTTCCTAGTTAATTGCGGGAAATAAAAGAACACGTTACAACAACCAATGTGATAGAAAAATTGATGATTGCCCTAATGACATGCCTGATGTGATGGAAGTGGGTGCTCAAAACATCATGGCATTACATGCTCATCTGGCTCGAGTTATGAATAATAACATGAATCAGGTGGAACATCCCCCTCGTTCATGGAAAGAGTAAGTTACCTTAGAATCCTTCATGTGGCAAAGGGATCCCAAGTTTAGCAGTTCTTCTGATCCTATCCTCACAGAACAATGGATTAACTCCATTGAAATGATTTTCCCTAACCTCCAGTGCTCGGAAGAAGTGAAAGTTGTACTGGCAGTCTATCTTTTTGATGGGGAAGTTGATCAGTGGTGGGCACTGATCAAGAATACAAAGCCCCAAGAATAAATTGATTCCAGAGATTGTGAGGAATTCAAGAGGATGTTTTTCGACAAATATTTTCCTCGAACCCTCCATCTCAAGATGGAAAAAGAGTTCCTTAGACTCAAGCAGAAGGAAGATGTGTCTACCAGGGTGTATGAAGCGATATTTACAAGGCTCAAAAGGGACACCTATGGATTTTTCATGAACACAGAATGCAAGTTGGAACACTTAGTTAGAAGACTAAAGCCGAGTCTATGAAAAGTGTTAGAGATTAGAGACTTCAACAACTATTAGGAGATTGTCCATTGTGACCTCAAGGTTGAAATTGATATGGGGGACTCTCAGTAGTATCATGGTCTTAGTGACAAGAAGTGGAAAATAGATAACAATATGGGGGGTTCATTAAACAAATCCCATGATGGAATGAAGCCTCACTTTCCCCTTTTCAAAAATTGTGGGAAGAAGCATCTTGGTGACTATCTCAAGGGAACCAAAAATTTTTCAAATGTGGAATGTTTGGTCATCTGGCCAAGAACTATGGAAGTGATATGAAAAAAACCACTAATGTTGAATAAGAAAGTATGGTTCAGATCAAAACTCAACCTACAGTTTAGTGTTATAAATGCAAGGAGATTGGGCATTATGGGAAAAATTTCCCTAAGCATAGGGTTGTCAGAAGCAATCGGCCACATCCTCTAAGGCAACAAGGAAGGGATTATGGTATCTCTATTGCTGAGGTGGAGCCAAAAAACGATGTAGTGATAGGTACACTTGTTATTCATTCCCGAATAGTGAAAATAATATTTGATTATAGTTCTGTGCATTCTTTCATATATTGCAAGTTTAGTAGAACTATTCAAACATCACGTCAATATATGGACGAAACATTATCTGTGAGAACATCGAATGGGGAAATTGTTTCATCCATGGTTTATAACTCCTCCTCAGTTAATGTTTTTGGATTGTACCTCACAAAAAATCTTGTCATACTTCCTTTAGTGGAGTTCGACGCTATCTTGGGCATGGATTGGCTATCTTTGTACAAGGCGAACATCTATTGTTGGGAAAGGGAGATCTCTTTTCACATCCCGAAGCATCCTCCGATTCTTTACATGTGCAAGGAAGAAGATGATTCTCCATTATAATATTCATCTAATGTTTGGATACTGCTTCCTTTTCCAAAATCATATCTAGATCAAATGATTTGAAAAAAGGATAGAATCATTCGTGAATTAAACTTCTTTTTTTTTCAAATAAGTCACTTTTGGGTGAGTGAGAACCGAACAAGGAAAGGGAAGAACAAGAAAAATGAACCATAAGCAGGAAGTTCTTGGAACCATGCCCAAGTCAAGAACTTCCCAACAGAGAAACCATACAACAATAACCAAAATCACTTCGAGGAAAAGGGAGAACTAGAGAAAATGACCAGCCAAACTAACCCGCAAAACACCATGGACATAGCACTCATGACCAGATCCGTTAAATTGTACCTAGGGATTGTTAGAGCCATCGAGAACCGATCCATGAAACCAAAAAAGCACCCCAACAGATCCAACTTCACTGAAGCCACAAACACGATCCAAAACGTCCTGAAATCCATCACACCCCACCAAGAAGCGGTCGTGCATGGAGGAGGATGAGGAAATGGAAGAGGAAACCAAGGAGAAGAATGACCATTATGGAAAAATAAAATGTAGGAACACAAAACCAACCAGAAGGGAAGTAGAATCCATCTGGAGAGGAGAAACACCACCAACACTGAGAATTCATGCATCCGCAGCGCAACAAGACCCAAGAAAACCAAAAAATGTCATGAGAGGAGCAGGATGAGCCGGTGCCACGAACTCAGCCTAGGTTGAACCGCCGTCATCTGTGTATGCGCTAGAGAGTGTTCCTCATCGCGGAATCCCAAAAACATGTAGGTGATGATCCTTTTAATTATAGAGGATGCCGACTTGCTTTCACACAAATCAAAACAACCACAAAATTTCAAAAACCAGTATAAATACAGTGCGATCAAGCATCGATCCCAACACAACACCTCAGATTTCCAAATCCCACATGATCCCTCAACACCGGTGCCGATTTGGAGTCGTGAACCTGAGAAGATGCCCGCAGTCAGCGCAGATCATGGCGGAGATAATACGTTGGTCGTGTACACCATATGAGGAGGATAAGAAACGAAAAAGCTTCGTTGACAAGTCTCTCAAGCAAGATGGTGCCGACATAGGAACCAATAGTGACAGGGGTCAGGGCGATATGATGGTGGAAACCCTATCCGCTCAAAGAAGCTCTCCCAAGAGCTACATCACACCCGATATAGAATCATTATTGAAGACATGCCCATCGAATTGGATTACAATGATGTATTCCATGAAGAGGTTCCTAGTATTCCTCCTAAATGATATGTTGAGTTCTCAATTGAACTAATCAATGGATCTCTCCCAATCTCAAAGACATCTTAGAGAATGGCCACCATAGATCTAGAAGAGTTGAAGAAGCAGTTATAAGAGAATATAGATAAGGGTTTTATACGCCCGAGTGCTTCACCATGGGGTTCTCCAGTCCACTTCGTCAAGAAGAAGGATTGATCAATGCACCCCTACATTGAATATCGTGATCTCAATAAAATAACTATAAAGAAAAATTATCCACTTCCACAGATAGATGAATTGTTCGATCAGCTTTGTGGGACAGTTATTTCTCTATGGTGGACCTTCGGTCGGGATATCACCAACTAATGGTGAGGATGGAAGATATTCCCAATACTGCCTTTCGAATGAGGTAATGACACTAAGAGTTCATAGTGATTCCCTTTGGACTCACTAATGCTCTAAAAATTTTAATGGATTTAATGAATAGATACTTTAGAGATTACCTCGACAAACTTGTGGTGGACTTTATTATTGATATTCTGATATACTCCAAGAGCAAGGAGGAACATGAGGAGAATTTGGAATGTGTATTAAGCCTTTGCGATGGGATAAGTTGTATGCAATGTATAGTAAATATGAGTTCGTGATGGAGGAAGTATCATTCTTGGGGCATGTTATCACCAACAAAGGGATATCTGTGGACCCTTCGTAGACAAAGGAAATTGAAGAGTAGCTGAGACCAACTTCTGTAATGATGATCTGCAGTATTTTTGGTCTAGCTTGGTATTATCGATGATTCATGAAGAACTTTTCACAATTGTAAAACCCAATGAACAAGCTGACAAGGAAGGGAGTTATGTTTTTCTGGAAACATGAATGTGAAGACTGTTTCATGGAGTTGAAAAATTGGCTTATCACTATGTCAGTACTCACACTCCATACAGGTAGAGATCTCATTGTGGTGTATAGTGATGATTCTAAGAAGGGTTTAGGATGTGTTCTAATTAAAAATGATAAAGTGATATTTTCTTCCTCAAGGAACCAGAAAATCAATGAGAAAAACTATCCCACGCATGTTCTGGAGTTGGCGGCTGTGATCTCTGTATTGAAAATCAGGTGGCATTATCTCTATGGGTAAAAATGTGATATATATAATGACCACAATAGTATCAAATATATAATCACACAGAAAGATATTAATATGCACCAGCGAATATGGATAGAGCTCATCATGTATTTTGACTGCTCAATCCACTACTATCCCAGTATGTGAAACAAGTTGTATGATGCTCTAAGTAGAAAAGATCTTGCATCTTTATCAATGATGGGAATCGAAAAGGATCTAATATTATTATATTTTCAAAGGATGGACATGGAAATAATTTAGGGAGTAACATCATCAATCCTTTCTCAAATGATTTCTCAACCATCCCTCTTGGAGAAAATAATGGATGCTCAAAGAAAGGATGTGGGAATTCAGAAAAGTGTGGATGCTGTTAAAAATGGGAAATCCTCCGATTTCAAAATTGATGAGGAAGGAGTTGTATGATTTGGTACACGATTATATATACCATATGATATAGAGATAGAGATGGAGCTATTGAATGATGCACATAACTCCCCCTTCTCTATCCATCCTAGGTGTACCATAATGTACTGTGATCTCCTAGAACACTTCTAGTGGGATAACATGAAGAAGGAGATTGGAGAATATATATCAAGGTGCATGGTATGTCAGCAAGTTAAATCTAGGCAATAAAAGATCCAAGGTATGTTACAACCATTGCCTATACCCTTGTAGAAATGGACAAATGTTACTATAGACTTTTTCACTGGTCTCCCGAAGACATCGAATGGAAATAATGTGACATGGGTTGTGATTGACCGAAAAACCAAGACATCCCATTTCTTCTCTATTTGGGATGATCTCTCGCTTGAATAAAATGAAAAGATATATGTGAAAGAAGTGGTGAGACTACATGATGTTCCACTATCAATTGTCTTTGACCGCGATCCAAGGTTCACATGTAAATTCTGGAGGAGTCTTCAACATGCTTTGAGTACTGAATTAAACTTCTGCACGACCTATCACCCTCAAAATGATGGCCAGTCTGAAAGATCTTTTCAGATGCTTGAAGATATGCTTAGATCCTTCTCTATATAATTCAAAGGAGGTTGGGATCAACATATCCCATTGGTTGTGTTCTCATACAACAATATCTTCCACTCGAGCATTCAGATGGCTTCATATGAAGCTCTGTATGGAAAGCGATGTATAACTCCAACCTATTAGATGTAGATGGAGAAAGAAAGCTACTTGGACCCGATCTTGTTCAAGAGATGATAGAGAAGGTTCAAGTCATCCAGAAACACATCAAAGCTGCTCAATGTCGGCAAAAGATCTATGATGGAAATCCCAGAAGGGACTTGGAGTTCGACGTTGGAGATAAAGTCTTTTTTCGAATATCTCCTTGGATGAGAGTCATGTGATTCGGGAAGAAAGGGAAGCTATGACCAAGGTATATTGGCCCCTTTTAAGATAGTTGACCGCATAGGATCTGTGGCCTATCCTCTTACACATAAAATAAATATGGCCCGAGTTCATGATTTTTTCCATGTATCACTCTTGAGGAAGTACATACCTAATACCTCACATGTAATAAACTCAGAGGTGGTGCATCTGGAAGATGATCTCTCTTACGAGTAGTATCCAGTGAAGATTTTCGATCGTAGAGACAAAGTTATACACAACATGAAAACTGATCTGGTCAAGGTACTATGGAAAAACCATAAGTACAAAGTGGAAACATTGGAATTGGAGGAAGCAATGAAGGAAAAGTACCCACACCTGTTTTTGGTTAAGAATTTAGAATGAAATTTGGAGGGAAAAATTTCATAAGGGGGGAAGAATGTAACGACCAAATTTTTTTCAATAGAAATTCCCTTCTAATAATTATGTCATAAAATCACATGAAAACACAACATAATGAACTAATAAGTGATAAGTGACCCTTAAACATATGTTTTTAACTTTTATGTTGGGAATTTTCAAAATTTGACATACACGATTGTGTTTATGATGTTTTTTGGAGTCCGATAAGAAAAACATAAATTTTTGGTGAATTGTAACATACCCATAGGAATAGTAAGATAACCATATGAATAGTGATATACCCTAATGAATAGTAACCTCACTTATGAGAGTATAATAATAATATTCATGTTGGATGTACTATATACCTATATTTTATAATGAGTTAATAAGTGATTTAAAACTGGTTTTTGATAATAATTATGATTTTAATTAAATATTAAAATAATCATATTTAGAAGAGTATTTTTGAAAAATGGAATTCATTTTTGGAATCTACACGTCCAAAAAGGTCAGGGTGAAATTTTAGTATATTTCTGAAATAAATGAAATTTTGATAAATAGTAAAATACGATAATTTACCGTATATATACATTATAAGCTAAAAAGACTATTCCAAGCATCATGGATGATTTCACCACCCATGGTTCAAATTCACATGACCCATTTAATATTATTGTTCATAGAATACTTACTATTCTTTTTCTTGGGAAGAAATGATAAATTAATGATTATAATATTATGAAATCCCTCCTCTCCTCCACTATAAAACACCCTTCACTCCCTCTTCTCTCCACTCCTCTAAAGCCATGTGCCTTGACATTATTCTGTCAAAATATGTCCCTAAGGTCCTCCCGCACATCCAAAATCTCTAATTCTTCTCAAAATACCAAAACCTATCCCCTTAAGAGGTTCTCAAATGAGGAAGTCTCAAGAGGTAAATTCCTCTTCCCAGTTTCTTCTGTTCTTGTAAGTTCTTTTCTTTTTATTTCTTTACTCACCTCTCATAACCATAATAATATGATAAATCTTGTAACATACATATACTTAATGTATTCATACTAGTGTTATATTTCATTATCTTCTCCCCTTTCCCCACCCTTTTATTTGAATGAAATGAAAGAACCGTTTGATGTGTGCTAATTTAGCACAATCAAGGACTACAGTTTATCAATTTCTATTATTATCTTTAATTATGGTCATGAAACCATATGTGTTATGGTTGAAAATGATTATTATATTTTTAATTTATCATTTTTTTGTTTTGTTATTCCATTGTACAAATGGTATTATTTATAAATCAGAACATGTTATTTGTAATCAAAACCACCGATAAAAAAAAGTTATCACTATGTTTATATATATAATAATTCGACTTCACTCTAAGTAACCTAATTAAAATTAAAACCATGTAATCTCATGGGTATGAACTAAAAATATAACTTCAATTCTGGAAAACCACTTTCATCTTACATATAATCCAAACTTGAATATAAGTGAACCAATCGTTGAAAGCCAAGTAAAAAATACTAGCCCGAACAATAAAATTGAACACTATAACTAATAAAAAAGGCGTTTAATGAACTAAAAAGGGTTATAATACATAAATTACATTTAGAAGATGTTCTGGACTTATTACTTAATTAGAATTAATTTTTTTATTTAGGACTTTAATAACAAGTGGAGAACACCAATAGATTTAAGGTATGTGATTCTCCCCTTTTCACTCTTAATCAATATTGTTCTCTATGCTATGCCGTTTTGTGTAATACCAAGTGATGGGGTATGTTCATACACCATCCCCATACTGACCTAATGTATTATTAGTTATGGGAAACCCCTTATCTCTCCCATCAAGCACTCTTAGTTACAACCAATACCATGCCCATAAAACATGATGGATTCTACCCGAACTTCCATTTTTTCCTTCGGGTTTCTCTATCTTTATTTTTACCAAAATTTTGTTGTCTTTTCATTATGTAGAACTTCAAAATTATGTTTATATGCTCAAAAATCATGTTACAGGATTAATCTCTCATTTCTTTCAGGTATATAAATTCTTTTAAGTGATTCTCTATTCGATACTTCCCAATAAGCACACTCATTTTAAAGAAACCTCCCAAACTTTTACCCAACATCATGTGCACTCTATATTATTTTTTAAGACACTATTATATTTGAAAATTATGTATTTTTATTATGAAAACCTTCTTGGATCAATTCTGGTTTTTTGTAAAATAATTTTTCTTTACTATTTTAAAATCTCTATAGTATTTTCCTTAAAACTGCACAAAAATGTTTTAATGATAATGTTTCTAAAATACATTTCTCATATGTAGTCACTTATTTTTGACACCACCTACCATGTTATATTCCTATAATAAGTTATGAATGTCCATTTATGTTCTAATCCTTTTCTTTCATGTGAAATTTCATGATACTCCCATTGGATATGATTTATGTCTTGATTGTGGTACCCAATTCTTTCCATGGGTACCCTTATGTTTATGTATGGTTGATTATGTATGATTGTATATGTGGTAAGAATATTTATGTGGAAAGAATATTCATGAAAATGTTGAGATGGGTGTGCCCAGATAAAACTCCAATACATTGGGTAAGGATATGTCTCATGAGAAGCATTGTGAAACGGGATTGGTGGTTAGCCTTGACCCGTACTGAAATTAGAAACAGGGTTGGTGGTTAGCCTTGACCCATACTAAAGAAATGTTTTATGATTCTGCCAAATTTATATGATTAGATGTTTATATGATCCCGTTCTTATATTAAATTATATTATAAGTTTCATTCTTTTGATATCATTATTTCAAGCCTCCTTACTCATGTGCATGAGATTTATCCGAATGTTCATTCCCTTGCTGGGATTTTTAGCTCATCCCTTTGTACATGTGTTCCTCAGGGTGCCATATAGAGATGTAAGGTATTAAAGGAAGTGATAACCTCATTATGGAGATTAAATAAAGAATTTTTTTAGCCCCATGTTTTATGTTATATGTACCTAGTCTTCCAAGACACTAGACATAACGATCCTTGGCTTGTACTCTAATGATTAATTATGCTTAAAATCATGAAATGTTTATGTAAAAGTCTCGGGTCGCTAAAAATTTTATTAAATAATTATGTCAACTTACATTATATACAACACCAAGTTAATCATTATTTACATGCAATATATACTTTTGATTTCTCTACATTGAACACTGAGGTTAGATTTCATTATAAACAATAATTACGTTCCTCGATGACTTTCATAACAAGAAGGACTTAGGATTACTGAAAATAATATATTATTAAAATTAGATTATTTAATCTAGTAAAATAAAAAGATGATTTTAAATCAGAAGTTACGAATAGTATTAAATATTTTATGGATATATATTCTTTATACAATATAATATGAATTCATAGGTTACTAACTAATTATAAATAAATATGAAAACTGATTGAATATAGAAGGAAATATAATTATCTTCGCAAATATGTTTTACCCTATGAAAACAAATTTCCATTTATATCTATGTATTGAATACATAAAAATACTTTCACAAGAAAATGACTTGGTGTATGTGACATGCAACACCGACATAGCATACGACTTGGCATACATTACATTCAACACCAACTTGGCTTATAATTCCAGCAACATTGAGTTTCTACAAAACTTCTTTTAAATATAGATAATTATTTTAATAATATAATTATATAATAACCATTAAAATTAGTTATATGAATATTAATAAAAAAAATTCATAAATAAAATTTAATTGTTTTATATAAATAGAAAATATTGATAATGATAGATATAATTTTTGGTAATGTTATTTTATGTTAAAAATTCATTTTTCTTGAATAAACTACTTTTACGAATAAAATTAATTTTAAAAAAAATTATAAATTTAATTTGATAAAATTAACTTTATTTTTGAATTCATAATGTCCAAATTAACTTTGGGTAAATTTTAGATATTTTTCAAAGTAACATTATTTTTCGATGAGTACTGAAAACACTACCTTCATGTTAAAGACTACCTTTTTGTTTTATTAATTATTATTGTTAAATGATATTATAATTTCATAGGGATACATTAGAAAAATAATACATATAATTATACCATGTAAATAATTATAATAAAATTCACTTTAATATTTAATACCAAATCATATCAAAACATTTTACATTTTTGTAATTTAAAAACTCATTATTTCATCATGTTTGTGGGATCAAAATTAATATTAATTTTTATGCTTATGTGATTGGAATTTCAAAAAATAGTACATAAACCCTTGTATAAATTATAATTTTTAGAGTATAATAACATGAAGTTAATTTTTTTACCAAAATGATTATAACAAGTGATTAAAATAACTCATAATGATTAAGCACAAATTTGGCTAAATTTGGATTGAAATATAAAATTAAAATAGCCCAAATGACCTATAAACTTATCCAAACCCCATTTTATTTCCATAGTTATCAAATAATACTTAAATTATTTAGTTTATTTTTGTTTTTATGACTTTTTATAGGTAAGAACATATGTCCACCTAACATTTTTCTAAAAATTCCTAGTGAGTCATTTTTTCCAATAAAATTCACCACCTCTACCACTTCCTAACAACTCTAAAACCTCATATGTTCTTCCAATGAATAAAAAATAAAATTAAAAGGAATAAAAAATTTCACCTACAATTCATCCCTTGAGAATAAGTCAATCCAAGTAATCATTTTGAAACAAACTAAAAGGAGTTACCAGATTAAGATGCAATGTATTCTCTCAGGTCCTTCTTTTTATTTTTCTTCTCCTCCCCCTCCAAATATTGGTATTCAATTATTATATATATATATAATAGTATCGTCAATATAGTATTATGTTTTTTTATAATTTCTTTGAAATAAACATACACACATCACTATCCAATGGGTAATGAACACACTATTTATGTGTATGGTGAACTACTGCCTCAAGAAATGATGACTATTCATTCTTTTCATTACCACTTATAATGGTGGAAATTATAGTGGAGAATATGTTATATATGATATATATTATATTTATACTATATTTTGGCTTCTTTATTTTTATTTTAATCATTCCTTTATGTTTTCTATCTTTTGTAAATACGATAATTTTGTTTGAAGAAGTGTAGACTACTACCCCCTCCGAGCAATATGATTCATTTATTAACTACAAGGAATGTATTAAGGATTGTTTTATTTGAAATATATGATATATATGATAACATAACGGTAATTAAATAATGACATATATATATATATATGTATGTATATTAATCTCTTTCTCTCGACATGAAAAATAACCGGAAATAGTGTTCATGCATACGTACAACCTACCGTCTCCATGAACAATGACTTTCATTTCATACTTATATATTATATAGATTCTTATAATACAAATATAATTTATAATAATGATATTTATAACATTTTTTAAATTCTATAATCATGATATATGTATTAGTACTTACAATATAACTAATTAATACACATATGAAAAACAAAGAGAATTTTACCGGATGTGAAACCTTATCAATGGATGGTTAAAAAGAGGGTAATATAAGGTCTTAATAAAACCATATATGGTATTAGGAATAATAATATTGTTCTGTGAAATATTTTTAATAAATTTATATTTATTATAAATATGATTTGAACGAGTATGACGAGAGTCAAGACACAAGGTAAGGGGTTTCATCTCATTTTTTATTTTTTTGATATAAATTCAATGTTCTCCACTCATTAATTTTGTGTGGTACATGCACTACCCATTATTTTATTTTATGACTTCTGTAATTAAATTTATGGTTATTCACATATCAATTTTATTACATTTAGTTCATGGGTTTAATGTTTCAAAAGTTACCAAATTTTTAATATAGCCTTGTCTCAATTTGTCTTCATGGACACTCATGTTTTTTATACACATAAATTATTTTCTAAGGTGTATATAATTCTATTTAACATGTTATATCATGAATTTCCTACTTTTATCCTATTGTTTCATTCCTTCAATTTTATTTTTCTTACATGGATAGTATGGTCCCATGTTACCAAGATATAAGAGTTTGTTGAAAAAATATCATCCCATTTCAAGATTGATTATGTTTACGCATTCATTGATGAAATAATATGATAAATATCTCAAAAAAATTAATTACTATTATTACCCTCAAAATATTTATTTTATAATCATGTATTTTTAAAATTTTATACTCTTTGGTACATAAGAGACTTAAGTTTTTTTTAGAAAATCATATCATTACCCTCTATTCGATCGGATGTCTGTGATCATTCAAATACATATTTTCTAAAATTAATTCCATGAATATTCTTAAAATATCCTATAATCATTAAATGAAATTTTTAAACATCATTTCTGTTACCAAATTTCAATGGAATGTTTTTCTCAACTTGTGATCGAGGAGTTTTTTCATCCTTTTTACCAGGTAAAAAAAATATTTGTTTTACCTTGTATGAAATGTATGGATTTAACTATCTTTATTTATATGAAGCATAATTTTAAAATTTAAATGGTTATTTATAAGATATTTTTATAAAAAAAATAATTTGCAGGAAAATGGTTTTGAAGACATTTTCATGTTTCCTTTATAACGTTTCAAGGGAAATGGGTTCGAAAACGTTTTCAAGCATTATTTACATGTTTTCAAATTATATTCCTATAAATTGTTTTCAAAAGGTTTTAAATATTTTATTAGACGTTTTCAATTTTTTTGGAAGCATTTTTTTTCAAAATTTATTGAATATTGTTTTATTTGTTTTCTAGGAAAAATGTTATCAAATGATTTCAAGTATTTTTGAAACATTTTAAACAGATTTTCTATAAAATTTATTTTTAGATGGTTTGATAAATTTAAAATACTTTTTCAAATAATAAATGATATGTTTTTGAGGAATCATTTCAAAATTAAATTTCAAAATTTGTTTCCATCATAGATGACATTAATTTATATTACAAATGCCATTTTAGGAAATGATCTAAAGGTTATATTCATGTTATTTCTATGAATCGGTTACACATAATTCCATGATCATTAGGAAACAATTTTCTCATTCATAGGTTAAATTATCTTGATAACCACTTCTTTTCATGTGTTGTTTTATGATTAAATGATTATTAAAACAATATATTTCCATAGGCGATGATAATATTACCTGTTTATAATACCTATTTCATATCATGGGTTCTGATATGATTATTTATGATCTTATGGAACATGTATGTTTGATTTCATTATGAGACTTGTGGGACCTATATCTCCCTTAAATGCATTGGATAAAGAATTATATCTCCTGAGATATACTAAGATGATATTGGGAATGATCCTTGATAACTAAGATAGGAATTAGAGTGAACCATGACTAAAAATATGGTATGAGGAGTGAATTCATTTACTAATATGGCAATCAGATTGATCCATGACTACCAAGATGTTATGGGGAGTGAACCCATAATACCAACATTGTCTCGGAATCATTGCTCTGGCCACTATAGGAGTCATAATATATGTTTATGTGTCTTCCACAATCCCATGTTTTATTCCTTTGTTATAATTTTATGGGTTATGTTATTTATTTTATTATTATTCATGTATTATGAACATCTATATGTTATACCATTATTCCTATATATTATCTTTTATTTAAAGGTAATGATATTCTATTTTCATGATCATGTTCTCATACTCTTATGCTCAATATTATGCTCACATATCTCCCTTATTTACCCTTACAAGGCATTTGAGTTCACATATTTCTTATTCTTCCTTTACCTACGTAATGAAGAAATGTTTTATGTAGGTATAATAAATTTGGGGATATATATGGGGTATGTTGAAGTTCCTTCACAAGAATAGAATATTTTTTAACATTTATAATGAAAATAAATAATTATTGTCCTCCGGAAAGAATTTTTGTAATGTATAAAATATTCATCTAAAATGATGTCGTATCCCTGTATGTTAAGCCATGGTCTTTATACATGTTTCTATTTTTTTAAAATCTATATTAATATAATTCATATAACTTTCAAAAAATCATAATGAAAATCCACCAAAATTAACCAAAATTATTAAAACTTTTTTAAACCACTATGGTAATATATATAATATAATATTTTTACTTAGAAATAAGAATGATCTTGATCAAAAATTATTACATTAAAATAAATTATTCTAATAACCCTAATGATAATAAATATGTTTAACATTGTTCCCTAAAAATATATGTAAATTATTTCTCAAAATGAATTTCCCTAAAAAATCAGAATCGCTGGGTTTAATTCTTTTAAATGTTTTCATAGATATCTATAATATTAAAAAACACTCATAAAAAAATAATGTGTATTATACCTTTAAATATTTTATTAAAATTATTATTATCAACACAATACACTTTAGTTTTATCCCATAAACTATTCCATATCATTAGTTTCTACAGGCTCTATTATATATTTCATTACAATGGTTAATAACGAAAACATGGATTATCCAAAGTACACCCCAATGGATTTTAAAACAAGGAGTATATTAAGGGAACACTCATCCTACACCAAAATGATGGATATGATGTACATGACCTTCTATTTTGATGGTTATTACCCTTATTTGTTGGAACCATGACTGTTATATGAAGGAAATGGAGCATGGGTTGGGTTTGTTGTCAATCCTCCTCGGAAGTACAGGGTGTTTACTCGGAAAAGGATTATACAGTTCAAGCGGGAAACAGTACAATAGTGTTGTCTTTTCGTAGTGTTTTCCATATTTTTGGGCCTAAAAATTGCAATATGGAGAAAAGGGAGTTGCACGCAAGATTGAATGGTGGATAGAAACATGAATTGAAGGCTGAATTTTTCATCAGTGCAAAAAAATATGAAAAATGAATTTTTTTACAAGAATTCAATGTGTTCCAAAGATGAGGTTGCACAGAATAGTATTATACACCCAATGATACATCAAAAGGGGTTTTGCGCGCTCAAGAAAAATCATGCGCACACCGACAAAGACATGTTGGAAACATATGTCTAGGTTCATCATGGCCTATAAATAGGTGTCTATCACCATGGAAGACTTATGAATTTTCTAATGAAAATCCAGTTTCTATGCTATAAGAAATATTTGTGCACGAAATAATTACAGAGATTTATTATTGTGTGCAAGGTGTTCTAATAGTTTGAAAAGACCATGTGAACCATTTGGTGTAGTTGTGCGAAAGATAATGGTTGCACATAATGTAGGGGTTTCCCAAAAGTCATTTTTTATGCCAATTCACAAATATTTTTCACATGTTGAGGTATTGGGCTCACGTTTAGTGTTATGCTTCTGAATTACTTTTGAATATCTAGTTAGGGTGATCAGTGCCTTTTGGTGCATTAATTTAGGACTTAGATGTGAGTAGTCTCTCGATCTGTACATAGACAAAGACTACAATGAAAATATTTTGAAGAGACCCTCAATCCTATAAACTATGTAAGAAATATCCCATACTCGTGGTCAAGGGGGAGTTAACAGAAGTGTTCTGAGGGATGTATTAAGCTATCATTGAATTATTGAAAGGGCAGTGTTCTTGGAATAGAGTGATTGTGTCTGAACTCTTGGACTCCACAATATTGAATATTAGTGTCTTTTGGTATAACCGACACACTTCGGCATATGCTCCATGGATGTAGCCCTTTGTGGTGAACCATATAAAAGTGTTGTTTGGTCTCTATCCATGTGATTAATTAATTGGTGTTCATATCCATCATATAGTTTTAACACGTTCCAAAAATGTGGTAACAAGATCAAATACTTTAAAAGAAAAAGTTGATAACCATATTCACCTCTCCTATCATTGGGTGTCTCATGGGCCTACACTGTATACATCTATTCCAGAACCACATCCAATTATAGTATCATTAAGGAGATTTATTTCCAAGAAAATCACATAATATACACCTTACGAAAACATTTTGATGTTATCCTATAAATATAAATATCTTAAAGGATTAATATAGTGTTGTGTTCCATAATCATGGATTTCATAAATATAGTTCGCATTTTTTAAAATAATGATCCCATGATAGCAAATAGTTTATTTATCTTGGTAAATTTAATACATAGTGGAATCTCACATACATTTGAAAACATAAAGTACAAAAAATAATGAATGAAAATATTCTATAGCATTGAAAATATTCAAGTATTCCTTCTTTATATCATGAGGTTAGGAATCAATATAATGGAAAGATTATATTACTAGTAAGTGTTATATAAAAAATATATATCATGAGTAAATAAGAAATAATCAATACGGAAAGTTAAATAACTAAAAAACATAATATTTAATAAATATGACGATCATGATGAATAATATGTCAGAACAAATGATGATCAAATAATTCTGTATAACTAATTATAAGTGTTTTAAAATTATAACTGTAAATCATAACTATTAAATTAATATAATAAATGATAATAATAAAAATCTCATAATGATGGAATTCATAGTCACAATCATCATAAAATTATCATCAAGGCCATATTTGAAGTCATTTTACATAAATGGGTAATGTCTTGGACAAATACCAATACAAAGTCCCCTCACAAGAACCATCTATGCATTTTGGTGAAATATAGGGTCATTGCCATCACGTTCTATGTTCACAAGATTCATCATATGAAACAGGAGAACAATAATTTAAAACATAATCTATATAATCATTAATATTGAAAAAAATAATACAAAATGTGAATATTTACACATTTTAATTTACAATAGTCCATCGAGATAAAGAATTTTGATGATATGATTATAACATAACCCCCACAAAAACAAGTAATATAATGGGTTTCCATCATGGATTAATATAAATAAGATAAAAATTTATTAAAAAAATCATGATGAAAGTACCCATATTTCATTGAAAATAACTCTAAAAAAATATAAAATAAAAAAAATTATGAATACTATTTCCACAAATATAAAAAGGCAAACTTATAAAGGAATTAAAAAAATGAATTGGAATCATTTTTTGAATTATTTTCATACTGAGTATGTTAAAGAAATTTCATTTCACCTTATTATTAAAAATAGATATGTGACCCATTCGAAGAAACATGAAGATTCATTACAAAATATTATGTAAAAATTAAATAATTGGTGAAATTTATTTTAATCATTAATAGGAATATGTTAACAACACTCATGAAAACATTTTTATAAAACATTGTAAAAGATGATAAATGATTTTCAATAGAATAGAGATTAAATTTCATTTCACTTCAAAAACATTCTTCGGGTATTTTGATAACATAAAAAAGATAAATGAAAGGAAGAAATATATTTTTAATAAATAATAATAGAAGATTAAAAAAATTGTTTTAGGATGGAAATATATAAAAATTCATACATTAGAGACTCTAATATAAACATTCCTCAATAAAATTGTGATTGTGAAATTATCCCATATATGTTTTGTAACATTTGAATCATAATCCCAATAAAAAAATTAACAAAAAATGGAAAAATATATTCCATTAATATAAATATATTCATGATATATAATTTAAAATGATAAAAGATACTCCTCCTAAAATACTTTTTCTGTAAAACATCACATATGTTCGATATAAGTCAATGGGTGATAATGAATCCTTACAAATATCATATAATTGATTTGAGGAATAATAAATAGATTTTCTATTTGTGAAAAATATAAATAAAAAAATCTAGTGTAAATAAAAAAAAACAATTAATGGTGATTTAAAACATAATGATGTCATAACATTGTAAATTGTGTATAAGTAATATAAAATGAATAAAAATTTAGTTAAAAATGATTTTACCACTTGTTAAAATTCAATTGAAATACCCTTGAAATAAATAATTCATAATTAAAACTCAGAATACCATTTAGTATGAATGATTAGTGATATTAAATGTAAAATTTTTAATATATAAAAAATAATTAGGTGCATAACAATAAAATATGTGTCAATGATGTAATTTTTAGAAGAAATTACTTTACCTTCGATCCAAACAGATATAAATGTTATATATCATCATTAATGATTAATTTATGTTAATTATTTTATTTAATAAGGAATGTTATCAAGTATATTCGTACATTCAATTTATTTTACCATGTTATACTTATTTACTAAATAAATTATGATCTCTTCAAACATTTTGGTAATATATGTTTCAAATGGCCAAAATAGATTCCTTAAATAAATAGTTGTTAAAGTGTCCATTGTTTAATCATCATTATAATAACAATAATCCAATAATTATCATTTTTAAAATTTAATAATACATTTTAAATTATTATGAAAACATTTTTATGAAAAATAAATTAAGTTATAATAATAATGACTGTAGACCTTACGTTCGTATGAGTAACGTTTCGATTTTTTGGTGATCGTGGTGGAAAAAAGGTAATAATTTCTTTATGTTTAATAATTTATAACCATTTCATAAATGTCATAATAATTCTGTAAATTTACTTATATATATACCATCCATACGATATAGTAATGAAAAACAAATCACATCGCATAATAGAGGTTTTAATCTATACATATGCACAATCATTTTTATTATCTTCAAATGAAGGGAATATAAAGAAAATATATGATATATTAATTTTATATAATAATAAATATTTCATTAATATTATTTATGTAAATTAAATATATCATAAAAAATATGTTAGAGGTTATTATGGAAGACATGTTACATCATTTCAGGAAGCGGTAGTCCTCTTTAAATAGGAATAATGGTATCATTTTCCATTTGATAGAAGATGATATTGACGATCGTTATTAAAGTATCATAATTGAATATAGTTATATGGGAGATATTTTTTATTATATCATCTTGGATTAATAATAATTTAAATATGCGTAAGAAGAACTCAAACATAAACACCCAGTTAAGAACGATACCAATTCTCCGAACCACGTCTTTAGAATTGCACTATAAAATCCCTAGGAGGGTTTTATTATAAAACTAAGGAATCAAGGACATGGTAGGATAATCAAGGAACCAATTTGGTTTGTAATTTCCTTAAAAAGTGGTTCTTGATGTGTGAATAAAATATAAGTGGAGTATCCCGTTAAAAAGTGTGGGGACTAGTAAATTTGGAAATTGATATAATAATAAATTAATATAAATTAATATTCCTTTAAAAAAAGGTTAAAAACGATTATAATTCACAGAAAATATTATAACATGTAAAAATAATATTTAAAATTTAAATATAGTAACGTTTAAATTTTATATTTTCATTTATGTCTTTGTTTCAACCAGTGTAAACCGATTTTGAAAATTACCATTATAACAAATTTCTACACACATTAAGGTTTAAGATAGTTACTATAAAAGGAATATATAATGATTTTTTATTTATATGATTTTTTATTTAAAAATAAATTTGGAAAATTTTGAAACTAGGTATAGTGGTTTCATGTGATTCTAAGGCCAGGTGTGCTCGGGACAAGTCGATCAAAAATGTTAAGCTATTAATAAAGTCTATGTGAAGTTTTTCTTTAAACTCGAATAAATTCTAACATGTTCCCAAATCCATAATTTGAGGGAACTGTTGTGTTAAAAACTTCAACTTTACCTTAGTTTAGTCCTAATATCATCTAACATGGGACATAAGAAAAAGTTAGTCTTTTATATGTCGGTAATAAAAAATTTATTAATTTTTTTATTGTGACATAGCAAGGGTTTATTTTTTAAAATGAACTTTGTATAAGAATTTTGGGATTTCTTTATAACCCTGAATTTCCTCTAATAAGGGGAGAATGATTTATCCCCAATTAACATAAGTCAATGGAGAAATGGTGACAAAGGATTAGAGATCAGATCGTGGATAGAAAATTGATGGATTGATGATGAAGAAACTTTACCCTCCATTGATGAAAAGTCCAAATTCCAGGTAGGAAATTGTTCTTTATGATTAGTTTCCATTTCATTAATATTATGATGGACATTGACCAACCCATTATCATGTTGTTCCGCGGATCAATCTTTTATAGGATGGGAGTTATATTGTAGATATTTAATGGGGGTTTTATCTGTATGAATGCTCCATTCTCCATGATCCCTCTAAAAAGGATGAAATATGGAAGACATGAACAAAGGAAACGATCCGTCCTTTGGTTTCCTTTTTACTATAGTTTTTCCCTCATTCATATTTTTCATCATGTTCTTCAGGATTGTAAGAGTCGAATATTGTTGCACCTTCAATTCATGGCACAACCACCCGAGACCGACGATCCGAAACCCACCACCCACCACCCCATGACACCAAAGATGTCTGATGGTAGGGTAAATGAAATATGGATGAGGAAACAGATTATGGTGGTGCTAGATAGTAGCAAAAGTCAGTGGTGACTTATGATGGTTTAGGCATGGTGGAGTTGGCCCTAGCGGACATCATTTTAAAAGGGAGAGGCTGCCAACAAAGTGGCAAGAAGTGGTGGAACAATGTATGGGCCTATGTTGGGGCTATCAAATCTAGCGATAAAGGGAAATGGTAGGAGGGCATGTCATAGACTTTGGGCATGTCTTGGTCTTGAATCTAAGAAACTGATTGTGGTTATGGGGCCCCGGGACCAAGATAAGAATGCGGAACAACCACATGAAATGTGAAACAGATCTACGTCAGTGGGAGGTATGCAATCAGGGAAAACCGTATGCAAAGCACCGGAATAGCCCGCATGAGGAATATTAAACCAGAGGAGATGGGACACTCTAGTATCCCAATGGTTTAGGATGGTTTGGGCTGGACCGGACCGGGCTGGGTCGTGTCTACCAAATCGGGTCGGGTTAGTTGAACTGTGTCAGGTCGATCATCCCAGGTCGGGTTGTGTCGTGTCGGTCAGGCCGGGTTGGGTCTCTTTAGTGGGTTGGGTCAGGTCTGGCAGCTTGGATCATACCCAAGTCACACTTGATTTATAAAAATATCCAATTCCTTAAAAATATTTTCATGTTTGGCATGCTTCTTTCATTTTTTGGACCCTTAGGATGAGACGGTCCTTTTGAAAAACATTAGTTCGGTCCTTATAGAAGTTGTCTTATGATCTAATGGCTTGAGGATTAGGTTCTCCTGGTACAAGTGTGCAATGTGTAGAATCATTCAATTGACTGTGGCTTATTGAATGTGACTTAGTGTTAATGTGACATGGGGATGCATGACATATAAAATGACATTTGTTACAAATACCAGTGTTCTATGGACTACTTCTGGTAATCCAATTTTTCATGCTATAGGCATATACCTGTGTGAGTTTACTCTACTTCATGTATTTTTTTGTTTTATATCATTTATTTATTTGTGATATACTTCATGTATTTATTTCTGGTATACATCATGTATTTTATTATGGTGTACTACATGTATCTCTTAGTGGTATTCCTTTGTGGTTTCGGGGTGTCCTTCTATGTATTCATTTACTCATCCCTGCATGAGATTTTCCAACACACGATGTGTCTTATAGAGATGATTGATGATTGGATAGAGTTCTATCTATACTAGTACTTGGTGGTTCATAGAGGGATCAGACATATGAGGTGTTCTCCTATGTATTCAGGAATCTTTCTTACAACTACCCATCAGGTAGGGTTTTCAGCAGATGAGTTTAAGGAAATTGTGTATTTACTTTTTCTGAATATTTTTTGGTGGGATTGTATTCTATCCCAGTTTACATTCCAGTTTACTAATTTCATAGTCTGTAGTTCGTATCATAGTGTATGCATATATTTCAGAATCAGTGATTTTATATTTCAACATTTTGGTCTTGGAGATTGTATTCATGTTTATAGGTTCTTATGAAAATTTCTACCATGTGTGGATATCCCTACTAGGTGATAGTCGACTGCCCATTCCTATAAGATTGATTAAGGGTAGTCATGAAATGTTCCACTCTATGACAAGTAATGACAGAGTCATACAAAATAGGGTTTTCTCTACTTAAGGACCATGAGGTAGTGAAGTTGGTTTGTGGAAAAAGTATTCAGTGTTTCAAATTAGGATTTCAAGCCAGGGGATCTAGTTTCGGTCTGGAAGCTGATGTATCCATACACCTGGATTCTGAGAACTTGATTTTGGAATTGGTACATGAATACACTAGAAGTAGGGAAAATTTATGGTACATGTATCATATAAGATTTGGGTGTGATTTCATTACCTAATTGAAATACCGCAACAAGTTTACTGTATTGACTATAGATCATCTTGATAGGTTTCATGATGCATACCCATAAAACGAAATTCCAGATTCAATTCTATTATCATAAGGATAGTACTCTAATAAACAAGGTTTCGATAAAGGGGATATACTGTAGATACACCCTACACAGTAGATAACACCTCCGAGTGGTTTGCCAGTGATAGAACCACCCCTCAGACATTAGTTACTACCATCACTACTGGTTGAGGATGTCCATTGGCTGAGTGCATTTCCTGAGTTCCAAAGGTAGTTACCTCACATATTTATGTTTTATCCAAACACCTTGATAGATTAAGATTCTATGGAGGTCGTTACACATTTCTTTCACCTTGTGAGGACGTTTGTAGACAAGATAGAAGTCTTATCCGTTAGTCTTATTCAGGGATAAGTAGGGCGATGGTGGAGCTTTGTGACCCAGACACATGATGAGGAAACTCATTCTTGGGAGGAATTCAAGTCAATATTTAGATATGTGTTCTTCCATGCTATGTTATGCTCAGTGTTTTTACAAGAGATTTATATCAACAGTAGCACAATCAGACTGTGGTAGAGTACTCAGTGAAGTTTTCTAATATATCTCTCTACTCCATGAATATGGGGTAGAACACATTCTTTATAGATCCGACATTCGAGTATATGATACTACATGATATTATAAAATCCATGATATTCCTTAGTATCCCTACATATTATGGGGTACTGGAGAAAACTCTTATAGTGTAGAGCTTTCTTGTGGAGAAGACTCCTGTAGTAAGAGATACTAGCTAGAACACGGCAGCTGAGTCTTCAACAGTTGTTAGATGGAAACTGACACAGGGACCCAAGTGGGTAAAAAAACATAGCTTATAACCCTAGGAAAATTGAATAAGGGTGTGGAAATCCTAGGTTAGAGTGAGTTTGATGGAGGATAGACTATGTCACTCAGGAGGTAGTCAGGGACATCTGGGATGAGATTTTCCAAACCTCCATACAGTCAGTCAGCAGATGGTTGAGGGAATTTTGGGGAATAGTATGCGGAATGAACGGGGTGGTCTATAGTTTTTTTGAGAAAGGAATAGGATAATGTAGATTAGCATGAGGTTGGAGAATGTTCAACACATTACTACCAACACCCCCTGGTGGTCTATAAAATGCTCAAGGATCTAGTGGATAGGGACAGGGATAGCTATTGTTGATTAAGACCTATGAACCTAGTGATCTAGGGATTTTTTTTAGTATGATGTATGTCTCATCCACACTATCTGTACTTTCAATAGACACAGGTCCCAGTCATTATTTTCATTCAACTACCATTGTTCAAGACTTGGAGATTCTGGTTGAACCATTAACTAAACCGATATATTTAGAGAAACATATGAGAGGGTATTCAATGATCACCCACTGGTTCCAATAGTGTGAACATTCTATTTGAGGAAATTATACTGGTTGGGATTTCTTGATAGTGGCGTCTAGGCCTTATAATGTCATTTTCGGTATGGATGGCTTATCTACATCCCATGATCAGATTGACTATTTTAGATGCAGAGTGCATTGTGTCTACGCGGATGGGATAAAGTTTTACTTTTTTGAGAAAAGGAAACTCATGAAGTGCATGATAGACTTAATCATATGTGGGTGTAGCCGATTACCCATCAGTTGGCTACCGTCACCCTAGGTGAAGTGGATGATATGAGTCCTCATTTTGTTGTAATGGGGGCATATTATGAGGAATTATTCCCTAAGGATTTACCTGAATTTCCACAGAAGAGGTAGGTTGACTTTTCCATTTATATGTATGCCTAGATGACACCAATATCTACATTATAAAATCAGATTCCTCCGATAGATCTTTGTGAGTTGAGGGTACAACTTGATGACTATTAGATAAAGGGCTTCATAACACCCAATGTTTCACCATGGTCATCCCAGGTTTTGATTGGAATGAAGGAAGAGAGGATATTGGGGTTATGTGTGGACCTCCAGCACTTGAGTCATGTTACTGGGATGAACATGTATCCCCTACCATGGATCGATGAACTCTTAGATTAGTTGCTAGGAGCAAGGTGGTTATCGAAGCATGACCACATATTTGTCCATTATAAGCATTGTGTATGGGATAAATATGCACCAAATAAAAATTATATATATCATTACGACCACTAAGTGTACTTGGTGTGACTTTTTGGAATGATAGATGAACCAAACATTTTATGGGAATCATGAATAGTATCTCCCATCCTTTCATAGACATGATTACGGTGGTTTCCATTTATGACATCCTAGTGTACTCAATGACTAAGTAAGAGAACATTATACATTTTGGGATGGTCCTAGAGTTTTCTAGAACAATATCTATATGGATGGATCTGAAATTGGATGTTTTGGATTCGAGAGGTCCACATTTGAGGACACATTATTTTAGAGGTTGGAGTTTGAGGGGATCTGGTGAAGATTGAGGTGGTGCATTCTTGGGATCCACCCAAGAGTTATATCAAGGTGTGGAGTTTCATTGGATTGGTTGGGTACTATTGGAGGTTTTTACCTGAATTTTATAGTGTAGAATCACTCTTGTTGTCATTGACAAGGATGGGGCATCCCTACATGTGGATATAGAAGTTCCAATTGTGCGTCCAGGATCTAGGTTTGAGGTTGATTAGAGCTCCCATGTTGTGACTACCAGAGGAGATCGTTGGTTATGTAGTGTTCTGTGAAGAAACAGCGATAAGGCATGAATGTGTCCTGATGTAGGGGAAATATGTGATTTCCTATGCTTCAAACCTATTGAGACAACATGAGTTGAACAACACACCCACTGATCATGAGCTAGTATCGCTAATAATCACATTGATGATGCGACGACACTACATGAGTGGTGAGAATATTATCGTTTACTCTGACCATACAAGTCTCTGGTAAAACATCTCTCAGAAGGATATGACCTTTAGACAATGATGGTTTCTAGTGATCCTCATGAACTATAACTTTGTGATTTTCTATACTTCTCAAGAGGGGGAACGTAGTGGTGGATGCTATCAGTTAGAGATATAGCTTGTAGTTGTTGAGTGAAAAAGCACAATAGATATCAAGGTTGTAGATATTATTTCTTGATTGATATGTAGCAACATGCCTCTAGTCGATGGTTTTCACCCCTCCATTCATAAAACATGTCAAGGAGGCACAACATAGGGATATCAACTATGTGAATTGACGTGTCAAGTTTTTTAAAGGGAATTCCATTTATGGATATTCTATTAGTGGGGAGAGTATTGTTCTTTCCAGAAGGCACACAATTTTACTAGTGGCGTTGTGGTGGAAGGTTTTGAGGGAGTTCGATAAATCCTCATTGGAGGTACATCTGGGTGTGGAATAGATGTACCAGGAACATTGATGTCAGTATTTGTGGCCGGGGAATAAGAATATAGTGGCAGCTTTCATTTCATGATGCCTCACTTTCCAGCAAGTAAAGGATGAGCACTGGGTTCAAGTGAGATTGAACCAACCTCATGAGGTTCCTGTGTGGACATGGGATGAGATATATTTGGAATTTGTTAAGTGATTACAATTCTTATCCAATGGAAAAGATAACATATGGGTGATCATTGACCGACTCACTATGTCATCCTACTTTCTACCGATACATGAGCATAGATTAATAGAGATATTGTGATGCCTCTATGTGCCTAAGATCGTTTGGCATAATGGACTTCCATCAAAGATAGTTTTAGAAAATGATGCTCGTTTCAAAATGATGTTATGCAAGGGACTTTAGGATCCATTTGGGACACAATTATTTTGGAGAATGTAGTTTCATCCCTTGGTGAATTTCCAAAAGGATAGAACCATACATGTTCTAGAGGACACACTATATTCTTGAATCCTAGAAAATGGATGATGTTGGGAGGGTCTCCTTCCACTAGTGGAGTTTACATATAATAACTACCAATATACCATTATTATGGAACGAATCAAGGCCTTGAATGGATGAAAATGAAGGTTACCACATTATTGGACTAACTAAGGAGAGTTAGCCCTCATGGGTCCAAATTTAGTGTGGGAAACTACTGAGAAGGTGAATATTATCATGGAGTGTATAAGGACCACATAGAGCAGGAGAAAGTCATATGATTATAGGATATGGATGAATCAAGAGTTCATGGAAGGAGACCATGTGTTCTTTTGAGTCTCACCTAAATGAGAATTGTGGAGGTGTGGCTAGGGAGGAATGTTATCTCTGAGATAAATTGTCCCTTTTCATATTATGCATAGAGTTAGTGAGGAGGTTTACCACCAATCTCTACCCCCTCTATTTAATATGGTGCATGATGTGTTCCATGTTTCGCAGTTGAGGATGTATGCGCATGATCAATCATACGTCATCAACTAAGGTGAGATGGACATTGAAAATGAGGAGAATTTGACAGAGTACCTAGTATAGATCAAGGATGGACATAAACAGATCATTTTTGGGGGAGAATTCCACTGGTATACATTCAGTGGAATCTATGTAATTTCAGGGAGTTAACTATATAGTGGGAGGCTCAAATTTGTGCTTAGTCCCCTCATTGTTTTGTTGGTTAGCCCTAATTTTGGATTTCCGGGATGTTAATCCTTATGGTGGGGAGAATTTAAAGAATAGGATTTTCTACAGTTTAATTTTTATATGTTAATTGGTAAAATTATGATACTATGTACTGAGGCGGCGTGTGATTCTAATTCCTTATGTGTCTGAGAGAAGTCGATAAAAAATGTGAATCTTTTAATAAATTATATAGGCAGTTTTGTATAAATTTAAATAAATTCTAAACATGATCCTGGATTCGAAATCTGAGGGAACTATTGAGTTCAGAAAAACAACATTACCTTAGTCTTTTCATAACATTTTTCGGCATAGGAAAAATAGAAAAAATATTGTTTTTTAAGGGTCAGTAATGATATATTTAATAACAATATTTAATTGTGATGAAACAAGGGTCTCATTTTAATATGAACATTGTCTGAGATTTCATGGTTGTTTCCATTACCCCTTAATTCCACTCACAAGAGGATAAGGAGTTATCTCTGAAAAATTGTGGTGGATAGAGAATCCCTGATGAAAAATTGGAGATCATATATTGGATCGAAAATCAATCGATCAACGAGTGAGAGAACACATCTTTTCCCTTTATCGACGGCTGATCAATACACTAGGTGTTGTGTTTATCTTTGCGATTCATTCCCCAATCATAATTTTTATGATGAACATGGACCAACCCATGAACAGGTTAATCTATGGTTCAATTTCTTGAAATATGGGAGTTATATTGTGGGGAATTAATGGGGGTTTGATATGGGTGAATACATAATTTTTTGTGATACCTATAATAAGGATGAATTGAGGACGACATGATCCAAGGACAATATCCTTCCATTGGTTACTTTTTGAAACTCATTTTCCTCAATTCTTCAGGTTCTTCACATTATTCATGATTGTATGAGAGGATGATTTTTTACTTTTATTCATGGGACAATAACCTCAAACATATGATCTGACACCCCCCACAACACTGCAGAGGTGCGACGGTAGGTGAACTGATCATATGATGTGGCAAATAATTATGACGGTGAGAGGTGGTTGTGAAAGGTGGTGGAGTCCAGTTCAAGAGAGAAAGATTTGATCAATGATTATGAAGTGTGAGAAGGGTGGTTGGTCATTGAAGAATGTAGCAAGGTCCTGCATTGGGGACTGTGTGGTTCGTAGGCCTGATCCACGGTAGGATTCCATGACGTTGATCATGGGGCACAGTTCAATGCCATGTCGGAGGAACCCATGGTGGAGGTGAGGCTGCGATACTAGGTAAAGAAGGAGGTATGGCCAGAAAAAATGTGTCTCAACACCATGTTAGTGGGAGGCACACGATCGTGGTAGACTAGTTGTAGTGCACCAAATGGGATTGTATATGATGGGATGACTACAGAGTGGGGATTATACAACAGCCCAGTGGGATAAGTCGTTTTGGTCCAAAATATATAGGATAAGGTCTGGTCGGATCAACTATACCATAATGGTTTAGCTTGGCTGGCAGGTCGGGTCGGGTTCGGCAGGTCAGATCGGACCATGGCCAGAACTAGGTCAGTCTTTTTTTTTAAAAACTGCTGTAACTTTCAAACTATGTGTCTGTTTGATGATCCATTTGCGGTGTGTGACCCTTGAAATGATACGATCCATTTGTGATACTCTAATTTATTATTTGTGGATGTTTTATTATAAGCTAATATCGTTAGGATTATGATATTTAAATACTAGTGTACTACAAGATCTATCGTATGGTTGACTGTCACGTAGTGACATTGCCATAGTGATTACATGACATGGTGGTTGCATGAATTATGTATACTCCATGTGTTATCAACACTATGTGTGTTAATGAAAATACATGTGTTATTGAAAATCAATGTGTTATCGACACTCTGTGTGTTACCAACACATCAGGTGTAATTGACAATCCATGAGTTACCCATACTGGGTGTTCTATGGACTATGTCTAATAATAGTTCTTTTCATGCTATAGACATATACATGTGTGAGATGAATGTAATTCATGTGTTTTCATTATGGCATATCATTTATTTTATTGAGATAAATTTCATGTATTTTTTTGCAATACTTTATGTAATTCATTGTGGTGTAATTCATATATCTATTAGTTTCATTTCGTTGTTGTTCTAGGGTGTCCTAAGATTTGTTTTACTCACCCCGTAGGGGTTATTCACGCACATGTCATGTCTTGGGCAGATTATGGATACTTTAGCATAGTTCTTGGTGGACCAGAACTAAGTGGTGATTAATGTGATAGAATAGATGAGGTGCACTCATATGGATTCAGACATCTTTCCTACACCTACCCTTTAGGTATGGTATTTGGAAGACGAGTTTTAGGAACTTGTGTAATTAATTTTGAAGAATCGTTCTTTGGTGGTCTTGTTTTCATTCCCAGTTCACATTACAGTTTCCAACTATCATACTCTTTGGTTGGTATCACAGTGTATGAAGGAATTTCCTATTTAGTGTTTTTATATTTCATCATTTTGGTCTGGGAGATTATGTTCCTGTGTATTGATACTTAGGAAAAAACATCCCATTTGTTAGATTTGTCTACTTGATGTTGGTTGCCTACCCATGGCCTATTTGACGCTCTCTTGGGGTAGTTACGACATGAGCACCTCATGGACAGTTCCTAGCATTACATTGACAAAAAAATATTGGATCATTAATGATACATTACAACATAACACAATCACTTGGATAATGATATTATTATTATAAATTTTGAATAATTCCATAAAATATTATTTATCATAAAATATCATTAATATCATTTTTGGAACTATTCATTTTATTTGAATTGGAAAAAATCTTTGGAAAATGGAATTAGAATATAATACCACTAAGATTCCATAAAATTATATAAATATCAAAATGTTTTATGAAAAAATAATTATTTAAAAAAAAATTACTTAAAAATTTGAAAATGTATTTAGTTTATTTTTTATAAATTAAATTAATATGGTGTCAACATTGTATAATAATTTAAAGTAATTATTTCATTTCAAAAATATATAAATAAATTAACATAACAAAACTAAGATTTTTTGTTAGAATGACTATTTAATGTGAATTGTTATTTTAGATCCCAATCACTATATATTATATATATTAAAAGAATGAAAGTGACCTTATTGTCTTTATCTTTTAATTATTTATTCTAAATGAAAAAAATAAATAATGAACCATGTGCCCATTTATTCTTGAAATGGATTTAACTTGATGAAATAAAATCTTCCAACAGGATAAACGAAACTATTATGGTCAACTTTTATTTTTTATTAGAATATTGTTAACTTTATCTACAAGATTTACCTTTACTATACTGATAATTATTTACACAAGTTAATATCCATAATGAAAAAAATAAAATGGGATTATATAAAGAATTATTAGTAGTTAAATTAAATATATAATATATATTTTCATGGTTCATTTCATGAAATTGAAAGAATATAGTTTATTATTATCCCTCTGAGATGCGATAAAGATAATTATTTAGAAAATTAACTTATAAGTTTAAAATTCTTTTAATATATATTAATTTATTAAATTAATTTGAAAAACCCATAATTAAATTCTTTTTAAAAAATTAACTAATTAAATTTTTAAACTAATACAGTTTTTTATTTTACTTTGTAAATACATTAACGTGAAACAGAGTTTAAAAATCAATATTTTTCAATATTCATTAAAAATAAATCTATTTAGAAAAATAATAAATTTCTTCAAATACTAATTTTTATATTCTTATTTAAAAAATGATGTAATATTTAAAAAATATAACTTTTTTTTGGAAATTAATTATAATACATTCTTTTGAAAATAAATAAAATACATTTTGGATGAAAATGTATTTTTATGAATATTTTGACATTGCTAAAAATTAATTGATTATTTACTATGATTTTATCAATACAAATTAATTACAGAAGAGAATTATATATATATTTATATATATATATATATATTATATAATCCTTTTCATACATAATTGTTTTGGCTAGGTTATATCTATAATATTTAAATAATAATATTTCATTGTACGTTTCATCTAGGGTTTCATGTTTTATACACAATCAAGCATATTGTTCATTAAAAATCTCGAAATGTTACAATAAATGATGTATTTAATTCATCCCTAGATTCTATATATAGTAATGTATCAAATTTTTTTGACATTTGACATGAGTAAGACATGAATTACATATGAATTTTTCTTTTTTATTTGTTCTTCCACCTCATTATAGTATTTAAATACCATGTTGATTGGAAAACATTAGAATATTAAATATTATTAAATGTAATTAAATTTATGAAAAAATTAACTATTTAGATCCTTTTCAATCCTATTTTAAATAAAAACATTTCTCTTTCATACGTTTGTTCTACCACCACCACAAAGCGATGTGTTTAATTTTTTTATTACCTTCATATAATTTTGAATATTCCAATGTATTTACTGAATATTTATGATATTAATGAAATAAATAATATAATAGAAAAATATTATATTATGCAGAATTTTATACTTCCATCCATTAGAATATTATCAAATTTTTCATGGGTACAAGTAGATTACAACCTCTATATAGCATTGTTTTTAGTTATTCATGTCATTTTTTTAGGGATTGTTTTAAAATAATATTTAACATATAAAAATAATTTTTATTTTATGATTAATATTTAGTATATTATGGAACCATAACATTGTTTTTCATGTCCATCCATCCAATTGTTTTAGGAATTACTAACTGAACATCCTCAAAATGTCAGATTAAAATAGAACAATTGTAGAAACAAAATGTCATAGTAAATAACGAAATATTTGGAATAATGTAATAAAAATTAAAAAGTTTAATAATAATTTTAAAAATAAATATAGTTTTATAATTCATGGTTTTGAAAACATAAAAAAATCTTCATGATATGAGGTAACAGATTTACTATCTATATTCACTTTTATTTTACATAGTCTATTATCACAACATGTTTTATTATGTGTGGTGTATAAACATCCATTTGATTATATTTTATCCATTATGTAGTACCCCTGATTTTGGGTACATAACCCCTTCCTCATGTTTTTATGTAAAAACTATGTTTTTTGAAATGGTGTGTCTTTTAATGGGTTTTTATGAATAAAATTGGTTGTTTCCATAAAATAGGGTTTTTCTAAAAAATAGGGTGTTTCAATAAATGAGGGAGCTTCCGCAAAAGTGGGTGTTTCCAAAAAAGAGAGTGTTGTACAAAAGAAGGTGTTTCCATAATAGGGTAATAGTTAAGGATGTGATTATTTGGGGGAAGTTTAAGGAGTTTTGGGACCAAATGGAAGGTCACACGGTCTGTGCACGGTTAGCCGAAAACGTGCAGTCAAACTGTGCTCAAATTTCAAAAATATATTCTATTTTCAAGGAAGATGCTCATCTATTCGCTAATTTTTTTTGTTTTCGCTAAAAACTACATTACTTATATATTTATATCCATAGAATCATTTAGAGAATTTTTCAAATAATTTGGAGCAATCTCGAATCCCTAACTTAGTGAGATCAATTTTTATTCTCTCAATAAGTGCCCGATATTCATCCTTTTTTTCTCATTTTCTTAAATCTTATTGTTATCTCATCATGTATTCTTATATATACAAATTTTTTGAGTAGATATAATACTTTTATCATCAAATCATTCTATATATGGTGTTTTTATTTATATTAGAGGATATCTAAGCTGTGTCTTGGAATCTAGATCTGATTCTTGAGGTATATCACCGTTTTCTCTGGTTTTGTAACATATTCTTATAACTTCTTTTATCTATGACTCTGATGCAAATTATATCCCAAATATAAAACTATCATGGGTATATCAACATTTTTTTATTCCAAAATATTCATGATTATGTCTTGATCTTTCTAGTAGAAGAGATCTAATGTTGTTCTTGGATAATAGAACCAGCATCTTGTGCATTCACCATCCACTGTCAGGTTTTGTGAAAACCATCATGGTAGGTGGATTTAATATCATCTATTATTTCAGGAAATGCATTTATTAGTTTTAAAATGAGAAAATTGGATAATATTAACTTTTAAATCATATTTTTAAATAGGGATTACGTCTCTTTAGTGATGATTTATCATTTTTTGTAGATTTGTGAAATCTTGATAAATTGTTGTGAAAATTGTTTTTGTTACATAAATTCAAAATGTTGATTTTTAAATGGGATACTTTCTATAAAATCTAATGTTTTTGATTGGGTAGGGTTTTATAATAAATATACTTTTTATTTAAATGTGTTAAAATTATAATGTTTTAAATGAAAACAAATTTTCAATAAAAATGTGATTTTATTGAAAGGGTTGTTTTGAAATGATATTTGGGAATATGTGTTGTGTTTTCATGTAACATATATATGTCTTGGTTGAAAAATGACATTTTTCTCAGTTACAATGTGTTAATGGAACATGGGAAACAATTTCCTTGTGATGACTTTGTAGATCGATGAGAAATGCCTCATGAGTATAGAACTTTCATAACACAGTATGCATGGTTGGATTCAAGTGTGCGTGGAATGTGTTAGGTATGACAAAAAGGATACTTTAAAATAGTTTTGAACCATTGTTAGTATTTTTTATAAATGCTAGTTTTATAGAATAATGGTTTTAATTTCACTTGCACACATGTTAAAATCAATTTTGGAGATTGTTTATATATTGTTTTAAATTTTTTTTGGAAAATTGTATTGTATGAACTATGTTATATTAATTTTGAAAATTCTTTTATCCTAGCGGAGTGAGTTGTTACGTGATTGGGTATATCCCAAAGAGTTTTATACTCACCCATTTGTTGGATCTTTTGTGATTTTTCAGATGTTATCATCTGTGATAGGGGAAGAGGTATAGTTTCACATATTTTTAGCAACACTTCATGATTCTCGGGTTTCTTGGTGATCATGGGGCATGAGGCATGTGGATTATGGAGCCTTGTGGTCTTCAATGGGCCTTTAGTTTTTTTCAACTGTTTACATTGATATTTTTTCATTCTTCCACTATTCCATTTATTGGAGTGTTTTTTATTTGAATAATGTAGTTGAGATATCATTCTTTTATTCATTAATTATATAATGAGTTGTTCAGTCATATTTTACATGGTTAATAGTTTTATTATTATGTCTAAATACTCCTCCATATTCATTGAAACCCTACATCATTTATTTCAAGCCATTGGAGTCTTATATATATTGCATTAATCCATGTAATTTCTTATTGTTCTTTCAAGACAATGATAATTAGAGGTTCATTACAAATGGTATCACCTTGTTTGGTCTCTGCCAAACAAGTAGTCATTAGTGTTTTTGGTCTTGGAGTTGAAATTAATTATTTTCTATTCCAAGGGTTTGAATGTTAGAATGGTGTAGGTTTTTCAGAACATGAAATGTTTAGCATAAAATGATGTATCAACTACTTTTATGTAGAACATAATGTTACCAAGGAGTTGGGTATATAAGTGTTTTGGAGACATGTATCGTATTTAGAAATCACATTGTCACACATTTATCCCATGAAACATGCATGGCATGAATTGTAGAGGAATAAATTCCCACTAGGAAGGAATAGTTAATTTTTTGTAAAACATTATAATTTTTTTAAAACATGATATTTTTTGAATAATGAAAAATTTGTTTTCAAAAGAAATACATTTAAAAAGGCAATGGTTATTGTATTTTGAAAATGGGTTGGTTTTAAAAAGCTAGAATAGTTTTTCAAAAATCGTTGAACATGGAATTTATTTGGAATATAATGTTTTGATAGTCTATGTGATATATTTAGAAATTCTAAGCCATCAGTTTCTAGAGAGTGAGAGATATCGTGTTTATTGTTGATTTAGAAAATGGCACCTGACAAGCGGCATAAGAAACAGTCGGATGAAGCTAATGGGAATTTCATTACACCCAATCCACAGGTGATCCAACAATTCATCCAAAGAATCACTCACGACTTTAAAATAAATTAGTTGGAACTACAACAACATAATCAGTTGACGATATCATTCACTATGGATAATACAAGTAGAGGAAGTTAGGTTCTCTTAATTAGAGGATTTGAGAACTCTAGCAATAAGATGGAGAGGAAGTGGGAACATATTATCTATGATTAAAACATGTAATGAATCCTTCATTGAAAAAAATACAAACTACACTCAGTGAAAGAGAAAGTTGAACCTTCATGTGTATATCTTGTTCTATAACTGCTGATAGAGTTGAAATAATGTGGGACTTCTTACTTTTGGAAATGGATGTCTAGGATGTAATCCTAGGTATGTATTTTTTGAAAACATTAAAGTATCACATTGAATGTTATAGTATAAAGGTAGTTTCACAAATGAGGATGGTTTCGAGCATATCATTATAGGAGAGGGGGTTGTAATGAAAGGTGGAACTAGCTTGTTGGAATCAACGTTAGACAAAATATCTTACTATTTAGTGGCGTTGACTTTGGCATCCATGGATCGAGGATGTCAGTTTTCTAGTAGTTGTTGATCAATTTACATATGTATTTTCCGAGAATATATCAGGGTTACCACCTTGCAAGGATATGTATTTTATGCTTATTTTCCTCCCTAGAACAACTATTATATGACTTCCGTCTTATAGGATGACACCAACATAGTTAATGGAACTAAAATTGTAGTCGGATGAGTTAGAAACCAATGGTTTCATTCATACAAGTAAAACTATTTTGACAACAATGGTCTTGTTCATGATGAATGAAAATGGAAATCTTTCGATATGCATTGACTATTGTAAGCCTAACAAAATTATGATAATGAATGGGTATCCACTAACATGAATTGAAGATCTGTTGGTTCAATTTAGGGGAGCTCAGTGGTTCTTAATGATTGACTTGCGATCAAGGTATCATGAATTGTTAGTTTCGAAAGATGATATCCCAAGGACAGCTTTCATAAGCATTTATGGCCACTACCAATATATAGTCTTGCCTTTTTGTCAAAAAAATGAAAAATAAATCTTTATGAAATTGATGAATCAGATATTTCGATTATATCTAGACTATTTTGTGGTTGTTGGATTTGACGACATCTTGGTGTATTCTAAGAAAATGGATTATCATGAGAAACACATGGAAAGATAGATGGGAATCTTGGGAGATCACCAATTGTCCTTCAATCTGAAAAAGTGATATTTTGGATACAATAGGTATTCCTTCATTGAAATGTGATTTCTAAAAAAGTATTTTTAGTGGACTTTGAAAATATAGAAGCTATTATCTCTTGGAAACCAATAAATAATATATCTAATATGAGGTGTTTTATTTGTCTAGATGGATACTACCTATGCTTTGTGACTAACTTATCATGACTAGCCTTGCCAATGAGAGCTCTAAAAAAGAAGAATGATCCATTCTAATGGATATAAGAATGACAGATATCAGTCCAGGATCTAAAAGATTTACTTACATTGGCATGTATCCTTACTTTTCATGAACGTTGAATGGGGTATGTAGTATATTGTGATGCTTCATGATCAGTGTTGGGCTATGTTCTCTTGTATGGAGACTATAATGTGGTTAATGTTTCAAGGTGGTTGAGAGTGTATTAAAAAATTTACCCACCACATTATTTGGATATAGCTATAGCTGTCCATGCCCTGATGACATGGTTCCATTATCTCTTTGGTGAGAAATTCACTATGTTTACAAGTCATAAGTGTTTGAAGTAAATTTTCTCACAGTCATATTTAAATATAAGGAAAATGAGATGGATAGAGTATCTCTAGATTATTTACATTGACTTTATCTATACTCCAGGAAAAGGTAATTAACTGGAAGACACATTGATTAGAAATTTATATACTCAGTTGAAAAATGAGGCTTTATATGAATGGTAGTTGATAATGGTCCTAGATTAAATGAATGTGGAATGTTTAGACCAAAGTGATATTGCAGTTTTCTTTTCTTCTATACTTGTTCCTGATTTAGTATAGATGGTTAAAGAATGCACAAATTTCTGATTCAGAATTTTTCGTTATGAGTTTGAAACTCAATAGTAGGGAGACCATTGAGTGAAAAAAACATGATGGGAATGCAATGCAGTGGTTTAATGATCAGATGGTCATACTAATATCCTTTCTGGATCTACATATTCATTTTTATCACCATTCGATATTGTCTGTATATCTAGGTACACAAAAGTAATATATGGCATAGAAAGAACAATTTCTTTGGAGAAACATGAAAAAAAATCGGATGAGTTTTTTTTCGAAGTGCTTAACATTTTAGAAATTTATATCAATGCATCAGAGACTAGTGTGTATGTTGTAGTCTCTCCATTTCCTTGTGTGGAAATGGGAGTACATAGCTATGGATTTTGTTATAGGACTCTGAAGAACGGTTCAGATACAAAATTCAATATGGGGGATAATGAATCAGCTTACCAAGTCATCCCATTTTATCTATATTCTTTAAACTCGTATGTTTGGGATATTTCCAAAATATAAAATAATGATGTGGTAAAGAGGCTGGGTATACCAATTTCAATCATGTCAGTTGGAGATCTAATGTTCCAATTATGATTTTATAAATCCTTAAAGAGATCCCTTGGATCTAATATTTCAATGAGTACACCATACCATCCTTAGACAAATGGCCAGTTTGAGAAGATGATAAAACATTGGATGACCTTTTTTGAGCTTGTGTAATGGATTTAGGTGGCTCATTAGAGGAGAATCTACCCTTAGTGTAGTTATTATATAATAAAAGCTATGATGGATTGATACATATAGCCTAGTTTGAAGCGTTATATGAGTGTCCTTGTCATTCTTCACAGTGCAGAGTGGAAACATGTAAAACATCCTTCGTGGGGGATAGTACTGTTCACGAGAAAACGAGGAATATTCAGCTAATTAGAAATAGGATGGAGATGGATAAGAGTCATCAGAACTCTTATGCAGACAATGACCGATGTTCATTTTACATTGTAGTGGGTGATCATGTGTTCTTAAAGATTTCTCCTAGGCTCAGACATCATTGCTATGGGAAGTAAGGAATGTTTGTGGCATGCACACATAATCATAGAGAATCATTTCCTATTAGTCAAGACTCATTTCTAAGACTATCTTAGCGGACAAAGTCCATTTCTGAATAGAGTTCACTCCTCGTTTCAGTCTTGTTTCACTGAACCGGTTTAACCTGCCATTCCAGCCATGTCTATCTCATGAGATATAAATCATTACCCAATTCATTGGAGGTAGATATAGGTACCACCAATATCATAATGGTACCATTCTTATTTGTGCCACAAAATAAAAAATCATACATCATTGCATAACCCATGTAATAAAAATGGGATTCTTAAACATCATGACTTCATAATACAATTAATATAAGATAAATAAATTTATAAAAATAATTCAATCACAACGTAATCAAATCAATGTAATAATAGGGATAGAAATTTAACCCTATATTATCTTATATGGAAAATAATTTTGATAAAACACTTGAACTCCATTCTTGAGGAAAATATCATTTCTACTTCAAAAATATTTTTTATTTCATAACATGGCATAAAATTTTAAACTAGAAGAAGTTTATTAAAAATAAACTTTAGAACTTGTACAGGAAGATTCATGGAAATAGTGTTCTATGAATCCATTCATGTCGTGTAAGTTAAAAAATCATTTTTCCCGAAATTTGGCCGGAAAAGTCAAAAAGTACCTCGTATGAAAAATGATAAAAGATTACTTTCATATCTATTAATAAAAACTCACCAAAGGGTAAAATTGGATTTAAACAATTTTTGGTGGATGGAAATAATATTACATATTGAGGAAACATGGATATTGAGGATAAATATTCCCCAGTAAATTCTGATGTATAAACAATCTTGGATAAAAATGTGATTGTGAGATTTTCCCTTACCTTAGGTCTGTTTTGATTCGTAAGTGTCTGATCCTCCTGTATAATTATTTAAATAATGTCATTGAATAATTCCATAAACATAATTATTTATATTATATCATATATGGTCATATTCGTAGCTTCATATTAGTAATATATCATTGCTACTTGTTATTCGGGTGTTTATTAATTATGTTCGTATGTGTGTTTTGTCGAATAAATTCTTATTCCTCTTTTTAGATTATAGGAACCTCATTTCAAGAATGGTATTAGTGTAATATATATCATATTAATTCATTCAATTAATTTATATAATCATTATTCAATGATGATCATGTAGAATGAGTAGCATCACATCGTGGAGACGGTATTCCGTACATACGCACGAGCGATGATATCGTTCCCATGATTGTGGAATTATATTAGAGTGTATGTACACTATTTCATAATCAATATAAATTTAAAATAATCATATATAGTCATTATTTACACCATTATACCCATCTAAGTAAGGTGGTGGTGGAAAATAGATTACACCACGACATGGAGACAATATTTCGTACGTACGCACGCGCGGTGGTTTCGTTTTCCGTAGGATGAATGGATGGTGAAATAGGGTAGTTTCATACTTATAATAACATATCAGTATATTATTTATACTGATTTTATTACTTCATAATGAATCAACTAAATAAGAAGATGTAGAAGAAGAAATAAAGTTGAAAGAATCGGTAACGAACATTACCTCTTCTTTGAAGCGCCTCTTTGAGACCTCCTCTTAGGGCACTAAAATTGGTCATTGAAGAAGACCAGGACCTCTATGATGTTTCTAGGAAAGTGGAGAAGATAATTTTTCAGGGGTTTCCCGAGCTTGAAGGCTCAAAGTGGTGTGAGGAAGAGAGGGAGGAGGTTCCCTTTTATATGGGAGGAGAGGAGAACCTTTGGAAAAATTAAAAATATTATTTTATTATAAAGTCCTATCCGGTTTTTAATAGCTCCAAATTGATTTCTTTCAATTCTAAGGTGGGTATGGTTCTATTTTCTCTCATACAATATGATTTAGACAATTTTAGGTATCTATTGTAACCTTATCATTTATATTTAACTTTAAGTTAAATAATTTTACTTTTACCGTGTCTTCTTGTTTTCTTACATTATAAGGTTAATAATAATACAATAACAAGAAAAACAAACACCATTTTGTTTATTATTAATATATATAACCTTTTCTAAGTCATTTTTCCAAACCATATATTTTTAGGAATAAAATAACAATTAATAATATAATATTTGTTTTAAAAACAAATTTATGTCAATTTTGAAACTATTTGGTAATTGATTTTTGTGAAAATCAAAACAGAATTATTAGTTCGAAAAAAGTTTATTATATCAATACCAACATGTATTATTAATATATAGAATTATTTTAATTCCTAAAAAGTCTCAAATTATATTTATTTGGGTATTTATAATATCAATTATGTCAATATTTCATTAATAAGATAATTAGTGCATCATATTTGTGTTATAAATAAATTAAATTATTTAATGTCTAAAAATTATAAATAAAATATCATTATGTAGGAAATATTTTTATCTTTCTAAATAATATTTTTAGTCGAATTTATATTATGTATAACCCTATATTTGAAATGAATTACTTATTAAACATTGATTTTAACTATTTTAACCCTTGTTTAAATAAATTAATATTAAATGTCCTAATCTAATCCAAGTGGGACTAAATGGTCATATTTTATTCCTAAGGCTGTTTTTGGTGGAATTAAACTTATCCAATAGAATTAGGACTTCTGTTAGGGTAATAATAACAGCATTTTTACCCTTAATTAACCTATTTACTTTTAACCGTGGTAAAAAAAGTAAAAAGTTACTATTCACCAAAAACTATTTTCATCTAATTGAACCACATTTTAGTCCTTGATATTTACTGTGTCTCTCGGATTTTCAAAATTCCACTCACATAAGTGGTAAAATTAAGTTTTATATAAATTTTCAAATTCTCCTAGGAGGTGGGTAAAAGACGGTGAAAAGTTAAATAAATTTTTTATATATCTAAAATTATTATAAAATGACTCCAATAAATTTAATTTAACTTATATAGGTATTATTTATCAATTTAGACCTAAAATAAATTAAAATGCAATAAATAATTATTTAAATAAAAAGTCGGTTTTTAAATAGTAACCTAGTGTTTTCACTATTTATCAAAAATTGATTGTTTTCAGAAAAATACCAAAATTTCACCCTAGGATAATTTCAATATTTTGAATCCAAAAATTAATTCCTTTTTGTAAAATAAAAATTACAAAATTTCAAAAAGTTGGTTTTACTATTCATAATGGCTGGTTTTAATTATATTTTAATAGCATATTGTTGTTTAGTGAAACTCGGTATTGCGTACGACGGAAGCTATCGAGGAAGGCCGTAGTTGTGTGTAAAGTAATCCAAGCTATTGTTGTGTGTAGTGAAAGATTTATTTTATGATTTATATAACATAAAAACAAAATATTTCTCATAAAAATATCGGGTGTTACATTCTACCCCCCTTAAAATGAATTTCGCCTTTGTAATTCATCACATTGTAACAAACAGATGAGGATACCTCTCCCTCATCATATCCTCAGGCTCCAATTTAGCTTCTTCAAATTGGTAGTTCCTACATAAAACATTCACCAAGTGAGTGGTCTTGTTCCGTAGGACTTTTTCGCTATAATCCAGAATCTCTATTGGCTGTTCTTTATAAGAAAGATCTTGCTCCAGCGGTACAACTTCTGAGCTGAGTACATGTGAAGGATCAGGTATATAGTTTCTCAAGAGAGATACATGGAACACATCATGAACTTGGGAGGGATTTGGTGGAAGCGCCAATTGGTATGATACCTTCCCAACATGATCTAGTATTTCGAAAGGACCGACATATCTAGTGCTCATCTTTCCCTACTTTCCAAATCTCATTACTCTCTTCCAAGGAGATATTCGTAAGAACACTTTATCACCCACTTCAAACTCTAGGTCTTTTCTTAGGTTTTTGGCATATCTTTTTTGTCGACTCTGAGCAGCTCTAATGTGTTGTTGAATAGATCTGACCTTTTCTTCCATCTCATCAAAAAGATCAGGTCCTAATAGATTTCTTTCCCCAACATCATCCCAACAAGTTGGAGTTCTGCATTTCTTTCAATAGAGGGATTCATAAGGATCCATCTAAATACTTTAGTGAAATATATTATTATAAGAAAATTCCACCAAAGATAGGTGTTGATCCCAACCACCTTTTAAATTCATAGAGCAAGCTCTCAACATGTCTTCTAGAGTTTGAATTGTCCTCTCAGACTGACCGTCTGTCTGAGGATGGTATGCAGTTCTGAAACACAACTCTGTATCTAGAGCATGCTGAAGACTTCACCAGAACTTTGAGGTAAACCTTGGATCCCGATCAGATATAATAGAAAGTGGTACTCCATGCAATCTTACCACTTTCATTACATATATCCTGGCAAGCTGATCTAGAGAGGAATCCTATCTAATAGCAATGAAGTGTTCCGACTTTGTAAAACGATCAACTATGACCCAGATACCATTATTGCCTTTGGATGTTTTAGGAAGTCCGGTGACAAAGCCCATAGTGATGTTTTTCACATTTCCATTCGAGTATGTGTAATGGTTGTAACATCCCCGTAGACATCTGTCTCTCAGCTTTAACTTGCTGACAAACCAAGCATCGAGAGACATATTCAGCAACATCTATTTTCATGCCATCCCACTAGAAGTACTTTTTCAGGTCCCTATACATATTCGTGCTTCTAGGATGAATAGAGAATGAAGAACTCTGATCCTCATCCAGAAACTCCTTCTTCAATTCTGGGATGGGAGGAACACAAACCTGATTCCGGAACATTATTATCCCATCACAATAAAGGTTGAAGTCAGGATCATATCTCACCTTCTTTTGTAACTCTACATCTTCATTATGTTCCTCTATAATCTTCACATGTATAGATGGTTGAACATTCATTTGAAAAAGATATGATTTTCCCCTTACATTATAATTCCAAGATCCATCCTTTGTAAATCCATAAATATTGGATCTTTTGTGATCCTTATAATGGATAAGATAGCATGGTTTTGTCGACTTAATGCATTTTCCACCTTGTTTGCTTTCCCAGGGTGGTAATGAATTGAGTAGTCGTAATCCATAATAAGCTCCAACCATATTCTTTGGCGCATATTCAGCTCTTTTTTGTGTGAAAATATACTTCAAACTTTTATGATTAGTATAAATATCACACTTTTCTCCAAAAAGATAATTCCTCCAAATCTTTAATGCAATGATTACTGCTGCTAACTCCAAATCATGATTTGGGTATTTTTTCTCATGGATTTTCATCTGTTGTGAGGCATAAGCTATCACCGTATCATTTTTCAAAAGAACACACCTCAGCCCCTTCTTGGATACATCAGTGTAGATCAAAAACCTTTCTCCACTACAAGGAAGTGTGAGTACAGGTGCACCAGATAACCTTCTTTTCAACTCCTTGAAATTTTCATCACATTCCTATGTCCAAACTAACACAACTCCTTTTCGAGTCAAACTGGTGAGTGGATTAAATAATCATGAAAAATATTTCACAAAACGTTGATATTATCCAGCCAAACCAAGAAAACTTTGGATCTCGGTTACTGTTGTCAGTCTCGACCATCTTTCAATATCCTCTGTTTTTGCTGGATCTGCAGATATCCCCTCTTTTGAGATTATGTGACCCAAAAATGCAACTTTTTGTAGCCAAAATTCACACTTGGTAAATTTGGCATAATGCTTATCCTATCTCAAGGTCTTCAATATAATTATAAAATGATCTTCATGTTCTTCCTTGCTCTTTGAATGGACAAGAATATTGTCTATGAAGACTACCACAAACTCATCAAGATAGTCTCTAAAGACTCTATTCATCAGATCCATGAAGATAGAAGGGGCATTAGTAAGACCAAATGGCATCACTATAAATTCATAGTGTCCATACCTTTTACAGAAAGCCGTCTTTGGTATATCCTCCCTTTTGAACCATAATTGATGATACCATGAATGAATATCAATCTTTGAAAAGTATTGAGCTCCGCGTAGTTGGTCAAATAAGTCATCAATGCGTGGGAGAGGATATTTGTTCTTGATAGTGATATTGTTAAGTTCTCAATAATCAATGTAGAGTCTCATTGATCCATATTTCTAATAAACAAAACTGGTGATCCCCAAGGTGACACACTTGGGTGTATTAATCCCTTATCATGATTCTCTTGGAGTTGCTTATTCAATTCCTGCAACTCAATTGGGGCCATTCTATATGGTGTCTTTGAAATAGGCAAAGCACCCGGTACGTGTTCTGTTGAAAACTAATCTTCATGATTTGGTGGAAGACCCAGAAATTCCTCTGGAAAGACATCGTCAAACTCTCATACAATGAGAATATTCTTAATCATGATTTTATCACCAACCATTTGAGATAAATAACCTTCATTTAGTTGAATCAAGACACATAAGATGGAAAAAAATTCCACTGGAAGGTTATGGTCATCCTTGCATTGATAGACGATCATAGATTGATCTGGAATATGAAATGTGTCTTCTATTATTTGATAATTGATATGATATCCATATAAAGAAAGACAATCCATGCCAAGAATCACATAAAATTCCACTATAAGGAAGGATCACATGATTTTCAGGAAGCACTTTCCCACAAACTTCATTTGGAGAAGAATTATAAACTTTTGATGCGATTGTTGTGCCATTAGAGGATGCCACAACTAACTCAACAACTAATTATTGAGGTAATACGGCGATACAATTAGAAAGTTCATTAGAAATAAAAGAGTGGGTGGATCTAGAATAAAATAAAACATTTTCTACTTTAGAGTGGATAGTAAGTGTACCTTTCACCGCATCTTTATCATACTCCACATCGCTGATAGAAATTTCATGTGACTTTACTTTTTCTTTAGACATAAGAATCTGTTGATGTTGATCATCATCATAAAACCTTGGATTTGGTCATTTATTGGCATAATGCCCCATCTCCTTGCACTTGAAACATTGAAGTGTAGTAGGTTCATTCTATGTATCCCTTCCTTTTTTTCATCATTAGCCATTTTCTTCCCATTATTTCGACATTCAATTGCCCGATGACCTTATTTTTCACACTTATAACATTTCCTTGTCCCCTTAAGAAAATATCCTCCATGTTTCTTTCCACACTTTGAGCATAAGGGAAAACTCATCTTCTTTTCAGTGTGGTCTTTAGATTTTCCTTTGAATTCCATTTTCCTCTTCTTATAAACCCATGTGACTGATGGGTTACACCAATCTCCATCTCAACCTTGAGAGCACATCGAAAAATTTCCTCGTAGCTATTGAAGTCCTTATGGCTAACGCCCATCGAAGACTTGGTTTTAATCCACTAAAGAATCGATCGATTTTACACTCAGTTTGGATAATAATTCTGAAAGAGTACCTCGCATGTCTTGTAAAATTTTCTTCGTAGGTACCAACGGATTCATCATCATTTTGCTTCAGTTTAAGAAACTCCTTCTCCATCTTTGTCCAAAGAATACGATTGAAATAATTATTGAAAAATAAGTTCTTGAACTCGTCCCATTTTCTGGACTCAATTGCATCTCGTTGCCTCGTATTCTTAATATGATTCCACCAGTTATCAGCATCACCTTCCAAATGATACACTACTAAGATGACTTTATCATGTTCCGAACATTAAATAACTGAAAATATATTTTCAGTGGTACTGATCCATTGTTAAGCCACTAATGGATCAGTAGACCCACTGAATGAAGGTGGAAACTTCCTCATAAGGATTCGACAGAATGTTGCTCCTTCCTTTACTTGTTTGGAAGTCCTGTATGATTCATAGCTTGAGAAAGTTGTGTGAGCATGACTGTATGATTTTTCATTCCAGCTCCCATAACGTTTGGTTGCTCAGGGGGACAATCATTGCATTGTTTGTCGCATTCCACATTAACATAGTTCCTTCGAGTTCCATCCATTGACTAAAACCAAGAAGAATAGTGCGAGAAACAATAATTATAATAGGAAAACCACATAATCAAGAATAAAATTTTACACATAAGGTATCATCATAGGTTATTCATGGCCATTTCTAAAACACTAAGATTGTGTTCTATGCATAGAAATATCCTTAGGTTTCTTACTAAGGCTTTCACATCCTAGTTTCCAAAGGTTGACTATACCTTTCCTCTGATACCAACTAATACGACACATACTCTACATACATGTTTAATAATTAAAAATTGAAGTAAAATTATAACAACATATAACAAAACCATAAAAAGATCCGTATAGGTATAGTGTCTTTAGAAATTGGGAAACATAGACAACTGGTTCATAAAGCATCTACATTGTCTCCCATTTATTTCATCATATCTAGAGTCCCTTTTTGTCATATCATACGTAATAACATTCTTCCTGGCTTGGGGAAAGAAAAAATACAAAAGGGTGAGCTCAAAAACTCAGTAAGGGTAATCAAAAGAAATATCAATCACATCAAATTCATAAGAACATAACATTTTGGAAATCTTAACCTGCAAAAGAGATCATAATTTCTAACATGGGATAAATCATAGTAGTGAAATGTAATCCCAAAAATCTTAACTCAAAAGACCAAACATTGTGGAATACACACATAATCATAGATAATCATTTCTTATTAGCCAAGACTCATTTCCAAGACTATCTTAGCGGACAAAGTCCATTTCTGAACTGAGTTCACTCCTCGTTTCAGTCCTGTTTCACTGAAACGGTTTAACTTGTAGTTCCATCCATACCTATCTCATGAGATATAATCCTTTACCCAATGAATTGTAGGGAGATATAGGTCCCACCCATCTCATAATGATATCATTATTATGTGTGCCACAAAATAAAAAATTATACATCATTGCATAACCCATGTAATAAAAAAGGGATTCTTAAACATCGTGACATCATAAAAAAATTCATATAAGATAATGGAATTCATAAAAATAATTCCATCACAAAATAATCAAATCAATGTAATAATAGAGATGGAAACATAACCCTATATTATCATAGATGGAAAATAATTTTGATAAAACACTTGAACTCCATTCTTGAGGAAAATATCTTTTCTACTTCAAATTTTTTTCCTTTCTTAACATGTAATACAATTTTAAACTAAAAGAAGTTGATTAAAAATATACATGAAAACTTGTAAAATAATAATCATGGAAATAGTGTTCTATGAATCCATTCATGTCGTATAAGTAAAAAAACATTCTTCCTGTACATGGGCCGGAAAAGTCAAAACGTACCTCGTATGAAAAACGACAAAAGATTCCTTTCATATTCTTTACTAAAAACTCACCAAAAGGTAAAATTGGATTTAAAAAACTATAGGTGGATGGAAATAATATTACATATTGAGGAAACATCGATGTTGATGATAAATATTCCCCAGAAAATTCAGAAGTATAAACAATCTCGGATAAAAATGAGATTGTACGATTTTCCCTTACCTTAGGTCCGATTTGCTTCATAAGTGTTTGAAACTCCTGTATAATGATTTAAATAATGTAATTGAATTATTCTATAATCATAAATATTTTTATGATATCATATATGGTCATATTATTAGCTTTTTATTAGTAATATTTCATTTCTACTTGTTATTCGGGTGTTTATTGCTTTATGTTCGTACGTGTATTTTGTCGAATAAATTCTTATTCCTCTATTTAGGTTATATAAAAAACCATTTCCAGAATGGTATTAGTGTAATATATATCATATTAATTATTTAAATTCATTTATATAATCATTATGCAATGAATATCATGTAGAATGAGTCACATCACATCGTGGAGACTGTATTCCGTACGTATGCACGAGCGATGATATCGTTCACATGGGTGTGGAATTGTACTGGAGTGTATGTATACTGTTTCAGAATCAATATCTATTTAAAATAATCATATATATTCATTATTTACACCATTATACCTATCCATGTAAGGTGGTGGTGGAAAATATATTACACCACAGCGTGGAGACGGTATTTCGTACGTACACACGCACAGTGATTTCATTTTCCGTAGGATGGATAGATGGTGAGATAGGGTTGTTTAATACATATAATAACATATTAGTATATTAGTGATACTTATTTTATTACTTCATAAAGAAACAACTAAATAATAAGATGTATAAGAAGAAATAAAGTTGAAAGAATCGGTAACAAACATTACCTCTTCTTTGAAGCGCCTCTTTGAGACCTCCTCTTAGGGCACTAAAATTGGACTTTGAAGAAGACCAGAACCTCTAGTATGTTTCTAGGAAAGTGGAAAAAAGAATTTGGCAGTGGTTGGACGAGCATCAAGGCACAATGTGGTGTGAGGAATAGAGGGAGGAGGTTCCCTTTTATAAGGGAGGAGAGGGGCACCTTTGGAAAAACTAAAAATATTATTTTATTATAAAGTCATATTCGATATTTAACAGCTCAAAATTGATTAAATTTGAAGCTAATGTGGGGATAGGTCGAAATAATCTCATCCAATAAAATTTAATCATGTTTAGGTATCTATTTTAACCTTATCATTTAGATTTAACTTTAAGTGAAATAATTTTACTTTTACCGTGTCTTCTTGTTTTCATACATTATAAGGTTATTAAACTTACTATAACAAGACAAAATATCCTCAAGTTGTTTATTATTAATATATATAACCCTATCTATGTAATTTGGCCGATCCTTAGATTTTTAGGAATAAAATAACAATTAATAATATAATATTTGTTTTAAAAACTATTTTATTTCAATTTTGACAGTATTTGGTAATTGATTTTTATGAAATTCATATCGGAATGATTAGTTCGAAAACGTAAATTAAATCAATACTAACATGTCATATTAACATAGAAAATTATTTTAATTCATAAAAAGTCTCAAATTACATTTATTTGGGTATTTATAACATCAATTTTGTCAATATTTTATTAATAAGAAAATTATTACATCATCATTGTGTCATAAATAAATTAAATTATATAATTTCTAGAAATTATAAATAACTTACCATTATGTAGGAAATCGTTTTATCTTTCTAATGAATATTTATAGTCTAATTTATCTAATATATAACCCTATATTAAAAATGATTTACTTATTAAACATTGATTTTATCTATTTTAACCCTTCTTTAAATAAATTAATATTATATGTCCTAATCTAATCCAAGTGGGCCTGAATGGTTATATTTTATTTCTAAGGTTGTTTTTGGTCGAATTACACTTATCCAATTGAATTAGGAAATGTTTTAGGGTAATAATAATATCATTTTTACCCTTAATTACCCTATATACTTTTAACCGTGGTAAAAAATGTAAAAATTAACTATTCACCAAAAATTATTTTCATCTCATTGAACCACATTTTAGTCCTTGATATTAACTATGTCTCTCAGATTTTCGAAATTTCACTCACAAAAGCAGTAAAATTATGTTTTATGTAAATTTTCAAATTCTCCTAGGATGTGGGTAAAAGGCGGTGAAAAGTTAAATAACAATTTTTTATATGTAAAATTATTATAAAATGACTCCAATGAATTGCATTGAACTTATATAGGTATTATGTAACAATTTTGACCTAAAATAAATTTAAATAAAATAAATAATTATTTAAATAAAAAGTCGGTTTTTAAATTGTAACCCAATGTATTCACTATTCATAAAAAATTGAATGTTTTCAAAAAAATACAAAAAATTCACCCGAGGTTAATTTTGATATTCCAAATCCAAAAATGATACCCGTTTTGAAAAATTAAAATTAAAAAATTTCAAAAAGTTGGTAATAATATTCATAACTAGTAGTTTTAATAATATTTTAATAGCATATCATTGTTTAGTGAAACTCGGTATTGCATACGACGTAAGCTATCGAGGAAGGCCGTTGTTGCATGTAAATAAAGACAAGCTAGTGTTGTGTGTAGTGAAAGATTCCTTTGATGATTTATATAACATAAAAACAAAATATTTCTCATAAAAATATCAGGTGTTACAGTTATTTTTATTGCTGACCATTTCTTTCTAAAACATCAATAATTTTCTTAATAAATATATATATATATATTAATATAAATTATACATTTAAATTCAACTAAATTTATTTTTGAATTTAAAAAATGGAAATGGAATAATGATATAAACTACATCAATTAAAGTGTCCATGCACACTTCCTTTTATCCTATATAATTCATTTATCATTAAAAGTTTCCTCAATACGTGTAATTAGAGAGTTTCCCCCACTTATTTACAATCAATATGGGCTTATTACAAGTCTAAAATATCATCACAGAGTTAAATTATTATGTCCATAAATAATATATAGTAAAAAGTTCAATATAATGTTTCAATTTTGTAATATTTATAATTTTTTAATAGGGTAACACATTCTAAAAATTATTTTTTATTTTATTTTTATTAAATAGTTATTTTAATTTAATATTGAAATTTTATGATAAAAATCATTGATTATGGAACTTTTAAATTTAAATAGATTCAAAATAGGATTAAAATTACCTATATATTCTATATTACTTGTATGGAGAATAAATTATATTACATTATACATATCTTTGCGGATTTTCATCCCAAAACATAAAAATGGGAAGAAGATGTTGAGATAATATCTATATTTCATATGAACATATGTTTTATTTAATATCATCCACCATTATAGAATATCTTATGAGGAAATTATTATAATTATGAAATACCTTTACATATTGATATTATAACATAACCTCTCATTTAATGAATTTACAAATACATTCATACAACTAATTCATAAAATTCAAAATGACAGATTTTTGACCCATGAATCAATGAGTTATGACTTATAAAATATATCAATTATTTATCTATCTGCAGTTTTAATTTCCATGGAAAAGTCAATAGATGTACAAAACATATTCATGGAATCACATGACGAATTTAAAAAATTAATTAGAGTATTAATCAATGAATCATTACATAAAAATTTAATGTTTATTAGAAAATATAATTCCATAAAAAATTACATATTCATGTTATGTTTATATCTGTGAGAGCATGGATACCAAAGAGTAACTTCAAAAAATACAAAGAGTAAAACATTACACTAAAATAATGTTACAAATCCCATAGCCCTAATATTTACATAAACAATTACATGTAATGACATGACCTTAGCTATAAATATTTGTATAATAGATCTCATTGAACAAGTATCCAAAAGGGTTAATGTATGGGTAGAATGTTAACCCCATTGTTGATCACCTTCATTGTGTATTGGTCATTATAAAAACATGGATATTTCATCAAAATTCTTTTTGATCATTCACCAGACGTCCACCAATTTGAAAATAAGAGATTCAAAATAATTATTTTAATGTATCACCACTCAACAATTAATAAATATCACGAATCATAAATATATATATCACTATAGTGAACAATTTTAATCCCATTCAATAAGGATATAATCAAAATAATTGTAAAACCACACTCTACCATTAGTTAGGAAGTGACAAACTCACAGAACACATATCATCTATAGAATAACTATCATCATTAATCCACACTATTTCTAAAATTGATGAATCCATTCTTAATATATCCACTATAAAGAATGCCTTGTGAAAATATCATATTATCTCAACCATTAATATCTATTATTTATAGTTTATTCCAATAAACATGATAAATACCATTGAAATTATATGTTAATGAATTCAAATACCAAATCATCTTGTTTTATATCTTCCAACTGTTTCATCCAGTCTATAATGTATTCATAATCAATTGAAAAAGTAAACGTGGTTGTATCAATGATTGAAAAGATCAATATAATGGGAAATATAAAATCCTTCAGGTTTTTATTAATATCATATTAACTAAATAACATCCCATGTTAATTAAGAGAAACATTTATTTTCATGATCCTACATGATAATAGCTCCAGAGTTGTGTCTGATTCTATTATAATAGTTTTATTATAGGTTGGCTTAAGGGATATACTCCCTTGTACTATAATGAATGTGTCCAAATTACCTAAATTGTAATTGGTTAGTTCTCCAAAACACCTAAGCTATAACTCTTTATCACTATGTGAATGTGAAAATAGAAGGGGGTTTAGATATGTTTTGATGGGTGGGGGTTTTCATCAATGATATAAGGTTAAATGCTAAATGGGTCCCTCTATAATATGAAATGATCAAATGAGTAAAAAATACATTATATACATGTAATTAAATGAAAAAATAAATTTTAATGAATGAAGTACATTCATAAAAAAATATAGTATACATGTACTAGGAATGCATTGTAATGGTTGAAAAAATATACATAACTTGTATAATGAAAAGCAAAAGAGGTAAAGACCATATTTTTATAAATAAGTAGATGATAAATGACATAAAACATCCAAATGTCATGACTAATGTAGGGAAATATTTAAAGACCTATCACAGACTTCCACTTCTCCACCTACAGGATCACATTACATGTTCCCAAGATGAGTTTTTCAACATAAAATACCCAAAATAATTTTAATCTAATCATTTAGGTGAATATATCTTACATAGTTAACATACAAAAATTCTAGAATTGTTCTAAGAGGGTCCCATATATGGTGTGAGTATGATGTACTTTTTATGTAGTCACCACCAACCCCAAAAATCTATAAAAAGATCATGTGTATTAAAAATTAGATAAAATCCATGGTTTTAGATAAACTAGGAATAAAATTATCATAAATTTTTTTAAAGTGAAAATAAAAAAATTCCACCTAATATACTAATAGTTTCCATAGTAGAAAAATATACATTGGGAATAACCTATGGACATTGATTAACCATAAGTGATGTTATGGTGAAAAACACAATCCATTTAAGGGTAAATGAACCATTTATAATTGATTTAGGATATCCAATACAATATTCTAATTATGGAAAATGGGGAAGGGTTATAATAAAGAAGGGGAATTGTCTGTCCATCCCAACTCCTCAACCTATTAGATGACTATGGTTGTATATGGAAACATTTGTACATGAGTAATTAACCACACTAAATGAAAATATATCAACCCCATACAATAATAATTTAAGGATACTATATGTGTAAAAATCATTTTATTAATATATAACCAGTAAAAAAATTATAATAAGATAGAAATGACTATAAAATTTAATAAAATCATCAAACTTGTTATCTAATTCCATTTACTAATAAAAATTTAAAAACTTATTTATTATTTCTTAAATTTAGATCAATGATAAAGTAAAAAATAAAAGAAAATCATGGAGTGTTAATATTGTAATATCACCAATCAACGAATACTATAGTTGGTAAAATTTTATAAAAAAAATAGAAATATTTATTATATTGAAATCTAGTCATTTTAATTAAATTCACATAACTGAATTATGTTTCTAATTGAAGTGCCCAGATCAGTGTGAATCACTGAGAGGGGGAGGGGGTGAATCAGTGATCCTTTAAAACTTTTTACTAATTGATTCTTAATCAATTAAACCTCTATGGCTTGTTAAGGCCTCGATCCACTCTTCTTATGTCTCTCAACCTTTCCCGGATAATGCAGTAATGAAAAGGCACAGGACACAAGGATTTACAAGGTTCGGCAGCAAAGGCCTACATCCTTGCCATGCTCTCCCAGCATGGATTCTCCCATTATAATCTGTTAGTATTACAATGGTCGATACAGCTTCCCACTGTATCTCTCCTGAGTCCCACAGGAGGGTCTTTATACTGCTTCACACAGTGTTACCAGAGTCCCACTGGCCTGCTCCAGAATCCCACTGAAGACTTCTTCTCCCTGAGTCCCACAGGGTCTTCTCCTGGCTCCTCGAGTCACACGAGTAGCTCTTCTTCACTTTAAGCTTCTTCAAGTATCTTCAGCAGTCTGGGATAAAGACTGCTGGCCTTGCTCTGTACCTCTGATCACTTGTGATGATCAGGTCTTCTCGTCTTTCTCAGGCTTTATCACCTTCTTCTAAGGATGACCTGGCTTCTCTCTTCAAGAAACTTCAACAACCTCTGAAAAGGTCTGTTGGTCTTGCTCAGCTTCTGATCACTTCTGTTGATCAGGGTCTGCTCAATCTACTGAAAACTCAGACAACCAATCTCTTTAACTTCAGTCTGGCTCAATCTCACTTCACATCAACTTCATGCACTAAGTGCATGGCATCTCTTCATCCTCATGCACTGACTGCATGGCCTTCTCAAATTCTTCAAGATCCTCTGGTCTTGGTCAACTCAAATGCACACAAGCAGATTTGACTTGTTTACCTGTGCACGTGCATGCATGCATGCATGCACTTCCCCTTTCCTCTTCTTGGTGTAGTAGACCCACAAAAGGAATAATTCTTTTTAGCACACACCTTTTCGAACTTCACACACTTTATTCTTTTTGTTCACACACTCACAAGTGTGTTGTAATTTAGTGTGAGGGTCTCCTCTTTCTTCCTTCTTCTAAGTGTGTTCACTTCACTTAGTGCACACACACTAGGTTCGACCTTTTAGTTCTTTTGCACACACAAATTCCTATAGCCTTGTTCCCTTCTTGTACTCTTCCACTTTGCACACACACTTTGTTTTTCTATTTTAATCTTCAAGTGTGCACAACCACAAGGCTACGGTCTTCATTTTTTCAATTTGCACACAAAGGCACTAAGCCTTGGGTTCTCCCTCTTTTCACAAGCTACTTCCCGTAGGGCCTTCTCCTCACTTGGAACACAAGCACAAAGGCTCGGCCTTCTCAATGTTCACACACGAGGCACTGCCTCGTTCTTCACTTCCTCTTCAAGGCGCGCAGGTGCTTGGTTCGGCCTCTCCTCTACTCCATTGTCGCGCAGGTGCACAAGGAACAAGAACCATGCAAGCCCTCGGGTGCAAGGCAGCCGTGCAAGGCCTAGGGTGCAAGAGCAACCGCGGGGCGCTTCCTCCTGTAGCGCAAATTCGCGAGCAGAGAGGGTGACAACCACGGGCGCGCAAGGATGCGGTCGCAGGTCTTCCTGTCGCGCAAGGAAGGCACACAGGGGACTCCCTTTCTTCTTTCGTGCATGGAGTGCACAAAAGGAACACAGCCGCGCAAGTGGGTTGCGCGGGGCTTCAGCTTCGCGAGGCACAAAGTGCTCCGCGGGACTTCGGGTTTTCAATAAAACTTCAGCAAGCACAATGAGAGCCTCGAGCTCTCCTTATATAGGAAGAGGGATGCCTCTGTCCATCCGCGTGTTAAATCTTGAATCACCGAAGATTTCGGATCTTCAAAATCTTTCCAAATTTTGATTTCTTTCCTCTGTTTCAATGCGGGTTCTTTTATTCTTATTTTCCTTCACATTTATGCGTTTTTGAACGCGTGCATGCCTCTGTTAATACTTGTCCATGCAGATCAACAACACCGAATGGCCTCGCACCTTCAGTTGCTTCGGCCGATCATTGAATTCTCCTCTCATTGCATGCAAGCCAATTTTTAGGCATGGATCCTTTCAGTAGGTCCAGAGGAGCTCCATGGAGGTCTCGGTTTGCTCGGAGGTGGCTGGGAACTCAAAAACTGACGTCGGGTAGCCGCTGGTTCATCGGCGGCTTCGCGGGTGCCTCGGCCGAGCTCGAGGTAGGAGATGGACCGGGAGCCGTTGGATCGGGCGAATGAAACACATCGAACGGCCTGGATCTGAACGGACCGCGGAGGATTAGATGTGCGGCCGAGATCTGGCGCGCGATCAATCGAGTGGCTCAGATTCAATCCGCGGAAAAAATCTTTGTCCCACATCGAAACGGGCCGCGGAATTCTCACGGTTTATCAAACATCCGCTTCCCCCTTTACCGCAATTAAACTTCCAACCCTCTCGGTGCCGCCCCGCATCGAGTTCTCCCTGCGGGCGCGCTCTGCGCCCACTCTTCTCCCTGCGGGCGCGCCACTGGCGCCCACTATGCATGTCACGGGCGCGCTCCTCGCGCCCCTGCTGCGCAGGCCTGATCCCCTGCGTGGCCCGGCTTACACACGGCCGCGGCCTCTCGGGCTGGACCCATGGGATCCCCCTTGGGTGTGGCGACCTTGAGTCCCACATGTGCCTTGGGGTTGAACCCTTAAGGCTGGCCCTTGGTGGCTTTCTTTTTGCTAGAGAGAGACTTAGTGACTTTGTATAAAAACAAAGTAACCCAAGTTCAAATGCCAAATGCCACTTCTACCTCTAATCCATTCCTCTTCATAATTCTTTTTCTTCTTAGGAATTTCCCATCTCCTCCTCATGTTCTTAATAACTTTTCAACATTTCACAACTTAGGAGGGAATTCCGAAGGTTCTTCATCAACCGAGCTCTTGAATCAAATAAAATCTTCAATATTCGTCAATGATCCAATTAGAGGTTAAGTTGGATCACATTCACATTGTCATGCACTAGGAATTAGTACATGGTCTTCTCCAGCTCACTTAATCCACTTAGAAGTTGTGGATGGCTCTCTTCATCTCCCCATGCATTGTCAGTACAATGCATGGTCTTCAATCAATGTTGTGACATTGTATCATCAGGATACAAGTTCTTTGAACGTTAAAGAGCAGCTCAACAATCGTCTAATATTATTAGAGAATGTTTCAACCACATCTCCTATGCCACTTAGTGAATCTCCTAAGTGACACACATCTTAGTACCATGGCCATTCTCTATTCATCACCAACACTATCACAACCTTTGTCATTCACATCGTGACATTCCTTGACTTCCATTCATTCCAAGACAACTTCATGCCTCATTGAAAACAAATGCAACACAGTGCACTTCAATCTCCCCCTTTGTATTTGTTGTCAATACACCACTTCAGCACATATGAATGGGTCAATATGTGTGCCAATATTTTCTCCCCCTTATTGGCAATCAAATGCAAAGGTGTGGTGTGGTTCACTTTCAAAAATATCTTCCTCCCTTTTAATAGCATCTTCTTGAAAATCACTGAGAGAGGGATGATGTCACATGTTCTCTTTAGCAAAGAACCTTTATTAAATCAGCTCTAAGTCTACTTGGGCTAACCCGGTGTAGAAGACAAGAGTGATGTAACCAAGGAACTCAATGCTGTCCACATTCACTGTAAACATGTGAGATCATGCTAAGGGGTTCAGATATTCAATGAATTGCAAAATCCTGCACATACTCCACAAAACACATTAGAATGTTCAGGTGCAAAGATAAAGCTCCCCCTTTCGTCCATTTTCTTAAGAAGATATAAATCTTAGACCATCATCTTCTTCAGATTTGCTCCCCCTCAAGGGGTGCACTCCGTTCTTTCCAAACCATCCTCCAGAGGAGAATGGTCATCGTCTTCAATTCCCTGCAATGTTAGCACATGTATATACCAAGAGTATAAGGGAATAAGATGGAACCTCCTTGGTTCATCAATGTGAACAACAAGGTTGAGGAGATTCTCTCAACCGAGATGTCCCATTTTCACCATTCTTCACACTTGCACATTTGATCATCAATGATGTTTGTGCTGGTGTGGATCTCAACACATCTTCATGTGAAATCTTTTTCTTCTCTTTTGCCTTAGCAATTGCCAGAACTTCATCTTAGCTCTCTGCAGATCTTTGGCAAGTTGCAACTGATTTGGCCATATGATTAACAAGTCATTTGGAAGTGGGGCCTCAGTTCTGGAAATTCCACATGGTTCTTTTGATGCTGTCAAGCCACCTTTCTTAGGCAACTTGTTTTCAATCAATCCCTTCTGCTTCTTCTGGATTGATTGTCTGTTTGAGTCTGGTCTGCCTCTATTGAATTTCATGGCTTGTTTACAAAGATCCATGATATGTCCTTTCTTTCCATAGTAGAAGCATTTCTTCTTGGTGGTCCTTCTGGATGCATCACCTTTCTTGGATTTAGACTCCAAGGAATTCTTTTCCTTTTTCAAAACCTTCTTGGGAGCATCTTCAACTTTCTTTTTGCTTCCCAAGGATTCTCTCTTAGCCAGGTTCTGTGATCTTCTCTTCTTTCCAGCTTTGGATACATTCGGAGATTGACATGTATCAAATTGTTGACCACTTTTGAAACCATCCCAGATGTTGTCAAGTAATCCAAATCTATTTGCAGTAAACAGATGTCTCTGGACCTGTGGATGCTGCTTCTTTTCTTCTGGCTTGCTCCCCCTTGGCATGGGCTTCCTTTGTGCTTTGAAATTCAGTGGATTGTACCAACAATCCGTTGCACAGTTCCCATACTTATTACAACACCAACATTGACCCACAAATCTTGACCTCTTGAGTCCTTCTGATTGTAGGGTACTTTTCTTGACTTGTTGTGCTATTTCAGGAGAGCTCTCTTTCTTCATCTTCTTCATCCATACTTGTTTGAAATTATTCTTCCATCCTGTACTTTTTGTGGAAACACAATTAGAAGCATTAGTACAATATGGGATGGATGGTACCTTCCTTTTAGAAGATGTTGCCCTTTTATTAGAGGATGTCCTCCTTTTGGAATCATCCTTCTCAAAGCACACTTGTGTAGCAACATTTCTACCTTCAGCTGACTAAGAGGATTCAGCTTTGGGTGATTGCAGATTTTTCAATATCACCTCCAGTTCAAAGCATTTCATATTGAGGGAGTTCTTCTCATCCTCAACCAATCTTAGCCTACCTTCCCACTTCTGTTTCAGCTGTTCCATCTGGTCATCATGCACCTTCTTTATTTCATGCAATGAGTTGTCAAGCTCTTTCACCCTTTTGACTTTGCCTTCAAGTTGAGCATCTCTGACATTCATTGACACTCTGTGCAATTTTTCCAGTGCATGGAAAACTTCTTTGACCATTATCATAAAGAATTCTTTCTCAGAAAAGCTTCTTTGCAATTTTTCAGTAGTGTCTTCATATCTTTCATTGCAATGAGAAACGGTTTCATCTTTAGCCTTCACCAGCTTTCTGAGAGTGTTGGTTATGCCAACCCTTTTAGCCAATTGATCTTCCATTGCATTGGCTTCTTCTTCTAGCTGTAATTTTTCTTCTTGAAGATCAAGGATGCATGTAGTAATACACATTGGTACTTCCCTGGGGACGGTCTTCCGAAGATATTCGATTGCACTTTGAAGATCATTCATTATTCCAACTTCATCACAGCTAGGACAAGATTTATTCATCTTCTTGGCCTGTTTCTTCTTTCTATTTTTCTGAGTCTTGGCAGATATCTCCATTTGAGGCTGGTCTTTTATTTCCTCAAATCTGCACTCCATATAGACTCTCTTGGATCTTTTAGAGGTAACCTTCCCTCTGATACCAATTGAAGTGCCCAGATCAGTGTGAATCACTGAGAGGGGGAGGGGGTGAATCAGTGATCCTTTAAAACTTTTTACTAATTGATTCTTAATCAATTAAACCTCTATGGCTTGTTAAGGCCTCGATCCACTCTTCTTATGTCTCTCAACCTTTCCCGGATAATGTAGTAATGAAAAGGCACAGGACACAAGGATTTACAAGGTTCGACACCAAAGGCCTACATCCATGCCATGCTCTCCCAACATGGATTCTCCCATTATAATCTGTAAGTATTACAATGGTCGATACAGCTTCCCACTGTATCTCTCATGAGTCCCACAGGAGGGTCTTTATACTGCTTCACACAGTGTTACCAGAGTCCCACTGGCCTGCTCCAGAATCCCACTGAAGACTTCTTCTCCCTGAGTCCCACAGGGTTTTCTCCTGGCTCCTCGAGTCACACAAGTAGCTCTTCTTCACTTTAAGCTTCTTCAAGTATCTTCAGCAGTCTGGGATAAAGACTGCTGGCCTTACTCTATACCTCTGATCACTTGTGATGATCAGGTATTCTCGTCTTGCTCAGGATTTATCACCTTCTTCTAAGGATGACCTGGCTTCTCTCTTCAAGAAACTTCAAAAACCTCTGAAAAGGTCTGTTGGTCTTGCTCAGCTTCTGATCACTTTTATTGATCAGGGTCTTCTCAATCTACTGAAAACTCAGACAACCAATCTCTTTAACTTCAGTCTGGCTCAGTCTCACTTCACATCAACTTCATGCACTAAGTGCATGGCATCTCTTCATCCTCATGCACTGACTGCATGGCCTTCTCAAATTCTTCAAGATTCTCTGGTCTTGGTCATCTCAAATGCACACAAGCAGATTTGACTTGTTTACGTGTGCACGTGCATGCATGCAATTCCCCTTTCCTCTTCTTGGTGCAGTAGACCCACAAAAGGTATAATACTTTTTAGCACACACCTTTTCGAACTTCACACACTTTATTCTTTTTGTTCACACACTCAAAAGTGTGTTGTACTTTAGTGTGAGGGTATCCTCTTTCTTCTTTCTTCTAAGTGTGTTCACTTCACTTATTGCACACACACTAGGTTAGGCCTTTTAGTTCTTTTGCACACACAAATGCCTATGGACTTCTTCCCTTCTTGTACTCTTCCACTTTGCACAAACACTTTGTTTTTCTCTTTTAATCTTCAAGTGTGCACAACCACAAGGCTATGGTCTTCATTTGTTCAATTTTCACACAAAGGCACTAAGCCTTGGGTTCTCCCTCTTTTCACAAGCTACTGCCCGTAGGGCCTTCTCCTCACTTGGCACACAAGCACAAAGGCTCGGCCTTCTCAATGTTCACACACGAGGCACTGCCTCGTTCTTCACTTCCTCTTCAAGGCGCGCAGGTGCTTGGTTCGGCCTCTCCTCTACTCCATTGTCGCGCAGGTGCACAAGGCACAAGAACCGTGAAAGCCCTCGGGTGCAAGGCAGCCATGCAAGGCCTAGAGTGCAAGAGCAATCGCGGGGCGCTTCCTCCTGTCGCGCAAATTCGCGAGCAGAGAGGGTGACAACCACAAGCGCGCAAGGATGCGGCCGTGGGTCTTCCTGTCGCGTAAGGAAGGCGCACAGGGGACTCCCTTTCTTCTTTCATGCAAGGAGTGCACAAAAGGAACACAGCCGCGCAAGTGGGTTGCGCGGGGCTTCAGCTTCGCGAGGCACAAAGTGCTCTGCGGGACTTCGGGTTTTCAATAAAACTTCAGCAAGCACAATGAGAGCCTCGAGCTCTCCTTATATAGGCAGAGGGATGCCTCTGTCCATCCGCGTGTTAAATCATGAATCACCGAAGATTTCGGATCTTCAAAATCTTTCCAAATTTTGATTTCTTTCCTCTGTTTCAACGCTGGTTCTTTTATTATTATTTTCCTTCACATTTATGCGTTTTTGAATGCGTGCATGCCTCTGTTAATACCTGTCCATGCAGATCAACAACACCGAATGGCCTCGCACCTTCAGTTGCTTCGGCCGATCATTGAATTCTCCTCTCATTGCATGCAAGCCAATTTTTAGGCATGGATTTGTTCAGTAGGTCCAGACGAGCTCCATGGAGGTCTCGGTTTGCTCGGAGGTGGCCGGGAACTCAAAAACCGATGTCGGGTATCCTCTGGTTCATCGGCGGCTTCGCGGGTGCCTCGGCCGAGCTCGAGGTAGGAGATGGACCGGGAGCCGTTGGATTGGGCGAATGAAACACATCAGACGGCCTGGATCTGAACGGACCGCGGCGGATTAGATGTGCGGCCGAGATCTGGCGCGCGATCAATCGAGCGGCTTAGATTCAATCCGCGGCAAAAATCTTTGTCCCACATTGAAACGGGCCGTGGAATTCTCGCGGTTTATCAAACATCCGCTGCCCCCTTCACCGCAATTGAACTTCCAACCCTCTCGGTGCCGCCCCGCAATGAGTTCTCCCTGCGGGCGCGCTCTGCGCCCACTCTGCTCCCTGCGGGCGCGCCACTGGCGCCCACTATGCATGTCACGGGCGCGCTCCTCGCGCCCCTGCTGCGTAGGCCTGATCCCCTGCGTGGCCCGACTTACACACGGTCGCGGCCTCTCGGGCTGGCCCCATGGGATCCCCCTTGGGCATGGTGACCTTGAGTCCCACATGTGCCTTGGGGTTGAACCCTTAAGGCTGGCCCTTGGAGGCTTTCTTTTTGCTAGAGAGAGACTTAGGGACTTTGTATAAAAACAAAGTAACCCAAGTTCAAATTCCAAATGCCACTTCTACCTCTAAGCCATTCCTCTTCATAATTCTTCTTCTTCTTAGGAATTTCCCATCTCCTCCTCATGTTCTTAATAACTTTTCAACATTTCACAACTTAAGAGGGAATTCCGAAGGTTCTTCATCAACCGAGCTCTTGAATAAAATAAAATCTTCAATATTCGTCAATGATCCAATTAGAGGTTAAGTTGGATCACATTCACATTGTCATGCACTAAGAATTAGTACATGGTCTTCTCCAGCTCACTTCATCCACTTAGAAGTTGTGGATGGCTCTCTTCATCTCCCCATGCATTGTCAGTACAATGCATGGTCATCAATCAATGGTGTAACATTGTATCATCAGGATACAAGTTCTTTGAACTTTAAAGAGCAGCTCAACAATCGTCTGATATTATTAGAGAATGTTTCAACCACATCTCCTATGCCACTTAGTGAATCTCCTAAGTGACACGCATCTTAGTACCATGGACATTCTCCATTCATCACCAACACCATCACAACCTTTTTCATTCACATCGTGACATTCCTTGACTTCCATTCATTCCAAGACAACTTCATGCCTCATTGACAACAAATGCAACACAGTGCACTTCACTAATCAATACATTTTTGAATCTGAGATAATGATAGGGTTTCCCTTCAAGATCATCTATATAATATTAATATGGGGTCCAAAAAATAATATAATGCTACTACATGATTCTCAGGATCAACCTAAGACCAAGGGGGAATTATGTATTTCTATATTATAGATATATAACATAGAATAAATAAAAATCCATGGATGTAGCTTACTATCATCCATGTTTTCCTCTCACTCTAACACAAACCAGTGTGGATTATTTAATATGAATGATACAATTATCCATTGAATTTACAAAGAATATTTTTCACCCACTTATATGAAAAATAGATTAAAAAGGTGTTGATAAAACAAGAAACAACTGTAAATGGATTAGTTGGAACTCCCACATAGAAGAAGAGTACCTTGAATTAATGAAGGAAGTGGAATCAATGGGAATGAGGAGTAGAGAGAATATAACTCCCTATAACCATATGTGGAACTGAAATCCCAAAGGAGGTGATTTAAGGGAGTATATTTATATTTTAAAATTACAATATTTCCCCTTATTTAAGTTATTATCCCCTAGAGGCTATTATGATCCTAAAACTATGCCACTAGGTACATATTTCCCCAATAGAGACACATTCACTCTATGTTCCCCACAAGGTACCTAGTACATACCTGATGATTTCAACACCCTATACCCTTCTACATTTCATCTAAAACCCCTTTATGATCCCCATAATTCACATTGCAAAATATAATATCAAACAAAAAAGACATTATGATGCACCAACACACATTGTTTAATTGGAATAGACTATCGTTCGATTTGAATTTATATAGTTATCCCAACCATAACTTATTAAAAGATTTTATATAGAGAAAGTCCACAGTCGATCCAATAGAGAGTGTAACTATATTATAAGAGTCAACATTCTAAGGCCGTTTGGATTATGATTCCTTTCTAGTTTTCTTTATATTCGTAAATACTAGAACTATGTTGGTTGATAGTTGGTTCACGATTGAGTGTGGGATTAGGATCAACATTGATTATCTGTAGGAAGGATGATCTTAATTCTAACTTTGGTAGGATCCCGGGTTTTAGAGTATGAAGGATGTGTAGGTTGTTAGTTGAACTTTGTCAAATCAACTAGCTATACCAAAGTGGTACTTATTCCATGATCAGGAGATAGTAACAACCATGATGCAATAATATTATATTCTAATGATGAATGTATCTTAGGTTATTGGTCATATCCAAATACACTACAACTAGGATAGATTCCTTCACTTAAATATCTCATGATCAGGGAAATGTAAATTAATTGGATAGAAATTTACTATTTATCATGACTACTAGCCCTTAAGGTAATCAAAATAAGAATTAATTATTTATAAATGTTTAGATACACCTACTCTTGATCACTACCCCAAGTGGTTTTATCCACTCTTGGTAGGAGGAGATGAAAATATATATACAATTAAAACAATGCATGACATGCTATGAATACTAGAATTTAAATGATTCACAGTTATGCAATGGTTCAAATTCAAAAAAATGGAGTGAACATGTAATCGGTGTTTGAGTGATTTAAATAAAAACTTAATTAAATACATACGGGGATTGAAGGTGGGAGAGAATTCTAAATGAGCTCATTGATGATGCTGAATGATGGTGGAAATACAAAAAGGAAAATGAACACGGTGTTCAAAACATGATCTACAAACCCATTAATAAAATAAAATATGAAAATATGAATAAATATGAGTTTAGTGGAGAGATATTCAAAGGAAACTAAAAAGTGAAAAATAACAAAGGAGATTTTTAGTTAAAAGTCTCCAAATCCAATGAAAGACTATGGTATTTATAACTGATAAAAACACTATGTTTATTGTAATTCACATCATGTATTTCTGAATCTGTTTAAATCACTATGGTTATTCAATCATACACGTATTACATGTATATCATGTCTAACAAATGAGTTTTGATTACTATCACATCATGTCCCACTAAATCACAATGAGTGATTGTGTTTCAATTTCATCACCAGAGAAGATTTATCATTCAAACCATTTTACAGAATTCATTTCATGTATTAGTAATTCAAGACGCCTACCAGGATATCCACTTGAGCTCTTCCTGACCTATAATCATGAGTTGGATGATGAAATTCGGGATCCTATGAGACACTATAACAAGATGTGAACCGAGATTTCACGATGTGTAATATGAATAAATTTTCTCATTTTCTATATTTTTTATTTGAATCCATAGGAATGTATTTGATGAAAAATTAATCACAAACCAAGGTCATTATCAAATAATAAAATTGAAAATATTTAAGTGAATGGGAAAAATATATATATGATTATGGATTATCAAATTCCCCCACACCTCACCAATTTCGTATCCTCATTTAAAAATGTCTCAACCGAGATTTCAAAAAGAGATAAGTAATTTTTAAAATAAAAAACATTCATTATGTCCTTGAAAAATAAAATATGATTAAACAGAATGGGTTGGTCGCTATAATTATCCTTGTATAGAATATTTTTTCATGCCTCATAGCTAGGTTCATTAACTAAATTCTTCTATTTTAATTACAATCAGTTATGCATTCCTTGAATTCTATACCCATTTTTAATTTACAACACAATTAGTCATCACTCATCCCGGAGGGTTAAATGAAATTGGATTTATCCTCATACTCTGAGTACATGATCTATACCATATGATTTCTTTTGTTTTATAATCTATAATTTTGTAAGATGAGTACAAAATTAATCATGAGGGCTTCAACAATTAGGTTCAAAAGACCATGAGGTTGGTGGTTGGTGGTAAAAAAGTGAAAATTATGATCAAAAGGAGGGTAAGCTATGAATTACAATGCATGAATATAATGACTCATCCTAGCTAATCAATTCAACTATCCTAGAAGAACAGGTTGGATCCATGTATATATAAAGTGACCAAAAGGATATCATTTTCCATTGAATTTTTTTTTCTTATAATTTTTAGAAATTCATGTCTAGAATAGATCTCACATCCATCCTATAACCACACATGATCTTTAATGGGATTGATCAATCTAAAAATGGTGATCCTTATCCTTTATTATACCGAAATCATGTCATTTTTATTTTCTTTTGAATTTTGAAAAGGATCAAAATATAAGTGAAATGTTATAAAGTATACATGGAACACAACTAAATATTCTGAGGTGTAACATGATAGATTTATACAATAAAACCATTCCAGATATCTTAATTTTTCCTACATACTTTTTCTAATGTAAACTCAAGCATTATTTAAGGGGTAGTGTTGGAATGGAAAAATTAGTTTGGAATAACTTCATCCAATACAGTCATTCATGGAATGTATTAGTTAATTAAGGAATGATTTTAAGTGGTTCATAATAAATTTTGGGTAAAAAAAGATTTCCACATCCAATTTAAAATTTTACTTGTTTAGTCATATAGTCAATAAGATCTCAATTCATGTTCTAATAGGATTGAATGTCCCATGTATCACTGAAGAAATATGATAAACAATAATATTCAATGGTATTCTAAGATTCCAATTGGTTTCTGTGAATAAAAAAATAAAATGACAATCATAATGAGTATAAAATTATTTACTAATTCAGTTAACCATAATTTCAAAAATATAGAAATTGAATTTATTTTCGATGATTAGAAATCATTTTGAATATCTAAGATGAGAAAAAATGGATTCTAGAAATTCACAACAGAAAATTTTCATTTATTTAAATTGGAATAATTTATTATTTGTTTTAATTAATGCTTAAAATTTGAACAATATCTCATTGATAGGTAAGAATAAACAATAATTCAGGGCTATCAGAAATAAAAATCATGATAAAATCTCCCACACATAGACGGTGGAAGTTTCCTCACTATCCATGCAATTATTATGAGAGTTTATAACATATAAAGTTAAAACAAAATGAAATGGAAGTTCAAAATTTAAAAATTAATGGAATAGGGAGATCCTTATTATAATTAGAATTATATGAGGGAACTTGAGAAATCTGTTTCTAATTCCAGTTCAACTATGAAATGGATTAGAAAGTACTTAGTGAACTAGATGAAACATTAGTTCATAGGTTAAAAATATTAATATGTAGAAGAATAGGATGGTGCACAAAAAGGGGTGAAAAGGTAACCAATTTTATTAAAAAACATTAATTTCATAAAATTATGTTACAAAGGGACTCAAAATTTAATGAAAAAGAATATGTCATAATGAATAAATCTAGAAAACAATTAACTATTGGTTGTATTCTCTTGAATTTTTAGTTTTTGGTGGTAGTGTCTTGTATATCACAGGCTCTGTAGGTCGTATTGATATCTTTCAGTCCAAATTGAGAATGAATTAGATGGTGGAGGAATATAATCATCACTCAAGATAGATGCTACTAAGAATGGATCTCTATGGATAGTTTCTAAAGTTGGTGTTCTGTTTATATGACACATTGGGTCACCCTATAGACCAAAGAAAATTATGTAATGGGTCCATCGACAACAATGGATGATACATAGGATCTTGACATGGCTAATTAAAAAATTAAAATAAATAAAAATCATGTCATGTAATAATTAATTGAAAATAAACTTCCATATAAATATATATGTTATGCACAAATATGAAGGTGTACATAGATGAAAAAATGAAACTAACAAACCAATCACAAAAATTATAAATCCAAAAAATAAACAAAATGGATAACTAAGATTTATCCTTAGGATCCAAAATATCCACCATCATCGTCACGCCTTCTGAGGTTGAGGAGAGATGTAATTCCCCAACCCCAAAATCCTATAGACAAGGCATTATGTGAAAAAATTAAAATGATTACAAGGAATCAAATCTAGAAGGACTGATCATTTTATCAGTCTTGGAAAATAGATTACATACAATAACTATTCATTACAATTTCTAACATAAAACACCACTAAAAATCATTTTAGAGAAGAATTATTCCCATAACATAATCCATCATATCACTCCTAAAACTCTTCTTGGAATACTAGAAATAGAAAACATAATAATGGTATGAGATCATATACTCAGTATGGAAAAACTATATAGTGTCATCTATCAAAAATAACCATAGACTTTTATGGAAAATATGAAAACAAAAAAACAAGCCTTTAAATATATTATCATTATATAATATGGAAGGAATAAGTAAAATGATTCCAATTAAAATTTAACATTAATATTCTAATGGTCAAATAATCACATGTAAAATAAATAACTAATCTCATAACTAGGGAATGCATAACATAAACATTCGTATTGAAACTGGTGTAGATATTGTTATTACATCAACCATAAACCATATATTGTTTAAAAATAACGGATTAATAGTCATACACAACATAAAACCATTAATAAAATGTGGAATATTTTATCATAATAAATCAACCTCAATCATGCATAAAATATAACAATGGTTGTTGAGATAGATGAAAATAATCTAATAAATTTATTAAAACTCTTTCAGAGAGATATCTTATTTTTACATTGAAATCATTTAAAAGATTATAAATATATAAAATAAACATTTATTTTGGAAATAACCATGTAATTTTGTAAATGAAACATCAAAATTTAATGTCTTCTTAATAGAGGATAATGGAAACTCATTCCATATAATTTAAAAAATCATTCATTCCTTAATTTGTCAAAAAGGTCATAATGTACCTCGTTTGGAATATGAATGAATGATTCCTTTCATAAAATTTTATATAAAAAGTCCTACATGTGTAGAAATTTCTTTTAAAAGATGTAGATAATATTTTGAAATAGATTTTAAGAAATATGTTCATTTCTCATAAGAATGTTCCAATAGATAGTTATAAATAAACAATATCGGATAACAAAGTGATTGTGAAATTAACCCTTTCCATATGTATGATACTCTCAATATGTGTCAAAAACTACACTATAATGAATTTGACCATAATAATAACTTATTCCAGAATAATAATAATATTTATGGAATCATATATGATTGATTTATGTATTTATATTACTATTTTATTTACAGTTCCATGTAAATGAAATACTTCTGGTAATATTGGCTTTGTTTATTGTACATGTTTTGACCTGTTATTATTGATCATATTAAATATATCATGATTTAAATATTTCAAATTTTTTTTAATAGGATTTATAAATCAATTAAATCCATAATATAAATATATTCAATAAATTGATAAATTAAATATAATACAATGTTTATAGAGATGGTAGGTCGTACATATGAATGAACATAGTTTCAGTTTTCTTATCGTATTAAATGGAAGTAATTGAATGAAATATATGAACATAAAAAAAACACACACACACAAAAACATATATATATTATTCTACTATATTGATTTCTTTTATTTTTCTTAATTATTCATAATATACATATATATATATATATATTTATTTAATTATTTTTGGATGATGACTGTGGAGGAAGAATCTCATCACGTCGTGGAGACAGTAAGTTGTACGTACGCACGAGTGATGATATCAATTATTTACTGGATAAATGGTTTTGAATTAAATTAAATAGGAATTTTATATAAATAATATCATATTATATTTATTATTTATGTCATTAATATTCATTGTTTTACCCGTTGAAATAAGGGATAGATGAAAAATAGTTTACACTATGACGTGGAGATGAACAGTCATACGTACGCATGCATGGTGATATTATTTTTCATAGGTTGTTTAAAAGTGGGAATATAGTTGTACTATAATAATAACACTATCTCAACATATTTTATATGATGGATTTATATTTTTAGTGTGGTCATAACATAGTAAGAATAAGTAGAATAGGAAATGAACTTTGAAAGAAGGGATAAAAATATTACCTCTTCTTCAGGTGCTTCTTTTTGATTTTCACAAAATGAACCCATAAGATAGTTTTCAACCCAATGATATTCCACTAGAATGAATTTAAGGAAGTTTGGAAGAGTTTTGGGAATGTTTTGTCCGAGAAAAAGGACTTTGGAGATGTAAATAAAAGAGAAGGAGAAGTTCCTTTTTTAAAGGAGAGATGAGGGACACATTAGAAGTGTCTTGAAAGGTCACTTTATTATAAATTTATATTCTATTTTTAATGTCTCCAAAATTATTTATTTCGAGAATAAGATTAGGAAAGGTTCAAATACTATCATACATAAGGTTTTATACATGTTTATGTCATTAATTTATGCTTATCTTTTGGATATAATGATTAGTAAAATAGTTAAAACTTACCATGTATTATTTTTTTATAATATATGGTTACTATATTTACAATTAAATATTAATATAACCTCAAGTGGATCATTAATGAAATTATTAACATTATCAATGTTATTTTACGGAATCATAGATTTTTGGGACACTTTTATTGTTTAAAAATATTGTGTTTTTTTAATTAATTTTTGTTATTTTTGACAATATTTATTAATTGATTTTTGTTAAAGTCCTAAAAAAATATTACTTATAAAAAATCCTTAAATAATCCTTAACAAGTCATTTTTATAAAATAAATATCGTTTATGGAATCAAAAATCTAAACTTTCATTTAATTTAATAATTACGGTATCATTTTTTCAATAATTCATTAACAATATAATCACTACATAATCACTGTGTCAAAAATAAATTTATTTATTTAATGTCTAAAAATAATAAATCAAATTCCATTATGTTATATGTATTTTATGATTTATAATGACTATATATATTCTAAGAGATCATTTATATGGTCTAAATTAAAATTCATTTAGATAGGAGATACCTATTTAGGTTGTATTTCCCTTTTATAGAAATAATACATTAAAAAACCATTACCATACCCAAGTTGATCCATAAGGAAATATAATAGACCTATGTATTCTAAGGGTTGGAAATATATCATCCAATGGGATTTGGAAAATTTTTAGGGTCGTTTTATGTTTTTATAAGTTTAATTTTTAACCAAATTTACATGATTTACACTTTTACCATGGTAAAATAAAATAATTACTGAAGTTATTGTTCATAATGTCCAAAAATAAAAGGCACCAATTCAAAAAATTTGGAAAATATTATTCCAGATATGGGAAAATATTTTCAAAATTCAAAATAGAGAATTGTCAGATATTAATTTAAAAATAATTACAATTGTCAAAACTAGAAAATGAGTTTTTTAAAAGTAAAAACTATCGAAATATTTACATGTTCTTATGTCTGATTTCAATTTGAAAGTACATAAAATGAAAAAATTTATATTAAATTGTAAAAATATAATATATTTATAGATTAAAACCATATAAAAGGATAATCAGACAATAAAAATAATTTACCTGAAAAAGCGCTTTTGAATTAAAATGTATTATTTTTAAATATTCCTTAAAATATGAATGTTATCAGAAAAACACTAAAAATTTAACAGAGATAATTTTTTCCCCAATTATAAATTATAATTTTTTTAAAGTTGAATATATACAAGTTTCAAATATTTTATTTAATATGGTTTTTCCATAAATAGGCTGAAAAGCTACATTTCATGAAAAATACACCTTTTATATAATAAATTGAATTTTACCTTATATAATATCTATAAAACAAATAATATGAATGATAAAAATATATGGAATATATAAAATAAAAAATTTGTTTAAAAATACTCATACCCGCTTTTTAAATTTCTAGTATGATATGTCATGGTGTGCTCAAACTCAGTGATGCACGTAGTGTAAGCTATTGAATTGTTGTGAACATTTGTACCCTACAATCATGGGGTGTTACTTTATTCCCTACTTTAATAAATTTCATCCTCACAAATTAATCATAAAATTTAAAACTATGGGTTCCACTATTTAAGAAATATTTATTGAAATCCCACATTGTAAATTGATTAATGAGACCTCCAGTTCAATACAACGAAAGGGAAGTATGAAGGTCACTGGAGATAACATATACTAGGATTCCATGTAGGAAAATATGGATTTAGAAGAAAAACATAATGATCACGTTCTAATATAGATAGATGGAGAACATGATGAGTATAAAGTTAAAATTAGAAAATATAGAACTATTCAATGATCTAAGGGATTAGTTGATTCATCAGAAAAATTATCAGGATAACATTTTTGGTTTCAAGATCCATTCCCAATGAAAAAATATTAGGAAAGAATATTATTGACATCATTCCATGTCATAATAATATTCTAATCCTTTGTTTTTTCCTTAATCTATTTTCACTTCATCACTTACACCAAGAATTTAATGTTCAAAAATAATTTTTTTACACCTAAGGCACTTTTGATAAATATTAAGGCCCATTATTATTTTCATAATCCTCTAAATCATTACATAAACTATAATTTTTTTCCCAATAAATCATCCTATTACCACAAAACATATTATCTAATGTTCATATTACTCCATTCCAACCTCCAGACTTCTCTAAAATATTTTTGTCCAAATTCACAATCTAAAAATGCCTTTAAATTTCCATAATTTGTCGTAACATAATATTCCCCAACAAAAGTAATGTATCTCTTATTGGAAAAAAATTTAATAAGATCAAAAGCATTAATGAAACAATTCAGGACCCTAAATCAATAATGAAGAATTATTACAATAAAATCCTTATATATCACATTAATTTAATAACCAATATATAATAACATAATTCATGAATCCAAAAACATAAATAAATTGACTATTGCACTTCCACTATAATAACATCGTATGATTGAAATTGATCTATTTTCTTCTTCTGATATATATTTCTTTGATTCTATGGAAAATCATTTTTATAATGACCCATTTCTTTACAATTATAGGAATTCACATTTAAAGCTTCCTATTTACCTTAAAATTATGGTAATGATGGACTTTCTCGCCATAGATGAAGCAAACTCTATTTCCTTTTAAGTCGGAACCAGGGTGTTTCCTTCCACAATTGTCCCATGTGGGAAAATCCTTCATTCCCATATTCCAATTATATGTCTCTTGCTTCACCATTATCTTTTTATCTTTATTAACCATTAAGTCATAAAACATTGAAAATTCATTATCTTCTTTGATATCACATGATACTATATCTTTATACAATGATACATTTTGGGGGACCGGTCACAGTTAGAGGAATGGTTTAGCCCATAAAAAAATAAATCTATCTTACATCATGGATTACGTATATAGTTTGTATCATTCCTTTCTATCCTTGTGAAGATAGTATCATATATTTCAACATTCACATCCTCCTTTTACTTTAGTCATAAAAACTGTATCTCCATAAAATCTCATTTTTCATGGGGAATTTATTTTTGTAATAATATTTCATTAAACTCTATCCATTCCATATTTACAATTTCTTCAGCCTCTTTCAGGTTTTGAATTAATGATCACCACTGATATAAATCTCCCGAGAGAAGGTAAACTACTATAACAACTTTATCCATTTCCTTACATCACAATATATGTAATATTTTCTCTAAGGAACATATCCACAGCTCCGAAACAAATGGATTTTTATTCCAATTGAATGTTGGATGTTCCATTCTCATGAAAAGGTCTAACATTTATCCTCCATGGTTTAGATATGGCTGCTTTATATGGGTAATGTTATTATTCATAATCGGAGTCAACTGTCCTAGTATGTTTTAAGTTATTTATCACTAATTGTATCACCATCAACACTATAATAATCTTGAATTAGAGGTAAATTCCTCTACGGATTATGTGCATTGATATTGTTTCCATTTCTTCTCATAGGATCCAATTCTAAACAATTTCATACACTATATTTGGTTATGAATCCTAATGCTCAATTCAAAATATGTAAAATACAAAACATAAATTGAATAATTTCCTCATATCTAATCCATAATAATAAATATGGTTCTTATGAGGAAATATTTACTCATAAATCCTTCATAATAGTTTGTAATAAAATATGAATTATCCTAAGAATATCCCCTAGGATTTTTAAACCAGGTGTGTAATAAGGCATGTTGTCGTGTACTAGGTTTCCCCGTGTCAAGCCCGGATACCATGTCGGAGTTTTCAACCCACGGTACATCTATTCTAGAACCACACCCACTTTTAGTATCTAGATAGTGATGTATTTCTTGGAATCCATGTATTCTATACTTAACCAATGTCATTGGGGTTATTCTATACTTTTCCTCAATGTATATATTAGGTTTATGGTCCGGAATCTATGATTTCTAAATCTATTTCCAAGGATGTTGCTAAAACACCTCTAAAACCATTTGTAATTCCCTGAACAAGAAGCTCAATGCTAGTGAATGTTCTAAATACATTGGCTTTATTACAAGGAATAAAATCCCAAATGATCGATCGGTTTAGTAGTATTGGAATTGTATTACATACATGAACTTTAAATTACAATTTATAATATAAATCACGGAATCTAAACTCCATTGAGAACATCATTTTTTCCATATCTTAACCCTGAATATCAATCATAAAACACTTCATGGAATCATGGGAAAATAAAACCTAAGAAAGGGGTGAGCCTAGATGGCCAGTAAGGATAAAAATAGTAGAAGCTATCAAAAAAAACAACCTTTTAAGGTAAGGTTCAAAACTAAAGGAAATTCCTTTCAAAACATTATATTCAGAATAATATGAAAATAATAAATCGAACAATTCCATTTAAAAATTCACATGGATATTATACTTGTTGAATAATCATATGTGAAATCAAAAACTACTCTCATATCGAGGGAATATGTAATGCTGGACATTTATAACATACAATCGAAGTCTCAGCCCATATATCTAAAAAATAAATTCTTAGGGCCTTGTCCAAATATCTATATGAAAATAAATTGGCAAGGCCTCAGCCAAGTCTATTTAATGTTTGTCTCATGAGACATACCAATTATTCCAAGGCAGACCCTTCTCATTACTTACTATGTCCAATGAATTCCTTATATGAAAAGTGTGAAACATAACATAAACATTCATATTAAAACTATCATAAAAAATGTTAATACTTTAACCATAAACCATGAATAGATTAAAAATATCCCATACCCTGTCAAAATAAAATAATACATTCAATATAGTATGGTATATTTTATTATTGAAATCAACCTCAATCAAGAATAAATTCTAACAAAGGATGTTGACATAGATGAAAATACTCTAATTAATTTATTAAAACGCATTGAGAGATATATATTTTTCGTTGAAATCATTTAAAAGGTGATTAAATTATAAAAGAAAATATTTATTTTAAAAATAAAATTGTAACTGTGTAAGGTAAGGTTAAAAAGGATAAGGAATCATAAGGAAAGAAAATGGATTCTTGGGCCGTATAATTTAAAATAACATTTTTTCATTAATTATTCAAAAAAATTTATAAAGTACCTCGTTTCGAAAATGATAAAAATATTCCTTTCAAAATTCATTATATAAAAAGTTAAAAATGTGTAAAAATGTCTCAAACATTTTGATAATTTTTTTGAAATATATTTTATACAACATGTGTGTGGATGATAAGAATGATCCAATATATACTTACAAATAAAAAATCTTGGATAATAAAGAGATTGTGAAATTAACCATTACCTAAAGTCTGATACCCTCCTCATGTCTTTGAAACTCTTGTATAATGGTTTTGACCAATTTATTAACTTATAACAGAATCATAATAATATTTATGATACCATATATTATTTGTTTATGAATTTATATTACTCTTTTATTAACTATTCCAAGTTAATGTAACATTTTGGGAAGTAAACGTTTTGTTTACTGTACATGTTTTGACTTGTTATTCATGATCATATAACTAATATCATGATTTACATAAATCCAGAATGTATAATATGTTTTATAAACAAAATATATTCATAATATAAATATATATAATGGATATCAATATATGAAATGGAATACACTGTTAATGGAGACAATAGATCGTACATACGCATGAATGTTTTTTCTGTTTTCTTATCGTATTAAATGGAAGTAAGTGAATAACATATATGTACAAACATATATATATATTATTCATGTAGCCTTATTATGTCATATATTTCATAAATATTCATTATATATATAAAAAATCATTCGTGGTTGGTGAATGTGGAAATTATGTCTCATCGTGTCGTTGAGACGGTAAGTCATACCTATGCACGAGCGACGTTATCATTTTTTAAATGGACAAATTTTATGGGACTAGATGTAATATGAATTTCTATAAAACAACATCATGTTATAATTATTATTTAAGTCATTTATATTCATCATTATACCTTTTGAAAAAATGTATAGATGAAAAACAGTTTAAACTACCACGTGGAGACGGTAAGCGGTACCCATGAATGCATGGTGATATTGATTTTCATAATATGGGTAAAAAAATAATATGGTTGTCCTATAATCATAAAAAAATCTCATTATATATTAGATTCTGGATTTATTATTTTATTATGGTAACAAATTTGGAAGAGGAAGTATAAGAAGAAAAGAGCATTGAATGAAGTGATAAAACGATTACCACTACTTCGGGTGTATCCTATTGATTCACACAAAAAATAACTCATTAAGATGGAATTATTCAAAAACGGTGTCCACTAGGAACAATTTAGGGTGTTTTTTAGGAGGTTTGGGTAGGGTGTGGATAAAAAATGGGCTTTGGAGGTGTGAATAAAAGATAAGGAAATGATACCTTTTTATTAGAGAGTTGAGTGACACTTTAGGAAAGTCTTCAAATATCAATTTATTATAATTTTATTTCTGGTTTATAATTTCAAAAAAGAGATTTAATTAGAGTTTAATATTATTATGGATCTAAATAAAAACTATAATAGTTTTTAGACAAGTTTTGGTCATCAATGTAACCTTATCATTTGGTTTTAACCCTTGGTTTAATAGTTTGCCGTTACCATGTCTTCTTGTATTTTTATACTATATAGTTAATATAGACACTGTAAAATGACATGAGAACCTAATGTGGTTACTTAATTGAATTTTTAATAATAAATTAGTTTGTTTTATGATTCTTATATTTTTAGGACTATTATATATTTTAATAAGATTGTTTTTGTTTTAAAAATTCATTTTCGTCAATTTCAACACCATTTTGTAATTATTTTTGGTTAAATTTATAACATCTCTATTCCTTAAAAATAGAATTAATTAATTATTAATGAGTCAATATTAATAAATAAAATCTTGGAAAGAATCAAAAATCTCAAATTAAATTTATTTTGTTAATTATAATATAATTTATTTCAATGCTTCATTATTAATGTAATCACTGCATCATTTTTGTGTCATAAATAAAATTATTTGTTTAATTTCAAAAAAATATAATAGAAACCATGTTGTGGGAAATATTTTTAGATTTATATTTAATATTTATAGTCTACTTTACCATTTATATAAACAAAATTAAAGTTGTTTTAATTATGAGATACATGTTTATGTTATATTTCCCTTTTCTTGAAATTAAAAATTATAAAAGGTCATTATCACACCCATGTAGCTATATGAGATCATAAAATAGACCTAAGGAATTTCATGGATGTAAATATATCATAAAATAGTAATTGGACATTTCGTATGGTAGTTTCATATTATTATCATTTTAATGTCTAACCTTATTTACCTGATTTACACATTAACGATGGTAAATGAAAATAATTAATGAAGTTAATGTTAATAATGTACAAAAATAAAATGTACATTTTTACAAAATTTTAAAAAAACTATCCAAAATATAGAATCCATTTTTCGAAATTCAAAACACCAAATTGGTATAAACTAATTTAAAATTAATTCCTATTGTCAAAACCAGAAAGCTATTTTTTATCATGTAAAAACTATCATAGGATTGATATTTTTTAGGACCAATTTCAATGTGAAATTAATTATGGTGACAAAAATTTTATTAAATGATAAAAAATTATATTTATACATAAGAAAAAAATAAAATAAAAATATAAATATTTAAATAAATTAGATTAAAAAGAAGTTTTGAATTATAGAGCAGTCTTTTTCTCTATTCATTAAAATATGAATGTTATTAGAACAACACTAAAAATTTATAAATACCAATTTTTTATTTCCCTAATCTAATTAATAATTTTCTTTTGTAAAATTGAATTTATGAATGTTTCAAATACAGGATTAAAAAATGGATCTCCATTAAATGGAGAAAAAAATGACATTTTTAAAAATAATACTTCATTTATAAAAAGAATATAATTTTTCATTATATTATGTCTTAAAAACAAATTATATGAATTTAATAATTATATGTAATATTTTAAATTCTAATTTTGGTTAATAATATTCATAACCACTTTTTAAATGGGTAGTTTGATATGTCTTGGTGCGCTCGAACATGATGTTCTGTGTTGATAAAGCTATTGAATTAATATGAAGAAGTGTACAGTGGAAGATTGGTGTGGTACATTATCCCTTTATTAAATAAATTTTATCTTAAAATTTTAAAAATAAAATTAAAACTATGGTTTTTACTTTTGAAAACATATTTTTTGAAATTCCATGTTGAAATTTTATTAATGAAACCAATATTTTAAAATAATGAAAGGGAAGTATGAAGGTCACATGAGATAACATATAGTAGGATTCCATGTGGGAAAATATGAATATGGAAGAAAAATATAAAGATTATGTTCTAATGTATAGAGATAGAGAGAATGATATAGATAATGTTAAAAATAACAAAGCAATAAATATGCAACGATCTAAAGGTTTAGTTGATTCATCGTAAAAATTACTATAATAGCATTTTTTATTTCAAGATCATTTCCCTATGATGAATTACTACAGATTCTTGTAATTGTTTTCATTCCAGGTCATAATTATATTCTTATCCTTTTATTGTTCATAAATTTATTTTTACATTATCCCTTAAACTTGGAAATAAATGTTCCAAAATATTTTTTTACACCAGAGGCACTTTTTAAAATCATAAGGAAAATAAGTATATAATAAATACATTAAATTTATATTAGAATAGAGATGGTTAGCCAAATTAATGATACTTTAATAACAAAAAATTATATCTAAAGTTAATCTTATTTCATTCCATTCATAATTATTTTCCAAAATACTCTTGTACAATTTCACAATATAAAAAGGTCTCTAAATTTCCCAAAATGAATAATAACATAAAATTCCCCAAACAACATAATGAATCTCTTATTGGAAAATAATTTTATAACCTCAAAATAATTAATGAAATAATTAATGATTCAAAACCCTTTAATAATAGGTATAGTAGTACAATCCTTCTATATTAATTCATTTTCATAACCCAAACATAATAACATGATTCGTGAATCCGAAATCATAAATACATTTATTTTTCCACTTTTATAGTAGTAAAATCATAGAATTACCTTGATCCAATTTCTTCTTCTAGGAAATATTTCCTCGATGCTCTGTACAATAATTTGAATAATTTCCCATTTAATAAAAAATATATCAATTCACATTTATAACTTCATTCAATCGCTTACAATAATGAGAATGATGACCTTTCTCACTACACTTGAAGAAAACCCCTTTTCCTTTTAAGTATGAACTAGGGTGTTTCCGTCCTCTATTTCCACATGTAGGGATATCCATCTTTCCCTTATTCCAATTATCCATCTCTTACTCAAACACATTCTTATTCTCTTTCTTTCACATCAAGTCATAATTCTTAGAAAATTCATTCTCTTTTTTGATTGTACATGATACTATATCTTCATATGATGAGAATGTTTGGGGGACCAGTGACCATTAGAGGAATGGTGTTTGGCATCAAATAATCGATCAATATTTCTTCTTCGAATATGTATGTATTTTGTAGAATGCCTTGCTAACCTTGTTAAGTTATTTTTATACTTTTTAACATTCTCAACCTCCTTCATCCTTAGACATAGAATCTATCTCTCCATATAATTGATTTTTTCATGCGGAAAGTATTTTTCTATGAAGAGTTCATTAAACTCTCTCTATTCCATATTTAATATATTAACACCCTCTTTAGTCTTATGAATTAATGACCACCGTTTAACTGCATCTCTCGACAGACGGTAAACTACCATACCAACTTTCTCCCTTTAATTACGTCCAAATGTATGAAATATTTTCTCAAAGGAACTTATCCATTTCTCTGTTACAAATGGATTTGTAGTCCCAATGAATATTTGATGTTGTTTTCTCATGAAGAAGTCTAACATTGATCTTCTATGTTGATGATTAGGGTGCTTCATATGGGGATTGTTATTGTTTATAAACTGAGTTAGCTGTCCCAATATAGTAATAAGTCATTCAACCCCAGTCCCATCGCCATCACTACTAGAATTATATTGTATTGGGGGAAATCTGTTCGTGGATTACATGCATTGATAAAGTTTCCATTTCTTCCACTAGGTGCCAATTCTAAACAATGGAATATTCTATATTAGTTGATGAAACATAATAAATAATTAAAAAATATAAAAATTCTTATCATTTATTAAATAATTGATTCATATACAATCCATAATAAAAAATATGGTTCCTTTGAAGACATATTTACTCATAAATCATTCATAATGGATTGCAACGAACATATTAATTATCATATCTGTTTCCCTATTGAGTGTCAAACCAAGTGCACAATACGGTATGTTATTGTATACTAGGTTACCCTGAGTCATGCTCTGATACCTTGTTGGAGTTTTTACCCCTAGGTATATTTATTCCCGATCCAAATCCACTTTTAGTATCTATACCTTGATGTATTGATTGAAATCCAAGTAATCACTACATTACCAGAATTCTATGGGGTTATTCTATACATATCCATAAAGTCAATCTTAGGATTATGATCCCTAAGGTATGTTTTCTAAATCTATTCCATGGTTGTTTCTACACATCCTCAGAGACCAATTATAATTTTCTGAACATAGAATCCTAGATCCAGTTTATTATCTTAATACATTGGCATTATTACAAGGAATAAAATCTCAAAGGACCAATCCATTTAGAAATATTGAAAAATAGATTTCATACATGAAAATTAGAGTACAATTTATAACATAAAACACAATATAGAAAATATTTTGAAAACCCATTATTCCACTAGATTAACCTTTCATATCCATCATAAAACAATTCTTCTCATCCTGGGAAAATAAAACATCAGAATGAGGAGAGCCTAGATGTTCGGTAAGGATATGAAATATAGAAAAACATTTAAAAAATAAGCACATACTATTAAGGCAAGGTACACAACTAAAACAAAAAATTTTTATAACATTATCATCATTAAAATATTGATAGGATAAATAAAATTATTTAATTTATACATTCACATGGATATTATACAGGTCATGTAAACCCATGTAAAATAAATAACAAATCTCATAATTAGGGAATACCTAATCCCATACATCTGAAGCATACAGTCATGGCCTTGACCAAGACATCAAAAAAATTGTTATGGCCTTGGCCAAATCCTTATTTGAAAATAAATGGGTAACACGTCGTCCAATTCCATATAATGTTTGTCTCATTAGACTAACCAATGAATCGAGGGGATATTGTGGGCTCTTATCATCACTTACTAATTCCAATGTGTTCCTCATATGAATAGGGTGAAAAATAAATCAACATTCCTATTAAAAAAATCATATAAAATGTTAATACATTAACCATAAACCAAGAATGATTTAAAAATAACACATACATAGTCAAACATAAAATGAAACCTTCAATATATTATGGAAGATTTTATCATAATAAATCAACCTCAATCAAGAATAAATTACAAAAAAGGATGTTGGAATATATGAAAATACTCTAATAAATTTATTAAGACATTTTGAGAGTGATATCTTTTTTTACATTGAAATCATTTTAAAGTTTCATAAATTATAAAAGATATCATATATTTTGAAAATTACATTATAATATTTAAAGGGATGATTCCAAATGTTAAGTCATCATAACATACCAAAATGGCCACTTGCGCCATATAATTTAAAAAAATGATTTCTTTCCATAATTTGTCAAAAAGGTCGTAATGTACCTCATTTTGAAAATGATAGAAATATTCCTTTCAAAAAGTTTTATATAAATAGTAAAATATGGGGTATGATTTATTTTAACAAATACTGATAATATTTTTAAATATACTTAATTAAAAATGTGTGTGGATGATAATAATGTGCCAATATATACTTACAAATAATCAATCTTGGATAATAATGTGTTTGTTAAATTAACCCTTACCTTAAGTCTAATACTCTCCATATGTGTCTAAAACACATGTATAATAGTTTAAAAAATATTATTAACCTGTAAAAAATCATAATAATATTTATGATATAATAAATTATTGGTATATGAATTTATACTACTCATTAATTAACAATTCCATGTCAATGAATCATTTCTTGTAATAATAACTTTCTTTATCGTAGGTGTTTTGACTTGTTATCCTAGATAATATTACATTGAAAATGATTTAAATACTTCTATAATGTATAATATATTTTAAATATCTTATATATTCATATTATAAATATATATTAGATATATATATGAAATGGTATACACAATTCATTGAGATGGTAGGTCATATGTACACATGAATACTATTTCTATATTCTTATCATATTGATTGGTAGAAACTGAATGACATATACGGAAAGAATTATATATATATATATATTATTATTATTCCAGTAGCCTTACTATTTCATACATTTCATACTTATTTATAATATATATATTTAATCATTTTTAGTTTGTGAACATGTTTGTTGAGTCTCATCGCATCGTGGAGAAGGTAAGTCGTACGCACACATGAGCGATGTTATCATTTCCATAATTGATAAATGGTATGGAATTTTTATTTAATATTAATTTTAATTAAATAATATCATTTTATATTTATTATTTAATTCATTTATATTCAAAATTATACCTGTCAAAAAAATTATAGATCAAAAACAGTTTACAACACGATGTCGAGACCGTAAGCGGTAGGTACGCCCTCAAGGTGATAATAATTTTCATAGGATGGGTAAAGAAGGAATATTTTTTCCTATAATCATAAAATAATATCAGAATATATTATAAATGGGATTTATTATTTTAGTATGGTATCAACATTCGAAGAGGATGTACAAGAAGAAAATAACATTGAATGAAGGGATAAAATGATTACCTCTTCTTCAGGTGTCTCCTTTTGATTCGCCCAAAAGGACTCCATAAAATAGTTTTATTCCCATATGGTGGCCTCTAGGATGATTTGAGGATTCTTTTGAGGAGGTATGGGATGTTTTTGGGAAATTAAATGGGCATTGGATGTGTGAATAAAGGAGAAGGATATGCACCATTTTTATTGGAGAGGTGAGTGACACTTCAGGAACATCTTGAAATATTAATTTCTTATACATTTATTCTCATGATTAAATTGATAAAAAGTGATTTAATTATAGGATAAGATTATTATGGGTATAAAAACAAACATTAATAGGTTTTAGAAATGTTTAGGTTAGGAATGTTACCATTTTAGTTCGTTATAACCCTTAGTTAAACAGTTAACTCTTACCATGATTATTGTATTTTTATACTACATGGTTAATATTGTTAAAATAAAATAAAAGTTGATCCTAAATAGGTTTATTAATTAAATTTTTAACACTATATATGTCAGTTTTCTAAATCATCTATTTTTATAACAATTATATTATTTAATAAGAATTTTTTTTAAAATCATTTATGTCAATTTTTACTCTATTAAGTAATTTATTTTTGATAAATTCATAAAAACTTTATTACATAGAAAAAAAGAATTAAATAATTCCAAATACGTCAATTTTAATCAATAAATTCATAGATTTTCTAAAAAATTCACAAATTAGAATTTTTTAATAATTACTATATCATTTATTTCAATCACTCATTTGAAAGGTAATAATTTCATCATCATTATGTCATAAATAATTTTTTTATTTAATGTATATAATCTATAAGTAAAATACCATGATATATGAAATAATTTTATGTTTCTAAATACTATTTATAGTCTAATATATCATTTATAGAAACCATATTAAAAAATATTTTACATAGAAGAGACGTGTTTATGTTAAATTTCTCTTTTCATGAAATTATACTTTATAAAAGTTAATTATCATAACCATGTGGCTTGATGGGGTCAAAAAATAGACCTAATGATTCAAATGGTTGGTCATATATCATCCAATATGATTATTACACGTGTTAGAGTAGTTTTATATTATTATAATTTTAAATTACATCCTTATTAACATGATTTACACATTAACCATGGTAAATTAAAATAATTACTAAAAGTACTATTCATAATGTCCAATAATAAAATGTAACTATTAATAAACTATTTTAAATTTTGATTCCAATTGAGTAATCCATTTATCCTAATTCAAAATACAAAATTAGTAGTAATTAATTTATGGTTAATTCCTATTGTCAAAACGGGAAAGAAGTATTTTAATAAGTAAAAACTATCAAAATATTGACATGTGTTTATATCCAATTTCAATGCGTAATTACCTCCAATAGAAAATATTGTATTAAATTACAATAACATAATATAATTATACATTAAAACCAACTAAATGTATAGTATAACATTATAAATAAATTTGATGAAAAATTGGTTTTGAATAAAAATGCAATATCTCTCACTATACATTAAAATATGAATGTTATTTGAAAATACTAAAAATTTATACAAAATAAATTGTTATGTATCAATTATAAATAAGAATTCAGTTTGGTCAAATTTAATATCTAAAATTGTCAAATATTTTATTCAAAAAGTGTTCTCTATTAAAAAGTGGGAAAAATGCATTTTTTATACTAATGTTTTACTGAAAAATTGAAATTTTCCTTATATATTATCTAAAAAACACATAATATTAATGTTGAAATTATATGGAATATTTAAAATTCAATATTTTGTTAGTACTATTCATAACTTTTTTTTAAACGGTTAGTTTGATATGTTATGGTGTGCTTGAACTCTGTGTAGCGTATAGCGCAAGATATTAAATTATTATGAAGAAGCTAACTTGGTTGATTAGTGTGTTATATAATCCCAAACATAAATAATTTCAGTCCTCGAAATTTAAACATGAAATCTAAAACAGTGGTTTGGACTTTTGAAAACATATTTATTTATATCCCAAATTAAAAACTAATTAAAGAGGCATTCATTTTAAAACAATGAAAGGGAAGTATGTAGGTTACCAGAAATAAAATAAACTAGGACTCCATATAGGGATATATGTATATGGAACAAAAACACAAAAATCATTTTCTTAAGGAAGGATATAGAAAAAATGACGAGTAGAATGTAAAAAATCACAAATCTAATAATATTCAATGATCTAAGGGATCAGCTGATTCACCAGAAAAATTACAAGTATAATATTTTATGTTTCAAGATCCTTTCCCTATTGAGAATTATTATGAAATAATTTAATTGATTTCATTCCATTTCATAATAATATTATCATCATTTGGTGGTGCTTTAATATATTTTCCCTTGATCCCTTACACTTAGAAATTAATATTCTAAAAGAATATTTTTACACCATAAGAAATTTTTATAAATCATATGACCAATAATTATTTTATTAAACCTTTTAATTTTTTATAAAACCACGAAGGTTATCCTAATAAATAATAATTTAAACTCAAAAAATAATATCTATGCCTAAACATACACCATTCCAACATTAATACTTTTCCAAAATACTTGTGTCCCAACTCACAGCCAAAAAGGTCTCTAAATTTCAAAAATCAATAATTTCAAAAAATTCCACAAACAACATAATGATTCACTTATTGAAAAATAATTTTATAACATAAAATTAATTAATGAAACAATAAATGATTCCTAAACATTAATGAATATGTAAAATAGTACAATCATTATATATCACATTATTTTTATAACAAAAATATAATAATATAATTATTGAATCTAAAAACATAAATAAATTAATTAATGCACATCGACTGTAATAAAATAATAAAATTTAACATGATCTATTTTATTCTTCAAATCAAAATTCCTTTGACGCATTGGATAAATGTTTCGATAATTTCCCATTTAATTTTAATTATAGAAATGTATATTTACATCTTTTTTCATTACCTTACAATCATGAGAATAATGACCTTTCTCATAACACATTAAAAAACACATTTTCCTTTTAAGACATCACCAAGGTGTTTCCTTCTACAATTGTCACATGTGAAAAAATCCTTCATTCCCTTCTTCACATTATCTGTGTCTTACTCCACCATTCTATTCTTATATTTCATTCCCTTAATGTCATAATACTTAGAAACTCGTTATCAATTTTGATAACACAAGATATTATATATTTATATGAATAAAACGTTTGCGAGACCAGTACCCATTAGGGGAATGGTTTTTCCCCATAAAATAAGTGATCAATTTTTATTCATGGAATAGATATGTAATTTGTAGAATTATTTCATATCCTTGTGATTTAGGCATCATACTCTGCAACATTTTCATCATCATTCATCCTTATACATAGAAACAATGTCTACATATCATCTCATTGTTCACGAAGAATAAAATTTTATAAGAAATGTTATTTAAGCTCTCTTTATTCCATATTTCCTACTTCCTAACTTTCCTTTAGGTTTTGAATTATTGACCCCATGGATATTAATCTCTTGAGAGACGTTAAACTACCATGACAACATTATCTCTTTCGTTACATCCCAATGTATGAAATATTTTATATAAGGAGCTTATCCGTTGCTAAGGAAAAAATGGATTTCTAGTCCCATTGAATTTTGTATGAGGTTGTATCATAAAGCAGTCTAATATATCTGATTTTCCCTTTAACCATGGTAAATAAAATTAATTACAGAAGTTATTATTCATAATGTAAACAAAATAAATGGTAACTAATTAAACAATATGGAAATTATGATTACAAATATGGAATCTATTTTTCAAATTTCAAAACATATAATTTATAGAAATTAATTTAAAATGAATTCCAATGTAAAAACCAAAAAGTGGGGTTTTACGATGTAAAAAATATCGAAATAATTACATGTGTTTATGTCCAATTTCAATGTTAAATTATATCAAAAGACCAAAATTGGATTAAATGAAAAAAAAATATTCTATTAATACTTTAAAACAAACTAAAATTTAATCTAACAATATAATTAAAATATAGGAAAAAACAGTTTAGAATTGAAATGTAGTATTTTTCAGTATTCATTAAAATATGAATGTTATTAGATGAATACAAAAAATGTATACAAAAATTTTCAAATGCTCCTTTTATAAATAAGAATATAATTTTTTTCAATTTCAATATATAAAGTGTAACATATTGGATTTAAAAAGGGTTATCCATTAAATTGATGAAAGAATGCCTTTTTGAATCATACATATTTTATCTGAAAATTTGAATTTTCTATTATATTGGGTAGAAAAAACAAACAATGTTAATGTTAGAATTATATGGAATATATGAAAAAAATATGGGTAATATGATTCCTAATGGTTTTTTAAAAGGCTGGTTTGATAGGTCATGATGTGGTCAAACATGGGGTTACTTGTTGCACAAGCTATTGAATTATTAAAAAGAAGTGTACCATGAAAGCATGGGATGTTAAAAATGATATAGGTATATATATGATTCAATGGTGATAGATAGAGCTTGTGGATTGATGATAGATTGTGGAGTAGTAGTTCATGATTCATGGGCTATAGTAGGTGGTGGGGAGATCCAAATCTGTAAAGAAGTAATAGGTCTGACAGATGGATCGATCAAAGGGACCAATGTTGATGTATTAGTGGACAGAACCTTGCCCCACTTGGCTTGCTCTGCCAAATAATACTATTGGAAAATAGGGTCACTAAGATATGTGGGTTGGATAGGGTGGGATATGGGTGATGTGGGAATTGTAGAAGAAGAGGGGCCGATAGAGGCTAGTGGTGGTGGAGTGGTGAACATTGAAGGCTCGATGAATGGAAGGTGAGAATGAGTGGAAATCTGCATAGATTCTATAGGAATCACTATTTCATATCCCAATTCTCTATCAGGGTGGAATGTGTGGGTGGAGGTATGGAATATGAGGTGGTAGAGGCCGGAGGATGAGTGAGTGGTACATGTGTTGATGTGGTGGATGGATCAGCTAGTGGGTCTATAACATCTGCTGGTGGTTCCTCTACATGTGGTGCTACCTCGTGCAAGCTTGGTACCTAGTTGTAATAATTGTTTTCCATAACTAAATGTTTCATTTTATATATAATTATAGAATCAATAGTCTCAATGGTTTTCGAGGAGGTTATTGAAATAGAATCATCAAACAAGTTTAGGTTACAGACCTGATGCATAATGGAGGTTCCACCCATAACTATAAAAGGAGCTAATTGTTCATGGGACTTGTAATAATTAGTGAAATGTGCCGCCATGTTAATGGGCGGACATCCCATTACTACTATAATAATAATTAAATCTACCTGACTAACATTTCAATGTGACATAGCCTTGAAAATCAATCCATGTTTTATATCTTGATGGAGGATCCGTAGAGCCATGTTCCACAACTGGGTAGATTTTTTTAATTTGTGGGTCATGGGGTAATTGAGGGTCTTGGTAAATAAACTCCCCTGGATACTATTAGTCAGATCAAGGAGGTTCTTATAGAATATATGGGAAGACCTATGATGTTGAAAAATAATCTTTATAAATGTCGAGGCATTTGTCGAAAAATGTGAAGGAAACATCATGTGGTCAACCACATAGGCCGAACTAAAGAATATCAATGGATATCTAGAATTTTCAGTGGAACTCCAATAAAATCCCCCTATAGGTCTCCTCATGAACCTCAATGATGAAGTCCATATGTAATGCCTCTAGGAGGACAAGGATGAAATGGGAGATGTTCAGCCTAGCCAGGATAGGTAATTCCAAGGTTTTGTTTGCATACATATGCTTTCCCTATATCATGATTTGGTTTACCAAGTTATCTGAGTTGGAAACAACTAAGATAGAGTGTAGGTGGAGGTTTCTGTCACTATAGGAGTTCTCTGAGGTGGATTATGGGTTGGGATGGTCAAATGTTGTAGCATGTGCTACTGCATGTGGTGCAGGTGATGCGACAAGTGTGGTATATGTGGACCCATGTTATTACATTCAAAGATGATACACGTCACTTTAAGACGAAAAGATGAAATAATGAAGCCTCTTTGATTGGACCAATGAGGAAAGAGGTTGAGAGGCATGGTTTCAAGTAAACTGAGGGATAGGGGTGTTTCAGTTGGTGCACCGAGGGAGAAGGGTGAGTGTTCAAGGTAGAGGGGTGTGGGTGTGCGAGCGGTGGTGATGAAGGATAATGGGCAATGTGGGATTACCATAGCGGGGATACGAGTGTGGGTTAGAAATAAGGAGGAGGTTCAGTAGGATTAGGAGCTGATGGAGATAGGATGAGGGATGTGTGGTGTTGGTGGGTTGTGAGTTAGGAACCTAGTTTTCACGAAAAGTATTTTAAAAAAATAGGTCTTTTGAATTACACGATGTGTAACTATGGTTCACATTGTGTAATGCGTTTTAAACATATTTTTAACAAAAAGTTTACATGCCATGTAATAGGGTTACATTATCTATAATTGGACTTTTGTTGAAAACATATAAACCCTTATCATATAGATATTATCTTATTCAAAAAAAATTATAAGGCTAGCCTAATATTTCATGGGCTTAGATGAACTATCCTGGTTTTCCTCCCAATTAATGATTCCATTATCATTGACAGCTTGACACAGTTAGAGATCAATTGAACTTTAGGATAATAAAATTGCCTTCCCAGAATGGTTCTCGAATTTTTTTAAAATTTTTCTATTCACCTTAAATTGTTTCCACCTTATCATTAGATTTCGATTGTACCATAATGAATAATTTGACTAACATCGAAGGGGACTGACCATCAAGATTTTTTCATACCAAGGAATAGTTTCATTCATGAGTTAAATAAAATGAACATATTCCCAGGTACAAATAAATGCTTAGAAATGAATTGATCATGACATTTCATTTTTCCTTATAAATCCAAGAATTTTCAAATGCATCTATCCTTATTTATTCTTATTAATTTTACTATAGAATCCTATTTTTTCCAGCCTTCCCAGAGTACCAATTTAGTTTCTTAATGGCCCATTATGAATGATGCTCGGGTTGAATTGGATATTGACATTGTTTCCAATAAATCAATTTGAATGGATCTGTCCTTATAGGATGTTTTTATGATGTAGGGTATGACCATAATGCATCATCCACCTTTAGAATCTAGTCACATTCGCTCGTATTTATATCCTTCTCTAGAATCAACTTGATCTCCATATTTGATAGTTATACATTCCCATATGTTTCTGCGTGGTAGAGAGTTCATATATGGTATAAAAAATAATATTTCATTAGTTATGCCTTTATATTTGGGTCTATAAAATGTGTTCCTAGATCACTAATGATTAATCATTGAAATCCAAATCATGAAAACACGTTTTTTTCATAAATTTCATTACCACTTTTGTTGGGTCATGTGATATTGCTTCATCTTCAACCCATTTCAAGGCATAGTCAACGCAAAATAAAATGTAGGATTTTCCGTATGAAGTGGGAAATGGTCCTTTGAATTCTATGCCCAAAATGTTGAATATTTCAACATCCATAATGGGTTTTTGTGTAATCTCATGAATATTTTCTATATTTCAAGTCCACTAGCATCTATCACATATTTCGATGAATTATATTACGTCTTGGTGTAGCGTGGGCTACAAAATTACACTTCGTACTATTTTGGTAATTGTGCGCTCATGTCCATGATGTCCTCCATATGGTGACATATGAAACATTTTGATTATATTACCAATTTGGATATCAAGGATGCAGCATCAGAGCATGCCATCGACACAACATTAGAACATTAATAGATAATCCTAATAGAAATGGTTGGTATCAGATAGAAATATTTTCCTTCATTGATATGAGAGGTATTTGTAAACGAATAACATGGAAAGATATTTAGAAATATCAGATAACTACAGTGGAACTTCAACATAAAAAGGATTCATTGAGGAAATCTACTTCAATGTTATCCTCCTTGTCTTCTTTGATCAATTATTGTGGATTTTAGGATAGAATGTCAGTAATAACATTTTTTATTCCTTCATTGGGCTATATTACAATCTCAAACTCTTGTAGAAATTATATCCACATTTCATCCATGGTTAAGTATCCTTCTTGTTCATCATGTATCATATGGAAATACGATCTGTATGTACAATAAATGTGGACAAAATCAAATTAGAACAGAATTTCTCAAATGAAAATACAATATATAAGAGTTTGTTCTCTATAGTCATGTAGTTGATAGGAGCTTCACTTAGTGTGTGGATTTCCTAATAAGTAGGATAAAATATGTCACCAAATCACTATTCTAACATCACAACAACAACAAAAATCGTTGGAACCAAACATTAACTGAAATTACTTATTTTACTTCATATAAATGATTAATAGGGCTACTATTAGGATAATTTTAATCATTTGAAATTATTTTTGTCATTACTTAGGGAATTAATAGGGACTAATTTTAAAAAATATGTTCATTATTCGATGGGAAAATTTTGGAAAGAATTTTACTTATCTTCTGTAAAATCCAACATGGGCATTAACTATTCTTATTCTCTTTACTTTTGATTGTTTAGGAAATTCCTTGATGACTTTTGTTTTTGTTGGATCGACTTCTATGTCTTCCCTGGTGATTTTATGCCTGATGACTATTCTTACTTGGAACATACAATTTTTTTCCTAAAAATTAAGAACATGATATTTTTCATCACAACATTGTAATAAATATTATTGATTTTATAAATTGACCTTCAATGATCTTCCACAGACTGTGAAGTCACCATAATGATTTCTAGAAATTATTTTTCTTTTTCAGGGAATATATCAAACAAGAATAACTCATTGTTAGTTGATGCATTGAACCTTAGTAATTACATTCTCCTATAATAAAAAGTATCAAATGGGAATGTCAATGTAACCTTTGGGTAATTAGTAGGGTCAAAAACTATTAGGTTGTATATGGAATGTACATATAATAAATTGAAGAATTAATTTACAATATTTCTTTCTAAAATTTGATCCATGAATAGTAAGGGAAAATAATCCTTCCTTTTTTCTGTATTCAGACATCATTAATCCTCTCATACTCTCTATCTAGTAATGGTGTGTGTTGAAATCAATTCAGTTTCATCAAATCTCTCTACTGTGAGTCATCCTTTCCTAGTCCAAACATGAAAGAGGATTACCCATTCACTATATGATATGGAAAAGATTCTTCATGTATCCTATAGTTTTAGAACATCCTTTTTTATAACATCCATCATTAGAAGGGTGAGATTTTATTTAGTTTATGATTTTGTCTTTCCATCTTTTTCATGATAAATCTAGTGAGTTCATTCTGAAGATTGATTAATTTGAGGTCATCCAATCCCTATAAAATTTATTTTCTTGTCTCTTAAAAACATTAAAAAAATCCCCTTGTTCCTAAGATATTTTATATTTTATTCTTATCGTAATACTGGACGACACTCCTATTAATGAGTTCTTAATAGTACTAGGTAGAGGATTAATTCAATATTTGGTGGATGAATGATGGAGGGGATGAAAGTTGTCAAGGTATCCCTCATATGATGCTTAATGGAGCTTACTTCCTCAAAATCAAACTCTTATTCCTTCTCCAAGAGTGATTATTCACTTTATTCTCCAATGGTCATGTAGTCATCCCTTTTGTGTGTAAGAGAGATGGCATTTCAATCAGTTGCATCATTTGATTTTTGGGATCTTCAGACCAAGTTGAACACTACTTGTTCTTCTCCATCATTGATGTTAAGACATCCTAGATACTCATATATCAAATACTTTCTTGTGTCTAAGAAATGCCTTCCATGTATAATGGGGAAGTTATCTCTTTTTTCCATTTTCAAGACAAGGATGTATGCTAGAAAGATGAATTTTCTGACATTGACTAATTAATATTTATGAATTATCCTAGGGTACTTCACATATCATTCATTGAGTTACAGTGCCACTTGAGTTGTTGTGAGTTCATGGATTCCTTTATTTTTTGGAAAAACTATTTGAAACTGTGTTGATGTTTTCATCAAAATTGCAAAAAGAACTTCAAATCTTTCATTCTCTAAAGCATAGATAATTAAAAAAATCCAGGATCCCTCATATTTGGTTTAATATTATTATAAATAAAGTAGATAATTCGTCATTTAATGATATCACACCATGATCTTATATCTTTATTTTGTTGGAAATAAAATCCTTTATATATTTTAAATACACCAGATTTTGAGTTTGGATTATATGTTGGTGGGGAATCATAAATTGGTTAGTATGGTTACTCATGAGTTTGTTCACATCCAACTGGGGATAATTCTGTAGGGTTTGTTTTAACTTTCCAAAAAACTTCTTCTAATAGTAGTTGTTTCCTAGGATCCTTATGTTTCCTTTAATCTCTTCTACTTGTTCTTAGAAAGTCCAATATCTTCCAGCTTCTTATCACTACCACACTATATTCTTCAATATCAAATACTTCATTCATATTGTAACAACCCAATATTTATTCATCTTACACATTCTCTAGAACATGGTATGAGAACAAAATAAATATTTTGGTTAAAATAAGTATTTTTCAAAAAATGCAGTTTTGCCGCCTTTTGATGGCACACCCACATGAAATCTAGTTTTGACATGTTTATAAGATAAATTTGACAAAATAAAATAATTCTTTGGAATAATATATAAAAATTACTTTGGATAAAATTTTCACATTATTCAAATAACATTCATATATTTTTGAATAGTAAAAACACGCTATATTTTATTTAAAAACAACATTTTATCATCGTAATAATTTATATTGTTAAATTATAATATTGAATGGTTTTAAAGTATTAATAGAATATATTTTTACCATCTAATATAATGTATGTCATTAAAATTAATTTTACACTGAATTCATAGATAAAAACATTTCAATCGTTGGAGATGTTTTATCTTTTAAAACTCGTTTTTTTAATAATTGGATTAATTATAAATTAATTACTACAAATTATATGTTAGGAATTTTGAAAAATGGATTCCATATTTGAATTCATTGGGTCTAAATTATTTTAATAGGTTACTTTTATTTTTTTGATATTATGAATAGTAACTACGATAATTTTTATTTACTGTAGTTAAAAGTAAATCAGGTAATTAAGGTTAACAATAAGATTATAAAATTACCTTAAAAACTTCCATAATTCTATTTGATGACTAAATGTCGACAAAAATCACCTAATGGTCTGAATATTTTCATTTTATGGAATTTTGACCATGAAAATAATTTAATTATTATTAAAACCAAACAAAGTGACAACATGTCACTCTCTAAAATATTATAAGTATAATAATTTTTATTTAGTGATAAACTACATAAAACATCAAACATGAATTTTATACTGAAATATAATAAAATTATCTAAATCATGTTAATTTATTTATATTTTTTAAGGATTATATAATTATCATAAAAGGTAACATAATAGTGATGTTGAAATTATTTTATTGATGGAAATATCCAATAAATGGTTTTAAAAATATTAAAATATATATAATATGGAATATTTTATGTGATCCACTAATTTTTTTGATAAATATGACATGTTATGAATCTATTAATGATTTTATTTCGAACATATCTTTCGTGTGGATTTTATTTAAATTCAAATTAATGAATAGTGTGAAAATTGACAGTATTATTATTTTATAAATATAACATAATAAATTTTTTTTAAAAAATAACAAAAATATTACAAATTATAAATTAAAATTTATATGCTCTATAATGTCATAAATCATCCAATTATGGACAATTCACAGCACATAAGTAATTATTGAAAATTTATAATCGTATTACCACAAAAAAAATTAAAAAGATTAAATAAGGATAAATCAAGTCGATAAGGTTTAAAATAAATTTCCGACATGTCTAAATTTTATTGGATGATGATATTACAACCCTATATCATCAAAAATTTGAATATGAGTCATTTTTGGAAGTTTTTATGTGGGGTTTTAGTTTTTAGAAATTAATATTTTGGAGGTTTCCAAAGGTTCCCCTCTCCTCCAACATAAAAGGGAACCTCCTCCCTCTCCTCTTCATGACACATTGAGCCTTCAAGATCGGCCAAAACCTTCCCATTTATCTTCTACACTTCCCTATAAACATTCTAGAGGTTCTTGTCTTCTCAAAATACCAAATCTAGTCCCTTAAGAGGAATCTTAAAAGAGGTGCATTGGAGAATTGGTAATCTCTTCTACCGATTCTTTCAAGTTTCTTTCTTCTTCAACTTCTTATTCTTTAGTTTTTTCATTATAAAGTAATAAAACATGTATCACTAATATAATGATATTTTATTACAAATATGAAACAACCCCATTTCAACTTCTATCCATCCTACATAAAATGAAATCACTGTGCAAGCTTACGTACAGAATACTGTCTTCACATTGTGGTGTAATCTGTTTTTCCACCACCACCTTACATGGATGAGTATAATTGTGTAATAAATAACTATATATGGTTATTATAACATAATATTTATTCTGAGATATTATATCATCCACTAAAATTCCATTCAATAATTATTGTAATGATATCATCGCTCATGCGTACGTACGGATTACCGTCTCCACAACGCGATGAGATTCATTCTCCATGTTAACCATTCAAGAATGTTTATAAATTATATATAATGAATAATAATGAAATATATGACATAATTAAGATACTGGATTTATGTATATATATATATATGTCATCTACCAACTTCCATTACAGTCAATAAGGAAAGGAAAACATTGTTCATGCGTACGTACGGCCTACCATCTCCATAAACAGTGTATTTCATTTCATTCATCTATATATTATATATATATACTGAATATATATGATATATATAAATAATTATTTACATTATGGAAGTAAATTAATCATTATATATGTAATAATTATATCAATAACAACAAGTCCAAACATGTATGATAAATAAAACGATTTTACCCAAAACGCTGATTTAACATGGAATTTACAAAATAATTGGTAATATAAAGTCATAAGTGAACCCTATATGATATCCTAACAATTAATATGATTCTGTAATAAGTAAATGACATTATTTAAATCATTATACATGAGTTTCAGATACTTACGAAGCATATCATACCTAAGGTAAGGGATAATGTTTCCAATATTATTTTTCACTAAGATTATTTATTCGTAAGTATGTACTAGGGTTATATTTATCATCCATGTACCTGTTTTCTAAAAATGTTTTCATGTATGTTTAAAGTCATTTTTATCCATTTTTTTCTTTTACTATATTTAATGTAAGGAATCTTTCTTTTGTTTACAATATGAGGTACTTTTTGAATTTTCTGGAAAAAGTACGAGAAGAATGATTTTTTATCTTATATGACATGAATGGATTATTAAGGTTTCATAAAGCTTTATTTTCATGAATCTTCCTCTACAAGATTTCATGATTATTTTCAAAACAACTTTTTCTTTTAAAATTTCATGTCATTTTGTGAAAAGAAATTTATTTTGAAGAAGAAAAGATATTTTCCTCAAGAAATCATTTCAAGTGTTTTGTCAAAACAATTTTCCGTCTAAGATGAAATTATTTAGCATGCTTATGTTTAAAGTATAATGTCTCTATTATTAACATGGTTTCACTTTTCTTATGATGAAATGATTTTCATTTGTTTATATGGATAATGTTTATGAAACCCATTTTATTCAATGGGTTATGATGTATAATTGATGTTTATGTTGTGGCACACATTAGAATGATTTCATTACGAGATGTGTGGGACATATATCTTCCTCAAATTCATTGGGTAAAGATTTATATCTAATGAGATATACATTTATATAATGATTATTTAATCCGGTTCAGTGATACCGAAATAGAACGAGGAGTGAACTTGATTCAGAAAGGGACTTTGTCCACTAAGATGGGCTTGATAGCAATACCTTGGATACTATGGAAATCATATCATGTGATTAATGGTTTTCCACAATTAAATGTTTTATTACCATTATATTTTATCATGATTGATGTTCCTTTATGATCTATCCCTTACATACAACCATGATTTATTTCGCAACTCAATATTTTGATGCTTAAACATTATAATCATGTTTTGAAGTTCAAATGTATATGGTTTTTTTATTTTCTCCATGGTTAACCTTACTGAGCATTTGAGCTCCTACTTTATATGTTTTATTTTCCCCAGTATATAAAGAATGGTTTTAGGTAAAAAAAGAGACGATCTTTATGGGAGATGTTGATGATCTTTTATCCAAGATTAGAATATTATGTTTCATGTTTCCAAAGACACTAAACTATTACTGTCCTTTGGTGTATGTTTTTGTTATGTATTAAGTATTCCGAAAATGTAATGTAATGTCTATGTATTTCAAGTTTGGGGTCTCTACAGTTGGTATCAGAGGAAAGGTTTAGTTAACCTTTGAAACTAGGATGTGAAAACTTTAGTGAGATCCCTATAGATATTTATATGGTATGTATAGAGATGTCCCTAAGGTTTGGTATAACTATAGGTTACAGTCATAGAATTATGTTGACGATCATGGATAACCTAGAGTTAACCAATGTTGTCATGGATTATAGAATGTTTGATAAGTTATACTTTTTATGATTATGTGGTTCCTTGTTATTTTAACTTTTTCTTACACCATGGGTTTTTAGTCAATTGAGTGAAACAGAAGGAATTGGGTCAACATTGAATCCAATGGACAAATTAGTGACTATGAGAAACAAAATTTCATAATACCTAGAAATAATGATATTGTGATTATGCTGAATGATTCATCGCGTTATATTATTAACAAGGTGAACTTTAGTGGTATTCCTAATTCATAAAATAAGAGGAATATGGAATTTTATGCATGATAGATTGGTTAGGAGAATAGATAAAGGAAGATTGAGATTTCTAAAGACTGGAATAAGAACCTTGATGAATACATCAAATGTAGGGGAATATGTTATCCTTGTGGGAAGAAGGGTCATAGAGTGACAGACTGTTTTGGAATTCAATGTCTTATTTGTGGAGAACATGGGCATTACCCAACTCAATGCCCTAACCTAAGAGGTTACTTCTAAATTGAGGAAGGACCAATTCCATGCCAATAATTGAAGATGAAGGATTTAAGGGCTTATGTATTGGCATTCAAGAATAATGCTGTTGAGGTACTTTTATGGTATATTGAAATATCTATGTATTGGTCCATTGTGGTTTTCCATAAGAATATGGTACCGACAACAATGAAAAGTGATTGAAATATTTTTTGAAGGCATATGATATGCTCACAATGAAGGTATAAAGAGATAATAAATTGTTTGATATTATTAATGAGATCATATACGTACAAAGTGGTATCATGGATTGAGTATATAGAAATTTTGTGATTTTGGTATGTGGAAAGAGTTGTCTTTTTATAGCATGCATGTTTTAACAAAGATTATATGGTAATTCATGTTTCAATAGAATACCTGATTAAAGTATTCACATGTTTGGAATGTGACCAAAAAGGCATATCTTATGATATATGGGGATAAATGACAGAATTTACATGCTAGGTAGATGACCTCTCTATCAATATTTTTCCTTATACCGTGAGTTTGGGTAAGCATAATGATTGGAATAGATTATGTTAGACATCATATAGTATTGTTTAAGTCTATATTTTTTTGATATTATTTTTTGAATGTTATAATAGTATAGTTTTAGAAAACGGAAAACCCGTAGGATGGGAGACAACCCATCGTGTCAGACAAGGATACAGGAATCGAACCCACGACCGAAGTGCGACAGGCCTTTATCGCATACCATTGGCCTACAAGAAGACCCTGGTTAGTAGAAACTAGTTTTATTTTATTAAGCGGTGTTATAGATGATGTATAAGTACATTTTAGGAACCATATATGTCTAATCTCGCCATAGATGGCCTTATGTAACTTTTTCTAACATTCTTTTTGAGACAGATGGAATGTCCCATAATTCTATCAAATGATCTTCTAACACTTCAAGAATGACAAATTCAACTTCATTTCTATAATATATGAAGTGGAAATTGTTCAAGGCATGAAAAATAGTGAGATTGTACCAAAATCATGTAAGTATTTCTTTTAATTCAAAAACATTTTTCAAAATTTGGGAAATGATCTTGAAAACTAAAAATGTTGTCCATGTTCCCTCATATCTGATGAATTATATGGTACCTTAGATCATAAAAAATTTATTCAATTGTGATTGTTGAATTTTTCATAGCCATTTTCTCTACCACTCTCCATCAGAACATGATGGTTAAGTTTCTCTACCATATCCATATTTTCACCTATGCTCTCCTATGAGGAAACCTAGTGATGAGTTAATTTGGGTAACTGTTATGTTTCTTACTTTATTTTTTTAAAATTAAGTATTAGTATTCCTTTTTACGATGTCGATTTCTATGAAAGAAACATTCAAGTAGTAAAACATTTATAACCCCGATGAATTTTGAGGGAGAAATTCAATATAAGGGGGATAAAATGTAACAACCCGAGATTTTATAAGAGATACTCTCTTTAATTTCTTTCATATCTTTGGTTGTATTCTACAACAAGAATATCTTTCACTATACACAACACAGTATTAGCTTTTAGTACACACAACATTATTCTTGGATCATGTTACACACAATTTCATGTTTGCTTGATATTATTTATTCTACACAACATTGAGTGTATATATAAATATTATTTGAATTTATAAATGAAATATGGTTAGATTTTTTTATATGCAACAAAAAAGGAGTCTTGCACTACATGCAACACTGACTTGGCTTGCATTACATGAAATCACGAACTTCCTCGATAGCGTGTGTTGTACGCAATACCAGGCTTCACTAAACAACGATATATGGTTATAATATTATTATGAATTATCTTTTATAAATATTATCAAATAAATATTTAATTTTATAACATCATCATTCATCTTACACATTTTATAGAACATGGTATGAGAACAAAATAATTTTTTCGGGTAAAATAAGTATTTTTACAAAAATGCAGTTTTTCCACCTTTTGATGGTGCACCCACATTAAATATAGTTTTTGACATTTTTATAAGTTACATTTGACAAAATAAAATTCTAATTTGGAATCAGATATAAAAATTTACTCTGGATAAAATTTTCATATTATTCTAATAATTTTCAAATTTTAATGAATAGTAAAAACACTCTATATTTTAATTAAAAACAAATTTTTTTCATCGCTATAATTTATATAAATAAATTATCATATTTAATGGTTTTAAAGTATAAATAGAATATATTTTTACCATTTAATATAATTTATGTCATTACCATTAATTTTACATTGAATTCATAGGTAAAAACAATACAATCATTGGCAATGTTTTATCTTTTAATACCTGTTCTCTTAACAATGGGATTAATTTTCAATTAATTACTGCAAATTATGTGTTTTGAATTTTGAAAAATTGAATCTATATTTGAATTCAGTGGGTCCAAATTATGTTAATATGTTACTTTTATTTTTTTATGAATAGTATCTATGGTAATTTTTATTTACTGCAATTAAAGGTAAATCAGGTAATTAAGGGTAACAATAAGATTATAAAATTACCTTAACAGATGGAGAAATTCTATTTGAGGACTAAATGTCGACCCATATCACCTAAGGGTTGGAATATATTAATTTTATGGACATTTGAACATGAAAATAATTTATTTGTTATTAAAACGAATGAAAGTGACAACATGTCATTCTTTTAAATCTTATAAGTATAATAATATTAATTTAGTGATAAACTTCATGAAACTTCAAAATTAATAGTCTAGAAAAATATAATAAAATTATCTACATCATGTGAATATGTTTAGTATTTTTAGGGATTAAGTAATTAACATAAAAGTTTACACAATAGTGATGTTGAAATTATTTTATTAATTGAAATATCAAATAAATGGTATTAAAAATATTAAAATAAATATTATATGCACTATTTAGAGTGATCCAATGATTTTATAGATAAATATTACATGTTATGAATCTATTAATGCTATTATTTCGAACAAAACTTCGTTGCAGATTTAATTAATATTCAAATAATTGAATAATGTCAAAATTGACAATAGAGTTATTTTATAAAAATAACATAATATATAATTGATTAAAAATCACAAAAATATTTAAAAAATTTAAATTAAAATTTATATAGTCCAAAATTTCATAAATAATCCAATTAGGGACAATTAAAAACACATAAGTAATTATTTAAAATCTAGAATCTTATTACCACAAATAATATTAAATATATTAAATAAGGATGAATCAAGGTGATAAGGTTTAAAATAAATTTCCAACGGGTCTAAATTTTATTGGATGATGAGATTAAAACTCTATCTCATCTAATACTAGAATATTAGTCATTTTTGGTAGTTTTTATGTTGAGTTTGATTTATTAAAAATTAAAATTGTTGAGGTTTTCAAAAGTGCCCCTCTCCTCCCTTATAAAAGGGAACCTCCTCCCTATCCTCTTCACAACACTTTGAGCCTTCAAGCTCGGCCAACCCCTACCCATTTTTCTTATCCAATTCCCTAGAAAGATTATGGAGGTTCTGGATTTCTCAAAATACAAACTCTAGTCCCTTAAGAGGAAGCTTAAAAGAGGTGATTCGAAGAAGAGTTAATCTCTTCTGCCGATTCTTTCAAGTTACTTTCTTCTTCAACTTCTTCTTCTTTAGTTGTTTCATTGTAAAGTAATAATATCAGTATCACTAATATACTGATATGTTATTATAAATATGAAAGAACCCCATTTCACCTTCTATTTGTCCTTTGGAAAACAAAATCACCGCGCGTGCATACGTACGGAATACCGTCTCCACGCCGTGGTGTAATCTATTTTTTCACCACCACCTTACTTGGATTGGTATAATGGTGTAAAGAATAACTCTATACGGTTATTATAACATCATAATGATTCTGATATATTAAATCATCCACTCCAATTGCAATCAATAATTACGGGAACGATATCATTGCTCGTGCGTACGTACGGATTACCGTCTCCACAACGCGATGAGATTCATTCTCCATTTAAACCATTCAAGAATGATTATAAAGTACATATAATGATTTATAATGAAATATATGACTTAATGAATCTACTAAATTTATGGATATATATATATATATAAATATTTTATCTACTTACTTCCTTTCAAGTCAATAAGGAAAGGAAAACAACGTTCATGCGTACATACGACCTACCATCTCCATGAATGGTGTATTTCATTACATTCATCTATATACAATATATATATAAAATGAAAATATATGATATATATAAATCATGATTTAAATTCTTTATGTAAGTATATCATGATATATGTAATAATAATATCATGAACAACAAGTCAAAACACGTACGATAAATAAAACAATTTTAACCAATTTCTGCTTTAACATTGAATTTACAAAAGAACGGGTAAAATAATGTCATAAGTGAACCATATATGATATCATAAAAATTAATAGGATTCTGTAATATGTAAATGGCATTATTTAAATCATTATATAGGAGGTTCAGATTTGTACGAAACATATCAGACCTCAGGTAAGGGATAATTTTTCCAATCTTTTTTTTATCTGAGATTGTTTATTCGTAAGTATGTACTGGGGTTATATTTATCATCCATGTCCATGGATTCTAAAATAGGGTTCATGTATGTTTAAATTAATTTTTACCCATTTTTGAATTTTACTACATGGTATGAAATGAATCTTTCTTTTTTTTACCATACGATGTACTTTTTGACTTTTCCGGAAAAAGTACGAGAAGAATGTTTTTTTAACTTTTACTAAATGAACGGATTTTTACAGTTTCATAGACCCTCATTTTCATGAATCTTCCAATACAATATTTCATGTTTAGTTTCCAAAAAATCCTTTTCTTTTAAAATTTCCTGGCATTTTGTGAAAAGAAAATTATTTTGAAGAAGAAAGGATATTTTCATCAAGAATTCATTTCAAGTGTTTTGTCAAAACTGTTTTCCATCTACGATGACATTATTTAGTATTATTATGTTTCAAGTATAATGTCTCTATTGTTTACATGGTTTCAATTTCCTTATAATGAAATGAAATCCATTTGTTTTATATGTATTATGTTTATGAACCCCATCTTATTCTATGGGTTATGATTAATGATTTGTGTTTATGTTGTGACACACATAAGAATGATTTAATTATGAGATGGGTGGGACCTATATCTCTCTCCAATGAATTGGGTAAATATTTTTATCTCATGAGATAGACATGGCTGGAACGGTAAGTTAATCTGGTTCAGTGATACATGACTGGAACGAGGAGTGAACTTGATTCAGAAAGGGACTTTGTCCACTAAGATGGTCTTGGAATCAATCCCTTGGCTTCTTTGGAAATAATATAATGTGATTAATGGTTTTCCACAATTAAATGATTTATTCCAATGATATTTTATAATGATTGATGTTCCTTTATGATCTATGCCTACATACTGCCAAGATTTATTTCGCAACTCAATATTTTGATGTTTAATCATAATGTTCATGTTTTGAAGGTAAAATATATACGGTTTGTTTTATATTCTCCATGCATACACTAATAGAGCATTTTATCTCACCCTTTATATGTTTTCTTTTCACCAGGATATAAATAAAGGTTTTGGGTATAAAAACAGAAGTTCTTTATGGGAGATGTGGAAGATCTTTCACCAAGATTAGAAGATTATGTTCCATGTTTCCAAAGACACTAAACTATTACAGTACTTTGGTGTTGGTTTTTGTTATGTATTAAGTATTCCTATAATGTAATTTGATGTCTATGTATGTCAAGTTTCGGGTCTCTACACTTACCTTGTTGGGTACCAGGTAATATATTAAACACTTTTATCTAGATTTTATCCATTCGAACTTAAATATTTAACTAATTATCTCATTGTATTTTCATTTCAATGTCCTCTATTTTAATTAAATGATTTTATTTTTTAAAAAATGTATCCATGAGGTTTTCTAGCTTACTATGGGGAGGAGCGGGTTATTGTTGAGGTCTATGATGAGTAGGTTGGAAGTTTGTTGATATCTTTGTGGGAAGGGTTGTTGTTTCTGCTACAGTAGAGGTCTTGGTGGTGGGTTCATATGTAGATACCCTTGTGGTCCATGACACCGAAATGGTGCTTGACCACATGGCTGTTGAAAATAAACTTGGTTGTTCTGAGGTTTCTTCAGAGTAGGAATTTTACAGTAATATTGATGTTTCTGTTTAAAATGTGAGTTTTGTTGATTGTAATTGACATAATTTCTATCTTGATTTTGTGATTCCTCAACTCATTCCTTTCAGTCCCAGTTCATATACTGTCCACCACACATATCACATTATTTTATATTCATTATGGGAGTAGGAGGGGGTTGTGCATTTAGAACATGAAATTATTAGAGCTTCTTCATAAGCCATTTGAATGGAAATTATAATATGGTGTTTTCATCCACCTGGGGGACACAATACCAAGTTATTCCATGATCACTTTTCCCAAAGATGTAATTTTTATAATCATCATCATCAAGAGATCTTTTGGATTATGTGGTTCTAAAGATTAGTTATCCATTAGTAGAAGCATCAACGATAGTTCATTCCACTCGATGGATTCCTATGTAGAATGTAATTAACTGAAATCACATGTCATATCCAATGTGTGGAAACTTCCTCATTAGCTACTTGAATCGATCCCATGCATCCCAATATGATTTTCCATTAGGACTAGAGAAGTTTTGAATTCCATTTCAAATCATCCAAGTCTAAATCGTTGTAATGTATTTATCTATGAACTTATAGGAATGAACTTTCAATGTCATGATTGAATTGGGATATTGATTTTTGAGCTAGTCCTTAGCTCTTCCTATTAGAGTGAATTGTAAGATGTGTAGTCTGATTGTGTTTGAATAGACTCCTTGGTTGTGAAACGTATAAATAACATCATGGATGATAAAGATTTTCTCATGAGGATCTTCTCTCTGTAGTCCACTTAATTTCCCATGTTGTGGATCATATGAATAGTTCCAATTTTGATTCTGAATGTATGATCTTTGATGGGGGGATGAACGTTTCCTGGGGTTTCACAATGGATTTATAGAAATCCATAATCTATGATGGCCCTCTATTGATGCATCAGGTTCTCCCTAGAAATAACTTGTAGGAGGGTATAAGGGTTCAATTGGTAGTGTCTGAGTAGATTATATTGTTCAGATGTTTTGGCCCAATATATTGAAGAATGGTACCTTTTGATCTCTGGAGGGGAGTATAGATATTTGTTTATCTCGGGTGTCTTTGAATGAGTCGATGGAACTTCATACATTCACTAAAATTCTATGTATATAAGAAAGGTATTCTATAAAAGGAAATAAGGAAAGTGGTCAGGGAACAATAATACCGTATCTAAATTATAAAAGGCTTATAAGCATAGCAATTCACTCCGAGGAAACATTGAAAAAATTTAAGTACCCCACACATGTTGTTGTATTTTCATGGTCTATGTTCAGATTAAAATTTGTATGGTTTTCCAAATCATAACAAACTATAAGGCATAGTATAGAGAAAGTCCGAGGTCGATCCCAAAGGGTGTGTAACTGGCTTCTGAGAGTAAATTTCTTATGATCAATTAGGGTTGGAGTCCTTTATCATTTTCATTCGTTTGGGAAATAATCTATCTAGGTTGGTTAGTAACTGCATTTTGAATGAGTTAGGGATCATGATCAATTTCACTTATCTGTATGAAAGATGATATAAATTATAAATTTGGTACGAGCCTAAGGGTTACGTTGTGAATCAAGAAGAGTTTCCTAGTGGATCATGGTCATATCAACTAGCTCTACCTCTGATGTAACTATTCTATGATCGTGAGACAGTAACGACCACTACGCATTAGTCTTAGCTTATTAGGTAGAAAGTATCTTATGTTACTTGTCATAGCCTAATCAAATCCTACTATGATAGGGTCCTTCACTTAAATATGACATGATCAGAGTTGTTTAAACGAATTGGATAGACATGGACTATTTGTCCAGAGTACTAACTTTTATGGATAGTAAAATTAGGATTTATGATTTATAAATGTCCAGATATGGCTACTATTGATCCCTGCCCCAGGGGGTTTTGGACACTCAGGGTAGGACATGATGAAAATAAATAAACAATCAATATCGTGCTTCATATGCTATGAATATTTGAATTTAAATGATTCACAGTTATGTAGAGGATTCGATTTAAAAAATGGAGGAAGCATTAAATCGGGGTTTGAGATATATAAATCAAAACATTATTAAAACATTATATCATAAAGGTGGAAATGGATGTGATATGAGTTCATTGATGATGTTGAATGACAATGGAATTGCAAAATGGAAATTGAAGGTGATGTTGAAAACATGCTCCAAAACAATTATATTGAAACAAAATAATGAAAAGATGAAGAAATTTGAGATTAGGTGAGAAGGGGTTGAAGGGAAATTGAAGGGAAAAAATTAATTAAGGAATTATGCTTTCAAAACTCACCAAAACCACTATATGGATGTTGGTTTTATTGATGATAAAATACATGATCTGTATTTTATTTCACATCATGTAATTCTGAGTCCATGTAAATCTCTATATTTCTTGAATATTACACATATATCACATGTATATCATATGATAAATGTGGTTCAACATCTTTCACATCGTGTACCGGTGACTCATGATGTGTAATAGCCTTCTAGATGCATCTCCAGAGTGGATTTTTCATTCAAAGGGTTTTACTGATTTCACACCATGTATTTGACATTCACGACATTTACTAAGATATTCACATGAAATATTCACAACATAGGTTCCCAACATAGTTCATGACATTCAGAATCCCATGAGATATTATTAAAATATGTTAACATAAGTTTCATGAAGTTTAATAGGTAAAATTTTCATTTTTTCCAATTTTCTTATTTGAAAATATAGGAACCTATTTCCTAGAATATTTAGTATAATCCTAGATAATTATAAAATAAAGCAATTTTAAATCCTTATGTAAATGGAAGAAAAAATATATATGATTTTGGATTATCAAATTATCAAATGAAATATTATGGAATTATATATCTATATAGGATGGGATATTAATAAAGTCCACCTCATTGTATTATCTTAAACAAGAATCTTCCCACTACTTCATAAGGATAAACATTGGCATTTTTTCAATCCATTTTTCCCAATTCATGGTTTGTTTTTGATCATTACATGATACTACTAGAACCAACATAGAGGAATCCATATACCGTAATACACCATTTTATAAAATATATTAGAAAAATAGGATGGTTTGTTGAGGATTTTCAGGTTTTAATTCAACATTATCATATCAGATCATGTAAGAGTGGTTGGTAATATAATTCCACAATAGGGAAATATGAATGGTGATTTTCATTTCACTAAATTATTTTTGTACATCTAGATAATATGAACTATCCTCATATCTATTTTGAATTTCTAATATCCTGAAATACCTTAGTGGAAAAATATTAATTTTACAGGGATAATCCATTACATGATAATGATTAAACAATATGACCCTCTCATATATATCTTAAAAATACCAGGTCCAATTATATTATATTCAAATATTATTTTACACAAAATAATAGAACATTATTACATTCTATATTTGTCTTCATATATTTCCATTAAAAATAAATGAATGTTTGGTATTATTGTAGGAGTTTTCCATAATGGATATTCCACCACCTAATGATACAGAAAAGCCAATAAGGAATTCTATTTCATATCATCATGTATTTTGATGCTTCAGTTAAATTAGTTATCAAACTTATAAATGATCATTATACTATATTTCACATATGAAACCAAGGATAATTTATTTTCTATCTAGGTTCAAGAGTGAGTATCATGATTTGGTAATAAACACTTTATTATATCACCCCTTGAATATTTATAATTTATATGAAAAATAGTCTTACGAACATGAGAATCTACGTATCCATGAAAATAGGAAAAGTAGAGATCCTTGTCAGTTAAGGAAACAATTCTTCCACACACACAACATCCTTACCATTATAAGTCCTAGATTAGCTAGAATAATGAATTTTATGATCCCATTTAGTTTTCAAAAAGTAAAATAAAATGGATGATTATTACAATTATTTATGTAATGCAATATCATTAATTTTTGACATTTATGGAATCTAAATTCAAAACCCAAAAAAACAATCATTAGTTCAGACAACTAGAACTAGATATTTTTATAATAAAATATTTTTAGGATACAAGAAGGAACTGATCATTTAGAAATATTATACTCCATCATCACTTCATCTATCAAACTCATGGTAACAATAAATAAACCACTAACTTGTTAGTGAATATGTATCATATAACTATCCATTAATGGTATCCCCATCATCAATAATTCTTCAAATAACAATGCACATAGAATCAGATATATTTGTGTAATTAATTTTCTCCAGGGGAGATGATAAAAGATATATGTAGTTTGAATATGCCACACAATGATCACTAATCAAATCTAGGTGTAATTAAACCACGTGTATCATCATTCCCCAATAATCATTTTACATTATCCACTTTTGATGTATAATCCTTATATAGAAGTCATCGAACACCACATTTACTTTACTAATAGAACACCTAATAATATATTCCAATGAATAGAGATACTACACCAAATTACACCAGATTGTGTTTATCTCTTTCTAAAAAAAGATATATTTAATTATTTTTTATATGTGTATAACAATAATAATTCCCGAAACATATAATCCCTATAACATATTAAATCATGAAAAGATGGTTGACAATTCCAAATCATGGGTTGGGTAATTCTTGTTAGGAGGAAGATGTTGTAAAAACCATATGACAACACTCCTTGATCCAACATGATAACATTTACAAAACCAACCTAGCATACATAAATAAATAAATCAAATCCCATAGATATATGGCATAATCATTGTAGTAGAGCTAAGGATAACATTTGTTTTTCAAATTATGGAAGGTTTCGTTGCACTAGTAAGACCATATGAACATACATAACATATTCATTAATGATATTGTAGTAGAATATACCATTGAAAATTCTTTTATTGAAATTAAATCTTTATAGATAACATGTTTTATGGTTCTACACACATCAGAATCATCATATATAGTATGATGAAGTAAGAGTTTTTAATAATATATGATTAATATGTTATTTACATCAATGATGAACAATATCAAAAATAGTATTTAATAAATGATATATACATGAGTAAATGATATAAGAATAATTTAGGATCATCACATAATGAATTATAATTAATTTAAGGAATCAATGAATTTCATTATGATGAATTATTTATTTATTGGTTATTATAAAAATTAATATATGAAATAAAATCATCTTGAAAGATGAATATATTGTATATTACCTATATTGGCAATTCACATGTGCACTAGGAACCTCTAAATTATGGTATAATAATCTTCAAGATCAATCATGGTAGAACCTAACACTTAATTTGGTCATCTTTTTCCACTTTGAGATTTAGTTCCAGAAAAAATATCATTGATCACTATAGAATCTAGAGTAGTGTAGAGTAAGATCATTGTATTTCATTGAGAGATACATATATAGTGATATTTCTTGACCTTTTAGGGAATTATCTACATGTCATTGTGAACAACCAAGAAATGTCAAAGCTGACTAAATTTGAAATAGTATAATTGTGTTTAAATATTTCCATGGTAATATAATGTAATTGCATAAGTTCCCTTATTATTTATTTCATACCTTAATAATCCTGTTATGATATTTTATGAAAATAACATTTTATTAAATTATTTTTAAATCAAAATAATAATCGACGAGGACAAGGGGGATAATATATGGTCTCTAATGTCATCAAATCCCATTTATAATCCAATTATTACAATATAAGTAAAATAATAACCCATTAATATTTAAAAATTATTATCCATGGTTATGTATACAATTGGTTAACCAAGGGTTTAGTCAAAGGATAAAATTTTAAATGATATCTAATCACGTTCATATTTTATTGTATGATTATTTTACGAATAAAAAATCATTTCCGATATTTTCAATTTTTGAAACATTTTACATGATATAGAGACATTTTATAATATAATATTTCAAGAATATAAAAATGTATTCCTCCCCTCACTTATTAAAGGATACCATTCACTCTATTCATAATGAAATATTGATTCATATGTCTCAAATAAAACCTAAAAAAACCATTCCCAACATACATACCCATGTATTTGTGGTTATTTTCATCCCAAAATAAAAAACCTAGGTCCCTTAAGAAGATGTCTATAAGAGCAATTTCAAATAAGAGTTAATGATCTTCACTGAGTACATTCCATATTAATATTTTTTAAAAACATTATATTATTCCCACTCCCTTCTAATATAATAAAAAAATTATCTCCCATATAATTATATGTTGTTATTCATGAAGTATAATTTTTATTCATCTCCTTCACCATCATATGAAGAATAAGACCATCGCTTGTATTTATTTTGGATTATCACCACAGGAACCAATTTAATTTGTTTTACATTTAAACCTCACATTGATTTTAATACGTAAGGGAATAACGAATGTATATGATACTTATATAATAATCTTGATTTGGAATTATAATATAATATTTAACTTCATATCTTCTAATGATGTGGAAATATATATTGTACGTCATGCATATGTGTGGACAACCATCAATAAGAAGAAATGCCTTTCAGTTTTCATTTATGATTTACATGGATGGATTTATAGATATATTTAATGAATATTTATTATATAATAATGAATTTTTAAATTTTTATTATTTTTATGTTCATTTATTTCAATCATTCTAAAATTTAAAATAATGTTCATGCGTATGTACAACCAATAATCTCTATGAATTGTGTAATTCATATTTCTATATATTTCTGTAATGGTAGATTATATATATATATAATTAATATATATTATATTTATATCAAGACAAAAATTATAGAGATTTTGGGATCATAATCAATTTACTTGGACTCTAACTAATGAACCATAATTATCATGTAAAACGAAGTGGTTAACACACAAAAAATGTTAGAAAAAGATAGTTTGAAATGGGAGATAAGATGTTATAAATAGTTCAAATAAGTTATAATAGGCGTTTTTATTATTATATTATTTAATTATAATAAATTTATATTTGTTATATAGATGTTTAAAAGGACATAAGAGGAAAGTAAAACACCATGTAAGGGTATTCGTCACTACATCAACTCAATTGTGTCATATTTGGAATTATGAATTTTTTTATTTTTATGTGGTCTTTATACTACCCCTATAAAGTATTTAACATGGACATATACATAATAATGATGAATAATTATTTAATTAATTTTTATTATTTCACTAGGATATAATATTAATGTTACATAATAGTTAAGAAAGACTTTTTTAATGTTATTTTCAGGGTTTCTCAAATTTCAAATAAAAGAATTTTCCATTAAATCCATCTATTTTTTATTATTTGAATAATTAAAGATGTTCCAAATTTTATTTAATCTTTTTATATATTTTTATCTTGAATAAATTAGATAAATCCCTAAAATAAATTTATATCTTATATCTCTTTTTATCGTATATATTTTTCATTCATATCATTATATTTTATTTTTTAAAATTCATATTTATTTACAGATATAATTTATAATGCTAATTTTATTTTCTACACGAATTTTAAGTATTTTTAAATTATTATTTTTAATTATTTGATAATTTGTTATGCAATTATTAATTTAATTCAAAAAAAAATTCTTTTCCCACATAGGGTTTATAATTTTTCCGACATTCAAAACCATTTTATCATCTTTTAACTTCTTTAATGAAATTTTTGAGGTTTTACAAAGAAAGAACATTAATAATATATTATTTTGATTTTTTTCATCCATTTTCTTTTATTAAAAATCAATATTAGATTATTTAAAAAATTAAATTTATAACGATCTCAGGGTCAATGTATTTATCTTACTAATTTCTTGGTCATTAACTTTGTCATGAAACATTCAGTATATAGTTATCATTTTTAAATAGACATTCCATTTCTTATAAATTTTTATATTACCTTTATCAAGTATATTATTATTCCATAACACATTTACTATTTCTAAATATTGTGTTTTATTGTGAAATTTATTTTATTAACTGGAGAAATCATAATATTCAATATTTTTTACTCAATACTAATATTTTATGGTAGTTTTTATTTTTTATTAAATAAATCGTTAATTTTATTTATAAAATTTCATTGGGGTGCAATAATGGGTTGGGAGTCATTAAAGATATCCCCTCGATGAATTGAAATGTTTTATGTGACAAAAAACATAAAAAATCATAAAATGTGTTTTTTCTTTTATACCTATCCATATTTTAAATTGGATTAGAATTTGTCCATAATGGTACAAATTTCCTGACATACGAAATTATTAAATACAATATTAATATTTTACTTCAATTTGAATTCATGTATAATTATTATTGATATTTAAACATTGATATTGTACGTGGATGTAATATTTCCTAACATTATTGATTAAATGACATATGTTTTCTGTAATTTACCTTGATATATCTATTATGAAAAATTTAGTCATGATAGCTTATACTGTACATATATAATATTCATTATATGAGCTAACTCTTTATTTTCTATCCCTTCATTACAATATGAATCAATATTTTATTAATAATATTAATGATTGGGAAATGTTTCTAATCCTTTGTTTTTTATATTTCCATTGAAATATGGTAATCATGAATGTGTATAGTTCTTTTATACTTCTAAACTAATCATCCATTAGGGATGAGATCCCATTAATCTTATACCAATGAAATAAATTAGATATTGGCTTTTGGATAATGGAGTCATGATTTATATATTTTGTATTATTGGAATGTTTAGAAGAATCCTTGGTTAAAATATTGTATGTACACATTGCTTACATGAAAATTATTATAATCCCTTATAGTATATGATATTTTTTATCATTTTAGGTACTTTTATCTTATGGTTCCATATTATTGATGAATATGTGAGAACATGATCTGTGCCATTGTCTATAAATGTTTCATAATGGATCAAAGTGAATAAATACATATAGAAAATATAGGGATTTACTAACTGAGAAAGAAAATACAACTCATGATATAACTATGAAGATCATGGCCACATTATAGCACCCATCTCAGTTTATAATGAACAACAATACTCGAATATAACAACCTGTTATTCCATAATGTTATTCACCAATGTCAGATCTCTTTATATGACAGGATCACTCATCCTTTAATGTAATTACTATTCCATTGGAATATGAGTAATGTATTTGGTATGTCAAAAATAAATCCTTTACTTTCAGTAGTTAAATTTTATTTTCAAAATCAATATATCATAGTATATCGGTGTGAGGATGAACCTAAACTCCCAATGGATATTACATCCATTATATATGTTTTTCTACCAATTAAGGAGAGATATTTATCTCATATATATGGGGAGAAACTAAACAATAAGTATATTGTTATTAAATGAGATATTGTTGATTTATTTCAATATGAATTTCCAAAAGACCCAGGATCAAATCCAGAAAGGGACTTATTTCTGGCTATTGTAGAAGCACCGAAGCAGGGCACTGTAGTGTATTGTAGCAGTGATGGAACTATAACAACAACAATACTGTAGCGGTGATGATACTGTAGCAAGAGTTGTAGCAGCCCGGGTACTATAGAATTACTATTCACCATAGGGTCCAATGGGCCAAAAAACGGACTTTCAAGCCTTGTTTACAAGCCACTTGGCCTTCAGAAATCAGGATATGTAATGGGTCTCCCTCTAACCAGTCAAAAAGATGTTTTTATTTAAATTATAAAATGAGGATTTGACCCCAACCTTTTTTTATTTCCAAGTCATTCCCTAACTCACAAAGTTTAATTTTACTAAAAAATCATAGTTAGAGGAAAAACCTCTGAGCCATTATTAAAATAAATTAAAATTATAGCAAGAAAATACCACGAACAAGAAAATACATCTACAGATCAAATAAATCACACTTCTTGCAACATCTATTATAGATTTCTTCCTCCGTGTCAGAAGAATCCCACTTTGAGCTTTCATAGTGCTTCCAAATCTTCTCATATTTCCTTCTAAGATCCAATTTTTCAAAATATATAGATTCCTAAGAAGATTGCACACCCTTTTTCAATCTACAACTGCCCTGACTTTCATTTTGATAGAAAATCTGGTAGACACTGGATTTGGAAGATAGGAATAGTCTTTCCTCAGCCTTCATATCTGGGCAATCATAACTTCCTCATTATTTGACACCTTCTTCTTCACACCCTGAAAAATGTCAATATAGGAAGGCCTAACCATGGCACTATCATTTTCCTTGTCACTATTAGAGATATCACCCCATTTTCCAAAGATATGCACCCCTTGGTAGCCAACAGTCACTCACTGGTCCTGCTGAAATTGAATGTTGTTATCAATCATGGATAAACAGTCTGTTTGTTCTACAACACATTACCATAATTTATCCCCATATTCAAAATATACTCCTCCACCATCCCTATTTCTAAATGAACAAAAGGTCCTAGATATTTCCCATTACGATAATTTACCACACGAGTGTTTTTTGCACTAACCTCATCTGAATCGTCCATAACATCTTCAGTAATTCCCTACATATTAGCTCTAGAAGCATGCATGTATTCTAGCACCTTTGTGTTACAATTTTTACCTTACATAGTCTCCTTTGGGGATAAGATAAATGATTAATCCCTTGGCCCTTTGTTTTCCTTCTCTGTGACCAAGGTGAAACCTCCCTATTCAGAACTCTGGTGCATTCCCATCCTTGCATTATACTGGCTGTTATCATGCTTCCCTCCCAACCTGTCCAAAAAATATCCAGGGAGATCCACATCTGTCTCTATCCCACTTTGTGCTTGTTCATTAATGGAATTATCTTGATCGAGATTCAATCACTCCAGACCTGCAAAATGATTATATATAGAGATAACCTCCATCCACTGACGCTAGCCTACAAAAGCCAGGGGAACAGAAGAGTTGTTATCATTCACTTTGTCACTAAAAATATCTTTATTTTTGGATTCCGGCATAGGCGTATCCACACTTCTCAGTTGCACTCTGCCCCTGCCCATGAACTGTGATTTTTTATTTGTATCCTCCCAGAACAAGCATGGAGTATACTCCCAAATATCATGGTCATTACTTCTATCCTACTGATCCCCCAATTCCTTACTCAGATCAAAATAGGCATCCACCTCTTGATGATTTGCAGCAATATCCTGGACCAGACCTGCACTCACTGCCAATGCATTTTGGTTTGATAAGACATCATTCCTCTCAACATGTAGAGAATCACAATTCTGTGTGACCCCAGTGACTTCAATAGCTCTTGGGGGGCCTTCCAAGTCTTATCTCAACCTAATGAAGATTTCAATGACACTCAGTTTAATAGTCAACACACCTTCCTACTTTTTCTTAACTGCTATATCTACAGGACAATCAGTCAAAACACTTTCATCTCCCCTAATCCAATCCCTGCAATTATCCTTTGGTAGCTTGCTACTCCCAAAAGTGGAACCAATTGAGGCCCAAGTCACCTGAACATTCCCAGCGCCAAAGTGTCTCAAACACCTACAACTAAAAACTTCTAAATTGTTCCCTAGTTTCATGCACAAAGAACATAACTCATACCATGACTCAAACACCACGAATTGCTTATGATGAAACTTTTCCCCCATGACAATCAAGAATAATTCAATAGGAACTTTAGATACATTGATTTTTATAAAAACCATCTATAAGATCATATGACACACTGCCCTAGTCCTACTGTCCGAACAGAGATATCATCCTACCATGTTCCCTTACATACGAATAATCGAAGGGTTTTGAAAGGGGATAGGATTCTCCGGAAAACATACCCAAACCACCATTGTGGATGAATCTCATTGAATATGAAAATCATATGACCACTTAATGAGAAGAAATCATGAACCATCACAGGTCCAAGGAGCACTCGACCAGGCAAGAATCATGTCATCTTCAAAAGAAAATCGGATCATGATGTGTTTGGATTCTAGAAACCCAACCATCGCTCGCTCTAGCGTATCCCTTGATTCAAAAATAAATTGATCGAAGAAATCAACTAACACCTGACGATGATTAAATTTTGCGATTATGGTTAAATGAAGAAGATAGGAAGACTCAAAGAATTCATAACTTGAAATCGACAATTGTGGGAGACCGTCGAAGAGTTCAATGAGTTTCGGTCTTATGAAAATTTGGGGAAAAGATGAAAAGAAATCAGGATTCAAGAAGTGGATGAAGGGCGTTGGGCGAGATCCAGTGAGCATCATCGGAGGATCCTCCCCCTCCGGGAGGGGAGGGGCTGGAGCTTCCATCACCACCTAGGGATTTTCCATCATCGACTATCTCATCGTAAATCTCTCATAATCCATGGAAACTGACTTTTCAAAAGATCTTATACAAGGATCTACACCTATTTAAATTATACCATATAGAATGGCCCTAATTGGGTAGTAAGAATATAAATGAAACATTAATATAATCTAGAAAATAAATTCATTTGGCATAGTGATTCTCCTTGGGTTGAACCTATTATTTTTATTATGAATAAAGATGGAACAATGTTAATTTTCATTGATTATCAGGAACATAATAAATTCACTATTATAAACTAGTTTCCTCAACCTCACATTGATGATATATATTATCAATTATGATGATCTCAATTTTCCCCCCATGAATCTTCGATCTAGATATCTTCAGCAATGGGATAAGAAGGAGGATATACCCAACAATTCCTTCTGTATAATGTATATAAATTTTGAATTTATAGTAATTGCATTATAACATTAAAATTATTCATTTATCATCATGGATTTAATGTATAATGTCCTTGAAGAGTGATATTATTTGTTTGATGTATTGTATATAGATAAAAGTGATATATATTCAAAGGACATTGGAGAGATTGAAGAATATATTATAAATTTTTTTAAGACTACAATGAAGAAATATCTATAAGCCAAATTCACCACAAGTAAATTTTTCATATTAAAAATAATCATTCATGGATCATATAATGTCATCTGAGGGTATATTGGATTATAATTAAAGGATGGAAGTTATTATGAAATGCCCCAGACCATCAATGCTAATTGAGATCCAGAGTTTCTTAAGAATGATAAATATTATTGTTACTTTAAAAAATATTTCTCCCCTTTTTAAAATCCACTAACCAATTAGATAATAATCGGATATAAGTTGTTGTTGATATTTGAGTGTGGGGGTAATTTCAATGAAATTAAGAGAAGGTTGGTCAACGTTCATGTTATTACACTATACTATAGAAGATAAGTGTATTTGATCTATATTTATACATAAAATTATGGTTTAGATTGTTTAATCATGAAGAATGATATATTGATAACTTTTGCCTCCCTCTAATTTAAAATTCTTGAAAAAATTACCTGACTCCATATTTTGAGTTATGAAATATATTTTTTCATTAAAGACATGGCGGAATTACTTTTTTTGTGAATGTTGTGATACATATACTGATCATAATAGATTATAGTCTATATTTATATTTAATGAATTGTACATTCACCTGAGAAGATGCTTATGGTTGATCCTGAATTTTGACTATTAAACACATTACCAACCTAGAATGGGGTTGATGTGGGACGATACTCTAGGTCCGATAGATAATGATATTATTTCATTAATGGGAATTGAATTTGAACCACTATTTATTGATTTATAGAAGAAATATAATATAATCATATAGATCGTGAAAAAATCGTAAGTTTCATAAATAATTGTTCAACCATCTATTCATGAGAGGATTAAGAGTGTTAATAATGATGATGGGGAATTATATAATTAGTTGACTAATTTTCTTGAGTTCACCTATGAAAATACTCTAATTATAAGATTTAGGAATTTACTAAGTGTCTCTTCAATGACACAGTTAAAGAATGATTTGTTGGATTTAACATTTATCAATTTATTATTTAATGTTCAATGATGTATAGAGACATTAATCAGTGTTTCTAGTGGGAAAATATGAAAATAAAAATTATTAATTATGTACCATGATTCATTCTATGTCAGAATGTTATGGCTGGGAGACATAACTCTAAGGGGTTTTTACAATCATTAACCATACAATAACAGTGAATGTGAAAAATTACAATTGATTTCATCCATGTAATCTAAAACATATTAAAGGGAAGAATGTTATTTGGGTTGTTGTTTATTAGGTTATAAAATCAATTATTTATATGACTATTAAAATTGATATTTCTCTTGAATACAATACTCAACTATATATTAAGGATATTGTGAGATTTCATGGATTACAACTCTTAATCATATCGTATATGGATCCAAGGTTTACATTGAAGTATTAGAGAAAACTTTTTTATTATATGAATATAGAGTGTGGTTTATTACTTATTATCATCATTAGATTGATTTTATGTCTAATATTACCATTTAAACTCTATATGACATGATGAGGGATTTATTTATGGATTTCAAATATTATTAGGATCTAAAACTTCATTATATTTTTATTTTCTTATAATGAAAGATTTCACTCATGAATTTAGATGGATCCGTTGGAATCCCACTATGGAAGGATGTGAGGAACTCTAATGTGTAGGGTTGATATATGAGTATGATATATAATGGGACATTGTCTATATATGGGAATTTAAGAAAAGGTAAAATCTATGAAACAAAACATAAGTTAATACCAATGATGAAAAAAGATTCATTGACTTTCATCATCTAAATATAATGTAAAAATATTGTTGTTAAGTTACACTTTTGAATATCTAAATTGAATAACATTGTGAGATAATGAATTAATGTAAAGTGTAGATTTTTAAATCTTCATCCCTTTGAGATTTGTGTTGTTATCGAGAGAGAAGATTATTTCCAGGTGAAACCCTCCAATCGCTCCAAACTTCATGATTTTTTCCATGTCTATATCCTAAGAGGGTAGAGAAGGTTAAATATATCAACAACCTATAAGGGATGCTCAATATCTAAAAAATATATGTTTACATTCATCATTGACATATAATGTTCCACATTGGTGGTATGTTATTCCATTTTATATCTCCCTAGATGAAGTTTTTTGGATTTTCAAAGAAGTGAATATTGGGATCTAGATATATTTGTCCCATAGAAATTATTTATTGTATCAGGATGGTAGATTATTTATTGATTCATCCACTAAATCACACTCTAGTTCACAATTTATTTGATTTATATTTCCTAAGAAATTAAATACTTGATCCTTCACATGAACTAATACTTGAGTTCATACATCTATATAAAAATCAATCTTACAAGGATGTAATTGTGGAAGATATTTTATATTTAATAGATAACGTGATAAAAGGAGACCACTCATAGATAAGAATATTATAGAAAAATCATAAAATTATGTAAGATACATGGTAACCTATGTATATTAATTTTTATATGTACCCTCAATTTTTTGAATTGTTATCATATAATTTTGTGGTTGAATTTCTTTTAGGGCGGGTTAAATGTTACAATAAGGGATTTTATTATTTTAAAATAAATGTAATGGATTAATTTGTTTACATAAAAGAATTATTGAAAAAAAACACATCAGCCTAATAAAATTTTAATATGTGACAATTATATCATTTCAATATTTTACTTTGTAGAAATTTAGAGACTTTTCAGAAAATATTGATTATTTATTGAATATTGAAAACAAGGATTTTATTAAAACCTTCAGATTATTTAAGAAAAGGATCTATAATGACATGAATATATTACACAGAACTCAGTGTACTTTACATAAAAACTATCTAATTAATGACATTGTAATATTCATTGGAGTTTATTTTCATAAATATTCATTCTGGGACATAAAAACTAATATTTGTAAAAATTTATTTTTCAATGTGTTTTGAATTATTAAACTAAATTATGTTCTTTAAAATTAATGAATTTAAATTTATAAAATGTATTCCATATTTGGAATTAGGAAACTCAAATGTTTAAAATATTTCCCTTTTATTTTTTGTTATCCTGAATATTAACCTTGGAAAATTTTTGTCTCTCCATAATGAGAAAAATAGGTAAAATGGGGCTATAAAATAGGGAAAATGAATTAAAATTTCTTGACTATGATTCTGAATAATATTTTATGGTTTGAGTTCAACCATTCTCATCTATGTGTTGAAAATATGTCCACTAGTTCCCATTTTTCATTAATATTTATTTTTATTTTAAATTAATAATAAAATAGAAAATGTCATGCTATTAAATTCAATATCATTAATATTTGTCCATAATATTAAATGTGGTCGTCTTTTTTGAAATATTATTTTTAAATTTGAATTAAATTAATTTTTTATTATAATTTATATTTTAATTTCAGTGATTTAAAAATTACCCTACATTAATTTTCAATATTGAAAGAGTATTTATTAAATATATAGAAAAATTAAATAGATGATCTAAAAATTATATGAAATATATTTTGGATGAGTTATTGTATAAAAATATTTTTATATCTGAATATATAATACTAGGTATTTTGTAATTGATTATATTCAAACCCCATCACCATCATGAAGTATTTTAGGTCATTTGAATAGATATTCTCAAAAATGACATTAATGATATTTTGTGGAAATAATATTTTATTAAATTATTATAAAATGATAATAGTTATTAGATAATTCATGGGAGATATTATATATTCTATAATGGAATTACTTTTCCATTTCTGAAAAAAATTTCATTATATATAAAAAATGAAAACCCTTTATCATTTATATTGTTATTACCATCGTTAGAGTACAAACTAGTGAGCCAAGGGGTTAATAGAAAAGAAAATATATAAAATAATATTCAATCCTAAAAAATTTTATTGGATACCTCATAATCATCAAATATATTCTATTTTTAATAAATTTTTAATTCATCAACCCATATTATATGGTTATATTACATGAATTTCAGAAAGTTCCCCTCCCGTCTCATATAAAAGTGCGCACACACTAATTTTAAGAAACGGAAATGAATATCATACTTCATAAACCCCTTTAATTTTAAGCAACACAAAATAATTTTAACCAAGATTCAAGTTCTAGAAATGTTGAGTCGAGATAGAAGCCACCTACCTTTACGGTTCCGACAAAATTAACCCTCATTCTACAACAACTCCTCAAATCCGGCGAACACACCACCAAAATTACTCTATATCACCTTCCCTAACATCCACAAGTCTTAAAATCCACAACCAAGGAAACCAAAACCCTATATCTACCCAAAAATAGTGTAGCTATAGAAATCAGAGAGATAGATAGATGTAGATCTAGAGGAAAACACAAAGAAACCAAGAGAAGAGACATAACCGGGAGAAACCACCTTCAAATCACATTGAAACCCCTTTGATTTGCTTACTATATGTGCTTTGAAGCTCCCCCAACCTTTGAAAATTGGAACTCCTAGATTATCCATGTGTCGGAGGAGGAATGTGGTAAATATGGGAAATCCCGAGTGGCCCGGGACTAATAAGCCCACCATTAAGTGGTTGCACGGTTACCCCACACGGTTTTTCAAACCGTGCACTAACTATGTGGTTTACACTATATCACCCAAGAACTGTGCACAACATGCCCGTGGGGTCTAACAAACCGTGCGCTGCCCGTGCGGAGCCCACTGCCAAGGGTGCACGGTTTCCAGGGCTGACCACATGGTTTTTTCAGACTGTGCGCTAACTGTGCGCCCCTGCACGACCTCCATGACTTTTAATGTTTTTCCCAAAATTGTCCAAACATAAACAAACCACTTCAATAAGCACAAATGAAACGAAAAAGAGTCACATACCAGAAACCGGGGGTACTACATTATCCCCACCGTTGGACATTCTGTCCTCGAAATGTAGTGAACCCACCCTTTGCCAAAATATGTTGGGAAATTGCTCGCCATATCTTTCTACCGCTCCAAATATTCATCCTGGATCATGACATGCTGCCACAAAACCCAAAACAAACTGATGCTTTTACCCTGAAAAACATTCTCTTACCAATCCAAAAACCACACTGTCATGTTCCCCAATTAAGCTTCCATCTCTACCTCAACATGATCCCATTGAATAACATGTATTGGATCCGACAGATACATTTTCAACAGATAATAAAGAAAAAAATTGTGCACCACATTGAACCTAGGTGGAAAATCCAAATGATAATCCACCTCACCAACCCGTTAACGAATCTCAAAAGGTCCAATATACATCGGAGATAACATTCCCTGCTCCTGAAACTGACGATCTCCCAACGAAGGAGAGATCCAAAAGAAAACATGGCCACTCACCTCGAATGACAATAACTGTCGACGATGATCCGCATATGACTTCTGAAGACTGTGAGACATCTCCATTATCTTCTTGATTAATGTGATATTCTTCGTAGTCTCCAGGACAAGGATCAGTCCATCCATCAAGGACTCACCCATTTCTACCTAGCAAAGTGGAGAACAACACGACCACACATAAAACTCTTCAAAAGGAGCCGTATCTATGGATGCCTGATAACTTTTATTGTATGTGAACTCAACCAACGAAAAGTGCTCCTCCCATGAGCCACCAAAATTCATGAAACAATCCCACAACATATCCTCTGAAGATTGTATCATCCTCTCAGATTGACCATATGTCTTAGGGTGATACGTCATAATCATGGTCATCATAGTTCCAAGGGTTTTCTGTAAGGATTTCCAGAAACAAGATTTAAATCTCGGATATCTATCAGATACGATCAAAACTGGAACATCGTGCCTCTTGACCACCTCCCAGATATAGATTTTGGATAGATCCTCTATCATATGAGAATCATGAATTGGAATGAAATGATTCGACTTTTTTAGTCGATCCACTATCACCCAAATGGAATCGTGCTTTTTGACTATTCTTGAGAGTCCTATGAAAAAATCCATCTCTATTTTCTCCCACATCCAAATAGGGATTGGTAAAGACTGCAATATTCCCACTGTACGCTGATGCTCTGCCTTGACCTGCTGTCAAGTCAAGCATCTCGAAACAAATTCAGGCACTCTTCATTTCATACCAGCCCACAAAAATTGCTCTTTCAACGCTTTATACATTTTCTTAATTCCATGATGAACAGACCACCTGGAATGATGATACACCCTGATAAGATCCTCCTGACAAGCAACTGGTACAACCATCTGATTTGTAAAACACAAAATTGAATCTCCATTCAGTTGCCAACCCTCAATTTTCTCCCCACTATTGAGTTTCGACCTCATGGTCACACACTTAGAATCATATATGTGTGCCCCTTTAACAAGGCCATGCATGTCATGAATCAAAAAAACCATAAAGAAGACTACCCTATCTCCCTAGTCCTCACATTTCAACTACATGTCAGCTATAACCGACATCAACATCCACCGGTCTGATGCATGATTCACAACCTGAGCATATGATTTTATTCCTAATGAATTCTCCACCAAATTTCCATTACCTTGTGTGTACATAAAGTCTAAATCAAACATCTAAAGATATTCCATCCATCTCATTTTCCTTAAGATAATATCCCTGGGTGAGAAAATGTGGTTCAAGCTCTTATGATCTGAATATACAGGGAATTTACCACCGAAGTGATAATGGCGCCACACTTTCAAATCATGGACACTACTTCCAATTCCAAATCATGAGTTTGGACGTTCTTCTCATGCACCCTCAATTGTCGTGAGCCATACATATCCACATGACTCCAATGCATGAGAACTAACCCCATCTGAGATCCTAATGCATCACAATACACCACGTACTCTTTTCCGGGTTCTAGAAAAACAATGTTGGGTGATAATATAAGGCGACCATTTAGCTCTTCAAAACCCTGATGACACTATTCATTCCACTTGAATGGAACATTTGTTCTTGTAAAACCTGTCATCGGTGAAGCCAAACATGAAAAATCACGAACAAAACACCGATAATTCCCATCTAGACCGAGAAAACTACATACCTCATATACATTCTATTGCAGTTTCCACATGATAACAACCTCTATCTTTTATGAATCCACTAAAACAACAATTTCATAAATCACATGGCCAAGAAAACAGACTTTCGGAATCCAAAATTCACACTTTGAAAAATTGGCATACAACCGATGATCCCTCAAGATCCCCAACACTGTCTCCAAGTGCTGCTCATGCTCTACCCCTGTCTTTGAATACACCAGAATATTATCTACAAACACAACCACAAATTAATCCAGATATCTCTGAAATATTCGAATCATCAATTCCATGAACACCACTGGAATATTATTTAGACCAAAGAGAATAACCACATATTCATAATGGCCATATCTACTTCTGAATGTTATTTTAGGAATATCGTCCTTCCTCACCCGCAATTGATGATATCCCAACCTTAGGTCGATCTTGGAGAACCACTAGGCTCCCATCAACTAGTCGAAAAAATAATCAATTCATGGAAGTGGATATCTGTTATTAATCATAAATTGGATAAGTCTACGATATTCAACACAGAGCCTCAAATATCCATCCACCTTTTTTACTCACAACACCGACGCATCCCATAGAGACGTGCTAGGCTGGATAAACTCTTTGTTTTAAAACTCTTCGAACTGGAATTTCAATTCCTGAAATTCAATAGGTTCCATTCGGTAAGACAGGAGTGAGATAGGACTGGTCCCCAAAAAGAGATCAATCATAAACACCACTTATTTTATGGGAGGTAATCCCGAGAATTCATCGAGAAAAACATCCAGGAACTAATCCACCACTGCCGGAAGAACACTCTTCTCAACACCCTATACTGATTCCAATGACTACACCGCCTACTGATATGATAACGTGCCCAGTGCTGGTGCCAACACACCCATTGCACCATGCCTTTCATGCATCTCTCCACTAAAGATATTTCTAATTCCATCATGTGTCGTAAAAGTCAATGTTCATTCGTTACAGTCGATGTGGGTCCTAAACTCCACCTGCCAATCTGTTCGCAAGATTACATCATATCCATCTATCTCAAGAACTGAGAAATTAAAAATTAGCTCAACCTCACCCACAACGATACAACATGCTCTACACTATAAGGCTCAACACTGTCTTCGACCCAAAGGATTTTGATGTTTCAAAACAGAAGGCATCATTTATACCATCAATCCCAGCAACCCAACCACAAGTGAAAAAAAAAGAAGAGTGTGAAGCACCCATATCAAACAGCACATACATCAAGGTAGAATTTAAAATAATAGTACCTCACACCGTGGATGGTCCCGACTGATCATCCACCACAACCTACTCGTCCCCAAACAAAGACTTGGTTGCCAAACCTTTCTATTTATTGCCCTGCTGAGGAGTTGTGGTGTTCCGAGAATCACCATGATGGAAATTGCTCTGCTGACTAGGGGTATGCTGATGTCCTCGTCCCGTCGAAGAATACGACGTCTGCGATCCCTGAGGAATGTCATGCGCACCGGAACATAGAGAATTCCTATAATAGCGCTAATGATGCCCCATCTGCTTGAAATTGTGACATTCTTGAGGTTGTGTCGTACTATCCCGCTTGATTTGTGTCATAGAGCCACTCTAAAAACATCCTGTTTTGCTCTGGGGCATCAGAGGAAGATTTACTAATCCTACCGTCGGATTATGTTCCATACTCCCACCCTGGGAATTAGTATCCCTCCTCCTCTTGGACCAATCATTAGAGTTTCAACTATTCCCCATGGTTATCACCATTCTTCCTCCCCCGAAGCTCCCAATAGTTCCCACTCAGCCATCGATGCTCAATTCACCATCTCATTGTAAACACTGATTCACCACACTGCTATTTTTTAATGGATCTTTATCCATAACCCCTCTTCGATGATCCTTGCCTTCAATGACATGCTACCTGCCACCTCAGGTGAAAACCGCACTATGCTCATAAACTTATCTGAATACTTCGTCACAACATGTGCTCTTGATTTAGACTGAAGAAACCAATTGTGCACTGAATTTTGAACGTATGTGGGTAGACTTTTTTATTGAAAAATTATTCAATGACTTCCCACATCATACCCTTGTCCATCCCCACTCAGACTACCAACTGCCACCACTGTAGTGCAAGATCCTGTAGCTTATATATTGATAAAATTACTATCATCTCTTCTGGTGTCCCCAAAAAATTCTAATATTCGGTTCATTATGGATAGCCACACCATTGCCCTTTCTAAGTCCGAATCACCCCTAAAAAAGTATGGATCATGCTTTTGAAACTAAGATGCCTAATAAACATGTTTTTTCTCTTCCACTCTATTCACACTTCCCACAGCTTTGAATGCTTGCACTATGCTCTAGACTAACTGATGGATCACCGGGGGCTTAGGTGCAACCATGTTCTCATCAGCCACTTCTTTTTGTACACTACGTCCCCTACCCGGTTAAATTTATATTAAAAAAAACAAAATACCCTGATTTTACTTCAATAGATATCAAGAATTCCCATTTCAATTTGCATTACACAACACTATCACAACGAGTCTTTCCACCTTTCCATATTTTCCATGTTTCACCATTTTGGAAAACCAAACCATTTTCAAAATACCAAACTTATTCACATTAAAATTTCACACATTTGAAAAACCATTTATCAATTCATCCCATAAATCATTATTCCCAATGAAATAGGCATCATAGAGGGAATTCATTTCTATAATATATGTCATGCACATCTCATCTCCTACTCCCACGACAATGAGATTGCCAATGCCTATAAGTTTATCCAAAACATTTAGGTACCCTACTCCCTGGTAACTTGATGTTCATAATAAAAGGGCTATCCATATATTTTTATTTAATACATTCAATTTTCAGACATTCCTATGCATTGTTATCATCCTGACTCAATGAATATACCACAATGAATGTCATCTCCAAATCCGAGAATCAAATCCAAATGACCTAACTAGAAGATACCACTTGTAACACCCCACCACTACATCATTGGATTGAAGTGGTGGTGAGGGTTACTTGGCCTACATCGATGTTCCCAAGGTGCCAAATGCTGGAAATAAATGTCTAGGGCTTCTAGAAATAATTGGGGAAAAATTTTCCATTATGAAAAACCGAACCAAACCATCAAATAACAGCCAGTATGTGAAGCATGTCAATAAAAATTTCAAGCATGTATTCCCAAAATATAGCCATGTTCTTCCACAATACAAACCAAAACCAATAAAATCCCACATGATATAAGAATACTATACAGAAGTATAAACAATAGGCCTAATGTAATCTAAGACAGACTACATGACTCCACCCCAAGCTCGTTGTTCCAAGCACTACCACATCTCCCAAGCATCACCAAGAACCACTAGCAATGAGATGCCTTACCATTACCCGTGTCTTTGAATAAAAAATCTAGAAAACCACCAAAGTGACAAAGTAGGGGGTGAGTACTAATACTCAGTAGTTTTTCCCCAAATTAAATCCATACATATGCCACTTGGATAAAAGAGTTAGCACTTTTATATAAAGCAGTTTATATTAAATAATCATAAGTGCAAACATTACTATAAGCCAAATTTACACTTACCATGCCATGAAAACCAATGGAAAGACAAACAAACATTCCATAATAAATTTCATCTTTTCAAATGAGCACAAAAATTTCCATCTTCCAAAGCAATGCACCACACAAGGTTCCATAAACCAATACTGGTATAAAAATCACAGTGGAACTTCTGTCCATCCTGTTTATTCCCCTCGAAATTTAGTGTCACTTCCAATCCCATAACCATTTATGGTGGACCTTATATCCAATACAAATACCCTTATTATAGTGGTACTTCCCACCCACTTCCTCACAAAAATAAAAAAAATCCATAACCAAGCATATAACCCACCAAAGTCACCAAAATATGCAATTAACGATTTCAATTACATGTCGAACCACTTCAATAAATAAAAAATTTACGAAAAGCACCCTTCCAACCTCTGTACATGACAATTAACATTTAAATAAAATGACCCCTTTGTTGAAAAACTATTTCACAATCCATGTTAGTTAATTCAATAAAAAACCCATTTTAAAATCTTATCTTTAAAATCACTATAAGGGCATTTTACAGAAAACCCCCATTCTTCCCAAAAATACACAAAACACCACCAAAGGGATTTCCAAACAATTTTTAACATAAAAAACACAATTAATTTTAGGAAACACATATTAATTTTAACCAAGATTCATGTTCTAGTGATGTGGAGTCATGAGAGAAGCCACCCACCTTTAGGGATCTGATGAAATTGACCCACAAGCTACTGCACCTCCTCAAATCCGGCGAACACACCACCGAAATCACTCTATATCCGATTTCGTAACATCCTACAGTCTTAAAATCTACCCCAAGAATACCAAAATCCTAGACCTATACCCAAAAGGTGTAGATATAGAAAACAGAGAGAGATAGATGTAGATCTAGAGGAAAACACAAAAAACCATGAGGAGAGACTTACCTAGGATAAACCACCTTCAAAACAATATGAAATCCCTTTGATTTTATTCCAAAATGTGATAAGGACCTCCCCCAACCTCTGAAAACTAGATATTCCTCAACGAGTGAGAGGAAGAATTAAGGTAAAATGGGAAACATCGAGTGTCCTGGGACATAAAAACCCAAACCTTATGTGGTCACACACCTACCCCGCACAGTTTGGAAAACCATGCACCAAAAGTGTTGTTGCAATTGTCTCACCCAGGATCTTCACACAGCTTTCCCGCATGGTATGACAAACTATGTACCACCCGTGTAGAGACCACTTTTTAGGGTTCACAGTTTCCAAGGCTGGCCACACATTTTTTTCAAACCGTGCGCCAATCGTGCGCCCCTACACAACCTACACAACATTTAATGTTTTTCCCAAAATTGTCCAAACTTAAACCAACTACTTCAAAAATCAAAAACGAATAGAAATAAGGGTCACATACCTCAAACTGGTGGTACTACATTTATGAAGTCCAAGTTTTCAAAAAAAAATCTCTAGATCATGGGATGTTTTATGAAAATATAGGGAATGAAAATTCATAGGATATTAATCCAATGAAAGATGTTATAAATGTTAGAACAAACATTTACAAAATCTTATGGAGTAATTTGAATGGAATGCTATTGAAGATCCAAATTTCATTACCATGTATTTTTTTATATAAACTATAGTCATTATACAAGAATAAAAAAATTTTAGATAAATGTAATTTAAAATAGGTTTATTAAGAATCCTAAAAATCTTTTTATGAAGAAAATGATATGGGATGAAGATCAATGAAATTTATTAATCTATTGAAACAAGAATAATCATAAAATGTCAATGGAAATCAAAATGGTCCAATTAAAAAGATGATAATGTTTATACTATTGAATCCAAAATCACTTGTATCATATGTTAAACTAGAACTTTCTTCAAAAGGATTAAAATTCTTGTGAAGGGTGAATGATAAGTGTGATAAATTTGATCAGATTCCAAAAAAACACTTGGGAACATGTTTTACATCCATTAAATATATATTTATTTGGAAAAAATGGTTGTATATAAATAAGTTAATTGAGCATGGAAAATATTCATGAAACAACTAAATACTTATTTGTAAATTCTATTTCTAGCTGGAAGGAGTGATTTTTGAACCAATTTTTTTCCTCCTGCATGATTTGAAACTATTAGAATGTATTTAGTAATTGATGATCATAAAAATAATAGTGTTTCTCAGATGGATGTCAAGTCAGCCTTTCCAAATGGTGAAATTGAAAAATGATGTTTATTTTGAGAAATATTTTAGGAATAAACTATCTAATTATAATATAAATCATTATAAACTTAATAAATAATTGAATGACTTTTAAAAATCCCCATGTTATTGGCATTCAAGAATTACATTTTTTTATAATGTTTATCTTTTTTAAATGAAATGGTGTTAACTACTATTATGTAGATACAATTAAATCTATAACACTAAATGTAATTTTTTATGGGATGATATAACTTTTTATTGGTAATGAAATAAATGCTTTCAAATAATTTTATACGGAAATGAAAATGAATTTTGGGAGAATTAACATGAATTCATGGTTTACAAGTTCAACAAATATAAAAATACATTTTACTATCAAAAGTAATGTATTCCTTAGAATATATACCAAATATTGGAATAAAATAATACCATGTTTTTTCTAATACCATTTCAACTGGGATGAATATGTTTAAAGATAAATTTGTGAATTAAACTTATTTTTGAAATTTGATAAAAAAAGTTTAAATTACCATACTTATTTAAGACCTGATGTTTTTATTAGTAGATTATGTGTTCTATATATCAATGTGATATAATAGAATCACATATGATGGAACTAAAAAAAGAATAGTGAGATATTTTAAAATAATAAATTCACAAGTATGTTTATACAAATTATGTCAGGAAGTGTAATTAATTGTTATACTGATTTTGATTGGGTTGAAGACTGAAATGATAGAAAATCAATTATAGGAGAAAAATTTTCCTTTATAAAATGTTTTGAGAGATGTAATAGTAAGAGGAAATGTTAATTATGTTTGAGGATAGAGGAATTATAATATTTTCTAGAAAAGCATACTTTTACTAAAATTTTGCGGATGAACGAGTAGTTAAAAAATATAACAGTTGATGCTTCCAAACTGTTGAATATTATTTGTGTTAATTAGAGTGATTATGAAAAAAAAAAAATTGAAATCCAATAAAAAAGATCAAAAAAAAATTAAAATATTATTTTCTTAACAAACTAGAATGTTAATGTTTGATATTCTTGTTAGAGAATATTTCAATGAAATAAAAAAATTTCTGATATCATCAAAAAATAAATTCCAAAAGTTATATATTAGGAATCGAGGTTGAAACGTCATATATATATTTATCTAAATAATTCCCGTACATATTATTTATATTAACTCACTATTATTTAGATTATGTTGAAATTGGGGGGGGGGGGTTAAACATTATCCTTTAATGGGGATGAATTAATTTTCATAGCTATTTGAATAATAAGCTGTGGATATCATAGGACATTTGAGAGAATGAAAAGTGTGATGAAATTATAAATGTGAAGGGGGTTTTATCATAAACAAGTGTGTAAATTTCTTATCAATGATGAAGGAGATTCATTAAAAAACTCAACTTCATCTTATTGTTATTTTTTTGGAAACATTATTTTAATTAAGGATTTCTTTTGATAATATTTTAAAAAACTGGAGTTGTTTAACAAAATGAGTTGTGAAATTTTTTGTTCTTTTTATGTAAAAAATGATGATTTGTAAATGTTTTTGAAATTAGTTTTCAAAACAATCGATAGATGGAGACTGCAGATACATTGTGAGTTTTATGTTTTATATTTTTTTGGTGAAAACTAATCATCTATAGAAGAATGTTCTTTTAAATGCTGTTGACGGTGTGTAGCTATAACTATATAATATGATTAATAATATGTTGTTGAAATTCTGATTATAGAAATATTTTTGAAATATTATATATTAGTTTCTCCATCAGAATATTCATTAAACAGTATTCATCATATACTATTTATATATGAAAATATTTGGTAGTATAAAAGTAAAAATTATTGGAAAATGTTATTAATATAATAATAGAAGTTGTTAGAAATTGGGGTTAGAAAATATTCCATGCTTCTAACATTTGAGAAGGTTGAATTTCATAGAACATTCCAAAATAAGTAAAATGAATCTTTTCTATTAATTAATATTCCAAAAAACATCCTGAATATATCTTGATATATGCTAGAGTTTGTATAAGAAAAGAAAAAAAATTATAGAATTTCAAAAATTGATTTGTTTTGGAAGTAGTTTAATAGAAATAGAAGCTTCTGACACTGAATTAGTTAGAGGATTAGATGGTTAAATATGAATATGTTTAGATAATTTTTTTAGCTAATACTTCTCATCAGAAGAATGAAATTTGATTCACATAATCATAAATAAATCATTGGATGTTACAATTGTTAAAATATTTATCTCTTCGATTTCTGATATTTGAATTTAAAAATTGTTTCAAATTCGGAATATATATAAAAAGGAATGATGTAACTAATAGTGATTCATTAGAAATGATGACGATACCAATTCATTAGATGATATGAAGATACTGATTAATCATAAACAGTGAAGTTATTGATTTATCTGGTGAGCTGTAGATGAAAATCCAATAGAAGAGATGTAGACAATGATTCAAATGATAGGCTATTGATACTGATCCATCAGATAAAATATCTCTTATGAAAATTTAAGATGATTAGTTAATGAAATTTGATTTTTGGAGAAAAATGTTGTTTATAAAATATAATATTCAATGGGGGAGTTCTGTTGAGTTACTAGATTTAAATTCCTAATAAGAGCCACTAGACCATGAAAATAGTTGAAGTTCTAGAAGAATCTAATTGATATTTAACAAAGGATTATGAAGTATATTTATGTTGAAACAATTTTGTAATCCATTACATGTATTCTTGTACCATAAAAAATATATTTTTTTTTTCAAATGAGTAATGGTTATCTAATTATTGAACGTCGATGTCAAAAGATGTAAAAAATTTAACATGTGAGTTATGGATGTCCATTTGACATAATATGTCTACATAGTTTGAGCTGATCTATATTGATCAAGTTGAATAAATGGTCTTTTTTCAATTAGTAAAATAAAACTCGAATGAATAATAGAGTTCAAAACTGAGAATTTTTCCTCTATAAATTTCTAGATATAGAATTTTTAAAGTTAATATTAATGTTTCGAATTATGAAGAATATGAGAATTCAAGATGATTTGAGAAGACTGGTGAATTGTTGATAAGTTCATAAAATCATTCAAATGGAAATCAAATTTCGGATAAATTTAGGTAATTGAAATTTTTATGAAGAAATTATTTTATTTTTTCAGCCATACTATTTTGAGATCAACTAAAAAATGAGTTGCAATGTGCAATGGAAGTTGACACTATTAGATGTGAATAAAAGCTTAAATTATTCTATTTTTATGAAAAAATGAGTTTCCAAACAAGTAAGATTTGTATTGAAGAGGTGTTTCTAGACATAAGGATATGTGAAAAATATTTTATAGAGGAATGTTTTGATTACATGATACATATAATCACCAAGGTATTGATTTTATTTTTTTTATAAGATGATAGAGGAGTTTAAATTTATTAAATATTAAGGTCAATTGGATATCCAATATGTATATATTAAATATATTATCAGACTATGTTCATCATATCTTAGCTTCATGATGACAGAAAATCGGACTTAGACACTAAATAGACCTTTTATATTGAATACAGTTTCAATATTGCTCGTTTGGTTATGGATCATTTTTATGTAATTTCATTTAAATTGAGAGCAAATAGTATAATCATTCCTATCAGGAGATAGAATTCCAATAACATGATTTGATGCATTTTTTATTAACTCCATTGTAATAGTGAATTTCCATAGAACAACAGGAGTGACTATGGAATGGATGTATGGTCTCACCCAGATGTAGAACCATATAAATCATGTGTTCCTTGTTTAATTATCTATTTTTCAATGAAATTGAGTTTACCAAATTTTTTCAAGGAAGAAACCCTAACATGTTACTGGTGTTATGTTTCCTAATGTAGTAATTTGAAAAAATGGAAATGATTGATTGAACCCCCCCAATTTATGTATTTCATTGATATTTTGGATCTTCAAAATATCTAACACATTTACAAAACAAAGAAATATATATATTAAATATCCATATAAAAAAATTAAATAATAACTTGGGAAATATTATATTTAATCAAAAAACATATTTAATTATTAAACCATGTGTGGTATTGATATTTATTATATATTTAAATTAATAATATCATTAAACCTAGTTTATATATTCACATATTGTGTGACCCCATATGATACTTTCTCAATGGCATTAGGTGAATCAACCTAAATTCCAATGATATAATTTTGCAACACTCTAATTCACCGATATATAAATTAATTAACATCAAAGAGATATTAAATTCATACACATAATTATTTGGTTATGTAATCCTTTTATCAGGATATCTTTAATCATATTGGTTTCATATTGGTTCCAAAAACCTGTGTTCCCAATGTCCCTTTCTTAAAGATTTTTTAAATTCAAAGTACCCATAAATCAAAATGTCCATTGATTTATTTAGGTTTCATCATTTCTATCTAAGGGAATGTGATATCATATTAGATTAATGATCAAAACGAAAAATTAAAAATTTTCATTCTTCATTAATGAAATATTACTCGTGACACACCCAACACATCATACATCAATGTGAATATATGTCATCACATTATTTTCAATACATATATTTAAAAAACTCATAATATCCCTTAATAATAATCTTTAAGTCTATAGATAAATACACAATTATAAAAATATGATCATTAAATTAATTATATTGAGGTTGATTTCATAATAGATAGTTTTGTTCTCATAATATTCTACACCAAAAATCACCAAGGTTATACAACATGAGATGGTACATCAATGGATCATGATTCTCCACCATATAAATCAAATATAATAATTTCCCTGAAATGATTTAATTTGACTATATAATACTTTTTCAGGAATACACCATTGTTCAAATTTTTAGTTCTCATTATAGTGGAGAAAAACTGTGACATTTAGTGTGATAAGCACTTTTATAAATAATCAAATGTAATGAAATAAAAAAAATTCATTATGTGATATTTTTTTTATATTCCAAACTATGAATACATGTAATTATAATTTATACATAAGTTGGTTATATGAAACTAACTCCAACATATTCCCACTTCTACTAGAGCTTACTACTGACAACCTTCAATCCAATAGCTATTATACAATCCACATGCCTGTTCTAATATTGTGATTCAGTCATGGGGTCCATCATTATATCTTTCATATAATCACTTCATTAGGAAACATCACCCATCATGAGAAATTCTCTCAAGTGATGATTCTTATAGATTATATTGTATTTTTGTTTGTATATTCATGGATCATTATAAACAACTAAAACTATTTGTTATCAAAATATATTGTGACTTTCTCATTTATGTCTTGGTTCCGTATCACGATCTATGAAAATTTATTATTTCTAATTTCCTTCTAGTGACATATTAGAAGCCACTATATACTCAAAATCATCATTGAAATGAAAAGAAACTTTATTTTTAGTACAATTCCATCTCATAGCTTCGCAATTGGGACTAAAAACATATGCATGTTTTGAATTTTGGTCATTATAATCATCTCAGTAAATTCAATCATTACCAACATGGACGATTAACTCCTAGTCTCATCCAAACACTAGGAATATATCATACTTTCTTCTCAGGTACATTTGGATGGTTTAAATTTTAGACAAATATTGTTCACTTAAGTAACCATAAAATATAAATACCATGAGTAATGGATATGATACAACAAGTTTAGAACATAACATAGAGTAAACTATTGATTATATTTCTTAAGAGTATAAGATCTTACCCATTTTCTCATTCTCATTTTTGGTCAATGGAAATATTTTCATGGAATAATGCATACCATGTGTGTGTTGGACCAATCCATTATTTTATTGTTCTATAATAAATCTAGTTGGTATATTTTCAATATATGCTCCTTGAAAGAGTATAAGAAAAATCCTGTAAATATCATGGATGATCTTAATCCATAGAATATATATTTCCTCACACAACTCCAGTACAATGAATATTTTTTTTAACCGTTTGTTAATTGATTTTAAAACTCATACATCATTGGAAAAAATTGATATGACGTCAATAAATACTTCTAAGATAATTTCCATGTTTTAAAAAAAGTATTGTAAAAAATGCTATCATTACTTCTTAATGAAACCAAATTCTTTTATTTGTTCATTATGTTGACGGTCCCATTACAATGATGATTTTATCAATCAATGAATGAATATTTAAAAATTTATTATATTTTTAGGAATCACCTTGAGTAAAAATACCTATAGGTTTTTTCATATAAACATATTCATATAGGATCCCATTATGGAAATATATTTTGATATCTATATTCCTATAATTATTTTCATGTTAATATGTTATAGAAAGTATAATTCAGATGGATTTAAACATGGAAACTGGAGATATATTTTCAATATAGTAACTGATTTTGATGATAATTACAACCTTTATCCCATAACCATTCATTATAGGGACTTACATTACCTACCACAGTTTTCATTATCATAAATACCCATTTCACAAAATAATATTTACATCAACTGGGGTATCAATAAAAAACCGATTTCAGAATTCATGGAATCATTCAATTTTTCAACAAATAAGATATCTAATAACTCTTTATAGGAGGGAGGATCATTATTGAATGATTATAATGTGTCATCATATTTGTGACTATAGAACCATATCTCTGTGTATCTATTACCACTTTAGTGGTCCCAGAATGTACATGTATTTCAGAAACATATTTTTCCATGGATAATTTTCGAAACTATTCATGTACAAACTATTTTGTATCTTGAGGAAAAATTCATTAAAGAAAAATATTCTCTCACTATCATTCTTGTGGATGCTAATACTCTTAAAAAATATCTCTTCTCTCATGATGGTCACCTTTTCCCAAGGGTTTGTACATGCATTATCTCATTATTTAGATTGGATACCCTCTAAAAATACACTTTTTCTCTGAGGTACTAGTTTTTTCCTTATATGGACTTAAATTTTTTTCCCAATCCCATAAATACTTATATGAAAAAAATGGAATATATACCCTATAAATCAGGAGGTAAATTTCTTTTTCCATTTAATATTTTACTCAGTTTAGTGTGCATTCCGATATTTGAAATGTATATCCCTATAAGGATAATATAAGAAATACATGATCCCTATTCAACCTTACCATGTCAAATTCTCTACAATTCCCTCATTCACCGACACCATTCCGCTATAGTGTGAATAGTGGAGTGTATTTATAAAGTGTCTAATACTCCATTGATTTTCAATATACACATGGTTATGATATTCAAAACCATGATCAGATCAAAACATCAATATCTTCCTTCGATGTTGATTCTTTAATTCATTTATTTTTTAATTGAATTTTTTAAAGGACTCAGACTTATACCTCATGAATTATTAATATATATATCTACACAAGTAATTAAAAAAAGTAATGATGTATGAATAACCACCTTTATCTTCCATTGTTAATAGTTCACACACATCAAGGTTTAACAATCCAATTAGCTATATGGACCTTTCTTCTTTTCTATCGATTATTTGTTTGGTTATTTTCCCTTGGAAAAAGCGATGAAATATTTCAGGTGATTTTTCCACTAATGATTTTTTATAACTAAATTTTATAACTTTGTCAACCATTTCTCATTTATGTGAAAAATATAGTGATTCCATAATTCGGTGTAATATGATTCATTTAAAGATGATTAATTATCAAATTTAGATACATGGTTTTACTAATTTAGTACAATATTAATATTTTTTAGTTTTTCTATATAATAATATGTGATGGATCTATAAAAGAAAAATATTTCATTTCTAAAAATGAAATAATACCATTTCATTATAGGAAAGATAAAAAATTTGATTATTTATTGATAGTCAGGTCACAATGAAAATTTATTAAAACCAAGATCATTCTTTTTGGAACAGGATGTTAGTGGTCCCCAATGGTAGAACATATGGAATCTTACCCTAGGAAGGCCTCAAATACAACTCTCATTTGGAAATCATTCAAAATATACTTAGTAAATGAATTTGGAAATGTATTTTTGAACCACGTGTTTTATCTGACACCCAATGCATAGGTAGAGAATTATTATATTAAATAATGCACCATAAACATTCCCATTACCCTTGGTGTAGTAACAACTATAGTAGCCTTGCATGAAACATATAAAACCATCCACTTTCTTTTCCTTTTCTTGCATTTAGATCTTACTCTTCAAGGAAGAACGTTTCTTGGGATCTGTAGACATGTTGTGACTCTTGGGAACATATTCCATGTTGTTATTTTCTTTATTGAGCATATGGGTTGTAGTTTTTCCACAAAACATGTCATTTTTAACTAGGTGAAGTAGAGTTAAATGTTTTGAAAAACTCTTGCCATTTTTACGAACAATATAATTAACAACTATATAGAAGAACTACTTGGGTTGGGAAGAAATGATGTGATATATGACCAAATCATCTATAAATTTAATTCACATGAAGTAGAATAATTTTATGTATCTATGCATTTGAACACATGATACCCATTTCTCACTAACTCACCAAACATGCAAGTGAACAATGTATTTGAGATCTTGTATCTATCTTGGCTAAACATCTCATGATATAGATCATGAAGGCATGACATATTGATACACATATCCATGCACACATATTTCTTTAGATTTTTATTTGTAACATATGATATGATTAATAATCAAATATACATGGTATTATATAAATGATTCTATTTGATACCTAACTCATCCTCATTTGTATTATGGCTATGAAATTCAAAAATATGGTTTTATAGATGATATAATTTCCATTCATGGCTTTAGATAACATGTAATACACATTTCAATTATTGAAAATTATTTCTAGTGATAATGCTATCCTTCTCACTTATGGATCATAGTGATATGTTTGATGTCATATTTATCAACATTTATTTAATTAAGAGGATAATATTTTTAGTTAATTATATAATAAAAGTGGATAATAGATATTTTATTTATTAACATCGCACTGTATTATCGTAACCCAATTTCCCTAACCATTGGTTTAAAAAAATCACATTTCACTGAAATTATAGTTGAAGAGACCCTTATAAACTGTTTCATAACCTATACCTAGGTTTGACATGTTATTTGACTTGTTTTTGGTATGTATTAAAATTTACAACTTCATTAACAAATAGTTCGTTGATATATTTAGTGTACTCCCCAATCAAGAAATCCTAGAATTTTAATTTCTCCCAATTTTAATAATTATCATAACATTTCTAATTTTTTCGGACAAATATTGATGTTAACTAATTTAATTCGACTTAAAAAATCAGGTCAGAAATCCTAGATTTTTTAATATACCCCTACATGGATCGGTTTAACAGTTAAAAATATGGTTCAATTTTTACTTAATTAGTGAATAGCTTTTAAATATATATATATATAAATGTATATAATTCGGGGTTTCAAATATTCATTAGAAAATAATCGGATTTTATATTTATTTCAATCTTTTTAATATTAAGTGGATTTAATTAAGTGATTAACAACTTCTTAAAAGAAATTTACACTGAATCCAATTTATATTAGTTTTTTCTTTCAATATTGATAATTAATTGATTCATGTGATCTTGAAAAAAACATCCACAATTAAATTTTCTATGAAACATGATATAAGATAAATAATAGGGTAGGATGGTCATGATATTTTTCTAATAGTCATTATATCTATCTGATGATGAACTAGACATCATCCAGTTGTAAAAACAACATGAACCATGACATTTTTTATATTTTAGGATTCCACAAATCTACATATTTACAAATTGGATTGGATTCATCTTGACTATAGAGTTTACCACCTCAAATTCCTTGGGAGATCCATTCATTATGGAAGCCATTAATTAATGTCATGTGTGTGGAACCAATGAATTGTTTAAGGGGTTAACATAATAGGAATCCTTGAGCATGAATTTCATTACACAATGAGATGAGGGATGGAATGCATGTAATAGATTTTATTTTATTATATATTATAAGTAAACCAATCACAAACAATGTTAAATATTATTCACATCATAATCAATATACATAAAATATATTACACATATAATAAAAACAATATTCAATTATATTCATTATTTTATATGATAAATCATGTTTGAATCAATTAATTATATTCTTCAATTAATAAAATATTTTAACTCAACTTATATATAAACAAAATTTGGATTCACATCCTTCATTGTTTTAGTGACATGAATTAAATTTATTTAAAATTAACAATGTAAAAAACATGTACATTGGAAGAAACCCAATCAATATTTGACTGAACTCCCCAACATGTATTATATTTTTATACCATATATTTATATGACATGTGGAATAATAATCTTACCACATAATTTCATTGAGTATATGAGTAACACATGGAAGACATGTTATTTTTATATCGTGTTATGATTCAATGTGCATAGAGTAATCACTATATTACAACTTATACATGATTTTTAGTTTTGAACATTTTGCAAATATTAATTACATATTTAATAAATATATAACCCATCACATGGAATGTATATATTCAAATGAAAGAATCAGAAAACATATAAAGAAACTATTTAAGAGGCCATATAAATTTGTTTTGAATTATACATAAATTATTAATATAAATGATGAGTACATTACAAGTAGATGTAATTTACAGTTCTCATTTTTTATCCATGGGACACACATGGGGACTCATTATGTAATCATTACATATAATTTAATGGATTATATGGTGTGTATATTCTCAACACTTTAGGTTGTATGTGAATGAAACAATCACAAGTCATGTAGGTTGTGTAAGAAAATACACAACCAATATTCAAATAAATGATTACACACTCCATATGAATGACATGCTTCATATAGTCCATCTAAATATGAACCATTATGGACATATCAACACATGGTGTATATAAATATAGACCATATATAACATATGCACACAGAATGAAATAATTATTAATTTTTTCACAAATTATCTTGGGGAATTGAACAAAGGTAAAAAATGTGTACAGACGCGCTACATTATGTGTAATCTTGTTCTGTTTGAGTAGAATCCTCATATACTCTAGTTGAGTTCATATAATTTTCTTCATTAATAAAATATGTCAATTATGATTATATTTTGAAGATTTAAGTGGATAAAGAGAAATTATCACGATTAAAAATAATGAAACGTTAAATTAATATTATATCTAATGATAAATGTTTAAATAAAATAAAAATCATTAAAAATTTATAAATAATAATTTTCACATGATGACATCGCTTGATGGTTCTAAGTATAGGTGAATCATCGATTGGTTTACACCCAACAAATATTTATAAATATTGATTTATATGAGATGCACATAAATGAAAAATTGTACTAACAGTGAAATTTAATCAATGATTAATTTAAAATAAAATACCAAAACTTGATTAAAAGATCATCAAAAAATGATTTATATTTATTTTAAATTATTATATAATTATCTTATGATTAATTATTTTTTAATGGATGAATCCATAGATAACATTACATCATATAATCATTGTGATATAAAAATTAATTATAGATTTCTCACAGTGGTGATCCACACATATTAACACACTGAATTTTAAAATTATAACACTATATTTAATAGCATATACGACACACCACACCAAAATTAAAAGAGTTAAATAATACCAGAAAACCTCAGTCCATGGATAGCCCCTTACCATTTCAACGACTCGAAAAATAAATTATCTAAATATTATAATTATAATTATAATCTAGTTATTGAATCAGAGGGTATGAATATGATTAACCAATTTATGATATATATATATATATAGTGGAAATTATCAATGAAAATTTAATGATAATTTCCTAGTTAATATTAACTCATTATTTAATAAATTAATTTTATGATTAAAAACACATTTTCATTAAAAATGGTTTCCTTTTTAATTTCATTTTCCTAAATTATAATAAATTCGTACTAATTTTATAAATTTCATTATAATAATATAAAAATTATTCTAAATCATAATATCAAATTTTAATTAATATGAAAATTTTCAATTTATATGAAATGTGTGAGTTTTTTAGTGAATAGTCATAATAACATTTTTTTGTTAAACTATTAATTCATTTAAATAAAATATGAGTCACATTATTTATTTAATTTAATTTGAAAATAAAACATTTGTATTTACATAAATATTATATAACTAATTAATTTTTAATCACCATTTTATATGATATTTATATGTTTATTTTTAAAATAAAAATAGATTTTTAAAAAAATATTTTAAAATACATAATATACATCAATTTTATAATTTAAGTAACAAAAAATGAGGAAAAATATAAAAAAAATTATATATTATATATATGAATATATGAATTTAAATATCTAAAATTTTTACCAATGGATATACTTTTATTGTAAGATTATAATATACTTGACAATATCATTTACTGAAAAACAATTTTTGAAAAAATTAGTTAGCTTATTTTTAAATTATACTCCAGAAATTATGTGTTTTAAATTTCATAAAATCGATTAAATAGTTTTAATAGTTTTAATTATTATTATATAGTAATAATAAATTTATTTTTTTCATAATTATTTATTATTATAGTAAAATTTATTTACCATGATTAATATGGTAATAATGTTTTGTTCATTACATGAGACTGTGTTGAAATTAATTTTTCAAAAACATGGAATTGTTAATTGGAAAATTTTATTGAATTATATAAATAAATGGGTCCAAATTATATAATAATGAACATTTTATTTTTTTTCGTAAATGATTATTTTCATAGGTTACAAAACTAATTTTTATGGTGAAAACAGAATTGTTAAATGTAAGTAAAGATAGCGATGACGAAATAACTTGTTAAAAACATATTTCTACTTATATTTTAAGGATGTGTATCAAACAAAAAATTACCACTAATTCATTATTTATAATTATTTTTTTCACATGGGGTGATTGTGACTTCAAATTATGGAATAGATTTTGGTACGTAGTAAAATGAAACTCCTCTTAGATTATAAAAGGGAACTCACTCCCCTCACATATTCTCACCTTTCAGGTCACTTTTCTTCAAACAACCATAGAAAAATATCCCTCAAACAACCATCTACTTTTTCATTGAATTCTTGAAATCAAAAAATGTCAACCCCATGGTACTTAATAAGAGTTATAATGTAGGTTCTTCTAGGAAACAATAATTGGCTTCACTAGGGTCATTTGTTCTTAGTTATGTTTTCCACTTACGATTATGTATTAAAAATTCCAATATAATAACACCATTCTATCCTATAAATGAAATTTTATTATGTTTATGTATTTTTTTATACATAACCTTCATTAAATAGAAAAATTGGACCATCACTTCTGTGTACGGTGGACTACCACCTCGTGAACCGGTGAAAATGTTTTGCATCATTGACTCATATGGATTGTATAAATAAGGGATATAGTTAATATATATGATAAAAAGGACCAGATAATATATTTTTTAAATTAATACATCATCAAATTCCTTAAACATTTATCAATTAAGAGAATGTTGTTGTTTCTCATACATAAGTATGACGTTCCAACTATACTTAGTGATGAGATTTATTTTACATATAAAACTTTTATGAATTGTTATAAATTTGTATCAATTGAATAAATGTGATATTTATAACAAAAATATAATTCTGTTGATGATGGATCATTATAATTTTCATAATAATAGTAACATTTTTGCTAAAAATGCAAGGGAAAATTGCTTAACACTCGAATCAATAGTATAATGATGTATTAGTAACACAGTTGTGATAATATATTTTTTGGACATAAATTAAGATAAGAAAATTAGGAATATGGTCTGGTATAAATATAAATAAACTTATAAAACAATTATTAATGTGGTTAAATCATGTTCAAATTAATAGATATATTTGTGATGATATTTTATCTCGATTTCATCTTATTAAGTCATATATTAATGTTATGTGCATAATTTCATAGATATTTTATATAATTCCACTTTTCATGTAATATCAAAAATACATTAAAATTCCAGGTATTTTATTATTTAATATTAATTATTCTATCCTAAGTAATTTGGATTGAAAATTACATTGTGGTAAGGAATTTCAAAAATCATATTTTACAATGAGTTATATTGTTTCTTCCTTTTGAATAATATTATAATAATGTGTGTTTAATGAATTTTCTTCATTTTAAATTATTTTTAAAATTGTGTTTTTTTTATTTTAATTTGATACAAATAATCAATCAATTAATTAAACTGTACTATAATGTGTTTTTCATTGTATTATATTTCATCTAAATTTCCAGTTCGTTGAGATATATTTGGCATTATGAACCAATTTATTTTTATGAGGGGGAATCTATAACTAATTATATATGTTTTATCATGAATATAATTATATTTATGGTATTTATTTTTTTATTTAATTTTATTTATTTCATTAAGGCTATGATTGAAAAGCTAGCATATCAGATGGGATTATGCCTCTATGCCATTTTATTTAGGGACATTGATTCTTGAATTTACGTTGAGGAAATTATTTTTCCATTTTAAAATGAACCCACTTCATTTTATTATCCTCTTATTATTCATGAAATTTTAATGTAATTGTGTCGTTATACACTCATTGGCACATAAAATGAATGAGAAATTTTTTTTAAAGAAAACCAGACATTATTTCTCTCTTCAGTTGAAAATTTTTTCTCCTCGAAGTCCATGGTTTCAAAAACTATTTTCTAGAATGTTTTTTATCTTTTCTAATGATTTATTAATGATATTTGTTTTTCTATTTTTGACTTTTAATAAACTATTAAAAATATTAATCTCTAATTCATTTTCTAAATAAGTTATTTTCTCACTTTTTATTCAAAATATAAAAATAAATTTTTCTTTAATGTAATCAATGTGAACCAAATTTCAATCCAACGTGAAAAATAAGTATTTTTACTACTAATTTGAATGTTTATAAGGTCATTTTCAATGATTTTTTTTAAAAATGTATTATTTTTCTTTTTAGAAAAGTAATTTTTAATGTGAAATGTAAATTTTCTTTAATAAAATTTTCAATAATATTTGTTTCATAATTATATTAATAATTTTTTTAATATAGTATATTGAGAGTATAATGTCGTGATACTATCCTTATTGTTTTTCTAAATGGTTTAAAATCTGTTTTACAGTGGAACGTATTGAAATTCACTTTCTTGATTAATTTTTATTGTCATTAATTTTTTTAAACAGTCACATTGTTGGGATCATCAAGAAATAAATTTCAACTGGATATCCATATTAGATATGATGGATATGATTTTTTAATAAAAAATATATCATTTCACATATTTTTTTAATGATTTTTATTTTATTTAATGGGTACTGATTGATTTTCATATCATTTATTTAATGGATATATTTAATGATTAGTCATACTTATAATTAATTGAATATATCATTCAATATATGAGGAATTATTTTGACCTTAAATGATGGGTGTGACTCAAAATTATATAGCATATCTAGGAATCAGCATATCTCATGAAATAAATCTATAATTTAGCATTAAATGGTGATTTATAAAAAAAATTAAACTATCATGGTGAATAGTAAAAATATGTTAGATATCTTGATGTCCAAGATACTGAATTACAATATTAATAATTTCATTCATTGATTATTTAGTTAATATTGTTGATGATATTATTACAGTGATATTATCCATGGATGTATTTTATATATATAATATGGATTAATTGGATGTTTTGATTTGTTATTTACCTCTTCCATATAGATTTTCTCTCATCTAATCATGACCGCCAAGCTGGTGATTAAATATAATTTCAGGTCAGATATTTAAAGTTTCATATTGATTATTCGTTACTAATAAATAATATCTTACAGTATACATAACCCTTACTAGGCATCTTATCTCACTTTTATTTTTCATTCATTACCCAAGATAATTAGAATTAATTTTTAAATTTGTATGATGATTTATAATATTTTCTTTGACTGTGTTTTATTTCATTCATTCATATATAATTTAAGAACCAAATATGCATCTATTTTACTAATACTACAAAACTATTCAGTCCTTAATGATATGATTTCATAAATATTATGCTAATATTGTAATGTATCCACTGAATCCGGGTTACTAGGGTGTTTATATTTATAGTTTGTAAGATATGGTATTTTTTAGAAAATATGGGAACAATAATTAGAAAATAATGTATTAGGTAGCATAACACTATGAATTTATTTGAGGATTAGTATAGAAGAACATCTACATGATTTAGTGAGGAAGAGAATATTTGGTTATTCTGGTTAATATATCTATGTGGATATGGTTTTTGAATAAATATTCAATGAGGTAATAAGTAAAAAAATTACACTTTTGGAATTTATTTGATCATTATATAGTTCTAAAAAAACAATCCTTATTATGCACATATTTAGACACAGTCAACAGATATGTTTAGGTTAATTAAAATTTCCACTATGAACCATCAGGAAGAATTTGAATAGATGATGACAATAAATGACCTAGTTTAAAAATTAGGAGTCATAAATTATAATGAAATTTTTTTTATTTAGAAATCATATACTTTTTTTCCTATTCATTACAATTTTTTTCAAATGATTCATTTTTGGTTTTAGGATATCTATTGAACCTAAGTGAATCATGTAAAAATCGAATATAGTGGATAATGAGTTAATTATGATAAAGTAAATGGGATGATGAGGGGATTTAAATATATCTTGAATATTCTTTATTAGTTGTCCTAATATATTGTTAACAACCTATACAATAAAATACTATTGGAATCAAAAAATTAGAGAATATTGGACTACTCTATGAGCTAATGTGGTGATGACTAAGAATGAATGAATGTTCAATTTACATTATTTCAAAAATAAATTTATATAGACAAATAAGAGAGTTTCTCAAGGGAATATGAACTTTTATTATGTTTGTTCATGAAAGAAAAACATAAATTAATTACAAATATAAAATTATGAGTATCATGCGAGGAAATAAATTTATTCATTGGGATCCACTTGTAGATACTTATATTAAATATGGGGATCCATTGAATTATACATGCCAAATTCCTGTTCAAATGGTTAAATCCGAGAACAAGTAAGGGTTTATGTTAGGAAAATAAATTTGGTGGAATTATTGATGAAATTTTTTTTTGAACTAGTTTGTTGAATCATATTTACAAATGGTATTTTTGTTTTTAGTATCATCAAACAACTAAGGATCATGTTAATTTCAGAATCATATATGTATTCATGTAATTCTTAATAAATAGTAGTAGATACCACTATATGTTTACAGGCATAATTTTGATAAAAAGTTCAATGACTTAAACACCCATTTCATGGATTTATGTGATAATAATTTATCACTATTAAGTATAATTTCAGGGAAATTTATGATCTATTGGTTTAGTATTTTTTTATTGAAAATTTAATTTAAGGAATAATTATTTTATATTTTATTTAAAAAGATTAAAGTTATTGTTTATAATTTATGTCCATATTATCTTTGATGATGTTTCAATTATGTGTCATTATAATTTGGAATCTTTATAAGATAAATATTTTGTTTATTTATAAAAATGTGAACCAATATATCAGGTGACAACACATATCATTTAGTGAGGCCTTTTACTTGAAGCCACAACCAAAGGGATACAATGCTAAAACACATTCAATTGGACTATATAATTGTTTGGATAATATATAATTGTTTTTACTTAAACTATTTGAGGGATAAATATTAATGTTGTAATTTTTGTGACACAATTGCGATTTGTAGATTAATATATTATATTTCCTAAATTAAGATAACCATGTTTGTTTTGGAAGTTATTTAGAGAAATATGGAATGTAAATCCACTCATTTATTTATCTTATGATCTATTAAATATAAATTTTAGTGCTTCATGATTAAAAAATATTGTAAATTCAATTCATGTTGTATTAAATGATTTGTAAACATATTGAACTATAACCAAATAATGAAATTGTGATTATGAAAATTGATTAATATCATTTTAGTATGTTTATTGGTTTTCTAAATCTTGATAATAAAATAATCAATCAACACTAGGGAAAGGGTCTTGAAAAAAATGTTATCTTATTACCTTTATATCCAATGAATCAATTGTCTATTAGCTCATCACATATTAATGTATTGTGGTCATCAACATTCTCTTTATCATTCACATTTATAGGATCAATGATCTCTATCACTCTTCATAATTATGAGTACCTTTATTCTATGTCCAAATACTTAGTAACCATAACTGTAATACAATTTATAATCCAATTTATATATTATCTATATAACCTTAATATCTACATTTCCAACTTTAATGATTTTTTTTCAACTCTTTTTACGATATGGGTTTTTAAAAATGGTATATTAAAATATCAAAACCATGTTTTTCATTAACATGTTAAAATATAATGGGAAAATCTGATAAATTTCGGTATAATGTAACACATCATAATTTTGAATAATTATCATTGTGTTCAATAAGGTATATGATATGCGATATCCATCTTAAATAACTAGTGAAATATAATATATAAATATGACCATTATAATGATACCTATAAATTTTATGGTATAGATAATATTTTAAAAAATATGATATATATTTATATATATATATATATATTTAATTCAAAACAGATTTCTTGGAAACTTTTTAGTAAATAATCCCACAATTTTTTATTAAATTTTTTTTATACTTCAAAATTCATGTTTAATAAAAATGGGTTGATTTTTGATTTTTTGATTTTGAAATTTAATTAATTTATAAGTATTTTATAAATTATATTTTATATTGAGAAAAACGTTTTTTGAAATAGAACATAAAATTTATATTGTGGTTGATTTTTTGATTTTTCTAAAAATACTGATTAATCAATGAATAGTAAAAAATACCACTTCCTCTAAAAATGTTAGTTCTATTTCTATAAATTGAGAGTCCCATTATTATTGGAATTTAGGTAAATGTTTGAAAAGTATATATTAGTAATATTTTAATAAAATTAATAAAATTCGAATAAACAGTATACTTAATGATGATTTAAGATTGTTTTTACGCTTCAAAGCATATTTTATTATAAAATAGTTTTAAATTCATAATATACATAAATTATAATTAATTATAATACACAATAATTAAGATTGAGTTAAATGAAATTTATATACTATATTTATAACTATATTAATTTAAATGAAAATAATTATTATCACTTGTCATATTTTTAACGTAATTACATCTTATGATATAAAAATGCATTTTTTGAAAACCTGATTTTTAACACAATTTGAGATCATATTTTCAAATTAAATTAACCACTCATTTGAATTGAATTTATTAAAATGGATTTCATAGTTAAAATTCAAATAGTTAATATTATTTAATATGGAAAAATTAATTTTTTGGCATAATGAGTAGAAAAGATAAATTTTTTTATTTATAATGATTAATGTAAAAACATGGCTTTCTAGGTTATATGCGCATTTTTTAAAATTAGTTTTTCATCATACACTGATATTTTATTTGATAAATTTAATTTCATATAAATAATAACTAAATACTAATTATATAATAATATTCATTTTATTTTTATCTCATTGCATAAATTGCCTTTGTAAATAAACTAAATAGCATATTGAAAGCTAAAATGGTAAAAAAAAAGTGATCTTAGTCGATACAGAAATACATGATTTATATATTATTATTATTTATTTTTTGGATATTTTTCATGACCTTACCTTATGTTAAAAATAGTTTTAATCATTTTCTGTGGCACATGGGTAAATAGTAACTTCACCTTATTAATTATTATTTGATATTTACAAAAATATCAATCCCCTCAATTATAAAAGAGAGATCCCTCCCATCACTTCTTCACATATCTTGGGTCATTTGGCTCAACCAACCCCTAAAAAATCTCTCCAAAACAACCTTTCACATGTATTATTTTTTTCCAAATTATTTTCTATTTTTAGAAATTTTTTGTTATACACAACATTATATTTAGCTTCTATTACATGAAATGAATAGTTTCATATAGACATGACTTATTATTAAGAAGTTATTATTTATTACGATAATTATCACCTATAAATTTGAATGGAAGGTTTAAATAGTATTTTAAAAATTATGAAAATATATTATTACACTGGGATATATAATGAATTATTTTGATACCAATTAATTAACAAATTAAAATATAATTTATTTGAAAATAAAGAAAATCATTTTTTAAAAAACTCTTGTTATGAAAAAATCATATTATACCTCAATAATTTAAACAATCTTTCTTTAGTGAACTTATTTAATGTAATTTTTCTAGTATATATTCTATCAAATATTGAACATTCGTCATAAGGGTTTTATAGAAAATTGAATTAAATAAATCCAAATTTATGATTATAAACGTTTTTAAACCAGTTTTGTAACCTTTTTTTACACTTATTTTGTAATTTATTTGGTCATTTTAGATAATTTATTTGATTAAATAATATCCATTATTATAATTATCATTTCAAAAATAATATAGGGTGAATTTTTTATAATTTTTAGAAATTATTAATGTTTTACGGAATATTGAAAAATACAAAATTTTATTTTAAAACATCATTTTCATTTAATATATTTATATTTTTAAGGTATAATTTTTTCATAAAAATCCCTTCGTATGTCCTACCCAAGACTACCCCAAGGGATAAAAACTAGCCCCTCATAGGATTGTCCCACAATGGTAGGAATTATCCTAATGTACCTATGCACACGCACAGATCTCTATCTCACATGATGATGAAATTTAAAATAAATTAAACCAATTCATATATACATATAACAACCCACAACATATTTTGAATTTAATGTATTAATAGTGGAAATGATTCAAAGAAACACCCAAAAAAAACTGAAAAATGTCTAACCTTATCTAATGTCGAGAACTAATTAAATGAAATCTCTATATTACCACCTCATTATTCCAAGCACAAGATATGCTCCACCCACTATATGTCTTTCTTTGACACCATAAATCAGTTGTAATATATATATGATAAGACACATGCGAGAAAATCCCATGCAATGGTGAGTATATCAATTCTTAGTAGGACACCCAACAAAACAATCAATGAATCACCAACAATTGTAAACACAAGAAAAGCTATAACAATCAATGTTTGAAAAAACACACAAATATACTGATGAAAGATACCATTTCACTATTCATTCAAACCAAACTATTATCCATGATATTCTTCATGAAGAAATATTCATTATGGTAGAATCATCTCCACGATCCATTCTATCATTATAAACATTCGATGAAGAGGTCTAGTTCAATGGGGCTATTTCAAGAAATATCAATGGTATGTAAAGTACATATTATATAGAAAAGGTGTCACACCCAAAACCATTGCAAGAAACAGTGAACCCAATCTGTATTAACCTGATACATAGGGAATTATATTTCAAAGATACCACAAACCCATCAAACAAGGAATACTAGATAGAGGATCAATTCCCTTCTCATTAAGGTCACATTGATTCCAAAAAAAACACTATAAGAATAATGATGATACATGATCACACTCCATTATCATGGACAGATACTAGAAATGTATCTCAGACTAGAACTCCACATTATATGCCAATAATATGATGTGGATGTAATGTTACATAGTACCTAGGAGGGAATAGAACAAGGGAACTCTCTCAACCTAAAATCATAAAAAATTATAAATCATAGAGATAAAAACACTACTAAAGGGGTTATACAATATGAACTAGGGGGTACACATCATTTCCCATTATTCTCAATTCCTTTGGTGTGGTAAATCCTCACAAAAAGAGTAAATATCAAAACAAATGGAGTGTACAAGTTGTAAATAACATGTATAGACATAAAAACCATGCCCATGTCTCTTTTTTGTGAATGTGTACTTCCCCTACCTGTATACCGACGCATATATAGATGTCCATGCATAAGTTCGTGTATATGGTGTGCCTCTATCAGTGTACTTTTTCTTGTGTCCATGTACTTCACAAAGTACACTAAGATCCATCTATGAGGGTTCACATGGTGTGTGAATGATTCTCACGATGTGTGATATTTAAACCTATCCTAAAACCCTAGCCACAACTAAGAGGGACCCACATGGTGTGTATTCTCAAAATACACACTGTATGGATTACGATTTTTGGGACCCATTAAGATTAGTTCAACATCATTTTGTGCATAACTAGAGTGGACGCCCTTTCTATAACCTATATATCATAGGTCAGATGAGGCATTACACCATCTCCAACATTAATCAAGGATCATATATTCTAATAAACTAATATGTCAAGCAATAACCATCAAACCACATCAAAAATAAGAATATATATATAAAAAATTCACATGTTCCATTCGCGAGCATCCAACACTGTCTTGTCACCTAATCCAAACCATCGATCATGAACCACATCCTCATTATTGATATATTGTGCTGAAGAAGGGTCACAGAAGAACCAAATATTGGGTATTCGTCAAACCATACAACAAATGAAAATTCTTTAATTGGATTTGTGAATTACGAGGGAATGAATCCAAAATCCAAAAAATGTGAGGAATGAACCTTTTCCATTATTCATTCAGTCTCAATCTCTCATCATAGAGAACAAAAAAATGGAATAAATATAACGAAATATAAATCCTTAAACATAATTCATCTAATAATGTGTGTATTAATTATATTAGTGTAATTAATGTTCATTTCTATAGGATTGAGAAATTAAATGGATATAATGGAAAAAAAATCCAACCAAGAGATTGTACCCATTGTTTTTGAAGAAGAGTTATGTTTCCACTATTGTCTATATCCTCAAACTCTGTTAGTTCAATGATACACTTCCTAATACAAATCTATCAACATTATCTAAGAATTATCTCTTGAAAGTTATCCTAGTTCACCATGGTTTAGTAGAAAAATCAGAGAGAAGATACATATCCATATATATAAATAAGAAACATATCATTATGTCTAATAAAAATAAAATAAATTATTTTATTTATTTATGTTATTAATTCTATAACCCTGAAATCCTATTCACTAATATCTTTCTATTAAAATGGTGATTCAATTCCAAGGGTAAAAATCATTTTCTAAACCAATATATACCCTTATTTTTTCCGAATTTGGAGCTCATTCTAAAGTTATTACAGCATTTTATGAAAACTATGTGTGAATGATATTTAATATATTTAGTATATTTCAAACATTTATGCTGAGAACCCATGTATTTGGAATCAATCCCTTTCTTAGAGCAAGGTCTATAAAATAATCTATATAATATAAAAAATATAATACCAAAAAAGTAAGAGTTATTACATTCTCCCCATCATACGGTTTTTGTAACATCCCAAGTAAGTAATGAATAAGGTATATTTTTATCTATGTCTATTAATGATTAAGATAGTGTTATAGAGGCTTAAAATGAAAATAAATACAATCTTATGCATGGAATACACTAATATTCTTAAAAGATTGTTTTACTGCCTTTTGATGGAAAACCATTTTTGAATCTATATTTTGACAATTTTATAAACTATGTTTGTCAAAATAAACTTATCCTTTTTGATTGGGACATCAAAATTTACCTTGTGTGAATTTTTGGTATTTTTCTGACAATGTTCATTTTTTAATGAATAGTGAAAAATACTGCATTTTACATCAAAACTGCTTTTTAACCTAATTTATTTATATGATTATATTATGTTTTGAATTGGTTTTGAAGTGAAATTAGAATATATTTTTACCATTTTATCCAATCGTGGTCATTGGAATCAATTTCACTTTGAAATTAGACTTAAACTGGTGTCAATCTTTTGATACTTATTTTTTTGTAAAAACACGCTATTTGCTCTGGCAGCGGGAATTAATTATTGAATTAATTAATGTGACTTATATGATTTGAATTTTGTAAAATGGACTTCATTTTTTAATTCGGAATATCAAATATAGCTTAGGGTGAATTTTTGGTAATTTTCTGAAAAACTTCAATTTTTGATGAATAGTGAAACCACTAAGTGGTAATCAAGCAAACTGATTTTTCAGTTAAATGAAAGTTTACCACTAATGTGTATTGAATTTTGAAAATCCGACATACATTTTTGTCATTAATAAGTAAAATGTGGTTCAATGAGATTATAATAATTTTTTGGTGAATTGTAACTTATTAAGTTCTTAATCGCGATTAGTGGTAATTAGGGTAGTTTAAGGTATAAATAATGATTTAATAATAGGACATGACATAGACACATGTCCCAACCTTATTGGTTGTGTCATGGCCGACCAAGACAAGCCATGGGTCAACATGGGGACCCCATGGAGACACTTTGGTTTGGAAATGACATAAATAACTTTTTATTAAATATTAAAGTAAAAATGACACAAACAAGAGATGTTTTACGAAAACAATTTTTACATGGGGTAATAAAGATCAGATTTTTTATTATAAATAGTAATTGGAAATATAAAAAGATTTCATACATCATATTATTTTTTTTATGATTTTTAGACATTAAATAAATTACATTATATATGACATAATAATGATGCAGCGATGACATCATTATTTGACGATTTAAATAAAATGGAAAGAAAATGTAAAATCTATGAACTACACATGGCCAAAACCAATTGTATGAGTGGATTTTGAACCCTTAACACCTTATACACGAATTATATCAATGTGGGACCTTTTAAAACCGAAAAACATTTTCAAATAAAGTAATATTTCTTTACATTCCAAAAGTGCCTCTCCTCTCCTCTTATAAAAGGCCCCCACCTCTACCTCATTTCACACACTCCTCAAGCCTTTGGCTCGGCCAAACCCTGCCCATTTAATCTCTACACATCCCTCTCCTCATCCTAGAGGATTCTCTTTGGGCAGAATCCTTTCAAAGGAAGCCTTTAGGCTCAAATCAAAAGGAGTTACACTTTTAAAGGTAATTCATTCTCTAATGTTCATTTGTTTTATTTTGCTTCTCCAACCCCTTAAAATCTTTTTATTTACTTCTTTTGTAACAACACCAGTATCTAAAATATACTAGGATGTTGTTATAAGATTTATTTGAGCTAGAATCTCACACAACTGCATCAAATGGTTAAATAACATACGGTTTCCGTGGATGGCGAAATTCTGCCTCCCGAAACGATGATTGTTCAATACTCATTTAACACCTTCAAAATGGGCCATTATGATGTCACTATTTTTTTATATGATATATAATATGTTTATGTTTTCCTTAAGCTTCTGTTTTTTTCATTTTGGGCATACCATTATGGTTTCCATTATGGGTAAACATGATATCTTCATTTTAGGAAGTGCGGACTACCGCCCCCTAAAAGTGATTTGATTCATTAATACCATATGTGGGATGTGTAAACGATAAAGTTAATGATATTATATATGTTATTATACTGGAATTATTATATACTCTTATATCATTATTATTCCATTCCAGAAAATATGAAATAGAAATGGAAGTAGCGTTCATGCGTACGTACGGCTTACCGTCTCCATGAACGGTGCATTTCATTTCTTTCCTCTAAATGTGAGGTAATATTATAAATGCATGTATGTACTGGATATATATGACATATATGATATCTACATCAAGAATACCATTCTGGATATAATGAACCTTTGACCAAATTAACAACATGTAAGTGTAAGAAGTCTATTTTTGACATAAGAACCAAATACCGACAAAATGAACATTATTAACTTAACTAATTACATGATGTTCATAACATGGTATAAAAGGAATAATGGACTTGAAAAAGATTCATAAGAAAGTAGAGATTAACTCAAGTTTATTATTCAGGAGATTAAAGAACGGTCGGGTCATGTCGGATATGAGGTATGGTACTTCGTCTCAATCTCCTTTCGTTGAGGCATATTTTATTTTATACACAACTTTCTTCTATACGGTGTATAAACCCCTTTGACTTTTATGTTTATTCAAAAGGAATATTTTTTATACAAAGCGTTTACTAAATGACAAAAGGAAATGTTTCTGTCGTACGTATGCGGCGACAACGACTTCTCCGCCGTCGTGACCGTTATTTGAGTTTCGGCTTCCTCTACAAGCCATACCTTCTTTTTAAAAGAAAATAAATTCCATGTTTTACTTTTCTTTTATTTTAGTATTGAAAATGGTTTTCATAATGTTTTTATATCAATGTGTTGTATTGATATCTCGTGATTGAAATGTGGAAATTTTATGTTTCCTTTATACATGTTTTATGTGATATTATTATGTTATGGTTCTTGGGCATTATTATGAAGACGGGTGGTTCCGTGATAAACTAAGGGCGGGTGAGCCCGTTATAGCTTTCCAATGCATTGGGTAACGTGAAGGAGTGAAACGTTAAGGTTTCTCCAAAGAGATTTAGGGAATATACTGTGATGGGTATTCCAAACGTAACTAAGAGGGTTACTCCCAACGTAAGAATGTTATGAATGCCTCAAGTTACCTTTATGTCTTATGATTTCTATGATTTATTCATGATTTTATGAGGTATGTTAAAGTGCCTATGTTTTATGGGTAAAGTATGATTTCATTCTTATGTATATATGAACTCAGGTTTCCTTTCCTTGTTTTTTTTATAACCCTTACTGAGTTTTTATGCTCATCCCAAGTTTTTGAAATGTTTTTCACAGGTCAAGGGAATGGTACTTGATAAGATGATAGAGTCAAGGATGTGTCAAGAAATAATCCATGTTTTATTTTAAATGTGTTTCCATTGATGGGAATGAAGATTACTATCTTTATGTAACCACTTTGTTTATATGTGGAATGTAATGCAAGTTTTATGATCTAATTCTCTAAAACTCTAAACCCGAAAAGATCCTCAATGTGTAATCTTGTAATAACTCAAGATTAAGTAAGGTTTAAGGCTGTGGCCTTATAGTTGGTATCAGAGGTTGGTTTAGATAACTTTAGGAGTTATAATTCTATTAAATGATTATCCAAAAATATTTTTTTTTTCGAAATGATATAGCATTTAAAGATTACCATGTTTCTTCATCTAAGACATGTTTGTTCAGAATGGTTTTCCGCAGAGGAAACAGGGAAGCAGTGCTAGGAAGGCATACAGAAGGAAATAACCTTCCGAATCAGCATCCAGAAATGGTCGGAATTGGAACTGAACAGTTTGTTGCAGTAATGGCGCAGTTGACTCAAGCGATAAATGGCGGTGGTATCCATGCACGAGATCATCCAGAACAACCGCAGAGGAACATGTTAGTGGTGGAACATTTCATGAGGCAACATCCACCATCATTCAGAGGATCATCTGACCCTGTGCAAGCTTAAGGGTGGATTAAAGAACTGGATAAGATTTTTTATGTCATGGGGTGTTCAGACAATCAAAAGCTTAGTCTTTCTATTTACCGTTTGGAGGGTGAAGCAGATCAGTGGTGGTCTATGGTTAAAAATATCAGGGACGCCGATGAGATTGATGCTCTTGACTGGGATGAATTCAAAGGTATGTTTCTTGAGAAGTATTTTCCTAAGGCTGTTCGACTTAGTATGGAAAAGCAATTCTTGGAATTGAGGCAAGAGGAAGACTCAGTGGATGGCTATGAAGAAATGTTCACTCGATTGTCAAGGTATGCTCCAAATTTTATCCGGGACCTTGATAGCAAAATCAATCATTTCTACTCAGGATTAAAGCCAAAGTATCGAAGGGAATTAGCTTCCCATGAGTTTAAATGTTATGAAAAGCTTGTTCGATGTGCTGAGAAGGTGGAAATGGAGTTTGTCGATGACCAAGTTTTCTATAACAACCAGCAGAAGAAGAGACCGAGGTGGCAGGAGAAAGGTAAGAATTCTTCAAAAAAGTCTGATGGTAAGAGAACTAAGCTTCCAGTTTGTGATAAATGTGGAAAAAGGCATGCTGGGGAATGTCTTCTGAATTCTGGGAAGTGCTACCGATGTGGTAAGATGGGACATAAGGCTCGTGATTGCACTGAAAAGGATCAAGGTGAAGGTAAGAACAAATTTGATTTACAGTTAGTGAAATGTTTTAAGTGAAATGAGATGGGTCACTATGCAAACGAGTGTCCGACAAGGAGATTGAGTGATGTGAAGCAGTTAGACTACAAGCAGAAAGGGGTGGTGAAATCCTTTGCAACTACTTCAGCAGATGTCAGGCCATCAAATGAAGTTGTATCAGGTACTTTGTTTGTTTTTTCAGATTATGCCAGCGTGTTGTTTGATTCGGGGTCTACACATTCATTCATCTCTGAATCCTTTTCTAGTAAAATGGGAATACCATCTCAAGAAATGACTCCTGAACTTTTGGTAAAAACACCTGGGGGAAGTGTCGAGGCAAAAAGAATTTATAAGAATCTTCTTATCCTTATCTGTGGAAAGAACTTACTTGAAAACCTTATTGTTATACCTCTAGTAGAGTTTGATGTTATCATGGGTATGTATTGGCTCTCTATTTACCATGCTAAGATTGACTGTAGAGCTAAATAAGTTTCTTTTCAGAAAGACTTTCAGTTTGTTTACAAGAATGAAACCTTACTTTTGATAACATATCAAGAGGCCGAGAAACTTGTAAAAGATAGAAATGAATGTTACCTTGCACACGTCGTTGAAAATAAAGGAACTGTTCAGGTTAATGATGTGCCAGTGGTAAATGAGTATCCTGATGTTTTTCCTGATGAGTTTCCTGGAATAATACCAGATCGGGAAGTTGAGTTTACTGTTGACTAAGTTCCTGATGCTAATCAAATTTCAAAACCCCCTTATCGAATGGCACAAATTGAACTTTTAGAGTTGAAGGAGCAATTGCAATATTTATTAGAGAAAGGTTTCATTAGACCAAGCACATCACCATGGGGTGCTCCTGTTTTATTTGTTAAAATGTAATATGGTTCTATGAGACTTTGCATTGATTATAGAGCCTTGAATAATATCATTGTTAAGAACAAATATCCTTTTCCTCATATCGATGATTTGTTTGATCAGCTCCAGGGAGCTCAGTTTTTTTCAAATATTGGCCTGAGATCGGGGTACCATCAACTGAAGGTAAAGGAGGCAGATATTCCGAAGACCGCATTCCGTACGAGATATGGCCATTATGAATTTGTAGTAATGCCTTTTGGGCTAACCAATGCACCTGCTGTATTCATGGACTTAATGAATAGAATTTTCCATGAGTTCTTGGATAAGTTTGTGGTGGTTTTCATTGATGATATTTTGGTGTTTTCTAAAAGTAAATAGGAGCATGAAAAACATTTAAGGGTTATCTTGCAAACCTTAAAATAAAAGAAACTGTATGGGAAATTCAGCAAGTGTGAGTTTTGGTTGAAACAAATTTCTTTCCTTGGTCACGTTGTTTCTAAAGATGGAATAACTGTTGATCCTACAAAATCAAAAGTTGTGGAAGAATGGCCAAGACCCACAAATGTAACCGAGATTCGTAGCTTCCTTGGTTTGGCGGGCTATTACCGAAGGTTTGTTAGAAATTTTCCACGGTTATCTAGTCCAATGACTAAGATAACTTGGAAGGGTGTTAAGTTTATCTGGACAAAAGAATGTGATGATTGTTTTCAGGAATTGAAAAGAAGATTGGTGAATGCTCCAGTTTTGGCACTACCTTCCATGAATGGTGATTTTGTTATATACAGTGATGCTTCATTGAAAGGACTTGGTTGCGTCCTAATGCAGAATGATCAGGTAATTGCTTATGCTTCACGACAGTTGAAAAATCATGAGATAAATTACCCTACACATGATTTGGAATTAGCTGATGTTGTTTTTTCTTAAAAAATTTGGAGGCATCATTTGTATAGAGTAAAGTGTGAAATATATACCGATCACAAAAGATTAAAGTATATATTCACTCAGAAAGAGTTAGACATGAGACAAAGGAGATGGCTGGAATTAATCAAGGATTATGATTGTACAATTCATTACCATCCGGGAAAAGCAAATAAAGTGGCTGATGCTTTGAGTCGAAAAAGTAATGCTTCATGAACAATGTTGTGGTTGGAACATGATCCTTTGGTTAACGATTTGATGAACTTTGGCATAGAAGTTGTTGGTGCAGGAAGTCCTTCTGTTTTGATTCAGGTATCAGTGAGATCTTCTCTATCAGATAGAATCAAGAAAGCACAAAAGCAAGACAGTGAGTTGAAGAAGAAGGTAGAGCTGGTTCAGAAAGGTAAGTTGCCTGAATTCAACATTGATAATGATTGCGTTTTGAGATTTGGGAAGAGATTTTGTGTGCCTTGTGATTCACAGTTGAAGAGAGAGTTGTTATGTGAAGCTCATAGTTCTCCGTTTTCAGTTCATCAGGGCAGTACTAAGATGTATAGAGATCTGCGGGAGTATTACTGGTGGGATGGAATGAAAGGAGATATTGCTGATTTTACTGTGAAGTGTTTGACTTGTCAGCAGGTTAAAGCAGAGCGGCAGTTACCGAAAGGGATGCATCAGCCTTTACCAGTGCCAGAGTGGAAATGGGAGAATATATCCATGGACTTTGTTGTTGGATTACCGAAGACATCTCGAGGTAATAATGCAATCTGGGTTATTGTTGATCGCTTGACCAAATCTGCTCATTTCCTTTCTATACGAGATACTTTCTCTCTTGATCAACTTTCCCGTTTGTATCTTAAAGAGATAGTCAGGTTACATGGTGTTCCTCTCTCCATTGTATCGGATCGTGATCCCAGGATTACTTCTAACTTTTGGAAAGGCCTTCAGAAGTCGTTGGGTACTGAATTAAATTTTAGTACATCTTTTCATCCTCAATCAGATGGGCAGCCAGAACTAACAATCCAGACATTTGAGGATATGCTACGAGCTTGTTCTATGGATTATCAGGGAAGTTGGGACCAACATCTTTATTTTGTTGAGTTTTCATATAATAACAGTTTTCATTCCAGTATACAGATGGAACCATATCAGGCATTATATGGGAAGCGGTGTCGAACTCCAACTTTCTGGGATGAAGTGGGTGAAAGAAAGTTGATGGGACAAGAATTGGTTGAAGAGATGGCAGAAAAAGTTCAGCTGATTCAGAAACACATGAGAACAGCTCAGAGCAGGCAGAAGAGTTATGCGGATAACCGGAGGAAGGATCTATCTTTCGAGGTAGGTGATCATGTTTTTCTCAAGGTTTCTCCTTGGAAAAGCGTGATGAGATTTGGTAAGAAAGGAAAGTTGAGTCCAAGGTTCATTGGACCATACGAAATTCTGGAAAGAGTTGGATTAGTTTCATACCGAGTGGCTTTACCTCCGAGTTTATCTTAGGTACACAATGTTTTTCACGTTTCGATGTTGAGAAAGTATATGCCAGATCCATCTCATGTTTTGAGTCCAGAGGTAGTTCAGCTGGAAGAGAACCTATCTTATGAGGAAAAACCGGTCCAGATTCATTACCACAGGGAGCAAGTGTTACGGAATAAGGTGATTAAGCATGTAAAGGTTTTGTGGAAAAACCACATGATTGAAGAGGCAACATGGGAATCTGAAAATGCAATGAGGGATAAGTACCCCCATTTATTCGATAAGTAAATAAATTGCGGGGACACAATTTTCAAAAGGGGGGAAGGATGTAACATCCCAAGTAAGTAATGAATAAGGGATATTTTTATCTATGTCTATTAATGATTAAGATAGTGTTATAGAGGCTTAAAATGAAAATAAATACAATCTTATGCATGGAATACACTAATATTCTTAAAAGATTGTTTTACTGCCTTTTGATGGCAAACCATTTTTGAATCTATATTTTGACAATTTTATAAACTATGTTTGTCAAAATAAACTTATCCTTTATGATTGGGACATCAAAATTTACCTTGTGTGAATTTTTGGTATTTTTCTGACAATGTTCATTTTTTAATGAATAGTGAAAAATACTGCATTTTACATCAAAACTGCTTTTTAACCTAATTTATTTATATGATTAGATTATGTTTTGAATTGGTTTTGAAGTGAAATTAGAATATATTTTTACCATTTTATCCAATGGTGGTTATTGGAATCAATTTCACTTTGAAATTAGACTTAAACTGGTGTCAATCTTTTGATACTTATTGTTTTGTAAAAACACGCTATTTGCTCTGGAAGCGGGAATTAATTATTGAATTAATTAATGTGACTTATATGATTTTAATTTTGAAAAATGGACTTCATTTTTGAATTCGGAATATCAAATATAGCTTAGGGTGAATTTTTGGTAATTTTCTGAAAAACTTCAATTTTTGATGAATAGTGAAACCACTAAGTGGTAATCAAGAAAACTGATTTTTCAGTTAAATGAAAGTTTAACACTAATGTGTATTGAATTTTGAAAATCCGACATACATGGTTGTCATTAAGAAATAAATGTGGTTCAATGAGATTATAATAATTTTTTGGTGAATAGTAACTTATTAAGTTCTTAATCGCGATTTGTGGTAGTTAGGGTAGTTTAAGGGATAAATAATGCATTAATAATAGGAAATGACCTAGACACATGTCCCAACCTATTGGTTGTGTCATGGCAGACCAAGACAATCCATGGGTAAACTTGGGGACCACATGGAGACACTTTGGTTTGGAAATGACATAAATAACTTTTTATGAAATGTTAAAGTAAAAATGACACAAACAAGAGATGTTTTACGAAAACAATTTTTACATGGGGTTATAAAGATCAGATTTTTTATTATAAATAGTAATTGGAAAGACAAAAATATTTCCTACATCATAGTATTTTTTTATTATTTTTAGACATTAAATAAATTAAATTATTTATGACATAATAATGATGCAGCGATGACATCATTATTTGACGATTTAAATAAAATGGAAAGAAAATGTAAAATCTATGAACTACACAAGGCCAAAACCAATTCTATGAGTGTATTTCGAACCCTTATCACCTTATCCACGAATGATATCAATGTGGGACCTTTTAAAACCGAAACACATTTTCAAATAAAGTAATATTTCTTTACTTTCCAAAAGCGCCCCTCCTCTCCTCTTATAAAAGGCCCCCACCTCTACCTCATTTCACACACTCCTCAAGCCTTTGGCTCTTCCAAACCCTGCCCATTTACTCTCTCCACATCCCTATCCTCATCCTAGAGGATTCCCTTTTGGATGAATCCTTTTAAAGGAATCCTTTAGGCTCAAATCAAAAGGAGTTACACTTTTGAAGGTAATTCATTCTCTCATGTTCATTTGTTTTATTTTTCTTCTCCAACCCCCTAAACTCTTTTTATTTACTTATTTTGTAACAACACCAGTATCTTCAATATACTAAGATGTTTTTATAAGATTTATTTGAGCTACACTCTCACACAACTGCATCAAATGGTTAAAGAACATACGGTTTCCGTGGATGGCGAAATTCTGCCTCCCAAAACGATGATTGTTCAATACTCATTTAACACCTTAAAAAGGGGCCATTATGATGTCACTATTTTTATATATGATATATAATATGTTTATTTTTTCCTTAAGCTTCTGTTTTTTTCATTTTGGGCATACCTTTATGGTTTCCATTATGGGTAAACATGATATCTTCATTTTAGGAAGTGCGGACTACCGCCCCCTAAAAGTGATTTGATTCGCTAATACCATATGTGGGATGCGTAAAGGATAAAGTTAATGATATTATATATTTTATTATACTGTAATTATAATATACTCTTATATCATTTTGATTCCATTCCAGAAAATATGAAATAGAAATGGAAGTAGCGTTCATGCGTACGTACGGCTTACCGTCTCCATGAACGGTGCATTTCATTTCTTACCTCTAAATGTGATGTAATATTATAAATTCATTTATGTACTGGATATATATGACATATATGATATCTACATCATGAATACCATTCTGGATATAATGAACCTTTGACCAAATTAACAACATGTAAGTGTAAGAAGTCTATTTTTGACTTAAGAACCAAATACCGACAAAATGAACATTATTAACTTAACTAATTACATGATGTTCATAACATGGTATAAAAGGAATAATGAACATGAAAAAGATTCATAAGCAAGTAGAGATTAACTCAAGTTTATTATTCAGGTGATTAAAGAACGGTCGGGTCAAGTCGGATACGAGGTATGGGACTTCATCTCAATCTCCTTTCGTTGAGGCATATTTTATTTTATACACAACTTTCTTCTATACGGTGTATAAACCCTTTTGACTTTTACGTTTATTCAAAAGGAATCTTTTTTATATGAAGCATTTACTAAACGACAAAAGGGAATGTTTTTGTCGTACGTATGTGACGACAACGACTTCTCCGCCGTCGTGACCGTTATTTGAGTTTCGGCTTCCTCTACAAGACATACCTTCTTTTTAAAAGAAAAATAAATACCATGTTTTACTTTTCTTTTATTTTAGTATTGAAAATGGTTTTCATATTGTTTTTATATCAATGTGTTGTATTGATATCTCGTGATTGAAATGTGGAAATTTTATGTTTCCTTTATACATGTTTTATGTGATATGATTATGTTATGGTTCTTGGGCATTATTATGAAGACGGGTGGTTCCGTGATAAACTAAGGGCGGGTGAGCCCGTTATAGCTCTCCAATGCATTGGGTAATGCGAAGGAGTGAAACGTTAAGGTTTCTCCGAAGAGATTTAGGGAATATACTGTGATGGGTATTCCAAACGTAACCAAGAGGGTTACTCCCTACGTAAGAATGTTATGAATGCCTCAAGTTACCTTTATGTCTTATGATTTCTATTATTTATTCATGATTTTATGAGGTATGTTAAAGTGCCTATGTTTTATGGGTAAAGTATGATTTCATTCTTATGTATATATGAACTCAGGTTTCCTTTCCATGTTTTTTTTATAACCCATACTGAGTTTTTATGCTCATCCCAAGTTTTTGAAATGTTTTTCACAGGTCAAGGGAAAGGTACATGATAAGATGATAGAGTCAAGGATGTGTCAATAAATAATCCAGGTTTTATTTTAAATGTGTTTCCATTGATGCGAATGAAGATTAATATCTTTATGTAACCACTTTGTTTATATGTGGAATGTAAAGAAAGTTTTATGATCTAATTCTCAAAAACTCTAAACCTGAAAAGATCCTCAATGTGTAATCTTATAATAACTCAAGATTAAGTAAGGTTTAAGGCTAGGGCCTTATAGTTTTAATCCTTAGTAGAGAGAAACTACTCAAAATGATAAGGATATTGGGATTACAATAGGGGCACCCGCTACGAGGTGATCTCTTTATGATCCTGATGCTTCCAATACACACCCATAATGGGAATCAATCTCCAACAAAGGATCCTCTCTTATTGATCAATGATCTCCACTTGGTCCTATGTAAAGGTATCTCCATCCATGATTTCAATCTCACCTCATTTAATAATGTGTGATGGGTCATTGATGTACCTCCTTAGTTGAAACACATGGAGGACATCATGTACTTGGTCTAATTACATAGGTATAGATAGGTGGTTCACCACCTCAATAAATATACACAATATCTATAAGAGACCAAATAATTATGGAGATAACATGACACCACATCCAAACCTCTATAATCCATGTTGAGGGGAGACTGCCAGGAATAAATGGTTTCCTACATCGAACTCTAGGTGTCTCTGTCAATAGACCATAGATGTCTTTTGATATATCTTTATAGTCCCCATCCAATCCTGGATTATCTAAAGATTTTCTATAGTTTCTTGTACAAAATAATTTCTCGCGAGTGTAGAATCACCCAAATCCATCCAATATTGCTGTGACCTATATGATTGACTATAAAAAGCCTAAAATGGATCCATACTTGTGGTTTAATGATATCACATATTGTACAAAAACTCTACCAATGGTAGTTTATCCTCCCAACTACATCCAATATCAAACATGAATGCTCACAACATTTTCTCTATGACCTAAATAGTATGATATGTCAGTCCATCATCCGTGGTATCAAATGTTTCTCTCAAGTGTAATTATGTCCCAAAACCCACATAAAACATACTCCATAAATGTGATATGAAACGATAACCATGTTCAGAGACAATCATCACATGAACTCCATAGAGTCAGAATATCACCTGTATGTATTGATATCACATGCTCTCAAATGGAATCTTCTCTTATATGTCTTGGAAGTTAGCCTACATGGTATGTCTTTATATAATCACACAGATATATTGTTCCCCCTAGATATATGTGGTAATCCCATCATGATGTCCATGGATATCGTATCCCACACCAACTCTTGCACCCAAATGAGTTGAGATAAACCCACTAGAACCAAGTGATATGACATCTTCTCATGACAAGTGATGCATTGAGAGAAAATCTATTTGTAGCCCTTATTTATGTGTATCCACTAAAAGGTACATCACCTGTATAATACATGAACGATGTTGGAATATCAGATGAATGTGTGTATATAAAAATACCCATTTTGACAACCCAAAACACTAGGTAATAAGAAAAATGTATAGTCATCTATATACAAGATATAATGATTATTGTACATTTTAAACATATAGATATACATAGGGAAGTCACTAATCCACTAGGAGGTCATAAAATTTTTTCATCAGCAAGATTCTTCTTGAATAAAGGCTCGTTCCGGGAAAATCCACTCCACGAGCAATGTTATCAATGAAGATAGTCAATGAAAAGTTCTAGATCATTGATCCACAACTATGAAATATCACTGTAAGAGGAGGTACCTGATACACAAATAGGGGTTCACACCCAAAATAAGTGAGGGATAACATGAACCAAATCACGATCAACCCACTATATAGGGGATCATATGTCAATGGTAACAGAAACCCCACCTTTTAGACAATCATGACAGTGGTTGGGTTTACTTCTTAGGTTGGTCATATCATTTCCAAAAACCCCACATAGAGAATAAAGATGATAGAGGATCACATTCTAGTATCATGGTGGGATACGAAAACTTTATTTGATACCTAGCCTTTAATGGGGATTATTATCATATGATATGGATGTAATATTGAAATTTACCATTGTGGGAATAGATGAATGGAAATCACTCAACCATGAAAAAAAACTATGGAATCAAGAGGTTAAAAAACACTTAGATTGGGTACATTGTGTGTACCAGGGGGTACCCAAAGTGTCTACCTATCACCAAGTCTTCTTATGTGGTAAATCCTAACACAACATATAAGTATCTTCAAAAATGACATGTATTAGTATATGGTGTGTAGATACACATGAAACCGTGATAGTCTTATATGGCCATGTCCCTGTATTACGCCTACTGAAATATCATCCCATGTATAGGTGGCCATGTCCATGTCAGAGTACATGACATACCTCTAGCAGTATATTTTTTCCATTGTCCATGAATATCTTGATGTATAGACCAAGCCAAAAGTTAGGGGTTACAAAGATTTTGACCGAGTGAGACATCATGGGATGTTTTACTACATCCAAAAATTGTAGACACCACTAAGAAGTCCCTGCATAGTGTGTAATACCAAAATACACAATGTTTTTTTAATATTTTCTAGATCCATCAGGATCGCTTTTTCATTGTACCATGTATCAAAAGAGTTACATACCTTTTCAAAACTTATAGATTTTTGGATTCATGAGAATTTCCATCACTTACTTCTAGAACCCAAGTTTAAATATTCTTGTAAATGATCCATCGAGAATGGTATTCCATCACACATAAAAATCATGATGAATGAGTACAATAAACTTGTCTGTTCCGTTATTGATCATCCACCTTATTTGTCTATCCTCGACCACAAACCCAATCATGAACCTTACCATTTGTTCGATCCACTACACTAAATAATGATAATATAATGTCTGAATAATTAGTATTCATAGAACCATAGGCCAAATATAAATATCCAATACGAATGTTCAAAGAACATATGAGGAAATCTAGAATCCATAAATCTAGTGGAACAAACGTGTTCCATTGTTTGTTCGGCCTCAATACATTGTCGTAGAATAATTTCAATGAAGGGGAAAAACACTATAGGAGAATAAAAATTTAGAATAATTAAATTCTACTGATGATGTACATATCAATTCTATTCATGGAATTGATCTGTGTTCATCCATGATTAAGAAACAGGATAAAAATAAATAAAAAATACATTCTATATAGAATTTGGATTTAATTTTGATGAATAATAGTTGAATTTACATCATTCATGAGATCCATGACCTCCATTGTTTCAATGTTCAGTGATTCAATCACAGTCTGTCACCATTCTCCCACAACAATGTCCTTAAATGGATACTAGGTCTCTAGGGTTTAGCAGCAAACCATAAGTATATTTAAAGATGATATATGTCGCTGCGTCGAAAAAAATAAATGTAATTCTGTAATTAATTTATTTTCATAATTTATCACCCATGGAATCTTTTTCATAGACATCCCACACAGACCATAGTTTTATCGCACCTAGGGTAATAGCCACGTTCAACACTCAACGGTGCCCTACAATTTCTAATCTAGGCCACCATTTTTGATTTAAACCCATTTTTCTGAAAAATATGTGGCTATGATATTTAATTTATTTAATATAATTAAAAATTTTATTCTATACACACCATGTATCAGAATCACACATCCTCTCATCCCCTACTCTCAAAATAATCCATATAATATCAAAAATTAATACCTGAACAAACAAATTCGTTAAAATATTAAATTTTTTATAATTTAAAATATTCCCATTTATATTTATTTTAATTAAATTATGTTATTTTTAGTATTTTTTATATATAATATTGATATAAATTTTTTAAAAATTTGAAAATTTTCTCTTTGATAACTCATTGACTCGTCACGTCCTCAAGATTAACATTTATTTTATGTTCCTAATTTTATGATATACATGTGGAGAATTGGTTTTCATATTTGGAATCATAATATATTATATTATCTAATATATTCAACTGAGTTTTTTTAAAAATTTAATATGAAAAATATTAAAAATAATTTAACAATGGTAGGAAAAAATGAGTTTATGAGGGGTTAAACTAGAAATATAACTATTAAAATAACATAAATACCATTCTAAAATATATTCTCTAATTATATTGATACACTGTCATGTATAAGGTATAATAATTTTTTTTAACTTTTTCATGTGATAAATATGGCTACAACATTTTATTTTCAAAAAATTACAATTGTACCAATCAACTACCTTATAAAAGCCCATCCTTTCTCGTCTCATCTTCAAAACATTAAACCCTTTTTCCCAGAAAGAACTATAAGAATAAAAAATTTCCTTATATCGCCCTCTAAGTTATATCTTGGGAATAAATCCTACATAGAAATCCTTTTGGAGAAATCCTTTGACGTATATTAGAATGAGAGGTAATGATTTTACACAAGAATATTTATTATATTTCTTCCTCTAATTCATCAAATTATTAGTAAAGCATGAGTTAATAAAAAATAGTATATTAAATATGATATGTTATTATGTTTTCTTCAATACCTAAATCCATCCACACTTCCATTAAATGGGTAACGAAAACATCATTCATGTATATGGTAGACTACCGCCTCACGAACTAATGTCATTTGTTTTTACATTACTGCTTCTCTTACTGTAACACCCCATAATGATAAAGGGTTAAATGAATAAAAGATATGACTCACATCCACAATATGAACCTTCTTTTTCGGGAGCATCTCTGATTAGAACTCCACAGTTAAGAATGCTTGGACTGGAGTAGTGACCAGGATGGGTGACCCTTTGGGAAGTATCCCATGGTGTGTGTGACTAAGGAAAAATAACATGGTAAAGGACAATTGTTGGCCTGTGGGGATAGTCATTAGTCAGATGACCTATTCAGGAACGTGGGTGGGACCTTGGGTGGGGACCATGTGTCTTTGGGGAAACGGGTGGTACCTGGTGGACTAGGACCAGATGACCATGTTAATGCGGGGTGTTTGTGATGTTATCGGGACCCAGTTGTCACATTTGGTATCAGAGGAGGAGCCCAGTTAAGCATTGTTGGCCTAGAGTTGTGATCAAAATTTGTGACCCTCTGGGAAGTTTCCCACCTTGTGTGTGAGTAAAGACAAAGCACCCTTGAAAGGACAAGTTTTAGCCTTTGGGGATAGTCATTAGTCAAATGACCCATTCAAGAACGTTGGTGGGCCCCTGGGTGGGGACCATGTGTCTACAGGGCAACTGGTGGTACCTGTTGGTCTAGGATCGGATGACCATGTTAAGGCGGGGTGTTCGTTCTATCACCGGGACCCAGTTTTCACACATAGATGGGTAAAAATATGGTTAAAAAATATATGTCATATTTAGAACATAATTATACCCCTTTAGTGGATTTATCATATATATCACTCTTTAAATTGAATTATTTAGGGGATACATTAATGCCGCTGATGTGTATTGAAGAATATCTCCTCACAAATCAATGTGATTTGTTTTTTATTAATTGTTATCATTGAAGATAAAAAAGATATAGTTAATGAATATATATGATATAAGTGAAATAATAATGATATTATTTAGAATAATATGATTCTTATGATATAATATATCAATTTATTTCTCACCTTTTAAATCACTTATATATTTTAATTTCGTTCATGTGTGTGGGGCGTACCTCCTTCACAAAGTGATGTGACATCATTTTTTCCACACCAAACCAAAGGACTGAAATTTTTAAGTATATATAATGAATAAATATGGTATTTATGATATTTATATCATTATTTATAAAAACAATATTAGTTACCTCCATTATATAATAATAATAGAAAATTGGAAACGTCTTCATGCATAAGTATGATCTACCATCTCTGTGATCACAACATAATTCATTTCTCATTACTGTCCTTCAAAATTGTAAATAAAATTATAAATGACTTGTAATTATGATAATTGGTTCATTATTATTCTTAAATATATTATATAACCATGGTCAATGTAAGAGTAAAAAAAATAAAAAATTATAAAATATAAAAAAACAAAGTGTTTATTACCCAAAACATGATTTTAACAATGAATTGATGAGAATGTTAAGGCGGGGTTTCTGTGCTGTCACTGGGACCTAGTTTTCACACTTAGATGGGTAAAAATATGGTTAAAAAATATATATGTCATATTTATAACATAATTATACCTCTTTAGTGTATTTATCACATATATAACTATTTATATTCTATTCTTTAGGGGATACGTTAACGCCACTGATGTTTATTGAAGACTATCTCCTCACAAATCATTGTGATTAATTTTTTATTAATTATTTTCATGGAAGATAACAAATATATATTTAATAAATATATATGATATAAGTTAAATAATAATGATATTCTTTAGAATAATATGATTCTTATGACATAATATATCAATTTATTTGTCAACTTCTAAATCACATATATATTATAATTTCGTTCATTTACGTGGGGCGTACCTCCTTCACAAAGTGATGTGACATCATTTTTTCAACACCACAACATAGGAATGCAATTTTTAAGTATATATAATAAATAAATATGGTATTTATGTTATTTATATCATTATTTAAACAAAAAATATTAGTTACCTCCATTATATAATAATAATAGAAAAATGGAAACATCTTCATGCATAAGTATGACCTACCATCATTATGATCACAACATAAATAATTTCTCAATACTATCCTTCATAATTTTTAATAAAATTATAAATGAAATGTAATTTTGATAATTGGTTCATTATTATTATTATTTATATTATAGAACTATGGTCAATGTAAGAGGACCAAAAATAAAAAATTAGAATATATAAAAAAACAAAGTGTTTATTACCCAAAACATGATTTTAACAGTGAATTGATGATAATTGGGTAATAAATGGTCATAATTAAATCATTTATCAATGATATATAAAATAATAGTTTTGAAATAAATTTATAATCGACTTAAATTTTAGATTTATGTGTTTCAAACATGTTAGATGGAAATCAAGACATATTGTATTAGATTTCTAGTCTCTCTATAATTTCTTGGAGACATATTCCAATTTACCACCTGTTTTATTTTTTGGGGTGTATTTATGGCAACATTGATAGTTTATATCTTGAATCAAACATGTTTCATGATATTTAACGTTTTTTATTTCATTATTTATCTGTTTTTTATTCAAATTATTTCTAAAGAAGAAATGTATTTTTTCTCACATTGATATATGTGAGAAATATTACATATTCACCACTTCTTTCTTATTTTTGGTGTATATACCTTTAATAAATTTATTTTAGAATTTTACAATTTATATTATGGGTATTTTCATATTCATTTTTTTGATCTTTATTTCATGGGGTTTATGGTTTAAATCATATCCAAGCGGTAAGGGATTTTTTTCTCATTTTTCCTTCACTGAGACACATATCATTTGATGCACATATTTACTGATATGATGTGTATATATAGTATGTTTTAAAATTTAATGTAATAAATTTATTTATTCTCCAGATATTTTGTATTTCATTAAATTATATTCATTCATGGGGATTAAAATTCAATGTTACTATTGTGGTAAGAATTTTATGACATCATCTCACTATTTATCAATTTTTTTATGTTTATGTATTGATTGATGAAATATTAATATCCATATCCAATGAAACACTTGAAATAAATTCTCATACTGTTATGTCATCAGAATAAATTTTTTCTAAAAATTTATCTCTAGTTATGTACCCAATATACTGGAATAATGTTTGAATATAAAATATTTTTATTTATCCCTTCTATAGAAAAAAAATTTAATTCAATTGATTTTCTAAAAATATTATCCAAATAGAATATATCATTGTTAAAATGATCAATTAAAGAATTATTTTCCCATGCATGAATTTTAGAAAGTCATTCCAAATTAATATTCATTTCGTTTTCAAATCAAATCACATTTGGATTTATAGAAATGGTGAATATAATATATATTTTATCATTTATAGTGTGAAGGGTATTTCTAGTGGTCATGAACATTATTTTCATTAAAGATTCCATTTTATTTTCTCATATCTATTAACAATTAATATTATTTTAAAAATTATTTATGTTTTCAGCTGTATTTTTCATATTGGATAAAATATTTTCCTCACAAAATGTTTGGAATTATTTATAAATAAATAATTAAAATTTTAAAATTTTATCCTCAATGAAAATGATTTCAAAAATTCATTATTATTTTTTTAGAAAAATTTTTTCAATTAAAATTTTTATTTCTCATGAAATATTTTAAATTCATTCTCAATATTTAATTATATGCTTCAATGTTTCTCTTAAATAAAATGGATTTTAAAAATTCATTTTTCTTTTTAATATCTCATACTTAATTTTCAATGGAAAAGTACTTTCCAAAATAATATTTTTAAACTATTTTTAAGAATTATTTATTAGTTCCAATTTATATTTTGTGTATAAAGGATTACCAAAATCCTTTTTTATTATTTAAAAAATGTTAATTTTCTTAGAAAAGTTATTTCCCATAAGAAATTTTTAAATTATTATTCAAAATAATATCACAACTAAGATGAAATCAATCAATGTTGCCTATGCCTTATTGGTGATATGATCCATGGATATCATTATTATTCTTTCTCATAATGTTTTATTTTTATGGATCCATGTTGTTTATAAAACTTGTTTCTCTTCCGTGGATTATTCCACGATAACATTCTTATCTAACCTACTTCTTTTAATAGTTTATGATTTGATTTAATGATGAAATAATTTTGAAACCAGTCTTTTTTTCCCATGTTATGATATGATGAAATATTTATGAAACCCATTTCATTTCATGTGATATTTTATGATGAGGGTTTTATCATCTTGTGTAATACATATATATGACACTCATTACATATTTGGTGGTACATGTATCTCCCACTTATTAATTGTTTAATGAAATATATTGTGAGATATAAATAATTATAATCGGGATTGAGCCTAGTTTATTAAGGTACTTATTCAGATTTTAGTTACTTGTGATGGAATGGTGACAATTATGATGGGTTATGGAGTAAAGCAATTCCAATATGATTTCCTTGGAAGTGATCCTTGACTATCTTGAGAATGATTTTTTATGATTTGTTCGACACCACAATTATGTATTGTTTCAATTTTATTCTATCATGAATTTTATTTATTGATTCCATAATAATTAATGTCTTATGAACTAAAAATAGTTATTCCACAACACAGTATTATGATATTTGATATGCAGGATATGGTTTCCATGTGTTATTGTCATGATCTCATACATGTTCATCCTTGTTATGATTACGTATCTCCCTTGATTACCATTAATAATCATTTAAGACCACTCATTAACATCTTCCCTTTCCCATGGGTATGAAGAATGGTTATATAGGGGGTATGTTTGTGAAGAGAAATAAAGGAGAAGATAATTATGGGAGATTTTTGTGATATTTAACCAAATTAGATGACTGTGAACTAGTCCACAAAATCCACTAAACTATTATTGTCCAAAATAATGTGTTTCTATAATATATTGAAAATTATTATAAAAATATAGAATCTATATATGAAACTTTTGGGCCACTATAAATGGTATCATAAGAAAATATAGTTATCCTTTGGAAAAGTGGATGAGAAAACTATATCGAGATACCTACGTATATTTTTAAGGATATATTTTGGGACATGTCTAGGGAAATTATATGGATGAGTACATTTATAGGAAAATCTCTTTGAATTTTTGTAAATGATTTGGAAACGGGTTTCATATAATCTGAATCCCTATCTGTATATAATATAGAGAATTGGCCCTAGAATATAGGTACCAAGGGGTAATTAATAAAAAAAGGGAACATTGATCTAGAATCAATTTTCACGGGGTGAAAAAAAATCGGCCTTTCTACACACCTGGATTGGAACACCCTTGTGATATGCTTTTGAAATTCACAAACTCGTTATAAAACCTAATTATTTATTTAAATAAATTATGACTCTGAAAGAACTACGATAAAGAAATGGTGAAAATTTTTAAAAATATTGTTTCTTGCTTTTGGTTTCGTATTATTTAATTTCATGATTATTGGTTTTCCCATTATGATAATCATTATCCACACAATTATATTCAGTTTTAGTCAATGGTGGGGACATGATGTCACTGTGATAACAATGAATGTGTTGGATGTTTTTTTATGAGCAGTGAAATGGTATAATAACAATAGTGAAAGATATTGTGATAATTGCTTATAATTTATCACATAGAATTATTATCAACATGAACGATCACAATCTATCAGACTCACAAATGAAGAGAAGGATAGAGTTCACAAAGAGTTGGGAAGTGGAGACCAAGGAGGGTAGAATATTCAATTTCTATTTGTCAGGATTGTGGAATTAAGAACTCAAGGGAATATATCAAAGGGTTGAGAAGATTTTTTGTGTTTGAAAAATAATGACATAATGTAATTAAATAGTAATAAAAAATAACAAGTATTTTTTGAAATAGATGATAATAATGGACCCCGTAATATATATTTTACTATTGAATGTTTTAAATTCAGAATATATATGATATAGGAAAATATACTTCCAAAGGGAAAATATTATTAACATATTTAGTTTCATTTTATGACAAATTGTTATATTTTTAATGATTAAGTGACTACAAGTGAAATGTGAAATGAATAATGAGTTAAGGAATATGATAAAAAATAACAGTTAGTGGTTTCACAAGGACATGGGTTGACTGAAATGATTATGTTTCATAAATTTCATAATTTATTATATTAATAAATTAATATGTTATGATTATTCAATATACATTTTTCATTAAAGATATGCAAGATTGTATTGAGCAATACTTATGTCCTAGATAATTGATTTAATTGAAATGTAATATTGTATAGAAAACACATTTATATGGGAATATAACACTTAATACATTCATGATATTGAGGAAATGATGTTTAGTTTGGATAATTACATTTTTGATATGGATAAAATAATGTTGATTGCATTGATGACCATATAACTAATAAATGATTTAACGAAAAAGTGGGTAATGTTATCATTTTTGGAGATTTCGACGTTATTTTATCGATGAAACAAATTCAATAATCTATGGGTTTATTAAAAGAATGTGGAATGATGCCTATTCTTACTGAGGATTTATGGTAATTCATTTTATAATGATGTTTCATGAGAATACATGATAAATGAATTCAAAGGTTTGGAATGTGAATATTAAGGGATATGTCATGTTGATCACCTGATTAATGATATGATGATTTCATAAATTTTATCGATCTCTGATGTCACAATTTGAATTTTAATTATTTAGAAGGATTTAAAAAGTAATCATTTATTATATATTTTATATTGTTAAATTAATGACTCTTTATAGAATAAAGAATTATTTTTTCAATAAAAAAATTATTCTTAGTGGATAACATATGCATACTATTTTTATAATGAATAGTTATATTAGGAATGATACATTATTATTTTATTTATCTTATAATATGACAGTTGTATAGATGTTTAATAAATTCATCTTTAATTCTTGGAGTGGTGGTTGAATTCTAAATTTATCAAGGCAGAACCAAAAGATAAAATTGTTCTTATTAAATAAAAATATATCATGAAAATCAATTTCTATATTTTTCAATTCTTGATGGAAATGAAATTCACAAAAATGATAAAAATTATATTAAAATAAAATAATTTACATTTATAATCATTTTATTATAACAATGAAATATTTCACGAATAATTGGTTTAAATATATATGGCGATTAAATTTCTCCGGACCATGTTCTCAATAAATCTGTATCTCTATTTGGGTATTATTTTTATCACAAATGACCATGTTTTATTTTAGCATCTATGTTATCATTTTTGAAAAACTATTATGTGTTATGATATATTTCCATCACACGTACCTCTCTATATTTTCAAAATGATTCTTTATTTCACACATTGATGATATGGTTTTTATGATGTAATTTTCTAATAATAAACCATTAGACTAAAAGGAAAATATAAGGGGAGAAATTCATTTTAACAAGGGTATAATGTAACATCTCATAATTTTCTAGAATTTATTTTCTCAGATTAATTAATAATTTTATATAGTTTTCATTAAACTCAAAATTGAGTTTTATATTTGTTACACACAACATAAAATGTAAATAAATAGTGATTTACTATTATGAAATTATTATTTAATATGATAGTTATCACATAGCCAATGGAATGGATGGTGTAAATAGGATTGAAAAGATAATGAAATTATATTGATCAAAAATTTATATATAAATAATTAGTAGTTAGTAAATTAATTTCAGAATACAAATAATAACTATTTGAGACTCAATGAAATATTTTTTGAAAGAATAATTTTTTTGGTAACAAACACATTTTACCACAAAGAATTAAAAGAAAATTCTAGTGAATTATTTAAATTAAAGGTATTTATTTTTATATTTAATAAATTATATAGCATTCATTTTTTTCTATACAAGATATATAAATAAATCTAATATTTTTCTTAATGTAATATTTTTTATTAAAATAATTTTTTCATCTTTTTGTGAACTTATTTTAATACTAATATTTGAAAATTTATTAAACATTATTTTATGAAATAAATTTAATTTTTTAAATATTCAGAAAAATTTTTCTTATATTCAATCATTGATCAATTTATTAAAAGATTAATTTTTTGATGAATAGTAAATTATTATGAATTTTAATTAAAAATTATATTTTCAATAAAAATATTTATAAATATTTGTTATTTCTTAAATTTGTATTAAATTAATAGAAATTATATTATTTATATATATATATATATATTAATCCAATTTGGGTCTTTGTAATAATTTTCAATTTAAATGTTGATATAACAAATTTGTCCACTTTTGAACAGTTTCTCTTTAAAAGCATTCATTCTCGTTGTATCTAAACAATTAAATTTAAATTAAATTTTTTCTCGTATGTGTATATAATTTAGATAAAATGGTTCAATATTATTAATAATATAATTTACAAACTTGTTTCCCAAAAATTTATTTGTTTCCAAAATACTCAATTTTGACTCATTTGGCATGTGAAAAATGTTGTGACACTTTTTCAATTAAAAAATGAAATGTATACCACTCACCTGACTAATAAAATGTTATCCTCTCTCCTCTCTTATTCACAATTCAACACCAATATAGATATTTCAATGCATACATATATTGTATTAAAATATCCATCCTATCATTGTAGATGACTTATTATTGGGAAAAATTTAGCATATGAAGGCTTGTTGTGGAAACATAATTAATAAAGAAAATAAGATTTACCATTCTCCAAAGAAAATTTTTATATTATTTATTCCCCTAGATATTTCAATTCATATTAAAAAATGATTATATAATATCCTCAGAATAATCTTTATACATTAGTTTTTATTCAATTACAATGACCTATAATTATCCCCACTTCAATCAAATGCTTTATTAAATCTCTATTTTTGTGTATGGCAGACAACAACCTCAGAAACCAATCTCATTCATTTTCCATTACCACCTCACATGGTTTAGTATGATTATGGATATAAAGTATAAATATGATATTTATAACATTATTATATCTTTTGAGTCGTTAGACAATATATAACTCTTTTTACATTCCATTCCATGTAGGATATATTAATGTCTCTCTTGTGTATGGTCGACTACCGTCTGGTAAAGTGATGCGATTCGTTTCTCTATAACGCCATATATAATAGATAATAACGATAATTGTAATGTATATATATTATATACATGACATAATTATGAAATTATTTACATATTTATCATTCTAAAATTACAATATATGATTTTATTTCTTACCTTTGGAGTCCCTAAAATATTATAATTTTTTCTGTCTATGCGAGGATTATCGCCTCCATGAAGTAATGTGACTCTCTATATGTATCACCAAATTGAATGGATGATATTTATAAGTATAATTAAAGATATAATTTATAATTTATTATATTGTTATAGTTATAAATATATAATATATTACTTACCATATTTTTATAATTTTTATTAAATAATTTAAATCGTATTAATGTGTACGTAGGACCTACCATCTCCATTATTGTATTTTATTTAATTTCGCAAAATCCTCATTAATGATTTTTATTAAAAATATTATTTATCAATAAATATAATTAATATGTAATTTTAAAATTCATTTTGATGACATAAAAATAATCAATGTAATATGAATTATTATAAGAAATAAAAACATATACAGAAAACAAATCAGTTATTAATCAAAAGGTTATTTTAAAAACGAATTGGTAATGGATGGGTAATTCATGATACTGATTAAATCCTAAATGTATGATATATATATATGTATGTATGTTTAATTAATATATTTATAATAACCATTTATATATTATACTAGATGTTTTCTTCTGTACATTGGAAGTCGAGACATATGGTAATAGATTTCATGATACTTATTTTTTCTTTGGATTTTATTCATTATCAATTCTTATTATTCAAACAATTGAAAAAGTGGTAAAAACTTTCATCTCACATTATTATATATGGGATAGTTGACATATTCACCAATTGAATATTTTATGTAGTATATATACTATGAAAAAATTTATATTATATTCTTTATCATTAATATTATATTTATTTACATATATATTTATGGATATATCTATTATTTGTTTTATGGAAAATGGATACCCAAGTGGTATGATATTTGTTTCTCAATTTTCATTATTTGAAATATATGTCATTATATGTACCTATAATCTTTTACAAAGTGTATATACTACAGAATTTGGCATGTAATATCATGAATTTATATATAATAAATATATTTTATTCTATATTTAATTTAATTCATTCCCAGGGAATACTATTCAATGATATGAATATGGTATGATTTTTTGGATACAATATCATTGTTCTTCGTGAATACATATAATTATGTTTGTAATGATTAAATCTTATATTCCATCTATCTAGAAAATAATAAAATTTATTATCCTATAGTTATTTCACGATAATAGATTTTTTCCATTATTTTTCCTCCAATTATGAACTTAAGAATCAAAAATAAATTTTTTTTGAAAAATTTTATTTATTTCTCACTTTGAAAAGAATTTCATCCCAAAAGTGTTTTTCATAAAATGTTTTAAAAAAATGTGAAATTTTTAAAAATGTTTTATTGAAGTAATTTTTACAAATGAATTTATTGAAAATTTATTTTGGAATGGAATGTTCGTTTCAATTTCCAATAATGCATGTTACGATTTAATGGAAAATGTGAAATATTTATTTTTTTAACATGTACTACATGAATGGAATTTACTACAAAAATAACTATAATTTTCATTGAATATTCCATTTACATGTTTTCATGATTATTTCCAATCTAAAAATCATTATAAATAATTTAGGACTTAATATTTTTCTTCAAATTAAAAATGTTATTTTCCACAAGAATTGTTTTAAATAGGTTTTATGGAATCCTTTATATTCTTCAATGATTTATTTGAAGGGAAATAATTTTCAAAGTAATTTAGGAATCTTTTGTATTATAATGTTATTATCAAAGAAAAATTATATTTTTCAAGAAAATTTTTACATGTTTTAAAATTATTTTATTATGTTTAAATGTTTATTTTCAAAGAAAAGTATTTCCATTTTTTTTTAAATTTTATTTTTTATAATGTTTTTTAAAATGAAAATTTATTTCAATCATGAAATGTTTTATATGCCTTTAAAAATTCAATATAATTATAAGAAATAGTTTTTCTTGAAAATGTATTTAAAAAAATATGCATGATGTTTTACATTTATATTTCGATTTTAAAAGAGAATATGTTTTCATTAATATATACCCTAAATTATAATTCAAAAAAATCCATCATAGATGACATCCATTGATATTTCCTATTACTTATTAACGATATGATACATTGATACCATTATTATTATTATTTTTAATGGTTTATAAATTTTTTGAAATTATTTTTAAGAAACCCATTTCTCCATCATCGGTTTACAATGATAAATGGCTTATAATACTTGTTTATTTTCATTATTTATGCTATGATGAAATGAAGGAATGATTCTGAATCACTTCTATTTTCCACTGGTTATGATACAACAACATATTTATGAAACCCATTTCACTTCCTAGGTTATGATATGAGAATGCTTTATGATCTCATGGTAAACATATGTATGATTTTAATTAGGTTATGGGTCGGACATTCATATCCTTATTATGAATTTGATAAATATGTATCTCTCACTAGATATATTGGATAAAAACTGAAATTATATGAGGTTCAGTTATGGAATTTGAGGGTTGTGATAGTCTTAGGGATGAACCTTCAATACTATGATGGTCTGGGGAGTGAACCCATGCCATTATGATAGAATTGGAAGTGATCATTTAATAATATAAAAATTATTTTCTATGCATATGTTTATACCACATATTTATGTATTATTCTAGTCTTATGCTATCAAGGAACATATTCTTTTATTCCATTATTATTAATTTATTATAATATACCAAAATGTATTACATGACATAAAATTATGATTTTTTATATGTAGTGTATTATTTAAAATGTTATGATCATGTTTTCACAGATACTTATGGTAATTTTATGCATACCGATCTCCCATGTTTACCCTTACTGAGCATATGAGCTCAAAATTTCTTATGTTTTATTTCCACAAGTTATAATGAATGATTTTCGGTAGGGTAATTTTTTAAACTGTTCTAATGGGGAATATAATTATGATATACATTGAAGATATTTCACAAATTATAATATTAATTACCCATTCTTCAGTGGAACTATACTATTTTGGTCCACATACATGTGTTTGAGTATTTTATTGGATACTCATCAAAAAATGTGATATCAATATATGAAATGCATGGGGCGTTATAATAATAATTATTATATGTTAATATTTGTGGTAAATAAGTCATTATAAGAAAATTCAAGAAATTAATAAATCACTCACTTACATACATATTCACCCATTATCGTTATGATATTGTTTCTTATATATATGTACAACCAACTGTCTCCATAAAGCGATGAAATTCATTTAATATTTCAATCTTTTATCAATCGATTGAAAAAATTATCTATTTAATAAATGTGAAATTAATAGTACTAAAATTATTCTCTATATGATTCGTCTATATATTATGTATAATATAAGAAAAATAAATGACAAAATATGTATGGGGAAACCATGAATTTAACACCCAAAATAACAAAAATAATATAATATTATTCCGAAACGGGGGTTTAAATAGTTTAATAAATTCATATATGATATTGAAAATAATAATATTTAATGTTGTAAATTTAAAAATGTTTAAAACCATTTTACCTAAGGTTAAATCATGTTCAACTAATGGGAAACATAATATAAGGAATTTTTTCTTAATTCCCTTTCGTTTAATAATATATTAAAGTATGACAACTAATTTATTTTTTATTTTATATATCTTTCACCTTTTATGTGTTATATAATTAGTAATTCTTTATTCAGTGTATTTTGAGTTCATCATTATTGATTTGACCTAAGTGGATTTAAAATGAAATATACATTGTGGTAAAGAATTTCATAATTCAATTTATTTTCATTGGGTTTTAATACATATATATATACATTGATATTATATGATATTGTGGGTAATAAAATTTTAACAATTTATGTTGTATTTTTACTTTTTTTATGTGTTTTAAATTTTAATAACCTTAAAAATTCATTGATTAAACATTACATCAATGGAATAATATTTTTAAGTGATTTATTTTCACATTCCACTCTATTGAGTAATATTATGTATTAAGAACCTATTTATTTTTATGAGGAATATATACTTTACATGTGATATGTTATATAATTAGTCAATTTAAATTCATGTTTTTAAATTTTTCTTTTTAATATATTTAATTGTTTTATGTGTGGAATAATGTGCTACCAAATATGTAAGGGTTAAATATTCAATATCAATTTTATAATGATTTTTTATTCATCAATTTCCATTTATAGATTTTATTTGATCATTTTATAAAAATATAATTTCATTATAAAATTATAAAATTTTATTTACAATGAAAATAATTTTCAAAAATTTATTGAAATTATAGGTCATTTAAATTTATTTTAAAAGTCGAAAGTGTATTTTCCTAAAGAATAGTTTTTATGTTTTAATGGAATTTATATTATTCAATGACATAAACACTTAATTGTAATAATAATAAAATAATGTGGATATATTGTAATGGTACTATTAATATTACTTATAAGGATGGTTTACGATTAGTTTTTCTAATGGAAATGTTGGCATTCACTTTATTAAATAAATTCTTTTTCAATTAATCCTCTCATGAAGAAGTCAAATTATTTTGATTGTGGAATATTATATTTTCCTTAAATATATTTATTATATATCATAGATATTATTTTTTTAATCTATATAACATTTATACATATTGGGTTTTAATTTTAAGGATATTTGATTGATTTGGGATATATTAATATACATTATTCTATATTAAATATTTAAATTTATTGAAATACAACATTGTTCATTAATTAAACCGATCATTCAATAAATGAGGAATGATTTGGACTTGTTTTAATGGGTGGGGATTGAAATTATATAGTACCTTGTTGCATCAAAATTTACCATGATAAAAATATCTGTAATCTCTCATGAATGGATGTTTCCCCATACTTTTTACAATTTCATAAAGAATGGGAAGAACAGTATATATATATATCATGACATATGAGATCATAATATCCAATATTGATAACTTCCATCACTAAAAATTCATTTATTTTTAAATATGAGATTATTTCAATGAAATTATCCAAGGAATAATTTTTCATTCAAATTATAGATTAAATGAAATGTGTGTTCAATTATTTAAATTTTCATATTAATTATCACTTATATAATAATTATTATCATTATTTTTTTAAAATTAAATGAATTTTTAGTTATTTACATTTTTATATTTATAATGGTTAATTGATTCAATATATCATCAGTTGTACCTAACCCATATTGATCATATAATCTATCATTTTTTTTCCAATTCCATGGTATATGATCAATGAATTTTAAAATGAGTTAAAAGATAAAAAATAAATACATTCACTCTTTCATATTTAATGATTTAAGATTAAATTTTATAATCATCTCTGTATATACATTAACAAGAATAATATACAATTTGGTCTATCAGGATATTAGTGCATATGTCTTATTCCAAAGTAGTATATTGACCACTAACTCAATGTTACTAGGGTCAAGGTTATTATAGTTGTTATTAGATGATTTTTAGCAGAATGCATTGGAACTAGATTTAAAAAATAATATATTAGGGAACAAAGAACTATGATAGTCTTTGGGGATATGTATAGAAGAATATTTCAACACCTTTTTAATTAAGATATTATATATTTTAACCCAGAAATACATTATTATATGGATACTATATGTGGACATGGTTATAGAAAAGTTTTACCTAGGGGTTATAACTCCAATTATCATAAAATGGGATATGAATCAATCACCAGTTGGTGTATGTAAATGGGCCTCACATTGTATCTTTTTTAACACTCATGAATGATATTATTTGATTAAAACGCATTTTCATTTTGATCAATCATGAAGGATTAAATTAGATGATGAAATTGAATGACAAAGGTTAAACCTAAGGTGTCATAGATTGTAAATAATTTTTAATAGATTACACATTTAGTAAATTATTTTTATTTATCAATATTATTTTTTCTCACACAATGGTGTTTGTTTTTATAAAATATATAGTACTCTAGGGAATCATGTTAACATAGAATAATGGGATAACATTTTGAATATGAGTAATCAAATTGGTTGATGAATTAAGTCAAAGATTTTATAATTATTCATAATATGTTATTTCTAAATAAGATTAATATATATACCTTAACCAATTATGAGACTCACTAAATAAGAAAAAAATTGAGTTCACTAAGAGATTGAGTAGTAGAGAATACTGAGGAATGAAATATTAATTTTATTCATGTCAAAATGAGGAATGAGACACCAATGAGAGTGTCTCAATGGAATATTAAATTTTTTATGTATTGAAAATAATTGAATAAAGAAAGGAATTTCTAAATAGAAATGATGAGTATTATGGGAGGAAATAAATTTTGTCACATGGATCTATTTATAGTTTTTTGAATTAATTTTGGGGAACCTGGGAATTATTTGAGTCAATACTATCTTGTAATGGTTTGGTCCCAGACCATTGAAACAGTTATGTTATACCAATTCTTGAGTATAATTATTGAGTTATTTATATATTGCGATTGAAAAAAAGTTTGTATATGTATTTTATCAACAGTATTTTGGTTATAAGAATCCGGAAACATCTATGGATTTTGTTTATTTTAGAAGAATATATATATTAATGTAATATTAACTTCTGTTTTAAGGATACCATCACTTTTTTATGAGTTTATGGTTGATCTAAAGATAAATTTATTAAAAATCACTTTTATAAGATTTTTGTTCTTGGAGTACGTAAATATTACAGATATTTTGGAAGACATTTATGAAACACCAGATAATTATATGTATTTTCTAAAACAGTAATTTTAATGGATAATAATTCATTTCATAATATTAAAGGTATTGGTAAAATTTAATATCTATCTTATATTATATGATTTCTAAATTATGGGGCATTAAAATTTTGTGGCATTAAAAAATGTTAATTTGTATGCCGTGTGAAAACCCATCATATCAAGTGAGGCTGTAGGGCATGAACCCCAAATAAATGGGAAATAAGGGAGAATAGACTACCATTGTCCATCTTGAAGCATTGTTAAAAATTGTATTGTTTTTTCTTAAATTAGTTTCTTTATAATAATTAATATCAATCATTTTTTTACTATTGAGGTTTATAAAAAATTGTATTATATTTCAAAATGTTTCCTAACCAGGTTTTGTATAGAAAATATTTAGAGATTGAGGGGAATAATTGCCAAAATTTTATGGATATTATGACTAGTTTAAGGTTAAAAATTTTGCTTTAGGAATAAAATATATTCTTAGTTATAAATTATAAGGAGTATGAAATTAAGGGGATATTGATCGATGTAAAACCAATGAATTAAATCAATCTTATAAAAATAAAAATATATAATTAATTTTTTATAATATACTATATGAAGAATTTAAAATAAACCAATAAACTATAAAATTTATGTTGAGAAAATTTTTAATCCAATTAACTTAATATCAAATTAATCATTTATTTTTTAACTCATTATAGATTTATGGTTTTATAATCGTTATATTTCACATGATCATTAGAATTATTTTGATAAATGGTCTCTCTCACTAACCATATTTATTTATGTTTCTTTTATATCCATATTTTCACATGAAACCATTTTTATGCTAGTTTTAGTAATATTTTTTAGTTATTCTAGTTTACCGTCATATTACACTTTTCCTCTTTTATGGTGACATTTTAGTAACCCATTTTATGACTTGTCTTTTCTATAATGATATTTTCAAATATAATACAGTCTTTTTAAAAAAATTAAAATTTTATTGATGAATTTTATTGATATTTGGGATAATTTTGAACTCAAATATTTTTAATGAAACTCATTGTGCTAGGTAATAGATAATACATACAGAAACAAGCATAAATCCCCCCCAAAATATACTTTTTTAATTTTACCTTTATAACCTAGACATTGAATTAGAGGGTATGGAATGAATTAACTACATTATGAAATATATTTATATTTATATATGGTAATAAAAAAAATTTGTTGACAACCTCACATTAAATAATCAATAATATAATTAGTAATGTCATTTTATGATTAAAATGAAGTTTCGTAAATAATGTTTTTATTTTTAAATTTATTTATTAGAATTATATTTTATTTTGAAAAACTGTAGAAATAATATTTTAGTAAAAAATATAATTATTTAATTCATTATAAAAAATTTATCTTAGGTTGAAATTTGTTGAATTCTTTGAAAAGAGTGATTTTCTTTGAAATGTGTTAAATATGACTTTTTGTCAGAATGTAAATTATATTTTATATATTAAGAGTCCCATTATTCTTAAAATATGATTTCAAAGTAAAAAAATTATTATTTAGTCACAAATAGATTAATTATTTGAAGAATAATTAAATTTATACTTGATTTTAGTATATGGTAATTTTTAGTATTATTTTTTTAATACATTTTTAAAATGAACAATGTTTCCATGTTTTAATTAGATAATATAAGTACTGATGTGGAATTATTTAAATAAAATTTATATATATTATATACAAATATATGAATATAAATATATGTAATTATTATTAGTAGTCATATATTAAATGTAATATCAACATATTCTTAAAAAATGCATTTCAATATAAATAGGTTTTCACATTGATTTTCTAGTGTATTTAAAATTTTAATTAATCCAATTATTTGAATTTAATTACACAAAATTTATTCCACATATGTAATATGAATAATTAGTATTATTCTATAAGTACTACATAAAGATTCATCATCTTCATTAGTAAGGACTGTAAATTATATTTTACATTATTAAGGCGAAAACGACGTTTTATGAGTTAGATGTGACTATTTTAAAATTAAAAATTTTAAGATAAAGAAATTTTTATAAAATAAATTTTATTCCATGTTTTAGTTTATTGGGAAAAAATTATACAATAAGGATCATTTTATTCTTTTTCTGAACAGATAAATAACATAGTATAAAAAAATATTTACAATGGTGAAAGTAAAAAAGAAAAAGGTAAAAAAGGATAAGGGGATCAAAATTGCAAAAAAATGTATCATTTAATTATGGGGTTTTGTGGATCAAACATAAAATACCCTCACTTAATTATTTATAAAATTTTGAGGCCTATTGGTTTTCAATGAATGTATCTTATTAAAAATTTTGGGGTATTTAAAATTTTTCACTTCTCAATTATAAAAGGGAACTCTTTACCCACACTTTTCACACTAATCAGGCAATTTGGATTGACAAAACACTTAAAAAATATCTCCCCAATATCATAATAAACATTCAATTGGTTCTTTTCTTCCATAAATACAAACCATAGAGTCCTCAGTCAGATATCCCGAGGAGGTTCTACTAGGAAATAGTAAATTTCTTCACTAAGATCCTCTTTTTTACTTATTTTTTTCATCATTAAATTCTGTATTAACAGCTAGATTATAATTATTTCACTATATATAATATAATTATATGTCATTATATTGATCTAATAATATTTATCCATCTTCTTCTTTATAAAATGGGAAACAAATCCATCCCTCGTGTGCTTGGAAGACTACCCACTTGAGATCAAGTGTTATTTTTTTCCATCATCGAATCAAAATGGATGTGGAAAATGATGGAAATAATAAATTAATTTTTTAAATATGATAAGATATTAATTAAAAAAAATTAATAAATAATCCAATTCCTTACACTTTTACTAATTAAGGGAAGGATATTGTCATTCATACGTATATAAGGCCAACCATATCTACAAAGTGATGTGACTCATTTTCCATGTCAAAAATTTTGAAAAGTTATAAAAATTTATCTAATATATAAATATATTCTTCATAATATTTATCTAATTTTGGATATGATGAATATATATTATCTAAAGAAGAAATGGATCTTTTTTGACAAAAACATCCTGGGAAAACAAAGGAGCTAAAACCTGAAACAACAGTAACAAAGAAATATTATTGTTCAAATGGAGGTAAAATGTAATAAGAAAATAATATAAGGCAGCATAAATATTAATATTTTCGTTTTTTTAAAATTAACATATTCTATACCATTATTTCATATTTTAAAAAATGTTCATCTAATGGAACATTAGGTCATCGATTTTTTCCCATTTACATTCATTGTGGTATATTATAATGTAATGAAGCTAATTTATTTTAAATGGTGTATATAATAAACCTTTTACATGTAATATAATGAATAATTATTAAATAATTTAATTTTATGTTTCCATTTTAGTTATTTAATGCATGTTTATTTGGCTTTAAAAATATGAATTTTGAGTAATTTTATAAAAAATATTTTCTTTGGGTTATTTTTCTTCATCATTGTATTTGTAATTAAATGATTATATATATAATTAATTTTAATAAATTTTTATGTTTAATGTTTTATATGGAATTAAATTGGATATGAATATTTAATTGATGACTAATCCTTACTTGAATGGTATTTTTTGTTATTTCGTCTCAAAATCCACTCTACTAAGACATATTTCGTTATTATGTGCCTATTTATTTTTATGAAGTGTATCTACATCACATTTTCTATTTTATATCATGAATATACTTATATACATGGAATATAATTTTAAATTTGATTTTAATTTTTTCATTGGGGATATGATTACAAATTTACCAATGTTGTATGTCCTTATGTTTAAATCTCATTTTATCAGGATTGATAATCTTTGAATTTATATTGAAAGATATTGCATGATTATTTTATAATAAAAAATATATAATTTTATTGTTTTATGGTTATTCATTATGTTTTCAATTAATTGTACCATCATTCCCTCTTTGGTACATAAAATTACTATGAGAATATTTTTATGAAATTCAACTTTTTCCCACTCTTCGAGAAGATATCCATTTTTATCCAAATCCATGTTTTGTAAAAAAACAAGAATATTTGGTAAATTATTAGTTATGTTATTAAATACTATGTTATCCATTTATCAATTAAATAAAAAAATATAAAAGAAATATTCATGTCCTTTTCCAAAAAGGGACTTTTGACATATTACCAAATATGTGATGTTAATAATTTTTTTAATGCATTCAACATGAAAAAAATTTACATCTATCAAGAAAACTAATTAGATTGAATGTTACATTTAATTATTTAAATGAAACCTTCAACGAAACATATTTTTCTAATATTTTGAAAACCTATTATTTTTAATAGGTGTTTTTAATGTGAAAGGGGTATTTTCCTCATGAATGTCTTTAATGATATTTTTATGGTATTTTTAGTAATAAATGAAAAATACCATTTTTTTCAATTTTAATACATTGGGGAAATGTTTTAAGGATACCATCAATGTTTATTATATTTATGGTTTTTGACAGTTTTTACTGGGGAAAGTATTAACATTCAATTTGTGGAATAAGTTTTTTAGTGATTATATTTCCTTGACATATTATGTTTCATGTGATAATTATAAATTTTATTTATCATAAATATCAATATTTATATCATGGATATTATAATAGTTCAACCTGCATATCATTTCTATATATGGTGTTTTACTTCGAATGTTATGTTGATTTAATGTGGATATAAGGTTATTATTTATCCTTTATTCAATAGGTACATTTATTAATAAGGAATAATGTTTATGAATTAAATCAATCATTAAATATTTGACAAATTCCATGAACCTATAGTGATAGGTGGGGATGTGAGTTATATATCACATCAATGTATCGAGGGGTATCATGAGAAAAATCAGTAATCTATCATTAAATGGTTAATTACTCAGAGTTTTTAGAATTATTTATTGAGGTATTGATGCTATAAATATCATGTTGTCTAAGATCATGAAATGTAGTATTATTAATTTTCATCATCATGAATTTAATTTTTATTATTTAGTGATAAATTCAATGATATTAACCAAGGATTCACTTTTCACTAAGGTAATTTATTAAATAGAATGTGTGTTTAGTTTTATACATTTCAATATTGATTATAAACTATATAATTAATAAAATAATGTTATTGATAAAATGTGTTTTTTATTTTTTAAAATTTCCTTATTGATTATTCCTTATTTATTCATGATTTATTTTTCTGTATGTAACAATTCATGAAAATCTAAGCTCGCATTTATTTTTTTCATTTCCCTATGATACGAATAATTAATTTTCCAATGAGTTCAATGATGAAAAATATTTACATTCCCTATGTAGTATTTAATGATTTCAAATGTAACGTGTGAAAAATTATGTATATATTTTACAAAAAATAATAATAAATTACAGCCTTTACGATATGATCAATTTTATTATACATTAGTGTTAAAAAGTAACCCTCAACATTTGGTTATTGGTGTCATAGTCATTGTAGTATGTTATAGAGGACGCATAGTTGAATCCTTGGGAAATAGAAGTTGGGACAAAAATTAGAATATGGACTTATGAATGAAATCTAGAATAATTTTTTAAGAATGTTTTAATGTAATAGTATGGAAGAGACTATGTGGGTTTTATAGAAAAACATAAATACTTGGATACATAGAGTGGACCTATTTCTCAAAAAATTGAATGAGGGTTAATAACTATAAATGTGTGCATTTGGATGTGAATCGATATCCACATACTGTATGACAATGGGCCTTATTATGAAAGAGGTTTAACACTCATGGGGAATGTACTTATGTCAATTCATGTTTACATTATGAACCATAATTTATATTTTTAATTGATGATGAAAATGAATAACCTATGTTGACAATAAGGTTTCATAGGTTGAATTGGAAGTGTTATGATTTATATATCCTACAAATTATTTTTAACAGTCATGATAATATTTTCACACATTATTTTTTTCCTTCTGAGTCAATGACTTCTACCCATGGTAATCATTAAAATAATGAATATGATGGACAATTTTATGATTACAAGCAAAAAACAGTGTTACAATAATAGTGAATGAAATCATTATTATTCCTATTTTATTATTCAAATAAATTATTAACAAAATTTACCATACGCAACTTTCATTCTCAATAATGAAATAGAATTTTGGATTTCTCTCTGCGCTTGACTGGTGGCATAATGGAGGAAAGAAATCTTAATTTAAATTAAGTTATAAATGCTGAAAAATATTCATTGGATATTGTCTGAATGGAATGGGAAAATATTATATGTTTTCCAAATAATGTCCCATGGAAATAAATTTTGTAGAAAAATAAATATTATGATTAGAGGAAACAAATTTCATTCAAGAGATAAGTTAATAGGTCATAATCATAAATGTTTGAAACTTGGGAAATATCCATGTCGTTGACCTCTTTTAATCGATATGTCCTAGAACAATGATTTTTTATGTTCTTCTATCCATTGAGGTGGGATGATTGAATTATTTACACTATTCGAATTCATTGAATTGGGTTTATAAGTATTTATTCCAATTTTATTTTGGTTATAAGTATCATAAAATAATTACTGATTATGTTAATTTTGAAAGTATACATGTTTTCTTGTATGATTATTATAATCTATAAAAATATATTCATAGGTTTATGATTCTATGGATGATCATAGGATCATTCCCATAAAGGCCCTGTTTTTTGGGTTTAAGTAATCTGTGTTTACCATTAGTAAGGATACTACAAAATAAATTTTTGACCCATTGGTTTTATATAAGGTTTAGTGAAATGTAATTAATGAAAATATGAATTTATATTATGTGCAGATAGTATTATATGTGATGGTGACCTTTATGCCGTATCTAATCATTGATGTTTTCGTAATTATGTGCCATTACTATTAGGGAATGTTATGAAAATTTTATTAATATTTTTTTGGAGAAAGGAAATTTGACCCGTCACATCCTGCATGGCTATGGGCATAAACCAACAACCACATGGTGGTTATGGTGAATCACATATTACTTTACCAATTTCATTCATGTTAATATGATACTATTATTATAAATTTATGGATAAATATTAATATTTATATTTTGGGGTTACTATTGATGTTTAGATATTAACATATTATATTGGATAACTTGTGCAACATATATTGGTTTTCGAAAATATTTATAGACAAGAAAAATATTTTCCACTATTTTATTAATATTATGATATATTTAATGTTAATTTTATTTTTTAATTACAAAAATATCTTATTGGATATTAATTTCTTGGAGAATAAAATGAAGTGAAAATTGATCAAAGAACAACATAAAGATGAAGTTGTGATTATGTAAATAGAAATATATCATGTACGTATATTATTTGGTGTTACAAATATTTAAATTATATAAATCTTATATTATTGGGAATATATAAGGAAAAAAATATCTATCGAATTTTCTTCATAGCCAATGAATCAAAGGTCTTTTATATCTTCATATATTCATGGATTTTTTGTAATTATTTACCTATTTACCATACAAGTTATTTGGGATTAATTATCTATATCATATTTCATATATTTTTATTAATTACATACATTATGATATTTTTAATTCCCAACAATGTTCTATTAAATTGAAATATATTTAAGGGTCATTTCTATTTAATTTCCTATCACCCATTCCCTCAATGACAATGATTTTACAGTTAAAAATATTTTGATGTGGGTTTTAAATAATGGTAGTTTCAAATATCAAACCCCATGTTTTAAAATAAGATTTCAAAAAGGAGAGGAAAGAATATATTGATGGTGGGTAGAATGTAAAGCTATGAGATTTTAAAATATGATATTTGTTCTTAATAACGTCTATGACACGCAATACCGAACACATACAACACACAAAATATATTATTAAAATATCAGTGTTATGACCTATAAATTTAATTATAGGGTTTAAATAGTCTTAACAGAATTATTATATATATAGGCCTTAATAAAAACAAATTCATTTATAAATCTTAACATCTAATTACTAAAATTTATAATAAATTTATTATTTTTTATTAAAAATAGATTTTATTCAATTAGTGTTTCTTTAATTTTATAAGTGGTAATTATAATTAATTTATATCTCATTTAAAAATTTTATTTTATGAAAAATATTTTTTTAAGTCATCATATAAAAAGAATTTTAAGTTAAATTTTATTATTTTTTAAAAATAATTATTTTTCACAAAATAGTATGAAACACCACTTTTTGAAAAACTATAAATTATTTTCAATGAATTAAATCTAAAATTATTATTGGAATTTTATTTCAGTGTAAAATAGTATTATTTAGTCATGTTTAATAAAATTAATTAAATTTTTATAATATTTAATAAAAATTGAGATATATGATTCTTTTTATTAAGGACGCATTTTTTGATATATTTTATTCAATTCATAATGTTCTAACAATTTAATTTAATAATATATCTACAAATAAGTAAATATTTAAAATAAATTTATATATTATATATCTGATCATAATAATTTAAATAAATATAATGATTATCAATAGTTATATAGTAAATTTTCGATTGTCTTATTCTTGAACAATTCATTTCTTGAAAACTAGTTTTTTAACATGTATTATAGGTTTTTATAAATTTAATTTCTTCCACTTTTATGTATTAAATTTATTTAAAAGGATTTAATATTTTAAATATTAATAAATAAAATTAAATAATAAGGACACCAAAAATATATTTTAGAAGTATTAGTAAAAAAATTTAATTTATTTACATAGATTAATGTTAAAACCGGGTTATGTGTGTTAAATGGGATTTTGTTAAAATTCATTTTTAACAAACATCTAATTTTATTTTATAAATTAGATTTTAAAATAATAATAATTGGGCCCAAATTTTGTAATATGGTAATTTTTAGACCAAAAGGATAAATTACATATGCTAAAAAAAATTAATTATCAGGTTGAAAACTAAATGTGTATAATTAAGTAAATATATATGATATAAGATTAATATGTTTTAATAATGTTTAATTTTATGTTATCATGGTTTTTATAGACATAAACCATCATCCGTCCCATCATTTCTCAATTTTTTAGGATCATTGGGTCACATTGACTTCCCATTTTTGAATATTTTTTTGTCTTTACAAAAATAACAATTCTCCTCAATTACAAAAGGGATCGATGCCCCCTAACATCATCAAACCTCTAATGAAATTATTATTAACCAAATCCATAAAAATATCTCCCCAATATCCTTATCCAAATTATATTGTTTCTTGGATTTCTTATAAAAAACCCTAGTGCCTTTTATAAGAAAAAAACTCTTCTGTGATATTCAAATTATCTAAATGAAATCCAACATTTTATTTTTTTTCCTAGAAAATTAATTATGTACTATAAATTCCATCATAAAACTAGTATTATATACCAGATAATGGGATGTTATTTTTTGGTTTGAAAATATTTATCAATCTCTTTATCTATAAAATGGAAAATAAAAATGTCGCTTAAGTGAATACATACTACCAAATTTTTGAATAATGTAATTATTTCTATCATTAAATCACATAGATAGTTATAATGATTCCAATAATGAATATATTTTATTAATAAGAAATTATATTAATTATTGAATTTAATAAATCATCTAATTACTTTCCCTTTCATCCCATAAGGGAATGATATAATCTCTCTTGTATATATTAGACCCACCTTCTCAACATTGTGATGTGATTCATTTTCCCTTTCAAACATTAAGGAATGGTTAAAAAATTTATCTTATTAATAAATGTGATATTTTTAAAATGATTTTTATAATATTTATTATTTATCCCTATCATTTTTACATAAACTGGAACATCCTCAATAGAACATGAATGAGAAAACAAATAAGTTATAACCTGAAGAATGGTTATAATGTGATATTATTAGTGAACATGTAATAAGATGTTATAATAAAATAATATATGTTGCTATAAAAATCAATACATTATTGTGTAAATTAGTAATAGGTTTCAAACAATTGTATAGGATGTTATGGAACGTTCAACTTAAGGTAACACGAGGTATGGTATTTTGTCTAAATTCCATTCATTGAAGTTAATTATTATGTTATCTTCCCAATTTATTTTATACGGTGTATTTACTGACCATTTTACATGTAATAAAATGAATAATTAAGAAAAATTGTTTTCCAATTTTAGTTATTTGATATATTGGGATATTACATCAAAATTACCAATTCATAAGGAATTTCCTAAAAAAAATTCATTTACTTAGGATTTATTTCATCTTCATTGAATTTGATATTCTATGATTAGGTGTGAAATTTTTTTTGACCATTTTATATTTTATTTAAATATATTTCTGTGTATTTAATATTGATAAACAAAATAGATTCATTTATTAAACCATAATTAAATGATATTATATTTGAAAGATATTTCTTCTCAATTCCCAATCTAATAATAATTATTTTATTCACCTATTATATTTTGGGGGTGTATATACTACCCCTTTGATATGTTAAATAATTAACCAAATTATATTCATGATTTTATTCATGTGATTTTATTTATTTCCTGGGGGTTATGATTCACAATTTACCTAAGTAGTATGTGTTTGCGTATATATCTCACTTTAATCGGGGTGGTTTATGCATGAATTTACATTAAAGGAAATTATATGATAATTTTCAAATGAAACCATTTTATATTATTCTCATCTATTTATTCATTAAATATTAATGTAAATGTCCCACTTTCATCCCATTAGTACCTAAATTGATAGAGAATTTTTTAAAATAATTTCAAATATTACTTCTCTCTTCAGTCAAAAATCAATTTTATTCAAAATACCTATTTTCTAAAAATTATGTTGTGATTATTTTTATATGATATAGTTCATTATTAATTTTATTTATTCAATGATTCACATTTAATAAATTTTATAAAAATAAATGTTATTTTTGTTTTCTAAACAAGGCCATTTATGACTTTTTTTACCTAAAATGTGAATGATATATTTGATTAAATTTATCTAGAATTTAAAAAAAATTCCATTTATACTATCCAGTCATTGTTTTTAATATTAATTTAAAATTTTACATGGTCCGTCTCAAAAGAAAATTTTCCGCAATTTTTTTTATTGTAATTTTCAATGTGAAAATTGATATTTTCTAAATCATTTTGGTAATAAAATATTTATTGAATATATATTCCTAAAACATAGTAACACACAATTTTAATTATATTTTATCGGGAATTGGTTTTAATGATAATGCAGTAATTCTTTTTATTTCAAAATTGTGGTCATTTTATCCCATTAATAAAACAATACAGTCTTAACAGACATAGATATTACATCATTTTTTTCAGAATATATAAAATGTGAATCAAATTGGTTCCCAAAGACCATATTAGTTTAGTTCTTTTGACGAAATTCATATTTAAACACTGGTACATGATTGAGATACCTTATCTACCACTAGGTTCTCCATGAATAGAAACCCTCGTAAAAATATCATACATAAAATATGTCTTCATAACATAGGGTAAGAAACCTAAAAAAGAATCATCATAGATATTTAGTAAGGGTAAACAAAGGATATATATATAATAATAAACATGAGAATATGGCAATGATATCCTGATCATAACATTTAAATATCATAACCTGTATATAATATATCATAGGCATAAATTATTGAATTATGTTCATTAGTTCATAAGGAATGAATAATATGTAAATAAAGAGGTTAATCTATTATATAATTACAATGCATTAGGACTTGGAATTTTGGAATATACAAAAACATGGAATATAATTCGCAATAAGTCAAGATGAATTGCTAGAACATATCATGGAATTCTATAAGAAATATACTTACTGGGTCGAAAGCACCACCAACGCCAATCACAATACTTTTCTTATAAGGGATCAGGTTTCACCATCATCCCATAGTGGATCAGTTTTTTCCATCATCTCATAGTATATCTAGTTTACCCATCTTACATATTCATGGTGAATACATCTATTGGGTGGGAAAACCGACCATCCGCAGTAATAGTCATATCCTTGTAAGGGATTGGGTTTCCCTATTTTCCCATAATGGATCGGGTTTACCCATATTCTCTCTGTATGATGATTATTCCTACATGGTGAGACACACCACCATCACTAGTCATAGTAAATTACTTGTATGGGATCAGTTTTCCCTATATTTTTATAGTGGATCACATTTCCCAATCTTTTTATAGTGGATTCTGTTTCCCCTTATTCCTATAATTGATTGGCATTCCACATATTCTCATACTGTATAAGTGTTCCCCATATTGACATAGTGGACCTAATTTCTCCATCTTCCTATAGTTGATTGTGGTTCCCCTTATACTTATAGGGGAATTGGTTTCCCCATATTCACATAGTGGATTAATTTTCTCCACATTCACATAATGGATCATGTTCGTTGACATGAATTACAACATTATCTAATTTGATATAAATCATTACCCAATTCATTAGATAGAGATATAGTACCCACCTATCTCAGAAATAAATCATACATTCATGTGACACAAGATCGTAAACAATCATATAATAACCCATGAAATGAAATGGGTATCATAAACATTTAATCACATCACAACCTATGATAAAAGTGACTGGTTTCAAAACCATTTCATCAAAACATTAGCCCTAAAAACAATCAGGTGTCATAAAAATACAAACTGTGAAAGGAAATCAGTTTCATAAAAATATTACATTTTAAGGATTAAATAGTTTCATAAATACCATTCCATCAATACATTACCCATTCAGAGAACGAATATGAATGTTACCTTTGGGAAATTTCCCTAGAAAATAATGAGTATCCCAAAATGATGTCATCATTGGAGGGATATGATTTGAAATGTTTTCATTAAAAAATTATGGAATATATTATTTATTATTATATGAAAAAATATTTTTCATACATAAATCCTTCGGAAAACCATTATCATAATAATAAAATTGAAAAAATATACATTAATCTTTGAAATACATTTGAAATATTTTTTTTCAAAAAAAACGTAAAGAATGCATGAAAAAAAAAATTAAAATATTTTCTATAAAACCATGTAAAATAAAATTCAACATTTTCTAAAATACTTTCTATGAAAAAAATTTGAAAATTTATAAATAATTCATTAAAATGCATTGGAAACCGTTCTCTTTGATAATATTTTGAAAAATTATAAACAATGATTGAAAGAATTAAGTCCTTGTTATTTTAAAATAAATTGAAAACATTCTAGGAAATAATTGAAACATTATGAAAAAAAATTCACTGATATTTTTTCTAAATATATAAATAATGATTTGAAATAATTTGAAAACTATTTTATTTGAAAACATATAAAATTATCATGAATTTTTTCAAGATAATTTATTTGAATATATATTTAAAATTATAATTAAATCTTGAAAACATTTTGAAAACTAATTTACCAAAAAAAATTGAAAGAACATATATTTTTGACTTAATGGTGAAATGAAGTCAATTATTCAGAAAAATATATTATAAATTATCTTAAGTAACATTGAGGAGAGAAATGGTACCTGTAAAGACCTTGGAATTCAATATAGTATATTTAAATTATTTGGGATTATTAAGAGTCTACGAAAAATGATGGCGCCTGATTCCAAGTCTCGGGGTTCCCTGAATAGAATTTTGAACATTTATTAAGGTATGCTCAGTAAACACGCGGGTGTCATTTTCTATAATTGGAACCGTTGCACAGATTGAAAATCTGAAGGTACCATTGAATCCACAATACCCAGATTCACATAAGAGAGGCTAAACTTTGGCCACAGCTAGTAAAGTAAAATTTTTTTTTGATATGTTTAAAGAAGTAAATAAATAATATAATAATTGATATTTTATTATCCAACCTCCAATTGAGCGGAGGTGTTGGGATCGATTGGTTTTCAAGCCATTTAATGGCTTGGAAATTCATTTTTTAAACCACACACATTGAAATTCAGAGGTTAACTAACTAAAAACTCATTAATGAACCACATAAATTCTTTTCATACATTACTCACCATCCCCCTCTCTTTAAATTGATCATGGGTTGGTGTTTTTCGAATGAAATCATCAAGAAAGGAACCTCTGGAAAAGTACTGCATCATCTTCCACCGAGGAATAATGGATGCTTGGATGGGAAAGATCTAGGATCAACGAACGCCTTCGGATTCATCACGCAGGGACTCTTCTCCCTCCATGACCGCGACGTCATCTTAATTAATGAGGTACAATTTTTTTATTTAGGTCCAGAATTTTTTTTCTATTTCTTGTTCCAGAAGGTTGAATAATCACAAAAGTGTTGAAAAGAGATTATAATTAATTTACATGATGTATTAATTCCACCCTCTTGATATAATGCTAACGAGGAGGGTGTGATCCAAACAAACAAGGCCCAGACACTCGTGCGCTTTGGTATTTTTCTCGTTCTTCGGGGAAAATAATTTAATTCTTTATAAATTTGAATCCAGGAGCCACGTAGTGACAACATCAATCCGGGAGGCATATGTGCACATTAGGAAGGAAAAAAGGACCACCAGAGCTCACCCGGTGGACCGCAGAAGAACCGCTGGTTTGGCACCGGTGCAGCAGTGCCAGCGACCTGTACCGGCATCAGTTGGTCATGGTATCAACAGCCGGCGTGGGATCACACGCCATGGAGGGGAGCTGCTTCCACAAGCCACAAATTATGTAGAGGGCGGCCAACCCTTGGACGATCATAGTATGTCGTGAGAGATGTTCGTGGCATCAAATCCAGGATGCAGTGGACCTGCACACCATGGGTCTTGCTGCTAGCGAAGGAAGCACCACGTGGAGCCTCCGGTTACACAACCCAAATGACATTTCTGTTCAAGAAGGGGTAACAATACCCTCGTGGTCGCCCATCTGGTGACCATGCCTAGCCGAGACGGGTCGCTGCCCAGCCCACTTCGGCCAGCCTAGCTAGTTCAGGTCGGGACAGGTTGAACCAGTACGGGGTCAGGTCGACTCAAACTAGGTCTGGTCAGCACATTACGGGTGGGTCGGTTCGGGCCGACTGGGTCGGGCAAATTGGGTCGGACAGGACGCAGACCCATTGTGTACTAGTTTCAATAAACAGGTTGTGTCTTACAAACCAGACGTCTGCGACATTGGAATCATTTTATGATAGGTTACTTTTGAGATAATCCACTTGAGATTTGGAGAATGTTGGGGTACAGACATGTCGGATCAAACCAAAATCAAAATGGGCACTCGATACTAAAACACTTATAACTCTTAGACTAGGCGTTCGATTGATGTGTCATCTATTGGGTTGGAAACCTTTAGACAAGATAGATCATTGTGTTACTCTTTCGTGGTACATATGTCGGTGTAAATACGGATGATGGCCTGAGGAGAAAATCCTCACATAATCAAGCGTACGATGTATGAGAATCTAGTGGCTAGTTGAGACGTGAATAATTAATAGTGATCCTATGGGGATGACCACCTAGCAATCCTGTGCGGATATCACCTCACGATTTTGTATGGATCAGCACCTAATGATCATGTTCAGATCAACACCTACCGATCCTGTGCAGATCGGCCCAGGAGATCATGTGCAAATTAGCACCTCGCGATCCTGTGTGGATCAAACCTCGCGATATTGTGCAGATCAACACCTACAGATCTGGTGTGGATCATCACTAATAAATCCTTTGTGGATCCACATAAGACACTATGAGTGAATAAGATGATCTTGGTTTTTGACTAATCATCTGTAATTCTGTACTTAAGTTATACCTGGTTAGACCTGGGCCATTTTTTTGTGATTTTTGCTTGAGAACAGGCTTTGTGGTATTCCTTCGTGGAATTATGAGAGACATTTGGGGTCTAGGGGTCCCTAATGGGTTTTATTATACTCACCTTTACACGTGCTTCACCAGCACCTTGTTGTGTCTTTTATAGACAACGTGCAGACTTAACTGAGACTCAAGGAGGCAGAACCTGATGGTGGACGGTGGTGATGTTTGAAGTGGAGAGCTGTAGAGACAGGATGTACCTACCCTTCTATTATGATCCACGGTGGAAAATTTTAGAAGCTGCTTGATATTTCTTATTTTAGTTGTATCTTTTTAGTTGGGCTTGTATTCCAGCCACTTTACTTTCAGTACACACATTTAATTCTGTAGTTTTACAATGTGGTTGCATGTTGTTGTGTTTTTGGACTGTGTGTTCATATAGGTTTAAAAGAAATTCCATCCCATTTTAGGGATATCACTTTCCAATGCTAGTCACCATGCCCTGACCTATGGAGGGCGGGCTTGGGGTAGTCAAAATATTGGCCCTGGGGTACGGTTCCTGGGAAAGATGTATTAATGGAGGTCATATGGGGACTAAAGCCTGCTACTCTAGTGACAGAAAGGGACACATGGCAGACGACTAACTGACTCCCCTCATTGACAACCTGAAGATGACCCAGGGATTGTCGAGGCCATGTCTATGTTTCGTATAAGGGGGTTCATATGGCAGCTGACGTGGTAGATGGGAAGGTCATGCAATACGTGGTGGACGATGGTTTGAGGTTTTACCACCACCAATCCTAGGTGGTCCACCCCGACCATAGGGAGAAGGCGGACACGGATGAGCTCAGATTCAGGTAGGTGAGGCCTACGAACAAGGTGCTATAGATATGATTAGAGGTATGATCTACGTCTACTCCACCCTAATCGCAGTTCTTATAGAAACATGTGCTAGTAACTCATTTATTTCCACAATACTTGTTCAGAGCTCAGAGATTCTAATAGAGTCTTTGGCTCAATCCTTATGATCATAGACTACTATAGTAGAATATTAGACGATTACACCCTAGTGTTGATAGTATGAGCTCACTCTAGGAGGTGAGAGCTTTGGATGAGATATCCTAGTAACAGCGTCGAGGCCTTACAAGTTCATGTTGGTTATGGACTGGATATCCACAGTACATGCTCAAATTAACTATTTTAGGTGAAAATTGTGGTGTATACATTAGGATGGGTATAGGTTTTCCTTCGTTTGTGAGAATGGACCCGTTCCCGCACAAGATTTACTTACTCAGAGGAGGGTACATCTGATCACTCATCAGTTGGCTAGCCTTAACCCCGGAGAAGATGACATGTAGAGTTCAAGTTATCTTACAGTGGTGGACTAGTATACTGATGCCTTTCCATATGATGTTCCTGGACTTCCTCCTCATAGAGAGGTAGTCTTATACACCGACATGTTACATGGGATGAAAACAATATCTACACTAGCATATCGGATGGCCCCTGTGTTTTATGTGAAATGAGGGTACAGTTGGAGGACTTACATAGTAAAGGGTTCATGAGACCCAGAGTTTCTTTATGGGAATCCAAAATTCTATTCTCCTAGAAGAAAGATAGTATTATGAGGCTTTGTGTGGATTATCAGGGCATAAATCAAGTGACCATGATCAACAAGTATCCAATCCCGAGTATTGATGCTCTCTACGACCAGCTAAATGGAGATCGATGGTTTTAAAAGATTTTACTCAAATCAGGCTATCACCAGCTCTGGGTACAGGATGAGGACGTACCGAGGAAGGCCATTAAAAGTCGGTATGACCATTAAAATTTTTTAGTGATACCCATTGGAATGAACAAGGCTCTATAAGTGTTCATGGGGCTCATGAATTTTATATTCCAACCTTACCTCAATCACTTCGTGGTGGTCTTCGTTGATGATATCTTGATATACTCATCATAGGAGGAGGAGAACACCACACACCTACATATTTTCCAGGATACACTCTGAGAGAACCATATTAATGGAATTCTCTCGATGTTCTAGTTCTAGATATTTGAAGTCCACTTCCTAGGGCTTGTTATCTCAGAGGATGGAGTTGCAGTGGACCCAGAGAAGATAGAGAGAGTTATTTTTTTAGAACCAACTACGTGTGTGACTGAGGCTCGATGTTTCTTGAGATTGTTTGGATACTACCGGATATTCGTTCTTGACTTTTCTAGAGTTTTGACATATTTTTCAGCTTTGAATATGAAGGTACAACACTTCGTGTGGATGGAGAGATGCCAACTGATTTTTTAGTAGATGAGGAAAAAGATGACGAGTTCCCCCATCATGAGGCTGCCAAAAGAGGGTGTTGGATATGCAGTCTACTGTGATGCATCAGAGACAAGACTAAGTTGGGTCGTGATGCAGGAGTGAGCATTGAACGTCTATAACTAATGGAATTTGAGACAACACGAGCAGAACTATGCTACCCATGACCAGGTGTTAGTAATAGTGTACATTGCACTGAAGATGTGGCAACACTACTTTATGGTTGAATTATTTACTATTTACTCTGATCACAAGAGTCTCAGGTATATATTCTCACATAAGGACCAGAACCTGAGATAGAGTCAATGGATTGAGTTTATATATGACTATGACTTTGAGATAGTCTACACTCCTATGAAGTGGAGCGTAGTAGCGGACATACACAGCAGGATGTCTGGTCTACAATTACTGAGTGAGGCGGTAGAGCAACTAGCCACGTTTCATGTATCCATTTTTGGATAACGATCGAGTATCTTATCCCTAGTCTATGAGATTTAATCCCCCAATCATTCAGCGTGTCAGGGAGACATACCATGGGATGTAGACTGTGAGGCCTGATCTGCTCAGATATCCTCATGAGAGGCTCTAGATGGATATTTTATACGTGGGAAGAACATTATCCTCTATAGAGGACACACTATCATATTAGTGATGCTACTAGAGTATGTGTTTATGGAGTTCTGCACATCCCCTTGGGCGGTAAATCCTGAGGAGGAAAAAATGTATTAGGACCTCCTAATTCATTACTGTTGGACAGGGATGAAGAAAGCGGTGGTAGAGTTCGTATCATCACACCTCACTTGTTATGAAGTGAATGCCTGACATCAGGTTCGAGCATGATTATCTCAGCCACTTGTGGTATCAGAGTGGATGTGGGATGTTATATCCATTGAATTCGTGAAAAGGCTACCACGTACGTCTAGGGTCCATGACCCCATATGGGTGATTGTTGACAAAATCACCAAGTAGGCCTACTTTCTACCCATATGAGAGCAGGGATCAGAAGTGATATTGGGACGTCTCTATATACAAGAGATTTTATGACTCCATGGTGTGCCATCGACAATCTTCTCAAATCTTGGCACACATTTTACATCTTGTTTATGGAATGGATTACCTGAGGCATTTTGGACTCAGATAAATTTGAGCACTTCCTTCCATCCTCAGACATATGGTTAGACCGAGCAGACCATACAGACACTCAGGGACATGCTTCGTGTGTGTGCCCTTGATTCTAACTATAGTTAGGAGGACCACCTTACACTGGTGGGGTTCGAAAACAACAACATCTATGTCACCACCATTGGCTTGGAACCATTTGAGGCATGGTACAAGCGACCTTGCAGATCACCTCTATGCTGAACAGACCCAGGGGAGTCGGCACTTATGGGTCTATATTTGTTACATGCTTAGCTCAGCCACTTGTTGTATCAAAGTTGAAGTGGGATGTTAACTCCATTGAGTTCGTGAAAGAGGGTGGCTCAGATACATGCACATTACCCCCATTTGTTTACCTAGTTCTGTTGTAGCATTCGATGATGAAAATCTCTATGGTGGGGAGAATTTAAAACTAGGAAATTCCATATAAATAATTTCAAATTATTTTGGGATCATTACGTGCCTGTGAAAATTGATGGTTCTAGATTTATAGTCATTGTGTGCTTGGAATGGAATTTTGAACTTTTTATAAGGTACGTTCAGTAAATGTGTGGGCAGTATTTTCTATCTTTTGAACCAGTGCTTAGATTGTAAATTTGATGGCACCGTTGAAACCATAGTGCTGGGATTCAATTAAGGGAGGCTTAAATTTGGCTGATGTAGTCCTGGTGAAAATGTTATTTTTTCCACAATTGAAGAAATATAAAAATAACATAAATTTTTTTGTTTTATTATCCTATCTCCGATTGAGTGGTGGTGGTGGGACCGATGGGTTATCAATACATTTAATTGATTAACTCTTCAGTTGTGTAAGCACACTATTGGTAATTAAGTGGAACATTAATTAAAAACACATTTATGAAACTCATTAATTATTTCGATGGTTTTCTCACACTCCCCCTCTATTTAAATGGATCTTGAGTTTGGGTTTTTGACACTGCTTCATCAATCGAAGAACCTCATGAAATGTATTGGGGAATCATCCACAGACGAAGAATGGAAGCTTGGATGACAACGATCTTAGATCGACGAATGTAAGTGGATTCATCATGAGAGGAATCTTCTCCATCCATGACTATGACGTCACCTCTATTCATGACGTAGGGGTTTTGTTTTTAAATTCATGACAATTTATTCTTGTCTATGTTCTTGAAGAACAATGTATGGACAATGTGTTGAATGGAGTTTATCATTATTTTACATGATGCATTAAATTGGTCCATCTTGATATAATTATAACACATAGGGAGCATGCTAAAAAACCAAGGCCCAGACCCTCTTCCAGTTCGGTATTTGTCTCATTATTCAGGGAAGAATTTTCAAATCGATGAAAAATCAAATCAAGGAGCCATGGAGTGATGATATCAACCTCGGAGGCTCGTAGGCGCATTCTTAAGGGAAAATTTCCCACCAGAGCTCACCAGGTGGCCCATGAATGATCTTCTGGTGTGACAATGGTGTGGCGGCATACCGACATGTGTAGCAGAGGGGAGCCATGACATCAAGACATGATGGCTGCACAGGTTAGCTTACCCTCGGTTAGTCACGTTGGCAGAGAGCGATTCACAATCTCATGCTCCGAGAGAAGGTCATGGCTTTAATCCTGTAGTGAAGGGGACTCGTGACGCGCTACCAGTCAAGGAGGCGCCATGTGGCACTGCCGGTTGCACAACCAAAATGGCATTGCCATTCTAGAAGGGGGAGTGACCCCCGTGTGGGCGCACGACTAGAAGACCGTGCCATACATCGGGTCGGGATGCCCCCATCTGAGGTACGCTGAGCCGCCCTCAACCATTGCAGTTCAGGCCAATCCACGCCCCAACCCACTTGGGATTGCCCAACCGGTTTGGGTCGGCCAGACCCAGACCATTTGTGGCCCAGTTTCACTTAAAAGGTCGTATATTACATTCTAGATGTATGTTTGACAAGATGTCTACGTATTTGGAATCCATGGGAAGAGAAGAACCTATTGATATAATCCAATTGAGTTTTGATGAAGGATGGGGTATGGCCAGGGAGGATCGAACCTAAATCCAACCAGGCCCTCGGTACTATATTGCTCACAACTCTCAGAATAGGTGTCTGATTGACGTGCCATCTATTACGTTGGAGCCCTTATGTCATGACGGATCATTAGGTTATTTCTTTATTAAACATCATGCTGGTTGAAAAAGAACTGATGGTTTGATTACAGTAACCTCCCTGAATCATGCATAGTATGTACGAGAATCAATTGGTTGGCTGATACGTGAAGAATGAATAGCAATCATTTGTGGATCAGCACCTAGAAATATAATGGGTGGATCAACACTTAGCAATACTATGTGGATCAACACACCGAGAACCCATGTGGATTAGCACCTAATGATCCTATTTGGATCGACACCTAGTGATCATGTGTGGATCAACACCTAGCAATCATGTGTGTATCAGCATCGAGCGATCCTATGTGGATCAATATTAGAACCCTTCACGGCGGTGACAGTTGATGTGGAGAGATTCAGAAACGGGTCCTGCCTACCCATCAGGTAGTATCCTTGGTGAACGATCTCTGTAACTCTTTTCTATTTTCTGTTGTAGTCGTATGTTTTCTGTGGGGCTTGTATATCGGCCCATTTAGTTTCAGTAAAATAAATTACATGTAATAACCTGAGATATTATAAGATATATTGTTTTTAATTTCATTCATATCTTGTGTTGTACGCTGCACCAAGATTATCTTGGGCTATAAGCAACACCTAATTAGCTTGTAGTATACACAACACTATTCTTGGATCGTGTTACACACAATTTCATGTTTGTTTGATAGTAGTTATTCTACAGAACATTGACCGTGTGTATATATATATATATTCAATGTATAAATGAAATATGGTTAGATTTTGTTATATAAAACAACAAAGTAGTTGTGCACTACACGCAACCCTGACTTGGCTTGCATTACACGAAATTGCGACCTTCCTCGATAGCGTGTGTTGCACACAATATCATGTTTCAATAAACAACGATATATGGTTATAATATTTTTACGAACTAGCTGTTATGAATATTATTAACTAAATTTTAAATTTTATAACTTTATTATTCATATTACTCATATTCTAGAACATGGTATGAGAAAAAAATAAATTTTTCGGGTAAAGTAAGTATTTTTCAAAAAATAATGTTTTTCCGCATTTTTATGGCTCACCCACATTAAATATAGTTTTTGACAGGTTTATATGTTCAATTTGAAAAAATAAAATTCTTCTTTGGAATCAGATATAAAAATTTAATCTGGACAAATTTTTCATATTATTCGAAAAACATTAATATTTTAATGAATAGTAAAAACACGCTATATTTTAATTAAAAACAACTTTTTTTTCATTGTAATAATTTATATGGTTAAATTATAATATTGAATGGTTTTAATGTATAAATAGAATATATTTTTACCATTTAATATAATGTATGTTATTACCATTAATTTTACATTTAATTCATAGGTAAAAACATTTCAATCTTTGGCAATGTTTTAACTTTTAAAACCCATTTTCTTAACAATGGTATTAATTATAAATTAATTACTGCAACTTCTATGTATTGAATTTTGAAAAATATATTCCATATTCGAATCCCTTGGGTCCAGATTATGTTAATAGTTTACTTTAATTTTTTTGATATTATGAATAGTAACTACGGTAATTTTTATATATTGTAGTTAAAGGTAAATCAGGTAATTAAGGGAAAAAATTAGATTATAAAATTACCATCAAGCCTACCAAAATTATATTGGATGACTAAAAGTAGACACATATCACCTAATTGTTGGAATAGATTTCTTTTATGGACTTTTGACCAAGAAAATAATTTAATTATTATTAAAACCAAAGAATGTGACAACATGTCACTCTCTTAAATATTATAAGTATAATAATTTAAATTTAGTGATAAAATTCATGAAACATCGAACATGAATTTTCTGTAGAATTATAATAAAACTATATACATCATGTTAATTTATGTAGAATTTTTAATGATTAAATCGTTGTCATAAATGTTGACACAATATTGATGTTGAAATTATTTTATTGGTTGAAATACCAAATAAATGGTTTTAGAAATATTAAAATAAATATTATATGAACTATTTAATGTTCCCCACAAATTTTATAGATAAATATGACATTTTATTAATCTATTAACGATTTTATTTCGAACATATCTTCTATGTGGATTTTATTTAAATTCAAATAAATGAATAGTGTCAAAATTGACAGTATTGTTATTTTATAAAAATATCATAATATAAAATTCTATAAAAATCACCAAAAATATTTAAAAATTATAAATTAAAATTTATATGATAAAAAATGTCATTAATCATCCAATTGTGGACAATTCACAACACATATGTAATTATTTATAATTTAGAATCTTATTACCATAAATAACATTAAATAGATTAAATAAGGATAAATCAAGTTGGTAAGGTTTAAAATAAAATTCTAACATGTATAAATTTTATTTTATGATGATATGACAACCCTATATCATCTAATATGAGAATATGAGTTATTTGGGGATGTTTTTATGTGTTTTTTGATTTATTATAAATTAATATTTTTGTGATTTCAAAGGTGCCCCTCTCCTCCCTTATAAAAGGGAACCTCCTACCTCTCCTCTTTACAACACGTTGAGAAATCAAGATCAGCCAAACCCTGCCCATTTATCTTCTCCACATCCCTAGAAACATTCTGTAGTTTCTGTTCTTCGCAAAATACAATTTGTAGTCCTTTAATAGGAAGTTTAAAAGAGGTGTGTCGAAGAAGAGGTAATCTCTTCTACAGATTCCTTCAAATTTATTTCTTCTTAAACATCATCTTCATTAGTTGTTTCATTATAAATTAATAAAATTAGTTTCAATAATTTACAGATATGTTATTATAAATATTACACAACTCCATTTCACCTTCTATCCGTCCTACAGAAAACAAAATCACCCCGCGTACGTACGTACGAAATACCGTCTCCACGCCGTGGTGTAATCTGTTCCTCCACCACTACCTAAATTGGATGGGTATAATGGTGTAAAGAATAATTATATATAGTTATTATAATTGCATACTGATTATGAGATATTATATCATCCACTCCAATACCATTCAATAATTATGGGAATGATATCATCACTCATGCGTACGTACGGATTACCGTCTCCACGACGCGATGAGATTCATTCTCCATGTTAACCATTCAAGAATTATTATAAAGTATATATAATGAATAAAATGATATATATGACATAAAAATGCTACTTAATTTATGTATATATATATATTTCATCTACTAACTTCTATTCATGTCAATAAGAAAAGGAAAACAGTGTTCTTGCGTACGTACGGCCTACCCTCTCCATGAATGGTGTGTTTCATTTTATTCATTTATATATTATATATATATACTGAATATATATGATATATAAATCATGTTAAACATTATTTAAGTAAGTATATCATGATATAAGTAATAATAATTTCAAAAACAGAAGGTCCGAACACGTAAGATAAATGTAACGATTTTACCCAAAACGCTGCTTTAAAATAGAATTTACAAAAGAATGGGTAATATAAAGTCATAAGTGAACCATATATGATATCATAAAAATGAATATGATTATTTAATAAGTCAATGACATTATTTAAATCATTATACTAGAGGTTCAGATACATACGAAGCATATCAGACATAAGTTAAGGGAAAATCTCAAAATCTCATTTTTATCCGAGATCATTTATACTTCAGAATTTACTAGGGAATATTTATCTTCCACAACCATGTTTCCTCAATATGTAATATTATATATATCCTCATAAAATTATTTAAATCCAATTTTACATATTGGTTAATTTTTAGTAAAAGATATGAGAGGAATCTTTTGGTTTTTTCAGTACGAGATACTTTTTGACTTTTCCGGCCAAAGTATGAGAAAAATGTTTTTTTAACTTATACAGAATAAATTTAATTTTACAGTTTCATAACGCCTTATTTACATGAATCTTACTCTATAAGATTTCATTTCTATTTTCAACAAAATCCTATTCTTTTAAAATTTCATGGTATTTTTTGAAAATAAAATTATTTTGAATAAGAAATGGTATTTTCAACAAGAATTCATTTCAAGTGTTTTATCCAAACAATTTTCCATATAAGATGACATTGTTTCATATGTGTATGTTTCAAGTATAATTTATCTATGATTTAAATGTTTTTAATTTTCTTATAATGAAATGATATCCATTTTTTTGTATGGATTATGTTATGATGGGATGATGTTTATGAAACCTGTTTTATTTTTTGGGTTATGATGAATGATTTATGTTTATGTAGTGGCACAATTAAGAATTATTTCATTATGAGATGGGTGGGACCTATATCTCCCTCCAATGAATTGGGTAAAGATATATTTCTCATGAGATAGACAAGGCTGGAATGTCACGTTAATCTGGTTCAGTGATACAGGACTGGAACGAGGAGTGAACTCGATTCAGTATGGGAGTTTGTCCACTATGATGGTATTGGAAGAAATGTCATGGCTACTATTGAAATCATATCATGTGATTAGTGGTTTTCCAAAATTACATGTATTATTCCCATGCTATTTTATCATGATTAATGTTCCTTTATGATCTATGCCTTATGTACTGCCATGATTTATTTATCATGATTTTGATGTTTAATCTTTATGTTCATGTTTTTTTAAGTTAAAATGTATATGATTTGTTTTATTTTCACCATAGTTACCCTTATTGAACATTTTATCTCACCCTTTATATGTTTTCTTTTCTGCAGTATTTAAAGAACGGTTTTAGGTATGAAAAAAAGGGGAAAATCTTTATTGGAGATGTTGAAGATCATTCACCATGATTATAATATTATGTTCCGAGTTTCCAAAGACACTAAACTATCATGGTCCTTGAGTATTTGTTGTTTTTATGTATTAATTACTCTTCAAAATTAATATAATTTCCATTTACATCAAGCTTCGGGTCTCTACAGTTGGTATCAGAGGGAAAGGTTTAGTTAACCATTGGAAAATAGGATGTGAAAACTTTAGTGAGATCCCTAGAGATATTTCTATGGTATGTCTTGGGATGTCCCTAAGGTTTACAATAACTATAGGTTACAGTCATAGAATTATGTTCATGATCATGAATAACTTAGGTTGAACCCATGGTTTTATTGAGTATAGAATGTGTGATAAGTTATACTTTTTATGATTGTGTGGTTCCTCGTTATTTTAACTTTTTCTTACACCATGGTTTCTGGTTTTAATCAATGGAGGGAACCCCAAGTAATTGGGTAAACATTGAATCCAATGGATGAATTGGTGAATATGAGCAACAAAATTCCATAATAACTAGAAATAATGATATTGTGATTATGCCGAATCAGTCATCGTGATATATGATTAACAGGGTGACCTTTAGTGGTATTCCTAATTCATCAAATAAGAGGAAGATAGACTTTTATACATGTTCGCGTTGTGAGGAGAATAGATAAACTAAGATTGAAATTTCTAAATAATATAAGAAGAACATTGATGAATACATAAAATGAAGGGGAAGATGTTATATGTGTGGGGAGAAGGGTCATAGAGTGATAGACTGTTTTTGAGTTCAATGTCTTATCTGTACTGAACATGGGCATTACCCAACTCAATTCCCTGAACTAAGAGGTTACTTCAAAATTGAGGAAGGACCAATTCAATTACAATCATTGAAGAGGATGGATTTTAATGTATTATTTATTGGAATTCATGAATACTGTTGTTGAGGTACTTCTATGGTATATTGAAATATCTATGTATTGGTCCATTGTGGTTTTATATAAGAATATGGTACCAACCACCATGAAAAGTGATTGAAATATTTTTGGAAAGAAGATGATATGCACATAATGAAGGGATAAATAGATAATGAAATTTTTCATAGTATTAATGAGCTCATATAAGGAAAAAGTGATATCATGGTTTGAGTATATATAAATTTTGGGATGTTGGTATGTGTAAAGAGTTGAATTTTGATAGAATTTATGTTCTCACAAAGATTCTATGGTAATTAATGATTCAAGAGAATACATGATTAAGGTATTCACCGGTTTGGAATGTGACCAACAAGATATATCTTATGATATACGGGGGATAAATGATGGTATTCACATGCTTGGTTGATGAAATTTCTAGTAATTGTTATCTTTATACTATGATCTTGGAAAAAAGTATTTTAGATAAGCCTAAATATTGAAATGGATTATGTTCAACATAACATAATATTGTTTAAGGATAGAAACTCTTTTCGATATTATTGTAGGAATGTTATAATAATGTAGTTTTAGAAAAAGGGACAACCTTCATAACGAGCGACAACCTGTCGCGTCAGACAAGGTTGCAAGAATTGAACCCACAACTGAAGTACGACATTCCTCTATCGCTTACCACTGGCCTACAGGATGTCCCAAGATAGTAGAAACAAGTTTTATTTTTTAAAGAGATATGATAGATGATTTATAAGTATATTTTAGGAACCATATACGATTAATCTCACCATAGATGGACTTATGTAACTTTTTCTAACCTTTTGTTGGAGACCGATAGAATGACCCATCATTCAATCACATGATCTTCTAACAATTACATAAAGAAAAATTCAACTTCATTTCTTTAAGATGTGATGTGGAAATTGTTCAAGGAACGAACAATGGTGATATTGTACCAAAATCATGTAAGTATTTCTTTTAAATCAAAAATATTCTTCCAAATTTGGGAAATGATCTTGAAACACAAAAATTATGTCCTAGTGCCCTCATATCTGATGAATCAGATGGTACATTAGATCATCACAAATTTATGGCTTTTTGATTGTTGGGTTTTTCGTAGCCATGTTTTCTACCACTCACCATCATAATTTGATGGTTAGGTTTCTCTTCCATATCCATATTTTCACCTATGTTCTCATATGTGGAAACCCACTGATGTGTTAATTTGGGTAACCATTATGTTTCTTACTTTAATTTTTTTAAAATTATGTTTTATTATTCATTTTTACAATGTGGGTTTCTAAGAAAGAAACCTTCAAGTAGTAAACAATTTATAACCCCAATGAATTTCGAGGGCGAAATTGATTTTAAGGTGGGTAGAATGTAACAACATGAGATTTTATAAGATATATTTTTTTTAATTTCATTCATATCATATTTTGTATGCTACACCAAGATTATCTTGCGTTATACACAACATCGTATTACCTTGAAGTATATGCAACACTATTCCTGGATTGTGTTACACACAATTTCAAGTTAGTTTGATAGTAGTTATTCTACACAACATTGAGTATATATATATATATATATATTCAATGTATAAATTAAATATGGTTAGATTTTTTTATACTCAACAATAAAAGAGTCTTACACTACACGCAACCCTGACTTGGCTTGCATTACACGCAATCGTAACCTTCCTCGATAACTTGGTTTGTACGCAATACCGGGATTCACTAAACAATGATATATAGTTAGAATATTATTATGAACTAGCTTTTATGAATAGTATTAACCAAATTTTGAATTTTATAGAATTATTATTCATCTTACACATTTTCTAGAACTTGGTATGGGAAAAAATTAATTTTTTGGGTAAAATAAGTTTTCTTTAAAAAATGTACTTTTGCCGCCTTTTGATGGCACAAAAAATTTAAATCTAGTTTTTGACATTTTTATAAGTTCAATTTGACAAAATAAAATTTTTATTTGGAATCATATATAAAAATTTTATCTGGATAAAATTTTCTTATTATTCTAGTAACTTTCATATTTTAATGTATAGTAAAAACACGCTATATTTTAAATTAAAAACAACTTTTTTCATCGCTATAATTTATATGGTTAAATTAAAATATTAAATTATTTTAAAGTATAAATATAATATATTTTTACCATTTAATATAATTTATTTCATTACCATTAATTTTATAATGAATTCATAGGTAAAAACATTTCAACCTTTGGAAATGTTTAAACATTTAAAAATTGTTTTCTTAACAATGGGATTAATTTTAAATTAATCCCTACCACATATATGTTTTGAATTTTGAAAAATGCATTCCATGTTTTAATTCATTGGGTCCAAATTATGATAATAGGTTACTTTTATTTTTTGGATATTATGAATAGTAACTACGGTTATTTTTATTTACTGTAGTAAAAGGTAAATCAGGTAATTAAGGACAACTATAAGAATATTTAATTACCTTAACACCTTCCAAATATCTATTTGATAACTAAAAGTCGACACATATCACCTAAGGGTCGAAATAGATTAATTTTATTGACTTCAGAATATGAAAATAATTTAATTATTATTAAAACCAAAGAAAGTGACAACATGTCACTATCTTAAATATTATAAGTATAATAATTTAAATTTTGTGATAACCATCATGAACCCTTGAAAATTAATAGTATCAAGAAATATGATAATATTATCTACTTCATGTGAATTTATTTAGAATTTTTAGGGATTAAATAATTATCATAAGAGGTGACACAATAGTGATGTTGAAATTATTTTATTGATTGAAATATCAAATATATTGTTTTAAAAATATTAAAATAAATATTATATGAACTATTTAATGCGATCCACTAATTTTCTAGACAAATATGACATGTTAGGAATCTATTAAAGCTTTTATTTAGAACATATATTCTGTGTGGATTTTATTTAAATTCAAATAAATGAATAGTGTCAAAATTGACACTATTGTTATTTTTTAAACATAACATAATATCAAATTGAATAAAAATCACAAAAATATTTGAAAATAATAAATTAAAATTTATATGGTCTACAATGTCATAAATCATCCAATTATGGACAGTTCACAACACATAAGTAATTATTTTAAATTTATAATCATATTACCACATATAAAATTAAATAGATTAAATTAGGATAAATCATGTTGATAATGTTTAAAATAAATTTAAAACATGTAGAAATTTTATTTTATGATGTGATTAAAACCCTATATATTTTAATATCCAAATATTAGTCATTTTTTGTGGTTTTTATGTGGGGTTGGATTTATTATAAATTAATATTTTTGTGATTTCCAAAGGTTCCCCTATCCTCCCTTATAAAAGGGAACCTCTTCCCTCTCCTCTTCACAACACGTTGAGCCTTCATGATCAGCCAAACCCTACCCATTTAAATTCTCCACTTCCCTAGAAATATTTTAGAGGTTCTGGACTTATCAAAATAACAACTCTAGTCCCTTAAGAGGAATCATTAAATAGGTGCGTCGAAGAAGAGGTAATCTCTTCTAACGATTCTTTCAAGTTTCTTTCTTCTTCAAAATATTCTTATTTAGTTGTTTCATTATAAATTAATAACATCAGAATCAATAATATATTGATATGTTATTATAAATATGAATTAAACCCATTTCACCTTATATCCATCATATAGAAAATGAAATCACCACGCGTGCGTACGTACGGAATACCGTCTCCACGCTGTGGTGTAATCTGTTTTTCCACCACCACCATACTAGGATGGGTATAATGTGGTAAAGAATAATTAAATATTATAATTATAACATGATACTGATTCTAATATATTATATCATCATCTCCAATTCCATTCAATAATCATGGGAATGATATCATCGCTCGTGCGTACATACGGATTACCGTCTCCATGATGCGATGAGATTCATTCTCCAAGTTAGCCATTCAAGAATTATTATAAATTATATATAATTAATAATACTGATATATGTGACATAATAATTCTACTTTAATTATTTATATATATATTGCATCTTCTTACTTTCATTCAAGTCAATAAGGAAAGGAAAATATCATTCATGCGTACGTACGACCTACTGTCTCCATGAACGGTGTGTTTCATTTCATTTTTTTATCAAATATATATATATATATACTGAATATATATGATCTATAAATCATGTTTTAAATTCATGAAGTAAGTAAATCATGATATAAGTAATAATAATATCATGAACAACAAGTCCGAACACGTACAATAAATGAAAATATTTTTTCCAAAACACTACTTTAACATGGAAGTTACACAAGCACGGGTAATATAAAGTCATTAGTGAACCATATATGATATCATAAAAATGAAAATGCTTATGTAATAAGTCAATTACATTATTTAAATCATTAAACAGGAGGTTCAGATACTTAATAAGCCTATCAGACATAAGGTATGGGAAAATTTAACAATCTCATTTTTATCCGAGATTGATTATACATCAGAATTTAGTAGGGCATATTTATCATTGACACCCTTGTTTCCTCAATATGTAATATTATTTATATCCTCATAAAATTGTTTAAATCAAATTTTACCTATTGGTGATGTTTTTTTAAAAGATATGAAAGGAATATTTTTTCGATTTCAGTACGAGATACTTTTTTACTTTTCCGGCCAAAGTATGAGAAGAATGTTTTTTATCTCATATGGAATGAAGGATTTTTATGGTTTAATAACACCATATTTTCATGAATAATACTCTAAAAGATTTTATGACTATTTTCAACAAAATATATTTCTTTTAAAATTTCATGGCATTTTGTGAAAAGAAAATGATTTTGAAGGAGAAAGGATATTTTCCTCAAGAATTTATTTCAATTGTTTTATCAAAAAAAAATTCCATTTAAGATAACATTATTTCATATGTGTATGTTTCATGTATAATGTCTCTATTATTTACATGGTTTCACTTTTATTATGATTAAATTATGTCTATATTTTGTATGGATTATGTTATGATGGGATGATGTTTATGAAACCCATTTTATTCATTGGGTTATGATGAATGATTTATGTTTATGTGGTGGAACAGGTAAGAATAATTTCATTATGAGATGGGTGGGACCGATATCTCCCTCCAATTAATTGGGTAATGATTTATATCTAATGAGATAGACATGGATGGAATGGAAAGTTAATCTGGTTCAGTGATACAGGACGTGAACAAGGAGTGAACTTGATTCAGTATGGGACTTTGTCCACTAAGATGGTCTTGGATGCAATGCCATGGCAACTATAGAAATCATATCATGTGTCTAATGGTTTTCCATAATTACATGTTTTATTCCCTTGATATTTTATCATGATTGATGTTCCTTTATGATCTATTCCTTATGTACATCCAAATTTTTTTCTCAAGATTTTGATGTTTAAAAATTGTATTCATGTTTTTTTATGTTCAAATGTATATGATTTGATATATTTGCACCATGATTACGATTACTATGCATTTGAGCTCACCCGTTATATGTTTTCTTTTCCCTAGGATTTAATGAAAGGTTTTAGGTAAGAAAACAAAATGGGAATATCCTTATGGAAGATGTTAATGATCTTTAACCATCCCCTCTCCAATGGAATGCTGACATAGGGTATTCACACTACAAGCCTTGGGGAATGGGTTGTGAGAGTACCATTACTTGGATATAACATGAAAAAATATATGTTAAAAAATAAGGATATTTCTTGAGATATGGATCATAATATTTCATCAATGGAATTATAATAATAAACAACCTCGATAAATGATGATATTAAAGCTATAAATAGTGACAACATTAGTAATACTGATTCATGAAAAATGGAAAGAATAAAATTATATTAATATTAAAATATAACAAAATTAATTAGATTCAAGATACGTCATTTAAATTTCTGACTATACACCTCAAAAAAATATAGGATCACAACATGGCATGTGTTACAATGAATAAAAATTGAGACAAAATTATTTCAATGATTTGATATCTTTTGAAATATAAACCCGATGAAATAAATAAAATTAAATAGATAGATTAATAAAAATTAAATTATGTAAAATAATCATATAATAATTTCATTGGTTTATTATTCATATTACATATAACCATATCCATATATCTATTACAATATATGGATTTATATAACTAGTATATTACCATATACATGTTATTGTTATATTTTGGTTAATATCTGCTTTGTTTTCATGTGTACCTTAATTTGTAACATTTTTTCATTATATATAGATATTGATAATTATAATGTAAACCATGATATCAATATAATTTATATATATTATATTTTTATTATAATAATATATATAATATAAAATAATTAAATGGAATACATTTTTCATGGAGAATGTAAGTCGTACATACACATGAATGTTGTTACCATTTTATTATCTTATTGAAAAAAACAATGTAATATGTATATATATATATTATAATATTATTTTAATTATTATTTCATATAAATATTATCTTCTCACTTAACTAATCATTAATGCATTCCATTTAATTTGTGAAAGATTCACATCGCTTAGAGGAGGTGGTAGTCGATAATTCCCCAAAAGAAATAATCATAATAAAAAAAATAGAATAAATGAAGGTATGTGTTATATAATAATTATAGAAGAATAAATACATCATTAATATAATATATAACATATAAAAAATTATTTTCAATCATAATTCCCAACCATGAGAGGTGGTAAAAGAAAAATGAAAAACATCATTTCATGAGGTGGTAGTTCTTTGTACACTGGAAGTGTTAATTTGTTACCTGTTAGATTAAAGTGTGTGTAATTTTAGGTTTAACAGATATAATAAAAAAATTATATTTATTATAATTTTTTTATTATATAATCATGTAATAAGAATAATTTAGGTGGTGGAGAAACATATAAAAGAAAGTATGTCAAGTAAGGATATTACCTCTTCTTTCGGTAACTCCTTTTTATTTTCATCAAAGTGATAACATTGATGGATTTCATCCAAAAGGTATAACTCAAGGACAATAGGATGAATTTTTGTATATTATATAATAATTTTCTCTCCGATACAATGGTGTTGAGAGGTGTGAATATGTTGGAGGGGTGGGTACCTTTTTTATAGTGGGGGATGAGTGGCATTCTTGTATTTCTTTAAGAGATAATTCCACCCATGATTTTTCATTGAAACGTAGATAAAATAATAGTACACATTCTATAAAATGTATCATATGGTCTATATATTTTCGTATAAGTTTTGATAAAAAAAATTATAGGTCATTTGTTCTCTTATGTTTAAATTTCTGTCTCTTTTTATGTAAATTTTCCTTTTAATTGATGGATGTAATTTTAAATAAATTTAACATTTTTTTGGTAAAAACACGTTTTAAATTATTATACATTATAAATTATTCTAATTCCAATCATGAAATGAATTTTTCTAAAATCAAATAAAATAATTGGAATAATGATTTTCCAAATTAATGTCGCAGACGGGATGAAAATGCCGATTTTTCATGTAACAATGATCAAAAGCATGTACGTTTTTTAAATAATATACAAGTGGAATTGATCCCAATATAATAAATTGGATTATTCGATATATATTTTATATAAATATACTTTTAAAACATTTATAAATATATCTGAATCATATAAAAAAATTAGATGAAAAAGAAATTTTGAATTAAATTTGCGTATTTTTAACTATTCATCAGAAAATGAATCTTCCCAGAAAACTATCAAAAATATAGTATAAAGTAATTTTTCATTTTATCTATAGAAAAATATGTCTATTCAGACTTATAAAATTTCTAAATGTGAAAAATATTATAATTAAAATAGGTTTACAAATTAAACATGGTAATTTCACATTTATAAAAAAGTTAGGTTTTCATCTGTAATAATTGGTTTGTTCATATATACTGCATACAAAATATATAAATTGAATGTAAAAAATATTTTATTAAATATATAAAAAATATATTTCATTAATATAATTAAACAATACTAATTAAATTAATTTATCTAAATGAAAATTCTATTTGAGTATAAAATTAGTTTTTATAAAAATGTTCTCTCTATATTCAATTGGTTTTTATAATCATTTCTAATTACTTTGAACAAATGAATTCAATCATGTTTTCTTATAAGTTAGTTAGTCCAATTAATAACCCCAAAAATAATGGCTAGGTTTAGTATTAATATATTAAATAATAATATTTTTAATAATATATTATTGTTCGATAACACTCTATCTTATGTGTTACGAAAGCCATTGAGTAATGTCTACATTGCATATGATGTCATTTAACATCATTGTTCCATGTTTAGAAATCTTAACATTATGTATAATGTAGTGTGAGGTTAACTATTGGTCGTGTATAAAAAAATTTCAAACATAGTTCTCCAATATATATATATAACTATTTTCAGGGTTGCATGAAATTATAATTGTCAAAAAGATTTAATTAATTTTAAAAAATAATTAAAAAAATATCGATAAGTTACATTCTACACCCAGTAAAATTAATTTTACCCTCCAAATTATTATGGGTTATCAATTTTATAATAATTCAATGTTTTGTTCATATAAATCCACATCATAAAAATGAATACTAAATGTTCCATTAAAAAGGGAATGTTCAAAACAAAACAATTACTAATTTTACATATAACTAGGTTCCCACATAAGATAACTTTTAAGTAATGTGAAAACATGGGCCTTGAGGATATATATAAATATTTATATGGAGTTATTGAGGTTATCAATCACGAACAAGTGATTGGTTAATTGAATGTTGAGGGCTTCAAAGTCATAAATCTTTTATGATTTCCAAGGTTATTGGTTCAATAAACATCAAGGTATTAGGGTGACATTTTTTTCTATGTCAATTTCATAAATTTGAATAATTATTATGAAAATATATACTTTCATGATTTCAGGAAAAACTCACCCTTTATTGTTCCTTGTTCCACTTCACTAATTTCCCCAAAAAATAACGGTGAATTTATTATTTCTAAAGCACTAACAGATATTTACATCCATGATATTCAATCCCATCCGTCGTAACATATCACAAAAAAAAAGTTTCTATAATATGTTGTAAAATTTTCATAAATCCTCATGTTGTGAAATAAAAATTTAATCTCACAAACATTATCTAAAGTTAAACTTAATCATTCTATAAATGGTTCTCCTTATAACACTTTAGAAATTTCAAAATACAATACATTTAAAATAATTTCATGAAATCATATTAACATTGATTCCCCATATTTATAACATTAGATATTGATTGAAACATTCCAAACATGTGAATACCCTCCTCATATGTTCTCATTAAAAATAGAAAGAACCTGAATTACGATAAATCATTTTGGTAAGCATGCATACTTCCTTATTCCAAAGATTGTTGGAAAAATTCCACAAATTCAAGAAGTTGTAATATTCTTCCATTATTAAATATAGTAATTTTTCAAAAAATCTATAATTGGTAAAAAATCATGGAAACCATCTTGTATACTTTATACAAAACAATCATCTCTTTATCCAATCTAATAAATTTTTTATCAATTTCTTGAACACATTAACAGTTACCTTACTTGAATCAAAATATTATGTTTCTATTAAATAATTTTTATATGTTTTCATCAACATTAAAAATATTATTTTAATTCCCAAAAAAACAATTATATATAAAATACTTATATATTTCATGATTCACATAACAAAATCTCTGAATTTGAAAACATAAGGACTTCATTAATCCTATTTTATTTATAAACCATGACTCAAGATTAATCAACATATTAAATCACATTAATTTACTTGAATATGTAATATAAATCATGTATTTATGTACTTAAACATCTATCTAATATTTATTAATGATTTTAATGTAAAAAATATTCTAAGAATGTACCATATATTTCACATGTTATTCGTAGTATATTTATCTGCAATAGTATAACCATTACACATATAACCTTCCAAATACTTCTCAGGATATTTCTATTTAGGTAAAAAAATATCATAATTACCATAAATTTCACATATGAAGCATTCAATTTGAACCATGTTCCATCTAGATCCCTTGATTGACTCAAACCAAAATACAGACCATGAGTAACAAATATCATAATAAAAAATGATATAATCATGGGAAAAACTTATAGGATACATAAATCACGGATCCAGAAACCTAAATCAATGATACCTAAAGTTAATCATTGGTTATATATAGTAATATTAAACATAAATCCTTTTTTATGGGTTGTAACGAGTTTTAGAATTCCCAAATTGTATCAACCAGGAGTGTCAGAATTATTGTGCAATAAGGCTTATTGTCCTATATTTGGTTTTATTGGAGTTAGGACAACAAACCTTGTCTAAGATATTACTCTAATTTATATTTGTTTTGTATCCAAATATACTTAAAGTATCCATTCATGTATTTACTTCAACGAATCCCGTATCTATATCCTTTACCACAATTCTAGGAAATTTTCATAAACATTAACTCATCCATACACTTTTTCATAACTATAACTCCTAAAATATCATTAGGAATATACCAAGGGATACCAATAATTATTTCTCATTCTAGTTTATAAAGGATGAATAAAAAATCAATCTGATTCCAACAATAACAACTTAGTCTTAACGACATAGAAATTACATCATTAATGCATAAAATATTAAAAATTACACAAATAGAAACCCAAATACTGTATTAGTTTATTTCCATTGGAAACATGGAATTATAAACACTATTACATTATTGATATTTATTATCTCTAACTAGTTTATCCAATATTATAACCCCTATTATATATAACATACATAAAAAATATCTTAATAACTCGGTGAAGGAAATATAACAAGGGGGGAGCTAAGATGCTCAGTAAGGGTAAAAAATTGAGATATGTAAGAATAAACACAATCATAATGTTATAAGAATGTGATCATATCATTACAACATAATAACCTACATATATAAAATTATATACATGAAACATTTCATAAAGTATTGTAGTTAATATGGCATGACTCATAAGGATGTGATGAGATTACTCCATGAAATCGTAACATAGGTGTAAGATGTGGAATTTTTGCGTACACGTAAACAAGTAACATCATTGCCAATAAGTCAGGACACAATTATATAACATTTCAATGAACTTTAGGGGTCTAATACTATGGGGTGTAACACACCACCATATATAGCTAGTATCCATTCATTGTAATGGATCAGGTTTCCCCATAATCCCATAGTTGATTGGGTCTTCGCATCTTACAATAGTGGATCGGTATTCTTCATCATCCATATTAATGGGGACTGCACCTTCTAGGGGGGGCTACACCATCATCCCAATTTATATTCCATTCCATGTATGGGGTATGGTTTCCCCATCTTCCCATAGTTGATTAGATTTCTACATTCCATCATCATAGTGACTACGTCTATTGGCCGGGACAAACCCCTATCCCCAGACATAGTCATTTCTTTATAACAGATCAGGTTTCCCAATATTCCCAGAGTGTATCACGATTCCCCATCTTCCCATAGTGGATTGTGTTTCCACATCAACCAATAGTATATTTATTCCCCCATCCACCAATAGTGGATCAGGTTTCCCAATATTCTCATAGTGTATACGGTTTCCCCATCTTCACATATTGGATCATGTTTCCCCATATTACCATAGTGGATCATCTTTCCCCATCATCCCATAGTGGATAGGGGTTTCCAATATTCCTATAGTGTATCAATCCCGTATACTTGAATCCAATCATTATCTCCAATGATATAAATCTTACCTAAAACATTATATGGTGATATAGATATCTCCCATATCAAAAGAAAATAATACATACATATTCTAAAATATCATAAATTTTTTTATCATAAGCCATGAAATTAAATGGGTATTGGAAGTATGTTATCATATCCTAATATATGGAAAAAGATGAATTTTTCATAATAATTTATGAAAAACAAAACTCATGAAAAGACGCTAGTTTCATTAATATATCACCCATGACAGGAAAAGGGTTTCATAAAAATATATACCATTAAAGATAAAAAGGTTTCATATACATATTTCCATCAATACATAACCCATTTAGATCAAAATTATTACTGGAACAATTGGATCACTTCCTTAGAAATGAATGAGTAACAACAATGAGTGTCATCGTATTTCAGTAATTCTTTGTAATGATCTTTTAAAAATAAGTTTAAGGAAATTCAAATTTCTAATTAAAAAAATATTATTTTTAAAAAATTAAAAATTTGGAAAAGGAATATCTTTAAAACAAATATGAAAAATTCTAAAGGAATCATTCATAATAATTTGAAAATATTCTTCTTCGAAAGCATATATTGAAATATTTAAATTTTTTGGAAGTTTTTTTTCCTTTCAAATGTATAAGAGAAGCTTCAGAACGTTTTAAAAAACATTTACATGAAAATACATTGACATTATATAATAAAATATAGAAACATTTTGGAAACCATTATCTTTTAAAATAAATTGAAAAATTATAAATAATTCCTAAATTGTTTTATAGAATTTATCATTGAAAATATTGTGAAAAAAATAATAAAATCTGGAAATAATTTCTAAAATATTTTTCTTTTAATATACGTTGTAAAAAAATAATGAATGATTTAAAATTATTTAAAAACATATTTCCATGAAAGCATATATAATAATAATAAAGTTTGTTTAAAAACAATTTGTTTGAAAATAATTTGTAATATAATAAATAAATGTAGTAAACATTTCGAAAACGATTTCAGAAAACAAGATTTTTAAAGAACATAGACTTCTCACCAAACGGAGAAATGAAGTAACATATTATTAAAAACATTTTATTAGTTACCATAAGTTAAAAATAGTTTAAAATAAGGAACCATTAAATGTATATAAAATGAATAACTATTGGTTATGAAAATTCATCAGAGATCTGGAGATAAGGATAGTAAAATTTCAACAATTTAAGCACAATCATTTACAATATTGATAAATGATTATATTGTAGCTCAAAACTGTGAACAAATTGGTAAAATTTAATCATAATAAAATGAGTTGAAAAAAATTTAATGAATTTTGAAATATCATCTAAATAATAATAATCATGATATGGAACGTAAATGGAAGTATATACACCTCATAGAAAAATATATGTGTATAACATGGAATGTGTCTCAAATAAGAAAAACATAAACAAAATTACATTACATATTTGGAAAATATTGAAATATAAATCCCCTGAAAAAATTTTTAAAAATGATTTCAAATAAATATAAATTTAATTATAATAATAATAGTACCCATCCATTTGTAGTATACACACCAAAAAAATAAATGAGTTGTGAATAAGTATTGTATCTCATAGGAATAAAATGTGAGATGAAATTCCATTACCTTAAGCCTTGGAACTCATTGTACTTGTTAAAACATACATTATAATAAATATATGTTCATTATAAGGTACAACATAATCATATTATTATATATATTACCATATATTTCTTTATATCACCCACTTTTTATCACTTCCTTGTTTATGATACATTTCAGGTAATATCTACAATGTTTTTCACATGTACCTTAGTATGTTTCATTTTTTTCTATATACATAGATCATGAGTTCCATTATTTATAAATGATATAAATATCAAGTATATTCATTATATTTTTATTATAATAATATCTACAATATATAATTATGTAATGGAATACACCATTCATTGAGAAGGTTGGCCGCATATACACATGATTGATGTTTCTGTTTTATTAACCTATTGAAAGAATGATATTAAAAGAAATATACGTATATATATTATAATTATAGTAGAATTATTATTTCATATATATCATATAATTTAACTAAAAACATTCTTAATTAATTCCATGTAATTTTTTAATGAATCACCTCTCTTTGAGGATGTGATGGTCAACAATTGCAGAAACGAAATTATCATACATACAAAAAATGGAAATCATGAAGGAATTTGTTATAAATTTATTTCAAAAGAAAATATACCCCAATAATATACTATATAACATACAAAAAAGCTTTTTCCATCATAAATTCCTACCATGATATGTGGTAAAGGAAAAAAAAGTATATCATTTCCTAAGGCTGTAGTTCGCCACACATAAGAATGTTAAGTTAATTACACAATAGATGGAGGTGTGTATAAGTTTATAGCTGAAAAAAAGAAAAAAATATTATTAAATTGGGGATAATTTTTTTAATATGTAAGTATGGAATATGAATAATTGAGGTGGTGGAGAAATAAATTAAATGAAAGGATCTTGAGGAAGGATGGTAACTCTTCTTTGGGTAACTCCTTATTCATTGCACAGAAGGGCTTCCACGGGTGGATTTATGTCCAAATAGAAGATTCAAGGAATACCATAGGGATTTTTGGAGATTAATTGTTCATAATGTTTGGTGATAAATATTTATTTATAGGTCTGAATAAGATAGAGGGGTGACAACCTTGTTATAGTGGAGTAGGAGTGGCATTCTTGTATTGTTTTGAAGAGAAAATTAGACTAATGTTTTTTCTATGAAAAAAGGATATGATAATTCTAAATATTATATAATAGTTAGTATAGGGTCTAAATATTTATATAAAATAGATTTTGGATAGCGTTCCAGGTCATTTTTGTCCATATGTTTATGCCTTATTCCCTTGTCATGTTATTTTTTCTCATAATCGTTATAATTAATTTTAATTACATTCCATAATTTCATTGGTCAAAAAAATTGTTAACCTTATTATAAATTATAAATTATTATGATTACGATCATTAAACCATTTTTTTAATTACAATCACTTCTGTGGAAGATATTAATTTGACATTTACCCCACCGGCCAGATTGCAATGTGGGGTTTTAAAGATAAAATGTTAAAAAAATTGCTAGGATTTTATATCAAATTTCAATGGGAGATTGATACCAATGAACTAAATTAGATTAATTTATATATATAGATATAATTATACTTTAAAAAAATTATTAATATTATTTATCGTTTTAAAAATATTAAAATGAAAATAAATATTGAATTTAAATTTAGTAATTTTCACTATTCTTCAAAAAATTTAACGTCACAAAAAATATAAAAATTCCGCTTAACCTAATTTTAATATTTCTATATAGAAAATGAATATAATTTTGAAATATTAAAATTTTAAATGTTCTAAAATATATATTTACGAAATGTTAACCATTACAAGGAATTAATAACTCTTTTATAATCAAATTATAGGTTTTTGTGTGTAATATTGGGTTTGTTTCTATCATATGCATATCAAACAAAATAAATTAATGTAAAAAATATTTTTTTAACATAAATAATTAATATATATTTAAATTAATTCACCAATATTATTTAATTTAATTTATTTAAATAAATTTCAATATGAGCATAAATGTACTTTTTATAAAAACACTCTCTTTATATTCAATTGATTCTTATATTTATTTATTATTATTTTTGTAATAAATATATTCAACATTTTATTCTCAAAAATTAGTTAATACTACTCATAATCTACAACTTCAAATATAGGTTATAGGTTATTATATTAATTAATAATGTTTTTATAATATATTATTATTAGGAAAAAATCAGTCTTGCATGTCACGCAAGCCATCAAGGAATGTTAGTCTTCCAGGAAACATAAGATAACCTCATTGTTCATTATAGAGAATGACAAACATTATGTTCAATATAGTGAACTGTTAAATTGATATTTCATATAACATAATCCAAACTTTGTGCATTAATATATATATATATATATTAATATATAACTATATTATGGGATGTGTCAAATGCTAAATGTCAAAAAGATTAAATTATTTATAAAAATAATAACACGGAAAATATTATTTTGTTATAAGAAATGTTTGTAAATTCACATTATTAATTATTTTTTGTGTTCAATTACATTCCCTTGAAACATTCACATTATTTTGATCATTGGAAATTAAATTTCCTTGAAATATACATATTATTTATCGTGGATATGTTTATTGTGTAATGTATATATCATTTCTACATAATCTGTTTTAAATTGAATGGTATATGATTGACTGAGGAAATATTGACATTTTTTATAATCTAATCAAAACATACATTTATTGTTATGGAATAGTTTTCATAAATTATATTTATCATCTGATATAAGAGGAACTCTTTCAATGTGTGGGGAATTATGGGGCTTGAAATTATATAGAACCTCAATCCAATAAAAATAATCATCTGAAAAATCAATATGATAGAATTAATTGGGTCTTTAACTATTTTTTAAACCCTCTTCTCTGAATTTATTGATGGTATAGATATCTTGATGTCTGAGATCAAGATATCCAATATTATGAAATTTTTTCATAGATAATTAATTAATTATTACATTTCTTCTTTTTACATTGATATTTTCCTTGGATGCATTTTTTCTCAAGTGGTTGAATGAATTTAATATTTTTTTAGTTTTTTACCTTTCCATTTTGATTATGCCTTATCTAATTATAATATTCATGTTATTGATTATATAGAATGTGTGTTCACTTAATTACCTATACATGTGGTTTATTCCTTATTGATATTTGATATATTGGATTATATATAACAGTTACAAATAATATTAGGTAAGACTTAATTTGTTTCCATTCCACTAGATATAAATAATTAATTTCTACATTTTTTCAATAATGAAAAATAAATAATATCACTATGTTGTATTTAATCTAATAAAATATAATGTTAGAATAATTTATTTATTTATTTAATTAAGAATTAAAAAACGTGTTCCCTCATTTTGATATCACATTAATCTTATGCCAATTTTGTAAAGTAACTACTAAATCAAGTCTCTTGGGTTTGGGGCTTGACACACATTCCTTAATAACTTCAGTAGCAACCATAAGAATATTCAATTATCGAAATGGTAGATCATAATAATTTGTTTTTTTAAATTACACTACTCAATAATAACAAAAAGAAGGATTCTATTTCATATCTACATAGTTGAGAGTGGTGGTATGGAAGCATTAGTATATATTCTTGATATAATTCCTCGAGAGGGATCTATCTATGTATTTTTTCAAAATTATGAAAATGTTGATGTGAACGACTATTAAAATGAAAAAAATAATCTTTTTAATAAATATTATAATTAACTCAAAATTGTGATATATTTAGAAAATAATAAATTCAAATTTAGCCATATTATTTCTACAATCCCTGAATAACCCCATGTTAAAAATTATAATAAAATAATTATTTTTTGAAATGTTCAATACTCGATAAATAACTGAATATTGCATAATAAAATAATTTTATTTATTTATTATGTGTTACCATATAAATAAACTCAGTCCTCCATTCCTCAAAAATATTTATCAGTCCATGAATGATGACTATTTGTTTAATATATAAATATAACTGCAATATTATGTATGATATAAATCAATGTCATATTCACTAAATTAAAAATTAACAATTTATTAAATATGTTTCTCAATGATAGTTCTCTAGAATAACTACTCATATAATATGTGGGATTATGTAGAAATAAATAATTATTAAACCACACATATGAATAATAATTATTCACTAATTTAAATAATCCTATTATTTAACTCATGTCATGGAAACACTATGTGTATAACCTTCTTGTTCTCTTTCAAAGTGGATTTAGGATATGTGAATCAATGTCCATGGTTTTAATCCCACAACCTAACAAAGCACCCATAAAGGAAAAGTTGATTTCATAGTAACGTTAAACCACACACATATGCTTATTGTGAAATATAATCCCTTTATTGTGATATCTATTATCAAGCATATTGCATGTTGGTTCCATCAATCCTTGTGCTTGATGTATCATTATTTGATGTTTACAAAATAGAACATTCCAACTGAATACCATGTTCAAGAAATTATATATGATTTAGCATTTCTATGGATGGTCCATATATATAAACTACTTTTAAAAATTAAAAGGGACAAATCATTTCTCTCAATATTCAATAACGTAATATTACTCCTAATGAACCCAAAATATACTACTTCACTGCTAACATATGTGACCACTCTTTTTGTAAAATTTAGTGACATATAATATCTATTAATAATAATCTTAACATATAAGGATCATTACACACATAGATAGATATTAAGATCCAATTAAAAATATAAAAATATATTTATTATTAGTGGGTCAATAACTTATAATCCCCCACACTAAATCTGGCCATGGTCATAAAAAATGAGATGGTGAATAATATTCCTATGAGTATACACCCATTATATCCACTATCATTTGTGTCTTTACCATGATTTCATTCATCTGTTGATTTTATTTTAAATAATAGTATCATGAAAGTTATGGGTTGTCTTCATAGTGGGGAATTACTATGACATTTAAGTGAGATAACTACCCATAGGAAATTCTCACATATAATGTCTACTAGAAAAAATAATCCTCTGATAATAAATAGTATGTTAATATTCAAAACATTGAATATATGTAATCGTAAAGTACAAAAAAGATATTTCTATGGAACCAACTCAAGAAATATCCAGTGAAAATAACTTTATGGATCAAAAAGGGTATATTGACTACATTAAATATATATAATTACCTCACATGTTATCCATTGAAATTAAATGATATTGATTAAGTTTTTCTTGGGAAATAGAATAAACGTAGTCATAATCTCCAAAGAACAAGAAAAATGTATTTTAAAATAGATGAAATTCTATGTTTTATAAATCCAAAAACACTCCATGAGGATTAATCATGACAAATAAAATGATAAAAAAAATATATGTATTATATGTTGATTATAGCATTATATATTACATATATTATATCCTAATTTTTAAAAAAAAATCTTAACAAATGTTAATAAGATCGAGTAATCATTCACCTTAAAATTGATCAACGATATTTTCCATTCTAAATAATGTGTAATAGTACATAATAATGTTTTGATTTCAATTTCTATAGCCTAATCATATATACAGTATCCCACTAGCCTTTATAAAATTGTAATGGATTACACTAAAGAGGAATGTGTGGCATGATGAACCCCTTTTCCTAAATCTCCTCTGACCAAATATTTTTATCTTGTAAATTTTTTGGAGAAAATTGATATAGTGGGATATAAATGTTCTCAATTTTATATAGAATGCTAAAAATAATATTCACCATTATATTAGGTCTAAATTCATAGAAGTTTTTAGGTAAGATATCAGGAAATATATACTGAATGTGATCTACTATTGGACATAAATCATAATTACCTAGAGATTAACTGAACTAAGAATGATACTAGTTATTTCTATGGTAATAACCACAAAATTATACTAATTAGGACCTGCATGAATAGAATGATACAATTACTCTCCTAAGAATGTATACTCCTTACCATCTATTATTGAGATAGAAAAACTATGGGTATATAAATTGATATTGTCATAGTGTTCTATTAGCCTGTCTCTTCCTAGAAAGAATGTTCCACTATGCATTCACACATGTGTTTTTGTGTGAAAAAAAAAAATCCGAAGGGTTTCATTGAGATATTATTGTAGTAATTATAATTTAAAACATATTTTGAAATTATAAGAGACCATCTCATACATTAAGTGGTCGTATTACTTATTCATAGGATATCATATATATTTTGGAAATATTCATGATATCTACTTCAATAAATGTACTAGTTTAATTAGTTGTGCGAGATATTGATCACTACCAAACATATATATGATCATTTTTGGTATACAAGGTTATATATCTCTACCATAGTGGTTGATTATACTATTGTTAAAACAAAGAAACTAGGCCAAAGTTCTACCTTCTAGAGTAGAAATAGGAGTTGGGTAGTTGGGATCATGTACAATGAATCAATATGAAGGGAATCATATCCTATATTCATTAATATCATATAATATTACATTCTAAACATTATTTGGTAATGTGAAATAGACCAATGTGGTGGCTTTTAATGTTATATAATCATATTCTACTAATCCTATTTTTTGAGTTGGTATACTTGAATAAATTATTCATATTTTAATTACATATATATTTGATGCATTGAATATTATGTAAACAACTTATTTCAAATAGTTAATTATTAAGCATGTATTTATTGTAATAATGACTTATTTTTTTCACGCTGATAAGGTCAATGTAATTCCAATCTATAACGAGTACCCTAAAAAATTATGACAATATTCATAATAATGTTGTTTTGTTGGATAACATACTATGATGGGACACAAAATTTCATTACCATTAGGGACAAGTAATCCAAAGTGAATGTTGCTATTTTTTTGAATTTTTTACTTAGTAATCTTATATATGATAGATTATGAAAATATACCCACATGTAATAATTCCACTTGATTTTTTTTCATTATATATTACACTATGTGAGCATGAGTAATGGACCGTAGACATTAAGATTATAAATAATGCAAGTCTTCACTCTCACACATAGATTTTATGATGATAAAGATGATGAAATGTGATCCTGGTGATGTATGGTACATTGTTTTCATAATTATGGACATGTTATTAATGAATATATTGTGTATGGAATTGTCCTATCCATATTAAGGGAAAATCATATCTTGGCCCCTTTAATAGAATAGAACCATCCCCCAAATTCCATGGCCATGGTGTAAAAAAATATTTATTCTAGGTAGAAAATGAATGATATATCAATCATTTAGGTTAGTGATAGAGATGTGAAACATTCTTGATGATATATTGTAAGAGAGGGATTTTATAACATAGTGATAGTTCATAGTTGGTTTTCATTGTTGCGACATTGCGATCTTTCACATAGGTGACTTAACCTTTTTCTAGCAAATAATCATGGAAATTAGGAAATCTGCCATAATTCTATTGAGAAAATCAACATTGAGGGTCATAAAAAGAGTGTTTTTGTTGATCTTAAATAAATCATAAATGAATTAAATTAATGGAATAGATATTATTTTCTATATTGATAAATATTTTTATTTATGTTTTATATATTGAATAAATTAAAAAAATATTTATTCATTAGATTCTGAGTACAATAAATATATTTATGTTGTTAAATATCAATATAATGGAATTAAATATTTTATTTAGGTATTCAAAAAATTATATAGTTGTTCAAATGGGCCATGACTGAATCCATTGAAAAGTATTTATAAATAGGTCTGTAAATTAATAATTTCTATTCCACAAGATGGAACACACATAATATAATAAGATTATTATCATATAATTTGGAATGAGGATTATTAAAGGTTCTTATATTACTTCATTATTGAAATTCATTAAATAGATATTGTAATCTTAACCCTAGATATATAAATTTATAATTACGTCTATTGTGTAGTGTATTGATAGGTACAAATGAAATAGATAATTATTGTGAACAATGAATTAACACACTCTTTCTACTTCTATCTCCATATCATAAATTAGAAATTAAAGATCGATTTCTTCAATACCGGAGAATGAATAAACACGAACAGACAACGTATAAAACTATATTCCATATGCATGCACCCAGATATTGAGTAGAATTTTTCATAGATCATGGGATCATGTATGGATCACCACTATAGGAACTCTATCCATGGATACTCACATATCAATAAGAGAAATCTTAAAGGGTCTTTTCATATGATAATCATTAATCAATGCAGAATAAACATAAGAATCGGTATTCATTTTATTAGAAAATAAATAAATAAATAATGAAATATACATTATCATGTTTTCAAGACAAAATTATTCAAATAACTTTTAATATATCTCCCACCAATCCTCGAGTCCATTACACCAAGTACCAACAATTTATATTATAGAGGTCACATTTAAATTTATATTTATTAATTTAATTATTGATCAATGGGAAATTGTGGTTTTATTTTAATTTAATTTTATATGTTAAATAATCCAATTTAAGATAAACTGTTTCAACATATTAATTAGGATTCATTTGGGGATTAATTTTATTAATGGTTTAAGAATAGATTATTAATGACCATATATTTAATTCAGAAACTGCAAATTTTTATCATGTCAGAAAGGGTTATATAGAATGTACTCAAAAGTACACATCATGTACCCTAGTGAACAAAATATTTATGTGGTGAAGAATAAAAAATGCACCATGCATTAATTACACACCATGTAAACCACCTGCAATCTAGACAAGTTGGAACACAATTGGTAGATTATACAATGTTTATCGGTGTACATTTTGTGTAGTGTAGATGGGTTAGTGTAGTAAATAGCGCAATCGGTGGGGTCATTTTATGTGGACAAAACTACATGAGACTAAAATCCTAGATAATTAATGATATTCTCATCATAATTATGATATTTTGAATTTCCTCAATTACCTCATCTAAAACACATACCAATGATCTAGGTATACATACCAGAAAATCAAAAAAAGGAACACACTATATGTATCTATTCGATACCCATTTGGTATTCTGCCTGAGGAACACATGATAGTGTCAGACGTGTACCGTAGATAAATGGAAAAAATATATACAGGATGTTCATATTATTTTTACTAGTAATATACTCTATCATTGTGTAATGAATTTAAAATTACATTATACTGAAAATTTCATCATTAAAATATTAATTTATAGATTCTAACAATAACATCTATTTGAAAATTTAATAATGATTTTAAAGAACATTAAATTATCATTTAATTTGTTCATAATTAATTTTTCAGTCATAATAGACTGAAATCCTTAATTTTTTATTATTTTTTATAATCCACCTTTCAAGGGTTGAGGTGGAACCCTTACAAGGCCCGAAGGCTTAGAGACAATTACATGAGCCTTAGGTCTTAGAGATAATCACCCAGAAAAAACAACATGGAACTGCTCCTCCCCTACATATGTCATGATATCAGCACTCCACATTCAAAGGGCTAGTAGGATAGCTGTCTAAGAAAGATCTCCACATGCCTAGTACCGATGGAAAATCCATACCCTCTCATTCATCCAAATCATGTTTTATCTACTCTAGTGAATGCGCTTGCCCTAAATCCTCATCTGAAGCCATGTTCCTTATAGTGAAACTGGTACATATGAATTCAAGAATCCATAATATAATGAATTTAAGACTGTTAATTTTTCCTATTATTTTCATGTATAACTATAAATTATATTTTATAAGTCTATTTTATTTGTTAAATATATTAATTTAATTTAATTCATTGTTTTTCTATTATTTTTTTAGAAATAAATATGATGGAATTAGTATTACCCCACCATCCAATATAATGTCGGACCTGCATGCCCAAGGATATATATAGTACCCTTTAATTCCCCCATTTGGTCTCCCTCACCTATGTGTGAGTCATAATTACATGTAATTAACATAGTATCCCATGTCTGATGGAGGGAGTTCAAGATAGAACCACTATGATTCCATATATAGTTATACATAGGTGGATAGGTGGAACGATGTAACTCATTATAAGACCTAAAATATGAGTTATTATCCCTGGCTGAAATGTTTATTTAATGTCTTCTCATTAAATAATCCATGATATTAATCTCATGAATTGGTGAACTAATTATTTATTTATATCTTCCTTTTCAATTACTTATATTACATACACAGCAACGAAAAAACATAAATTAATGATTTAATTTGAAAATATGGAAATAAATTTAATGAATTAGGTGTGAATGTTTTATCTATCATGGTTAGTTAATTGACACCCACTTCATATTAATAAATCATATGAAGGATAAAACAAGATAAATATTTATGAATAATTAATTAACATCTACCAAATAAAAATTAAGGTATGCTTGGACTTCCATTACTTAATTTTGAATAAAATCCATGAAACTAAATGTTCGACTAATCCTATTTATTAAAATTTATATTAATGTGCTGTTCTTGGGAAGGTTATGGGTTGAGTTAATCATCCCACAACCAAATAAGTATCCCTTTCTAGACCTTATGAATCCTAAATGCTAGTGTTAATGAAATACCTGTATGGATTTTAGGATAATGGTGTCCAGTCAATAGACCGTAGAGCTAGAAGCCAATAGTTAGAAATAAACAACCTGCATAAATACCTTCATATAGCTTAAAAAACCAATTTTTGGGTTATTAGAAGGAGAATATAGAATCTTTTAATAAGATTTTCTTAGTTACTATGCATTCCAAGATCAATGGTTAGGGATATAGTGAAATGATAAAATAGTGTGAGATATAAATAAATAAATTAAATCATATTAATTTATTATTTCTATAATAATTTTTAATCATGAAGTTTACTAATGATATTCTATCTTAATTTTCAAATAAAATCTGAATATTTTTATCCATATTATCCTTATGATCAATATTTTTTTGAAAAAAATCCTCAATTGACATAACATACTATGATTTTTTAGACGCCTTAATTTTGTGCGATTTCATAAATGGAAATCATATGTAATAGAATCAACAATGTTTGATATTCTTGTTAATAAGAAAAGTGTTGAATATTTCTAGGTCTTTAAAAACATTTTACTGACATGTTGGGCATTCAATGTTTTATGGTTTCTTTTACATCCATTGAACTCATGATGTCTCATGAAAACATGGATGTGTATTGTATGATTCAAGACCTATATGGTCTTTACTAGTGAATAGATAGATCCTAATATTATGAGATATCAAAAAGAAAATTTGACATATATATTATAGATGGTTATATAGTTTCACCTCACATAGTCATGATCATTTACAATATTTATATACTAGAGGTTCTAGGGTTTGAAATCCTAAAAATACTAAGAAATGATATCATTATAGAATTACTCCCTTAGATATTCTCTAAGATTTTTTAAAATTTTAATATAACCAATACTGTGAGGTCTAATCCATATCTTCATACTCTCCTTCACCATGTAGATAATGATACATGGTGTGAAAAGACATCTGTCATATTGGTGAACAAATGGATATGGAAAAATTATCTTTATTCCCAATGATTATTTACATAACTTCAATATGAACTAGATCCATGTTAATGTAATGTGACCATGATGATTTCTATTTCTAATTTAGTAAGATGGGCTAATGAAAAAAAAATCATCTAAGAAAAGAACTAAGGGGAAGATTCTAGTGATTTTGTTATTAGATTGAACTAATCTGTTTTTATAAATTTAGGATTAGATATATCCTATACATCTCAAATATATATTAAATTAAAATAACCAATTATATTGAGAATGAATAACCAAGGGGAGATAGATATATGAGTACCCAAAAGAGAAAACATGATGTTGTAGTTATCTTTGAGTATCACCCAACATTTCCAATTGGGATGATATTAGTTTTACTTTGTTTTCATTGTGTGACTTCCATCACCAAAATTAATATATCTATATCCTGGATAGATATAGATTATTCAATTTACAAATTTGGGCGTAAATATTTATTCTTTTATAAGGATGGATTTTTATATAGTATGGAATAATTAAATAATAGAATTACGTGTTAGACTGATCAAACCATGTAATTGAAATCATTAACAAAACATCCTCACATGACTAATACCACAACCAACATTGGAATCCCCAGATATTTCATGAAAAAAACCATGTGAATAAACTACAACAAGATGGATATTTAGATTCTTTTAAACAAAAACACCATTGTGTATGCCACAGAATTTTATTGGGTAAAATGGCCAAATCCCAATTTCTTTTGAAATTTTAAAGGGATAAATATATTCTTAAATTAGTTCATTACAATGTGTGTGTAAATTTCGTATTGAATGAATTGGTGGTTTCTCATACTACATGACTTTTAGGGATGATATTAGTACATATGTATATGTCTACGTAATGAGGAACAATTCAAATGATTTTGATAATTTCTAGCTACATAAGAATGATGTTGCAAATTGGATTGGTATTAATATTATGGAAATCTTTTTAGGTTGTTAAAGATAATATTTTAATCATGATATATCTGATTATTTATGGGATTATGAGATACTATCTCAAATAACACCTCTTTATATGCCTATTTGGAATGGTGAAAGACAAAGGAGGAAATACACCATGCTAGACATGCTGAGATCAGTGATGAGTCATCTGATTCTTCCATTATCCATTTGGGGATACACATTACAACAATAATCACAAATACTACACCAAGTAACAACTAATGTATAAGATCATATCACATACCCATTATAGAATGGAAAGAAAATCATGTTGTAATATATATTTGTATGGGGTTGTGAATATATTTTGAATGCCTCTTTAGGTAACAAATGTACACATTATAGGAAAAATGTTCACCTTTATACGATATCCTAATAAAAAAGAGGATATTAACTATATGAAACCTAATAAAAAAGGGATATAATTGAAAGGAATGTAATATTCCATGAGATGAATCACTCTCTAAAAGTGATATTAACAGTGATATTGAATTCTATAATGGTGAGGTTCAAGTTACAAAAATGTTGGTATAGGAACAGATTACAAACATACCCAATAGAAGAAGAAACTATTCGAGAGACACAAGTGTAACACCCCAAGCTTCTACGGTACGCTTCTCTTTGAATAATGTGTTAGCGTGTGTTGTACGCAACACCGAGTTCTAACACACCATAACCAATCAAACTAGCCATTATGAATATGAATAACTACTTTTTGAAATTATATATATTTTATATTTCAAAATGGACTTCATTTTTGGATTCGGAATATTGAATTTATCCTAAGGTGAAATTTTGGTACTTTTCGGATAACTTTAATATTTTGATGAATAGTGAAAATTACTAAATTTTAATTAAAAACCACTTTTTAATCAAAATAATTAATAGTGATAAATTATGAATTTTAGTGGTTTTGAAGTATATTTAGAATATATTTGTACCATTTAATATAATTTTGGTCATAGGACATAATTTTACAATTAAACCGAACATAAACAAGTGTCAATCTTTTGATAGTTATTATCTCTTAAAAACACGCTTTTTGTTTTAACAGCAGGAATTAATTTTAAATTAATTTCTTCCACTTCTGTGTTTTGAATTTGGAAAAATGGATTCCATTTTTGGAATCAGGATATTCAAATTGTGTAAATAGGTACCTTTTATTTTTAGACATTTTGAATAATTACTGCGGTAAATATTTTATTTACCATGGTTAAGGGTAAATCTGGTAAATAAGGGTTACAAAATAATATTATAATAATACTAAATTACCCTAAAACGTGTCATAGCCTTATATTTTGATATATTTTTGACAATATGAATCTTTGGGTCGATGTTGGGACCCCATGGAGCCACTTGTAGGTGATAGGGACACTTTATTTTAATTAAGTTAAAATGAATACAAAAATGACACAAGCATATATCTTTTAGAAAAACATTTTTTACATAGGGTTATATATGTTGGATTTTCTACTATAAATATTCATTAGAAAGATAAAAAGATTTAATACATAATGATATTTTATTTATAATTTCTAGACATTAAATAATTTAATTTATTTATGACACAATGATGGTGTAGTAATTACCTTAATAGTGAAAAATTAAACTAATTGATATTATAAATACAGAAATAAATATAATTTGAGACTTTTTATGAATTATACTAATTTTATATGTTAATATGACATGTTAGGAATCATTTAAGTAAATTAATTCGAAGTAATCATTCTGTTATGAGTTTCGCAAAAATCAACTATTGAATAGTGTCAAAATTGACATAAAAGAGTTTTTAAAACAAATATTGTATTATTAATTGATATTAAATTCTTATAAATCTATGGTTCAGACAAGAGACTTATATAATGATAGGTTCATAATTAATGGACCACTTGGTGGGTCTATTGGATGTATATGGTAAGTTTATTTACCATATAATATAAAAATACAAAGAGACATTGTAAAAGTGAAACTAATTAACTTAGAGTTAATACTTAAAGACAAGGTTAATATAATTACCCAAACCTGTATAAATTCTATTGGTTGAGTTTTTTTCGACCCCTACCCATCTTAAAATTTAAATAATCAACTTTGGAGCCACTAGAAACTGAATATGAATTTATTATAAATTAATATTTCTAGCCTTTCCAAAGGTTCCCCTCACCCCTCTTATAAAAGGGCACCCCCCTTCTCATTTCTTCAAACCTTAATAGCCTTTTGGTTCGGCCAAACTCTGCCAAAATACTCTACCAACTTCCCTCACTACAACCTAGAGGCCTTAGTTTGATCAGAAAGACATCCTATGGATCCCTTTTGATCAAATCAAAAGGAAGAACTCGAAGAAGAGTTAATGATTTCACCACCCTTTTCCAAGTTCCTTTCTTCTTCCACTTATTCATTCTTTTTTATTACCATTCAAAAATAATAACTCCAGTAACTTATATATACTGTGATATTATTATAAATATGGTACAACCATATTCAGTATTCTATCCACCCTTTGAATAACATGTCACCATACGTGCGTACGTACGGCTTGTCGTCTCCACGTCGTTGTGTAATTGTTATTCAATATATTATTATTTGGATAGGTATAATAATGATGTGTAACTCATGTAAATAATAAATATAACATGATAATGATTCTGTATATATGATATAATATCAAATTATAAATTATTTTAATATCAAAATAATGATATTGTTGCTCGTGCGTACGTACGGACTACCGTCTCCACGAACGCGATGAGATTCATTCTCCATCGTATCCATTCAAGTATAATTATCATTTTCAGATTTAAAAATGATGTTTAAGGGTTTGATATCATTCTGGATATGAATAATATACAACCTATCCATTACAAACATGGCTTAAATAACAAAACATATAAAAGAAAATGAGTATGTTAACACCCGAAACAACGATAATACTAAGATATTATTAACAAAGCAATGTTAAAAGATCAAATATGATATCATATGAATGCATATGATTCTTTTATAATTTAATAACAATTATTTATCTATTATACAGGAGGTTAACCTACCCCAACCAAGGAAAAGTACAAGGTAAGGGTTATTTCACAATCTCTTCATTATCTGAGGTTGTTTATACGTAATAATCTACTGGGATCTCTTTATCATCCACATCCATGTTTCATAAAAATGTATTTCAAAACATTTTTACAATTTAAAAGATTATGGGTTAATGTCATTTATACCCTGACTTTTTATAAGAGTTTTATAAATAAATCTTTCCGTCGTTTTCCAAACAAGGGGCTTTTTAACCTTTTCGTCAAAATTAAGGTAAGAATGTTTTTTTAACTTATACGGCGGGTGCGGCTATTTTCTGCCGTTATAAAATCATCGAAGCTTCCCTTAAAATCTTATAAGAATACTTTCAATGAAAATGTTTCATTTTATATGACTCTTAAATGATTTCAAAATAAAAAGAGATATTTATCTAAAAAGAGTTTTGATTTCATCTATGTCAACATCCTTTGATGTATTTTAAGATTATATGGAGATGATTTATTATGAAACAAAACATCCATATTGTATTGAAGGTTTTTTTATATGATTGACTATGGATATGTTATTTTCCTGGTTTATGGATGAAATATTTACATTTCTTATGATAGTTTTAATACGAATGTTTATGTTATGTTTAAACCATTTCATATGGGAATGCATTAGACTTAATATGTGACGGGTGGAGCCCGCTATAGCTCCTCGATGCATCGGTAGGTCTCATGAGACAAACTAGTGTCTTGGAATAAGGCCTTGGCAAAATCTTATTTGTAGTCTTGGCACGAGGCCTTGGCTATGTGGTTATGATAGTCTGGCGTTATGCATTCAATCATTATGAAAATGGTTATTGATATTGCATGTGATTATTCGATTAGTAGAATATCCATGTGAATAAGTAAATGACATTATTTCATTTTACTTTTTCCATACTATATTGAAGTTCAAGTTGAAAAGGCTTTTTTTAGTTATACATTGCCTTAAATGTTTATGCTTAATTTTGAAAGTTTCCGCTATATTGTTATCCTTACTGGGCATTTGAGCTCACCCATTTTCTATGTTTTATTTTTCCCCGGATGTGAAGAAGTAAGTTATGAATGACCTGCAGGGATTTTATGTGGGGATATGAGTGTGGAACATGGAGACTATGTTGTTGTAGTAGTTTTTAACTTTATTTTGTAATGTAAAACATTATGAATATATCTAGTGTGTCCAAGGATACTAAACCAATCAGTCTTTCGAGATTTGATCTTTCTTGTGATCATGCCAATGTTGTGTAATAATGCACCGACTCTAGGTAACTGGGGTCGGGGCGTTACAGTTGGTATCAGAAGAATTGTAGTACAATATTTGGAAGCTATATTTAGATAAACTCTGATTAGAGCACGTAGACCTAAGATGAACATTGAGGATTATTATAGAAGACCTTCCTATAATTTTGGTATTGTAGAGATTTTGTGAGTTTTACAAGAAATACATCCCTGTCTGGATACGAGCAAGTAGAGGCAGCTCTGGCATAGATATACCTAGGGGTAAAACCTGAAAAAACCACTTCGAGCTAGACTTGAACGGGAATTGGTGCACGACAACGGGCCTTACTTCACTCATTGTTACGACACTCCCGGGGGATATGCTTAGGATAACTCTCATTTTCATTACAATTAATTATGAAGGGTTTATGAGTATATACTTCCTCAAAGAAATTTTTTTATGATTATGGATTATATATATATAAATAGTTCGATTTATGTTAATGTGTTTTATAAGTATGGGATTATCTATTTTGTTTCATAAACTGATCTATATTATACCATTGTTTATAAATGGGGCCTAGTGGAAGAAATGGAAACTGTATCAATGCACGTACTCCATGTAGGGATTTCTCTCCTGCTCAAGATAATTATAGTGGAGCTGGTGATGCAATTGGTGCCGATCAGCTAATCACCATATTGGGACAACTCACTCAAGTTATGAATAATAACCTTACCCGTATGGAGAACCCTGATCCGCAGCATGGAGGATCAATGTTAGATCGATTCATGAGGCAACAACCACCAACTTTCAATGGGAGTACAAATCCCTTAGTAGCTGAGCAATGGTTAAATTCCCAAGAGAAAATATTTTAGGCTTTGGGAAGTAGTGAAAGGGAAAAAGTTATCATGGTAGTTTACCGACTCACTGGAGATGCTGATCAATGGTGGTCATTGATTCAAAACCCGAAGGAAGATGATGAATTATCAAATATGGAATGGAGGAAGTTCAAAGATCTGTTTTTAGAAAAATACATTCCTCGCGACCATTGAGTAGATATGGAAAGACAATTTCTGAGTCTGAGACAGAAGGAGGATGAGAATGTCGCAAAGTATGAGGATAACTTTACAAGGTCAGAATGGTATGCTAGAGATTATATATGTAACCCAAGAAGTAAGATTGATCGTTTCTTTGATGGGTTAAAACCATTTCTCTATCGAGCATTAGTCTCACAATCCTTTTCATCGTACGAAGACATTGTCTCAGGTGCTATCATGACCAAAAAGGAATTCTCTGTGTCTTATGAGTTTAAAGCAAAGCAAGATAAGAAGAGACCTGCTGATCAATCTGGGAATTGAAATAAGGGGAAGAAGGTAATGGTTGAATATCCATCTTGTGGTAAATGTGGGAAGAAACACCCTGGTACTTGCTTGAAGGGAATGGGTGTTTGTTACAAATGTGGTGAAAAAGTCCACCAAGCTCGTGATTGCAAAGGGAAGAAGGAAGCTACCAATGTTCAGTGCTACAATTTTAGGGTGATGAGACACTATGAAAATGAATGTCCTAAGTTTAAGGAGATCTTACCTCAGAAAATTAAAATGGATCAAGGACAAGCTTATTCAATCACTACTGATGAGGTAGAAGTTCCGAAAGACGTGGTGGCAGGTAATTTAATGGTTTCCTCAAGTTTAGCAAATGCACTATTTGACTCTGGATCATCACATTGTTTCATATCTTCCCAGTTTGCTAAGAAAATTAGATATTTTAAATTTTATTTAACAAGGGAGTTGTCAGTTAAAACTCCTAAGGGAAGTATCATTGCAACAATGTTTTGTGAGTCAGTCCCCATTAGAGAACATAAATGTTCTTTATCTGCTAATCTCATCGTCATGTCAATGATTGAGTTTTATATAATCCCTGATATAGACTGGCTTTCGGAATATGATGAAAAGATTTATTGTAAGAAGAAAGAGGTTACGATTCTTGATGATGATGATGATAAGGAACACCTTATCTTTAGATCAGAATCGTCACCGCCTAATTCTTATCTAGATCCACCCCCAGTAGCTCAACTAAATTCAATTATTGGGGAGGAAGATAATGAAATAACTATGGGTGAGGAAAGGAATGTTCAAATAGAGGATGTACCTGTTGTGAAAGAATATGTAGATGTATTTCCAGAAGATTTACCTAGACATCCTCCAGAAAGAGAAGTTGAGTTTTCCATTGATTTAATTTCTGGATCAAGGCCTATATCGAACACCCCTTATAGAATGGCCACTATAGAATTAGTCTAACTAAAGAAACAACTATGGGAATAGAGTAACAAAGGATTTATTCGCCCTAGTGTTTCATTATGGGGAGCCCCTGTTCTTTTTGTTAAAAAGAAATATGGATCTATGTGGTTATGTATCAACTATAGGGAGATAAATTCTATAACAATAAAGAACATGTATCCCCTATCTTGAATTGATGATTTATTTGACCAACTTCATAGAGCTCAATAATTTTCAAAGATTTTCCTTTGATCTGGATACCATCAGTTGTGTGTGAAGAAGGAAGATATTCTGATAATAGCATTTCGAACCAGGTAAGGGCATTATGAGTTTACTGTAATGCATTTTGGATTGACTAATTCACCCTCTGAATTCATGGATCTGATGAAAAGAGTTTTCAAGGAGTATCACGATGAATTTGTGGTGGTATTTATTGATGATATCTTGGTATACTCCAAAAGCTACGAAGATCATGAAAATCACTTGCGCATTATCTTGAAGACTCTGAGAAGACATGAATTATATGGTAAGTTTAGCAAGTGTGAATTCTGGCTTCAGGATATTTCTTTTCATGGCCATATTGTCTCTAAATATGGAATCTATGTTGTTCCTTTTAAGACCAAGTCAATCCAAGAATGGCCAACACCTACGAGTATAACTGAATTATATAGTTTTATTGGTTTGGCAGGTTATTATCGACGTTTCGTCCAGAATTTTTCCCTATTGGCTAACCCATTAACGAAGCTCACACGTAAAGGGGTTAAATTTGTTTGGACAAAAGAGTGTGAAGAATGTTTCGAAGAACTGAAGAGAATATTAGTTAATGCTCCTATATTGACTCTACCATCAGGGAATGATGGGTTCGTTATTTATAGTGATGCATCGAAGAAAGGACTTTGTTGTGTCCTTATGCACAATGATAGGGTTATTGCCTATGCATCACGACAGTTGAAAATTCATGAACAAAACTATCCTACTCATGATCTCGAGTTAGCAGCTGTGATCTTTGCTTTGAAGGTATGGAGGCACTACCTCTATGGTGAAAAATGTGAGATTTATACTCATCACAAGAGTTTGAAGTATATTTTCTCACAAAAAGAACTCAACATGAGGTGGAGGAGATGGCTTGAATTACTCAAGGATTATGATTGTACGATACACTACCACCCTGGGAAGAAAACAAGGTGGCAGATGCTTTGAGCAGAAAAGACAATGGAGTTTTGAACGTGATGAGAATTGAAAGGGGTCCAATTTTGATGGATCTAGTGAAGATGGACATAGGAATAACCAGGGAAGGTGAAACATCAATGCTTTTTAAAATGGTTGCCAAACCATCTTTACTAAAATGGATTAAGAGTTATCAGACCGATGATGAATAATTTCAAAAGAAGATTAAAGCTATGAATGATGGGAGATTGAGAGACTTTGTGTATGAAGATGGAATTTTGAAATTCGGGAAGAGATATTGTGTTCCCGATATACCTGATCTAAAAAGGGAATTTCTGGATGATGCTCATAGTTCCAATTTTTCTATACATCCTGGGAGCACCAAAATGTATAGAGATTTGAAGGAACATTTTTGGTGGGACAACTTGAAAAGGGAGATTGTTGATTTTGTGTCAAGATGTATGGTTTGTCAACAAGTGAAAGCTGGAAGGCAACAGCCTGGAGGAGTCATGCAACCTCTTCCCATACCGGAGTGGAAATGGGACAATATTATGATGGACTTTGTCATGGGACTAACAAAGACTCCTAGAAGGAATGATGCAATACTGGTTATTGTTGATCATCTTACCAAGTCAGCACATTTTCTTTCTATAAGAGAAGATCTACCCCTGGAACGTCTAGCAAGACTATATATTAGTGAAGTTGTGAGACTTCATGGAGTACCCCTATCAATTGTTCCTGATCGTGATCCCCGTTTTACTTCAAGATTCTGGAAAAGTCTTTAGAAATACCTGGATATTGATCTTCATTTGGGCACTACTTACCACCCTCAGACAGACGGACAATCAGAAAGAACTATTCAATCCCTAGAAGACTTGTTGAGATCTTGCTCACTTGACTTTCAGGGTATATGGGATCAATATTTACCTCGGGTAGAATTTTACTATAAAAATAGCTACCATTAGTGTATTAAGATGGAACCATATGAAGAGTTATACAGAATGAGATGTAGTACACCAACATGTTGGGATGACGTTGGTGAAAGAAAACTTGTAGGCCCAGAACTGGTGGAGGAAACGATGGAAAAGGTGAAGGTAATCCAAAATCACATCAAAGCAGCTCAATGTAGGCAGAAGAGCTATGCTGATAATCGAAGGAAGGATTTGGAATTTCAAGTCAGTGATCATGTTTTCCTGAAGGTATCTCATTGGAAGGGAGTCATATGTTTTGGTAAGAAAGGTAATTTGAGTCACAGGTACATCGGACCTTTCGAAAATCTAGAACGAATTGGGGTTGTAGCTTACCGATTGGCAATGTCACCACGTCTCTCCAAAGTTCATGATGTGTTCCACGTATCTCTGTTGTGGAAATACATGCCTGACCCAACGCATGTACTCACCTATGAAGAATTAGAACTAGAACCCGATCTGTCTTATTGTGAAGAACCCATCAGGATTCTAGATACGAGAGAACAAGTACAGAGAAACCGGACAACGTGTCTGGTAAAAGTTTTGTGGAAAAAACATAAGATGGAAGAGGCAACGTGGGAACCCTAGGAACTTATGATGAAGAACCACCCGAGTCGTTTCATGTGATAAGTATTCTAGAAATTTCAAGGATGAAATTATTTGAAGGAGGGGAGAATGTAACACCCCAAACTTCTACGTTACGCTTCTCCTTGAATAATGTGTTAGCATGTGTTGTACGCAACACCGAGTTCTAACACACCATAAACAATCAAACTAGCCGTTATGAATAGTAATACCTACTTTTTGAAATTATATATATTTTATATTTCAAAATGGACTTCTTTTTTGGATTCGGAATATCGAATTTAGCCTAAGGTGAAATTTTGGTACTTTTCGGATAACTTTAATATTTTGATGAATAGTGAAAATTACTAAATTTTAATTAAAAACAACTTTTTTATCAAAATAATTAATAGTGATAAATTATGAATTTTAGTGTTTTTAAAGTAAATTTAGAATATATTTTTACCATTTAATATAATTTTGGTCATTGGACATAATTTTACAACTAAAACGAACATAAACGAGTGTCAATCTTTTGATATTTATTATCTCTTAAAAACACGTTTTTTGTTTTAACAAAGAGAATTGATTTTAAATTAATTTCTTCCACTGAAGTGTTTTGAATTTGGAAAAATGGATTCCATATTTGGAATCAGGATGTTCAAATTGTGTAAATATGGATCTTTTATTTTTATTCATTTTGAATAATTAATGCGGTAAATATTTTATTTACCATGGTTAAGGGTAAATCCGGTAAATAAGGGTTAACAAATAATATTATAATAATATTAATTTCCCTAAAACGTGTCCTAAACTTATTGGTTGATACATGTTCGACCATAGGCATCTTTGGGTCGATTTTGGGACCTCATGGAGCAACATGTAGGTGATAGGGATACTTTATTTTAATTAAGTTAAAATGAATACAAAAATGACCCAAGCATATATCTTTTAGAAAAACAATTTTTACATAGGGTTATATATGTTGGATTTTCTACTATAAATATTAATTAGAAATAAAAAAATATTTCGGACATAATTATATTTTATTTATAATTTTTAGACATTAAATAATTTAATTAATTTATGACACAATGATTGTGCAGTAATTACCATAATAGTGAAAAATTAAACTAATTGATATTATAAATACACAAATAAATATAATTTGAGACTTTTTATGAATTATAATAATTTTCTAAGTTAATATGACATGTTAGGAATCATTTAATTAAATTTTTTCTAAGTAATCATTCTCTTATGAGTTTCACAAAAATCAACTATTGAATAGTGTCAAAATTGACATAAAAGAGTTTTTAAAACAAATATTATATTATTAATTGATATTAAATTCCTAAAAATCAAACGCTCGGCCAAGAGACTTATATCATGATAGGTTCATCATTAATGGACCAATTAGGGGTCTCTTGGATGTATATGGTATGTTTATTAACCATATAATATAAAAATACAAAGAGACATTATAAAAGTGAAACTAATTAACTTAGAGTTAATACTTAAAGATAAGGTTAATATAATGACACAAACCTATATAAATTCTATTGGTTGAGTTGTATTCTACCCATCCCCACCTTAAAATTTAAATAATCTACTTTGGAGCCATTAGAAACCGAATATGAATTTATTATAAATTAATATTTCTAGCATTTCCAAAGGTGCCCCTCACCCCTCTTATAAAAGGGCACTCTCCTTCTCATTTCTTAACACCTTCAAAGCCTTTGGGATCGGCCAAAATCTCCCCAAATACTCTCCCAACACCCCTAACTACAACCTAGAGGCCATAGTATGATCATAATGCCATCCTACAGAGCCCGTTTGATCAAATCAAAATAAAGAACTCGAAAAAGAGGTAATGATTTCACCACCATTTTCGAAGTTCCTTTCTTCTTCCACTTCTTCTTTCTCTGTTATTACCATTATAAAATAATAACTCCAGTATCTTATATATACTATGATGTTATTATAAATATGGTACAACCATATTCAGTATTCTATCTACCCTTTGAATAACATGTCACCATACGTGCGTACGTACGGCTTACCGTCTCCACGTCGTGGTGTAATTGTTATTCAATATATTATTATTTGGATTGGTATAATAATGATGTGTAACTAATGTAAATAATAAATATAACATGATAATTATTCTGTATATATGATATACTATCAAATTATATATTATTTTAATATCAAAAGAATGATATTGTCACTCGTGCGTACGTACGGACTACCGTCTCCACGAACGCGATGAGATTCATTCTCCATCGTATCCATTCAAATATAATTATCATTTTATGATTTAAAAATGATGTTTAAGGACTTGATATCATTATGGATATGAATAATATACAACCAATACATTACAAACATTTCTTACGTAAAAAAAATATAAAAGAAAACGAGTAAGTTAACACCCGAAACAACGATAATACTAAGATATTATTAACAACGAAATGTTAAAAGATCATATATGATATCATAAGAATGCATATGATTCTTGTATAATTTAATAACAATTATTTCACTATTATACAGGCGGTTATCCTACCCCAACCAAGGAAAAGTACAAGGTAAGGGTTATTTCACAATCTCTTCATTATCCGTGGTTGTTTATACGTAATAATCTACTGGGATATCTTTATCATCCATATCCATGTTTCTTAAAAATGTATTTCAAAACATATTTACTATTTAAAAGAATATGGTTTAAGGTCATTTATACCCTTGTTTGACTTTTTATAATAGTTTTATAAAGGAATATTTCTGTCGTTTTCCAAAAAATGTGCTTTTTAACCTCTTCGATAAAATTAAGGTAAGAATGTTTTTTTAACTTATACGGCAGGTGCGGCTATTTTCCGCCGTTATAAAATCATCGAAGCTTCCCATACAATATTATAAGAATACTTTCAAAGAAAATGTTTCATTTTATATGACTCTTAAATGATTTCAAAATAAAAATAGATATTATTCTAAAAGGAGTTTTGATTTCTTCGATGTCAACATCCTTTGATGGATTTTAAGCTCATTTGGAGATGATTTATTATGAAACAAAACTTCCATATTGTATTGAAGGTTTTGTGATATGTTTGACTGTGGATATGTTATTTTCATGGTTTATGGAAAAATTATTTACATTTCGTATGCTAGTTTTAATACGAATGTTTATGTTATGTTTAAACCTTTTCATATGGGAATTAATTGGACTTAATATGTGACGGGTGGATCCCGCTATAGCTTCTCGATGCATCGGTAGGTCTAATGAGACAAACTAGTGTCTTGGCACAAGGCCTTGGCAAAATCTTATTTGTAGTCATGGAACAAGGCCTTGGCTATGTGGTTATGATAATCTGGCATTTTGCATTCCATTATTATGAAAGTGGTTATTGATATTGCATGTGATTATTCGATTAGTAGAATATCCATGTGAATAAGTAAATGGAATTATTTCATTTTACTTTTCCATAATATGTTGAAGTTAATGTTTAAAAAGCTTTTGTTTTAGTTATAGATTGCCTTAAAAGTTTATGCTTATTTTTGAAAGTTTCCGCTATATTGTTATCCTTACTGGGAATTTGAGCTCACCCCTTTTATATGTTTTATTTTTCCCAGGATGTGAAGAAGTATGTTATAAATGACCTACAGGGATTTTATGTGGGGATATGAGTGTGGAACATAGAGACTATGTTTTTGTTGTAGTTTTTCACTTTGTGGTGTAATGTAAAACTTTATTAATATATCTAGTGTTTCCAAGGCTACTAAACCAATCGGTCTTGGGAGATTTGATCTTTCTTATGATCATGCCAATGTTATGTAATAATGCACCGTCTCTAGGTAACTGGGGTCAGGGCATTACACAAGTACTTCATAATAGTACATGATATGATAGAGAACAAGAATGTTATGGATTTCTAGTCATCTGTTTTGGTGACTCATTGTTAGTTTACAATAATGATACCCTAACATATAAGGAATCCAGAAGTGGTATAGAAATTCCCAAGCCATAGAAATAAATTGAAACGTTTCATGTTTTGAAGCGAACAAAAAAATGCATAAAATATTTTTTTTTCTTAACATGGCATTCAGGTTTTAAAAAATAAGCTTCATAAATTTTTATTTCGATCGTTGAAAATGTGGAGTCAATAGAATTAGAAATATTTATTTTATTATATTCATACAGTTGTTTGTTTCTTTTCAAAAGAAATTGAAATAACACTCAAATGGTGTGTCATTCGACAAATCTGAGACCACTGTTAGGTCCAAAACATCGGGTTTACCAAAGGTAGAGTATAACGTTGATTCGCATCGGGTGTTTGACACCCTCTCACCTGATAACTCCATATTTATTTTTAATTAATTAATTAATCCAAATTTTTAATAATAAATAATTATTTTTTCACAAAAGTTGTGTCAAATGAAAAATCTAAGACCAACAATAGTTCTTGGACGTGGGTATAACCATGTTATATAATAATGTCATGAAATGTTCTAGTTTGAATGGAATGAAACACATTGTTTTTATAGTGTTGTCTTATTAAATTCTCAAAAAAATTAGATACAACACATTCATATTAAATACATAACTACTAGATCCCATGAGATCATTATTATCTCTTGTTATATTACATTTTAAATGAATACTACTAATGAATTACTTTTAGAATAATGAATCCAAAAACAAAAGTAGGATGTTTAAAACATATTAATGTGAAACCCATTACATGGACCCTTGTTTGTGTTACTCAAATTATAAAAGACGGTTACCATATTTACAGATATAATATTTATTACTATGAATAATATATGTTATCTTGTTATATAAGGGGTTATAGTTATATAAAATCAGTAAACCCCCCATGTTTATTCTTGGATCCACATATGGAAGAGTCCCACCTTTCTAGAATAAGGAAAATATTTTCAATATATTGTGATGTCTGAAAAATATAACTCAACCTTGATATAATTCACTCAATAGATATTAAAAATCATCATAACTATAATTCCAAATTTATTTAAGCATTATTTAATAACAATATTAAGTTACTAACATTAATTACAAAGAATGATCATGGTAGGAGAAAACTAAATCTAATTTTTTTCATACAATGCATGTAATTTATGGAATGGAAATTTATATGAATAAATTTATCTGATAAATCATTGCATATATAATATTAAAATATCATAAAAAAATTAAATATTAATATTTCAAATGAATAAATAAAAAAAAATTATTTACTCTACAAACATGATATTGTAATATGGAAATTTAATATTATATTAACATAGAGAATTAATTTTTTTATAAAATATTGAATAAATATTATTACCAATGCATAAAACATCACTTTTATAAAACATTGTAAACCTAATGATATTTATCCAAAATATTTTATTTCATTAATTTTTTCTGGCATCACATGTTACATTTTATAGTGTAATTATCAATCATAATCAATTATTCGAATCATTGCCTAAAAAGTCACTAAAACCATGTGATTTTAAGATATGTAAATTCTATTTTATAATATATATGATATAAAACATAAATAAATGAATATAATGTCACAAAACTATAATTTATTATTTATTTATTTTTAAATAAATTATATCTATTTGATAAATTTTGATTCATGAATCTTTATGTTTAAATAAAACAACCTATTATATTAAAATATTTATATATAATCATGACTAGTAAAATGAAGACATAATTTTTTTATCAATATGAAAAACATATTTATTGAATTTTTATTTTCAACTAAAGTATAAAATAAAATAAATTGTTTTCTATATATTATAAATAATTTATAAATCATTTATATGGTGAAAATTATTATATGAAAAAATATGCATTTATAAAAGGTGGTATTTCATGCTTGATGACATAATTTAAGAATATTTATTTTTCCATTTTTAGAAAACAAAATTAAAAAAATAAAATTCAATTTTTTAAACCTAAATTTGAAATTTATTTTTGGGAGAATTGTTTTGCTTATATTGAAATGATTTATTTTATGTTAAATAATGAAAATACAAATTTTTATGGAAAACATAATTGTATTATTTAGAAGGTCAATTTATATGAAAAATTGATTATAAAAAAAATTAGTACGATTATTTTAAAATTTAAAAAAATTAGGTCATTTGGATAATTTTTATTTTCATTTAATTATAAAAAAAATCTATACTTATGATAACATTTCATCGGAAAACCTCTTTTTCCTCACATATATGGGTTTTACTATTTAGTAAATTATACAACTAATATGAATTAAATTTAGTAAAATGGATAAAATATTTTTAATTAAAATAATTGGTTTTATTTAATATGTTAAACATAATTTTTTACCATAATGAATTGTGAAAAATTCAAAATTAACTACCGATGTATAGACTAAACCTGATTTACCAGAGGGTTACAATAATAAAAAATGGTTCGAAAGGACCTAAAAATTCTCCAAAAAAATTTTTATGGCCATATTTGTACAATAACACTTAAATGTTTCAATAATTTCAAATTTATAAGGCTTTTTTCTTGATAAATGTATCGATATCACCTTATATTTTAAGACATTTAATGTGTGCCCTCTCCTCCACTTAAAAAATACGACCAATTATTTTCCCCACATAACACATCAAATAAAATTTGGATCATCCCATGCCTTCCCAAATCACATCTCTTATTTCCTACCTACATCTTATAGGAGATAGTTTTATTATAATGGTATCATAATATATTTTTTTTCATAAACGAAATATGGCTCTTCGATGAAGAGGAAAAATTCATAAATTTTTATATTCATTTTTTTTCAATGCCTTTATATCATCATGAAATATGATATTAAAATAATAGTAGTATAACCTAAATAATAACATATTATTATGTTAATAAAAAAACAATGATCCATCACAACTTCCATAAAATGGTAAATGATACCTTCAATCATTTTTATATTGGACTACCACATCATGAACCGATGTATTTTGTTTTTCATCCCCACCATTAAATGGTGGATATAAATATGGATTAAACATAATAATATGATATTTATAAAATTATTTTTCATTTAGACATATTATATCATATATACATTCTTACTTTTCATTTCTTGTGGGATATAATAAGGATTATCATGTGTACGACAGACTACCCCCTCACGAAGTGATGGTATTTTTTAACTTACGCTTTATGTGAACGGTATTAATGATGAAATTAATTATTATATGTGATAATTTTGTCCTAAATTTTTTAAATATAATATCACATTGTACATTCTATTTTATGTTGTTTTGGAAAATGGTACCACTTCACATGAGTTCGTGTGGACTACACCCTCAACATAGATATGTGTGGTGTTTTTCATTTTACATTTACATTTATGGTAATAATGATGTATCTAATTAATATAAATTACACATAGAATAGAATAATGATTCTTTAAAGTTTAGTTAATAGTTTCTTTTCCATTTGTTTCATTTAATCGTGAAAAAACGGATATGACATTCATCCATACATACAATTTACCATCACCATGAAAGGTGTAATCCACTATTTATCTATCATTTATAGATTAATATTATTATAAATATGATTAATATATATGAAATATATATTGGGATTAATATTCATGATATTATTTGACCAGGATCAATTAGAAATGACTAACATTATATATAAAAAACATAACTAAAAATGATGTCATTATCAGCCAAAAAAGTGATTTAAATAATGATTTGTTAATAAATGCGTCATTAATGACAATATGTAAATCATATATTTTAAAAAATATAATATTATGGGAATGTAATATATTTATAATAATCCAATATTTATTGTTATGTATTCCATGATACATATGATGGAAGTTGACCTTACAGTTAGGGGTTTTCATCTAACTTTTACGTTTTCAAGAATTATTACATATTCACCATGAATTCCTTTATGTAGTGTATACACATAACCTTTTGTAAAATAATATAACTATTTTATTTTTCATCATGATATATCATGTTTCAGTTTATTTTATTCTTTTCATTGGTCTTATTATTCAAACGTTAAAAAAGGTTTAATGGTATATTTCATAAATTTATCATTATTTAGGATTATTTTTTGTTTAAGCTTAAAATAGGAAAATAATTTCAAATTTATTTAGGAAACTAATTTTTTTTCTTCTAATCATGTTATTTATTACATTTATCATTTATTATGACCATTTACCTGTCAATGGTAAATTAATTTGTTATGGATGTTTTATGAAAATATGAAATCATTTCTCTCTTTAGATGAAAATCCATTTTCATCCAAAACCAAAATTTTAAAAATAAAATTTAACATTATATAAATGATTTATTAATCACAATTTTACCCATTTATTACTTATTAAAATAATTATAATAAGTAATATTCAAGGTTTTTCCAAACAAGGAATTTTAGGATTTTACTGAAAATGTGAATAAAATATTGGTTTTAATTTGTATGGATTGTATGGAATTTACCACAATCATGACCAATAAATTTTTTTAATATTATATTCTAAATTTCAATGTTCAATTAAATAGATATTTATTATAAAAATTGGATAAAATTTAGTTTTAAATGGCTATTTTTAAAGTGTAAGGTTTATTTTCTTGAAGAATGATTTAGCGGATCTTTTTATATTATTTCTAATCATCAACTACATAAACCTTTTATTATACTTATAAACCACTATAGATTATTTTTAGTAATACCAACATAATTATATCTATTTAAGTATTTTGAATTTTTTATTAGGGATGTAAAATGTTATTATCATTCACTATATTACTATGGATGGTTTTTGAATATGATTTCTTATTGGGATATGTATTAGAATTTCTCAAGTTTGTTATTAAATTTGAATATTTAGGTAGATTATGAATCACCTATTTAATATTAGGATTTCATTTGACTTATTATGTATTGTTTTGTCCTATAATTAATAAGACGCTCAATGTATTGGTATGTCTCATAAGACAAATCAGTTGGCTAAATTAAATTAGGTCTCACCCATATATTAAAACTATATTGTGAAAGGTCATGAAAATGTGTTTCAAATGTCAAAAATTATGCATTCTAAGATAATGATATTTATTGATTATACATAAGATTATTCAATTATTTAGTATATCCATGGTTATGTATCAAGCACATGTGATTATTTACATGGAATTATTTTATAATCATTTATTCATGCCATATTATTCTTCATGTTGATGTTATTTATTAAATTGAATGAATTTCATGTATTTAAAATTATATATTGATCATATATTTTATATTCTTGATAGATTCTATAGTATTCATACCCACACAGAGTATTAGAGATCAATAGTTTTTTATGTTCTCTTTCCATAGGATTATAATGAGTGTTTTATGATTGAAATGAAGGGATATGCTCTAGGGAATAAGGATAATCTCAAAATAAATATTTGGTTATATTTCATGTTTGAAAATGTTCATGAAAAATTCTATGTATCTATTTTACCAGTATAAAAAAACTAATTGGTTTATCAGGAAGTGAGTTCTTATATCTTATCCTGATGTAAAAAAGTAACCAATGAATTTATGCTATAGGGGATGGGGTATTTACTTGAACTCTCATGAAAAGGATGTAAATGTTATGTATTGACTAATCCTTATGTATTGAGTAACCATTACATAAAAATGTATCCTGATAAGGTATTAACCCTTACATAACATTTATCCCATACATATCAAATAACACTGATGTATGTGAGTGACACATATCTTTTAAGTTGTGAAAATTATGTATCAACTCCATTCCCCTTAATATAGGGATATTTGAATTTGTATTTATACTCTATATCACTAATATGAATTGTTCCTTTAACAGTGTACAAAAAAAAATTCACTTTATACAATATCACATACATCATAGGTTATGACATAGAAGAAACCCATGTTATTTAATTACCATAATATGTGATACATGAAAATTGTACACTATGAACATGAAACTCACATTACATTGTTCTATAATGTAGTATCAGGAATGTTAATTAGATGATCTAACAGTTGATATTAAGTCATCCCATGAATTATGTTATGATATATTCTCATATTGATTATAATAATCACATTCATACCAAAATTAATAAAATAACATATTTATTCATTGATGACGGTGCATTTTTCTTCAATGATGGATTTCAGAGTATCATCATTTATATTAATGGAGAATGAAACCCATAAATATTCTTGATAATTAATCATCAAACCAAAATTTAGTAATAATAATTTTATTTGAAATATTACTTCATGAAAATATAAATACTAAATCTCCACAAAAAAGATAAGAGGGTGGTTTTTGGAGTTCAATAGGAGATTAAAAATATACTCCCACCTCCACGGGATGAAACTAACCACTAGAATCATCTTCCATAATGATAGAAACCTTATGACTAGAGGTGTAATATAACCGCCTTTGATTATGAATGAAGTTTTATATAAAAGAAATACATATTTATCTATGTCATGATAATATCAAACGAACTGGACAATATGATCCCATTCCTTAATTTAATGATTGGAGTCAAATGTCAAATTCCCAAAAAAGATATATCACAAACAATACTGTAACCCATATTGGTTGAGAAAATAATTGTTTGAATTTTAAAAATTAATACAATTAAATAAAATTTCAATAAATGGATCAAACAAATGATTCATATTAATAGAAAAATCTATAGAACGTATTTTTGAATCCAAGAACTAGATTTCCCGTTTCACAAAACAATCATATCGTATAAAAGATAAAGATTTTATAATATGATGAAGTTATTTTCATGACATCTCAAAGCATAAAACTCTAAAATATCATGTAGTGATATTTAATTAGTTTTATTGGATATCATATTAGTTCATGTAGGTTCTGGAAATTTTTATTTTACATCATGAGAGATATGAATCTATTATTGAGATATTGGCATGTATCACATATAGTATGGTAATATAATGTAAATATTACAACATTATAGTCATTTAAACATCATAATGTGGGGTTCCATGTGATAAAATTACTATATTTATATGATTGAAAAATTATTTCAATATTTAATGGGAGTTCTCTTCATCATTAGGCCTCAATGTGATCACTAAAATATATCCATTTCTGAATTTATTTTTCAACAGGATTTAGATAATTTATAATTTCTATAGGAATCTATATGTTTGTTAGCACTTCGGAAGGTACATATGATAATATTTTCCTTAGAATTCATCTTTATAGATATAAGACACCACTTCTATAATATATGGAGCCCTGTGTTGAATGCCTAGGTTTCTTTAGATCAACCCAATATAAGTGAGGCACTGGAGTAACATATAAAAGTGTATGAAATTTATATTATGGATAGATTCCATAGTTAATAGAGACATAACAATGAAATACAATGGCTGTTCATTCATGTTTTTTAACATGGATTCAATTATAAGGTACTCATTGGATACCAACATTATGGCTTTCTTTAAGGGGATGACATTAATATTGGTGGGTTTATTTTCCATAGAGGGGACATTTATAACATATAATACCCAGTTTATTTCTGGAATATATTATTAGGATTTTAAAGGGATGGTCTATATAGTCACCGATTGGTTATTAGTCAATGAGGGGAGGACCTCGTTATAGATAAAAGTAATTATCCACAGAGGATCTCTGCAGATGGTGTCATGGGTAAGTCGTCATTTATCAACCATAACATCTTTGTTGGGAGGACCTTTTCTGTGGGTTATATAAAGTTGTTAATGAATTATTCATAGTCTTATTTGACTATATAAAATACCAACAATTACTGATTATTGGTACACTACATTAATGTGAAACGTTTTTTTTTCATGTGTATAATTTCACATGGTGGACCTCAATAATTGGAATATAGGTGAGGAATTACAAAATTTGAGATTATTGTACCATGTAAAGGAACATAAAATTTAATAATATATAGAGGAAATTAAAAATTTATTATTATTGTATTTCAGGATAAATATTTGTCGAATATAAGCTCAAGAGGTCCTTCAGAATTATTGATTTTGGTGTTTTGTGGTAGACCTTTATATGAAATACTATATGGAGGACCAGCAGTGTTGTTTCCATGGTACTGTGGGGAGGACCTACAAGGACATTATTTTTAATTAACTATTGATATGTGTTGTATAATAATAATAAACTATTCAGGGCATGTATATTGTAACATATAATGTTTGGGACCCATTTATTTTTTATAAAGGAATTTTAAATTTTTTGTTTGGGTGATGGGAGAAAACATAAATTGAGCGTCGTAATAGAATTATGAATCTTTGAAGATAGTTATGATTTATTTTTGTGATTTTTATAATTGTATGATATGTTATTCATTTGTTAAAATGTTTTTATGGAGTGTTAGGTTATGAAAACATAGATTCATGTGAAAAGCAACTGTGTGCATAGTTTTCACTTGGTTAGTACAAATCCTCCATGTTAACCATGCTACAAAATTTTTATTAGGATGAATGTATGGTTTAACAATGTGAATGGACCATTTAACCATGTAAAATAATTTGGATGACCAATTATGTCCATTTAATTGGCGCAAAATATTTCTAATTATGCACAATAACCATTTTAGATAGAGGGGATTTTGGAAAGTTAGAATGCATGGCTGACACACAGTTCGACAAACCATATAGCCAAACCATGATAATCATTAAAGTAAATTGAAATATATATTTTACTCTTATATTTTAACTAATTTTCTCCTCTGTATACATAATATATCTTATTCTAGTTATCCACTTGAGCTCCCCCCTTGGCCTTCCCTTAGTATTTTATGTTTATCCGTTATTTGGAATAAGAATAAAGCACCATTAGTCATGTTGGATCAAACATAGATTGTATATGATTCATACTAAATCCATTATCTCATTATCTTTCTATATTTGGTTACATTTTCATGTGTTCTCTTATGCCTTATTTTCAAAGATTTTTTCTACATGTTTTTTACCCGATTCACCATGAATCATATCTTGGTAGTTGAGGAATTTATAATTTTAAGCATGAGTTTGGTGGAAAATATACTTTACAAAAAATATGAATAATTTAGACTATAGTTTGATTTTTTTAATGTCAGACAGTCTGCATGTTTATCCTAAAGTATTAAATGTCATAAATTTAGTTCTCGTACCTTATCCAGATGTCATGTGACATCCATACACAAGGTTGGAGGTCGAAAACCTCAAACTGAGCCCCCCATGGATAGGTTTGATCATATTCCATTGGTAAATACATTTCATACTTTCCTAAAATACCCCTATAGTGTTCAGTTTTCCTTTTAATAGTTAACTAACAACTTGATTTTTAATTATATAGAATGTATGAATGGAACATATGTGACACATGGTGATCCAACTACTTAATGAGTGTGTTATTAGGGAAAAAATATTTAATTTCAATATGGTAATGTAATTAATGTTTTCTTGTTTCGTATTATATAAATGGGGGGTTAGTGGTATAAACTAAATTAATTGGAATTACTTAATTAATTTTATCACGATGAATATTATTTTGGAATTAATTTAATATATGGAAAATTTTATTAAATAAATACATAATATATTTTTAGTTCCACTATTAATTGAGTGATAATGGGTTCCTCATTAAGGAATTATGTGGATCAGGTACAATTCAAAAATTGGGATCACCATATATTCTTTTATTAAAATTTAAACTCGGTTAGGGTTTTTGGACATGGATCATTACACCACCTTAGTCGAGGATGTTGGATAATGTGATCGACATCACATTGTCCATTGAACATGATACTTCATTCCCCATCTATTAGGATGTTGTACATTATATTACACATCATTTTAGGTTGATAGAATAGACATTTCGTACACATTACATGGGAATTTTGGGAATCACATCTCATATCTCTTGTTAAGATACATAATATTATGCCCCATATTAAAATATGAACCCTTATTACATAATTACTCTTATAATAATACCAAGGATAAAATATATTATCATCCACTATGAAAATATTGGTATTCTTCCCATATTTAATGTGATTCTCTCATAGAATTATTCACATATTCCTGAGTTACACTTAAGGTCATGGATGAGAAATATATAAATATAGTTATATATATATATATATATTTAAATATGATTTCAAATAAATAAATATATATTTATATGTTTATACGAGGTGTATTTTATTCAATGAAATTTCGACAATGGCTAAATTAGGTATAGTTGGGAAGGATTCCATGAGGAACCTGAGCCTGACTTGATTGAATTCATCTTTACTACAATGCTTAATTTTTCATATATATACACAATGTATTGTTTTATATACACAGATTGGAATGATTTTGATGTCAGTGGTGGAATCAATCTATGTTAATCTCAAATTCTATTCAAGCATCTATTTCGAACCGAAATGTACCTCATGGATTTAGGATAATGATCATGGATTAAGCTATGTGATACTATTCATCTACATGGGATCTTGGTATCATTGGACCAAGTTTGTGTTTATGATTCATATTAAGATGTACTTTGTGTATTTTTTTAGTTTATAATACATGTTTTTAATGTATTACGTAATATGTTTACTACATTATATTTATTGATATCATGTTCATGCATGGTCATACATTTATTTATTATTGATTTTTAGTTGACATTTTTGTCTTTAATTACTCTATTTTTCATTTTCCTACATTGTTTCCTTATTTTATATAAAATTATGCTACATTTATTAGGAAGTTATATATAAATATATTGGATTTTAATACATATATAACATATTTTTAAATGAATATACAATAAACTTCATAAATACATACCCAATGATCATAATGGTTTTGTGTCATAAGAAACTAGGTAGGAAATATTTTTATTTATTGAAAGGTATTCATCATCCCCAAAAATTTTCATCTCCATGTGATATCATCATAGACACACCTGACATAAAACCTTTTCTCAAAACCTAGGGATAAGAAAAAAATATTATGTGGTCTCAGATACCTGGTAATGGTAAAAATGGGATATATCAATCATTGATCTTAATAAATAATAAGAAAAGTATATGGTCATGTGATTATGAACATAACATAAAAATTCCTTACTCATCATATACGATATCAAAAAAATGATTCTTTGGTTAAATAATAATCGTTAGAAAGTAAATTATACATAAGAGTTTGAAATCATCCTAATTCATGAACCATAATATCATATAATAAAAGTGTTTTATAAATATTGGAATATAAATCCATTCATGTTTTGAGGTTAATTTCCAAGACCATACAACATATTAGAATATTTTTCATCATTTATTTCCCTTGGTGGATCAACCCCATCCATCTGTTTTTCATTGTGGATCAAGCCAGTCAACTTGTATACCATTTTTATAAAATGAGATATATAGACTCAACCATTCCATTAGATGCCAATATAGTTTCAACCTAACAAATTGTGAAAATCATACATACAGGTTCCCAAAAATTGTAAAAAATCTATTATACCAGAATTCATGAAATGAAATGGATTTCAAAAAACATTTCATCGTAGTGTAACCTTGTGTAAAGATATTGGTTTCATAAACATATATTCTACTTAAAATTAAACCATACAATGAAATTATAAATTTAGTATCATTATGTAATAAACCTTGTAATTATTAGTCAAAATAAATGTATTTAATATTATATCTCTAATAATCTTTAATGAAAAATACTTTTGTTAATATCTTGAGGAAATTAACCGTTCATTAAAAAAGATCATTTTATTATATAAAATTCACAAAATATTATGGAGATAATATTTTTTTCAATAATTATGGTGATATAATATATTTTATCCACCAAATAAAAAATAATTTATGATGTAGGGAGACTCCATTCATGTCTTATATGTTAAAACAATGAATCTTTTTTCATTTTCAGTAAAAACCAAACATGCCTGTCTGGAAAAATTCATGGAGATAAAATTTTAAACAATTTTTGAAAAGTCAAAAATGGGTAAGTATTTTATTTCACAAATCATTTTGAAAATTTTAAAACAATTAATAATTTTTTTAGAAAACGTGGATATAGAATAGAAAATGTTTTTTAGGGAAGATAGGAATATATATGAATTTTCGTTAAAATAATATTTTCATGTATTTAAAAATATAATAGATAAAAATGAATAAAAAATATATATTGTAACATCCCAAGTTAGTAATGAATAATAGATATTTTTATCTATGTCTCTTAATGAATTATATAGTGTTTTAGAGGCCTAAAATGAAAATAAATCCAATCTTAAGCATGGAATACACTAATATTCTTAAAAGATTGTTTTACTACCTTATGATGGAAAACCATTTTTAAATATATCTTTTGAAAATTTTATAAACTATGTCTGTCAAAATAAACTAATTCATTATTATTGGGACATAAAAATTTACTTTGTGTGAATTTTTGGTATTTTTCTGACAATGTTCATTTTTTAATGAATAGTGAAAAATACTGCATTTTACATCAAAACTGCTTTTTAATCTAATTTATTTATATGATTATATTATCTATTGAATTGGTTTTGACGTGAAATTAGAATATATTTTTACCATTTAATCCAATGGTGGTCATTGGAATCAATTTCACTTTGAAATTGGACTTAAACTGGTGTCAATCTTTTGATACTTATTGTTTCATAAAAACACGATATTTGCTCTGACAGTGGGAATTAATTATTAAATTTATTAATGTGACTTATATGTTTTTAATTTTGTAAAATAGAATTAATTTTTGAATTCAGAATATCAAATATAGCTTAGGGTGATGTTTTGGTATTTTTCTGAAAAACTCCAATTTTTGATGAATAGTGAAACCACTAAGTGGTAATCCAGCAAACTGATTTTTCTGTTAAATGAATGTTTACCACTAATGTGTATTGAATTTTGGAAATCCGACATACATGGTTGTCATTAGTATGTAAAATTTGGTTCAATGGGATGAAAATAATTTTTTGGTGAATAGTAACTTTTTTTTTCATTAATCGCGATTAGAGATAATTAGTGTAGTTTAAGGTAAAAATAATGATTTAATAAACTGAGATGAGCTTGACACATGTCATAACCCTATTGGTTGTGTCATGTCCAACAAAGACAACCCATGGGTCTATTTAGGGGACCCCATGGAGCCACTAGGGTGAGATAATGACATTAATGCCTTTTTTTAAATAAAGGTGAAAATGACACTAACATAAATTGTTTTACTAAAAAAATTTTTAGAAGGGGTTATACTAATAATATTTTTGTCTAAAAATGTTAATTAGATATATAAAAAGATTTCCTACATCATATTATTTTTTTTATAATTTTTAGACATTAAATAAATTAAATTATTTATGACATCATGATGATGCAGCGATGACCACATTATTTAACGATTAAAATAAAATGGAACGATAATGTAATATCTAAGACCTAAACTTGTCCAAAAACTATTGGATTGGAATATTTAGAAGTCTTATCATCTTATCTTCTAAATATATCAATGTGGGACCTTAGAAATTCGAAACACTTTTGAAAATAAAATAATGGTTTCATAATTTCCAAAAGTGCCCCTCCTCTCCTCTTATAAAAGGCCCCCACCTCTACCTCATTTCACACACTCCTCAAGCCTTTTCCTCGGCCAAAGCCTGCCCATTTACTCTCTCCACATCCCTCTCCTCATCCTAGAGGATTTTTTTTGGGCAGAACCCTTTCAAAGGAAGCCTTTAGGCTCAAATCAAAAGTAGTTACACTTTTAAAGGTAATTCATTCTCTCATGTTCATTTGTTTTATTTTTCTTCTCCAACCCCCAAAAATCTTTTTATTTACTTATTTTGTAACAACACCAGTATCTTAAATTTAATAGGATGTTTTTATAAGATTTATTCAAGCTACACTCTCACACAACTACATCAAATGGTTAAAGAACATACGGTTTCCATGGATGGGGAAATTCTGCCTCCCGAAACGATGATTGTTCAATACTCATTTAACACCTTCAAAGGTGGCCATTATGATGTCACTATTTTTATATATGATATATAATATGTTTATGATTTCCTTAAGCGTCTGTTTTTTTCATTTTGGGCATACCTTTATGGTTTCCATTATGGGTAAACGCGATATCTTCATTTAAGGAAGTGCGGACTACCGCCCCCTCAAAGTGATTTGATTCATTAAATACCATATGTGGGATGTATAAAGGATGGAACTATGATATTATATATGATATTATACTTGAATTATAATATACTATTATATAATTATGATTCCATTCCAGAAAATACGATATAGAAATTGAAGTAGCGTTCATGCGTACGTACGGCTTACCGTCTCCATGAACAGTGCATTTCATTTCTTAACTTTAAATGATTATGTAATATTATAAATGCATGTATGTACTAGATATATATGAATTATATAATATCTACATCATGAATACCATTCTGTATATAATGGATTCATGAACAACTTGTAATTATAAAGGGCTTATTTTTGACTCAAGTACCAATGATCATTAAAACGACCGTTATTAACTTAAATAATTACATAGTGTTCATGACATGTCAATAAGTGATATAAAAAGAATAATGAACTTGAAAAAGGATCGTAAACAAGTAGAAATTAACTCATGTTTATTATTCAGGACATTAAAGAATGACCGTGTCAAGTCGGACCCGAGGTATGGGACTTCGTCTCAATCTCCTTTCATTGAGGCATATTTTATTTTATACACAACTTTCTTTTATATGGTGTATAAACCCCTTTGACTTTTACGTTTATTCAAAAGGAATCTTTTTTATACGAAGTGTTTACTAAACGGCAAAAGGGAATGTTTTTGTCGTACGTATGCGGCGACAACGACTTCTCCGCCATCGTGAACATTATTTGAGTTTCGGCTTCCTCTATAAGCCATACCTTCTTATTAAAAGAAAAATAAATACCATGTTTTACTTTTCTTTTCTTTTTTTATTGAAAATGGTTTACATAATGATTTTATATCAATGTGTGGTATTGATATCTTGTGATTGAAAGGTGGAAATGTTATGTTTTCTTTTATTCATGTTTTATGTGATACGATTATGTTGAGGTTCTTGGGCATTGTCATGAATACGGGTGGTTCCGTGATAAAATAAGGGCGGGTGAGCCCGATATAGCTCTCCAATGCATTGGGTAACGCGAAGGAGTGAAACGTTAAGGTTTCTCCAGAGAGATTTTGGGAATATACTGTGATGGGTATTCCAAACGTAACCAAGAGGGTTACTCCCTACGTAAGAATGTTATGAATGCCACAAGTTACCTTTATGTCTTATGATTTCAATGATTTACTCATGATTTTATGCGGTATGTTAATGTGATTATGTTTTATGGGTAAATTATTATTTCACTCTTATGTATATATGTACCCATGTTTCCTTTCCATGTTTTTATAACCCATACTGAGCTTTTTATGCTCATCCCAAGTTTTTTTGAAATTTTTTTCACTGGTCAAGGGAAAGGTACATGATATGATAATAGTGTCAAGGAAGGGTCAAGAAAGAATCCATGTTTATTTTAAATATGTTTCCATTGATGGGAATGAAGAATACTATCTTTATGTAACCACATTGTTTATATGTGGAATGTAATGCAAGTTTTAAGATCTAATTCTCTAAAACTATAAACCTGAAAAGATCCTCAACGTGTAATCTTGTGATAACTCAAGATTATGTAAGGTTTAAGGCTGGGGCCTTATAGTTGGTATCAGAGGTCGGTTTAGATAACTTTAGGAGTTAGAATTCTATTAAATGATTATCCAAAAATATTTTTTTTGAAATGATATAGAATTTGAAGATTACCGTGTTGCTTCATCTAAGAAATGTTTGTTCAGAATGGTTTTCCGCAGAGGAAACAGGGAAGCAGTGCTAGGAAGGCATACAGAAGTAAATAACATTCCGAATCAGCATCCTGAGATGGTCGGAATTGGAACTGAACAGTTTGTTGCAGTAATGGCGCAGTTGACTCGGGCTATAAATGGTGGTGGTATCCATGCACGAGATCATCCAGATCAACTGCAGAGGAACATGCCAGTGGTGGAACATTTCATGAGACAACATCCACCATCATTCAAGGGATCATCTGACCCTGTGTTAATTGAAGGGTGGATTAAAGCACTGGAGAAGATTTTTGATGTCATGGGGTGTTCAGAAAATCAAAAGGTTAGTCTTGCCATTTATCGTTTGGAGGGTGAGGCAGATCAGTGGTGGTCGATGGTTAAAAATATCTGGGACGCTGATGAGATTGATTCTCTCGATTGGGATGAATTCAAAGGTATGTTTCTTGAGAAGTATTTTCCTAAGGCTGTTCGACTTAGGATGGAAAAGCAATTCTTGGAATTGAGGAAAGAGGAAGACTCAGTGGCTACCTATGAAGAATGGTTCACTCGATTGGCAGGGTATGCTCCAAATTTTATACGAGACCATGATAGTAAAATCAATCCTTTTTACTTAGGATTAAAGCCAAAATATCGAAGGGCATTAGATTCTTGTGAGTTTAAAAGTTATGAAAGTCTTGTTCAATGTGTTGAAGAAGGTGGAAATGGAGTTTGCCGATGATCAAGTGTTCTATAAAAACCAATAGAAGAAGAGACTGAGGTGGCAAGAGAAAGGTAAGAATTCTTCAAAAAAGTCTGATGGTAAGAAAACTATGTTTCCAGTTTGTGGTAAATGTGGAAAAAGGCATGCTGGGGATTGTCTTATGAATTCTGGAAAGTGCTACCGATGTGATAAGATGGGACATAAGGCTCGTGATTTCACTGAAAACGATCAAAGTGAAGGTAAGACCAAATTTTATTTACAGTTAGTGAAAAGTTATAAGTGCAATGAGATGGGTCACTATGCAAATGAGTGTCCAACAAAGAGCATGAGTGATGGGAAGCAGTTAGACTAAAAGCAGAAAGGGGTGGTGAAATGCTTTGCAACTACTTCAGCAGATGTCGGGCCATCAAATGAAGTTGTATCAGCTCCAGGGAGCTCAATATTTTTCAAAGATTGACTTGAGATTGGGGTACCATCAGCTGAAGGTAAAGGAGTCAGATATTCCAAAGACCGCGTTCCATATGAGATATGGACATTATGAATTTGTAGTAATGCCTTTTGGGATAACCAATGCACCTTCTGTTTTCATGGACTTAATGAATAGAATTTTCCATGAGTTCTTTGATAAGTTTGTGGTGGTTTTCATTGATGATATTTTGGTGTTTTCTAAAAGTAAAGAAGAGCATGAAAGACATTTAAGGGTTATCTTTCAAACCTTAAAAGAAAAGAAACTGTATGGAAAATTCAGGAAGTGTGAGTTTTGGTTGCAAAAAATTTCATTCCTTGGTCACATTGTTTCAAAAGATGGCATAACCGTTGATCCTGAAAAAACAAAAGTTGGTAAAGAATGGCCAGGACCCGCAAATGTAACTGAGATTAGTAGCTTCATTGGTTTGGCAGGATATTACCGAAGGTTTGTTAGAAATTTTTCACGGTTATCTAGTCCAATGACTAAGCTAACTCAGAAGGGTGTTATGTTTATCTGGACAAAAGAATGTGATGATTGTTTTCATAAATTGAAAAGAAGATTGGTGAATGCTCCAGTTTTGGCACTACCTTACAGGAATGGTGAGATTGTTATATAAAATGATGCTTCATTGAAAGTACTTGGTTGCGCCCTAATGCAGAATGATCAGGTAATTGCTTATGCTTCATGACAGTTGAAAACTCATGAGGTAAATTACCCTACACATGATTTGGAATTAGCTGCTGTTGTCTTTGCTTTAAAAATATGGAGGCATCATTTGTATGGAGTAAAGTGTGAAATATATTCCGATAACAAAAGTTTAAAGTATATATTCACTCAAAAATAATTGAACATGAGACAAAGGAGATGGATAGAATTAATCAATGATTATGATTGTACAATTCATTACCATCCGGGAAAAGCAAATAAAGTGGCTGATGCTTTGAGTCGAAAAAGTAATGCTTCATTAGCAATGTTGAGTTTGGAACGTGATCCTTTGGTTAAGGATTTGATGAACTTTGGCATAGAAGTTGTTGGTGCAGGAAGTTATTCTGTTTTGTTTTAGGTATCAGTGAGATCATCTCTATCAGATAAAATCAAGAAAGCACAGAAGCAAGATAGTGAGTTGCAGAAAAAGGTAGAGCTGGTTCAGAAAGGTAAGTTTCCTGAATTCAACATTGATAATTCTTGTGTATTGAGATTTGGGAAGAGATTGTGTGTGCCTTGTGATTCACAGTTGAAGAGAGAGTTGTTATGTGAAGCTCATAGTTCTCCGTTTTCAGTTCATCCTGGCAGTACTAAGATGTATAGAGATCTATGGGAGTATTACTGGTGGGATGGAATGAAAAGAGATATTGCTGATTTTTCTGTGAAGTGTTTGACATGTCAACAGGTTAAAGCAGAGCGGCAGTTACCAAAAGGGATGCTTCAGCCTTTACCATTGCCAGATTGGAAATGGGAGAATATATCCATGGACTTTGTTGTGGTATTACCGAATACATCTCGAGGTAATAATGAAATCTGGGTTATTGTTGATCACTTGACCAAGTCTGCTCATTTCCTTGCTATACAAGATCCTTTTTCCCTTGATCAACTTTCCCGTTTGTATCTTAAAGAGATAGTCAGGTTACATGGAGTTCCTCCCTCCATTATATCTGATCGTGATCCCAGGTTCATTTCTAACTTTTGTAAGGGCATTCAGAAGTCATTGGGTACTGAATTAAATTTTAGTACAACATATCATCCTCAATCAAATGGGAAGTCAGAACGAAAAATTTAGACATTGGAGGATATGCTACAAGCTTGTTCTATGGATTATCAGGGAAGTTGGGACCAACATCTTTCTTTGGTTGAATTTTCATATAATAACAGTTTTCATTCCAGTATACAGATGGCACAATTTCAGGCATAATATGGGAAGCGGTGTCGAACTCCAGCTTTCTGGGATGAAGTCGGTGAAAGGAAGTTGATGGGACCAGAATTGGTAGAAGAGATGGTAGAAAAAGTTCAGCTGATTCAGAAACACGTGAGAACAGCTCAGAGCAGGCAGAAGAGTTATGCAGATAACCGGAGGAAGGATCTATCTTTCGAGGTAGGTGATCATGTTTTTCTCAAGGTTTCTCCTTTGAAAAGAGTGATGAGATTTGGTATGAAAGGAAAGCTGAGTCCAAGGTTTATTGGACCATATGAAATTCTGGAGAAAGTTGGATCAATTTCTTACCGAGTGGCTTTACCTCCGAGTTTATCTCAGGTACACAATGTTTTTCACATTTCGATGTTGAGAAAGTATATGCCTGATCCATCTCTTGTTTTGAGTCCAGAGGTAGTTCCGTTGGAAGAGAACTTATCTTATGAGGAAAAACCGGTCCAGATTTTTGACCACAGGGAGAAAGTGTTACGGAATAAGGTGATTCACCAGGTAAAGGTTTAGTGGAAAAACCACATGATTGAAGAGGCAACATGGGAATCTGAAATTGCAATGAGGGATAAGTACCCCCATTTATTCGATATGTAAATAAATTGTGGGGACGTAATTTTCTAAAGGGGGGAAGGATGTAACATCCCAAGTAAGTAATGAATAATAGAAATTTTTATCTATGTCTATTAATTAAATAGATTGTGTTTTAGAGGCTTAAAATGAATATAAATCCAATCTTAAGCATGGAATACACTAATATTCTTAAAAGATTGTTTTACTGCCTTATGATGGAAAACCCTTTTTCAATCTTTCTTTTGAAAATTTTATAAACTATGTTTGTCAAAATAAACTAACTCCTTATGATTGGGACATAAAAATTTACTTTGTGTGAATTTTTGGTATTTTTCTGACAATGTTCATTTTTTAATGAATAGTGAAAAATACTGCATTTTACATCAAAACTACTTTTTAATCTGATTTATTTATATGATTAGATTATCTTTTGAATTGGTTTTGAAGTGAAATTAGAATATATGTTTACCATTTATTCCAATGGTGGTCATTGGAATCAATTTCACTTTGAAATTGGACTTAAACTGGTGTCAATCTTTTGATACTTATTGTTCCTTAAAAACACGCTATTTGCTCTGACAGCGGAAATTAATTATTAAATTAATTAATGTGACTTATATGTTTTGAATTTTGTAAAATAGACTTCATTTTTGAATTCAGAATATCAAATATAGCTTAGGGTGAAGTTTTGGTATTTTTCTGAAAAACTCCAATTTTTGATGAATATTGAAACCACTAAGTGGTAATCAAGCAAACTGATTTTTCAGTTAAATGAAAGTTTACCACTAATCTGTATTGAATTTTGAAAATCCGACATACATGGTTGTCATTAGTATGTAAAATGTGGTTCAATGTGATGAAAATAATTTTTTGGTGAATAGTACCTTTTTTTCATTAATCGCGATTAGAGGTAATTAGTGTAGTTTAAGGTAAAAATAATGCTTTAATAAAATGAGATGAGCTTGAAACATGTCCTAAACCTAGTGGTTGTGTCATGGACGATCAAGACAACCCATGGGTCCATTTAGGGGACCCCATGGAGCCACTTGGGTGAGATAATTACTTTAATGCCTTTTTTAAAATAAAGGTGAAAATGACACTAACATAAATTGTTTTACTAAAACAATTTTTAGAAGGGGTTATACTAATCCTATTTTTGTCTATAAATATTAATTAGAAAGATAAAAAGATTTCCTACATCATATTATTTTTTTTATAATTTTTAGACATTAAATAAATTAAATTATTTATGACATCATGATTACGCAGCGATGACCTCATTATTTAACGATTAAAATAAAATAGAAAGATAATGTAATATCTAAGACCTACACTTGTCAAAAAAACTATTGGATGGAAATATTTCGAAGAAATATCATCTTATCTTCTAAATATATCAATGTGGGACCTTATAAATTCGAAACACTTTTGAAAATAAATTAATAGTTTCATAATTTCCAAAAGTGCCCCTCCTCTCCTCTTATAAAAGGCCCCCACCTCTACCTCCTTTCACACACTCCTCAAGCCTTTGGCTCGGCCAACCCCTGCCCATTTACTCTCTCCACATCCCTCTCCTCATCCTAGAGGATTCTCTTTGGGCAGAATCCTTTCAAAGGAATCCTTTAGGCTCAAATCAAAAGGAGTTACACTTTTAAAAGTAATTCATTCTCTCAGGTTCATTTGTTTTATTTTGCTTCTCCAACCCCCTAAAATCTATTTATTTACTTATTTTGTAACAAAAACAGTATCTTAAATATTCTAGGATGTTGTTATAAGATTTATTCGAGCTACACGCTCACACAACTACATGAAATGGTTAAAGAACATACAGTTTCTGTGGATGGTGAAATTCTGCCTCCCGAAACGATGATTGTTCAATACTCATTTAACACCATCAAAGGTGGCCATTAGGATGTCACTATTTTTATATATGATATATAATATGTTTATGTTTTCCTTAAGATTCTGTTTTTTTTCATTTTGGGCATACCTTTATGGTTTCCATTATGGGTAAACGTGATATCTTCATTTAAGGAAGTGCGGACTACCGCCCCCTCAATGTGATTTGATTCGTTAAATACCATATGTGGGACGTATAAAGGATGGAACTATGATATTATATATGATATTATACTTTAATTATAATATACTCTTATATCATTATGATTCCATTCCATAAAATACGAAATAGAAATTGAAGTAGCGTTCATGCGTACGTACGGCTTACCGTCTCCATGAACGGTGCATTTCATTTCTTACCTCTAAATGATTATGTAATATTATAAATGCATGAATGTACTGTATATATATAACTTATATAATATCTACATCATGAATACCATTCTGGATATAATGGATACATGAAAAACTTGTAATTATAAAGGGCTTATTTTTTACTCAAGTACCAATGATCGTTAAAACGACCGATATTAACTTAACTAATTACATAGTGTTCATGACATGGCAATAAGTGATATAAAAGGAATAATGAACTTGAAAAAGCTTCGTAAACAAGTATAAATTAACTCAAGTTTATTATTCAGGACATTAAAGAATGACTGAGTCATGTCGGACCCGAGGTATGGGACTTATCTCAATCTCCTTTCATTGAGAAATATTTTATTTTATACACAACTTTCTTTTATACGGTGTATAAACCCCTTTGACTTTTACGTTTATTCAAAAGGAATCTTTTTTATATGAATCGTTTACTAAACGACGGAAGGGAATGTTTTTGTCGTATGTATGCGGCGACAACGACTTCATTGCCGTCGTGACCGTTATTTGAGTTTCGGCTTCCTCTATAAGCCATACCATCTTCTTAAAAGATAAATAAATACCATGTTTTACTTTTCTTTTATTTTTGTATTGAAAATGGTTTTCAAAATGATTTTATATCAATTTGTTGTATTGATATCTTGTGATTGAAAGGTGGAAATGTTATGTTTCCTTTATGCATGTTTTATTTGATACGATTATGTTGAGGTTCCTGGGCATTGTTATGAATACGGGTGGTTCCGTGATAAACTAAGGGCGGGTGAGCCCGATATAGCTCTCTAATGCATTGGGTAACGTGAAGGAGTGAAACTTTAAGGTTTCTCCGAATAGATTTAGGGATTATACTGTGATGTGTATTCCAAATGTAACCAAGAGGGTTACTCCCTACGTAAGAATGTTTTGAATGCTTCAAGTTACCTTTATGTCTTATGATTTCAGTGATTTACTCATGATTTGATGAGGTATGTTAATGTGCTTATGTTTTATGGGTAAAGTATGATTTCACTCTTATGTATATATGTACCCATGTTTCCTTTCCATGTTTTTATAACCCATACTGAGCTTTTTATGCTCATCCCATGTTTTTTGAAATGTTTTTCACAGGTCAAGGGAAAGGTACATGATATGATGATAGTGTCAAGGAAGTGTCAAGAAAGAATCCATGTTTATTTTAAATATGTTTCCATTTATGGGAATGATGAATACTATCTTTATGTGACCACTTTGTTTATATGTGGAATGTAATGCAAGTTTAAAGATCTAATTCTCTAAAACTCTAAACCTGAAAAGATCCTCAATGTGTAATCTTGTGATAACTCAAGATTATGTAAGGTTTAAGGCTGGGGCCTTATATATATCATCTAGAAAAAAACATAGTCCAATAAAATACATTATTTTAATGAGTGTAATATCAAAATATATCATCATTGGAATAACAATCATAACCCACCCTGATAAATAATGAGTTTGTAACATAAAAGCTTTACCAATTTGGTATCATTTGAATTATTATCCTCATTAAAAAATAAAATAAAATAAAGTATTAAATATCATTAAAGATGTATAGTAATGAAATCACATGTAAAATGTGAATTATATACTCCATATAAAATAATATTGGTGCATAACATAACTTGTTCTCCAAAGAAAGAAATTTGATTCAATAATACATAACATTAAGTAACGACTACCTTAGTATATGTTCATAACTCTTATATAATGATTATAATTTTATTATTAACATAATAAATTATATAACCATATTTATAATTCCATATGTGATTTAATTACGACCTTTTATTAACTCATAATAATCAATTGCTTGTAAAAATGATGTTTTGGGAAATAATGAATTTATTTTTATGAATGATTTTGTTGGAGTATTTTAGTATTTTAATGTGATAATGGTTCTATAATCTCATAAATTACTACAACGATATAAATATGATATATATTCATTATAAAACTATTTATAGTAATCCATTAAATTATTAAGTATATTATGAATAACTCTAATCATGGAGATGGTATGAAATAAATGTATATGATCATTGTTTCCATTTTAAAAATGGATGAAATGAATGAAAGTTAACTAAAATGTAAAATTTATATAATAAATAATACATCTTTCAAATCACATATATTGATTAATCAGATCCATATTATATTACATATAAATATTATGTATATAATGAATCACATCACATAGTTAGATAGTAGTCCGACATTCAAATGAAAACATTTATCACATTTCCATGGATAAAATGTAATAATATATAGGTGATATTATAATTTCATATGAATATTTATTTCATAAATAAAAGATAAATAGGTAAAATCCATCATCATATCCTACCATGAGAGGCGGTGATGGAAAATGAACTACATTTATTCTTGAGTTGGTAGTCCTTCGTACACATGAGAAACACTTTCGCTTCCCACATGATTGAAGAAGAGGTGTATTAATATCATAATATTATCATAATAATATATATTTATATATGAGATAATTAGGTTATTATAACATTATTTTTTATGATATTTTATATAGGTGATATAATAAAAAAACGCAAGTTTAAGGATTTTCCCTGTTCTTCATAGAATCTATTTAAGTTAATACCTAAAGCCTTCATTTTAGGGATTACTAATAAAAATAAATCCACCAAGATGAGGGTAATGATGTATTTAATATTTATTCATAGGGATTATCTACTCCAATTATTTCTTGATTTGTTAAGAGGAGAGGATTGTGGGTGCCCTTTTATAAGTGGTGGAGATGATACACAAGGATGTTTTGAAAATGAAAGTGTTCCCTTTATTTTCACGTGAATAAATTATCCAAAATGGACTCTTATTTAACCTTAGAGGTTATAAGGATGTATTATGCATAGAAAATTGATTCTAAAATGTATTTTTGTAATTTTACTACTTATCGTTTTAGTTTTAGCACCTATACACCAATTTTATCCTTAACCAATGTAACTCATTTTTACTATTTGAATTATTTATTTTACCAAAAGATAATTTGATCATATTATATAAAATAAAATATCTTAATTCCAAATATCGATTCAATTTTTTCAAATTCGATTCACATAAGTGGAAAATGATTATGAAAAATTAAACTCACAATTAGGATGCAAGTTGGATTTCCAAAGAGAAAATTTTAATATCCATAAAAAGTTTAAATATAAAATATCAATATGAAAATCAATACAATATACTAAATAAGAATATTTAATATATATTTCAAAAAATATATAAATTTAAAAATATCATAAAGTACAATACACATTGAAAATATTTTATATTATAGTGTAGTTTTTTTAATAGATTTTTTTTGTATTCATGGAAAAATTATTCTTTTCATAAAATTATAGAAAATCAAAAAAAAAATTGACATGAATATTCAAAAACTATTTTTTATTTTTAAAAATAACTATTCTGAGAGTTTCAAATATTTATTTTATTATTCCCTCATAGAAACCAATACAAATATTTTTTAGAAAATTGTATATTTTGAGCAGATAATGGATTTAAATAATAACTACAAACTATTCACACTATAAAATTTAATAGCTAGGATATAATGGTTTTTTTTATATAACAATACTAATATTATAACATAGTTCTTTTAAACTTGGTGTTGCATAAACACAAGCTATAGAAGAAATTATATTTATTCAAAAAAATATTTCATAAAATCATGAGGTCTTTCATTATACCCTCATTAAGATGATTTTTTTCTCTCAAAAAAACAATTTCTTTGTAAAACAAATATTGTAGAATTTTTCCTCATTACATCATTATGTTTTGAGGTAGCTTCCTTAATTGTTGGTTTCACTATAAAACCATAACAGAGTAAGTTGTCACATTTCAATTCACATTCATTATAAGATTATTAATTTTAAATGTATTGTTATACAAAGGATGTAGTTTTCCCTTCATTAAAAATCTCATTACCTTTATCCATTGAAGAATTCTTAAAAATAGCTTTTCCACAACCTCAAATCGGTTCACATTGGTAATTTTCAATAAAATATCTATATCGAATTTGTGTTATGATATCCTATTGTTGTATGGATCCAAACTTCTTATTCCATTTCCTCATTTATATTTATTCACAATAGATTTATTTATCAAACATCATCCAAGTACAATGGATTTATAAACTTATTTTCAATGGAGGAATTATAAGGTCCCATCTAAATACTGAAGTGAAAGCTATTTTTTTTATATAAACTAATCTAAAGTAGGGTATTGATCCTAATCACCATTGAAATATTTTTAAAAATCTCTTAAAATATCATATAGGGTACATATTATTCTCTTAGATTAAAAATATTTTTGTGTATGATATAATTTGATGAAGCTTTACTCTATATCATGATCTTGCTGAATACATCTCTAGAAAATTTGGTTAATCCTAAAATCTTGATCTCATATAATGGAATGTGGTAATTTGTGAAATAATAATAATTACATAATATAATATCTAGAATGATAATTGGGATATAAATATTCTCTAATAGTGATGATTTTTGATTTTTTCACATTCCCATTCTAGTATGGTTATTTTTTGTAACTTCACATTTTACATTTTTCACTTAGCATTAACTTATTGATATGAAAAGCACTTATATTCAAAATCTGCAATATATCTATGCATGTCACCTTCCTAGGAATAATCATTCAAATTATTATATCACTTAGTACATCAAGGAAAAATAGAGAATGAAGAACTATGATCCTCTTCTAACAACTCCTTCTTCAAATTCAATATGTGAATAACACTACATGGTACTAGAAACATATCATTTCATCCTGATCAAGGTTAATATAAGGAAAGTATCTAACTATATATTTATGATCTAGGTCTCCCTTTTTCACCTCATTATTCTTCACTGGGATAGATATTTCAACACTCATGTATGATAGATAATATATCTATCCTTATATCAATATTTCATGACCCATCCTTGGTATATATAGAATGATTATATCTTTTTTAATTATCATCATAGATATTCTAGAATGGTCCATTCAATTTAAATCGTATTCCACCTTGTTCAAATTATTAGGGGTTCTTGTGCGTGTTCATTTATATATTTCATATTCAATATAAGTATAAATAAAATTAGATATTTATGTTATTAAATATTTCAAAATAAAATTATCATTTTATTTAAAACCTAAATTTTTATTTTATTTATTTTAATACCCTTTTAACAGTTTATGTGAAAATAAATTTTTTTATCTCACTATATTTTTACTATAACAAGATATATAGTGATCTGAATTTTATATTTTATATTTTCGTTTAGAGATAAAATTTTTATGTATATTTTACTCAACTACATCAAGGTATAAATCAATTTATATGATGATCTTATTTTATTACTAACAGGATTCATGCTTTTGGTTTTAAAAATTATTTTCAATTTAAACATATATATAGTTTTCTTTCATTATTTTGATATAACATGAATAATACAATCAAAATTTTTATGGAAATTATACCATTTTAAATCCAAATATTTTATAAATTTAATTAGAGTAAATGGAATTTTTCATTTATTTTTAATAAGGTACAAATAATAGATGAATATTTTCTATAGTTCTAGAATTCTTGAGTTCTTAGAATTGGAAATATTTATTATTCCTTTGATATGTATTAAACTTCCCATCGGAGAAAAATGGAGTTTTTCATGTTATAAAAAAATATTATTTCTACATTTTATTCAACTATAAAAATATATAAATGTTTTATTTTTGTTTCTTCAAAATGTGTGAAGTTAAGAAAATTTTAAACTACTGTTTCATATGATTGGTTATAAATATTGTACAGTTTTTATATAATATCCCTTTCAAAACATGTTAGATTGAATATCTTCTTTATTAGTTGTAAATATCTAAAAATTATTTTCAGTAATGTATTCTAGACCAAAATCTAATTATTTATCTTAGATAGTTTAAATTTTAACTTAATCATGTCCAACAAACTCTATGAGAAATGATGAACTACCATTCAACATCTCCAACCTTCATCCTATTTCCTCTCTTGTAGCACTCTCCAAATCCTAATAACATTCATTAATTCAATATTTATTTCTTATTCATGTGAAGGTATGTCGTTAAAACATTTCCATCAATATATTTCCCATTTTTTCATGATTCAAAATGCAGATCATTACTTCTAAAGGTATATATAAACTATGTGGTAGTAGTAGATCTCATCTCTATACCATTTAAATGATAGATCCATTTAAGTGAAATGTTAAATCTCAATATTCTGAATTAATTTCTCTCTATATTTTAAAATGTTACATCTCATTTTTCAGGCCAATGTTAGATCTCCATAATATATAATAGTAGATATCTATAATAGAAGATGATAGATCTCAATTTTATTCCCAATGGTAGATCAATTTATGTACATATGTGGTTTTAAGAAAAATAGTCAAGAGTAGATCTATAGCACATGTGGTAGATCTTGATGTTCATTCAAATATAGATTCTCTACCTACAATGATCGATAAGAAATGGTAGCAACACTTTTCCTTTGATGGAAAAACCATAAGGGTATCTCCACTCTTCATGTGACAATATATCAGAATTGGTAGTTGATTCTTGATAATACTCATTATTATTTATGACACAACAAGATAAAAATATATGCTACCATAAATTAATTTTAGAGTTCTAGAAATATTTCCCATGCTCTAAAGTTTAATCATTTTTTTAATTACTTGTGTGTTTATTTTATTTAGTTAATAAAATTTATTATTTTCTAAAATTAATATATATATATTATAAACTAAAATATTATTATTATTATAATACTTTATTTGTTTTAAAAAATGTAACTTGTTTATTATTACTACACAAAAAATTCTTCAAATTTATGCTTAATTATTTTGAGTTAGGTACATTGGCCTACACTTTACTAAATTACTATTTAATGGAAATATATTTATTCCAAAAACATTTATGGTGTCTAAAGTAGTATAATTAATTATTAAATTACATTTCCATTATGATAGAATTTATTTAAATTTTTTAAATTGTTTTTTACATTTGTATGGTATTTCATGACATATTATCATCATTTAACTAATAATTAAAAATGGGATGAATCAGTATAATGTTTTTAAATTAAACTGAATTTTATTACAATTATTATTGACAATAATAATATTTTCCCTACATAATTTTTCTATTTGAATTTGAATTATTTTTATCAATTTACTATTTATATTGTTAGTTATTACATATTATATTTAAAGGTGTGATTGATCCATAAGACGACACATGAATACAACATGAGAAAATACTCGAAGTAATAAATGTGATCATATACACTCTGTTTCATATACTTTCATGAATTATCATGGAAGAAACAAATATTCATTGACATTATATATTTTAAGATACATAATGTAGCTTTGTTGGAGTACCCAATGAACATTACATATATCCACTAAATGGTAATAGATCAACTATTTCAGCGATATAAATAATTTTGTTCTTCTATCATGTTTTATTATTTTGTAATAGTCTTTTTATTCTTGGTACAAGTATTCACAGAATACATTCTTTAAAATTTTATACTCCTACTAAAAATAATCAATTGTTATGAACACATGCAAAACAATAATAAAACATAGGTTGGGGAGACTCCTATTGAAAGCATGGGTTTTCATATTCCCCTAAGAAAGGCTTTAGGTAGGTTTGGATTTCACCTAATAATGTCCAAGGATTGGATTTATCCTATTTAAAATGTATGAGTTCATATTTCACCATTTTAAAAGACTCTGAAAATTTAATAGTGGGTTAAACATCTGTTGAATTTGGTGTGATGAATAATTATTGTATAATTTTGATAAAATATACTAAATAATTCTTTGTGTTTATCTCTATAATTTTGATCAAACACTATTAACACATTAAAAATTATTATTCTTTTATGAATGTAATATTTAATATTTTTTTATCTACCAAATTATGAAATTAATTTTTATGATAACATTGATAATTTCAAAAAAAATAATTTTCACCCACCCTCTAATAGTTCATCTTAGATCATCACATTTGACCTAAAAATTAGTATCATAGATTCATTCCATAAATTATAGTAATATTTTATGATTTATTTTAATCTGATTCCTAGCAATTCATATCAAAGGGTAATTATCATCATGATTACAAAGCAATATTATTTTGTTCTAACTTGAATAATAGTCCTTAAAGAGCCTATTGAAATATCTTTTATTGTATTATAGAATCATAAGAGATTGATTTCATAAATTCTCTAAGACCTCCTCATTTTAATTGAATTGATCATTTATTTTTTATATACATTAATGGATGTATTTTTATAATGTATATGTATTTAATATTAGAATTTCATGATAGAACATGGAAAATACAGGACGATTAACCTGAAATTTTAATAGGAAAAGATGCTGAAAATTATGTTTTAAACTATAAAGTGATGAATTTTCATTTCTAATATATTAGTGGCTGTGTTTATAGTAATATATATACTTTTAAAATATCATATAAAAATTATATGAAATGAAAATTTGTTTATGAAGGAACTGAAAAACTAAAGATAATTAATCCTTGCATTCATATTGCTAAACTTCAATAATTTAGAATGTATGACCATGAATTTGTGAATGAGATTTTCTATAGATTCATAAATATCAATAACAACATGGAAAAAATAAGTAAAACCATGAATCATGAAGTACTAATTGAAGTAATACATTGAGCATCACCAAATAAGTTGAATTTAATGAATGTATTAATTGAATAAATAAAATAATTTTCTGAATAATCTCTAGATGATCGTGATTTATCTTACAGAATACAAGGAGATTAATTTAAATCTAAATATGATTTTTAAAGTTTTTCCAATGATTCCTAGGATTCATTATTGCATATAAAAAGAATATGATCTAATAAAAGATGATAAATGCATTGAAGGGATCCTGAAGAAAAAAAATATAACCATAAATGATGATGGTAAATAAAATAGATACAAGAATAATTTTATATAAAAATGATAGAATGATAATTCTAAAAATATGTGTTATGGACTCATGAAACATGGCCATACCAATAATGAGTGCCCAGTGTTGAAATAAAAAGGGGAATATATGAAGAATAAAATGAAATAATTGATACGTATCGTGCTTTTTGATTCTTCACTAAATAATTAGAATATTTTGAATTATATAGAAGATAGAATGTGCATATTAACCATGCTATGATGGGGAAAACCATACGGTATTAAATCATTTTGATGATATGGTAAAACCTAATGGTTTATGTCTAATGGAAACAAAAAATATTCTTAGTAATTCCTCTAATTATGATTTATAATTTTAATTCTCTTTTAGTAATTCCTATGACGTAAGAAATCACTTTGGTTAATTTTTTTACTTGAAAGGTCTCTATAGATTCGTGTTATAAATTTTGATTGAAATGAAATTATACAAATGAATGTTCTCAAATTTTTCCCCAATCATTCTGTATTAATAAAATATCAATCACATAAAATTTCTCTACTCATATAATTTATAATATTATTTTAAATTTTTATTGGGTATTTAAAAATTTCCCTACTACCCTAATTCCACCTATAATAGAATTGTCACAAAAAATGTCTGTTTGATTTTTTCACAACAGCCTTCCAAATGAATATTCTATGATTAATCAAATAGTTTCTACTACCTAAATAAAAATTTATTTTAATGAGATATATGGAGTTATTATAACTTTTAATTTTCATTACTAAAAATTTTATTCTAGAGTAACTCATATGTCTAATTTTCTATTCCATTCATTGGGAGCGTTACACTCTATTATTTATATCATGTACTTTATTGTTTTTTACACAGAAGGTGTTTAGGAGGGGATGGCTTTAATATACATATTAATATATTTAATATTTTCATTAGTATTTTTATATTATTAAAGTGGAAATGGGTGTTACAAGATTATTTTTTAGAAATATTTTATTAAATTGATTAAATAGTTATCAATTTTTTTATTCACCAAAAAGGGGGAGAAATTGTCCGGTTTCATAATAATAAAAAATTGGGATATTGTTTCTACACATTGTTCTAGTTATTTTATATTTTTTTAAATTTAGATTATAATTATTTATTTAGGTTATTAAATATTTCAAAACCCACTTATCATTTTATAGGAAGATAAAATTATTATTTTTTATTTTCAATATTTCAAAACCATCTTATCATTTTACGTGAAAATCACTTTTTACAATATTACCATGTTTTGAAAATAAGATGAGATATATTGATTATATTTTAATAATTCTGAATTCATATGAAATATAAAAATGTTGTCTATCATTTTTTCAAATTATATGTTGTCTTAATAAATCTAATGTACATTATCAATTTAGTCTAAACATAATGTATGCTTTTTGATTGATGATTTATTTCCAATTTAAACTACATTTTAGTTATCTTTTTTTATATTATTATAACATGTTTAATTATGATAATTTTTTTATAAAACATATTAAATTATAAATAAAACATATTTTATTCCTTTAATTTAAATAAATGAAACTTTTTATATGTTGATTAAATGGTGAAATAACCCGTAATATCCTACAACAGTTCTAGAATTCATGAATTTCAAGGATAGAATATTTTTTATTTGATATCTCTTTTGATTCACATATTAATCACTAAGAATCTATTATATTATGAAACATTGAATATTATCTACATTTCCATAAACTACATGAAAATATATGTGTGTAAATTATGTTATATAAATGTTGTCTAACATTCTAAAAACATTCAATAATTTTTTAAGATGTTTTTTTCATTTTACTATTTATCAATCTTATCTCCTCTATAATTGTTTGTTATAAGAACTTCTTGATTCATTATAATTATTTTTAAATTGTATTAATTTATTTATTCTATAAAAGAATTTATTTGGTTCACATAAATGGTTTAAAAATTCATCAATATTGTGTAACAAAATCTATATCAAATAATTAACTATAGTTCATAATCTCTAAGATCCTGTAGGTTTTCCCCATAGAAGCACTCTCCAGCTACTTCTCTATTCTATTAGGTCACAAATTAATTCTTTCTTCAATTTAAATTAGTTCTTGAAACCCTTGAAAACATTATACATCACATAATATTTTTCATGTTTCCAATTTTAGATCATAATTTTCAATTGTAGATCCATTTTAAAAATTAACTGTAGATATAAACATTATATATAACAAACAATATATCCATTTTATATGAAATGGTAGATTTCAGTCATACAAAATGGTATATATTAATATTATCCAATTGTATATATCATTTTTTGAACAATAACAAATCTCCATATTCTCCAATGGTAGATATTAATTATATAATCACCAGAAAATTAAAATCAAATCATCGGTTGATCAATTATATAATAGTTAGATCCCATGTACATTCAATGGTAGGGAATCTTTATATAACATAAGAATTATAATAGTAGAATCACTCTACCAATGATGGTAGATCATAAAACGTAGATCCATTGTATGTTTACCAGTAAATACACAATGGTAGAAGATTGTTTTTACAACCATTTATTATTAATGACACTGTTATTCAAAAATATATAATAAATGAATTTAATTTTATCGATAGTAAAAACATTTCAATGAATTATTTTTCATTGTTTTTTATATTTTCATTAGTTGTTTTATTATATAAATTATTTTATGTATTTAATTAATTTATAAATTCAATATATATTATATAAGTAGTTCAACGTATTATTATAATATTTTCATTTATTTAATTTTTTTAAACAAATTCATTATTATTATCTAACACTTGGAAAATATTTCATTTTAATTTTTTGAGTTATTTTCTTTGATGTAAAATTTTTAAATTTACTATTCAATGGTAATGGATTTATTCAACCACATTCATTTTTTTAAATAAGTATAATTATTTTTCAATTTACAGGATTCATTAAATAATATTGTATTTAATCATGGGTTTTAAATGGTATCATTATTTTTATATGATTTTATTCACTTATTGTTATAATTTAATGGGTAATGTAAACTGGTTAGAATATGTCTTTAGTTCTTAAATAAACCAATTTTTATTAACATTATTATTGATAATCATATTTTCTCCACTGTATAATTATATTAGTTGAATTTTAATTGTTTTATCTAATTTAATTTTTGATTTTTAGATATTAAAAATTGTATTTATAAGATAGAAATTTGATTGAAACTACACCCGATGACTACATGTGATAATATATAAATAAATAAAAGTGATCATTTAAAATCTATTTATATATTTTCTGATGAACACCCAAGTAAAGAACTGATCTTAATTTATATCACCCACCATTTAGAGATTTACTGAACCTTTATGGGAATGCATAGAGTACATTTTCTACAACCATTCGAAGGGCTTGCGTAACTATTTCGTCATCAATAATTTTTTCTACTTCTATATACTTATATTTTTTGTAATTTTCTTGGCTATAGGACTGCACATAATCCTTTCTCTCATATGTTATACCACCTCAAAAAAGTATTGTTTGTTTTTTTTACCTGAATGAAAATGTCAAACACTTAAGTTGATCCTTCTTATATAGATTTTGTGGGTTTCTATCTACTCCCATAAAAGGGTATGTGTAGGTTTGGGACTACTTCTCCTAATTTTTGTGGATGGAATTTCTCCAATGTAAACATTATAGGTTTATATTCCTTTATTTTAAATGTATGTCTATTTATTTTTTACATAGTTTGTGTCAAAAATGATTGGTTGGGGAGTGAAAATTTGATGTCTGATGTTTTGGATCCAAACAATAATAAAATTCACAGTATCATTATTTTTATGTTTCTTCATACCCAATTCAATCATTCACAATTATTGTTCTCTTAATAAAATTTTTTAAATATATTTTAAACTAATAAATTCCGAAATTCATTTTTTAATAACTTTTATAATTTTAATGAAGTAATATTTAGCCCCTGTATCCCCTCTACAGTCATCATATCCAACCAAAAATTTGGTGGTAATGTGTTGAATAGTCAGAATATTTAATCAGATCCAACCATCTTCTATAGAGCATATTCATATCATTTTCTGTGAATATATACATTAAATTTTTTTCATCATATATATATCATAGTTTCCCCAAAATATAATGTATCTATTTTATTAATCAAAAAATAAATATATCTAAATCCAAATCATGATTTTGGTAATTCTTTGAAAAAAAATAGATTTCATGAGGAATAACCTATAACCATGCCATTCTTCATGAAAATATATCTCAATTCCATCATTTTTTTATAACTATATATTATAAACCCTTATCCACTTTTGTATAAAATAATATATTTGTGGAGGACAATCTTAAATATTGTTACATTATTTTTCTCTCCTATTCATCTGTCAAGTTATAAATTACCCCATTCTAAGATAAAATAGTTAGTGGATTAGATATTATTGGGGGATTATTCTCAAAACATCTATAATATCTAGGAAACCCTAATAAAACATCAGATATCTATACTCATGGTAGGTCTAGGACAACGTTCAATAGAATTTGACAATGATGGGTTTAATGATATAACCTCTCATTATAATAGATGTCCAAAAAATTAAATTTTTTGTAGCCAATGTTCATAGATTTTAAATATTTTATATAGTTTCTTTTTCTTTAAGGTATTTATTACAATTATCATACGATAATAATTTTCTTATTTAATCATCGAATATATAAGAATATCATCTAAAAATAATAACAGTAATTGATTATGGTAATGTATAATGACTATATTCCTGAATTACTTGATGATACTAGGGTAATTAATTAGATGAAATGGTGTCACTATATACTATTAATGTTCACACCTTGTATGGAATGTTGTCGTCAGTATATACTTCTTATTAACCATCAATTTATGATATTTAAAATGAATATAAATCATTAAAATTTATTTATCTATATGTTTTTGATGAAATTATCAAACAATATAGAATAGATAATAATTTTTGATAATAAAATTATTTTTTAGATCCTAATAAAAAATACATAGTCTCTTTGATCTATATTTATTCTTCACAAATAGAATAGGAACACCCCATGGTAATGAACTAGGGAGTATAAATACATTATCTATATTATCCTGGAATTTCTTCTTCATTTTTAGAAACTTAATCAAGGAAGATATATATAGTGTCATTGAAATGGGTGAATATCTTGGTATGAGTTCCATTGTGAACTCAACCTCATGATTTGGTGGAAGACTAGAGAGCTATTCAGTATTAAACTCAAAATACTCCAAAACAAAATGCATTTAATCGATGATGAGTTTCTCCCCAACCATTTAGAATAATAGCCTATATGGAATGGATTTAGGAACCCTATTGCAGATGTTACTCCCATTGTAATATTTAATTCATACTCACATCAATAAATGAGAATGGATTCATTTGGAATATGAAATGTGACATCTTGTCCTCAAAAACAGATATTGGATCTATATAAATAAATCCAATCCATCCCTATAATCTTATAAAAAATAAATGATGAATCACATGATTTTATGGGATCATGTTCACAAAAACATTTATTAGAGTGTAACTATATATATTTTAGTGTGACCATCATACCATTATATGATTTTAATTCTAACTCAATATATAATCATTTAGTTGGAAATTAAATATAACATTATCATTATAATTATATAAAAGAGTGCATATATATATATATAAAATAAGACATTATCTATTTTAATGTGTATGATATTGAACCTTTCCAAAGTTGATTCCTGAAACTATCATTGGTTTCTATTATTATCTGAGATTTCCATTTATACTTTTTCTTTGGAGGATTTTGATGATGGCTATTAAAAAACATCATATTCAGGAATTGGGTGGAAAAATCACTATACTACTTGCATATGAATCATTATAGAGTGGGTGGTTTATTAGTTGGTGTCATATTCTCCTCCATTAATTTGGTTATCACATTTATCACATTTCAAAATCCCCATGATTTATAACCCCCATCAATATTTAATGTTCACCTCGGTTCAATTAAAAAAATATTACTCGATTCATCTTCCCAAATTTGTGTTATGTATATGGATTTAATTTCCTTCCACCATGTTGATTATTTGAGTGTTCATGTGACTTGATCTTCCTTTTGATATCCAAATAATGTGAATGTTTGGAGTTTGAAATTTCAATTTATAACTCTAGTCCACATTGGACAATTTTTTCATTGCTACTAAAGTATCTTATGGATAATGAATTTTGGAGATTAGTTTTTAAGATACCAATTATCAATAAATTATTTTTCATCGATAATAATTTATATAACGGAATACCTTAAAATTCAGGTAGAATATACCTTATTTGAAAAAAAAAATTCATCCTTTCTCTTATTCTATTAGAATTAATTCTCTATTATTTTTTTAAATTTCAGTGAAATACATATTGTTAAATTTCTCCTTCAACTATACCCATTATTTTAATTAAATATCTTCCTATTACCTCATATTATTAATAATGTTTATCCATTGATCCACTTCCAAAAAAATGTTATACAACATGGAATAACATTTCATGTTTCGATCACTAGAGAAATAATTATCATCTAAATAGACTTAATCAATCACTCGTCCACTGGGGGATTAGAATAAAAACTTTAATATAGGGGATTTTATATCATGAATGATTCAGAATAACATTGTTCCCAATATCTATGGTTCAGAGGATCAACATTTTTCATGACTTGAGAATTTTATGTATGTATAACAACATTGTTTTGTAACCAAGATCCCACAATTTTTTGTTTCTTAGGTGGGAATCATCACATTTTAAATCAGATTTAAACATAGCATGGTTCTTTTAAATTGTAGACACTAATTGAAAGTGATATTTATATTTGGTGCAATAGTAAATAAAATTGGAAAACACAAAGTGATGAAAAATAAATAATTGGTTCTCTAAATAAGGAAACAACATTTAAAATCTATGACTCCTAAAGTTCCACATAGATCATCCATTATCATTATATATTCAATTCCATCATGATAGTTCATAATGAATACATGAATTGACCAATGCATATAACCCATGATTGTCAAACTAGGTGTGTTGTAAGGAATAGGTAATTATAATTTCATTGATCATGCATATTCTCCAAAGTTGTTACCCAAAGGTATATATGTTATATAACCACATCCAATTAGAGTAACTTGACAAGGATGTATTTCTAGGTAAACAATCTATTTTATTCTTTACTAAAACATTAAAATTTTATTATATACCCTGTATAATCCTATGTTCCCAAACTTTTTTATCATACATGATTCCAAATGTTATGTAAACCATCCTATAATATCATCTATAAGGACCAAGGATTTTCATACATAATTATTTCATCATTTTGGATATATATTCAATACATTTCAGAAATACACACCCAAGGAGTATTATGCTTTTGTGTATATGGAGAATATGTATGAAATATTCTTATTTAATTAATGATATTAAACATATTCTAAAAATAAATTCCCCAATTATACTCATCATAAAAATACCCTACATAAAAAACATCTTTACAAAATGGGGAAAATAATCAGAAGAAGGTTTTATATGAGATTTACATTTTTGGTAAACATGGGATATATAATCCAATGATCATATAAAAGAATATGTAACTAATAAATTTTTAAGACCATGAAATTAACGTAAACGTTTCACAACTCACCTATCATAGATCATAAAATTGAGTCATAGTTTAGATAATTATCATTTGAATATACATTATTAATTGGAGTGTGAAACCATCATATTTATAGAACTGTAAGATTGTGTTTTAAAAATACGATACAAAAATAGGAATTCAAACAATTAAAGTTTTAATGTTAAACTACCAATAAAATAAATCATAGTGGACCTAGTTTCATCACTTATTTACCATTGGGGATCAATCTCATTGGCATGTTTCCAACTTGTGGATCAAGCCAGCTGAGTTGTATCCCATTATTATCACATCAGATACAATTAGTTTCCCAATGAAATTGTGTGAGAGAATGTTCCCGCCCATAAAATAATTAAAATAATGAATATATTCAAAAAATATTAATAAAAAATAATCCAATATGAATCCATGAAAATAAATTGGTTTCATAAAAAATTCTACACTGTATAACCCATAGAAAAGAAACGGGTTTCATAATCATAATGTCATCATAAACAAAAATTGTTTAGAGAATGAACAAAACAAGGTATGGATTTATCATATTCCATTAGATGTTAAGTAATATTATGGGATGTCATATTAATTGTAAAATTATTTTCAAATAAAAAACTCATGGAAAATTTTACTTAGAAAATAATTTTTTTCAAAATCAAACTTTTAAAATATTAAATGAATAGTATATTGTGGAAAAAATATTTAATTTAATAAATCCTTAACAACTTATAAGGTAACATTAAAATAAAATAATTTTCAGGATGGTGAGTAATTATATTTATTTATTAAAAATTAAAATAACATATCCTTTCACATTTTTTATAAAAGAAAAACTATTATTATTTGGTCACATTAATCCACTAAGAGTATAAAATTAAATGAAAACACGAATCATCCATAAATTACAAATATAGAATGAATTCCTTTTTTAAATGGTTTATAATAATTTATCATCACTGGGATCTTAATCGTTAAGAAATATAAAAAAAAATTATGACATAAAAACATATCCACATAGGTATCATTTCAACCACAAGACCAATTAAATAATAAAATAAAATGAAACCTCAAAAATGTTTAAATTTGGGACATTCATGACATATAATTAAAAAGATTTTATATATACACCTCATTAATGAATAAACATACTCATTATTAAAGATATTAAAACAATATGTGCTGATTTTTATCATCCAATATATGATTTAATTTTGAAAATTTATTACCCAATTAGTAACAATTTCTTATGAAAATCGCGTTTCAAGAAATAAATTATTTCCTTTTTATATATGATATTATTTTTTATTTTTAACCCTTTTATGTTTTTAATGGTTAGATAAACTCCATAATTTTAATATATATGTAAATATAATATATATTCATTATATATGTATTTAAAGTAATCTACTAAGGGAAGATATAGAAAACGAATCACACTGTTATTGGAGATACTAGATAGTACATACACATGAACACAATTTCCATTTTCTCAATTATTAATATGAAAAAATAAAAATAATAAAATAATTTTATAAAATAATTTTTATGTCATATATATCACATATTTTAACTAATGTTATTATTATTACCTTCCATGAAATGTTTTTTTGAATAAAGAATTACCTCACTTTGTGAGGCGTAGTCCCCAATACACATGAGTGAAAATGTTTTATTCCAACATAAAGAAATTTAAGAAGTTATATGTGGTATAATAATTCAAAAAGTGTAATTATATAATAAAAATAAAATTCATAATTTGAATCAATCATTATATTCATCTGTGAGATGTGGGTATGGGAAACAAACTACAATAGTTCGTGAGGTGGTAGTCCACCATACACATAGTCAACTGTTACATATCATATATGATATAAGAGGAGATGGATATAATTAATGATATTAACATGATAAAATATTATTATATAAGAGATAAATATTTCATTATGTCCCTATTGTTGATGTGTATTTTAAGGAAGAGGAAGAATATATAAAACAATAACATGTTTTAGATTTTCCCAGTACTTCGTAGAACCTATTTGGGTTTATACCCGATTAAAATGAAAGAAGGGATTAAAAAAGAAGTAAAATAAGATTATTTCTGGAGATTTTAGTAGCATATTTTTTATCCCATGGCCTAAAAAATGTTATTTGGGTGTTTAATTATTAGAGGAGATGGGTAGCATTTTATATGAGGGGGAGAAGACACAACAAAATTGGTGAAAAGGGGTTTTCCAAAGAGAAACATTTTAATTTGTAGAGAATGATTCATCATGAAATCTAAATATAAAATTGATTAAAATGATCTAAATTGGATTAATAAATATAAAATTGAGCTAGTTTTACAATTATAACAATGTAAAATTAAAATTTATAATGTAAATATATTAAATGTAAATATTATTTTTCAAACAATTAGAATATTTCGTTATTCATTGAAAAACTAATCCTTTCAGAAAATTCCTAACAACTCACTCAAGGGAAATTTTAATAAGTAGATTTAAAAAATTATTATTATTATTTTTAAAATAAAATTTCTAAAAAATATACATATAATTTTATTATTTCTTCACAAAAAGTTGTACACATCATTTTTGTTGATTTAGTTATTTTTTGAATAACATAAAGAGACTATATTTAATTAAGTATTTATAAATGTATTTTATTTATATAAAACTTTTATAACTACTTTTTAAAATGTGCTTATAAATATTCACAAGATTAAATTTAACTACATTGTTATATTGGTGAAGATTATATAATAATATTAATAGCACAATAAGGTTAGTTAAATCATAGTTTTATATTTAAATAATTCCCATTAAAAATTAAATTAATCCCAAAATAATATTCTATAAAAATTATAGTTACATTGTAGTCTCCCCAATGTACCACTATTAGACCTTTGGTACTAGTTGGAAGCCTTGTGCACCTAGTGAGGTGCACTTGATGCTGTGTGAAAAACCATACCGTGGTACCATTTTAGTTCGTTCTAGGGGGATATTAAAAAGTGGTATTTGTGGTTTTTTCCATTTTATTATAGTATTAGGAAGGTATCCATGACTGTAATAATATTTAGAACGTGGTAAATTTAATTTTTTGGGGTCTATCTATCTCACACATAAGGGAATGTTAAGGTTGTTAGGGATTTGATTATTGTTCTGGATGATCTGTTCTAATAGATGATTGTTATTACACATATAGTGATTGATTCATTCTTTTATATTTAATAATTTATTGTATTTGTTTACCATGGTACTGTATGGAATGAATTTTTTGTTACATTCTTTATGATAGGAACATAGATATTTACTTATCATGTATCTTCCATTCCATATAGGTTTCACTACTTGACAACCTGATTATGTGAAATGTTTATCTGCATACATTCATTCATGTTTAATTATCATTCATAACCATATAACATGATCATATGATTATCATCATTTGTTTCTATTTAGTATGCCTTAGTCATTATCTCTCATGTTTAAATATATATCATTCTGCTGTGGTTTCCAATATGAATTCTTTTTTCATTTTCTTTAAAATAAGTTCTTGATACACTTATGAAATATATAATTGGTCAGTAATATTTATACATAACCAAAATGGAGTTATACCATATATGTTTATAGTGGAATCTCTATTAATGAATTATGATATTTTTAAGTCATTGACCATTGGTTACATGTGTAGAAGCATTTATGGATGTGAATAATTAGGTTTTAATAAAAAAATATTGTGTATGGTATTTTATAAATTTGGAATTCTAACAAATAAAATAAAATCATCATATATGAGCATGTTATAATCTAATACTAAAGGTAAAATCCAGGTTTTAGTTATAAGAATTGTTATTGTAACTTACAAAACCTTGAAGATTTATAACTTGTGAATACAAATTCATCTAAATGAATCATGATATGTGTAACTGAATTTCCAATGGAAAATTATTGTTAAAACGAGGAGTAATTTTGAATCAAATAAGGATTTCACCCCAAAAGCTGGGCACATTGACCCATATGACTAAATCCCTAAATTCAAAACTAGGTGCTTGTAGTTTAGTGAGGGAAATTTACTTATGATAAACCCACTATGGGTGTAATAAATATTTTATAAAACAAAATCATTTGGGTTTCACGTAGATGGACCTAGGTTTGAATAACGGGAAACTTGTAGGCTTCCATTATCATAATTATTAGTTCCCAAATCCATGTGGGTATATATTCATGATGTATGGGATGATTATTAAATGTTTCAGCAAAACAATTTATCAGTTATGTATAAAATTATTGAGTCATTTTAAAAAAAATCCATTTACTGGATAAATATAATTTCTCAAATTTTTTGAATAATTATTGCAGGGCTTTGGATAAATTAAATGCCAATTATGACCTAAATGGGGTTTCCCTCTATATCATGAAATTGCTATTTTATTTAACTTATACTATTTTTTTTAATTTCATGGATAAATAGAAAATTATATTTTAAATTTAATTATGAAATAAATTTCTTAATGAATTATCGAATTAGATAAATAAAAGGTCATAGTATAGTTTTACTTGATTACATATACTAGTTTTCCCTTATATTTTTATGAGTGGAAAAAAATGAAGTAATTAATGAAAATATAATAGATTACTAAAAGTGTTACCTTTTGAGATATTTATAGCATGAACCATCTTGTAATTGTGGATTTAGTTTTCATGTAGATATTTATTTTATGGTAATATGAGAGTTTCTCATAGGATTCAGTTTCTTATTTTATGTGCCTCGTGAACTCAATGGACGTGTAGTAGTGCCGAGTGAATTTTTACATGTTACATTGATTTAAAAATATTATTGATGGTGTTTAAAGAGTGGTTAGAATATTTTTAAATTTTTGTTAGATATGGTTAACTAGTAGATCATTAATCCATGTTCTTAAGAACAATTATTGATTAATTTTGGATCTTGTTGAATTATCTAGGACTCTTAAATAGTGTAATGAAAACTATGGTGTATAGGTTGTTATCAATAAAGTTGGACCTTTAGGAGGTATTAACATATATAGATACTTATGATTGTGAATTCCTTATATTTTTTCATTGATGTTGTGACCCTAGAGAGAGAACATCCATATTTAAATGCTTTGACTTGATCAATCACTAGTAGACCAATTCAAGGAAATTGATGTTATTATTTCTATGCCGATAGGTTTTGACCCTTATAGGTCAATGATTTCTTTTCCTCCCCAAGTTTTACATCATTAGAGTTATTTATTAGGAACTTTGGATTCCATTTAAAGTATTTCCCATATTGGGATATGGTTATTCTGTTAGAGAACATGGGGTACGTGTAAGGGCCTAATGGCCCATTATTAATAATATTTCAATGGGGATAGGTGGGAAATCATGATTCCATTACATTTTTTATGAATCTTAGTAATTAAAATGAGTTTTTTTACTCTTGATAAACCCATAATAGTGGTTGGACAAGGATTATGTTTTCCAACAGAAAAACAAGGTTGGTTTTACACACATTTTGAGACATTTTCTAAATATGAGATTAAGGTTTTAAATTTTTTCTTCATGATAGATTTTTGGTAAGAAGAAACTGATATTCAATATATAAATAGTTTCTTCGATGGGAAGTGTTATTCATGTGTCTGCCTCGGTTGACCCATGGTTGAGTGGATGAATCTTTTATTCCTAATATGTTGAAATGTAATTGGAGGTCATGAATAAAATCATGGAATGTATTAGTTCCCATTTTTGAAGAGGAATAAAAGGGGGATTATAATGTTTTTAAAACTGGCATTCCACATATCAAAATAGTTATGAACTTATTTAAAGATGAATTTTATGGGTTTGAGATGGGTTTCAAATCAAGTGGAATGACAAATAAACCCACTCTATGAGGAATGTTTTTTTGATGTTGGTTGTGAGTGGGGACCATTTAGAATAAAGCATCAATAAGAAGTTGTGTATGTGGAATTGATAAATATATTTAAATAATTTTTATAGTGGGAATATTGACATAGATATTTAAAAAATATTAAATAATTTTCATTGTTCGAAGGGCTAATTTAAAAAAGATACTTTGTGTCGTCTGGTTGGTCTTTGGTTTACCTAGATAAACATTATCGAGATACACATTATTTGAAGTTTATTAAAGGAATTTATAGCATATTTCAATTAAATGAAGGCTCAAAGGAGTGTTAAAATATGATCTATGGATTCGTATGTACTTCTAGTTAGATATGATCATGATCTATATAATGAAATCATATTATGTATAGAAAGGGAGTGTTGGATATATGTTGAGAGACCTTTCTATCTATTCTTGTTTGATGCGAGGACACCAAGGGAGTGTTACTTGAGTTGTGGAATACATATAATCCAAATGGTACATAGTATATTATCCAACGGTTAAGGGTGGTGACACCATTCAGATTTAAAACTCTAAAACACCATGTGAATCGTTCTAGGAAAGAAGAAATGGGTGATGAGAGACATTGATTTAGCTATTATGGATGAAAATGTTATTATCCACGATAGATATTATATGAGAAGTTTTATGGAGAATGGCATATGATAATCAGTTTCATACTTCATTCATGTGTTGACAAGGATGATCCTATCTTGAGGAGTGTTATGGTCATTTCTAGAGGGAAACCCTTAGGTGAAATGTGTTACCAGATCTTGTGAGTGGTTGTGTGGTCGTAATTTTGGAATATATATGGATATAAGTAAATAGAATAATGTATGGATTGATTTATTTGTAAATAGTAGGTACATGTTAGAGTATAAACTTTTGTGATGTTAGAGTGTGGGAATTAATCTTGGACATGATTGTGATGATCCATGGATGTTGAATTTGGAGTGTTATAAGGGTTTTTATATAGAGATAAGTATATTGAATAGTGGATTGTTTGGATTAGAGACATAAACAGTTGTTAGTTATGAGCATCCATGTGCATCGTCAGAACAATCCCAATATACCTCAAGATAAAGGCTTCAGAACCTAGTTTAAATGATGCATCAGCTGTCAAATATGGGTTTTCATGAAGATAGTAGACTAGAGGATATTTTACATGAGTTTCATTAAATAGTTGATTTCAGTTAGTGTGTAACCATAAAGGGAATTCCATTATGATATCATGGTTTCGATCTAATAGACATTCCATGATATTCAAGGATAATATTGTGAGACTAGTGTGATCATGGTTGATTAGAGTTCCTCGATTTGATCATATCGATGATTGAGTGAAGTATCCATATTTTTAGTTTGTTAATCATATTGGGAGAATCCCTAGGTTACAAAGGATTTTCTTCCATAGGAAATTCCAATGGTTTGATTAATATGACTATGAATTTAAATATAATGGACATATCAATTGTGGGGAGCGATAAAGGATTATTGATGATCAATATAAGGACCAGATTATGTATCGAGTAATGTGGGCATTTCTATGAACTTATGAGATTTATAAAAATCGGTTATAAATGTTTCCATGTGGATTAATGATTTAAATACCATATATTAAGAGTATATTTTTTATAATTGTCAAATATTTGAAAATTAAACATTTTTAATTAAATTAATAATTATCATCCTAAGTAATTATCATAATGTTTTTTCCGGATTATTATTTGGGATAAGTAGTTATAAGGAGTATAGGCTATAACATCCCATGTTTTGGACCCATTCTAATTTTATGTAATCGATTGAAAGTATCATTTTTATGGGATAAAACATATATTGATCATCCACTTGTAATATAAATGTTGGATGACTTTATTTTGTTTTTATGTGGATTTGGGATAGAGATGTGTGTTAAGTTTTCATATTATTTTGGGGTGAGTTTTTATCTAAAAACCAAATTATGGGAGAAAATTCCATAGTCATTTAGTATTTTAATTGTTGGTACATGTCATTTCGGTCAACCATACTGCCTATTTTTTAGGAAACAAAACTTGGTTTAATTGTGTGAAGGGTCTAGTAAATGAGAAAAAATAGTACATAGGGTAATGGGTGGCCACACTATTGGAACAGATTTTTTATAATAGTGTCCTTCAACTGTGTGTGATGGTGGGGCTTTTGCACAGTGCCCCAAAATTTGTTTTCCTCGCTTTCCAAATATTATATCTAAACTATGTGGATATTAAAAAATTATAGAAATTTATTTTTTCCGTCCTCACCTATAATTGTTTTCCTAATCCTTTTCCTCTATCATTTCTCACATGATAGGAACCTACTTGACCTGCCCCCATGGAATCATCATATTACTCCATGGCCCTCCTCCATTCATACATAGAATGAAGCACCATAAATTATGTGGGATCAACTTAATTTAGTTTACAAATAATCATCCTTCCTTTCTCCATTTATCCTTATTTATTGAATATTATTTCCATTTGAATTTTATGCCCTATATTCAAGGATCTTGTATATTATTCCTTTTTCACTTGGTCAATAATGAATCAAATCAGGTCTTTAGATGATTGTATCATTTAAACATGAGGTATGTGGTATATATATTTTGATTAAAATTATTATATTTATATTTTATTGTTCCCCATGCCCAAAATTCCATGAATTAATCATAAATTATGAAATTAATTAAATTAAATTCACAAACCTTGTCCAAATTTGCTATGACAGCCATACATATGGATGGTGGTTGAAACAATCAACCCAAACCCCCACCCCGATGGAATGTTATATCACTTATCTTATGTAATAATGATTTCTTATTTAAAAAATTCCAATAATTTATGTTTTTTGTGTCATTGATTAGCGAAGTTTCCAAATGAATGTTGAATGTAAAAAATATATAAATGTAATTTATTTGAAACATTGTATTCATATATTATCTAAATTAGATGTTATTATTGGGAAATTATGGATTTTAAAGATAGAAAAGATATGAACCATGGACATTGTCTTGTTAAATTTCAGTGGGATAAGTAGAGTAAAATAAGTTAATGGAATTTAATTTATAGATTGTGACATGGTAAATAATATTGGGAAATAGGTTTAATCATGGCCTATTTTAAGAATTAAATATAAAATATAAATGAAGGGAAAATGTATATTGAGTTATTATTGGTTCCTCATTATGAAACAACTAGTATTAAAGCTTACAGGGAATGTGGGATCACATTATATTGGTTCATTACATAAGGATTGCAGCTAGGGTTGTTGATAATGGTTCCTCACACCCAATTGGTTGAAGATGTTGAACATTGAAATAAATTTCACTAGTTTCTTCAAACATCATGCTCCACACCCCTATATTATTATTTTCAAGATGATGTTCAAAAAAATTTTTGCTTGATGGACATGATGTTTTAGATCCCTTACTTAGGAATTTTTTGAATAGCATTCTGAATCCCTTGTTCAGATACATGGGATAATTCCCCATAAAAAATTACGATCCATTGTTACATCATTTTATATATATAAATACTAATCGTGTAATCCCTTATCATTCCTAGAGATTATTGGGGATGAAATCCCATATTTATATTATATGACTATTATGATTTTTTGGGGATGCCTGAGTTACACCTCGGTTCATAGATACTACTATGTATAAATATATATCAATATATGTTTTTTGTATGTGGTATATATATATATATAAGTACATGCTTATATATATATATAAATATACATATTATCCATTATTGAGAGGCATTCCATCTTAGGCCAAATTATATATAGTCATCCTGGTGTTCTGGTAGAAATGAGGCCAGATATGTCAACACTTTTAATTACTGAACATAATACATTTGACATTATTTAAAACTACTTAATAATATATAAAAAAAATTAATTTCATTATATTTCATTGGAGATGGAATTTTGAATTTATCTCGCACACTATATGGACCATAGTTAGGTACCCTAAAAAATCTCATGGTCATAGGATACAGACCATTGATTATAATTTGTGATGTTACTTTAGAACATGTTTTCTTGGGAGAGTAGGATTGAGTCGGTTCTCAGGATGATTATGAGGATATCCTTGGGGGATTTTTTCAATTATCATACATGTGTTGTCTACATCACCTAATATTTGTCATGATTATTTGTATTTATGGAATTAATGTTATTTTGTGTTCATACATTCATATATTATTGATTTTATATCATTATTATTATCATCCACTACCAAATTTTTCATCATATTCCATTTTTTCATTAATGTATATACATGTGTGTTACTTTGATTGTAAGGGTATAGGTTCCCCAAATTAACAAAATTATTCCATCACTTCAACTAGGAAGCCTACAATATACATGGAATATTTATTGATGCAATGTGACCAACAAGTTAGAGGAAATGTTTCTGTGTTTCTTTGGTGAGGATAATACACTGATGAGCCTTAGGGGTGTTTGAGTGAATTAAGTAATAGAATTTCAATTGGATTTTAAATGCCCCCATGATCGTTCATTCATTATTTTCTAAGATAGGGGACTATGGTTAGAACCTCAAACATAATTGTGGCCATGAAATGTTAGAAACAAACATCCGAAGTAGGATGCCACTATGGTTTAACTATGGTTTCTATTAGGATATAATAATTGGCATTTTAACACCCTGAGTTTTTATGAATTATTTTTTTAGAAATAAAATAAAATAAATTGATTGCATTCATTTTATGCTACACATAGTAATTATTTTATTATAATCCATGTTATGTAAATAAATCACTATATGATACATGTAAAAATATTTATGGTGAAATACAAAATATGGTGTCTTGTGTTACACCCAACACCATGTTCAATCAATGTCTTGTGTTACATGAAATACAATGTTTTTCATAAATACAATATACTATTAATAATATTATTTTAATATATTTTTCATCTAGCCAATGGAATGGATGATATGAATACGTTTAAAAAATTATGAAAATATTATTTACAAAATGAATTATTTTGTTATCAATAAATTAGAAACGAAAATAAAAAACAATTGAATATCAAGGATGTACATTCTGAAAAGTATTTTTTGTAAACCCAAATGAGTTTTGTTGTTGTTATTTAAATAAGTCACTATTAAAAATAAAAATTAATGAAATTTATATATTATAAATTAAAAAAATCCATTAATAGAATATTTTTTATTGTAAAAAAATAAGAACAAATAAAATTTAATGAGTAAAACTCTATATTTCTCTAATAGGAATTTTTATCTCCATTTAATGTAAGATATTTTGAAAGTATAATTTCTGGATCATATATAAATATTATATGAAAATATGAAATTACTCTTTGAAATTATTATACAAAAATTTATTTGTGGTTGAATCATTTCTATTTTTAGTAGAAGTTCTATTTTTTTATGAATAGTTAAAAATATAATGTTTTGATAAAAAAATGCATTTTTTCTCATTTATTTATATAGTTAAATTATATTTTATATTGTTTTTATTGTATATTTAGATTATTTTCACATATATTAATAAAATTTAGGTCATTATAATCATTTACAAATTGAAATTCGATATACTAACATTTCAATATTTTGAACATTTAATTTTTAAAAACTCATTATAACATTATGTATGTGGTAAAAATTAAAATTTATTTTATTTTATTTATATTTTTAGAATTATGAAAAAATTATTCCATATTATTAATTGGAATAATTTAAAATTTATTTTGTGTTCAACTTAGTTTTTTTCCAAAAATATGAATGAAAGTAATGATAATTAATTATAACAATTTGGGTAAAATGAGTTTACTTAGTGGTTATACATTATCTTAAGCGGTAAAATACCCTAAAAACAATTCTGGAAAATATTTGATGGATCTATTTCTAAATTATTCTACAGCGGATTGAATATTAATAATTATATTTCACACATCATGAAAGGGATACCGCTAAATACTGTATACATTTCATATGTGCAAGAATGACACTCATGCTAAAATATAAAAGGGTTCTCACCCACCCCCTCACTTATTCATGAATATCAAGAAGTTTTTTTCATAAAAATCTTCCACAATATACTCCAAACTCTCATATTATGCTCCATTAATCCTAAAATTTCTAATAAATCCATCCATAGAAGCCCTCTAGTGCTAACCAAAAGAAGTTACCCAAATAAGAGGAAACATTTTTAACATGTATTTTTATTTTTTCCATTTTCTAGTCAACTTAAATATTTTTAATCCATAATTATATAATAAAATAAATATAACTAACATAATGAGATTTATTAATGTTATGGTTATGAAATACACTCACACAGACATCCATAAAATGGGATACAAAATCACTATTTGTCTGTAAGGTGGACTACCACCTCACAAATGAATGTTGTTCTTTCTTCCATTACCGTTGTTCATGGATGGTAATAATAAATTAATTACTATATATATATGACATTAATATTTATTTTGATTTATTTATTCTTCTGTAATTATTTTATAACACATAACATTATGCTTCCCATTTTATGGGAACACGATAACTTTGTTTATAGATGTGTGGCCTATGACCACTTTAATGTGATATGAATTTTTCACACCTTTCATAGAATGTATTAAATATGGGTGTTATATAAATATTTTCTATTTATGAAATAATAATTCTATATGAAATAATATATATAAATATATATACACACAATTTTCCTCTTTTCTTTAGAAATATTTTTAGATAATAGAAACATTGTTCATACAAATGTACAACCTACCATCTCAATGAATGGGGTATTTCATTTCATATTTCTATCTTTTATAGATTATTATCAATATATATATACAAAATATTTATGATATATATATAATGTTCTATATTCTGTTAATAATTAAATCATTATCTATGCAATAGGATCATGAATAACAAGTCAAAACATATAGTAAAAACAAATTAGTTACTACATAAAATGTAACTTTAACATGAAATTTATAATAAATGTGTATTATAAATTCAAAATAAAATAATATATTAAATAAAATACAAGAATTTAGATTTATGGTAATTTATATTGAACATATATGTTTTTATGAGTTCTAAACATGTACACTAAAATTCAAGATATATGGTAAGGGTTTTAAAGATTCGAATTTATAAATGTGAGATATATGCTTTTTTCAAAAATTATTAATTATGATAGTGTATATACTAACCTATGAAATGTTATAACATTATGTTATTTTATTTAAATATATTAAATGTTTTAATTTATTTCATTCTTGCATGGGGATCATTATTAAAGTGTTTATCTTGTAATAAAGAAATTTCATCTCACCTTTTTATATCTGTAAGATAAGTATATTATTAAAAACACATTTTTTGGTGTATATACTAGAAATTAATTTATCTATGATTTTTATCCTTAAATTTTTGGGTTTTTTCATATCCATTTTATGATATCTCTTTCGGGGTGTTTATGGTTTAAATGTTACCAAATTAGAAATGTCATTTTGTCCTGTTTTTCCATTCTTTGAGACACATTCCATGTAATGAACCAATATTGGCCTATAATTTGTATATAATACCATTTTACATGATATATAATTAATAATATTTTTCATTATATATTAATCTTCATGTAATGTTATTAATTCATGTGGATTTTGAATAATATTTAACAAAATTATAAGACATTATTTCAACAATATCATCCTTTTCCGTGATTATTTATGATTATGATTTCTTTAATGAAATATTATGATTCATCACTGATGAATTATAATGATTTTTTTAAAAAATTTAATTCATGTTATAATTATGTATTTCTACATGTTTTACACTTGTTAGTACATAAGATAATTAATATGAAAAATTACGCGAATATGAACATATTTCACTCTATAGTCATAAATTTTTTATATATCCAAAAGTCATTTAGTCTAAAAGTTTTTTTAAAATTTCTATGTGATAGTTTTAGATTGTTTTATTTTATGATGATTTAAGAAATTTTTTATGTGATAACAAGTTATTTATAATGGTTATCAATCGATCCTTTAAAATATTGGAAGGTAATTTTCATTGAAAAATGGTTTCAAAATGTCTTATTATTTAAAAATTATGTTTTCAAAGTCAATGTAAATTTTCATCAATAAATGTATTAGTTTTTTTTAAATATGATTTTATAGGTTTCAAAAGTGGTTTTTAATGAAAATAATTTTGATAGTTTTTTATGCTGAAAAAAGTTATTTTCAAAGAAATGATATTTTTTTGATGTAAAGATCTATGTTATCTTTAAAATCCATAACTAACTATGATGACATTCATTAATATGGTTTATGATTTATTGGGGATATGATCTATGTTCATAATTATCATGCATTATATGAATGATTTATGTTTAGTATTGTATGGATGATTCATGAGGTTTCCTCTATCACGAGGGAACCCTAGAGCTCTTCTTCCTCGCTGACAGCTGCTGCGACGACCGCGGGGATCCCTCCTCCTCCTTTGGGGGAGGGATTCTCCCACACAAATGATATGCATCCTTTTAGGCCTTTTTCGAACCCTTACCTTCTCCCTTCTTTTCCGACTATTGATTTATGCCCGAAGGTTGCAGAACTCATTCAGGGCTGCCCGAATCTTCAGATCTCGAACTCTGAATTCGCTGAATCTTCTGCACTTCTGAACCTCACTTTGGTTGCGAGATTTAAGCAGCAAAGGCCCTCGGTGGATTCTTTCGACAGACTCATCTTCGACACCTGGGATCTTTAGGAGCGGGCTACAGTTGGCTTGATTGGAAATCGACATATCATGATCCGCTTTGCTTCCGAGGAGGATATCATCCTCGCCTGGTCTAGGGTGATCCAGAGTTGCAATGGATGCCGCTTCATCTTGTTCCGATGGTCGTTTGACTTCCACATGAACCATGACCCGCCTTCTGCGGCGCTTTGGGAGAGTTTTCCTAATTTACCATTACCTTTTCAAAATCCTTCTATCATTAAGATGCTTGGTAATATCGTTGGGAAGTATCTTTGTTCTGATAATCGTACGTGTGCGGTGTCTCACCCTGTGAATCCAAGGGTTTGTGTGGAGATGGACGTGTCGAAGTCCCCATTTGAGTTTGTCTGGATTACGATCGGCGATCAGTACAGATGTAAACAGAATGTTATCTATGAGGAGTGGATGGACTTCTGTTCTAAATGTAAGAGACTTGGACATGTCTCGGAGCAGTGCCGACAGGGGTCTTCTTCGAGGGTGAGTTGGAGAGACACAGTTCTTCCAAGGGAGGTTGGGAGAAATGATAATTGGGGCTCTCCCAATGGATGTGCAGTAAAGGGTGTGCAGGCTGACGGAACATCCATGGTCGATTGAAATGCTCCAGAGGAGCTCAGTGGTCCATCGGATGCTGGTATGGTGGCCCGGAGTGAGGGTCTGGACAAAGGCAACAGAGGGGCTGTCTCATTTGCTGCTGGCTTGTGTTTCTCTTGCGGTGACATACAAGGGAGGCTGGACAACTTGCTGCTTAGTCACGCTAATCCGAAAGTTCTGGATGTTTTCGGTAGGTTGATAGGTGATCTCAATGGGGGGAGGTGTCCTGGTTCTGGGCATATTGGCATTGCAGAGGCCGAGCAAGTCCAGTCTCGACCTAAAGATAATCAGCAGGTGGAGGCTCAGACTGAATCTGAAAGAAATAAGGAGACCCAGCCCATGGATGACTCTTTGGGCAGTTATATTTTCAATGAACAGTCGGTTGGAGTGGTCAATGGCCAGATGTTGGGTATAGTGGGAGGCAAGGAGGCAGTGGATAGGCTTACAGTGTCTGTGCAGGCTGCGGATCCTACGGCGGATGCTGATGGATGGGTTAGGACCTATCATGGGCTGAAATCTCACCATGTGCAAAAGGCTGGTGGCATTGCTGTGAGTAACTGTTTTGCTGGTCTTGTGGATGCTGAAACTGAGGTGGATCAGGTTCAAATGGTGTCTGGTTTGGGTTCTGGCCAGGTGCCTGCTGCAGCTCTTGAGGTGCATGGTAGTTCTTCAAGGATGACAAGCAGTAATCTGCAGGCTGGGGATAGTATGCAGATTGGTACATCTGGAGAACTTGAGAAAGTGGCTCAATCTCAGTATTTAACACTGGTTGGTCCTAACAGTCATGTGGAGCCGGAGCAAGGTGTGAACTTCTATCCTCAGATGGTGTGCTTACCTGAGAAATGGGGGGATATTTCTGATAGTGAGAAGGAGGTTGATGGTAATGTCCGTACCTCTTTTAGTGATGTTGTCCAACATGGGAAGAAGGTGATGGCAGAATGTGTGGGTAACTCTACCGCCCCTCCAAAAAGAAGACAACAGAAAGATTATTCTTCTTTTCCAAGGCTGATGTCCACTAGAGCTTCTTTGAGCAATGGTAAGGTAATGACTTCTTCTGATGCTTTTGAGCAATTGGAGAAGATGAATCTCAGACGGAAGTATGTGAAGCTGATGAAGCAATATGAAAGCTCGGAATGGGAGTCGGCAACTTCAGATGAGGCGTTTGATTATGGAGATGGTGATGGGTATAATGGCGGGTATGGTTCCTAGTTTGTTTTATTTTTACTGCATGTTTGCAGTACTTTTTTCCTTTATTTAATAAATGGTCAGGGACTTTTTCCATGGCTGAGCCTTTCTGGTATGTTTAGTATTGTATTTTTTTTGTAATATAGTTTATCTTCCATGGTATATAACATGATTAAATTATGAGGAAACCCATTTCTTCTAATGGGTTTTTATTATGAAATGATGATGAAACTTATCTCTTATCCATAGGTAAAAATATGATGAAATTTCTATGCTTCCCTTTTCATTTTATAGGATATTAAATTATATTTATGAAAACAATCACTTTTTATGGGTCATGATATGATGAATATTTTACTATCTTGTGGCACAATTATGTATGAATTCAATATATAAAAGGTGAAACATATATTTCCTGCATTATATTTGATAAATATTAATATATCATGATTTAATAATGGAAAACATGTTGAAGGTCTTTATCCAAATATGAAACATGTCCGTCCAGATATATAATATGAAATTGGTGTGTCTTGTTCCATAATAGGAGACATGCATGTCTAGATCCAGAATGGGAAATAAGTTCCCCTAGATTTACAATGGGAAATAGGTGAATCTCGATCCACTATGGTAAATATGTGTTTCTGGATCCACAATTTTGATGCTATATGTATATAACATTTAAAAATGAATTTTTTTTCTATAATTATGATGTTTCCACAAATATAAATCATGATATTATGGTTAATGGTTGATTAATTAAAAATCATCACCCCATTGATTCATTTTTTGTCATTAAATTTACATTTCATGTCTCTTGTATATAATCCTTAATATGTTTGGTATGGTCTTAAAATTATATTCTCTCTTTATTTACACTTATATACATGTTATTCTTTCATATCACCTTTATTTACAATTATTAATTTTCTGATATCACCATTTCTTATGTTTTAATTTTTCCGGTTATGAAGAATGGTTATACGTAGGAATAAAAAATAGAAAGATCATTATGGAAAACATTGATTATCATTTTTAGAGTTTGAGTACTATATAAAGTGATTAAAAATACACTAAACTATTACGTTCCTCAGCCATGTACTTTTTCATTGTGTTGAATATATATATATAATTATGTAGTATTCATGTAAGATAAATCTAGGTAACTATAGTTGGTATCAATGGAAATGTTTATTCACATGTGGAATGTAGGATAGAAAACTTAACTGAGATCCCAAGGGATATTTATAAGGACATTTCTAGGTATTTCACTAAGGATAAACATAAGGTTTAATATATTAAATAATTATGTGTAATGATGTATTCATCGTATAAGTAATTTTTTAAGATTCTTTGGTTATAATCTATGATAAGTGTTGATCAAACTATTATTGAATGTTTTTTTTCAATGGTTGAAACCTCAATGAAATGTGTTAATGATGAGTTCAATGAAAAATATAATGATTTTTCTCCCATGAAACACAAAAACATTGTATCGAGATTGAATATTCTTGATGATATAATCCTAAATGTTTCTAATTCTATGACTCATTATGATCTTATATTATAGAAAATGAGTCAATAATTTTCTTTTTAGGCTATCATGAGGAAACACAAATATTTTTTGATCCACTAATCCACTTGTTTTTGAATACACGATTATTATAACAGAAATGATATTTCTGATAATTTAGTAACCCATGAATGAAAAAATCATATTTACTACTAATCATTTATAAGTTAAACTATATTATTAGTGTTATATTATTAGGAACATGAGGGAATAATGTTAAATAGAATCAATGTAATGAGAAGAGTTTAATGGAATTTTTTGAGAATGAAATTACTTATTTTTATATGAAAATAAATAGACAATGAATTCATATTGATAGGGAAAATGAAGGATTAATAAATTGGTACCTATTATGGTAATTTAATAAGACCTGAAAAATTAAACTTTAGGTTTTATCATTAGGCATGAAAGAAAAATTGTTTGATTATTGGGTGGCCTTAAACTATGTCTTCAAAATGGCATGGCCATAATATTATTTAGTGGTAATTTAGAATTAATTCAATGTCCAATTATGGGAGAAATGGAAATATGATATTCACATCATTCCTCTTGTTTTGATAAGAAAATAAATATTCATTCAAATGAAAACCTAAATGTTGGAAGGAAATTCCTGATAGTTGTGTTCTATAAATGTTAGATGAAAATCAAGTGGATTACAGGAATGGAACCAAGAGCTTATTTAAATATATATCTGTATGTCATAATATTTTTGAATTTTGAAATATTATTAATCACAAGGTCAAATTAATGGAATATAATATAATTCCAACTAATTCACCACTTTCACTCTTGTGTTTCAATTTCAAGGTGTTTCGACCTTATAAAAATCAATTATCTAATGATATGGATAATATTGATGATAAGACATAATAAAATATGTGTCAATAGGATAAAGCTAAATTATATGGAGTGAAAATGGATATAGGGAATCATGATAATTATGCACACATATCCTACACTGAATTGTATGGAAGTATATGGATGATTTAATATGACTAAACCCTATAAAAAATTATGTATTAATCACTAGTGATATTTTAGGAGATTATCTACCACTACATGGATTATATAATAATAAAATAACTTTTTATATTATATCAGTACAATGAATGACCCAATTTTACATTTAATTTTTTTTTCAGTTTATGATAATCTATTTTTTAAGGAATTAAGCGTGTATTATATTTAGGTGGGGTTATAAGGTTAGCCTTTTTTGGAATTATTTGAGTTGAAAATTGGATGAATTTTTGTAAATTTAAATATTACATCATAATATAATGATATTATCAAATTAAATAAACTATGATATCCATGTTCGTCTTCCTGATTATTAAAGATTGACTAAATTAATTATCATTTATATATATGGGTCTTATAATCCATGACTGCTTTAGAAATGGAAGATTTACATTAATTTCTTGTAGTGATTGAAGATGTGAATATTCGGAAAGGCACATTCAATGGGTTATAGTATTCATATGACAATAAATAAAATCAAGTCGGTATATTTCATTATTTTCATACACTGTAAAATAATACCACAACTCTAGGAAATGGATATTAAAAATTATTTATCATTATAAACTCATTTCTATTTAACCGATGGACTTATAAGTCATCACATATCATTTGTTTTTAGGCCCTTAACATTAAAATGATAATTTATTTCTTTGTGATCAATTAACTATATCATGATCTATAATTATTTACACTTTCTGTTCATCTCTTCTCACCAATGTTATTAAATGAGAAAAAATGTTATGTGATACTTTGGGAAACTATTATGATTCAAACACTAAATTTTTAAAGGAATTTTTAGCATTAATTTTTCCAATGTGTGTAAATTTATTAGGAATGTTCATGTATAAAATAATTAATGACCCATATGTATTCTGAGTTAGAATTTTATTTTAAGGGGGGTAAAATGTAGCACCCCTTGTTTTTATAAATTATTTTTCTAAAATTAATTAAAGTTCCTTGATATATTGCATTGAACGATACACCAAATATTACATTATTTAGAATCAAAACCATGTTAATATTAAATTACATGTAATACATAGATTAACTATTGGAATACACATCAATATGTCTAAAATCTGATATACATAAGGTCTTGTTCCTCTAATATGTTGTGTCACACGCAAGGGTGATTTTCAATGAACTATAATATACTATTATTATTTTTATTAAAATATTATAATAGTTATTAACAGACCTTTATAATGGAAAAAATAATATTATTAACTAAATTATGATAATTTTTATTACACAACGAAATCATTGGTTATAAATTAATTTCAAATGAAAATAAAACAAATCGAATATCATGGATGCATTTTATTAAAAACCCACTTTTATGCCCACAGAAGAAATTTATTATAATAAATTAAATTAATCACTATAAATTAGGTATATTAATAAAAATTTATAATTATAAATTAATAATATTTTTACATCTATCCACTTTGTTTGATTTTCTTAAAATATTAACAAATATAATTTTAGGAATAAAAAAATATTTTTTCAGAAATAATTTTCCCTCCATTTAATAGAAGAATTGTTTGGAATAAGTTTTTTGAAACTTTTATAAATTTTATATGATAAAATAATATTAAATTTACAAATTTAAATATAATAATTTTCATAGGTTTATTTTTTTTAATTTTATGAGATGTTTAAATTTTTGATATGTAATGAAAAACACTGAATTATTGTTGAAAATTATATTTTCATCTAATTTATTTATATAGTTGAATAATATTTATTAATTTTTCTAAAGTATTTTTAGATAAATTTTAAATCTATTAAGGTATTTTAGATCACTATACTAAATTTAACCATGAAATTGGATATAAAACCATTTCAAAAACTTCAATTTGTTAACCTTAAAAATCCATCGTCATGTACCATCAATGGGATTAATACTAAATTAAAAACTAATAATTCTTTGATTATAAATTAGAAAATTGTTTGAATTGTTTTTAATATAAACAATTTTTATTGTTTAGTATGTTCAGTTTATTTTTTGGGAAAAAATATTAGTGAAAATAATTAAAATTTATTACAACATTAAAGGTAAAAATGAGTTTACTTTTTGGTTAAACATTTACATAGGTGATCAAATTTCCAAGAAAAATGAAAAAAACAAGTTTTATGGTACTATTTAGACCATATCATCGCTTATCTAGAAAATGGAAAATTACTGGAGGCACATGATATAGGGGAGACCTCCCAATAGTGGTTTCTTTTTTATATTTAGGTGAATTCCACTCACACTATACTGTAAAATGGAACTCACACCCACCAATCTCACCCTCCTAACATTATAACAATATTAAGAAATTTGGATCATAAAATATCTTCCCAATTTTCTCCAGAAATTCATACTCTCAACCTTGCTGCCTCAAATTGTGATGAAATCCTATAAAGAAATCCCTTTACTGCAAAACAAAATGAGATACCCAATGAAGACGTAATATTTATCAATATGAAGTTTTATTTTATTTCCATGTCAAACAATATTACCTATTTATATTCAATTATTGTATAATAAAATTAGTATACTCAACATAATGAAATTATTTATTTTTATTTCTATAACATACATGCACGCAGACTTCCATCAGACATGATACACAATCATTATTCATGTATATATAAGACTATTTTCTTGCAAACCGATGTCATTCATTTTTTTCATTACCAAAATTCAATGTTGGAAGAATTGATTCTTGTAAACTTTAGATATAAATACTCTTAATTTTATGGTTTATATATTAATCTATTTTTATTAAATAAAACATTCCTTTATGTTTTCCCATTTCATAGAATTTGATAACTTCTTTTGTGGATGTGTGGACTACTACCTCTTCAAAGTGATGTGATTTATTTATGAATATATATAATTTATTAAAGATGAATTTAATAAAATTATGTGATATAGGATAGATAATAATTTTATTATAATGATTATATATATATATAATTTATATTTCTTACATTAAAAATATGAAAGGAAAATAAAAACATCAGTCATGTGTACATACGACCTACCATCTCCATGAACGATATCATAATTTTTTTAATTTCTATCATTCATAGATTAATACAGATAGTTATTTAATGAATACATATCATATTTATATATTTTTAATATAATTTAAATAAGTAAATCATGATTCAAGTAATAGTATCCATAATTATAATACAAACATTATGAAAAACAAAAGAGTTATTACTGAAAACCTAAATTAAACATGAAATTGTAAATAAACGGTTAATATAATGTCTTAATAATAGAATATTTTGAATTTAATATAATAATATTGTTCTGTTGTAGATTTATAATGCATTTTTTTATTATGCTGGAGATCTTAATGTGTGGAAATAATGTCAAAACAAAACGAAAGTATTTTCTCAACTCACATTTAGTTCTGTGAGATATATGCTATATTTAATTTTTTTTTGTGGTGTATATACTAAACTATGATATTTTTTATAAATAATATACATTATTTAATTATTTTTAATTTTAAAATTATATTTTATTATTTCATGGGGATTACGATTCAAATTTTACACTTATAGTAAGGGAATTTCATCTCACCTTGTTATATTTGTGATATACACACCTAATTCACCACTTGTTTATTTTTAATTGTGAATATAATGATCCTAATTTAATAATACCATTCATATTCTTATATTTATTCTTATTTAAATATCATTTTTCTGAACTCTATTTAATGGGGTTTAACGTATAAATGTTTCAAAATTGGTAATGAAATTTTGTCAATGATTTCTTTCTTTGAGACTCATACCATGTTATGCACCAATATTCTTTCTCTAGGCGTATTAATTTCCCTTCAACTTATTATATCTAGAGTATCATTTTTTTATGTTATATTAATAATCATGTACTTGTATTATTTCATTGGTATTTAGATTCAAAGTTTCCAAAACTGTAAGAGTTTATTGATATAATCTCAACCTTTTTTGGGGATGTTTAGGATTATTCTTACATTGACTATGTATGATGACTAAACTCTCAATAATAGTGACGATTATTCTTCTCATACGGTCACTAATTTTATATTATATTTTTGGTAAAAAATTTCACTCATATATCCATATGATAATTATTAATGTGTTTTAATAAAATATGACCTTATTACTCTCTTCAGTCAAAAACATGATTTATTCAAAAACCATGTTTTGGAAAAATAATTTCAATTTATTTAAGTGATATTTAGGATTAATTTTTATAATTTTTTTTTAAAAAAATTATTTATAAAAAATTATTTAAAATGTGTTGGAATATCACCTTTATATGTAATCAATGTTATTTACAAAGAAATATGTTTTCAAAATGTTTTATAATTTAATTTATTTTCAAAGTGAAATGATGATTTCCTAAATTATGTTTTTAAATTAATTTTAAATAAAATTTAATATGATTTGAAATTGGTTTTCATTAAAAATTGTTATAATGGTGTTGTATTCCTTAAAAATAGATTTTCAAAGAATGGTTTTTTCCTTAACAAAATGATCTATGTTACTATTGTTATGATCTAAGGACACCATTATCTTTATTTATCTGAATGGTTTATGTTTAAGGTGTAAAATATTATATGAATCCCAATTCTTTTTCATGGGTGAGACCATAATAAAATTTTTATGAAACCCATTTCATTTCATGAGTTATTATAAAATGAAATTATTATGAAATCTATCACATTTCCACATTTTATAATATGATGAAATGTTTTATGATACCCATTTCAGTTCATGGGTTAGGAAATGATCTTTTTGTAATACATAACTTTTTAAGGGTTATGATATGATTATAATTTTATTATATTGCGGCATAGGTGTGTATGAATTAATTATGGGATGAGTGAGAACTATATCTCCCTCTATTTAATTGGGTAAATATTTATACCTCTTGAGATAATGATGGAAACCATGTTTACGGGAAAATCCAAAATGAGAAATAGGTGTGTTATGATCCACAATGTAAAAAATGTGTGTCATGATCCACAATGGAAGACAGGTTCTCCCTAATCCATAATGGGGAAAATATTCATCCTTATACTCTGTGGGAGATGTGTGTGTCGTAATTCACTATGATGATGGTCCTGGTATTCAAGAATTTCACATTAAGTGGTTTTATATATTTATGATTTGTCATCACATATTTGACGTGACCTTTTAATTCATTGTTGATTTATGAGGATTTATCACGCTTATGATTCATGTATTTTGAAATTTCAATCTATATGACATGACTCTTTTATATGATCTTATATAGGTAGGAAATGAACATTAAATTTTACTCACATGTTCTGTTCCTCTTATAATAATGTTATTCTTATGTATATACTTCATATATATTTATTGAGCATCTAATATCACCATTTTTTATGTTTAATTTACCCATGTTATTAAAAAATATTTTATGTAGGTGTACTAAATGAGAATGTATTTTTTGGAAACATTGAATATTCTTCACCAATTTAGAATATTTTCATTCTTTTTTCAAATGAGACAAAACTATTAAGGTCATTGGTAATGTATTTTTTTATTTTTTAGAATACTCTTCTAAAATGTAGTAATATATAATTAAGTTAATTCAAGGTCTCTATAGACATTATGGGTGTAAATAATTGAATCACTGTTTTTTTTAAAAATTATATTAAATATTTAACATGTGATACAAATACTTGGTGATCTCATTTAGACCTATAATATAGATATATTTATGGTGACCTCTTCAAATTATTCTTGTGGGGCTCAGACCATTCAGTACTGGTGATAGAAGGGACATGATGGGGACCAATTTATAAGAAAGTGGAAAATAGTTCATATACTATTGGCATAATTCTACACCACCTAATGATTTGAGAGATATGAATTACTAAACTCCATAGACAAAATATTCATTTAATTGGACATATAAATCGAGTCTATTAACTTCCCCATAACATGATGTTTTTTTGATGACATTGAATGATTTCTCTCCTGAAGGATTTCAGAAGATAACATCATAATAGGTATTATAGGGACCCTCACATTTCATATATTGATGTTACATCACCTTTGTAGATTAATTAATACATAAAAAAAATAGATTCCCAAATACTGTATTAGCATAGTGCCTTTGGATAAATGGAATCCTAATGTTTTGTACATATGTGAGATTCATCATCATCCACAAGGATCGTAATAACTATCAGAAATATTAGAACCATCATACACAATACATATATTAGTAACATGTGGATGAATCATAAAAAAGGTATGATATTAGATGCTCTGTAAGGGTAGAGAAGGGAGATTTATAAGCATCAAAATGAGCAAAAGTGTATGAGGAAATTATCATAACATTAGAACAACATACTTTTTAGTAGTGGAAGAACTGTGGCATTTGAGACACTGTACTGGGGGAGGGAAAATAACAGGTACTGTAGCGGTGGTGGTACTATTGCAGGCATTGTAGAAGCGTGTGTACTGTAGTAGTACTATTCACAGATGGGTCCTTTGGGAAAAAAATGTGCTTTTAAGCCATGTATTCAGGACACTTAGCCTTGGGCCTTCGGGCTATGAAAATGGATCACCCTCTACCCAGTCTAAAGAGGTCTTTACTTTAAATAATAAATTGAGGGATTGACCCCAGCCTTAAAAAAATAATAGAATCAATCACATAATCCATGTGATCATAATATAGTAATAATAAATTGAATTGTGGGGGAAACATAAACATCTAATACTCTTGTAATAATGTAGAAGAACATTTATAAAACATTAAAAAGAACATCACGAGGACTACACCTACTAGACATCACACACCACTATCCCCATTCGTATCCTTTTCTATTGAAGGTATTGGGATTCCCCATATTTACATAGTGCATTGGGTTTTCCCATCATACCATATTGGATCAGGTTTCCCCTCTCCCCACAGTGGATTAGATTCACATATCATCCATAGTTTATTAATCCCTTTGACTTGAATCCCCTCATTATATCATGAGATATAAATCATTATCCATTGAATGTTTGTGAGATATAGCTCCCACACATCTCAAAATTAAATCATACATACATGATACACAAAATCATAAAAAATCATGTCATAACACACCAAATGAAATGGGATTTATAAACAAGTAATTATATATTAACCTATGAATAAATGATGTTATCCTAATCATTCCATCAATGAATAACCCATGAAAAAAGTTGGTTGCATAATCATATAAATATCCATACAAAAAGGTGTATCATAAATATCATGAAATTAAAACACAAACCATTCAGAGAAAGAATATTAATGGAATCTTTGGTTAATTTTTACTTGATGTAATGACTAACACCAACGTATGTCATAGATGGAATATAATTTTAAAATATATTTTAACAAAAATTCCTAAGGAATAATTCATTTCTTATTTCAAAAAACGATTTTAAGAAATGAAAAAACTTTAAAACCATTTTTTAAACACTTTGATAACATCTAATTAATGTGTTTAAAAGTTTTTAAAACCATTTATTTTAAATTAAATTAATATCATATAACAAAAAATCAAAAGGTGATAAAAAAAATTTCGAAAACACTTTTAAAACATATAAATAAATAAAGAAATATTTTTTAAAACCCATTCCTCGAAAAAAACGTCAAAAACATATGAAGAAATCTTGAAAACTATTGGAAAACTATTTCATTGGAATAATATTGAAAACATATAAGGGATTAGTTGAAAACCATAAAAAAATATCCATGAAAATGATATTGAAATATCTTCTTAAAAATCATTTTTTAAATCATTTTTTAAAACATGGTTTTTGAAATTCATGGCATGTGTCTCAATGAAATAAAATTGATGCAAAAATACATTACCTATTTCATAAAATTTTAATTATAAATCACATGAAAGAGATGTCAAAAAATTATTTATAAATAAAAAAAATATTTATTTATAATAATAATAGGATATATTTTCATGGAATTATATAAAAAATAATAATGAAATGTGGGGTGTATATGGAATATATCTCATGTAAATAAAAGTGGAAAAAAATCCCCATACCTTATTTCTTGAATATCATCGTACTAATACAAAGATAATGTATAATACATATAATTTTATTATAAATTGTTTAAATATACATATTCTTATATTTAATTTAATATATCTTTTTATTATGAACTTATATTACCCACTTATTAACAATTATATGTTAAGGATTCGCTTCATGTAAAATATTTTTTGTTCTTCAAACACGTTTTGTCTTATTATTCCGAGCCATCATATATTGATCATTATATAATTTTTTACAAAGAGTAAGAAATGATATCAATATAACATATATTATGTATATATGTATATAAAATAATCTAAAAATATATTGAGACAAAATATAATACACCATTCTTAGAGACGTTAGGTCATACTTACACATGAATGTTGTTTTCATTTATTATCGTATAAAAAGAATGAATGTAAATTTTTTATATGTATAAATATATATATAATGTTATTATATTAGAATTACTATATCATATATATATTACTATTCCTCTAAACGAATCAATAATTAAATCCATTTATGTTGTAAATGAATCACATCGCTTTGAGGAGATGGTAGTCAACCCACCCACAAACGAAGATAAAATATTTACGCAAAATGGAAATCATGTAGGTATGTGTTAAATAATAATTATATATTTATAAATGAATCATTAATATCAGATAAATAATATAAAAATAGAGTTTTCATCATCATTACTAACCATGAGAGGTGGTAATGGTAAAAATGAACAACATTATTTCGTGATGAGTTTGTTCTCTGGACACATGAACAATAAGTTCATTACCAATTAGTTGGAAGTATGTGAATGTGTACATATAGAAATTACCATAAAAATATATCATATTATTTTAGGATACTAATGTAATTATAACTAAATGGAATAAGAATAATTGAGGTTTTAGAGAATGAAAATAATACAGAAGATCTTTAGGAAGGATGATACCCCTTCTTTATGTAACTACTCTTTGGTTTCCCCAAAGGGATTACATGGAAGGATTTATGGAAACATGAAGGCATGTAGGATGAGGGGAGGGAATTTGAGAAATTATTTGAGCAATATTTGGGTGATTAAAAGGGATTTAGTGGTGTGAATATGGGAAGGGGTTAGTTCTTTTTTACAGTGGAGGAGTGGAATTCTTGATACTTTTTGAAAAAAGAATTACACCCACATTTTTTCCAGGAACCATGGATCCAATAATGGTCTCAAATATGACACAATGGACTATATGGTTGAAATAGGAAAATCCAATGGATTTTGGTCAATTTTATTACACCATTTTCAGCCTTCTATTTGTGTTGTAGTCCATTGTTAAGCTATTTTTTCTATTAATAAATGTAATTAAATTTAATCACTTTCACTAATATGATTGGTAAAAAATATGACATTAATAACAAATATAAAATATTTATTTTGAAATTATGTAATAAATTATTTCCATTTATAATCATAGAAGAGGTAGTGATTAATTTAAATTTAATCCCACTGACAGGTTGTGATAGTGGATATTTTAAACAAAAATCATTAATGGTTTGATTTTTTTTAAAAAAATTCAATTTGAAATTTTTTATAATGTTTTATATTGAGTAATTTTTTTAAATTAAAATAATTATATATTAAAACAATATTAGATTATTTTTTTACATATAAATTAGCTAAAAATATTGTCATGAATTAAAATTTATTATTTTATCCCTAATCATCCAATTATGATGTTTTACTAAAAAATCCACAAAAATCACCCAAATATAAATTTAATATTTTAAATAAAAATAGATGTTTATTTTATAAAATGTAATTACAAAAAATTTCAAAAATTATTTTTATTATTTTTCACATTGGGACATAAAAAGAAAATCATTTCAAAAAATAGTATTTTCACACATTCAAATACATTACAAATATTACATATTTTATAATCAATTTGATTTATTTATATAAATCCATTATAAAAAATATTTAAAAATTTGTTATTAATATTCATATAACTAATTTTAATTGATATTTCATAATTATATTACTTAAATAATTATCATAAAAAAGGATGTTTTGTGGAATCTTGGGGTTGTATGTAACAGAAGCCAAGATGTTGTTGTATCTAGTTTGAGATTATATTGGTGTATTGAATCATTAATGTTTTAATTTTTGTAGAATGAAATGCATTACCTCAAGTAGAGATCAATTAATTGAAAAAAGGATCCCAAAAACATGTGGTGTTACATTATACTCCCTATAAAATGAATTTATTCCTCTAAATCAGAAATTTGGATAGAAAAAAGAAGATATTTATGCCTTTATATATCTTGATGTTCCCACATTTCTTCCACTAACATGTGACTACAAGAAAAAATATTTACAAGCTGACTGATTATATTTTATATAACATTCAACGTATGATCCAAAAATTTAACTGCTTATTCCTCGTATAAAACACCATGTTTCAGCGGTATGTACTATGATTTTAGTACATGTGAAGTGTTAAGTATGTACTTCCTCAAAAGTGATCCAAGGAACACATCATATACTTGAGAGAAATTTAGAGGATTTTTTGAGTGATATGATACAATTTTAATATGATCATGAATCTCAATTAGACTGAAATACATTGGTCTTAGTATCCTTTTATTCCAAAACCTCATATCCTTGTTATATAGAGATATTTATATAAATATATTCTCATATACATCAAATTAATGGTCATGCCAATAGTTATCAGCATAACGTTTCTGTCGAATTTGTGCTTCCATGATATGTCGTTGAATGGTTTTAACATTTTGAGTCAATTGTTCAACTATCCGTTTTCCCAATTTATTTCTTTATCCAAATTCATCTCATCATGGTATATATTTAAATTTCATCTAAGACATTCTTCATATGGATCTATATGAATGCTTGAGTGAATTCTATTTTTGTTAAAAAATCTCAATTAGAGATTAGTGTTGATCCCAAACACCTTTGAAATCAAAAATAGAAGATCTCAACATATCCTACAGGGTTTGAATTGTCCTTTTTGAAAAAAAACCCATTTGAGGATGATAAGTAGTACTGGAACTCTATAATATAAAAAGTTCATGTTGAAGAATATTCCATAAATTTGATGTAAACATGAAATCCTAATAAGATAAAATAGAATGTGGTACTCCATGAAACCATGCACATCCTTAATATATACCTTGGGGAGATTATCTAGAGATATTTATTCTCTGATATAAATGAATTATTCATAATTAGTAAGGTGATCAACAACCACCCTTATAGCACTGAAACCATTTACATCATTCAAGGATTCCAGTTAAAACATAAATAGTCATGTTCTCCCATTTTTATTATAGAATGAGTAATGGATGCAACATCCCAATTTAATTCTGTCTTTAAACATTAAATTTCTAGTATACTAAGCATAATGAATCAATCTCCGCAATATCTCTCTTCAATCCATCCCTCCATAAGTACTAACTCATGTATTTATATATCTTTGTACTTCCAGGGTGAATAAAAAATAAATAACATTGAGCCTCGTCTAATATCACCTTAAAATTTTATATGTTTTGAAAAAATACATAATTCATGAACCTTTTAATTCCATCTGGTTCAGGGTTATACTCTGGAACATCTCAAACCATTTTTTCAACTCAAAATAGTCATTATTTAACCTCTTTAATCATTACCTAGATAGATGGTTGACAATTAGAATAGGAAAGATAATATTTCCCTCTTACATTAATATTTCTATATCTACCCAATGGAAATATAAAAATATTGTCTATTTTTAGATCCCCATCATGGTTAATATAGCATTATCCTGACAACTCAAAGCATCATGCACCTTGTTTTCATTACTAGTGTGGTAATGTATTTGGAAATCATAATCCTATATCATATTTAACCATATTCTTTGGTCCATTTTCAACTCCTTATATGTGAATATTTTTTTCATACTCTTATGATTAGTAAATATACACATATTTTTTCATAAACATAATTTCTCTGTGTATTTAATGAAAATATTACAGCTTCTAACTCCAAATTAGGTGTTGGATAATTTTTCAAGAATCACAAACTATTTTGAGTCCTAGGCTATATCCATGAAATTATACATAATAACACATAAAAATCATTTATTGGATTCATCTTTATAGATTGCAAACCCTTCTCCACTATCAGGTAATATAATTACATGTGAAATAACTAACATTCTCTTCAGTTCATTGAAATATTACCAACATACATCATTCTAGAAGAACATTGAACTAGTTAATGTTATCGTATTTATAGAACTAGATATTCATGATAAATTATCCCCAAAATTTCTATGATATCCATCTAAACCAAGAAAAATACATATCTCAGTCACCGTGGATGGTCAATGAAAACATTCAATAGCCTTAATCATTGATGGATATACTACTATACCATCCCATTATTTTATCAAACACAAAAATGAATCCTTTTACTGCCAAAATTCAACAATATAAATTTTTCATTACTCTAAACCTTTATTAGTGTATTTACTAATATTCTAAGGTGGCCTTCTTACACTTTGTTTTTCTTTTAACCTATAATATGATCATCTATATATACTATCAAACACTAATCGATATAATCTACATAGACTCTATTTATCAAATCCATGAAGATAAGAAGGAAGTTACTAAGACCAAATGGAATCACTATAGATTTTTAGTGTTCATACAATATAAAATGTAATATTGGGGGTCTGCACCTTCTTGACACTCAATTGATGATATCCAGAATGATGTTCAATCTTCAAAATTACTGATAATCATAACGTTGATCAAACAAATCATCAATATGAGGAAGATGATACTAAATATTGATTGTGATCATATTCAACTCCGGATAACAAATTTTGAGTCATATTGATCCATATTTCTTTTTCTCAAAGAGAAAAAGTTCACCCCTTGGTGACACACATTGAATAATTACTCCCTTATAGAGGATTTCATGTAGTTTATTATTTAATTCATGCATCTCAATAGGAGACATTTTAAAGGGAGTCCTCGAAAATGGTGTGGAACCATATATGATTTCTATTAAATACTCAATAACTTATTTTGGAGGATGTCTATAAAACACTTCAAGTAACACATCAAATAAAATGATAAAAAATATGAATATCTTCTATGTTGATATTCCAAACAACCATATGAGACAAACAAGCCTTCAAAATGGAATATAAGACCCATAAATTAGATGTAATCTAAATTGGAAAGTCATACATTTCATCACATTAATATATGGTAATATTATAGTTTGTAATATAAAATGTAACATTTGTTAATTAAAAATGATGTGGTATTTATGTAATGAAATACAATCCATTCCACAGATGACATCGAATTAAACTTGGGGAAGAATGAAATTATTTTCAAGAAGTAAAATCCCAAATTCTTTACCCCTAGTGGAATCATTGAATTGAGATTCAATCATCATAACATTAGGGTTTTCTACTACTAATTTCATAATTAATTGTTTTGATGGAACATTAATATGATTATAAACATAATTATATAGGAATGAGTGGTTTGATCTAGAATCCAAAAAGACATTATTAGGTCTATAATGGATGGTATGTTTACCTTTCACCACATTGTTATCACACCCCTCCTCAGAATCATTGATGACATGATATTTCCCCTTTTTCATCGGTTTGTGTGGATTTTGATGCTAATCATCATCACCAAACCTTGGGTCTGGGAACTCATAATAATAATTCTCATCCTCCTTTCACTTGATTCAATGATATGTGGGAGGGGCATTCTCTGCTAATTTTCCTCTTCCATCATCATTTTCAGACTTATTCCCATCAGTGTGGTAATCAATGGCTTGATGGCCTACCCTTATAAACATATAACACATATTAGAGCCAATAATACCATTCATTTAGAATTCCAACCAATAATATAGACTAAATGATGGCTCATCCACTTACCTCTATGTTTTAAGATTTTCCCTTGAACTCCATCTTCATTTTATAGACAATGAGATTGATATGTAACTCGAAAATCCATTTTATATTTGATTTCACAACACACAATCTATTTGTAGCTGCTAAATTCACTTATGGACAAAACCCTTATATTTTATTTAATTGATTAAATAACCTATCAACATTAATTTGAGGTTGGATGATTATTCTAGAAGTGTACCTCATAAGTCTTATCAAATTGGCCTCGTTGGTACAAATGGATACATTATCCTTTTTTACTAAATTAAATAATTTTTGAACATAGTATTATTATCATGAGAAAATTATATATTGAAAAATAGTTTCTTAAACAAATCTCAATCCTTGGATTCATTTCTATCTTGCTTCCTCATATTCATGATTAGAGTCCACTAATGGTCCACTTCACCTTCAATCTGATATACATGCATAATGACATTATCATGTTCCGAATAATGGATAATGGAGAATATAAATTTCTTGGTACTGATTTAGGTTTCATCGAAATATGGATGAGGGTACCTGTTGAAATAAGGAGGAGGTTTTCTCTTGAATGAATTAACAAAATGTTGTTCCCTCAATTTATCAGTTGTATGCCATGAATGATTCATAGCTTCAGAATGTTGGGTGATCATTGAAACAAGGTTTTCATTCCTTATCTCATAAAATTCAGTTTCCATGTGACAATCATTTCATTATACATTTAAATAAGCACTAACATGGTTCATTTGGGTTCAACCCACTATCTAAAATGAAAAAAAAACTAATAATAATAAATATTTTTCATTGTGTCGAACTAAATAATAAATAATAAAACATAAGATAAGCCTAAATTATGAAACATTACTTAATCAAGGTCACCCTAGATTAATACTAGGTTTTTCATAGAAAACATATTTTTAAATCATTCTAATAGGTTTGTGCAATTTTTGTGACTTTCTATGTAAATCACCAAGGAGTGTCAAACCAGGTGGGTAGTAAGGCTCGTTTTCTGGTACGAGGTTATTCTTGAGTCAAGGAAAATGCATCCTGTTATATCTATTACCCCCAGTTATATTTATTCAACATCCACATGTACATGTAGTATCCAGACAATGATGCATTTCTAGGAAACCTTGCTCTATATCCATTACAAAAAATCTAGTATATTTTCCTAAATATTAACTTAGTATTATACATATCCTTAGACATGTCATTAGTATTCTCACTAATTTTTTCTAATCATAAACCCCCTAATATTAAATAAATTATTTCTATTATACCAAATTTAGATACCCTCACGTTTCAGTCATTAAATTTACATCACTTTTAGGTAATTCAAAATGCATTACACAGATAAACACCCAACGACCATATTTTCAAAGAGGCTTGGGAATCATTGTTACATAAAAATTGGTACATAAGTGAACTATATTATCTCTATCTAGGAACTTCATGAATTTCACCCTTTATATAAAACATATATATAAAACAAATCATCATAATATTGGGAAATAAACAAAAAAAGGCATGAGTTAAAATTCCTAGTAAGGGTAAAAAAGAGGGATATGTAAGCATAAACATGAGCATAATGGTTATAGAACATGATCATAAAATTATAATATCATACTATACATATCATGGATTATAAACCTAAATCTTGTAAGAAGGATTGGTATTTCATTAGACATGAATCATAATTGAATCAAAATCATGATCCATGAACTATTATATTTGGAATAAGAAATGGAATTGTTGAAGAAACATAAAAATATAATATAATTCCCTTAAAGTAAACGTACATTACCAAAACAAAGCAAGGAAATTCATGATAACTATAGATACTATTTGTTGAATTCCACTATACCCTAATTCATTCATTTCCTTTTAAGTGATTGAGGTTCCCAATCTTCCCATCGTTTATTGAGTGTCCACATCTTCCCATAGTAGACCGGGTCTCCCAATATTACATAGTGTATTGGGGTTCCACATATTCTAATAGTTTATCGTGTTCCCCCATATTTCATACTATATTAAGCCAATATACATGAATTTCATCATTATATCAAGATAAATAAATAATTAGACAATGTATTGGAGGGATATATAGGATCCAACATTCTCATTATTAAATCAAACATACATGTTCAACTAAATCATAAACAATCATATCATAACCCATGTAAAGAAATTGGTTTTATGAATGTGTAATAATATCATTACCTATTAAAAAATAATTTTTTCACAATCACTTCATCAAAACATAACATTTTAAAATAATAATGTTTCATAAGAATATAACAAATTAAATTGAAATATTTTTGTAAAAAATAATTACATCAAAATAAAAACCATTCAAAAGAAGAATATGAATAGAACCATTGGATAATTTCCCCATTGATCCATGAGTATCCAAAAATGGATGTCATCTTATATGGAAAATAATTTAAATATATCATTTACATTCATATCACAATGAAAATATCCTTCCTTATTAGAAAAATTGTCTTCAACAAATAATACATTTGAATCCCATTTTATTTTAAACAGATTGAAAACATAAAAAGAAGGTCTATAAACATTTTAAAAACAATTTCTTTAAAAACGCATTTAAATTTTATAGGGGATTATTTTAAAAACAGCAATTAAATATATATTATGTTAATTTAAATCAATATTAAAATAAAATCCTAAAAAAAAAATTTGAAATCATTTTGGAAAACATCGTTTTTGAAATTCATGGCATGTGTCTCAAAGAATGAAATTTCAGATAAAAAATCTTTACTGATTTGACAACATTTGAAACATAAAGAAATGAATTCTTATATCAAATAGAATATATTTCTCAATACTGATTTTATATTACCATCTTATTAACAATTTCATGTTATGGTTTTTAATTTAGGTAAAATTTGCATTGTTCTTCTTACTTGTTTTGACTTGTTATTATTGATAACATACACAGATCATGATTTTTTTATTTTGAAATTGAGAAACATGATATAAATATCATATATAATATATATATATTTTTATAATTATAACTATCTGAAAAATATTTAAAAATGAAATTTAATACACCATTTCTCGAAATTATCGGCCAGACATATGTATGAACGATGATTCAATTTTATTTTTTTACTGAAAGAAAAAATGTAAATGTAATATATATATATATATTATATAATAATTATTATTCTATATATATCATATATATTGACCAAAACCATCCTTAATACATTTCATCAAAAGTATGAATGGATAACATTTCATTGAGGAGGAGGTAGACCACACATCCCCAATCGAAGTTATCGTATTGACACAAAAAGATATCCTAAAAGTATGTGTTATATAATAATTCAGAAATTATAAATATATTATAAATAACAAAAAAATATTATAAAAAAGATTTTACATCACAATAACCAATCTTAAGAGGTAGTAAATGAAAATTCACATATTTCATTTCATGATGTATTAGTTGGCCGTATAAAAGAATGGTATGTTCCATATCAATTACATAGATATATGTGTAAGTGAAAGTAGAACCCTTACAATATAAGAAAATTATTATATTTGGGATACTTATTTTATTAGATAATTAGGTAATGTGAATAATTTTGGTAGTGGATAATGACAATACAAAAAAATTACTTGAGTAAGAATGTTACCTCTTCTATGGGTAACTCTTCATAATTGAAAGGAAAGGGATTCCATGGATATAATTATTCCCAAATGGAGGATAATTGGATGAGTTTATGGATGTTGTTATATTATTGAAGAAATTTTTTTTAGAAAAATTTCTTTTGATTAGTGAATAAGGAGGAGGGGTGAGTGCTTTTTTATAGTGGAGGTGTGACATTATAGTAAATTTTTTGATAGGGAATTCTGCACACAATTTTCCCAAGAAATATGGATAAAATAGTATCCCCAGTATGATAAATTTTATTTAATGATATAACTATGAATATAAAATAGATTCTTTAAAATTTTATAGGTCATTTTGGGTATTATATTAATTTTTTTTGTAATGACCTGATCTCTTTTTAATGTAATTTATCCCATCTAACTGTAATGTAATATATTAGAATCACATACAATATCATTTGGAAATACAATTACACATAATTCTAAATTGAACTATTAAATTATATTTACCCTTTAAACATAATTTTTTCACTTCTGTTATTTGAATTTCTAAAATCCGACATACACTTTTGCAATAAATATGATATTTGGAGTCAGATAGGAGAAACATAATTTCTTCTGAGTAGTAACATACCATTTTTTATTGTAATGTTACCCATATAAATATAAATTTAACCCATATTAATAGTATAACAACCCTTATGAATAGTAATTCATCCATGTTAATAGGAACCATACTAATGAAAGTGTAAATAAAATTAATCCATCCTATAATTCAAAATATGATATAATTATATTACAGTGTACGTATTTTTGTTAAGTCGTGAATTTTTAATAATTAATTTAAAAATGTAAAAGAAAACTTATTTCCATTACATGAGATCATTAACTATTATTCTGATGTCTTATGATTATATGCTAATTTTATGAGACCTTCATTAATTTTTCAATTATTTATAAAAGCAATTTTTATTTTAAAATTTGTATTCTTCAAAATATATTGATTTCAATTAATAAATAAAGAACTCATATATGGAAAATTATTTTAAGAAAATGGATTTCATTTTTGAATTACAAATCTCAGAAAATTTTTAGGGGTAATTTTTTTGATTTTACTGAAATATTTTAACGATTTTGAATAGTGAAATTCGATAATTTACAAAATAGGCTAAATAAATGAATTTTTGCATTATACATAAGTCATGGATGATGGAAATTTCCATTGGCTAAGATAAAATTCCCTATTTCCTATACTTAGTAATTGAACTATCACTATTTCTTTTCTTAATGGAAATTAATAACCAAATTAACTAAATATTGAGAAAACACCCCTCCCTCGACTATAAATAACATCCCTCTCATTTTATCAATCCTCTAAAGCTTCAGGACTTGTCCAAATTCTACAAAAACACTTACTTATTCCCTCCCCCAAATCTAGGATCTCTTGATCAGATCCATCGACTAATCCTAGGTGGCTTGAGTACGATCTCAAGTGGAGAATTCAAGAGGTAATTTATCTCTCTCACTATTCATTCAAATTATTTTCACATTACATTTTATTTCATCTATTGTCCTTAACTTATATTATAAAAATGACATAATAAGTCCAATTTTAATCATATAATGGAATTATATCCTGTTAAATTGTTATTATTCCATATAATCCTCTATCTCTATCTTTATTTTTAAAAATTAATTCGTCTCCCGTGATTGGTTAATTTTCAAACATAATCGGTGATGCACTTCAATTTTCATTCAACACATTCATGGATGTCAATAAAACGATTAAATGGTTGAAAAAATATTTTAATTTGTTTTTTATTACCCCTTTTATGTTCTGGAAACAACTTTTATACATAATACTAAATGAGAAAACTAAACATGTTCAATGTGATCCAAAAACCGCCCAAATTGAACTAAAATGATCATCAGTAAATTTTATCAGTTGATTCATCATAATGCTATATGACCAAATTAATTATATTATCATTTAAATCAATATATATTATTAATAACATGTAATATAAATATTGTATGTTTATATGTGCTCTACTCGAACTTACATTCATGTGTACAAGTGAATTGTTCATGAAATCTATGAAAATGAACACAACAAAAAAATAAATTTAATCTATTTAACTCATCCAAATTACAATAAAATATATTAATGAAATAATAATGAACCATATTTATGTATAAAATGTTATTTAATTTTTAATTAATTAATCTAAGATCATTATACAAGGAAATAAAGTGAATAAAGTATTCAAATACACCGTAAGGGGAATTTAGGAACCCAACACTATTTCTTTTGGTGTTCCCACTTCCACTGCATTTTCAAGACAATTATTGCATAATAATTTTTTATTTATAATTATATAACCTTTTATGAGATTTAAATTTTTTTGTGGTGTTTATGGCAAACACATTATTTTCCAAAAGAACTATTCTTTCAAAAAAGCACACCTTTTACATCTTAAGATTGATTCCTTCACTTAGTGTTGATGATTATTATATCATGTATGTTATTACATATTTAATTTGGTTACCCAATGATTATTAATGTATTATTATTAAATAAAACCAATTCCATTCCATGGGTTATTATGTGACGGGAGCACCTAGAATAATATAGCACTCTAATTTCTTTGGTAATATGAAGAACCTCATGAGTAATGTTAGATATGCATGAACATGATTCTACATTGTTCTACAAATATTTCTGGGATTTTACCACTAAGAAATATTGTTTCATTTTTATTAATTTACACATTCAAAGTATTTTCATAATGCATTATCTCATGATTATGATACTACTTCATTATTATAACAATAATGGTTATGCTCATTCCTTTTTTATTGTCTCTTATTTTTATACTCTTATATGTAATTTATCTCACCCATATTTTATGTATATCCATGGTTGATTTCCTATACTATGTAAAACTCAAGGGCCAATATGAAACATGAGAATAAGGAATTAAATTAATTATTATATTTAATATTGTCAAAGTTATGTATTTTCCTAGTTTTCCAAAGACACTAAACCATTGGATCCTCATTGAGTAATGTTTTAATGTTTTTTTATCACTAAAATGATGTAAAAGTACTGTAAAAAAACATGGTCACTATAGTTGGTACTATAGGAATAATTTTATTCATTTGTAAATTAGGATTAATGAACATTAGTGAAAACCCTAGTACAAGACTATGTATATGTAATCACACAAGGAGCTTTTCGAAACATAGGTAGCTTGTAAGTTATGATTTTTGTGTTAATTTTTCTTATAATTAAAATATTTTATCATGAATTATTCACTTATTTTTTCTTCTATCCATTTATATTTTAGTAAATAGTGTGAATTGAGATAACCTAGGCCAACAATGCGTTTGATGGGCAATGCAGTGATTACCTGAATGGAACCATCATTGCTTTCAAAGATTGAGTCAAAAACTGCATGGAGATTCTTACTCAGTTTGCATATTCATGGAATAATATCCTTATTACTATTTAACATCCTCCTTCACATAAGAGGGAGTAACTAAATATTGAGTGTTTTATGCAGAAACAATCACAAATGCTTAGTGGATCCTCTGATCCCCTTGTTGTGGAATAGTGGTTCAAATCAATGGAAAATATATTTTTTGTGATTCATTTTTCTATGAAAGAGATAGTGACTCTAGAAATTTATAGTCATGATGGATAGGCCATCCAATAACGGGCTTTGATTATGAACACCAAGCCAAGTGGATAACTTGAAGAGATGTAGTGATAAGTCTTTATGATAATGTAACTTTAAATGTATTTCCCCTGTACTATTCATACAAATATGGATATATAATTCTTAGAGCTAATCAAAATTTTTGGAGAATATTTGATGGCCTATGATGTGAATTTCACAAGGCATGAAAGGTATTATTCTGGTTTTGTTATTAAAAATGATATAAAATTCGATAGATTCTTTAGTATATTAAAACCAAACATTTGGATGGCTTCTACATTTCATGACTTTAGTAGTCATGATGAATTCATTTGTTAATCTCTCAAAGTGGAGGTGGAATTTGAAGATTATTCACATGTGTAACACCCCATGGATTTACAAATAACCCAAACATTGAATGCATGAAGCACCAAGTAATTACAAAACAAAACATTATTATAACTTAGCCATGAAGCGTAATATTTCCCCTTTTGTGATTTTAATTTTAAAAAAATGACATACACAGTTGTCCTCTGGGTGATTTTTTGTGTTTCATAGTATCAACATAATTTTTGGTGAATATTAACACACCCTTATCAATAGTAACCCATCCTTATGAACAGTAACATGCCAATAGTAATAGTAATGTACTCTTATGAATAATAACTTGACCCTTGTGTACCATTATCAATACTAACTTGGATCTTATTAATAGAAATGCTCACTTATGAATAGGAATATGACACATATAATAGTAATGTACCCTTTTTAATATTAACCTCACCTAGGTATGTAAAAATACAATTTAGGAACCTTCAAAATAAGAGAGATTATTTTAAAAATTAATAATTTAGTGTTAGTATTTTTTTGAGATATAAAAATTTAAATAAAATACTATAAAAACATATTTTAAAATATAATATATTTTCAAAAAAATTATTCCAAAATAAATGTTTTGATTTCCTATTATTTCAGAATAATTTTATGAGACCATAGTAATAATTTTAATGTATTATAAAATGAGTTTTAATTTAAAATATGAATTTTTTGATTAAATAATTAATTTAATTAAAAATTAAATTTCTCATATTCATAAAATTGTTTTGATAAAAATTGAGTCCATTATTGGATTCTAGATGTCGAAATATGGCTACGGTGAATTTTGGGGATTTTTCTAAAATGTATCAATTTTTAGTGAACAATGAAATATGTTAATTTACTGTATATATACAATATAGGATTAATACACTACTACTTTCATGATGGATGATGTTTAAAACCATTAGAGTGAACTCACATGAACATATAACTATTTCTGTTAATAATAATCAATACTCTTTCATATCTTGAGAAAAATAATAAAATGATGAATAAGATATTCGAACAGTCACTCATATCATCCACTATAAACCCCCCTCACTCACTCTTATCATCAATCCTCCCAAGCCTTGTTCCTGGACTAAATTCTACCCAAATCTCTTCACAATATCCTCCTCCATATCGAGCATACCTTGGACTCCTGAAAAGACCCAATCCTCTTCCCTAAAGAGGAACTCAAGGAAGATAAATTCAATAGGTAAATTCATCTTTTCAATTCATTTACTATATTTTAATATTCCTTGGTTTTCCATTATATCATCATCAAACCTCATAAAAATTTAATGAAATCACCATTACCAGTAATGTACTATAATTTTGTAGTGACTATGAGATGTGTTATTATCATTTCTCTTTTATCCTTATTTTTTTTCTAGTAGTAAAAAACACCATTTGAGATGTGAAAACGTACCAAATTCATGGACTATGTGTTTCCAATTTATGTTAACATCTTCAATTCAGGTTATGAAACCATTCATATGGTTTAAACAGAAAATTATATATATATATATATATATATTATGCCTCGTCTGTGGGTCTAAACACTTTTTTTACACATGGATTTGATTTATAAATAAATATGAATTCATTGTGTTCAAGAACCTCTAATTAACCTAAATGATTATCATTAGATAATTTCTGTAAAGATTCATATTCACTCAAAGTAACCAATTGAAATTTACCATTATGTAAGCTTGTGGATGTTCACTAATATTATATAACTTCAGTTATGGAAAACAATCCTTATTTTACATGATTATTTGTTCATGTATATTATTATACCGATCATGAAACAAATGAACACGAATAATGGAATTAAACCACTTAACCCATCAAGAAGGACATAAATGAACTAAAAAGGTTATAATTATTAAATTACATCATGATGTGTTTTGGTAAATACTAATTAATTAACATAAATTTGATTATTTAGGTCAATAAGATCAATTGGAGAACATCTTCGAACATAATGTAGGGGCTTCCCCATTTCACTTCCATTTTTGTGAGATATTCATTATTTAATACTATTACTTGTGTATGTTTTATATATATAACCCGTTTATATATCATATCATGAATTTCATTATTTTCATGGAATTATCTATATAATTTTAATATTATTAATTTTTCAGCATAGAAATTGATTAATTATAAAGTGGGAAGGGAACTCTACTCGATCCTCCATTTTCATTCAGGTTACTCTTATTATCTTCTTACCTAAACAAAATTCTTATTGATTTTTATTTAATCCTATTATATTTTGTGTGAATGTTCTATTATATTTACCAACCTTAATCCTTATTTATTTTATAGGTATTTAAATGTTTTAAATGGGTCATTATAAAATTCTTCCCGAAATACAAGCCCAGTTCAAGAGAATTTCTCAAATTATTAAATATTTTTAAGTGTGATCTATAGTTTTTTAAGATATTATTTCCATTATTAAATCAAAAATTTTATCCTAAAAAAATATTCATTCATCTCTTTTTTTTAAAATTCAAAACATGCATTTTCACTTTAAAATCCCTTTAATAATTTCTTTAAACTGCATTACATTTTATTTATAACAACTTTTTAAAAAAACTTTTTACCTAATTTCACTTCTTTAAGGTGAAATTTTTTCCTCTAATATAAAATAAAATTTGATCACTAGTTATTTTCTATGATATAAATTTTTTAATATGATATCATGAAAAATAAAAAGGATTTTCCAAAATAACTCTTTTTTCCAAAGTAAAAATTATTTTTCATCTCTCACAAAAACTTTTATGAGATACATGAGTTGTTAAACACATATTCCTTTCAAGTAGGGTATGTACATTACATTGGTATATCATATAAAAATTATCCTTATTTTCATGATTTTTTAAGGTTTTATGATTTGAACTTTTCAATGTGGTTTGATACGCTTTGGAATTTTTAAGGATTGTAACGTCAAGAATTTTTCAAAGGTGTCATTTAAATATATCATAATATATGTCATTATCCTATGAATAATATTGTAATACATTGAATTTTATATATTATGATACCATCTACCATATATTTTTGAAGGTTTGATGGTGAATTTTACTGTGGATTGTTTAATTTCATACCATTCATGGGTTATAGTTGAAGTATTCACATTTGATATGAATGTTTTTCAATATGATTATTTATGATGTATATGTGTCACATTTTACATATAAGGATTGTGTTGGAAATTTTATGTGACATGTGGGGCTTGTTGTAACCACTTGATGCATTAGTATGTCTCATCAGACAAATATATATGGACTTGGAGGAGGCCATTATAATTTTTGGAAATGGTTTTGGCGGAGTCTTTAATCGTTTTTAAATTTCATGGTTGAGGCTTGGATAGGTATGTTTCAGAATGACCAACATATATATTTACCTCATTATGAAGCTATAAATTCATAGTTCATGTCGTTATTCTTCTAATAGAATACCCATTATTATGTTTTATTATGGAAATATTTTATGAACACATATTTCTTCCATATTTTATTCGAGTTTATTTTTAAAGGAATATGTTTTAAATTATTAACCATGACTAATGTTTATGTTTATGACATATTCTAATGTATTGTTTACCCTTACTGAGCATCTGAGCACACCCCTACTTATGTTTCATTTTTTCCTAGGATATGAGGATGTATTTTACGATTGACATCCATTGATAATCTTAGTGTGGTGGATTTTCCCAATGGATATTTTATGTTTTTTTCATTTCAAGAAAAACATTTAAACATATGTACGTATCTAGTATTCCAAATATACTAAAATATTTATTCTTCCCTGATATAACATTCTTATAATCAAACCGTGATAATAAAATTAGACACTGGATCCGAGAAATTGGTGTTGGGGAAGTACAGTTGGTATCAATGGATGTTTAGTAGAAAACATTGAAACTAAATTTAGACAAAATTTATTATAAAAATCTATATTATATTAACTGAGGATACATTTATCATAATATCATATACTTTTGGAAATTAATATATTATGTTTATCTTTCTAGAAAATACATCCATGTTTAGATACTAAAATTGGGAATGGATATGGCACAGATGAACCAAGGATTGAAAACTCTGACAAGGGGTTTCGAGCATGAACTAAGGTATCCTGGTCCATTAGAATATTCTATATAGTTTTCCTTGATTTACACTCATAGTGGTATTCATAGTATACTTCACATTTTATTTACAAGACATTATGAAGGATTTATTCCACTAAAGTAACCATAATATATGGTTCTAGGGTTTTAGAAGTATAAACATATGTTATGTGAAAAACCATGTTAAGATATATATAGTTTTCATAATTTTATGAGAAAATATATTGTTTCAGATTTACTATAAATGTTGCCTCACCAAAGGAATGAGAACTTCACCAATGCAAGTGATGTAATGAGTAAGAAATATTTTTTATTTTATGGTCATAAGCCATAATTTCAAAGGAAGATAGTCTCCCATGTATCCTCAACATATTATGAAATAGTATCATGTGTTAAAAATATATGTAATTAATTTTTTTTGTCCTATGGATTTGAAGGTATATAATAAATTAAGAGGATGGATGAGAAAAATCTGGATAAAGTGAAGAAGGGAAATAAGGGGTTTCCCGCATGTGTTATACGTGGAAAGAATCTTCCTGTTAAATGCATGAAGGGAATGGTAGTTGAATATATGTTTTGAGAAAAAGTACATTGTTTTCATGATTATAATGGAAAGGAAAAGAGTTCTAATGTACATTTATTCAACTGTAAGAGGATGGGACACTATGCAAATTGATGTCCCAAGTATCCAAGGAATATGCCACAAATATTGTTAATGGATAATTATCAAGTAAGGATACTACTACATATAAAGTAGAATGATTAATATATCTCTTAAATAATAATGTCATTTTAATAATTTTTAAATAATGTACAAGTTAAAAGAATTAAAGAATACATGAGTATTGTACTATATTACTATATCATTAAGTAATTTAGGTCAAATGATGAATTGTACCAAGGATAAGTGACTCAATAGAAAGTTGATATCTTGGGAAAGTATATGATTGATATAAATACTAGACTAAATATATTCCTAATGATTAATATAATGATACCAAAATGATGGATTTTGATAAGTACTAACTACCTCAAAACTGATTATTGACTTGTTGACAATTGTTCTAGGATATAATTGACGGAGTTTATAATATTTTTTGATATAAGGAATATATATAATTTCATTTTTAAGGATGATTGCATGTTTCTAAAATGGTTTTATGGTAATTTGAGTTATTACTAAATTCCCTGAAGACACATAATGAATATATTCAAAATTTTGGAATGTTAATATTTAGGGATGCTTCATGATGATTAATGGTAAATAAAGTAGAAGATGTGTTGAGCATGATAGATCTTGGAGTTCTTAATAAAATGAGGTTGGACAAGGACAATGCATACATGTATCTAGCAAGGATAGATATGGTAATTTTTCTAAATAATTGGATCATGGTTTTTTGAAAAGTAAAACTATCTATGAAATGGTTTATGTAGATCATTGTATGGTTTTTTAGAGTTTAATGTCACCGAATGATGCAACATGTTCCATGTAATGAACTATATATATTTAAAGGCACAAACAAAGGAAATGATTTTGTTTTTCTATTGAAACATATCAAGTCATTATATTTCCGTAAATTATTAAAGTGTGCTATAATTTCTCATTATTAGGGAAAGGATTCTGAATCCCAAAAAATTCTACCATAGAACCCTCAGGTTCATTATATTGTCTTGAATTTATGGCTTTTCCAATGATATAATTCTAATGATCATGTTCTCTATCTTTATCTATGAGAACATGATGGTTAGATTATTATAGTATATACACATTTTACACAATTTTAATGTTCAGTTTTCTATTAACCTATACATCTGACATTCCCCCTTATTAATTGAATGTTTTATTAACCCTATTTCTGATGTGGGCTTACCAAAAGAGAATTTTTAACAATCAACCGTTAAATTTCAAAGAACACTATCCAATTTCTGGAATGAAAATCTTTTAAGGAGGGGAGAATGTAACAACCCATGGATTTAAAAATAAACCTAATATTGAATGCATGAAACACTAGGTCTCTACAAAACTACACTTTTTCATAACCTAGCCATTATGCATAATTCTTCCACTACTATGTTTTTATATTCAAAAAACCAACACACAACATTGCGTTCAAGGTGATTTTTGGAGTATGATAGATAGAACATAATGTTTTGGTGAATAGTAACATACTCTTATGAATAGTAACATATCGTTTTGAATCATAACCCACACATATGAATAGTAATGTACCCTTATGAATAGTAACTAGAACCTTATGTACCGCTATAAATAGTAACATAAACCCTTTTTACCCTTATGAATAGTAACTTGACCCATAAGAATAGTAATGAAACCTTTTGAATAGTAACTTAACCCTTAATAGTTATTTACCCTTGTGAATAGTAACCTCACACAACTATGTATAAATAAAATTTAGGGAACATTTAAATGAGAGAAAATGCTTTAAAATTTATCAATTGAGTGGTGGTATATTTGTGAGTAATAAATATTTTATAATATATTTATAAAAACATAATTTCATAGATAATCCATTTTTCTAAAATGTATTTTAAAATCAATATTTTTTTCATATGATTTTAGAAAAAATTTATGAGAACATAATCATAATTTTAATGTATTATAAAATCTGTATTAATTTAAAATCGATATTTTTCGAGTAAATAATGATTTTAGTTAAAAAAATAAATTTATCTTATTTAGAAAATTATTTTCATTAATATTTATTTCATTTTTGTATTCTACAATTTAAAAAATGGTTGTGGGAAATATATGGATTTTTTCTGAAAATTTTAAATTTTTAGTGAATAGTGAAATATAGTAATTTACCGTAAATATACATTATTGGTTAGATAAATATTATATGCATCAAGACTGAGGTAATAAACTATTAGTGAATTCTCACATGATCATATTACTAATCTTTTTCACAATAATGAAAACAATATTTCTTTTCTTGAGCAATATAATAAAATAATGAATAAGATATTCAAAAAAATCACTCATCTCCTCCACTATAAAACCCCCTCACTCTCTCTTCTCATAAATATTTTCAAGACTTTTTTCTAGTCTAAAATCCTCCGAAATATCTTCCTAATATTTACCTTCATGTCCATCATCCCTTGGTCTCATCAAAATACCAAATCCTATCCCCTTAAGAGTCTGTCAAGGATGATTAATTCAAGAGGTAAATTTCTCATTCCAAATCATTTACTTTATTTTTATATTCTTTTGGTTCCCTTTTTATCCTTAACTCTACTAATCCAAATATTATGATGATCCAGTACCTTACAAGTTCATTAATGTTTTTATGATTATGAAATAATTTATTATCATCTCTCATTTACCAATCTTTTATACGATTAGTAAAAAACCATCAAAGATGTGTTAATTCAATACTTTCAAGGATGATGGGTTTTCAATTACTATTACCATACACAATTATAGTGAATAAACCATTTATATCTTTTAACTAGACTATAATATATCTATTATGTTTCATTTATGGTTCTGGAATATTTTTTCACAAATGGTTTTGATTTTAAAAGTAAATGTGTTTCTTTTGATCCAAAATAGAAATTAACTCAAACTGTTATCATTAAATAATTTATATAATGATTCACCATCAATAAATTTATACAAATGAAATTTAAAATCATGTACCATTCTGTATTATCACTGACAACATATAACATCCATTTTAGACAAATATCCTCATTTTTCACGATTCTCTATTCATGTAAATAATTATACTGATCGAGAAACAAACAGACCAAAACATTGAAATAGAACCTCTTAACCCCTCAACAAGGCCAAGAATAAACTTAATAAGTTTATAATAAATAAATTATTTAAAACTGAGGTCAATGAATAATTATTTAATGACCCTAAATTTTATTATTCATTTTATTAAGATCAGTAGGAGAACACTGTCACGACACGTCCTCGGGGCCCGTGCCGTGACTACACCACGCCCACCTTCCATAGTCCAGGGTCTGGCGACTAGCACCAAGGCGTAAATCCCGGAAAAAGGTAAGGCATTGCCTTTGTAAATTAAACCACAAACACCACAGAGCAAGCAGCAGTAGAATGAAACACTAAGTAAAAACTGAGTACAACAGTAAGTGCGGAAAAGTAAGTGGGCCAGTATACAAACCCAAACTGAAAGTAAACTACAATTGGAAAGGGGAAATAAAAACTGAAAATTAAAGCCGCAACGCCGAGCTATCCACTGGAAATCCCACCTGAAGGGTCGGTACAGAAAGCCTCCACTGCTCCTCGGGTCCAGTTGACCGCTCTGAGTACGTCACACCTAGTGGTCCACCTCCAGGTACCGTCCTACTCCGTGAGCCTTCACCACGATCAGCGTTGTCCGTCGTCTGCAACAAACACAACGTATTGCGGGAATAGCCCGTGCAGGGGTGAGTATAAGATACTCAGTAGGGACCCCAAGACCCCCGAAGGTCTCCCAGAATCCACAAAGGATAATCCATGGAGGAAAGATACAATCACGAAGTAACATCCGACACTGCTTGGTTATATGACCATACATATACCTAAGTCATCAATTCTCACTCGGCTCCAACATCTAAGCTCAAGTACAACACAGTCCACACAGGAAGGCAAAACATAATTCACACAGGATAACACAATACAATCCACAAAGGAAAGTAAATAGGATTCAGCTCACACAAGGTACTTCTTTTTATGACGTTAGAGATGATCAGATATAGACACTGATTCATCTAAGCAGTCGGACCCATTGAGGATCTGTAGGGTACTAACCCCCGCAATGACCCACACAGGATCGATCATGATGTTGAAACCATAGCTATTGGGAAACTCCTTCTCTATCAAGAACAGTGGGTATGCCCCTACAACCAAGCGCTTCCCTCTAACCTTGGACTGCTGTAGTACTCCACCTATCGAGTACTGTGGAACTACTACTCTAACCAAGTGCTTCCCACCATGGGTTTGCCGCTACAACCAAGCTCTTTCCCTCATAGCCCCTAGTGGTACTCCTTCCGTTGAGTACCATGGTTTGTCGCTACGACCATGCTCTCCTCCACCGTGGGTCTGCCGCTACAACCAAGCCCTCCCCCATGCCGCTACAACCAAGCGCTCCTCCGTCATGGGTCTGTCGCTACAACCAAGCGCTCCCACGTGTCGCTACAACCGTACGCACCTCCGTCCTGGGTCTGCCGCTAAAACCAAGCGCTCCCCCTCATAGCTTTCAGAAGCACTCCTTCTGTTGAGTACCACGGGTCTGCCGCTACAACTAAGTGCTCCTCCGCTGTGGGTCTACCGCTACAACCAAGCGCTCCCCACTGGGCTATCTGTAACACACCGAGTCATTTGATCAGCAGTCGTCCAGTCTCAACCGGCTCTAGGGTTTCCGCACACAGCATGCTCGTTCCGGGAGGGTCCACTCCACTAGCTAAGAGGTCGATGCATCAACCGACATGTATTCCAGAGTTGATGTATCCCACGATGTACTGTAGTGGTCACTGCCGAAAACACGGAGGATTCTCGTACTCTTTTCATCATCTTCGCAGTCGCAGCCAGCTCTAGGGTTCCCGCACACAGCAAGCTTGTTCGGGAGGGTTCGCTACATGAACTGAGAGGCTGATACATCAACTGACACACAATCCAGATTTTATGTATCCAACAGTTCCGTATCGTCAACAGGAACTGAACGTCGCAGATGGCGCGTCAATCAGACGCCCGGTCTGAGAGTTATTGGCATTTTCGTTTCAGGGTCCAAGTTGGTTTTTAAGGAAAAACCAACCAGACCATACCCCACCAGCGTCCAAACCTCAGGCGGAGTAATCCAAAAGATCCTTCTCACTAAGATGAATCCAACCAAGTTGACGACACGTCAATCAGACGTCCGGAGCTCAAGTTATGAGCATTTCTGCTCCGAGGGCCCGATTGGTTTTGTGTACGAACCAACCCGGCCAAACACAAAGTACTCCAAAACCTTGAGTGTGATATACCGAAACGAAAGTCTCGATCCATGGATCGCATCGCCGCTTACGGTACGTCGATCGGAGGTACGTATACCATGATATGGTCAAAAGACCGAAAAGTTCCGAAAACGGGGGGTCTGGGCCCGGACCGACCCGGCCCAACCCCCCCCCCCCCCCCTGGGTCGGCCCGAACCGGATCGACCCGACCCGGGTGCGGGTCCAATCCGGCCAGCGTGACCCAGCCCGGCCTGGCCGCCACCCGGCCCGGCTGGCATGAGTGTGGCCAGGCCGCCGGGGTCGGCTCGGCCAGTTACGGCCGAGCGGCGCGGGGGGCGTGCGACCCGCGCGTGAGAACACCGCAGCCCCGGTTCGGGCCGCCTCTTGACAATGGACATGGCAGCCAGCCACGTCCCTGTCCTCGGTTTTGCGCGGCTGCAGAACTGCTCCCCGCTGCTGTGCCGGCGACCCGCGTCGCCAGTGGAGTCTGCGGGACACCAGAGTTGCTCCGGTGGTCCGATTTCATTTCTGTCTGCGCCGTAGCTCATCCCGGGTCCCATTCTTCACTGCGGAATCTTAAAATCATCTCTACGGCCCGTTTTGTCGTCGTCCGCCACTCCACACAAAAAGAACAAAAGGGCGATGGGTTCAGACTTGTTCGTTTGTCCGCACCCACCGCATTAGCGGTTTGAAACAACACCATAATTCCCAGAAATTGATAAACATCGACCAGCAATAATAATCTGCGGACAAGCTTGTTAATTGGTTGGTTTGAGTTCTTGCCTTGGAGGAAAACAAATATAGGTATTATCATTTTTAAAACGACCCCTACCTTCTTCGTCGTCGGACGCGAGTTCATTGCAGAATTGACCATCGTAGAAGAAAAGGATCATCACGTCGCAGATGGGCGTCGCTGTCGCGCGGTACTCGGCATCGCGTAGAAAAACTCTGTGGATCAAGGACATACAGATTTAATTATAACAATTAAATCCAAGTTGAAGTTATAATCCACAAGTAATTAAAACTACCGAAATCCCCTACCTCAAGATGCCGATCAAAGATTTTCGCGGGGAAAGAACGTCGCGGAAGAAGCGTCGGCGTCGCGGTACTCGTCGTCGCGTCGTCGATCTCTGAGAGCTCGGTGTTCTTCGCGTTCTTCGTGTTATTCGCTTTCTTCGCGTTCATGATGTTCTTCTCGAAGGAGGATGTAGATATTTATAGATTCTCAAAAGGTTTAACACAGCAACCTGATAATAAAATAAGTTCTCATCTTATTTTATTATCAGCTAAAGAATTTGAAAAACAAAGTTAAGTAACAGACAATTAATTCATAGAATTAATTGCAACGAACTAACCACCCAATTAAATAGGGGTGTTAATAATTTAGAAAACGCGTCAGTTGACTTTCATTTAAAAAGGGGGTTGTGGGTGAGTTACTGAGGGGAATAGAAACTGTGGGGTTCGTGCGGGCCCCACCTCACAAATATCCTACCAAGAGGGTAGGATATATTGGGTTCCTCCCAATCCGCTTAAAGTCAGTTTAAGTGGATTTTAAGTGTATTTAATCCACCTTAAGTGAAATAAAATAAAGTTGGCACACCACTTTATTTTATTTTCTTCACATAACCTCAAAAATTAAAGACCACACCCAAGAAAAACTTTGAAAAATGATTCCGGGCACACCGGTCCTCGGAATCATGTGCCGTTAGAAACTGCATTCTTGTAAAATTCCAAAGAAAATTACTAAAAAAATTTCTTTGAAATTTATGGGTCTTTACAAACACCTTCAGACTTAATGGAAGGGTTTTCTCATCACACTTCCATTTTTTTGAGATATTCTTTATTCAATACGATTACATATGTATGGTGTATGTATACTTCTGATTGACGTAGAATATATTTTATATATTTATTTTCGTTTTATTTAATTTATCATTAGAATATGATTAATTACAGGGCATACAAATCGATTGATTATAGAGTGGTAATGGATTTCTACCCGAACCTGCATTTTCATTCAGGTTACTCTTATTGCCTACATAACAAAAAAGAAATTATTATTTGTTCATATATACTCTACCAAAATTGTGTTCTAATTTTTTTTATATGTTTTCCAATCATAAACATTATTTATTTTATGGTTATTTACATTTTAAAAACATTTTTCAAAATTTCTTCCTAAAACACAAGACCGATTGCAGTGAATTTACCAAATTCACTCCTATTTTGAAGTCAACTCTATAATTTGATTGTGATATAATTATCTTTCTAAAGTAAAAAACTTTTAAATGAAAACTATCTTGGATCATATTTGGTTACATTAACGAAAAACAATCCTTTTCATAATAAAATCTAGTTAATATTTACTTTAATCGGTATTTGAATGTTTTATTTCTAATGATTCTTTAAAAAATATTTTTACATTATTTCAATTACGTGGGGAAAAATTTATTACTCAAATATAAATTCGGAATCCTGTACTATTCATTTAAATGATACACAGGATTATAACATGATTTTATAATCAATATAATGAATTTTCTAAATGAACTCTTCTTTCCAAAGTAAAAAAGGGATTTTTATCATCTCACACTAACTTCGATGAGATATTTCCCTCATTCACCACTTATTCCTTGAATGTTGTTTATGTAATTAAATTTTGTATATCTCGTCATGAGTCTCATTATTCTCATTATATTCTAAATAATTATTCTTTGAACGTATCAAGGTGGTATGGGACACTTTTGAATGTTTAAGGATTATTACCTCAATAATTTTTCAGTGATCACATTTAAATGTATCGTCATCTATGTGAACATCCTTTGTGTAATCCCATGACTAATTTATGTTTTTATATTATGATATCATCTACCATATGTTTTTAAGGGGTTTATGATCAATTTTACAATGGATGTTCTCATATTAAACCATTCATGGGTTATAGTTGATGTATTCAGATATCATATGCTAGTTTTTTAGTATGAATGTTTATGTTGTCTATCAATCACCTTTTACATACGTGGAATGTATTTGACTTGTTATGTGACAGGTGGGTCCCTCTATATCCCCTAGATGCATTGGTATGTCTCGTGAGGAAAATATATATGGACTTTTCTATGTCATTTCCCATTTTTAGATATGGCTTTTGTTGAGGCCTTAATCTTTTTTAGATGTCTTTTCCTGGCCCTTGACGAAATGTTTCAGAATGTTTGGCATATGTAGTTACCTCATTATTAAACTATAAATTCATATTTCATGTGGTTATTCGACCAGCATAATACACATGATTATTTTTTATTGTGTAAATATTTACTCAACTCATATTCATACCATATTATGTTCAAGTTTATTCATAAAATCATGTGATTTCAATTATTCACCATGCACAGTGTTTATGTTTATGATATATTCCATAGTATTTTTTACCCTTACTGAGCATCTGATATACCCCCTTATTATGTGTCATTTTATCTAGGACATGATGAGGTATTTTATGATTTACTTGTAGGGATAATCTTATGATTGGTGAATGTTCCCAGTGAATCCTTCATAACGTTTTTCATATCAAGTAGTAATTTTGAGCATATGTATGTATAAGGTTTTTCAAATTTTCTAAAACATTCATTTATTTAAGATAAAAATATATTTTAATTATTCTAATGTAATAAAACGAGGCACATGAATTTGGAAATTAGGGGCCATGGGGTTACACCATGGCTAGGTTCGTAATAAAAAAAGAAGGAGATTCATGTCGGAGGATCTACTGCAAAATATGAAAAGAAAAATCAACTTCCCACATGTAAAAATGTGGGAAGAAGAATCTTGGGAACTCCCTCAAGGGTATGGGAAAATGCTTCAAGTGTGGGAGAGAAGGCCCCCATGCTCTATAATGTCTAATTGACATGAGACGGTAGGAGAATGTGGTTTGGGAATGGAGAGAACAACCCAAGTTCAAATGCTACATCTATATGTAGTAAGGGAACTATGAAAACTAGTACATTAATCATTGATTCCTTAAGGGTAATCAAATTCTAAAGCCACCAAATTCAAATAAACAAGGGAATTCTTAATCCATCCATACTATGATATTGGATAATAAAAGGATTCGTTCAAGGTACACATCCTATTCAATAAATAATTATAAATTTCAAATTTGATTATGGTTATACACATTCATTTATATCTCACAATATTGAAAGAATGATTTAATAGAATCCTTGAATCCATTAAGTAGAGATATATGTAATAAAATCCCAGTGGTGAAATCCTTGCATCCCAAGTGTTGAAATCTTCTCTTGTTGGTGTATTTGGGAATATTCTTCTAGTGAATATCATGATACATATCTTGGTGGAATTCAATTCTATAATGGGAATTGATTAGCTCTCATTATATAGAGAACATATCAAGTATTGAGAAAAGGTAATATCTTTTCATATTCCAAAAAATACCATGCTCCTTTAAAAATGAAAATAATATCGTGAATCTCATTTGAAAAATCCTTCAATGGTGTTGGTGTTGATCCTCTATGAAGCGTCATACTTCTCTAAAATGGTAGATTCAAAGTAATTTATCCACCTAGGGGAAATACTCATTATGAGGGGATATAATGTGGAATTTCCTACCAAGACTTCCCTCAGATCGTGAGGTTTATTTCTAAATACAAATCATGGTAAGAGACATTCATATCTCGAATTGTCTCAATTTGAAGTCCCTTATCGAATTGTAGGATTTAAAGAAGAAGTTATTAGAGGATTTGTGAAAAGGGTTCATAATCCCTAGAGCATCAAATTGGGGTTCACAAGTGCTCTTTGTTAAGAAGATGGATGGATCAATGGGGTTGTATATTGATTATCGAGAACTCAACAATACCACCATAAATAACATGTTTTCCATCCCATGTAATGGAAAAAATTTCTATCAACTATGAGGAGTTTAATAAATCCAAAATTTGGATCATTATTATGTGTATCATCAACAATAAGTGAAGAATGAATACATTTAAAAGACTGACTTATATTCAGGTTTTGGGCACTATAAGTCTCTGCAAATTCTCTTTTTAATTGCAAATTCCCCTGTAATATTTATGGATTTGATGAATAGAGTCATTATAAATTACCTCGAATTTTTTTTTTGTAGTTCTGGTGGATGATATTCTCATCTACTCTATGATCAAGGAGGAACATGGATAACCAATAAGGCTTGTTTTGGCGACCTTGTGAATGGATAAGTTGTACACCAAGTACAGAAAGTGTGACTTTTTGATGAGAAAAGTCATATTCCTGGGACATGTGATCATAAGTGAGGTAATTTTTGTGTACCCTTCAAAAACAATTGCAATTAATGAATGGACAAGACTGTCTAGTGTCACAGAAATTTGTAGATCTCCTTGATTTAATGGGTACTACCAATGTTTTTTCTCAAATTTCTCACAATATTCAATCATGATAACTACATTTATAAGAAAATGGGTATTGTATGTCTAGGTGGAAGAATGTGAGGAATGCTTCAAGGAGTTAAAGATAAGTTTTATCACTACATGAGTACTCAAATTACTGAAATGTGGAGCATGATTTGTGATATACAATGATGATTCAAATAAAGGATTGTGTTGTGTACTCATGAAAAATGGTATTATGATAGCATATTCATCATGAGAGTTTAGGATTTATGATATGAACTACCTAACACATTACTTCCAATGCTTTCACTCTGGCGCGCACGTCCGTCTCATTCAGGGACAAGAGACGCGGCTTTTTTGGTTGCCCACATTCCATCTTTTCCAAGGTGGGAGACATCCCCTCCTTCTTAAGAGATGTTTGCTCATTGATCGAAATAGGATGATGGGAATTCGGTTCTTCCTTCCGTGGATTCCTCCTTGGAACTCGTCACCTAGTATGGGTCTTCATTATAGACTTAAGACATTTTTCATGAAACACTTCTCGGTGCCACATATTCATGGACACCAGTTAATTACACTGATTCTGTTAGGTCATTCCCAGGGGTCTGGTCAGGGCAGCAACCTTTGGTTAGGGGGGTATTCATGGTTTCTATCACTGGCATCTCTGGACACTGGGGATTGATGTGTCAGTCTTCTGTCCCATATTATAAGGCTTCTGTAGGGAGCAGGTGCTAGAGGAATCCCACATCGGATGTGATAATCATATTCCATGGGCATGTATCTGAGGTTTTCCTCAGCTTCCCATGTTTAACACAGGGTATGCTGCATGTTTAACAACCAGTAGAGACAGATCTGACAGATCAGAACACAGATTAGAGTGGATCAGATTGAGGAACCCCCCTGGAGGGAACACTGATATTGGGGCCAACACGTGGGTGGCTTCCCAAATGTTGTTTGATGGAATGTGGGAGTGGAGTTGTCTGATCCCACCGGGATGTGGCATCCCGGGTAAGAATCATGATGGACGATGGAGGGTTATGAGAGTGGGATGGAACCATCATGGGGTGACAATGGTTTTGGGCTTGTGCCTCGAAGATACTTCATACATTCCTTGCCATAGTGAGGATCAATGACCATATATTTCGTAGGTAGAATACAGTTTACCTTCATGTGGGATGGGGGTGAACCAATGTGAAGGGGATCGTAATGACCAGTTGATAGTAGGCTTGATCCTCGGGGATCCTTCTTATGTACCCTGCCTTGATAGGGATCAAATTCCTCGTAGATTGGGATGGGATGAGGCTTACACTCTGAGGCGGACCAAAGTGATGGGGAACCGATGGTCGGAACAACCGGGTGGTGGGATTGAACCTCTTGGAGCTTCCTACGTACCATGCGTTGACTTGGATCAAAGCCTTGGTAGTTTGGGATAGTATGGGGATTACACTCTGAGGAAGCCCATGGTGTTGGTGAACCGATGTTCGGAATAACTGGGTGGTGGGATTGAACCCCTTGGGGCTTCCTATGTACCATTCCATGACATGGATCAAAGTCCTTATAGTTCGGGATGGTATAGGGATTACACTCTGAGGCGGCCCAAGGTGTTGGTGAACCAATGGTTGGAACAACCGGGTGGTGGTCTTGAACCTCTTTGGGCTTCCCACGTACCATTCCTTAACATGGATCAAAGTCCTCGTAGTATGGGATGGTATAGGGCTTACACTCTGAGGCTGCGCAAGGTGTTAGTGAACTGATGGTTGGAACAACTGGGTGGTGAGTTTGAACCTCATTTGGATTCCTACATACCATGCCTTGACATGGATCAAAGTACTCATAGTTTGGAATGTTATGGGGCTTACACTCTGAGGCGGCCCAAGGTATTGGTGAACCAATGGTCGGAACAACTGGGCGGAGGTCTTGAACCTCGGGGGCCTTCCTAGGTATCATGCCTTGACATGGATCAAATTACTTGTAGTTCGGGATGGTATGGGGATTACACTCTGTGGCATCCCAAGGTGTTGGTGAACCGATGGTCGGAATAACCGGGTGGGGGGATTGAACCTCACAGGGCTTCCTACATACCATGCCATTACATGGATCAAAGTCCTAGTAGTTCGGGATGGTATGGGGATTACTCTCTGAGGCGGCCTAAGGTGTTGGTGAACCGATGGTCTGAATAACCGGGAGGTGGGCTTGAACATCGTGGGGATTCCTATGTTCCATTCCTTGACATGGATCAAATTCCTTGTAGTTCGGAATGTTATGGGGCTTACACTTTGAGGCGGCCTAAGGTGTTGGTGAACTGATGGTCGGAACAAACTTGTGGTGGGCTTGAACCTCGTGGGACTTCCTATGTACCATGCCTTGACATGGATCAATGTTCCTGTAGTTCAGGATGGTATAGGGATTACACTCTGAGGCGGCCCAAGTTGTATCAAGGTCGGTGCTTACTCTAAGCCCATGTGAGTCATGCTCGTTGTGATAAACAAGATGTAGCAGAGACCTGACGACCACATCGCGAAAGGTGTGTCTATGGGAGATGGAGTGGGGCTTACGTGTGGAGCGAAACAAAGAGGAAATCAGGGCTTATGTGTGGCTAGCAGCCCGAAGGGGTTGGGAACTTCTCCAGGATGAAGTCCTGAGGGTGACAAAGTGCAGTGGGGGGGGGACATGGGACCGATGAAAGGGGGAGCCTCGTTTTCCAATGCGCCCTTCGCTGGCCCTGGGGATTGAGGAACTGAGGAGGAGCAGGTATGATGCCTCCTTAAAGAATGTCTAGGGGCCTACACCAAGGTGGTTGCCCTAGCCTTGTGGAGATGACTGGGCGTGGAGAACATCTGAGGCGGGGCACCCCACAAGTGAGGCATGGGGCGAGTACAGTTTAACGTCATGTGTTATGGACGAAGGTGGTTGGAAGTTTAACATCCTGCAACAAAAACGAGGTGGGTGCACTCCACACCACCAGGGCCTACATAACAGGCACCCTCTTCCCCTTGCGGGAGGGAAGGCTTCAGCAAGGTCGTGGCGAAGGGGTGTCGATCTGGAGCGGAAATGGTGAATGATGCTATCGAAAAGAAGCTGCATGTGTGCCTCTATGGAGCGAAAATGGTGGATGGGGATTACGCATGGAAGCTTACCATGTGCCACTATGGAGTAGCAATGGTGTATGGAGATTATGCAAGAAAGATACCCGTAATGTCTTCCTCATGGCTGGCCATGAGGGCATCCCAATCCACAGGTGGGTTGCGGCCTTCGCCTATGCACTAGTGCACAAGAGGGATAATGCCATGGGAATTGGAATCAATCCAAACAATGGGAGATGAAAAGTGTGAATCACATGGCCAAAATTTGGAACACAATGAAGGTGGTTTGGATATGGAGGATAACTGTTGACCACGGTCAAAACACAGTATCCATATCACATTAGCCTAAATGGGGAAAACAAATGAGGGTCAACTGCTTACCCTTTTTGAATCCTAGGACCTGACTCAATGTGTCTTCCAAAGACTTCCGTGGAGTTGGTCCAGGACAGGAGGTGAGTCGATGCGGCATTGGACCAGGATGTTATTGGGTCCCTTTAGACAAGGAAGTGGATGATGATCCAAATAAAGGGCATGCAACACGTGAGGTGGAGTGATGGAATGTTTGAACAGATTCCAACGCTCTTGAAATTAAACCACTATAATCATGGAATTAAGGGCCTTATGCTTGTCACACAAGGTATCTCTTTTTTGGATCAAGAGGCATCATATAATTGGAAAATAGGGAATACTATATTTTATAGTCATGTAGAGAGGAATATTGGAATCTCATGCATGGAGCATAAGGCATCCCTTATTTAGAGCCAGAGGCGTCCTATGTTTGGATCATATGGTATGATACAGTTTACAGTCATGTAAAGAGGACTGTTGGCATCTCATGCTTGGAGGATAACGGATCTCTTTCTTGGAGAAAGAGGCATCCTATGTTTGGAACATAGGGATTAATATTGATTAAAGTCTTGTAGATATAACTATTAGCCATAAGGCACCTTGAAATTATTGGTGTTGGGACTTATGCTAGTGAGGCCCTTTGAAGTTCAACCTGGAATAGGAGCCAAGTGATAGGGTTTGGATGAGTTTCTTGAGGAATGGTTCGACTCAAGGTACTTGGGGAATTGATGATCAGAATATCGACTCACGACATGGGAAATGAACCAACAAGAATATGTCGACTCAAGCTTTTTTCATGGTGTGCGGAGGAGGATCTCAAATCATGGAATTCCATAGGTGGAAGGTGGGAGCGCATAAGGGATCATTGGAAAATCCCGACGTACCGACCCAAAATGTTTGTGGAGCCACCCTCCATTATTCATGGGGGTCTGTGATGATAGAGAAGGGACCGGCCAAGAGGGTGGGAACCGCAACCCAACACTGACCTAGAGTGGAGGGATGGTGGCGCAGACCCTACGGTATGGGCCGGTGGGCGCGAAGGTAGGAGCCTAGCAAAGGATAGGTCTTTGTGATGTAGATTCATAGAGCAAAGGGGCTCGGGGAGCATAGGGTCTTGAGAAGCATGGAATCATGGAGCATGGAATCTCAGAGCAGCATCGCGGAGCATGTACTCGCGGAGCTTGGGCTTGCGGAGCATCGGCTCGTGGATCATAGACCCGCGGAGTAGCAACACAAAAGAAGTTTCTCGCAAAGCATTGCCTCAGAGAGCCGCTTCGCGAAGGAAAGTGGATCTCCTCGAATAGGGAGATCGGCCGCCCAAGGTGCGGAGTGTCCGTCTGGTGAATTCGGGTGAGCTGGTTATTTATAGGGGAGAGGCACCACGAAGTAGAGCTTACATTGAACGAAGAGGGATTTGGTTGGTTCACGGTGGGCTCATGAATGTCAAGTGTGTTCACAGACCATACCGCCTCTTTGCTTCGTGGTGGGCTCGAGAATGTCAAATACGTTCATGGAGTGTCCTGCCTCCTTGCTTCATGATAGGCTCGTGAACACCAAATGTGTCTGTGGTGTGTCACGTCTCCTTTCTATACAGAGGGCTATTGAATGTCAAATGCATTCGTGGAGCGTCCCACATCCTTGTTTCGCAGCGGCCGCAGTGCTAGGGGGACTCCGTGAAATAGCTTCGTGAGGAAGTCAATGGTGCGTTTTTTTTGGATTCCTCCCAGTCCTGAATTTTGGCACCAATAAATTTCACCCCCTGAGAATTGGAGCCATTGAGAGATCTAGGGCCGAAGTCTGAGGGTAATCGGTAAAATCTGTGGAGATTCGCGATGCGTCGAGCAATCATTCCCTAATCTCACGTGGGTCGGGCCTAATGTGAGAAACAAGGGATGACCACTTTATCACCACATCCAAACGTAAGAGTGAATACCAAGATTCGGGCATCCGGGGATGAAAAACTAGTCCGGATTTCCAGAATGAAATGGGGGAGACTAGACTAGTTAATGAAGTTCTCAAAATAGCTGAATTACCATTTTCCTTGCGTGCTCTTGTGCACGAACGGGGTAACGCCAGGGGTGTTGAAATCAATCCAAACAGATGGGAATGGGAGGTGTGAATCATTATACCCTGGATTCAGAACATTGTGGGGGTGGCTTGGAAATACTAAATAACTATTTACTGCATTCAAAACAAAGTATTCTAATTGTATTGGCCTAATGTGGGATGGAAAATGAGGGAAAACTATTGACCATGTTCGAACACAGGACCTGTCACAAATGTCATCTGTTAGTCATCCGGAACGTTAGCCCATGGAAATGGGAGGGCAATGGGCTGAGCAACCATAATGTTAGGGGGTTCTTCCAGATGTGAACGAGGATGAGGGTCCGAATAATGGAATGAAAATCATGGAAAGTGGGCTGAGGGTTTGTTCAGATAGAATCCGACACTCTATAAGTTATGCTACCATGGTGGGAGAACACTAGATGGATGCATTGTTTTGACCATGGATCATTCCTTCTTTTAGACAGGGCCTCTCTTGTGAGGGGGCCTATCAATTCCCAATGTCATCGTTGGGCATCATGAACTTGTTCAGAGAAAAATTGCAGTTACATGGTTCCCCACAAGTGGTCAGGCCAAGGGGCCGGAAATGGGGAGGAACATGATTTATCATTCCTGGGGCTGTACCTAAGGTGAAATTCCTGGGTGTCTCTACTTATCACATGAGGATGGGAATCAAGCCGTACATAGTTCTGGAAGCACAGTTAAACATCATGCAGGACGGTGAGAATTCTGGCAGTGCCGATGCACAACCTACCAAAACTACTAAGACCATGTGAGTCATGCTTGATGTGGGAAACACGAAGTAGTAGTAGGACAAACCAGACACAGGGAGGAACATGTTAGGGTGAAGGGATGCTTGGTGACTGCCAGACCAATGATGCTAACTAATCTATGTAGCGTAACAAGATGTGTGATGAGGTAAATTTGAGTATGTCAGAATTCCACTTGAACATGTGGAAGTGGAAATGTGTGAATCATGATGCTTGAAATCTGAATCACAATGATGGTGGCGTGACAATGGAGGATAATTTTTGACTGTGGTGGAATCACATCATCCACATCATGTTAGCCTGGAATTGGGATAGACAAACGAGGGCCGACCATTGACCATGTTTAAAACACGGTAACAGTTTCAAATGTCATTCGATATCTTTAGGGACGTTGGACCCGGAAGGTAGGTGAGCCGATGCGTCATGGGGCCAGGCCGTTAGGGGGTCCCTTCCGATGTGGAAGAGGATGAGGATCCAAATAGTGAGCTCATGAATCATGGATATGGAATAAGTTGAATGTCCTTGTGAAAATTCCACAGTTTGGGATCTTTTTCAAAACACGTCGGAATACGTCAACAAGACCTATTAGATAGATGTAGTCGATTTCCTTCCATTGGGGAGATCTTAGCTTAGGGTCATAGAACTCGGACCATGGATGGTAGAAACCATGGGGGACACATGGTGGGGTAATTAAAAAAACCCGGTGTGAACGGGAACCGAGGGTTCCGACCACCATGCGTTCCTTGGAGAGGTTTTAGGTCAAGGGACCGAAAACGAGTGTTGAGTTGGGCCCGAGGAAAGGTGCACATGCGTTCCTACCTACGGCATGAGGATGGGGATCAAGCTGCACATAGTTCTTGAGGTGGAACGGTAAGGTACCAGTGCCTGAGATAAAGGGGGTGTGCGGTCATGGCCCTCACACCAAAAGAAGCGGTATTTGATAAATATTGTTTGTACTTTAAGGGGAATGTTTTTTTAAGTGGCATGACTAGGGTAGCAGGCCCTATCACCGACACAAGAATGTAGTCATAGAAGGAATTGAAAAATGGTATGGCGTGTGACCAATAGCAAACCTGGTGTCCCAGTGAGTGAGGACATCACAATACAGTTTCGTTTTTCGTTGTGCGACCAAGACGATAATGTCATCATTTAGGGTCATTTGATAGAACCAGGCAGCATAGTTTTAATTCGTATGGAGTGTACATGAAGGAATTATCACGATGCTATAAATCATACCCTATGTGAGTGAATAATGGGTCCCAAACCACCCCGTATGCAATTCCAAGAAAGGAGCCTCAGGCCAAGGGGCCTACAAAGGTAAGAGGGAAAGGGGTAGGAGAAACAATCTCACGACAGGGCTGGACCTAAAAAAGAGAGGTCTGGGTGTTCCTATGTATGCCATAAGGATGGGAATCAAGTCGTACGTAGTTCTGTATGATATCTTAGTTTACTTTCTTAGAGCTCGAACCAGGTTGGGAGAAGACATGGGAGGTGCATGGTGCAGTCCTTTAAAAATACAATGTGAATGAGGACCCATGAGGTACTTTCTACACCACATGTTCCTCAAAATGTTTGGTCCATGGGGCTGAAAGAGACGGGACCGGGTTTTGGATTCCGGGGGCTGGACCTAGAGGTGAGACGCTCAGGTGGTCCTATGTATCCAATGTGGATGGTAAACTAGTCGTACATAGTTATGGAAGAGATCTGAGTTTATGGTATTAGAGTTTGGACCAGGTATGAGCGAAAACCCTCCAAGTAAGTGCAGACTTCAACTAGATACCTAATCCCACGTGAGTCAAACTCGGTGTGGGAAACAAGGAAGATTTTTATTCAAATACACAATGATATGTTAATATCAAGTTCATTAGAATTAAACTTTTGATGGGATCATAATATTCCATTGGTTGAGTTCTTATACAATAATATCTTCCACTCTAATGTTAATAAGACTCCATATGAAGCTCTGTATGGAAAGTGATATAGAACTACAACTTGTTGGGATGAATTAGGAGAAAGAGAGATAAATAGACCTAATCTTATATAGGACATGACCAAGAAGGTTCAATCCATCCACCATATATCAAAGATTCTTAGAGTCAGAAATTTTTCGATTCTAACAACCATCGTAGGGACATGTAGTTCGACATTGGAGGTAAATTCTTCCATCAAATAGTACCACGGAAGAGAGCCATGTGGTTTGGAATGAATGGGAAGCGAATCCCTAGGTACATTGTCCATTTTGAGATCCTTTATTGTAAATGAGAAGTGGACTATCAGTTTTCACATCCATTTAATATGTCTCATGTTCATGGTGTACTCCATGTATCATTATTGAGGATATAAAAACCAGATCCCACACAAATATTGAAGTCTGAGTTGGTACAGCCGGATGATGATCTATCTTATGAGGAGAAACCAGAAAAGAATATGGACTGGTGAGATATAGTTATATGAAACAAGACAAACCAAATATAAAAAATGTTTTGGAGTAACCATAAGTATGAAGAAGAGACATGGGAACCAGAGGAGGCAATGAAGGAGGTGTACCCTCACCTGTTTATGTAAAATGAAATTTCAAGTGTGAAATTTCAAAATGGGGGGATTTATCAAACCAAAATTTTGACAATGAAACTTTTCCCTTCTTATAGTAATATATTATAATATAATCACATAAAATCATATTAGGAAACACAATTCCACATCATGCTTAAAAAAACTACTATATTCTATGTGACTTTTTAACATAATTTTTCACTTATGTAAGTTGAATTTTGAAAATCTGACCTACATAGTTTTGATCATTGATATGTTAGGAGTATGATTGGAGAAAAAAAATTGTGGAATAGTAACATACACTTATGAATATTTATTTTACCCTTGTGAATAGTAAATTATTTATGTGAACAAGATCATTACCATTGATTGTATAAATAAAATTTATCCATCTTATAAGTGAAAGTGTGATATAATTATATTATAATGTTGGTACTTTTGTAAGTAATGAATATTTAATGATAAATTTAACAAATAAAAAGAAATTTTAATTTCATAATATTTATATTTAAACAAGTATTTTGATGTCTTATGATTATATGGTAATTTTTTGAGACCATAATTATTTTTTCAAAGTGTTCGAAAAGTAGTATTAATATTAAAATTTGTATTTTAAAATAAATTATAATTTTTATTAAAAATGAAATTACACATATATATGAAGTTATTTTCATCAAATGGGGTTCATTTTTTAATTATACAAATTGAAAAATGATTAGGGTGAATTTTTGATATTTTTCTGAAAGACACTACTTTTTGGTTAATAGTAAAATTCAATAATATACAAAATATGCTAAATAAATTAATTTCTGTATTATGATTGAGTCCTGGATGATGTAAATGGCCATTGGTTTGAACTCACATTCTCGACTTAATTATTTTAGTCAGGAAATCATCAATATTTCTTGTCTTCAGGGAAATTTAAAAAATAATGAATTCAATATTGAGAAAACATCCCTCCCCTCGACTATAAATACCATCCCTCACAACATATTTTCCTCACACCTCTCATGTACCAATACATAAAAAAATTCATCCTAAACAATATCCTTATCCCCTCCCACATATCCAGGATCTCCTGGTCTCATCCAAATCCCAATCATCGGTGCCATGAAAATGATCTCAAGGGGAAAATTCAAGAGGTAATTTCTCTCTCACTTTTCATTCATATTCCTTTCAAATTACATTTCATTTATTCTCTTTTGTTAAACTATTCATTTAAAAATATTATTATAACTATAGTGTTATTTATATAATGGTAATATATCATTTTAATGGAATATTATTCATAATAATAACATCGTTGTCTCTTTTTTATAAAAATTAAATTGTCGCATGTGATATATGAATTTTCTAATATTGTGGTAGATGCACTTCCATTTTCCTTTTTATCCTTAAAGGATGTCAGTAAAACCCATAAATGTTTTAAAAAGTATTATTATATGTATTTTAAAACCAATTTTATGCTTTGTAAACAACTTTTACACATAATAATAATTGATAGAACAAAACATGGTCATTGTGATAAAAAAACCGACCAAATTAACCTAAAACAATCAGCATTAAATTATAACTAATGATCCATCCTAATGGTATATAATGAAATCCATTATAAGATAATTTTAATTTCTTGTAGATCATTAATAACAAGTAATATCAATTCTAGATGATTATCCAATTTATTCACGAACAACCATTCATGGGTACAAGTGAACCGTTGAAGAAAACAATGAAAAAGAACACCCAAAAAATGGATTTATACTATTTAACTCATCCAAAGGCCCATATATTTTCTTAATGAAACCATAATTAAAAAAATTCATGTATAAATTTTTATTTAATTTTTAATTATTGAATCTATTCCTATTATATATGACATTAATGAGATGAATGTATTCAGATACAAGGTAAGGGGAATTCATGAACCAAACACTATTTCATTGGGATTTCCATAATTCACTACAATTTCAGTATGGTTATTCCTTATAAATAATTTATCGTTAAGTATATTACCATTTCTGGGATATACCGGTTTTCTATTGGAGTTAATTACAAACATTTTTTTTTCAAAATAGCTCTTCTTTTAAAAAAACACACCTTTTACATCTCAATATAATATCCTTCACTCAAGGTTGATGATTCATATATCAATTATGGTATTCCCTCTTTCATTTGGGATCCCAATGTTTACGAATGTTAGATTATGGAATGAAATCCATTTCTTTACATTGGTTATTGTATGTTCAAGAATGATATATGTTCTATGTGGCATGCATCATAATTTAAATGTTGTTTTGTGACGGGTGCACTAAAAACTATATAAAGTAATGTAATTATTATGACGTGATTGGTTTTCCCAGAATAATATAATGCTCCAATTCATTGGGTAAATTTGAAAAAACTCATGAGTAAAGTGAAAAATGCAAGAACATGATGCTAGGTTTGTCCACAGCTATGTGTGATAATTGATAACATAGACATTATGTTTCATGTTTATGAATTTCTACATTCCAAGACATTTATTTATGATTACTAAAATTATTATGATTCTATTCATGTGTTGTGATGATAATGATTATGAAAATCCACTAATTTATTGTCTCATGTTCTTATCCTCTTACTGGGATTTTAGCTCACCCCATGTTGATGTATATCCTCAGATGATTACGTCTACTGAGGGGAACTCATTATCTAATTATATTATAGAGAAGAAGGAATTTAATAAGTTTTTGTTTTGAACAATTTATGTATGGTCCTAGTTTTCTCAATATAATTTTCCATTGGATCTTTATTGTGTAATATTTTTATGTTTTTAATCCTTTAATTTATGTAAATCTTATGTATGAAAAGTAGGATTTCTATAGTTGTTATTAGAGGCACAATTTAGATAATTTTGGGATTCAGATGAGAGAACCATAGTCAAAACCCTAGAATGAGACTTTTTATATGTAATAAAACGTGAATAATTGATAAAAATAGGGATTCCATAAGATATGATTTTAGTGATCATTTAAAAAAATAATACATTATTTATTAATGAGTGGTTGACTTATATTTTCTTATAACATTTTCTAATTTATAAATTGGTGGGAACCAAGAGAAACTAGGCCAAAAACCCATGAAGAGGATATTATAGTGATCGCCCAAATAACATTCCCAATGCTTTGGTTGGTGGAGTTAAAATCATCATGGATATTATTAACTTTTTTTAGGTTTTTAATAATAACATTAATAATTTAGAATGACCTCATTCTCCTAAGAGGGAGAAACTAGCTATCGAGTGTTCTATGTTGCAATGAACACTAATGTTTAGTTGATCTTATAATTCACATGTTGTAGAAAAATGGGTCAATTAAATAGAGAAGATATTTTTTGTGATTCACTATTCAGATATCTAGAAGATGACTCTTTCCATTTATTGTCTTGATGGAGTGGTTTTCCAATAGACTACTTTTATTAAGAACACCAAGACGAGGGGTGAAATTAACAATATGGAGTTGGAATACATTATGATAATGTTTCATAACAATTATTTATCATGAAAACATTGTACAAATATAGAGAGATAATTCATAGATATAAAGTATAAGGATAGATAATCTGTCACGACCTATGAAGATAATTTCCCAAGGCTTGAATGGTATGCTTCGGGTTTTTTATCAACAATGAGAGAAAAATAATAGACTCTTTAGTTCATTAAAACCATCCCTTCGAAGGGATATTTAAATTCAAGAGATTGGGAGTTATGAAGAATTTTTTCAATGTGCTCATAAAATGGAGATTGAGTTTGGATTTTGTTCAGCTGGATATGGTGATAAGAAACTAAATATGCAGTTTCATGCCTGAGGATTTAATGACAAAGGTAGAAATCAAACTCAACTACCAACATTTCTAAAATGTGAGAAGAAGAACAATGGAAATTGCCTCAATGGGACATGAAAATGCTTCAAGTGTGGGATAGAATACCACCAATCACAAGAGTGTCTAAAATACATGAGAATGAGGGAGAATGTGGTGGAGGTATAGTGATCACCATGCATGGTCGAATGCTACAACTATAGGGTTACATGGAACTATGAAAGCATGTGCACAAAACCGTGAGTCCTTATGGGTAGTCTTTATTAGCAGCCACCAAACCCAATGGAACAAGGGAAGACTCATACCATCACTACTATAGAAGTGGAGACCGAAAATGTTGTCAAAAAATTTATGCGTACAATTCACTTCACAATGTAAAAACTCTTATTTAATTATGGTTCTACGCATTCTATTATATCTCAAAATATTTCTAGAAGTATTGACTTGATTCCTTGAAACGATGAATTGGATATACCTATAAAAAATCCAAGTGGTGGAATCATTGAAATCCAAGTGTTGGACTCTTCCCATATTGGAATATGTGAGAAGATTCTTCTATAGAATCTCATAATACATCAGTTGGTGTAATTCATTGCGATAATGGGAATTTATTAGCTCTTATTATAAAGATAACACATCATCTTTTTGGAAAAAGAAATATATTTTCATATTCCAAACCATCCCATTCGCCTATACAAATTCTAGTAAGATCATGAATCTCCTTTAAAAAATCCTTCCACGTTGTGGGTATGGATTCCCTTTGAAGATTCATACCTTGCTCAAATGGTTGAGTAAAAGGATATTATCCACCTATGGGAAATTAAAATCATGGGGAAATATATTGTTGTATTTACTAAAGAGTTTCCCAAACATCATCAGGATCTTCAGGTAGAGTTATTAAGAGAAATCATACATAGAGGTACTACTATCTCAAATTTTCCCTATAGAATCCCTCCTATTGAATTGTTGGAGATGAAAATGCAGCTACAATAGAATTTGGTAAAAGGGATCATATTCCCTAGGGCATCAAATTTGGGGGACCAGTGCTCTTTATGAAGAAGAAGAAGTATGGGGAAATGTGGCTGTGTAACATTTATCTAGAACTCAACTAGATCAACATAAAGAAAAGGTATCCTCTCCTAAGTATTAAGAACATGTTCGATCAACTATGAGGAGATCAGTAAAGGTGGATCATTGTTCTGGATATGATCATATAAAGCTGATGAAGGATGATCTGTAGAATACTAAATTCCATACAATGTATGGGAAAAATGTGTTTCTATTAATTCCCTTCAGACATACTAATTCCCCTATAGTATTAATAGATTTCATGAATAGTTCCATTAGAAACTTCTTTCTCATATTTTTGGTAGTGTTTATCGTTGATATTATCATATACTATACTAGAAAGGAGGAACATGCGGAACATCTAAGGCTTCGGTTGATGACATTAAGAAAGGAGATGCTTATTTCCATGTTCAGCATGTATGACATTTTTATGAAGCATGACACATTCTTGGGATAAGTGATCACATGTGTGGAAATTTTTGTGGACACATCAAAAAAAAATTCAATTGATGAATGGCTCAGACCCTATACTATCACAAAAATCCTTATCTTTCTTAGATTCGCAAGGTACTACTAAATTTTGTGAGAAATTATCCACAATCTTCAAGACCGCTAAATAAGTTAACAAGGAATGGGTAAAGAATGTCTGGAAAAAAGAATGCAAGGGAAGCTTCTAGGATCTAAAGATAAGGATGATCACTACACTTGTACTTACATTACTAAAATATGGGGAAATATTTGTGATATATAGTGATGCATAAAATAATGACTTGGGTTGTGTACTCATTCAAAATGATATTGTTATAGCCTATGCATTATGGATGTTGAAGAGATAAGAGAAGAGCTACCAGATGCATGATTTGGAGAAAGAAGCTATGAGTTTTTCATTGAAAATCTGGCAGCACTACCTCTATGGTGAGAAGATTGAAAAAATTAAAAATCATACGAGACTAAAGTATATATTCAAAAAAAAGTAGATCAACATGAATTAAAGTAGATGGTTAGAGATAATCAATGAATATGTTTTCCCTATTCACTATAATCCTAGCAAGGAGAATAAGGTAGCTAATGGACATTATAGAAAAGAACCTACTACTCTATCTATGTTGTGGATGAGAAACACTCGATCTTCATGGATAAGAAAAGGATATATTTTGGAATCATAATTGAAGGGAATAAATTCTACAATTATAAAATGATTTTCCATACATATATCCAAGAGATTATTAAGGATCCATAAAGGGATAATCTATAGGTACAAAAGAATGTTTATGAAGTTAAATAAGGAAAGCTGCAAAAGGAAAATATTGACGATGATGGTGTGATTCAGTTTGGAAGGGGGACATGTGTGCCTTCATCACCTGGGAAAATGAAAGTGTTATTTGAAAATGCACTTATACCACCTTTCTCTATCCATCCTTGTAGAACTAGGAGGTACCATGATCTCCTAGAACACTTCTGGCGGGAAAACATGAAGGTGGAGATTGCAGAGTATATTTCAAGGTTCTTGATATGTCAGCAAATTAAAGAATAGTGAGATAAGTCCAAAAGGATGATGCAACCATTTCCTATAACCATGTGGAAATGGGAGAATGTAATTGTATACATTTTCATGGGTCTATAGATGACATTAAAAGGAAAAAATGTGATATGATTTAAAAAAAATAAATGGTGGAATGTGATTATGGACTTTGTCATGTGTCTTCTGAAGGCAATCATTGCTTAAATTTTTTTTACTATTCATAAAAAAATTCATTAAATTACATAAACTAAACCATAATATAAATTCATTATTTTGAATTAATGTTTTTATTATAAAAAATTAAATTTATTAAATAATCTTAAATTAATTATAATATTGTTTACATAAGGAAATAAAAATAAGTTCATTAGAGAAAAAAGTAATTTGAAAAATATAATGACTTTACAAATATTACATTTTTTAGATATAAATTTTTTTTATTCATAAAATAATTTTATAATTAATATTTAGAAATTATTTATTACAATTTCAATTAAAATTTTTAGTGGAAAGGTTATAAATAACTCATTTAAATAAATGTAACAACAAAATGATGTTTTATTGAAACATAGTGTTTCGTGCATTGAAAGACGAGTTAGCATTCCATGTAGAGGAATATTATCATGGTGGAGTGTATAATGAAGGTTTTACATATTTTATCATTCAATTCATGATATAATTGTGAATTAATTTATTCAAAAAACTAACGTTCACAAAACATGGGGTGTTACAGGTATGGATTTTTTGAGGTGATACATCCATATAAGGGAATTCAAACACTAATTTATAATGGTTATAAGTTGGTGATAATGTACATAAGTAAATTATTTCCATGGATATAATAATTTATATACGGTTGTTCTAGTGAATAATCTAGTGGTGTGAAACATACTGAGTTATAATACAACTTCTGGTAGCTTGGATGGTTATCTTTACATGTGACAATGCATTCATAGGTTCTATATGGATATAATGAGAGAACCTGAAAAGGAAATAAAAAAATAAAAAACCCATTAGTTATTCATTTTAATTAAAATTTCATCTTTAATATATGTTTTTCACAACTAAATGATTTCACATTGAGTTAAATATTCCAATCCCCCAATGCATTTACATTTTCATTGTTTAATAGCTTCATAACCTCTTTCAAAAAAATGACATGAATTTTGGTTATTTCAAAGAATATTTTAATTTTAATTTTACTTTTATAGGATTATACATTTACTAATAACTTATGGTTTCATATTTCCTATTATGGTACAGTCAAATAGGATTAAAACATATTCATGAAATCCTTTCAAGCAACAATACTGGTTACCTTGGTCTTGTGAATGACCGGTCATTATCATGAATTCATGTTATCATATATACGTTCATGTGGTTATATATCATTTATGGTCATGGTTCTCAGTACAATAATGTAATTTTATATTCATGGTCGAATGATCAATGATACACCTTTTGTATTCATTTATGGAGGTCTAATAATGGATTTTAGCTTATGAATTTTATACATGGAGATATTTTAAATAGTTTCTCATTTTATAGAGATGAATATAAGGTAGAGGGTCTTAGGAATGATTGGTGTGGGAATTTTAATGAGAAACATGTTAATTTAAATTATGTTTATTACTAATTAAATAGTTGAGATTAAGGGTGGGTCTTACATATTAATAGAGTCCCATGGTATTTATGGATCGTTGATGGGTAACCTGAATAACCACAATATTGAGAGAATTTATTGGTATTGCAACTAATATGAAGAATATGTTATGTAAAGATCTTCTCTAGGTCACATGGATGTCAACATCAATGATAAAATGTCCATGAATTACACATGGTATGAGCCAGACTTATGTATGGGTAATTGATGGGTCACAGGTATTAGATCATTTATGAGATTGTATTAATTTATTACACCATATGAGATGATTGTGGTATGAATAGCACAGTGATGGGTTATTGGTGTAAAGTTATAAATATAAACATTATCAAGGAATTACCCTAATCAGAGGCCTATGATATTGGGATATTTAGTGATTTGACCATGTGGAATATAATCTACTAAGGTTATTTATATTAATTAAAACATTGTATGTTACCATATTGAATGAAGGGTTGTATAAGTAGTCCAGATATCTATGATGGGAATATTTTATGAAGTGACGGGACATAGGTCAAATCATTCATGGAGATAGACCATTGAAATGGGATAATATATCCTTTAGGAAACAAAAGTTTTACATTAAATTTGTATTCTAAGTTTTGTATATAAGGTTCACTAATGTTTTGATGTTTAAAGGATGATAACCTTTTAAGAATTATACAATTATCATTACATTTTGTTACTAAATGGAAATACATCGTGAAGGATCAACTGTGGGAGGCAATAGACACCATTTATATGTGTATAACCATAAATAAATTTGGGTGAGAATTCATCATTTCTCTCACTTAAATTCTAATAATTCTCGAGAAATTTCCCAAAGAATATCTCAAGGGATGTTCATTGAAGATGGTTTTAATTATATATCAATTTTTTCCATTAGAAAATATTCTTTTACATTATAATTATTTTCATGAGGTATATTTGGACATGTTGCTTAAGTATTGTATTAGAACTACTAGTATTGTAATGACAAACATGTTTTGTGATTTCATATGGATTTCATTTGAAACCCATAAATAAAACTATGATGTGAACCGTTTAATATAACACATTAATGGATTCAATATAATAATTTTTAATTTTTACTCAAACATGATCAATAATGAATTTTTTATAGTAAGATTAATTATAATGTAATAGTGATGTTTTTTGACTATTATATTAAGAATTCCAATTAATTATTAGCAAATAAATAGGTCAAAACCCTTAATCTGTTGTGACCATGAAGTCCTAGACGATTAAAAAATATTTTTCCTTGAAGAATGCCATCAGATTTAAACAATGTGATTCTATATTTTTCAAAATTCCATGAAACCATAAGTAAAATTATCTCTAGTGCTCTAAATGATCCCTTACTACATTCATGTATTATTTCAGGAATGATCATATTTCATCACAATATAAATTACTTTTCAATTTTTCATTCCCTTTTCAAAATATTTTCATTCTTATTGTCCTCACAATACTTATAAAAATTTTATCTCATCAATACTAATGTCAATTGAATCAATATTATGGACCACAAGATCCCAAAAATGAATAAAGAAATAATTAACATGGCATAAGAAGGGAATTTTCGTACCTATTATATCGTCTTTCCCATGGGTGTATGTAGATGCATTCAAGAAGACCGTATTGTAACTTTTGATTCTAAAAGTTATACCAGTTCAGTATAGATAAATTAATTCATTGAATATGTATCAAATATAATGTTTTATATGGTAGATAAATATCCAATATTTCTTCTTACAGTATACAATAAAACTACAACTTCGATTCTAGATTAATTTTTCACCTAAACACTTATTATATCTTTATATAGACCAAGAGGAGAAAAATCATACAGTTATTACTTCACCATAGTAATATATCTCAGTATCTCATATAATAACAGTAGATAAAATCTATATGTTGGTGGTTGGATCCCTTCCATGGAAGGAGTTAATGACATCGCCTCTAATTCCAAAATTAGTTGGGGTCACAATATGAATCTCTCTATTGAATTTGTTAGTTCGGAACGACCTGGATTCATGATGTGGTGGGTGATATATTATAATTTCATACAATATTTTTTCCCTGAAACAATGAGAGATGATCCAACTCATCAAATTCATAATTAACATATTTAATAAATAATTAAATAAATATATAGGATTAGAAACCAGTTTCTTTTATCGATGTGGACCATTCAAAACTATCCTTTTGGGTTTTAGTTGTTCTTTTGTGAGGATCTAATAAAATAATCCTTCAGTCAGTGATCCAAAAGTGATCCAACGATCTTTGAGAAACACCACTCGATATATTGGTTCTTTCTTGGTGAATCAATTTTTTTTGTGGTTCATTATAGATCTATAATTAGTTGTTCTTAATGAAATCAATATTGTGTTTCTTTTTCTACAGAGGGAGATATAATGAGGAGTCAAAAGATAATTTTTTTGGGTGCATCAATTCTCTATTATAAATTTTTGGATTTTAAAAACATACACATAATAGACTAATTAAAATGATAGTTCTTAGGTTAAAATATTATTTAATTTCATGAAATCCATTTAATAAAATAAAAATAATAATAAATCCCTTTCCATATAATAATCTTACTATTATATAGTGCATTAAATTTATCAAATTGATAAATTACATTTTCCGGCTTGTAAATAATTACTTTATCACCTAACTAAGCCTTGGTCTATTCGAAATCACCATTAATTTTTGAATACTGAAATAATTGTTTTCAATAATAAATATTTCTTCCACAGACATGTGAATATATATTTATTAAATGTTCAATAAAATAAAAAAATATATTTTTATTCACATGACATCAAATAAATTTTTTAATTTATGAGATCAATATAACATGAATAAAAATATTCTTTTTCTATTAAGAATTATAATTTTTCAATTATATATATTTAAATAAAATTTCATTTACATAAAAAGAAACACTTAGTTTGTTAACATTTAACAATCATTCCCATTTTCATTAGGAAGACATACCTAAAGTGAAAGATTTTTTTTCTACAAATGGGAAAGGAACCGAAGAGAAAAAACATAATTTTTCAATGAAAAAATCACATGCTAACTATGTAATATAATACCTTTATCACAAGATCCCATCATGTAGGATGAAAATTAGTGTCATCTGCCTATTTTCATGACAAATCTTTCATTGACTAAATAAAATTTAACAAATCATTACACCAAGGTCGTGGAATTTAGGAGATCATAATATGAAAATCCAAGGTTCACAATATCAACTCCCATAATAATGGAATATAAAAATATTTCCTTAAATTAGGAAATAATTACATGGGAATCATGAGACACCCAACACATATTACTTCTGAAAAACATATTGTTTGATGACTTCTCTCAGCAAAATATAAATATGTGAGTCATGACATGTATTGATGATAATATTAATGTGTACGAACCATTATACATGCACACAAATTAGAATGTTCGGGGACACCAAAACATAATGAATTCCAACTATCATGTTTGTTCTCATAATAATCCATTTATGTGACTACAAAGTGTGAACATTGTGAGAAGAATCATCATTCACCCATGAGTACTCAAACGAGACCATCTAAATAAATTATGTCCTATCATTTTAACTTGTCCAACTGTAGAACTAAATTAAGAATATTTACATAAAACTTGTATGATCTCATCATAGTAAGGAACTAATATGACCTTATCATTGAGAAAAATAATCTTGCACATTATTACATTAAATCATTATAGATAATTGGAAATATGTAATAAGTTTTTTTTATTAATTTTTTGTACATTGAATATAAATGTAATCAGAATTAATTCAGTAGGCCCTAATATTCCAACTATAACAATCTCCCACATGGACTAGAGCCAAGTACTTATGAATTTCTGTCTATTAGACCTCTCATGGAAATCATGTTTCTTCTAATTTATGGTTTAGTCAAGGGGTCTGTATTATTTTCTTTTGTGGGTATACTACTCATGCAACCACACCCCTCATAGAAAAATCATCCATGATATGATACATATAAATTATTTTCTTCATCATTTAATGTGGCCATGGACGTTTTGACAGACACAGTATTTAAATATTATCATAATAGTGTGTAATATGATCTCTACTGCTAAAAACAACATAATTCTTTTGGTTAAAGGTGATCGTCCATACTACTTTAATAAATACATCAGAAGACATAATATAATTAGACTCAACTAAAGAATATACTTCAATATCCAACATTGAGAACATAAAGCTCAATGAACTTCCATCCAATGTGAAAATCTATCCCATTTGTTACTTCATGTCATATTGACCATTTTTAAAACATTAATGAACTTATCCGTTGATTAATTTTTCATCATCTCCACCATAGGCCATGAGACGTTTCCTTAGTATTCATCATAAATTAAAGTATAGTCTTGAATTAAATAAATTGCTGGTAACCTAGATAAGAATTAAATATACTTAATTCACACATATCATATGATACATCTTGACTAATACATATCAACGAATACATGAATAACGCAATCGATGAAACTTGTGGAATATGTTCTATTATTTTTCATTCCTCTTGTGTCTATGGACACATTTTATTTGAATGATTAAATCATTTTAAAACTGTAATCAATCCCATTTTAATTTTTCTATAATTAATCTATTCTATATCTTTTCAATGTATGTATAATAATTTATCTTGAGAAAACAATTGGATATATCAATATGGACCGTAGTCCCAATAATATTTTTTACCTCACCTAGGACCTTCATAGGGAATAATGTATTCATCCACACCATAAATTAATATAATTCTAGAATTTATTGACAAATTTTTAATATATCATTAACATAAAATATCAAGAGAACTAAAGAACACCTATTAATGCATTTATTGACATATGGATCACATTAATTATTAATGAATCCAAATTCCATTAATTCATCATAAAACTTAATTTTACATGACCTAGATTGTTTATTTAACCCATATATTTGTTTTTGCTACTTGCATACATTGTTGAAATCATTTGGAGTCACAAACCCTTTGATTTGTTTAAAAAATATGGCACATTAAATTTTCCTATTATGTAATGATATTATGATATCCATTTTACAAATCTCATAATAATTAAAGTCCATAATGTAATATTAAACTAGGATAGATTTCATCATTAAAACTGGTGATAATGTTTCATCATCGCCATTGAATTGATGCTATTTAAAACATTTTACCACCAGTCAGTCCTTATAGGTGCTAACTTGTCATTCCATTTCCAGTTTCTGTTGAATACCCATTTTCATCGAATGTGATTTACAATTCTAAATGTTCTACAAAATTATAGGTTTGGTTCTGGTACATAGTATTCAATTTTATAATTCATGAATTATTTCCACATAGAATCATCTATGTCACGTACTTATTCCTTATTGTTTATAAGACCATTATTATAATCTAATAATGAATCACCATCATAGATAACTATAAAAAATAACATTTTTTTCTTTAACCACTTTCGTACTCCAACATAGTACATGTTGTTGTGTAACAGTTTCATATTTCAAGGGTATTTGTGGAATCTGTTCCAATACCCACTCTTGAGTGCCTTGAGTCTCAACTTCCTCGGTTTCTATCTCAATCCCTCTATATATTATTGATATGATCACCCTCTCATGGAATAAGTAATTTCTTTCAAAAATAACATTTTTGGATGAGGATTGTATAGGTAATATACCCTAATTTTATTGGGGTATCCATTAAAGGTACACTTTTTACATTAGGGTGAAATTTTGATACAGGAACTATCCTTAAAAAATTATTCACTTCACCTCACATGTAAATTCCATAACATGGTTTTATTTCAACTAAAAAATTCATAAGGAAAACCATTTATCAATTTTATTGTTATATACATTATTTAATTTTTTTTAATTAATATACTTGATTGGATAATGGAAGACTCGCATGAGTCATCATTCATCTCACCATGTCCAACATGTTTTAGTTACTCCATTCACTTACACCATTCCACTGAGGCATGAATGGATGAGGTAGTTAGGAAAATATTTGAAACTCACATAATTAATCAATGAAGAATTAATTAAGATAATCACGAAATCAGTCTGACATGATTTTCATAATTTTATTAAAAATAATGATATAAACTTCATTATATTATTCCTTGAATTTATCAAATTTACCTGAATTAAACCTCCTTATGAATGTATATCCATATATACTAAAATAATTATCCTTATTAATTAATTATGAGTACCCTCAAATAACTTCAATAGTAAATGTTCCAAACACATTAGTATGAAGTAATTATAAAATGTATTAAGCCCTTTCCATTTTATAACAAAATAGAGATTTTCTCATTCTATTTTGAAAAAATTCATGGAAAAAAGACAAAGTATTTTTAGCTCAAATTAAAATATATATCCATTATCATGTAATATAATCATCTTTTGATTCCAAATTTGAATGTGGTATGTGTAACGTAATGTAAAATCAATATATATTTCCATTATATAGTTCATGTAATCAGAAACATAAAGCTCGTTATTGAAATGTTACATACCATATGAAATGATATCGTTGTAAAAGAATAAATTTTTAATCCAAAATATCAAAGTATACCTATCAATATCATTTTTGTATATAGAAACAACGTTTTTGATAATATATGGAACACAATAAAAACCATAAAAACTAATATAATTCCATTCGGTAATGTGAGGTTGTATTCCCTAATAGATTTCTCCAAATGTTTAGATCAGTTGGTAGCCCATATATGTACCTCCCCTAAATTAATATTTATGAATCCAATTTGTTGGTTTATTTGAATAAATATGTGAGAATGAAAATATATATCTAATAAAAAATTTGGAAAGAGATAAATTTTAGTTGATAATAACTTCCATTAATGATTCTCCATGCATCTTTTATTGTGTGTATTTTTTCTAACTATGTCCCTTCCTTCCACATGTTAAACAAGAAACATCATGTTTCCTTGAATTCCACATGATATTATTATTCATGGTTGGTTGTGATAAATCATTGGGATAATATCTATTTTATTTCCTTTTCCATTTGTTCACCACAATGGTAGATGATTTTTCACCCATCATATCCATGTCTAAATGTCGAAGAAGAGTAAGAAGATATTGAAGAGAGATCTGAATCTTTTTCATATAAGGATTAAAAACAAAGCTACATAAGATATATGGTGGATATTTTTTAATGATATTACCACCCAATTATTCTGAGAGTTTAAATCATGTGTATTTTATATTTTGAATGCAGCAAATGGGAAAAAAATAAGTGAGGACTATCTAGGGCACAATCATTATGATTTCTAAGAAAGACTGAATCGTAAATCTAAAAATGTTCTTGTATATATCTATTATGGTAAGGATAATAAGGTTATAAAGAATTATATACACATCCATGTTTTTATGAGACACCATTAGTTCAGAATAATTTAATTAAATAATCAAAAAATGATTTTCAACCATGTTGTTTGTATGATTATCATTGTCTATTAACTCTACATAACTCACTATTTTCGCTAGAGGATGAGGAAATGAATATTCTAGAACATAAGATTTACATTAATAAAATAGAACAACCATGTGGCATAAGAACCATTTATCGAAGTTACGTTTTTGTAATAGTTTATCATAGTCCAATATAGATTTTTTTGATAATATTGATGGAGATCATTACATTTTATTCTACAATTTTAATAAGATACTATTATTTTTATTCTTGATTAAAAATGGGGTGAGATATAATTCAATGATTTTATTAAATATCCCACTATTTTATCAACTTCCAAAAGCCATCACCATTTAACCAATAATTTATAGTTTCTCTGAAACTGTAGTGGTAATGATAAATATTCTCCTTAACATAACTCCATAAGGGTTGGTCAATATAAATGAAGGAATTTAGGTCAAAAATTCTTTTATATCTTAAGGTTTATATCTCCTAAATATATTAAGTGGATCCCCTATCATGGAATCCATAAATTTATATCCTCAACACATTCCTCCAAATTAATATATGTTTTTAAGGGAAACTCCCATTGATGTGAAATTGTAATGCCATTGAAATTCCATTATAGGTACCCCATAAAAAAGTATGCTCCACAACCTATTTTGGCGAAACACTTAGTTCTTCTATGTTTCATTTCCTATCATAGAGTAAAATTCCATGTTTAACTATATATTTTATTAATCAATTCTTAATTTATTATTCACAAAGTTTATCTTATTTAATCTATTACATTTCTTGTTAATATTAAATTAATGTTACATTGTCAATTAACCTTGTTGGTTGAATTTTTTTCACATAATTCATTTATTTAGTTTTTCTGTTTTTTCATTAATTAATTTTTTATGTGATCATGAACATTCATCCACAAAAACATAATTTCATGAACATAAATAAATAATTAATTAAATTTCAAATTTGTGATCATTATCTAACGGTTGATTCAATGATCTGATATTAAATACACATTTTATATAGGGGAAATGACACACATTACTAGTCTTACCATGAGTAACAACATTCATCCTTTCTAACTGTGTATCATAGAATTTTAATCACAACGGTTATATCTTGAAACTTGTATATGTGTCTTCTTATACTACAATTATTGAATGTATTTACGATAGAAATATAGTTGATCGGAACCAATACATTGGATAAAAGTGGAATACATAAATATCATTGGACACGTAGGTCCTATATAGTAATTGAGGGAGGGAAAAATCATAGTCCATCATTTAATATAATATTAAATATCTACCGACCAATGTAATAAATTAAATTGAATCATCCAATACCGAAAATGTTATTCATCAATCCATCTTATAATCATACATAGAACAAATTTGTAAATTGAAACTTGTTATAATTCACTTTGCAAAATACCAAATCTCTCTTGTCCATTCCATTGCGAAAATTAGGTGTATGAGGTGATTCGGGAGGTCAAGGTGACTTATCCCCAACACTTCCAATTTTCCAGTTTGGTGAATAGTTCCAATGGTAGGCAGTTGTGAACCATGGAACAGTAACCTTTTGAGAAAAGAGAAAAGGTAACCTTAGGTGAACAGTTTCATCATTGACAATATGTGAATAGTCTCTTCATTAACCCTATGTGAACATTTCAACGTTATCCTTAGGTGAATAGTGTCATCATTGACCTTCAGTGAACAATATTATCATTAACCCTCTGTGTATAGTACAACATTAACCATTGGTCAACAATGAAATTGTAACGCCCCGACCCCAGCTACCCGGAGTCGGTGCATTACTTCGTAACATTGGCATGATCACAAAAGATCAAGTCTCGAAAGACCGATTAGTTTAGTAGCCTTGGAAACACTAGATACATTCGTAAACATTACATTACAATCATAAAGTGAAAAACTACAATAACAAAGTCTCTATAGTCCACAATCATATCCTCTTCTGACTATCCCTACAGGTCATTCATAAAATACTTCTTCACATCCTGGAAAATATTAAAACATTGAAAGGGGTGAGCTCAGATGCTCAGTAAGGATAACAATATTGCGGAAGCTTTCATAAATAAACATAAACACTTAAGGCAATGTATAACTAAAACAAAAGCCTTTTAAACTTGAACTTCAACATAATATGGAAAAAGTAAAATGAGATAATTCCATTCACTTCTTCACATGGATATTCTACTGGTCGAATAATCACATGCAATATCAATAATCACTTTCATAATGATGGAATGCATAATGCCAGACTGTCATAACCACGTAGTCAAGGCCTCGTGCCAAGACCACATATATGATTTTTTCAAGGCCTCGTGCCAAGACACTGGTTTGTCTCATGAGACCTGTCGATGCATCGAGGAGCTATAGCGGGATCCACCCGTCACTTATTAATTCCAATGCATTCCTCATATGAATAGGTTTAAACATATCCTAAACCATAACATAATCGTATCACATAAAACATGCGTAAAGTAAACATAACATTTCCACATTTCAATCACAAGATGTCAATAAAACACATTGATATAATAAAAACGCTTTCAAAACCATTTTCAATACCAAAATAAAAGCAAGTTAAAACTTTGTATTTATTTTTCATTAAAAAAAGTGATGGCTTATAGAAGAAGCCGAAACTCAAATAATGGTCACGGTGGCGGAGAAGTCGTTATCGCTGCATAAGTACGAAAAAGAAAACATTCCTTTTTTGTCGTTTAGTAAAACTCTTCGTATAAAAAATATTCCTTTTGAATAAACGTAAAAGTCAGAGGGCTTTATACACCGTATAAAGGAAAGTTGTTCATAAAACCAAATATGCCTCAATGAAATGAGATTGAGACGAAGTACCTTTCAAATATCATTTCTAAATAGAATAGATATATTATGTGTATTAACTATATGTACACATAAAGAAAGTATAAATACTAGATAATATCATGACATAATTTTAAAGTAGGAGATTAACCCAAAGAATAGAAATTGGGTTAAGAAGTTCCCTTACCTTGCGTCCTGTCCTGACTCGACCATTCTTTAACATCCTGAATAATAAACTAGAGTTAATTCCTATTCACTTAGGAACCATTTTCATGTTCATTATTCATTTTATATCCCTTATTACCATATTATGAACATTATGTAATTATTTAAGTTTATTACGGTCATTTTGGCGATCTTAGGTACTTGAGTCAAAAATAACATTCTTATAATTACAAGTTGTTCATGTGGTGATATATCCATTATATCCAGAATAATATTCATGAAATATATATCATATATCTCATATATATCCTGTATATACTTGCATTTATATTATTACATAACATTTAGAGGTAAAAATGAAATGCACTGTTCATGGAGACGGTAAGCCGTACGTACGCATTAACGCTACTTTCATTTCTATTTCATATTTAATGGAATTAAATCATAAATATATAAAGGTATAATATAGTTCCAGTATAATATCATATATAATATCATTTAATCCATCCTTTATACATCCCACATATGGCATTAACGATTCACATCACTTTGAGGGGGCGGTAGTCCGCACTTCCTAAAATGAAATTATCGCGTTTACCCATAATAGAAATCATAAAGTATGCCATAAATGAGAAATACAGAATCATAAGTAAAACATAAACAAATTATATATCCTATATAAATATAGTTACATCTTAATGGCCACCTTTGAAGGTGTTATATGAGTGTTGAACAATCATCGTTTCGTGGGGCAGAAATTCACCATCCACAGAAACTGTATGTTCTTTAACCATTATATTTAGGTGTGTGTAAGTGTAGCTCGAATCCTTCTTATAACAAAATCCTAGTATATTAAGGATACCGGTGTTGTTACAAAAGAAATGAATAAAAATAGTTTAGTGGGTTGGAGAAGAAAAATAAAAGAAAACAACATTAGAGAAGACATTACCTCAAAATCGGGTAACTCTTTTTGATTTGAGCCAAAGGCTTCCTTGGGAAGAGTTCTGCCCAATGTGAGGCTTCTAGGAGTAAGAGGGGGAAGTTGGGAGAGTATTTGGACAGAGGGTGGCTGAGAAAAATGGTTTGAATGTGTGAATGAGGTGGTAGAGGTGGGGGCCTTTTATAAGTGGAGAGGAGGGGCACTCTTGGAAAGTAAAGAAAAGTCAATTTATTATAAAATGAGTTTCGGATTTTAGAGGTCCCACATTTATATAATTCGAGGATAAGGTGATAAGGGTTCGAAATATACTCATCCAATAGGTTTTTGACAAGTTTAAGCCTTGTATTTTACATTATCTCATTATTTTATTTAAATAGTTAAATAATGAGGTCATCACTGCATCATCATGATGTCATAAATAATTTAATTTATTTAATGTTAAAAATTATAAAAAAATACAATGATGTAGGAAATATTTTTATCTTTCCAATGACTATTTAGAGTCAAAAATATGACTTGTATAACCCCATGTAAAAATGGTTTTAGTAAAAATTTCATGTTTGTGTTTTTTTTACTTTAACATTAAATAAAATGTATTTATGTCATTTTCCAACTAAAGTGGCTCCATGGGGTCCCCAAGTTTACACATGGATTTTCTTGGTCGTCCATGACACATCCAATGATGTTAGGACATTTTTCATGCTCATCTCATATTATTAAAACATTATTTTTACCTTAAACTACACTAATTACCTCTAATCGCGATTAAGAACTTAAAAGTAACTATTCACCAAAAATTATTTTAATCTCATTGAACCAAATTTTACTTCTTAATGAAAACCATGTATGTCGGATTTTTGAAATTCAAAACACAGAAGTGGTTAAATTTCATTTAAACGAAAAATCAGTTTTTATAAGTACCACTTAGTGGTTTCACTATTCATCAAAAATTGAAGTTTTTCAGAACAATGCCAAAATTTCACCCTAAGATATAATTGATATTTCGAATTCAAAAATGATGTCTATTTTACAAAATTACAAACATATAAGTTTCATTAATTAATTTTACAATTAATTCCCACTGTTACAACAAATAGCGTGTTTTTAAGAAACAATTTATATCAAAATATTGGCAATTGTTTATTTCCAATTTCAATGTTGAATTAATTCTAATGACCACCATTGGATAAAAGGGTAAAAATATATTCTAATTATACGTTAAAATCTCTAAATAGTATAATTTATCAATATAAATTATTTTGATTAAAAAAGTTGTTATTAAATATTTTTCACTATTCATAAAAAAATTAGAAGTTCTCAGAAAAATACAAAAATTCAATATAGGCTAATTTCGATTTCCCAAATCCAAAAATGAAGTCCATTTTGAAATATAAAATTTCTATAATTTTAAAAAGTGGTTATTACTATTCATAACAGCTACTTTGATTAGTCGCGGTGTTTTAGAACTCGAAGTTGCGTACAATGCAAGCTATTGCATTATTGAATGAGAAGCGTATTGTGGAAGCTCGGGGCGTTACATTCTCCCCTCCTTCAATAAATTGCATCATCGCAATTTGAAATTTTTCTTGGAAAATAAAAGGTTGAAAATAGAAAATACCTTTGTAGAAAACCCACATCGGAAATAAGGTTAATAAAATTATAACTTTAAAAGAATGAAAGATAAGTACAAAGGTTTCCCGAGATAGCCCATACTAGGATTCTATGAAAATATGGATATGGAAGAAAAATAAACCATCAAGGTATGATGGAGAGATGTAGAAAATTGGATTATGAGAAAGTTAACAATAAGAAAATCACAAACTTGTGATTGGTTAAGGGATCATTGAATCCCCAGTTGGAAAAGTTAACCAGCAACGTTTTTGTTTTAAGTTACCTTTTATAAAGTTAAAGAATTTATTTAGGAGATTTACTAAGAACGTAAGGGAATATACATACTTGTCATGTAGACTTTCATTCTTTAATAAATTTTTACCAACAACCCATCTTTCACTCTAAAAGGTAATAGAACTCAAAAATATTCTATTTATCCTAATTGTATAAGGTTCCAAATTTTAACACATACCATTTAGATTAGAAAAACTATTTTGTAACAACCAGGTACTTCACGTAGTCCAGTGGTAGGCGATTAATCCCAATCGCACTATGGTTGTGGGTTCGATTCCCACAGTTTTTTCCGACACGATGGGTTGTCACTCGGTCTGCATGTTGTCCTTTTTATAAATATCCAAAAATAACCTTAACAATAGTATCCAATGTAAAATATAATCCATTCCAACTTTTATAGTTATCCAATATACTTCTGTCCAACTCACAGTCTAGATTTTATGAGGAAGGAAAACATAATGAAGCTCCTTTTTTTCTGCGTAACAACATGTGAACACCTTCACCATGTATTATTTTAAAACACTGTAACATACTGTATTACAATAAATCCTTATTGATTACATTCATGATCCCTTATTCCTTATAGAAGACTAGATATACTCCTTCTATCCAAAAATGTATACAAATCATTAATCAGTTTCAAGGATGTTAAGAATATCCAACATAATTTATCTGAATCAATCATGTATTATTCAAAAATCACTATCTCGGTGTCAGAACCATATTATTGTTTATCTTTCTCTCAACCATATATTTTACAAAAATTTAACCTACAGTGGAGTCACTTTTCTTGGTTCCACACAATCTCAAGTCCTAGATGAAATAGTACTGCAGTACAATCCTTATATACTCCATAATTATTATAACCAGTACATCATTGATACAACACTCAAATTACAAAATTCTTTAATAACAACATAATAACTCTAATCATTCCTCCTCATATGTGGTAGTTTCATAACTTGATTATTATCCAATAACATCATTTGGGGCATACTCTGATGATTTGAACATTGGTTTGCGTAGTGTCCCCACTCCTTGCAGATGAAGCATTGTACATTTGAAACCATTTTCTTACCCTTGCAGTCACGCACTTTGTGTCCTTTTTCTCTACACTTATAACAAACTAACATTCCCTTCATGCAAATTCCAAGGTGTTTCCTCCCAAAATTACCACATATTGGAAAATTCTTCTTTCCCCTCATCCCTTTATCCATCGTTCTCTCTTCCATCCCTTTCGTCTCTTGTTTCGCTTCAAAGCCATAGGACGCAGAGAATTCTTTACATATCTTATTAACACATGATACTATTTATTCATATATTGAGAACACATGGGAGACTATTTCCCTTCGAAATGTTGGCTTAATACCGTGAAAAATATGATCCTTCGTACTCTTTGGATCATACGTATTGCTAGAGTTCACATTACTTCTATTGGGCGCCATTTCTATACAATGGCATAAACTGGGTTAGTTTATGAATTACAATGAATAATTCCAAACTTTTAAAATACTTAATGTAAATTGAACAGTTTATGGATATAATCCATAATCATAAGAATGTTTTCTTTGAGAAAGTATATACTCATAACCCTTCATAGTGGTTTGTAAAGAGAACGAGAATTATCCTAAGCATATCCCCCGGGAGTGTAGTAACCAAGAGTGCAGCAAGGCCCATTGTCATGCACCAGTTCCCGTTCGAGTCTAGCTCAAAGCGGTGTTTTCGGGTTTTACCCCTAGGTACATCTGTGCCATAGCCGCCTCTACCTGCTCGTATCCAGACAGGGATGTATTGCTCGGAAAACTCACAAAATCTCTATAATACCAAAATTCTAGGAAGTTCTTCTATACTAATACTCAAAGTCTATCATTGGTATATGTTCCCTAATCAGAGTTTATCTAAATCTATCTTCCAAGGTTAGTACTAAACTGCCTCTGATACCAACTGTAATGCCCCGACCCCAGCTACCCGGAGTCAGTGCATTACTTCGTAACATTGGCATGATCACAAAAGATCATGTATCGAATGACCGATTAGTTTAGTAGCCTTGGAAACACTAGATACATTTGTAAACGTTACATTACAATCATAAAGTAAAATACTACAATAACAAAGTCTCCATAGTCCACACTCATATCCTCTTCTGACTATCCCTGCAGGTCATTCATAAAATACTTCTTCACATCTTGGAAAATATTAAAACATTGAAAGGGGTGAGCTCAGATGCGCAGTAAGGATAACAATATTGCGGAAGCTTTCATAAATAAACATAAACATTTAAGGCAATTTATAAATAAAACAAAAGCCTTTTAAACTTGAACTTCAACATAATATGGCAAAAGTAAAATGAGATAATGCCATTCACTTCTTCACATGGATATTCTACTGGTCGAATAATCACATGAAATATCAATAACCACTTTCATAATGATGGAATGCATAATGCCAGACTGTCATAACCACGTAGTCAAGGCCTCATGCCAATACCACAAATAAGATTTTGTCAAGGACTCAGGCCAAGACACTAGTTTGTCTCATGAGACCTGCCGATGCATCGAGGAGCTATAGCAGGCTCCACCCGTCACTTATTAAGTCCAATTCATTCCTCATATGAATAGTTTTAAACATATAATTAACCATAACATAATCGTATCACATAAAACATGTGTAAAGGAAACATAACATTTCCAAATTTCAATCACAAGATGTCAATACAACACATTGATATAATAAAAATGCTTTCAAAACCATTTTCAATACCAAAATAAAAGCAAGTTAAAACATTGTATTTATTTTTCATTAAAAAAAGTGATGGATTGTAGAGGAAGCCGAAACTCAAATAATGGTCACAGCGGCGGAGAAGTCATTGTCGCTGCATAAGTACGGAAAGGAAAACATTCCCTTTTTTCATTCAGTAAAACGCTTCGTATAAAAAATATTCCTTTTGAATAAATTTGAAAGTCAAAGGGGTTTATACACCGTATAAAGAAAAGTTGTATATAAAACCAAATATGCCTCAATGAAATGAGATTGAGACGAAGTACCTTTCAAATATCATTTCTAAATAGAATAGATAAATTATGTGTATTCACTATATGTACACATAATGAAAGTATAAATACTAGATAATATCATGACATAATTTTAAAGTAGGAAATTAACCCAAATAATAATAATTGGGTTAAGAAGTTCCCATACCTTGCGTCATGTCCTGACTCGACCATTATTTAACCTCCTAAATAATAAACTAGAGTTAATTCCTATTTAATTAGGAACCTTTTCATGTTCATTATTCATTTTATATCCATTATTACCATGTTATGAACATTATGTAATTATTTAAGTTTATTACGGTCATTTTGGCGATCTTAGGTACTTGAGTCAAAAATAACATTCTTATAATTACAAGTTGTTCATGTGGTGATATATCCATTATGTCCAGAATTATATTCATGATATAGATATCATATATCTCATATATATCCAGTATATACATGCATTTATTTTATTACATAACATTTAGAGGTAAAAATGAAATGCACCGTTCATGGAGACGGTAAGCCGTACATACGCATGATCGCTACTTTCATTTCTATTTCATATTTAATGGAATGAAATCATAATTATATAAAGGTATAATATAGTTCCAGTATAATATCATATATAATATCATTTACTCCATCCTTTATACATCCCACATATGGCATTAACGATTAACATCACTTTGAGGGGGCGGTAATCCGCACTTCCTAAAATGAAATTATCGCCTTTACCCATAATGGAAATCATAAAGTATGACATAAATGAGAAATACATAAGCATAAGTAAAACATAAACATATTATATATCCTATATATATATAGTTACATCTTAATGGCCACCTTTGAAGGTGTTATATTAGTGTTGAACAATCATCGTTTCGTGAGGTAGAAATTTGCAATCTACATAAACCTAATGTTCTAAAACCATTAGATGGAGGTGTGTGTAAGTGTAGATCGAATCCTTCTTATAACAACATCCTAGTATATTTATGATACTGTTTTTGTTACAAAATAAATTAATAAAAAGAGTTTAGGGTGTTGGAGAAGATAAATAAAACAAAACAATATTAGAGAAGACATTACCTCAAAATCGGGTAACTCTTTTTGATTTGAGCCAAAGGATTTCTTGGGAAGAGTTCTGCCCAAAGTGAGGCTTCTAGGAGTAAGAGGGGGAAGTTGTGAGAGTATTTGGTCAGAGGTTGGCCGAGCCAAATGGCTTGAAAGTGTGAATGAAGTGGTAGAGGTGGGGGCCTTTTATAAGTTGAGAGGAGGGGCACTCTTGGAAAGTAAAGAAAAGTCACTTTATTATAAAATCAGTTTGGGATTTTAGAGGTCCCACACTTATATAATTAGAGGATGAGGTGATAAGGGTTCTAAATATACTCATCCAATAGGTTTTTTACAAATGTAAGACTTGGATTTTACATTATCTCTTTATTTTATTTAAATCGTTAAATAATGAGGTCATCGCTGCATCATCTTGATGTCATAAATAATTTAATTTATTTAATGTCCAAAAATTATAAAAAAACTACTATGATGTAGGAAATCTTTTTATATTTCCAATGACTATTTATAGTCAAAAGTATGACTTGTATAACCCCATGTTAAAATTGTTTTAGTAAAACATTTCATGTTTGTGTCATTTTTTACTTTAACATTAAATAAAAGGTATTTATGTCATTTTCCAACTAAAGTGGCTCCTTGGGGTCCCCATGTTGACCCATGGATTTTCTTGGTCGGCCATGACACATCCAATGAGGTTAGGACATGTGTCAAGCTCATCTCATATTATTAAAACATTATTTTTACCTTAAACTACAGTAATTACCTCTAATCGCGATTAAGAACTTAAAAGTTACTATTCACCAAAAATTATTTTAATCTCATTGAACCACATTTTACTTCTTAGTGAAAACCATGTATGTCAGATTTTTGAAATTCAAAACACAGAAGTGGTAAAATTTTATTTAAACGAAAAATCAGTTTTTATAAGTACCACTTAGTGGTTTCACTATTCATCAAAAATTGAAGTTTTTTAGAACAATGCCAAAATTTCACCCTAAGCTATAATTGATATTCCAAATTCAAAAATGATGTCTATTTTAAAAAATTCCAAAAATATAAGTTTCATTAATTAATTTTATAATTATTTCCCACTGTCACAACAAATAGCGTGTTTTTAAGAAACAATTTATATCAAAAGATTGGCAATTGTTTATGTCCAATTTCAAAGTTGAATTAATTATAATGACCACCATTGGATAAAATGGTAAAAATATATTCTAATTATACTTTAAAACCACTAAATTGTATAATTTATCACTGTAAATTACTTTGATTAAAAAAGTTGTTTTTATGTATTTATCACTACTCATAAAAAAATTAGATGTTCTCAGAAAAATACCAAAAATTCAACATAGGCTAATTTCGATATTCCGAATCCAAAAATTAAGTCCATTTTGAAATATAAAATTCCTATAATTTTAAAAAGTGGTTATTACTATTCATAACGGCTACTTTGATTAGTCGCGCTGTTTTAGAACTCGAAGTTGCGTACAATGCTAGCTATTGCATTATTGAATGAGAAGCGTATTGTGGAAGCTCAGGGTGTTACAGAAATCATTGACCTTGAATGAACAGTTTCATCAATAACCTTTTGTGAACAGTGCATCATTAACCTTAGGTGAATAGTGTCATCGTTGACCTTCTATGAAGAATGTCCCCATTAACCGTCAGTGAACCATGCAACGGTATCCTTAGGTGAAGAGTGCCATCATTTACCATCTGTGAACAGTGTTGTCATTAGCCTTCTATGAACAGTTAAACATTAACCTTAGGTGAATAGTTTCATCATTAACCTTTTGTGAACAGTGACATCAGTGATCTTCTGATTACAGTGACGGTAGTGACCTTCTATAAACTGTGACATCGGTGACCTTCTGTGAATAGTGACATCAGTGAACTTCCATGAAAAGTGATATCAGTGACATTCTGTGAATAGTTACATCAGAGACCATAGGTTGTATAGTGTTTCCAGAACTATAGGGTGTACGGTGTTTCCAGAATGGTAGGGTGTACAGTGTTCCCAGAACAGTAGGTTGAACTTTGTTTCAATCTTCCAACAATTTCACCCCTTCGACATTTCATATGACGTAAAATGAATTCAAGGCCTTGTTTTAAGTTATTTAAGGCCAAATAAAATCTCATAACTCCTATATTAATTATTCATATAGCTCATAATGTTTTCTTACTTGGTCAAAGAGCATGGTTTAGTGCGCTCCATTGTTTATGGGAAATCTACCGTATCTTAAACCACCACTCCGTTTAATCTTCTAAAGGGACGAGATATCTTCCTTTACAATTCATTCTCCTTTTTCTCATCTGTGAGATGATCGAACATTCCATTCCTTCTCATAAGAGTTGCACAATCAAACATTCCTCCTCGGATTAGATCCGCTCTGTTTTGATGCAGCAAATCAGTATTGTTCAATCTTCGATATAAGGTATGTTTTATTGTCATTATATTGGGGTTCATCTTCTCCTATTTCTCCTTCATTATTATAGCATGTTATATCCATGCTTCCAATGGAGTTTTCATGGGTTTTAGTTGGTTTGGTCATACCGTGGTATCCTAATCTAGATGTAGTTTTCGTGAGAGGAGTCGGTCGTGATACGTTGTGTGGACCTTTCTCGTAAAAATAATATCATGAGTCATTTGATTTAGGGGATTCATTGCTTCTCTATTGTTTTATGAGAAACTATATTGTTATCATGTTATATACCACTAGATCACAATGGAATCAACCTAATAATTATTTGAACTGGATAAACAAATTAATATCTATCCTATTTTATGGCCTCTTATTTTTCAAGATAGTATAATATCAATGATTTTTGTGTTTAGAATTTCGTTCATCTGGGAAATTAGTAAAGAAAATATTGTCGGAATTAGTTGATAATGGTTTGGAAAAAGATAAATATGCATGTAAATGAATCTAGTTCTTCTTGATGTAGTTTTAATTTAAAAAATATGTTTCAGTAAGCTTTTTTAATAATTTGTCATAGATTTCTGATTAGGTTTCCCAATTTTGGAACCTAATAATAATAATTGGTTATCATAATATTTATTAAATAACCGGTTGATCGATAAAAGATAACTCCTTGTAGGGTTTTGAGTTACCCTATTTTTTGCTAAAGGTCCAAGAGCCCAATTGTTAAAATGTATGTTTTCCTGCTGCTTGTGTTGTGATGTTAGTGTGGATGGATGTTGTGATATGTAGGGACATGTAGGCCTTTTGGTTGTGGAATCATATAATTCCTAGAGTGGCGAGATGCATTGGTTTATGCATGTGGGTGTTTGGGAGGACACTAGGGATTATAGATCCTGATGGATGTGATTGTTTGATGATTGCTAATTCTTATTGGTGGATTATTTGCTTTAATTTTCCCCACTACACAAGGAAGCTGGTCCCGATTACCCTTCTTCCAACAGAATTGAAGACGCACGTGGTATTACATGTTCTTTCCGTGTTTAGCTTCTTAAGGGAGGATTGGTCCACACTCTTTCTATAGGTGGAAAAGACTCTACGAGTAGTACATCTACTCATCGTGTTGATACCCCTTGTTTTTAGTATCATAGAATGTTTTTCTAGAATTCATGGGGATATGGGAAAGTAATTTTGTAATGAATTATTAAATAAATGATATTAAACCTTGGTGTTGGAGTTTCTGGAACATAATGATGAGGTTGTAATTTTAAAGGGACAATGGACTTTGGGTGTGATTCTAATGATGTTTAATGTGGAATTATAAATGGATAAATAATGTTTAAATAAATAATTATCATAAAGTGGAAATGATAAAAAGGGAATGATGTAAGGAAATAAATAATATTAAATGGTTGTATACTTATAGGATACATAGTCTTAGAAGTGGTAGCCCGGAGTCCAAGAGGCTTTAGCTGCATTTGAGTGTAAGAATAGGTTATTCCCATAGTGTGGTTGTGTGATATAGTATATTCTATTCTTTTGTGTTTCTACATGATACTCAAAATTATCTGTAAGGGAAACTGACACCCTGGGGATTCTGAGCATTAGGGGTGTTTTCCCCAACTTTATTGTGAGAGGATGGATGGATGACTACCCCATTTTTCCCTTATCTCTTCTCGTGGATGATACTTGTGTTGGTAGGAACAATGGTTATTTTTCTCCATATATGTGTGTAGAGGGTTGTATTGGCTTGTGGTTATTCAAACACATATATTCAGGATATTGTATCATATGGACTACTATAGGTGTAACGTGTATAAGTTGTGATGGTTTGAGGATCCTTACTATGTGTATGGGATGTAATGGCTTGAGATATAATACCTGATGTATGATACATGTTATGTGATCTGTGGTGGCTCCCAAAAACTACCTGGTTACGTTCTTTCATGGATGTGTTGGTTTTGTTGCATGAGGTGCATGGTGTGGTGCTTTGTCCAGGTTTCTGTGGGAATTCCTTTTTGGATAGAGATGCTTAGGACGTGTGAAGTTGTGGAAAAGAAGAAATACATTGGGGAATTAGTAGTGGGGTACCCTTGATATTATTTGTTATATTATGTACTCTTGTATGTGTTACATGGTGAGAGTATCCATGGTGAGGTTGGGAACATAGTATAACTTTTTTGGGGAATAGTTAGTTTCACTTTTTTTTCATTGTGCTTTAGCATGATTTCATTATTTTTTCATGAGAGGCTTTAGGGAGGATCCTACTGAGTATATAGTTATACTCACTCATTGTATATATAAACTATTTTTCAGGTCACTTGTAGTAGGCTGGAGAACAAGATGGTTTCAACTAGCTTGCGGTTGTAGGGGCTGTTCGGGCTTGTGGTTGTTGCTATTTTACTGTAATTTTTGGGTACTTGAAATTTTTTCACTTCTAGTTGTAGTGTTTTTCCATGTCATTTCATATATCTTCATGGGATTTCTTTCATATTACTGGTTGAGTTGAATTTGGTTGGTGTCTATCTTATCTCTCTCATTCGCATGTGTTCTTTTAGAGGGTAATTACTCCCATTTGTGTGTTTACTATACCCTTTGTGCCAGTTTTCAACCCGCAGCCTGATGGAGGTGGGACTCAGGGGTCATTATCTCCCTTATCACATTGCCATCCCCAAAGGGGTACACATTGTGGGGAGGGGGTTGTGACAGAATGGTATCAGAGGTATGGTTGAGGGATAGGATGGAGTTTGGAGTTAGGTACAGATGAGGTCTCCTAGGTTGGTAGGGAAAAGGTGTTATTAATGTTTATCACCTGATTTAAACACTCTAGACCGGCTGAGACATAAGCATTTAGGGCCCCCTATGATCTGATGTATGGGACTTTATGTTTACAATGGCTACTAAACAAGGTGATACTAGTTGCAGGGTAGAGACCTTGGAAAGGATCATGCATCATTCTTCTTTGTGCGTGTGTTTGAATGTGTAGACCTTGGGATAGGGTAACCTAAAATCATTGAAAGACATTAATTAATTAATTAATTTTTATTCTTCCATATTCCAGGTTTAGGAGCTCTAAAGGTTTATTATTTTACAGGTATGGATCCCAGTTGATATCCTCATTAGGTTTGCGTAGAATATGTATAGCAGTTTGTTCTGTCATATCGCTACAGGTTGGAGGTTAAGGACGAAGACATATGGAGAAAGAAACTCAAAGAGCTTCAGTGCTAGTTTCTACAGAAGTTTGAGAGCTCAATTTCATATGCATTCAGGAAAGACTGGTTGGGGGAGGTTGAGATAGGATTTAGTTCGATCCATTCTCGAAAGGAGCACTGGGTGTCAATGTTTGTGACGATTCTACATGGATCAGCAAGGCAATGGTGGTTCTTGTTCATCGGGGATCGTGAGGATTCAACGATCTCATGGGAGGAGTTCCAAGACAAGTTTAGAGTTGAGTTGCTTTCTTCAACTACGAAGGTGTCCAGTCGCTAGGAGCTTATTACCCTTCGATAGGGGAGATATAGTGTTCGAGAGTTTGGAATCCATTTCAGGATCCCTTTACGATATTATTTGGACCTACATATATATGAGGATGCTAGGGAAATGCATTTCTAGGAGTCTTTGCATCCACAGATCTAGTGCTAGGTCACCCAACTTATGCTGAAAACATATCATGAGGTGCTGAAGAGGGAAGAGGTTGTCGAGATGAATTTTTCCAGGACTGGATCATCATGAGAGGGGAATCATCATGATTCCTTATGAAGTAGATCTGTGGTTCAGTGATCCCAGTTTTCAGCATAGAAAAGTTTATGTTCTGTTGGGGCTAGGTCCCAGCCCTTCACATCTAGTTTCTCCAAAGGCTGCAATTCTCAGGCCTATGCCAAGTTATCAAGTAATTGTTTTTATTTTGGTGGTTCAGGTCATCAGCAGAGGGAGTGCATGAACTTTTAGGGTAGTTATCATGCACCAGGTTCTCCGCTCAAGGGTCCTCTGTTGAGGCTGTTCCAGCTGAGGTAGCTGTAGCAAGTTGCACCATCTTTAGATCTATAGAGGGTTGATGGGGCAGGCATAGGACAACCCCGTGATGCTCCTCATCCTCAGAGAGCAGATCATGGTTGTGGTGTTTGTCATCATCAGGGGTAGAGAGGCTGTGGAGGATCTCGTGGTTAGCTTCATGCTCTAGCATTGCCAGCTCCAGGTGATCCAAACATCATTCGAGGTACACATTGCTTGTTTTCTACCTTGGTGTATGCCTTGTTTGATTCCGGAGCGACACACTCCCTCATATAACCTACCCTTGTCCATGCATTGGGACTTGAGGTAGAGAGGCTTCAAGTGCCCTTGTCGTTGACTAAGCTAGTTGGAGGTTGAGAAGATTTATTTGAAATATTAGACTATGAGCTAGTTTTGGGGAAACACCTCTCGTGGGAATATTTCCAATTTTTATTAATACATCCATATATTTTTATCATTGTCATGGATTGGTTTTATTCGTAGCATTCTAACATGGATTGATTCTGGAAGATGGTTTTTTCATTGGTGTGGATGGATATCTGGTGGTGTTTGTTGGCAAGTGAGATCCTCAGACAGATCATAGGTGTGCTCCATCCTTATCATCCATGATGGATGAGAGGATTTTGAGTTATTCAGTGGTTCAATCGTTGTCATTTCCTAGTGTTGAAAAATAGTACCCTGGTGTCATTCCAGAAGAGGTTGTTGAATTACCCCTTGACAAGAGATTGTGTTTGGGATCGAGTTATAACCAGGAGCATATCATATCTCTATGTCTCCATATAGGATTGCCCCTTTTATTTTATGAGAGCTACATATACAGATTGGTGTTCTGTTAAAGTGTGGTTTTGTTTGGCCAAGTGCGTCACCATGGGGTGCACCAGTTTTGTTCGTGAACAAGGGTGACAAACGGTTTGGGGTTGTGTATCAATTATCATCACATAAACAAAGTAACAATAAAGAATCTCTATCTTCATCCATGGATTGATAAATTATTCGATAAACTGAAGTGTTCAATTTGGTTCTCATAGATCTTCTTGCGGTCTGCATATCATAATATGCATATGAAGGATTAGGATATCCTGAAGACTGCTTTCTGTTGTCATGATGGGCATTATGAGTTCATTGTAATGTCGTTTAGTGTGACGAATTCTCCATAATTATTCATGGGATAGATGAATGTTGTGTTCTGTGAGTTCCTAGACATGTTCTTGGTGGTTTTCATCAACTAAATCCTGGTATAATCCGTGTCTGAAGAGGAGCATGTAGAGCATCTACATGCCGTTTTGGGATTTCTTCGTCCACATCAGCTATTTTGAAAGTTTTCGAAGTGTGATTTTTGGGCTCAAGAAGTTTGTTTAATGCGGCATGTTGTGTCCCAGTAGAGAGTAATTGTGGATCCATATATGATAGAAGCATTTGTGTCTTGGGATTCCCCCAAGACTGTGTCAGAGGTGTGAGGTTTCCTATGTCTCGCAGGCTACTACAGGAGTTTCGTAGATGATTTCTCACAAGTTACAACTCCTATGACAGCATTGACTAGGAAGGCTCAGGAATTCATATGGAATGATCAGTGTCAAGAAGATTTTGAGTATATGATGGATATGTTATTAAGTGCTCTCGTTCTTTGTCTTCCAGCTGAGGGATTTCAGTTTCATGTTTTCTACGATGCTTTGCATATGGGTTTAGGTTGTGTTCTGATGTAGCAGATATTTGTTGTTTCATATGGGTCATGGTAGTTGTGTCCCCATGAGCATAACTATGCCACCCATGATCATTAGTTGGCATCTGTGGTTTTTTCTCTAAAGTTGTAGAGACATTACCTCATTGGCGAGCGCTTTGCGGTTTTCACTAATCCTAAATGATTGCGGTATGTTTTCTCCCAACATGACTTGAGCTTAAGACAACGTCGGTGGATGGATATATTACAGAAATATGAATTATAGATATCATAAAGACATGGATAGGGGAATGTTGTAGCGGATACGCTGAGACGATAGTCATGTAGTGATGTTGTGTGTGAATTCGATGATTTCTAGAGTGTAATGGAAGAACTATCAACATTAAATCTTGATATGGGAGAAGTTGGTGGAAGAGATTGTCTTTTTCAGATGAAATTAAAGTATTCTCTAGTGAATATGGTGGAAGATTCCAAGTTGGTGATCATGAGGTTGAGGTCTGGAGACACCGAGTTTTTTGTGATGAGGCCCCTGATGGTTGGTCGGAGGATGAACAACACTGAGTGTTGTATCACAAACGGCTTTTTATTCCATTGGTGATTCCTGAGATGGTTCTCAGGGAATTTCATAGTTCACCTTTTTCTGTTCATCTTGGCATGACAAAGATGTCCTGAGCCTTGAGGAGCCATTTTTTGGTGGCTTGGGATGAAGCATGCAGTTGCGGAGTTTCTGTCTCGATGACTTGTCTTCCAGAAGGTGAAGGTCGAACACTGAGTTCCTAGTTTTATACTCTAGCAATTATAGATTACTCAATGGATGTGGAAGGACATATCAATACTTTCTTACTGGTTTACCGTAATCTCCAGGAAGGCATGACTCTATTTGGGTGGTAGTGTATCACTTATCAAAATTGGTCCACTTTATAGAAATCAAGGATTCGAGCTAAGTGTATGTTTTCTCAAGGCAGTATCTAGAGGAGGTGGTGAGACTTCATGGAGTCCCTAGGATGATCATTTCTGATCGAGATCCTCGTTATACCTCTAGGGGGTGGAGAGGTCACTAACAGGATTTCACTTCTTAGCAATTCCTTAGAACATCTTTTCATCCACAAATGGATGGTTAGACAAACCGAACCATCTAGACTCTTGAAGACATGTTACACTGTTTTGATCTAGATTTTGGAGGTTTGTGGATGAAGCACATACCCATTGTGGATATCTCTTAAAACAATATTTATCCCTAAATCATTAGTATGACATCGTTTGAAGCCTTTTATGGTCGACCTTTCCGTTATTCATTGTGTTGGACTCGGGTTGGAGAGTTAGCAATTCTCGGGGCGAAACTAGTGTAGAATATGACAGAGACGGTTCAAGTGATTTGTGAGAGGATTAATACATCGCAAGATCATTAGAAACCATATTCCAATCAAATTATGAGACCCTTAGAGTTTGATGTTGGGGATCATGTGTTTCTTAAGGTGACTCCACGTCATAGGCAGAGAAGGTTTGGTCGTGGATGAAAACATTCCCTCTAGTTTTTTGGGCCTTTCGAGGTGTTTTCTCTTATTGGAGTTGTGGCGTATCGAGTCGCACTTCCCCCGAAGATGAGTCTAATACATCAAGTTTTACATTTATCAAAACTCTATCTTTAACTTCATGATGACTCTCAAGTCATATATTGGGGATAGATCGATCTTGATGATGATGAGACCTTCGAGGAGCGACCTATGGAGATTGAGGAACGCAATGGGAAGGTGTTGTGTGGGAATTTTATCCCCTTGGTTTGTGTCTTGTGGCGACATGGTGGCATGGAGGAGAGTACCTGGAAACGTGAGTCACAGATACATGTTCAGTACCCAGATTTTTTTGATGTTTAACTCATTCCATGAAATGATGTCTACTTTGTGGTTAGACCTTTCAGGTTTATAATATGGTTTCCTTTTGTTTCTTCTTGTGGCTTCCTCTACTTTGAGAGGTATCTCGATGGGTGGTTGTTCAGACCCTATTTTGTTTTCCCTTTAGGTGTGTTTTTAAATCTCGAGGTTGAGAATGTTTTGTGAGGTATCTGATGTAATGGTCGAGATCTCTCTAGTCCATTCCTTTGTGAAAATCAGGTGTATGAGGTGATTTGGGAGGTCTAGTTGACTTATCCCCAACACTTTGAAAATTTTCCAGTTTGGTGAATAGTTCTAATGGTAGACAGTTGTGAACTATGCAATGGTAACCTTCTGTGAACAGTGCTACAGAAACCTTAGATGAACAGTGTCATCATTGACATTCTGTGAACATTTTCATCATTATCCATCTGTGAACAGTGCAACGTTAACCTTAGGTAAATAATTCCATCATTGACCTTCTGTGAATAGTGTCATCATTAACCTTCTGTGAACAGTTCAATGTTAACCTTAGGTGAACAGTGTCATCATTGACCTTCTGTGAATAGTTCCATAATTTACCTTTTGTGAACAGAGCAATGATAACCTTAGGTGAACAGTTTCATCATTGACCTTCTATGAACAGTGTCATCATTAACCTTCTGTGAACAATGCAACAGTAACCTTAGGTGAACAATGTCATCATTGACCTTCTATGAGTTGTTTCATCATTAGCCTTCTATGAACAGTGCAATGTTAATCTTAGGTGAAGTGTGTCATCATTAACCTTCTGTGAATAGTGACATCAGGGAACTTCTATGAACAGTGACATCAGTGACCTTCTGTGAATAGTGACATCAGGGACCTTCTATGATCAGTGAAATCAGTGACATTATCTGAATAGTGACATTAGTGACCTTAGGGTATAAAATGTTTCTAGAATGGTAGGGTGTACAGTGTTTCCAGAACTATAGTGTGTACAGTGTTTCCAGAACTGTAGGGTGAACAATGTTTCCAGCATCCTACAGTTTCGCCCCTTTGACATTTCCTTTGATGTAAAACGCATTCAAAGAATTTTTAAGGGATTTAATGCATAATAAAATCTGTTAACTCATATATTAATTATTCCTAAGGCTTGGGATGTTTTTTTACTTGGTCAAACAATGTGGTTTAGTGAGCTCTGTTTTAATGGGAAATCCAACATATCATAATCCACCGGTCCATTAAATATTCTAATGGGACGTGATATATTCCTCCCAAATTCATTGTCCATGTTTGTAGTTGTGATATGTTCAAACATCCCAATCCTTCTCAAAGGAGTTTCACAATCAAACATTCCTCCTCGGATTGGTTTTGCTCTGTTTTGAAGCAACCAAGCAGTATCGATCAATCTTCGATATAAGGTATGTTTTTTCGTCATTCTTTTTGGGTTCATTGTCTTCTATTTCTCATTTCCAAAATATATCATGTGATATCCATGCTTCTAATGGTGTTTTCTTGGGTTTCAGTTGGTACAGCCGTATTGTTACTTTATCGGGTGGATGCAGTTGTCGCGAGAGGAGGTGATCATGATCTGTTGTGTCGACCGTTCTCTTAAAAAAACATCAATGACCATTTGAGGTAGGGGATTAGTTTCTACTCTTTTCTTTTACATGAAACTGTATTGTTAGCATGATTTAACGCCCTAGATCACAATGGAATTGACCTAATAAATAATTTAACTGGATAAACAAATTGATAATGATCGTATTTTATTGCCTCTTGTTACGATAGATAGTGTGATATCAATGCTTTCTGTGTTTAGAATTTTGTTCTTGATGAAAATTGGTAAAGAACGTAAAGACAGAATTAATTGATAATGGTTTGGGTAATGATAATGAGTCATGTAAATTAATCTGAATCTTCTTGTAGTAATTAGATGTTAATCAAAATGGTATAGTAAGAATGTTTTATTATTTTTGACAGCTTACTGATTTGGTTTCCCAAATTTCAAACCTATGAATAATAATCGGTTAATTTAATGTGGATTAAAGATCTGATTGGTCGATAAATGATAACTCTTTGTTGTGTTTGGAGTTACCCTAATGATTGTTAAATGGTAAAGAGCGCAATTGTTAAAATGATAGTTTTCCTACTACATGTGTTGTGATGTGAGCCTGGATGGATTTTGTGATATGTGGGGGAATGGAAACCATTTGGTTGTTGAAGTAGATGATGTATAGAGTGGTGAGTTTCATTTATTTATGCATGTGGATGTCAGGGAGGATAGCAGGGACGATGGAACTGGATGGATGTTATTGTTTGATGCTTGATTATTCTTATTAGTTGATTATGTTCTTTACATTTCCCCAATACACAAGGCAGGTGGTCATGCTTACCCTTCTTCCGAAAGAGGCATAGATGCATGGGGTATTCCATGTGATTTCCATGTTTATCTTCTCAATTAAGTATGGGTCAACTCTCTTTCTATATGCGTCAAAGACTCGACGTGTAGTACATCTACTCACTGTGTTGATCCCCCTTGTGTTTAGTAGCGAAAAATGTATTTATAAAATGCGTAGGAATATGAGAATGCAATTTTGTAATGAATAATTGAATAAATGATGTTAACCCTTGGGGTTGGAGTTGCTAGAACATAATGATGAGGTTGTAATTTTAAAGGGACAGTGGACTTTTCATGTCTTTCTAATGAAGTTTAATGTCGAATTTTAAATGGTTAATTAATGATTAACGAATTAATTAATTTAAAGTGGAACTGATAAAAATGGAATGTAGTAAGGAAATAACGCTTTTAAATGGATGTGTGCTTATGGGATACCAAGTTTCAGAAGTGGCAGCCCAGGGTCCGAGAGACGTTAGCTATAGTTGAGTCTAGAATTAGGTTATGCCCATAGTGTGATTGGGAGATATAGTATATTCAGTGATTTTTTGTTTCTATATGCTACCCCACCCTATCAGTAATGGAAAATGATACCACGGAGATTCTTAGCCTTGGGGGGTGTTTCCCCAACATTCCGGTGGGAGGATGGATGGCTGACTACCCACTTTGGCCCTGCTCTCTTCTCTTGGTAGATAATAATTTTGGTAGGCACAATGGTTAGTTTTCCCCATATATGTGTGTAGAGGGCTATAATGTCTTGTGGTAATTCACACAGATATATTCTGGATATAGTATCCTATGGACTACTATAGGTGTAACAGGTATAGGTTGTGATGGATTGGGGATCCTTACTCGATGTATGGGATGTAATGGATTGAGGTATAATACCTAACATATGATACATGTTATGGAAGATGTGGTGGCTCCTGGAAATGACCAGGTTACTTTATTGCGTGGACGTGGTGGTTTCATTTCATGGGGTGCATGTTTTTTTTCTTTTCCCAAGTGTCTACAGGCAATCCTTTTTGGAGAAAGATTCTTAGGACGTGTGAAAATGGGGAAAAGAGGAATACCAGTGGGGAAGTAGTAGCAGGGTACCCTTGATATTCATTGTTATATCATATAATATTGTATGTGTTACTCAGTGTAAGTAGACATGGTGATGTTGGGAACATAGTATTCATTTTTAGGTGATAAGTTAGTTTCACTTGTTGTTCATTGTCCTTTAGCAAGGTTTCTTTAATTTTTCCCAAGAGGCTTTAGGGAGGATCCTACTAAGTATACTATTATACTCACTCTATTTATATAAAAACTATTTTTAGGTCACATGGATCTTCTTGGAGATCAAAATGGTTTCTACTAGATTGTGGTATCAGGATCTATTCGTGCTTGTGGTTGCTGCTGTTTTACTTCATTTTCTTGTACTTGCAGTTTTCCCCTTCCAGTAATAGTTGTTTTACAGGAAATTTCATATGTGTACTTGGGATTTATTTCATCATATTGTTTCATTTGGAGTTGGTTGGAGTCTATATTATCTCTCTCTTCTGAATGTGTTCTCTTAGAAGGGAATTCCTCCCATTTGTGTGCTTACTATACCCCTGGTGCTAGTCTCCAACCGAGGGCTTACTGGAGGTGGGACTTGGGGGGTCATTATCTCCCTTCCAACATTGCGGACCCAGGAAGGTACACTATGTGGGGAGGGGGTCCTAACACACTTATTAATTCATTAATTAATTATTATTATGAATGTGATTCAATTAATTAAATAACGAATTTATTAATTCCATTTGATATCGATGATCATAAAAACATAATTACTGATACCCATCATTTATGGTATTCATGTATATTGTACGAAAAAACTAATAATGAAATATTTATTACATCATATTAATTAAGCATTTCCTATTTTTTTAAAGACCATTATTAAATTTTGAAACACCAAACAATGTTCCAATAAATAATATAATTGTTTTAAGATAATTGTTTTTCAATTTAATGTAATTTTTAATTTAATTTATTAATGGTATACTATAGGTAATGTATATATTCCAACAAACCATTTGGCTCTTTTTTCATGTATTTAGGGTACATGCATAGGCATGCGGCGTGTACCTTGGTTGGACTACAATATGTTTATAGACTAGGTCCATGTGGTATGTTATGCTTTCGATGTGTCCAGGATGAATTCCTAGGTATTCATTGTGTGTCTCAATGGACTACACATTAGGTATGGTCAAAATTCCTTATCTTTATCACACCGATACATGTTTCCATTTTTTATCATCGAGTTGTTCGACATGTTATTCAGATGTATTAATTGATTAAATGTTCACCATTTAAACCATATAAATTCATTATATATCATAAATGATCATGTTTTTTTTCTTATATGGTATTGACTATGTGTAATGAACACACATATTGCAAGACATACACGTCTAACATATCTAAACTACACTGAGAGTAAAACGGTACATGATTTTTACTTCTACAACCCATGTTCCACCCTATCTCGTCAATCTGTAGTTTACACCACATTGAATTACATTACATTGTGCCATGTATCCATCAGCACAACCAGTTTATTTGATCTAGGGAACACGATATATAAATCTGTGTGCATGCCATAAAACCCTATCTTACTAGAAAAAATTTGAGCTTCCAATTGTAATCTCAGAACATTCTTCATATATTCTTAAACAGTTTTAAAAAATAAATACACTAGAAGGATTATGATTAATATGTATAAGCATGTTAAATCAAATTATATTTAATTAATTAATAATATGAAATGAATATCTAAGCTCAATTGGGAATATATCAGCAAAAAAATAAATATTTAATAATTTAAAATATACCATTGTGATAATACTAAATAGTTTCGGGCACAACGGAAGCATGTAGTGGTGAGTGATATTATAATTATTTCCTAAAACCATTCCAATTGATCTTTAAAAAAAAATTAATTAATTTAAATTGTATTGGAATAAATAAATACAAGGGCTTAGGATAAAAATTTGGTGATGAATTTTGAACATCCAAAGGATCCATTAAGATTTCCTTCATTACGCAATGAGGATCCAGGGGTAGAATCACAGTAGCAGTTATCCACACATTCTCCAATGATCTCATAGAAACACCACTAAATATCTGGTATGTAGTGTGGAGAATCAAATGTCATGTGTTGTTTTATCTTGTTCATTTGTTATTTGGTCTTGCAGAAATATCTTTTTCATTTTTCCTTCATGAGAGTTTGGGTGAAGGATAATTTTAGACAGATTTTTTTTTGGGAACCAAATTTACCTTTCTAAATTTTTGGATTCAATTCACAATATAAATAAAAATATATTTATAGATTCAATTTTTAGATTAAAATAATATTTAATTTCACATCAACCATTAAATAATGGTTACAACATTTAATAAACCCTATTCCACATATTAATATTATTATTTTATGTTGTGTGAACATCTAATATATTATATATAATATTTATCATCATGTCAATAATAATGTTATCACTAAATGGGATATTGGTATGTTTGAACTTCCTGATATTTATTTAATACCTAAAAAAATATTTTATTCACAAATGAAAATTCCAATCACACGAAAGTGAATAAATGATTATTTAATTTTAATTAAAATATATTGTTTATTTTTATTCACTTTCAAAAAAATAATTATTTATTTAATTTATGTGATCATTATAACATGAATAAAATTTTTCCCCCATCTTGATAATGATATTTAATCCACTAATTAAATTTAAATAACGTTAAATTGATATCAACAAAAACCGGAATTGTGCGGACCTCTAGGATTATTTATCATTGGAATTATGTGGGATTACTAAAAGACCAATATTACTATATAGAAATCGTTCAAGGAACCCAAGAGAAATATATTAAAATATCATTGACAAAAACCACATTTGAACTATCCTTATTTAATATAATACCATTTTCACAGTGTTTCATCATTTTGGAATAATGATTGTGTCATAAACCTATTTTCTTGATACGTCTTTCATTTAATAACTTAAATGAAGAAAACATTACCCAATGACCATATAATTATGAAAAAGATATATTCTAGAAAAAGGTCATGATATCGAGTCCAATAAGGATAAAAGGGAAAATCCGTCTTAGACTTATCAAATAATGACATATATATCATGATGCTCCAAATGAACAATACTTCGAATAAATATATGGCAGACAATTTTTTTCTGTAAATCTATGTGCGTGAGACAATACTTGTATTAATTATAATATTATTTTCTGAAGACCATTACACATGCTCAGAGATAGGAATACTATATGAAACAAATACATAAAAAATTCATATTAGATGGTACTATCACATAATCTTATATCATAGAGATTACCAAGTATGAACTTCATGAGAACAACCCTCATTTGTTTCTGGGTACTCACACCTTGATGAATAAATACTATGTGTCATTTCATAGTATGTTATTAAACCAAAAAAACTATATTAATAATATGTTCTTATCCCTTCATGGTTCTAATCATATTGGGGAAATACTATGACCTTACCATTGCAACAAATACACTAGGACATTTTTAAATTAAATCCATGACAAAAAAACTATCAATATGTAATAATATTTTTAATTAAAATTCAATAAATAGAATATAAATGTAACAAAAATATAGTTTGTTTGACCTATGACACCAAATATAGAAGAAAAGTAGTAATATATCATTTTTAGATGGGATTACTATATCCATAAATGAACCAACCTTTCTTCATAGGATTAATTTATCTATATGTTACCAATGAATCGAAAATGGAAAACCTAGTTAGATGGACTTATTGGATTAGGATATAGAGGTACACTACTACACTTATACCCCTAGAGATATATACCACTCCTCGTCAACTACAAATTCATTTTTTAGCAATATATGAACTATTTATTATTTCATGATTGATTAATGAGTAACATTCTACAATTCCAAAATGGGATTTACACTTTTCCAGAATATTCTTCATGACTATATCTGTGAATATATGCATGTTGAAAATCAAAACCTTTGTATGTCATATACTTTTTAAGATAATTTGTAATAATATTTCATTTTATATCCCCTCCAAACACTAATATGGATCATCATTAAAGATATACATATAACTAATGTGGTATAGTATAAAAAATCACTATTACCTACTACAAATTTATTAAAATATGAATATCGACCAGGTGAAAGGTGTGAATGAAAAACTTCTCAAAATATATCTATTTATAATTATACTATGTTAGATTCTAGTTATTCATAGCTTCTATCAAGACATCCACCCTCAGCTAGGTTCCCCATTAATACTTAATTGTCCTATTAAAACCTTTTATCACTCTAGAGTGTCCTTAATTTTAAATTTCCAATATAGGAGTTTCATTTATTTTTCTACTTCATCAGAAGTCACATCACCCAAAAATATCAGGGATGATAATTATCAAAATCATTAAAAAAATAATAGCCATTAATATTCATTCATATATCTCAATAATTCATACCTTGTAGAAATGGAAAATCCATTTCAATACATGGGAATCCACCATTGGCCATTCAACGCGTTCATTCCTTTATTTCCCATCCAACATGGAAGAAACTGTTTATTGTGGCAGAATAAACTAAAATAATTTATATAAGAACATAAATTTATTCCTTTTTATCAATAAAGCACAAAATCTATATTAAAATAAGTTATACTTGGTATAAATATATTCCAATCTCTCATACATCTATTTATGAAAACAATTTTATATTTTAATCACCTATCATTAAAGTTTAACTTTATCAAAAATAGTTCAAAATGATAAAAATGCATATATAAAATTATATAAAATAAAAAAAATTAAACAATATATATAAAAATTATATAATTTGGTAAAATCAAAGAATAAATGGTTAATTAATATTGAAATGATCATATTAAATAGTTATTTTTTGAAATAGTTGATATATTTTATTTAGGTTTTAAATAATACATACATAAATTTGATGACAAAAATAATTGTTTGATGCACATACAATCATTTGAGAAGAAGAATAGTTTTATCATTGCTTCTCTGTTAACATCTAGCATGTAGTATATTATTGGGGATATAATACTAAAAAATGCATAAGAAGAAATATTATAGTAAACCTAGTAACTAAGGATTCGGAAAAAATTATGCTACTCAAGAATATATTTGGACTTCATAATAAATCTCAGTATCCATGTATATTTTATAATATCATATACCTTAACCTATAACCATTAATGTGGGATCTACCATTTTTTCAACTACTATTTCCCATGGACCAAAATTGTATTAGAAAGGGTGGCCATAAAACTATAGGAGAACGTCACAATTATGACAGATTGGTATAAATTTCATGGAATATGATTTTTATTGGGCGTGGGGTGGGTGGTGGGTTATTTCCTTACTAATAGGATATATGATCTCTAGGTCCTTGTCAAAATTAACATGAAAAAACATGTTCTTGGGACATCACATGAATACAGTAGCATCAAATCAATTACACATAATGTAAGGGATAAATGAATATCATAATATGGTTTGAACATAAATGTAATACATTTAATTTTTTTAAATACTCCCATATTAAAAATTACTTAAATGTGGTTTCGGAAACACGTATAGGTTCATAAGTGGTATAAAAAGATGCTTTAAGACATTAAAATTTAATGGCCAAAGTATGTAGAAGATTAGATGAAGTTAGACTGACAACCCTCACAACACCCATAAATAAAACTATTATATTCCCAAAATGAGTTCTTATGAGTACCATAATATATTTCTAGAAATGTTCCATATCCATGAACGTTTCTGTTACCTGGGTCATGAAAATAATACTTTTTACATATCCTTTGTGGGTCTCATTCATAGTGTGAGTATGATATAATATTTTGGTTAACCACACCGATTCGTATCAACCTATCATAAAATAAATGTTATATAAACATTGAACAAATGAAGAATAATACATCAATAAGGAAAAATTCGTAACAAATTTTAAAGAATATCTTTTAGATCCAAAAATTTCAACACATTGTTCATGGAGGGTCCATGTCATCGCCCATCCCAATGGGGTCCATACCATGACTACCCAAGTCCTCCTCAAATAAGCCATGGGCTGGTGAGTAGCACTAATTAGGATTATCAATAACAAGGGAGGCATTTACATACAATCTGGATACACACACATCTCCTGGACCATGTAAATGATGAAAAATAAAAACAATTACCTTTCCATGAATGTATGCATATAAATCTAATAATAGTGTATGGGAGGACGTAAAGTGATGTAAATAGGGAAAAATAAAATCCCACCATAATTAATTATGTATCAAAAGTCCAAACAGTTAGTAATGGTACTGGGAGTACTTCCTGAAAGCCGCATGAACAAACCTCTGTCATTCCAGTATCTCTAAGAACCATCTAGTCCTTGTCTACCTAGGGCTGCATCCAAAGTTGAACATCTGCATAAGACACAACCTATGTGGGTAGAGCCTATGGAAGGGTGAGTATAACAATAATTAGTAGGAAACCAATAAACAAAAAATCATATTATAAGAGAAATGAATTCATTTCAACACATATATATTTCTACAACACATATAACAATAATATCCAGATATAATCAATAAATACACACATACTATTATTCCATCACGAGGATTCCATGAACCAATCATACAAGATTACACACTCTTTATTTCAATATCACTAATGATGTCTATCTGAGGGATACATCTCATCAAGTCTCATCATGAAAATGAATATATTGGTATATCTGTAGTGAATATGATACATTGCTGAGGCTCACTTCCATGACCCTTGGGTGATACCAATAAAATTTAAATAGATTAACACTGATATGTAAAGGATCAATGCTCGGGTAGTTCTGGTCACATTAATATCAATAACTCCACCTAGGGAATGAAGATAAGTAGAGGATATCACTTTGGGCCTCTTGGATGGATTCGAGAAACTCTATCAAAGAAATCCTGATTAAGGGATCATAGTTCTAATAGTATGAAATACATTAATCCCATGTTCTGGGAATTAAAATGGGGAACATACCCCAATGATACATTTCTATATTATGGAGGAAGATACAAAAATTTCATGAATGAAGAAGTACACATGTGGTAGAAGGGTTGCATTCCATGTACCCTGATCCAAGTTTCCACCCATGTAAAAGAATCATGTCATTCATCCATCTCTATGTAGTACTACATGGAATGTAGGCTAACTGTGTATTAGTATGTGGCTCCAACCTGTGTATGTATTTAGGTTTACTAATACATGGTTCTCCCATTTACCCGGTCTAGGTCGTGTTGTGTGGGGGAGTACATGATGTGTACGAAACCTGTGTACTCTACCTAGTGTTGGTGTACATACCAAAGGAAACACTGGTTATATTGGGAGGGACCACATTCCATGTGATAGGGGTCACCCACCTTATGATGTTTAACATACTCCGGAACCAAATCCGTCTCTCTTGGGTCCCCACATGGTGTGAATATTGTATTTACATGTCATGTTGTTTGGGATTTTCCTTAAATCTAGTTCATCCATCTTTGTTTGATACGACACCTCCAAGCTCTTATCCAATGAAAAATACACTAGGGAATAGAATATTCAGGATTTTATGTGTCATTCCATCATTGAACAATGGGTTTTATCATATTTTCTACATGGAAAATGGATCTGATCTCTGTTCATCATTCTATGATGAAGAACACCGAAATACGTGAATTCGTGGATCCACTGTCATCCAAATAGTTCTTTCTCTATCGTCACACCTACACTATGCCATATTGACCCCAGATATAAAATATTAGATCATTTCCCTATTAAACTGGTGTGCATCAACCTATTGATCGGGATGTGTTGAGTCATTGAACAAATGAAGAATGCCTTCAACAAAGGATTAATAGGGGTAGAAAAATATAATAAAGAAATATAGAAACTATCATTGATAATTTTCTGTGTCAATCTTGATTTGTCTCCATTATAATGATAATATAATAAAAAAATAATCATAAAGATAAATCTCCCAGCAATAACCTATAAATATAATAACATCCCGAAAAAACGAAAGATCTATTAATCAATCCTTTCATCAAATGATTTATGTTAATCGTAAAAATAACAAATGGGGAATATATACATTTAAAACACATACCCATTCTTGATTTATATTTGTCTCTAGAAAAGAATAATTGAAATGTCATTTTCATTATTGTGTTTCATTAAATCAGAGGTGGTTTAATATTTGATCCACAATCTGTTAGTATTAGTCTGAGGGGATTCTCAAGAGATCTCTCCAAAAGTATTCTAGAATCTCCAGGGTTATGAATCAATACCAATGATTTCCACATAATCTTCTATTTAAAGACGATTAATTTTTTCATTTGAATTCAGAATAAAAGGACATTATTCAGTTATTTTTTTCATTTTTTCTCCCAAGACGAATTCACCAAAAATGACATGTGATGACTAATTTTAATTCGCGCCTAAGGTAAAAATATCTTTATAAACTCTATAAGGACATTTAATTTTGGATCGGATCACTCGATAAGACGTTATTAAACTATTTTTGAAAATCCACATGTGCGTTCTATTTAAAATATTTAATATATTTGAATCCTAATTTTTTGAAACTCTGGGTCTTAGAATAATATGTCATCATAGAAACTATTGTAAAAAATAATCCCTATAAAATTTCAAAATAGTAAAGGGGAAAAACAAGAAATTAGGTAATCTCCACCATGGGGATTTACATCACGAACAACCAAAACAAGGAATACTCAAAACGTTAAGGGTATTGAACACCAATTTGAGCCTCCCAATCCCATGTGCTCCCACACATATTCCCATGCTTCCACCAGACATGTAAAAAATAAATCATTTTCCCAAGGATGATTCTCTATTACTAATCCTTAATCTCTGTAGGGAACTCAGCAATGTTTTCTCCATAATCAATGTCCGGGTCACCCTATTTGATAACATATGATTGGTAATGCACATAGCTCCCCAATTTCCACACATTGAAGAAGTCATGTTCCCTTTATAACTATAGTGGTAGAGTTAATAGATATTTCACCTTTCCAACTCTACACATTTTCTATAAGGAGCTGTTGAACCTTATAGATAGCTTGTCGCCCAGGACAATTCACTATAATCCTTGTCGAGGTGAAACCCATAAAAAAACATAGTCCCATAAATTGAACTCCAAATACCTCCTATTCTTACCATAATAAGTCTAATAATTCATTTGTTCTGTCATCATCCTCTCATGGATTCTATACACCTTATCTGTTGTACCTCATACTAACTCAAGGACCATGACTACTAACTCTACTGGGTCTGTCCCTCAAAGGGGTTATTATAGGTTAACCCATAAAAAGCCTAGAATGGTTTCATACTAATGTATGAATTCTTTCTATTGACGTATAAAAAATTCCCAGTAATAGGTGATCCCACCAACTACAGCCAAATTCAAACATGAAATATTGCAATATGTCCTCCAAAACCTTAATGGTTCTCTCAGTCCGTCCATCAGTTTGGGGGTGAAACGCTATGCTCAAGAATAATTTGGTCCCAAACGCCTCATGTAATCCCACCCCGAACCGTGATGTAAATAAGGTATCACAACCAGAGATAGTATTCAATGGAACTTCATGGAGTAAAACTATATCCCAAACGTAGAGGCTAGCCATGATCTCTACTAAACATTTCTCTCTGATAGGTAGGAAGTGGGCCAACTTGGTGAGTTGATCTATAATCACCCTGATGTCTTCGTGTCCCCCATACATACATGGTAATCCCATCACAAAGACTATAGATTTCCCATCCAACATCTGTTTTTTCACCTCAAGGGGATGAGCCAAACCCGCCAGAACATGGTGCTATGCATTCAGCTGTGACATGTAATGCATCATGATACACACACTAAAAATACAATCTTCATCCATGGACACAAAAACCAATATCAGGGGTCTTGGTACATCTTTTATATAAATGGATTTAACACCAAAGGAGATTTGAGAAAATATCTCAGAACCTCTTCTGTCAATTTCACTGGAACCAGCAATCATCCCCTATCAAGAACTACACTATCCTATACCGTATAATATCCATCAAGGGAATTCCTTATGGGTATTTGAGAATATAGGGTCCTGTAGTCGGTATGAAAATACATGCCTCCCTGACGTTCTATAGGAATAAAATGGTGACCACCATCTAATAGACGTAAGATGCACAATCTCCACCCACAAAGGATAAACGAAACAGGTCCAGATGCTTAGATTCTTGATTCAATAACTGTGAACACGATATCCTTTTTATAGAATCTGCTACAATTTTCCGCTTCCAAGGAGTATATACAATTTCGAAGACATAATCCTAGAGGAACACTAGGCATGAACTATATATCATGTTGACATCATCAAATAGATCATATACATGAGACTATTGTGATCAGAATAGAATATATACATTACTCCCATCAGGTATTGTCGGCACGTATTCAAATTGAAGACTAACACAACAAACTCAATATCTTCGATCGCGTAACTCTACTTTTCTGGACTCGAATTTCATGAAACATAGACAATAACCACTTCCCACTTCATCAGTTGACAACCATGATTGATTCTTGATGCATCACAAAACACTAAAAACTCTACACCCTCCTCTATAAGTCTCAGGATCAGAGCAGTCATCAAACTCATCCTGAACTACTAAAAATCCTTATAAAACTTATCTATCCATGAAAAAGGATTCCCCTTTCTAGTCAAATATTTCATGGGTAATAATACATTATAAAAACCATGTATGAATATTTGATAATAGAAAACCACCACAAGGAAGCTCCAAACCACCTCCACGCTCTATAATGGATCCCAACTTAACACTGCATCAATCATGGCCTGGTCCATTGCCACTCCATCTGCAAAGAAAATGTGTCCCAAAATGTTGGCTTCCTGAATCCAGAATTTCCATTTTCAGATATTCCCATATATTTTTTTCTCCCATAGTATGTCTAGAACTATCATTATGTGACTCTATTTATACTCTTGATATTCCATGTACAAAATTACACAAAAAATGAACACTGCGATGAACCACTCTATGAAAGACTAGATTATCCGATTCATGAGTCCCAGTATCACTAATGCGGAATTCATCATGCCAAATAAAATCCCCAAATACTCATAGTGACTATAGAGACATCTGAATGTTGGATTCATTATAACCTCATGTAGTAATTGAAGCTAGAGATATCCTGATCAGAGGATAACCTTGAGAACCATCATTCTCCTTTCAACTAATCAAGGAGCTCATCCGTCTTAGATAGTGGATACATATTCATTATGGTCACCTGAATCTAGAATTACTAGTCCACACAAAACTGGAAGATCTGATAGTCATTTATGTAAAACAATAATAGGGTTACCCGGGGTGAAACAATGGGTTTCAAGATTCCCTTCCACTGCAATTCCTCTAATTGCACCCTCATCTGGAAAAGTGCTAATGGGGAAATCTAATATACTAACAATGATATCATGGTCATCTCAGGGGGTAGATCAATTTCTATATATTATTTTATAGGTAAAAAAGATTCTATGATGATGTCCTCATACTCCTCCATTGCATGAAACTGTTTATTCATAACATTCACCACACCAAGGGTCACTCTAGCCAGCTAATGAGTGATCGATTACACCCTCCTATGCACGAGTACATCTTAAACTGTTTGAGATTCCTTTTAACCAATAAAATAGAACCTGGTTGCATAACTATAGACACATTGTACCATTTTCCTAAACATGTCAACCTACAAATAAACTATGGATAACATTTCCATATCAATAATGACATTTAAGGCATCGATGCCACTAAAAAGAGGTTCCACCAAAACTCTCTCCTCGAAGGGCCAAGTCACACTATCGGTATAAGTGTGTGGTCACTATTACTTATCTAGTAGGTGTCTCGGAGCATAAGTATTGAGTCAACGGTTCAAAATTAATCTATGGTTCTAAAAAAGATATACGGAGAGAAAATATTGATGAGAACATGTGTCTATCTCCACTAAATATACGATAGAAAAGTCATAGATCATACCTCGAATCATTCTTGATGCCACTGGGTAGTAACCCTGACCATCTACAAAAGACCCCTCCCCAATTCTCTAGATCTCTTATACTTTCATTGACCAAATAGGAGTGATTGTCTTAACAAATCGAAACATTGTCCACATAAAATGCTCTCAATACTCCTATGCGACATCCTCCAACTTCTGAGCCTACCGAATCTGACCATTGTCTCTACCTCGGTGGCCTGTCTAATATTTCTTTATCATAAGTATGGTGGGGAAAACAATATTAGGTGATATTTCATTGGATTTCACATGAGTAACACCACCTATCCCTATGATAAGTTGACCCACCCAGTGATCCATGAAGTGAAAAGCCTCTCTCCTAATACCTCTTAAAACGTCTCCCATGTCTAGGTCACTAAAACTGACATCGGGTCCCTTCTACTGAGGTCACTGCACCTGTTTTCCCACTACTAAAATCAATCTTGTGTATCTTCTCATCCAAGATTACATAAAACCACCAAATATCACTGTAACATCCTATCATAGGTAAGAATTCATAGCGAGGTAATTCTAGATTGTATTTCTATACATATACCTCACTTGAAGGACTGCGCATTGATGAACTGATTTCGAACTATATTCATCGAGTACATGTAAGGGTTGGTAATCCTTGATGAATACTTAGATACGGTCATATTACCCTAATGAAGCAACAAAATCTCCTAGATACACAAAACCCCAATGTAGATAATAATAAATCATATCTGAAGAGATTCTCTAACTCAGTCTATGAGTGAGTCATTTCATCGTACGATAGGGAAACTAGAGCCCACCATCTCCCAATGGTTCCAAAAAGAAGTCTCAATACTAGTTTCACCATTTGATCTACTGGTGTCCTTACCATATGGAAAAATAATTTTACCTAATGTAGTAAGTCCTCAAAAGCCTGTGGGTCGGTCTCACCTAGGATCCAATAGGGGCTCTGTTTTTGAAACACATGATGCTTTCTCAACATGAAATCTTTATCTAATACTACTTCATGAACCTCATGTTCCTTTATAGGTGGTATGGTTGGTGCACAACCTATAGGTAACAACTTATGAACTAGACCCTATATCAATGCTTAATAACATAGGGGATCATCCTCATGATAAACATACTGAATATTTACTGGTATATATTGCAAAGGAATCTAGAATGTAAGCATGATATACCACGACCAATGAGTATATATTGAGTGTTGACACAAGAAGGTCATGAAACCAAAATCCCTTCCTATATGATTCATGTACCATTCATTTCACTAAAACCAATGTTTTCATGTAATGAGTTATAAAGATGGAGATTTTATTAATGGTGTTTGGATACGTTGGCTGCTACACCAACACTAGAGTCCCTGGTTTAAAATCTAAAGTCGAAACACATAACAATATTTCAACAAATGAATCTCACATACTAGTAGACCTAAAGTAGAACAATCCCCTATGATACAACATTGTCAAGGCCTTTCCCAGTGGGACCCATCCCATAACTCCTCAATCCCTCCTCTGATTTGCAAGATTCTTGACTATCAATGAGTACGAATATATGTAACATGAGAGTCATTTTTTAACTACCTGTAAACACAAAACCACATCTCTAAGACCCAAAAATTGTGAAATTATAAAAAACACTATTTAACAATTATTGTATACATCTAAATACAATAACGAAAGTATGACAGATTGTAAAGTAAATTAAAAAGTGCCAAATAAAGACCAACCACATTGAATTCTATAACACCAGTCTAACTGAAATGTAATGATAATGTGATTGGGGTTTTGACATTATTGGAACACACCCTGATCATTCCCCTCTAACTATGAACCATATGGTCATACTCCACCAAGGACCCCATAAAATGGTTGATTGTCTACCTAGGACAAGACACGTGCATGAAATGACCATGCATGGGTGATAATAATAATAATAATTTGTTGGAAATAATGAAACCACATAGAATATAACAAGGGAAATGAAGTCAAAACTACACAGGTATATGTCTACAACACATATAACAAAAATATACAGATATATACAAATAAGAAACATTGTCTAAGATTCCATATCTATGATTATATGATGATCTCATCTAAGTGTACACACAATTGAGTCTGATAGCACTGATGATGTTCGCCGGAGAAGTTCTACACATCGGGTATCATCATGTGAAAGAGTACAATGATAGATCCAAATAGTATATGATTTATAGACCATGATCAATGTATTTTCCATGTATTGATACCAACAAAATCAATACGTATTAAACCAACTAATTATATGATCAAATCCCAGATAGTGTTGGTCCCATTGATAGAAATAACTATATATATGTCAAAAAGAGCAGTAGAGGATCCCACTCTAGGACTCTCGAAGGGATTACAATGAATCTATCTTGGAATACAATTGAATGAATAATTTTCATAGGAGTAGGAAATGATTATTACCTACTTTCCTATAAAATTAAAAGTGGAACAAACCAAAATGAAACATGTTCACAATTCATTGGACAAGAGATCTATTCTATGTAAGAAGAAATACACATTGTGTAGTAGGGTTACACTATATGTCCCTTGACCACATGTTCTGTTTTTGTTAAAGACTTGTGTCATTCAACCATTTATTTTTAGTACTACATGATGTGTAAATTTCTCTTTCAGTCTACTAGTGTATCAGTTCATGGCTCTGTCCCATTTATGTATGCTCGTGTAGTAGTATGTGGCTTCGACCGTGTACCTGGTCTAGGTCTTGTCATGTGGGGGAGGGAACATTGTGTAGGTAACCAATTTACTCCACCCCAATCTAATCTACTACCCAAATTACATTCCATGTATCTGGCGAGGGACCACATGCTATGTGATAGGTGTCACACACCATGTGATGTTCAACTTCCTCCGGAACCGTAGCCGCCGCTCATGGGTGGCCCAAAAAACATCTAGATCTAGTTTATAGGAATTACTATTTGGGATTTTCCAGAAATCTCATTCATCCATCCCCATATTATATAGATCCCCATTCATCTGATATAATGATTGATCTACCACAAAAAAATAGAATCAAGCTTGTCCAAGCCATTCCATTATTGAACAATTATTTTCATCATCAGATTTCCAAAAAAATGGATCAAATCATCATTTTCCATTCCACATAAAAGAACAATGAGAAATGTGAATTCAAGGATCTACTATCATCATAATATCTCCATATCTATCATCGCACCACCACTGTGCTATTGTGATCATAGATCTGTGATATCAGATCGTTGTGGAAGGAAATGGGTGAGCAACGATCAAGTGAATGGGATTTGTTGATTCAAAGTAAAAACAGAGAATACACACATTGAATGATGAATCATGGGAGAAAAGAACATGAACCCAAGAGAGTAATGATCATCAATCATTTTTCATGTCGATATTAATATGTCACTATTATATTGATAAAAAAATAAAAAAATAATCATAATTATTATTCTCCCATTAGAAACCCTGAAAATATAATCCCATCCCCAATATGCATGATCTATGAATTAATCTATTTATGAACAAATCCAATATAATTTTAGAAATAAAGAAAATAAAATATATTAATTAAATAACATATCAGACCTTGATTCAGATAGTTCAATGATGAAGAATAATTTTTTTTCAGTTTTTGTTTTGATTGTCCATTGAATCAGAGGAGGATTGATCTTTGATCTGCAGTCCCTTTCCTTTCATCATAGGGGATTCTTCATATCTCTCTCCAATGGTCCTCTTATATCTATAGGCTTTTGTAGTTACCCCTAGTATTTTCACATAATCATCTAGTTTAATATGAGTAAATCACAACATTGTCAATACAGAATAATATAACATTATTCAAATAGTATATTAATTTTTTTGTATGTTATGATTGTTCCACTAAAGTCCCACACTGATTAATTTCACATCCAACCTAGGGTAATCCTTGTGTTCTGAACTCAATTATTCCCTCATATATCTGATCCAATAATTCATTTAGATGTTATTTCATTTTTTAGGAAAACCATGCGTGTGTGTGTTATTTAATATACTTAATTTAATTAGAATATTTATTTCGGGCACATAAGGCCTCTAAATAACTCTTTGTCACATCGTCTGATATCTAAATTAATACATATATTATTTAAAAATAGTACATGGAAAATAAGATACATTATATTCCATAATCGTAAAACATTCTTTAGGATTAACCCAACATCTAAGATGAACTATAAATGACGTTAGAGTGAACAACTAATCCCACATATAGGAATGTGATGCTAATATAATAGAGTTATAATCGAAGATCTCACAACCCCATTAGGGGATTCAGGAAAAGGTATAATAAAATTAAGGTACTAAGGTACGTTTTTGTTCCTTCATCTAGTCAGGTGAACATATATTTAACTAAGACCCATCATGCATGCCAAATATCCCCCTATCAATCATAATTAATCATTTATAGGAATTAATATAGTAAATAAACTCTATATTGTGAAATAATGTTCAAATTACAAGGTAATTGATCTAATATATTAGAACCAAATAATTCAAGTAACATTAAACATAAAATCTATTGTATTATTTAAATCCCTTACCAAGAAAAATTAAAGATCATACGTTATAAATTATCTAATAAGGATAAATGGAACACAAAATAAAAAAATGAATTTTATTATGGTAATAAAACCGATTGAGAAAAATTATATCTTGATTCCTATCTTCATATCATTTAATAATATTTTGTTAGAATAAATCAAATTTAATTTTAATAAACACACTCATCCATGTAAAATTTATAAACATAACATTAATGAATATAATAGAAGGGGGTATTTCGTACTAAATCAATTATTGAGTAGATCTTTGTTTCTTATAAGACATGAATAAACCCTTACTTTATTCAAAAAATCATGTTAATACTCTGATAAAATTATATATTAATTCATTTTTGCATGAAAATTATATGAGGAAAAGAAAACCAGGTCATTCTTGAGTATCATATAAAAAAACATCCCACTGAAAATAAAGCAAAATATTCATTATGAAAAGGATTCGTCCGACCAGAATATTTTTTTTAAAAAAAATCACTATATCATGTGAAAAATAAAATGAAATATGTGTAGTAGATAAAATACATATCCTTACCTTAACTAAGCGTAATTGTTATGTCCAATCGAATTACTATGTAACAAAATATTGGAGTAATCATTGAGGGTGAGGAGGATCATAAGGGGGAATCCCATGAATGTGTTTCACACTATAAAATGGAGGAAATTTTTAATTGGAAAGATTTAAGGGATTATTTTTTGGTGTAAAAAAAATTCAAAATTAACCTAATTTATAAAATTTCAAACAGGAATATACTAGGTTATTGATATTATGCCACTGGGATCTTGGATTCTTTGTTAGATTGACATGGAACCCAAGTACCCTAACTGGTAATCATACTATGTAACATGTAAATATTGAATTCAATAACCTAAAACCTTCTCTATTTCAGCACAAATACCTTCCATGCCTTATAATTCCATTTATTACAAACTATATTACTTAAAATGAAATGAAATATTGAAATGACTTGTAATTGCATATCCATGTAGTTTGGAGTCCTTATTGGGATACATTGATTGGGGATAAAACAAATTTGAATATTTTATATCATTATGAAGGGATAATCATTAATATGATCAGTAGTTATGTTTCCATTCGGAAAAATTTTGTAGGCTGATATATGAGATGACGCATGTGTGTAAGAAAATTAGTAATTTTTGGGGAATCTAGACCCACTAAATATTTGAGAAAGTGGTAGTCCTTATGCTTGCTGATAGGGCATAGTCATTAAAGAATATAAAAAATAAACATTATATTATTTCCTAATATATTTAAATATGATAGATATGGATTATATAAACAATACATGTAACATAGTATAATAAATACTTGTATCAAAATTAGAAAATTAAAATTAAATTTAATGATATTTGTTTTGAATTCTATACAGGGTTGTGAATCGATAAATTTATATATTTAGTGATTTATTTATAATATAACTTCATCACTGGTTATGAATAATTACAATCAAGACAACAATACAGCATTAGTATTCGACATAAAATTTTATGTAGTTAATTGATTGAAATCAGTGACCTCTCTCAAAAATTAAAAAAAACATAATTAATAAAATGAAAGATATGGTATACTATTCAAAACAATTAACATCGTCCTTTAAATAGAGTGGAATAATAATTATCAGAATTGTACCCCAATATTATCTAGTAATTACCACATGATGTATTCATCCATAAACTCAAAAGATTAAACATTTTATCTAAAATTATTAATAAAACTGTAAACTTGTAAAATTTTATCCTATAATTATATATTAAATTATATCTTTTTCTCCATGTATAGTATCCAAAATTACTATAAATTGAGTACCAATTCATATCTCTAACATTAATCATTAGAAAATTTCAATTCAGTTAATGAATTAATCACTTCAATCACACAACATTTTACACTAGTTGTTCAAGTTCAACATTTCATATAATAATTCATTAATGATATAAATATATATGATGTATTGACAACATTTATCTAATTTTATCAAATATATTGGGATATAAATGAAACTTTATAAATATCCAATAATTTATTATTAATTAATTTCTTATAAACAATGGCATGGTAGGTATTATTTTCCCCCATTAATATTCATGAGATATTATTATCTTATATAATTTATTATATATTTATTAGTAATAATATATTTGAATTTATAATTTACTAATTTACTATTAATTTTGAATATTTATATGCCTTTATCACATTATAATTGTTTTATCCCTAGTCCATACATTACCATATTTGTATATTTAATTTATCTAAACATGTTCTAAATTTTTTAATATATACATTTTAATTTAATTAATATTCTCTATGATTGTGTACTTTTATTTTTATATTACATGATTCCATTAACACATACAATTTTCAGATCCCTTAATCTACTGGGGAATTTTACAATGTTTTATAGACATATTTTTTTGTTACACTATATGGGTCTGTTATTCAATCCATTTAATTTTCGTGGCTTATCAGGTTTTGATTGATGTATGAACTGGTTATATATTTCATACATATTTATATATTAACTATATCATATGATGGGGTTTTACTAAATTATATATTACCAAAAATTATTTGTTAATGCATATATTTAATGAGATTATATTCATATATTATTGGAAGTGGTATGTCGCATTATATTACAAAATCATTTCAGTAAGCCTTAACATATTCTAATAATGAAATTTCAGTTTTTTCATTTCATTAAAATAATTTTCCTATTACTATAACATTTCATGATGTAATGTCTTATGTTTCAATTATGTTATTATTTCATTATGTACTATATGATCTCTTAATATCCCATTACGATTATTCTATTTATTATTAACCTTATCTAAATATTATACCTCACATTATTTTCTTATACGTTATATTTAAATCATATATAGCACTAAAAGAACATTATTATATGATAAAAATAGGATTAATAAAAAAATATGTTTATATGGTTTATGAAAAAAAATGTTATTATCATTTATATAGTACTAAAAGACCTATAAATTTAGGATTTATGTCTGTATTTGGTATAAGATTTTATCTTTTTAGTTGTACGTTTTTTAGGATATATATGTATGAGGTTTAGTTAATTATAAAAAAGATTTTAGTTTTATTAAATAAGTAATTTAGTAATTATTTTTTATAAACATTGAAGAACAGGTTTCACAAACTACGGATTCTAACAGAGTTTTTAAGATGAAAAAATTGTTATAGTTCTATAGTAAATAATTAAACAATATTATGGAATTTTTTCTGATAAAATTATTAATACATATCTTACAAAATTATGGTACCATTGGATATTAAAGGGTAATTGATTATTTAGTGATTAAATGAGTATTGGATTGTATAAAATACCATCATTAAGTGAATTGATAAATTGGATATTTAATTTGATATCAATTGAAACATTATAAAAATGGAATCACTATAACACCAATATTTTGTGTACTCTCACTTAAACCCATATATCTAATGGGGTGGTGTACATAAAATCATTACATTGTATTCATTATATGGCTATCATTTTGAATTAATTAATTTGTTACTTTTTGAGGTGTTTTTTGATTTAATAATTTAAGAATTGACCAGATTTGAGTTAATGCCTCTTTTTAGTAGAGAGAAGATAAATTTATTTTCTATGTTTTAGGGATACATAGATTTAATGTTAAGGTTTTTATATGATTGGAATTATTTTGGTAAAGTGTTTATTCTTTTGTATCTATCACATGTTTCAATGGTATTGACTAAAGCATGAATATATGGAGGTAGATGTTTGTTCATTTTTATGAAGTGTAATATTGAATGGATAATGTTTTCACCATCATAGATTAAACATATGTATAGAAAAAAAATTTATGTTGACGTGTAACCTATGAAGCATATGTTTCATTATGGTTGGGATCAATGTGAGAATATTCTGCAATACAATGTTTCACACCACATTGAGGTGTATCAGGCCATAATCCTTATTCACTAATATTTTTGTGTCCCACTAGGAATCATAAATACTATACACACTACATGTGAACTATAGTAATTATAAATTATTTTTTACTGGGGTACTATTATATGTGGATACATATTTGATTAAAAGTATTACAATGCATTCCATGTCATTATGGATGTTGAATGATCTTTATGAATCAACATTGAAATGTATCAAATCAAATCATTAGACTAGGTAGAATGAGTTATGTGTAAAATTATTTTCAACACCATAAATATAAGGGGAATATAAATAAACCACTAAAGGTGATAAATTCAGATAATAAATATTTTAGTCTATAATTTCATCGAGGAGTGTTATTTTAAGGGCTTGGATAAAATTAATGGGGATGAACATGGGTGGACAAGATATCTAATTTCTAGAGGAACTTGAGGTAGAGTCATGTAGATATTGATCATCCAATTAATGTTTGAAATTATTTATTTTACTTGGATTTCAAGGGTTATATTATATCTTGTTTATTATTTTTATTGATGAATAATTAGTAAGGTGGTTAGTGGGATCATAATAGTTTCACTATAGTGATTAGAACTTTAATAAAAAGAGTATGTGAATCTTGTGTTTTCCTATGTTCTAGGTTATTTATTTCCTGATAAACACACTTATTGTCAAATCATTATATGTTAATCTATATTCAGTAGTATATGATGAGAAATAATTGGGTGGGATTCATAGATTTATATTAGAAAAAATTTCCAACATTACTAGTGGTTGTATACTCCAGAATGGGACTATTAGTTGGAATAAATATATAATGATTAAAAAGATTATTATTATTTCAAATATAATAAATTTCACTTGGAATCAAATTGGGATTTAGTTATATTATGTTATAATTTTAGTAAGGTATTAATTTGATTTTTAACGCAATTGAAGATGTTATATTATAACAAATAAGAGATTTTGTTGAATCACTTATAACATTTATTGTTGATATCTATGGAATCAATGAACAATTGTGAAAAAAGTTGTTTCCATGAGTTATGTTGAGAGATTAAATTTTTTGAGATCGATGATGGTTAGATATGTTCTGTCAATTATATCGGATGTTCAAACTATCCTTGAGAATCATGTAAATTTTATTGATATTGATGAGTCATTTTACCTATTTGGTAAGAACAATATATGTTAATGAGTGAGACCAAAATTTCTTACTTCATATTTATTGGATATGAATTTGGTACACATTTTGTGGGGAAAAGGTTAATATAATATAGATAAAAAATTATATATCCCATGAGGGAGAAAAAGGGGAATGATCTATTGTAAAAATAATACCATTATCAAATTGTAGATATCCTAATAGGGGAAGAATAATAAAGGATGATTCTTTCATTCAGGTAAACAATTTTTTTGATAAATTCATAATTACAAAGAATTTCATTATTCGTATAACATTGTCAATAATTAAAGAGAATTATCAAAGATTAATTTCATTAGAGTATTTCATCCCTAGAGGATCATCACATTATTGATTTATAAAATAAAAATAAATATTTCTAGACTCCATAAGAGATAATAAATTATCCACCATTTAGATGAAAAGGAAAATATTTGAATGATATTTATTTAAAATCCAAATTTTCTATACAACATTTTGATCCAAATATGTATCATGAGGTGAATGTAAGGTTGAATAAAATTAAAATTAGTTGATCAAACATATATATTTATTTTAAAAAGGAATGAATTAAGAAATTGCATAAAATAATGGTATTCATCAATATATATGTTTTAATTATTGAAATATTCAATAAATTTTCAAAAAATGCAAATAAAGATAAAAATGATGATGATGATGACACAAATCAACAGTCATAATGAACAAAATAGGTAGAAAGAGGTCGATATGGGAGAATATCTCTTCAAAGAAAATATAATGGAAAATAAATTGAAAAAATATATTTTGTTCTTGAATCATGAGGAAACATATTTGGATAGGTAGTGTGTAAGAGAGAATGAACACGTATAGTATAAAGGCCCAATGAACATCATAGCTAAATCTAATTGAATAAATTATCCCTCAAGTGAATAAGTAGAATGGAATTCCAATGTGTAATAATGTTTTGATGGTAAAACACATAAATATTTTTAATTAATGATATAAATCATGACTTATTGTAATGAAATATAAATCATAAGAGAGAAAATAAGTATCAAAATTAATATAATTATTAATTGTGTAAATATCGTGATTTATATTCCACTAAATACATTAATGTTATAAAAGAGTGATTTACACAAATCATTGGATATTTCTATTAGATATTATAATCTCTGGATAATATGGATTATATTTCCAAATAAAATCTCAACATTGTGAATGAGGAATTAATATATATTAAGGTAAATATTTTTGATGAAAAATATTCTATGATAATCAAATACCATGGTTTTTATAAATTTTTCAACATAATTAGGGAAATATTAAAAACCCTAAAGATGTTTTCTAATTGAAAAAAATGAAGGTGACATTTATCCAATCATTTTAGGATGTTTTTTTTCGAAACCGAAAAATTCAACATATTTTCAGAAAAAAACAATAAATGGGAGAAATATATTTTTTTTCATCCCATAAAAATGAAAGAAACATGATTATAAAATAAATTATCAGTCTCAAAATTTCCAAAAATAATTCCTATCGAAGATGGAGATTATCGACAGACATCACAATGAAAAATGAAATACTATGGACAAGTATTATAATCATGAAAAGTCTATAAATTATTAACGAATTTTAAATTTTGTATAAGCCCAAAAAGGATATTTTGAAAACTCAATCTATTTCCCAATGTGTGTTCACATCAAGTTATTCTGTTAGTGTTGAAATGTCTATGTCCCCAAATAATATGTGTGATAGTATAATTTATCACTTCAATAATTATATTGAGGCATTGATTTTAGGTGGATTCAAACAAATGTTCCCAAATGATGGATAAGATAAATTATATAATCGATGATTCAATTTCATAATAAATATGATTCCATTCATAAAAATTTTAGTTGGTGTCACCTATAAGGACACATTGCCAAAAAATTTCTACCAAGTCTATTAAAGAATCTAATGGAAAATAAAAATACCAAATATATTAAGTTGAAGAATATTTCAATGAATTAAATTGATGTTTGTTGTAATATATTTAGATAGAGAATGATAAAAGCCTTATATAATCGATGATTTTTTTATATCCCATAATGTTGAAAAAAATAATCTTTTTAAATATTTTTATGGTTATTATGGTAGAGATATTATAGATATAAATGAATAGAATCATAAGATATAATAAATTATAATCACAGAAATTTATATAAATATTTTTTTTTATTTTATCCTTATTTATTCTTGGAAACACAATTAGAGGATTGTATCAAAAATATGTGATAATGAGAATGAAAAGATATCTCACAAAGAATCATTTGTTAGAGGACAGTTAAAGGGTTGAAGAATTATAATGAAGGGATGATGATTAATATGCAATCTATTTAAAAATAGTAATGAGAATTTTATATTTTTCATTAGAATAGAGGAAAATAAATTATATCACAAATAAATTGGCCATATAGATAAAACAACTTGGATGATATCATCCAAAATCATACTGTGAGGAATATACCAAAACATCAACATTAAATCTTCAAATTGTTTTATATATATAATGAAATAATTTTTAAGATCAATGTTCAAAAGCATATTGATAACAAAATGATGAAACTAATTTTTTTGGTAAACTCAGATGAGTATAGTATAATATTATTAATTTATACTAATATAAATAAGTATTAGATGAATTTTATGGATGATTTAACTCGTATGAAAAATAAATTGTTTTTTACCATGTTATAAGATATTAAGAGATTCAAACACATTCATAGGGGTATTGAGAATTATTTTGGATATACGATCAAGAGACTCAAGTCTAATAATATAATTAATTAATGGATTGAATATTTTGAGGTATATATTGGGAATCATAGAATGACACATGAATATCAGACTCTATACAAACCCCACTAAAATGGAATATTTGAGAAAAAACAAAATTTTTGGTGGAAATGGGAACCCACTGACTATTGGTGCATAGTATAATGGAATACCTTTGAATAAAAGAAAGAACCATGATGGTCAATATTCGTAATATGTGCATATATAGATTTAATTAGGTCAATACACATTATGAGTTGTGGTTCAAAAAGAATATATACTTGATGTGTATGATTTTTTTGAAAACCATATTTTTTCAATAAAAAAAATCGAAAAATCTGATAAAAAATATGATGGATGTATATTTATATAAAATAGTGGAATGTAGTACCAATGTTATGTTTTTTTTATATGTAAAATTATTTATAGTTTTTATGTTATTAGGTAGGGTAAAAGAACTTCTGAAATCTAAGAATATATTTTTGATTAATTAGATACATCTCTAATATAAAATTATAGTTATAATTGTATTATTCTACATGAATAAATAGATTCCCTAGACTATCATTATGATTTTGATGAATCTAGTGATAAATAAAACCCTGATCAAGGTGAAACTATATTTTCTAGAATATTGAAGCAAGCATAATGATAACTGGTTTGTCACAATAGTCCCTGTATATCTTGAATCTCCAAATCATTTAATCAAAATATTCAATGGTGGTTAAGGGATTATTTGGACACTCATACTATCACTAGACACTTAATTATATTACTGATATATTTAGAAGTTTACATTATTTAATTGTTGTAATGTTTCACACCTCGCATCAGGAGTATATGGTGGGTGATCACCTTGAATCCAATTATTACCATGTTGAGATTATCACTTCCATGTAAATAATTATATATGTTCTTGAGGATTTTATTAACAGTTTATATGATATTATCATAGTGACAATCAATTTATAAATCCTTAAAATTTATCTTCTTATTTTTATTTCATAATAAAATCTCAAAATTGATACTTAAAACAACCATGAAGATAGAAATAAATTAGTTCAATGTATAATTGACTGTGGAATTTAGATAATACATTCTTTCTTTCATAGGTTTAAAAACAAACATTGAAGAATATTTGTAACAGCGGATTTCTTGTCATCAATGGAAGAAGATAGAAGTTAAATAGAGGTGAACTGCCATTAGGATTTCATTCCACATCCAAATGATTTGTATATGACTGGGAAATGTGGGATTATATGAATAATATAATTATGAATGTATATGTAATAAAAAAAAATCATCTAGTTATCAAATAGTATACACAAATTGAGTGTGTTTATTATTATTATATTTTTTCACGAGTCTCGTTTATTTAAATGTTTAATATTTATTTTTTATATGAATGAAAATAAATTAAATTTATTTTAAAGGGAATGACATTAAGTGATTATAAATGGGGAATTAGAGGTATATGTCATATCTAAACAACCAGAATGGATTACCATTGATTCTGATGGTTCTCAAGATTTTATGTTAAATAAGGAATTACATGGACTAAAAAAAGATTCCCAAATATGGTATTAGAATATGGATTTATGGTTAAAGAGAATAAAACAACATAATGGTAAGATGTATTTTTTTATCAATGTTTAATGATGTGTAAAAAATTCACATGTAGTGATTTTTTATAATGATATTAATGGAAATACTTATGATACTTTTGTGGGGGTTTCTACACATATGAGGAGACAGATCAAGGTATCCATTATTGTTGAGATGATATTTTGTCTAGGTTACCAATTAATAAATTAAACATATAATCTATATAGTTTTAAATATTATTATGGGAATGATATATGTATGAAATTTTATATGGAAGAATTAATAGATCACTCGACTCTGATATCATTTGGGGACAAGTTTTACAAATAATTGGAATGAAGGCATGATGATAAAATAGAGTATCGGGGGTGTATTGTAGGAAAATATTAATTGATATCATCAACACATGTCATTATAGTGGATTTAATATTTTGTTCATGACTTCAATTAAATCTAATAATGTCACATATTATTGTGTTTAGATAGATATTATGAAATATCATCCATTATCTAGAGATATATAACTAGGGCCTATATATTGAACCATTAAGAGTATATGTATATACGATGTAAACATACTGGTTATGAATATTATGACTCTATATTATTTTAAAAAGCTATCTTGATGACATATAATGAAATATTAATTGAATTAATTTGTAATTCTTTAAGTGAGAAAAGTGTAAAAAAATTAATAAATCTAAATCCATTAAAAATCATTTAAATACTCCATTTTCTTACCAATATACCATGGTTCTTATCATCAAATTATTTAGACTTAGATAAGATATTACATAAGTATAATTAATATATCAAAAGTTGTGATCTTTGTTCCCTAATTATTAAAGGGAAATACTATTCAGGAATTGATAACCTTCCATGCCATAGATTAGTATAAGAATATTACTATAAGTGTTAATATTAATTTATAATAGGTTAAGAGGGATTATATCATATTTTATGATTAAACATACTCTGTCACATATTCCAAGAGGGTAGGATTATACTATAAGGTTTATAAACCTCTTCATAGTGGTTTTATGTGAAGTGTAAAAAAATGTAATAGTTAACTTCCATTTCCCATAGCCAAGGTGGGACGATGTAATTTTCATACCATATAATATTACTTTTATTGAATAACCCTTATTGTGACAATATAACAATATAAAACTAAATTTCAAAAAATAATTATATTTCAGGTAATGAATTTTGATATCATATTAAAATTCCATGTCAATCAATCTTCTAAATATATTTTTAATTGATATAATCCCAATTTGGAAATTTTATATTTTAAATTATTCCTTGTAACCTTTTTTCCAACAATCTCTCTTAATATGGTTTGTAATTGAAGCTAGTTTGACTTATATTTTAGAAAACCACGACTCTCTATATGTAAATTTCATAAGAGGCTAAAAACCAAATAGTTCTACATATGAGGTAAATATATCTCAATATAAGTAATATAATATTGTTAATTAATTTTGTGAAAATTGGGCCCCACCAATATTACCCTTATAATTGATTTCATATCCTTACATATAAAATTAATCATGAATCTAAATATATATAATAGTATTTTTTTGGTTCAACCTATATCAATATGAATAAAATACATCTATAAGGAGCAATAAGATTGATATCAGACATTTTAACGAAATTGATGAAAACAAACACATCGATGGAATTTAGGAATATATGAATAACATAATAAAATTGTGAGGATGGGAATAAAAGTTAACTATCATTTCCACTATCTTCATGAGAAATTATAATTTATATAATAATATAACGATTCATATCATTATGGGAGAATCATCTATTAATGGATGAGAGAAAATAATTTAGAGGAAAAGGGATGGAGGACAGAATGCACAACTAAAATAGAGGGAAATGAAATGATAATTTATGAAACATTTATAACAAAATATCAAAAATAACCCTAAATTTGATTTATATTCCTAGAAACCATCAATATCTAGGTATCCCAAAACCTGTTTTTGGTGGTCTACTTGACTTCAGACACACTACCATAAAAAATCACAATGTAATATAATTCACTGAAATAGTAACTAATTAATGGTGAATGCATTAGACATAAAGTGGCTTCCCTGAGGTTCAATTAGGATACAAAAAATCACTACCTAACCCTACCTCAATTCATTTATCTCGTTTACCACCCTTACTCCCATCCCACACTCTTTTAATATAGTAACAAAAATATTTAATCCTTTAAAATAAAATAAAAATAAATATGATGCATGAGAATATATGGTGTGTCGAAACTATCATTTCTTATGCTTCATGTTAACAATATTCTTTTCAAAATTAAGCATCATATTTATAATTATTTTGATTAATTTAGTGTATAAGTCACTGAAATATTTTTATTTTATTAATAACAGTAGTAATGAGTTATTTTTGGAAAAATATTTGATTTGACTTTTGACTCTAATTAAAATTGTATTTAATTATTAAAAAAATATCTTTAATATTAATTAAACTTTTAAAAATGTTTCCTTATTTTTTGAGGTTTATATTTGAATTCAATGGGGAATATTTTTTTTATGTAATGTAGACTAATTTTTTCTACTATTCATTCTAATATGATCATGTGTTACTAGAGTACACTATATAGAGTGGTACATGTGGTATGAATGTTGGAAATTTTTATGCACCTATATGACCATAAATAATAGAATATTTATTTGAAAAAACCTATATTTTATGTGAATAATAATCGAGGTTAATGAAAACTATATATTAATTTCATTGTAGAAAAAAGGGTTTCACATAATGAGTTAAATTTTATCATTTATTCTATTTAATAATATATCCACTATGATAAAATTAGTTTGTAATCAATGAATCATAATTGTAAATTCACGATCCGACTTACTAATAAACTGATAGTCGGACCAATTAGCCACATAGAATCTAGCACATTTCACCAAATACTAGAGGATACTGAAAATCAGTGAGGGCCTTGGGTGTGATAGTGTGTAAACTACTCCTTTATTGGAAGAGTGTAATACAGTTGAATAAATGTTAAAAAATTGCGGAAGTAGTAAACATAATGCGACTGAAGAAAAACTGTGATAGTCTGATTGATAAAAATCCATGTCTCAAACCATAAAAATAATAATGCAACATGTTATATGTTCTATGAAAAAACCAATACATGATACACTTAAACCATATATAAATACAATACATGTCTAGAAACTGGACTAAAACTCAAAAGCATCGCATGCCTCGGCTTGACCCCATGCTCTCTTTATGTTATGAAACAATCAATTACTTGTATAAGGGAGCTTTCCCTTGACTTCCCATGCAAACATATAACATATTTGGGCCCAAAAACATGACCCAAATAGGGTGTCATACTAATCCTAGTAGGAATCCACAAAATATATGTGCCTAATAATCAATAAATATATTTAATATAATTAAAGAAAACAGTAACTATGAATTACTCAATAAAACTATCCATTTATTTTGGATATTTCATTTAGTAGTTCAGTTTCATTTAGGCCTGACTATCTCGAGATTCGGCCTTAACCTACCAATCCCCCATATAGAAGTAAACACATCATATGTCTAATAAGATCATATATATTAAAAGTCAATACTGAAACCATGATTTTACTTTGGCGAGGATGACGTGTCATAATTCATTCTATTTTATTTAACATGTTTGGTGAACTATGGTCTCCAAGTGCAACCTAGTCCCATAGACCCCCCGTACGGAAGTAACCATAAATTCATGACATAACCATTTCACATTTACAAATATCTTCATTTAAGTATTTAATCATTTGTTCAGTTTCTAGTACAGCTCGTCCTAGGTATCCCTCAATGGACCATTTATTTTGTCAGCATTTGCAAAGAAGACAATGTATGTCTGACCACCAAAAATATGGCTTTCTCATGTCCCTTAAGTAATTATCTTTTTGATTCTGTCTATTACCTTTTAGCTGAGATAATGGTTCACCCAAGTTTTGAAAGGGGTAATTGGTCACATGATCAGCACCTTGACTTTTAACCAAGACTACAACTCTCCCATTTCTAATTATCTCTTTTAATCATTTCTCATTTCATTTCGAAAGCGGCCCATGTGAATTAAAATATCATATGGTATTATACATAACAACTCATGTGTCTAATTTAAATAAAATTAAACCCATGAAAATTTAACTATTTCATTATTTTAATCATAACAAATGACGTGGTAATTTCATATATCAATATGGCATTCTAATTAACTGCCTAAGGGAAAAGGTCAACATTCCTCAAAGGTGTTCTTGCTAAATGGTATCCACGGGAAACAAACCTATGGGGTGTCCCTAAATCAATCAAATAGAAATCAAATAATCCAATTTCATATAATCAAATAACTAAATATCATTATGTATTAATAGGTTTACATTCTAGAATAAAATAATACACAAAAATGGTCTCATATAATTTTGGAACATATAATAAAATCTACTTTTAACAAAAGGCGTGGGACCACCTACCTTGATGTTGTATAACTGATATAATCCAATGTTGGCCCTTGAATCGGCCTATAATGGCATAGATCTATAAAAAAATGTAAATCATTTAACCTTAAATAACTTCCTCTAAAATAGAAATCGCCAAGGATGAGGCAAGGAGATAAAATCTCTTATCGAGCGGAATCTAATGAGATGAAAAACAATTGAATTGTGTTCTGATTGATGAAACAAGAGAAGGAAATGTTCTTGCATCTCCTTTTTCTTCACCCGGTGAGTCTTCCAGCCATAAGAAGAGATAATGAGGCTACAGCCCGTTTTATGATTAATTTTATTAGTAAATGGAATGTATATCGATATACATGGCGTGTATATCATTGTACTATTCTCCAGTTCAATGAATTAATTTATATGTCCCACATTGAACTTGCTGACATGACTACAATGCATGTACTAATAAGTATACGTCGTGTAGTGGCCTCCTCATCTCCTACTAGCCAATAGAAGCACACATCGTGTATCCCCATCTTACACGGCCAGACAACACTGTGTGTACATAAGATTACATGGAAAGTTACACTAAAACATATCATTTTTTACCTGTTTTCCTTGTATTATCAAAAACAACTCAAATAAAATTAAAAAGAAGAAACACGTACCTCATATGAAGAACCTGGTTCTTACTAATTCCTCCCTTAAATCAATTCATCCTCGAACTTCCCGCATAAGGCATGTGATGTAATATCTATAAATAACTCTGGTTACTGAGCTTTTACATTGGGCACTCTCTCCCAATCTCATCCTATACTCGTCCATTATGCCTTAGCACCTATACCAAAGGAACTGACTGACCTCATAGAACCTTCATATTACTATGAACTATATGAATCAGATGCTCTTCAGAGGATGAATCAACCTGAAGCTGAAGCTCATTGGGATGAAAAAACATGAGGTGAGTCTGACTGATAGCGGTGCAGCCGAGATACTTAGAAGACGTCGTGTAAGTCTCAGTACCTCTGAGGCAACTATAACTGATTGGAAACTGACCAGACTTGTTCCAGAATCTCAAAAGGTCTGTCATATCATGGTGAATTCTTACCCTATCTCCTGATCCTATTGTGTACCAATTTCCATGTGACATGTAGGAAAACTCGATCCCCGACCTCAAACTCCAAGGTTCATCAATGATGATTAGCATAATATTTCAGACGAGACTGGACAGTATCCATCCATATATGAATCAATTGAACTATCTTAGTAGTCTCCGTGATAAGAAGTGGTCCCAACATAGTTTCCTCTATAACCTCCAACCAAAACCGGGGTGATCAGCATGGCCTACTGTACAAAGCCTTATATGTTTCCATCTTTGTAGTATCTTGTAATCTATTATTATATGTGAACTCAACCAGGGGTAATGTATATTCCATGATACATAAATTATATGACACATGCTCACAACATATCATCCAGAACCTATATCATACTCTTGGAATGTCCACTGATATGAGGGTGGTATGTTGTGATTAGAAGCACTTGTGTACCCAGTGCATTATTAAAACTCTTCCAAGAATGAGATGTAAAGTGGTCATCCCAATTTGAAACGCAGAATGAGGAACCCCATGATTTCACACCACTTCTCAAATATATATCTTCTCAAGATCATAAACACAAAATTTCTCCTTCATCGTCAAGAAGGGAGCAACCATTGTAACGCTCTCAACTATAACCCACACAACATTGTTTCTTCTATGAGACCTAGGCAACCCACTCACAAAATTCATCACGACATCATCCCATTCCCACTCAAGAATGGATATATTTTGTAGATTTATTGATGGTCACTGATATTTCGCCTACACCTTCTAATAGGTGGAACACCTCGTAACAACACCATCCACTTCTCGATTAATTCTCGGCCACCAGTACAAACATCGTATGTGACAGTACATTTGGTGGCTCTTATATTCAATACCTAGGATGAAGCATGAAAATCCGGCATCATATCCTCGTGTATATATTTTGGAACCCACACATTTCCAATGAATCAAAGAACATAATCCTTACCTATCATCCATCTAGGAGGAGGGTCCTAACCTGCCACACTCTCCCACAGAACTGGGCCTTCAGAATTTGATACTTGCATCATCTTCACTATGTCCTATTGTTTTGAGGTTACAACTAAAGATGAAAGAACAGTCTATCCCTAACATTTATGCAACTCTAAATGCAACTCAGAGAACAAATCCATTAGCCACCAATCTCCACAAGCCTACTGCACTATCGGTATTTGAGTCCTTCTACTCAGTGCATCAGCCCCTACATTACCTTGTCTAGACGTATAAGAAATCTCAATGTCAAATTATTGAAGTTATACCACCCACCATTGTTGTCTTAGATTCAAATCACACTGAGTGAAGATGTATTTGTGACTTTTTTGGTTCGTGTTCTCCATAAAATTGTTCCCCAATAATTAATGTCACCAGCAGTGCAATGCATGAACTACTTCATCCAACTTGAGATCATGCGTCAGGTAATTACTCTAATGTGGCCTCAATGTTCAAGAACCATATTCAACTACTTGATCTCCCTGCATAAGCACAACTCCCATCCCAATACCTGATGAATCTTTGTAAACAGTTTAACTCTTTCCTAACTCTAGTAATATCAGCATCGATGCTAATTTCAAACATCCCTTTAACTTTTAAAAAGATACTTTACAAGATTCTAGCCATTCAAACATGACACATTTCTTAGTCAAGACTATCATCAGCACTTCTATTCATTATAAGTATTGTTTAAAATAAATTTAGTATCCAGCTTTCCCCAAGAAATTTCTCACCTCAAAAACATTCATCGACTACTCCAAGGTGACTACTTCTCTCGCATTCTCTAGGTCCACTGATACTCTAGTCTCTGAGATGATGTGACCCATGATGTGAATATAATCCCTCCCAATGTGGTATTTAGAGAGCATAAAATATAACTGATTATCTCTCAGTGTATTCAAAATGATATCAATGTGTTTGGAATGGTCGCGACAGTTATGAGAAAACACAAAGATATCGTCCACAAAAACTGCCAAAAAGGAATCTAGGTAAGGATGGAACACTTCTTTCATTAGCACAATGAAAAATGTTGGTTTGTTCGTGAGACCAAAATAAATTACCATGTACTCATAGATACAATACATGGTAAAAAAGGATGTACAAGGTATTTCTACCGACCCAACAAGTACCTAGAGATATCCTAACATTAATTAAACCTTCAAGAAACACATCCCCTTGATGTTGATCAAATAGTTCATCTATCTGTGGTAAGGGATATCATTTTTTGAACGTTAATTGTTTTAGTTTTTTATATTCTTTGAAAAATATGATAGTATCATCCTCTTTCATCACAAAAAGTACCGGTGAACCCCAAGGTAAAGTACTGGGATGATTAAGCCATTATCTTCTAGATCTTCCAAATTCCTCTGGAGCTCATGCAACTATGTCGTAACCATTCTATAAGGAAAAATTTATATCATTGAAGATCCTATACTTAGATCTATAGTGAACTTCACATCTCTAACCAGAGTTAACCCCAATATGTCTTTCAGGAAAATATCGCGGAAATGATGAACCACTGGAGGAAAATATTTCAGGCACGTTCCCTGGTCATCTAGATATAAACTCTCAATCTGTACGGTTTTCCCACCCATTCCACAATGCTCTACTCAAGCTCAGATCACCTAGACATCCCATTCACACTAGTAAACAAAAAACCCACCCTCTGGTGATGTAAAACACACCCTATTGTTATAGCAGTCAATGAAGGCCTGATAGGATACCTTCCAATCCATTCTTTGGTTTACATCAAATACTATCATCTCTTAGACATAGAGGATCCATAGAATGTGACACCCACCAATTTCAAGGGGAACTCCTTCCACTGGCGCACAACTACCGTTCTGATCCATAGTGGAGTGCCAAGCATCATAATGTTCTCATACGTATAAAAAATCCCAAGGAATTCCACAATGGGAATTTATATAAAATAATGGGTTGCAGCTATATTAGAAAGTGAAAAGGTTAAAACCGAGGTAGCTAGAATAGTACCTATGACAAATGATGGTTTGGGATCATGCTCATGTTCGGTATGTTGCACTGCATGTGTATGAACTCTATCATGAACCTGTGACACTACCTGACGACACTGAGTTCAACCACCCTGTTGTCTCTATGATAATGGGGTCTAGATAACATTTCCATTCCCACCACCTTGGCCTGCACGACCCTACGAATTACAGTTTCCTAACTACTGAGAAGCTACTGACCCTGCTCTAATACATGGAGTGTGTACAGAACCTCTCTCAGTAGCCACTGGTGGAAATGTCTAGTAGAAACTATGTGGATGGCCCATATTTCCCCAAGCATGCCACTCAACTAGGTCCTTCCAGAACAGAGACCTCAGATTTCCAACAATGCCACACTAATAGCACATCACCAAGCTACCATAAGATACAACCCGACTTCACTTATTCCCATGAGAAAACTCTATAAAACTCTTCTTTTTTCATGTTGATTCCATACTAGATCATGGTGAAAAACATCCCTAGTTATCAACACCAGCTTCCTGTAGATTACGCTCGGTGATAAAGGAATGATTCATAATAGAATGTACAGAATGAACCCTAAAAATGGTCACCTGATTTAAAATGTTTTAACATAGACCATCCTTGAAGTGCCTAGCTCTCAACACCTTTTCACCTATTAGAAAAGGTGTGAAACATGGAATCTCTATAAAGCGGGAATAGTAGTCCATCACTAACATAGTACCCTTCTTCATATTAATTAACTCGCAGGCTCAATTGGTCCAGAGGGTCTCAGTAAAATAGTTGTCATAGAAACTATAAGGGAGTCTCCCCATGCCATGTTCTGATGGTGCTCTGTCTATGTTATAACATCCCACCACCTCTTGGCAGTATCACATAGCATATAAGTCACGATATTGACCCTCCTATTAGGAGGAATATCATGATTCTCAATAATACTGAGAATTAATTCTAGACATGATTTTATAGCTTGTGGTCCACCATCCCCTAAAAAGTACGTGGATGCTACTGCAGGAATATATGCTTCAACACCTCTATAAATGTGGAAACCATAAGTGATCCCTAGAAAGTCCTCATGAACCTCAAAAAACCTGCTCAGAACCGGGAGTTTGCATCGACATCTAATATAACTACTGGTGCCGCAAATGGAACAACTAGAGTGTCAATTTGTAGCCCAAGGCCTGCCACCTCCGATTTATACTCACCGACACTCCCCTGGCGCACTGCTCGATGTCATCGTGGAAGCATTTATCCATAAAGTCCTGCATGCACATCTCATCACACATTTTTAAAAATGGAAAGACATAAAATAATAAGTGAAAAATTGGATAGAGAAGGAAAACACTCAAGTATTTAAAAATATGAGTACCCAACAAGTATAACTCCTTACAAGGCCTTTTCTCCTAAGCCTCTACATGGGCGTGTACTTTTACACAACATGGACCTGTAACACCCCATGTACATAGCGTGTTCCCTAAGATACAAGACATGCACATTTATTTACTATCCTGCCCAGATACCTCTACACGGCTAGAACTACAAGGTTCTACTAGTGTAAGACTACATGGTGTATTCAACATAAACATGGTGTGTACATCAATATTTTTCACCCACTACTATCGTTAGTCACACAACCTGATACATAGTGGACTTATACACACCACGTACTAAAGGTACCTGGTGTGTCCTACTTAATGCTCGACAACCCGTGTTACCTCATCACATTGATGGTTACATGGAAAATGACTAAATGGTGTGTACAAGGGGTATGTGGTGTGTTCTTCTTAAAATATGGAACACACTCTTCCCCAAACAGGAAGAAATAATGACTTTTTAGGCTAGACTACACACCATATATACTTGTTAATTCAAGATAGAAACTCTAGATTTGACATAGAACCCATATTTTTTCTGATAACCAACCAGCAGGATGTCAAATTCAGATTCGTGAGGGCCCATACTCCCCCCAGATCAATGTATGGTGCCCAATAAGAACATATTGGGATAGAATTATATATAAAAAATAAATCATGATCCACCAAATACCAATCCAAGAGGGCGTATACACCTCTACAACAAATTTTCTTCATACAATCAACCCAATCCATAGCAGGTACCAATAAACCCATCACAACAGAAGGTATAGATATCCCGTCATATATCCCAACAACATGTGATAACTAATGCTTCCTAGATATCATGACATAATTCATGTCATGTGATTCTAATAAGTTTCTATATGATACATCACTTGGAATAACCCTGTTTCATCAAGTTGAAACTAAAATAGAACCCACAATTGCATCAATATAAATAGCAGAAATCAAGTGCATCTCCCAAAGGTAAAATCAAATCAACTGTAATAGCTCAAAATCAAAATATCACAAATAAATTTGTGGTAATTTGGATTTTCTCTATAAATATGGTAGCTACTCCCGGGCATAGCTAATTTCCAAATCTCATTTCCTTTATATCCAGTTTATAGTCTCCAAATAGTAATTCAAAAAAGAAATGAAGCCTTTGATTCCACTTTGTAATGTCCCGACCTGGCTTACCACTAAAAAGATAGTTGGAGCGGTTTTCCACATGGCCTCAAGCTTATTTCACCAAATACCAGAGGCTACAGACTAGATGATAGGGTTTTGGGTGTGATAGTGGGAAAACTATACCCTCATAAGTAGACTAAAACACAACGGAATAAATATTAACAAAAAATGGAAGTAGTAAATAGAATGAGACTAAAAAAATGAATATGTGTGATATGTAAATATCCAAATATCAAACCACACAAATGTTAATGTAGCATGTTATATGTTCTAAAAAAATTGCCAAAATAAGATGCACTACAATTAGATACAAATACAATACCAGTGTAGAAACAAAAATAAAGCTGAAAAGCATCACATGCCTCAGCTTAGTCCCACGCTCTCCTTCCCCTACACAGAAATCGCATTCCAATACAAGGTAGCATGCCCTTTTCAACATCTGAAACCATGTAATCATTTTGGTCACCAAAACATGACTGAACAAGGGTGTGAGAGTCATCCCAGTAGGCAGACACCAAATATTTGTTCCTAACAGTTGGTGAATATATGCAATAGAAGTAAAGAAAATAATAACTAGAAAGTAATGAAGTAAAAAAAATAAATTTATTCAGTTTATGTTCTTTATCTGTTTAGTTTCATTTATGTACGACTATCTCGAGATTCTTCCTTAGCATGCCAATTCATCATATATAATTAATCATATCAAAATTATCTGAAGATCATCAAGATAAAAGTGAAGACTGAATCAAATAGTAGGATTTTCCTTGTCAGAAACATCATAATTCATTCAATTTAATTTAACAAGTTTTGTGAACTAAGTTCTCAATGTTTGGCCTAGGACCATCAACCCCATGTACCAAAGTAACCATCATCTCTTAACGTATCCATTTCACTTTTATGAATATCATCATTTTATCATTTAGTCATTTTTTCATATTCCAATAGAGCCCATCTTAGGTATCACTCATTGAAAAAAGGATTTGATCGACATTTACAAAGAAGACTCAGGAAGCCCGACCCCCAAAATTGTGGATCGCTCATGGACCATAAGTTGTTAACTTCTTGAGTCCATCAATTTCCTTTTACCCGAAACAATGGTTCACATAAGTTAAAAAATGTGTTATTAGACACATGAGCCCAAACATATCTTTTAACTAAGACTATGGAACACCCATTGCTAATTACCTTTTATAATCATATAATATTTCATTTCAAAAGTGACACATGTGAATTGAAATATCACATGGCTTTAAATATTACAACTCATGTGGGAAATTTACATAGGAGTAAACACATTAATATTAATATATTGAATGGTTTTAATGAAAAAAATAACATGGTCATTTAATATATTAATATTTCATTCTAATCAACCCCCAAAATGGGAATTCTTTCACACACTTTAAAGGTGTTCTTTCCAAATGGCTAACCATAGGAAACACACCTATGGGGTGTCCCTAAAACAACAAAATAGAAATCACATGCATTATTTTCAAATAATCAAATAAAAGAATATCATTAGATGTCAACCGGTTTCAATTCTAGAACAAAACGATACCCAAAAAGGACTCATACCAATTTGGCTCATATAATCAACTCAACATTTAATGAAAGGCATATGACCACCTACGTCGACGTTGTATAACTGAAATAATCTGACGTTGGCCCTCGAATAGGCCTAGAATGTAATAGATATATAAAAAAAGGTAAAAAATTCATCCTTAAATAATTTCCTCATGAACAGAAATCATCATGAACGGACCAAGGAGAAGAAATCTCTTACCAAGAGGAGTCCACTGAGATTAACGTTACATGAATTGGGTTCCGGACAACGAAATGGGAGAAGAAAATGTTCTTGTGGCTCCTTCTTCTTCACCTGGAAGGTCTTCTGTCCAAAAGATTAGAAAATGAGGCCACTACCCATTTTATTCTGAACATTATTAGTAAAAATCATTTGAATCCATATACACGATGTCTTTATTATTTTACTGTTCACCAATTCACCGACATACATTTCGCATCTCGCACCGACCTTGCCGACATGAACACCTGGTGTGTAGTTGGAAGTACATGGCCTGTAGTGTCATCTTATTGTCCTCCTAGATAAAAAAAATCACACACATTATATCCCCATCCTACATGTCTAGACAACACAACTTATACATAGGATTAGATGACCTCTTCTACTAAAATTTAACAATTGTTCCACATTTCATTATTTTCTCAAAAACAATTGTAAAAGAAAAAGAAGAAACCCATACCTTATAAGAAGAACCTGGTACATATAATTATAGAGGAATATATGTGATTTAATTTCTATAAGATTTTATAAACAACATGGTTCATGTATTGTGAAACATAAATGGGTACTGAGTAAGCCATAAATATATATAAAATATATCACCCCACAATAATCTACACATGTATAAAATGTATATATAAAATATAGTGATGAGTAATTTTCTCTACTCATGGTTCTAATTGTATAAGAGTGTTGATATGTAATATAAATAATGGTGTTTTCTAATAAAGGAAAATCATATATTACTGATGATGATAGATAAGAAAAAATGATATTTATTAATCACCCATTTTGATTTGGTGATATCACTAAACAACCATTACCATATGTTTCATAAGAACTGTTTGATTTCTAAAAATTAATTAATTATGATATTAGTATATACATTATGTGATAGAGGAGGTAGTATGATCAATTTCTGTCACAAATTAAAATTATTAATTTGAATAACATTATCATATTCACATTTTATCCCAAATAACATTGTAATGATTTTTCGTAGGTTTGGGATGGTAGACAACCCTACCTATACTTATGAGTGAATGATAGTGATATTATTACATTATTCAATATATTTATTAAAAAATTTGATTCCTTTTTTTGTAAGAACATTTATATTTAAATTTATGTAAAATTGGATAGAAACATTGATTATGATTGATAAATAATTGAATAAGAATATAAGTTTCAAAAAAATTGGATTTGAAGCCGTTAATATATAAGAGTTTTTAATAATATCGATTTAGAATCATTTTTTAAGACATTTATATCTTATTTTTATGGAATAATCATTAAATAAAAGATAATATATTATTGAAAATTATTTAGAATAAAAATAAAAAATATGGATGTATAGGGATTTAAATGGTTACTTTTTATGTTTTATTATTTTCTTATTTTTTAGTGCTAATAGATCACTATGATTGGAATGAGATCAAAATTTTCATCTAAAATGAATTATTTCTAGTCCAATTATTATTCCTTGGATTGATGTAGTTTTAGAATATCAATAGAATCTTCTATTTTTACCTCCCATGTGATTCTTTATCTACTTCAATTTTATAAAAATCTCTATATGAATTTATAAAAATTGAAAAATTACTATTGGGATACTATAACTAGTGAATCATACATCCATTATCAATAATTTATTATTTAATTTTTTGTTTCTATAGATTAATTTCAATTATAGTATGATAATACTTACCAATCTATTGAATTTTTTAAATTGACGAGTGTTCTATTCCAAAATAAAATATATTTAAACAATTTTATTTTTATAATACATAATTTTATTCATCTGAAGATCCATTATTTTCATTTTTCTTTTAATAAAATATTTTAATTTATTTTGTCTCTATTTTTTTTATAAATTCCATCCTTTGGTTTTCATATTTTTCTTATTTTTGATGACATAAAAACAAACACACACACAAAAACGCTTTTTTTCTTCTTTCACATATTACATACTACCATTATCTTTATCAAATATTAATAGTTCTATAAATTTTTTTCAATACTTTCTATAGAATTCCATAATTCTATAATTATCATTCTTTTATACATATTAATATATGGTACATGAGTTTATAAGTAATATTTCATCATACATCAATGATGATAACATGATAAACACTTCCACATCTACTGGGGATGATAATAGTGTCAATTTTTTTTATCAATATGAATTTATAATTACTCTTCTATCAGTGTTTTCATACCAAGAAATCATATAATTGAAAATTTATTCAATTTATTTTTAAAACATAAAGATATTTTATTCCTCTTAGCAGAAATCAATTAATAACTATAGAAGAATTGTGAATCATAGAGGGAAAAATATTAAACAACTGTATAGGTTACCTAGTTTTGAAAAAATGGGAAAAATCAGGGGAGGCCTATAATGAGATAATATAACCTTCATATTGTGATTCCCATTACCTAACCAAGGTACACAATCCTTTTTTATGAAACCCATTTTTGTTATTAACGATGTGTATGAGGGGTATGAGGCTCTGGAGTAGGATCTTAGACTAAAAAAACTTGCCTAGTCCTACCAATTAGTTGATATGTGTCAAATGGGTTTTAACTAGTCATTCATTGTGATGGTAGTTATTAACAGCCTATAAAATATTCGATAATCACATCAATGCATACACCGTGGGATCTAGGTAGTTATTTTAATAGGTAAAAATTTAATTTCACCCAATTTCCCCTTCATTGTTAACCTATGTTTTTTCCTTTCCTTAGTAGATTCTAGTAATGTCAGAACCCTCAGATTCTTCACCATTTATATGGTGAAAATCCACACCCACATGGTTGTATCTTTTCTCATAGTAGGTTATTGAAGTTATTAGGTTTTTCTAAGTGTTAATATGTATCCTTTCATCATGTAATTGACCTCATTTTAGTTATTTCCATTTTAGGGAAATTTACACAATTTCTGATGTCTTTTGAGTAGTTTTATGATATCTTCTATATTAAATATAATTGAAGGTGAATACTATATGAGTGGATCCCAATGTAGATGACTTTGGAAATCTATGTCATTTTCAATTAAATTACCTCTACCGTGTTTTTATTTTTTATATGTTGACATTCCAGATTAACAAATCAGAAAACTATAATTAAAATAAATTAATATAATACCATATTGACGCCTTGGGAACTCCCTCAGGCAATGATAATCATTTTGGATTTAGATAGACATTAATTTCATATTCAAATGTGTTGATTATTCCATAATCCTTGGAATTGTTAGAATTAAATGGTTGGTTTTGGACATACCATGGTAATTTAATGATTTATTTGGGGAGATGGGTCACCTAGGATAGTAGTTGTGACATAGTAGTTTTTAGAAACCTAAAAAACCATTACTAACTTGTAAATTGAATTACATAGAAAAAATGTCTAAATTTGTTAAATCTTTTTATATGTGAAGTGATCCATAGTGGTGAAACATGTTCAAATTGTTGTGGCGTGTCATATTTGTTTATGACAATAATAAATTGGCGAGATTATAGAAAATAATGGTTAGAATGGAATTCCATAGAATCATATATACATTCCATTTGAATTTTATTTGTGTGGAATGAAATGGATAATCCTTGGATTTTATGAGGTCACTCTTATGAATGGTGTGAGTGAGGAGTTATCTATATTCAATTTCATCCAAAGGTATGTATTTCATCATGTAATATTGTTTTTTCTACATATATTCATTTTTATGAATGTCATCATGTAGTACCCCTTTGGATCATTATAGTTTCTGCATTTGTTGAATTCCATAACATAGTTTTTTGGATCATTAAGGTTTACCCTTGATTAATGATGTGATATGAGCTCCCCAGATTTTACTTGACCTTATTAGGTTGAATTACATTATTGTGAACCTTGATTTCCAATTTAGTCATGTATCTGAATGTCAAGGATTGTTTTTCTGTTTAGACAAAACAAATGGATATTATCTAAAATTGATATAATAGTATTCCTAGATAATAAATGTAGATTCCCCTTGGGTTGAATAATTATTTTTTCCACAATAATGAATAGTGGAATGGAATTGATAAATGATATATACCTAGTTTTTGTAGACTAATAAATCGGGAAATATTTAGGGTCACATTTGTTTTCCACATAAGAACTGAGTCCCTCAACTGTTTTTTTTATATCTACATATTATTATAATCAATAGTTCATTTATATATTAAATTTTTTTCATTATATCAATATATTAGAATTACATTAAATATCATATGTGGTAGATCATGGTGTTCACTAAATTCTTTTTCATGTCACTAGTTAATACATGAAAAATATTCAAAGAAACTATTATAGAAAAGGCCAACACAATCTTTTAGATGAATCATTTTATGTATAAGATGTAATTTGTGAGTTTGGATCCAGGATAAAGATCCATACCTCTATTGATATTATTTTCTTTCTTACTTATCATTTCTTTTAATTTTTGGATTTTTCTAGTTTAGTTGAAATGAATTAATGACTAAAATTAAGTTATATAGTATCATTATGATTTTTCATTATATGTGACGTTGTATTTTTCTACTCTAGTTTATTTTTTCAATGATTTATTATATGAGTTATTTATTATTTCCATTTTATGATATCTAACAAGAGGTTATTTTCCTCCCACCTCACTATCCATCGACCATTACTAGTATTTTACATCCATTGGTGGTTGGGATGTCATGGTTGAATCCAAGTGTTTCACTAACCCAAAGAGAATTTTAGTCGATTATAGGTCTAGGAATTCCAATATTTAAACATATAGTTTTTTTAATTTATCTTAATATTATTTCATTGTATAAAAGAGACTTTGTTGTTTTTGAGGCTTGGTCGTGAGCTTAGGCCTGGGTGTTTCGATCCCACATATTATCGAAATCTAATTTTCATGGGATTAGAGTTTTTATTATTTCTTTATAGTTTTATAATTGATTGATTTACATAATGAGTATAGTAATTTGGTAATATTTTTTTTATTCATCGGATTTTTTAATATAGGTTGATATGATAAGAGGGTGTTTTTATTCAAAAATTATTCTATGCATAAAAGAATTATATTCCATACATATATTTACTATTATTTATATAATCCTATGATTCAAAGTTGATGGATTTTAATTTTATAGTTTGGTATTATATTTGATACAATTTTATATCATCCTATGGTTTTTGATAATTTAGAGGGGTTGGTAATAATAACATGTCTATAAAAATTTATATGATGATTCTCAAATAAAATATTATGGTGGTACTCTACCAGACCAACTACTCAGGTGACTTATGGTAAAATGGGATGATATTAATGGGTTACTAATTTTTTTCATTATGTATGGTACTGGAAAAAAATATAATGGGTTTTCCATTATAACAAGTGCGTGGAATCCAACCTAACTAGACTTGGAATATTAGTCCCCAGCCTTAAACCTTACATAATCTTGAGTTATCAAAAGATTTCACTTTGAGGATCTTTTCGGGTTTAGAGTTTTAGAGAATTAGGACATAATTATTACATCTCAAAGATTACAAAGTAGACACATCTACTCAGCATCCATTTTTTTCACAAAATAAAAACTCTTGAACAAAAGAGTCATGTATAGTTCCTTGTTTTTGGACATCTTGACATTTCATGATCCCATAATTGACCCTATTCAACATTAGGTCCTGTGAAAAACATTTCAAAAACTTGGGATGAGCATAAAAAGCTCAGTAAGGGTTATAGAAATATGGAAGGGAAACATGAGTTCAAATATACATAAGGATGAAATCATACTTTACCCATAAAACATAGGCACCTTAACTTACCTCATAAAATCATGAATAAATCATTGAAATCATAAGACATAAAGGTATCTTGAGTCATTCATAACATTCTTACGTAGGTAGTAACCCTCTTGGTTACGTTTGGAATACCCATCACAGTATATTCCCTAAATCTCTTCGGAGAAACCTTAACATTTCACTACTTCGCGTGACCCAATGCATTGGAGAGCTATATCAGGCTCACCACACTTAGTTTATCACAGAAACACCCGTTATTCATAACAATGCCCAAGAACCATAACATAATCATATCACATAAAACATGAATAAAGAAAACATAACATTTCCATATTTCAATCACAATATAACATTTTAGGATATTGAAATAATGAATCCATTAAAAAACCATTTTCAAAACCATTTAAAACATTTAATAAAGTGATTTTTGAATCAAAGTGTCCCATAACACCTTGAAGCTTTTAAAATTTTAAACCATTAATATCCATATAAATAAATCCTTAAAACCATCTTGAAAACATGGATATTAATAAGAACAAATAATTAAAACATTTAATGTGATATTTTGGTTAAAGGGGTTTTACCAAAATTAGTGACACTTGAATACAATAATTGAGGAATAACATTTAATCAGAACTTTATAAAATGATATAATATTCCAAAGTACAGTATATACACCATATATGAGTGAATTGGTTCATAACAACAATGAAGTCTCAATAGAGATGTAAAATGTGATGAAATCCCTTATAAAGAAGGTATCCTTAAATTAAGGATAAATCAATCTCAAAATTATGTGTGAAAAATATAAATACACCCAATATAATTGGATATTAAGTGTAAAACAATAAAAGGTCATTCACACATATTCAAAGGATGACATATTCAATGACTACATGTTGAACCCAAAGAAATCAAAATTGGGTTAAAAAGTTCCCTTGACAGCCTAACGACGTCACATCAAAATGAGTTGATGAGAGATAAAAAGTGTATCTCATCACTTGGACATAAAATTTAAATCAATAAGGATATATTATAACATATCCCAACATAAAAATATGTAAATTAAAAGACCCAACAAAAGAAGTCCTTTAAAAAAGAGGAGGGTGAAAGGTTCCCTTACTAACTGGGGTATCTTTTAAAACATACACCCCATGAAAGAAGGACAATAAATCCTTGATGTAAATAATCATAAACTAAATTATATTACACCAAGAGTAGAATAATTGGCATTACATACACCACTTAAAGGAAATTGTGGCAAATGTAGCATAAATCTCACGGGAATAAAAGTGAGATGAAAAATCCCTTACGAAAACTCGGCAGCCTAACGACGCCTCATAAAACTTACAAAAATGGATTGATGAGATAAAATAGGGTATCTTATAATATTAAGTTAATGTTTATATAAATAGAAATATAAAAGAACATCCCCCAACATAACAAATATGAGCTTAAAAGAAGTGACATAAAGGAGAGTACTTAAAAAGAAAGAGAGAGGTTAGATCTCTTATGAAAATTCGACAGCCTAACGGCGCCATTCAAAACTTCCAAAATGGATTATTGAGAGAGAATAGTGTCTCTCATCACATGAACATAAAAATTACAGTATGTTTAATATAAAATAACTTCCCAATAACAAGAAATATTAGCTTAGAGGGAATGACATAAAAGAGTGTACTTAAAAAGAAAGAGAGGAGTAAGATCCCTTACCTCGTATTCGACTTGACCCGACCGTTCTTTAATCTCCTGAATAATAAACTTGAGTTAATATCTACATGCTTAAGAACCTTTTTCAAGTTCATTATTCCTTTTATACCATGTTATGAACGTCATGTAATCATTTAAGTTAATAATGTTCATTTTGTCGGTATTTGGTTCTTAAGTCAAAAATAGACTTCTTACACTTACATGTTGTTAATTTGGTCAAAGGTTAGTTATATCCAGAATTATATTAATGATTTGGATAACATATATATCATATATATTCATAATATAAATGTATTTATAATATTACATCACATTTAGAGGTAAGAAATGAAATGCACCGTTCATGGAGACGGTAAGCCGTACGTACGCATGAACGCTACTTCCATTTCTATTTCGTATTTCTGGAATGGAATCATAATGATATAAGAGTATATTATAATTCCAGTATAATAACATATATAATATTATTAACTTTATCCTTTACATATCCCACATATGGTATTAACGAATCAAATCACTTTCAGGGGGCGGTAGTCCGCACTTCCTAAAATGAAGATATCGTGTTTACACATAATGGAAACAATAATGGTATGCCATAAATGAAAAATACAGAAGCATAAGGAAAAAATAAACATATTATATATCATATATAAAATATAGTGACATCATAATGGCCACCTTTGAAGGTTTTAAATGAGTATTGAACAATCAACGTTTCGGGAGGCAGAATTTCTCCATCCACGGAAACCGTATGTTCTTTAACCATTTGATGTAGTTGTGTGAGAGGTTAGCACTAATAAATCTTATAAAAACATCCTAGTGTATTTAATATACTATTTTTGTTACAAATGAAGTAAATAAAAAGTGTTTAGGGGGTTGGAGAAGCAAAATAAAACAAATGAACATGAGAGAATGAATTACCTTTAAAAGTGTAACTCCTTTTGATTTGAGCCTAATGGCTTCCTTTGAAAGGATTATGCCCAAAGTGAATCCTCTAGGATGAGGAGATGGATGTGGATAGAGTAAATGGTCAGAGTATGGCCGAGTCAAAGGCTTGAGGAGTGTGTGAAATGAGGTAGAGGTGGGGGCCTTTTATAAGAGGAGAGGAGGGGCACTTTTGGAAATATTGAAACTATTATTTTATTTTCAAAAGTGTATCGAATTTCTAAGGTCCCAAATTGATATATTTCTAAGATAAGATGATAAGTCTTCTACATATTCCCATCCAATAGTTTTTGGACAGGTGTAGGTCTTAGATTTTATATTATCGTTTCATTTTATTTAAACTGTTCATTAATGAGGTCATCGTTTCATCATAATGATGTCATAATTAAATTAATTTATTTAACGTCGAAAAATTATAACAAATATATTCTGATGTAGGAAATCTTTTTACCTTTCCAAATAGTATTTATAGAAAAAATTATGATTAGAATAACCCCTTCTAAAAATTGTTTTAGTAAAACAACTCATGTTTGTGTCAATTTAATTTTAACATTAAATAAATATATATTAATGTCATTTTCCAACCAAAGTGGCTCCATGGGGTCCCCAAGTTTACCCATGGGTTTTCTTAGTCGGCCATGACTCATCCAATAGTTTTAGGACAAGTGTAATGGTGTTTTCATATTTTTATAATATCATTTTTACCTTAAATTACACTAATTACCTCTAATCGCGATTAATGAAAAAAAGTTAATATTCACCAAAAAATTATTCTCGTCCCATTGAACCACATTTTACATAATAATGACAACCAAGTATGTCGTATTTTCAAAATTCAATACACATTAGTGGTAAACTTTCATTTAACTGAAAAATCAGTTTGCTTGATTACCACTTAGTGGTTTCACTATTCATCAAAAATTGGAGTTTTTCATAAAATTACCAAAAATTCAACCTAAAATATATATGATATTCCGAATTCCAAAATGATGTCTATTTTATAAAATTCATAACATATAAGTCACATTAATTAATTTAATAATTAATTCCAGCTGTCAGATAAAATAGCGTGTTTTTATGAAACAATAAGTATCAAAAGATTGACACTAGTTTAAGTCTGATTTCAAAGTGAAAATTAATTCCAACGACCACTATTGGATTTAACGGTAAAAATATATTCTAATTTCACTTTAAAACCAATTAAAAAGATAATATAATCATATAAATAAATTAGATTAAATAGAGGTTTTGAATTAAAATACAACATTTTACATTATTCATTTAAAAAAATGAACTTTATCGGAAAGATACCAAAAATTTACACAAAGTAAATTTTTATGTCCCAATTCTTAAGAAGAGTTTTATTTGGTCCAATTGAATGTATAAGAGGGAACAAAACTATATTTAATGACGGTTCGCCATCAAAAGGCAATAAGTGACCCTTTAGTGAAAACTAGGGCATATACACCTAACATTGAATTCTTTCCATATATTTAGCATTTATCTTTTATTGGATAAATTTAAAAACATTTAAAAACATTTATAATCATATTTTAGTTATTTCTATCCATTCCCGCCAAAACATCGGCTACATGTTAACTACCATTTAAAATAATATTATTTTATTATTAGAGTGTAACGTCAGATTCCCAAGAAACTCGTTGTTGCGTGTTGGGTACGCTATCAAGCATAGCGTCCCCTTTAAAGTCATATTAATATTTTATTCACAAATATGGATAAATATGAAAATGTCATATTCTTTATTTGCCTGGGGTGTTACATCCTTCCCTCCTTTTGGGAATTGCGTCCTCGTAATTTTTAAAATTGCGCTTGGAAACATCCTTGAAAGTCCCACATCAGAACAAGAGTCGGCAAAACAATCACTTTAAAATAAAGAAAGATAAGTACATAAGTCAACCGAGTTAACCCATACTGGGACTCCATGTAGGAAAACATGGACATGGAGGAGAAAACAAAGGGTCATGTTCTGATGGAGAGTGATAGAAAACATGTTTAGGAGAAAGTTAACCAAAAGAAAATCACAAACTTGTGATGGGCTAAACAGTAATCGATTCCCCAGTAGGAAAAGTTAATTGAAAACATTTTTGTTTTAAGTTACTTTTTATTGAGTAATTTATTGATAGGGAAACATAACACTTATCATGTTGACTTTCAAATTTTACACAAACTCATATTTTCTCTAAAAGACGAGTATTTAGGAAGACTTGTTCACATTAAGAGTTCTATAATCAACTTCTAGAGAATCACCTAATCCACCAAAGAGAACTATATACATCCCATGTATTTAGGCATTAACCAAAACCAAAACCAAAAAGGTTAGTACAAGGTCAGATAATCCAGAAAAGGATAACCCATTAAAAAGAAAATCTATGCTTAATCTCCAAATTTTTTCCAACAAAACCCAAAGATCAACGTGGACCATCGGATAAACAATTTGTCCATAAAATTCTTCAAAGTAAACAAATATAAGATTGAAACCCAAATATTTGAAGGATTTAGTCACATGGTCTTCCAAGTTAAATCGTAACATTTATCTCCAAACAACATTAGTTGCTCCTGAAGTCTCGTATTGAAAAGTAATTAACCTAATCTCATATCCTCCATGATAGGTTAATAATTTTCATAAATAACACAAAATCAACTTACTCTTAATTCATAAAATCATATAACTAATAAGAATCAGTCAAACTACCCAGGGACTTCACGTAGTCCAGTGGTAGGTGATAAATACCCGTCACACTATGGTTGTGGGTTCAATTCCCACAGCTTTGTCCGACGCGATGGGTTGTCACACGGTCTGCGTGTTGTCCTTTTTATAAAACTCCAAAAATAACCCTAACATGTTTTAACCTCAATAGTTTCCTTATACCTTTAATTTTCATCCAAATTCATTATGATCTCAATACCTTAATTCTTGAAGTCTTATTTCACCACCATAAGATAAAATAAAACCATTCCCAAAATGAATAACATAATACCTTGATCATGGCGTCCACTCGGTTTCATCGTCATCTTGCTCACGTAGATAGAAGTCCCATGCATTAAAACAATGATTTAGAGATCCTTAAAAATCATTTGCTTCCTCCATCCAAATACACCTCGTACAACATGGGTCATAAGGCTGTTCACAGAAAAACAGTTTTGGAAAATAATCATGAATGACATATAATTCCAAAATATCTGATAAAACCTGATTTCTATAAAATAGTCGGACCGAAATTGAGTTGAAACTTTCTATTACTGGTCCTTTAAAAATACCATAAGTATGTGATGTGAGACTATATTTTAAAAGAAAATATAAATAGGTTGTGCAAAGGTCTCCTTCCTCAGCACCATTTTTAAAATCATAATATGCTTCAAATTCTTGTGATAAGGTAAAATATTTGAAAATACCTTGATAATATTTACTTCTCTTGAAAACATGAGAATATTGTGAAAATAGTATTTTTCTAAAAACAACCCATGATCCACGATGATAACGAGGTATAGCGGAGGTGCTTGATATCTCAAACAAATGCTTGCAAGTGAGTTTTATGCTAGAAAAAGTTTCACAATCATCTGAAGATGACTTTGCAATAATTATTGCAAGAATGTCATCAGGAAGAGATATGAATGTCATTTGAGATCCTCCTCCTTCCATTCGTAACCGACTTTACTTGACCTGAAAAAAAAAATTTAAAACAATTATTTAACTGAAATAATAGTCATAGGGGCTAATCATGTGCCTCACAAAAACTCCTAATCCCTAAAGTTGTCTAAACTGACCTTTGATACCAACTATAAGGCCCCAGCCTTAAACCTTACATAATCTTGAGTTATCACAAGATTACACGTTGAGGATCTTTTCAGGTTTAGAGTTTTAGAGAATTAGGACATAATTATTACATCTCAAAGATTACAAAGTAGACCCATCTACTCAGCTTCCAATTTTTTCACAAAATAAAAACTCTTGAACAAAAGAGTCATGTCTAGTTCCTTATTTTTGGACAGCTTGACATTTCATGATCCCATCCTTGACCCTATTCAACTTTAGGTCCTGTGAAAAACATTTCAAAAACTTGGGATGAGCATAAAAAGCTCATTAAGGGTTATAGAAATATCGAAGGGAAACATGAGTTCATATATACATAAGGATGAAATCATACTTTACCCATAAAACATAGGAACATTAACTTACCTCATAAAATCATGAATAAATCATATAAATCATAAGACATAAAGGTATCTTGAGGAATTCATAACATTCTTACGTAGGGAGTAAACCTCTTGGTTACGTTTGGAATACCCATCACAGTATATTCCCTAAATATCTTCAGAGAAACCTTAATGTTTCACTCCTTCGTGTTACCCAATGCATTGGAGAGATATATCGGGCTCACCCACCCTTAGTTTATCACGGAACCACCCGTTTTTCATAACAATGCCCAAGAACCATAACATAATCGTATCACATAAAACATGAATAAATGAATCATAACATTTCCATATTTCAATCACAATATAACATTTTAGGATATTGAAATAATGAATCCATTAAAAACCTTTTTCAAAACCATTTAAAACATTTAATAAAGAGATTTTTGAATGAAAGTGTCCCATACCACCTTGAAGATTTTAAAATTTTAAACCATTAATATCCATATAAATAAATCCTTAAAACCATTTTGAAAACATGGATATTAATAAGAACAAATAATTAAAACATTTAAAGTGATATTTTGGTTAAAGGGGTTTTAACAAAATTAGTGACACTTGAATACAATAATTGAGGAATAACATTTAATCAGAACTTTATAAAATCATATAATATTCCAAAGGACAGTATATACACCATATATGAGTGAATTGTTTCATAACAACAATGAAGTCTCAATAGAGATGTAAAATGTGATGAAATCCCTTATAAAGAAGGTACCCTTAAATTAAGGATAAATCAATCTCAAAATTATGTGTGACAAATATAAATACACCCAATATAATTGGATATTAAGTGTAAAACAATAAAAGTTCATTCACACATATTCAAAGGATGACATATTCAATGACTACATGTTGAACCCAAAGAAATCGAAATTGGGTTAACAAGTTCCCTTGACAGCCTAACGGCGTCACATCAAAATGAGTTGATGAGAGATAAAAAGTGTATCTCATCACTTGGACATAAAATTTAAATCAATAAGGATATATGAGAACATATCCCAACATAAAAATATGTAAATTAAAATACCCAACGAAAGAATCCTTTTAAAAAAGAGGAGGGTGAAAGGTTCCCTTACCGACTTGGGTATCTTTTAAAACATACACCCCATGAAAGAAGGACAATAAATCCTTGATGTAAATACTCATAAACAAAATTATATTACAAAAAGAGTAGAATAATGGGCAGTACATACACCACTCAAAGGAAATTGTGGAAAATGTAGCATAAATCTCACGGGAATAAAAGTGAGATGAAAAATCCCTTACGAAAACTCGGCAGCCTAACGACGCCTCATAAAACTTACAAAAATGGATTGATGAGGTAAAATAGGGTATCTAATCATATTAACTTAAAGTTTATAGAAAGAGGAATATAAAATAACATCCCCCAACATAACAAAGATGAGCATAAATGATGTGACATAAAGGAGAGTACTTAAAAAGATGGAGAGAGGTTAGATCTCTTACGAAAATTCGAGAGCCTAACGGCACCAATCAAAACTTCCAAAATGGATTGATGAGAGAGAATAGGGTCACTCATCACATGAAAATAAAAATTACAGTAAGTGTAATATAAATTAACATCCCAATAACAAGAAAGATTAGCTTTAGAGGGAATGCCATAAAAGAGTGTACTTAAAAAGAAAGAGAGAAGTAAGATCTCTTACCTCGTATCCGACTTGACCCGACCGTTCTTTAATCTCCTGAATAATAAAATTGAGTTAATATATACTTTCTTAAGAACCTTTTTCAAGTTCATTATTCCTTTTATACCATGTCATGAACATCATGTAATCATTTTAGTTAATAATGTTCATTTTGTCGGTATTTGGTTCCTAAGTCAAAAATAGACTTCTTACACTTACATGTTGTTAATTTGGTCAAAGTTTAGTTATATACATAATGATATTAATGATTTGGATAACATATATATCATATATATTCAGCATATAAATGTATTTATAATATTACATCAAATTTAGAGGTAAGAAATGAAATGCACCGTTCATGGAGACGGTAAGCCGTACGTACGCATGAACGCTACTTCCATTTCTATTTCGTATTTCTGGAATGGAATCATAATGATATAAGAGTATATTATAATTCCAGTATAATAACATATATAATATCATTAAATTTATCCTTTACACATCCCACATATGGTATTAACGAATCAAATCACTTTCAGGGGACGGTAGTCCGCACTTCCTAAAATGAAGATATCGTGTTTACCAATAATGGAAACAATAATGGTATGACATAAATAAAAAATACCGAAGCTTAAGGAAAGAATAAACATAATATATATCATATACAAAAAATAGTGACATCATCATGGCCACCTTTGATGGTGTTAAATGAGTATTTAACAATCATCGTTTCAGGAGGCAGAATTTCTCCATCCACAGAAACCGTATGTTCTTTAACCATTTGATATAGTTTTGTGAGAGGGTAGCTTGAATAAATCTTATAACAACATCATAGTATATTGAAGATACTTTTTTTGTTACAAAAGAAGTAAATAAAAAGATTTTAGGGGGTTTTAGAAGCAAAATAAAACAAATGAACATGAGAGAATGAATTACCTTTAAAAGTGTAACTCCTTTTGATTTGAGCCTAAATGCTTCCTTTGAAAGGATATTGCCCAAATGTAATCCTCTAGGATGAGGAGAGGTATGTGGAGAGAGTAAATGGTCAGGGTATGGCCGAGCAAAAGGCTTGAGGAGTGTGTGAAATGAGGTAGAGGTGGGTGCCTTTTATAAGAGGAGAGGAGGGGAACTTTTGGAAATCATGAAACTATTATTTTATTTTCAAAATTGTTTCGAATTTCTAAGGTCCCACATTGATATATTTCGAAGATAAGATGATATGGCTTCTAAATATTCCCATCCAATAGTTTTTGGATAAGTGTAGGTCTTAGATTTTATATTATCGTTTCATTTTATTTAAATTGTTCATTAATGAGGTCATCGTTTCATCATCATGATGTCATAATTAAATTAATTTATTTAACGTCGAAAAATTATAACAAAAATATCCTGATGTAGGAAATCTTTTTATCTTTCCAAAGAGTATTTATAGACAAAATTATGGTTAGTATAACCCCTTCTAAGAATTGTTTTAGTAAAACAACTCATGTTTGTGTCAATTTAATTTTAACATTAAATAAATATATATTAATGTCATTTTCCAACCAAAGTGGCTCCATGGGGTCCCAAAGTTGACCCATGGGTTGTCTTGGTCGGCCATGACTCATCCAATAGGGTTAGTACAAGTGTAATGGTGTTTTCATATTTTTATAATATCATTTTTACCTTAAATTACACTAATTACCTCTAATCGCGATTAATGAAAAAAAGTTACTATTCACCAAAAAATTATTTTCTTCCCATTGAACCACATTTTACATACTAATGACAATAATGTATGTCGGATTTTCAAAATTCAATACACATTATTGGTAAACTTTCATTTAACTGAAAAATCAGTTTGCTTGATTACCACTTAGTGGTTTCACTATTCATCAAAAATTGGAGTTTTTCAGAAAATTACCAAAAATTCAACCTAAGCTATATCTGATATTACGAATTAAAAAATGATTTCTATTTTATAAAATTCATAACAAATAAGTCACATTAATTAATTTAATTATTAATTCCCGCTTTCAGATAAAATAGCGTGTTTTTATGAAACAATAAGTATCAAAAGATTGACACTGGTTTAAGTCTGATTTCAAAGTGAAATTAATTCCAATGACCTCTATTGGATTTAACGGTAAAAATATATTCTAATTTAACTTTAAAACCAATTCAAAAGATAATATAATCATATAAATAAATTAGATTAAAATGATTTTTTGAATTAAAATACAACATTTTACACTATTCATTTAAAAAATGATCTTTATCGGAAAGATACCAAAAATTTACACAAAGTAAATTTTGATGTCCCAATTTTTAAGAAGAGTTTTATTTGATCCAATTGAATTTATTAGAGTGAACAAAACTATATTTAATGACGGTTCGCCATCAAAAGGCGATAAGTGACCCTTTAGTGAAAACCAAGGCATATACGCCCAAAATTGAATTCTTTCCATATTTTTAGCCTTTATCTTTTATTGGATAAATTTAAAAACATTTTAAAACATTTATAATCATATTTTAGTTATTTCTATCCATTACCGCCAAAGCAACGGCTACATGTTAACTACCATTTAAAATAATATTATTTTATTATTAGAGTGCAACGTAAGATTCCCAAGAAACTCGTTGTTGCGTGTTGGGTACGCCATCAAGAATAGCGTCCCCTTTAAATTCATATTAAAATTTTATTCACAAATATGGATAAATATAAAAATTTTATATTCTTTATTTACCTGGGGTGTTACATGGAATGTGTGAATTATATATGTCATGAACAATTAAAATAAAGAATATTGATGAATAGTGAAAATATAAAAAAAAATTAATCCAATAAGTGTAATGATAAATGAATATAGTTAGATAATTATTCTTGTATATTATACTAGTATAACCTCATCTGACTAATATGTAAATGACTATGTATTTTGTATTATAACTTCCTCAAAATGGATCTATTTTTGATTTAGATAAATGTGTTCTTAATCACAACATAATGGGTGGTTTCAACTATATCATGGTATTGGAACTTCATATAAAGAAACTATAGTTGTGGACTATGAAAATATTATGGTATTGTAAAATGATAAAGTTCTCAATTTATATGATATATGAGACCTACATATTGTAAAATGGCGTTTTTTGATTAAATAAAATACTAATACGACACATATCATGTCTTTTCAACCATATCATGTGAATTCAATATTATTAACCCATGCATATGGATGTGAGATAAGATAATGAAACACCAAAATGAGAATACTCCTACAATAGTAAATTTTGGCCATGAGTGGTAGGGGCCAGATTAATGTGAACGTGTTGTGATCACCTATTAGTAATGTTGAACCTATTTATGGGATGGATGATCGAGGGAGTGATCTAGGTTATGATAAAATTATTTTATTATTGTTTATATGTATATTTGTGAGATCCATGAGTTTAGTGGTTAGTTTCATAATGTTACGTTACATGTGATCTTGAGAAATGTTTTATGATGTTTCATCAGAGTTATGAATTTACACTATCAGTTGGGAGATCATGGTACATAAACCCAAGAGCCCTTTGAAATTTCCTATTTTTTGGTGATTATATTCTTAGTGGTTAATGAGGGTGACCATTAGAGGGGTTAACTGGTCCTTATTGTTATTTAGATACATGAATAATGTGACAATGACTTGGATTGTGGTATCAATGATTCATAGGATTTACAAAGTGTGAGTTTCAAATCATTATGTTCTTGGGGTTTTATGAGGAATATCTCTTAGTTTTCTATCACCATTAGAATTATGGATGTTTTTAGAGGTAATTATATATCATATTATAATATTTTTTTATTATTGGTGGTATTTCAATGGGGGTTTTTAGTGATTATCCATGATTGGTAAGTACATGATTTGTGTATCATAGGGAGAGACACTAGTTTGTAATTGTGACAATATATTTCCCCTGAGGCATATATTAATACATATAGAATCCTTTATAATACAATTATAAAAATGCTAGTTTTGTTAATTTGTCATTTTGATGGGGATACCCTAATAAGGGTTCAAAAAAGGATTCTGAGCTAGGTCATCCTTTATGGTTTAATATATATAGATTTATAGTATTTGTGGTGGGAAAGACATGTCATATAGGAAATATAAGTGTGATGACTACTATTTTGGGTTTTTTGGAGTTTAATTATATGATATGTGGGTATTTATATGTTGTAGGGTGTAATGATTTTCAGGTGATAGGTGTTTATGAGGTTAGTTAGGAATTGATTTGTTTCTTGAACTAGTTTGTGAGTACATCTCGATATTATATTCCTAAATAGATTGTGATTCTTGTTCTTTAAATGCTTATCATGGAATATAAAACCACTATAATTATATAAAATTGATGTGGAAGGCACCCATTTAAGGGTTATGGGGCCGATAATGTGTTGTAATTAGATTTTTCTAGATATATAATCCACTATATTAATCATAGTCAATGTGGTTCATGTTGGCTCCATGCGTGATCTATTGTGATTTGATTGAAAAATTAAGTCATATATGGATCCATGGTAAATAACATGAGTCTTATATGGTCATTAGTGATTGAATGTTGGTTGATTCATGATTATTATGGGTTCATGAATTCTTGGATTAGTGTCATGGAGCCATAAAGGTATCATATAGAATGTTTTTCATGATTGAGGTGACTGTGGAAATATTTAATTCATTCAGTTAGGAATATGTGAGTGTTTTGATGTGAAATATGTTATTTCCTCTATGATTATGGTGAAATAAATCATGATCAAGTATAAATATTACCATCAATACTATTGTATTATAAAAATGGTGCCATAGAAAGATGATTTCGGTCACTATGTCCTAGAAGAGCCTGTATTCATTTGTGTATTATTATGTTTACTTCATTTTCTTTCATGTGTGGTAAAGGTAACATCATCAGGCGTGGAGTGCGTCAAAAAATATTTAGTTATTAAACACTCTATATAAAGTGGTTTTTAGGATGTAACATATGGTGGTATTTTATGTATGAGTTTATAATTAATATATGTATAATTTTTAATGATTTAATGTAATATAAGAGGCCATTAAAGATTATTTTTTTAGTGAAATACATGACATGAGCTATAGAAATAATAGTTCATCATTACCTAGCTGTTATAGAATGATTATGTTGGGGAATGTTTCCTATAAGATCCAATAATCATTAGTGTATGGTAATTTTTATTGCATTTTAATTCATGTGTGGTAAAGGTAAATTCATATGGCATGGAGTGCCTCAGAAAAATATTTAGTGATGAAACCTTCAATATCAATGTCATTTTAATGGATCTAACATATAGTGTTGTTGTACATAAGAGATTATAATTAATATATGTATCATCTCTAATGCTTTAATTTAATATAAGAGGCCATATAAGACCATTTTTATTACTGATATACCATATATATTACATAGAAATTGTGGGTCTTTGCCTATAGGTGATTAATTGGACCTTCCATTTTTCTTATGGCCGAATCAGTTGTTGATGGATTGGCCCCCAATTTAGTGTGTTGTTGGTGAATATATATTAACCATTTAACTAAAATATTTAAATAATCTGAATTCCACGGTTGATTCTAGTAGAATGTTAATATAATATTTATGACAAAACTCACTTGTTTATATTATCAAAATATAATATATAGATGGTTTTTGTTTGATTCTGATTAATTGGGTGTCGATACTCATGAAATAGAGCACTGACAAGATGGAATATTTTTTTATTCAAATATGGTATTGTAGGGATGGTCGAGGATGGAATTTGGTAAGCATGTTTTTTATGTTCAATGAATGACACTTGAGTATAATGAATCAGGATCAAGTGATTTGGATATTGGTCGTAGATTAAAATTATCATTTAGAATAGTTATCCCATCAAGGTAGAAAAGTGGGTTTAAATTTAAGTAAATATTGTTGGTTGTAAACTCTTTAAGGTACATAATATACAATATGATGTTAATAAGTCTATTTTGAATCATGATTCAAAGGAAAAAAAATTACATATTGGATCCAATAAATATGATGTAGTAACACTCATCATTTTTTTGACCTATCTTGAGTATGAAGTTATACTAGATTTTAGAATAAATATTCTAAAAGATTAGAAAAAAATGTTGGTACCATATAAATTGTTTTGTAAAACCAGTGGAATTATGTTTTGTTGGGAAATTCATGTAGTGGAAATCATTGTATTCTAAAAATGATTGTAGTGGTTTATATTTGTTTGGTGTGTAGTTCTATAGGCCTAGAAGTAAACTAGTTTATGGTGAAATTTCATTCCATATTAGGTGGGTATTGTGAGAATCATCTTCATTTATAACTTTAATATATCTTCATAATGACCATTTCAGGATAGGATTTTTGAGTAATGTGATATTGTGAGTGGTCATGAACCTTGTGTAGAATTATCAAGATCAAGTGTCATGTGGGGTCCTTTGTTATCTTATGAAGTTGTTTCAAAGAAATTATATTAATTATTAGCACCAAATAAATTCATTGGGTAGATAAATCAATAATTTAATGTGATTGAGGCTTTGGAGAACTATTTTTGGATGATAGTGGTTTTTAAACACCATCATGTAGATAAATAACTAAAAAAGAAGTCATATGGTGATGAGTAAGAATTTGAAAATATTGTTGAGTATTTTTACATCAAAAAATATATCTATATATTTTTTGAATGAAATTTTTCTGTACATAGTTGGATTGGGATTAATGGTTTGTGAACAACTCGGTGTGGGTGTTATTTGATTAGAATTAGAAGGTGTTAGATGACAATAATTTGTTTTCTGGTAGTTTGGGATGAGGTTCATGGGAAAATATGGAATGTAGTTACAAAAATATAGGATCATGGGTAATTTAGTTAATGAAAAATTGGTTTTCTACTGTGGAATTACAATTTAAATATTGTGATGAGGCATTATATGATATATATTCCAGAATGGGAGCCATTAATTTAGTCTTGTTTTCATGTGAGAGTGCTCTAGTATAGATCATGGACAAAAACTAGTGAGGTGTGATTTTTGGATAAAATTATACAGGTAAGTCAATTTTGGTGCGGCATAATGTTTTTTATAAGTGATTTATTTTCAATATGATGCATGGGAAATAGGTTTTAAATAGAGATAGTAGTTGACCTTAGTTTTTGTAGGGCCGTAACTAGTGATTCATGGTTGGTTTGGTCATAAGTCAATGCTTGATGATTCGTGGTGGTATATCAAGGGTATGTGATATTTTATGGTGTTTAGTATTAGAGGACCCTCCTATTCAGCAAGTCAAAAATTCATTTTTTTCTAATTTAACCCCATTTTTTTCATTGATGAATTTTTTTAGGTAGTTTGTTGGGACTCATGTGTGTTCATAAGGCTTTAGAGTATGATCTGGGACTATAAAAATTTATTAATGTCTCAAAGGAAATTTTTTATAAGTCCCCTTGGTATATAGTAGATTTATAGTAGGGTTGAAATTATTTAGTTCCCATAGACAAAGTAGTGGGATTTGGGAATCTCTTTTTTTTTTTGTGGTAGAAAAGGATATATCACCCCTATAGGCCTTCTTTATTCACAAAAGAATTTTTCCTATTTAGGGATTGATATAGTGTTTTATGAGACCTCCTATTACTCACCATAAACATGGTGAACCTAACATCTCTCTTTTTATTCCCTCATTCTATTTTATGATCACAAAATCACTATATTTGTACTAGACGCTGTCTAATTATTTTCATCATGTTCATTACTGAATTTTTAGTTCTCACCATGTACAGATTTTATGAACAATTTTCTTGGATTTTATATGTTTTTATGGTATCATTCATATTATCCATAAATTAATATTAATAATAGATTAGTGGGTCAAAATGAGGTTGATGTAGGTGGTATAAGGTATCTTCCATTATTGTCTCATTATTTTTTTGTGTTTTGGAATTTGTGGTCATGCCAGTTTACTAAACACCAGTCCTATAATTGTAATAATTTCTTATAACATATTGATGTATTTGAAACTCCATTTGGTCTAAATATACATGGATTCCTTAGGATTAATTTTATATAAGACCCTATTGTTTTTATTTTGGGTTGTTCCTTTTAATTGGGTTAATTAAAGTCCTTTTTATCGATTTTCATAGTAATTTAATGGTTTATTATTTGAGGTGTGCTTCTTAGGATGAACCTTAGGACCTATTATTCATCAAAACCTTGTATAAAAATAATAATAATACATATTATATTATATTAGATTATTGGAATTTTGTGTTTAAAATTTATATATGTGAAAGGATCCACAGTGGTGATCTTCTCATGAATTTGTGAGTTAGGATACATTTTAATTTTGGAATTATGACTCATTGAGATTCCTGGAAATTATGTTGAGTTAATAATTCCTTGGATTGATCTAGGGATTTCATATGAATTTTTTGGTTTGTAATGCCTAGGTCAAGCCTTTGATTACATTTGGAGAATATTTTGAATTCTATGATTAAATACCCAATTGGATTTAATGAGGTCCAAATAGATGCATTACCTTAGGAAAGATAATGGATTTTACATAGATTAATTATTATAAATGAAATAGGGTAGTTCCAAATTAGATATAGGTAATATTTATACTTATTAAATTACATATAATAATGTCTTGGATTCTTGAGGGGTACCCATGATAAATATTTTGGAATGAGATCCCTAGATTTGGAATCATCTTTTTTGGTGGAATGATTCTGGTGTGAGACTTGAGTTCCAGTCCTGTTAGGCAACTGAATATCAAAGAAGGTTCATTCAGTTTATAAGAAAAAAAGATATTTAATATGGAAATACTATATGGGAATTATTAAATGGGAAATGTTGATTCCCATCACGTTACATGATAATGGTTTCATAGATTCTTTTCCATGAAACCGAATTGAGACATGATACCTCCTCCATGTTTAGAGACTAGTAGGGGTGAAGAATGTAGTGTCAATATGGGTTTTCCCTATGAGACTTGAGGCCCAAATGAGATCTATTTTTTATTTATGTTATTATTATCACAACATAATATATTTATTCAACCCATTATTATTTAATCTAAAATAATCGAATAGAAATAAAAATCATTTGTGGTTGTCTATTATGTTGTAGTTATTATGTGATCAATCTTCCAGTTGGAACCTAAATATATTTTATTGGTACATGTTAGGGAAAGGAAAATACCACTATTTTTAATGAGTGATTTTATTCATATGATGGAGTTTCGAAGTTGGGAGGTAGGATATATGTCCTGAAATCCAATGTTATTCTATGTGTTGGTCAATTGTTTTTTAACTTTTGGACATCTTATAACTGAATACACTGATATGTATGCATTGTATATTTTTATATAGAATCAATCATGTATTTTGTGGTATGTGATATAATATTTTTAAAATGATATTTTTTCATTATGTGATTTTATATAAAGATTTATTTAGTTATATTGTGTAATGTGATTCCCAGATGGTATAATCTCCCAATACTTAAACTAATAGAACCTACCGTCTTATTGATTGCCTCATTTTATTTAGGGAGATGCACTTGAGACTTTATTGAGAATCAACCCCTATTATTAGTGTAAGATATTATGGGTCTAGAAAGTAAACATTTTATTTTAACGAACCCATTATACAAGAGTCTATCATAGAGGTCTAGAAACAATTAAATAAAGAAATAAAAATAGCATGATGTGTTTAAATGTTTTTATTCAAAAATTTCTTGGAAAAAATAATTGATATTTTTTTTATAAATAAAATAGAAATTATAAAACTATATACTCTATATTGATGTGGAATTATGGAAAATTTATCTTATGAATTGAGTAGTTTCCTAAGTATAAAGGAGTTAAGAATATGTAATTTTTATTACGTATAACATTAAAAAAACATTCAATATTTTAAATTCACTAAATTATTTTAAAATATAGTAAATAATGATATTTATTATAGAATATTATTTAAGGATATATCAGACAACACATTTTTTTTAATAGTATAAAATTGAATAAGTTTATTTTTTCAGTATAATTAAATATATTATTATAATGTGTCTTGGATCGTGAATGTTAAAATACGGATGAATTTTATTATTTTATTAATTTTTGGAATAAAAATTTTTTTTATTCACGATTGATTTTATTAGATAAATTTTTTAAAATTACTTTTTAAGGATGGAAATAAAATTTTAGATATCAATTGGGCTGATCAATACTCTATTTGAGAAACATTAATAATTAAATTAATTTTTTCGATTAATAATTTAAATTCATATTTCTTTCACAACTAACCATAACATTGACTCTAATATAATCATTTAGTTTCAATGTTATCCAAACATAGTAATTCAGGGTGCTATGAAATATATGGATTTTCAATATATAAATTAATATGTATAAGGACTAAGTTGATAAATAATTCCACGAATTGATAATGTTGATTAACCATAGATAGTATGAAACATATGTTCTACTAAAAATTCAAAATAACTAGGACTATCATGAAATGATAATCTAAAACAAATTCTCCTATAAACTAATGTGGAATCAACATTAATCTATTTTCTAGCTATGGAGAACTAAGTGAAGAAGATATGTGATATAATGGTAATAATATTATAAATGTGTTGGTCAATTTTTTTTGTCAGAAAATAGGGTAATAAAATATGTCCAAACTAGTGAAATTAAATTTTACAACCTGAGAGAAGGTGTGGAAGAATAATTATTATATATCATAGTAAATTATAAATCATTGAATATTCTATTACTCTATTTTCCATGTAAATTAAATATTTCATAAGGGAACTATAGTTTACAATGAGAAAATATATAATTTTTGAAGACATGGTAGAGAATATCAATAATTTTGGACAAATAATAATTTTCATATTTTCAATATCATTAATAAGTTGCAACCCCATGTTTCACATTAACGATTACATTTTTTATGATTCAAAGATTATGATATCAGTATTAAATGAAAAAAAATAGAGTAAAAGAAGGATCCAATACTATCATTTATTGTGATTACAAATATTATAAACCATAACTAAAATTCCAATTATAAAATGAAATATCCCATATCATTGGCTTGGGTATTGTATTGAATATTTATTACCATATCTTTACTCAATTATATCTAAGTTATTTATTGAATCAATGTTTTTTTAATGTTCAAATGTAATAGCATTAATTTTTTCAAATATGTTAATGGTTACATATGGGGGTAATTTAGATGAAACATAAAATGCATTCATTGTATGTTTGGAAAAGAAGACATGTTTTCAAATTTTTTGAGTCAAATAATAACATTAATTATATTTTCCCATAGTGAATATTGACTATTTGTTCTATGGATATTTGAATCAAATTCTTTTGAAATTATTTTTTTCAATAAATAAAAGTAATTTTAAAAAGGAAAATAATGTATAATTATTAAATGTAAACTATATAGGATAAAATGGTACTATTTGATTTTTTTATATAATATTTTCTTCTCATTAATTTTAAAACCAAATAATAGATGAAATTAAATTAGATTACAATATTGATATAAAGTCTATGTTATCCTAATGTTGGGGAAAAGACTGTTTGAATCTCCCACTGACTTATACGCACAAATTTGGTTCAATAAATAAATAAATTATGCACATAATCTGATACCAAAAAAAAATTTCATCAAACCACATACATTATGTTTAATGTTTATACATATCATCTCTATATTTATGAAAAAAATACAATACCAAGTTATTATTTTCACTAGTGATTAGTTTTATAATAAAATTATTAAATACTATAACTTATACTTATTTCACATAATTTCTCCACACAAAAATCTCTCATAGACATACTACAATATAAACAATCCATGGGTAGTGGAGAAATATATAAATGGTGTGATATAAAATGGTTTGTTAGAAGTAAACAATTATCAAAGGGGCATAGATGATTTTTCAATATATCCAAGATTAGGGAGAAATAAAATCAAGAATAAAATTTCAGATGTCAAGGAATAATATCACTACATCATAAAATTTTATCATAATAAATTTTATCATAATCATATATCATGACATTAAAATATAGAATGATAAATGGATGATCATTAAAATATTATATATACCATTCCATAACAATGTATAATCATGTAACGTGACCCTTGGTGACATGTTATAGAAATTTATAACATGTATAAGCATAAAAAATCATAAAATTTATTATTTATATCTACCAATACCATCATATCATAATGAAACAATCATACTACATGAAGTATTTTCACAATATTCTGAACATAGATAACTGTATAATATTCACTCATAACATTGTGAACTTAAATAACTACTTATTTTCCACATATAACATCTTTGGAATAAATTACATTATAATTTATATTCATAAAATCTTGATCTCTTAAGATATAATTATTCACACAATGAATGTGAGGGATATATAATTTTGGCCCCACCCATCATTAGTGGTGTTTCCATACATATGTTTAACATAATAAATAAATCAAACATGTTTTGAAATTAAAATATTGTCATCATTTAAAATTATAATACGCTACATATAAACAATTATGTGGTTAAAATCATCCAATTTATATAAGATAATTTTTTATATAAATACCTATATGTTGGACTCATGACTTATATTGTATTCAAACCATATAGAATAAAATGATTTAAAGTCAAAATAATACATTTCTCGATTAAATCAAATTGTATGGTTATGTATGATAACAAACATTAATCAAGATAAGAAAAAATAATGTTTTCACAATGAAACAGAATTAGTATAATGTTTTTCTTTATGAAAAGTTGTAAATTGTCAAAAGAAATGGCTGAGTTGGATCAAAGATCTCATTGAACATTCATTTCCCCACCAACATTGATATATAAGAATTTTGATAATAAATTAGTAGATTATTTAAAAATTGGAAATGAGTAAGAAAAATATTTTATAGAAGGTAACATAAGGGAAAATTTGTAATGTTTAATATGAAAATAAAATCATTCGGTGGAAGTAATTAAATGATGGATTATTTATTTATGGAAATCCAATGTTTTTATATTTTAACGATATAGTGAAAAATTTCAAAAGAATTGGATTACAATTAATTCTCATGAAATAAAATAAATATAAGAATATTTTTTCAAAAATAAATTATAAATATATATATATGTTCTTTAAGAATAAAAACTGATAAAAAATTGAAAATGAATGAGAAATGATTTAAAATGTGTTTTTTAAATTTTTATAAAATTGTGAAAATAAAATTTATATAATTCACTTAAAAAATCATATAGGTTATGTATCCCAATGTAATTAAATATTTATTTTAATAATAAAACTATTTATTAATGAAAATTGAATATAAATAATGTTAATGTAGAAAATTATTTTCACATCTATTGAAATTTAATTTATGTATTTTTTAACTATTTAAAATAATCATGAATGATTAAAAGAGATATATAATTTTATTTTGAATGAAAATAATGTGAAATATGATAGTAATATTGAAAATACATGTGTAACATTCCAAATAATAAAATATAATAAAAACATGGATGTTGAATAGAAATATTCAGAACATAGGGAAAATATTATATTTAATAATGTCATATTTTTAAGAGTTAAAAAACATCAAAAATTGAGAAAGATAAGGAAATTTAATCTCTCTAGAAAACAATTAGAAATAAAATATATAACAATATAATAGAAGAATATATAACCAATATATAAGGATATAGAAAATGAAAAACTATTTGGTTCATTGAATTGGGATTCAGTAGAATAAATAAATAATAGAAAAAAATAAATGTAAATCTCTATGATTACGATAATATAAATAATAGATATTTTTAAAGAATAATTTATAAATATTGAACACTAAAATTATGCTACTAAAATCTAAAATAGGATTATATATCATGTGAGAAACTGATTTGGAAAATCATAAATTTTTTTGTAATAAAGGCCATGAAAATATAAGATAGTAAAAAAATTATATATGGTGATAAAGTGGTTAAATATTTCAATTTACATCTAATGGTACTTATTTATAATTACTAAACCAATAGATTCACTGAAAAGGGATTCTATTTTTTTAAGGGAAATACCTGAGAAATAGAACCCCTTATGAATTTGGTAATGTATGAATCTAAATCCATTGAAATAGTGAAAATTATAAAAAATTATAATTCATATGAGTTAAAAATAAAATATGATATGAAATATCAATGAGTATTTATATATAGTATATAAAACAAAATTGGTGGCTAATATAGATCATTTCTCGAAGAGAGGATATTTTGTAAAGATTCCCCATACAATCAACATATAATATAAATTAGGAATAAATTATTTGAGAGAGTTAAATTTTTTGTATAAAATAATCTCTATAAATTACTTCTATTTAATTTTTTACAAGTATATATTATCAACATTATAATTATATATAACCAATTAAATAGTCATAATTTCCATGTATTATTAGTATATAAAATTATTCATTTTCTTATTTTGAAATTAAAGTCTTTATCATTATTCCTTGGTCAATAATTCATCATCTATAGAATATTCAAGGTAATATAATAATTTTTACTATGTTAATTTTGATGTATTATTTTAATTATATTTATTTTTTGTTATCATTTAAAAACACAATATCTATACCAATTTTGGATTAAAACATTTGTTTAATGTGAGGAGTTAATTTAAAAATTAGTAAATATGTATATATTATAAAAAAATAATTAATTTTTTTAATTTTTACTATATATGAATTATTTTATGATTTTATAAATCACTCTTTATGAAAAATGTTTTATATAATTCATGTAGCTGGTTAAACATTCCCATATAAGAACATGATATAATGAATGATTGGGTAAGGATATGATGTTTTATTTTCAAAATATAACATTTATTGATGAATAATAACACCTATTAATTTTTTTTATGATTTAAAAATATTTAAGTATATGTATAAGAAAAGATAATGAAAATAGATCAAGAAGATGATGATACTTATAATGAAGAGTTGAATAGCCCTTAAATAATCTCACTTATTTTAATGTTCTATAGATATATTCATATGAAAAAGGATTCAAAATATATGTTAGGATTCGTAGAGAAAAAAATTTAACTGAATATGTTTTGATAAAAAAAACCATAATCCAGCATTTCAATGGGAGGGGGACGGATCCTTTTATTGGTGGGTTTGATATGACTATTTGGAAATACGGATTCCATAATGTGTATGGAATTAATTTTTTTTAGAATAGTGGCTCATAAAATAAAACTAAGATGAGTAAATTCCTTGAATTATCTCCACCTAATATTTTTTATAAGGTGTAGAGATATTTTTATTACAATAGTACCTGTGACCATAGAATATTGTCCTAACCATAGTGTCAATTAAACATTGGATTACAATCCTATATTCTAGAGAGATTTGACTAGCTATGATAGACTAAATTATATAATGTACAGAATATTAACATGATACTATAACCACATGTAAGAATGAAAATTACCAAACTTCATCCATATAGAACCATATAAGTATAAATAATCAGTAAAAATTTTATTTTATAAAAAATGTACAACTTGAAAGCCTCACAATCTTATAAAAATATATAACACCCAAAAAAAATATGAAATATATAAATTAAAAAAATATTATAAATAAAAACAGGCAATATGATTTTCTCTTAACCTCTTCTCATCACATCACCACCAATCCTTATCTATGTTCTCTCACCCAATCATCATCACAACCTGTGATTAAACCAAAATGTCAAACATGAATTCTATATATAGATCAATGTGTCTGTGAAAGGTGTGAGAAATACATTTTCATTGGCTCTTACCAATTTCCCCTAATATACACCATTATATCCAAATGTATAAATGAGTATAATAAATATTTGAAAAAACGTTTTTGTCAGGCAATTTCATTATGTGAGGTCCCAATGTATTAATAAGGTAATTTCCCTTCAAAATATTAAATTTTTTAATATTTTGTAAAATTATATTATATAATGTACACACACTATAATGTAGAACCACAAAATTATCATTATAGTTTTGAAAATGAATTAAGAGAATAAAAAATGATATATGAATTGAAAATATAATATGAGATATAAAAAATAAAATACAACCACAATAATAAGAAAATATGGACATGTTAAATCATCTAGAGTAAGTACAATCACGTATGAAAACATTGAAATAAAGATGAATATATGTACTGATGTATACATTTTGAATCTGAAAATATATGATCAAAATATAAGATATATGATAGTGAATAATGAATGACATAATAGGTTTGTATAGAAATTAAGAAACACATATGACCATTAAAATTTTGACCATTCTAAAAGTACGATTACTATTGGGATGGTAACATAACCATTGGAATATGAATCTGACTTTTCAGAATAATAATAAGATCATTAGAATGAAAAATCACCAATTGATGTGTAAATTATTATTTAGGTATCAAATAAAATGAAAATATTTCATTTTCGTATAATGATTAAAGTAATAAAAATGAATAAAAATGATAAATTAATTATTTTTTCATTTTTATAAAAAATATATTTTATTTTTATTTTTAAAAATTTAAAATTTTAAAATAAATTCATTTTCAAAAAATGATTTTATAAATTAGTATAATGTTTTATAATAATTATATGATAATTTTATTACATCATAAATAATGTTTCATGGGGTCCAAAAATTATTATGATATTTTAATTATAAATTTACAAATAAATTTGCATTTATATTACAAATTTAATGTGTCAAATATGGAAACTTATTATGATAAAATGTAATACATTTTACAAAAAAAAATTTCAAAAAAATTTATGTTGAGTTTTTTAAAATTTTTATAAAATAGTGGAATTTTTGGTGAATGGATAAAATAATAAATTGAAATATTTAACATTGTTAGAAAATGACATCAATTTTTGGTCATATATGATGTAATCTCCAATTATTTTTATCTAACAGGAACCAATTACCATATATGTTTAAATAAATCATTATTATTGATAGTATTAAACTAAAATAATAATCAAAAGAATAAATTTTTCAAAAACACATCTTCCAACCCTTTATAAAAACCACCACCCACAACCCATTCTCCTTACAACTTAAACCAATTATACCATGCCAATATTCATCAAAACTCTCATATTTATTCTCTAACCCCAGGTAAATGTCCATCTTTTCTCACAAAGAGGATAATTACATGCGACAAAAGGGTTTTTCCATGGAGATTGATTTTAGGAAGTAATATTCTCAATTTACCAATTTTGATTTAATTTATTTATCTATCATCCCCAAAACTCACTTGACCAATAAGAAATAACTACTCATATATCATACATATACTAGAATTTTATTTTTTTAATAAACTTCCTTCTCCTACCCATCCTTAATTTTATTTTTAAACCATTATGTAATTTATAATATGGTTGGTTCCCCACCCCATGAATAACAAACTTCATTTTTCTACAATACCCGCTTTGATTTTCGTGAAAATATTATTGTTTTTAAATAAGATAATAATAAATATATTAGGATTTATTTCATCATCATATTGAATATATTTAAATAATATTAAATAAATTTTATCTAGTTCTTAATGGTCTATAAAACAGCTTAAATGGATCATTGTGAAATGATAACCTATTTACTAAAACTATCATCCCAATATGGGAAATCATAAGGGAATTTAGGAAAATTAGTATTTTTATAAGTAAATTAATAAAATTTAATTTCAATTGTATACTAATATTCCCATTTGGAATGAATTTCAATAATTATATAAAAGTGATCCGATCATGGAACAATGAAATTGACACCGACAGAACATCGATATGAAATTTTATATCTCATTTTAATGATTATTAATGAGAATAATTAAATAATATTAAATAATATATATATATATATAAATGGTTATTAATTAGTTAACTATTTAATTTAATTATGTTAGATAACATTTTATATTAAACTGATAAATGATTCAGACCATATTGTAATTGATCTCTCTAAATCACACATTTTAATTGAGTTATGACCATTCTCTATTTAAATCAGTTTCCCTATTATAATGACGCTATTTCATTCTTAAAATGTATTTATATATTTCTCTTACATATATACCAATATTAATCACTTATTATTTTTATGGGGTTATATTTTAATTTAGTTCAGTTTCTAAATGAATTCATTAAAATCAATCCCGATTAAGGTGAAAGTTTCTATAACTTAATACATTAATGTAAAAATGATTCAAATTAATTATTCCCATTCATTATTTCATTAAATAGTGGGTTTTTTGTAACCATTATTAATTATTTTTTATTTTAAAAAACACATACTTATTCATTATCTAAAACCCTTTGTCTAATTCCATAAAATACAATTTTGAATGTATATATAACTATATAGTTCAATAACAATTATAATGAATAAATATCCTAATGAACACCATATTTTTTACCTATAGTTTTGTAATAATAAATGAATTTACAGAATATTTTATTACTTCTTATATTTGAAATCATTATGAAATGTACATTGATAATGAGATGATGTAAAATTATGTAAAAAAATTCTTTCCATGGGTAATTATTATGTTTATTATTTACGATTGTTTTTATATTTTGACACACATATGCTTTTACATGTTATGATGGGTTTTCTTAGGTTGAAATAAAATTAATTAGGTAATATTATTCTCTCATGTGGTGGTATGTATTGGATTAGTGGCTAAAAATAATCCACGATTTGACTATTTCCACCATGTGAGGATGTCTTGGTGATTATACTAGAATAATATTTATGTAGTGTTTAAGATTCTACAAAATTACTATGTTTCAATGATCTAATAATGGAATTCTAAGTAATTTATTCTATAATGTTATTATTCACTATAATTATAATCAATGATATCTTGTAAGCCATTTTAATCTCATGTTTCTAATCATTATCATGTTTATTCATTTTTATATATTTTATTCTCACCCCCAACTTGTATGTATTACATAAGTTATCTTATGAGGTTTTCGCATCTCATTAAGGGAAATAAATGAAATACATTTTTTTAATTTGTTTAGTTTGATGTATTATAAATCAATTCTTAATAATAAGTTATACATAATGATATTTGGGATGTTTTTGTTGGGTTTTTATATAAAAAATACAGTAATAAAAAGTGTAAAAGTATTTGGTATCTATCATAGATATACTATAAATTTCATTCTTTTTTGTGATTATTAATTGAATAATTTATTGAGAACTCTTAGGGAATGTCTATGTATATTAAGAAATCCATGAAATTTAGTTATTAATAGAGTGAGTGATTTCCAATAAAATTCATCCGTATATAGTTACTACAAGTGGATGTGGATCAATCACAGTTTTACCTAGTTGTAATATCCCTAAAAAATTTCATTGGGTATTTAATTGATCATCAATTAGTGAAATAAATAGAGTCCTTACTGCACACAATGTTTGACAATCCAAAGGGATATACATATCAAATTAACATCCAATTTAGTAACCACTGTGAAAACATTTAAAATATAATTTTAGGTTATAAAAGCAAACATTAAGCATTAAAATGGATAATGTAGATTGAAAGCTATAGAATCTTATGTTAGGATATAATTTTCATTTATAATTTATTTCATAATTTTTTATAGTTTTCCATTTATATTATGTTTTGATTTAATTTAGTCGTAGAATTTTTATGTTAATGTTATGAAACATGAGGAACCCCATCAATAACAAATTTGATACGAAATATGAGGATTTACCTAATTATTTTACTAATTGTATATGATAATGGGATAAAAACATCATGGTAGTACTAGACCACCTGATCCATGCCAAGAATAATATCCTATAACTTGTGTACCACCCTCCTTATCCTAATAAAGGTGATTTTTAGATCTAGGCCTTTATGTGATAAAGGACACATAAATATAGAGTATATTTTGATCCCCAAATTATGTAAAAATTGAATAACTACATTGAGAAGATATTATATGTCCTAAAATTCATGGATTAATATAATTTAATGATATTTATTTCTCATCCTAATGGAAAAGATGATTAGGTATTGAAATTTATCCATAACAAAATGTTAAATGAGGAAATTGACCCCTTTGAATGGTATGGATTCAATAATCCATTTTTCAAAAAAATTCCTTGAATAATACATCATAAAACTGAGAGGTAGTTCCTCGAATTGAATTAAAAAGAATGATGATTCTATTTCGGTGATGGATGAAAACGTCGCATTTATTTCATAATAAACCTATAGATTTTTCATGAATAAAAATATTATTTTAGACCATTACATTTGATGGTTTTAAATATGTATTAATATTTACAAATTGAATATGTTTATCAATAGGAGATATTTTCTAATGTTACCTTGAGGATTAGATGAATATTTTATACACTCAATGGTCTCAAGTGTGTAATATAAACAAGAAATAATGGATTTAAACTCATGAGGATGAATGGATAAGTATCATAGTTGAAATAAATTTCAATATCTCATGTGACAATAGTATAGGAAAAAACCTCCAAGAAATTATATTATAGGGAAATATGAGATTCTTCAACTATAGAAAAGATGGGAATAAGGATATGAAATTCCAAATATATATAATGATACTCAATATTGTTATATAATAAAATAAATATCAAATTCCAACTTAGCTAGCGGAATATTGATTCAATTTTAACGAAAATTCCATTTATAAGAACAAATTTTATTGGCTAAGAGTTGATAAAGAAAATAATCAACAACAACCTTCGAGGAATATAGAGAATGGAAGAGAATATGAAATAACAGTTGTTAAGGAGGTTCCCAATAAGGATTTAGACACATGTACATAAGTTATTAATTCATAAATGGAAAACATTCCTTTTTATTCATGTTCAACACATTATTTCATATGTTTTATGATTTTTAATACAATTCAAACTTAACCTAAAAACAATGAATATTATTTATTTTTCTGTGCATTAAATGACTAAATTATTTCATAACATGTATATATATAATACCTAGTAATTTATTTTGGAATAAATCTTCCAAAAAAAATTGAGAAAAATTGTTCTAATATAATTTAATTATATACTGGTCCTCGATTGGTTATCCTTATATAAAACTAATATCTACTATTAGGATAGATTTATTACTATTCCCTTCTTGAGTTATCCTATAAATATTTACCTGTGTATAGAGGAGGATCATCCTCTTTTGTAATTGTATTCTAAAAAATTCATGTTAATTTTTTATGAGTTTGAATGTTGGTATCAAATGTTTGAGTGAAAGGATACAATTATTCTTTACTACATTTCTATATATGGGATTATAAAAATGTATTCTATGAATAATTAACAACTATTACACATGAATGAGTGGTTGTGTTCTAAATTTAACTAATACCTTGATCTATTCCAATGTGAGATACTCACTAAATAATGTTTATCATTGTGCTAGAATAATTGAATATGAATTTACAATAATAAATAGAAAATTTTTTTGTATTCCTTGGTTGTATATCCATCGGTTCTGCTAGTCATATTAATAAAGAATAATAATTGTTCAATGTGTCATTGTATTGATTGTCATGAACTCACCAAAATCGCGATAAAGATCTTGTATCATATACCATAGACTGATAACTTGTTTGATAAACTATATGATGCCTATTATTTTTCTGTGATGGCCATCAATTAGGATGTCACTAATTAATGGTGAAGAAATAATATAAGTTTGATACCTTGGTTAAAATAAGTTGTGGACACTACAAGTCTATAATGATACCTTTCAGACCCACTAATCACCCAAAACGCATTATGGGACAAATGAATAAAGTCTTTAGAGAATACCTCATAAATATTTTTGTACTATTTATTAATGAAATTTTATATATTCTAAAAGTAAGGTGGGGTATGAGGAGAATTTTAATAATTTTCTAAAATCATGGTGAGCATAGAAGATATATGATAAGTATAGTTAATGTTAGTTTTAGATGGAATAATTATCATTCTTGGTTAATTTTAACACCAAAAAGAGACATGTGTGGAACCTTCTAAAAAATGGTAATTGATGAGTACCATAGACTTGAATTTTTATTAGATATATATAATTTTCAGGGACTAGTAGTGTATTGCAATTGTTTTTTGAGTAAAATTTTGGGATTTTGTAACCTATAAAAAAAGTTGACTCAGAAGGAGATAAAGATTATTTTGATTGATGATTCTCAAGATATAATCAATTTATGTAAAAAATATTGTTATCATTGAAACATTACATACACTACCCACATGTGGGAAACAATTATTGACATAATTATATTCTAAAAATGTTTTTTGTGGATGTGTACTTATGAAAAATAATTATGTGATAGAGTATTCCTCATGGATGTTGAATTGTCATATAGAGAACTCTCAAACTGATAATCAAGAATTAGCATCAATGATATTAATGTTGAAAATATTGTTCAACTATCTATAGGGGGATATGTCTCAAATATATACTAATTAAATGATCCTAAAATATATATTCACAATAATGAGATAAATATGTTTCGTTGTATATGGTTAGTGTCGATCAAGTACTATGACAACTCAATCCACTATGGTCCCCTAAAAATAAATAATGTATCCAATTATATGCATAGAAAGCGTATTGTATCCTTATCAATGTAGAGATTTGGATATTATAAAAAAAATCAATGAATGGGAATAATAATCATAAATTATGGAACATAATCTTTCCACAATCAAATGATTTATCAACTAGTGATTACGATAAGATAAAGGATGCTAAAATTGGTAATGTTGAAATACTAAAGTAGGTGGAAGGTATTAGAAATTGGAAATCCCAAGTGATAATATTTTTTTGAAGATTGGTTTTTTTTAATTTGGGTGATGAACATGTGTACCATGAAATCATGAAACGAATATCTAAATTAATGATGCACATAACTCGACCTTCTCTAGACACATATGGAGAAAGAGGATTTATTGAGTTATTTGAGAGAAAAATTGGTTGGAAAATATGGAGAAGGATATTGTATAAAATACATCGATGTGTCTAGTATGGAAATAGGTGATGTATAGAGGTTTAAATTCTAGGGGGATGATGAAACAATTAACCAAACCGACATGTAAATATGAAAACAAGACCATAGATTTTTTCACTAGTCTTCTAAAGACTTTAATGTGAATTATTATATATAAATTATTGTTTAACATATTACAAATACTAATCATCTACACTATTTTATATAGGACTTCTCATTTGATCAAACCATATGGATAAATATTAGAGAAGTTTTATTGCTATTTGGAATACCAAAATTGATTGTACAAAATCAACATCAATAACATACTTATATGTTATAAAAAGGTATCCAATATTCTATCTACCCAATATTGATAATTTTTATGTCTTATCTCCATTGAAAGGTTATCCATTCTGAGTAGACTATCATTGTACTAAAACATATTTATAAAACTATAATGATGGACTTCAAAGAAAGCCGAGGTCAAGATATTTAACTGGTCTGGTTTTTTATAATAATTGTTTCTAATAAAGCATCAAAATGGGTCCATAAGAATAATATTTTGGGGATTACACATATAAAACCAATGTATTGGGATTAATGTGTTGCAAATATGTGAATGGGCCTTGAATTAATCATGGAAATGGTATAAAAGGACAAAACCATTCTAGTATCACATATGGGATTCTCGAAGTTGGCAAAAGTGCCTGGCTAACAATCAAAGATGAGAAATTGAGAATATACTTGGTGATACAGTGTACATCCTTATATCCTCATGGAAGAGAGTCATGATATTTTGGAATAAGATAAAGCTATGTCCATGGTACATAGTCCCCTAAAGATTCTTGATCTCATTGGTTTCATGGCCTATCAATTAGGACTCCCACCAACCATATCTAAAGTACATGATTCGTTCCACTTATCCCTCTTAAGGATGTACTAACCAAATCCCACTCATATATTTAATTATTAAGTGAAACATATGGAAAATGACATCTCCTATGAGGAGAATATGATAATTATCTCGTACCATGGAGATAATTTTATAAACAACAAGACAACTCATTATGTTAAAGTAAAATAGAGAAACCTAGAGTATAAAGAAGGAATATAGAAACTAGAGAAGTCCCAAATGAAAAAGTAAACACAGCTATAAAGACCATAGTCTATAAATAAATTTAAAGGAAAAAATATCTTCTTGGGGTAAAATGTAATGAACCAATAATTATATTAAGGTAATGTCACTTCTATTTATATTATTAGGTCATATTTTGTAAAAACATTTTATATAATGCACATACACCACATGAAAATACCAAAAATATTTTATTATAATAATTTTAACAATATTTATAGAGAATAAAATTTTAAATAATAAAAGAAAATAATACAATGGGATATAAAGAGAATAGAATATAATAATAATATTTAAATTTGGATCTTCTGAATCACCTAGAGTAATCAAACCCATTTACAAAACTGAATAAGTGAAGTAAAATATTAGTAATGGAGTATATATTTTGAATATGGAAATATTTAACCTTCTGATAAAATATAATTGAATAATGACTAATTGAAATTTAATGTATTAATATAATTTATGGAACCCATATTATTGTTAAAATCTATTTATTATAATATTATTATGAATGCTCGAATATTAATATGACCATTAGGAATAGTATAATTACTATTAGTTGAGTTTCATCATGTATTGAAGTGTTTAATTGTATTTCTGTGTTATATAAAAAGAATATATTCTATATATAATTCATGAGCGAAGGAAATTATTTTTTTAAAAGATAATATATTTTTTTAATTTTCTTAAAGAATATAATATTTATTTTAATTTTTTATTATAATATAATGATTTGAAAGGTATTTTATGTTTATAAAATAGAAATATAAACTATTATTATTTAAAATAATTAATATAAAATTTTATGAAATCATAAGTATTTTTTCAAAGGGTCAAACAATTGATCATAATTTTTTATTATGTATTTTCGTAATAAATGAATATTTTATTTAATATTCATCCCTTTTATTTTAATAATATTACTTTCATAAAATTGATTTAATTTTTGGATTATACAAATTAAAAAAATTATTTTTTATTTTTTATCAATTTTCTATAATAGATGAATTTGTTCGAGTAGTGAAATATGAAAAAATATGATATTTAATATTATAATAAAAATTCATGTCATTATGATCCATGGATGATGTAAGAACCCATTAATTTGAACTCGCACGAAATATTTACTCTAAATATCCAAAATAATAAATTCTATTGATATCTTCGACCCAAAATAATAAAATAATGAATATAATAATAAAAAACACCCCTCTCAACCCCTTATGAATACTTCCCCTCATAACCATGTATCCTAACCACTTATTATCCTTATAGATTGAAATAAATATTCCAAATTACCTTCAAAATACATTTCCCAACATCCTCGGTCTCTTACTATCCCCAAAGGAAAAATTATGAGTTCCATCATGTTTTTTTTCAACGAGAATAAATCTAAGAGGTAATATTAACAATTTACATCTTTTAAATTCATTTACTATTATACATTATCCTCACCTCCATCATCCAAAATTTAATAATTCTATAATTTAATAAATACAATATAATTATGTTGTTTAAATAGAATATCCATATTATATCCTCCGATAATTTGATTCATAAACGAATGAGTTGTTCATAATATGGTTGGCTCCCCGCACCCATAAATAATTCCTGTTGTTTTTATCCACCAACTTGAAGGATATTCATAAAAATATTCTTATTGTTAAATTGGAATATACGATGTATATTATAAAAAATTTCATTTTCCTAAGGAATATATGACAATATTATGTAATAAAATTAATCTTGTTAATAACGGTCAATAAAAACTCTTAAATGAACTAACTACATATCATTAACATGTTTTCTAAAAAATAATCCCTATGTAATAACACATATAGGTTTTTAGGAAAATAATAATTCCTATAAGTACATTAATATTTTTTCCACATCTATACTTTCAGTCCCATTTGATAGGAAATTTAATAATTATACACAAGTGATCCACGCATGCAACCATGAAACAATCGCCACTGAAACTAAACAAATTTCATTATTTGTCATTGAAATATTTTTAAATAAACATAATAAAAATATATTAAATAAAATATATATGTAAATTATTATTAAATATTTATTTAATTAATAAAATTTTCTTTTTAAATATGATAATTCTTAGTTTAGATGAATTTAGGATGATAATCTGTGTTATCTCTTTGAACCATCCATTTTTATTGGATTACGACCCTTCAATATCAAACTCACTTCATATATATATTTTATGCTGGGAAATTATTATATATTTTTCATATATTTCTCTTACATATATTCCTTCTTAATATCAATTTTTTAATGGGCAATATATCTATTTTGTTCAATTCCAAAATTCATTCATTAAAAGAAATCAAAATTAAGTAGAAACATTTTATCCCTTATTTAATTTATTTAATGTTAATTTAATATAAATATTCTAATTTATTATTTTATCTAATAAATGATTATTTTAGGTATATACATTCCATTTGGTTTAGGTTTCTTAATTAAAATTCCATACTTATTCTTTCTCCAAAAATCGTAAACATATTCTTTAAAATGCCATTTTAAATGTTCATTTATATATATAATTTTCATGAATTAAATGTGACGTTAGATAAAAATTAACAACATAATTTTTGACCTATAAACACATAATAATATATTATCCTTCAAAATATTTCATTCATTCTCTTATCTTGAATCTTTATAATATTTTTTGTAGAATACGTTTTGAGGAAATATTATGCAACCAATTTCATTCCATGGGAAATTAATATGTTTTTTCAATACGATTGATTTTCTTTGGTGGAACCCATAAAAGTATACATGTAATGTTGTGTGCACCCAGATAACACTCTAATACATCTGATAATGTTTTTATCTTGTCCAATGTTATGTATGGGATTAGGTGGTGAAGCTAATCCATGATTTCACTTTGTCTACCACATGATTTTTCATCGTAGTTAGCGATGAATTATTTTTATTTCATGTTTTATATAGTTTCCACATTACTATATATCATTGATCTTATGAAACCAAACTTTTTATGTAATGATTACTTGTATTCCCACTTCATTTATTATTTCATATTAGTTATTTGACATGAATATTATGCACTGCTATCATGTTTATTCCCTTATTATGATTTTAATCTCACCCCATTGTTTTCTTTTTTTCCTAGATTATCTTATGTAGTTTTTGGAGTTATAATGCATTGTGAATCTTATTAAGGAGGATTAAATAAAAATTAGGTTTTTATATTTATTTTTATATATTATGATCCTATCCATCCAATGACACTAGGGCTCATGATATTTGTGTTGTTTTTTTGGATGTTTATGTTCTAAATCATTCAATACAGTGTTTAAAAGGATTGGGTTTCTATATGTGATAACCTGACTATCATTAAAAAATAACAAAAGTTCTTTTTACACTTCTGATAATCAGTTGAATTTTCAACATATGACAAAAAAATACTACTTGATTCTTAAGGATGTGGTTACCATCCATTTCACAACATCTATCATCTTCTAAAGGGTTTGGTACATATCAATAACCCATGGTGTAAAACCAATACCATATTCTAGGGTGTGTACCTATTTAATATTTAATAGTAACCATGTATTTTTTTCATATTATATTTTTTTTTGGAGTGACCAAGGGCTATTTTTAGATGTTAAGACACGTTTGTGGATGAAAATATAATTACTACTATCATTCACAAACATCACACTAGGTGTGAAGATGTGGAATGGTTGTGTAGAAGGGAGGTTCCCCTCCGTTTACTATATCATGGTCCCAAATGAATTTCCACACTATAAATCCTTAATGGATAACTATTCATTATTTTTTTAATTTATTAATTTGTATTCTTAGAGGAATTATAGTGATATTTGGAAGGCCATTTAACTGAGAAAAAAACATATGACTTCTTTCTCCTTTCCGGTTTAGTTCTTCACTTATATGATACTTCTACCTTATATGTCGATAAAAGGTTATATAATATATTGATAAATAGATATAGGGGAAGGGTTACACTTTCTAATATGACCTTTATATGTTTCTCTCACTATCTAGTAAATTCTTTATAATTCCGGCTGTTATTAACTATTTTTAGAGTTTTATTTACATTTTAAATCTCACCACTAAAGGTTGATCAATGAAAGATTTTTGATTAGTGTAAAACTATTATATTATGGTTAGGGGTACCAATAATTTTCCTAATTTATATTTGTTCAATATGTTTCATGGTTATTAGGATTAAGTGGGGTGTTCATTGTGATGCTATGTATGATTGTTTTGAGTAATTGTGGTTCATTGGATATATTGAAGTGTCGTTCTCTATTAGAAAAATATTATATAAGAAGGTATATCATTGTATATGTGTTATGACATTTATTGGTTTTTTGGGTTTTATAAGGAGTTGTATGGATTTTTTTCTTGGTTCGATGGACAAAAGTATTTTACTAGAACATTTTTTTGTGGACTATGTCATTATCGATTATTTTTAAAATATATGTGATGTTAATTGGATTAATGGGATGAGGAAGGGGAATATTGTATATTTTCATCGATTTGGTTCTTAGATGGTGATAGCAGGTCTCCATAAGTGATTCCTATGTTTTTGGTGATACCAAAAACCAAGGGGGGGCCAAGATGGGTGTCTGGGTGGTGTGAACATTGGACTAGACCAATGAGGTGGTGTTGGACAAAAATTATATATAGAGGCCACTATAAAATATGTGTCATAATAAATGGTGTTGACCATCCACAAATAAGAGTTTTTTATCAAAAATGGCCACATTTGATAGGAATTATGATCACTAGTTGTGGGTTTGATTCAAACCTTATATGATGGGGTTGTTAGGTCATGATAATGTTTTACAATTGTCATAGTACGATGGGTTTTCAGGCTATGGGGATAGTGGTTGGATAAAGGAAGTGAAATTCCATGAGACTTGTGATATGTCTTGTGGATATTTATTATTTGGTGTTGTGTTGGCATAAAAATATTATTTTAGAATGAGGACACGGTGTACCATGCAGTATATAGTTAGGTTAGGAATGTGAAAATACAATTTATTGACTTGTTTTGAAGGATAAGTGGTAATATTGATATGATTGACTATGTATGCTTCATGACACATTAACAACGGCCCTAGATGGAAATGGTACACTTATGGATGTTGAGAAAATTTGAGTGGGTTATGTGGAATTTGGTAATTAATTTTTTATTAAATTTATCATGAACTGATATATTTATGAGTGTATTATAAGGGAACCATTGATGGTGGCCTATTAAGATCATACTATCACCTTTAATGGTTCGTCCAATATCGATTGAAACTTTATTGTATTGAGTAAATGTAAGGGTAAAGTGTTGATATCAGGATGTTAGTGGAGTGTGGTGCCAGATGAATCATATGCATTATGACATGGTTTATAGTGGATAGTCTGTGTGGATAACTACTATTGGGAAAGTGATCCTTTTGGTTATTATATTCATGTGTATATATGATCATCCTAGGAACGATCCTTGTTTACTTTTTATGACTGGTATGATGTGTTGTTATTATCAAAGTTATACCCTATTTATTTTGGATTGTTGTTACCATTACAAAATTATTCTTACTTTTTGTTTGATTAATCAAATATGTAATTGTATTATTAGAAGTATAAAAAATGATATATTCAACTCACAATAACAAAATATTATATCACATCTACTTAGAGGACTTTGGTGAATGGGGAGTCGCACTTATGGTCCAGTAGAAAACTTTGGTTGGATCACCAGATGGGTAGCCACATTGTAGAAGGTTGATATAATGTTTTACCAGATATTGAGTATTACATGATAGTACTTATGTAGGTTGTTCATAAAATGGTTAAAAAATTGATACTAGGTTCTATTCAATCTATGATATTGAAAACAGGTTAGGTTATTCTAGTTGTGGTGGACAAGATATTTGGGAATGTGTTGGAATTATTAATCAATATGATGTTCTGTATCTGTATAGAACATACACGAGATGAATCCTAATATATCAGGGAATATGGGAATGATTCTTGGGTTCTGTGATTATTGTCATGTTTTTTAATTTAGATTATTTATTATTTTTCATTACTTATTTTTTAACTCTTCTCCCTGAGAAAATAGAGGCAGTATTCATACATAATATTATGCCAGTAGGACTAATTTTATATATTTGTGTATAATAAATATCCCCAATATGATAAAATATGATTTCCTATATACTATATTTATGAAATTATAACCAAAAAACCTACATAAAGGAATGAAATTATTAAAATTAATAGGGATCAAATTAATCAATATGTCCACAACAACCACTATTGTGTATTTATATACATTTTATTAGTGGAATTATACACATTTTTCTGAGGTATATGATATTAGATGTTATGGATGTGTGGACACTATGTGGAATATTATTTATACAGTGACTAATTCATATACTATTAGAATGGGGGACATAAGGATCAATTTGATAAGACATGGGTGTAGTATGGAATTGTAAGGGTAGGGAAATTCAATACATATTATAAAATTCACTATTTTGGATATTATAAATGCTATATTGATATTGACCATGATTTTTGTTTCATTGTGATATTATACTAGAATTTCATTAGATAGAGATTTATAAGTGTGAATATGTGGTTCTACTAGGGAATTAATATGATTTCTCTCCAGAGGGTGTAGGTTATCATGACATGTAGGTTGAAGAACTAAAGGTGGATTGATGGTCACAATAGGTAGAGGATTATGGAAAATGGTTATATGAGTAGTTGAGGATGATCAATGTGTGATTAATTTAGTGTATTTAATTGGGATTTAAAGGATATATGTCCCCAATGGCATATTTAATATAAGGGTTCATGTCGTAGAGATCTCATTTATTCCAGGGTGAGGGTGGACCATAGGTGACCATGTTTTGGATTGACTAATTGTAGATTGTTTTTTATTTTATTGATACATCCCTAGGGTGGAGGGTTACATCCTTGGAGTATATGATATATTTAAAGGGAATGAAAATGCCGGGATATATTTATAACCTTTATGTTATTTGAAAATATTATAAAATACATGATGTATGGATGAATTATATTTTCAATTATGAAACGGGTTATATAGCTTATCTAGTGTAGGCTGATCAGATAACATTAATACTTCATTTTATATTGTTAATCCTTGGAAATATCTATTGGAAAGAGGGTTATGAGAAACTAAAACACCAATTGGAAATCCAAATTTATACCTGTCATTAGATCTTTCTATCTTCGAATGATTTTAGTGTTCCTTATCCATTGATGATACTATTAATTCCTATCATAAGTTGTTTAATATAATGTATTTAACAAAACCATGAAAATTTATTTTCATGATGTGGAAGGATGCATTGGGAGCACCATGACTTCTATTCCATTACTAAATAATCAAATAATGTATTTCCACCTACTTTTCATTAATGGGATTTTATGTCATAGGAAAATTAATGAAAATAGATGTGTAAGTTCATGTATCTAGAAACGCGGTTCTTTGAGAATGATAATTTTTGGAATGTCGAAGAATGAGATATCAAGTTTATCGGTTGATGACCATAGTTTTAAATCTTCTTGATAAGCGGTTTTGGAAAAAATACATTATATAACATAGTTAATGTTCCTTTGGGGTTATTTTTACTACCACATTTTACTTCATTATCTATTAGTTTCATGTGTTCTTTCTATATGGTATCATTTGAATGTATTTAGTTCTTCTATGTGCCACTAAGAGAAGGGGGGTTATTTTCACAGATTATGTTTATTTATATACTCAGTATAATTCTAGGTGATGTTTACATGTTGAATAAATATTAATCCAATATGGGGCATAATAACTATACATGTCGGGTTGATTAAAAACATTAATCACCAATTATTCATAGAAATGTATATGAGTTGAATATTTAATAAATTTTTAATAGATATTTACATGAATATAATATTTATTTTTTTATGGTAATACAATGAAATGATTTTTTTAATTTAATAAATTATCATTAATAAATTTCTGGTAATTATTAATAAGGATTCATGTACCATGTATGATAGTCCTATAATACGCGACATATTGAATATTATTTGAATAAATATTAATTTATATATTCATGGAAATAATATTTCATTATCCATGATTAAAGAATATATCATGGAGATAATAATATCATAATTATTATTCTATATGAGATTCGATGGGGTTAAGTGAATAATATTTCCTCATGTGAAATTATTTATTCTCAAACCCAAGGTCCATAAGTACATAGTTGTGTAATTTTCAAAACCTTATTCATTAGATTATAATCATTATGGCCAATGAAATTATTGAGAATGATCTAAATATGTTGGGTGAACATCCTCTATAACCCTGTCAAGAGTGATTAGAAATTCACTTCTTCCACCAAATTGATTTAAATAGATGAAATGAATATTTTATCCACAAAGTGATTTTTTTCTCCTAAATAGATAATAAATCTTGTTTTATAGTATTCCACGCTATCACATGGGGATGTAAATGGAAAATGTCAATAGTTTCCATAGCCCATGTGGATGATTTTAATAGAAATTATACCATTGAATTCTTTTATCGCAATGGTGGTATAAAAACTGGTCATTTTATTCATCAATGATGACATGATTCCACAGTGAGGTAATTTTTATCTATATAAATTAATTAAAAAATATATTTGATCATCCGGTCTTATGGATTATTGGGTTTTATTTTATCAAGGTTTGAGATAAAATAAATAAATCCTGATGAAAATGAATTATTGGCCTTGTGTGAGATCGCTCACATAGTTCCTATATCCTGCATGTTGTAATAGAGTGGAAACTTATTTATTTACAAATATTTATTTTTAATTTTTTTATATATATTTTTGTTGTTATAATTGAATCTATGTTAAATATTTATTCAAATATGATTTTTTTAGTATACATTCATTCAAGTTTGTATGATCTATATCAAAAAATTATAGATGGTAAATGGAAATAGGTTTAATCAAAAGTATTTTATGGTTTCTATAGAGATGTCATTGTGAAATGGAATGTAACTGAAAAGTGCATGTTCTATAATGATGTTTATCACATATGGATGTGAATTATGATAGATGAATCAACAAATAAAAATAAATTTGTGTTGTAATTAATATATTATTTTTTGGCCAAACCAATTTAATAAGGATTTACTGTCTACAATCCATGTAACAGGAATACATGTAATGTTGTCAAACCCAATTTTACACAGTGAGTTTCTTAAAAATAATGTGATTTACATAAGTTTCCCACATCATGTAATTTATTAAAATATATCAACATATAATTAATTAGATAACATGTTCTATAGTAAATGTACACATAATATAAATCATTAATATCATAATGGTATATGTTCCTAGATTTCTAAGCATATTTCATTGAATCAAAAAATATGATATACATGATAAGTATCTCTCTACTAAGCATTGTGTAATCTACTATAAATTAAAAAAATTATTATTAATTAATTTATTATATAATCGAAACCATTCATCAAAGTGACAATATGGAATTCTTCAATGTAACATAGTTTAAAGAGTATATAAAGGCAGAATTAATTTTGTATAATAAGTTTACCATAATGGTCTAAGTATTCACTCTAGGAAATTAAATAGTCACAAGACATATAGGTTAACATTCACAAAATAATAATTAATGACACATTTTTTATGTAGTATTTTGAAATAATGAACATCTTCAGGATTAACAACATTAATAGTGTAACAACCTATGCTTCTACGGTACACTTCTCTTTGAATAATACAATAGCTTGCGATGTACGCAACATCGAGTTCTAGAACACCACGACCAATCAAACCAGTCCTTTAAAAAACAGTTATGAATAGTAACATGCTAATTTAGAACTATTGTATCTTTTATTTTCCAAAATGGACTCCATTTATGGATTCTACATATTAAAATTAGCATAGGGTGAATTTGTGGTATTTTTCTAATAACATTCAATTTTTGATGAAAATTGAAAAACAATGTGTTACTCTTTAAAACCGAATATTATTTAAATAATAATTATTTTTATCAAAATTAATTTTAATGTAAAAATAGATACAAAATAAATATATCGCTTCAATCTAATTCATTGGAGTCATTTTATAATATGAACAGATATATAATATTTTATCGAACTACTTAACACATTTTACCCACCTTCTTGACACATTTTCAAATTTTCAAGAAACATAATTTTAATGTTTCTATCAATTAAATTTCAAAACTACGAGAGACATGATTGACATTAATAAGTAAAATTTGGTTTAATAGATTGAAAATAATTTTTGGTGAATAGTAACTATTCAATATTATTTACCATGGTTAAAATTAAATTCGGTAATTAAAGGTAAAAATGATATTATAATTACCCTAACACATGTCTTGAATATATTGGATAAGTGTTTTTTGACCAAAATAAACCATAGGAAAAAAAATATTATACTTTTTGATACACATGGATTTGACTAGGAAATTTATTATTATTTTATTTAACAAAGAATTAAAATTGTTAAATTAAACTTTTAATAACAAAACCATTTTTATATAGTTTTTTACATAAGATAAATTTTTATATAAATATTCATTAAAAATATAAAAATATTTCCTACATAATTGAATTTAATTTTTTATTTTTATACATTAAATAGTTAAATTTATTTTTGACACAATTAAGATGCAGCAATAACGTTATTAATAAAAGATTAAAATAATTTATATTATAAATGTCCAAATAAATTTAAATTGAGGCTTTTAATTCATTATAATAATTTTATAGGTTAATATGAAATTTTAGGATATATTTAATGTATTTTTTCAAATAAATCTAGTTATTTTTACTTTGAAAAAAACCAAATAGTAAATAGTGTCAAAATTGATATAAATGAGTTTTTTATAAAAATTACTATATTATTAATTTTTATAATATTTCAAAAAATCTTTGTTTTGTCCAAATGACTTATATAGTGATATATGTGTCATTAATGAACCACTTTATGTTCATTGGTCATTTTATAGTAATTTTATTCAGCATGTAATATATAAATACAAGAAGACATTGTAAAGGGTAAACTATTTAACCAAGAGTTAAATCTAATAGATAAGGGTAATATGGTAACCAAAACATGTCTAAAACAATTTGGTTGAGTTTTTTGTGACCCATAACCACCTTATCCTAGAAATAAATTTATTTGGAGTCATTATAAATAAAAAATCATTTTATAATAAAATAATATTTCATGTTTTTTTAAATTGACCCTCACCTCTCTTATAAAAGGGAACTTTCCCATTTCTAAAAATCACACCTCCATAGTCATTTAGGTCAGAAAAAACCTACTAAAACATCTTCCCAACTACTATCATTTCAACCTAGAGGAATTAATTTAATCACTAATCCTTCATATGGAACCCTTTTGATCAAATAAAAAAGAAAGAACCCAAAGAAGAGGTAATACTTTCATCACCACTTTCAATGTTCTTTTCTTATTCCACTTCCTATTTATTTTTTGTTTCCATGCCAAAATAATATCTCCTATAACTTCTACATACAATGATTTTATTATAGATATAGTACAACCATATTCATTATTACATCAAACCAATGAATGAAAAAGTCACAATACATGTGTATGTACAGCTTACCGTCTCCACGAAGTGGTGTAGTTTGTTATTCGACACTTCATTATTTGGATGGGTATAATAATGATTATAATTGAAGTAAGTAAAAAATATAACTTATTAATGACTTTTTAAATGTAATATACCATGAAATTACATGCTATTTCTATAACTCCCCGACCCTAGTTACCTTGAGTCTGTGTATTATTAAATAACATCGGCATGATCACAATAGATCAAATCTCTGAAGACCGATTGGTTTAGTAGTCTTGGAAGTACTAGATAAATATATATGTATTACATTACATCATGAAATAAAAAAACAACATTGTGTCTGCTTTGAACACAGCCAAATCCTTCAGCCTATCCGTCCAGGTTAATAATAATATATTTTTTCCCAACCTGGAAAAAGGAAATCAGAAGAAAGGGGTGAGCCCATATTCATAGATAGGATAACAATATAGAAGAAACTATCATAAATAAACATAAAAATTTAAGGAAATGAATAAGACTAAAAAAACAGGCCTTTTAAAAATAAACATCAGTATAATATAGAAATGATAAATCAAATTATACCATTTACTTATTCATATGGATATTATACTATATGAATAATCACATGTAATATCAATAGTTAATTTCATAATGATGGAATTCATAATGCCTGACATCATAACTACATAGACAAGGCCCCGTTCCAATACTACCAATAAGATTTTTTCAAGGACTTTTTCCATGAGAAAATTTTGTCTCGTGAGACCTACCATTGCATTGAGGAACTATAGCAGGCTTCACTCGTCACTTACAAAGTCCTATGCATTCCAAATATGAAAAGATAGAAACATTACATAAACATTAGAATAAAAAATAGAATACCAGATGTTAATACTTTAACGATAAACCGTGAATGGTATAAAAATAACACATCTCTTGTCAAACCTATCAAAAACCTTCAATACAATATGGAAGATTGTATCATAATAAATCAACATAAAAAAATGTGTAAAATAAATCAATGAATTTTAATATAGATGAAATAAAAAAATTGATAGAAAAGATAGAAACATTACATAAACAATAGTTTTAAAAATAGAATACCAAATGTTAATACTTTAACGATAAACCATGAATAGTATAAAAATAACACATCCACTATCAAACCTATAACAAAACCTTAACTACAATATGGAAGATTTTATCATAATAAATCAACTTCAAAAAAGTGTAAAATCAATCAAAGGATGTTGACATAGATGAAATCGAAACAAATTGAGAGAAATATCTCTTTTTATTTCGAAATAATTTAAAATTGAAAATATTATAAATGAAAATATTTATTTTGAAAGTATACTTATAATGTTGTATGGGAATTTTCTAAGGTGTTATTACGACAGAAAAAAGACGCATCCACGGTATAAGATAAAAAAGAATTTTTACCTTAATTTATTGAAAAAGATATAAAGAACCTTTTCTAGAATACAACAGAACTATTCCTTTCAAAAAAATTATAAAAATTCAAACAAGGGTATAAATGACATTAAACCAAATTCTAGGAAATAGTAATAATGTTTCGAAAAACATTTTTAAGAAACACTAATGAGGATGATAAAGAATTCTCAGTACATGATTATGTATAAACAACCTCAGATAATAAAGAGATTGTAAAATTAACACTTACCTTGTACTTTTCCTTAGTTGACGGTATGTTAACCTCTTGTATAATAGTTAACTCATTATTATTAAATTATACCAGAACCACATACATAGATATGATATCATATCTGATCTTCTAATATTTCTTTGTTAATAATATTTTAGTAGTAGCATTGTTTTAGGTGTTAACTGATTCTTTTTCCTTTATATGTTTTGTCATGTAATTCAAAATTTTATTTGATTAAAATCCAAAATGATATTAAGTTCTTAATCATTATTTTTAATCCTAAAATCAAAATTATTCTTGAATAGTTAATATGGGGAATGAATCTCATCATGTTAGTGGATACGGTAATCCGTACATACACATAAGCTACAATGTCATTATATTGATAGTGAATTAGTTTCACCCCATGCTTCTATGGTACGGTTATATTTGAATAAAGAAATATTTTGTGTTGTATGCAATATTGAGTCCCAGCATAGCACGACCTATCAAACTGGCCATTTAAAAAAGAAGTTATGAACAGTAATAATCAATTTTTGAGATTTTATAATTTTTTTTCAAAATGGAATTAATTTTTGGATTCAGAATATCAAAATCATCTTTGGTTGAGTATTCGGAATTTTCTGAAAGCTTTCAATTTTTGATGAATAGTGAAAAACACTGTATTATTGTTTAAAACCAACATGTATTTAAATAATTATTATTATTATATAAATTTATTTTAATGTCAAAATAGATAAATAATACCCATATTAGTCTAATTTATTTCATTTGAGTCATTTTATAATGATATTAAATATATAATATTTTATTGGAATTATTAACCTATTTTACCCACCTTCTAGGAAAGTTTGCAAATTTTTATATCACATAATTTTACAGCTTCTATAAATTGAATTTAAAAAATCTGAGAGGCAAGTTTGATAAAATTAAGTAAAATTTTGTTAAATTAGAGGCAATTTATTTTTGGTGAATAATAACTTTTGAATTTATTTGACCATGGTTAAATGTAAATATGGTAATTCAAGTTAAAAATGATATTATCAATACCCTGAAACATGTACTAAATATATTGGGTAAGTGTATTTCAAATTCAATCACCCTTAGGAATACAATATTATCCTTTTTGGTCCACTTTTAATATATTTGGAAATTTATTATTAAATTATTTAAAGAAGTGTTAAAAGTTTTATATTCAAATTTTTATAAATAATAAAAATTAATATAGAGATATACATAAGATAAAGTAGAATATAAATATTCATTATAAATATTAAAATATTTCATACATCATGGTAATTAATTTAAAATTTTAAGACCATAAAAATATAAATTTCTTTATGACGCAATGATGATTCAGTAATTACCTTATTAATAAAAGATTAAAATAATTAATATTATAATTATCCAAATAAAGGTAAATTGAGACTATAGATGAATTAAAATAATTTTTTTGGTTAATATGACATTTTGGGATTTATTTAATGTATGTTTTTTTTGAAGAAATCATTATTTTTTATTTTCAAAAAAATTTAAACATGAAATAGTGTCACAATTAACATAAATGAGTTTTTTAAGAAATACTATGTTATTAAATGATATAATATTCCTAAAAATCTATGGATCATCCAAAAGGAATATATATTTATAGATATGTAATTAATGAACCACTTCCAGTTCTTTTGGTTTTTTATAGTAATTTTATTAATCATGTAATATAAAAATACTAGAAAACATTGTAAAAGTTAAATTATTTAACAATGAGTTAAATCTAAAAGATATGGTTAATATGGTGACCTAAACATAGATAAAACATTTTTTTTGAGAGGATTTATACCCATACACACATAATCCTCGAAATAAATGCATATGGAACCATTATAAACCAAATATTATTTTATAATAAATTAATATTTCATGCTTTTCCTAAAGTGATCATCACCTCTCTTATAAAAGGGTAATTCTCCACCTCTCAAAATCACTCATCCAATGCCATTTGGCTCTTCCAAATCCTACTCAAGTATCTTCCCAACTTCTATCACATAATCCTAGAGTCCTTATATAGATCAGAAAGCCATCCTAGGGATCCCTTGTGATCAAACCAAAAAGGAAGAACCTAGAGAAGCGATAATAATTTAATCTCCTCTTTCAAATTTATTTTCTTCTTCCACTTCCTATTTCTTTGTTTTTTGCATAAAAAAATAATTACACTAGTAAATTATATATACTGTGATGTTATTATAAATATTGGAATACCATATTCATTATTAAATCCATCAAATTAATGACAAAATCACCATATGTGTGTACGCACAACTTACCGTCTCCACGTCATGGTGTAGTTTGTTATTCTACACTTCATTATTTGGATGCATATAATAATGAGTATAACTGTTGTAAATCATAAATATAAAATGTTAATGATTCATTATATGTAATATACAAACCAATTACATACGATTTATGTAACTCTACGATCCTAGATACCTAGAGTCGATGCATTTTTACATTACATTGTCATGATCACATGAGATCAAGTCTCTAAAGACCGACTAGTTTAGTAGACTTAGAAGTACTTGATTCATACATAAGTTTTACATTACATCAATAAATAAAATATATTTCATCCCTTTTGAACACACTCATATCCTTTCGCCTATACCTATAGGTTAATCATAATATATTTCATCACATCCTAGAAAATGATAACATAAAAAAGTGGTGAGCTCATATGCTCAGTAAGGATAACAATATAGCATAAACTATAATAAATAAACCTAAAAATTTATGGAAATTTATAAGACAAAAAAATACTTTTAAACATAAAATTTATCATAATATGGAAATGATAAATCAAATAATTCCTTTTAAATATTCACATGGATATTCTATTAGTCAAATAATCACATGTAATATCAATAACTAATTTCATAATGATCTAATACATAATTCCAGACATCATAACCGCATATACAAGGCCTTGTGCCAAAAATAAAAATACATTTTTTTCACGGCCTTGTGGAAAGACATTATTATCTCTCATGAGACCTACCAATGTGTCGGGAAGCTATACCAGGCTCCTCTCATCACATACTAAGTCCAATGCATTCCTCATATAAAAAAGATTTAACATATCATTAAAATTCATATTAAAACTCAAATACAAAATGTTAATACATTAACCATAAACCATTAATGGTATAAAAATAAAACATCCATATTAAAAAATATCCCAAAACCTTCAATAAAATATGGAAGAATGTATCTTCATAAATCAACATCAAACAAGTATAAAATCCATCGAAGGATGTTGACTTAGATGAAATCAAAACTATTTTTGAGACATATCTCATTCTATTTTTAAATCATTTAAAAGTCACATACTAATAAAAGAAAATAGTTATTATGAAAGTATTCTTATATTTTTGTAAGGAAATCGTCGAATGTTTTATAAGAGCACAAAATATATGTCACAGCCGTATAAGTTAAAAAACATTCTTACCTTAATTTTTCGAAATGGTTAGAAATCCCCTTGGTTGGAAAATGACAGAAAGATTCCTTTCAAAAAAATCTATTAAAATTAAAACTATAGTATAAATGAAATTAACCCATATTCTAGTAAATATTTAAAATGTTTTGAAAAACATTTTTATGAAAGACAGATGATGATGATAATGAGTTCCAAGTAGACGATTGCATATAAATAACCTCCGATAATAAAGAGATTATAAAATTAATGCTTACCGTGTAATTTTCCTTAGTCAAGGGTATGTTAACATCCTATATAATATTTTAATAATTGGTATTAATTTATACAAGAACCACATACATAAATAGGTTATCATATATGATCATCGAATATTTCATTGTTAATATTATTTCAGTAGTATTATTGTTGTAGGGGTTAATTGATTCGTTTTCAATTATTTGTATTGTTATGTAAGTCATGTTTTTTATGGGTAAGAAGTATTTGATTCATATACATAATTATATTTAGTTATTTAACATTTTTATCATCATAAATGGAAAATTATTCTTGAATGGTTATGATGGGGAATGAATCTCATCGCATTTGTGGAGACGGTAATCCGTACGTATGCACGAGACACAATATCATTCTATTGATGGTGAAATATTATGTAATATGATGGTATATGACATATAATGAATCTTTAACATTTTATATTTGTTACTTACATAAATTATACTGATTATTATACCCATGAAAATAATTAAGTTTTGAATAACAAACTACACCACAATGTGGAGACGGTAAGTCGTATGTATGCATGTAGGGTGACTTAGTCCTTCATTTGAGGGATTGAATAATGAATATGGTTGTAAAATATTTATAATAAAATCATAATATGTAGAAGGATCTGGATTTTTTATTTTGGTATGGAAACAACAAAGAATGTGGAAGTGCAAGAAGAAAAGAACTTTGAAAGAGGTGATGAAATTAATACATCTTCTTTGGTTTCTTCCATTTTAATTTGACTAAAAGGACTACATTGGATGGCTTCCAAATAAAATTAAGGCAACTCATTATAATTTAGGGAAGTTGGGAGGATATTTTACAAGGTTTTGCCTGAGCCAAATGGCATTGGAGGTGTGAAATTAATATAACGGGATGTGCCCTTTTATTCTAGAGGTGAGGGGCACCTTAAGAAAAGATTGAAATATTATTTTACAATAAATTCATTTGTAGTTTATAATTTCTCAAAAATGATTTATCTCCTGGATATGTTGGTGATGGGTGGAAAAAATCACAACCAATAGGTTTTAGACAATTATAGGTCACTATATTAACCTTATATTTTAGATTTAACTCTTATTTAAGTAGTTTGACTTTTACCATGTCTTCTAGTATTATTATAATAAATGGTTATTAATCATACTATAAAAAGACAAGGGAACAAGAAATGGTTAATTATTGAGGTATAAATCCTTATATAAGTCTTTGGGCTAAACCATGGAATTTTGGGAATATTATATCATTTAAAAATATAGTATTTGTTTTAAAAACTCATTTATGTTAATTTTTGAATTATTTAGTATTTGGTTTTTTAAAAGTCATAACAACTTTATCACATAGAAATAAATTATTTAATCTCACATAAAATTCTATATTAACCGAGAAAATTCATGGAACGAATCAAAAGTATCAATTTATATTTATTTTAATATTTATAATATTAACTATTTCAATCATTCATTAATAAGGTAATTACGACATCATCATTCTATCAAAAATAAATTTACTTATTTAATATATAAAAACTATAAATAAAATAAAATGTTGTAGGAAATATTTTTATATTTTTAATTAATAATTATACTATAATTTATCTTATGTATAACCCTATATTAAGATTTTTTTAGTTATTAAAATGTGAATCTAAAAATTTTAACTCTTCTTTAATGAAAATAATAATTAAGGCCACAATGTAATCCATGTGGATAAAAAAGGATCATATATTATTCCTAAGGGTGATTTAGGTCGAAATACACATATCCAATCTAATTAGGTCATTTTTAGTGTAATTAAAATATCATTTTTACCTTTAATTAACCTATTTACTTTTAACTGTGGTATATAAAATTTAAAAGTTACTATTAACAAAAAATTATTTTAATCCTATTGAACAACATTTTATTTATTGATGTCAACCTGGTCTCCCACATTTTTAAAATTCAGTTCATAGAATCAAGAAAATTTTGTTTTTTGTATATTTATAAATGTGCCTAGAAGGTGGGTAAAATACATTTTAAAGTTCAATAAAATTTTGAATATCAACTTTTATTGTAAAAAAACTCCAATGTTTTATATTGGAATAATATAGGTATTATGTATATATTCTGAAATTAAAATAAATTTAAATAAAAATAATAATTATTTAAATAAATGTCGATTTATAATAATGACACAATGTTTTTCAGTATTCAATCAAAATTTGAATGTTTTCAAAAAATATAAAAAAATTCATCCAAAGATAATTTTTATATTCTGAATCCAAAAATGAAGTCCATTTTGAAAAATAAAATTTATAAAATTTTAAAAAGTGAGTATCACTATTCAAAACTACTTTTTAAATGGATAGTTTGATAGGTCATGATGTGCTAGAACTCGATGTTGTGTACAACACAAGCTAATGAATTATTCAAAGAGAAGCATATTGTGGATTCTTGGGGTGTCACATTCCACCCTCCTATGAATAATTTCATCTTCAAAATTTCAATAATATCACTGTATAAAAAGATTCTGGTGGTTCATTATCATATGTTACTTAGGATTCCATGTTTCCTCTTCAATTTTATGGGGTTACCATATATCATTCATCAGATGAGTCATCTAGTTTCTCAACACTTCTTCTCTAGTATCTAGAATCTAGATAGACTCTCCATAATAAGACAGAACAGGATCCAGTTCTATTTCTTCTTATGTGAGTACATGCGTAGGGTAAGGCATGTATTTTCTCAGTAGTGATACATGGGACATGTCATGAACTTTTGAGAGATGTGGCAGCGTTTGTCACGACCCTTCTTTGGGGCCCGTGTCGTGACTACCTGAAGCTCGCCTTCCATAGGCCAGGGGTTGGTGACTAGAACCAAAGGCGTAAATCCTGATAAAAAGGGAAGGAATTTCCTTTATAAATGTAATCAACACAACAGAGTATACAACTGAAGTAAGAACTATGTAAACATAGTACAAAAGTAAGTGATGAAAAGTAAATGGGCCAGTATAAAAACCCAACTGAAAGTATAGTATAATTGAAAGCTAACACAACTACAGTAAAGTTAAACAACAACCACTGAGTCGTCCTCCGGGAATCCCACCTGAAGGGTTGGTACAGATGGCCTTCTCATCACATCAAGTCCATCTGTCCGCTCCGTGTACGTCTTTCCAAGAGGTCCTCCTCTGGGTACCATCCAACTCTACAAGTCTCTACCTCGATCTGTGTTGTATGTCATCTGCAACCAACACAATGTAGTGTGGGCAATGCCCGTGTATTGGTGAGTATACGATACTCTGTAGGGACCCCAAGACCCCCGAAGGACTTCGAGAATCCCCAAAGGATAAACCATAGAAGAGAGATACAAACACGAAGTATCAACCAAACCTACTTAGGTATATGCCCATACATATACCTAAGTTATCAACCACGGTAGGACTCTAACTCTCAAGCCCAAATACAACCCAGTCCACACAAGAAAGAAATAAATCACATCAATGATAATGATTGAAAATCAAGGCTCAACTCACAAAAGTATACATATTTTGTGTAGCGATATAGATGATCATATGTAGTCATTGATTCATATAAGCTATCGGACCCACACATGATACAAGACCAGCTACTCTGTCGGACCCACAAAGGATACAAGGACAACTACTCTGTCAGACCCAAACAAGATACAAGTACAGAATTCAATCTCTCAAACCCACACAGGATACAAGAACAGTAGTCATCGCTGTCGAACCCATAGAGGATTCCAGTATGGTAGTCGTCAATGTCAAACCCATGGAGGATTCCAGTATAGTAGTCGATGCAGTCGCAGCCAACTCTAGGGTTCCCGCACACACCACACTCGATTCCGGGAAGGGCCGCTCCTCGAGTAAAGGGGGTCGATACATCAACTATCATGAATTCTAGATTTGAGGTATCCCAGTGTTAAATCTCATAAAAAAAACCCAACGCGACATACAGTGCGTCAATCAGATGCCCTGTCTAAGAGTTATTGACTTTTCTATTCCAGGGGACCGGTTGGAATTACGATCATTCCAAATCTGTACATTTTCCAAAAACATCCAAAACTCACTTAAAGTATCGAAAATGTACCACCACGTCACGAGGGTCCCATTTCCATAGACGGCGCGTCGATCGAACGCAGGGCCTTCACGATATTCACTATTAAGTGGAAACGGGTCCGGCCTGTTAAGCCCAGTGGGCCGACAGGTCGGGTCGACCCTGTTTTGGCGGGTGCGACCCGGCAGAGTGTCAGACCGGCCCGGTGAATCGCACGACCCAGCCCAGCGGGGCGCAAGCTATCTCAGAAAGACGCGGCCCGGAACCGGCGAGGCCTGTCCCAGCGCGGTTCAGCCCGGCGCGGAATGGCCTGGCCCGGCAGGGCACAACCCGGCAGGCCGTGGCTCGTCCGGTTGGCCAAGCAGTCATAGGGCAGGCGCAGCCCCCCGTTTTCCCGAACCGGGGGCACCAAGAGGCTTTTCCCTCCCAACCGGTCGGCCGAATCAGGCCGGCCTTCCAGGAACAAGCAGCCCGCTCGGGCAGGCCTCGGTCCTACTCTCCGACACCTTCAGGTGGCGCAGCTCCTGCACACAACCGGCCGACGAGCCGACTGGTTCGCCACCGAAGCGTCCCGAGGATTTCAGGCTGCAGTCCTCCACAGTGTGACACCCTTGTGGCATCGTGGTTTCATTGTTCCGGAGGGCATAGCTGTCCGGTTCTTCATCGGCCGAGCGGCCCACGGTTGCGGGCGGTGGTTCCTCCACACGCGGCTGGCACGTGGCCGCCACCTTCGATCATCGCCGCTTCACGTTGTGAATCAAAAATCAAGAACAACGGAGTGTCTTCAGGCTGTGTTCATTCAGCCCGCTCCCTCCGTGTTAGGCGGTAACATATGGCCAAGATTATTCCAAAGAAAACAACACAATCAAGATAATTTATTCACTTATAAATTATACAAAACCCCTACCTCGCAAATGATGTTGCATGTCGTCGAGCTGCGAAAGACGAGCGTCGTGGTAATCGGGCATCATAGAAGAACGGTGACATCCTATCAATGATGGAGGAAGGGTTTTTTGTCTTCTATGACATAGACTCCTTGACGTTGAGGTGCGTCCGAGGAAGAAGCGTCGTTGGAAGAAGTCTGTCACGTTCTTAGTCGAGGATGTTCTTCGTTGAAGAACGATGTTCTTCGTCGAAGAAGGATCACCTCTCTTCTAAATCTCTAGATCCTTCCACCAAAAAGTGATTTTCCAATGCAAATGAAATAAAAAAGGATCTTAAATTAATATAATTTCCATGAAATTCAATTTGATTCAAAAAAGGTGCCTAATAATTAAAATAAACATTAATTATATGAGTTGGCACAATTAATGGGAAGAGGGAGGTGGAGAGGCTCCACCATTATTGAGGAGTTGTAAAAAAAAATAAACAGTTGGGAATTAATGGGGAGTTGAGGGGGGGTGGAAGGTTTCAAGTTTGTGTAGGCCCCACCACACTAAATCCTCTCAGGGGTGATTATGTGGGGGTGTGTGCCCACCCTTAACATCCTCCTTTAGGTTATAACTACAAAAAATAAATAAAATTGAGTACAACAATCTTATTTAATTTAATCTATATCTCCAAAAATTAACATTCATCTAGCATAAAACACAACTGTAGTAAAGGACCCCTTAAGAGAATATCGGCGCTGCGAGTTCATCGGTATCCTCAGATTTCAATTCCGAGAACCAGTTACAATGATAGAAAAACATTCTTGTACGTTTACTAAACATACCCGAACAAAACTTCAAAAAATGATTCCGGGCACACCGGGCCGCAGATGCAGGTACCCTCAGAAACTGCGTACTCATAAAATTCCAATGTATATAAGAAAAAAAATTCCTTGAAATTTCCAGGTCTTTACATTACCACCAACTAAGAGATTTATGTCCCCATAAAGATACAAAACACACTAGGGGAACAAATGGGGTTACTGAGCATGCATCAGAGCCTCCCACTCCCAAGTGCTCTCCTGGAGGTTCCTATGCTGCCAACGAACGCACAACAGAGAAATCGACCGTCCACATAAGACCCCCTCCTATCGATCCTTGATCTCTACTGGGACCTCTGTGAATGTCACCTCGTCATCAATTTCCTGCTCCCCATGATCGATGATGTGGGTCGGGTCGTTCATGTTTCTCCTCAGCTGAGATAAGCAAAAGACATCATGCACCTGATTCAACAAAGGTGGAAGGGCCAGGTGGTAAGCCACCTCTCGTACTCTATTGAGGACCTGGAATTTGTCACGAACCATCCCCTGGGCCCCGTATCGTGACTACCCCAATCCTGCAGTCCATAGGCCAGGTGATGGTGACTAGCACAAAATGTTTAATTCCCTAAAAACTAACAAGGAATTGCCTTTATAAAACATAAACACACAAAACAAGTGTACAAGAGGAAGAAACTCCTATGAAAAGAATTATAATAAGTGTGATGAAAGTACAAAGGGGCCGTAAATACAAGCCCACCAAAATGGAACAGCTATAACTAAAAGAATGTACAACTGAAAAAGAGAAACAGGTGAATGGCCGAAGCAGCTCCTGGATCATCCTATGGGTTACAACCTAAATAGTAGGTACAAATGTCCTACGCAGCACTCCACGTCTATGAGTCTGCTCCGTGTGCCGTCACGCTAAGTGGTCCACCTCCGAGTACCATCCAGTCCTGGCGCTCTCAGCCTCTGTCAGATTTGTTCGTCGTCTACATCCAACACAATGAGGTGCGAGCATAGCCCGTGCAGTGTTTAGTATAACGATACTCAGTAGGGACCCTGAGACCCTCTAGGTATCCCAAAATCCAACAAGGATAAACCACATACCATGATTTCAACAGATAACCATTACTTAGGTATATTCCCATACATATACCAAGTTATCAAGTAACCCATCTCAATCATGTGGAAAACACAAAGGTCATTGACTAAACTCAACCAGGATTTTTATTCACGATGTCGAAACAATGGCTGCTGGAGAACTCCTCCTCTATCGAGTACAGTGGGAATGCCACTACAACCAAGTGCTTCCCACTAACCTTGGACTGTTGAAGTACTCCACATGTTGAGTATTGTGGGCCTGCTTCTACAACCAAGCACTTCCCACTATGGGTCTGCCACTACAACCAAGCGGTCCCCCTCAGAGCCTACATAGGTACTCCTTCTATCGAGTACCGTGGGTCTGCCAATACTACCAAGAAATCCTCTTCCATGGGTTTGCTGCTACAACCAAGAGCTTCCTACTGGGCCATCCGAATCACTCGGAGTCGATCGATCAGCAGTCGTTAAGTCTCATCTAGCTACTAGGTCTCTGCAATATGCTCACTCATCACTGGTAGGGTCTTCTCAACAATCCTCAAGACAATACTCCAAGTTTCATGAAGTCTATGGTGGAAGTACCACAAATGACTGCCTCGTCATAGGGGTCTCAACGCAATAGACAACGCGTCATTCGGACGATCGGTCTTTGAGTTATTGGCTTTTCTGTTCCAGGGGCCGGGTTGGATTTTAAGCTAAAACCAACCCGACCATACACCAATCTCATCTGAATCCATGTGGAGTATGCCAAAATAACCGCCTCATCAGAAGGAAACCAATGTAGTTGACGACACGTCAATCGGATGACCGGTCCTTAAGTTATAAGTTTTTCCTCTTAGAGGTCCCGGTTGGTTTCGGTTTCGAACCAACCAACCAATTTTTCCAAAGTGGTCCAAAACTCACCTAGAGTATCTCAAATGGACCGCCTCGTCATCAGGTTCTATGTGATGAAAAACAAACCGGGCCCCTAGAACGGAAAAGCCATATGGGCCCCTCGTATCATTCCTAGAGTTGTGTCCTCTGGATGTACATGGAATCCCCATCATGAAATCCATAGAGATACCATCCCACTTCAACTTTGGGACCTTTAAGGGTTGTACCAAGCCTCCTAGTACCTTGTGCTCTGCATTCACTTTCTGACAAGTGAGGCATCGTGAAACGAACTATACTACAACCTTCTTCATACCCGGCCACCCGGCTGAGATGTGTTTAGGGACATTTGATCCTGCACTTTATTTTTCCTCTATATATTCCTACATATGTTAGGATGCTAGAGAGAACCTTTGAGGTTGAATTTTCATTTTTTTAGAAGATACAGCCAGTGAATGTATGTTGTGGGAAAGAAGGAAACTAGTACTAGTCTCAGAGACTTGGGCGTGTAAACAGTTTCAGAAAGAGGATGTAATAGGGATAGATGAATCTACAGGGCAGCAGACGTGGAAGCAGAGCTTGGAGAGCTTCATGAGGTGGTGTACATTTTGACATGTTACAACCACCCACCTTTGTAGTCCCCGCCAGGCTAAGGGAGCTGGAGATCAGAGGAAGAGAATAGTTTCATGCGGTCAAGGAGTGTGACCCAAGGGTCAATGAATGATTTGAGGTACAGACTGTGTCTACTACTAGTTGTTGTATCCGTGGACATAGGTATTAATCACTCCTTCCTTCCATTAATCTTGTCCCAGACCTAGAGTTTCCGGTAAAATCGTTGACTTTACCCTCACGTCTGGATATACCTTTGGGAGAAGACTCGATAATCACACTTATGCCGATGGTGTGATCTGACCCTTAAGGTGAGAGTTTCGTTTGGAACCTTTTGGTGGCAGCGTCGAGGCATTACGACGTTAGTTTGGCTATGGACTGGGCAACCATAGTTCATACACAGATTGACTGTATTAGGAAAGAATGTTGTGGTTTATCTACAACATTGGGATGGGGTTTTCTTTAGTTGGAATAAAAGGAAACCCAGGTAGAATAGGATAAAATCAGTCTTAGGAGCGTGCCGCCGATTACTCTTGAGTCATCCATCCTTACCCTAGTGGCAGCAAGAGTTTTGAGTATTCAGTTATTCTAGGACTATGACTTAGAGATAGTCTATACTCCTGGGAAGGGGAACGTTGTTGCGGATGTGCTCAGCGGGAAGACTGGTATTCAGCTGCTAGGAGAGGCGACAGAGTAGCTGGATGACTTACATATATCCATTGTGGATAGAGATGGTGCAGTGTAACTTCAATATCTTACAGTCACTCCTCCACTTCATCAGAAGAGTAGGCGAAGTGGCTTACCGTCTGGCCCTTCCACCTTAGTTGCACCAGATTCACGATGTCATCCACGTATCTCAGCTGAGGGATGCGTGCAAAACACGCCCCATATCATTGACCATGGTAAGATGGACATCGATAACGAGGAAACATTCACGGAGGTTCTAGTGGAGATCAAGGATCGAGAGGAGAATGTCCTATTTGGATGGTCGATAACTCTGGTGCGCATTTGATAGCTGCAAAAGAACCTCTAGGAGAGCACATGTGAGCGGGAGGTTCAAATTGATGCTCAGTACCCTCTTCTGTTTCCCTTGTGTATGTTTTAGCTTTACGGGGACATAAAGTACTGAGGTGTGGGTAATGTAAAGACCCAGAAATTTCAAGTAAATTTTTTTATCTTAAATTCGTTGGAATTTTACGAGTTCGCAGTTTCTGACGACACCTGATTCTGAGGCTCGATGTGCCCGGAATAAATTTTTGAGGTTTTGTTCGGGTACGTTCAGTAAACGTACATGCAGGTTTTTTTATCTATTGAACCGATGCTCGGAATTGAAATCCGAGAGCACCGATGAACATGCAGTGCCAGTTCTCACTTAGGGGGACCTTTACTGGTGTTGTGTTTTGTTGTATGTGGTAGGTAAAATTTGGGGATTCATTAAGACTTAAAAAAATTGTTGTGTTACAATTTATTTTTTTTAAGTGGAAGTTATTTCATCCAATAGGAAGTTGGAGGTGGGGCCCAGACCCCACCTAACATCTAATGGGAGGATATAACTAAGGGTGGTGGGGCCCGCACGATCCCCCTAACCCTTCAACTCCTCCTTTAACTCACTTAAACCCCCATGAAACCCCCATTTTAATCCTTATAACACTTCACCATCCACCCATTGAATATGCCACACCAACCAATTAATTACATCATTAATTAATTGGCACATCTCATTTTGAATTAATTTGAGTTCAAGGTAATTTTATTATGGGAGAATAAAATAATATCTTAGGCTATTATTTTACTTTGAAATTTTTTGTGTTGGGAGAGTTTGGAGAAATCTCTGGAGAAATAGAAAATATTGTTCTTCTCTCAACAAAGAACACTCCAAGTCTCGAAGAACGTGAAAACGCCGGCAACGACGCTTCTTCCTCGGATTCTTCCTCAGAACCCCCTTCTGACGCGGGACTTCTCCAACGACTCTTCTATCTTCCTCTTCGTCATCAACGAACTGACGCACGAGCTCGGAAGAGGAAGCGTACGGCGAATGATGAAAACCTTGTCTTCCCCCACGATGCTCGACCACTACGACGTTCATCTTCCACGGTTCGATGATGTGTGATGTCTTTTCATGGTATGGGGATTTTGTATATTTTCTTTTATGTGATTTATACCCATGAACATAGGTGATTATTTGTTGAATAATTTTTTGATCCTCTAACGCGGTGGGTATGGGATAACGAACAAGTTCGAACCCACCGCCATATAGTTATTGATATGTGTATTTCTTGGTGATGGGTGAATGGAAGGGAAACGATGTTTTGAGGTCGTCGTAGTGAAGAGCAGAACCCGAGAGGGCCGTAGGCGCAGACGGGAGCTAAACCGGACCACCGGAATGACTCCGGTGTCCCGTAGAGGATTGGGGCAGCACGGGTCACCGGCGGCCAGTGCTGGCCGGCCGTTTGTAGGTGGCGGAGCCCTAGAGCGCCGCTGGAAGGAGTCCTCCATGTCGCTGGCCACGACGGGGTGGAGGGGATCTCACGCCGCACGAGATCCGAGGAGACAGGCGGCGCCAGCCTGGCGCTGTCGTTACGTGGAACTGAGGGGCCGCGTCCCCCCCCCCCCCCACTCGGCCAGCCTGGCCGGGCCACGGGCCGCGCCCTACTGGGCCGGACCCGATCCTGGGTCGAGTAGGCCCGGGGTGGGTCGGGTCGGGTCGGACCGTGCTCAGACCCCCCTTTTGGGACCTTTTTCGGTTATTTGCACATTACATGATATACGTACCTCCAATCGATAGAACTTTAGTTGAGTAGGATTCCTCGGATTGAGATGGTCGTTTCTGTATATTACACTCAAGGTTTTTGCAATGTTTGGGTATTGACGGGTTGGTTCGAACCCGAAACCAACCGAGCCATCAGAGCGGAAACATTATAACATAAGGACTGGACGTCTGATTTACATTCCGTCAATTATGTTGGATTCCTTATGATGAGACGGTTCTTTTAAAATACTCCACATTAGGTTTGGACTTAGTTGGAGTATGGTTAGGTTGGTTTAGTTTAGAAACCAATTGGGCCCCTGGAATGGAAAAGCCAATAACTCTCAGACCGGACGTCCCTTTGACGAACCATCAGCGGCGCTGGTAATCTCATTGAGAAACGGTCCCATTGAGTATACCCCATGGGAGTTCGAGGTACATTTTAGATAAGTTCGGGTTGGATTGTACACGAAACCAACCGGGGCCCCAGGATAAAAAGCTTAATGACTCACAGATACAAGACTAGCTAAGCTGTCAGACACACACATGATATAGGACCAGCTAAGCTGTCAGACCCACACAGGAAACAAGACCAGGTACTCTCCCGGACCCACGTAGGATACAAGTACAGAGGTCAAACTTTCAGACCCACACATGATACAAGAACAGTAGTCTTTGTCATTGAACCCACAGATTATTCTTGTACGGTAGTTTTCATTGTCGAACCCATGGAGGATTCCAGTACGGTAATCGTTGTTGTCGAACCCACAGAGGATTTCAGTACAGTAGTCGACGCAGTTGCAACCAGCTCTACGGTTCCCGCACACATAATTCTCTATTCTGGGAGGGTCCACTCCATGAGCAAGGGTTCGATACATTAGTGGTCAATAAGTTCAAAGTTGATGTATCCCAAAAATCCGTCTCGTTAAAAGAATCGCAACACGACAGAGGTTGCGTCAATCGGACGCCTGGTCTGAGACTTATTGGATTTTCCTCTCTAGGGGCCCGGTTGGAATTACTATCATTCCATACCCGGCCGTCTTGAAAAGTCTTCCAAATAGACCTAGAGTATCGAAAAAGGACCGCCACGTCATGAGGGTCCTAGTTTCGCAGACGGTGCGTCGATCGGACGTGCGGTCTTCAAGTTATTCACCTTTAAGTGAAAACATGTCCGGCCTGTTAAGCCCAGTGGGCTGGATGGTCGGGTCAACCCAGTTTTGGCGGGCCTGGAATGTTGAATCGTGTGGCCTGGACCAGCGCAACACGGTCCGGCCCAGTAGGGCACGTCTTGGCCCGGAGGGGCCGAGCGGTCCGAGCCCCCCCCCCCCTGATTTCCTGAACCGTCGGCGCCAAGCGGTGCCACCCTCCAACACGGCCGGCCGAAGCCATCTGGCTTCTCCAGCAAGCATCCCGCTTAGGCAGGTCGTTGTCTTCCGCACACAGCGCCATGTGGCGTCGCGGATTTCTCCGACCCGGCCGGCCGACGGGCCGGCCGGTTCGCTCACCGAAGCGGCCCGCAGAATACGGGTCGCAGTCCTCCAAAGCGCGGCGCCCTCGTGGCATTGCAGTCTCTTTGGCTCGGCCGGCTTAGCCGGCCGGTTCTTCGTCAGCCGAGCGGCCCACGGTTGGGGGTCGTGGTTCTTCGAACATGGCCGGCGCGCGACCACTGCCTCCATTCACCACCACCTCTCTTTGTGAATTAATAAACAAGAAACGACGGAGGGTCGTTAGGCCGTGTTTGTTCGGCTTGCGCCCTCCATGTTAGGCAATAACAATCGTCCATAGACAATCCAAAACATTTAATGAAGAACAAGATCAATTTTTAATCAATTAAAATTGAACATAAACCCCCTACATTGAATTGACGTCACACGTCATCGAGCTGTAGAAGACGATCGTCGCGGTAGTCGGGTGCCGCGGAAGAACGATGTCATCCCGTCAATGATGGAGGAAGATTCACTGTCTTAGGTGATGTAGACTACATGACGTCGAGGATTATTCGAGGAAGATGCATCGTTGGAAGAAGTCCTTCGCGTTCTTCATCGGGGATGTTCTTCGTTGAAGAACTGTGTTCTCGTCGAAGAAGGATCACATCTCTTCTAAATGTCCAGAGCCTCCCCAATAGTGATTTTCCAACACAAAAAGAAATAAGGCTCACCAATTAATAGAATTTCCATTCAATTCATATTAATTCAAAATAGGTGCCAATTAATTAATTCTGATATCAACTTGATAGGTTGGATCATTTAATGGGCGGAATTTGGAGAGGCTCCACCATAATAAATATGAGGAGGTGTCAAGATAAATAGTAGGGAATTAATAGGGAGTTGAGGGGATGTAGAAGGGTCTGGGTTTGTGTGGGGCCCACCACCCTAAATCATCCTAGGGGAGGTTATGTGGGGTGTGGGACCACACATAACTTCCTCCTGTAGGTTATAACTACCAAAAATAAATAAAATTGTGTACAACAATTTTATTTAATTTGTTCTATATCCCCAAAAAAACTTCTAACCCGCATAAAACGCAACTACGTTAAAGGTCCCCTTAAGCGAATACTGGCGTTGTGAGTTCCTCGGTGTCCTTGGATTTCAATTTCAAGCACCGGTTCAAAAGATAGAAAAACCAACTCGTGTGTTTATTGAACTTATCCGAACAAAACTTCAAAAATTGATTCTGGGCACACCGGACCTCGGATTCAGGAGCCGTCAGAAACTGCGTACTCACAAAAATTTCAATTATTTAAGAAAAAAATATCCTTTGAACTTTCCTGGTCTTTAAATTACCCCCACCTCATGGATTTACATCCCCATAAAGATGCAACACACACTATGGAGACAAATGGGGGTACTGAGCATGAATCTGAGCCTCCCACTGCCATGTGCTCTCCTGGAGTTTCCTGTGCTGCTAGAGAATGCACGCTAGAGGAATCGACCTTCCACGTAGGACCCGCTCCTATCGATCCTCCATCTCCACCAGGACCTACATGAATGTCGCCCCGTCATCAATGTCCAGTTCCCCGTGATAAATGATGTGGGTCATGTCGTGCATGTATCTCCTCAGTCGAGATACATGGAAGACGTCATGCACCTGATGCAACTAAGGTGGAAGGGTCAGGCGTTAAGACACCTCGCCTACTCTCCTGAAGACCTAGAATGGTCTGATGAAATGTAGGGATAACTTTCCACCCCGGCCAAATCTCCATAGACCCCATTGAGGTGAGACTCATAAAAATATGTGGTCGCCATCCTCGAACTCCAGTGGTCTCCGCCTCCTATCTGCATAGGACTATTGTTCGCTTTGTGCAGTCTTCATCCACTCCTGGATGATCTTCACCTTCTCCATCATAGCCTGAACCATCTCTGGTCCTACAAGTGATGACTCCCTAGGGTCAGTCCAGCACATAGGTGATCTACATGTTCGGTCGTACAGTGCCTCGTATGGTGTCATCCCGATGGTGGTGTGGTAGCTATTGTTGTACGCAAACTCCACCAAGAGTAGGTGATCCTCCCAGTTGTGACCAAAGTCAAGGGAACATGCATGGAGCATGTCCTCAAGATTTTGAATGGTCCTCTCAGTATGACCCTCCGTCTAAGGATGGAAGCCGGTGCTCAGACGTAGTTTCATACCAAAATCCTCCTATAACACCTTCAATATCCAGGAAGTGAATCGAGCATCCCGATCGGAAACAGTAGTTGATGGAACACCATGAAGCCGCTCAATCTCCTGAATGTAGAGGCGTCCCAAACTCTCTACTGAGCCCTACTCTCTGATTTGTAGGAAGTGGGTAGACTTGGTGACTCGATCTATGATAACCTAGATAGAGTCATTCCCTTTGGATGTATGTGGAAGAACTGTCACGAAATCCATGGATATCCCTTCCCACTTCCACTCTGGGACCTCTAAGGGTTTTACCAGGCCTACTGGTACCTGGTGCTCCACCTTCACTTGCTTAGAAGTGAGGATTCGTGAAACGAACTCTACTATATCCTTCTTCATACTCGGAGACTATTGTTGTCGTCTGAGGTCCGGGTACATCTTCGCCACTCCTGGATGTACTACTAGAGGGGAAGTGTGAAACTCCCCCGTCACTTCCTCCTGCAGTGCAACTTCTACCATAGTACATCCCCTGAAAAGGATTTCGTGCTCCCCTCCTTCAGAAAATTCATCAGGCATCGGCCTTTGGATATCTCAGCACGTTGTGTCTCACAGTCAATGTCTCCATGCTGAACCTCTCTGACTAGATGAAGGAGTGGAGGAGTGACTATGAGTGACTAAGAAAAGATCTTTCATCTCTATCCACAAAGGATATCTACAACGCGACTAGCTGCTCTGTCGCCTCTCCTAGTAGCTGAATACCTGGACTCCTGCTGAGAGCATCAACAACAAAGTTACCCTTCCCAGTAGTATAGACTATCTCAAAGTCATAGTCCTAGAGGAACTCGAGCCATCTCCACTGTATCAGGTTCATGTACATCTGTGATAAGATGTACCTGAGACTCTTGTGGTCAGAGTAGACTGTAAAGCGCTCTCTTATAAGATATTGTCGCCACATCTTCAAGGCGAAGACCACTACTTCTAACTCCAGGTCATGGGTAGCGTAGTTATTCTTGTGCTGTCTAAACTGCCATGAACCATATGTGATCATTGTTTGCTCCTAGATCCGGAAACTCCCTAGTTCGGTCCCTGATGCATCGCAGTAAACTACGTACCCAAATCCCTCCTCCCGTAGCGTCAAGATGGGCACACTGGTCAATCTCTACCTCAGCTCTTGAAAGCTCTGTTGGCATCTACTTGACCACACGAAGGGTTTCCCCTTCTTCATCAAAGATGAAAGTTGTTCTGGAACTCTGGAGAAGTATCGAACAAACCTCCGATAGTATCCAGCCAGGCCCAGGAAACTCAAAACCTCTGTCACACTCCTGGGTGGCTCCCAAGAAAGAAATTCCTCGATCTTCGCTGGATCCACTACTACCCCCACCTCTGAGATGACGTGTCCCAAGAAGTGAACCTATCGAATATAGAACTGGCACTTCGAGAGCTTACCATAAATATGGTTCTCTCATAGTGTATATAGTACAACCTGAAAGTGGTAGGCGTGCTCCTCCTCATTAGTCGAGTAAATCAAAATGTCGTCGATGAAAACTGTGACAAAACGATCGAGGTAATGCTAGAAGATCTTGTTCATGAGACTCATGAACACTTCTGGAGTGTTGGTCACGTAGAAGGGCATAACCAAGTACTTGTTGTGGCTATACTGACACATCAAGGTCATCTTCTACACATCCTCATCTAGAAATCTAAACTGGCGATAGCATGACCTGAGGTTTATCTTCGATAACCACCGTACTCCCTTGAGATGATCGAAGAGGTCTTAAATCCTCAGATGTGGGTACGTTTTCTTTACGGTCACCTGATTTAGGAAACGGTAGTCAACACACAATCACAAGCTCCCATCTGCCTTCTTGGAAAATAAAATTAGAGAATCCCAGGGTGAAACACTGGGTCGGATTATTTCCTTTCCCTGAAAGTCCTCCAATTGTACCCACAGCTCACGAAGCTCGGCGGGAGCCATCTGATATGCTGGGGTAGATATTGGTGTTGTCCCAGGGTACATATCTATGTAGAACTATACCTCTCTGTGAGGAGGTAGTCATGGAATGTCGTTAGAAAAAACATCCGCATATTGATCCACTATAACAGAAAAACTCAGACTCCACACATCAACTCCTCCGAGGATGATACTAGCCAACTGATGTGTGATCAGCTGCCCTCTCTTCTGCATAAGTCCATTCTGTGCTGCAAAGGCTCCCTTCACGCCAGTGAAGTTGAACCTGGTCCAATGACCTGGAGTTAGCAGAAGTGGTCTTCCCCTTGAAGATGTGGTGGCACTATCTGATATGCGAGCGCTTTATAGTCTACCCTAACCATCAGAGTCTCAGGTACATCTTCTCGCAGAAGGACCTAAACCTCAGAAAGGGGAGATGTCTCGAGTTATTCTAGGAATATGACTTTGATATAGTATGTACTCCTATGAAGAGGAACATTGTATTTGATGCTCTCAACAGGAGATCAGGTATCCAGCTGCTAGGAGAGGCGACGAAGCAGCTTACCACGTTGCATATATCCTTTGTGGATATTGATGGAGCAAACATTCTTCAGTCTCTCACAGTCAATCCTCGACTTATTCAAAGAGTCAGAGAAGCACAACGTGGGTACGTTGATTGTGAGGTGCGACGTGCTCAAATATCCACAAGGCAGGCACCTGATGGATTTTCTAAAGGAGGGGATCATGTCATCCTCTTCAGGGCACGTACCAAGGTACCAGTTTCACTATAGGAGGAGGTTCCGGGGGAGTTCCACACATCCCCTATAGCAGTACATCCAAGAGTGGAGAAGATGTATCAAGACCTTAGACGACATTATTGGTGTTCGTGTATGAAGAAGGTTATAGTAGTGTTCGTTTCACAATGCCTCACTTGTCAGCAAGTGAAGGTAGATCAGCTGGTACCAGCAGGCTTGGTACAGCTCTTAGAGGTCCCAGAGTGGAAGTGGTATGGGATCTATGTGAATTTAGTGACAGGGCTTCCACGTACATCCAGAGGACATGACTTTATCTGGGCGATCGTAGACCGACTCACCAAGTCGGCCCACTTCCTACTGATTAGAGAGCAGGGATCAGTAGGGAGCTTGGGATGCCTCTACATACAAGAGATCATATGACTTCATGGAGTTCCATCGACAGTCATCTCCGATCAGGATGCACGCATTACTTACCGACTTTGGATGGGGTTGCAGGAGGCTTTTGGGACGTAGCTACGTCTGAGCACCGCCTTCCATCCTCAGACGGATGGCCATACTGAGAGCCCCATTCAGACTCTCGAGGACATGCTTCGTGCAGGTGTCATCGACTTTAGTCGTAGTTGGGAGTATCACTTACCCTTGGTGGAGTTTACGTAAAACAAAAACTACCACTCCACCATCAGGATGAACCCTTACGAGGCAGAGTATGACCGACCTTGCAGATCACCTATGTGCTGGACTGAACCAGGAGAGTCATCACATTTAGGACCAGAGATGGTGCAGGCTACAATGGAGAAGGTGAAGATCATCTAAGAGCAGATTCATACTGCACAGAGAAGACAGAAGTCCTATGCTGATTGAATACGAAGACCACTGGAGTTCGAGGATGGTGACCATGTTTTCCTATGGGTATCACCTTGACAAGGTCTATGGAGATTTGGCCTAGGTGGAAAGTTATCTCCACGATTCATTGGACCCTTCCATGTCCTCACTAGAGTAGGCAAGGTGTCTTACCACCTGTCCCTTCCACCTCAGTTTCATTGGGTGCACGACGTCTTCTACATATCTCAGATAAGGAGATACGTGCATGACTTGACCCACTTCATCGCTCATGGGGAGATGAACATTGATGACGAGGTGACATTCACGGAGGTCCTGGTGGAGATCGAGGATTGACAGGATCGGTTCATATGTGGATGGTTGATTCCTTTGGTGCACGTTAGATGGCAGTACATGAACCTCCAGGAGAGAACTTGGGAGCAGGAGGCTCAAATTCGTTCTCAGTACCACCATTTGTTCCCCTAGTGTATGTTGTATCTTTACCGGGACTTAAAACCCAGAAGTGGGGCTAATGTAATGACCCATGAATTTCAAGGAATTTTTTTTCGTAAATACTTTGGAATTTTATGAGTACGTATTTTTTGACAGCACCTGAATTTGATGCCTGGTGTTCCCGGAATCAATTTTTTCATTTTTGTTCGGGTACGTTCAGTAAACGTACCAGCGGTTTTTTCTATCGTTTGAACCGGTGCAAGTAATTGAATTATGAGGACACCGATGAACTAACAACACCAATATTCTCTTAAGGGGACCTCTACAGCAGTTGCGTTTTATTCAGGATGAAATTATTTTTGGAAGATTTAGAATAAATTCAATAAAATTGTTGTACACAATTTTATTTATTTTTGGTAGTTATAACCTATAGGAGGAAGTTAGGGGGGGGGAACACCCCACATATCCTCCCCTGGGAGGATTTAGGGTGGTGGGGACCACATGAACCTACAAAATTCCTCCTCCCCTCAACTCCCCATTAATTACCTACTGTTTATCTTGACAACTGCTCATATTTATTATGGTGGAGCCTCTCGACCTCCCGCCCATTAAATGTGCCAACCTATCTAATTAATATCAGTGTTAATTAATTGGAACCTCTTTTGAATTTATAGGAATTTCATGGAAATAAAATTAATTTGAGAGACTTTTTATTTCATTCTCATTGGAAAATCACTTTTGTGGAAAGGCACTGGATATTTAGAAGAGAAGTGATCCTTCTTCGACGAAGAACGTCGTTCTTCAAAAAATAAAATCCACAACGAACAATGCGAAGGACTTATTCTAACGATGCTTCTTCCTCGGACGCACCTCGACGTCAAGGAGTCTACGTCACCTATGACAACAACTCTTCCTCCATCATTGATGAGACAACATTGTTCTTCCGTGACGCCCGACTACCGCGACGCTCGTCATCCGCGGCTCGACGACGTGAAATGTCATTTTCGAGGTAGGGGTTTGTATAATATATTTGTGAATAAATTATCTTGATTGTGTTGTTTTCTTTGGAATAATCATGGCCATATATTACAGCCTAATTCGGAGGGCGTGTGCCGAACGAACACGGCCTGACAACCCACCATTGTTCTTGATTTTTGATTCTCAACGAGAAGGGGTGACGACCGAAGGAGTTAGCCACCCGCCAGTCGAGTGTGGAGGAACCACGACCCACAACCATGTGCCGCTCGGCCGACGAAGAACTGGCCGACTAAGCCAGTTGGGCCAATGAAATCTTTGGACCGCAAGGGTGAATCCCTGCAGAGGACCGAGGCCCGCAATCTGCGTTCCGCTTCGGTGGCGAATCGGCCAGCTTGTCGGCCGGTCAGGTGAAGGAGCCCCAGTACCCGAAGGTGCTGCCTAACATGACCGCGGCCTACCCAAGTGGTCCTCTTGCACCGAGAAGCCCAGCCAGCATCGGTCGGCCAGTTGGGAGGGTGGCGCCACTTGGCGTCACCGGTTCAGGAAAGAGCCCCCCTCCCCTCGGACCGCTCGGCCCTCTGGGCTGCGCAATACATCGGGTTGGTCCAACCCTCTACCGAGCCAAACCTGCCAAAACTGGGTCGACCCAACACATCATCCCACTTGGCTTAAAGGGTCGGGCCCGTTTCTACTTAAAGGTTAATATCTTGAAGACCACGCGTCCGATCGACGCGCCCTCTGTAGCACTGGGACCCTCGTGAAGTGGTTTTCAATTTTCACTATTCTAAGTGAGTTTTGGATGACATTGGGAAATGGCCAGGTTTTGAATGAGCGTAATTCTTACCGGGCCTCTAGAATAGAAAAGAAAATAACTCTCGGATCAGACGTCCGCTTGACGCGCTATCTGTCACGTTGTGTTTATTTTTAAGAGAAAGAAAATTGGGATACATCAACTATGGACTTTGTGATAGTTAATGTATTTAACCCCTTTCCTCGAGGATCGGACCCTCTCGGAATCGAGTGTGCTGTGTGCGGGAACCCTAGAGCTGGCTGCGACTGCATCGAAAAATGTATTGGAATCCTCCGTGGGTTAGACAACGATGACTACCGTACTGGAATCCTTCGTGGGTTCGACGGCGAGGACTACTGTTCTTGTATCATGTGTGGTTAGAGCAGTTTGACCTCTTTACTTGTATCCTGTGAGGGTCCAGCAAAGTAGCTAGTCTTGTATCCTGTGTGGGTCCGACAGCTTAGCAGGTCTTGTATCCTGTGTGGGTCTGACAGCTTAGATGAATCTGTGACTACATATGATCATCTCTATCACTATACAAAAGATGTATAGCTGTGTGATCTGATTCTTTATTTTCAATAATTATCATCGATGTGATTTATTTCATTCATGTGTGGTCTGGGATGTATTTGGGCTTGAGATTTGGAGTCGTACTGTGGTTGATAACTTAGGTATATGTATGGGCATATATCTAAGAAGGGTTGGTCGATACTTCATGTTTGTATCTACCTTCTGTGGTTTATCCTTGTGGATTCTGGGAGACCTTCAGGGGTCTCGGGGTCCATACTGAGTATCGTATACTCACCCATGCTCGGGCTTTGCCTGCACTACATTGTATTGCTTGCAGATGATGGACATCACTGATCGAGGAAGAGACTTGTAGAGATGACGTAAATATTGACCAATGCGCCCATCTTGAGGTTACCGGAGGAGGGCGTTGGGTACGTAGTTTACTATGACACATCAGGGACCGAACTCGGGTGTGTTCTGATGTAGGAGCGAGTGGTGATCGCATATGGTTCACGTCAGTTGAGACATCATGAGCAGAACTACGCTACCCATGACCTGGAGTTTGGTGGAGTTGTCTTCTACTTGAAGATGTGGCGGCGCTATCTGATGGGAGAGTGATTCACAATCAACTATGACCACCAGAGTCTTAGGTACATCTTCTCATAAATGGACCTGACCCTTAGACAGCAGCAATGGCTTGAGTTCCTCGAGGACTATGACTTTGAGATAGTCTATACTCCTGGGAAGGGAAACGTTGTAGCTGATGCTCTCAGCATGAGATTGGGCATTCAGTTGCTAGGAGAGGAGACGAAGTAGCTAGCCACATTGCAGATTTCATTTTTGGATATTGATGAAGGAGCCTTTCTTCAGTCTCTCATATTTACTCCTCCACTTCTTCAGCGAGTAAGAGAGGCACAACGTGGGGACGTTGACTTTGAGGCGCGACGTGCTCAGATATCCACACGGCAGGTGCCTGATGGATTTTCTGAAAGAGGGAAGCACATCATCCTCTTAAGGGGATGTACCATGGTACCAGTTTCACTATAGGAGGAGGTGATGAGGGTGTTCCACACTTCCCCTCTAGCAGTACATCCAGTAGTGGGAAAGATGTATCCGGACCTCAGATGGCTGCACTGGTGGACGGGTATGAAGAAGGCTATAGCAGTGTTCGATTCATGATGCCTCACTTGTCAGCAAGTGAATGTGGAGCACCAGGTACCAGTAGGATTGGTACAGCCATTAGAGGTCTCAGAGTGGATGTGGGATGGGATATCCATGGATTTTGTGATGGGGCTTCCACGTACATCCAGAGGACACAAATCTATCTGGGTGATTGTAGACTGACTCACCATGTCATCCCACTTCCTACCAATTAGATACCAGGGCTCAGTAGAGAGCTTGGGACGCCTCTACATACAAGAGATCGTATGGCTTTAGGGTGTGCCATTGACGATCGTCTCTGATCGGGACGCACGATTTACTTCCCGACTTTGGAAGGGGTTGCATGAGGAATTTGGGACGCAGCTACGTCTGAGCACCACCTTCCATCCTTAGATGGATGGCCAGACTGAGAGGACCATTCAAACTCTAGAGTAAATGCTCCGTGCATGTGTCCTTGGCTTTGGTCGAATCTGGGAGGATCACTTACCCTTGGTGGATTTTGCGTATAACAGCATCTATCACTCCACCATTAGGATGGTGCCTTACGAGGCACTATAATGACAAACATGTAGATCACCTCTGTGCTGGACATACCTAGGGGAGCCTGCACTTGTAGAGCCAGAGATGGTGCAGGCTACGACGAAGAAGGTGCAAATCATCTAGGAGCGGATGAAGACAGCACAAAGCAGACATAAGTCCTATACTGATAGGAGGTGGAGACCACTGGATTTCGATGATGGTGACCACGTTTTCATACGAGTCTCACCTCGATGAGGTCTATAGATATTTGGCCAGGGCAGCAAGTTATCTCCATGATTCAATGAACCTTTACAGGTCCTCAACAGGGTAGATGAGGTGGCTTACCATCTGGCCCTTCTACCTCACTTGCACAGGGTGCATGACGTCTTCCATGTATCTCAGCTGAGAAGATACGTGCATGACCCGTCCCACATCATTGACCATGGGGAGCTGGACATTGATAATAGGGAGACTTTCATGGAGGTCCCGGTGGTGATCAAGGATCGACAGGAGTGGGTCCTATGTGGATAGTTGATTCCTCTAGTGCACATTCGTTGGCAGCACAGGAACCTCTTGGAGAGCTCTTGGGAGAAGGAGGCTCAGATGCGAGATCAGTACCCCCATTTGTTCCCCTAGTGTGTGTGGTTGCATTACGGGTACGTAAAGCCCTGAAGCTGGGGTAATGTAAAGCCCCGAAAATTTCATGTAATTTTTTTAAATACATTGGAATTTTACGAGTCTGCAGTTTCTGACGGCGCCTAATTCCGAGGCCTGGTGTGCCCAGAATAAATTTCTGATTTTTTTTCGGAAAGTTAAGTAAATGTATGTGCATGTTTTTATATATTTTGAACTAGTGTTTGGAATTGAAATCTGAGGACAACGATAAATTCGCATCATCGGTATACACTTTAGGGGACCTTTACCGCATTTGTGTTTTATGCAAGATGAAAGTTATAATTTGAGGATTTATCTTAAATTAAATAAAATTGTGGTGATACATAATTTTATTTGAAGAGGTGGTTATTTCCTCCAAGAGGAAGTTAGGGGTGGGGCCCAAACCCCACATAACCTACCATAAGAGAATTTAGTGTGGTGGGGCCCACATGAACCCAAAACCTTTCACATCCCCTAAACTCCCCATTAATACCCCTTATTTATTTTTTTGACAACTCCTCATTAATGGTGGAGCCTCTCCACCTCCCTCTTCCCATCAATTGTGCCAACTCATATAATTAATGTCTAATTTAATTATTCAGCACCTCTTTTGAATCAAATTGAATTGCATGTCAATTCTATTAATTTCAGAGCCTATTTATTTCTTTTGCGTTGGAATGTTTACTATTGGGGAGGCTCTAGAGAATTAGAAGATAGGTGATCCTTTTTCGACAAAGAACACCATTCGTCAATGAAGAACAACCCCGACGAAGAACATGAAGGACTTCGTAGAACGACGCTTCTTCCTCAGACGCACCCCGACATCAAGGAAATCTATGTCATCTTCGGATTCTGTCCCCACATCATGACAACGACTCTTCCTCCCACGTTGACGGGACGACACCGTTCTCCGCGACGTCGTCTTCTATGACGCCCAACTACCACGACGCTCCACTTCCACGGCTCGACGACATGCGACGTAAATTATGAGGTAGGAGATTTTCATCAATTTTAATTAAATAAAATTGTTCTTCATTCATGTTGAATCCGTTGGAGTGTCTTCTACCAACTGAAACCGCCTATGTCGGAGGGCACGGGCCTAACGAACAAGTCCCAAAGACCCTACGATGATTCCTGATTTTCTTGATGATGGTGGTGTGTTGATAGAGGAAGTGATGACCGAATGAGGCGGCCATGTGCCGGCTACATGCGAACGAACCGCGGCCCGCAACTGAGGGCCGCTCGATCGAAGAAGAACCGACCGATTGTAGAAGGCCAGGCTTGGGGAACCACAGCGCCCCAAGCCGCCGTGCTGTGGAGGTCTGCGACCCGCACTCCGTGGGCTGTTTCGGTGGGTGAACCGGCCGGATCATCAGCCAGAAGTGTTGGAAGAGGATGCGGTGCCGTGTGCGGTGTATAGCGGCCCGCCCAAGCGGGCCGCTCGCGTTGGTGAAGCCGGCAACTTTCGGCCTATCGGGCAGGAGGGCGGCGCCACTTGGTGCCGTCGGTTTGGGAAATCAGCCCCCCCCCCCCCCCCCCCCCCCCGCTCTGTGTCGCTCATCCAGTTGGACGAGCCACTTCCAACAGCTGGTCGGACCGTGCAAGCTGATCTGGGCCGCACTGCGCCATCTGGGCCGCGCCATGGCAGCCGTGTCGGGCCGCGCCACGCCGGGCCGGGGCGTGCCCCACCGGGCCATGCCGTACTATTTCGGGTCGGGCTGACCCCATAGCTGAGTCGGACCCACCGAGCCATGATGGGCTGACATGCCAGCCCACTTGGCTAGACGGGTCGGGGGCTGTTTAGCTTAAATGTGAATAACATTAAAACCGTGCATCCGACCAATGTTCCGTCTGCGGAAATGGGACCCTTACAACAAGGCGGTCCTTTTGCGATATTATATGTGAGTTTTGGATGGATTTTTAAAATATATGGGTTTGGAACGAGGGTAATTCCAACTAGGCCCCTAGAGCTTAAAAGCCAATATCTCTCAGACAGTGCATTCGATTCACACATCGTCTATCGCATTGGGTTTCTTTTGATGAGATGGAACTTTGGGATACATCAACTCAGGACTTCATGATAGTTGATGTATTGACCCCCTATTTCTCGAGGAGCAGACCCTCACGAAATCTAGCACGATGTGTGCGGGAACCCTAGAGCTGGCTACGACTACGACTTCTACCATACTCGAATCTTCCGTGGGTTCGATAGCGAGGACTACTATACTGGAATCCTCTATGGGTTCGATGGAGATGGCTAATGTTCTTTTATCCTATGTTGGTCCGATATTCTGACCTCTGTACTTGTATCCTATGTGGGTCTGGCAGAGTAGCTGGTATTTTTATCATGTGTGGGTCCGGCAGCTTAGCTGGTCTTGTATAATGTGTGGTTCCGACAACATAGATGAATCAGTGACTACATCTGATCATCTCTATCTCTATTTGAATGATATATATCTATGTGATCTGAGTCTTAACATTCAATCATTATCATCGACGTGATTGACTTCTTTCCTGTGTGGACTAGGTTGCACTTGGGCTCGAGAGTTGGAGTTGTACTTTGGATGATAACTAAGGTATATTTATGGGAATATACCTAAGTATAGTTGGTTGATACTTCATGATTGTATCCTTCTTTTGTGGTTTATCCTTCGTGGATTCTGGGAGACCTTCGAGGGTCTCGGGGTCCCTACTGAGTACCGTATACTCACTCCTGCATGTGCTAGGCCCGAAATACATTGTGTTGGATATAGACGATAGATAGCTCTAATCGAGGTAGAGACATGGGGAGCTGGACGATACTTGGAGGTGGACCACTTGACGAGACGTGCACGGAGCAGACGGTCGGACCTGATGTGCTGAGGTGGCCATCTGTACCCACCCTTCAGGTGGGATTTCCAGAGGACGACTCAGTGGTTGTTGTTTTACATTACTGCAGTTGTACTGTACTTACTGTTGAGCCTCTATTTCTGGCCCCTTTCCTTTCAGCACATACTTTTGTTTTCAGTATTACTTAGTGCTTACTTCTATTGCGTACTATGTTGTTTTTTTACTTTTATAAAAGAAATTCCTTCCCTTTTATCGGGATTTACACCTTTGGTGCTAGTCGCCAGCCTCTTCCCTATGGAAGACGGGCTTGGGGTAGTCATGGCACAAGCTATGTGATTCACCAGGTCAGACCCACCAAATCCTTGTAGACTCGACCCGCCAGCCCACTAGGTTTAACGGGTCGGGCCCGTTTTCACTTAAAGGTAAATAACATGAAGACCACTCATCCGATCGACGTGCCGTCTGCGGAACTGGGACCCTCGTGATATGGAGGTCCTTTTTCGATACTCTAAGTGAGTTTTTGATGACATTGGAAAACAGACAGGTTTGGAATGCGCGTAATTCCAACAGGGCCCCTGGAACGGAAAAACCAATAACTCTCAGACTGGGCGTCTGATTCACGCACAATTTGTTGTGTTGGGTTTCTTTTGAAGAGACGGAACATTGGGATACATAAACTCTATAATTCATGACAATTGAGGTATCAACCCCTTTCTTGAGGAACAGACCCTCCCTGAATCGAGCGTTCTCTGTACGGGAACCCTAGAGCGGGTTGCTACTGCGTCGACTACTGTACTGAAATCCTTCGTGGGTTCGACAGTGACGACTACGGTACTGGAATCCTCCATGGGTTTGAATTCGATGAATGTCATACTAGAATACTCTGTGGATTTGATGGAAATGACTACTGTTCTTGTATCATGTGTGGGTCTGAAAGTTTGACCTCTGTACGTGTATCTTGTGTGGGTCTGGCAGAGTAGCTGGTCTTGTATCCTGTGTGGGTCCGACAGATTAGCTGGTCTTGTATACTGTGTGGGTCCGACATCTTAGATGAGTCTATGAATACATCTGATCATCTCTATCACTATTTGAAAGATATATATCTGTGTGAGCTGAGTCTTGACATTCAATCATTATCATCAATGTGATTGACTTCTTTCCTGTGTGGACAAGGTTGTACTTGGTCATGAGATTTTGAGTCGTAATGTGGATGATAACAAAGGTATATGTATGGGAATATACCTAACTAGAGTTTATTGATACTTTGTGATTGTATCCTTCTTTTTTGGTTTGTCCTTCGTTGATTCTGGGAGACATTCGGGGGTCTCGGGGTCCCTACTGAGTACTGTATACTCACCCCTGCACGGACTAGGCCCGCACAACATTGTGTTGGATGCAGACGACAGACATCACTGATTGAGGTAGAGACTTGTGGAGCTGGACGATACCCAGAGGTGGACAACTTGGCGAGATGTACACGGAGCGGATGTTCGAACCTGAGGTGCTAAGGAGGCCATCTGTACCCACCCTTTAGGTGGGATTTCCAGAGGATGACTTAGTGGTTTCTATTTTACTTAACTGAAGGTGTACTAAATTTTCAGTTGTACTGTACTTACTATTGGGCTTGTATTTCAGGCCCCTTTCCTTTCAGCACTTACGTTTGTTTTCAGTATCACTTAGTGCTTACTTCTGTTGCATTCTCCGTTGTGTAGTTTACTTTTATAAAGGCAATTCCTACCCTTTTTATCGGGATTTCTGCCTTTGGTGCTCGTTGCTAGCCCCTGGCCTGTGGAAGGGGGGGCTTGGGGTATTCATGACACCGTCTTCACGATTCACCGGGCCTGTCTGACCCTATTCCGAGTCGGACCCACCAAAACCGGGTGGACCCGACCCACCAGCCCACTGGGCTTAACGGGCGGGACCCTTTTTCACTTAATGTAGAATAACATGAAGACCACGCATCTGATCGACGCACAGTCTGCAGCACTGGGACCCTCATGATGTGGCTATTCTTTTGCGATACTCTAAGTGAGTTTTGGATGACTTTGTAAAATTGTGTGGTTTGTAACGAGCGTAATTCCAACCAGGCCCTTGGAAAGGAAAACCCAATAACTCTCAGACCGGGCGTCCAATTGATGCACCGTCTGTAGCATTGGGTTTCATTTGACGAGACAACACTTTGGGATACATCAACTCTGGACTTCATGAAAGTTGATGTATCGATCCCTTTCTCGAGTAGCGGACCCTCCCGTAATTGAGCGTGATGTGTGTGGGAACCCTAGAGCTGGATGCTTCTGCATCAACTACTGTACTGAAATCCTTTGTGGGTTCGACAGTGACAACTAAGATACTGGAATCCTCCATGGTTTCGACAGTGACGACTACCGTACTGGAATCCTCCATGGGGTCGATGGAGATGACTACTATTCTTGTATCCTGTGTGGGTCCGACAGTTTGACCTATGTACTTGTATCCTATGTGGGTCCAGTAGAGTAGATAGTCTTGTATCCTGTGTGGGTCTGACATCTTAGCTGGTCTTGTATCCTGTGTGGGTCCGACAGCATAGATGAATCAGTGACTACATCTGATCATCTCTATCTCTATTTGAAAGATGTATCCCTGTGTGAGATGAGTCTTGAATTTCAACCATTATCATCGATGTGATTGATTTCTTTCATGTGTGGACTGGGTTGTATTTGGTCTTGAGAGTTAGAGTCGTACTGTGGTTGATAACTTAGTTATAAGTATGGGAATATACCAAAGTAGGGTTGGTTGATATTTCGTGTTGTATCTCTCTTCTGTGGGTTATCCTTTGTGGATTCTGGGAGACATTTGGGGGTCTCGGGGTCCCTAATGAGCATCATATACTCACTCGTGGACGGGATTTTCCCACACTATGTTGTGTTAGTTGCAGACGACTGACATCACTGATCAAGGTAGAGACCTGTAGAGCTGGACGGTACCCGGAGGTGGACAACTTGGCGGGACGTACACGGAGTAGACATATGGACTTCAGGTGCTGAGGAGGCTATCTGTACCCACCCTTCAGCTGGGATTCCCTGAGGATGACTCAGTGGTTGTTTTTTTACATTACTGTAGTTGTTTTAGATTTCAGTTGTAATTAACTTTTCAGTTAGGTTTGTATACTGGCCCATTTACCTTTCAGCACCTACTTTTGTACTAAGTTTATTTAGTGTTTACTTCTGTTGTGTACTCTTTTGTGTTGTTTACTTTTATAAAGGCAATGCCTTCCCTTTTTATCGGGATTTTCGCCTTTGGTGCTAGTCGCCAGCCCCTGGACTATGGAAGGAGGGCTTGGGGTTGTCACGGCACAGGCGCCAAAGACAGGTCATGACAAATTGGTATCAGAGGAACTAGTTGTCAGAGTAGACTGTAAAGCGCTCGCCAATCAGATAGTGTCGCCACCTCTTCAAGGTGAATACCACTACTGCTAACTCCAGGTCGTGGGAAGCATAGTTATGCACATGTTGTCTCAACTACTGCGAACCATATGCGATCAGTGATCTCTCCTACATTAGGAAACACCCGATTCCGGTCCCTGATGCGTCATAGTAAACTACGTACCCAATTCCCACCTTCGGTAGCCTCAAGATGGGTGTACTGGTCAATCACTACCTTAGCTCTTGAAAGCTCTACTGGCATATATCTGACCACACTAAAGGTTTCCCCTTCTTCGTCAAAGCTGAAATTGGTGCTGCAACTCTGGAGAAGTCTAGCACAAACCTACGATAGTGTCCATCCAGGACTAGGAAACTCTGAACCTCTGTCACACTCTTGGGTGGCTCCCAAGCAAGAATTTCCTCGATCTTCATTGGATCCACTACTACCCCTACCTCTGAGATTACTTGTCCCAAGATGTGAAACTCTCAAATATAAAACTGGAACATTGAGAGATTACCAAAAAGCTGGTGCTCTCAGAGTGTGTCCAGTACAACCCAAGAGTGGCAGTCATGCTCCTACTCAGTAGTCGAGTAAATAAAAATTTCATTGATGAAAACTATAACAAAACGATTGAGGTAAGGCTAGAAGATCCAGTTAATGTGACTCATGAAAACTGCTGGATCGTTGGTCACACCGAAGGGCATAACCAAGAACTCGTAGTGGCCATACTGACACCAGAAGGTCGTCTTCTACACATCCTCGTCGCAAACTCTGAGATGGTGATAGCCTGACCTGAGGTCTATCTTCAAGAACTAGCGTGCTCCCTTGAGCTGATCGAAGAGGTCATCAATCCTCAGAAGTGTGTACTTGTTCCTTACGGTCACCTGATTTAGGCAACAGTAATCGACACACAGTCGCAAGCTCCCATCTTCCTTCTTGGCAAACATAATTAGAGATGCCCAGGGTGAAACACTGGTTCAAATGAATCCGTTTCCCTGCAAGTCCTCCAATTGTACCCGTAGCTCATGAAGCTCGGTGGGAGCCATCCGATATGCTGGGGTAGATATCAGTGTTGCCCGAGGTATAGATCTATGTAGAAGTCTCCCTATCTATGAGGAGGTAGTCCTGGAATGTCGTCAGGAAAAACCTATGTATACTGATCCACCACAACAGGAAAACTCAGACTCCGCACATCAATCGCTCTGACGATGAGACTAGCCAATTGATGTGTGATCGGCTTCCCTCTCCTCTTCATATGCCCATCCTGGACTGCAAAGGCTCCCCTCTCGCCAGTGAAGGTGAACCTGGTTCTGTCCGTGTGGACACACCGCACTTTGTGCCTAATATAGTCGATCTGAGCATAGACAGTAGATAACCAGTCCATACCTAAGATGACATTGTAAGGCCTCAACGACGCTACCAGAAGATCTCAGCTGAAGCTCTCGCCTCCTAGAGTAATCTCACACTGCCGGCACCAGTGCATAATCATCGAGTCTACTCCCGTAAGAGTCTCTAGCCGTAAGGATCGAGCCAACGGCTCTATCGGAATCTCCGAGCTCCGAACAAGGGCAACGACAATAAAAGAATGAATCACACCTGTGTCTATAAGAACTACATCAAGGGTGGAGTACACACAGATAGTACCTCAAATCATCTCAGGTGTGCCTTGGTCGTAAGCCTCGACTTCTTGGAGATGTGCCTGCCTCTATCCGCCTTCTCCCTGTGGTCGGGGTGGACCTATTAGTTCTGGTGGTGGTAGATCCTCAAATCATCGTCCACCACCCTCTGCTTGGTGAGATCCTCTACCGCGTCCACCCGCTCATGGTGGGCCACCACAGTCAAGCCTCTTCCTCTAACTGGGAGGTCCCTCTACTATCTGCTGATCATCTTCATGGAGGTTCAGGCAGTCAGGAGTCATGTGGCCCTTCCCGCTGTATGCATATCACTGCCTGCTCCTCATAAGGTTGGATCTGTTTTATGTGCCCCGCACAACCGAACCTGTATCATGAGGTTGCCCACCTAATGGCCTGGTTCTCTTGGACCCATACGACATATGTCTACTGCCAACTATTGAAGACTCCGCTACGTGTCCCCCTGTTGTGGGTCTTGCCACTAGTGACTACTCAGCGAGAATGCTCTCCACTAGAAGGGCTCTCTCCCGCACCACTTACTACGTCGGGATGCTGAGGGGAATCGTCGAAGCCCTGATCTCGTGCCTCAGTCCCTGCTCGAAGGTCTAGGCCCTGAAGAATGGGTATCATACCATATGTGTGTTGTTGTGTGAGAGGTCAGTAAACCTCACTGAGTATTGAGCTACTGTCATTATGCCCTACTGCAGATGTAGTAACTCCTGAATCTGCACAGCACAAAGGGTGGCTGGAACAAACTCTGAGTGAAAGAGATTCCCGAAGTATATCAAAATAATTTATGCCTCGTCATGCTCTCGGACCATCAGTCTCCACCGTCTACCTACTCATTCATGCAGAAGACTCACGACAAGGATCACCATAAGGTCGGTTGGTGTCCCTACCAATCTGAAAACTCTGACGATAGCCTCCATCCAATCCTCGGCTGCCTGAGGGTCAGTCTCTCTGTGGAACCTGGGTAGTCTCTATCGCTGAAACTCATGCAACTTACTCAGGCGGTGTGCACTCTCTATTGCTGGGGATGGTAGTATCGTTGGCTCCCCAGGTAGTGGTACCGCTGGTGCCTCCACTGTGATGAGGCCATGCACCGACTCCTCGTCGCTCGGTGGGAAGCCATCTCGCATGTAACTCAGAACCCTAACTGGCTTCCATGGTGGGGCCATCCTAAAAAAAACAGGTGTGCCATTTTCAAAACAGTATACTTGCTGAGATGACAATAAGTAATCACAAAGAAAACGTTTCTAGGAAAACACACATGAAATAAGTGTTTTCATGCACTATGTCGGAAATCAAAGGTCAGGATCCTGGTGTATGGATAGGTCGGCCGCTGCACCAACAATGGACTAAAAACCACACTCAATACTCTTAACACTATTGTCTCACAGTAAAAATGGTTAGAGTCCCGAGTTATACAGTAGAACCAACTCCTATAAAACCAATTTGTTACGACATGTCCTCGGGGCCCGTGCCGTGACTACCCCAAACCCGCCTTCCATAGGCCAGGGGGCTGGCGACTAGCACCAAAGGAGAAAATCCCAATAAAAAGGGAAGGCATTTCGTTTATAAATGTAAACAACCAAATATAGTACACAACTGAAGTAAAGATACAACACACACTAGGGAAATTACAAATGAAAAGACAAACAACTGAATGGTGAAGTAGATCCTAGATCGTCTTTTGTGTTCCTACCTGAAGGGTAGGTACAGATGTCCTTTACATCACTCCACATCTATCAGTTTTCTCTGTGTCTTGTCATGTTGAGTGTCCACCTCTGGGTACTGTCCAGTCCTCGTACACTCTGCCTCGGTTAGCGCTGACCGTCGTCTACATCCAACACAACGAGGTGCGGTCATAGCCCGTGCAGAGGTGAGTATAACAATACTCAGTAGGGACCCCGAGACCCTCAAGGTATCACTAAATCCAACAAGGATCAACCACCAAGAAAGATATTAATAGATAAACTTTACATAGGTATATTCCCATACACATACCAAAGATATCAAGTAACCCATATCAATCACGAGGAAAACAAAATGGTCATTGACTCAGCTCAAACCAGGATTTTCATTATCAAAACAAAAACTTCTGGAGAACTCCTCCTCTGTCGAGTACAGTGGCCCTGTCGCGACTCTAAGGCACTACTCACTAACCTTAGACTGCTGAGGTACTCCTCCTATCGAGTACCGCGGGTCTACTGCCAAACCGGGTGCTCCTCTGCTATGGGTCTGCCGCCAAACCAGATGCTCCGTCCACTTTGGGTTTGCCACCAAACCCGGCGCTCCGTCCACTAGCCTAATCGAATCACTCTGAGTCAAATCGATCAAGCAGTCATCAGGTCTACAGTTACTAGGTCTCCGCACTCTGTCTGCTCATCTCTGGGAGGATCCGCTCCACGAGCTACTAGTCGATACTCCAAGTATCAAGAACTCTCACTTAGAAGTATCACGATGGAACACCTTGTCATATGGGTCTCAACGCAACAGAAGATGCGTCAATCGGACGCCCGATCCGTGAGTTATTAGCCTTTTTTTCTAGGTGGCCCGGTTGGTTTTGTGTACGAACCAACCCAACTGTGACTCAAATGTACCCCAAACTCTCATGGGGTATACTCAAAGGAATCTTTTCTCAACGAGATTACCAAAGCTGCTGACGGTTCGTCAAACAGACGTCCGGTCTGAGAGTTATTGGATTTTCCGTTCGAGGAGCCTGGTTGGTTTCGGTTTCGAACCAACCCGACTTTACACAAACTTCGCCAAAACCGTGCGTGTAATATACTGAAACAACCGTATCCATCCAAGGATTCCTACGCAACTGAAGGTGCATCGATTGGATGTCTGTACCTCATGTTATGGGAAAATAACTGAAAATTGTCTGAAGAGGGGGGGTCTCGACCCGGTTCGGGCCGACCCAGGGTGGGTTGGGCCGGGTCGGACAAGGCCCAGCCCCCCCTCTTCGGACCATTTTCAGTTATTCATGAATAACTTGAGCTAAGGACCTCTGATAGATGCGCCGTCAGTTTCGTAAGAATCCTTGGATCGAGGAGGTTGTTTAGGTATATTAAACATAATGTTTTGGCAAAGTTTGTGTACGGCCAGGTTGGTTTGAAACCGAAACCAACCGGGTCCCTAGAACAGAAAAGCCAATAACTCTCAGACCGAACGTCCGTTTGACGAACCGTCAATGGAGTTGGTAATATCATTGAGGAAAGGTTCCTTTGAGTATTACCCATGGGAATTCGAGGTACAGTTCAGATACGGTCGGGTTGGTTCATACACGAAACCAACCGGGCCCCCGAGACAAAAATGTTAATAACTCATATACCTGGCATCCGATTGACGCGTTGTCTATTGTGTTGAGACCCCTATGAAGAGGCGGTCCTTTGTGGTACTTCTACTTGAGACTTCGTGACACTTGGAGTATCGACCATTAGCTCGTGGATCGGATCCTCTCGGAGTCGAGCAGACAGAGTGGGGAGACCTATTAGCTGTAGACCTGACGAATTCTTGACTAATTCAACTATGAGTGATTCGATTAGCCTAGTTGACAGAGTGCCCAGTTTGGTGGCATACCCATGGCGGAAAGAGAGCCTAGTTTGGTAGAAGACCCACAACGGTGGAGCGCCTGATTTGGCAGCAGACCCACGGTACTCGACATGAGGAGTACATCAGCAGTCTAAGGTTTGTGAGTAGCGCCTCGAAGTCGTGACATGGCCACTGTACTCAACAGAGGAGGAGTTCTTTAGCAGTTGTGGTTTAGATAATGATAATCCTTGTTTGAGCTCAGTCAATGACCTTTGTGTTTTCCTCATGATTGAGATGGGTTACTTGATAACATAGGTATATGTATGGGCATATACCTAAATAAAGGTTATCTGTTGAGATCATTTTTTGTGGTTTATATTGGTTCAATTTAGTGAGACATAGTGGGTCTCAGGGTTCCTACTGATTGTCATTATACTCACCCCTGTGCGGGCTATGACTGAACCTCGTTGTTTTGGATGCAGACGATGGACAGTGCTGACCATGCAAAGTGTACGAGAACTGGACAATACCCAGAGGTGGACACTCGGCTTGACGGTCCGACATCTAGTCTTCGTACACTCTGCTTCGGTCAAAATTGTCGGTCGTCTGCATCCAACACAACGAGGTGCAGGCATAGCCCGTGTAGGGTTGAGTATAACGATACTCAGTAGGGTTCCCGAGTCCCTCAAGGTCTCACTAAATCTAACAAGGATAAACCACAAAGAAAGATCTCAACAGATAACCTTTACTTATGTATATGCCAATACAGATACCTAAGTTATCATGTAACACATCTCAATCGTGAGGAAAACACAAAAGTCATTAACTCATCTCAAACCAGGATTTTCATTATTGAAACAACAACTACTGGAGAACTCCTCCTCTGTCGAGTAAAATGGCCCTATCGCGACTCTAAGGTGCTACACACCAACCTTAGACTGCTGAGGTACTTTTCCTATCAAGTACCGTGGGTCTGCTGCCAAACCAGGCACTCCACCGCTGTGGGTATGTCGCGAAATCGGGCGCTGCCCCTAATAGCCGTCATAGGTACTCCTCCTATCGAGTCCCGCAGGTCTGCTACCAAACCATTCATCTTCTTGTCTTTAATGTTTTACATTCTTTTAGTTGTAGCTGTACAGTTCTGTTGGGCTTGTATTTCGGGCCCCTTTATACTTACAGCATGCTTATTATACTGCATTACTTAGTGTTTGTTTCTGCTTGTACAGCTGTTGTGTGTGTTTAAATTTTATAAAGGTAATGGCTTCCTAGTTTTTAGGTAGTTACGCCTTTAGTGCTAGTCGCCAGCCCATGGCCTATAGAATACGGGCTTGGGGTAGTCACACTATGGGCCCCGGGGGATATTTAGTGACAAATTGGTATCAGAGGAATCAGTTATACTGCAGAACTTAGGATTCTGATCATTATTTCTCTGAAGAAATAGTGTTAAGAGTACTGAGTGTGGTTTTCAGTTCAGGGAGTCCAATGTTGGTGCGGCGGCCGACATATCCATACACCAGGACCCTGACTACTTATTTCTGACTCAGTGCACGAATACACTTATTGCATGTCTGTTTTCATAAGTGTTCATTAAGTCAGCTCAACCAGGTTAGCTCACCAGGTTTAAATCATTTGACCGTGTCTCATATGTTCAGGATGCCTCTATGAAAACAGTCAATTGGAGTTTCGAGAAAGTACCTGATGATGGCCCACCGAGCGATGAGGATCCGGTGCAGGGCCCTCTTGCTATGATGTCACATTTGGGTGGTGTACCAGTAGCAGCACCACCTGTTAGGAAGCAGATGCCTCCAACCATACTAGCAGACGGTGCATGCTGACAGTGTGCATTGCACGAGTTCTAGTAGTAGAGGCCTCCGAGGTTACAAGGAATGACAGATTCCCAGGCAACAGTGGACTGGATGGAGGTGATTGCTGGAGTTCTACACCTTGTTTAGATACTAGTAGAGATGATGGTGATCTTAGCTACCGGTGTTTCCCAGTGACTGACCATGAGGTTGGTACACATAGTGATGAGGCTTCGGTACGTGGACTAATGCCTAACAAAGTACATTCAGGTAGTGTGCCAACTATATCACTACCTATTGGTCAGCAGTTACTAATGGTGTTACTGGTAGATGAAACATGTAGTCTTAGTTCCTTACATGTGTTTTTGCATCAGATGCCCCTCAGGTTCTGAGGCGAGCCCGACTCACAGGCGGATGAGGACTGGCTTGAGGAGGTGGTTGAGTGTTTTCTAGAGCTTACAATGCTTTGGCAGGATGACATGTCGGTAGCTGAGTATTCATCATGGTGTATCGATCATTCATGGTACTTGATGACTACGATACGATCAGTGCTTTAGAGCTCGGACCTCACAGCGAGGTGTGTTTAAAGGACATCTAAGACAACACTTTTCCTATATGAATTCCTTCTTATGCTAGGGTGCTATAGGAAACCATTGTGGTTGAATGTTTTTGGATGAATGGGTACATATAGAGAATTTTAGTAGGGGGAAAGCAGGGAACTGGAACTAGTCTCAGAGGCTTGGGCATGTGAAATGTTTCAAGAAGAGGAAGTGTTAAGGACAGATGAATCTGCAGAGTAGTAGACATGTAAGTAGAGCTATGAAAGAAGCAGGTGGTGGTGTACATTTCGACATGTTATAACCACCCACCTCTATTGTCCCCGCCAGGCTCAGGGAGTTTTAGGGAAGGGGAAGATAATAGTGGCATGCAATCAATAAGTGTGACATAGGGGCTCTAGGAATGATTCAAGGTATTATATGTTTCTACTACGAGTTGTCGTATCAATAGACATAGGTACCAATCATTCTATCCTTCCACGAATCTTGTCCCATACCTAGAGTTTCTGGTTAAAACCATTGACTTAACACTCATTTCTGGAGATATCTTTGGGAGGATACTCGATAATAACACATACGCCAATGGTGTGATATGACCCTTGAGCTGAGAGTTTCAGTTGGAACCTCTTGGTGGTAGCATCGAGGCCTTACGACGTTAGTTTGGGTATTCAATGAGAAACCACAGTTCATAAAAAGATTGAATATATTAGGGAAAAAGGTTTTGGTTTATCTACAACTTTAAGATGGGGTTTTCCTTGGTTGGTGAAAATGTAAACCCAGGCAGCATGAGATAAACTCATGATTAGGAGGGTGAAGTTGATCACTCTTGAGACGGCCAGCCTTAACCTCATGGAAGCAAGAGTTTTGATTATTTAGTTCCTACAGGACTATGACTTCGAGATAGTGTATACTCCTAGGAAGGGGAACGTTGTTGCAGATGCGCTCAGTAGGAGGACTGGTATTCAGCTGCTAGGAGAGGCAACGGAGCAGCTGGCCGCATTACTGATATCCTTTGTGGACAGGGATGGTACACCCTATTTGTAGTCACTCCTCCTTTTTTTAGCATAGTAGGCAAGATGGATTAACGCATGGCCCTTCCACCTCAGTTGCACTAGGTGCACGACGTCATCCATGTATCTCAGCTAAGGAGATGCGTGCACGACCTGTACCACATCATCAACCCCAGGATGACTTTCACGGAGGTTTCAGTGGTGATTGAGAATCGATATGATCAAGTCCTATGTGGACGGTCGATACCTCTATTGCGTGTTCGATGGCAGCACGAGAACCTCTAGTGGAGCACATGAGAGCGGGAGGCTCAGATACGTTCTCAGTACCATCTTTTGTTTCCCTAGTGTATGTTGTAGATTTACAGGGATTTAAATCCCTAAGGTGGGATTAATTTAAAGACCCAGAAATTTCAAAGAAATTTTTTTATTTATTCTTTTGAGTTTTACGTGTTCGTAGTTTCTGAAGGCGCCTGATTCCTAGGCCAGGTGTGCCCGGAATCAATTTCTAAAGTTCTGTTCAGGTACGTTCAGTAAACGTATTTGCGGGTTTTTCTATCTTTTGAACCGGTGCTCAGAATTGAAATCTGAGGACACCGATGAACTCGCTGTGCCGGTATTCCCTTAAGGGGACCTTTACCGCAGTTGTGTTTTGTCGTATGTGGTAGTTAATTTTTGGGGATTCGTTAAGACTTAAATAAATTGTTATGTTACAATTTATTTTTAAGTGGATGTTAATTTCTCCAAAGGGAAGTTGGAGGTGTGGCCCACATGCCACCTAACATTCCATGGAAGGATATGACTAGGGGTGGTGGGGCCCACATGAACCCCTAAACCTTAAACTCCTCATTTAACTTCTTTAAACCCCCATGAAACCCCCTTATTAATCCTTATAACTCTTCACCTTCCACCCATTGAATATGACACCCCAACCAATTAATTACATCATAAATGAATTGGCACATCTCATTTTGAATTAATTTGAGTGCATGGCAATGTTAATTTATGGGAGAATAAAATAACAGCTTAGGATATTATTTTAGTTTTGGGATTTCGTTGTGTTGGGAGATTTTGGAGAAAGCTTGGGAGAAATAGAGAATAATGTTCATCTCTCAACAAAGAACACTCCACATCTCGAAGAACGCGAAGACACCGGTGATGACGCTTCTTCCATGGAACCCCCTTCCGATGCGGAACTTCTCCAATGACTCTTATATCTTCCTCTTCGTCATCAATAGACTGACGCATTAGCTCGGAAGAGGAAGCATACGACGAATGACGACAACGTCTTCTTCCCCCGTGATGCCCGACCACCGCGACATTCATCTTCCACGGTTTGATGACGTGCGATGTCTTTTTGAGGTAGGGGCATTTTATATATATTCATATATGTGATTCATACCCTTGAACATGGGCATTTATTTGTTGGATGATTACTTGAACCACTAACGTGGTGGGTATGGGCCAACAAACAAGTCCGTACCCACCACCAACTTGTTCATGATGAGCGGAATGTTTGGAGATGGATGAACGGAAGGGAAACATTGATTTGAGGACGTCGTAGAAAAGAGAAGAACCCGAGAGGGCCGTTGAAGAAGACAACAGATAAAACGGACCACCAGAATGACTCCGGTGGCCTGCGGAATGTTGTGGCGGCGCCCCAGCACGCCACCGGTGGGAGTCTGTCGCGGCACCAGCCGCAATGACGGAGGAACAAAACCCACGCCGTGCGGGATCCCTGGAGGCCATGCAGTGCCAGCCAAGCGCCGCCATTACATGGAACCGGGGTGCAACACCGAGCCGAGCCATGCCAGCCGGGCCGGGCCGCGCCCAGCAGGGCCGACCTAGGGTGGGTTGGGTCGGGACGGACCGGCCCCAGACCCCCCCTCTTCAGACCATTTTAAGTTATTCGCCCATAACATGAGCTACAGACCTCCGATCGATGCACCGCCCGTTGCGTAGGAATCCTTGTATTGAGATGGTAGTTTTAGTATATTACATTCAATGTTTTGGAGATGTTTTGTTATGACCGGGTTGGTTCGAAACCGAAAGCAACTGGGCCGTCGAAGCAGAAATGCTAATAACTTAAGGACCGTACAACCGATTGACATGCCATCAACAAAGTTGTATTCCATATAATGAGATGGTTCTTTTGGAATAATCCACATTATTTTTGGATGATGTTAGAGTATGGTCGGGTTGGGTTAGCTTAGAAACCAACCGGGCCCCAGGAATAGAAAATCCAATAACTCTCAGATCGGATTTCCATTTGCTGAGCCTTCAGTGGCATTGGTAATCTCTTCGAGAAACGGTTCCTCTGAGTATACCCCATGGTAGTTCAGGGTACAGTTGAGATACAGTCATGTTGGTTCATACAGGAAACCAGCCAGGCCCTCTGGACAAAAAGGCTAATAACTCACAGACCGAGCATCCGATTGACGCGCCGTCTGTTGCATTGATACCCCTATGACAAGGTGGTACTTTGTGATACTTCTATGTGAGACTTCGTGACTCTTGGAGTATAAACTAGTAGCTCATGGAGAAGATCCTCCTAGAGATGAGCAAATAGCGTACAGAGACCTAGTAGCTGTAGACCTGATGACTGCTTGACCGATTAGACTCAAAGTGATTTGATTAGCCCAGTGGACGGAGCGCCCAGTTTGCCGGAAGAATCACGGAAGACGAATCACCTGGTTTGGAAGAAGACCTTTGGTACTTGATAGGAGGAGTGACTCTGGCGGCTATTAGGGTGAGATCCTAGTTTGGTGGAAGACCCACAACGGAGGAGCGCACGGTTTGGCAGCACACCCGCGGTACTCGATAGGAGGAGTACCTCAGCAGTCTAAGGTTAGTGAGTAGTGCATCGGAGTCACGACAGGGCCACTATACTCGACAGAGGAGGAGTTCTCCAGCAGTCGTGGTTTCGATAATGAAAAATCATTTTTGGAGCTGAGTCAATGACCTTCGTGTTTTCATCATAATTGAGATAGGTTACTTGATAACTTAGGTATATGTAGGAACATATACCTATATAATGGTTATCCATAGAAATAATACATTGTGGTTTATACTTGTTTGATTTTGTCAGACCATGGGGGTTTCAGAGTCCCTTCTTAGTATCGTTATACTCACCCTTGCATGGGCTATGGTTGCACCTCGTTGTGTTGGAAGCAGAAGACGGACAACGCTGATGGAGACCAAGAGCGCCAGGACTGGATGGTACCTGTAGGAGGACTTTACGACGTATCAGTACACGATAGAGTCTGAAGGATGTGGATTGCTGTAGAGGCCATCATTACCCACCCTTCAGGTAGGAACCCCAGAGGATGATCCCGGAGATGCTGGACACCTTTGAGCTGTTTTTATTTTTAGTTTTACTCGTTTTTCCTTTCCTTGTACTTTACTGTTGGGCTTGTATTTCCGGCCCATTTACTTTCAGCATGCTTGTTATGCGTATTTTACTTAGTTTTTTCTTCTTCTTGTACTCTGGATGTGTGTGATTACGATTTATAAAGGCAACACATTCCCAGTTGTAGGGAATTAAGATTTTGGTGTTAGTTGCCATCCCATGGCCTATGGAAGGCGGGCTTGGGTTGTCACGATGCGGGCCCTAGGGGACGGGTCATGAATACCCCAATCCCTCCTTCCATAGGCCAGGGGTTGGCAACTAGAACCAAAGTCGTAATTCCCTAGAACTGGGAAGGCATTGCCTTAATAAAATGTAATCACACAGAACCAGAGAACAAGAGGAAGAAAACACTAAGTAAAGCAGTATAAAAAGTGTGCTGAAAATACAAAGGGTCCGGAAATACAAGCCCAACAGAAAGGTACAGCTACAACTGAAAGAAAGTACAACTAAAAAGACAAAAAGTTGGAAGATGGAAGCATCTCTAGAAACATCCTTTGGGTTCCTACGTGAAGGGTAGGTATAGATGTCATCCTCACCACTCCACGTCTGTCGGTCTCCTCCGGGTGTCGACTCATCGTGAGGTCGACCACTGGGTACCGTCTAGTCCTCGTACACTCTGCCTCGATCAGCGCTGCCCATCATCTGCATCCAACACAATGAGGTGTGGGTATAGCCCGTGTTGGGGTGAGTATAAAGATACTCATTAGGGACCCCGAGACCCTCAAGCTCTCACAAAATCCCAAATGGATAAACCACAAAGTAATATTTCAACGGATAACCATTCCTTAGTTATATAACCATACAGATACCTAGGTTATCTAGTAACCCATCTCAATCATGAGGAAAATACACAGGTCATTGACTCAGCTCAAACGTGGATTTTCATTATCGAAACCACGACTACTAGAGATGTCCTCCTTTATCGAGTACAGTGGCCTTGTCGTGACTCTGAGGTGGTACTCTCTAACCTTAGACTGCTGAGGTCCTCCTCCTATCGAGTACCATGGGTCTGCTTCCAAACTGGGCACTCCGTCTACTATTGGTCTGCTTCCAAATCAAGTGCTCCCCTTAATATCTGTTAAAGACTACGGACTCATAAAATTACAAATAATTTATGAAAAAAAAATTCCTTTAAATTTACGGGTCTTTGCATTACTCCTACATCAGAGATTTACGTCCCCGTAAAGCTACAACACACACTAGGGAAACCAAAGAGGAGGTATTGAGCACGCATATGAGCCTCCCACTCCCATGTGCTCTCCTGGATGTTCCTGTGCTTCCAGTGAATGCGAACCAGAGGAATCGACCGTCCACGCAGGACACTCTCTTGTCGATCATCAATCTCAACGGGAACCTCTATGGAAGTCGCCATGTCATCTATGTCCATCTCCCCATGGTAGATGATGGTGGATAGGTTGTGAACAGATCTCCTTAGCAGATATATGTGGAAGACGTCGTGCACCCAATGCAATTGAGGTGGAAGGGCCAGGCGGTAAGTCACCTTTCCTACTCTGCTGATGAATTGGAGGAGTGACGGCTGGTAGGTTGCACCATCCCTATCTACAAAGGATATATTTAAGGTAGCCAGCTGCTTTGTCGCCTCTCTTATCAGCTGAATACTAGTCCTCCTACTGAGTGAATCTTCCACTACGTTCCCCTTCCCAGGCGTATAGACTATCTCGAAGTAATAGTCCGGGAGGAACTCATGCCATCACCGCTGTCTCAGATTCAGATTCTTCTGAAATAAGACACACCTGAGACTATTGAGATTGGAGTGAACTATAAACCATTCACTCAACGAAAAATGGGTGATACTATCCAATTGTAAGAATTCATCTTCACCCTTCTTCGCCAACGTTCAACAAGACCATTTAATATTTCTCCTTTTCCGAAAATGGAAATCCAGTCTCATCTCCTGGATGAACCACGTCCTTTTCCTAATTCATTCAATCCTGACTTGAACGGTACATATTCATGTATTGGATGACGTCGTAAGGCCTCGATGCTACTACCAAGAGATCCAACTGTTACTCTTGCCTCCAAGGGTTGAGACACACTGTCGGCATCAGTGTGTGGTCCTTAGGATTCCTCTAGTATAAAACTCGAAAGTGAGGATCATGTCAACAGTTTTATCCGGATCCTCTTAGTATTAACCACACAAAAATGAAGGAAAGAAAACACCAAAATGAAAAGTGTCTTTAATCACTGCAACTCGAAGTACAAAGACATGAAGCAATAACAATAACAACATCAAGGTAGATAGAAGAACCATGAACAAAGCCCTCCATGCCTGGAACTAGTCCCGCTTCTGTCCACCTGCTTCTGAAGCTCCATAGTTGTATGCTTCAGCTTTCTGAATATGTACTCACCCTTTTCCACCCATTCCTTGTGGTCGGGCTGGACCTCCTGGTGGTGGTGGTGGAACACCTCAAAGCGTCGTCCACCACCAGCTGCACTACCAGATCCTTACGGTCCATCATTATCGAACCTCTGCCTCTACCTGGGTGGTCCTCCTTCTATCTGCTGATCATCTGCCCGACAGGTCAAACAACCATGTTCCATGTGACCAATCCCACCACAAGTGTACCATTGTCCATTCCTGGTATGCCTGGCTCTATCTCCACCCTAGGTTCCCCGTACTCTATATGATCGTCTCCAGGAGGATCAGCTCCATGAGCTACTAGTTGATACTCTAAGTGTCACGAAGTCTCATTTGGAAGTATCTCAAAGGTCCACCATGTCATAGGGGTCTCAATGCAATAGACGACGCGATAATCGGACGCCCGGTCTGTGAGTTATCAGCTTTTTAGTCACGGGGGCCTAGTTGGTTTCGTATACGAACCAACCTGACTGTATCTCAACTATTCCCCGAACTCCCATGGTGAATTCTCAAAGGGACGTCAATGCTCCAAGAATACCAGAACTGCAGACGGTCCGTCAAATAGACTTATGTTTCTAATGATATGGCCAAATCAAGCAAAATATGAGTAATGGCCCTGGTTTGGTCCGACCCGATCGGACAGACTTGGCCCAACCCAGTCTAGGCCATCTTCCATAGGCCAGGGGTTGGTGACTAGCACCAAAAGCATAAATCCCGATAATTGGGAAGGTATTGACTTTATCAAATGTAAACACACACAACCATAATACTAGCGGAAGAAAACACTAAGTCAAAACTGTATAACAAAAATGTGCTAGAAAGTAAAAGGGGCCGGAAATACAAGCCCAATAGTAATGTACCAGGAAAATACAAAACAGTTACAACTAAAATACAAACAGCTAGAAGGTGTCTAGAATCTCCTGGATCATCCACCACGGATCCTACATGAAGGGTAGGTACATAAAGCCTCCTCAGCACTCCACGTCCTTCCGTCTCCTCTGGGTACCGTCTCGTCATGAGGTCCACCTCCGGGTACCGTCCAGTCCTCGCACACTCCACCTCGGTCAGTGCTGTACGTCGTCTACATCCAACACAACGAGGTGCGGGCATAGCCCATGTAGGGGTGAGTATAAAGATACTCAATAGGGACACCGAGACCCTCAATGTCTCACAAAATCCAACAAGGATAAACCACGAAGTATGAAATCAACAGATAACCATTAAATAGGTATATGCCCATACATATACCTAATTTATCAAGTAACCCATCTCAATCATGAGGAAAACACAAAGGTCATTGACTTAGCTCAAACAAGGATTTTCATAATCGAAACCACAACTGCTAGAGAACTCCGCCTCTGTCGAGTACAGTGGCCCTGTCGTAACTCAGAGTTGCTACTCACTAACCTTAGACTGCTGAGGTACTCCTCCTGTCGAGTACCATGGGTCTGCTACCAAACCGTGCGCTCCTCCGTTGTGGGTCTGCTGCCAAACCGGGTGCTCCCCCTAATAGCCGTCAGAGGTACTCCTTCTTTAGAGTACTATGGGTTTTCTGCCAAACCAAGCTATCCATCTGCCATGGGTCTGCTGCCAAACTGGGCGCTCTGTCCACTGTGCTAGTCAAATAACTCTGAGTCGAATCAATCAAGCAGTCGTCAGGTCTACAACTACTAGGTCTCAGCACTTTTTCTGCTCGTCTCCGTGAGGATCCGCTCCACGAGCTACTGTTCGATACTCAAAGGGTCACGAAATCACTTGTGGAAGTATCTCAACGGACCTCCACGTTAAAGGGGTCTCAACAGAACAGAAGGCGCATCAATCGGACGCCCGGTCTGTGAGTTATTAGCATTTTAGTCCTGAGGCCCAGTTGGTTTCATGTATGAACCAACCTGACCGTGACAAAACTATACCCAAACTCCATTGGGGTATACTCAGAGGGATGGATATGCTACAAGAATACATTTTCCACTGACGGTTCATCAAACGGATGTCCGGGGCCAAAGATATGGCCCAAGAAGGAAAAAGATCAGTAATGGACCCGTGTCCGGTCCCACCTGGTCGGACCGACACGGCCCAACCCAGACGGGGCCGACCCGGTCAGACTCCTTGGGTCTGACCCGGCCAATTGGGCTGGTCATCCCGATATGTTTTGACCCGGTACGCTGGGCCCGGCCCAGGGGACCGCGAGGGCGGTTCATCCCGATTATCACCACGTAGGCGGCTTGGTAACTTGGACCGAGAGACCGGGCTAGATCAGCCATCGACACCATGGGGTCGCCATGGGTCTGCTAAGCAGGCCGGGGGCTAGGAGGCCAGCGGGTGGGCCGCGCAGAGCACGGACGGGCCGGCTGGACACAGACAGGTCACGGTGCGGGTGCACCAGGCAGGGCACCGGTGGCCTGGCATAGCGCACGGGTGCCGGGCAAGGTGTCGGGACGCTGGACAGGGTGCTGGGGAGCCGGAAAGCTATGACAAGGGTGTCGAGCAGTGCACGGGTGCTGGGCAGTGGTGCGGGGCGCCGACCCGGAGAGCGGGCAGGGGCGCGGGACGTCGGGAGCGCGCCGGTAGGGGCACCGGGCAGTACGTCGGCAGGGCCCGGGGCGCTGGGTCGTGCGCAAGGGGGCGCCGGGCAGCGGCGCGGGGCGTGGCGACACCCAGGGTTGGGCCATGCCATCGTAGAATCATCACAAAAAAGTACAACATAGGGGTCAGGACATTTTGGTTTGGCCCGCACCCTCTTACTCCCCTAAACTCCCCATTAATTCCGTACTTTTTATTTTTAACAACTCCTCATTAATGGTGGAGCCTCTCCACCTCCCTCTTCCCATCAATTGTGCCAACTCATATAATTAATGTCTACTTTAATTATTCGGAACCACTTTTGAATAAAATTGAATTGTATGGAAATTCTATTAATTGAAGAGCCGTTTTATTTCTTTTGCGTTGGAAAATTACTTTTGGGGGAAGGCTCTGGAGATTTAGAAGGGAGGTTATCCTTCTTCGACGAAGAACACTGTTCTTCAACGAAGAACATCCCAGATGAAGAACGTGAATGAATTCTTCCAATGACGCTTCTTACTCGAACACACCTCAAAGTCAAGGAGTCTACATCACCTATGACAATGAATATTCCGCCATTGTTGACGGGACGACACTATTATTCCGCAACTCACGACTACCGACACGCTCATCTTCCGCGGCTCGACGACGTGTGACATCATTTGGGAGGTTGGGTTTTTTTATAATTTATATGTGAATAAATTATCTCAATTGTGTTGTTTTCTTTGGAAAAATATTCTCAATATGTTACCGCCTAATGTGGAGGGTGCGAGCCGAACAAACACGGCCCGACGACCCTACGTTATTCTTGATTTTTGATTCACAAAGAAAAGAGGTGACAATCGAAGGCGGTGGCTGTGCACCAGCAGTGTGTGGAGGAACCACGGACCACAACCACAGGCCGCTCGGCCGATGAAGAACCGGATGGCTGAGCCAACATGACCAAAGAAACAATAGTGCCACAAGGGTGTTGCATTCCGGAGGACCGCAGCCCGCAATCAGCGGGCCGCTTTGGCGGTGAACCAGTCCTCTTGTCGTCCGGTCAGGTGAAGGAGCCGCGACACCTGAAGGTGACACGTGGTTGGACCGAGCCCCACCCGAGTGGACCCCTTGCGCTGGGAAGGCCGACCAACTTTGTCCGGTCAACTTCTACCGGCCGATTGGGAGGACGACGCCGTTTGGCACCGCTGGTTCGAGAAAGGGTCCCCCTCCACTCAGACCGTGCGGTCTCCTGGCCTGGCCGCGGCAGGCCAGTCCACGCCCTGCCGGCCCAGGCTTCATGATTCACTAGGCTGGTCTGACCCTCTGTTGGGTCGGACCCACCAAAACCGGGTCGACCCGACCCATCGGCCCACTATGCTTAACTGGCCGGGCCCGTTTCCACTTAAAGGTGAATATCATGAAGACCACGCGTCCTATCGATGTGCTGTCTGTGGAACTAGGACTCTTGTAATGTGGAGGTCCTTTTGTGATACTCTAAGTGTGTTTTGGTTGACTTTGGAAAATGGCCAGATTTGGAACGAGCGTAATTCCAACCGGGCCACTAGAATGGAAAACCCAATAACTCTGAGACCAGACATCTAATTGGCTCGCCGTCTGTCGTTTTGGGTTTCTTTTGATGAGACGGAACATTGGGATACATAAAATCCGGACTTCGTGACATTTTATGTATCGTCCCCCTTTTCTTGTGGAGTGGACCCTCCCGGAATCGAGCGTCCATTGTACGAGAACCCTAGAGCTGGCTGCAACTACATCGACTGTTGTACAGGAATCCTCCATGGGTTCGACAGTGATGACTACCATACTGGAATCCTCTGTGGGGTCAAGGGCGATGACTACTGTTCTTGTAGCCTGTGTGGGTCCGACAGTTTGACCTCTGTAATTGAATCCTGTGTGGGTCTGGCAAAGTAGCTAGTCTTGTATCCTGTGTGGGTCGGACAGCTTAGATGGTCTTGTATCCTGTGTGGGTCCGAAAACATAGATTAATCAGTGACTACATCTGATTTTCTCTATCACTATACAAAAGATTTATACCTATGTGATTTGATTCATGATTTTAAAACATTACCATCGATGTGATTGATTTTTTTCCTATGTGGATTGGGTTGTATTTGGGCTCGAGAGTTGGAGTCCTATTGTTGTTTATAACTTAGTTATATGTATGGGCATATACCTATGTAGGGTTGGTTGATACTTCGTGTTGGTATCTCTCTTCTGTGGTTTATCCTTTGTGGATTCTGGGTGACCTTCGGGGGTCTCAGGGTCCCTATAGAGTATCGTATACTCACCTCGGCATGAGATTTTCCCACACTACATTATGTTGGATACAGACAACAGACAACACTGATCGAGGTAGAGACTTGTAGAGCTAGATGGTACCCGGAGGTGGACCACTTTCCGTGACGTACATGGAGTGGGCAGATGAACTTGATGTGCTGAGAAGGCCATCTGTACCCACCCTTCTGGTGGGATTCCTGGAGGAAGACTTAGTGGTTGATGTTTTACTTTACTACAGTTGTGTTAGGTTTCAGTTATACTGTACTTTCAATTGGGGTTGTATACTAGCCAATTTACTTTTCAGCACTTATTTTGTACTCAGTTTACTTAGTGAATACTTCAGTTGTGTACACTGTTGTTTTGTTTACTTTTATAAAGGCAATGCCTTCCCTTTTTATCGGGATTTAGGTCTTTGGTGTTAGTCACCAGCCCCCGACATATGGAAGGAAGGTTTGGGGTAGTCCCGACACGGGCCCCGAGGATGGGTCGTGACAAATTGGTATTAGAGGTCAAACTGCCGGACCCATATATGATACAAGAACAGTTGTCATCGCTGTCGAACCCATAGAGGATTCCAATACGGTAGTCGTCGCTGTCAAACCCAAAGAGGATTCCAGTACAGTAGTCGATGCAGTCGCAGCCAGCTCTAGGGTTCTCGCAGACAGCACATTCGAATCTAGGTGGGTCCACTGCTCGAGCAAAGGGGGTCGATACATCTACTGTCACAAAGTCTAGAGTTGATGTATCCAAAGTTCTGTCTCATAAAAAAACCAATACTACAGACGACTCATCAATCGGACGCCCGGTCTGACAGTAATTGGCTTTTCCGTTCCAGGGGCCTGGTTGGAGTTACGCTCGTTCCAAACCCGACCAATTTCCAATGTCATACAAAAATCATTTAGAGTATTGAAAAAGGACCACCATGTCATGAGGGTCCTAGTGTCGTAGATGGAATGTCGATAGGACGCACGCTCTTCATGATATTCACTTTTAAGTGGAAACGGGCCCGGCCCGTTAAGCCTAGTGGGCCAACGGGTTGGGTCGACTCGATTTTGGCGGGTCCAACCTGACAGAGGGCCGGAGAAGCCCGATGAATCATGCGACCTGGCCCGACCCAACAGGGCGCGGCCCGTCCCGGCATGGTGTGACCCAGTCCGGCGTGGCCCGACCCAACCCGGCCCAGTAGGGCACGGCCCAGCCAGCCGCAGCTCTTCCCGGAGGGCCGAACGGTTCGAGGGGGGGGGGGGGGGTGCGGCCCCCCGAATTCCCGAACCAGCGACGCCAAGCGGTACCGTCCTCCCAACAGGCCGGCAGCAGCCGGACGGCCTTCCCGGCGCAAGCGGCCCGCTCGGGCGGGTCGCGGTCCTTCTCTGCGGCACCTTCGGGTGCCGTGACTCCTTAACCAGGCCAGCCGACGAGCTGGCCAGTTCGCTGTAGAAGTGGACTACGGATTGCGGGCCGCAGTCCTCCACAATGCGGCACCCTTGTGGTGCCATGGTTTCTTTGGTCCAGCAGGCTTAGCCGGCCGGTTCTTCGTCAGCTGAGCGGCCCGCAGTTGCGGGACGTGGTTCCTCCGCACGCAGCTGGCGCACGGTCGCCGCCTTCGATCATCGCTTCTTCCCATTATGAATCAAAATTCAAGAACAATGGAGGGTCTTCGGGCCATTTTCGTTCGGCCCACGCCCTCTACGTTAAGAAGTAACATATGACCAATATTATTCCAAAGAACACAACACAATTGAGTTAATTTATTCACTTATAAATTATACGAAACCCCTACCTCGCAAATGGTGTTGCACGACGTCGAGCCGCAGAATACAATCATCGCGGTAGTCATGCATCGTGGAAGAACGATGTTATCCTATCTACGATGGAGGAATAGTCATTGTCATAGGCGACATAGACTCCATGACGTCGAGGTGTGTTTGAGGAAGAAGCATCATTGGATGATGTCCTTCGCGTTCTACGTCGAGGATGTTCTTCGTTGAAGAACGGTGTTCTTCGTCGAATATAGATCAACTCTCTTCTAAATATTCATTGCCTTCCCCCAAATGTGATTTTCCAACGCAAAAAAATTAAAAAGGCTCTCAAATTAATATAATTTCCATGCAATTCAATTTGATTCCAAAGAGGTGCCAAATAATTAATGTAGACAATAATTATATGAGTTGGCACAATTTATGGGAAGAGGGAGGTGGAGAGGCTCCACCATTAATGAGGAGTTGTCCAAAATAAACAGTAGGTAATTAATGGGTAGTTTAGGGGAGGTGGAAGGGTTCGGGTTCATGTGGGACCCACCACACTAAATCCTCTTAGGGGAGGTTATGCGGGGTGTGGGACCACCCTTAACTTCCTCCTGTAGGATATAACTACAAAAAATAAATAAAAATGTGTACAACAATTTTATTTAATTTATTCTATATCCCCTAAAATTAACTTCAATCCTGCATAAAACGGAACTACAGTAAAGGTCCCCTTAAATGAATTCCAGCACTACGAGTTCATCGGTTTCATCAGATTTCAATTCCGAGCACTCGTTCAAAAGATAGAATAACCCGCTCGTACGTTTACTGAGAATACCAGAAAAAAAAACTAAAAAATTGATTCTGGGCACACCGGGCCTCGGATTCAGGTGCTATCCGAAACTGCGTACTCATAAAATTCCAAAGTATTTATAAAAAAATTCCATGAATTTTCTGGGACTTTACAACATTTCCATACGGTAAGGTACATCTCCAATTAGTTCTAGAATTTTGAAAGGTCCAACAGAAATGGGACTCAATATACCCTTCTTACCAAATCATATAACACCCTTCCATGGAGATACCATCAAGAAAAAATGATCTCCTACTTGAAATTAAAAATCCTTCATTAGGTTATTAGCATAGATCATTGTCCTACATTCAGGTATGTTGATGTGGTTTTGGATTATTTCACCTTTTCTAATGATTCCTCAAGAAGATCTGGGCCTACGAGTTTTCTATCTCCAACATCATCCCAACAGGTCGTTGTGCGAAATCTCTTTTCATATAACACTTCACATGGTTCCATCTGAATAAATCAATGGAATCTATTGTTATAGTGAAATTCAACAAGAAGTAAATACTGATCCCATATACTTTGAGAGTCGTGTAAGAAATATCTCAACATGTATTATAAGGTTTGAATAGTCCATTTTTATTGTCCATCTGTTTGACAGTGGTAGGCTGTGCTCATTAAAAGTTCAGTATCCAGGGATTTCTGAATACATTTCTAGAATCATGATGTGAAATGGAGATCAAGAACAAAAATAATAGATAGTGGTACACCATGAAGTATTAATTCTTCATTAATATATATTCCTATTAAACGTTCAAATGGTAAATCTTATCTTATAGAATGAAAATGGTATTACTTGGTAAGATGATCAATAATGACCCATACTACACGATTCTTTCAATGAGTCTTTGGTAGTCCCTTGACAATGTCCACAGTAATATCATACCATTTACACTCAGGTATGGGAAGTGGTTTTATCTCTCAACGAGGATGTTGTCCTCCAGCCTTCGCAAGTTGACAAACTATATATCGTGACACATAATCAATAATCTCCCTCTTAATATTGTCCCACAAAAAATGTTCCTTCAAATTTCAATAAATCCTAGTGCTTCAATGGTGTATAGGGAAATCAGAGCACTGAGCATCATCCGAAAATTCACTTTTTATATCAGGTATATCGGGAACACAAAGTCTCTTCCCAAATTTCACAATTCCATCTTCATATTCTAATTCAATCAATCTCGCATCATTCACAGTATTAATTTTCATTTGATACTCCTCATCATCAGTTTGAGAACTTTTTTTCATTTATAGTAAATATTGTTTTGAAACAGTTTGAAATATTATTGATGTTCCTCCATCCATGATTTTTCTCGTAATCATCATTACTAGATCCATGTACATTGGATCCATTTCAACTCTCATATTGTTTAAAACTCCATGATCTTTTCAACTCAAACATCTGCCACCTTATTTCCCTTCCAAGAGTGGTTGGGTATTTTTCAATCATATACTTAAGTAGTTCAAGACATCTTATTTTCCCCATGTTGATTTCTTTATGTGATAAAATATAAATCTAACTCTTGTTATCAGTATATATATCACATTTTTTTACCAAATAGATAGTGTCTCCATATCTTCAGAGTAATGATTACAGTTGCAAAATTAGGATCTTGAGTATGAATGTTTTATTCATGAATTTTTAGATGTCGTGATGCGTAGTCAATGACTCTATCTTTCTGTATAAGTAAATAACCATGTCCTTTATTTTAATCATCACTATAAATAACATACCCATCATTCCCAGATGGGAGAGTCAAGATAGGACCATTGAGTAGTCTTCTCTTCAATTCTTCCAAACATTCATCACACAATTTTGTCCCATTTTTTTCCCTTTTCGTGTGAGCTTGGTTAATGGGTTTTCAAATTGGTAATATTTTTGGACAAAACCATGATAATAACCTGCTAAACCTATAAAACCACGTACCTCAGTTATACTTTTCGGTTCTAGCCATTCATGGATTTCATTTTTCGTTGAAGGATCAACAGAGATTCCATATTTAGAGATAATATGGAAAAGATAAGAAATATCCTGATTCTCAAATTCACACATGGTAAACATACCATTTTAATCATTTCATCTAAGAGTCTTTAGAATAATGCACTAGTAATTTTCATGATCATTGTAGCATTTAGATTATACCAAGATATCATCAATAAATACTACTACAAAGTCATTATGATTTTTATGACATATATATTCTTTATATCAGTGGAAAAAAATGGTGAATTAGTCAGTACAAAAGGCATTACTATAAACTCTTAATGCCCATTCATGGTACGAAATACTGTCTTCAGAATGAATACTTTCATCGCACACAACAAATGATATCCAGATCAAAGGTCAATCATTGAAAAATATTGAGCTCTATAAAGTTGATCGAATAAATAATCGATGTGATGTAAGGGATACTTTTTCTTTACTGTTATATTATTGATCTCATTATAGTCAATGCACAAACTCATAGATCAATCTTTATTCTTAAAAAATGAACAGGGGATTCCCGTTGAGATATACTATATAGAATAAATCCTTCATCACTAAATTCTTCTAGTTTTTCGTTAATTCCATTAATTCCACAATGACCATTCTATAAGGTGTCTTCATTATTGTCCTTTAACCATAAACAAAATGAATGGAAAACTAAATTTCTTGTTCTAGAGGATGTCCAGGTATATCCGCTGGGAACACATCATCATATTCATAAACAGTAGTTATGTCCTCTTTTTTAACATTACTTTCTACACCCATAGTTATTTAACTATCTTCCTCCCCAATAATATAATTTAGAAGAGCTACTGGGATGGATCTAGATGAAAATCAGATGGTGATGATTCTTCTCTGATGATAATGTATTCCATATCATTATAAAAAAATTGTAACCTGCTTATTCTTACAATAATTTTTCTCATCATGGACTGAAAGCCAGTCAATACTGAGGATCATATCAAATTCCATCATGGGTTTGATAATGAGATCAGCAGAAAAATCATGTTTATATGCAATAGTGGTAACTAATTCGAAAAAAAAATTTCAATTATACTTCCCTTAGACATTTTTTCTAATCACTCCCTTGTTAAATAAAATTGGAAATGTCAAATTTTCATGGAAAACTAGGATGATATGAAAGAATGTGATGATCCAGAATCAAATAAAGAATTGGATAAGTTTGAGGAAATGATTAATGTACCTTCCACCACATTAATCAAAACTTCAACCTATGCAGTTGTGATAACATAAGGTTTTCCTTTCTCCCTTGGCCTTTTCTGAGGTAACCTCCCATTACTCTTAGGATATTCAATTTTATAATTTCCCTTTTCTTTACAACTAAAGAATTCAACATTGACAACCTATTTCTTTCGCATCTAATAAAGTGCATGGTTCCCTTTTTCACCACACTTGTAACAATTTCCCATTCCCTTCAGGTAAGTATGACGGTGTTTCTTCCAACATTTAATACATGATAGAAATTCAACATTTCCCTTCTTCCCCTTACTTCATATCAATAGTGTTCAGCAGATCACTTATTCTCTTTCTTTTCTTTAACGATGTAAGACTTATTGAATTCCTTTTATTTCGTGATAGAACATGATACTATATAGTCATATCACTAGAATTATTGTGAGACTAATGCTCGATGGAGAAATGGAATTAACCCATCAAAGAATCCATCAATCTCACTCTTTTGGTTACATATATAATTGGAAACATCCCTTGCTATGCTTGTAATGTTAGCCTTATACTTTGTGACATTCTCATTCATATTTTACCTCAGACTTAGAAAATGCCTTTTCATATCCGCTTGATGTTCAAGAGGAAAGTATTTTTCTAAGAATAGATCTTTAAAATCCCCCCTATATAGTTGATACTTCTTTAACCTACTTTGTGTTTTTAATTAATGACCACCACTGATCTGCTTCTCCAATGAGGTGATAAAATACCATGAATTTTTTTTCCATTTCTCTACTCCCCCAAGCATGAAAATATTTTATATAAGGACATTATCCATTTCTCATATAGAAATGGATTTTTAATCACATTTAATGTTGTTGGTTTTTCCCTTATGTAGCGGTCTAACAGTGATTCTCCACATTGTGGATCAGGGTTCCCCATACTTGTAACATTATTATTCATAACCAGAGTGAGTTGCACGGGTATGGTTATAATCTGTTCTGCATGGGTTTCATCACCAGCACCACTATAATTATCTTGAGTAGGAGGTCAGTCCCTACATGGATTACGTCCAATGATACAATTACATTTCTTCTGATAGGCTCTATTTCTACATAATGGCATACACTAGATTAATTTTTGAATCGTAATACATAATTCCAATCTAGTAAAATACCTAACATAAATTGAACAATATATGCATATAATCAATAACAATTTTTTTTTTGAGGACGTATTTAATCATAAATAATTCAAAATGGCCGGTAAAAAAATTAGAATTATCTTAATCATATCCCCCGAGAGTGTTGTAACCAAGAGTGCAACAAGTCCCATTGTCGTGCACCAATTCCTGTTCGAGTCTAGCTCAGAGAGGTGTTTCAGGTTTTACCCCTAGATTCATCTGTGCCAATGCCACCTCAACTTGCTCATATTCCAACATGGATGTATTTTTTGGAAAATTCATAAAATCTCTACATTTCCAAAATTCATGGATGTACTTGAACACAGATCCTCAAAATATATCTTTGTGTAATTTTCTCTAATCATATTTTTTGTAAATGTAGATTCCAAGGGTTGTACTAAACTTCCTCTAATACCAACCTTAACTCCACGAACCCAGTTATCCAAAGTCAATGCATTATTACATAACAATGGCATGATCACAAGAGATCTATTCTCAAAAGAACGATCAGTTTAGTAGCCTTAGAAGTACTAGATACGTACATAAGTTTTACGTTATATCATGAAATAAAAAAAATTGTGTTCCCTTTGAACACAATCATAACCTTTGGATTATCCCTACCGGTTAATTCTAATATATTTTTTCAAATCCTGGGAAAATTAAAGCATAAGAAAGGGGTGAGATCATATACTTAATAAGGAAAACAATATAGAGAAAACTATTATAAATGAACAAAAAAAATTAAGGCAATGTATAAGACTAAATAACAAGCCCTTTGAACATAAACATCATAATAATATGGAAAATGATAAATCAAATAATTATTTTTATTTATTCACATGGATATTATACTAGTCAAATAATCACATGTAATATCAATAACTAATTTTATAATGATGGAATGAATAATATTGGACATCATAACTACATAAATAGGGCATCATTACAATACTACAAATTAGATTTTTTCTCGGCCTTGTGCAAAAAAAACTAGTCTGTCTCGTGAGACCTACTGATAGATCTAGGATCTATAGCTTGCTCCACCTATCAAATACTATGTCCAATGCATTCATCATATGAAAAGTTTGAACCATAACATAAACATTCATATTAAAACTAGTACACAAAATTTTAATAATTTTACCATAAACGATGAATTGTATAAAAATAAAAAATTTACATTCAAACACAAAAAAAACCTTCAATAGAATATGGATGATTATACAGTTATAAATTAACTTCTCATAAGATTAAAATCATTCAAAGGATGTTGACATAGATAAAATCAAAACCATTTGAATGAAATATCTCTTTCTATTTTGAAATACTTTAAAAGTATCATATTTTTAAATGAAAAAATATATCTTAAAAAAATTATAAGCTTGTAAGGGAATCTTCTAAGGTGTTATAATAGTGGAAAATCACTGCACTCCCCATATAAGATAAAAAACAATTCTCACCTTAATCAGTCAAAAAGGTCATAAAGTACAGTTTTTTTGGATAATAATGAAATGACACCTTTCAAAAAAAATTATAAAAAATCAAAAAAAAGGTATAAATGACTTTAACTCATATTATAGGAAATACTAAAAATGTTTTGAAATACATTTTTATGAAACATAGATGTGGATGATAAAGAATTCCCAAGAGATGTTTACATATAAACAACCACGGAAAATCCAGAGATTGTAAAATTAACCCCTACCTTGTAATTTTACATAATCAAGGGTAATTTAACCTCTTGAATAATAGATAAATCATTTTTATTTAACTATACAAGAACCAAATACATAAATATGATATCATATATGAACTTATAATATTTCATTGTTAATAATATTTTAGTAGTATCATTGTTTCGGGTGTTAACTGATTTGTTTTCATTTATATGTTTTATTATGTAAGTCATGTTTTATATGTATAGTAATTATTTGATTCAAATCCAAAATAATATTAAGTTCATAAAAATTATTTTTAATCACAATATGAAAACTATTCATTTTTTGTTTCGATGAGGAATGAATCTCATCGCATTCGTAGAGACAGTAATTCATACGTAAGCACGAGAAAAAATGTCATTCTATTTTTGGTGAAATCATATGTAATAAATGGGTAAATTACATATAAATAATCATTAACATGTTATATTTATTATTTATATCATGTACACTCATTAATATACATATCTAAATAATAAATTGTTGAATAACAAACTACACCATGACGTGGAGACGGTAAGTTGTACGTATGCACATATGGTGACATTGTAATTCATAAAATGGATAGAATAATGAATATGGTTGTATTATATTTCTATCAACACCATAATATGTAGATTTTACCTTATGAATTTTTTGAAAAATTAAGCTATGAAGGTTTTTTTAACTTATACGGTGGGTGAGACTATTTTCCTTCATTATAACACATTGGAAGATTCCCTTACTATCTTATAAGAATATTTTCAGAGTAAATGTTTTATTTTATATTTATGTGAGTTTTAAATGATTTCAAAATAGAAATAGTTATTTCTCTAAAAATAATTTTTACTACATATATGTAAACATCCTTTGATGGATTTTACACTTGTTTGAATTTGATTTATTATAATATAATCTCCCATATTTTATTGAAGGTTTTGTGATATGTTTGATAGTAGATGAGTAAATTTTATACCGTTCAAGGTTTATGGTTAAAATATTAACATTTCGTATGTTAATGTTTTAATACGAATGTTTATGTTATGTTTCATCCTTTTCATATGAGGAATGCATTGAACTTTGTAAGTGACAGGCGGTTCCCACTATAGCTCCTCCATGTATCTGTAGGTATCATGAGACAAAATAGTGTCTTGGAACATGGTATTGACAAAATCTTATTTGTAGTTTTGTCATGAGGCCTTGACTATGTGGTTATGATGTCAGGCATTATACATCCAATCATTATGAAATTAGATATTTATATTACATGTGAAAATTAGACTAGTATAATATCAATGTGAATAAGTAAATGGGATTATTTGATATATCTTTACCATATTATACATAAGATTAAGTTTAAATGGCTTCTTTTTTAGTCTTATACTTTTCCTCAAATGTCTGGGCTTATTTATGATTGTTTGTACTATATTTGTATCCTTACTCTGCATCTGAGCTCACCCCATTCTTTTGATTTTTTCTCAGGATGTGAAGAAGCATATTCTGATTAACCTATAGGGATAGGCCAAAGGATACGAATGTGTTCTAAGGAGACACAATGTTGTTCTTTAATTTCATGATTTAATTTAAAACTTTTGTATGTAACTTGTACTTCCAATACTACTAATGTAATAGGTCTTTCAAGACATGATATCCGGGGAGCATGAAAATATTAAGTAATAATGCACCGACTCTAGGTATCTAGGCTCGGGGCATTGCAGTTGGTATTATAGGATGTTTCTTACAGACCGTGGAAACTAGATTTAGAAAAACATTCATAAGAGAACATACCCTAATATAGTCTTTGAGGATTAGTATATAAGAACATCCTAAAATTTGGGTAATATATATATTTTGTGAATTTTCCATGAAATATATCTCTGTCTCGATACGAGAAAGTATTTGAGGCTCTGGAACAAATGTATCTTGGGGTTAAACATGAAAACACCGCATTGATCTAGACTTGAACGAGAACTAGTGCACGAGAATGAGCCTTGCTCACACATGGTTACAAAACTCCAGGGGAATATTCTTAAGATGTTTCACAATATTATTCAAAATCATTTATAAAGGATTTTTGATTAAATACTTCCTCAAAGAAAACATAATTTTTTTATTATAGATTATATAAATAAACTATTCAATTTATGTTTTCTATTTTACTAGTTTAGAATTATGTGTTGCTATTAATAACTTAGTCTAGTGTATTCCATTATTAAGAAATGATGCCTAGTGGAATAAATTGTAACCGTATGAAGGCGCATAATCTATATAGGGATTCCCCTCCTACTCAAGATTATTACAGTGGAGCTAGCAATGCACCTGGTGCTGAAAATCTTATAACCATACTAGGACAACTCACTCTGGTTATGAATAATAACCACACCTGTATGGAGAACCATGATCTACAACATGAAGGATCAATGTCACACCACTTCATGAGGCAACAACCACCAACATTCAATGTGACTACAAATCCATTTGTAGCTGATCGATGGATAAGATCCATAGATAAATTATTTCATGCATTGGGGAGTAGGGAAAGGGAAAAGGTTATCATGGAAATGTATTGCCTCATAGGAGATGAAGATCAATGGTGGTTATTAATTCAAAACAAAAATGAGGATGAATAAGTATAAAATATTGAATTGAGGTATTTTAATGATATTTTCCTAGAAAAATACATTCCTCATGACTGCCAGGAAGATAAGGAAAGGAAATTTCTAAGTCTATTGAAAAAGGAGGATGAAAATGTGTAAATGTGAAAGGATTAATTTAAAAGACCATAAAGGCTTGCTTCAGATTATATGCATAACCCCAAGAGTATGATTGATTGATTATTTGTTTGGTTAAAAACATTTCTCCGTCGAGCATTAGTCTCACCAATCCTTCTCATCATACTAAGTTATTGTCTCTTGTGCCATCAAGACAGAAAAGGAATTTACTAAATCGTAGGACTTTAAAGTAAATAAATAGAAGAAGAAATCTGATGAAAACTCTATTAATGGAAATAAAGGGAAGAAGCGAAAAGTTGAATTTACATCCTATTGAAAATGTTGGAAGAAACACCCCAGTACATACCTGAAGAAATGAGAGCCTATTACAAGTATGGAGAAAATGTTCATCGATCTCATGATTGAAAAGTGAATAAAGAGGATATAAATGTATAAGGCATTAGTTGTAATTACATGGGGAATTATGAAAATGTATTTCCTATGTGTCAAAGAAACATACCTCAGAAATGGATTAGGGAGCAAGAACAATATTATGCGATCACAACTACAGAGGATAATGTTGCGAATGACATGGTGGAAGGTACATTAATCATTTCCTCAAATTTAGCCAATGCTTTATTTGATTCAGGATCATCACGTTATTTAATATCTTCCATGTTTTCCAAGAATACTAAATATTTCCAATTTTATTTAACAAGGGAGTTTTCAGTCCAAACACCTATGGAAATTATCATTGGAAAACTTTTTGGGACCTAGTTAAGATTATTTTATATAAACGTACTTTATCTATTGATCTCATCGGCATACCCGTGATTTAATTTGAAATAATCCACAGTATAGATTGGATTTCATACCATGATGCCAAAATTTATTTTAAGAACTAGGACACTACAATTTTTGATGATGATGAGGAATACCTTATCATTAGATCAGAAACATCACCATCTGATTCTCATCTAGATCCACCCCTAATAGCTCTACTAAATTAAATAATAATGGATAATGAGAGAGAAATAACTATGGGAGAGGAAAGGAATTTTAAAATAGGGGATTTACCTATTGTCCAAGAATATGTTGATGTGTTTCTAGAGGATTTACAGAGAGATCCTCCAGAATGAGAAATTGAGTTTTCCATTATTTTAATTCCCGGTTCAAGGCCCATATCGAAGACCCTATATTGAATGGCCACTATGGAATTAGTGGAACTAAAAAACTATAGAAATTTAGTAATAAGGGATTTGTCCACGGTAGTGTTTCTTTATGGGAAGCTCCTATTCTTTTTGTCAATAAGAAAGATGGATCTATGAGGTTGTGCATTGACTACAGGGAGATCAATGCTATAATAGTATAGATAAATTATCCCCTAACTCGCATTGATGATTTATTCGATCAACATCATAGAGCTCTACATTTTTAAAATGATTGATATTAGATTTGGATATCATTAGTTGTGCTTAATGAATTAAGTCATTCTGAAGACAACATTTCGTACTAGGTATGAGCATTACGAGTTGATAGTAATGCCATTTTGGACTAACTAATGCACCCTCGATCTTCATGGATATAATGAATAGAGTTTTCATTTAATATCATGATGACTTTGTAGTGTTATTTATAAAGGATATATTGGTATAATCCAAAAGCTAACAAGAACATGAAAATCACATGCACGCTTTTCTAAAGACTCTTAGATGAAATGAAATATATGGTAAGTTTAGCATGTGTGAATTCTAGATTCAGGTGATTTCATTTCATGTCCATGCTGCCTCTAATGATAGAATCAATGTGGATCATTCTAAGACAATAACTATACAGGAATGACCAGCACAAATGAGTATAACATAAGTATGTTGTTTTATTGGTTTAGAAGTTTATTATCGTTGTTTCATCCAGAATTTTGCCTGACTAGATGACCCATTATCCAAATCACATGTAAATGGGTTACATTGGTTTTGACCAAAGAGTTTGAAGAATTTTTTGAATATTGGATGAGATGATTCTTAAATTCCCCAATCGTGACATTACCACCGGGGAATGATGGCCTTGTTATATAAAATGATGCTTAAAATAAAGGACTCAGTTGTGTCCTTATTCTTAGTGATGGAGTTATTTCCTATGAATCATGACAACTAAATATTTACGAACAAAACTATCCTACTCATGATATTGAGTTAGTAGCTATAATAGTAGCTCTAAAAATATGGAGACACTATTTATAAGGTGAAAAATGTGAGATATATAGCGATCAAAGGTGTTTGAAATATATTTTCTCATAGAAAGAACTCAACCTGAGGAAATGAAGATGGCATTAGCTACTCACGGATTATGATTTCACTATACACTACCAACTGGGGAAGTCAAATATGGGTGCAGTTGAATTGAGAAGAAAGAATCATGGAGTTTTGAACAAGATGAGAGTTGAAAGGGATCCTATGTTCAGGGATATACTAAATATGGATATTGGAATAATCGTGGAAGGTGAAACATCAATAATTTTTCAAATAGTTTCCAAACAGTAATTACTAGAAATGATAAAATGTTATCAGGATGATGATGAAGAGTTTCAAAAGAAAATTAATTCTTTGAATGATGGAATATTGATTGATTTTTTATATAAAGATGAAATTTTGAAATTTCGGAACAAACATTTTGTTCCAGAATTACCTAATCTAAAAATGGAATTTTTGGATGATTCTCATAGATCCAATTTCAATATACACCTTGGTATCACTAAGATGTATGGATATTTGAGGGAAATTGTTTTATGTGACAACATTAAGAGGTAGATTGTTGATTATGTGACCAAATGAATAGTTTTTTCAACATGTGAATTCTGGAAAACAACATGCTAGAGGATTAATGCAACCTTTTCCCATACCATATTGTAAATGGGATGATATTACGATTGACCTTGTCATGGGGCTACCAGAGACTCCTAGAAAGAATGTTATAATATGGGTCATTGATGGTTATCATACCATGTCAGATTATTTTCTTCCTATAAGATAAGATTTACCACTAGAAAGATTAACAAGTCTATTTATTAATGAAGTTATATGACTTCAGGGAGTACCCGTATCGATTGTTTCTAATTGTGTTCCCCATTTCACATCATGATTTTGGAAAAGTCTTCAATAAGTTATAGACTCTAGACATCGTTTGAGCACTACCTAGCACCCTTTAACTAATGGAAAATCAGAACAGGCTATTCAAACCTTAAAACAAATTTTGAGATCATTCCCACATGACTTTCTAGGTGTTTGGGATCAATATTTTCCTCTCATAGAATTTTTCAAAGACAATATCTTCCATTAAAGTATTCATATGGCACCATATGAAGTGTATATAGAAAGATATGATGCACACCAACTTATTGGGATGATGTTGGTGAATGATAACTCGTAGGCCCAAATATTATTGGGGAAATAATAAAAAAGGTGAATATTATCCAACCCCACATCTAAGAAGCTCAAAGTAGGGAAAAGGGCTATGCCAATAACCGAATGAAGGATTTGGAATTTCTATTTGGAGATCATGTTTTCACGAAGGTATCTCTATGGATCTGTGTTATATGATTCGATAAAAAGGGTAAACTAAGTCACATGTAACCTCATACATTTCATATTTTTAGAATGAATTGGATTTGTAGCATACTGTTTGGAAATTACTCAAAGTCACTCCATTGTTTTTGATGTGTTCCAAGTATCACTGTTGTGAATGTACATGCATTAACCAACCCATGTACATAACTATGAAGAAATAGAATTGGAACTCGGTCTATCTTTTTGTGAAGAGCCTATCAAGATTCTTGATACCGGAGAACAAGTGATGAGAAACCAGATGACTCGTCTGGAAAAAGTTCTATAGTGAAACCATAAGATGGAAGAGGCACCGTGGGAACATGAGGAACATATGATAAAGAACCACCCGAATCGTTTTATGGGGAAATATTATAGAAATTTTTAGGATGAAGTTAATTGAAGGAGGGAAGATTGTAACTCCACATGAATCCATGATACACTTCTCTTTCAACAATACAATAGCTTGTGTTGTATGCAACTTCGAGTTCTTGCACAGCACGACTAATCAAACTAGTTGTTTAAAAAATTGTTATGAATAATAATACCCAATTTTTTAAATTTTATAAATTTCAATTTTCAAAATGGACTTCATTTTTTGGATTTGGAAGATGAAAAATATCTTAGGGTGGATTTTTGGTATTTTTATGAAAACATTGATTTTTTATGATTAGTGAAATACACTGTGTTATTATTTAAATCCAAATTAAATTTAAATAATAATATTTATTATTATATTTATTTTGTCATCAAAATAGATACATAATACATATAATAGATTAATTTAATTCATTTGAGTAATTTTATAATATGAATAGATATATAAAACATTATTGAATGATTTAACACCTTTTACCCTCTTTCTTGGAACATTGGAAAATTTGACTAAAATGTGATTTTATCACATTTGTGAATTGAATTTAAATAATCTAAGAGAACCGTTGACATCGGTATGTAAAATTCACTTCAATAGGATGAAAATAATATTTGGTGACTAGTAACTTTTGAATTATATTTACCATAGTTTAAATTAAATAGGGTAATTAACGGTAAAAATGATATTATAGTTATTCTAACATATTTCCTAATTCTATTGGATACATGTTTTTTGACCAAAATTAACTATAGGAATAAAATATGATTCTCTTTTATCAACATGAATTAGATTAAGATATTTATTATTATTTTATTTAAATATGAGTTAATAGTGTTAAATTCAAATTTTAATAACTAATTTTTTTTAATATATGGTTATAAATATGATAAATTAGACAATAAATATTCATTAGAAAGATAAATAGAGTTTTTAAATCATGGTAATTTATTTATAACTTTTAGACATTAAATAAATAAATTTATTTATGACACAATGATGATGGAGTAATTACTTTATTAATGAATGATTAAAATAATTGATTTTATAAATATCCAAATAAATATTAATTTATACTTTGGATGAATTTAGATACTTTTCATGGTTAATATTACATTTTAGTATTGTTTTAATGGATTTTTACCATGTAATGAAGTTTTTTTGACTTTCACAAAAAACAATATAATAAATAGAGTCAAAATTGACAAAAATGAGTTTTTAAAACAAATATTATATTTGTAAAATCTATAAAATTACTAAAAATATAATAATCATCTAAAGGAATTTTAAAATTATATATAGGCCATTAATGAACAAATTTAGGTTATATTGGAATTTTATTGTATTTTTATTAACCATGTAATATAAAAATACACGAAGGAATTTAAAAAGTTAATCACTTTAACTAGGAGTTTAATTTAAAAGATATGTTTAATATAGTGATCTCAACTTTTCTAAAACGTATTAGTTGAGAAGATGTTGACCCATATCTACCTTATCCTCTAAATAAATCCATTCATATCTGTTATAAAATGTAAATGATTTTATAATAAAATAATATTTCAAGCTTTTCCTAAACTGACCCTCATCTCTCTTATAAAAGGGTACTTCCCCTTTTCTCAAAATCACACTTTCATAGACGTTTTTTTCAGCCAAAACCTTCTCATATATCTTCCCATAAACCCTCACATAATCTTAGTGGATTTAATTTGATCATAAATCTATCCCAAGGTGCACTTTTTACCAAATCAAAAAGGATGAAACCGAAGAAGAGGTAATAATTTCATCAACTCTTTCAAAGTTATTTTCTTATTTCACTTGCTATTTCATTCTTTTTTATGTACCAAAATAATAACCCTAGTGCCTTATACATACTTTGATGTTATTATAAATATGGTACAACCATATTCATTATTCTATCCATCCAATTAATGATAAACTCACCACACCTGCATACATATGACATATTATCTCCTCGTCATGGAGTAGTTTGTTATTCAATAGATCATTATTTAGATGGGTTAAACAATGACTATAACTAATGTAGATAATAAATCTAACATAATAATGATTCATTATATGTAATATTCCATCCAATTAAATACTATTTAACCATCAATAGAATGTTATTGTCTCTCATGAGTATGCATGAATTACCATCTCCACTAACACGATGAGATTCATTCCCCGTCATAACCATTCAAAAATAATTATAATTTCATTATTAAATTTTTTTTAAGAATGTAATATCATTATTGAAATGAATAAAATTAAAATTTGACTTACATAACAAAACATATAAAGGAAAACTAATTAGTTAACACCTTAAACAATTATACTAGTAAAATATATTAACAAAGCAATATTAGAAGACCATATATAATATCATATTTATGTTTGTGGTTCGTGTATAATTTATTAACAATTATCTAACTATTATACAAGACATTAATGTATCCTCAACTAAGGAAATTTATATTTTTAGGGTTACATTTTCAACCTATTTATTATTCAGGGTTGTTTATACATAAGTATATACAAGGAAATCATTATCATTATCATCTGTATTTCTTAAAAATCTATTTCAAAACATTTTTACTATTTCTTAAAATATGGTATACAATCATTTATAAGATTGTTCTTATTTTTATAAAATTGTTTCAAATGAATCCTTTCAACCTTTTCCAAATAAGGTATTGTATGACCATTTCTTCATATTAAGGTATGAATATTTTTTTACATATACAGATGATGCGACTACATTCTGCTGTTATAACACCATTGAAGCTTCCCCTACAAGCTATTAATAATATTCAAAAAATAAATGTTTTCTTTTATAATTAAGTGACTTTAAAATTATTTTAAAATCGAAAGATATATTTCTCTCAACTAGTTTTTATTTCATATATTTCACCATCGATTGATGGATTTTACACTTGTTTGAAGTTGACTTATTATGATACAATCTTCGATATATATTTGATGGTTTTGTGATATTTTTTATAGTGGATGTGTTATTTTTATACCATACATGGTTTATGGTTAAAGTGTTAACAATTCATTTGCTATTTTTAATACAAATGTTTATCTTATGTTTCATCCTTTTCATTTGAGGAATGCATGGGACATAGTAAGTGATGAGTGGAGCCCACTACAGATCCTTGATAAATCCATAGGTCTCATGAGACAAACAAGTGTATTGTCACAAGGACATAACAAAGTCTTATTTTTAGTATTGTCATGAGGACTTAACTCTATGGTTATGATGTCCAGCATTATGCCTTCAGTCAATTAAATGTTACCTATAGATATTACTTTTGACTATTCTACTAGTAGGATATCCATGTGAATAAGTAAATGGAATTATTTGATTTACCTTTTCCATATTATACTGAATTTTAAGATTAAAAGGCATTTGTTTCAGTCTTATACATTGCCTTAAATATTTTTTTCTTATTTATGATGGTTTCTGCTATATCGGTATCCTTACTGAGCATCTGAGCTAACCCAATTCTTAGGTTTTCTTTTTCCCAGGATTTGAAGAAGTTTATTATGATTAACCTGTAGGGATATACCAAAGGATACAAGTGTGTTAAAAAGGGGATACAATGCTGTTTCTTTATTTCATGATGTAATGTAATAATTATTTATCTATATATTATGTCCATTTCCTCTACACTAATCAGTTTTTCGAGACTTGATCTATTGTGATCATGCTAATGTTATGTAATAATGCACTAACATTAGGTAACTAGGGTTGGGGCATTACAAAAATCCATGTATGCTGACATTCCCCTGAGTATTTAATAAATGAAATAAAATGGTGAAGTTTGTTTCATTAAATGTTAATGTGAAAATTTTTAATTTGAAATTAAATTAATTTATTTATTTTTGTTCAAATTAAAATGATGTTATTTATATGACTACACAATGAAGATAAAAAGAATGAATTAACTAATTCATTAAAACAATTCAATAAATTTTTTTCTAAAAAATTAAATAATATAATTTAATGCTATATAATATAAAAATATATATTCAGTAAATTTGAAGATGATCCTGATCATATAATTACAAATATATATTCATGGATTCTTTTAATTTAATTATTATTTCATTTCTTTTATAAGAATTATAATTTAAAATTAACAAGAATGATGGGGAGTCTTCCCAACCTCTATTATATAAGGGAATATGTTTTCAATGTATATTTTATGTAAATCCCCAGAACTAATAAATTGATTTAACTCACATGAGTTAGAGATAAATATTATATATTATAGGGAACTGGTGAGAATTTAGAGGATATTGGAGTATAGAGCCACGTTGAAACCAACTCAATGGATACATTTGAGTACACATATAATGGTTTAGCAATAATCATGTCATTTTTCTTGTGGGGCTTCCATTTATCAAGGGGTTATTTTATCATACATTTGATAAAATAACTATTATATTATGTCAGGTCCATACCACAATTATTATTTTTTCCTTTTATTTTGTATGCATATTATTTATCTATTTAGATAATTTATCCTGATCACATAAATAATTTAATTAATATGAATGCAAGATGGAGCTAATATTTATAAGATTATTCATAAATTTTAATAAGTAATTGACGGTCAATTATATGAAAATTAAATTAATACAAACATGCATGTAATAAGATAATTTTTTTATTTATTCATAAAGTTAAAAATATTTTCAATAAAAATATCATGTTCTTAAAGCCTTATACTATTTATGTTGAAATTAAATGATAGATCAATGTTGTTAAATAGCCTCTATTTTGGTGTTCTCAATTAGCATGAAATTTCAACCTCTGATTTGGGCCCTGTTAACATATTATTCATTAATGGTGTATCACCTATTTTAGACATGGTGAAACTAGTTCTAAATTTATAAGGAAATAAATGTATATTAATTCATTTTTTAGATTCTAATCAATTTATCAATGAAATGAATGTTGATGTAGTTGGATTTTTTAGACCCCCTAAATACATTCAAATATCTTGTGAGGCCATTATGTACTTTATTAATCAAGAAATATAGAAAAATTCTTTCTGCAATATTCTATTGAAAAGATATTAAGGAGCTTGTTATAAGATCTATTGGGTTTTCTTAAATAGTAATAACCAAAAAATTAAAACCTATTAAATTATATCTTTGTGTAAACTTGATGAAACTAAGTTTTTTATTTAATTATTGTATTAAATTGATATATAAATCATCATAACACTTTATTTATTTCTTGAAATCGTTAATTTATTATCAAATATAAAATTCTACGTGTGGTACTATCATTTATATGATGTTTTCGTACAATAAAATTATGAATATATTCTAGAATCCCCTATACCCAATAATCAACCTTAGTAAGGGAGAATGTGTGAAAAGGATTCCTACAACATGTCTATATAGGATGAATCATATGTTCATTATAATATGTTATATATTAATTTTATTTAGATAATGATTTTTTAGAAATAAATGGTTGGTTATATCATGGAAACTCATTGTATATCTCATTACAAGGAGAAATCTGGGCTCAATAAAAAGGATATTTTTATTTCAAAAACAAGTGAATACAGGAATAATGGAACATATCAATTGGTCGTGCCTTCAAAAATTGTGTTCACCGATATCAAATAGAAAAATATTTCTTCCATTTTTATTTGAAATAATCCATGAATATTATATTATCATCATAACCATCATAGTTTTCTAATAACATGATGAAAATTATATCTAAAATAACTAATCTATCAATGCATCACCTTGAAGATAAGGAAAGGATAAACTATTGTCCCTTATCTCCTACAGAGAAAAAAAATTATTGGGTTAGAAATCCTAGGGATATTCCAAAATATATGGACCATTTAACTAATCCATTGAATATGAATAATATTCTAATGTATAAATTTATGTATAAGAATATATATTTTTTAAAATAAAAAGAATGGTTTTGGATGATAGACTACAACAAATTAAATTTTTAGCTTTTGGATACTTCCACTTTAGTTAACATCAATATTACATGTACTTTTACTATATTAAATTTTGGGTATTAAATACCTACTTGAATTCAAATACTAAAACCATGATTTAATCATCTCAAAACAAATAGTTTGTTGTCCAAGGTGTTGATAGATGATGATTACTATGTCAGTCATGATAATTAAATAACCTTAATATGTGATAATGAATTCTATGAGAGGATAAAAGGGGGAATTTTAATGACCCAAACATTTAGAAATTAAAATACCTTTTATGATTGAATTAAATTCCCTTTTATGGATTTATAAATCACATGAAATTATTTTGATTTATTATATCCAATTAGATTAAAAATACAATTAAGCATCATAACCATTGATAAAATATCCATAAAAAATGGTCGTATGAATAAAATAAATATATGGTTATGGAAAATCAAGTTAACTGATAAAAAAGAGAAGTGACCATAACCATCAAGATCATAGAATCACATGTATTTTCCCATGACTAATCCAAATAAGATTTAAAAAACTAAAGAATATGAAAACCCATTTTTAGGATAATTCTAAGCTCATCTATATAATAGAAAAAACCATGTATAGCAGACTACCCCATTAAGATTTCACCATTATGCACCTTACACATTGAATATTTTCTAGTGTAATAATTTTATATGTATAAAGATACTTATAATATGAATATTTATAGTTTAGATTCTATATAATAATGGTTATATTTAATTATAATTGTTTTTAAATCACATGTGATTTTTATTTTGATATGATAATATAGAAGTTGTATTTTTTTGTTTAAAATTTTAATTAGTACATACATTTGAATGAGTTCATGAATATTAAAAAATGGAACATAAAAAAATGATTAAATTAAATAATGTTTATTAAATATAGATGATAATATATTTTTAATTAATCATAATGTAATTTTCTATAAGGGATTGAAATTTTTTATTACCACATCATAAAATAATGTGTGTTTTATTAAATCATAAAATTAAATATTACATGTAACAATGCTATAAAATGTTTCCACAAACAAATATATCATTATCACTTAAAAATTATAATCATTACTCAATTGAACATCCCCAAATGAAATATTTTATTGAGTTCGTCTATTTTCTATATATAATAATTAACAATAATCATCATTTATAGAATCCTTGTCTAAAACCCATGAGATGAATTTTGGTTTTGATTACATTTCAATATAATGTTCAAAATCTATCATGGGAAATAATAATGAAATATTTTAATATTATTAAATAATCACATGAGATCTCCCATTTTTATTCACTCAAAAACCTTTTATTACATCCCTATCATTTCTATAATCTTCCATAGGTGCCCCCCAATTTCCCAATAACCTCATCCAAATCAATTTATATTATCCTCTATGAGTAAGGTATTTCCATCACTTGTGTTCCATTTTAGAACCTTCTTGTTATTAAATTTTTTAATATCAACTAGTTATATTATCATTACATTATAATTATCCATATATTATCCAATTTATGTAATAACAATTAGATACCATTTATCCCATCTCATTATAGTCGTTACCTAAGTTGTTACTATGACACAATTTACTAAGGTATTTCACTCTCTTATTTTCTAATAAAAACCCTTCGTTTTTTTGGACTTGTGAGTATCAATAGATTTGGAATTCATGAATCTATAAACAACAATATATTTTACAATTTAATCCCTATAAATTATATTTAATTTAACATCTCTCATTATACCCTTTACCTATGATGTTAAATGATAACATCTATTAAGGGATCCTCTCATTCATCACTTTATATAAGAAACATATTTATTTAATGCACATTATACACAATAAATATTGATGTGATATTCAATTTTCTTTCTTATTACTTCCCTTATGATATGGAATTGATGATTCATCCCTTTTACCCTAATTAATCTCTCCTATGATTCAATATTTACACTCGTTACGTTGCTAATAATAACCAGAAATTTTTCCATGCTATGTTTTTATTCAAGAAACCTACTTATTAAATGCATATTTTTTCCAAAATATTCATTTACTATTATGTTCTTAAAAATCCCTCATTATGTCATTTTTACTCCTAGTTTATTATAGTCCCATTTTCTCTCTCATTTAACTATTTTATGAATCATAATTTATTATCGTTATGCTTCTGAAATGTAATTAGGATTTTCTATGCTAACCATTTCTGTTTTGTATACTCGAACCAATTTATAATAAAGGTTATTAACATAATTTTACCTCTAAATAATTTAAATGGGAAACATTTTTATTTAATAAAAAATCATTAATTGTGGTACTGATTTTTATGAAGTATTTTCTTATGTTATTTTTATCTGTTTGGAAAAAATAAACATGTACATGATAAGATTGTGATGGGTGAACCTTAATAGCACAACAATGCATTTCGTAATATTTTATTCTCATGAGATGTAATTTATTATATAGGGAGGGTTATCCTAAGAACATCATGTTATGTTTTATTTGTGGTTAACCATGATTTAGTCTTATAATATATTGTTTAATGTCTTTCAACATTATTGTGTTTTTTTAATTCTATTATGATACATCATGACTGATTTTTATTATTTGTGAATATAACCATTTTTATGTACCATTTAAATTCATATTTTCTAATATGTAATGCATTCTATGTTTTATAGTTTTTATTACCTTACTATGAATTATATCTCACCCCGTTCTTTTGTATCTCCTTAGGTTATCCCATATATTTTTAAGAACAATTGTATATTTTGGCCACGTTAAAGATGTTTTTGATGCACCAAACAACATTAAATTTTTATGTGATTTACACAATTTCACCAATAAAGTAGGATTCTAAATATTCAGGGTTATATTATATATATTTCTATATAATAAATCATTATTTGATCTATAATAGATACAAGGGTTTCATTGGAATTGATATCTATTACCATGGTTTTTAAGAAGTTTTTTATGATCATAAACCTCTCTAACCATGATAAATTCAATTGGAGTATTGTTTTAATAGAAAAATTAATTTGATGATTATTTAATGGAGTTGGAATGGAGACTTATCACTGGAAAAATACTTATTCTACCAATATGATGGGATCTTTTCATGGTATAGAATGATGCATAAAAGAGGGGAGTCGCCGGTGCACTAATATAAAATGACCAAATGAGACCACGTGCCTTATGGAATATGATTTTTCATGAACCAAACATCCCCACACATGATATAGAGTTATCCATTGTAATATTTTCATTTAAAATATGGCATCATTATATATTTGGGGAGAATTGTGAAATATATAAGGATCATAATATACTCAATTATATATTCTCACAGAAATAGCTGAATATACTACAAATATTTCTTAGATCTGATTAAAGACTTTGATTGCTCAATACAATAACATCCTAAGAACCACAATAAAGTGGAATATGTTCTATGTAGAATTTATCTAGAAAAATTATCATTGATAAGGACCCAATATTAATGATTGAGAAAAATATAGACATGTTAATCAAAAAGGGATGAAAATCACCAAAACATTAATAATTTATTTCATAACCAACCCATATGGAGAGGTTAAAGGACTCTCAATGTGGAGATAAGTAAATTCATAATAATAAAAATGTAATAAAGAAAAAATAATGCCTAAAATTATAAAATTAATGAATAATGAGTTAAAAGAGATGGTTCATGACTATGTGTTTCATAAAATATTGTGTCTGAGATTGATATATTGGATGATGCACATAACTCAAACATATACAAGAAACCAAGGAGGAATATGATGTATCAAGTTCTCTAAGATCTCTATAAGTGGGTAAATATGATTAAGGTGATCATAGAATATACATCAAGGTGTCTTCAATGTCCATAATTGAAGGCTAAATGTGATTAATATAGTCAGTTGATACAACCATTACTCATACAAACATATAAATTGGAAAACATAAACTTTGGGATTGTCACTTTTAATATGAATATATAAATTGGAAATAATTATAAATGTTTCTATCGATATTATATCATAGAATTATCACTTCTGTGAAATCTGAGAGGACTTTAACTCAATAAACATGAAAGGATGTACATTAGATATGTGGGTTTAATGAATGAAACACTACTATTTATTTTCACTGATCAATACCTATGATTTAAAATAAAATTTTAGAAGTATATTCAAAATGATATAAAAACAGAGTTGAACTTAATCATGGATTATCACAAAAAAAATTATTTAATATATGAGTGTACTATCCAAACCGTCTGGGCCATTTTTTAGATATTTTTGAATGTTCTTAAAATGATTATGGGATTAATACATTCTTATAATTGAGTTATCATACCATAAAAGATTAAAATAAATCATAATAATGGTTCCACATAAATATATTTATTGGAAGAGGTGAATAACACCTAACTGTTGTGATGATGTTGGTGATCAGAAACAGATGGGTCCATAAATTGCTGAGGAAAGGGTAGAAAAGGTCCAAACCATTCAGAAGCACATCAGAGACACTAAGAGTAGAGATAACATCTTTGATGAAAATATTGTATTATACATATACATTGAGGAAATATATAATTTATTATTATTCATATATCCATGGGAAAATGTCATGAAATTTAGGAATAAGGGAAATCATAGGGGATCATACATCAGTACCTTTGAGATCCTTGATTTCATTAAAGTAGCGTCATATAAACTTGAACTCCTACTTAAACAATCTCATGTTCCTGATGTTCTAAATATATCTCTATTGGGTAATTATGTACCATACCCCACCAATGTTTTGAATCCAAATGAGGTACCATTAGTTAATGATATTTTATATAAGGAGAATCTAGTGAAGATCATAGATCACCGAGAAAATATTCTATGAAATAAGTCAGTACACCTAGTTAATGTGATATAGAGAGACCATTAGTGTGATGAACCCATGTGGGAACCCAAATATGTGATTAAATATAATTATCTTTATATTTTTTGTTTGTGAAATGAAACTTCTTATGGAATAATTTCCGAATGGTGGATGATTACAATGAAGCGAAATTTGACAAATAAATTTCCTATTATCATTGGATTAAATTCCAAATTATTGTTATCGAAATAAAATTAAATTCATTGGTTTTATTATACCATAATGGATTTAAAAATAATTAAAATCTATAAATTTTTATAAAATTGTAATTTAACGTTGATAATATGTTTTAGAATAATTAAAGTATTTGGATTAACCAATTAAGACATAAAAAAGAAGTAATGACCACAAAATTTACTTTCATACCATATTAAAACAATTTATTATATATTATAAGATGGATATAGTTACTTTTGTTTTACCTTGACCAATCCCATGGAAATATATAACAACTATATTTTGATCAATACTATTTTCGATTTATGTTCAAGCTCATTGAGAGCACAGACCAAACCACGTATACTAAACGAACACATAAAAATCTCACAATCATACAGCTCACCAACAGTAATGTTTCAAGTTAAATGAAGATTTAAAAATAATTAAACTCTATAAATTTTTATAAAATTGTAATTTAACGTTGATAATATGTTTTACAATAATTAAAGTATTTGGATTAACCCATTAACACATACAGAAGAAGTAATGACCACAAAATTTACGTTCATACCATATTAAAAAAATTTATTATATATTATAATATGGATATAGTTACTTTTGATTTACCTTGACCAATCCCATGGAAATATAAAACAACTATATTATGATCAATACTATTTTCGATTTATGTTCAAGCTCATTGAGAGGACAGACCAAACCATGTATACTAAACGACCACATAAAAATCTCACAATCATACAGCTCACCAATAGTAATGTTTCAAGTTAAATGAATGTATATTTAACAAGAATATAATGTTATGAATATATATAATTTATTTTTAATATTTTAGTGGTTATATTTACTTCTTATTGTTGTTATGTTATAAATCATTTCAATTTCGGTATTATAGTTTTTTAAATTTTTAGGTAATATGAATTTCAATTAATACAAACCTTTTGGTTAATTAAATAATTTAAAAAATAAATTAAATAATTTTTATTAATTATATATGATAATATAATTCTCATAAACTCAAATATACATTCTTAAAAGGGTATAAAAATTGTTGTGGTCAGAAAAAAAATAATTAGTCAATAAATGTAGATTCATATATTAGAAGCCAATCATCAACAATTTATGGAATTATTTTGATAAAACAAATATTATTTTTGGAATCAGATGCATGTAGTTTCTCAATGTAAAAATTTCATAATTTTGTGAAATAATCGAATTTATTGTGAAAAATTATTTAAGGTATGAATTATGGTGGGTATTATGGCATCATAAAATCCCAAAAGTGAAATAATAAATTAAATAAAAGGTATAAAATGAAAAATATATTTTTAACCATTAAAATAATGTGTTTATGATGTTATTGGATAAATTTTCAGAAAATTATGAATCCTCTAAAAACAATATTACATTTTAAGGTTTTAAAATCACATAATTAAACACATGACTTTCTTCAACTCCTAAAAGAATTACATTTAATTGATTTAAGACCATGTTCTTATAAAATAAATAAACCCCATTTTGATTGAAATAATGAATTGGAAATAAACATTGGTATGATTATTGATTTTTTATTATCTTATTATATTGAGTCCAAGACCATTGTTTTGGAAATAAAAAATAATTCCTCTCTCATTTGAATTACAAACCCACCCCTGATCCCCTTACACATCATTGAAAAACCATTTATAATTTTATTACTCTTAAAAAACCTCTTTTGAGACCTCCCAAGGCATCTTGATGCTCTTATGAAGCCCCTCCCATGTTTCTGGAATCACCATCTCAAGCTAAGGGATTTCCCTTTCATCATTTCCATTGAAGAACATTCTTTTTAACTATCCATTAGAATATCAATTGGTTGTATTAAAATTAATTTATAATGAATCTTATACTATTAATGTTACAGACTAACAATAATATATCATTTATCAGCTCACATTATATATTTACCTAAGCCACTACTATTTTGATATTTTCTAAGGGATTTCACTCCATGTTTTCCATTAAATAACATTGTTTATAATTATACTTCTCAATATTAATTGGATATTTATTCCTTATATTATAAATATCCAATATATAATCATATAAATTTTATAATAATGAATGATCATTAATAACCTCTCATTAAATCCATTTACTAACCCATTAATATGTCGTAATCTAGTTAAGTATACACTCATTATCCTCATTATTAAAATACATTATTTTTGTAATTCACATTGTCTCCAAATTTATATTGGTGGGATATGGTCTATTATCTACCTGTTAATTTTGTTATTATTTCCAAGTGAATATTAAACCCTTCCAAAGTCATTAATCCTTACCCTTATGGTACATAAATAATCCTGTGATTTTTCCATGCAATGTTTTTATTCGAGAACAAACCTTGTATTGTACATATTAATTCCAAAAAAATTAATGTTGTATTATATTCTTATATATGGAAATTATTATCCTTCTAGATACAAGGAATGAGATACCACCTTTCTCTATAATTAAATCATTTTATGAATGTACTAATAATGACATTAAAATACCAACATTTCATAGTAATTTTCCTTTCCAGAAATTTTTGAGTTGTATACCCATACCCATTTCCACTCAAGGGTATTCAGCTTATTTTACCAGTATGTATTTTACTAGGGATTTAATTTTTGTGACCCAAAATCCTAAAATGTAATATTAAATGTGATGAAATGTTTTCATCTGTTATATGATTTAAGTAGAACACTTATGAATGTTGATGATACTTTTATGATAGGTTAGACTAGATGTCAATCCAATCCAATGTGTGTTGTTTTAGTCTCTTGAGATTCCATAAATGGTTCCCATGAGTTTAACCTATGAAAATAATTTTAATATTTCATGGTGGTTATCCTTGAAATATTCATTTATTTGAATTCTTAATGTTGTTTATGAATTCCCTTTTTAACTTTATGCTATCACGTTACATCTTGTCTCGTTGTTCATGTTAATGATTCTTACCCCTTTTATGTCCATTTGAAATTTATATTTTCAAACATGTAATACCTTCTATATATTATTATTTATTTATTCTCTTTTTGGGATTTATAAATAACCTATTTCTTATATAAATATTCCTATGTTATTCCATGAAGTTCTAGGAATGATGCAATATTATGATCCCATTAATGATGTTTGGAATAAGTTTGATGTACCCACACAATTTTAAGTTGTTATATAATTTACATAATTAACCAAATACACAAGGCCTTATAATGGAAGATGGATCGTGGTTCCAGGATAAACCACTGTGACATTGAGGATGGTAATAAGAGGGTTTCTCCTTCATGGTTATACAATAATTTTAGGATTTGATATGACTTATTGTGGAAATCCTCTGCCAATTACTCAATGTAACAATTACTTTAGTCGAAGAAAATAGGGCAATCTTCCATGTGTGTTTGTAAACTCTCCAGGTGATGATGAAAATAATTAATCCTCTTAATTGAATAAATTTCAACCTTCTAAGATTTCCCATGAGGAATCATCTTCTAAAAAATTACCTTACATAATATATATGATGTTATGCCTTAGGATCATAATGGAATGCTTTTCTTAACCCATCATGATAATGAATCATGATTTATATTCATAACAGGTGATATAGAATGTGTTACTATGAGGATTTATCGATTCTAGAAACGAGTTTATATATTCCTTCACTCTATTATTAAACATGTTTCTATTTTAAATGTGATGAAATTGTGGAAAATTATGTTTCATAATGATTATTTTATCAATCTCTGGATTTTCAAACTATAAATGTATCTACTGGTGTGTGGATTCATTCACTTTTTTTTTCTAAATTTAGAACATATATAAGAGAATGTGGCTTTGGTTCATTATATAAGAAGCATGGTGCTTTGAGAATTTATGAATTGAACTTGATCTTCTATTATTTTGATTATAGAAGATACTATCCCAAAATATGTGTAATTTAATTTTTTTTAATTAAATTTATTAGAACCCTAAGGTCCTAATTATTTAGCTTATTAATTTTTTTTCATATTACAATAGATAAGGATACTAATCAACCAAGTTTTTTTGGTATTTCCAGGGCCTTTGTGGAATTTATTTTGAGATTGAATCCAACTAAGAAAGTGGGTTCTTCTACCGATAATGATAAATTGACTATACATGTTTTATATTAGAACATCCTTATTTTTTTAGTTTTATTGGAATTGTATTGTCCATAGTAGGAGTTAATTTAGTAGATCCTTAATGTACTCAACCTATATAAATCGTTTTTGGGATGCCACTTTGTGTAAAAAAGGCTTCTCTAACTAGGAATTTTTTTGATTGTATTGGATATCATTGTCTAAATAGGAATTTATTTAATTCATTTTCTAGTGATTGGAATGAAATGGAATCTAGGAAGAAACTTGTTTCTATAGTTGATCCATTTTCAAATATCTCTTTAAATAAACATTGACTCACTATTTCTGAGTTTTTTTTCAAAGTAAGGCCTAATATTCAAAGAAGAGACTAGCTGAGGATGCATGTTCATGGGATAATACAACATAGGGATGTGATGTTTGGGATGGTATTTACTAATCTACAAAAATTGATTCCTCATTTCATTTATCTAAACATATATTGTTTGATACTATTATACCTCATATGTGACATACCATCTATGATGATTTGAAATAAGTGGAGTAGGGTATATCTTTGTCTATACCTATAAAATCCAATGAGGATGGCTATCAATGAGGGCTATAATAAGGAAATATATGGTGGATGCCCCGCCTCTGGTTATTTCCTCTCTGAATCAATGTGAGTGTAATCCCAATGTAGATCCAAGGTAGGAAGTATTCTCCAATGACGATACCATTAGATTATATTTAAAAATTATGTTGAAAAAATATAGTGACCCCGAATTAACATACCTATATATTGCATCATTTTAGATTATAATTTATAAAATGTAAAATTTAAATTCAAACAGACAATAATTGTTTAGTATATTTGGAAATATGGAACACAATATTCTAATTTGGTGAACAATATTCAATGTATCCATTAAATGTTTTCCCTATATAACTCCTGAGTAATACTTTTTTCATATAATATGGAAATAATAAAAGGTAAGGGGTGAGATCAGATGATTATTAAGTGTAAAAAAGGGAGATATATAAGAATAACATGGTAAAAATAGTATGAGGACATGTTCATTTCATTATAATATAATACCTTCAATATCAATGATCATAAACCTGAATCATGGATTAAATATTAGTATTTAATAATAAATTAATCATAAGGTAATCAAGAGCATAATCCATGATAGAATATAATAATAATAATACATAGAATTTTGGAAGACACATAAACATATATAATGTTTTCCATAGTAGTTAAGGATTACATTACAATTCCATATTAGTGGAAAACATAATTAATTGAATAGAGTTCTATCCTAGTTCTAGATCTATATTACTAAACTAGGTTCACTAACCATTATATCCCCCTATTACTAAACATTGTTCAATTCCCATTCCAGACATGTATTATGGAGCTGTGTTCACCCCCTGCTCCAATAGTATATTATTGCACCAGGATCACCTCATATTCTAGCCTATATTACTAAATTTATTTCACCACCAATTATATCCTCATATTATAGAACTAAGTTAACATCCCTCTCTATCCTTGTATTACTAATCCGAGTTCACCTCCTGTTCAATCCATATAATATTGAACCATGCCCACTTACCAATCATGTCATTTATTATTAAACCAACTTCACCTCCCCGTCCCAAACCAATATCATTGAACCCAATTCAAATCATATTCCAACCATAAAATTAATAAACCGAGTTGGCCTCTTTTTACATCCATTTGTTAGTGAACTAGGTTCACCACATGTTCCAACCATGTATTAATAAAGTGAGTTCACCTCCCATTCCATCACAATTTTTTATAACTGGGTTCACTAATCATTCCATCCATGCCATATTTATTTGTTACCAATCATTACACACAGAATTAGAGGGATATATAGGTCTCAACCTCCACATAATTAAATCATTCATTTTGTGCCACAAATTAATTAAAAATCATCATTTCATGACCCAAAAAAGAGTTGGGTTTCATTAATAGAATATCATAACCCATGTTATAAAATTGATATTATAGAAAAATAATAATATCATAACCTATGTTACTGAGATAGGCTTCAGAATAATTGCATCATAGAATAACACATGTAAATAAGTTGGGTTCATAAGAATTTTATTGTGGAATAAACTTATGAATTGAAATGGATTACATAAACAACATATCATCAAGTATATTAACCATTTATGGAAAGAATAAAAATAATTACAATATATCATTACACTATTAAATCATAAAATAAATAAATGTATGTAAAATTTTGTGGACAATAATTTTGAATTATCGTTTAAAATATTTTATTAGGAAAAGAGTCTTTAACAGGTCAATGTTTTACATACCACTTTGAGATATTTGGATCATACTCCCCATGTATTAAAATCATTAAATTAAGCATATAATTTCATCAAATGGTCTATATTCATTATATAAATAGTTAAAAAGATATATATACACCTCATAAAAGGAAATAGGTACAGATATAACATGTGTCTCAATGGAGGGATATTGAGACAAAATTACATTACTTAATTTCTAAATTGTGAACCCTAAATCCAATATAATACGGTTCATAAAATGGGTATGTAAATACACATAAATTTGAGGCTACTAATAAAATAATAAATTATTCTTCATTATATATACCACATAAAGGAAACGAGAGGTGAATAAGGAATAAGTATCACAGAAATAAAGGATAGACTAGAAATCCCATTAATAACGGATTATCATTTGAATCATGATACCCATAAACGAATAAAATCAATTAAAAAATATCAGGAAATAAATTAAATTCATTATATAAAATTTCATAGGGAATTATATACACCAAAAAATAATAATATTTATTTAATAAATCATATATCAAGACGAAGTAAAAGTGACACAGTAAAACCCTTACCGTAAGTATTTATTATTCCAAACATGTTCGAACCTCCATTATTATAAATATAAAATTATTATAAATCTCGTAAATAACCATATTCAACTTCATCATACCATATTAGATAAAATTAGTACATTACATTACCCATTTATAAATAATTTTATTTAAATGTTACGTTTTAGGTAATATTAGGTTTTTTTTATATACATTTGGACATGTTACTCCTAGTCCTCTTACATAGATCACGATATAATTATTTCATGAATGTATAACATTAAATAAATATCATATATATTCATTATATTAATATTTATAAAAATATATTAAGGGTAGAAATATGAAATGATTGAGATTGTTCATGGAGATGGTTGGTTGTACATACACATGAACTCAATTTCTATTTAATAAGGAATTTTAATTAATGAATGTAAATGAAATATATATTTATATATATACTAATTAAATAATGATTATTATTTAATATATAATAGATATTTTTTCTAACCCAATCTTTAATAGATTCCATGTAGAGTGTGAATGATTCACATCGCTTTGTGGAGGAGGGTTCCCCCACGTTCTGAAACGAAGTTATTATATTTTCAAAAAATGGAAAGCATGAAGGTATGTGTTATATAAAATTTATAAATGAGTAAATAAGTCATAAATATCCCATATATAATATTAATATGTATTTTCCATCATATTTCCCTACCTTAATATGAGTAAAAGGATGAACAAACAATATCATTGCGTGAGGCAGTAATTCTCCCGAAATAAGAATGGTATGTTTGTAACGCATTTGATCAATGTGATTGTAGGGGTATGATGAAACCATTGAAAAAAATTACTATATTATGTATATTTATATTATTATATAATAATGTAATAATAATATTTTATATGGTGTAGAATGAAAATAAAATAAAATAGCTTGAGGAAGGATGTTAGCTCATCTTTGTGTAACTCCTTTTGGTTTAAACCAAAGGGATTCCTTGGATGGATATTTTCCCAATGATAGACTTATAGGATGAATGTTTTGATTCTAATAGTATATTTTTCTTGTGTATGGATGAGGAAATAGGGAACGAGATTTGTAAAGATTATGGGAGGAGGGGAGGCCATTATAAGTGGTGAAAATGACACATTGGGTATTCATGAAAATAATTATGAAATCCGCATGTTTTAATTTTTACCATTGTTTAAATATGTAATACAATAATTTATAGACATTTTTAACTTCATTTTTACACATTATTTGCGATTCTTATTTATTAATGAAAATTGGTTTTACATTAGTCACTTTAATTAATTTTAATTACTTTCACTAATATGTTTGGTCAAAAAAATTATTGATTATATTAGAAATTATAAATTATTATTATTATTCCAAATATGGAATTTATTTTTCTATATAATGATCACATGAGTGGAACAAATTAATTAAATATTTACACCATTGGTGGGATGATACAATGAGTTTTCAAATTGAAAAATTCCAAATGTATGAAATGTTTTTATGTCCAATTTCATCATAAAATTGAATCTAAGGACCTAAGTTAGTTTACCTAAAGAATAATTGATCTAATTAAACGTTAAAACCAAATTAAAATATAATTTTACAAAATAATGATATTATATTAACATGCATCTTTGAATTAAAATTTTGTTTTTTCTATTATTCATCAAAAAATGAAACTTCTTAAAAATTATAGAGAATAACCTAAAGTAAAATTTTATACTCCACTATCAAAAAATTATATAGATTTTTATATGATTTTTATTAAAATTTTAATATATTATATTAATATTTTTTTCTCCATTAGAAGGTGGTAAACTTATCTTCTATAAGAATTCATCCTTTTATATATAAAATATATAAATATTCTATCATTATGCCAATATCTATTGGTTGATTGTCAAAAAATTTTATTTGTAATATAATATATATATTTTATTAAAAAAATTCATCAAATGTTTGTTCTCAATTTCTCATTATAAAATAGTGTATATACATTGAAAATAGTTTTCTTACAAAAGAATTTTATGATTATCAAATATTTCATACATTCATTTCTGTATATTTGAAAAAATATATTCATTTCATACACATGAGTAGATGTAATTTTCATAATATAATTAATCTTGATCACAACCTTTAATCCATTTTCTAGACGGAAACTATAATTGTAATTTAATTAAAATATTAATAGTATATTTTAGTTTAGTAAAACTCGGTCATGCGGGTGATACAAGCTATCAAATGAACTAGGAATTGTGTATGGAATAATGAAAATACAATGTAGCATGTACCATAAGGTAGTATATATGTTTTTTGTAATTCAATATTGACATGGTGTTTCATTAATATAAATAATAGCATGGTTGTTTCATATAATCGAATAAAATTTTAAGGGTTGTGTGAAATAAGAAAAAGTTATATAGTTTAAATTTGTTTGAAAAACTATCCCACAATATTTGGGAATGTTACATTCTAACCTCCATAAAATAATGTTCACCATTAATTTTTATTGGGATATCGATGGTTAAATTCATGAAATATGTATTAATAGAAAACCTCCTTGTAAGAATGATGAGTCAAACTTTTATTAAAAAGGGAATGTTAGAAATATAATTGTAACACAATATAACTAAATATTATGTTTCCACATAGGAGAAAATTGGTGGGGAGGGAATATTAGACATGGGGGAAAAGAATAAATAATAATATAGAGGGATAAAGATAATTAATAATCATAAAGTCAATGATCAATGGAATGTCGATGTCCTCAAAATAAAAAATCAATGTTTATTTATAAGGCCATTAGTTCAAAATAAATTAATTTGTTATGATAAATTTTTTTCAATATCATTTGACATGATTTTAGGAATTATTTTATAACTATGAACACAAAAAAATTATCATAATTCATTTTATTCCATTTTTTATGCAAAATCGTACCCTTTGGTTGTGTATTAGCCAATTGAAAAATCATATATTACTCCAAAAAACTAGAAGGTGAAATTTTTATGAATAAAGCACAAACAAATCCTTTTATCTGGTACGTAGTATGATAATACATTATATCTATCATTATTTTGAATCACAGTAACTTGTTTTCAAAAAGTAATCCAATATTAAAAAATCCTCTTATGGAGAGATATACATTAATCTCTAAAACATCATCCATTGATTAACAAAAAACAATCCATAAATGCTTAACCATAAAACCCTACCAATAGTTGAAAATATAAGAAATTATAAAGAAGGTCACTAAATCAGATTAACATCAATACCACATATATAAAAAATTATATCTTGGTTTTTATATTCCAAACATGTGAATACCCACTTCTTATATTCATATGAAACATGTAAATAATTAGAGTTACCATAAATCATTTTGGAAAGAATGGATTCATTGTTAGTAAAAAGATTAGTAAATATATCTCGTAAATTGATGGTGTTGTAAACATCATCTATAAAAACATAAACCTCTTTGTAAAAATATATATTATCATTTATGAAGTCATAAATACTATAAAATTTACATTAACCATATCAACATCTCTTTATCGAGATAAGATGTCATTTTCTAATCCTTAAGGACATTTTAAGGGTTACCGTTCCTAAATGTAACTTTTCTATTACTTCAATTTTCTACATCATCATTATTTATTAAAAAAAAATTAATATACTTAAACAAATTCTACAAAAAATACTTCTGTACTTCTTGATTCATATAACATAACATATTAATTCCAAAATGTATGCACTTAAATCAACCAAAAATATTCTTTATCATTTACCCAAGATTCATCAACTTATACCTTAATAAATCATTATATGAATATGAAATATGAATCATTACATAATGATCAATTACCATAATCTAATAATTATTCTTAGTATTAATATAAATAACAATGGATTAGCATCACTTAACTTTCACATAGATTTTTTGGTCCCCTTATCTTCAGTACTATAACCAATACATGTAACACCTTCGTGATTAAATTTATGAGATTTACCCATAGGTAATAGATTCCCATAATTATAATTATTTCTAAATATAAAACAATTAATGTTGAACATGTTCATTTATGTTTCATTAATTGACTATAAATAGATATAATATTTTGGGAAACACTTATCGTAACATGAAACCACATAATCATGAATCTTTACTTGTAGGTTGATCATATTATGAAACCTAATTCGTTAATCAAAGACACATAATTTTTATCCAAACATATTCATAATAATATTTTAAATTCCTTAATAACAGTTCATAACGTGTTTTTGAATTTCTAAATAATATACCCTAGAGTTTAAAACTAGATGGGATGCATGGCCATTGGTTGTGAATCAGTTCCCGATTGAGATATAATCAATATGGTGTTTTTAGGGTTGATACCACAATGTACATCTTTTCCAGATCCACATAAACTTGTAGTATCAAGACATGATTTTATTTCGAGGATATCACTCAATATATCAATTACCAAATTTCTAGGAAATTTTCTTTAAAAATAACTCATCCATATGTATGTCATTAAAGAAATCATTAGACATATCCCTAGAAATATCCCAAGAGATATCACTAACGATTTATCATCCTAGTTTCCAATTTTTGAAAAAAAAATTCCTTCCATACCAACTATAGAAACCCAGGCATAACATACATCAATATTACATAATTTTATATGAATCATCTATTAATAAAAAAAGTACTTGAGGATCATAATATTTTTTTGTCTTTGGAAATATATAATACAAACTTCTAAACTCTTGATAGTTTTTCAATGTCTCCAATAATGTTCCACCCCTTTATTAATCATACATAAAACAATTACTCATAATATATGGATAGTAAATTTAAGAAATGGGTAAGATAAAATTATTATTAAGGGTAATAAATGGAGATTGGTAAGAATAACCTGATCATAAGTTCCTGATAACATGTATGTATCATTATTAGATTACAACCACCAAAAGAAACATCATATAAATGAATCATAGAATAATGAATAGATGTTCATGAGACATGAATCATATGATATTCTTGAAAATAATGTATTGGGGGATAACATAATAATAAGATATGGAACTATGGAATACATATAAACATATAAAATTATTCCCATATTAGTCAAGGCTTACTATTATTTCGATATTACTATAAAAAGTTTTTTACCAAACCAAATTCAATCCCCATTACAATCATGAATTACTAAACTAGGTTCACCTCTCATTCAAGCCCTTTATTACTGAAACGATTTCATATCCCATCCTAGGAATGTATTGTTAAAATGAGTTCACTAACTATTCCAACCCTATATTACGGAACCGGGTTCACCTCTCATTCAAGCCCTGTATTATTGAACATGGTGTACCTGCCATTCTATCCCATTATTTCTCAACCATGTTAACCTCCATTTCGATCCCTATATTACTAAACTAATTTCACCTACCATTCCATCCCTATATTTTTTAATCGGTTTCACATATCTTTCCATCGCTATATTACTGAAACAATTTCACCTCCCATTCCAGTTCTATATTACAGAACTAATTTCACCTCATTTTTCATCCTAGTGTTATTGAAATGAATTTACCAAGAGTTCTATACAAGTATTATTTAATAGGGTTAAACTCATCTAGTCACCATATGTTACTGAACTGAGATAACCTCCATTTCCTTCCCAATATTACTGTACAAGGTTAACTAATCTATCCAACCATGTCATAAAAATTATATATAAATATTTAAAAAATGAATTGGTGGAAGATATAGCTCCCACCCATCACATAATGTAATTATAAATCCATTTTCCACATTATAATATAACATTAATCGTATCATGACTAATAAAAACACATGGGTCTCAGAAATATCATATCATAACCCACGAGTGGAAATGGATATTATAAATTATCCTTTATAAAATATACCTTCTAATGGATACATTCATTAAAATAATGTCATTATATAAAAATCCTTGAATGGAAATGAGTTTCATAAGCTGTTAATTATGATAAACCCCATGGAAGAGAAATGGATCTCATAAAATCATGTCATTAGACTCATAAACCATTCATAGAAAAAATAAAAATGTCACCTTTAGAACATGACCATAGTAAATCATAAACTAAATCAAATGATGTAATCATTTATGGAATATTATTTTGAATGATCATATAAAATATTTCTTCCGGAAAATAAAATTTAAACATATCAAATTATATTTCACCACATATATACATTTTAATTGTAATACACATTGATACATTTGAATCACAATACACATGAAATAATAACATTAAATGAAGATTATAATATTTTGAAAATAATAATAGTAAATATCTTACTTGTAAAAGGGCTTTATTTACACCTCATAAAAGATTATAGGTGCATAACATAACTTGTTTCTCAAACTATGAAAATTAACAAAAAACAATTTACCTATTTGGTGACATTTGAACATAAAACCAATCAAATAGATATCACGAAATGGTTATGTAAATACCAATAATTTTAAATATATAATTAATATAATAAATTCATGGTTAGTATACCCAAAACAAAAAACAACCAAGTGTGGAATTATTCATAAATCTCACAGAAATTAACGTGAGACTAAAAATAACCTTACTACTTGAGTAACTTTCAAATCATGATACTCATTAAATAATAACATCAATTGAAACTATTATTATAAAGAAATAATTTAAATTAACGATATAACATGTCATAAAACATTGTATGCACCACATAGAAGGAATATGTGGTGGATATATCATATGTCTCTCAGAAATATACGTGAAATGAGAAAACCCGTACATTTTGTGTGGGAATTCTTCATACACGTTCAAACCAATTTATAATGAATAAAATTATAATATATATATAGTAAATAAATTTATTAAATTACATAATACCATATATTATTTACGTATGAACTTATATTCCCCCTTTATTAACAATTCAATATTTGTGTTACACATCAGGTAATATCTTCTTGTTCTCCGTACACATTTTGAATTATTATTATTGATTCTCTAAAATAGATCGTGATTTTTGTTATTAAAATATAATATAAAAAGATATAAATATGAATATTCATTATATAAATATTTATAAAAATCTATAATGGATATAAATTTTAAATTGAATACACCATTCTAAGAGACGATATGCGATATTTTCGCATGAACGCTACTTCTGTTTAATTGTCAATTTGAAAATAGAAAGTAAATGAAATATATATATATATGTTAATCCTAGTATAATTATTTATTATATATATCATCTATTTTTAATAAATTCTTCCTTATTTTATTCCATATATATTGTGAACGAATCATAATGCTTTGAGGTGGTGGTTGTCAACACATCCACAAATGAAGTTATCATATTTACACAAAATGAAAAGTATGAGCTATTATTAATATAAAAATGATATAAGAAAAAATTGATCATAAATATAATATATATCATAAAAAATGTCTTACATCATTATTACCAACCATGATAGGTGGTAATGAAAAAATGAACAACATCTTTTTATGCGGTGGTTGTCCACCGTACACCAGAACCGTATGTTTGATACCAATTTGATGAATGTGTTTGTATATATAGGTATAACCCTTATATTAATAATATAGTATTTTATTATGGATAATTATGTTATTATATATTCATATAATAATTTGATTTTCGGTGTTAGAGAATGAAAATAAAACAAAATATATTGATGAAAGATGTTACCACTTCTTTAGGTAACTCATTCAGGTTTTCACCGAAGGGATTCCTTGGACGGATTGATGAAAAATGAGAGGATTATAGGATTAATTTACTTATTTTTTGAAGATATTAGTTCAGTGTTTTTATGATCTAATATTTAGTGAAATGTAAAAAGAGAGTTGGAGGAGAGGGGCCTCTTATTTGTGGGGAAAAGGACACATTGGTTATTTTTGAAATGAATTATGTGCTCCCCACATTTCACTTGTCCGTATAAGATTATAAATAGACCTTTATAGATCCTTATAAAATCCATGATATATCTATGGATTTAAAATAATTTTTATAAGTGTTTATGATCATTTTATAGAATAATTTATAATTTTAGTAATTAATTATGTTCTATTTTACCTTAATCTATGTAATTAATTTTAATTTCATTCAAAATAATTTTGTTAAAAAATTTTGTTGAACTCATTATTAATTATAAATTATGTTGATTTCAAATACATAATCTATATTATGAAATGTTTGTAACTTAATTGGGATAAATTAATTAAAAATTAATCCTGCAGATATTATGAGAGGAAGTGGTTTTAAATTTAAAATATCCAATATTTTGAAATGTTTTTAAATTAAATTTAAGTGGGAAATTAGTTCCAATGACCTAAATTGGATTAGATGTTTAATAATTATTATAACAAAATATTAAACCCAAAATTAAAATAAAAATTTTCATTATAAATAATTTAGTTAAAACTGTAGGTTGGAAACAATATTCATTGTTTTTAACTATAGATTAAAAAATGAAACTTCTCTAAAAAATATAAAAAATTCCCTAAAAGCTAATTTTTATATTACAATTTAAAAAAATACTTTATTTTTTCAATTACAAAATACAATAGTGTGAAAATATAAATTTAAATTGGGTTCTCCATTAAGAGTATGTAAAATCAACAGGTATAAAAATACATCTTTTTATTCATAAAATTAGATTTATTATTATCTTATTCCTATTAAATATATTTTCTGTCTAACCAAAAAAATAATTAATGATAATATATATATATATATTATTAAAATAATTCATCAAAATTGGTTTTTTAGTTAATTTAGAAACATATTGTGTTTTTGTATAGAAAAATAATTTTCTTCGAAAAAGAATTCCATCATTATCAAAATGTTCTTATTTTAATATATAATTAATTAAAATACAAAATGTTTATTTAATATATCAGTGTAGATTATATTACCAAAATTTAGTTCTTATTATTCATTTTATTCATTCAAATGGATAGGTGGTAACTATTATAATATTTTATTGACAAAAATAATAATATATTGTGGTTTGGTTAAATAAGGACTTGCATGTAACACATGATATCAAAAGAACACTGTATTGTTGATAATAATAGATAAAAACTGTTTTACCAGTATATACAGCCGATATAAGTGTTAAAATTAGAAAAATTTGGGCATGGTGTTGCACACAAATAATTAATAACATTATGGTTTAATATAACCCAATCTAAACTTAGGGTTGCATGAAAAGAAAAATAATGAATAGTTTAAATTAATTTAATAAAAAGATTTCTGGAAATATCATGTTATTACTGGAAAACTAAAACTAATTTCATTTTGAATATTTTAGAGAATTAATATTCCTTAGGAATTATATCCAAATAAGGATATATTGACTTTGACCATAATGATAAGAATTAAGGGAGCATGATTTCTTAAAAACAAAAAGTGTTCTAAGAAAGGAAGATGTACATCATAGAAGTATCCCATATTCCTGGGAAAAATACTATTACAACCAAGGATTTCTCCAATATTGATCAAGTAATGAGAACCTAGAACACTCCTTCGCAAAAAATGAATGTGGATAACTCAAAAAGTTTCATCCCATTTAGTGACGACTCTGACAGATATGAATATATTGTTCAATATAAAGTTGATTATGATTTCTTGTTTTTTTTACATTCAACTAATTATCGGTCATTGGTTTTATGATATGTTAATGATATATATGTATGATACCACCATCCTATGGATCGTCTTTCTCGCATAACATTTTATTTTCAAATATTTAACACGGCTTTAACACCAACCCCTTTGGTAAGGTCTCTCAATCTTCTAAGTTGTATGTTTGGTATTCCTATGAAATAAATTATGAAATTCTGTGTAATAAATAGGAGGTTGTGATATTTTCTATTGTAATAGTGAAAATTTAATGACATATAATTTCCAAGAAGACTAACTTATTTTTAACTATAATTTTGTAAGAATTTCGCCTGCCAAATTTTTAATGATTTTTTAAAATAATGATTAGTTATTTATAATGAAATACTTGTTGTTTTGGTATTATAACCTTAATTAAATTAACATTTATAAATGAATAATTGATATTAAATGTTTTTAATAAATAAGGAAATATTCACCATAATCCTAATACCTAGATGAGGAATAATAATTCATTATCATGTAAAACAAAACGTTACAATCAAATATATACAAAAAATATTATTCTGTTTCTTTGTAGATAAATACACATTATAAAATAGAAACATACCTAAATTTTGATAATTAAAAAATAATTATTTTTAAATAATTGTGTCATTCAAATCATATGGAGTTAGTTTATCTGTATTTTAATGCTCTGGAAATCTAATGTATAGACATTGTAGTGTATAGTGTGTGTGGCACACCACACTAAGCGCTTTAGTGAATATAAAAACCAGATAATTTATAATTAATACAAAATTATATATATATTCAATCTAATTTTAATATTTTAATTTATGTGACATTGAGTACGATTATATCGCACTTAATAAAAATTTTCTTTGATGGATTTTATTACACACAAGACTAGGTTTTACCAAACAAAAATATATTATTAGAATATTATTTTTTAAATTAATAATATATAACCATGATTTTAAATTTATAGTAATGGATATGATTAATTAAATTATGAAAATATATGATTTACTCAAATATGGAATTAATTTATTGGAGACTAATTAACTAATAATTAATATGTTAAAAAATTCAATATAATGGAGATTTTTTTATAGAATATTATTTTAATACTCACAAATATTTTTTATCCAAATAAATTAAATAAATTAACATTATAAAGTTATATTAATTTAATATAAATATATTATATGTTATATAAAATAGTTTTTATGTTAATACAATATATTTTATTGAAATAATATTCGAATAAACCCACTATTACACATGAAAACCTATATTTTTACGGCACTCGTACCGCCTTTTAATGGTGAAACTATTTTAACTCCATTTTTTGGAAAATTTAAAAATATTATATGTCCAAAAAAAATTATAATTTAAATGATAAATATAAAAATTTGGTAAGGATCAATCTTTTCTATTTTTATATGAATATTTAGTTGTTAATAAATAAAAAAAATATTGATTTTTTATTCAAAACATAATTTTGGTTTAATTTATTTACAAGGGTAAATTATATTTTAAAATGTGTGTATTGAATAATTATAAAATATATTTTCTGTTAACAAATTTTTTTGGTATTTTTAATCAACTTCACTTTCTAATTGAATACAATATCATAAAAAAATTTGAAAAACATATATTAAAAACAATACATTATCTTCCCATCTACAAGATTAAATTTAAATTAATTTATACCACTCCTATTGTTGGAATATGGAAAATTGGGTTACATATTTTGAATCAACATAATCTATAATTTATATTAATTAATACTTAGTTATTGACACAAAAATAATATTGAATGTAATTAATACTAATTGTTGTGATTCAGGTTCAATTCATCTTAACAAGCGAGTAAATCTTTAAAAAAACAAAAATTACCAATAAACATTCCCAAATGATATTGGATGTACATATTTTGAACCTATATTTGATTGGGTATAATGTTTGACATTATTTTAACCACATCCATTAGGAATATGTGGGTGAAATTTGATTTTACAAAGTTTACAAGAGTGGATCTCCTCCTCCACTATAAAATGGCCTCACATCCTCCCACTAACTGAAAAATATCTTATAACTTTTGAATAAACAAATATATCCTCATAATCATATCCATAATCTATTAATATTCACAGCTGGGAAGAAATTCATACAAGGAAGCCCTTTTGTGCAACCAAAAATAATTTACTTGAAAAAGATGTAACATCCTTCCATATGATATTTAGTTTTATTCCCATTATTGAAATCCTAAACTATTTTTATAAAATAATTATATAAAATAATTATCCTAAATATACATGGATATTTTTATGTTAATTTTTTGACCTAAAATTACACACACATCAATCTAATAGGTAACAGAAATTCCATTTATCTGTACAATGAATTACTTCATCACGAAATGAAGTTGATCATTTTTCCTTTTCAAACATTGATGTTAGATAATTATGAGGAATAATATATTTATATATTTTATATATTATATTTATAATATATTTATAACTCTGTAAAAATTTTATAACACATACCTATATTGTTTCCCTTTGTTGGGAATATGATAACATAGATTGTGGAAGGGTGGTCTACCACCACATAAAATTTTTGTGATTCGATCACATGAAAAATTTGATGTATAAAGGATAAATTTAATTAAAAATATGTGACATAAATAACATATATATGATATTCATGACATAATATCTTTTATGGAAATATTATATATATGTAATTTTCTATATTACCCTTTCGCACACTAATAAGTGACAATGTCTGTAATGGACGTGTGGACTACCACCTGTTCAACACGATGAGATTCATTTTACATAATGAAAGATATATATATAAATATATATGATTAAAAGATGGTATTTTGATATTATTATAATTATATAATTATATCGTGTAACTCACCTTCATTCCATAATTATCATTAATAAATTGTATCATCACTCATTATTATGTACGACCTACCGTCTCCATGATTGTAATGTCTGTTCATTTTGCATAACCATAATTAATAAATGGATTTAAAAGTATAATTTATCTAAAACATATGATAATTATTTTCTTTATTATTATTCTGGATATGATATATAATGGACCCTATGACCATAGTTGACCTTCAAAAGTTGTTTTTGATACATAAACCCAATTTGAACAAAACACCCGATGTAAACATAATTTTTTAAGAAGTTGTATACTACATGGTAATAATTGAAATTAATTTTATGATTATAATTACTATGTTTATAAATAAATTATATAATTAACATAAATTTGGTATTAAGGAATCCAAAGACACATGATACAATTGAGATGCAAGGTAATGGATTTTCATCTCACTTTTTTACATTCATGAGGTAAATTTCATGGTCACCACATACTTATTTTGTGTGTTGTATCTACTACCCCTATTGATATATTATATCATTAATCATTTAATATTAATGGTTTTTAAAATATTCATTTAATGTTATTCCTTCACGAGGATTATGAAATAAAATGTTTCAAAGTGGCATGGGAAAATTTGGAATGTATATATATTGTTTTTCAGAAGCATATTTTAAAGATCTTCCATTTACATTTGAGTAAATTATGAGATAATGGTTCCATAATCCCTCTCATCCACCTATCCAATAATTATTCATGAACTTTTCCAGGTGAAAAAACCATTATCCCACTCTTTGTACCTCAAAATGATTTAGAAATTGTTTTTAAGAAAACCCAACTTAATTACTATTTTTAGTCAGAGAACCTATTTTCTTTTAAAAACTATGTTTTGTTAAAAACAATTCAATGAAATTTTTATCCATTTTGAAATCTGGTTTTAAATACATTTTTATAATTTATCATTCTTCCAATGTTTTTAATGGAATATTCCTCTCTCTTTTAGAACAAGGACTATTTCTAATATTTTAACATGAAAAATGATTTTTTTACCTCATATGACAAGTACCAATTTACCCGCTGTAATTTCATTGAAACCTCCATTTAAAGTTTAAATGTTTACTATAAAAAATGTCTCAAAAATTTCTTTTAAAATAAAAGGATATTTCAAAAAAAATCTAAAACAAAAGAATATTATTCATATGAATGTTTTTAATAGATAATTTTGTAATATTTCCATTTATCAATGACAATAAACATCTATTTTCATCTAAATGGGATATGTTGTATTGATACTGCCTTTAATATTACTATGTATGGTAAATGATTTATTTGTCCAAGGATGTCATGACCCCCTTCCCACAAAGTGTACCCGTCCTAGGTCAGTAATGTGAAAAGGGTGATAATGACCCCTAAGTCCTGCCTCTAGTAGGCCGCGTGTTGGCGACTAGCACCAATGGTAAAATAAACAGACAAATGGGAGGCATTACCCTCTAAGAGAACACATGCGAAAGAGAGAGATAAGATAGATACCAACCAACTCCAACTCAGAACTGAAATATAAAAGAAACCCATGTGCATGTATGTAATGCCATGAAAAAGTACTACATCCTAAAGGGGAAAAACTGCAAGTACCCAAAAGAAAGTAAAAATAGCAGCTACCACAAGCCCAAATAGCTCCTGCAACCCCAAGCTAGCATAAAAAAGATTGATATTCAAACTTCTACAAGTGACGTGAAAAAAATGTTTACATATACATAGGGTGAGTATAAGAGTATACTCAGTAGGATCCTCCTCGACGCCTCTCATTCACTGTAAAGAAAGCATGCTAAAGCACAGTGAACAACAAGTGAAACTAACTCGTCACCTAAATGGGTTTACTAAGATCCCAGCCTCACCAATGATACTCTCACCAAGTAATTCATACAATAATATATCATATAAAAAGAATATCAAGGGTACCCCTCTACTACTTCCCCACTAGATTTTCACTTTTCACCAACGTTGCACGTCCTAAGCATCTCTCTCCAAAAGGCTTTCCCGCAGACACATAGGCGAAGAACCACAATATCCACCTTGTGTGAAAATACCACCATATCCACACAACAAAGTAACCAGGTAGTTTTTAGTAGCCACCACATCTCTCATAACGTGTATCATACGTCAGGTATTATACCTCAATCCATTACAACCCATACACCGAGTAAGGATCCTCAAGCCATCACAGACTATACACGTTACACCTATAGTAGTACATTGAAAACTATATCCATAATATATGTGTGTGAATAACCACAATCCATTATAGCCATCTACACACATATATGGGGAAAACTAACCAATATGTCTATCAGCACCAGTAACTATGAAGTGAAGAGAGCGGGGCTAAAGGGGGGAGTCACCCATCCTTCCTACCACCAGAATGTTGAGGAAAACACCCCCTAGGGCTCAGAATCCCCAGGGTATCAGTTTCCCTTACTGACTGGGTGGAGTAGCGTATAGAAACACAAAATGTACAAGATATATTATATCTCATGACCTCACTATGGGAATAACCTAGTCTTATACAAAACTGCAGCTAACGTCTCTCAGACTCCGGGATTCTACATCTAAGACTAGGTATCATATAAGCACACAACCATTTAAAGATATTTATTAGACTACATTATTTCCTTTTTACCATTTCCACTATACGTTAATTAATTGTTTAAAAATTAATTTACCATGAACAATTCCACATTAAATTTCATTAGAATAACACCCAAAGTCAATTATTCCTTCAAAAATTACTTCCCCATCATTAAGTTCTGGAAACTCCAACCCCATGTGTAAACACCATTTAATCAATCATTCCTTACAAAAACAATTTCCCATATTCCCTGGAATTCTAGAAAATCATTCTATGCTACTAACACAATGGGGATCAACACGGTGAGTCTATTAACTACCCGTCGAGTCATTGCTGCCTATAGAAAAAGCATAGACCCATCTTACCTAGAGATGCTATACACGTAAAGCATGTGGCATACCCCACACGTCTTCACCTTTTTAGGAAGAAGGGTAAGCTAGACCAGCTACCTTGAGCAGTGGGGAAAAGTAAAGCAGATAAACAACCACGGAACCAGAAAGCATCCAATAATCACATCCATCCCACTCCATCATCCTTGGTGTCCTCCGTGACACCCACATCCATAAACCTATGCATCTCGCCACTCTAGGCATCATTCGCTACCACAGCCAAAAGGCCTCTATGACCCCACATATCTTGACACCCCTCCAGGTTCACGTATCAACACTAGCAGCTGGAAAAAAAACCATCACATCAATTGGGCTATGGCCCATTAATAATGAAGAGGGTAACTCAGAACCTTTTATGGAATTATCAAACAATCAGTTCTTTAATCCATATTGAATTAACAGATTTTTTATTCGTAGGTTCCAAATTCGGGAAACCAAAACAGTAAGTTATCCCATATAAATAAACATGCCTACTACACTAATTTTATTAACATCAAATTACAACAAGAACCAGATTCTTTTCCATGCCTCTTCATCTTTAGCCAAAAAATTATCAATTAATCCTGGTTTATGTTCTTTACTGATTTCCATCAAGAACGAAAAACTAATCAAAGCAAGCATAGATATCACACTATCTAGAAAAACATGAGGAAATAACATACGATCAATTCAGTTTCATTATCTGGTTCAAAATATTTTTTATTTATATTCCATTGTCATACAGTGGGATTAATCTTGATAACAATATAGTTCCACGTAAAAGAAAGAGAATCAAATAATCCCCTACTTCATAGGTTTTTGACTAAAACCACCAAAAATGATGAACAAACAAGAAAGACGGGTTGGTTCTCCAAGAATCTTCATTAGATATCTTCTACCAACACAACGAAGAAAAAATCATACCATATTTGGCATCCAAACACTTAGATCTTCCCATAACAGGCATAAATCTACAAAACCGAGATAAGAGGAGAATTAGATCTAAGTAGATCTATGAAAACAAACAAGAACGATCACATACATCAAGAAACCAGCTTCAATTTTCCATGATAAGCCTTCAGATCACCTCCAAAATTCTTGGGATACGTTCTCCTACCTTCAAGGGAGGGTAATCCCGAGTTATGGCCACATAAGAGCTTAAAAGAGCAAGTTTGAGGCCAAACAGTTGACATCCACAATTTTATGATCTAGTTTAAGTGCCCGCACGGTTAGAAAAACCATGCACTAACCATGCATTCACTAATGCCTCTTCAAACACTCCTCACATGGTTAGGCAGCACAGTAAGAAAAACCGTGGGCTAACTGTGCATTAGCCACTGCCTCCAATATTAAATATGCACTATATGGCCGCACAGTTTAGACAAACCATGAGCAGCCAGGGTGAAATCTACTAACCTCTAGTTTTCCATAAAGATTCACCCAAACGCCCCCCCCCCAAGTCACTACTCCAAAACAAGGGTAGTTAGAATCATCAAAATTACCTAAAGACATAAAGTGATGTTATAGTTCACAACTGTCTACCATTGAAATAGTTCATCGAAATGAATTATTTTGGAAAATCGTTGGGGATAAGTTACATTGACCTCCCAAAATGCCTCTAACACCACATTTTCACAAAGTACTAGACCAGAGAGTTCCAGGCCATTACATTAGATACCACTCAAAACATTCTCGTCCTCGAGAAATCAAAACCATCCTAAAGAGACAAAACAAACGGGGTCTGAACAACCACCCATCGAGATACCTCTCAAAACAGAGCAAGCCAAGAAATCAACAAAAGATATTCATAATTAAAAATGTAAGGTCTAACCACAGTGGGAACAATGTTACATGAAAATAGTTAACCATCAAACAACTCTATGTACAAAGCATGTATCTGTGACCCACGTTTCTAGGTACTCTCCTCCATTCCACCGTGTCTTCAGAAGACACGAACTAAGGGAATAGAACACCCGCGCAAAACCTTCTCCTTGCGGTCTTGGATCTATAGAGGTCACTCTTCAATGGTTGCATCATCATCAACATCGATCTCTCCCCAATCGATAATGTGAGAGTCATCATGAAGATAACAACGAAGCTGTGATACATGGAAAACATCATGTATCCGACTAATCTGTGGGGGAAGTTCTACTCGATACGCCATAGCTCCAACACGAGCTAACACCTCTAAAGTCCCAAAAAACTAGGGAGAAAGCGTACTTCCATGACCAAACCTTCCTTTCCCACAATGGGGAGTCACCTTTAGAATCACATGATCCCCAATATTAAACTATAAGGGTTTCCTTCTTTGATCGGCATATGATTTCAGATGATCTTGTGCTGTCTTCATCCTCTCATGAATCACCTGAACCATCTCTGTTTTATTCTACACTAGTTCCGGTCCGATATTTGCGGATTCTCCGACCCCAGTCCAGAACAATGGAGAAGGGCAAGGATATCCATAAAAGGCTTCAAACTACGCCATATCGATGGTGGAGTTAAAACTATTATTGTAAGTGAACTCCTACAAGGTTAAGTTCCTCATACATGAACCTCTAAGACCAAGAACACAAGTGCGTAACATGTCTTCAAGAGTTTGGATGGTTCCCTCTATCTGACCATCCATTTGAGGATCAAAAGCAGTGCTAAGGAATAGTTGAGAACCGAAATATTGTTGGAGACCTCTCCACACTCTGGAGGTAAAACGAGGATCATGATTAGAAATGGTCAACCTAGGGAATCCATGAAGTCTCACCACCTCCTCTAGATACTGCCTCGACAAAACTACCAATAATCATGACTCATTGGTTGCTATAAAGTGGGGGAATTTTGTTAAATGGTGCACTACCACCCAAATATCATCATGTCCTCTTAGAGATCAAGGTAATCCAGTAACAAAGTCCATTGATATGTCCTCCCACTTCCACTGAGGAATCTTTAATGGTTTGAGAAGACCACCAGGAAAACTGTTTTCGACCTTCACCTTTTGGAAGACTAAACATCGAGACACAAACTCTGCAACCGCACGATTTATCCCAGGCCACCAAAACTAGCTCCTCAAGGATCAGTATATCTTTGTCACACCAGGATTCACTACTAAAGGTGATCTATGAAACTCTCTAAGAACCTTCTCGCACATCTTCAAGGGAACAAATATCCTTCCATGATACAACATTCTATGTTATTCATCCTCAGACCAACCAATAGGGGCCACACTACAAACAACTTGGTGTCTCCAGACTTCCATCTCTAGATCTCCCTACTGAGGCTCTTCCATATTCTGAATCATGGATGATTGTACCATCATCGGAAAAATACTACCTCTACCCCAACTTCTCCCATATCAGTATGTAATGATGAAAGTCCTTCCATTACTCTAATGGAATCACCAGATTCACACATGACATCACTACATGACTTTTGGCTCAGCATATTAGCTAAAACATTCCCTTTTACATGTGTATATGATATTTTGATGTTTTATTCCTATAAGAACTCCATCCACCGATGGTGTTGTAAGTTCAAGTCACGCTGGGAGAAAATATTACTCAAACTCGTATGATCGTTGAAAACCACAAATCGCTCACGAATGAGGTAATTTCTCCACAACATCAGAGAAAACACCACGGATGCCAAAAAAAGATCATTGGTGGCATAATTGCATTCATGGGGACGTAACTTCCAAGACTCATAAGGCACAACTAACCTCTTCTGCAGGAGAACACAGCCTAACTCCAGATGTGAAGAATCACAGAAAACATCAAACTGAACTCCTTCAGCTGGAAGACAGAGGACTGGAGAACTTACTAACTACTCCTTTAGATACTCAAAAGCTTCATGGCACTGATCAGTCCATTTGAATTCCTAATCCTTCTTGGTCGAAGCTGTTATAGGGGTCAAAACTCATGAGAATTTTCCTACGAACCTCTTGTAGTAGCCTGCGAGACCAAAGAAACTTCACACCTCTGACACTGTCTTGGGGGCTGCCCAAGACACAACTGCTCCAATCTTCTATGGATCCACACCTACTCCCTATTTGGACACAACATGCCCCCCAAAATGGACTTCTTGGGCCCAAATCACACACTTAGAAAACTTACCAAATAGACGATGTTGATGAAGGACTCCCAAAAATGGCTTGTAGATGATCTAAATGCTCCACTTTAGATGTGGAGTACCCAAGGATGTTATCAATGAAAACTACCACAGACATGTCCAGGAACTTGTAGAACACATCATTCATCAATCCCATGAATACGGCTGGAGAATTTGTCATGCCAAATGTTATTAAAATGAACTCATAATTCCCATTACGACAATGTAAAGAAGTCTTCGGTATATCCTAATCATTCACACACATCTTATGATATCCTAACCGCAATTCGATCATTGAGAACCAGCCTACACACTTCAGTTGATCAAACAAATCATCAATCCATAGAATATGATATCGATTCTTTAATTTTTACTTTGTTTAAGTGACGATAATCGACACACAACTACAAACTGTCGTCGACCTTCTTTATGATAAAAACTGGTGCACTCCATGGTGACACATTTGGATGAACAAAAACCCACATTAAAAGACCATCATGCTGTATACATAGCTATCATAACTCAGAAGGGGATATCTTATTTGGATACATAGAGATAGGAGATGCACTAGGTTGTAGTTCGATCGCATAATCGATATATTGTCTAGGGGGTAATGCAACAACCTCTTCTGAAAATACATCAGGGTACTCCTCTACGACCCTAGGAAATGCCAACTGTTGAACCTTTGAAGAACTCAGCATCAAATCAGCCATCATGGATGATAAGGATAGAACGCGCCTATGACCCATCCGAGGATCTCTCTCCCCAAAAAACACCACTTTCTCTCCATCCCACTAAGGAAAATGACCTTCTTCCTAATGCAATCCATGATAGCCTGCACTGAATACAAACAATCCATGATGAGGATGACATCATATGGTTGTATTCGTAAACATAGGAAATCTCCCCAAGAGCGGTGTTTCTTCAACACTAGCTCACAATCTCTACATACTTCAAACAAGTCAGCTTGACCCCCAACTGGCGTAGTCAACGCCAAGGGCACTGGAAGACTCTCTACCACATGTCCCAAAGCATGGAAATTGGTAGGAGATATGAAGGAGTGTGTCGCTCTTGAATCAAACAAGGCATACACCAAGGTAGAAAACAAGAAAAGGGTACGTCGAACGACATCTAGATCACCTGTAGTTGGCAACACTAGAGCATGAAGTTGACCACGACCTCCTCCACGGTCTCTCTGACCCTAATGATTACCACCACCATGGCCGTGCTCTACTCTATGAGGACAGGGAGCATCATGGGGCTGTTCTCTACCTGCCCCATATACCCTCTGGTGATATAAAGCTGATGCAACTTGCTGCTATTGTTTCCATGGCTGGAACTGCCTCAAAAGAGTAACTTGAAGCATAACACCGGGTTCTTGATGGCCGCTCTTAAAGGTCGGGTACTCCTACTGCTGATGTCCATGACCTCCACAAGAATAACAAGCACCTGTTTATCTGGAATATTCCTGAGGGTGGATACCTCTGGAGAAACAAGATGGGAAGGGATGGGGCGTACACCCAATTGAATAAAAACTCTTCTTCCCTGAAAACCGGGAACCCGGTACCACAACATTCCTTTGTGAGGGATCATGATGATCCCCCTATCGTGATGATCTGGTCCTGGCCAGAGTCCTCTCAACAACCTCTTCCCTCACCAGCACCTCAAGATATGTCTTCAGCATAAATGGGGTGACATGGCGTTGGATATCTGGATGCAAAGCCTCCTCGAAATGCCACACCCTAGCCTCCTATTCTGGTAATAGGTTCAAATCATATCGTAAAAGGTTCCCGAAACAGATTCCAAACTTTGGAACAATAGAGATCCCCTGTTGAAGGGTAAGAAGCTCCTGGTGACTGGACGACTTCATAGTAGAAGAAAGGAACTTGACTCTAAACTGGTCTCGGAACTCCTCCCATGAGATCACAGAATCCTCACGATCCCCAAGGTACAAACACCTCCACTATCTTTCTACTCCATGCAGCATCGACACAGCTAAGGACATTATGTGCTCCTTCAGAGCACAGATCGAACTGAAGTCTATCTCTAAGTCTTCCAACCAGTATTCTGTGACGGTATCTTAAATGGATCCCCCGTACTTTTTCAGACTCTGGTGCTAAAACTCTCGAAGATTCATCCCCCAAGTGTCGTTTTTGTCAACCTCTACTCTACGGCGATCTGCTGGAATGGACTGCTGGACATTTTCTATGGAAACCTGATGAGGACGTCGACCAGGAGCTAATACTGTAAAATAACAAATCACTAGAGATCCTAAACCAAGAATATGGAAGAATCAACATTAATTAATTAATTATCTTCTTTTATTCATTTTAGTTTAACCTATCCCATGTTCTACCCATTAAAACACAGGCACAAGTATGAATGATGCATGATCATTTCCTAGGTCTCTACCCTGCAACTAGTATCACCTTGTTTAGTAGCCATTGTAAACTCAAAGGTCCGTACATCATATCATAGGGGGACCTAAACACCTATGTCTCATCCAGTCTCCATTGATTACCTCACCTGCGAAACATGAATGACTCTGTTTCCCAACCAACCCCTGCAACCTCACATATTCCTAACTCCAAACTCCATCATATCCCTCAACCAGAGCTCTCATACCACTCTGTCATGACCCCCTCCTGGGTCGACAATGTGAAAAGGGAGATAATGAATCCCGAGTCCCTCCTCTAGAAGGCCCCGGGTTGGCGACTAGTACCGAGGGTATAATAAACAAAAAAATGGGCAGAATTACCCTATATGAGAACACATGCAGAAGAGAGAGAAAAGATAGACACAAACCAACTCCAAATCAGAACTGAAATATAAAAGAAACCCAATTTCATGTATGTAATTCCATGAAAAAGTACATAATCTAAAACGGAAAAAACTGCAAGTACCCAAAAGAATGTAAAAACAACAGAAACCACAAGCCCGAATAGCTCCAGCAACCCCAAGCTACTAGAAACCAGCTTGACCTCCAACCTTCTCCATGTGACCTGAAAAAATATAGTTTATATATACATATGGTGAGTATAACATTATACTTAGAAAAATCCTCCCCAAAGCCTCTCATGCAAAGTAAAGAAAGCATGCTAAAGCATAGTGATCAACAAGTGAAACTAACTAGTCACCTAAACATGTTTAATATGTTCCTAAACTCACCATGGATAGTCTCACCAAGTAACGCATACAAGAATATATTATATAATAAAGAATATCAAGGGTACCCCGGTACTACTTCCCCACTAGTTTGTTGCTTTTCCCCAACGTCGCGCCTCCTGAGCATCTTTCTCCAAAAAGGCTTGTGGACAGACACCTGGGTAAAAAACCACAATATTCACCTTGTGAAACAAAACCACCATGTCCACACACCAAAGTAACCAGGTAGTTTCTGGGATCCACCATAGCTCACATAACGTGTATCATACATCTGGTATTATACATCAAGACATAACAGCCCATATACCGAGTAAGGATCCTCAATCCATCACAGATTATACACGTTACACCTAGAAAACTGTATCCAGAATATATGTGTGTGCATAAAAACAAGGCATTACATCCATATACACACACATATAGGGAAAACTAACCAATGTGCCTGTCAGCACCAGTAACTACCAAGAGAAGAAAGAGGGGCCAAAGGGGGTAGTCAGCCATCCATCCTCGCAACGGAATGTTGGGGAAAACACCCCCCATGGCTCAGAATCCTTAGGGTGTCAGTTTCCACTACTGATAGGGGGAGTAGCCTATAGAAACACAAAAATAACAGGATATATTATATCTCACAACAACACTATATGCATTACCTAGTCTTAGACACAACTACAGCTAACATCTCTCAGATTTTGGGACGCTACTTTTAAGACTAGGTACCCTATAAGCACACAACCATTTAAAGTGATTTATTAGATTACTTCATTCCCTTTATATAATTCCCATTTTACATTAATTAATTCTTTAAAGATTAATTAACCATGAACAATTCCACATTAAACTTCATTAGCCTCACACCCAAATTCAATTGCTCCTTCAAAAATTACAAACCCATAATTAAGTTTCGGAAACTACATCCCCATGAGTTAAAACCATTTAATCAAACATTTATTACTGAAACACTTTCCCATATTCCCAGGAATTCTAGAAAAGCATTCTACGCTACTAACACAAAGGGGCTCAACACAGTGAGTAGATGTACTACCCATTGAGTCTTTGCCGCCTATAACAAGAGCATAGACCCATCCTCCCTGGATAAGCTAAACACAAAAAACACGTGGAATACCCCACACGTCTTAGCCTCTTTTGGAATAAGGGTAAGACAGACCAGCTGCCTTGTGAAGTAGGGAAAAGTAAACAAGATAAAAAACCACCGAACCAGCAATCATCCAATAATCACATCCATCCCACTCCATCATCCCTTGTGTCCTCCCTGACACCCACATACATAAACGGATGCATCTCACCACTCTAGGTGTCATCCACATCCACAACCAAAAGTCCCCTAGGCCCCCACATATCACAACACCCCTCCAGGGTCAGGTCTTAAAACAAGAAGCCGGAAAAACAACCCTCACATAAATTGGGATATGGCCAATTAAAAATAAAGAGGATAACTCAGAACCCTTCAAGGAATTATCAAACAATCAGTTCTTTAATACATATTGAATTACGAGATTTTTATTCTTAGGATCCAAATTCGGGAAACCTATTCTGTAAGTTATCACAAATAAATTATCATGCCTACAGAAGTAATTTTATTAACATAAAATTACAACAAGAACCAGATTATTTTTCATGCCTCTTTATCTTTATCCAAGAAATTATCAATTAATCCTGGATTACGTTCTTTACCGATTTCCATCAAAAACGAACAGGTAATCAAATAAATCATAGATATCACATTATCTAGAAAAACATGAGGAAATAACATACGATCGATATAATTTCTTTATCTGGTTAAAAATATTTATTATGTCAATTCCATTTTCATCTATTGGGATTAAGCATTCTAACAATATAGTTTCATGTAATTGAAAGAGATGCAACGAATCCCCTACCTCAAAGGTATTTGACGAAAACCCCAACAAACGAATAACACACAAGAATGTTGGGTTGATTCTCCTAGAATCCTCCTTAGATCTCTCATTTTATCACTAGTAAGAACAAATCTCAGCATATTTGATATACACGCACATAGAACTATCCATAACGGGCATAGATCTATGAAACCAAGAGAAGAGGAGAATTAGATCTATGTAGATCTAACAAACTATACAAGAATGATCACATACCACAAGAAAACAGCTTCGATTAACCAAGAGAATCCTTTGGACCGCCTCCAAAAAGCTTGGGAGATGTTCCCCTACCTTCAAGGGAGGGTAATCCCAAGTTATGGCCTCTTAGGATCTTAAACGATAATGTTAGAGGCAAAACGGATCCGATCCACAATTTTAGGATCTAGTTTAAGTGCCAGCATGGTTTTCTCGCACGGTTAGACAAACCGTGCGCTAACCGTGTGTTAGCAACTGCCTCCAATATTAACAACACACAGTACGGCCGCACGGTTTAGACAAACTGTGTGCAGCCCGTGCGAAAGCTACTGCCCTCGGGTTTTCCTTAATGATTCACCCAAATGCACCCCCAAGTCACTACTCCAAAACAAGGGTAGTAAGAATCATCAAAAGTACATGAATATGTAACATGATGTTACAGTTTACAACTGTCTTGTTGAGTCAATAAGGTTTTCCTTATGACTTTTCCATTCCTTCTTGTTTTGAAAATCACAAACACCTTATCTTTAAGAAAATCGCTTTTATAAGGAAAATTGCTTTCTTAAGGAAAATCGCTTTTATAAGAAAAATTATCCTTATCATATTTTCACCCATATTTTTCTTAAGAATGAGATTCAGATTCATTTTCTCGGAATCGCTGAAACTTTGATATAAAGCATTCTGTTTTAAGGTTCAGATTCTGGACAAGAACTATAAGGAAGTTTCATTCCGAATTCCGGATATGAACTCTGACTAAGTTCTATTCTAGATTCAGGATACGAATTCTGAAGAAGAATTCTCATTACGAATTCTAATGAAGAATTCTCATTACGAATTCTGATGATGAATTCTCATTACGAATTCTGATGATGGATTCTCATTATGAATCTTGATGATGAATTATCTTTACGATTTTTGATGATGAATTCCTATTCCGAATTATCATTCCGAATTCACCTATTTAACAGAATTTGAGTATCTTTGTTTTATACACTCTGAATTAATTCAGACTCCGAAAAATATCTTTTTTTGACTCCGTTCTTTTATATTGCTTACACATCTAAAATTTGTCTACTCTTTACTATTGTTACATACACTCCGAACCATCACTCCGATGTTTTCATTCCGAACTTTTATGTTAGAGTTTAAAACGGTGTCGTACATTCTGTTACATTTGTTTTGTTATAAAACGATGTCATCTGTTTTGTTATAAACTAATCGTTGTCTAAGTGACACGTGTACAGGTCCCTCCGATCTTTAATGAAAATATGACCGTTGGAGGAGGATCCGGCCTTACCTAATAATAGGAACTCATTTGAAAGAGCTCGATACTGATGACAGAAGAACAACTTGGTTTTGTGCCTACATGCTGTTGAAGTGATTTCTAGAGAGAGAGGCTCTTATTAACTCTCAAAGCTTCGTGCGACTCCGAATGTTGGTGATTAAATTCGAGGGCTTCCGGGGATAGGAAGACAGAGGTGCCAACTACCTTAATGTTCGAGGGCTTCCCTGCTGTGGAAGGCAGAGGTTGCCAACTACCTTGAAGTTGAGGGCTTGTAGGGATAGCAAGACAGAGACTCCGATCTTCGTATCGAGGTCTTACCCTGGTGTTGGTAAGACAGACATGCTTGAAAGTATAAATCAAGGGACCTTTATCCAAGGTTTTTGGATACCCTTCTCTTTGGGTTAAAAGACTTATATCTTGTTACTAGTAGTTCTACTACTTGTTTCTATTCCGCTGCTTTTTGTATTATAAGGAAAGTATAACTTTCTTATACTTCCTTATTTGTACTCTGTTTCATTTAGATTCTATACGCTTTAAGGTAGAATCTCATATTGTAATCCTTTGTTAAGATTCAATTTCCGGAACCATATTTCTAGAACCCTCATTCGGAATCTCGTTCCAAGTTTGCATTCGGTGTTAAGAGGTGTTGTGAATTTTCTTAGTTTAACTTTGTTAAACTTAGCCTTTTTCTTTACTTAAGGAAAACATAGTTATTCTTAACTAACTTCAAAGGTTTCAATGAATTTTTTAATGTATAAAATTCACCCCCCTCTTGTATATTGAGCATCTACATCACTATTTCGATCCTACAATTGGTATCAGAGGTTGGAAACCTGTTACTCTATACCAATCTTACATTTGGTATCAGAGAAGGTCTCTGAAATACTTGTACTCACATACAAGTTTTTCTTTCTCACTTTATCCTTCTGAATTTCCATTCCAAACTTTTCTCATTCCGAACTTTGTTATTACGATTCTTTGTTACTAACAAGTTTGTGTGCAAAGTTATTTCTAGTATGGCAGGAATTAATGTCGGTTCAATTGACAATCTAAATCCGACAAGACCACCTATATTTGATTGTAATGACTATGAATACTGGAGAGATCATATGAAGACTTTTGTTATTAATACTGGAGTAGACAACTTTGTTATGCTTACTGGTGATTATAAAATTCCTGACAATGAAGTCAGAACGTTCACTAATTAGGAAATGCAAGAATTTCAACTCAACTATAAGGTACGCAATACTTTAATATGTTCAATGACCAGAAACATATATAGCCAAATTTCTTCTTGTGAAGCAGCTAACTGTATATGGCAGAAGTTAGAAGTTACAAACTTTGGGACTTCCAAGGTGATTGAGACTAGAAGAGCTATGCTTAGAGCTGAATATCATGGCTTCAATTTTCCTTATGGAGAACCTATCTGTAAAGTTCAACAAAGATTTATGAAAATCATCAACAGTCTACAATCAATGGGAGAGAATGGTTTAGATGATGAAGTTCTTGTGGACAAGATAATTGACATTATTCCCAATGAATGGGAATCCAAGAGAACATATATAGATGAGAACAGGAAGGTCACTCAAATTACTCTTGATGAATTATTTGGAACTCTTCTACAACATGAAACAAGAATGAAGAGAGATGCTGAAAACATCAAGAAAAAAAATGGAAATGGTACTGTTGATTTTACTACAACTTCAAATCAGATGAAAGCCAAGACTCCTGAGAGAGTAACTAGATCCAAGTCTAAGAAAGTTATTTTCCAATCCGAATCTAGTGAGAGTGAAGACTCAGAAAATGAATTAGCCAATCTTGCTCGAAGGATGAACAAGATAGCTGGCCAGCGAAATTTTCAATCTAAGTATAAGAAGAAGGACAAGAAAGATAAGAATGATGGAGAAGTTACTTGTTATGAATGTAAGAGAGCTGGACATATTAGACCAGAATGCCTTATGCTCAAAAAGAAAGAAAGGAAGGAAAGACATTCAGACAGGAACAGAAAGAAGTATTATAAAGCTAAAGCTAAGAATTTTCTGAAAGCTAATGACACCTGGAGTGCCAGTGGTGGTGACTCTTCAGATGAATCTTCTGATTATGAATCTTCAGGACAGATGAATCTTGGTCTTATAGCCAGATTACCTATTGATAATCATTATTTTATGGCTAAGGTACGAAATGATGAATCATTGACCAATGTTTCTTTAAATTCTAATTATAGTAAGTATTATAACTCTTCTGATGAAGAATCATCTTCTGATGAGGAAAATACTTTACCTACTTATGAAGAAGTCTCTAGGATTGCTGAACTTCTTGAAATTGAGAATTCCAAACTCAACAAGAAACTTGATAAGGCAAACTCTAAGAATTATATTCTTACAAAAGAGATATCAGATCTTTCTAAAGATCTTGATAAGAAAAATGATGATTTTGAAAGTATTTCAAAAAATCTTTAGGAAGTAAGTTCTGAGAAGAACAAACTTTCTAAATAATTAGAAAAAGAAATTTCTAAGAAAAATGTTTTCGAGCCTAACTCTAGTTCTAAAACTAATGATTTTGAGGATAAAAACTTGGTTGTAAAACTCAAGTCCGAAATTTTTTCCTTCAATAAGTGTTTATCAAACTTTACCCATGGTAAGGAAAATTTTGATAAGATGTATTCCCAAATACGACCTTTAAGAAATAAATCTGAATTTGGTTATACCCATGCAAAACCTATTTTCAGTAACAATTATTTTGTTCCTCAAAGTGCCCCATTTTGTACCAAGTGTCAATGTGTTGGTCACTGGGCAAAGAATTGTTCCTTAAACAAAACCCAATCTCTAGGATTTCACAAAGCTTACTTTTCTAAGAAAATGTGGATACCTAAAATTTTATTGTCTGGAAATCTCGGATCCAAACAAGTTTGGATTCCGAAAGTCTAATTTTATTCTTGATTTCAGGATAATAAAGAAAGTACCAGCAACAATACATGGTACATGGATAGTGGATGTTCCCGGTACATGACTGGTAACAAAATCTTTTTTGAAAAGATTACCAAATCGAAAGGAGGAAAGGTAACATTCGGAGACAATGCTAAGGGAGAGATTGTTGGTATTGGTAATATTTTTCTTTTAGGTAAAACCTTGATTTCAAATGTTCTTTTTTTTAAGGGTCTTAAGCACAACCTCATTAGTATAATTCAGTTATGTGATGAAGGTTACCTTGTGAATTTTAGGAATGATAAGTGTTTAGTTCACAATTCCATTGAAGAATTTATTCTCTCAGCCAATAGGCAAGAGAATGTCTACACTTTGAACCTAGAAGACCTAAGGAGTCAAGATTTACCTTGCTTAAGTGCAATGGAAGATCATTCCTGGTTATGGCATAGATGACTAGGACACTGTAATATGAGAAACCTATGTAAACTCTCTAAGAAGAAACTAGTTAAGGATCTACCAGAGCGTAGATTTGATTCTTCTAAAGTTTGTGATCATTGTCAATATGACAAGCGACATAAATCTAGTTTTAAATCAATCGGTGAAGTCTCAACAACTGATGCATTACAGTTAGTGCACATGGATCTTTTTGGTCCAACACAAACTGGAAGTATTGGAGGAAAATACTATGTGTTTGTTCTATTTGATGATTACACTCGATTTACTTGGGTCTATTTTCTAGCAAAGAAATCTGAAGCATTTTCCTATTTCAAAAGTTTTAGAGCTCAAGTTAAAAATGAGAAAAATCTTCCATTGAAAACTATTCATAGTGATCATGAAGGAGAATTTCAAAATTCTGATTTTGAAACTTTTTGTAGTAAGAAAGGTATTACTCACAATTTTTCAGCACCTAGAACTCCTCAACAGAATGGTGGAGTTGAAAGAAGAAATAGAATTATTCAAGAGATAATTAGAACCATGTTGAGTGAATATTCTATTGCTAGACATTTCTGGGCTGAAGCTGTAAGTACTGCTTGCTATACTATAAATCGAGTTTTGATTAGACCTTTTCTTAATAAAACGCCTTATGAGTTATGGAATGGTAGAATACCAAGACTATCCTACTTCAAGGTTTTTGGTTGCAAAGTATTCATTTTGAATACTAAAGATAACTTACATAAATTCGCACCAAAATCTGATGAATGAATTTTCTTAGGTTATTACACAACTTCTAAGGCTTATAGAGTTTTAATAAAAATACCTGCACTGTTGAGGAAACAATACATGTAAAATTTGATGAGTCAGATCCTTTTGTTTTTAATCCATCTCAACTTACGTCTTCAGATGTATTTTCAAAAACTGATTGTCAACCTTTGATAGAAAAACCTTCTGATAAGGAAATTGTTCTAGAAGATACTTCTGAAACATTTACCCCAGAAGACTTTCTACCCTATGTTGATGAACAGGTTTTACAAAACCCAAGTCAGGTGTTTCTTAAGAATCATCCCAATGATAGTATCATTGGTGATGTAAACCAACCTGTAAGGACTAGAAGTTACGTAAGAAATGAAGTAGAACATCTAGCATTTATTTCCCAATTAGAACCTAAAAGCACTGATGAATCTTTAGGTGATGATGATTGGATTAAATCCATGTAAGATGAACTAAATGAATTCGAAAGGAATAAAGTCTGGAACTTGGTTGAAAGACCTAAGGAAACTTCTGTTATTGGAGTAAAATGGGTTTTGAGAAATAAATGTGATGAAAATGGAGTCATTGTTAGAAATAAAGCTAGACTTGTTGCCAAAGGCTATAATCAACAAGAAGGAATAGACTATGAAGAAACCTATGCTCCAGTAGCTAGACTTGAATCTATTCGTATTCTACTTGCCTTTGCAGCATTCTTTAATTTCAAACTTTTCCAAATGGATGTGAAATGTGCTTTTCTTAACGGTTATGTTCAAGAGGAAGTTTTTGTTGAACAACACCCTGGCTTTGAAGATACAAAACATCATGATCATGTTTTTAGACTTACCAAAGCTTTGTATGGCCTTAAACAAGCCCCACAATCATGGTATGATAGACTCACTGGATTTTTGCTTCAAAATAACTATGTTAAGGGATATGCAGATCCAAGCCTTTTTATAAAGAAAGATAAGAAAAATGCTTTGATTGTTCAAATTTATGTTGATGACATTATATTTGGTTCAACTCAGAAATCATTGACTGACTCTTTTGCTAGTCTAATGAAATCTGAGTTTGAAATGAGTATGATGGGTGAGTTAACATTTTTCCTTGGTTTTCAAATTTCACAAAAACCAGAAGGAACCTACATATCTCAACATAAGTATATTAAAGATCTTCTTAAAAAGTATGGTTATGACAACACTAAGAGTATAAGTACTCCCATTGGTACCTCAAACTCTTTAGATATTGATGAAGCTGGGAAACCAGTAGATCAAACATCTTTTAGAGGTATGATTGGAAGTCTACATTACGTAACAACTAGTCGACCAGAATTAATGTTTTCAGTATGCTTATGTGTAAGATATCAATTCAATCATAAGGAATCTCACTTAAAGGCAGTAAAAAGAATTTTTCTCTACCTTAAGGGAACCATGGATCTAGGATTATTTTATACTTCTGGATTTGATTTTGTTCTAAAAAGCTTTTCTAAGGCAGACTTTGGTGGATGTAGAATGGATAGAAAGAGTACATCCGGAACTTGTCATTTCTTAGGCGATTCTCTAGTTTGTTTGTCCTGCAAGAAGCAACATTCTGTAGCACTTTCCACTGCTGAAGATGAATATGTAGCAGCTGGAAGTTGTTGTGCACAAGTGTTGGGGATGCAACACACACTCACAGACTATGGCTTGAGTTTTACTAAAACTCAAATTTTGTGTGATAACACAAGTGCCATTGCCCTAAGTAAAAACCCTGCACATCACTCTCGTGCAAAACACATAGATATTAGGCATCACATTCTTAGGGATCACACAATTAAAGGAGATATTATTCTTCAGTTTATCGGAACGCAAGATCAACTTGCTGATATTTTCACAAAATCATTGCCTTCTGATAGATTTGAATATATTAAACAAAATTTAGGAATGATAACCGTAAGGTAATATTTTCTTAATTAACATTCTGTTGAAAAAGTCTCCTTACAGTAATAAACTCCTTTTCATAGGGGGAGTACATTTGATTGGTTGTGTAACAATGTTTTTCAAAATTTTGTTTTCAAACTTTTCGGAAAGAAGATTTCCGGAATAGAACTTTCGGAACTAAAATTTTCCAAAATGAACATTCTCGTACAGAATAATTCTGGAATGGAAGTGTTCGTATTGAAAATTTCTGGAATGAAAATTTAGTACTAAAAGTTTCATAAAGGAATTTTCATTCCAAATTCTTCGTAATGTATTTTTCGTACTAAGTTCTCCGTACTGTTTTTTGTCTTAAAGATTGTTTTTCGTACTGAGTTTTCTGTAATGAGTTTTTCATACTAAGTTTATTTTTCATAGTAAATTTTTGCGAAATCTACCATTACAAATGATCCTCCTCAGTCAATCTGAAAGGTATGATTTCCCTAATCAAGTTTTCATAGTCATATTTTACTTGATGGAATTTTCTTGTACTATGTTTTCGGATTATAGTTTTCCTAACTTTTTGTTTTAATAAAAACCTCAAAAAGATCGGATTCAAGATTTCAACCGTCAGATCTGATCTCAGCTCATTCTAACCGTTAGATAAATTATGGAAGGTGAACCGTCATCTCGTTGCCTACATAAAGGGGACCCAAATACTCGTCCCACGTCGTTCTCAAGCTCTCGCGTCCCGAATCTCTGTCTCTCTGATTTAAGGCCGTTCCGAACTTCAGTCTTCTCTATTCCGAACTTCTCAGAGGAATTCAGATCCGAATGTTCTTGGAGCTAGCATCTCAAGAAATGTCATCCACTAAGCCTATTTCGCAATGGTTAGTTTACAGAGAAAGGTTAGTCCATCCGGTTTTCTTCAGCAACTACGATTCTATCATTTCAAAGAATATCAAGTTAAATGGTTGGGAAGATGTTGCGGTATCAAAAACCAGGAACCAAGATGAAGTATATTCAGACTTACTTGTCGTGTTTTATGAGTCAGTTTCTTTCTTCAAGGAAGATAATAGGGAGAAGTTCTCTTTTATGTCTTATGGAAAGACTTACAAGCTTTCTCACACCAACGCTGCAAGCTTGGTAGGGCTTCCTTATGAAGGAGAGGCCGAGTTTATTTAGCATGTGTTTCCAGACTCTAAGGGTAGATTCGACAAGGAAAATGCCTTAGAAACTATCGGACTGGTTGATGACAAGGCTCTGAAGATTGCAAGTCTATCTACAAACTTCCGGATTCTGGAGTTATGGGTGCAAGGACTTATTGTACCGAGGAAAGGTGATAAAGATAGCTTGAAGAAAAGTGAGATCTATATCTTATATTTCCTGATAAATATAAGGAAGTTTAACTTGATGAAGCATATTCTTCTTACTATTTAAAATTTGAAGAAGGGGAATCTGAGAGCTCAGATTATTATTTATCCAGCAATCCTCTCCAAGTTGATTGTTCGGTGCCTTGAGTCTTTCAAGGAGGCTTTCAAATCTAAGACAAGAGTTTGCAAGATCATGCTGGTCAGCGATGGTACTCTTAAGAGAATGGATGTGGCTTTCAACAAGGAAACTGGTGAATTCTTCGATTTGCCAAGTCAAGAAGAAACGGCTCCGAAAGCAGCTGAACCGGAATCATCTAAGCCAGTAAGGAAGAGAAAGCTGAATGAAGTGGAAGTACAAGAAGAGAATCCTAAGTCTAAGGAAGTCCTTTCCACACCTCCAAAGCCTAAGAAGAAGAAAGCCTATCCTGATGAGGTTGTTACAAAGTGGAGAGCTGATAAAGAGAAAAGGAAAGAAGGGGATCCGCAGTTCGGATTGGACCCTGTGGAGGCTAAGGCCTTGAAGGAGAAAACAGCTGATGAGCTTGAAAGACAAGCAAAGCAAAAGAAGCTCAAGAAGAACATGTCTGAGGCTGAGGTAGCTCAGGCTTTATTGAAATTCAATGAAATGGTTTCAGCAACTATTCCAGTTCCGAGATCTTTCTCCTTGGAATCTCTACCTGAGATTCCAGGAAGAAATCTTGTTGCTCTGGAAGAAGCTGTTGCTAAGAATACTGAGGACGAAGAACAAGTTGAACAAGTGGAACAAGTAGAAGAGGGTGCTGAAGGATGTGGTTAAACCGGAGATGTACTGAAACAAGTAGATGATTACAAAGGGACACCTTCATAACAATTATCACTCCGAACTTCAGAAGCTGAATCTTCGAAGCTAGTTACTCCACCAATGGAATAAGAGAAAGGAGAAGAAGAAGTTTCCTATCATGGAGAAGAAGAACAACTTTTACATGATATTTCTCAGATGAAAAACGTAGAGGATGGTATTCAGGAAGTTGCTGATGAGGAAGAAAATGTTGTTCATGTTTCTGATAGTGAGAAGAGAACTCCAGAACAGGATTCAATTCCGGAAAAAGACAAGGGAAAGAAAATTCTTGATGATACTCCGAGCTCAGAAGTAAGGAAGAGAAAGGAAGTTGGTAGCTCTTCAAAGAGAAAGCTTGAACTTGTTGAAGAAGAAATTTCTCCTAGAAAAGTTTCGGATTCGGAGTCATCCTCGTTGGGGCATGACTTTGTTGTTCAGTCCTTAAAGAATTTGGTGGGAACCATTCCGACCTTCTCTAGTATTGACTCAAGATGCCAGATGCTCCAACATGCGTTGAATCAGAAAACCGACTCCGTATCTATAGTTATGGATAAGTGCGTTGAGATTGAGGCTGAGTTCAAAACCTTCTTTGTTGGTTACGAAGCTCATAAAAGATCTTGCAAAAGGATGAAAAGCTGGTCAAAGAAGACTGTGGAAGAAATGAGGTTGCTTGATGAGTTTCAAGACAATGTTAGAGATGCATTTGAGACCGAGGACAAGAAGATAAATGAGCTGACTTCCTCCTTTGAAGAAAAGCTGACAGAAGAAAATAACATCGAGATCCAAGATGTCAGGGATCTGAATGGGAAACTGAATTCTGTTTCTCAGAACTGGAAATTTGAAAGGGATCATCAGATCGTTTTTTAAGAAAGGATGATGGCTCAGGACGAAAAGATCAAAGCTCAGGAAGAAAAGCTGAAAGCCAAGGAAGAAAAAATTGAATCTCAATCCGCAAGAATAGTGGTCTTAGAGAAGCAAGCTGAAGAAGATCATAAAGACTTAAAAAAGATCAAGACTATTCTAAAGGGGCTCATATCAAAGGAAAAAGATCCGAAATAACCTAATCCGATCTTTTTGTTGTATTCTTTTTGTTGCTGAGATTTCAAAATTAATGAATGTTGTGCTTTTCGTTTCTATTGTTGTCATTACTAATTTTTCAGGAACATTGTTATTTTTTCCATTCCCTCCAATTCTGTTTGAAAATCACAAAGGGGGAGAAGGAAAATATCCTTATGAAAAAGAAGAACTCTAATAAGGGTTTATCAAAGGGGGAGAAGAAAAAGATCCTTAAGAAAAAGAAAAACTCTAATAAGAGTTTGTTTACGGGGGAGCTTTTTCATTAAAGATGACATTCCTATTCATCACTCCGGAAATCTGAATATGATCCTTAGAGTTTCAAAGCCTAAGGGGGAGTTAGTCGTATTCATCAATATCCTTAAAACAATGGGAGATAAGCCTTAATGTTTTTATTTCTTCATAGAATTTTTTTTCGTAAGGATGTTTGTGCTTTCCAAAAAGGGGGAGATTGTTGAGTCAATAAGGTTTTCCTTATGACTTTTCCATTCCTTCTTGTTTTGAAAATCACAAACACCTTTTCTTTAAGAAAATCGCTTTTATAAGGAAAATTTCTTTCTTAAGGAAAATCTCTTTTATAAGAAAAATTATCCTTATCATATTTTCACCCATATTTTTCTTAAGAATGAGATTCGGATTCATTTTTTCGGAATCGTTGAAACTTTGATATAAAGCATTCGGTTTTAAGGTTCGGATTCTGGACAAGAACTATAAGGAATTTTCATACCGAATTCTGGATATGAACTCTGACTAAGTTCTATTCTAGATTCAGGATACAAATTCTGAAGAAGAATTCTCATTACGAATTCCAATAAAGAATTCTCATTACGAATTCAGATGATGAATTCTCATTACTAATTCTGATGACAGATTCTCATTATGAATCCTGATGATGAATTATCATTACGATTTCTGATGACGAATTCCTATTCCGAATTATCATTCCGAATTCACCTATTTAACAGAATTTGAGTATCTTTGTTTTATACACTCTGAATTAATTCAGACTCCGAAAAATATCTTTTTTTGACTCCATTCTTTTATATTGCTTACACATCTAAAATTTGTCTACTCTTTTCTATTGTTACTTACACTCCGAACATTCACTCCGAAGTTTTCATTCCGAACTTGTATGTTAGAGTTTAAAATGGTGTCGTACATTCTGTTACATTTGTTTTGTTATAAAACGATGTGGTCTGTTTTGTTATAAACTAACAGTTGTCTAAGTGACACGTGTACAGGTCCCTCCGATCTTTAAGGAATATATGACCGTTGGAGAAGGAGCCTACCTTACATATAAATAGGAGCTCATTTGAAAGAGTTCGATACTGATGACAGAAGAACAACTTGGTTTTGTGCCTACATGCTGTTGAAGTGATTTCTAGAGAGAGAGGATCTTATTAACTCTCAAAGCGTCGTGCGACTCCGAATGTTGGTGATTACATTCGAGGGCTTCCGGGGATAGGAAGACAGAGGTGCCAACTACCTTAAAGTTCGAGGGCTTCCTTGCTGAGGAAGACAGAGGTTGCCAACTACCTTGAAGTTGAGGGCTTGCGGGGATAGCAAGACAGAGACTCCGATCTTCGTATCGAGGGCTTACCCTGGCGTGGGTAAGACAGACGTTCTTGAAAGTATAAATCAAAGGACCTTTATCCAAGGTTGTTGGATACCCTTCTCTTTGAGTTAGAAGACATATATCTTGTTACTTGTAGTTCTACTACTTGTTTCTATTCCGCTGCTTTTTGTATTATAAGGAAAGTATAACTTTCTTATACTTCCTTATTTGTACTATGTTTCATTTAGATTCTATACGCTTTAAGGTAGAATCTCATATTGTAATCATTTTTTAAGATTCAATTTCCGGAACCATATTTCTGGAACCCTCATTCGGAATCTCTTTCCTAGTTTGCATTCGGTGTTAAGAGGTGTTGTGAATTTTCTTAGTTTAACTATGTTAAACTTAGCCTTTTCCTTTACTTAAGGAAAACATAGTTATTCTTAACTAACTTTAATGGTTTCAAAGAAATTTTTAAAGTATTCAATTCACCCCCCCCCCTCTTGTATATTGAGCATCTACATCACTATTTCGATCCTACATGTCTACCGTAGAAATAGTTCATCAAAATGGAAGATTTTGGAAAAGCATTGGGGATAAGTTACTTTGACCTCCTGGAACGCCTCTAACACCGCATTTTCACAAAGTAGTGGACCTAAGAGGTCCAACCCCTTACAAAAGATACCTATCAATACTTTATCTTCCTCGAGAATTTGAAACCATCCTAAAGTGAAAAAAACGTGGTCCGAACAACCACCCATTGAGATAACTCTCAAAAGAGAGCAATCCACAAAAGTAACAAAAGAAGTTCATAAAAACACATGAAAGGTCTAACCACAAAGGGAACATTGTTACATGAAAAGTGTTAAACATCAAACAACTATGGGTATTGAGCACGTATATATGACTCACGTTCCCAGGTACTCTCCTCCTTTAAACTATCTCACCACAAGACATGAACTAAGGGAATATAACGCATGCAAAACACCTTCTCCTTGAGGTCTTGGATCTCCACAGGCCGATCATCAAAGGTTGCATCATCATCAACATCGATCTCTCCCCAATCGATAAAGTGAGAGTCATCATGAAGATAATGAAGGAGTTGTGTGACATGGAAACATCATGTAACCAACCCATCTGTTGGGGAAGAGCTACTCGATACGCCATAGCTCCAACATGAGAAAACACCTCGAAAGGCCCAACAAACCGGGGGGAAAGCTTACTTCCACGTCCAAACCTTCGCTTCCCACGATGGGGAGTCACCTTCAGAAACACATGATCCCCATCATTAATCTCTAAAGGTATCCTTCTTTGATTGGAATATGATTTCTGATGATCTTGCGCTGTCTTCATCCTCTCATGAATCACCCGAACCATCTATGTTGTATTCTGCACTAGTTCCGGTTTGAGAATTGCTGACTCTCCGACTCCAGTCCAGCACAATGGAGAATGGAAAGGCCAACTATACAAGGAATCAAATGGCACCATACTGATGGTGGAGTGAAAACTATTATTGTATGCAAACTCCACCAAGATTAAGTGTGTCATCCATGAACCTCCGAGATCAAGAACAAAAGAGTGTATCATTTCTTCAAGAGTTTGGATGGTTCTCTTTGTCTGACCATCCGTTTGAGGATGAAAAGAAGTGATAAGGAATAGTTGATAACCAAAATCTTGTTGGAGACCTCTCCACACTCTGGTGGTAAAATGAGGATCTCGATCAAAAATGATCATCCTAGGGACACCATGAAGTCTCACCACCTCCTCTAGATACTGCCTCGACAAAACATCCACTGAGCTTGACTCCTTGATTGCTATAAAGTGGGACAATTTTGTTAAATGGACCACTACCACCCAAATATCATCATGTACTCTCAGAGCTCGAGGTAAACCAGTAACAGCGTCTATTGAGATGTCCTCCCACTTCCACTAAGGAATCACTAATGGCTGGAGAAGACCACCAGGAACACGGTGTTCGGCTTTCACCTTCTGGAAGACTAAACATCAAGACACAAACTCCGAAACTGCACACTTCATAACAAGCCACCAAAACTGGCTCCTCAAGGATCGGTACAGATTTGTCACGCCTGGATGCACCGCAAAAGGAAAACATTGAATCTCTCTAAGAATAGTCTCACGCATCGTCAAGGGAACAAAAATCCTTCCATGATACAAAACTCTGTGTTTTTCATCCTCAGACCAACCATCAGGGGCCTAAAAACAAACAACTCGGTCCCTCCAAAATTCCACCAATAGATCACCCAACTGAGACTCTTCCACATTCTACAACAGGGATGACCATACCATCGTCTGAAAGAGATAGCCTATACCCCCAACTTCCCCCATATCAAGATTTAATGCTGACAATTCTTCCATTACTCTCCAGGAATCAGTAGATTCAGGCACAACATCACTACGTGACTTTCAACTCAACAGATCAGCTAGAAAATTCCCTTTTCTAGGATTATATAATATTTCGAAGTATTATTCCTATAAGAACTCCATCCACTGACGCTTTCATAAGTTTAGGTCATGTTGGGAGAAAACATTCCTCAAACTCTTATGATCGGTGAAAACAAAAAAGTTCTCACCAATGAGGTAATGTCTCCACAACTTCAGAGAAAACACAAAGGCTGATAACTCAAGATCATTAGTGGCATAGTTGTTTTCATGGGGATGTAACTTTCAAGACCCATAAGAAACAACTGACCTCTATTGCATGAGAACACAGACTTACCCGAGATGTGAAGCATTACAGAAAACATCAAACTGAAATCCTTTAGCTGGAAGACAAAAGAATGGAGCACTTACTAAAATCTCTTTCAGATAATCGAAAGATGCCAAGCACTGATCAGTCCATATGAATTCCTGATCCTTCCTAGTCAAAGCTGCTAGAGGGTTCACAACTTGTGAGAAATTGGCTACAACCTCCACTAGTATCCCGTGAGACTATGGAAACTTCACACCTCTGACACTGTCTTGGGGGAAACCCAAGGCAAAACTACTTAAAACATTGATGGATCCACAACTACTCCCTATTCAGACAAAACATGATCCAAGAAATGGAGTTCTCGAGCCCAAAACAGACACTTAGACAACTTCCCAATCAGCTGATGTTGACGAAGGACTCCCAAAACAGCTTGTTGATGCTCTGAATGCTCCTCTTCAGATGTCGAGCACACAAGGATGTCATCAATGAAAAATACCAAAAAAGTGTCCAGGAACTCATGGAACACATCATTAATCAATCCCATGAATACTTCTGGAGCATTCGTCATGCCAAACAGCATTACAATGAACTCATAATGCCCATGCCGACAATGGAAAGTAGTCTTCATGATATCCTCATACTTCACACACATTTGATTATATCCTGACCACAAGTCGATCTTTGAGAACCAGTTTTCACCCTTAAGCTGATCGAATAAATCATCAATCTGTGGAAGAGGATAGCGATTCATTATCGTCACTTTGTTTAAGCAATGATAATCGACACACAACCACAAACTGCTGTCTTCCTTCTTCACGAACATCACTGGTGCACCCTAGGGTGACACACTTGGCCGAACAACACCACATTTTAACAAACCATCAATCTGTATAAGTAGTTCTCGTATCTCAGAAGGGGACATCCTATATGGAGAAATAGAGATAGGAGACGCACTTGGATATAGTTCGATCCCAAACTCGATCTTTCATCGAGGGCGTAATTCTACAACTTCTTCTAAAAAGACATCAGGGTACTCCTCTACGACCCTAGGAAATTCCAACTGTTGAACCTCTGAAGAATTCAGAATCATCTCAGCCATCATAGACGATAATGAAGGAACGTGCCTATGACCCATCCGAGTATCTCGCTCCCCAACAAACACCACATGCCCTCCATCTACACCAAGGAAAACAACCTTCTTCCTAAATACATCCACGATATCCTGCACCAAATACAACCAATCTATGCTTAGGATGACATCATATGGTTGTACTCGTAAACATAGGAAATCTACCCAAGAGCGGTGTTTCCCCAGCACTAGCTCACATTATTTACATAATTCAAACATGTAAGCTCGACCTCCAACTGGTGTAGTCAATTCCAAGGGCACTCGAAGCCTCTCTACCTCATGTCCTAAATCATGGACAAGGGTAGGTAATATGAAGGAGTGTGTCGCTCCTAAATCAAACAAGGCATACACCAAGGTAGAAAACATGAAAAGGGTACCTCGAACGACATCTGGCTCTCCTGGAGATGACAACACTAGAGCATGAAGCCGATCAAGACATCCTCCATGGTCTCTCTGACCCTGATAACGACCACCACCAATGCCGCACTCTGCTCTCTGAGGACGGGGAGCATCATGGGGCTGTTCTCTGGCTGCCCCATCTACCCTCTGGTGATCTAAAGCTGATGCAACCTGCTGCTGCTTTTTCCTCAGCTGGAACTGCCTCAAAGGAGGAACCTGAAGCATAAAAACTGGTGCATAATGATCACTCTGAATGGTCGGGCACTCCCGCTGCTGATGGGCACAACCACCATAAGAAAAACAAGCACCTGATCCCTTAGCATAGGCTTGAGGGTTCCCGCCTCTGGATAAACGAGATGTGAAGGGAAGGGTCCCACCCCAAACTGAACGAAAACTCTTCTACCCTGAAAACCGGGAACCCTGGACCACAACTTTTCCTCGTGAGGGATTATGATGATCCCAATCTCATGATGATCCGGTCCTAGCCAAAGTCCTCTTGACAACCTCTACCCTTGCCATCACCTCAATATATGTCTTCTTCATAAATGGGGTGAACTGGCGTTGGATCTCTGGATGCAAAGCCTCCTCGAAATACCTTGCCCTGGCCTCCTCATCTGGTAACAGGTCGAAATCTTATCATAAAAGGTTTCTCAAATAGATACCAAACTCTCGAACAGTTGAGCTCCCCTGTCAAAGTGTAAGAAGCTCCTGTAAAATAGATGCCTTCACATTCAATGAAAAGAACTCGACTCTAAACTTGTCTCGGGACTCCTCCCATGAGATTGATGACTCCTAAAAAACCCCGAAGTACAAGAAACACCACTGTCTTGCTGCTCTATGTAGTGTCGTCGTAGCTAAGGACACCCAATGATCCTTCCGTGTAGGCATATAAATAAAGCCTATCTTGACCTCCTCCTACCCGTCTTCGGTTACTACATCTGAAACGGAGCCCTCATACTTTTGTAGACTCTGGAACTAAAATTCTTGGAGTTTCCTCCGCTAAGTGTCATCATCGTCAACCTATACCCGGCGGAGATCTGCTGGAATAGCCCGCCAGACAATTTTTTCCCAATCCTGACAAAGACGCCGACCTAGAACCATACCTATAAAATAAAAAACCATTAGAGCTCATAAACCTGGAACATGGAAGACTCAATATTAATTAATTAATTATTTTATTTTATTCATTTTATGTTAACCTATCCCACGGTCTACCCATTCAAACACATGCACAAGGAATAATGATGCATGATCATTTCCTAGGTCTCTACCCTGCAACTAATATCACCTTGTTTAGTAGCCATTGTAAACATAATGGTTCGTACATCTGATCATAGGGGGACCTAATCGCCTATGTCTCAGATGGTATCCATTGTTTACCTCGCATGCTAAACATGAATGGCACCATCTCCCTACCAACCCATGCAACCTCACATGTGCCTAACTCAAAACTCCATATTATCCCTCAACCAGAGCTCTGATACCACTATGTCATGAACCCCTCCCCACAAAGTGTACCCCTCCTGGGTCGACAATGTGAAAAGGGAGATAATGACCCCCCGTGTCCCGCCTCCAGTAGTCACCGTGTTGGCAACTAGCACCGAGGGTATAATAAACACACAAATGGGAGGCATTACCCTCTAAGAGAACACATGTAGAAGAGAGAGATAAGATAGACGCCAACCAACTCAATCTCAGAACTGAAATATAAAAGAAACCCAATTGCACGTATGTAATTACATGCAAAAATACTACATCTGATAGGGGAAAACTACTAGTACCCAAAATAAAGTAACAACAGAATCAACCACAAGCCCGAATAGCTCCTGAAACCCCAATCTAGTAGAAACCAGCATGATCTCCAACCTGCTCTAAGTGACCTGAAAAATATATTTTATATATAAATATGGTGATTATAATAGTATACTCTGTGGGATTTTCCCCGAAGCCTCTCATAAAAAGTAATGAATGTATTCTACATCACAATTAACAACAAGTAAAACTAAATCGTCACCTAAACCGGTTTACTAAGTTCCCAACCTCATCATGGATTCTCTCACCAAGTAAAGAATACAAGAATATATCATATAATAATGAATATATAGGGTACCCCGCTACTACATCCCCACTGGTTAGCCACTTTTCCCTAACGTCGCACATCCTTAGCATCTCTCTCAAAAAAGGCTTTCCTGCAGACACTTGGTCAAAGCACCACAATATGCACCTCGTGCAACAAAACCACCATGTCCACACACTAATGTAACCAGGTAGTTTTTGGGACCCACCACAGCTTGCATAACATGTATCATACGCAGGTATTATACCTCAATCCATTACAACCCATTCACTGAGTAAGGATCCTCAATCCATCACAACCTATAAACATAACACCTATAGTAGTACATAGAAATATATATCCAGAATATATGTGTGTGAATAAACACAAGCCATTAAATCCCTCTACACAAATATATGTGGAAAACTAACCAATGTTCTTGTTAGCACCAGTAACTACCATTAAAATAGAGTGCGGCCAAAGGGGGTAGTCAGCCATCCATCCCCCCACCGGAATGTTGGTGAAATCACCCCCCAGGGACCAGAATCCTCGGGGTGTCAGTTTCCCTTACTAACATGGTGGATTAGCATAAAGAAACACAAAAAGTATAGGATATATTATATCTCACAACCACAATATGGGCATTAACTATTATTAGACACAACTGCAGCTAACGTCTCTCAGACTCCAGGCTGCTACTTCTACGAATAGGTATCCAATAAGCACACAACCATTTAAATAGATTTATTAGATTACATTATTCCAATCTTATCACTTCCACTGTACGTTAATTAATTATTTAAACATTAATTAACCATGAACAATTCCACATTAAATTTCATTAGCATTACACCCAAAGTCAATTGTTCCTTCAAAAATTACAACCTCATCATTAAGTTCTGGAAACTAGAACCCCATGAGTTAACACCATTTAATCAAACATTCATTAAAGAAACACATTCCCCTATTACCATAGATTCTAGAAAATAATTTTATGCTACTAACAAAAAGGGGCTCAACATGGTGAGTGGATGTACTACCCATCGAGTCTTTTCCTCCTATAGCAAGAGCATAGACCCATCCTTCATGGAGAAGCTAAACACGGAAATAACTTGGCATAACCTGTGTGTCTTCACCTCTTTCGGTAGAAGGGTATGTAAGACCAGCTTCCTTGAGCAGTGGGGAAAATTAAAGCAGATAAATATCCACAGAACCAGCAAGCATCCAACAATCACATCTATCCGACTCCATCATCCCTGATGTCCTCCCTGACACCCACATGCATAAAATGATGCATCTCGCCACTCTAGGAATCATCTGAAGCCACAACCATAAGGCCTCTATTCCCACACATATCACAAAACCCCTCCAAGGTCACGTCTCAACACAAACAACGGGTAAAACAACCATCAAATCAATTGAACGATGCCCCTTTAACAATAAAGGGGTACCTCAGAACCCTTAATGGAATTATCCAAAAATCAGGTCATTAATCCATATTGAATTAACATATTTTATATTCTTAGGTTCCAAATTTGGGAAACCTAATCAGTAAGTTATCACAAATAAATAAAAAGGTCTATTGCACTAATTTTATTAACATAAAATTACAATCAGATCCAGATTATTTTTCATGATGCTTTTTTCTTTATCCAAACAATTATCAATTATTCCTTGTTTAAATTCTTTACTAATTTCCATCAATAACGAACAGGTTATCAAAGCAAGAATAGTTATCACACTAGCTAGAAAAAAATGAGGCAATAACATATGATCAATATAATTTCTTTATCCAGTTAAAAATATTTATTATGTCAATTCCATTTTCATCTAGTGGGATTAAACATGCTAACAATACAGTTGCACGTAAAATAAAGAGAAGCAATGAATCCCCTACATCAATGGTTTTTGATGAAAGCCCCAAAAAATGAAGAATGCACAAGAACTCTTGGTTGATTCTCCAAGAATACTCCTTATATCTCTTCTCATATCATAACCATGTCCAAAAATCAGCATATTTCGCATCCACACACTTATATTTACCCATTACGGGCTTAGATCTAAGTAACCGAGAGAAGAGGAGAAGTAGATCTAAGTAGATGTAAGAAACCAAACACGAACGATCACATACCTCAAGAAATCAGCTTCAATTCTCTAAGATAAGACTTCAGATGGCCTCCAAAAACACATGGGAGTGGTTCTCTTGCTTTCAAGGGAGGGTAATCCTGGGTTATGGCCGCATAGAATCTTAAATGAGAAAGTTAGAGGCAAAACTGTTGAGATCCACAATTTTATGATCTATTTTATGTGCCCACACAGTTTTCTCGCTTGGTTAGACAAATAGTGTGCTAACCATGTGGTCTCTAATACCTCGTCAAACACTTATCTCATGGTTAGGCTGCACAGTTAGACAAACTATGCTCTAACCATGCGTTAGCCACTACCTCCAATATTAACTACCCATGGTATGGACGTACAGTTTAGACAAACCATGCACAGCCCGTGTGAAAGCTACTTCCCTCTAGTTTTCCATAAAGATTCACCCAAGCACACCCCCAAGTCACAAATCCAAAACAAGGGTAGTTAGAATCATCAAAAGTACCTCAAGATGTAACGTGATGTTACAGTTCACAACTGTCTACCGTTGAAATGGTTCATCGAAATGGAATATTTTGGAAAAGCATTGACCATGACTTCCCGGAATGCCTCTAACACCACATTTTCACAAAGTAGTGGACCAGAGAGGTCCGGGTCATTACCGTGGATATTATTAAAATTCACTCAATTTATTCCAATTAGTCACATTGAAATATTCATTTTCCTATGATCATTTTAAAATGAATTTCTCCTATATATCCATATAAATTCCATCGATATAATTCTTGATAGAACCATTTACCATTTTTCAAATGGTGTTTACAAGGAAGAATATTTTATTATTTGGGGAAATATTGATAAATCCTTATCCTTTATTCAAGAAGTATGATTGATAAGGCATATTTTTCTGTCAATATTTAGAATACCGAGGACATGGAAGACATAGGTTGGGGATAATTTGAGGAATTTCCTTCGGGTTAATGACCAGCTAATATAATCCCCTTGATGCATTAGAAGTCTCATGACATGAAATTAGTTGAATAAAAACCATTATAACTTGTTTCTAAGAAGAATAGATGGGGTTATACACATATTTTTAATCTTTCCAGATGATAGATCAAGAAATTATTTGGTTTCAGGTGCCATTAACATGATGCATAATAATTTAAAAATTAATTCCCATTGATTTATGTTCTTTTTCATCGATATATATATGGATATATTTCACATTAATTTAAATATTTAAATGGAATTTATTTCATTTTCATAACTTTCTATATTTATTTTTTCCTCATCTACTTATTTCAACATAATGTGTTTCTATTTATTTACCTTTCCATTTTACTATTTTAATAATTGATTTTTTCCCCTATACATTTCCCACACTGATCATCTTAGATCACCCTTGTTATGATTCCATTCATGGGGAATTTCTGATGTTTACTAAGAATGATATTAATGGATGTGCTTGCTAGAATAATGTTAACATCCAAGAAAATTAAAAAAATTATGTTTTATTTAGAATAATCATTTGTAACATATGACTAATAAATGTATATAGTATACCAAGACATATAAATACTTTAATCATTTTGGATTCAATTTACATGAAGATTATAATATCATAATCGTTATAAGTCACTGACTCTAGTCTATTTGGAGCAAGGTCACTAAAGTTGGTATCAGAGGATATTTAGAAGAAAACATGGGAAATATATCTAAAAAAATATTAGCTATAGAACATTTGACTAAGGTAGAATATGAGTATATGAATAGAAAAACAACCTAAAGATTCAGTTAGATATATATATTTATTGGTGTTATAAAAATAAATCATTATCTAGATACTATGAGTAGACATGGTTTTGGCTCAGATGGACAAAGGATTAGTAGCTCTAACATGGTGTGTTAGGCATGAAACAACGTAAACTTTTACACAAAAATCGGTCTTACCGCAAACCTGATTTGAATATCAGGAGGAATATTCTTAGGATAATTTATATTATCATTATAGAACATTATTATAGATTTTAATGGGTAACAAGAAATTATTATCTAAGTTAAACCAAAGGTGTCTCTGATTGAAAATAATCGGTCAAAATTTAGAAATCCTAAATATGATTATGTGTTTTTTCCAATATGATAATTGATTGTAACATATGGTTTTTTAGTATTTTGAAATTGTCCCCTATATTGGATAATATGTGAACCAAGGAATAACATGTTTGAATGAAATGGATCAAGAATTAATGTATTATTGTTGTATTGAAAAACATTGTCAAAAGTCTATTTAAGGATTAACCATATTTCAAATATGTGATCATATTTATTTTTGAAATTATTTAAATATGGTTTTATAAAAGAACAGACATTATTTTGGGTGAAACCCTATCATGTCATTAAAGGCCACTAGAATTTTACCCATGATTGATGGTTGATATGAGATTCATGACAACCACTAACCTACATAATGTCCTAGTTAATATGCCATTGTTTTTAGTTAAAAAATATGGAAAATAAATATTAATGATGAACCAGTTGAGTAATATTTTGGGATTAGAGATTAATGTATGAACATATTGACATTAGATAATAGTTAAAGGAATATAGTTTTATTTTTCACTCTTTAATGGGCCTTATGATCTATTAAAATTTTATTTTATTTATTTAGTCATCATTGTTAATTTCCAGTTATCCATTTGCTAAAGTAAGCAATTAATTAGAAATTAATCAAAGATCAAAAAAATTTCAAATGTTTCTTAATAGAAACACGTTAAATAAGTGTATTCACTTATATTATTAGGTAGTAAAATCATTACTCAACAATACAAAAAAATAAAAAATAGTGTCGTGATAGATTATTTTATGTTGAATTGATTGTCTTCTAAATCCTTGTGGATTTATTAAATTAAGGGCCTTTACATTCTGTTGATCATTCCATTTTTTATGATTGAAGAAAAAATAACACCATAAAAATATTTATTCTTTTCCTCTATATAAATATCTCTACTTTTTACTAATGATGTCAATCTTAGAGACCTTGTAATCTATTATTATGTGGGAATTTTTTATTTCCCAATCCGTCTTATATACATAAATTATTTAAAACACTTTACATGATGTGGGATTCATACATAGGAAATACAAAAAACAAATTTCACAAATATTTAGTTCAAATTGTGAGGATGATATTTTATTAATGTGAGGATGATGTAAAAACCAAAAAAATATGGTGTTGGAACATTGTATTAGTGAATGTGTATGACACACAAAACTGGTAACATCCAAGGTAAATAAAGAATAATACATTTTCATATTTATTATTATTTTTGACTTAAATATAAATTTTACTTTAAATAGGATGATGTGTTCAAAGGCTAACCCGATACACAACAACATGTTTCTTTGAAATATCACATTTCACACTAATAATTTAACAATATTATTTTAAATAGTAGTTAACTTGAAACTGTTGTATTTGTGGGAATAAATAGAACTAACTAAAATATGATTATAAAAGTTCGTTAAATGCTTTTACATTTATCCAATAAAATTTAGAGGCTTAAAATGTGAATGAATCCAATTTTAAGTAGAAATAATCTTATATTCTTTATAAAGAAGATTTACTTACTTTTAATGGTGAACCCTATTTAAATCTAGTATTGATAACTTTTATATGTTATATATGAAAAAATAAAATTCTTCTTTAGAATAGGGACATAAAAATTTAGTTTGGATGAAATTTTGAAATTTTTTAATAAAATTCATTTAAAATGAATAGTGAAAATATGGTATTTTAATTCAAAAATACATATTAAAATAATTCATTTAAAATGATAGATTATCTTTTAAATTGTTATTAAAGTGTAATTATATTATGTTTTTTACCATTTAACCCAATGTTGGTAGCTGTAAGTAACTTCACATTGAAATTGGACATAAACAACTGTAAATATTTTGATAGTTATTATTTCCTAAAAACATGATTTTTATTTTGACAGCGGGAATTAATTTTAAAATATTTTTTGCCACTTCTATGTTTTGAATTTGAAAAATGGATTCCATATTTGGATTCAAGAGGTCCAAATTTTCTAAATAGGTAACTTTTATTTTTAGACATTTTTAATATTTACATTAGTAAAAATTTTATTTACATTGGTTAAAAGGTAAATATGGTAAATATGGGTAAATATTTTTTATTGTAATAATATAAAATTATTAGTACATGTGTCCTAATCCTATTGGTTGTTACATAGCCGACCATGAGAATCCTTGGTTCGATTTTGGGACCCCATAGAGCCTCTTGGGAGTGATAATGACACTTTATTTTAATTAACTTAAAGGAAAAAAAGTCATAAAAATATCTTTTAATAAATCAAATTTTTCAAAGGGTTATATAAGTTATCTTATCGACTATAAATATGAATTTTAAATAAAAACAAATTCCTTCATAATGGTATTTTTTTAATAATTTGTTGACATCAAATAAATAAAATTATTTATTGCATAATAATGACGCAGTGTTTACCTCATTAATGAATGATTTAAATAAATTAGATTATAAATACAAAAAAATATCCAAAACCTATCCAATTCTTATTGGATAATTTTATTGATAACATGATTCATATTTTATTTATCTTTAATGATTTATGGACCTTTTGAAACCTAATATAACTTTATATTAAAATAATTTTTTCAAACATTCCAAAAGAGCCCCTCCTCCCCCATATAAAAGGACACAACTGATAACCCATTGCACACACCTCTCAAGTCCCATGGTGTAAGAACCCAGACCTTCTTTTCATGTATGTTTTTCCTGTTTCTAGTCATTTTTGGGAAAAAGAGGATAATCTGGAAATTTTCTAAGTACACGTCGTGTACTTCATATGTACATGTTGTGTACTTCATAAGTACATGCCGTGTACTTTGATGCTGCTCGAGGCTGTGTGATGGCTGGGTCATGACCATGCACATGGCCATGTAGGGTTGATCTAGTGGCTGCCTAAAGCATAGTACAGAAAAAGTAAGTACACGCCGTGTACTCTAAATGTACACACAGTGTACTTTTTTTTATTTAAACACATCGAGGTCATGCCTGATGGACAGAACACCCTCCTTCTAGGTATCGTTTTTCTAAGAGCGCCGAGCATCCGTGGATCTTCTCTGAGCCCATGGCCCTCCGTCCGTCCTCCGATTCGGACACCTGTGAGTGTGTTGTAACTACAGCGGTAAGCTCTTCCTTCTCCTAGAGCGTTGTTTCCCAATTCCTTCCCCTTTCCAGGTTATCATGGGTTGAATGATTTAAACATTTTTATAGATCATCGACGTTCTAAGGAGATTCATGCCCCATGGATCATGTATATTGATATCCTATCATCAAGTCAGGTGGTTTGTGCCTTTCTGTAGAATATCTTTGATTATTTTGTGCAAATTCCACCAATATCCTTGAACGGGGTATTGCGTGTTACCTATTTTTCCCTTTTTGATTTCCTGCTTTTCTTATATGCCTGAGTAGATGTTATTTATTTTAAATAGGGTAATTTACTGTGCTTTGGGTGTTTTTCCCATGCATATTTTTCCTGTTATGAATGTTGGTCAAGTTATCCTATTAGACTATTTCTAGTTCCATGCCTAGTATTGTAGGATGGTGTGACTGTTGTTCTTCCATGTGGAGATGTTGTAGAATACAAGTCTTGTAGTTCTTAAGGTTACCATGGTTGTTACATGATGCGATACTTGTTTCCATTACATAGGTATGTGAGAACCTAGTGTAGTATACCATAGGGAGAATGGACGTAAGGGATTCTCCAGAGTTTCTTTATAATACGATGTGAGACCACATGTGGAATTGACATTGAGTGCTTCCTCAGAGTTTCGGTAGTTCTTTGACGTGGTCCACAGGGGGAATGAGACGTTGAGTGCTTCCCCAGAGCACCTTTAATACGGTACAAGACTATAGGGGGGAATTGACGATGAGTGCTTCCCCAGAGAGTCTATTCTTTATGCGGGACCAGAGGGGTGAGAGTGTGTGTGCCTCCCAGAGGGTTTCTAGTACTTGTAGGTTGAACCATAGGGGTTAGGCTATGAGAACTACCTAGAGGTTACCTATTTGTTCTACTTGCTTTAGTGGATTATTTCTGGTTTGTAAATTATATGTTAGATCTATGGATTGTTTACTGCTGAGTACTTCCTGTTACTGTGACTATTTACTACATTTTTACATTCCATATATTCACTAACAGTTAGGCACAGATCATTGGGTGTTTTCTTTCTGGGACTTTGTCTCACACCCTGTTTGGGTCATGCTTTTGGGCCCAAACAGATTATATTGATGGAGGTATAGATAAGGGCTATCTCCCTTCTACTTCATGTTATTTATTGCACTAGATCCGGAGAGCATGGGACCAAGGCGAGGCGTGCGATGCTGAGGAGTTGTCTTATCTATTTTTAGTTTGTACTTTAGTTTAGTACTTTATTCAGCATTGTGACTTGTTTGGATGATTTCCTAGACATATATGTATCATGCATCATTTTTATATGTATGTGCTCCAACTATTTATCATTTTTAGTCTTTCGTTGTTCACTTGTGTATGGATTTTATACTGCTTCCTCTATTGTTTATTTGTTTCTATTTTGTTGTGTACTATTCCAATGAGGGCATATTTTTCCCACAGTCACACCCAAGGCCTTCACTACTAGTCGGTAGCCTCTATCATTTGGGAAAATTCACTTGAGGCCATGTGACCAACAGGGTACGGGGTGCCTTTGGGTGGCTTCCAGAATCGGGACGTTACAAAGTGGAATCAGAGGATGTCTTTTCTCTTGACTTACTGTTTGGAGCCTATAGCCAAGGATATGATGAAATATGTACTTGGTAATGAGTGGTGACCAGGAGTAGCTAACCCATGTATAGGTAAAAGCCATACTACCTCGTTTATTGAAATTTTACTTGTTTGCAATTTTTAAAGTTGATTTGATTCCACTGTTGGGTGATTCACATGATTTGTGCTATTACCATTGATGTTATTGAGGTTCTCTTTCTATCGCAGCTCGATGAGATGAAGGTATGCCATCTAATGCATCATATTGGCACTTGCTGGAAATCACATGTTCTGCATTCTTGCCATGTCATATAGGATGCATTAGTAATTGCATGTTGTTATGATAGATGTTGTGTAGAATATGCATGATGTTGTGATGAATTCCTTGATAAAAATATCTACTACATGTTAGATCATTGATTGTGTAAGGTTTTACCTGAATGAATGCCAAATTTTTGTTCTTTTGGTGTTATGGGCCACCATGTACCATGATTTGGTGGATCATTGGCATGTTTACCTTATTTGTCACTTGTATAAGATACCAGAAATTGATTCGCTGGGAGTATGGGCCATCACAGATCAGAATTTGGAAACTTAACGAAGGTTTTATATTTTTTCTGGGCTCTGGAGCAGTTTTTGAAGCTACTATCCGGAAAAACCCAGAATACATGGCATGTTCTTTACGGGTACATGTCGTGTAGTCTATAGTCGTGTCACTGACTATGCGGGTAGGGACACGGAGTTGTGAAAAATCACGTAGGAACACATCGTGTATTAGTTTAGAATGCTTTCTATTATGAAATAGCTATGCCAACCATGTCATGAACAACACGGGTAGTGTTATCTTTTTACATACACGCCATGTCTTAATTTTACACGACGTGTCGTCTGATATAGGTACCCGACCGTGTCACGAACAACATGGGTTGGTGTTACCTATTCTCGTACACGCTGGGTCCATTAAGAACATGCCATGTTGTGTCAGCCATGTGTCAGTGCATGTCACTAACAACACGGGCCAGGTAAGGAATTTCTAGCACACATTGTGTCTTCCTTGAACATGCCGTGTAGTTTTGTCATAGAGAAGTCGTGTGGCTTAATCGTATAGAAGGACTCGGGTAGGGAAGATGATTCAAGTACATGTCGGGTGTTAGGACAACACACCGTGTTTTTGGGGTGTTACATGACCAGTTTAGGTAGAAGTACACACCCATGTGAATGACATAAGGGAACACGCCGTGTAGGGAAAGTACACGCCATGTAGTCATGTTTTTCATAACTTTAATGCATTCTTTTCCATGTTCCTTCTTGTGCCTTAGTTTTTTTCAGTTCGTGCTAATGTTGATCTATTGTGTACATCAGTGCATGGATATCCCTCTAGAGGTGGTTGTGTATCACTTTCTATGGGAGCTCTATGTACTAGAGATGACATGCTATGATTTCATTCTCGGAATGGAATGGCTCGTTCCCTTCCAGGCAGTCGTCGACTATTATCATCGTAGAGTGAGTTTCATATCACCATAGGGTGAATCTTTTCTTCCTCGAGGTGAGTGGGAGGTCCATGCGAGTAGAGAGGGACCCAAGCATCATAGGCTCGGAGGCGTTACTGCTCAGATTTCCCTTATGTATCTGGATGACCAAGGGACTTCGCAGTTAGACATTCCTCCCGTGGTGGATCATTTCAGGGATGTCATTCCAGAGGACTTTTCATTTTTTTCCTCCGGAGCGTGAGGTAGACTTTTCTATTTGGCTCCTGTCAGGAGCAGCACCGGTGTCCATTCCTCCTTACAGGATGTCTACACCTGAGTTATAGGATATCAATAAGCAGTTGGAGGAGTTTCAGGAAAATGGTTTCATCCGACCGAGTACTTCTCTGTGGGGTTCACCTGTCATGTTTGCGAAGAAGGCAAATGACCCCCTTAGGCTTTGTGTGGATTCTCGGAAGCTGAACCAGTTGAAATTCAAGAACTGATATCCATTTCCTAGGATTTATGACCTCTTTGATCATCTTTGAGGAGCTCAGTTATTCTCTAAGATCGTTGTGAGGTCCCGTTATCATAAGTTGTGCATTAGACCATCTGATATATCTCTTACAGCTTTCCGGAGTAGGTATGGTCTATACGAGTATATTGTTATGCCGTTCGGTCTCAAAAATGTGCCGGAAACTTTCATGGAACTGATGAACCAAGTGTTCCATCCATACAAAGACTCTTTCGTGGTGGTCTTTGTGGATGATATCTTGGTGTACTCTAAGACTCGACACTACCTTGCTACCCATCTTGAGATCTGTTTGAGTACACTGAGAGAGCATCAGTTATATGATATGATTTCAAAGTGCCACTATTGGATGGATCAAATTCGCTATATGGATCACGTTATCTCAAAGATATGAGTATTAGTGTACCTAGAAAAGTGAGAGCATTAGTTTCCTATGAGAAGCAGAAGAACCTCTTTGAGGTGCAGAGTTTTCTAGGGCCGGCTGGATACAACATACGCTTAATATAGGACATTTCCCACTTATTTGCACCACCAACGGGTCTGACCAAGAATGGTGAAAAGTTCTTATGTTCATATTCTTGTGAGTCCGCCATTCAAGAGCTAAAAGGGAGGTTGACTTTAGTACCGATACTAGTCTTTCCAGATCCGGGCAAGAGAAACACTTTCTACTGTGATACCTCATGTATCAGACTAGGAGATATGCTTATGCAGGGAGATGGAGTCGGTGCCTACATGTCTTGGAAGTTGAGGCCCCATGAGAGGAACTACACGACGCATGGTCTAGAGTTGGCAGCTGTTGTTCATTCCTTACACTGTTGGAGACACTATCTTCTGGCAGAGCACTTTATAGTTTTCACTGACCACAAGAGTCTCAGGTACATATTCACTCAGTGTGATCTGAATCTGAGATAGTGTAGGTGGGTTGATTATCTTCATTCCTTTGACATTGAGCTTTCCTATATTCCAGGGAAATGGAAACGCAGTGGCTAATGCATTGAGCAGGTGGACTCAGATACAGGTAGTTATGGAGGCCAGTAGTGAGTGGCAGCTTATGGCTCTATTCTCTGAGATGCATTTGGATGTGCATGACAGACATGGGCATACTTTCCTATATTTTGTAGCTCTTACCTCTACACTTCTTGATCGGGTACGAATGAAGAATCTATCAGATTATAAATGCCTAGTCTTACGGGAAAGCGTGTTAGGAGAGGACCCTATTCCTGGATAGAAAGTAGTCGAGGATGAGATCTTTCATTTCAGGGACGCGTATGCGAGCCAGCAGAAATATGAGAGGTGCTAATGAGAGACATTCATTCCATAGTTTGGGAAGTTCATCATGGCGTCACAAAGATGTATCATGATCTACACCTTAAGTATTGGTGGCCGGGTATGAAGAGGGATGTTTGCAAGTTTTTTCATGAGGTGTTCCACTTGTCAGTAGGTGAAAGCGGAACCTCAGTGACTAGCAGGTCTTTTACAGTAGTTACCCATTCTCGAGTGGAAGTGGAATGACGTCGTGATGGAATTCGTGACCGGTTTTCTGAGGTTACCTCGAGGGAATAATTCTTTTTGTATTGTCATCGATAGGCTTACAACGGTTTCTCAATTCTTGCCGATCAAGAAGACCTTCAGTGTTGACGATATAGGATGGTTGTACATCTGTGAGATTGTACATCTATATGGGGTTCCACAATCCATTGTTTCAGACATGGATGCATATTTTACTTCTTGGTTCTGGCAGGGGCTTCAGAAGGTTTTGGGTACACAGGAACTTTTGAGTACATCATACCATCCTCAGAAAGATGGCCAGTCCGAGTGTACAATTCAGGTGCTTGAGGATATGCTCTGAGCTTGAATTTTGGAATTTGGAGGTTCTTGGGAGAAGCATATACCTCTTTTGGTGTTTTCCTACAATAATATTTTTCAAGAAACTATTTAGATCGTACCTTATGAGGATTTGTATAGTAGGGCACGTCAATCACCCTTATGTTGGCTGGAGGCTGGAGGAGAAGCTCTGCTGGGACCTCGTCTTGTTCAGGTGACCACAAAGTAGATAATGTTGATTCGGAAGAGGATGAATATGGCACAGTCTCAGCAGAAGTCTTATGCTGATCAATGGAGATGACCTCTAGAGTTTGAGGTTGGGGATCAGGTTTTCGTGCAGGTCGCACAGAGGTTGGGACACAAGAGGATTCAGAGACAGGGTTAGCATTCCCTACGGTATGTTGGGCCATTTAATGTGTTGGAGAGTGTTGGTACGATTGCTTATTGGTTGCAGTTACCTCAGATGTACATGGATATTCATGAAGTCTTCCATGTTTCTCAGCTCCGATGTTACTTATCAGACCCGTCTCATGTCTTTCAACCTGAGGAGGTTGAGCTCAAGGTGGATGCGTCATTTGAAGAGAATCCTATCCAAATTTTCTATCATAGTACGAAGGTTCTCTATGTCCTGTCTGTTCCTCTGGTATGGGTGCTATGACAGGATAGGCATGTACATGATGAGATTTGGAGACGAAGGCCAATGTACGATCGTAGTGGCTGGAGCTATTCGGGGTTTCTTCTTCTACGACTCATTAGGGAAATTCGGGGACAAATTTCTTCAAGGGGTGAAGTTTTTTAGAACACAAACATTCTTTTAAGGTATATTTTTCCTTTTTCTTGTCATTTTTTGGAAACAGAGGAAAATATGGAAATTTTCTAAGTACACGTCGTGTACTTCATAAGTATACGCCGTGTACATTGATGCCGCTCGAGCCCGTGTGTTTTCTATATGATGACCATGCACACAGCCATGTAGGGGTGATGTGGAGGTCGCCTAAAGAGGAGTATGGAAACAACAAGTACAAACAGTGTACTTCAAAAGTACATGTCGGGTACTTTGTTTTTTCATTAAATTCACTGGGGGCGTGCCTGACAGACAAAAAACCCTCCTTCAAGGTTATGTTCGGTTGAAAGCACTGAGCATCCACATATCTTCTCCGAGCCCCCGACCCTCCATCCATCCTCTTATTCAAACATCAGTGACTGCGTTGGAACCATAGTGGTAATCTCTTCCTTCTCCTAGAGATTCATTTCCCAATTCCTTCCCTTTTCCAGGTTATCAAGGGTTGAAATTTTTAGTTGTTTTTGTAGATCTTCGATGTTAAAAGGTGATTCAAGCCTTGTGGTTAAAGTATATCGATCTCCTAGCATCAAGGTAGGTGGTTTGTTCTATTCTTCAGAAATTATTTGAGTATTTTGTGATAATTAAACCAATACCCTTGAAGGGGGTATTGCGGGTTACCTATTTTTCCCTTTTGGATTTCCTACTTTTCATATATGCTTGAGTAGAGGTTATTACTTTTAATTAGGGTAATTTATTGTGCTTTGGATGTTTTTCCCATGCATGTTTTTCATTTTTATGACTGTTAGTCAAGTTTACCTGTTAGACTATTGCCAGTTCCATGCCTAGTATTGTTGGATGGTGTGACTGTTGTTCTTCCATGCTATGATGTTGTAGAATGCTAGCCAAGTATTTCTTAAGGTTACCTTGGCCATTACATGATGCGATAATTGATGACTTTACACAGGGATGTCAGAACCTACTGTAGTAGACTATAGAGAGAATGGACGTAAGGGCTTCTCCAGAGTGTCTTTATAATACAATGCGAGACCATAAGGGGAATTGATGTTGAGTTCTTCCTCAGAGTGTCTGTAGTTCCTCAAAATTGGACACAAGGAAAATGAGATGTTGAGGGCTTCCCTGGAGAACCTTTAATATGATATGAGACTATAGGGGTAATTGACGATGAGTGCTTCCCTAGAGAGTCTATTATTTAATTGAACCAGAGGGGTGAGACTCTGTGTGCCTCCTAGAGGGTTTCTAGTACTTGTAGGTTGAACCATAGGGGTTAGGATGTGATAAATACCTAGAGGTTACCAGTTTGTTCTACATTCTTGAGTGACTACTTTCTTATTTGTAAATTATATGCTAGAACTGTGGACTGTTTGCTACTCAGTACTTCCTGTTACTGTTACTGTTTATTGCATTTTTACCTACCATATATTCACTGAATGTTAGGAAAATATATTTTGGTGGTTTCCTACTGGAACATTGTCTCAAACCCTATTTGGGTCATGCTTTTGGGCCCAAACAGATTATATTTTTGTAGGTATAGATAAGGGCAAGCACCCTTCTACTTCAGGTTCTTGATTGCACTGGAGCTGGAGAGCGTGAGACCAAGCCGAGGCTTGCGATGCATATGAGTTGTCTTATATTTTTTCTTTTTTACTTTGTTTTAGTAATGTATTCATCATTGTGACATGTTTTTCTACTTTCCTAGACATATATATATCATGCATCATTTTAATATGTATGTGATCCAAGTGTTTATAATTTTTTAGTCTTCTGTTGTTATCTTGTGTATGGATTGTTTACTGCTTCTGTTATTGTTTATTTATTTCTCTTCAAATTTGTTCTCTGGCAATGGGGGCATAGTTTCCCCACTATCACACCCAAGGCCCTCACAGCAAGTCAGCTGCCTCTTGTGTTTGGGGAAATGTGCTTGAGGCCATGTGACCAACCGGGTATGGGGCGCCTATGGGTGGCTTCCAGAACCAAGACGTTACACATGGATTGACCAACCTATGGCTAAATAAGCTATAAATTTCCCTATATTTCTCCAAGATGCCTTACCTTAGGCAGAAGGCACTTCAAGTAAACATTTTGGTTCTAACTAAAGTTAATTACCCGCTTTAAAGGCAATGTCTTATTTTATGTTCTTATCTTTAATTTTACTTCTCCAAAACAATAAAATCTTTTTATTCATTTATTTAATTAGAACAATAGTATACGTAATATACTAGGTTGTTTTTATTAGAATTATTCAAACTACACTTACACAAACCTCCATCTAATTGGTAAAGAACATATTGTTTCTATGGACGACGAACTACTGCCTCACGAAACGATGATTGTTCAATCTTCTCCTACCACCTATCCTGATGGAAATTATGATGATAATGTATTTATATATGATATATATTATGTTTATTTTTACATTATGATTTTTTATTTTTCATTTTTAGTATACATTCATGGTTTCCATACTAGGTAAATGTGATAATTTCATTTGAGGAAGTGCAGAATACCGCCCCCTCAAAGTGATTTGACTTGTTCATGCCTTATGTGGGACATATAAAGGATGGAGTTAAAGAAATTAAATATGATATAATACTGGAACTATTATATTCCTAGTTCAAATTATTTTTTCTTTCCATTAGAATATGAAATATAAAGGAAAGAAGTGTTCAATCATACGTACGGCTTACCATCTCCATGAATGGTGCATTTCATTTCTTACCTCATAATTTTATGTACTATTACAATAACATATATATATTGGATATATATGATATATATGATATCTAAATCATGAATATCATTATGGAGATAATGTAATTTCAACCACATGAACAATTTTTAATTATAACAAATTCATTTTTAACTCAAGTTCTGAACAAGGACTAAATGTCCGACATTCACTCAAACAATTAAATTGTTGTTATAGAAAGATAATAACTAATATAAAAGGAATAAAAAACATGAAAATGGTTCTTAAGTAATTAAAAATTAACTTATGTTTATTATTCTAGAAATTAAGGAATGAGGGGGTAATTTAGGACTGAAGGTAAGGGACTTCGTCTCAATCTCCGTTCATTATGACCAATTTTGATTTTTAGATGAATCTAATTTATATGGTGTATAAACACCTTTGAATTTTCATTTCATTCAATGGGAATGTTTTTCTATGATGCATTTTACTTAATGACAAAAATAAAGAATGTTTTAACATATGTGATGACAATGACCTTTTCTGCCGCCATGAGTATTATTTGATCATTGGATTCCTTAACTAGTTGTAATGTATTTAAAAGGAAAATAAATACCATATAATCTTTTACATATATTGGTATTGAAAAGGGTTTTGATAATGATTTTTTATTTTAATATATCTAAATGATATATTGTTATTAAAAAGTGGAAAAGTTATCTTTTATTTATATTTGTTTTATGTATTATGATTTTATAATGGTACTTGGATATTGTACGGGTGGTTACATGATAAACCAATTAACAGGTGGTTCCATGATAAACCAGGACGGGTGGTTATGATATAACCTCCAATTCATTGGGTATATAAGTTGGTTGTATAGCTATTCCATTTAGTGATATGTGTGGAAGCCGACTGTATGGTTATTCCATCTACGTATGTTTATGTCCCAAGATACCTTCATATGTTATGTCTTTTTTCTATGGGTTCTATCGTAATATTTTGGTTAAAAAATGGTAAGTAATGGTATTTTATTCCATGAATATTATTTACTAAATCAAAAAGTTTAAAATTATTACTTATGATAGGCTATTCACGGTTTACTTGTTGTTTTGAAAAACTATCAGGTTTCCTTCATTGTGTTTCCCTTACTTAGATTTATTGGCTCATCCCATGTTTTTTAATTTTTTTCATAGGACATAAAGTGGAATAGGGTCAAGGATGTGATCAAGGAAAAGTCATGCTGTCTAAAACAAAGAACTAGACATGAATCCTTTTTTCAAAGGTTTTTTATCTTATGGAAAAAATTGAAACTGAGTATAATTTTATACTTTTTAATTTTTGAGATGAAATGTATTTGTTATGGCTTAACCCTCTAAAACTATAAACCTGAAAAAAATACTCAATGTGAATTTTTTTCATTTAATTCATGATTATGTAATGTTTTACGTCTAGGTGCTCACAATTGGAATCATTGGTCAGTTTAGACAACTTTCGCAGTTAGAATATTGTTAAAATTAATGTCCATCACTTATGTTATGGTAATATTGAAGTAAAATATCATTTAAATATTACCACATTACTTCGCCTAAGATATTCCTGTGTTCAGAATGGTTTTCCATAGTGTAAATAGGGAAGCTATGTTGGGAATGCATACAGAGGAGAAAAACCTTTCAAATCAGAAACCTGAGATGGTCAGAATCTAAACTGAACAGTTTGTTGTTGGGATGGCACAGTTGACTCAGGATATAAATGGTGATGGTATCCATGCATGAGATCAGACAAAACAACCAAATAGGTACATGTCAGTAGGGGAGAGGCAATGTTCCCCATCATTCAAAGGATCCTATGATCCTGTGCTAACTGAAGTGTGGATTAATGAACTAGAGAAGATTTTTGATCTCATGGGGTGTACATAGCATCAAAAGGATAGTATCAATTTTTACTATTTTGAAGGTGAACCAATTAGTGGCAGTTGATAGTGAAAAATATCAGGGATCGTGAGGAGGCTGATTCTCTTGATTTGTATGAATTCAAAGGTATGTTTCATGAGAAATATTTTCCTAAGCTTTTTCGACTTAGTATTGAAAAACAATTCTTGGAATTGAGGTAGGTGGATGACTCGGTTTCTTCTTATGATGAAAAATTCACTCGACTAGCAAGGTATGATAAAAATTTCACCTCAGATATAGATAGTAATATAAATTGATTTTACTCAGGACTAATGTTGTGATGTCGAAGAGCAGTAGCATCTCGTGAATTCAAAATCTATGAAAAAACTAGTCAGATGTGCAGAGATGGTAGAAATGGAGTTTTCTGATGATCTGGTGTTCTAAGAGAGAAAAAAAATAAGACGTACAGTTGGAAGGAAAAGGGAACAAATTCATCAAAGAAGATAGGAGGTACAAAAATTAAATATCCCTCTTGTGAGAAGTGTGGTCAAAATAATCCTAGAGAATTATTATCAATGTCTAGAAAGTAACTCTGGTTTGGTAAGTATGGTCATATTTCTCGTAACTGTAAAGAATATGACTAAGTAGTCAATGAAAACCCAAAAGAAAGATTTTTTAAGTGCAATGAAATGGGTCATTATGCAAATGAGTATCCACCGAATAACCGAAATGAGGGAAAGAAGCAGGAAAAGAAGCAGAAACGGGTGGTGAAATCCAATGCAACTACATCAAAAGATGTTGGTACATCGAATAATGTAGTTTCAGGAACACCATTTGTTTGTTCAGATTAAGCCAACACATTGTTTGATTTAGGGTCTACACATTCATTCATTTTGAAGAATCTTTCTAGTAAATTGGTAATTCCATCTCATGATATGAATCCTATACATTGTAAAAACACCTGGAGGAATTGTTGAGACAAAAAGAAAACATAAGAACCCTCGTGTCCTTGTGTGTGAAATGAATCTACCTAAAAACCATATTATTTTGTCTCTAGTAGGGTTTGATGTTATTTTGGGTATGGATTGGGTTTCTGTTTATCATGCTAAGATTGACTGTTGAACTAATGAGGTTTATTTTCAGAAAGAATTTTATTTTGTGAACCAAATGAACCCTTACTTATGATAACATATCTGGATGTAAAGAAACAAGTAAAATATGGAAATGAATGTTTCCTTGCACATATTGTTGAAAAAGGAACTTTCCAGATTAATGATACGCCAGTTGTAAATGAGTATCTTGATGTTTATTCTGATGAGTTGTGAGGTATTATACATGATCGGGAAGGTGACTTTATTTTTGACTAAGTTCCTGATGCTATGTCAATTTCAAAACCCCCTTATCGAAAGGCTCAAATTGAACTTTTAGTTTTAAAGAAGAAATTGCTGGAGTTATTAGATAAATGTTTCATTCGACCTATCACATCACCATGGGGTGATCCTGTATTTACTGCTAAAAATAATGATTGTTCAATGTGTATTTTCATTGATTATAGAGCATTGAATAACATCACTATTAAGAACAAGTATCCTTTGCCTCATATCGAGGATTTATTTGATCAGCTCCAAGGAGCTCAATATTTTTCAAAGATTGACTTGTGGTCGGGGTACCATCTGTTGAAAGTAATGGATGAAGTCATTCTGAAGACTGTGTTTCATACTAGATTTGACCATTATGAATTTTTAGTTTTGCCTTTTGGGTTAACCAATTCACCTGCTGTATTCACAGATCTTATGAATATAATTTTCGATAAGTTTTTGGATATGTTTTTGGTAGTTTTTATTGATGATATTTTTGTTTATTTTAAAAGTAATGTGGAACATTAATGTCATTTAAGGGTTGTATTACAAACCCTAGAAGAAAAGAAACCATTTTGAAAAATCAGAATGTGTGAGTTTTGGTTACAACAAATTCCATTCCTCAGTCACATTGTTTCCAAAAATGGAATAACTGTTGATCCTGATGAAATAAAATTTGTTGAAGAATACCCAATACCCAAAAAATTTAATCAAGATCTATAGTTTTCTAGTTTTTGGAAGTCATTACCAGAGGTTTGTTCATAATGTTTAATTTTTATCTAGTCCAATAACTATGTTAACTCGAAACGGTGATAAGTTCATCTCAACAATAGAATGTGATGATTATTTTCAAGAATTGAAAAGAAAATTTGTGAATGCTCTGGTTTTGGTATTACCTTCTAGGGATAGTGAATTTTTTATCTACAATTATGATTTGTTGAATGGAAATGGTTGTGTCCTTACGAATAATGATCAGGTAATTGCTTTCGCTTCATGTCAGTAGAAATTTCATGAGTTAAATTACCCTACACATGATTTGGAATTAGATTCTCATGTTTTTGCTTTAAAAATTTGGAGGCATCATCTGTATGAGGTAAAATGTGAATTATTTACTGACTAAAATTGTTTGAATTATATATTCACATAGAAATAATTGAACATTTGATTAAGGATATGGCTAAAATTAATCTAGGATTATGATTTCAAAATCATTTTCAATTTGAGAAAAGAAAATAATGTTGTTGATTCTTTGTGTTGAAAAAGTAATGCTTTATTAACGATGATACGTTTGGAATGAGATACTTTGGTTTTTGATTTGATGAAATTTGGAATAGAATTTGTTTGTGCATGAAATTACTTTGTTTTGTTTCAGGTGTCAAGGAAATCATCTTTATCAGAAAGAATAAAGAATGCACAAGAAGAAGACAATGATTTACATAAAAATGTAGAGTTGGTTCTGAAGGGTAAGTTTCCTGAATTTAATGATTGTTTTTAGAGATTTGGGAAAGATTATTTGTGTATTGTGATTCATAGTTAATGAACAAGTTGTTATGTCAAGATCATAGTTATCCATTTTCAATTCATCTTGGAAGTATTAAGATGTACAGAGATCTTCAGGAGTATTATAGGTGGTATGGAATGAAAAGATATTTTGTTGACGTTACTGTGAAGTGTTTGACTTTTCAACAGGTTAATATAGTGCGGTAGTTTTCCAATGTAATGATTCAGTCTTTACCGGTGCTTGAGTGGAAATGGGAAAATATAAGCCTGGATTTAATTGTGGTATTATCAAAGACATCTCGAGGTTACAATTCTGAATGGGTTATAGTTTATTGGTTGACTAAATTTTCTCATTTCCTTCTTATTAGAGATAATTTGCCTCTATATCCACTTTCTTGGTTATATGTTAAACAGATTTTCAGGTTTCATGGAGGACCTCTCTCCATTGTATCTGATCGTGATCACGAGTTTGCTTCTATCTTCTGGAAAGGCCTTGAGAATTCGTTGGGTAATGAATTAAATTTTTGTACATATTTTCATCAGCAATCAGATGGATAGTCAGAACGAACAATTCAGACCTTGGTGGTTAATCTAGGCACTTTTTCATTTGATTACTAGGGAAGTTGGGACCGACATCTTTCTTTGGTTGAATTTTCATATAATAAAAGTTTTTGTTATAGTATACAGATGGATCCATTATAGGAATTATATGGGAAGTGATGTCTAACTCCATCTTTTTGGGATGAATTAGGTGAAGGGAAGTTCATGGGACTAGAATTGGTAGAAGAGATGGCAGAAAAAAGTTCAGTTGATTCAGAATAACATGAAAAAACCTCAGAGAACATAGAAAAGTCATGCAGATAACAGGAGGAAGGATCTTACTTTTGAGGTAGGTGATCATGTATAAGTATGCAACCTTAAAACATTACAAAATGTTGACTTAAATTAATAATTTACATTGAATATCCTTTTAGGTTTAGTGTTTTAGATAATTAGGTCATAACTATTACATTACATCTCAAAAATTACAAGGTAGACACTTCTAGTTAGTTTTCATTTTTTCATGAAAAAAAACTCATGAAAAAAGATTCATGTATAGTCCCATGTTTTAGACAGCATGAACATTCCATGATCCCATCCTTGACCCTATTCATCTTTAAGTCCTATTAAAAACTTTTCAAAACATGGGAAGGGTGTAAAAATCTCAGTAAGGGTTATAAAGAAATGAAATAAAACATTAGTTTATCAATACATACATAACATAATCTATTTTACATACCTCATGAAATCATAATATTTATGAATCCCACATAGAAAACATAAATCATAAAGTTAAATTGGTGCATCCATATCATACATGCATAGTAGCTATCACAACTATACAGGGAGTTACATTTGGAATAAATATTACAGTATATTCCATAAGTCTCTTAGGAGAAATATTTACATTTACATAAATCACATTACACAATGCATTGGAGATCCATCTCGGGCTCACCCACCCTAGTATTATCACAGAATCATCAGTATATGTAAATAATGACAGAAAACTATTAAACACAAAACATGCATAATTCAAGGATAACATTTCCAAATTTCAATCACAATATATCATTTCAAGATAATGAAATAATAAATTATTTCTCAAAACCATTTTCAATACCAAAATACTTAAAAAGGGTATATAGTATTTATTTTCCTTAAAAAACACAACAGCTTGTTAAGGAAGCAAAAGATCAAATAATAATCGCGTCGACAGAAAGGTCATTATCACCACTTATGTTAAAAAGAAACATTATTTTTTTTTCTTTTATTAAAATGCTTCGTAGAAAAATATTCCCTTTGATTGAAATGAAACGTAAATGGAATTTATATAGCGTCTAAAATAATCTCGTGTATTAAAATAAAATATGCCATAATGAAAGGAGATTGAGACAAAGTCCCCCACCGCGTGTCCGGCTTGACTCGTTGGTTCTATAATCTACAGAATAATAAACTAATGTTATTTTCTAACTTCATGAAAACCCTTTTCAAGTTTATTATTCCTTTTATATCACATATTACAATGTTATAAACATTATGATATCATTTATGTTAATAACGGTTGTTTGGTCGATATTTGGTACTTGAGTAAAAAATGAACGTCTTATATTTACATGTTGTCTATGTGGTAAAAATTACATTTTCTCAAAATTGATATTAATTATTTAGATATCATATAAATATTATATATCATGTATTTATATGTATTTATATTAGTACATAACATTTGGAGGTAAGAAATGAAATGCACCGTTCATGGAGACTATAAGATGTACATACACAAGAATGCTACATTCATTTAAATTTTTTTAATGGAATTAAAACATAATGATACACAAGTATATAATAATTGCAGTATAATAAGATATATAATATCATTAACCCCATCGTTTATAAGTCCCACATATGTCATTAATGAGTCATATCACTTTGATGGGGTGGTAGTCTCCACTTCCGAAAATGAAATTATCGCATTTACATATAATGGAAACCATAAAGGTATTCTATAAATGAAAATTACAGAAGAATGGAATCAATATAAAAAATATATATATCATATACAAATATATTTCCATCCTAATTGGATTCATAAGAGGTTGTTGGAGAATATTGAAAAATCATTGTTTCGTGAAGTAGTAGTTTGTCGTCCATATGATTAGTATGTTCTTTACCCATTAGATGGAGGTGTGTGTAAGTGTAGTTCAAATACTTATCCTAAAAACAACCTATAATTTTTAGAATACTTGTTTTGTTATAAAAAATGGTTAAAATAGTTTAGGGGGTTGGAGAAGTAAAATAATCAAAAAGAACTTAAAAGAATACATTACCTTTAAATCAGGTAACTCCCTTTGTTTTGAACCAAAAGGTTTAGTTGATGTGACTTCTTCCTGAGGTAATTCATATAGAATAGAGATTTGGATCTTGAAAGATTATTTATTCATATTTTGTATGAGACAAGGGGCTTGGGAGGTGTGTGGAATGGGTTAGAAGTGGTGTCCTTTTATAAAGGGAAGGAGAGGCTCTTTAGGAATGTTTGAAACAAATATTTTATTATAAATTTATCATCGGGTTCAAAAGGACCAAAAATAATTAAAGTAAAATATATGATGAATAATGATATAAATTGAATCATAAAATATGAATTGGATAGGTTTGGGATATTGGTTTAATCATTATAATATTATTTATTTAAATCATTTATTAATGACGTAAACACTGCATCATTATTGTGTTATAAATAATTTTATTTATTTGATGTCTAAAAATTATAAAAAATACCATGATTTAGGAAAGATTATTATATTTAAAAAGAATATTTATAGTTTAAAATATATCTTATATTACAAAATGTAAAAATTAATTTACAAAAAGATATTTGTTTATGTCATTTTTTCTTTAAGTTAATTAAATTAAAGTGTCACTATCAATTTTATGTTTCTCTGTTGGGTACCAGAATAGAACCAATGATGCCCATGGTCGGCCATGACACATACTATAAGTTTAGAAAATGTGTGAAGACAATTGTTTATTATTATAGTATTCTTTTTACCAGGAATTACACTATATACCTTTAACAGCGGTAAATAAAAGTCAAAAGCTACTATTCACCAAAAGTTATTTTCATTTTATTGAACCAAATTTTAATTACTAATTACAACCATTTATGTAGTATTTTCTAAATTTAATTCATAGAAGCTATAAAATTTCATTTAAATGAAAAACTTAGTTTTTAACTAAGACTTAGTGTTTTCACTATTCATCAAAAAATTAAGTTTTTCAGAAAAATACCAAAAATTCAACCTAATCTATATTTGATATTAAAAAATAAAAAATTATGTATATTTTAACAAATTAAAAACATAGATGTTGGATTAATTAATGGAAAATTAATTCCCTTTGTCAAAACAAAAAACATATTTTTAAGAAATATTAACTATCAGAATATTGACAATTGCTTATGTCCAATTTCAAAGTGAAATTAATTACAGTGACCAACATTGGATTAAATGGTAAAAATATAATCTATTTCAAAATTAAAGCCATTAAAAAAGATAATCTAACTATATATATAATTTATATTAAAAGACAGGTTGGAATTAAAATACAGTATTTTCCACTATTCATCAAAAATTTAATTATTATAGAAAAATACCATAATATTACTCAAAGTGATTTTTGAAGTCCCGATTGTATAGATGAATTTTATTTTGTCATATATAACATATAAAAGTGACCAAAACATGATTTAATGAGGGTTCTCCGTTAAAAGGTGATAAATCGACCTTTTAATGAATATTAAAGTATTTGTGCTTTAAATTAGATTAATTCACATTTTAAGCCTATAACATTTATTGTATAAATATAAAAAAATATTAAAATGTGTATAATCATATTGAAGTTAGTTCTATTCATTCCCTCCAATATAATGGCTAGGCATTAACTACCTTTAAAAATAAAAATATTATATATATTTTTGTATGACATAGCCTTTTGTGCAACGTAAGATTTCAAAGAAACCTGTTGTTGCATATTGGGTACTCCATCGAACATAGAAACCCCTTTAATGATAAAAATAACATTCAATTCACAAAATATTAATTAAAATAGGACGGTATTATTTCTTTATTTACCTGGGATGTTACATCCTTCCCCCTTTTGGAAATTGTGTCCCCGAAATTTTTATTCACTTATAAAATAAGTGAAGGTATTTATCCTTTATAAAATTTTCAGATTCCCATGTTTCATATTCAACTATATTGTTTTTCCAAAAAACTTATACCTGGTGAATTACCTTATTCAACAGCACATGATCTCTACTGTCAAGAATCTGGACTAGTTGTTTCTCATAAAAGCGATTCTCTTACAACTAAACTACCTCTGGAATTAAAACATTAGATGAATATGGAATATACATTCTCAACATTGAAACATGAAAACAAATTGAGTACCTAGTACAAACATGGAGGTAAGGACACTAAATAAAAAATTGATCCAACTTTCTCCAGGATTTCATAAGGTCCAATGATCCTCTGACTCTACTTTCCCTCCTTACTAAAACATAACACACTTTTCCATAGAGAAACTTTGAGAAAGACATTCTCACCTACCTCAATTGAAAGATCCTTCCTCCGATTATCCGTATAACTTTTATGCCTGCTATGAGATGTTCTCATGTGATTCTGAATCAACTATACCTTTTTTTCCATCTCATCTACCAATTCTATTCCCATCAGCTTCCTTTCACGTACTTCATCCCCAAAAGATGAAGTTCGACAATGCTTTCCATATAATTCCTCAAAGGGATCCATCTGTACACTGGAATGAAAACTATTATTATAAGAAAATTAAACCAACGAAATATTTTGGTCTCTACATTCCTTTTAATCCAGTGAAAAAGCACGTAGCATATCCTCCATGGTATGAATTGTTCGTTTTGACTGCCCATCTGATTGAGGATGAAAAGATGTACAAAAATTTAATTCAGTACCCAATAACATCTGAAGCCCTTTCTAAAAGTTAGAAGTAAACCTGGGATCACGATCAGATATAATGGAGATGGTAACAACATGTAACGTGACTATCTCGTTAACATAAAATGGTGAAAATTGATTTAGATGAAATTTATCTCGAATTGGATGGAAATGAGAAGATTTAGTCAATCGATCATCAATACACCATATTTAATTATTACTTCAAGATGTATTCGGTAATCCCATAATGAAGTCCATGGATATGTTTTTCCATTTCCACTCTGTCACTAGTAAAGACTGAAGATACCCTTTCGGCCACTACTACTCTTCTTTATCCTTCTGGAAAGTCAAACACTTCACAGTAAAATCAGCAATATCTCTTTTAATTCCATCCCACCAATAATACTCTCAAAGATCTATATACATCTTAGTACCACCATGATGAACTAAAATTGGGGTACTATGAGATTCACATAACAACTGATTATTCAATAGTGAATCAAAAGTCACACATAATCTCTTTCAAAATCTCAAAACAAAATCATTATCCACATTAAATTTTGGAAACAAACCCTTCTGAACCAACTCTACCTTTTTCTGCAACTCAATATCTTCCATTTTTGCGTGCTTTATTCTGTCTGATAGAGATAATTTCACTGACTCCTAAAACAAAACATAATATTTTCTTGCACCAACAACTTCTATGCCAAAGTTCATCAAATAAAAAAACCAAAGGATATCAATCCAAATGTAGAATTGTTAACAAAGTATTACTTTTTGGAATTAAATAATCAACCACTTTATTGGATTTTCTCAAATGATAAAGGATTGTTCAGTCATAATTCTTCATTAATTCCAATCATCTCCTCTATCTCACGTTAGATTCTTGCTATGTGAATATGTACATTAAACATTTGGGGTCAGTATATATTTCACATTTCAGTCCATACAAATGATGCCTCAAAAAATTTAATGCAAAAAATAGAAGCTAATTCCAAATCATGTGTAGGGTAATTTAACTCATGAGGTTTCAACTCACGTGAAGCATATGCAATTACTTGATCCTTCTGCAAAATAACATAGCCATGTATTTTCAAAAAACCTTCAATGTAAATAACAAACTCAAAATTTCTAGAAGGTAGTTCAAAAACTGTATCATTTACCAATCTTCATTTCAATTCCTGAAAACAATCACCACATTCATTTGCCCAAATGAACTTAACTTCTTTTCTAGTGAAAATAATCTGTGGGCTACATAACCATGAATAATTATCAACAATCCTCGAGTAATAACCTGATAATCCAAGAGAACTACAGATCTTGGTTATATTTTTCGGTCTTCTCCATTCCTCAAAAACTTTTGTTTTAGCAGGTCTAATAGTTATGCCATTTTTTGAAACAATGTGACCAAGGAATGTAATTTTTTGTAACTAAAACTCACACATTCTGAAATTCTCAAATAGTTTATTTTCTTTTATGGTTTTTCATGAAAAACCATAAATGACATTCATGATCCACATTAATTTTAGAATAAACCAAAATATTAGCAATGTACACAACCAAAAACTTATCCAAAAACTCATAGAAGAAATTATATTAGTAAGATCTATGAATACAGTAGGTACATTGGTTAACCATAAAATCATAACTAAAAATTCATAATGGTCATATCTAGTACGAAACATAGTCTTTAGAGTGTCTGCTTCATTTAATATCAACTGATGGTACCCCAACCTCAAGTCAATCAACGAAAAATACTGAGCTCCCTAGAGCTAATCAAAAAAATAATTGATATGAGAGAAATGAAACTTGTTCTTAACAGGGATGTTATTAAATGCTCTATAATCAATGAAAAGTCTCATTGAACTGTCATTTTTTTTAAAAATAATACAGGAGCACCCCATGTTGATGTGCTAGGTCTAATGAATCCTTTATCTAATAACTCCTGTAATTGTTTATTTAACTCTAAAAGTTTAATTTGATCCATTCAATAAGGTGTTTGGAAATTGTCTTAGCATCAGGAACTATGTCAACTTTAAATTCAACTTTTCGATAAAGAATAATACTAGGAAAATCATTAGGAAAAACATCAAGGTACTCATTTACCACTGGAACATAATTAATCTGAACAGTTCCCTTTTTTAAAAATTATAAGCAAGGTAACATTCATTTCCATCTTTTACTAGTTTCTCAGCTTCCATATATCTTATCAAAAGTAAGAGTTCTTTTTTTTACCCAAAACAAAAAATATTTTTGAAAAGAAACCCCTTTAGCTCTGCAGTTATTCTTATCACGATAAACAAGAAGCCAATTCCTACCCAAAATAACATCAATCTCTACTAGAGTCAATACAATAGGGTTTGCAGGTTGACTTCTTCTGCACACAAGGACATGAAGTTTCTTATAATTTCTTTTTTGTTTCATCATTTCCTCCATGTGTTTTTACTATATGTTCAGGATTCATATCTTGATATGGAATACCCAATTGACATGAAAACATTTCAGAAATGAATGAATGTGTAGACCCCTAATCAAACTACATATTCGCATAATCTGAACAAACAAACAGTGTACATGATACTAATTCAATTGATGTCCCAACATCTGTTGAAATAGTTGCAAAGGATTCCACCAACCCTTTTCTGCTTGTAGTCCGGCTGCTTTCCCTCAGTTTAGTTCTTCATTGGACAATCATTTTCATAATGACTATTTCATTGCAAATAAAACATTTATCAAACTATAAAACATATTTTTTCTTACCATTACCATGATCTTTTTTAGTGAAATTATGATCTTTTTGTCCCATTTTACCACATCGTTAACACATAATAGAATTCAGAACACATTCCCCAACATGCGTTTTACCATAAGATTCACAAACAGTAAACTTAAGTTTCTTACCATAATTATTTTTTAAATATTTATTCCCTTTTTCCTACCACCTTGACCTCTTATTCAGTTGTTTGTCAAATAACACCTGGCCATTTGCAAACTCCATTTCCACCTTTTCTTCACATCGAACAAGTTTTTCATAACATTTGAACTCACATGAAGATAAACCCCTTTGATACTTTGGTATTAATCCTAAGTCAAAATGGATGATTTTACTTTCAAGATCTCATATGAAATTTGGAGCATACCATGCCAGTCTAGTGGATTTTTCTTTATAAGCAGCCACTGAGTCATCATCCTGCCTCACTTTTAGGAATTTTTTTCCATCCTAAGACAAACCACCTTAGGAAAATACTTCTAAAGAAAAGTACCTTTGAATTCATCCCAATCAAGAGCATCAATCTCCTCACTATCCCAGATATTTTTTTTCACTATCGACCACCACCGATCAGCTTCACCATCAAAACCGTAAACAATAAGACAAGAATTTTGATGTTCTAAACACCCCATAACATCAAAAATATTATCCAGTGCTTTAATACACCCTAATACTAGAAGAGGGTTAGATGATCCTCTGAATGATGCGGGATGTTGCCTCATGAAATGCTCTTCTACTGACATGTTACTCTTTGGTTCATCTGGACGATCTCGTTCATGCATACCACCACCATTTATAGCCTCATTCAACTATGCCATCCCTGCAACAAACTATTCAGTTCTGATTCCAACCATCTTAGGTTGATGATTTGGAAGGTTACCTTCCTATTGACGTCATCCCAACATAGTTTCCATGTTTCATATTCGGAAAACCATTCTAAACACAAAGAAATCTTAGGTGAAGAAACATGGTAATATGAAAATGCTATTATTTCATTATTAACATAAATTAATATGTGGATTTTAATTTTACAATACCCTAACTCCTAATGTTATCTAAACCTACCATTGATACCAATTATATGGACCTGGCATTAAAAAATTACATAATTTTGAATTAAATGAATAATTCACATTGAGGATCTTTTGAGGTTCTGAGTTTTAGAGAAGTAGGTCATAAAAATTACATTACATCTCAAAAATTACAAGGTAGAAACTTCTACATAGTTTCAATTTTTTCATAATGTAAAGACTCTAGAAAAAAAGAGTCATGTCTAGTCCCACGTTTTAGACAACATGACTTTTCCTCCATCCCATCATTGACCTTAGGAATCTTTATGTCCTGTCAAAAACATTTCAATACATGGGATGAACACAAAAATCTCAGTAAGGGTTATAATACAAAATAGAAAACATTAGTTCATCAATAAATACAATAAAAAATATCTTTAACACACCTCATGAAATCATAATATTTATGAATCACACATAGAAAACATAAATCTTAAAGGTAACTTGTGGCATCCATATGATTCTTACATTGTAGCTATCGCAGATACGTACAAAGTTACATATGGAATACCCATAACAGTATATTCCCAAAATCTATTAGGAGAAACATTCATGATTATGTCCATCACATCACCCAATGAATTGGAAAGCTATCTCGGGATCACCCGCCCTAGGTTTATCACGGAACCACCCATATATGTAAACAATGCACATAAACCATGACACATAAAACAAGCATAATGGAAAGATAACATTTCCACATTTCAATCACAATATATTATTCCAAGATATTGAAATAATAAATTATTTTCAAAACCATTTGTAATACAAAAATACGTAAAAAGTCTATACAGTATTTATTTTCCTTTAAAAACTCTATGACTTGTTAAGGAAGCTAATGATCAAATAATACTCACTACAACGGAATGTTCGTTGTCACCGCTTACATTAAAAAGAAAGATTATTTTTTGTCGTTTAGTAATATGATTCATAGAAAAAGATTTCTGTTGAATGAATTAAAATTTAAATGGTTTTTCTACAGCGTATAAAAAAATTAGTATATTAAAACAAAATATTTTTCATTGAAAGGAGATTGAGACAAAATCCCTTACCTCGTGTCCGACATGACTCGTTATTTCTTTAATCTCCATAATAATAAAGCAAATTTAATTTCTACATTATTAAGAAACATTTTAAAGTTTATTATTCTTTTTATATCACATATTACAATGTAATAAATATTATGAAATCATTTATGTTAATGATGTTCCTTTTTTCAATATTGTGTACTTGAGTCCAAAATGAACTACTTATATTTACAAGTTGTCTATGAGTTAAAAAGTCCATTATCTCTATAATGAATTAATGATTTAGATATCATATACATCATATATATGCTGTGTATATATGTATTTATAATAGTACATAACATTTTTAGGTTGAAAATGAAATGCACTATTCATGGAGACGGTAATCCGTACGTACAAATGGATGCTACTTTCATTTATATATCTTATTAAAATGGAGTAAAAACAGAATGATGCATGGTTTTATTATAATTACACTATAATATCATATATAATATCATTAACCCTATCCTTTATATGTCCCTCAAAGGGAATTAACGAGTCATATCACTTTGAGGGAGTGGTAGTCCACACTTCCTAAAATGAAATTATCATGTTTACCAATAATGGAAACCATAATGGTATTCTATAAATGAAAAATATATAAGAATTGAAACAATATAAATATAATATATATCATATATAAATATATTTCCATCATAATGGCCACCATAAGAGGTGGTATGATACGATTGAACAATCACCGTTTCGTGAGGTGTTAGTTTGTCATCCATAGAAACAGTATGTTCTTTACCTATTAGATGGAGGTGTGTGTAATTTTTGTTCGAATAATTCAAATAATAACAACCTAGTATATTTATGATAATGGTTTATTTATAATATAATTTAATAAAAATTGATTATGGGGTCAATGAAGTAAAATAAAACAAAAGAACTTAAGAAAATACGTTACCATTAAATCGGGTAACTCCCATTGGTTTGAACCAAAATAAAATCCTGAAGTGACTTCTGCATAATTTAAGGCTTCTAAGTCGAAGATAGGGATAATTATAGCTTATATGGGTAGGGGTTGTATGATCTAAGAGGCTAGAGATGTGTGAGGAATGGGGTATAGGTGAGGGAATTTTATAAATGGGAGAAGGGGCTCTTTAAGAAAGTGTGAAAATATTATTTTATTATAGAATTATTTACAGTTTCTAAAGGTCCAAAACTAATTATAGTCGAATATAAGATGAATCGTGGTCGAAATAAAATCATCAAATAATAATTGGAAAGGTTTGGATATTATTTTAAACACTATTTTAATATTTATTTAAATCATTTATTAATGAGGTAAACATTGGATCATTATTGTGGCATGAATAATTTTTTTTATTTTATGTGAGAATATTATAAATCAAATAACATGATGTAGTGAATCATTTTATATATCCAAATAATATTTTTAGTTGAAATTATAACTTATATAACCTTATGTAAAAATTAATTTACTAAAACATATTTGTTTGTGTTATTTTTTCCTTTACTTTATGTTAATTAAAATAAATTGTCATTATCACTCTTAAGTGGCTCAATGGGGTCCGAAAATAGAACAAAGGATTCCCATGGTTGGTCATGACTCATCTAATAAGGTTAGTACAATTGATAAGCTAATTTTTTATTATTATAATACTTTTTTTACCTTGAATTACCATATTTACCTTTAACCGCAGTAAATAAAAGTCAAAAGTTATTATTCACAAAAAAAAATATTTTCATATTATTAAACTACATTTTATTTACTAATAACAACCATGTATGTAGGATTTTTTAAATTAATTTCAAATATTTGGTAAAAATTTATTTAAATGAAAAACTCAATTTTTTACTACTACTTAGTGTATCCACTAATAATCAAAAATTGATGTTTTTCAGAAAAATAAAAAAAATTCAACTTAAGTTATTTTTTATATTACATATTCAAAAATGATATATATTTTCCAAATTCCAAACATAGATTTTGGATTAATTAATTTAAATTTTTTTCCCTCTGTCAAAACAAAAAGCGTGTTTTAATGAAATATTAACTATCAAATGAATTATACTTATTTATGTCCAATTTCAAAGTAAAATTAACTCCAACGCCCATAATTGGATTAAATAGTAAAAATATAATCGAATTAAACTTTAAATACAATTAGAAATATAATCTATCCATATAAATAAATTATATTAAAATGTTTTTTTGAACAAAAATATTGTATTTTCCACTATTCATCAAAAATTGATTTTAATCAGAAAATACCAAAAATTTTACCCAAAGGGAATTTTGATGTCCTAATTCCAAAGGAGAAATTTATTTGGTCTAATAGAACATATAAAAGTGACCAAAACTAGATTTAAAGAGGGTTCACCATTAAAAGGTGGTAAATCGACCTTTTAATGAATATTAGAGTATTTGTTCTTAAAATTAGATTAATTCACATTTTAAGCATCTATATTTTATTGGATAAATGTAAAATTATTTAACACACATGTATAATAATTTTTTAGTTAGTTATGTTCATTACCACCAATACAATGACTAGGTGTTAACTTCCATTTAAAATAATAATATTATATTATTATTATTTCAGTATGGATTAGCCTTGTGTGAACTGATAGATTTCAAAGAAACCCATTGTTGCGTATCGGCTATGCCATCAAACATAAAAACAAATTTAATGTAAAATTAATATTTAATTCAAAAAATATTATTTGAAATGAAATTTTATTATTTCTTTATTTACTTGGGATGTTACATCATGTCTTTCTCAGGGTTTCTCCATGGAAAAGTGTGATGCATTTTGGAATGAAGGGAAAGCTGAGTACAAGGTTCATTGGATCATTTGAAATAATGGAAATTGTTGGATCAGTTGCCTACAGAGTGGATTTACCTCCATTTTCATCCCAGGTACACAATGCTTTTCATATTTCAATGTTTACAAAGTTTATGCCAAATCAATATCATGTTTTGAGCCTTGAGGTAGTTAAATTGGAAGAGAATCCCTCTTATGAGAAACCACAAGTTCAAATTCTTGACCGAAGAGACAAACTGTTGAAAAATAAGGTAATTCATTAGGTAATGTTTTTTTGGAAAAACCATATGGTTGAAGAGGGTAGATGGGAATCTGAAAATATAGTGAGGGATAAATACCCCCACTTATTAGATAAGAGAATAAAAATTGATATGATGCAATTTCCAAAAGGGGGAAGGATGTAAAATACCAAGTAAATAAGGAATTATAAATTTTCATATTTTTTAATATTTATGAATTAAATATTAATTTTACCTTAAAGAGTATGCAATGTTTTATGCCTTGCCTGGTACGCAAGAAGAGGATTATTTGAAATCTTACATTGCATACTAATAATATAATAATATTATTTCAAATGGTAGTTAACGACTAACTATTGTATTGGATGGAATGAATAGAAATAAATAAAATGTGATTATACATGATTTTTAAATGTTTTTATATATATCCAATAAATTTTAGAGGATTAAAATGTGAATGAATCTAATTTTAAGCGCAAATACTCTAATATTCATTAAAAGTTTGATTTACTTCTTTCTAATGGATTAACCTCATTTAATCTAGTTTTGGTCACTTTTATATTTTCCATTTGAAAAAATAAAATACTTTTTTATAATCCAGAAGTCAAAAATATACTTTGGATGATATTTTGGTATTTTTCGGATAAAATTCATTGTTAATGAATAGTAAAAAATACTGTATTTTAATTTAAAATGGTCATTTTATATAATATATTTTTAAGGATAGATTATATTTTTAATTGGTTTCTAAGTGTATTTATATTAGGTTTTTACCATTTAATCCAATGTTGGTCATTGGATGTAATTTCACTTTGAATTTGGACCTAAACAAGATTCAATCCTTTGATAGGTATTATTTCATAGAAACACGCATTTTGTTTTGATAACATAAATTAATTTTAAATTATTCTCTACAACTTATGTGTTTCTAATTTGGAAAAATGGATTCCAACTTTGGAATTATGAGTTCCAAATTGTGTAAATAGGTAACTTGTATTTTTAGACATTATGAATATTTATTACAGTAAATCTTTTATTTACCATGGTTAAAAGGTATATCTGGTAAATAAGGGTAAACAAATATTATTATAACAATATAAAGTTACCCTAACCTGTGTCCTAATCCTATTGGTTGATATATATTCATCCATGGGCATCCATGGGTCTATTTTGGGACCACATAGAGGCACTTGGGAGTGATAATAATAGTTTATTTTAATTAACTTAATGGAAAAAATGTCCTAAACAAATATCATTTAATAAATTCATTTTTAAAAGGAGTTATATAAATTATATCTTCGACTATAAATATGAATTATAAATAAAACAAATACTTCCTACATCATGGTGTTTTTTTATAATTTTTATACCTCAAGTAAAAAAATTATTTATGACACAATAATGATGCAGTGTTTACCTCATTAATGAATGATTTAAATAAATAAGATTATAAATACTAAAACAATATCCAAAACCTTTAAAATTAATATTGGATGATTTTATTTAGTATATTAGTCATCTTATCTTCGACTATAATGATTTTTGGACCTTTTTTAACTGAAGATAAGTTTATAATAAAATAAATGTTTCAAAATTTCTTAACGAGCCCCTCCTCCCCCGTATAAAAGGACACCACTTATAACCCATTATACACTCCTCTCAAGACCCTTTTATAATACAACCTCTACCTAAATAATCCATCAATAATCCTATCTTCATCCTAGAAGAATTACCTTAGGCAGAAGGTAGTTCCATAAAACCGTTTGGTTCTAACTAAAAAGAGTTACCAAATTTAAAGGTAATGTCTTCTTTTAAGTTCTTTTCTTTTATTTTACTTCTCCTACCCCCAAAAATCTTTTCATTTATTTCATTTATAACAGAATCAGTTTCGTCATTATATAATGTTGTTTTTATGAGATTGATTTTAACTACACTTACACTCACCACCATCTAATCGGTAAATAACTTATTATTTCTTTAGACGACGAACTACTACCTCACGAAACGAGGATTGTTCTATCTTCTTCTACCACATATCATGGTGGAAATTATGACTAACTATATTGATATGTGATATATATCATATTTATGTTTACTTTATGCTTAAATATTTTTCATTTATATCATACCATTATGGTTTCCATAATGGGTAAACGCGAACATTTCATTTGATGAAGTGCAGAATACCACCCCCTCAAAGTGATATGACACATTCAGGGCCTTTTGGGACTTATAATGGATGGATATAATGAAATTATATATGATATTATACATGAATTATTATATAAATATGTCTAATTATGTTTTCATTCAATTAAAATATGAAATAGAAATGAAAGTAGCGTTCATGCGTACGTACAACTTACCGTCTCCATGAACGCTGCATTTCATTTATTATATCCAAATGCTATGTACTATTATAAATACATATATATACTAGATATATATGATATCTAAATCAAGAAAATCATTCTGGAGATAATGTAAATTCAGCCAAATGTACAATTTATAAATATAATAAATTCATTTTTTAACTCAAGTTTCGAACATCGACATAATTTCTGATACGAACTCAAATAATTAATAAATTGTTATAAAAAGATAATAAGTGATTTAAAAGAAATAATAAACATTAAAATATTTCTTAAGAATTTAGAAATTATCTTATGATTATTATTCAGGAAATTAATGAATGAAGGGGTTAAATGAGAGATGTGGTAAGGGACTTCATCTCAATCTCCGTTCATTGAGGAATATTTTGATTTATACATGACTATCATTTATACAGTGTATAAACACATTTGAATATTCATTTCATTAAAATGGTGGATTTTTATACATAGATTTTTACTAAACAAAAATAAAAGAATATTTTAACATAAGTGGTGACAACAACCTTTTCCACTACTATAATATTTAATTTATCTTTGGCTTCTTTAACAAGCCATAATGTTTTAAAAGGAAAATGAATTACATATACTCTTTTAAAAATTTTGGTATTGAAAATGGTTTTTATAATGGTTTTTTATGTCAATATATTTAAATGATACATTTTGGTTGAAAGGTCGATATTTTATCTTTCCTTTATATTTGTTTTATGTGTTATGATTTTATAATGGTACATGGACATTGGATGGGTGGTAATGTGATAAACCAAATGAATAGAGGAGCTGTGATAAACTAGGATGGGTGGTTACGTTATAACCTCCAATGCATTGGGTATGGAAGTTGGTTGTATGGCTATTCCATTTAGAGATATGTGTGGATGTGGACTGTATGGTTATTCTATCTATGTATTTTTATGTCCCAAGTTACCTTTATATTTTATGTGTTCTTTCTATGGGTTTTATGGTAATATTTTGATTACAAAATGGTAAGCGGTGATATTTTATTCATTGAATAGTATTTACTACTTCATAAAGATGAAAAGTTTTACTTATGATAGGGTATTCATGGTTTACTTATTTTTTTGAAAAACAAACAATTTTCATTCATTTTGTATCCCTTACAGAGCATTTTTATGATAATAAAATTTTTTGAAGGTTTTTCATATTATATAAATTGGAATAGGGTCAAGGATGAGATCATGTAAATTTCATTAGTTCTAAAACATAGTAATAGAGATGGATATCTTTTTTCGAGGAGTTTTTATTTTATGAAAAAAATAGAAACTGAGTAGAAGTGTATACTTTGTAATTTTTGAGATGAAATGTAATAGGTATGGATTAACTATATAAAAAACTAAACTTGAAAGGTCATAATTTTGAATTATTCATTTTATTCAAAATTATATAATATATTATAGTCGGGTCCTCACAAAACCAGGAACATAAGGGAATATAATATATAGAAAATATATAATATATTTAATATTTTAAATAAATTTAATATATTTTATATCCTGTAATGTAATCCACACTATAATATCATTTGTTTCATGCATTTACAATTTTCATTTATGTCTTGCATTACATACAAGACAAAGTTTTACAGAACAATAATATATTATTAAAATATTATTATTACATATAATAAGATATAACCAAGATATGAAATTAATGTATATAAGTAGTATTAAATATCTTATGAAAATATATAGTTTTAAAAAATATTATATGAATTCATTAGTTAGTAACTAATTTGAAAATAATATAAGAACACATTGAATATAAAGGTAGTGTTTTTTATAGAAAACTATTTTTATTACCAAAATGTTATTCTATCATAATAAATTAAATTAATTACAACTTTTGAGTTATGTTTATGAAATATATATACTATATATAAATTAATACGTTTTATACCTTCATCCAATTGATTAAATAGACCTTAGATAAGAAAAAACCTATTATTACGCATAAAAACAGAAATATTTATTAAGGCACTTTTACCACCTTTTAATATAGAACCTAGTTTAAATTCTATTTTTGGAATTTTTATAAATTAAATAAGTAAAAATAAACATATTATATTAATATTAAATAAAAAAATAGGGGAGGGAATTTTTTTTCTATTTTCTGCAATGTTTCATTTTTTAATGAATAATGAAAAATATAGAATTTTAATTCAAAATTGATTTATTGTGAAATTTATTTTTGTGGTAAAATTATATATAAACTTGATCATTTTTTAATTATTTAAAACAATTAAGGTATTTTAATCAATTTCCCTATGAAATTCAATAAAAAAACATTGCAATCATTTGAGGGTTTTATATTAAAATACAAGCATTGTCAGTCCATCTGTGAGATTAAAATTAAATTAATTTAAAACAACATTGTGGTTGGAATTTAGAATAATGGATTATATATTTGGAAATATAATACATTCTAATTTCTAATCAATATAACATATTATTTGACCGAAAATATCAGTCAATGTAATGAAAATTAATTTCAACGATTAAAGTGAAATTACGATTACCAAGGGCCTAAACGGTAAACATAAAGCCCCAAATGACCTATTAACTAGTAAAAAATCCATTTTATGGATACATTTGAACATTATTTTAATTTTTGTTTATTATTTATCATTAATGGTATCACATTCAATGTAAAATACATTGGTGGAATTCCATTTTCCAAAATTTACAAGAGTGTCACGACTCCTCTACTATAAAAAGTCCTCATATCCTCCCACATCCTCACACAACTCAATCCGCAATGGAATGACCACAAAATAAAAAAATATCATCTCAATGTCCCTTCCATAATCATATAATCCTCCCCTTGGTAGTAAATCCTTACAAGTAATCCCTTTGATTCAATCGAATAGAAGTTACCCAAAGAAGATGTAACATCTCTCCTCAGACTCTTTAGATTTACTTCAATTATCCACCCGTAAACCATTATTATTACATTAATATATAAAAAACTAGTATTATAAATATAAAATTATTTTTTATGTTAAGGTTTCTATTTTTAAATAGACACACTTCCATCAAATGGGTAACAGACTTACTGTTTATGTGTACATCGAACATCCACCTCACAAAACAAAGTTGTTCATTTTTCTTTTACCACCTATAATGGTTCGTAATTATAAAAGAAAATATATTTATATATATTATATATTATATATATAAGTTCTATATAACCCTTTTATACAGCATTACACATATGTTTATAAATTCCATTTTTTGTCAATATGAAAACATCATTTGTAGAATTGTGGACAACCACCACTTAAAAGTGATTTGATTCTTTCCCATGGTACATGGTATTTGTAATGAATTGTATTTATTAAAAATATTTAAAATAATAAACAAATATATTTTATTTTTTAAATAACTACCTTTCTCTAAATATAATATATATATATATATATATTTCATTTTCATTATTACTCTTTCACACACTGAAACGTGATAACGTCATTTATAGACGTGTGGACTAAAGCCTCCTTGAAAAGATGTGATTACTTTTACCGAAGTAAAATTATATATCTAATAGTATATGATTAATTTAAATTTTATTTATTTGAAAATTATAATTCTATAGTATTATAGTTTTTCATAACTTATTTTCATGATAATCGTTGAAAAATGGCATGGTTACTCATGAATACGTAAAACCTACCCTCTACATGTTTATAATGTCGATTCATTTTTAATTTCAATTTTTAATAATTGGTTTTAAAAGTATAATTGATTTATAAATAAGATTAATATTTCATTATTATTATTCATGTTAATATATTTAATGAACTATTGGAAATATTTTACTTACAAAAGTTTTTTTGTTTCATAATCTGAATTTGGTCAAAACACCCGATAGAAACTTAATTGATTATGTAGTTATTTAAAACATGCTGACAATTTAAATTATAGTTATTATAAAAATTTTAAAGGTTAAAATAATTTAAATATTTATCATAATTTTGTTATCGTGGAATACAAAGTCTCATTAGACAAGTTGGATGCAAGATAAGTGATTTTCCTCTCACTTTTTATATTTGGGAGATAAATGTCATGTTCAGAACATACATGTTTTGTTTGCTATACATAATGAAAATTATTATATATTAAATAATTATCCATTTTCAAATAATGGTACATAAAAAAATCATTTAATTTTATACATTTATGAGTCTTGGGATTTAAAATGTTTTAAAGTGGTATAGGACACTTTTTTAATGTGTAATGATTATTTTCCTCAAGAATAATGTTAATGATATATCATTTAAATTAGAGGATATTTTTGTATCTTTGTACTAATAATAACTTTAATTTTCATCTCATATGGTTATTAATGACCTTTTTCACTTTTTATTTGTTTGGTATAAAAAATGTTTGAAATGCGTTTTTATGAATGCCTCACATCATTTATCAATTTATTCAGAGTACAAATTTTCTTAAAAAAATCAATTTCTTATTAAAATGATTTCAATTTTTTTTACATTTTAAATTGGATTTATTAATTAAATTTTTACCTTTTACCATTTACCAATGTTTTTAGAGGATTCTTCTGGTTAGTTTTTAAAGAAGGCATTTTCCTAAACTTTTTGTCATGGAAAAATAAATATTCTTTTTACATCATACGACATGTATATATTTACCAACCTTCATTTAATTGAAGCATAGTTTGGATATTTTGATGGTTAATTATATTTTTTTTCAACGGTGAGTTTCATTGAAAATGGTTTTTCAATATATTTTTCTAAACAAAAGTTAACTTTCCACAAAAATTTATTTATAATTTTTTTGATAATATTTATATTCATCAACCCTAACAACCCTTCTTTACAATCCAATATGGATATGTTTTTTAATACCATACGTAATCATCCCCTGGATTGTTTAACATTGAATTTGTTAAGGGGAATATTCACATTCACTTCCCTAATTCCATTTAGTAACCTTGCAATATTCAATTGTTTATGAGCATTTGACATTGAATTTACCCTAAATATCAACATCATTTTTAGGGAAATGATTATTGAATGAACTATATTCCATTTCTATCTGGTATTTACTTGGATTGTTTTTTGATTATTTGGAGAAATATTGGAAAAATTTTATCCTTCATTCAATACAAATATTTAATAAGGCATAATATTTATTTGATATGAGGAATGATTAGGACATGAAAGTGATGGGATAGGGGACAATTAATGAATTCTTAATTGGTTGGAGACCGACTAATATAAACCCTAGATGCATTGGTTGTCTCTTGAGATCAAATTAGACAGAAAAACCACTTTCAGTATGTTTCCAAATTGAATAGAGGGTTTCTACCAATAGATTCAAATTATCTAGAGGATTGTTCTTGAAACTAGAGGTTTTTAGGTTCCTTATACATGATGTGCAATAATTATGAATTCCATCACTATGATTTCAGTTATTATTCATCCATGAGATTATGAATTGATATATCTAAGGATAAATTTCATTTTATGTTCATTGTTTAAAAGGCATGAGTTTTAGTTTATTACCATTTCTTATTTAATTTTCCATGTCTAGTTCTTTGAATGTATTGTGTTACCATTTATTTGCCTTTATATTTAATTATTCACATTTATTAATTATTGAATACACGCTAAATTAATTTTACTGATAATTTGAGATCACCCGTATTATTTTTCTATTAACATGGATTCCATGAAGTGAACTATGAAATATATGAAAGCATATTCTTGATGGATAAAATTTTTTATCCATGAAATGGATAAAAAATATGTTCTAATTTCTATGATTATTTATAATAAAAGACTCATGTATGTGTCTTTTTAAAAAATAATAGTAAACTATGTTTTCATTTGGGATATAATTTACATATATTTTATGAAAGTTTAATTGACAGTATAAACCAACTCCCTACTCACTGGGGTTGGGTCTCTACATATAAAGCATGGAATTATATAAGGTGTAATTTGAGGTAAACTTTTATACATTATTAAGCTATTTTAATAAATTTAGATATTATTAGATAAAATTTATTAGTTAACTATATATATGATACATGATCATATGGGTGGGTATCTCAAACAATGTCTTGACCATGTACTCTTCGATCATTAAATTTAGAGTGAAGGTATTTTCCACTAAACACACATTAGAGTATTCACATTGTACATATTATCATTATAAAATGTTGATAAATGAGGAATTTTTTATTTTTATTATAGGTATTCCATGATACCATTATATTATTGTCTCATAATTTAGAAGTGCACATAATAATGATAATCTTAATAATTTAATGATAGGATTTTAGATATGTTATGATATGATAGTATTCTATTATTTCATATACTAAGGTGTTTTAATGTGAACAAATTATATTTATTTAACTATAATAAAATATTCATAAAAAGAAAATGTAATGTGCCTCTGATATAATTATCCTTTATCTAAAAAGGATAATGACACCCCTGTGATAGAAATGTATTAATCATACAAACATGTTTTCTATATGGCCAGAAAATAACTTTTAATTTAATGGGAGTATAGAAGGATTCAATTTAATGTCATATCCATATGATTTAAAAAAAATAAAAGTTAAATCTATATGTTTTAGAAGGTATTATTTTCCTTGAGACAATTAAAATATTATAAAGTTACAACCCATAGATGTTATTTTATATTAAAATTAAGGTTTATGTTAATTATTTGATAATAATAATTCTTATAGGATGTAATCTGTGTAAAAATAGAATTGATTGAATAGTAAATTTAAAATTATAGATGGCTTTCATATACCAAAATCAGGTAATACATTTTGGTTGTTTCTCAAATTAATCTATATCCACTTTTACGTATTTATTAAAGTCTAAACATGTCTGTTAATGTTCATGACAATAATGAATAAATCAGTAGTTAATGGTTTACAATATCTTTAGATTTTCTATGATAATATCCTTTCACTAATAATCTCTAATAATGATTACATTCCTTTGAATATATATGATCATTATATAGTGAATTCTATTTTATGTCCATTCTCCTTAAAAAAATCCTTATGGGATATATCTATTTGAAATGATTAGAGTGTCTTGTGAAATTAAAAAATCAAATGTGATGTATAAGATTCAAGGATTTATTTTTGGTTCCAAATAATCAAAATGATCATATGAAACTCATCTGATAATGATGTGTTCATGGGAATCAATAAGATGTTATCAATAGAACTATAGTTTTCATGGGATATATATTTTGTAAAATATCAAAAACACATGATAAGATATGAAGTTAAGAAATACTAAAATGTAAATTTTATAAGATTCAGTAATTATAAACCCATGTTTTAGAGAACAATATCATTAATCATAGATCAATGAGTTTCTTAATCCATGTAAATATACATGGAAGACATGTCATTGAAAAATAAAAGATTTAATTATACAACCAAATAGTTCTAATTTCACATCGTATTATTGGGAAATATATTATACATATTAAAAAGTGTAATTTTTATTTCTATATAATATTCCATGATTTATATATATTTTTGTTCGATCATGGTTATATATAAATCATGGAATAGAAAAATCAACAGTCCGTAATAGAATTTAATAGGATGAAATTCAAAAAAATAACATAATCATTGTGGAAACAATATATGATTTTGTCATTGATATAGGAAATATAGTAATAATAGTATTTAGTAGATAATTAAAAATATTTTTTTGGATCGCACTAATATTGAAAATTAATATTTGTATGTTTACATATTCTGGTAAATTATATTTTAGCAAGAAGTTTATATATCTACATTTGACCATTTAAGAACAAAAGGTTTTAAAAATAAATTTAAAATGTATGAACCATTGTTTTTAGTAGATAGTTATAACAAGTCTTTAACCAAAAATTTTCCATTTCATCAATTAGAATTTCAAAACACGGTCATCTACAGTTGTGATCAATATGTTATTTATAGATTGATAGAACCCACTTTATTTTTTTTCAATATTAACATTCCCTTATGAATAGTAATATTAATAGTAATATGGCTATAATGAATTGTAAATTGTATTATTATTTTAATTTACCAAAGTTATAATACAATGATATGTCGATTAATTTCTAAAGGTGATAAAAAAGGAGTTATATATTAAAAATTGTTATTTTTGAATAAATTATGATTTTATTCAAACATTAAATTAATAATTGTTAGAAAATTATTCAAAAAAAATGGACATCATTTTGGAAGTCTACACCTCAAAAAATGGTTAGCGTGAATATTTGAGATTTTTATGATATTCTTTAATTGTTGGTTAATAGTGAAATATGGTAAAATACTGTATATTCATGTTATCAGTTAAATAAAATATTTTTGACGTCATAACTGATGTAATCTCATTTGGTTTAGACATACATGAACTTATTACTATTTGGGGCTACATTAATCAATACAATTCATTGTATTGAGTAAAAAGTTTAAACTAATTATTAAAATAATGTAAAACCTCGCCTCTGATCCACTACAAATACAACATTCATTCCCCTCTTCCTCTCACAAGGCTCAAGCCTTGATAATTGTCAATATTGTTTTGAATACCTTACTCAAGTCTCTTCCCATGTCCTAGACCTGGTGGTCTAATCCAATGACTAAAACCAAAGGCCTTAAAGAGGATCTCAAGGAGAAGAGATCAAGAGAGAAAAATCCTCTTTATTATTGTCATGATTTCTTTTCAATTCCACTTATTTTCATATGATCTCTTCTATTCCTATCATCCAAGAGTTATTAAATCTATATAATCTAATATATTTTGGATTTTATCTTTTTTATGGGAAAAATTTCTCAACTTACTTCATTTCCCCATTTTATAAAGTCACCATTCGTGATTTTTCGTTTAACAAAATCGTGGATGATGTTTTTGAAATTCCCATTAATTCCTTCAAAACATTTTTTTAAACATTTTTAATGGTTGAAACATAATTTAAAGTGTATCATGTTACATATTTTATGTTTTGGAATATACTTATATGCATTAAATTAAATTATAAAATGATACAAGTTTATGATTATCGATGAAGCCCAAAAAATGATCGATACAAATATCATTAATATTTCATATAATGATTTATCATAATAAATAATAATAAAATGACTTATGGTTTCATTATATATTATGGAAAAAAATTAATACCATTTAATTCCACTTTTGGAATTTCATTTCCATACTACATGAAAATAAAATACAAACCAACCATGGTTATAATGTAAAGAACGTACCCAAAATAATGGAAGGAAAACAAATATAATAATTAAATGAAAACAATATTGTTATGAAATGATAATATAAGTTATTATAAATATGAAATTTTTTTATGATATTAATAACATACTTTAAACCAATATACAGTCAGTTTAAAAAATTTTATTTATGACAGACCCAAGGAAATGATATTCATAGCCCAGTTTTAATTTTTGGATTAACCATATACTTCATTATTTATTAGGTATTAAAATATTTTATGGGATGAAATTTGTTTATATTATGTTTATTTAACAATTTTTATTTTTTGTGCACGTATTCCTTTTGTTATATTTTTTCGTATCAATTATATGATATCTGTGAGTGACTTCTAATATAAAATCCTATTTTAAAATTCTTGTTTTCAAAAATTCAAAGTGAATGTTCTTATACAAGAATTTTTGTTTGATGATTAGGTTATGGTTAATGGGAATTGTTTTTTATTAATTTTGGGACATATATTTCCTTCCAATGTATTTGGTATGTGTATGTTGGTGGTTGTCTCTATGCTTACTCGAAATGTAACTACGATGGTTACACAATAAGGTTTCCTTGAGGGTTACATTGTATGTTTTCCATGAGGGTTACCTATTATTAGGCAGCTAAGATGGTTATAATATTATGTAATTAATTCCCAAAGATACCTTTTTAGTTCTATTAATGTTCTATAAGATTTTTGGAAATCTCAATTTTCAGAAAGTATTTTTATATGGGTGACAAGTATATTTTTTTGAGAATGATTTCATATGTTACAAATATTCATGGGATAATGTTATCTCCCCTTATTTTTATATACTTTACTATGATTTTTTTTCTCCTCACAAGTTTTTAAATGATTTTCATAGCATATAAGGATATGTAAGACAAATAATGATTCCATTTTAATAGTTATGAAAATTTGTCATAGAAATAATGTTTTATATTAAAAAATTTATATTTTGGAAGAAATATATACTATTTTTATGGAATCGACTCTTTATTTATGCGCAATGTTTTTAATTTATTATTTCTTGATTATATAAATCTCTTAACATTAAATGATCCTCAATTTTAATGGAACAGATTTCTTAATTAAATTCAATATTTTGTAATGTAATAAGGTCTGGTCCTTATAGTTGGAATCATATGATGCTTTAGATATCTTTAGGGGTTATGATGATGATAATAGAATACCATAAATGATTTTTACTCAATGATTAAATTGAAATGAAATAGAATTTTTATATTACAATGTTTCTTTAATTAAAAAATGTATGTTCCGAATGTTTTTATGTAGCATAAACATAGAAGCTGAAGTGGAAAGACACTGATAGAACGACATCCTTTAGAATCTACAACCTGAAATTATAGGGATTGTAACTGAGCAGTTTTTTAAGGTAATAGATCAGCTGAGGTCGGAAATAAATTGTGGTGGCATCCATGCTAGAGAAAAACCAGAGGCACCACAACGAAACATGTTGAGAGTGGAACATTTTATGAGACAACCCCCTCAATTTTTCCATTGACATTCTGACCCAATAGTGCATGAAGGATAGATTAAATTACATGAAAAGTTATTCTATTTCATGGGGTGTTCAAATAACTAAAAGGTAAGTCTTTACATTTTTTAATGGTGAATATGATCAGTGGTTCATATTTGGATGGAGAAAACAATACTTGAATTAATGAAAAAGGGGGAATATTCAGTGGTGGTGTATTAATAAAACTACAACTGACTAGTGCGGTATTATCCAAATCTTATTCTGGATCATGATAACAATGTCAACCAATTTTACTCTTGATTATAGCCAATTTATCAAAGCGAATTATCCTCCCATGAACAAAAATGTTATGAGAAAATTGGCTGATATGCTGAGATTGTAGAGATGGAGTTTTTTTATTATCACGTGAACTTTAAAACTATGGAGAAGAAGATTTCTATATGGCATGTTCTGGGTATGAATTAATCAATGAAATTTGATCGTTAGAAATTAAAATTTCTAATTTTTGACAAGTTTGGAAGAAAGAAACTTGGGGAATTCCATACCTAAACTGGGAAGTGTTTTCGATGTGGTAGGTTTAGACATATGGCCTGAGATTTTAATGAAAATTATCCTAATAATAATATTGATAAGAAATATGTAATGTTTTATAAATGTGGTGAGATGGGTCATTATGAAAATTCATTCCAAAAGAGAGATCTGAATGATGCAAAGAAGCCATGTTATTAGCAGAAAAGCATAACGATATCCTTTGTGACTATGTCAGCAGATGTCGCGACATTAAATGATGTGGTATCAGATACCATGTATGCTTACTCTTATTTTTCTAATGTTTTGTTTGATACAAGGTCTACAAATTCCATTATTTCTGAGGAATGTTTTGATAAATTGTTGTATCACCTAAAAAAAGAGACCTGAAATTATTGTTAAAACACTAGGGGGGAATATTATAGAAAATTTTAATTATAATATTCTTACAATTGTGGTATGTGGGATGAAATTATGTAAAAACCTTGTTTTTCCCTTAGTAGAGTTTGATATCATTCTGAGAATGGATTGGGTTTCTATTTTTCATGATATAATTTACTATATAGCTAAATAAGTTCCCTTTTTCACAATGTGTTTCAGTTTGTATATAAGAAAAAACCCTACAAATGAAAACATATTTGGAAACTAAGAGATGATTAAATAAGTTAATGAATGTTATTTTTCACATACTATTGAAAACATGGGAACTATTCATATTAATGATGTTCTCATGGTAAATTAATACCTTGATGTTTTTCATAATGATTTTCCAGGTATCCTACTAGATCGGGATGTCAAATTCACAAATGAAAAATTTCCTGATAAAAAGCCAATTTCAAAACCCCCATCTCAAATGGATCAAATGGAACTTATTGAATTGAAAAATCCATTGTAGGAGTTTCTTTATAAAGGATTAATTCATCCTAGAAGTACAACATGGTGTGCTTCAGTTTTTTCCATAAAAATTAAAATCATTACTTTTGGATTTGAATTGATTATTGAGCCTTGAATAACATCACTATTTTAAAAAAGTATCCCTTTTCCTAAAATCAAATACTCATTTGATCAGATCCATGGAGCTCCATAAATTTACAATATTGACTTAATATCCGGATACCATCAGCTAATGTAAAATAAGAATGACATTCGAAAAACAACTTTCATACTATATGTGAGCATTATGAATTTTTTTTATTAAATTTGGGTTAACTAATGCACATGTTTAATTAATGAATCTTATGAATAAAATTTTCCTAGAGTCCATGTAAAAATTTGTGTTTGTTTTTGTTGTTGGCATTAGGGTATTTTTTATGAGTAAAGAGGAGCATCAAAAAAATATATTGGTTTTTTTAAAAACATAAAATGAAAAAGATATTTTACGGAAAATTCCGAAGTGTGATTTTTGGTTGTAAAAATTCCCTTTTTTTGGAACACTTTAAATAAGGATAGAGTAAGAGTTTATATAGCAAAAAAAAAGTGGTAGAAAATTGTATGAGACCTAAAAATGATACATAGATTCTTATTTTTCTTGGATTAGTAGGTTATTAATGATAGTTTGTTAATAGAATTTCATAGTTATCTAGACCTCTGACTAAGATAAAAATAAAAGGGGTTAAATTTGATTGGACATAATAATTTGATGTTTTTTAGGAACTGATATAGAGATTGGTGATTACTCAAGTGTTGGTATTGCCTTACTAAAATGGAGAGTTTTTCATCTACAGTGATACTTCATTGAAGGGAATTGGTTGGGATTTGATATACAATGATCATATAGTTTCTTATGCTTCACGATAATTAAAGACTAATGAGTAAAATTTTCCCACACAATATTTTTAATTTTCAGATATAGTTTTTCACATTGAAAATTTGGAGGCATCATTTATACGGAGCCAAACGGCTAATATATACTGACCATAAAAGTCCGAAGTATATGTTCACTCAGAAATAATTAAACATGAGGTAGAGAATATGGTTCAAATTGATAATTTAATATCATTTAATCATCAATTAAAATCCCGAAGAAGAAAACAATGTGGTGGATGTGGTGAGTGGAAAACATCATGCATCATTAACTGGGTTATGTTTGGAAAATGGTCCATTAACTCATGATTTGATGAATTTTGGTTTAGATGTTGTTGTGAAGGAAATAAATCTATTTTGTTTCTAGTTTCATTATAGTAATCATTATTATATGAAATTAATAATGCTTAGAAGGAACACTGTGAGCTACAGAAAAAGGGAGAATTGGTTAAATTGGGTATGTTTTTTGAATTTATCCTTGATAAAGATTATGTTTTGGGATTTGGGAAATAATTGTGTGTAACTTGTGAGACCCATTTGAATAATGATTTGTTGTGTGAATATCTTAGTTCTCTATTATCAGTTCATCTAGGATGTACTAAGATGTATAGATACCTTCATGATTATTACTGGTGGGATTGAATGAATAGAGAAATTTCAGAATTTACTGTGGAATATTATACATGTCAACAAGTTAAATTAGAGTGGTAGTTACTGATTGGGATGATTAATACTTTACCAGTTCTAGAGTGGAAATGGTAAAATATAACCATGTAATTCATTATGGGAATATGAATGAATTATCGAGGTAATAATGCAATATGGGTTATTGTTGACCGACTGACAAAATCTGCATATTTCCATAAAATTCGAGATACAATGTATTTGGATCAGATTTATCTATTGTACCTCAATTATATTGTCAGATTATACAGAGTGCCTCATTCCATTGTATCTGTCAGGGACTCCAAGATAAATTCATACTTTTAGAAGGGCCTCCATAATTCATTGGTCTCAAAATTAAATTTCAGTATAAATTTTCATCCTCAATCATATGGGCAGGTAGAACGAACAATTTATACATCGGAGGATATGATTTGAGATTGTTCAATGAATTATGAGGAAAGTTGGGATCAACATTTTTCTTTACTTGATTTCTCTTATAATAATAGTTTTTATTCTAGTATACAAAATTTAACATTTTGAGGTATTGTATGGGTAGTAGTGTCGAAATCATTCTTTTTGGTATGTAGTCAAGGAAATGAAGTTGATGGGACCATTATTAGTATAGGAAGTGACTGAGAAAGTGAAGATGATCCATCAACACATGATGAAATCTTATATTTGGAAAGAAGATTATGCATACATCAAGAGGAAATAATTTTCTTTTGATTTATGTGATCTTGTTTTTTGTAGAATATCACAATGAAAAAATGTTATGCATTTTGGTAAGAAAGTAAAGATAAGTCAATGGTTCATTAGACCTTATGAAATCCTAGAGAGAGTTAGACTGGTCACCTACCAAGTAACGGTGCCTCCAGGTTTATCTCAGGTATAGAATTTTTTCATGTTTTCGTGTTGAGAATGTATGTGCTAGATTTGTCTCATGTTTTGAGCCCAAAGGAATTTTATATGGAAGAAAACTGTTCCAATCAAGAGAAACTAGTTTAGATTTTTGATCGATGGGAACAAGTGTTATGGAATAAGGTAATCCACTACGTAATGGTTTTTTTGAGAAACCACATGGGTAATGAAGCAAAATATGACTCTGAAAATGATAAGAGGGAATGGATCCCACAATTGATTAATAAGTAAGTAAAATTATGAGGATGCGATTTTCTGATGGGTGGGATATTGTTACACCAATATTTCGTAAAAATAAATTGAAAATTAATGAATCTTTATTTTAAATAGATACATATAGCTATCCTTTAAACATAAATTTTGTTGCTTCAATGATTTGATTTTCAAAAAATGGTCATACACGTTTGTGAATATTAAGTTAGCAGGATTCTGATAGAACGAACATGATTTTTTGGTGAATAGTTACATAACCTTATAAATAGTAATATAACCCTAAGTAATAGTAAATTGTATTATTTTATTATTTTATTAACGATATTTTATAGTGAGACGTTGATTATTTTTTCAAGGTGTTAAAAATGTGTAACAGATTAAAAATTGTTATTTTTGAAAGAATTATGATTTTATTGAAAAATTAAATGAATAATATTTTGAAATTATTTTAAAAAATTGGAATTATTTTTTTAAATATGTATGTCAAAAAATGGTTAGTGATAATTTTTGTGATATTTCAGAAATTCTATAATTTTCGATGAATAGTGAAATTCAGTAAAATACTCTATATTCAAATTATCAGTTAAATACACTATTTTTGACATAGTCACTAATGTAAGTCCACTTGGTACTTACTGAAATTTACTTATTACTATTTTGGGTCACATTAATAAAGACTATTCATAGTATTGGGTATAAATATTAATCTCAAGAATCAAATAATTTAAAAACTCTCCTCTCCACCACTATAAATACCACCCTCATCCCCCTCTTCCTCTGACACCTCTCAATCCATGATAATTGTATATGTTCTACCAAATAACCTACCTAAGTCTCTTTCCCACATCCAAGACCTGATGGCCTCACCAAAAGGTCAAAACCAAAGGCCTTAAAGAGGATATCAAGGAGAATAGATTATGAGGTAAAACACCTCTTTCTTATTCTCGTGTTTTGATTCATTTTCATTTCTTATCCACACTTCTATTACCATTATAAAAGTGTATTCAAAGATACATGATCATGTATATTTGGGATTCTATAATTTTAATGGAAAAAAATTCATCAACATAATTCATCATCATCCCCTTTTATAATGACACCATTCATGATGTGTCGTTTAACAAAATCATGGATGATGTGGTTACAATTTCAATTAATTCCTTCCAAACTATTTGTAAAACCATTTTAATGGATGTAAAAAAATTTAAATTGTATTATGTATACTATTTTATGTTTTTTAATGTTATTATATTAATTTTATTAAATTTTATAATGAATCATGTTCATGATTATCGAGGAACTGCATAAAACAATCGAAACAAATATCATTAATGTTTCATATAATGATTCATTCTCATATATCATAAAAAATATTAATGGGAATCATTATATATTCTGGAAACCCATGAATACCATTTCATTCCTCTTCAGAAATTTCATTTCCATATGACAATAAAATCAATTAAAAATCGGTCATGGAATTCTAGTACAGAAAGCACACAAAACAACGGAAGGAACAAAATACTTATAATTAAAGGGGAAAATAATGTTATGAAATGATAATTTATGGTTTTATAAATATATATATGATTCTTTAAGATATTAAGAACACTCTTTTTACTATTATACAAGAGGTTTAAACAATATTTATCCATGTCAAACCTGTGTTAAGGGAATTCTTAACCCGATTTGATTTTTTTTGGGTTAACCTTCTATGTCATTATTTATGTGGAATTAAAATTGTTTGGGTGATAAATTTTGTTATATAATATTGAATAAGTTGTATATAATATGTTTAAAAACCTTCCTATAGTTCTACTTATTCTCATGTCAATTATATGTTATTTATAAGTTACTTTTCATATAAAATCATATCTTAAACTTCTAGTTTTGAAAAATTCAATGTTAATGTTTTTATGAAAGTATTATTATTTTATAATTATGTTATGGTACTTGGGATTTTTATCATTAGATGTGGGACCTATATCTCATTCTAATTCATTAGTTATGCATAAGTTGAAGGTTGGCCATATCGTTACTCCATGTGTAACTCTGATGGTAACACAACAATGAAGGCATGAGGGTTACATTGTAAGGTATTTGTGAGGGTTAAAAATTATAAGGTAGCCAAGAGGGTTAAAAGATTATTTATGTAATTACCCAAGATAAATTTCTTGGCCTATTAATGTTCATTATGTTAGTTTTTAATATCATTTTTCACAAAGTAATTTTATATGGGAGACAAGTATGTTTTTTTGAAAATGATTTCATACATTACTGGTATTAATGGGATAATGTTTTAGTTCCTTATTTTTATATCCCTTACTAAGATTTGTGTGCTCATCCCCAGATTTTTATGTATTTTAAAAGGTTATAAATATTTTTAAGACAAATAATGAATCCATGTTAAATGTTTTGAGGACCTTTCAAATAAATCATGTATTATTTGAAATGTTTTGTATTTTGGAAGAAATGAAGACTATTTTTATGGTATCCACTCTATATTATTGTGGAATGTTATAACTGTATTATGTGCTTATTATGTAATGATATAAACTTGAAAAGATACTTAATGTGATATGAAGTTATTTTTTGACTAAATTCAAGATTATATAATGTAATAATTCTAGGTCCTTATAGACCTACTATGTTATGCCATTCAATGAGATTAATAAGGGCATTTATAATAATTTGTTTTACAGATTTTGTAGTTATACCACGATAGAAAAATATAATAATATTATAATAAATATTTTATCGACATTATTTTCAATTATGTCATGGTTTGTATAATAAATAATTATACGCAATCATAATAACATGTGATGTATTTTCATTACAAAATGATGCTATATTAAGAAGATCAATCATATATAGTATGATACACACAATAGAAAATAGAATATCTCAACAAATGTATATTTATCATGTGATGTTAAATAGTTGTTTAGTTATATGTAGCCTCTAAAATTGGTTGGATTCCCCAAATGAAAGATTGAAAAAAATTATATCAATTAATTAATAATAAATAATTGAAAATTATTATGTGACGATCCTCTCTCAAGGAATCTAGGGCTTCTTTTTCATCTAGTTTCAACATGAAATCTAATAAAATTGAAGAAAATAAATTATTTCACATTGCCTCCACAAATTCACTTAATACCGTGGACCATCAAAAATAATTTAACTGGAAATTATTATAATGGAAAATATTCAACATTATTTCAAGTGGATATCATGGGAGGAACTATAATTTAATGACATGGAAAAAGTTCCTATGGCACATATTCTACTATAAGTTTGAAAATTATAGAGGAATGTCTATTGTATACATTAGTGGGTACAAGGATGAGATGATTGTATGATATACCTAAAGGATTGAGAACGTGTGAGTCCCAATCTATAGTTCTAGCGGTTATCATTTTATATGTTCCAGTTTAAGAAATTATAGTACTATTTGAAGAATTTTAGACATTTACATGGGTTTGTTGATAGGTGTATAGCAATAAAGTAGACTTAAACATAATTATTGTAATGAATGATGGATAAAAAAATTACAAAACAAAGTTTTGAAAAAATGTGACACTATTATGTTGTGTTTTACCATATAGGTCGAGTTAGATTTTCTATATTTTAACAACTCCTCAGAGATTAAAATAGAAATTTATAAGTAGCAACATTAAAATATATGGGTTTTCTTGTTAAAAATGGAAATCGAATGAATTATAAGGTATATGAATATAATGGTTAGTAGGGGGTTTCAGATAAATTATGACATTAACTATTATGAGATTATTTGTCTTATAATAAAGCATACTACCATTTGAATTGTTTTTATTTTTTATTTTTTAAAGATGATTGTATCAAAAAAATGATATAATGATAAATTTTCCTCATATATATCCAATGTAAAAAATAAATATGATGAAACCAAATGTTTTTCTGGATGATCAAAATCAGAACCTGGTGTAAAAACTGAGGAAAATTGTGTATTAGAAGAAATAAGTTCATATGTTATGAAATGGAAATTATTGAAATTCAATGAGGAGTGTGGTTTCATATAGAGAAACTATGAGCACTGTTTTTTCCACAAAGAATACCATCATGGAAATTTCTTCATTCCACTGATGTACCAGATGATATAATTTTGGTGTTTCCATCAAATAAGTAGATTATGGTGCTAAGGAAAGATTTATTGGTGACTTTTGAAATTAAATATCATGGTTATGTGAGATAGATAATGGGAATGAGGGTCAAGTGAGATAAAAAAAATATAAATGTTTGTTTTTTCTAATTGAATTATTATGTCAAAAATATTTTTTTAATGTTCTTAATGAATATATAGAAATCCATTTTTAGTACTATTTACATCCATATTAAACTATGAAAGTAAAAAAATAACCATTAGTGGTTTAAGAGGCAATGAACATGGTGGTAATTCTATATGAATCAGTGGTAGGATGTCTCTTATACTCCATGGAATTCCCTTAACTAGACATTTACAATGTAGTGAGATTTTTCATTAAGAACAAATATAATATAATGAATTAATATTGAGTTTTTTTAATGTAAATATAGAGATATATTATTGGAATAGAAGATACCACCCTTATACTTATAAATAACCATCCACTGGTTCAGAATGATAATACATAATTTTTCAGATATTCACATCCATATAAAATAAACATATTTGATTCTACCATTAGTGGAACTAATTTAAAATATATGTAAAGTTACAATTATATAATTTTACTCTAATAAATATATCATAATGATGTGGTAGGAAGAAAATAAATTTATGAAATGACAGGGTTGATGCATCTAATTGAGAAGTGCATATACATCCATAGAAGTTGATTACATTACTCTAATAGTCAATTTGTTATCCTTTTGGATAATAATATGATGTTTCAACTAAGGAAAATGTAAATTTACATAATATGTCATTAAATATAAAATATTACATATGATATAGTTTGATATTTTTTAGGCAATTAGGAAGAAAAATTATGTGGTTATTCTAACAATGAATTTAGTCTAGGAGTGTCTAAAGATATCATTATTCAGATAGACATGGGATAATGAATGGAAATACAAGATAAATCAATGATATATATGTTCATATGATGTTATTATTTTCAAAATATTTTATTGATATAATGAAATTAATTAATTTTTATTGATGTGTATGATTTTTGTGTTTAGGTGACCTCTTCTCAAGTACAATACTATGTTCACTAGATGAGGAAAATCAAGAAAATCATTTTACTTATTATAGAAATAATTTTTTTTAAACATATGGATGTGATAATATCAAAAATATGAAATTAACATTAGTTACCACAATGTGGTCTGATAAAGAGATGTTCCAAATTAGATGTTATTACTGGAAAGAGGAATGTTCTATATATGAATAATTCTTATCATGGAATTTCAAGAAAAAGTTTAAGTCACTTGTGGTATTGTTGATTTACTAATTTTTACCAGTCTATATGAGAAACTGTTTCATGAATTGGAATTATCACAGCGAAATGAATGGTTCTCATCGATGAGTTAATTCATTACACCATATTTTATGAGTGATGCCCCATATAGTAGGTTATGTGACCAAATTTATGATATTTCAATGTTTCATATGAGTTAGTGGTATATCCGGATACCTTGTAACAAGTGACTGGAACATTGGATGCCTGATATAATGAACAACTATTATACTTATCCCACTGGATATTGGAGAAATGACCAAAGGAAATAAAATATTTTTATTTCCTCCTCATTATCTCGATTCTTTTTTTGCAATTTAATTTACATATTTATGTTTTTTGGATCTAATAATCATGCATAAGTGAAATATCGTAGTTTTGGATAGAATAATGGGTTTTATTCATAGTTCAATTATGTTCAATATTTGAATATTCATTCTAGATAATTTTTTATACAAGTTTAATCTTTTAGTGATGTACTTTCGATGTGTGATGTTTTATATAGGATTCTGGATAACCTTTACTAGATTCAATGGATCAGGATTTCATATTGGATATGTATCTAGTGTAATATGAGTTTGTTGTGTTAATGGGTTACCATAACTACATATCCAAATGATAGATGGGTCAAAAAGTGTAGGATGGTTTCCATAGAGCTAATTTGGTAGGCATGAGAGGCTGATGACTAATGATGATAAGTGATATATTCCCACATATCAGTCCTAATAATGGATAAGGAGTTTTGGGAGGAGAAGGCTACTAGAATCTCCCATGATATGGATAACACATATGAGGATTAATATGAGTTTGAGAACTCTTTTGAGAGATATGTGGGATGGGAATTGGTGAGGATGGTGTTGGGGATGAGGAAGATAAGGTTTACTAGGCCTTGATTCCAAGGGTAGGAAGACCCTTCGGGCTACAAAAACACACATAATATGATAACTATGTCTTGGATATAGTGGGAAGAGGCTTCGATTCATCTATGGGGTCCTAGGGGATTCCTTGATGTACGTGTGATATAAGTATTCATAGAAGATTCGTATATTTTAGTAAGACAATAATATGTGTTTGAAATAATGTGACGGGTATCGAGTTACTAGATCTGATTAAATAGTATTTGTGGTTGTGATATGACTATCTTCCATATCTATTCTTCCAAACATAATTTTATATTATGGTCCCGATATGTGATGGTAATCGATGTAACCAATGATAGAACCCAAGGACAGACCTCACTTTTAATGATAATGTGCTTACAAGACCCTTCAATTAGTGATAAGACAATGGTAAAACTATGATGTGATATATGACCTTACATTGAGTGATATTTTAGTTTCCATGATAAGAACTCTCCATGAGTGAGAATGTGTAGGTCAACCACTTCCACAACTGATAAGGTAGTGGTTTAATGTGAATTCTAGTCATATGTTGTGTTAATTTTTTTTCCTAGGTATCTTATAACCTCATATTGAGTGGGAATATATTATCATGTATAGTATTTATTATGAATAATATCTCATATCATGAACCATCCAAGGATTCCAACCTAACCGACACCCGACATGGTCAGTAACATTGTCCGAAGGGTGTTCAGATCCCCATGGAATGTAATCTAGGGTCGAGAAACAAATTATATTCAAGTGGGAAACATTTCAGCCCAAAGATTAAGATAGATAAAAAAAAATAAAATAAAAACTAGGTATGTTGTAATAACCAAAAATTGAGTCTCAATAAACATATATAAATAGATTCAGATACAAGATACAACTAGACAAGAATAGAACTAGAACTGAAACAAAACAGAACCACACTGATACCAACCCGATATCCATGTGACCACATGAACACCTATAACTATAGTACCAAACATCTCTAATGGACACCTAAAACCCAAAATGGCTAATGAATATTTTTAACCATCAATATAGCTCATGGCTACAGGAACATAGTGGTACAAGTGGGATGTGAGTGAAACAAATCAGTAGGCAAGCACCCTAGAGTCCATATATTTTCCTTCCCAAAAAATCCATTGATACTAGTTTTAAATAATTATATAATATAGTATTTCTTTATTTTAAACAAATAAAAACAATTTTATGTTTTTTAAAACATTGTACTACATGATTTCATTTCCAAAAAAAATTTCATTTTACAAGAAAACCCCAAAGCAAGTGATACGAGGGATATGATTGAAGGAAATAAATAGTTCTATATGGGAAAAAATAAAATATAAATTAAACAATAATAAACATGATAGAAACCATGGGATTCTCCTAAACATCCCTATAGTGACCCCTAGATACACTCAATTTAGAACCATCTACGGGAATTTTATTAAGCTCCCTTATCTATAACCAACTGGCCACCCTCAACTAGCCAATATAGTGGGACATCCCACCTAGAATCATAGTAAATCTAGGGGTACCATCCCATCTAATCAGGTTGATCAAAGACAATTAATCGATCCCCACAAAGATGCCAAATAACCTAGGGTAATTATATACTATGTATGTAGGAGGACCTCAAATGCATGAATCATTTTTCCTACCATAACCACACTTTCCTATACCAAACACAGACACCACCTATGAAATAACCAATATAGGGAAATCCTCAATAGGTTTGCGCATCATATAATAAGTCCTTAAAAGATCCCACTGGCCCATCAAATCAGATAATATTATAAAAAATTTCTCAAAATATTCAATGGAGCCAACCATGCATTTGACTTTACATAGAAAATCAAATTTACAGAAAACATAAATGTTGGTTTCAAAACATTGTGAAATACAACTTCCACAAGAATTAGCCATATGGGAACATAATTATTCATATCCAATCACTTTTATGTAACCTATTCCTCACATTGGTTAATGAATAAATCCTTATTAAACATGAAAAATGGTCCATTAGGGAAGAAAATCACCCAAATCAAGTTTCAAATGCCTATCGATAATAGAATTAATTATTTTACATAATACCACTTTTAGAAGTCACGTGTTTCCATTTGGATTTCATGGGTTATTTTTTAATAAAAGGAGGAAGGAATGATGAGGAACTTTTATGGGATAAGTGTTTTAATGTTCTATCATCATTTGAATGTACATCCATATCTTCACCTTTGTCACCCATAGATGTTCCATGATCCAATGGAACCATCATGATTTCCATAAAAATACCTAACAACTTTTTGAACCATAATTTTCCATATAAAAAATAAAAACCATTTCACATAATTGAAATATCACAAATAACCCTTTATAAGTACCATTATAATCCTCCCAAAACATTTAACTATATTCATCAATCCATTAAACAACCAAATCACACATGCAATGCCAAACTCACCATCCAACCATTTAAAAGTAAATATTTCAAAGGGAAAAAATCGCCCAAATCACTAAATTATTTCTATCAAAATCTTATTTACATTTTATCAATCAACTTTTAATGTGTATACACATTGGTAACAATATATAATTACTCCAGGACTGAATTTTAACAATTTATATCAACAAAGAAATACCATAATAAACAAACTCAGTGAATTGAAAATGTGAGAATAATGTTTAAAACATAGTTTGTGGAATCCCAGGAATCAAAAGGATGTATCAGAAAGGAAAATCATAGAGACACCTACCTCAATGGCATGTAAATGTGAATAACCTATTAGAGGAGGAATAAATAAGCCATGAGATGATAATTACACCCTATATTTAATGGTAACAGAACCCACACATAATCCCTAACCATTAGTGTGAATCCAATCAAGAAATTCTCAAAAGAAAACTAATAAATAGAGAGGGGTAGATAGAAAGTGGAGGAAATTGACTAAAAAGTGAAGGGAATCCCCATAAGAAACTTAAAAGGCATTCAATGAAGGATTTGGAGCAATTGATAGGGGATTGAAAATGCCCTATGGTTTGATTAGGTCAGAGAAGTTAGGGAAAACATAATTTTTTTAAAAAATGAAGGGGAAAAGTGTTAATTTACACTTTTTTATAAATGAGTAGCTCATAGGGTTTTGTCGAAAATCTTGACAAACCATGTGCCAACTGTGCACCCCTCACTATCCTTACTGGACACCCCACATGACTTGGCCGCATGGTTTCCAAAACGTGCTCCCCACGTTCCAAAATGATCTGTCTAAAAACAACCAATCCAACAAGATTACATGGGGAAGGGTCATGGTTTCTACTAATAGACCTTATAGATGCCGAAAACTCTCCTATAATATCCATCATTAAACAATTTAAACCAGGTATCCACCATAACCTTAAAAAAAGTTCAATGATTTGGGAAGGGATAAAATAAAAAAGTATCCATGGTTGAGGTGTGATAATTCTTCCCACCACAAACACTTTCTTCCCCTATAAATTCACCAAGATGAAATATAACCGATTCTCAAGTCCACTCCCAATAAAATATGAGAGAAACCATAAACCGTAGGTTTTATATTCACACTACTAATCACACCCGACTGATCAAGAAGGAAGCACAACAGAAGAATAAGGGGAGATCGTGAGGGGGTTCTCACCACCATAATAAATCATATAACATAGAAAGTTCAAACCCCAAACTACACCACCAATCAATAAACATGAAACCCCCTACGGAGCGACCTAGAAAACTAGGACCACCAAGCTAGACCGAATATCCTTACTGACCAAACAACACTCTTAATGCAATCAGTAACTTGGGAACTCATAACCCAAACTCAAAAAATTACCCCATAAATACAATCCACACCGCCAAGACATAAAAAAAAGGCCCACAACAAGGAAACCTGATATATCAGGATTCTATGAAGAGGGAATCACCAACAATATTAAAAAAATATGAAAAAGGAAGATCAAAACATAAATAAAACTACAGACTTCCGTTACTAATAAAAGACTCCAAACACAATGGGAGGGTAAACCCCTGAAACGAATCCTAAACAAAATGGATGACTAGAATCATCTTCCATTAACTCAAGAAAAATTATGATCTTCCAAATGAATACAATTGTTAATGAAACCAACCCACATAACGGTGTATCTAGATTTATGAAAATCAAGTGATTCAATGGAATCATTTATAATAGAAAAAGAATCTTGGAATGAGATAGAATGAGTTAATCCCAATTTTACCATAAAATGATGAACATAAAAAATTAGTAAAATAATGAATTTTTTAAAACATTTCAATGCCCTCATACAAAACAAAAAATAGGCCAAGGTTTCACACAGCCCCGATAAATCCATAATTTCTATGAGCCTCACATTGAGACCTATGGTTGGAGCTATGATTATTGAAGCATCTCCAGCCTCATATTCAGGAACTTGAATCCCATGATAACAACTTTTTCTTTGAGCAACGCTTCCTACAAAACAACTCTAGATGACCCAAATGGCCACAATTATGACATGTCTTCAAGGGGATGCAAGAAGAATTCTTTAAATTCCTGAACCAGCCAAAATAATGGAACATAAGAGGATGGACCAACAAACTGTTATCCAGAACCATCAAAGGATACTCTTTGGAGATAGTTTCCTCCAGCATGCACTTCCCACTAGATGGAGAACCATCACAACCAATGAGAGACACCATATTTCCAATTTCCTACACTCTAAAACCCAACTCTGCAAGAAACACATGGCCCAATAGATTATCAAAATGAAGTTCCATTGATTAGAGGACTTACTCATAGATCTCTGCATGAATAACCCCAATGAATAAAGAGTACTTCAATAGATCATATGATGCCACCTATGAGGGAATAGGAAAATAGGTCATTAAAGAGGTCAATATAGTCCTTCACCACCCACTAGCCTCTTAGAATACATATGATCTCTTCCATCATCTTCATCTTTAACTCCTTAAGTGTAACCCATCTAAAAATATTGACATAAAAACATCGCATGTAATCACGACATGCAATGATGGAGGAGAAAACTTCTCCCACTAATCCAATTCTAGACCTCCAAGAAGAGAAAAACGACATTATCTCTGATGGTTTAGAAGTCCCCAACACCATGAAGACACGCTCGACCTCTAAAGGAAACTCTTTTACCTATAAAAGACATTGATCGCAATAAAGAACATGAAACACTTGAGAAAAAGAATAAACAAAGCATGGTTCATTAAAAATTTTGGGGACCATTCTAGGTGGCACATTCTGAACTACATGGAAACACAAATCCAAAACCAACATCAAACCAAACCACAATCTATAATAACACCCATGTCTAGAAAATTAATCTGTAATACCAAATACATACAAATAAAAATCAAATCACCTCTTCTAAAAAATCCAAATTCCTTATCAATTTCTAAAACCTGCCCATTACAAAGATAATTTACAAACACAAAATCCACCAATAACAAATAAAATCACTCATCAATGCATGTCCAATTTCAAAAACCTTTAAATTTCAAAAACTAACCCATGGAATCCTACGAACCATCACATGTGTTTCTATCAATTTCGATCCACCTGTGCCAATATGCACTTTCCACACATACCCACAAACTTGTATGAATTGAAAAGAAACATGAATGGTCGCACCCCATCCATTTTAAAAAAAATCCAAACACGTACACAATTTTCAAACCAAATAACATTCATTTTTAAAACCCAATATACCAATTTAATACCATTTGGAAGAAAGGAATTACATTTAAAAACTATTTTCTGTTTCAAAACCCCACTCACACCAATCAGAACCAAAATGGAACTCACCTTAGACCAAAATACCAAAAGTAGAAACTAGCATCTATGACTCACCTAGTGGCATGGTTGTGCGCTATGCCCCAAGTATGCCATAACACTAAGAGGACATTGAACCGTGAACATGGTCATCAGATGGTACACTACACCATTTGAGGACACAACAAGACACCAAATCACCTCCATTATCATAACACAATACAAAACAACGAAAAAAGACTCATAACTAAGACTATCCTATGAAACTCGAGGACTAATTTGAGAAAAGGATCATGGGTTCTTTCCCATACCAACCTCTGGAGTCCCAATAGTCCAAATATCTTAATAACAGAAACCCCATATAATAAGAACCATCAATGATAACAGTTTTCATAAACTTTCTCAAATTCCATCTGACTTGACACCCAAACCTAACAACTGTATTTTTCGAAGGGTGTTCTTGATTCCCATGGGCTGTAAACTAGTGGCGATTATCAAATGAAATCCATGTGGAAATGATTTCACACCAAAGAATTACCAAGATAAAATAAATAAACAGAACAAAATGTGTATGTAGCAGTAACCAACAACTGAGTCTCAATAAAAATAAATAAATAGATATAGATAAAAGATACACCTAGATAGAAAAAACATGAACATAAACAAAAATAAATGAAACTACTACCAACTCAATCTTAATGTGACCTCTTCCTATCCTACAACCATGATATCGAACAATTCCAAAAGGAATGATTTATAAATAAAAACATGAAAAATATGACAAAACTATGAAACTTCTCGGGGATACCGGTATGAAGTAGTACAAGTAGGGTGTGAACAAGAAAGTTCAGTAGGTAAGAACCACAAAATCGATGCATTTTCTTTCATGAAAAAACCCATTAACACCATTTTTAAATACATTTATTAAATATATTCTCATTATTTTAAATAAAAAAACACTTTATTTCCTTTTTCAAAACATTGTACAACATTTTTTCATTTCCAAAAAAAATACAATTTTAAAACAAAAAACAAAATCATGTGATACTAGGGATGTACGAGAAGAAAATTAAAAAATTATAAAAGAGATTAAAATATCACATAATGTAAACAAGGAAAAAAAATTAAGTAATCACGGTCTTCCCATTAATATTTCTAGAAAGTCCCCTAGATGTACTCATTTCAGAAACACCTATCGACATATAGTGAAACTCCCAACTCTATAACCAACAGGACACTCTCAACTAGAAAATCTAGTGGCACATCCCACTGGATCTCACACCAAATATAGGGTGTACTAACCCTTATAATTAGTGTGGATCATCAACCATAACTTGATCCTCCAAAATAATCCCATGAGCCCACGGTAAATAAATATTTTGTATGTAGGAAGCCCTCATAGGCGTGACTCAACTAACTCTCCATCACCGCAGTTTCCAACCCAATGATGGACACCACCTATATGATAACCCATATAGGGAAATTCCCAATAGGGGGTCACATCATATAATAAGTCATTAAATGTACCAACCAAGCCATCACATAAAAAAATCATATAAAACAATACTCAAGAAATAAAATCAATGTATCCAATCTATCCTTTGACAATACATAACCAAGCACATTTACCAAAAACATTTCAAAGACAATTTAAAAACAATGTTAAATACCACTTCCACAAGTATATTCCATTGATGCCTTTACATCTTCAAATCCAATCACATTTACAAAACCCATTCCCAACATTTTGTAACCAATAGATCCTTATAAAACATACACAATGATCCTTTATTACAAATACTGAACGAAAGCATGTCTGAAACACCAAACATGCATTACATTTAAGATTTTACATAAAACCACTTTTATAAGTCACAAATTACCATTTGGAAAACATGGGGTCATTTTATAAAAATGTGGAGGAAGGAAAGATGAAAAATCATTATTAGAAAATTAATTTAATGTGATAGCTTTGCTTTAATGGACATCTAGGTGTGAAACTTGTGAAACAATGGATGTTCCAACAACCAATGGTACCCTAATGATTTTTGTGAAAACACACAAATCATATTTTTGATTCATTTCATGCCTTTTTCTCTTAGACCAACCATTTCAAATAAATTTATGAGAATAACTAACCATTTTTAAGAACTATTAAAATCTTCCCAAAAAATCAATATAACCCAAACACCATAAAACTACCAAATCACACATGCAATTCCAAACACACCATCCAACAATTTATAAATAAATATTTCTACGGAATAAAACCACCCAAGTAACCTAATTATTTTTATCAATGGTCTATTTACGTTTTTATCAAACACCATTAGTGTGCATATACATATTCATAAATAATCTATTTCATAATGAACCGTTTTTAGAAATTTAATTAAAAAAAGAATACTTTAATAAACTAAATTTTTCCATTAAAAATGTGAGAATCAAGTTTAAAAATTAATTTCAATAAACCAAATCATCAATAGAATACATTGCAATGGAAAATCATAGCGACACCTACCTTGGAGGTTTGCGAATGTGGTGAAACTATCTATTATGGAATATCTAAGCCCCTAGGATGATCCGAACACACTAGAATCAAAGGGACCACAATACAAACACAAACCATGATGATTGGGGTTATTTTAAAAAAAGTCCCCAAAATAAAACCATCAAATAGAAAGGGGATAAAGAAAGGGGATAAAATATACTAAAAATTGAAGGAACAAACCTTAAAAAACATCAAGAGACGTCATTGGAGGTTGGGGATAAAGGGATGGGTATTGGAAAGGCCCCCATGAGTGACAAGGTAATTAGAGGGGTGAGAAAAACGATGTTGGGATATAAATACAAAGGGTGAAAAGTGATAATTTACACTTTTTAATGAATAGGAAGCTCACCTGGTTTGGCCGCATAGTTTGAAAAAATGTGCCCCATCTATGCATTGCTCACTATCTATAAGGGAGACCCTACATGAATTTCACACACAGTTTTCAAACCATATGAAAACAATGGAAAACACCTTTATCTGAAAACTACTAATCCTACATGGTTAACTGGGCTATGTGGGTAGATTCTTCTAAACGCGTGAAAACCTTGAACATTCCAAATACTCACACAAAACATCCAAAATTAAAAAATTTAAACTGGTTCTGAACCACAACTACATTTAAAATGATTCAAGATGAAGGAATGATAAATGTACAATGTATCTAAGGTTGGTGTTTTTGAAATTCTAGTTGTAATTTGATGCAAAAAATATAGACATACAATGATATATAATATAGATGATGGTACATAGTAGATGATATCCCTATACTATTAATTTTTTTGTAGTTAATTGATGTAAGACCACATTATCCATCATATGTTAGGGTGTGGGGACTCAAGGGACACACTACCTAATGATTTGAGTACAATATAGTTTTTTAGTATTAATGAAAAATCTAAATGGCTTATATCTTAGGATGATGTATATTATTTATGGTATTTAGGTGGTATGATTAACACATGATGACTTGAAACACATAAAATTGTGGTAGTGTGGTTACCGCATGACATCCTCTGATCTTGTGTGATCATGTTATATTTTTATTCAGGTATACAAATATTTGATGTCAATTATTTGTGGGACTTTAGAAAAACTATTTGATATATATTCCCCAGGCACTACAAAATATCTGTGGCGTCTTTATGTCATCTTATATCTGTGAGTACGTGTTTTGATGTGGATAACTATAGAGAAGGTTAAATGGATTTGATACTGGGTTGGCAGGGCTCAATAACGGTTGGGGAACCTCATTTAATTTTGTTTTATTTTTATATGTGATCAAACTAATAGAATATGAGTTGTGTTTTATAATTTTAATCTTCCATATTCATTTTTATGTATCTTGATTCTAGTTTACTAATAATGTATACTTTGATATTTCTTATTTTTGTTACATTGTTATTTTTTATAGTTATTATAACATTTTTCATGGAATAGTCTCCCTGATAGGTAATTCATTCGATCTATTCAATTTCATTTCCACTAGAATAATGACATGAACACCTGAGTTCATATATTACCTCAATCAAGGCACTAGTTAGTGGGTTCTAGTAAGAGCAACAAAAATTTATATTGGAAATAATTTTTTATTATCAATATATATTGGTCTATGTTATGTAAGGATAAAGGTTCAATAATGTATTTTTATAGACCATAGACTAGTTTATCAGGAAAATCTTTTTTATATGATGTATCTATTACTTATGTACAATATTACAATTCTTTGTATTTACTTTTATTTTTTTAATGTTTATCAAAATACAATGTTTTTTTAAAAAAAATATTTGTTTTTTTGGTTATTTTCCCATGCCCAGGTGGCCCACATGTATGTATAATGGTTGGTGTATAGGATTCATGTGACATATATTTTTTCATCTATGGTTGATTTTCATAATTGTATGATCAAATATTTAATATGTCAATAACAACTTTTATGGTATTTTCCCATATTAATTTTTAGGGGAATTATACCTAGATGAATAATAATTTTAACTATTGAATGGTTTTTTTATAGTAGGTGAAATAATTATATCTTGAACATATTTTTTAACCCCAATTTTTTTTAAAACATTTCTTTATTATAATTCAGTTGTTACGTATTTTTTATTTAAATATTGATTAATATGAAAAATGGAAAATGAAGAAAATGAGTGAATTAAGTAGGATGAAAGAACATAATTCCACATAATGTAGTGGTATAGTGTGACATTGGTTTTTTAAATGTAGATTTATGCTATAGTAGGGTCAAGAATAATTGAAGGACCATGTATGAACCATGAAAATAGAGAACAATGCTAAAATAGTGAGAAATAGTATAGAAAAATACCTGAGATGTCAAGGAATACATTCATGGTGTTTGACATGCACGAATATAAGCTGTGAAACCTACTATGAAATGATATGTTATGCACACTACACATCATGAATCCTATATTCGTGATTTGAAATATTTAATAAATTAGAGGATCACTCTCGCACAAATGATATTTTGAATATCATTCATGACATAAAAGCCTTATATAGAACAAAAAGTGGTCAATTTAGAAATAAATTTATCTAAGATAACCCCTTTATGATCGTGGCCCACAAATCCCCATTTTTGATTCCTTTTATGATAGCATGAGCACATGGAAGAACTATAAACACATAGCTATGTTAGATGAGAAGAGACCAAATCTTGAAGATCTATCACGGAGCCACTCTTTTGGGATATTTAAACATTAGTGTGTCATTCTATTCCTTTTCTTTTTAGTTTTCTTTTCTCATATAATTCATTCATTATAATTTTAATTAATGTGTTTCAATAATCTTTCATCTCCCTTTTTCTTCCAACCCTAATATTATTTTCTCTCTCTTATCTATTTCCACATTAATCAATTTTTTCTTTGTGAATGGTGAATGAATAACCTTAGGTTTATCCATAGAATAATTTTGAAGATATTATTTATTATTTTGATATAAAAATATTCAATATATTGATTAATTTCTTTTTGGATCATATTGATGTGAACCAGTATAGAGAACACCCACAAAGAAATAAATATTTAATTCATTCTTACTTCCTACCAAGTGAGTTATACTTTTTTTGCATCGGCATATTTTCCTGGTCAGCTAAAAGTACCATTAAATGTATATAATTTATGATGAAAAATTATTCTAAAATTGTATTTTAAAAAGTAATAAATTATGAAAGAACCCATGTATCCAACCCCAGAACCAAGCCATTTCTTCCCTAATTTTATTTTTATATATTTCCATATGAATTTTGGATTGTTTTTTATATATAACTAGTTTCATAATGAAAATATATTAAATAAATAATAATCACTGAAAAATAGTTATATGATTTGGAATTGAATTAGTGATTGAGTTGACTACAATGCACCTCATGGGAGATGACCTCAGGCAACCTCTTGGATGCATTGGAAAAAATATATTTTCTTTTTCCTCACCCTATAAAGGACCTATATTATATGGGAATGTGGATCATATAGTGAGGTATTTATTATAAATGACTATATATGTCATATAAACAAAGTATATTGAGTGACCCTTAGTAGGTTACTATACCTTTTTAATTCCGTGGAGATAAACACATTTGGGTGAGTGTTTTGTGTACTGGTTACCTAAACTGCAAATAGTAACACGTATTTCGTTTTCTTATATTTGATCTGGATGTTACTATACATCAATGAACATGTTGGTTATTTGGATACCATGATAGAGTTAGATATAGGAATGACGAAATCATTTTACTTGGTATTAAGGCCGGTTTTTCGATGGTGGTACCAATTATATTACTACACTTATTAATTGAGTTCCTTTATAGTTAGATATAGGATGGTGGGAGTGTGGGGTAGATGCTTATGGGCTTGGAATGGAACCTGAGTTTAATGTGATCATTTGGTATTCTTTTTCAAGAGTATGTTCCATAGATATATTTGAAACGAAAACATATATGATGCAACAATAATGTGTGATTGGTATATAAAAGGATATAGGTTCGTGGGTAGGCACTTGCCTCTTCGTTTAGTGTCACCTAGATCATGAAAGAATGTGTCGGGTTTTCATACTAGACAGTACATGATCTCATACCAATATATCATGGGTTAGATCAGTTTATATTGTTGTTTAGATACTTTGAGAGGGTTTTTGGATGATAAATTGAACAAGGAATAAATAGAGTGAGTTTTCAGAAGAATTTTTTGAAAAATCAATAATGTTTAAAAAATATTCCTCTTTTATCCATAGATCAACTTGAATTAAAAACTCGTGAGAGGATATGTGTGGGTTGAGTACCTTCAGGTTTGTTGAGGTACTTTTTAGAAATTTAACCCCTTGTATTTTTATGAATTGGAGGTGCCCCTTTATCTAATGAGGCTAAATGATGTTCTGAAGGGAAAAAAGGTACTATGATGATTGATCGTTACTTTGGAAGAGAGACAAACATGCAATGTTGGGATTCGGTTGGGATGCCTCTTGAATAGTGGTATAAACGATTCCACATGATCAGGAGAGTAGCGTTGGATGTTGTATTGTGTGACCATCATTGTCAATATATTTTAATAAATATAACTAATGTTTTTTATACTATTATACAATAGGTAGTGATTTATAATTCATATAAATCAGGAATGAATGTAAATTTTATTTACAATAATTAAATTTTTTCATGGATCAACCATTTTCCTTTTAGATAATGAGTTACAGTTCACTAGAGTGGTGAGGGGAATACTATTGTTATGTGGATTTTCAAATATATTGGATGTTAATTCCCCAAGTATCACCAGGGTCATATATGTGGTAATATCAGTTTTTGGATGGTCAATATGGATCCTAGATTAGGATTTTTATTTATATTGTATATTAGCTTACACATAAGTAAATTCATGTTTCTTGAATTTTTATGTGGTTCTATTTGGAGACGATGTATCAGAAATAAACCCAGGATGGAGTTTGTGTGATCTAAGAGAGTGTTAAATTGGAGATGCAATGGTTCTCTTGGTGAAACAATGATGGATAGTGGGGTTTGTTTGTTATCAGACCATGGATGTATACCGAGCATTACGTTCAAACATATATGTGGGTATTGGAATGTACTATGGTTACACTTAATTACACATTGACAACTAATTATTTATAAAACCCTTCTTTGATGAAAAATAAAATTTATATACTAACATTGACCCATAAATGGTACTGGTTATTACAAAGTCCCAACTAAAATGGTATCTCAACCTTGAGAATATGTGGCTCCAAATAGTCATAATATATCCCTTAATAACCAGTACCTTTTATGGGTCAATGTTAGTATAGAAAGTTTCTTTTTTATCAAAGAAGGGTTTTATAAATAATTAGTTGTCAATGTGTAATTATGAGGCTTTAAAAAACATAAAAAGATATCTATAAATGTGGAATAAGTCTAGTGAATTGTATTGGGTTCTTTAGGGACTTTTTTTTTCAAGGTTGTGGTGACCCATTTTCTTAATTATACTACAATTGACAGACCAAAAAATTTATGAAGGATATTGTGGAATGGGAAATTTTCAAGGTTTCTTAATTTAATAAGGAGGATTTGAAGTTGTGTTCTATCTTGGAAAAACATTCCAATCATTTATCAGTGATTATTTTTTTTTCATGGAGGAGGTAAATGCACTCTACAGTTTATTTCACGGTACAAACCACAATTCAACTGGTGGACTACGACATGGAGAGATCATATGAGGTAGTGAATTCAGTGTTACTATGAAGAAGTTTACAATATGGTGAGTCCATTAGTGGAATTGAAACACCTAAAGGTATTTTGAAATTTTTTCAAATAATTTTTAACTTTTTGATATTTTAATTACAATTAATTCTATGATACCATATATTTTATGAAAAACAGAGTCTAAATGAAATAAGAGTTACTTTTTATGAAATATTTATATGTGTGATAGTTATCACCAATGTTGTTGAAATAGAGGGTATAAATAAGATATACTAAATTATTTAAATAATTTTTTTACAAATTTACATATAATTGTTTTTGTTGAAAAAATATATATTAATGAAAATAAAAACTATTATTAATTAAATGAAATAGATTTCTAAAAAACTAATTTTATGCACAAAAATGTAGTTGGAATCAAAAAAATTTAAATATATATTTGGGTAGATGATTTTGATGAAACATAAGTATTAATATATACAATAAATTTAATAATATTATTATTAAGGGTCACATTATACAATATATATTAATAAAATCAATATTATGCATAAAACCATAATTTTTTAAAAAGACGTTCTGTCAACTTTTGAAAACATATTTTAAAACTAAATTCTAACACATTTAGAAAATTTATTTGGAAAATATAATTTAATTTTAGACATCATAAGGTCCAAATAATGATTGGGTGATTTTTTAGCTTTTAGGAATAGTTTAATTTCTTATTTAATGGGTAAAATAGTTAAATTAAATTGAAAATAATCTTTTAGTTTAAATTATTTATCAATATAAATAGAAAATTATAATTTTTTATATTAAAAATTTTACATTATAAATGTATTAATCCAATTTATGTTTTTTAACAATATTAATTTCAGATTTTGGTATAAGAATATTTTAATTTTTAATATTTTTCATTAATAACCCGATTTATCATTGCCCTGGAATGATTAATTATAAATTAAAATTATTTTCTTTAAGGAAGATAATTATGAAATATTTAATACATATTAATGGAATATTTATAATTTCTATTTTCTAAAAAGGTAATATTAAAATTTCCCATTACTATTTTGAAAATAGTAAAAATTATTTGATACAATTAATGTAAATTGGGGTTTACTTAGGGTAGAGAAAAATTAAGAGATAATGGTAAAATGACCTAAAAACATGACTAAAAGATAATTTATGGAAATATATCAACCATAAAATATATTATCATTGAAAATTTTCAATTTTTTATCCTTGTGGTATGATAAAAACATGGGTACCCCATTTTCATATCAAATATATATATATATATATATATATATTCCATTCTCCTCACAAATAAAAGGCCACCCCTATCCTCTCTTTCTGACTAAAAAAATTTAACATTAATTACCAAACAATATCCATTAAAAACATACCTTATATCATCATTTAATCCTTATTGTGTGAATAAATTAATCTTTTGATGGTTTTTGGTGCAATACAAATGATGATACTTAAAGAGGATGTAACATACATCAATAAAAGTTTATATTTTATTTATTTCTCTATTTCCTTCAATTACTATTAAACACTGATGATATAATATATTATGTATATATCATGTAATTATATAATTTTATTTAAAGTTCATGACCTAATACCATCTTCAACTCAATCAATTTGGTATCAAAATCATCATTCTTATGAATGGTGGATTACTACCTCACGAACCGATGTCATTCATTTTTCCATTACCACATCTCACAGTTGGGTATGATGATAGATATAAGTTATATATATAAGATATTTTTAAAATTATTACATTTTTAGATTCATTACATCACATATTCATTTATACCATCCAATCAGTAGGTGATATGGTAACATTGATCTCGTGTATGGTAAACAGTCACCTTGTGATGTGATGTGTCTTGTTTTTCACTAATGATTTACATACAATATAATAAATATAATTTTATTAAATATATGTGACATAAATGAAATAACTATTAAATGAATAAAATATTTATCAATATTTAAAGGAAATATTTAATTTTGTTTCATACCTTTTCTTTCACGGAATGATGATAACGTCATTCGTGTACATGCAGACTACCACGTTCAAAAAATGATAAGACTCTCCCTTTTCATCACCACCCTAGATGGATGATATTTATAAATATATAAAAAAATAATATTTTATTTAACATATAATCATCATTATCAAATGTATTTTTTTATTTACCTCATTTAAATAATGATCGATGAAAAATGGAAATTTTACTTATGAGTATGTACAACCTAACTTCTCAATGGTCAAAACATAATTCATTTATAAAAACCATATATAAATATTTTTCCAAAAATTATAATTGATTTATAACTATGATAATTATGTAATTATAATTAATCTTCATAGGATGTAACCCTAATCAACATATGTTGTCCGAAAATAACAAATCAAAACAAATACAAAAAACAAAGTGGTTACTACATGGATCATGTTTTCAACAAAGAATTGATAACTATTGGGTATTAAATAGTGAAAAATATATCATATATTGTATTGTATATTTATTTTTATTTTTATATAATATTTTTAAAATAAAAATATGTTATTTATATATGGGTTGTAATCATGTAAGACTGATGTTGACAAATAATGTACGAGATTTTGAATATATAATTTATTTACGGGAGACATTTAAATATTTAAAAATAATTTCTTTTGTGTGATGTATATTCCCACCCATAGTAGATCTTTTTGTGCCTTGGGGATTCCCTGGAATGGTATCAGCGCATCTTCTTCCCCACAGTGCCGCGTTTCTATAGCATTTGTCACATCCATGGCCATGTGTCCTCCGAGTGTAAGAGGCGATCTGCCCCCTGTGCTCCTTTGAGGAGGCCATTTCATCCTGAGAAAGGTGAATCTTCCTCTATGATGGCCTCCAATAATCCGACTACCCTTCTGTTGGACCTTGATGTCCACTGCCCTCCGGCCCCACCACCCCCCCTTGCCCCTGCCTCTTCCCATCCTTCCTCCCTTCTCCTCCTTCACCTCTCTCCTCCCCCAGCCTCCACCCTATACGGCCCTGGTCCCTTTTTTTCCCTCATTTTCCTCGTTATTTTGTCCTTCCTCTATCCGTTTCGGTGTCTCTTGCCCTATTCTAGCACCAATTATCCTACCCCCTTCATGCATGGATTGGGTGGTTCATGCATCTGCCCCTCCCTGCATGGACATCCTCCCCCTTTCCTCAGCCATTTTGAGCAAATCCGCCTTGGCGTTGTCCGCGATCCCCATTGATAATTCTATTAAGGTGTTGTATCTACTGGAGTACTTTTCCTCTCCTAACCCAAAGGTCAAAAGGAGGGGTTGACCTACTGGTCTGGATTTAGAAGGTTCTCCCAATTCGTCCTCCCCTCTCAGTCCTTCTTCAGAATAGATGCTCAATAGATCGCAAGCCAGATCTCTCCAAGCATCACCAAGGGAGAAAACCCAGAATTCTTCGATGCCCGTGGAAATTTCCAGGTTCTCTTTTTAATGATTATTGCAATTTTCATATAAAATTCCCATTTTCTGGGTGCCAGGGTGAAGACAAACTTCCTTTCGTAAGAGGTGGCCAGACACAAGGTCTTGGTTGATGTGGTCTTGGTGCCCAAACAGTGTGCTTTAAAATTTGGAGTTTTTTCCAAAAGAATTGGATTAATATATTTCATTCATGGTGAGCTAGATAACCACTTTGTTTGGATTTTTTGGAGTTATAGTGTGAATATCGACCTGCTAATTGCTTCTGACCAACATATTTTGGTTAAAGTGGAGTTTGGGAACCATCATTTCTTCTACAACATAGTTTATTCCACGTGCGACGAAAGCTTGTGGGATCACCTCTATATAGATTTGAGGTCTTTCAATCCATAGGAATAACCATGGATTTTGGGCGGTGGTTTCTACACTATCATTCACCCTTATGAGAAGAAAGGTGGTGCTGCTCTTCCCCGTAATGCCAGACTGGATTTTTCTTCCATCACAGCACAAGAATGACTCATTGATCTTGGATTCACAGGTGACATATTCACATGGTGAAAAAACTAGAGGGTCAGCAGATGAGCTGGTGTAGGCTATATCGTTTCCTGAGAAATCTCCATGAAATCTCTTCCTTTAGAATAATCAAATCTCCCATTTGGTTCGGGCATGGTCTGATCACTCCCCCTTTTAATCCACATGAGATCGGGCTCTCTGAGTTCGGGCATCGTTTTCTTTTCCAAGCTTTGGATGAAACTCCATGGGTTTCTGGAGGCAGTGGATAGTTCCTGGAATGGGCCTTGTCAGCAGGGTAGTTGGGTTGGCCTCCACATCAAGCATCGACGTTTAAAACTAGATCTCCAACCTTGGTCCAGTTCTCTACAATTTGATTACCCATCCACAAATGAACTATTGAAAGATATCGAGGTCCCTGAAGTTATCTTGGTTGACCAGTGGGATGAAGATGTGTTCGCCACCATCTATCTGAAGAAGAATCATCTGAATTAGGTTCTCCTGGAATAGGAACAACCCCTCTAGTAATGCGCTCTTCATGGCTTAGAGAGGGGGACCACAACATTTCTTTCCTTCACGCCTGACTAAAGGAGAAGTAACGGGTGTAGGTCCCTTCTATCAGGATTGAGGATGAGACTTTCTATAGTGACTTGGAGGTGATTGGTGGTATGGTCCACTCCCACTATAATGGTTTGCTTTGTGATCCAAATCCCTACTTCATGAATGGTTATCCTTCTGTTTAGGTGGGCCTCTTTGAATCCATTCTGTGCAATGTTTCCATCTAGGATAATGATCTAATCTGTTGTGTTCCTAATGAGAAGGTAGTATGGGGAGGGGTGCACTCTAATAACCTTGAAAAAGCACCTAAACAGAATGGATTTATGAGATCTTTCTATATCTCTTCTAGGAATATCATCAATGCTGATCTTGGTCAGGCCATACATGAATTATTCCATGGTGGCTCTCTCCCTCATATGGCTAGTGAAACTACCATTATTCTGATTCCGAATGTCAATTCCCCTTCATCAATCTCCCATTATCGACCTATTATCCTGTTTAATTTCACATACAATGTCTTGGATACCATCATGAATAGTATAATTTCTAGTGTCACTCACTGGTGGGTCTCGAACGAGAATCATGCCTTCATCCGAGGTTGATCAATCCAAGGGGATATTGGGGTGGCTCAAGAGATGGTTTTGGATATCAAGAAGAAAGTAGTGGGATCTAATGTCATGGTCAAACTAGAAATGGATAAGGCATATGATCGCATGGAGTGGAACTACATCATTCCTAATATGAGATGCATGGGCTTATTGGTGGCATCCATTGACATTTTCTTCTGATGCAACAGTTATTCGTAGTTAAATATCATTTTTTGAAGGTTGTATTTTCGTTTTATTAATTTCGTGATAGGATTACAGAAGGGGGACCCCCTATCCCTGAACCTTTTTATTCTAGCCCAAAATTCCCTTAGCATATACATCTCTAGGGCCATGCAACATGGAAATGTTTGGACCTACCATTGAAGCTCCCAGGTTCCCGACGTCTCCCACCACCTCTTTTTGGATGACTTATTGTTCTTTATTAATGGTAAGAGTTCCACCATCAGATGTTTTGTCTTGATTATGGATGAGTATTCCAAATGGAGTGGACATGCGATCAATCGGGATAATATTGGGGTCTTATTTCCTATGAACTGTCCAAGTAGGCGTAAGGATTCGATTGTAACCATCCTTGGTATTCAGGAAAAGCTCTTCCCCATGACCTACCTCGGGGTTCCTGTTGCCCCTAGGAGAATCCAGGTGCACCACTTTGAGGACATGTCCATCAGAATCATTAAATGTATTAACAACTGGAAGAACTGCTTCCTCTCTTTCGGTGGGAGGATCAACCTCGTCAACAGTTTTCTGTCATCAATCCCTATGCACATCCTTTCTGTCCTGAATGTTCCCATGTCTATCATCAGCTTTCTAGAGTCCATTCTGAATTATTTGTTGTGGGATGCCCATGGGGAGGGGAGAAGTAGGTGGGCCTATTAGAGAATACTGGTGAGGCCTTTGGAGCATGGTGGTATCAATGTGAGAAGCCTGAGTGAGGCCATATTTTTTCTACAAGGTAAGCCAGCATGGGAATTTATTGAGGGATGAGTGATTTGGAGCTAGTTTATAAGAGGTAAATATGGTTTCAGTATAAGGTATAACGATAGGATGACATCCTTTCTTTGGAGATCTATATGTAGGCACGATTCCTCCCTCGGGATGCAATCACATTTGATCATTGGGCAGGGTGAGGCCAGCTTCTAGGAGCGCAACTAGGGTAGCATAATTCTTAGATTACCGGGGTGCCTGACACCAGATCTATCAGATAGAGATGCCTCCCTTCATCCTTCCTTTCTCAAGGTTTTTCTCATACCATCCCTGGAGGCATTTTTCTGTGATATCTACATGGATAGATCTATGGATATGTGCTTGTTCTAGTGCTCCCCTTTTGGTAGATTTTCAGTGAAGTAATACAGGAATGGTATGTACAGGAAGCTGGCTAGTGATCCATTGGGAAATGTTCTCTGGTGAAAATATATACCGACCATGTTTATCTTTTTCATTTGGAGGGTCCATTCCAAACCCATCTCCCCGGATTTTGATATTAAATCCAAAGGCATTCCCCTTTCCTCAAGATTCTTCTGTTCCTCTACCCCTAAAGAGGATACCTCCTTCCACTAGTTCTTCTGAAGTGACTAGGTTGGCCACCTATGGAACTCTCTTGGGGTGTTTATAGATTTTTTGGTGGTGTTTTCTTATCTGGAGGGGTTTTTCTAGTGTTGGTTTTAATGGGGCCTCCACCAAGAATTATGAGGAGAGTTGGTCGATCATTCTTGTGGAAGGATTCTGGTGTCTTTGGTAGGCCCTCCACCAAGCTCGAAACATTAGGCTTCTTCCCTCCCTTCATGACCTGCATCTCCGCAAAAGGTTTCTCATCTATGATCTGGCCTCTATCCATAAGCATCATGCAGTTGAGCCCTCCCTATGTAGACATATCAACAACGCATTCCCCCTGGCTCCCCAACCCCTCCAAGGTCCGGCTCCTGGGTGAGATGGAGACCCCCTTCTAACAGGTTGAAATTTAACATTGATGGGGCTTATGGTCAGGGGTTATGAGGGGAGGTGGGACGGATTGGGAACCTTCCAAATTAGTCAATCATTCTTTCAACATCTTCTATGGGGAGGGGGACTCCCTTGTGGCAGAGGCTAAGGTGATGCACACCATTCTTGCAATCTATCTTTCAAATGCTCTCCCCCTCACTACAGTGGAGACTAAATCTAACATCTTTTGGGGATCCATTTAGAGGGACATGTACACCCTTGGCTGATCACCTACCTCATTCGAAAATGTATGATGATTATTTCTAGTAATACTGAGGTATTTCACGTGTGGTGGGAGGGGAACTGATTGGCTGATTTTTTTGTTGCTAGTGTGTCCCAAGACCACCCTATCTTGGTTTTCACCTCCCTCAGGTCTCTTCCCCCAACCGGTGTGGATATAGCTATCAAGGACGCCCTCAGACCACACTACTACAGGGCCCCTTGATTGTTTGTTTGGTTTCTTGACTATGTTTATGATATTGATGATGTAATTAAAAACATATATTAGAGTTTAAAAAAAATACAATTATTAGAAATAAAATCCACTTATTTTTCTCAATAATATCCATTTCCCTCAAACAAATGAAGCTTTGTAAATCATTACACACTTCGTGAAATCCTTAGGAATGGAATATACATTTGGGTGAGAACATATTTGTAGTAAGGGTTATGCCAAATTTAAACTATCAAAAATAAATATATATAAATGATCTGGGAAGGAAACTAACGTAACAAACATTAAATTTTAAAAATTTTAATACCATGACTATATAAAAATAATCAATATGTAATATTAAATAATTGTAATTTCATTCCATTTAATCAAATAACTAATATTTAAATTCATCTTGGGATAATATCATTATGAAAATATCATGGATAATAAGAAAAGTAATACTGAAATATAGAAATAAAAATAACTAAAAAATAAAATAAATAAATAAAATATATCCCAATATATTATAATTGTAACATTAAATAATAATAATCAAAAATTTTATGATAGAAATTCATATTTATTGGATGTCATGATCGCATGAATCATGATATATCATTTGTCAAAATTATTCTTCAAGATAGATTAATGTTGATGTGAAGGTATATAATAGAAACCAATTTTACTAAGTCTTGAAAACTAATTCATCCCTTGAATATAATGATGCATTGGGCGATATCTAAAACTAGGAGCCACCCATTTCTTCATTTTAAAATAATTCCTCATATATCGAATAATATCATTAAATCATGAATAATTTTCCTATCAAATAAATATTAGTATTGATGAAAGAATAAAAAAATCAATATTTCTCCACTCAATAATGTAACATTCAATTTAATACACCATATCTAGAAATGAGATAAATTTTAATTAATTAGGATATCCATGACTAATAATATTAAAATTTAGGTGACATTAAATTTATAATGATCAATGAAATTTGTATATTTAAATTGAATGTTAATTAATATAAAAATGAATTAATAAATTGAGTGATAATAATTTCCTTCCATAAAATGATAATAAATCATACAACGGAATAATATGGAATGTATTAATACAATATATACCTACTAAAGTAATAATAATGAGTAGTTGTTTCTAATTAATATAAATTATATATAAATTAACATTAAACGCCATCTTGAAGAAACAATTACTTTAATTTTGATTGTCAATTATTAAAAAAAATGATCACAAAATATAATGAAAATAGTTTCCTATGAAAAAAATATTGGACGCATTTAATGTATTATTTATAAATTCTGAGTGGTCAGGATGGATGTAAATTCTACTCATGTCATACATATTAAAAAAATAACTCCTTTCACTTTTTTAGAAAAAGATAAATGTGAATCATTTAAAAAAACAGGATGAATCCCTTGAAAATATTTTTTAAATAGTAGAAATATATGAATTATTTTTAACAAGTTATTTGGATAAGGTTAACAAAATTTGAAAACATTTTTAGAAGACATTGTTCAAAAAAATGTATTTCTGACCATAGGGGGAAATGAGGTGGGATTTCATAAAAAAACCTCAATTATTTTTACAACCAATGTGTGAAAAAATGGCACCATATCATGAAAACGTCATTAATAAATAGGGGATAATAAAATTTATTTTTTTGTTACCCAATGATCAAATAATTTCCTTTAATGTATGTTTAAACATAAAAAATCCCAATTAAAATGAGATTGTGAAATAATTTATTACAATGATTATAATGTTGAAGTGATAATTAACCAATAAATAAATTACGGGTATAAAATTTAAATCCACAAAAATCGAGTTTATAAAAATAAAAAAAAATATATTCAAAATTAATTACACACATAATAATATAATATAAAAGACATCAATAACAAAAATTGAAAAAAAAATTAGATTTGAAATTTATTAAAACACAATAATGTTTTAGTCAAATCCTCTTATATTAATTAATATTAATTTATACTCAAAATACAATTATATATGAATAATTAAAGATATTAATTTTAAATTTAGTTTTATTTTAAACATATAAAATATTTTAATTTTATAAAATTAAAATATACCCCGATGAAGAGAAATTCAGATTATGTCCCATAACTCATGATTCTATTGATAAAATGTGACTTAAATCATATATAATTGTTTAAAACATGTTGTTTGTGTATTCCAAAACCAATATGTATTTATAATATCATATATGATTCTCTTATAACATTATTTCACCAATTCGTTATTAATATTTTGTTATTTTCATTTTTTGGGTGTTAATTTCATTGTTTTAGCATTCATTTTTTCATGAATGTTATTTTTATGTGGAATAATACATAGTTACTTCATCTCAAATAATAATAATCCAAAAATATTTTTCATATTAACACATCAATTATTATTTTAAGACAAACCATTAATGGTTAATTTTATAAATGATGTCTGTTATGAACATAGAGATGGTAAGTTGTACATACGCATGAGTAACATTTCTATTTTTCCAAGATCATTACAGAATTGCAGAAAATAATATTTTATAATTAAATAATAATAATAATTTCAAAAATCCCATTTTATGTATTTAAATGTACTTATATATATCATCCATGTGGGTTTTTTATGAAAATAGAGACATCACATTGTGTAGGTGGTAGTCCAAATGTATTTTAATGATATTATAATCTCTAAGATAGATAAAAGGTATGAAATAAAATTATATGTTATCATTATATAATAATATATATGAAATTAATCTTAAAATAACGTCATTTATATGACATATATTAATTATATATTTTTTATTACATTCCATGTAAAGTGTTAGTGAAAAACGAATCACATCACTTCTCAAGGTTGTAGTCTACCATACACAAGAGCTTTGTAATCATATTCACTAGTACAAAATTTTTTTTTACATAGTCATTTTTTATGTCGGTTATAAATAACTGATGTTAAAATCTGTATAATTGATTTAAAACGTCGGTTATACTATAACCGACGTTAAAAATGAATGATGTTGATCTATCACATCGGTTATTTTATAACCGAAGTGATATATCAAATATATAACATTATCACTTTGGTTATTAAATAACCAACATGATAAATCCACTATATTTCTTTATCATGTTAGTTATATTATAACTAACATGATAAAGTGAATTTTTTACGTTGGTTAAATAACAACCAATGTAATAAATGAGTTTCTCACGTCAATTTTTTTTTAAAACCGACCTGAAAGTTTAAATTTCGAATCACGCCAATAATGAGATCAATTTTTTTACAATGCGCCATTGAAATTTTCAGTTACCGCTTAAAATTTCATATACTGTGAATTTATTTTCAAGCAATTTTTGTCGATTTTTCACATCGGTTATATAAGAACTAACATGGAAAATAAATTTTTATGACCTTTTCACATCAGATATTAAATAACAGACATAAAAACAAGATAAAAAACATGTATCTAATTAACTTATATTCTATTGGACTAGTCCCAAATCTCATTCGTATTTATGGATCAATAGTTATGGCCATGGAAAGTTAATCACCTTTAAACAAAGTCTTAAATAATTTCAACTTCTGATGGCCATAACTTTTGATTCGTAACTCTGTTTGAGCTGTGCGACTAGTCAAAAAAAAGATTGGAAAATTATCTATATGTTGTAAATAAATTTCACATCGGTTATTAAATAAATGATGTGAAAAATTACTTTTAACAATGTTTATTTAAAAATCGTTGTGAAAAATAGAATGACAGTTTATTTTTCACTTTGATTATTAAATAAAGAACATTAAAACTATTTTTTTACTTTTTTTATTTAATAAAAAAAGTGAAAAATATTTACAAACATGTAAATAATTTTACAATATTCGTTTTGAGTGGTCGTGGATCTTAAACAGAGTTATGGATCATATATTATTTCCATCGAAAGTTGACATTCTTTAACACTTTGTTTAGAGGTGATCAAATTTTGGAACCAATAACATTTGATCTGTAACTCCATTTGAGATCCTGGACTAGTGAACTGGATGATTAGAAAATTAAATTCATGTTTTTTACTGATTTTTCAAGTCGGTTATTTAATAACCAATGTGAAAATTCAATTATCCATCTATTTTTGACGTCAGTTATTAAATAACTGACGTTAAAATGCATTTATCACATCGGTTATTAAATAAACAATGTAAAAAATCAATGGAAAATTGTTTTTTATATCCTGAAAACATGGGAATTTTAATATCTTTTTATGATGGTTGTCATAAAACTGAAGTAAGACCAGTAAATTTCAAGGAAATTTTTTTCTTAATTTTCTTTGGAATTTTACAAGAACGCAGTTTCTGACGGCACCTGATTCTGAGGCCCGGTGTGCCCGGAATCATTTTCCGAAGTTTGGCTCGGGTACATTCAGTGAACGGATGAGCGGGTTTTTCTAACTTTTGAACCGGTGCCCGGAATCGAATTCTGAGGGAACTGATGAAATCTCAGTGCCGATATTTTCTTAAAAACTCCTTTTCCGAAGTTGCGTTTTTTGGGTGTCGTTTTTAATTTCTGGGCTTAAAGTTAAGAAATAAAATAAATTGTTCGACAAACTTTATTTTATTTCACTTAAGCCACTTCAAGGCACTTGAAATTCACTTAAACTATGTTAAAACAGATAGGGTACTATCCAAAAATATCCTACCCTCTTGGTAGTATATTTGTGAGGTGGGGCCTGCACGAGCCCCACCGTTTCTTTTCCGCTAACTAACGCACCCGCGAAAACCCGTCTTTATGAAAGTCAACTGACGCGTTTTCTTAAATTCATAACAGACCATTTAATTGGGTAGTTTAATTCGTGAATTAAATGGGGAGTTTCTTTCGTTGAATTAGTTCTGCGAATTAATGGGTCGTTACTTACCTTTTTCCATTTGTTGGCATAATAATAAAATAAGACCAACACGACTTTTGGAGGATTATACGTTGAGTGGCCTTGACAGAATTATTGAGCCTTCATCATCCTTCGCGAAGAACATGAAGAACGCGAAGAACACCATCACCCTCGGAGTTTGACGACGCTTCATCCGAGAGGTTCTTACCCGCCCCGATCTCCGATCTCAAACTGCATGAGGTAAGAGATCTCGGGTTTCTTTTTTTAAATCTCCTTTGTGGTTTTTGAAAAACACAGATTTAATTATTTATAAATAAATCTGTTGTTTCTTGGTCTGTTGAGTTCGTCGACGCAACGCCAGATTCCGCGACGACGCGACGCCCTTCTGCGACGACGCGACACCCTTCCGCGACGACGCGACCATCCCCTCCTTCCGCGACGAACAATTCCACGAAGAATGCATACGACGACTTGACGAGGTAGGGATTTATTTTGGAAATACCCCTTTTGTATTTTATTCCCGTGAACATTTCATTAAAATTTAAAGAACCAGATTCACATAAACAATTTTAATTTATTAAAATTGTTGTTTCATGTGTTGTATAATTTCTCCCATTTTTTTATCTAATGCGGAGGGTGCGGGCCAAACGAACACGGCCCGAAACCCTCCGCCATTCTTCATGGTTGTGCGGATTTGGCGGGCGACGGAAAAACGTGACGCAAGGGCGATTTGTTGTTTCTGCAGTGAATAACGGGTCCCGAGAGGAGCAACGGCGCAGACGGGAAGGAAAACGGACCACCGGAGCAACTCCGGGGGACCGCAGAAGCTGTCGGCGGCGTCCCAGCGCGCTGCCGGACGGGACCACCGCGGTTGAAGCCGCGACGGTGGCGGCCAGCGGACCCGCGGCCGCGCGGGTCCAGCTCGCCCGCACGGGACGCGGCAGAAGCCGCGTTTTTTCAATCAACGCGCCCCCACGCAGGGCCGCAGCATGTCCAAACCGCGGCGGCGGTGCCCCACGACATCCAGCTGCTCGGCCGCGTGGCCGGGCCGCACCCTGGCCGGGCCGGACCGGGTCGAGACGACCCGGTTCGGGTCAACCCAGGGGGGGCGGGCCGGGTCGGCCAGGGCCCAGACCCCCCGTCTTCGGACCGTTTTCGGTCTCTTGCACGTAACTTGAGCTACGAGCCTCCGAAGGACGCGTCGTCAGTGGAAACGCTATCCTTGGATCGAGGTGGTAGTTTCGGTATATCGCACTCAAGGTTTCATAATACTTTGGGTTCGGCTAGTTTGGTTCGTACATGAAACCAACCGAGCCCTCGGAGCAGAAACACTCATATCTTGAGCTACAGACGTCCGATTGACGTGCCATCATCTTTGTGGAATTCCTCTAAGTGAGACAGATCTTTTGGCTCACTCCGCCCGAGGGTTGGACGTAGGTGGAGTACGGTCGGGTTGGTTTTGCCTTAAAAACCAACCGGGCCCCTGGGATGAAAAGGCCAATAACTCTCAGACTGGGCGTCCGATTGACGCGCCGTCTGCGACGTTGAGTTTATGTTGACGATACGGAGCTTTTTGATACATCAACTTCGGACGTTGTGTCAGTTGATGTATCAGCCTCTCGGATCGTGGAGCGGACCCTCCCGTACGAGCTTGCTATGTGCGGGAACCCTAGAGCTAGCTGCGACTGCTACTTCGACAGCGACGACCGTGCAGAGATCCTCAGTGGACTGCGACGACGACTGTGCATAGATCCTCAGTGTACTGCAACGATGATTGTGCAGAGATCCTCAGTGGAATGTGACGACGAAAGTGCAGAGATCCTCAATGGACTGCGACGACTACTACACTCAGTGATCATACGTGGATCAGTGCTACAGGTCCTGTGTGGGCCTGATCCTGTGTGGGTCTGATCCTGTGTGGGTCAGCGCTCAGCGGTTCTATGTGAGCCAGCGCCTATAGGTCCTGTGTGGGCCCGATCCTGTGTGGTTCATTGCGGGGGTTAGTTATCTATCGATCCTTTGTGGGTTCGACGACTTAGATGGATCAGTGATCATCTTTATCGTCATACAATAAGTATACCTATGTGAGCTGAATCTTGTGCTACTCTCCTTTGTGGATTGTGTTGAACTATCCTGTGTGGATTTACGGTTTACTCTCCTTTTTGGATTGTGTTGTTCTATCCTATGTAGATTATGTTATTCTTTCTGTGTGGACTGGGTTGTTATTTCATGTGTGGACTGGGTTGTGCTTGAGCTCGGACATTAGAGCCGAGCGGGAATTGATGACTTAGGTATATGTATGGGAATATACCTAAGCAGTGTCGATTGTTACTTCATGATTGTATCATTCCATTGTTTTTTATCCTTTGTGGATTTCGGGAGTCCTTCGGGGGTCTCGGGGTCCCTACTGAGTCGCTTATACTCACCCCTTCACGAGCTTTTCCCGCACTACGTTGTGTTGGTTACAGATGACGGACAACGCTGATCGTGGTGGAGGCGTGCGGAGCAGGATGGTACCTGGAGGTGGACCACTGGGCGGGACGTACTCGGAGCAGTCAGGTGGACCCGAGGAGCAGTGGATGCTATCTGTACCCACCCTTCAGGTGGGACTTCCAGAGGAAGGCTCGACGCTGTGGCTTTTCCTTTCAGTTGCTGTTTTTTCCTTTCAGTTGTACTTTACAGTTGGGCTTGTATTTCCGGCCCCCTTTACTTTCAGCACAGCTTGTTACAGTTTTACATAGTGTTTACTTTTCCTCTTGCATACTCTGTGATGCTTGTTTACTTTTAAAAGGCAATGCCTTCCCTTTTTCTGGGATTTAAGCCTAGGGGTTAGTCGCCAGACCCTCGCCTATGGAAGGCGGGCTTGGGGTAGTCACGACACGGGCCCCGAGGACGGGTCATGACAAATGACATGAATGGTATATTTTATATCCTTCCAACACGAAATTTCAATTTGTTTACATCGCGTCTTAGAAATTTTTTATTTACGCTTAAATATATTAATACCATGTTTTCTTTTACCATATCATTTATATGTTTTCATAATACAGACATGGTTAAAAAAATTTATGATCATTTCTTTCAACCATCACCAGCCTACCGAGTCAACTCGTTTGATATTCAACATGAATGCATCATTTTTTCTTTTTTGCGACCATATCAAGTTATTTGTTATTATTTTTCTATGATTTATGTCTTTTATGATTATTTTTCCTAATTATTATAAAATGTAATGATTCTTATTTTATTATAATGAATAAAAAATTTTGTATCATGGTATAAATAAAATTCATCCTCCAGATTCAAAAAATTATTTTAAGATGAAGTTCTTCACTCTGCGATCTTATCAAGGCATTCATAATTATTTTTCATGATTTATGGCTTTTATGATTATTTTTCTTAATTCATATTCAATTTAATGATTCTTATTTTATTATAATGAATAATAATGTTTCTAATTAGGGTAAAACTATAAATCCTTCTTCATATTCAAAAAATTCTTTTAAGATGTATCTTCCATTGGCTCATTCGATGTTTCCTCGGAAAAAATAACTATCTTCTGATAGTCATACCCTATGAATTAGAACTCCATTTGAGATCTATGACCTATAAAATAGAATATCATGAAATTATCTACAATATGGTAAACATTTTTTCCATCGGTATTTAAAAACCCGATGTAAAAATTCCTTTTAACGACAGTTGTTTAAAAATCGACGTGAAAAATAGAGTTCAATCATCAATTTTTTAAAACGAATGGTCTCTCACATCGTCTTTTAAATAACCAACATGAAAAATAAAAAAAATATTTTTCACATGGATTATTTAATAACCGATGTGAAAATGTTTATTTAGGATTTTCACATCTGTTATTTAGAAAACAACGTGAAAATTAGAGTTTCAACGTCAATTTTTTTTTTGAAAAATGGACGGTCATTCATGTCAGTATTCAAATAAATGAAGTGAAAAATCATGAAAAAAATATTTATAATGTCGGTTAAAAAATAAAAAAATTTAAAAAAATATTTTTAACTTCGCTCGCAAACATGTCGGTTCAAAACCCACATGAAAGCCCTATAATAACTAATGTAAAAGCTTTTTGGTACTAGTATTTCCATACAAAAAGGAACGTAAAAAATGTATATATGATATAATATCCCACGCGGTATAAAATAAGTTTTAAAATTAATTTTTTTATATTGGACCCTTTCTTTTTACACATATTATTATATTATTTTATAAATAACTAGACATAAAGTAGAAACAATGGATTGTAATGTCTAGTGTCTTTGGAAGATTAGGTACATAATTAAACAGAATAAAAATCATATTTTGTTTAATTTATATAAAGAGATCGAAACATACTCTGAGATGTTAGAGCTTAATAGGATAATGAGGGTATCAAATGAACTATTTGACGAGATGAAAGGACTAGAAAGGGAATTAGAATATATATAAATCATAGCATATGGGTTAGATGGCATAAAATGATGACATAAAAATTATTAGAAGTTGAATAAACATATGGAATAAAACCATAAAAATCATGGGTCTTTGTTAACATATAATCATAGTAATGTGGAACATTATAAAACATTACATTAGAGTGATTTTAGGCTAGCCTCCAAATCCATTTCTTTTGGAGGAGGAAGAGTGATGGTTAACCTCTAAGAGCATTGTACATGGAGGAGAACGAGTCATGAACAACCACCAAAATCATTTCACATGATGTATCATGAGAGTAAAACATAACCTATGAATTAGAGTGATATCTATGCACAACCATAAAAATATGTTCATGTATTTGTGTTCCACATGAAGAATTATATAGATGTAATAAATATAAGGGTTATCCATTGAGTGAAAGTTGTATCCCAATAATTTCATATGGCATATAAAATGTGTGTGTCATAAAAGTGTATAGAAAATTATGGATATAAATAATACATGGAAATTTAAATGTTAAAATAGGCATAAAAATTATACTTTATGTCAAACGGATGAGAAAATATAAAAATTATTGTTTATGAAATTTTAAAAATGATACAATTTAGTTCGGTTTAATTCAAATTTTTTAAGATTCATTAAAATGGAAAACAAATATTGTTTTTCCTAAAACCAAAAATGATCTATGATACTTTTAATGATGAAATTATTGATTTTATTAAAATAATGGTTTCTTATTACATATTAAGTAGTTCTCTTGAAATTTGGTTGGTAATTGGGATGTCCCCTTCAATATGGTTCCAAATCTCGAATATTTGAGAAGAAAACCCTTTTAGTATGTGTATTTCGCTATAAAATTAGGATGAAATGATATGGATACATTTTTCGGAACATATAAACATAATTTGGGTTATTTAAATAAAAATTTAAACGTGTTAAATTTGGTTAATGGGAGAAAAGGCCAAACCCAGAGGAAAAATGAGGGTTAAGAAAGAATCCATTACCTATGTCTGAAATTTTTATTCACATGTTATTAATATCTTGGTTAATGAAAATTGAATCATTATTAATTTATTTAGGAACCTAAAAAAATTTATTTTCTTTATTATAATGTTATTATTTGCAATTATATCTTTTTTATGAGTAATAAGACTAAATTTCAACATTCTGGGAGCGTTTGTTTCCCTAGTTTCCATGACAAATTTACTTGAATGAATGTGTTAAATATCATGTGAAATGAAAAAAAATTCCAAAATTTATATTATATTTTATTAATGAACATACATAATTTTAAAGGTTCTTATATATCATTTTTTTCTCATATGTGAGAATTATTCATTAGATAAAATGTTAATGAAGTTTGTTTATTTTATTTTCTCATTTTTTTGATCATCATGAACTAGTTATGTTTTATTAATTAATATTATGTGGTTATATAAGATTAACAACATTAAATATGTTATATTAAATATATTATAAATTTTTTTACTATTAAAATGGTTTTATGATCATCCCAGAAGGAGATAATGGAGATTGAAAACTAGTTGTCCTTAAATCCGATAAATGAAACCATTATTCATAGTGTATAATTTTTTAGAAAAAAGGAAGGATAAGAGAATTGTTGATAGATTATTAAATTATAATGACAAAATTATAGTACATATAAGATAAAAGAGTTATCAAACCACTTGTATTAAGTTATTTTAGGATAGATTGATAAAATAAAAGAAATGAATAACAAATTAATAGAATAGAAAGGAAGGTTTTACCTCTTGAAATCTTTTCCATGATAACCTTTATATGGGAATTCGGATTTTTTATTTTGTTTAGAAAAAAATATCATGGATGTTGTGGAGAGACTAGTGATGCGGATTTATGAAAATTGGGAATGATTAAAGGCTTTTGAGGTGCGTGTAGAGGAGGAGGTGAGTGGTGGTATTTATAGTGGATAAGAGGGGAGTTTTATGATTATTTTTTTAATTTATCAATTATTTTGTCTCTACACTATGAATAGATTAAAACATATAGCTAAATATACTTTAATAATGAATGATATTTCGTTATTATTGTCTTACATAATCAATTAATCATTCGTGACTGAATAATTATGGTATTTGTTAAATATCATAACTTACCATTTTCACTATCCACCCAATATTCTAATATTTTAGAGAAATTCTAAAAACTCACAGCACATTTTTTGGAAATTTGAAATTTAAAAATGATCTCCATTTTGTGAAAATAATTTCCTATACATGTGATAATTTATTTCTAATTGATATCATCATTTATTCAAACATTATATATTTTATGATTAGAAAAGATTTTATGGAACACTAAAAAATTATTTAAGGTCTCATAACATTATATTATAATCATAAGAAAAGAAATGAATTTTTTAATATATTTTATGAAAATAAATTTAATTTGAAATCATTATATTAATTATGAAATGGTAAATAAACATTTATGTTTTATACAAACATATAATTTATAAATTTTAAAACATTTAATTACTTATACTACGACAGAATTATATAATATTTTCATATATATGATGTATAAATCTTATTTATAATATCATGGGAGATGGAATTATTCTATTTACAAATATACTATTCATAAGGGTCAAATTACAATTCCAAAGGACAAGTTACTTTTCCACTAGTTTAGGTTCTTTAATTTCAATAAATATCACTAATATCGTTCATTATCCATTTTTAAGTGTGTCTTTAATTATCTATGTTATTTTATGATATTTATACTATATGAAATAATTATTATAACAGATATTTCATTGGTAAAATTATTGTTCAACACATTCTTCCCCCTTTATGAAATTTCAACCTTGATTTTTTTAGAAAACTAAGGGGAAATATGTCAGGGTATTTATCTTTAATTGCTTCTTCTAGTTATCATAATATAACATTGTATTTATCATTCCACCATCGTACATTTGAAATGTGAGTGTTATTGTTTTATTTAAATTTGTCTCTATGATCCAAGAACATCGCCTACTACTTCTTGAAATAAAGTTCATTTTCCATCTTTAAAATCTCTGAATTCAATATAATTGGGGGATCTGGTATATACTTCTATGAGAGAGTTATATAGAATATATCATGTACATGAGACATTGTTGGTAGAAGTCAATGTTTATTGTCCAATTCTCCAACACAATCAATAATCTCGAAGAGACTGATGTACAAAGGGAATAACGTTCTTTTATTCCAAAATCTCAAGATCCACTTCCATGAAGATATGAAAAGGAATACAATGTCTCAAAAAATAAATTCTAGGCCCCATAAATTATTGTCTTCATATATATTCAATCCAATTCTAGATTCCTTGATGTGTTCCTAAATTGTTTACAATTTTTCCACCATTTTCCTTAACATTTCAGGTCATAGAAGCTTAACTTCACTGACATCATCCCAGCATGTATGTGTTCAGAATATTTTTTCCAAAAATGAATTTGTACGGATATATTTGGATGATATAGTGGAATTATTTTATAAGAGTTCTAGAATAGATGTTGATGTTGGTTCCATTCTTTGTTTAAGTCCATAGAACATGTTATTTACATGTCTTCCAATGTTTGAATAGTCAACACAGCCATGAAAATAGTTTGAGGATTATAGGACGTACTGATGTTCATTTAATTATGTAGAGAATGTTGGAGACATTTACAAAACATGGATTTGAATCTCAGATCTCGATTATATATAATATATAGTGGTATTCCATGTATCCTTACAGCTTCAGAGATGTATATTTGTGCATGTTTATCGAGTGACAAGTCCACTGAAAATGAGATAAAGAGAGTTTCTTTGTAATATGATCCATGAAAAACCATATAACATTGTTTAATTTTTATTTAATTGGATTTATAGTGACAAATTCCTTTGTTATGTTTTCAAATTTCCATGTTGGTATTTTTAATTTTTGTATCATACCCTACTATTGGGAATCATTTCTATTCCAACAACCATATCCGAATGGATTTTTGAAAACATCAGGATAACTCCCCTTTCCAAATGGTTTTATAAAACCATTGGGAATAGGAATAAATTATTATTACTTCCCAATGTAATTTAAAAATAATTGGAAAAATGAATTATATATCAATATTTTTAATTAAATGTTGGTATAGATTACATATCCCAATGTTTTCTAATTTTTTTTCATAGTTTTCCCCAAGATTGGGAAGCATCGTGCACCTACCCATTCTAGATCCGAATGATTTTTCCCCTAATGTTTCACCACTCTCCCCAACCAGTGATCCATCATCCAAAAAAATCCCCATCAGTCATCAATCTCTTCTACACATCCACTACGAAATGAGATTTCACTTCCTAGAGGTTTGTGCACAATTGTTGAGGATGGTTTGATCAACAATATAGTATACAATCCTAGGTCATCCCAACCATAATTTCTTAGTATTTTCATTTTACTTTTGATGATTTAAGTTTATCTCTATTAATATCTAATGATTTCTTGTTATTTTTTATAATATGTAGCATTTTATGGTTATTTTCCATACACGTTATACTTATTTTTATATGGTGTTGTTTTGTATTTCTTACATATGTGGTTCTAATATATTTTTATTTTATTTCCTTAGTATTATTGTATTTCAATTGATATAAATAAAATGATTATAAATTTATTTTAATATAAAACAATAATGAATGGATTACAATTTATTGGTTTCATTTATTTAGGTTTTAGAGGCATTTTTTGTTTTATTAAATAATGGGATTAACTAAATTTCTAAAACTGGTGGTTCTTTGTAACTAATTTGGTGTGATTTTAAAAATGGTAGTTGAAATTTATATATGTGTGTTTATTTTATAAAAATATAATAAATTATTAATTTAATAAAATTTATTTTAGTGTAGAATTAGTGAAATGTGTTCAGAAAGGAATTGCATAAAATATTTTTTTGGTGGAAGCATACAAGGAATGTATAACTCACTAACTAAAATTAATCTATTGTGTGTGTATAGTTATTATGTCTTATAAATATTGAAAATTATGTTCTGATGTGCATAGCGGGTTTTGTTTCACTGATTGATTGATAAATCAGGATATCAAAGTTGTCTCGATAAATTGTGTGATGGTCTTTGGATATCTTGAGGTTAGTGGTTTATTTTGTATAGTTGATGTAGCATCCACAATGACATTTGTTTATATTTTTACTTTTCTAAAAAAATTTATGTAAATTTATTTTATATTTCATAAAATTTTTTGGGTTGGTTGTTTATTTTGGTCATTCCATGTTTGGTTTCAATCTATATTTGAAACAAAATATTTGATTTATATCGATTTCCAAATTATGAGTTGGACATTATTAATTTTTTAGAGAACTTTGATCTGTGTTTACTTATATTTGAGAATATAATGTGAATCCCATGTGAAAGGCACTATAACTTTTCTTGTAAGGTGTTTCATGGTTGATGAACAGTTATTCAAACCATTTCATCAAACCAACACAGTTATTCATTTCCTATATATTTATTTTTTTTAATTCCTTTCTGTTTCAACATGGCCTCAATGTTGTTTACCAATTGTGGTGTGATAATTAAGGGAGTTTTAGTATAGGATAATGTTATTGTTATGATTCTAATATTGAATAGAGTGTCAGTTATGGTTTTATATAAGGTGAAATACTCTAGTTTACTTAAAAATATTTTCAGTCACACTAAAATATTATTGAAATGACCAAAATGAATTATAACATGTTTTTTTACAGAATTGATATAATTTAGATTTATGAAAATGTTCGAATATCAAAAAAATTTCAAAAACTTTCAGAGAGCTTTTTGGATTCTCAATTTGACAATGCTTTATATAGTGGTCACATACACGACCATTGTTATAATTATGATGGCAGACCTTGGTTGATCCTTGAAGATGTTAGCTACCATATGACCAAATATGGTTTTCAAAAATACTAATATGTGTTGTTTCACACTGGGCAAAAAAATGAATCTTAAAATGATTATGATCCAAATTAAAGGATTTGATTGGGGAAATTGATATATGACTGAATTCTATTTATTCTTCATCATGATAATGAAATGATGTAGACCCATGATTACATCGATACGCGAACACATTATGTGTATAATGAATATTATGATGTTGGTAGTGTGAAAAAATTGAATGATGCTTCCATGAATCTAGTATATTGGTAATGTGGTAAAATGAAAATGATTGAATTTATAATACCATTGTTTCATGGGAAAACCATGTATGGGATTTATAATACAACCATCGATTATATTCTTACCTTATTGATGTATATACTTCTATATGCTGCAGATATTCACTGAAAGCACTATATAGCATGGAAGTTATTTGAAGAACATAATTTTTTTATAAAAAATATCATGCTAGTCCAGAATATTGCAGCTTATTCTGTGAGGAAATTACTGAAAGAAATTATTCTTTTAAATTTGGAACATCCCAATTGATTCCAAACGTATACAGAACACCATCATGTGTTCCAAAAAATAGAAATTTGTCTCATACCACTGATCCCAGACTCCATAATTTTATCATGTCTGATGAAATATCAATAATAATTAAATGGCATAATACCGAGTGAAAGAAGAATAATAAAGAGTTGATTTACTGATGTGAGTTTTTTTGTCGTAAAACACTCAATCAATATTTTCCCTTTTATTGTAGCATAGTGGTGACCATAGGGTTGTCTCTCGAGGAAGTTGCAGTTCGAGTTGTAAAATGGTCACTTTTGTTATTTTATTTGTTTTTAAATAATGAAAATGGGGGTTTGATTAAGAATTTGAAAATAAAATTTTAATTAAATACTAAACTAAAATAATTTTTAAGGAAATATAATTTGGGTTTTAAATCAATAATAAAAATATCAGTCGCAGACAAGCTTCACCCTCTCGGACACTCCCCTCTTCCTTGTATATAAAAAATATCTCTTATTTTAAATTCCAAAATGTACTCCCAAGGACCCGCAGGTTTACACTCAAATTTGAAATGACATCATATTTAGGACTTAAATATGATTTTGGTCCCTCCAATAGAAGTAATTCAATTACTTGAATACCTCCATGTCATTGAACCTAATTGAATTCACTATGCTCAATGGAAAAACCTCACAAAAGAATTTTAAATAGCGAAGTCAATTGTTCTACTTTATAGATTGAACAATGATCAAATAAAATGTGTTGAAAATATATTAAAGAAAGAAAACAACCATATTCATTCAAAAATATAGGTTCAAGAGAAATTCAAAAATATATTACACATTATAATCCAAACACGGAAGAGAGTGTCCATCGGGTGTCGCCGTCCGCAACCACTTGCCGCTTAGCCTTGCATCACCTCAGAAGCCTTCATCTTCTCTATATAATATTCAAAGGAATTCATCTTCTCAATTATTAAAATCTCAACCCTGCCCTTCGCTTTCTCATGAAAACTCCCTTTTTGACGAATGGTCTGGTGAAGAATGGAATATGATTTAGAGGTAGGAGCTCCTCTACTTTTATAGGAAGATTTCCTCATCAAATAGATGTCGCAATTTCGACCCATTAATTGGCTACTTCACGCGTGTACCTCTTAATCAACATTGTTCATAAATGTATTGGACGTCCACCCTCAAAATTTTAGATTAATTGGACGCATATTGAAGGAGTTATGGTTTTTTATTACAAATCGATTTCTCTGGATGAAGCTTCCAGGAAGCTTCCTTCAAACCTCTATCACTAAACGGCCATCAAATAGAATTCCAAACGGCTTGAAATTTATTGTGAAGACGCTTCTCGGAGTCCTCTGTCATATCTAGGTAGAATCACATCATTTGTAGTAGTGTAGGCCGAGCGTTGTTTTCATTACCAATGTAGGGTCAAAGCAGTCCGCCCGGAACAATTGTAAAATTCATTGATTTTTTAGGCATCTTGAATATCGATTCAGCCCATGGTCTTGAAGACAAAGTTGAAGGAAATAACATATGGATTCTAAAAAAATTCGAATCACAAAATTTGGAAATATATTTTATGATAAATGACCAAAATACCCCTCTGATAAAAATCTGTTAAAAAACCAGAATTATGAAATTTAAACTTTTTATCCCAAAACACACTCTAAATCCAAAATTGATACAAATAAGATCAAATTGTTACATTAGTGAGGTTTAAATCATTTAAATATACATTAAAAATATTGGAAATATTAGCTCTATCAATTCCCCCACACTTGGCTCTTGGACTCCTGGACAAGTGAGCACGGTATCAAGAAAAATAAAACACATACCAATGGAGTTTACCAATTTTCCACAATGAATTAAAAATATATCATGCCTCATTAAAAACAAAAATTTAAAATTCTAAATTCAAATAATTCAATCCATTTCTACTTATTTTGTCTTCTCATGGACACAACACACTTATCTCACATTCATTTTCTCTCAGCACACAATATAGATTTGCAACAAGGCTTTTCTCATCCAACTCATGCATGAATTACCATAGGCTTGATAAATTTCTACATATCCACCTGATGTGAACCAAGAACATGTGATTATCATGAGGACTTTACAGGGTTTTTCTGTGGCTTGGGGTTTGTAGGATTCAAATGTGAAAAATTCTATGGCTGAATAAGGAGGGTTTGGCTCTTTTTGAAGCAGAAATGCATGATTCTAATTTTTACTCAAGTATGGTCTCCTCCATATTCTCCTAAAATAATCAGCTCTAATCTTCTGTTTTCCACCCCATTCCGTCAATATTTCAGTAGAAAATATGCCTTTTTTTAAAGCTCCAGATTGGGCACAACTTATTTCCATTGCGAGCTCCAGACAGGCAGAGATCCATTTCATTTGAGAGCTCCAGATAGGCACAGCTCTGTTTCATTTGAGAGCTCCATCTTCGATGTTTGAATGTCCTCCCAAAGCAACAACAAATGAGGTTGCACATCATGAGTCATCTTCCCCCCACACTTATGTTCAACTAGATCATGCATTTATACATCCAGATAAGGTTTGAAAGGGAAATTTGGCATGTAATGTGGCTAACCTAACAGGCTATACATGGCTACTAGGGGATTAAGAAGGATAAAATGTTCATGGAAGGCCGAAAATATAAAAGGATAATCATGAAAAGGAGGCTCCAATATTCAAACAAATGCCTCAATAATTTTAGTCACAAGTATCTCAGCCCTCATGTTTTGATAGAAATAAATCAAGTTCTAGTTTAAACAAACACGAATTGGTTCTCTCAAGAAAGAGGTGAATGTAAAGAAGATGTAAAAATGGGTCCAGAGGCCTCACCGAAATGAGAATTTCAATCATAATGTCAGTGATATGTGCCATGAGATTTAAAAATCAGTTTTCATTTCAAGAATTTTCCAAACTTTTGAACATGAAACAATGTCATTTTCAACATTCATTTATGTTCAGTTTCAAAGGATCAGTTGGATCACTCCTTGGCATGAGTTTCAAATGAAATTAAAAAAATTCCAAAAACTGTACTTTTTTTTGAAAAAGAAACACGAAGAAAGAAAAAAATGGAAAGAATTTTTGAAAACAAAAAAATTTCAAAATTTTTTTTTAAAAATCTACTCTACCCAGCATTGTGTCCCCCCACACATATTTTATGAAATTTTCTCATTTTATAGTTTTTTTAGAATGAAATTCAGGAAATTAATGACAAATAAAAAATAAATGATAAGGAAAGACACAACCTGGCATCAATTATATTCTGCATCATGAAGTTGAATCTCCTCCCCTGGAGGATCTTGAAATTTTTTTTCGAAATAGCTTCAACGGATGCCCATTAACAGTGAATGATGTCTCTTTGTCTGGATCATTAATCTGTATTGCACCAAAAAGAAAAACTTGAGTAACAATGAATGGGCCAGAACATTTGGAACAAAATTTACCTGGGAAGAGTTTCAATCTGGCATCAAACAGCAGAGCTTTGTATCCCTCCTTGATGTTTTTGTTGAGAATCCTCCTATCATGAAAGGCTTTTCTTCTCTCTTTTTATAACCTGGAGCTTTCGTATGCATTATTTCTGATCTCCCCCAACTCCTGTAAACAATATTTTCTTTCTTTCCCAGCTGAATATAGTTTCATGATACATGTTTTTACAGCCCAAAAGGATTTGTGTTATAACTCAACTGGTAGATGACAAGCCTTTCCATAGACTAATATAAATGGTGACATTCCAATGGGGTTTTTGAAAGAAGTTATATGCGCCCAAAGAGCATCATCAAATCTCAAACTCCAATCCTTTCTAAATGGGTTCACTATTTTGTCTAGGATTTGTTTGATCCCCCTATTAGACAACTCAGCCATTCCATTTGTTTGAGGATGATAGGGCGTAGAGACCCTATGATTAACACCGTATTTCATCAAAAGGTATTCCAAATTCCTATTACAAAAATGGGTACCTTGATCTGTAATTAGAAACTTTGGAAATCCAAACCTTGAAAACAAATTTCCTTTCAAAAATTTAGACACAATCTTTGCATCATCAGTTCGGGTGGGGATAGCCTCTACCCACTTGGACACATAATCAACAGCCAACAAGATGTAGAGATATCCAAATGAATTAGGAAAAGTCTCCATGAAATCCATTACCCATACATCAAAAACATCACAAAACAAAAGTGGGTTTTGTGGCATCTCATTCCGCTTGGAAATGTTTCCTTGGAATTGACAATTTTAACAGGTTTTGCAGAATTCGAAAGCATCTCTAAAAATGGTGGGCCAATACAATCTAGAATCAAGAACTTTTCTTGTTGTTCTCTGTGGTCCAAAGTGTCCTCCATAGTTTAATGTGTGGAAGAAATGTAGGATGGATTGAAATTTAGAGTTTGGAATGCATCTTCATGTCATTTGATCACAACCAATGTGCCATAAATAAGGATCATCCCAAATTTATTTCTTTGAATCGCTCCGAAGTTTATCAATTTGATTTTTGGGAAACCAATGGGGGTGTTCATCATAAGCCAAATAGTTTACAAGATTATAAAACCATGGTATTTCACTTTGAGCAGCAAATAAATCCTCATCTTGAAAGGTTTCCTTAATTGGGGAACACATCTGAAATTTTCTATTCTCAATAGATGGTATCCTACTCAAATGATCAACTACAAGGTTCTCACATCCATTCTTATCTTTTATTTCAACATCAAACTCCTTTAAAATCAAAATCCATCTCAGATGTCTTGGTTTTGCATCATGTTTCTTCATCAATAATATGATTACAGAATGATCAGTAAAAACAATCACCTTGGAGCCCAGCAGATAACTTCTAAATTTGTCTAGAGCAAAGACAACAGCCAGCAGTTCTTTCTCAGTTGTTGTGTAGTTTGATTGGGCTTGATGAAGAGTTCGGGAGGCATAGGCAACCAAATGAGATTTCATGTCTGTCCTTTGACTCAATACATCCCCAAGAGAAAAATCAGATGCATCTATCATTATTTCAAATGGAATGTCGCATTTAGGAGGTTGAACAATGGGAGGGGTTATCAATATTTTTTTCAGCTCATGAAATGAATTAATTCAATTCTCATCAAAGTCAAATGGATCATCTTTTTGGAATAATCTGGAAAATTGAAGAGCAATCATACTGAAATCTTTAATGAATCTCCTATAAAATCCAGCATTCCCAAGGAAGGTTCTCACATCTCTAACAGTTTTTGTATATGGTAATGAAGAAATGACCCATACTTTGGATTTATCAACTTGAATTCCATCATAGGACACAGCATTTCCATGAACTATCCCTTTAGCAACAATAAAATGAAATTTTTCATAATTTAGAACAGGGTTCTTTTCAATGCATGTTTTCAGGACACGTTCCAAGATTTTCAAACATCTTTCAAAAGATGATCCATACACAGTGAAGTCATCCATAAAATATCCATGCAAGTTTCCAAAAATTCAGAGAAGATGCTTATCATACACCTTTGAAAAGTTCTCGGGGCATTACATAAACCGATGGTCATCCTTCTGTATGAAAAAGTTCCAAATGGGAATATGAAGGTGGTTTTCTCTTGATCCTCAGTTAAAATGTGAATTTGAAAATATCCAGAGAATCCATCTAGAAAATTGTAGTGGGTTTTTCCAGATATACTTTCAAGGGCTTGATCAATGAATGGTAATAGGAAGTGGTCTTTCCTTGTTACCAAATTGAGTTTCCTATAATCAATGCAAATTCTCCATTTATTTGGAAGCCTTATGGGGATAAGATCACCAAATTCATTACTTGAGATTGTAAATCCAACTTATTTAGGAACAACATGGACTGGACTTACCCATTGACTATCAGATGTTAGAAAAATAATTCCAGCAGCCAACAAGGTGGTGACTTCTTTCTTCGCAACCTCCAAAAGTGTTGGGTTCAGTCTTCTTTGAAATTGTATTATCAGTCTAGAGTTCTCCTCCAGTAAAATTATGTACATGCAAACCGAGGGGCTGATTCCTGTTATATTAGAGAGATTCCATCCTATGGATTCCTTGTGGGACTTGAGAACTTCCAACAATTGGTTTTCCTGGACTTATGAAAAATCATTTGAGATTATTACAGGGAATTGTTACTTATGACCTAAGAAGGTATACATGAGGTTTTCCGGAAGGGGTTTCAATTCTACCATAGGTGGGTTGGTTTCATTGATAACTGGGAACTCATCAGAATTTTGATTGTTTGGTGAAGCTCCATGTCCATCATGGTTATCTCTTTCTATGATATCAAGACATGTTTCATGTGAAAAATTGGAATCCTCTCCTGGAATACCACTAACAGAGTCAGTGGTTTATATAAATTCATCTTCATTATTGCTCAGATATCCTATCTCAATATCCCAAGACTCTGCACAATATCCAATTTCTTCCTCATTTTGATCTGATTCAGTATCATAAAAAGTTTCATCTTTTTGCACATCAGTTGGTATTTCATCGTAGAAAAAAACTGGTAACATTCCAGATGAAAACCAATCAATCATGTTTACATGGGGAGTTGAATGATCCTCAACTGGGTGTCTCATTGATTGAAAAATTTTGAAATGAACAACATCTCCTCCAAATTCTAGTGAAAGTGTTACCTTGTGAACATTGATGATTTCTTTTTCAGTTGTTAGAAATGGCCTCCCTAGGATGAGGGGGGCATGTGTGCTAAACCGATCATCTTCCATATCCAAAACATATAAGTCAATAGGAAAAATAATGTCTCTCAGTTGAATGAAAACATCCTCTATAACTCCAGCAGGTTTGGTGGTACTTCGGTTTGCGAGTTGATTGATAATTCCAGAGGGTTTTAAGTATCCATCCTGAAGAGATGAGTAGACAGATTGTGTCATGACATTGATGGAGGCCCCAATATCAAGCATCACATCTTTGAATTCACATTTCCCAATGGTACAGGGAACGGTAAATATCCCAGGGTGTTTACACTTGACAGGAAGTGCATGTTGAATCATCGATGAAACATTCCTTCCTAAGTTCACTTTTTCACCTCCTTTGAACTTTCTCTTGTTGGTACACATGTCTTTCAGAAACTTAGCATACCTCGGAATTTGTTTCATAGCATCGAGCAATGGAATATTGACTTGGACTTTCTTGAATGTTTCCAAAACCTCCTTATCCAATTCATTTTCAGCACTTGACTTTGGTGGTGGTTCACACCTTGGATAAGGCAGTGGAGGTTTGAATGTTTCTGGGGTATTCTGAGTATGTTTTGGATGAACATAAGGACCAAAAATCCCCTTCCAATAATTCTTTGTCCTTTCAAACAAGATTTCTTCTCTTGAATTTGAGTTTCTATCAACTTCATATTTTTCATCATTTTTATAAAGGGTAGGATTTTCATCAACAATATCAGCAGCAGGATTTATGTTCTCAATATGAGGGTTGTTCAATTTTGTTCCACTCCTAAGTTCAATTGCACTTAAATTTTCCTTCCCATTATTCCTCGGATTTACTTGTGGCTGTGAGGGTAAACCACCACTCATTTGATTTTTTATGCAATTAATACCAGAGGAATTTTGACCCATTTGAGTCATCAAGGTATTCATTTGGTTATCTTGTTGTTTTGTGTATTCTTTTAGTTCCCTCAATTCCTCCTGTTGTTTCCGCATTGCTTCTTCAAGGTTCCTATCAGAGTTTTGAGTGGGAGGGTAGGGTGAAAATTGCTTCCAAAATGAGCATTGGATGGCTCGTTGAAATATCTTGGTTGAGAATTACTTGATTGTCCTTTGAAGAATCCTCTCAGTTGTTCAGGTTGACGAAATATTTCATTTCAGTTTTTGTTCCATCCTTGATTGAAATTTTGGTTGTTTTGAAATGGTCTTTGTTGGTTTGGTTGAAATGGTCTTCCCGGAAAAACTGCATTATAGTTATCAGGAGGCTCTTCCATTTGCGGGAATTGGTTACTAAAATGTTCATTCAAAGAATAAATCCCATAGTGGAAATGTAGTTGGAAAGCTTCTTCAGGTTTGGGTTGGGTTGATGGGGTGTTATACAACATTATTGACCTGACCATTGTGGTATGATAAGATAGTTGACTTGCAATTGTGTTGTTTTTGGGACTAGTAGTAGGGAATTCTTGTGCAGCTTTTACATGAAGAAGGCCTCTAGTTCCAAATTGTTGGACATTCTGGGCCATGTTTGCAATTAAAATCCTAGCAGCAGCTGGTGTCTTATCAACTAAAGCTCCTCCTGCAGCAGCATTGATCATACTTCTATCAGTGAGACACAATCCTACATAAAAGTATTGAATGAGAAGCTGGTCACTGATTTGATTATGGGGGCAACTAAAACAAAGACGTTTGAACATTTCCCAATATTCATGAAGTGTTTCTCCTTGGGTCTGCCTAATTCCACAAATCTCCTTTTTAATGGAGGCAGTTCTAGACGCATGGAAAAAAATTTCAAGGAAAATATTTTTTAATTCATTCCAATTTCTAATCACGGAGTAGTGAGAATAGAAAAACCATTCTTTAGAAACTCCATCTAGAGAAAAAGGAAATAACCTCAACTTAATTTGATCTGCATCGACTCCATGAGGTTTCATGTTGACACACAAGTAGCTAAATTCTTGGAGGTATTTGTGTGGGTCTTCACCAGGTAACCCATTGAATTTGGGAATCTGGTGGATGAAACCGGACTTGATTTCAAATCCAACAGGGGCATCAGGGTACTCTACAGGATTCTCGTGATTTTCGTCATAGGACGAAGCCAGTTCCTTCAAAGTTCTATTTTCATCCATTTGGATTTCATTTTCAACTAAGTCCCTCCTAGGTGTATTGGTGGAAGATTCACAACTTGCAACTTGTGGATTATTACCTCTAACCCTAGTGTGAAAAGTTTTATCAATTTCAGAATCTAAAGGTAACAAGTTTGGTTCAGAAGTTCGGGTAATGCAAGGAAAACATAACTAAAATAAAATCAACACTAGAAACCTCCCCGACAACGGCGCCAGTTGATGTGAACATTTTTGTCGTAAAACCCTCAATCAATATTTTCCCTTTTAATGTAGCACAGTGGTGGCCAAAGGGTTGTCTCTCGTGGAGGTTGCAGTTTGAGTTGTAAAACTGTCACTTTTGATTTTTTATTTGTTTTTAAAGAAATGAAAATGGGGGTTTGATAAAAAATTTGAAAATAAAATTTTAATTAAATACTAAACTAAAATAGTTTTTATGGAAAGGTAAAGTGGGTTTGAAATCAAGAATAAAAATAGCAGTCGCCGACAAGCTTCACCCTCTCGGACACTCCCCTCTTCCTTGTATATAAAAAATATCTCTTATTTTAAATTCCTAAATGTACCCCCAAGGACCCCAAAGTTTACCCTCAAATTTGAAAAGACATCATATTTAAGACTTCAATATGATTGTGGTCCCGCCTATAGATGTGATTCAATTACATAAATACCTCAAAATAATTGAACCTAATTGAATTCGTTGTGCTCAATGGAAAACCCTCACTAAAGAATTTTAAATAGCGAAGTCAATTGTTCTACATTATAGATGGAACAACGATCAAAACAAATGTGTTCAAAATATATTTAACAAATAAAACAACTAGATTCATTCAAAAATATAGGTTCAAGAGAAATTCAAAAAGAGATTAAACGTTAAATTCCAAACTCGAAGAGAGTGTCTGTAGGGTGTCGCCGTCTACAACCACTTGCCGCTTAGCCTAGCATCACCTCATAAGCCTTAACCTTATCTATTTAATCTTCAAAGGAATTCATCATCATAAGGATTAAAATCTCCACCTTCTTATTCTCTTTCTCAAGCCAACTCCAATTTTTAAGGATGATGTGGTGAAGAATGGAATATGATTTAGAGGTAGGAGTTCCTCTCCTTTTATAGGCAGATTTCCTCATCAAAGATTTGTCATGTTTTCGACCCATTAATTGGCCCATTAACGCGTGGAACTCTTCATCAATATTGTTCATAAATGTCTCGGACGACAACCCTCAAAATTTCAGATTACTTGGACGCGTATTGAAGGAGTTATGATTTTTCTATTAAAAATCGATTTCTCTGGATGATGCTTCCTGGAAGCTTCCTACAAACCTCTATCACTAAACGGCCACCATAAAGGATTACAAACGACATTAAATTTATTTTGGAGACGATTCTTTGAGTCCTCTGTCATATCCAGGTAGAATCGCATCATTTGGAGTAGTGTAGGCCGAATGTTGTTTTCATAACCAATGTAGGGTCAACGTAGCCTTCCCGGAACAATTGTCAAATTCATTGATTTTTTTGGGCATCTAGAATATCGATTCAGCCCCTGGTCCTGAAGACAAATTTGAAGGAAATAAAATTAGTATTCCAAAAAAATTAGAATCACAAAATTTGTATATATATTTTATGATAAATGACTAAAATAACCCTGTGATAAAAAGCTTTTAAAAATCCAGAATTATGCAATTTAAACTTTTTATCCCAAAACACACTCTAAATCCAAAATTGTTAAAAATAAGATCGAATTGTTAAATTTTTAAGGTTTAAATAATTTAAATATACATTAAAAATATTTTAAATATTAACTCTATCATTTACCCTACCGATGTATTTTAAAGGTAGGGATTTGATGCTTGATATCCAGATTTTGCAGCTCACATGTGTAATGTGAGGGCGTGTTGTTCATGTGATCATTGTAATATTCATAGAGATATTATTACTTCTAACATCACATGGCCATTTTTCATAACAATTTATAAGATTCCCCCATGATTGTCTATGAAAAAATGTTACACTTTTATGAGTATACTAATATATGGCCCTTAGAATCCTAAAAATAATATAGATGTATACATGAATCCATTACTAAAAGTGTTGAAAATTATTTTTGATGTGGGTGTGAGCACATAGGATGCATTTTCGAAAGATGTATTTTAGATGTGTTTTGTGCTTATGGGGACAATCAATGATTTTCCAATTTTTTCAATTATGTCAAGATAGTGCATGAAAGAAAAATTATTTTGTCCTATTTTTATGATGAATAATTGATCTAGAAGAATAAAATATCATCGTAGTTTTTTATGGTTCATAAAAAAATAATTCCAATGGAACATCAATATTTAAATAATCATAGAAGATTTGAAAATACTGTAGAGACTGAAGATCCACTACAACGTATGTCTAGAGCTGATGTGCTTAGTAAATGTCAAGATATTTTTTTAATTTTGGAAGTGTAAAATGAAATCTATAAAGAGGAATAATTTTTCAAATGAAACCTGTTACTATGGTAAGAAGAGGAGTAGCTTCGTTGTGTTTCCTTATTCACCACCAATTTGTTACTTTATTACATAGATGTAATACACCTTGAAAAGAATATATGTGAAATGTTGCTTTCAATTCATCAAAATGTCATGGGAAGAAAATATTATATACAATCTCAATTTGACTTGGTGTGTTGTCGAATAATATGATAATTTCATCATCTGTGTATCAATGAAAATAAATGGCATATTCCTTGTACTTCTTATTTGATGACACCTATATAAAAAATCAATTTGTAGAAATATGAAAGACTATTAATTTTCCCAATGGTTATTCATGAAAAATATCAATATTGGTCAACAGAAGAGACTAAAATATAAAATCTTTGAAGAATCATGTTTATCGTGTCCTCATACATGAGTGGATTCTAATAGAAATTCACCCATTTTCCTATAATGTAAGGGTGTTAGTTATTCGATTGTGAAATTTGTTTAGAGATATTTGTGCTAAAATTTGGTCCAAGTATTTCTTGGAATAATTTTTGATGAGATGCCATCAATTTTTTTGTTAGTCAGAAAAAATATTTCCTTCATTATTTTTCTTGTGTATGTTGCATCTTACTATCCATATTCCAATAGAAATACTTCATAGTGGACATTTTACTTTTCATAGGATTTATCCCAAAAAAATAAATATGAACACATTGAAATTTTACATATGGAATAGGATTCATCCTAAAAGTTTTATCACGAATGGTTACATGGCTCAAGAATGTATGAATTTTTGCTCAATGTATTTGTCTGATTAAACTACAACGATTAAAAAACCAATGAGAATAAAAGAAAAAAATAAGATAAAAATGAACCATTTTTTCATCTCATTCTCAAACAAGTGGAATTACCATATCATATATATTAATGACATTAAGACATGAAGAGTTGGAGATGGAACATTATACAGTGTTGTTCAACTGTGATTTATATGATGACTACATCAAGAATGTATCATGAAAATGAATATATTATCTCATCTCTTGTAATTTTACATATTTGTTAAACTATTTCAAATTTTATCTACATGGATAATACAAAAATGATACATATAAAACATCATTCATTATCTTCATAGAGAAGATATACCTTGCATAGAAAATTGATTTCTTCTTGGTTGAAATTGAAAGGAGAATGGTCACTGTAATAAATAAATAAAATCAATATTTATATAGGTTTAATATTTATTTATATTTCTGGTAACGAGTTTTCCTTTTGCATCGATTTCTATGGAAATAAGAACATTGGACATTGGTCCCAACATAATGGTTGGTGAATGTAAATTAAATGGGATCAATTGGTACAGATTTATTATCACTGAACGTGAAAAGAACATGAGAACAATACAGGATGGTGTTATGTTAACTACCACAATATATTGTTATACCAATTCATCGGATAATAGACATCATTTTAAAAATGTTTCATATTATAGACACATTGAGAAAATAATAATAATGGATTATTACTATTAAGGTCTAGTTATGATGATGAAATTCTAGTGGTTATATTCGATGATAAGGCATGTCACCTTTTATGATGATTATGGATTCAGTTTATTTACATGACTCAAACTCTTTATATAGATGAACCATATGTATTGGCATAAATGATGTAATAATTTTGTTATTTCAAATATAATATTCAACCTAAAATTGGAATCATTATTAATGTAATTCCATGAAATGTTTTTTATGATGGTGATGAGGGAATTTACACCATCCCTACGACAATTAGCACCAATCCATTTATTACTTATGAATACTTCAATAGCTCAATTTTCAGTGTTTATTGTGAACCCATAGTTTTGTTTGGAAATATATAGAATCATCCATCCGTGTTCCCTGTTATTTTGGTTTAGCTCGACTATGGTTGTTAAGGTTGGAACTATTCAAAATGATATAATACTGACTACAATTATTTTGTAACCAACATTCCCTTATTGATAATTTTCCATGTTTATTATTTGTCATTTTTTTATTATCATTTTATATATTTTAGTTGAACTGTATTAAAACCGAAAAAAAACTAAAAAATTAAAATTAAAATTAATAACAAGATAAATTGAATTAGATATATTATATTTATTGATATAAAAATAAAATCAAATGAAATTATTCACTTAACCAAACTAATAGGTAAATTACCTAACATAAAAATCAAACCAAATGACCTTATAAAAAAATTAACGTATGATATTTTTTGTTTTTTGGGGTCCACATTAGTTACCATTTTCTAATTAGTTATTTATTTATTCTAAATGAACGAAATGAATATTATTGAGGAGAAATGATGAAAAAGGATGACAGATAACAATCGTAAACAGACTAAGATGGGGATTCCTCTATTATTTGATGTTGTGAGTATATAATTTCATATATATATATATATATATATATATATCAATAAAATAAAAAATTTTCGGATTAATTTTGTTGTAAACGCTTTTGCAAGAGACACCACTTCGACACCAATTATTCGACGAGGAACCAAGTATTGTTCCTAGTACTCATGTTAGTGGTACGAGAGGAGGGGGTACGAGAACTGGACACTCTTTTAGGCCTACCAAATGAGAACATTCCCCACCTAATTACACACCATCTTCCACACATTATGATCCCACTATGTCATTTGGGACATACAAGATATTTTGGCCTCTCATGTTTCACCAGCCTTAACACCTATGCCCCTCACCCACCTTTACAGTATCTAATGATGATTACCACTCCTCATTAATATAATTATTTTGGCCTACCATCCATACCATATTACTTACCATTTAATTATTTTTCTATGAGCTTATACATTCTTTATCTGACCCGTTCTCTGACACAGTCTTTTCCTGATGATCAAGCGATTCCCATTGATTAGACTGCCACATGTATTTTTAGAACCCTACGATATTTTTATACCATAATTTATTTTCATTGTAATAGTTTCTTCATTTATAACTGATATATCATCTAATAGTGGGAGGGGAAAATGGCATACATGAAATCATGCTTTGTGGAACCGCCACATGCAGTTGATGTTGGAATACAATGAATACAACCAAATGATAGAAAAAATTGGGCAACAATGTTGGAATTTAGATTGTGACACTTTTCAAATAGTCCAACATCATTCATGTTATCCCGATCTCATGTTGAAACTTTCCAAATGATGTCATGGATTATTCTTGGGCACGTATATGGGTGAAAGAATCTTTGGGATTTAATGTAATATTTTTATGTTTTTATATGAATAAATATTTTAGTGTCATCATCAGATTAATTTTACCTATGGTGAGGGTGCATGAACATTACAACTATGGGAATTAGGTGAGCTTTGGAGATCCAATAAATAAGAGTTGTTGTTTTTTTCAAGTGTTCTAGAGTTTTCAAAAAGATATAGACAATACCTTTCAATAATGAGTGTTTGATATAATAGAATCAGAAATTGATAACTCATTTGAAGAAAAAAAATATTAAGGTATTAATCATATTTGAGGTTTTTAAATGAATATTATCGTGTTTTTATTTAACAATATATTTTGTATTGTTGAATTTTATTTTGTAATAATATAGAAAAAATAAGTAAAACATTGTTTATAGAAAATACACCCACACTTTGTGGAATATTATGATCTCAAATCATGAGTGGAATTAGGTACGATAGTTGTTTAATATTTTTCATTAAGACATTCCATTTCTGTTTTTTCCTCCATAATTTATTCCATTTCTAAATTATTGATACAATTTTACATATTTAATTCATTATTTTTAACGTATTTTCAATTATTATTTCATAAATTAAATTTCATTGAAGAGGATGATATTGAATATCGAAGAATATGTGCCTCAAGTAAAAACTTTTTTCTAGTGAAAAAAGTAAAAGATGGAAACGTAGTTAACGAACTAACAAAGAAGCATATTGTAAGTATTAATTTGTTCATTTCTTGTTTCAATATCTATTTTCAACTTCATAATCTATTTATATTTGTAGGAGGATTCTTTGAGGTCCCCTAATGCCTAGGAACCTGTCAATATTTTGAAAAATTATCACTTACATTAGGTGTTGGGAGATGAGAATACTGGCAGAGTATGCTACTAACCCGAGAAGAGTATAGTACCGATGAGTTATTGATTCTCTTCTAGTAACTGTTATAGTACCACATCATTGGAAATTATTTAGGTACGAACCGAACAAGCCAAAAAAAGAGTACACCTGTGGAAGAATGGGTATATAGATAAATCACTGAATTTAGGATACTGATGAAAGTGTTATGTCCATATCTTCCACTAGAGGCCATCACAACATGTGATGGGAATACTTCGTTGATGAGTTCATTATATAGTGCACCAGGAATAAGTACTAGTTGTTGTTTATGTGATGTCGTTTTTGTAAATGACAATGGAGAGGAAGAGGCCGGGGATAAGGATGAGGCTGGGGACAAGGAAGAGTATAGATTTCTGCCTTTTTAATACATAACTTTTCATTACATTTTACATACAGCGGATCTTTAAAGTCTTGTGTCTGGGAAATCAGGTACATAATACATGGAAACAACAGAAAACATTTTTCTAAACCACTTGAAAGGCTTCTTCATTGTTTATCCTAAGTTCATTAGATCATCTCATAACATGGGAGCATACATGAAAGAACATGGTTCTTATATTTGAGGTACGAGCTTCTTCTTTTCCCTTTACTTATGTGTTTTTGAGAAAAAATATTGAAAATGGAAAAAAAATCCTGAATTTTGGAACTACAGGCCATGTACTCTTTCCAAACGCAGTGTACTTTTGGTAGTGTGGGGTGGGTACACGGGGCGTGTATCCATGTTGGCAACGAAGGATGTAGGAACCGACTACACACCGTGTAGTGGTACATTACACGCCGTGTAGTCAGTCTGCAGGCCGAAACAGTAAGGCGGTGGAGTAGCCGCCAACTGGGCGACAGTACATGTCGTGTACTCAAGTCGACAGATGAACAATATGGTGGTGCCGCGAGAGGAATAATTAAACGAAGTACACGCCGTGTACTTAGAAGTACACACCTTGTACTTTGTTCTTTTCACTTAAATCGGAAATAGCCTCCCATGTTCACAGAAATGGTTTATATTCGTAGGAAGGAGCTCGGGAGGAAGGCCAGATCTTCATGGATCAACCAATCAAGCGTCGGGAATTCGTTTCCGCCTCGGATGATCTTGTTGGAACTGCGGGGGTAGGCCCTTTCTTCTCCTAGAATTTTGCTGACCAATTCTTCTCCTAACAAGAGTTATTTGTGATTGAATGAAAGTTGTCTTACCTCAGATCAAAGCTGTTCATGGGAATTTTGGGATCGACGGTTGTGTATACCACTCGTTGACGTATAAGGTAGGTGGCTTGGTGTTTGTTTTTTGAACTGTCGTGTGTTTTGTGCATTTTGTTCCACGAACCCATGTTGGGATGTTGTGTGGTTGAGGCCGTTTCTATATTTAAAAACCTAGAATTGATTAGGTATCTAAATATAATATTAAAATGCTAGTTGGGAATGTTTTCCTGGATCCGGAACCACCCTGGGGGTGTGTTCCACTGTTTAGCCAATTGGCCAGGATACCCGAGGGTATGCATTTAAAGTAGTAATTAAAGAATTGACTTGAGAATAATTGCTTGTTTACTGCTTGTTTACATGTTGGGCATGGCCTAGTTACCTATTTATCCTGAGGGTGTTGTTGTGATTTGCCTGAGGGCACAACACTGTTTAGCCCGAGGGATGTAGTTATTTCGCCTGAGGGAAACCTTTCATGCCTAAGGGCTTGACTTCTGTGACTGAGGGCGACACTACATATTCCTGAGTGAAAAATTATGTTACACATGAGGGAAATTACCTACGGGTTAGGTTCTGCATACCTGAGGGTAAGGTTTTTATTGTCTAAGGACGTGGACAGTTTACATAGAAATGCACTATGGTGATTTTTAATATTTAGTGGATTAAATAAATAATTAAATGGAAATTAAACTGTTAAGTTAGTTAATTTTGATTACTGCTTAGTTTATTGCATTTTTATACTGCTCACTTGTTGCATGTTTTACACACAGTTGATCATGGGCCTTTGGTGGGTGCCTACTAAGATATATTTCTCACACCCAATTTGGGTCACGCTTTTCGGCTCAAATAGATTATGTTTCTGCAGGAGTGGACATGGGAAAGGGTCCCTATACAGGTACTTGATTTCTGCTGAGGAGTAGGAGGGCATGGGACCGAGCCTAGGCTCATGATGCCCCTGCTAGTTGTTTTGCTTTGTTTTGCAGTACTCGGAATTTTGTTTTACTGTATTGATGTATAACATGCATTGGCTATTTTCATAGTACTTGAGACATGTAGCATCATTATTTATATACTGTTGTTTATTTCAGTTGTGTATGGTTTACTGCTTCCATAGTTTTTTATGTTTTATTTCCATTCCGCTGTGCTACACATTGACAAATGAGGGAATATTTTTCTCACTATCAGACTTGGGCCCTCGCTGCTAGTCGGCAGCCTCTTGCATTTAAAGAAATGCACTTGAGGTCACGTGGCGAACTGGGTTCGTGGCACCCGTTGCGTGGCACCCGGTTCTAAGACATTACAAAGTTGTATCAAAGGGGTTATTTTCCTTGATTTAGTATTTGGAGCCGTAGTCAGGGTTAGGACGAACGATAGTTGGTAATATGTTGTTCCCGGGCATAGCTAACCCATTTTTAGGGAAAATCCAATTTACCCCGTGTTCCAATTTTACGGATTTTGCAATTTAAAGTTGATTTGTTTTCACCGTTGGTTGATGCACTTGAGATTTTGCATTTTATAATTTATTTGTGGGTTCTATTTAGTTGCAACCTGATAAGATGAGGGTATGCCATCTCATGCATCATATAGGCACATTCTATATATCACATGCCATGCATAGTTTCCATGCCATGTAGGTGCATTAGAAATTCCATGTTGATTTTTTATAGTTTTTATGCTAATAAAGCATGTTGTTGTGATAGCTTCTTGATAAATAACTGTTTTGTGATATTGTATTTTTTTTAGCCTGTTTATAGAATGGACGCCAATCTTCGGTTTTTGGGGAGTATGGGCCCCATTCGACAAGAATTTGGTGGATCATTGACTGTTTATTTTTTATAACACATATAAGATGTCAAACATTGATTCGTGGGGAGTATGGGCCCTCACATATTGGAATTTGACACATAGGTGTTGGTTTTTAGTATTTTCTGGGTTACGGGGATGTTTCTGAGGCATACTGTCTAGAAACCTAGTATTCATGCCATTTATTACTTTATACACGCCATGTATGTTCTTCTGTTCGGGAATATAAAAAAGAGATTTTTGAGTACACGCCTTTTACCCTGAGTACACGCCGTGTAGTCTCTTCCCATGTCAAAAACGGTGTGGGTGGCGACACGGGGTTGGGAATGGCTTGGGTAACGCACATCGTGTAGTGTTGACCCGGAGTCCGGTCGTGCAACTAACAACACGGGTCGGTGAACACATGTACATAACACGATGTGTCAATGATGAACACGCTGTGTAGTGTGACCTATGGACTCGTCCATGTAACTAACAACACGGGTCGATGTCACCTCTCCTTGAACATGCAGTGTACCTATGGGACATGACGTGTAGTATTGTTTGAGGACAGACCGTGTGGTGTTAGCCATGTGGTATGGAAACGAGGTGGTGTACACGCTGTGTGCGGGTGTAACACGTCGTGTAGTTGTAAGACGTGTAGTCTTCCATGTCACAGACGACACGAGAAGTTGGAAAATAACACCATACACATTGTGCAGATTATATACACGCAGTGTAGTTTTCGTTCAATGGAAGTCGTGTGGCTTAGCTATGTAGAAGGACCTGTGCAGGGGAAGGGAAGTCAAGTACACGCCGTGTAGTCATTTTACATGTCGTGTAGTCTTGTTTTGAAAATTTTGAAATTCCTTCTTCCTCTTGTTTCCATTGTGGTTCCTTCTCATTTAGGTCTTAAAAATCTTGAATCTAAGGTGTGTTTTTGACCTTGTAGTGTCATGCCGACTAGACGACCGCGTGTTGTTCTTTAGGAGAGCGGAAACGACTATACTCCAGAAATCGTGGGCCATGGGCTACCAGTGGATCCTCCAGCAGCGCAAGATGTGGCACCACCTATTATACCTAACATAGGCATGGAGGAAAAGTTCCATGAAGGCTTTATGTGGTTCATGTAGACCATTCAGGGGTCACCACAGGCTGCCACTTCTATGGACGAGCTGAGGTGAATCTTCCACCACCAGCATCCACCTACGTTCTCAAGGGATGGCGGACCACATGCTGTAGAGTCTTGGTTGGGGTTGATGCAGACTATTTTCAAGAATATTTGGACTCCTCAAGGGCGGAGAGTCAAACTCGCGACATATATGCTGCGTGATTCCACCAAGAGGTGGTGGGGTGTTACCACCCTGTCAGAGCATCACATGTACATGGAGTGGGAAGACTTTCAGACAGTCTTCTATGACTTTTTCTTCCCGGAGACACTGATAGAAGATAGAGCTCGAGAGTTCAGGAATCTCCAGTAGGGTGCTATGTCAGTGATGGACTATTCTACAAGTTTTATGGAACATCATCGTTTTGTACCCATGCTGGTGGGTGATGAGATGTTGAGAGCAAGAAGTATTGAGGATAGTATTCGGTATGACATCTGAGCACTGGTTAATGTTATCAGGTTTCCTTGAGTACACGCTATCATGAATTAGGCTCTGATTACATAGAGGAACCTGTGGGAATCTAGTGGTGTGGGAAAGGGCGGCTCAACACCAGTTACTGGTACTATTTCTACTAGAAAGAGGAAGAGAAAGATGTACTTCTCTCAGGGTGGCAGTACCAGCCAAGCTGCTTCTTCAGGTTGTCCGGTCAGGTGCTACCACTATGGCAGAGAGTGTCACAAGAGACCGCAGTGTCCAAGAGACCCAATGGAGTGCCGAGCTTGCGGAAATATGGGCCATCTGCAACGCTTTTTCTGGGTGATTCCACCAATGGCTAGTGAGAGCGGTTCTGTGCAGACTCAGCGTGCGGGAGTAGGACAAATAGATTCTTACCAGTCAGGGAACTGGAACATGACATGGTGTGTAGGGAGAGATGGTGGTTATGTTCATGGTATCCAGACACCAGGATCTCAGAGGCAGTAGGGTGGGACATCTCAGGGTAGTCAGGCTGTGTCGCAGGGCCGCGACACTGGGTAGGATTATGCATTGCAACAGAAATAACAGAAGCAGGATCCCGGACCTTCTACAGTCAGATGTACTATTCTAGTAGCATCTATCTTATCTTCGGTACTTTTCAATATGGGGTGCTACACATAGTATCATATCTATACCCATTGTGGAGAGCCTTGGGCTCTGTGTTTCAACTTCTTCCGATATCATGACGCTTCATACTTTGTTGGGGACTAGAACGGATGGTGTGCATCGGTGCAAGGAGTTCCCCCTTGAGGTTGGTGGGTTTCAGTTTCTATGGGACCTCTATGTCTTAGAGATGACAACTTATGACATAATTATTGGTATGTACTGGTTGGTTCCCTATCGAGCCTTTGTAGAATGCTATCGTTTTAGGGTGTGTTTCATGTCACCAGAGGGCGGAGTGTTTCTATAAAAAGGTGAATGGGATGTTCAGGCGAGTTGAGCTAGACCAGAGCATCATGAGCGAGGTGGATTCACAGCCCAGATTGCGAGTTTTTATCTAGATGATCAGGGGACTTCTCAAACGGATTTCCATCTAGTTGTTGATCATTTTAGGGATATCTTCCCAGATGACTTTTCAGGTCTACCTCTAGAGAGAGAGGTGGATTTCTCTATTTAGCTTATGCCAGGAGCAGCACCAGTGTCCATTCCTCCTTATACGATGGCTACACCTGAGCTGCAAGATCTCAAGAGTCAGTTAGGGGAGTTACATGTGAAGGTTTTTATCCAACCCAGTACTTCTCCTTGGGGTTCTCCGGTCTTTTTTGTGAAGAAGGCGGACTGTACCCTTAGACTCTATGTGGATTATCGGAAGCTGAACCAGTTGACCTTTAAGAACCGATATCCCTTGCCAAGGATAGATGATCTGTTTGATTAGCTTCATGGAGCACGAGTTTTCTCGAAGATTGACTTGACATCCGGATATCATCAGCTACACGTGAGACCATCGGATATACTGATTACAGATTTTCAGAGCAGATATGGTTTGTACGAGTACTTGGTTATGCCGTTCGGACTCACGAATGCGCCAGTAGTTTTCATAGGTCTGATGAATCGTGTGTTCCCTCTGTATGTTGAATCTTTTGTGGTAGTATTTGTGGATGACATCTTGGTGTACTCTCACACTCGACACGACCATGCCACCCATCATGAGATCGTATTGAGTACACTGAGAGAGCATCTGCTATATGATAATCCCTCAAAGTTCCACTTTTGGATGGACCAGATTCACTTCCAGGGTCATATCATCTTAGAGGCAGGAGTTGCAGTAGACCCAGAGAAGGTGAGAGTAGTAGTTTCCTGGGAGCAGCCTAAGAAAATGTTTGAGATACATAGTTTCTTAGGTCTTTCTGGTTACAATAGATGCTTCATATAGGACTTCTCCCACTTAGCAGCACCGTTAAAAGGTCTGACTAAGAAGGGTGTGAAGTTCGTTTGGTCAGAAGCATGCGAGACAGCTTTTCAGGACATGAAGGGTAGGTTGACATCAACACCAATCCTGATACTCGTAGAGAAGGGGAAGAGATATACAGTTTACTGTGATGCATCTGTGATTGTGCTGGGAGTAGTGTTGATGTAGGGTGACCGAGTTGTTGCATACGGGTCTCGACAGTTGAGGCCACATGAGAGGAATTACCCGACACATGATCTCAAGTTAGCTATAGTTGTTCATGAGTTACGTTGTTGGAGACATTATCTTTGGGAGAATTTTTTTTGGTTTTCACCGACCACAAAAGCCACAAGTATATCATTACTCAGCGTAACCTGAATTTTAGGTAGAGGAGGTTGGTCGAGTACCTACAGTCCTTCGATTTTGATCTTTCCTATACACCTGGTAAAGGTAATGCAGTAGCTGATGCATTGAGAAGGAAGACTCAGATACTGACAGTGCAAGAGGCCAGTGGTGAGTGGGATATCATGGTGTTCTTATCTGAGATGCATCTGGAGGTGCACGTCAGTCAGGGGCAGACTTATATTTCATCTTTAGCAGTGACTTATACCCTCCTAGATAGAGTGAGGATGAGACAATTATCGGATTCATACGGCCAAGTTCTACGGGAGTCAGTGGCAAGTGGGGAACTTTCTCCTCGGTGGACGATAGGTGATAATGAGGTTTTGTGTTTCCAAGGACGAGTGTGAGTTCCTGGGGGTATACGTGAGGAGATGATGTGGGAGTTTCATGCTTCATCTTGGGAAGTACATCTCGGGGTTACCAAGATGTACCATGACTTGAGGCGTTAGTAATAGTGGTCGGGTATGAAGAAAGAGATAGCTGGTTTTGTTACGAGGTGTTCCACCTGTTAGTAGGTGAAGGCGGAGCACTAGAGGCCAACCAGGATGTTACAGTAGTTACCCATTCCAGAGTGGAAATTGGATGATGTCGTGATGGATTTCATGACCAGATTACCGTGGTCACCTCATGGCAATGACACCATGTGGGTTGTTGTGGATAGACTCACGAAGGTATCCCACTTTTTGCCGATCAAGGAGACCTTCGGAGTTGACGATCTTGAAAAGTTGTATATCATAGAGATTTTTCGTCTTCATGGGGTCCCTCGTTCCATAATTTCATATAGGGATTCTCACTTTATGTCTCATTTCTGGAAGAGTTTTCAGAGGGCACTGGGTTCACGGGTGCTTCTGAGCACATCATATCACCCTCAGACTGATGGCCAGTTAGAGCTTATGATACAGGTGCTATAGGACATGCTGCGTGCATTCGTCCTGGACATTGGGGGATCTTGGGATAAACATATCCCCTTAGTCGAGATTTCATATAACAATTGCTTCCAGGTGACTGTTGTGATGGAACCATACAGAGCTTTATATGGTATGCCATGTCGTTCACCTTTGTGCTGGTTAAACGCAGCTGAGGAAGCTTTACTGGGGACACATCTCATGCATGAGACATCTAAGCAGGTCCAGTTGATTCAGAAGCAGATGGCTACCATGAAGTCTCGACAGAAGTCATATTCTGATCGCCGCATATGACCTTTGGAGTTTGTGGTCAGGGATCAGGTTTTTCTACGTGGCTCACCAAGGCTCGGACATAAGAGGATCTGGAGACAGGGTAAGCTTTCACTGAGGTATGTGGGGCCAGTCGAGATTCTAGAGAGATTCGGGCTGGTTTCCTAAAGGTTTCGGTTACCGCAGCTGTACCAAGCCATGCTTGACATTTTCCATGTGTCTCAGTTGCATCGCTATCATTCAGACCAGTCTCACGTCTTTCATCCTATGGAGGTGGAGGTAGAGGCAGATTCATCCTTTGAGTAGCATCTGATTCATATCATTGACAGGAGCACAAAGGTTCTCCAAGGCCATTGAGTTCCTCTCATACGGGTGCTATGTCCAGCATGGACGAGTGCAGGATAGAACCTGGGAGCGGGAGGCCGACGTACGTGCTCAGTGGCCAGAGCTGTTATCAGTTATATCTTTGCTACCCTTAGAAAGGCAATTCAGAGAAGAATTGCGATAAGGGGGGAAGTTTGTAAGAACCCGGTTCTTATATTTGAGGTCTGAGCTTCTTATTTTCCCTTTCCTCAAGTGTTTTTGAGAAAACATGGACAATGGGAAAAAATCCTGAATTTTGGAACTACATGCCGTGTACTTTTTCCACACGTCATGTACTTTTGGTCGTGTCATATGGGTACATGGGGTGTGTAGCCATGTTAGCGAAAAAGGGTGTAGGAACCGACTACACGCCATGTAGTGGTACATTACATGTCGTGTAGTCAGTCGGCAGGCCGAAACAGAAAGGTGGTGGAGCATCCACCAGCTGGGTGACAGTACACACCGTGTACTCAGTAGTATATGCGGTGTACTCAAGTCTACGGATGAACTGTATGGCGATGCCTCCAGAGGAACAGTTGAATGAAGTACCCACCGTGTACTTGGAAGTACACGCTGTGTACAATGATTTTTTTTCTTAAATTGGCAGTAGCCTCCCCTGTTCATAGGGAAGGATTAGAACCGGAGGAAGGAGCTCAAGAGGAAAGTCGAATATTCATGGATCAACCGATCGATCATTGGAAACCCGTTTCTTCCTCGAACGATCTTGTTGGAACCGCGTGGGTAAGCCCCTTCTTCTCCTAGCGTTTTGTTGACCAATTCTTCTCCTAATGATTGTTATTTGAGATTGAATGAAAATTTTCTTACCTCAGATCTACGCCATTCATGATCATTTCTGGGATCAACGATCGTGTATACCACTCATTGACGTAAAAGGCAGGTGGCTTGGTGTTTTTTTTTCCAACTGTCATGTGTTTTGTGAATTTTGTGCCATGAACCCATGTTGGGGTGTCATTTGGATGAGGCCATTGCTATGTTTAAACACCTAAAATTGATTAGGTATCTAAATATGATATTAAAATACTAGTTGGGATCATTTACTGGATCTTAAACCACCCCAGGGGTGTGCTCCACTGTTTAGACGTTTAGCCAGGATACCCGAGGGTATGCCATTAATATAGTAATTATATAATTTCCTTGAAAGGAATTGATGGTTTACTTCTTGTTTACATGTTGGGAATGTAACTATTACCTGTTTAGCTAGAGGGTGTTTTTGTGATTATCCTGAGGGCACTGCATTGTTTAGCCCAAGGGCTATAGTTATTTCACCTGAGGGAAACCATTCATGCCTGAGGACCTGACTTCTGGGCTTGAGGGAGATACTACATATGCCCGAGGGAAAAATTCTATTATGCCAGAAGGAAATTACCTGCGTGTTGGGTTCTGCTTACCTGAGGGTAAGGTTTTGTTTGTCTGAGGATGTGGACTGTTTACTAAGAAATGCACTGTGGTGATTTCTAATTTTTAATGGATTAAATAAATAATTAAATGGAAATCTAAATGTTGCGTTAGTTACTTTGGTGTACTTCTTTGTTTATTACATTTTACTACTGCACACTTGTTGCATGTTTTACACACAATTGAGCACGGGCCTTTGGTAGGTGCATATTGAGATATATTTCTCACACCCTGTTTGGGTCACGCTTTTCAGCCTAAAAAGATTACGTTTCTGTAGGAGTGGATATGGGTATGGGTCCCTATACAGGTACATGACTGCTGCTAAGGTGTTGGAGGGCATGGGACCGAGCCTAGGCTCGCGATGCCGCTGCCAGTTTTTCTGCTTTGTTTTGCTGTACTCTGCATTTTTTTTACTGTATTGATGTATAACATGTTCTGGATATTTTCATAGTACGTGAGACATGTAGCATCATTATTTATATAGTGTTTTTTATTTCAGTTGTGTATGTTTTACTGCTTCCGATATTTGGTGTATGTTTTATTTCCATTCTGCTGCGCTACACATTGAAAAATGAGGGCATAGTTTCCCCACTATCTGACATGGGCCCTCGCAGCTAGTTGGCAGCCTATGGAGTTTGGGGAAATGCGCTTGAGGTCACATGGAGAACTAGGTTCAGGGAACCCATTGCATGACACCCAGGTCCGGGACATTACAATACATGAAAGGAAAGGGTGAACAGAAGGCCCAGTAAGGGAAACAAGAGAAACATTTTACTTGTGATCTTGAGATACATCAATAAAGTCATGATAAATAACTTTAAGGCATAAAAAATAGATCATGAGGAATATCATAAAAAAATTAACATGTTTCATAACTTGTTGATATGGCTAAAACATTTAACATAGACAATCATTTTTGTATCACCAAGGTCTATCCCTAAGGTGTCACTAAAAATTTACCAAGGTTATTCACCAAGGTATCGTTAAAATGGTCATATCTAGAGATTAAGTCATTACCCAATGCATTGGAGCGCTATCAGGGCGCACCCTTAATTTGTATATATTATCATGTGATCAAAAAATATCATTATCAAACATTTTATAAATTACCCATATAGCATAAAATAAATGGGTTTCATTTCATAATCATAACATTTTAAAAACTGCTTTAAAGACATGATATTTATGTCACTTTAAACCCATAGAAAAAGAAAGTGTGTTTCATGTATGTAAAACCCAGAATTAAAATAGAAAATTTTGATATATATGTGAATAACCCTATAGAATAAAGAGCTTTTAGTATTCACTTAATAAAATAAAATAATTTGAGAAAAAGTGAGACATTTTGAGACAAAAATTCTGCAGCATAACAACTATGTTACTGGGTTGTAGAAAATATTGAAAAGAGAGGGTACATGGGTCACCCACTCATAAATGGTCCATAAAACAGTAGAGGGACAGAATATAAATGAAATTATAATAGGTTAATGAAATTTGAGAGGCATACAATATGAAATGAAAAACATGGAAGGAAGACAGAAATTAGATTTCTCTTATGAAAATCCAGCAGCCTAAAGACGTCAATTAAAACATCAAAAAATGAATCGATGAGATAAAATATGGTCTCTAATAATATGACCATAAACGAATGGTATGATAGATATAGAGATCATACACCAACATAATAAAAAGGTTCTTGAAAGACATGACATGAAAATATAACTTGAAAATTAGAAGGGTGAAAGAATCCCTTACAAAAATTCGGCAGCCTAACGGTGCCACTTGAACATTTTTAAAATGAATTGATGAGAGAAAGACGGGGACACTAATCATATGAACATGAAAAGGACAGTAATATGAATATAAAATAATAACCCCAACATAAGAACATGGAGCTTAAAATAAATGACATAAAGGAGAATACATGAACAGGAAGAGAGAGGTATGATCCATTACCTTAAAACGTAACTCTTAAAACTCAATGGTCGGGACCTTGAGGGCACCTTGGGAGGAATCCTTGGGTGGTAATGAGACCAGATATTTGTTGGGAGAGATTTGGGGGTGAAAACTAAATGTGGAAAGGATGTGTATTTATAGGGAAAGGGAGGTGATAGAGCATTAATTGCCAAGGGACACCTCATCGGTGATATTGGAAAAACCATGGGCTTGCCCTTGGTATTTCCCATGGTATTGGCCTTCTAGGACACCTCATACCTTATCTTACTCTTCATAAGTCGAGCAGAATTATTGCATAATTATTACATACTTAGTGATGTCATTAATCACCCGAAACTCAAAAATTGTATTTTCACTATTCACCGAAAATCCAACTTTCTTAGAAAAATCCTAAAATTTCACCTTAACCAAATATTGATGCTATGATTGCAAAAATGAACTCCATTTTATAAAGATAATTTTCCAAATATTTGTAATTTAATTTTTAAATAAAAACACCATTCACTGAAAATTCAACTATTTCAGAAAAATCACAAAAATTCACCATAACCAAAAATCGATGCTCTGATTTCGAAAATGAACTCCATTTTATGAAAATAATTTACTAAATATTTTTAATTTAATTATTAATTAATATCAAAATTTATTCAATAGTTATAATTCAAAATCTATAACTCATTTTTTAACAACATAAAATTTAGTCAACATTCCAATACCTTATAACCTTATGAAAATAAAATAATAATATGTTTTACTAATTAAAATTTTCATATTAATTTTCATATTAATATTCATAGGGGTAAAAATTACTTTTCATCAAAAATTATTTTGATTTCAATGAACCACATTTTTTACCTAAATTACAACCATGTCTGTCAGATTTTTGAAAATCTATTCACAAAAAAATTATTTAACAATTAACCATATTTTTACTATTCACAAAACACTATTCATCAAGAACTATTCATCAAAAATGAAACTTTTTAGAAAACTTCCCAACATTCAACCTAGATTAATTTTGACATTTCCAAATCAAAAATGATGTTTATTTTTCCATAAAAAGTCTCTATATAAGGGGAATATTTGAAATACCATTTTAACTTCTAAAATAAATTTATCAAAATTTTCTTAATAAACATATATTTTATTTAAGAAAATCTAGTGGTAACACAAAAGTGATGAAACAATAATTTTATTAAAACTATAGTTTTACACAAGGAAGTTACGGTCTCGTTACATAGCCCCATATAACAACAGCATATGACAGAAGAGTAAGGTGTGCTAGGGTGATAGAATCTTTGGGTGGCTTGGCCAACATTGCCCGAGTAGTGATTTCTATAATATTTACCTTCTCACGACGGAGAATCCTTTCCAGCTTTACAGGAGGAAGTTTAGCTTGGGTTTGGTCCAGAGCAAAGCCCAAAGGTGCTACCTCCTTCTTGAGTTTCATCCGATGGGCTTCGATCGGCCTAAGACTACTCGATGGGGCCATCAAATATTCTTTCTATATTAATTAATCAAGATCATTTGTATTTATAGATAATAATCACAACATTTAGTATCCAATGATCATATTGACCATTGGTCATATAACAGTCAAAACCCAATGGTCTTATTTTAATTATACTCATTTTATTAAATGAAATAGTTTTGTTGAGTATAAATTAAAATAACACACAATGTTAGGAAACAAATTTTTTTAAAAATTTTGGGTCATTAAAATATTCCCCCCTTAAGAAATAGCACCCTCGCAATTTTAAAATTGGGCTTGGAAATTTCATTGAATGTCCCACATCAGAAAAAGAGTCAGTAAAACTATTACTTTAAAAGAAAGGGAAGTACAAAGGTCACCCGAGTTAACCCATACTAGGATTCCATTTAGGAAAACATGGATATGGAAGAGAAAAAAAGGGTGAAGTTCTGATGGAGTGTGATAGAAAACATGATTAGGATAAAATTAACCATTAGAAGATCACAAACATAAGATGTGTTAAAACGGTCTTTGATTACCTTGTAGGAAACGTAAATCGACGATGTTTTTATTTTACGCTCCTTTTCATAATTTTAAGAATATCCTTTACTACATAAAATAATAACATAAGGAAATATTCATACCTTCATGTATAGTGTCATCCGTTAATAATTTTCCACCAAGACTAATCTTTTCTCCAAATAATGAGCATTCAAAAAAATTTGTCTAATCAAAAGAACAACAATCATCTTCTAGAGAATCACATAATCCACAGAAGAATACCTTTATTTTTCCCTTGTCTATAGGAATCCACTAAAACTAAAAAGGATAGTATGAGATCATATAATCCCCAAAAAGGATAATCCTTTATAAAATGAAAAATGACTATTAATCTCCAAAATTCAACAAAAGTACCCAAAGTTCCAGAAAAACCATTCAGTACACAAGCATCCTCACAATTATTCAGAATAATCCAAACTAAGATTGGAACCCAAAAATTAGAAGGATTTAATAACATAGTATTACCCAATTAATCTTAACATCTATCTCCAAATTACATCGACTACTATTAAAGTCTCATACTAAATTGTAATTATCCTATTCACATATTCTCTATGATAGGTTCATCATTTTCTATAAATAACCCAAATCACCATATGTCCACAAAAAAAACATAAAAAATTCAACCACTCCTCATCAATTTAAATCCTATAGTATTTTGTTTCCCTTAGGCATATAGTACACCAAATGGGAAAACATCATCCAAAATATCATTTATCATTTAATCAACAAGTCATTTTCCTATACAAAGGATGCCCATTTGATAAACATAAGTTTACATAATCAACATATTCATGATCCATAAAAATAGTAGGTGCATTAGTCAGTCCAAAGGGCATAACAACAAACTCATAATTCTCATATCTTTATTGGAAGGAAGTTATTAGAATAACATCATTCTTCACCCTCAATTGATGATATCCATAACGAAGATCAATCTTAGAGAATAATTGAGTCCCACGAAGTTGGTAAAATAAGTCATCAATTCTTGGAAGAGAGTATTTGTTCTTCATTGTGATCCCAGTCAGTTCTCTATAATCAATTCATAGCTACATCGATCCATCCTTCTTCTTCACAAGGAGAACTGGTGCTCTCTAAGGAGACACACTTGGTCGGATAAACCCATTCTCCAAAAGATCTCATAGTTGTTTCTTTAATTCCTCTAGCTCCACATTTTCCATCCAATAGGGGGAATTTGACATCGGATGAGATCCAGGTACGAGTTCAATGGATAAATCTACCTATCATTTGGGGGAAGGTCTAACTAACTCCTTAGGAAATACGTCAATGTATTCCTAGACGATGGGGACATTTTCTAAATGAATAAATCCTTCTTGATAAACTTATTTCATTTACAAAACTTTTAACCAAAAAGGAATTTATTTATTAAAACATCAATCTTAGACAATTACATTTTTCTATAATTCCTTCATAATGATTCATAAAAAGATTGCGATTAACCAAACATATCCCCAGGGAGTGTCGTAACCAGGAGTGCAGCAAGACCCGTTGTCGTGTAACCGTTCCTGTTCGAGTCCAGCTCAATGCGGTGTTTTTGGATTTTACCTCTATGTACATATGTGCCAGAGCCACCTCTACCTTCTTGTATCCAGACATCGATGTATTTTCATGATAAACCACTTACACAATACACACCAAAATACCAGGAAGAGTTTCTATATTTAAACTTTTCTATAGGGTTATTCCTAGTTTTTTCATATCCTAACTTCCATAAATAACTAATATATCCTTTGATACCAAGTATAGAATCCTGCCTATTTAATACATAACTTTTCCTTACATTTCACATACAGAGGATCTTTAAAGTCTTGTGTCTTGAAAATCAAGATCATAAAACATGGAAAAAATATAAAACATTCTTCTAAACCACTCGAAAGGATTATTTATAGTTCATCCTATGTTCATTAAAGCATCTCATAACTTGGGAGTGTACATCAAAGGAAAGGGGGAGAAGAAGGCCCTTTAAGAGAAACAAGAGAAACATTTTACGTGTGAACTTGAGATACATCAATAAAGTTATGATAATTAACTTTATGAAATAAGAAATAGACCATGAGGAATATAATAATAATTATAATGTGTTTCATAACATGAAGATTTGGCTACAAAATTTTACTAAGACAATCATTTCCGTATCACCAAGGTCCATCCCTAAGGTGTCATTAAAAATTTACCATGGTTATTCACCAAGGTATCGTTAAAATGGTCATCTCTAGAGATTAAGTCTTTACCCAATGCATTACATCGCTATCAGGGAGAAACCTTAATTTGTCTTCATTATCATGTGAGACACCTGTATAATCATCAAATATTTCATAAATAACCCATATATCATAAAATAAATGGGTTTCATTTCACAGTCATAACATTTTAAAAACTGCTTTAAAGACCTGATCTTTACGTCACTGTAAACCCACCGAAAAAGGAAATCAGGTTTCATGTATGTAAATCTCAGAATTAAAATAGAACATTTTTATATATTTGTGAATACCACTATATAAGTATGATCTTTGAGTATTAACATAAAAAAATAATATAATTTGTGAAAAAGAGAGAGACATTTTGAGACGAAAATTCGGCAGCATAACACCTATGTTACAGGGTTTAAGAAAATATTGAAAAGAGATGGGACATGGTTCACCCACTCATAAATGATCCATAGAATAGTAGAGGGACAGAATATAAAGTATATAAGAACTTGGTAATGATGTTTTAATGACATACATTATCAAATGAAAAACATGGAAGGAAAACAAAAATAAGATTTCTCTTATGAAAATTTGGCAGCCTAACGACGTGACTTAAAACAAAAAAATGAATTGATGAGATAAAATACGGTCTATCATCATATGAACATAAACTAAAAGTATGATGGATACAGAGATCGTACCCCAATATAATAAAAAGGAACATGACTGACTTGACATGAAAATAGAACTTGAAAATTAGAATGGTGAATGAATCCCTTACAAAAATTCGGCATCCTAACGGTGCCAATTATACATTCCTAAAATGAATTGATGATAGAAATAGGGGGAATATAATCATATGAACATGAAAAGAAAAGTATGAAGAATATAAAAGAACATCCCCAACATAATAACATGGAGCTTAAAATAAATGACATAAAGGAGAATACATGAAAAGAAAGGGAGAGGTAGGATCCATTCCCATAAAATTTAACTCTTGAAACTCGAAGGTCGGGTCCTTGAGGTCCTAGGATCACCTTGGGAGGAATATTTGGGAGATAATGAGACAATATATTCGTTGGGGGAGTGTTGGGAGTGAAAACTAATGGAGTAAAGGGTGGGTATTTATAAGGAAAGGGAGGTGAGGAAGCATTAATTGCCAAGGGATACCTCATCGGTGGTATTGGAAAAACCATGGGACTACCCATGGTATTTTCCCATGCTATTGGCCACCTGGAAAATCTCATACCTTATCGTACTATTCATAAGTCTACTAGAATTATTGAGTAATTAATACATCCTTAATGATGTCATTAAACACCCGAAACTCAAAAACTGTATTTTCACTATTTACCGAAAATTCAACTTTCTCAGAAAAATCCCAAAATTTCACCTTAATCAAATGTTGTTACTCTGATTTCAATAATGAACTCTATTTTAGGAAAATAATTTTCTAAATATTTTAAATTTAAATTTTCAATAAAAACACTATTCACTGAAAATTCAACTATTTCAGAAAAATCCCAAAAATTCATCTTATCCAAATATCGATGCTCTGATTTCAAAAATGAACACAATTTTATGAAAATAATTTTAATAATAATTTTAATTTTATTATTAATTAAAATCATAATTTATTCAATAATTATAATTCAAAATGTATAACTCATTTATTAATACCTTGAAATTTAGTCAACATTCCAATACCTTATAAACTTATGAAAATAAAATAATAATATGGTTTAATAATTATAATGTTCACATTAATATTAATATTACTATTCACATTACTATTCATAGGGGTAAAAATTTCTATTCACCAAAAATTATTTTTATTTCATTGAAGCACATTTTTCACCTTAATTACAACCATGTCTGTCAGATTTTTGAAAATCAATTAAAAAAATCATTTAACAATTAAAAATCTTTTTACTATTCATAAAAATATTATTCATCATGCACTATTCCTCAAAAATGAAACTTTTTAGAAAACTTCCAAAAATTTAGCCTAGTTTATTTTTGACATTTCCAATTCAAAAATGATGTTTATTTTTCCATGAAATCTCTCTATGTAAGGGAAATTTTTGAAATACCATTTTAACTTCTAAAATCAATTTATAAAAATTGTCATCATAAACTTATATTTTATTTATGAAAATCGAGTTATAACATAGAAATGGTGAAATAATAATTATATTAAAACTATATGATTATAAGAGGCAGTTATGGTCTCGTTACATAGCCCTATATAATAGCAGTATAAGACTTAAGAGTAAGGTGTGCTAGGGTGATAGAATCTTTGGCGGCTCAACCATCATTGCCCGAGTAGTGATTTCTATTAGATTGAACTTCTTGAGAAGGTGATTCCATTCTAACTTCACACGATGAAGTTCGGCTTGGGTTTGGTCTAGAGAAAATCCCAAAGGGGCTATCTCCTTCTCGAGTTCCATCAGATGGGCATCGATCGGCCCGAGACTACTGGATGAGGCCATCAAATCTTCTTTCTATATTAATTAATCATGATCACTTGTATTTATAGACAATTATCACAAAATTTAGTTTCCAATGGTCATATTGACCAGCGGTCATATAACAGTCCAAACCCAATGGTCTTATTTTAATTATACTCATTTTATTAAATGAAATAGTTTTGTTGAGTATAACTTAAAATAACAGACAAAGTTATGAAACAAAAGTTATTCAAAATTTTGGGTTTTCACAAAGAGGACGATGCCGAGGAGGAGGGAGAGGATGATGTGGAAGATGAGGATGGGGATGATGATGGGGAAGACGATTGGGACATGGATGAGGATGTGGATGAGGCTGATAATGATAGTGATGATAGTGATGGTGATGAGAGACATATTAATCTATTTAAATTATTATTATTATTATTGGAATTTGATGTTCGATGATTTTCTACTGAATATATTTTTGATTAATAAGGTCACATTATGCATGACTCATGTAGCCTAAATACTAAATTGTTTTTCTGAGATCACCTTTTACCAATGTATTGTATATATTTTTGGATAATTTAATTAGTGTATATGGATATTTAATATATGATTCAATGTTTGAAGGATTGATTAGGTAAGTGATATTAATTGTATCGTTATTTATTTATCTATAAATGAATTATATGAATTTTGTTTTTACATTGTATCAATGATATTTTCACTTCTCCAAGGGAAAAAATTTAATTATGCCACCTCAATGATAGATATTATGGAAATTCCAACCATAGTAAACGAGTCATATTTCTTTAATCGTCATTTTGATTCCAAAATTATATTAGATCCTTCTGTAGTTTTCATGTGGAAGATCATAGTTCCATGAAATATTTTCAAGGAGATAGTGGTGTTCGCTATTACTCTTCTCATGGAATTTCTTTTAGAAATTTCCATTCAAACATAATTTGAGAAAATTTTGGAAAGAAATTCCATCACATTAACATCTATTAGACACTCAATGGAATCCCAATAGCACTTCAAAGTACCCTGGTAGCCTTTAGTGAGTCACAAGGAAATGAAGAATAAACATGCATTGATTTTTATATCACTTGAAGTTACAAAGTAGGCATAACCATGAAATTTCATGAAACCACATGTAATAATTCCAACATTATCATTTTGAGTAAAACCAATTCTCGAATGGAATTACCAAAACAATTTTCAAATTTATCATAATCATCCACATACTCAAACATCGTTTCCTATATGGTAATAATTCAAAGGAATGTTGATATATGTTCTTACATGTCATATACCAGAATCCCTAATATAGTAGCGAGACATAGAATCCATATCATTGACTCACACACCACATGTCAGGGACTTTTAGGCCAAACACCATCCTCGCACCTGTACTCAATCACATCTCCAATGTACAATAATATATGGAGGACTCCACCCAAAATAAGTGGTCAAACCCACATCAACGGGTTGTATCTTATGTGAAAATTTGTTGGATTTTTATATTGTCTAACCACAATGAGAGGTATCGCAAAAAACAGCATATTCTACGCATTTGGAAAATCTTTTGTAACCACATGTGAACCATTATCCTGAAAAAATATGGGAAAAATCTATCACATCTGAAAAACCATGTCACATAACTTATAGTGATTAACATCACCCATAGCGATATGGACCTTTACCAAAAAATTCTCATTGAACCATCTTAGTGATCACATCATGAAACAATTTCCATAACCTAAACAATCCCTCCAAATTGAGAATATTGTCATAAATCCTACATAACATTCCATAATTGGAAGCATCATACCCTTTCACATAAGAAATAATTTTCTAGTGTTTTTTAATAACCATAAAAATAATTAGGAGTTCATAAATGTTATTACCTAGATCATCCCCTCACAACTATTTATCCAACATCACAAATCAGACATATAAATATAGGAGAAATATTTGAATCACCTTACATATAATCATAAATGACTACTAATAGAAGACTAAAATCTAATTCAATTTTAAATAGGAATAATCGAGAAGGTATATGAATAAATATAAATTGTGAAAAATATTCATAAATACTTCAACACCTCAAGTATGGGATTTGTGTCATAGAATAATAGATATATAATGGTAGTCATTCTCTAATATACCTTATAATTATAATAATTCTATTATTTAGAAGGAAAAGACATAGATCCCTCACCCAAGTCTCAGAATGATGGATAAAGAGGAGTACACTGCAAGCTCGCCCAAATAGAAAACCAAAAAACCTCATTTTAATATCAAAATATTTTTATTATTTCTCCTATAATTATTCACATTGTCAAATATAGGTTCATTAAAGGGTTCATAAGGACCTCTACGATATAGTAATAAAAATTTCATTCAATGGAATATAGTGTCACTCTATCAAGGGATATTGAGAAGAATGATTCTCCAAATCCTCTTCCTCATACACCCAAAAACCATATTGCTTTTAAATCCCGGAAAAATAGAATTTTGGTTCCATATAAAAAACATAAAATGGATCATCCCCATTCTATTTTGGCTATACATTGACAAAAACTCTCCTCCACATCAATTTCATGACCTTCGTTGTCTGAAAATTTGATATGAAATTGAATGAATATGTATCATTACCACATTACGTGAATAGACCAACTACTAAATATAATTAATTCATTCCTTCTATGGGAACTCCCCTAATAATAATTACCTATATTATCACTTCCCAACCCAGGTATCAATATCCCAGTGGTTCCACACCAATCATTATCCCATAACAACCATATTAAAACCACCATACAACATTATTTCTCATATCCCATAATATTATCATTTCATAATCACCCCATACATGATTCCCATAAAATACTACATCACACTTATTACTCACACTAGTCATGCATCACTCCTGATTCCCATATATTAACCACACATTATTAATTCACTTATCACACATATCCCTCATGCACCAATATCTATAATAAAAAACTTATAAACTTAGTAACATGATAAAAATGTTACTCTAACATACATCAGATCCTTAAAAGGTGAGTGGTCTCTGTCCATTTTGATCTAGTCTACCAGGGCACCATTTTGATCTTGTCTCATTCCCACATTCCAAAGGTGAGTGGACTGTCAACATATAAGTGAGGATGATGGATTCCATTATCCATGAATTCTCTGATGGTTTCTTTATTCTATCATTGATTACTCATTCTACAAAATTTCATTACAACACTTCATTTAGAAACATCTATAAAAACATTATCTACCATCAAGAACCTATCCTAAGTCATTATTCAATTTCTATAAATACTAAACCCATAAATCAATAAATTCAACAAAATAAGGATTTATAATGGTAGTATGGTAAGTAAAATAGATTTCCTACCCATGAAATGATTATTTTCTAGTCATTTACTAAAAATGTAGTTTTAACTCTATCATGGTGTAGTAAATCACACACCATAGTGGAGAATCACAAGGATTTAAGCATATAAATTAGAATTTTTTAGTGTGTTTCTGGAAACAAATAATTACATTGACTACTAAATGATTAAATACATGTGACTATTTTATTAAATGTTAAAAAATTTTGATTTCTACACCAAAGAAATTGAAATGGATTTGTTGGAAGACTGGTTGTCATCTAATGATTTAAATAAGGAATACTATGTTGTGGGACATTCCATGGCTAGTAGAGTCTTCTATATTTTTTGTGATTTTTTATGTGCTATTGCAGGTGTTTCATTGTTGTTTTATGTGTTGTATGTATGTGTATGTAATGGAGGGGATTATGTCCAGATTCAGTGCAGATTTCTAGAAATACCCTGTACAAATGTTTTTAAGCCATTGGTATAGTATTGAAAAATATATTTTTATCAACAGTTTTAATAAACCATTTGTAATAATCTATTCCAATAGTTAATAAATTGTTGGTAAACTGGTTAATGTTGTTATATACCAATGGTTTATAAACCGTTGGTTTAATTTTATACCAATAGTTGTTCTAAAATCAATAGTATACTAAAATTTAAACTTCCCTTTACCAATTATTTAGGAATTACTATAGGTATTTTCCTTTCTTAATGCCTTACTAACAAATAGTTTTCCTACCTATACCAATGGTTTGAAACCATTGGAATATATTTCATTTAAAACAGTACCCTTAGATGTTTTTTGTTCATACTTCATTTAATGACATTCTAGGAACACTTATTTTTATTTTGCGATATCCTTATTCATATTGTCCCCGCTATAGTTTTCTTGGATATCATAATACATATTTTTAAATCTTGGGTGAATAGAAGTATTTCATCTATATGTGTCAATAATAATAAAATGTGTCATCTCTTGATTGGATGGTACACATAATAATGTCCCAAATCATAAGACTCAATCCTCATAAATTTTGATCACTTTTTTCCTATTTATGAAAGCTATAAACCTTTTCATAATTTCATTATTGTTTTTGGATATTTCTTTATTTTTTCAAAGATAGATTGTTGAGAAATATTTTGAGAAATGATTGAATATGTTCATACCTTAATGATTCCTATTTCCATCGATTTTAGGTCTATGAAAATTTGATCATTCTCAATTCTAATCATTTTAATGATATAGGATCCTTCCTACATAGAGCATCCATCACATAATTTTATTTACCGACATGGAAGTGGATTGAGCATCCATAATCATTAATGATCTATAACCTTCTTCAATGGCACATATCATGTCCCTTCTTTGTGAATATATATTTATTTCTCCTATGAATAGTATATTTCTCACACATTGTTTAATATAGATAATTTATCCATATTTTCAACACAAATACAACCACTACCAATTCCAGAACATGTATGAGATATTTTTTCACATGAATTTGAAACTAACTTCTAGCATACGATATCACATTAAAATTTTTTATCATTAAACAACCTAATACATTATTTTATTGATCTTTGAAAACAAAAATGAGTTCCCAATTGTTTGTATTTGGAGTATTTTTGTAGTAATAAGCCTTTACAAAACATTGAATAAGACTCTACATTCACTGTTTTAGATTAAAATCACACCCTTAAATGTAATATTTGTTATTCGTTTTTACAGTCATGATATGTCATTCAAAAATTTTTAGTAATACCTAGATTGACAAAAGATACATCATATATCCATTACATATATTGGCATGGGCTGCTACTAAATTTACATTGTCTTCAAAGGGTCCCCATGTATTCATTTGATGTTCATAACATGCCCCATAAAAGACAATTCCTCCATCCAGAAAACTTTTTACTGTACATTTCCTAATGTTTCTCCATTATCATATTCTTGAGTGGAGTATTCAAATTCTTCTCATGTTCCTCCTTTCACTTGGAGTATATTAGAATATCATCGATGAATACTCACAAATGTTTTTATGTAATATCTATAGAAATTATTCATTGTATCCATTTATATTTATATAGATTTAGTGAGTATTAGGGGAACCAGTATGAACACATAATGTTCATACCTCGTTCTAAATAGTGTTTTGGGAATATATTCCTTACTCAACAATAATTAGTGATATCCTGACTAAAATCTGTCCTTATAGAAATACATATCACCATGTATATTATTAAAAAGGTAAAATATCTATATAAAGGGGTTATTATTATTTATTATGATTTTATTGAGCTCATAGTAATCCAAATAGAGGAGAATTAATCCCTCCTTCTTTTTTATGAAGAAGACTGGCACACCACATATTGAAGAACTCAATCATACAAAACCATTTTCCAAATTCTCATGTAACTACTTCTTCAGTTATTCCAAATCAATAGTGGAAATTAAATAAGGTTTGTTTGATTTATCAATAGATCAGGAAAATGTTCAACTGAGAACTCAATTTCTCTGTTTGGAGGATGACCAGAAAACTCTATGGGGGAACACATCAGTTTAGTCCCACACAATGGGAACATATTCTATCATTATCATCTTATTTAGTCTCTCACAATAAATCAATATATGATTTATCATATGTAAATAATAATCTCAATTGTGTAAATGATTCGTATGGATAATATTCATCATCCTTACACTTGTATATAATTGGAGGATACCTCGTGTTCTGAAGAGTGATCTCCCATTATAGATAGTCTATGTTAGATTTTAATAATGATATCCAATCTATTCAAAATATAGAATAATATTATTCCAAAAATAATAATAAAATATTTATAGGGAGGTTTGGTCCACAAACCTTAACCGAGGAGGTGTTATAACATTTGGATTCATAACACCATAGATGGTAACCAAAAATTTTAATATTTGATTCTTGTTCTAATCATTTACTTCACCAAAAATAGACTTTGTTATGAGAATTTTTACAATTTTAATCAAATTAATGGGAAACCAACAATAATAATGGGATATATTATAAATAAAAATTATATTATATCTTAGGACTCACTATGTACCATTCTTGGAGATCCATGTTAATAGAGTTACACTATGATTATTACTAAATTTATCTTATCATAATAACAAAAAATTAGTAAATAGTGCGGGGATAAAAAATATATGGGATATATCTATTTAATATTATTATTACATTTTTTTAAGAATATCTATCCAACAAATAAAAACCCTGTATCGTAAAGTCTTATGTATTTAGAAAATTAGGTACATAATTAAAAAACATAAAATATCCTTTTTAAAAACTCAGTAAAGGGATCCTAACTTTCATTGATGTCATACAACTACATAGGATACCCAGGATAATACATGAAAAAATGTATTATAAATAACACTATAAGGATAAAAAATGGTATTAAAGAATGGAACATGTGTTAGAAGTCATGACATGATGACATAAAAAGGAAAGGAACATGAATAAAAAAATGGAAGCACAATTTATAGAATATGAGATCATATAATCATGGAGTCACAGATTATTTGGAAATAGTATAACAAATGACATAAGCACGATTCAAGGAGGACCCCCAATACCATTTCACATTTGAGAAGCAAGATTCAAGGCAAACCACTAATGTTATAGCACATGGAGGCGCATTAGTTATGGATAACCACCAAGATTGAAGCAGATGATACCTCATGAGATTACTCATTATAATATTCATTGGATAAATATCTAGGTGTATCCAAAATACCATATTCATAAACATGTGTTCTCCATGAATAATCATACATAATGAATAATCATATGGGTTACCCAGGGAATGAAATTGGTATTGTAATCAGGTCATAAGGCATACCAAATGGGTGTATCACAATGGTATCAGTGAATGAATATATTTAAATATTACATGGAAATTCATAAGGGGAATAGGTATAAAACATGATAAGTGATATCAAACTGATGAGAAAAATATGTAAATTATTTTCTTCTGAAACTTTAGAAATGATCCACTTTAATGTGGTTTAAGGGAAATTTTAAAAGGATTATTTAAAATGGATAAGATATAATTGTTAGTATAAAAATATAAATGAACAAATATATTTTTAACTATAAAATTATTGATTTTATAAATATAATTATTAATTAAAATATATTATGATGTGATCATCAAAATTAGTATGAAATTGATAAGTTCCCATTTTTCGAACATGCCTATCAGGATGATTTGAGAAACGACCCTTTTTAAAACATATATTTACACATAAAAAATGATGAACCAACATGGATACAATATTTTTGAATGTATAAATAGAATTTAGATGAATTATATAAAAAATAATGAATAATTTTATTAGGATAAAGATAGATAGTCAATCCAGAAGCAAAAAATAGAGATTAAAAAATAACCCCTTATGTTATGAATGAAAGTGTTCTGCACTTTTACATGATGTCCTAGATAATGAAATTAGATTCTTTAATAATATAATTCAAAATAACATTATCATTTATTTTCTCTATTATAATTTTATTAAGTTCATTCATCCCATTTTTGATATGGTATAACATATTATTTCATCGATTTGGGAGAATTTATTATCGTGGTTTTCATTATTAGTTTACTAGTATTCTTTTATTGAGTGACATATGTTATTAAAATAGATGTCCATAATTGAAATTATTTGTTATTAATTAAAAAAATTTATTAAATAGTCTTATATATTATTTTGTATCTAGATGTGAGGATGATTCATTTAATAAAATGTTCATGATAACCATTTGGATTATTTTAGAGTTATTTAGATCATCCAACACTAGATTTGTTTTTTTAATTAATATAAAGTATATATACTAAATACAAAACATGATAAAATATGATATATATATTTAATAATTTCTTAATCATAATATTTTTATGACCTTCCTTGAAGGAATTAATGGATATTGATGACATGTCGTCCATGAATGCGATAAATACCCAAATCAGAGACAATGTTTTCATTTTTTTAAAACAGGTAGGGGAAGGGAATTGATGATGGATTATTAAATCAACATAAAAATATTTAGTATATATAATATACTTGAGTTATCATTCCACTTGGATAAAAGGATACATGGGAAGAAAATATCTTATACATGAAAGGATACGTGGGAACAATATTTGGAAAAATATTTTTAAGTTTAATGGATTTTTGAAGTAAGAAGAATTGGCGAGGATAGTATTTATAGTTGAGGACAAGGCTTTTTTAATTATTTTATTTGTTTGTTATTTATTTTTTATAAATACTATGAATAGTTTTCAAATTATCACTAAATATAAAAAATTAATAAATTATAGTTCGATATTATTGTCTTACATCATCTTTAATTTATCCATGACTCAATAAATCATTTTTTGTTAAATACCTTAAATTACTCTATTTCAAGGTTCACAAAAATTCAACTATTTTATAAAAATCCCAAAAACAATCCCAAAATTATTTTTTAATTCAATTATAAAAAATTTACTCTATTTGATTTAAATATAATAATTTTATTTTTAGGTTAAATTATTAATTTAATAAAGATATATTTATTTTAAAATTATAACTCATTTTATAACAATGTGAATAAACAGTTAAGGTCTCATAAAATTATATTCAAATCATAAAACAAATATTAATTTATGAATCAAATTTTTTAAAATAAATTTTCTTTTAAATATTTATATTTATTATTAAATTTTAAATAAACATTTATTTTTTATTCCACAACTTAATTTATCTTTTATAAGACACTTAATTACTTATATGATGGTATAATTGTATCATATTTTCATTTATAAGATTTATAAATTTTATTTATAATTTCATGTAGGATGTTACTAATCTATTGGCTAATTTACTATTCATAAGTTTCATATTACTATTTGAAAGTTCATGTTATTATTACATATGTTTAGGTTCATTCGTTTCTAAAAATACCACTTACGTCATGCATTCTTCATTTATAAAGATTTTATTGTGTTATATAAGTTATTTTTGGTGATTTATACAATATGAAATAAATAAAACAAGGGAAATTTCATTGATATAATTCTAGGTCATTAAATATTATTTAAACCCATATTCATACCCAACAATGATATGTGTGAATAGAAAAATGGATGACCTTAATTCATGAGGCAATAGTCAACTATAGACATGAAGGATTATTTCATTACTCATTTGATGGAATTGAGGGGGTTTTAGGTCTTTCAAATTACATAATAACATATAAGTATATTTACGATACATAGTTTCTAATATTATCATGATTTATTAATATTTTAAGGAGGTGGAGGAAGAAATAAAATAAAAAATCTCGATGATGAACATTACCTCTTCCCCGAGTAACCTCCATAGGTTTGCACCACAACAGTTACATTATATTATATCTATCAAAAATAAGTATTATAGTGTTAGATAATGGAATTTTGGAAGTTATTTAGTAATATCATGGCTGATAAAAAATGGTTTAAAATTGTGGATAGATGAGGAGAAGCGGTAGACTTTTGTAATTGATGTAAGTGGCACACAAGTAATTTTTTAAACAAAAAAGGTGCATCTAAAATTTTCCCAAATGAAAAGAGGAAAATGATTATTTCACTAACTTTAACATTATAGGATAGAACTAGGTGTAGAAAATCTATTTTATAAAATATTTTAGGTCATTTTAAAAATTATATATTTAGTGTAACACCCAATAAATCCATTTTTACTATAACATTCATAAATTTTTTAACTATTTTTATAAATAATTATGGAAATATATTGAAATTAATATATTAGATAATATAAATTATTCATAAAACATGAATTTAGTCACCTTTGTTAAATACCATTCAGTTACGTGGAAAATTATAATATAATATTAATCTTGGAGTTTCTATGAGAAAACATGTTTTCAATGAGAAAATGTTCAATAGTTTATACATTTTTTAGAGTAATATTCAATATAAAAGTGATCATATAAAAAAATTTAATTAATAGATATATATTTAAATAAATTTAACTTCAATTAAAATTAAAAAAACAATTATACTTTACAAATAATTTATATGAAAATGTATTTTTTAATTATAATTCAGTATTTTCTCAATTCATCAAAATTTGAAATATTTTAAAAAAATCTCCCAATAATAGTATTGATATGATGATATCTTAAATTAAGTATAATTATTAAAATAATTTTTCTAAATGTAGGAAAAAATAATTTCAATTATGTTCACATGGAGAAACTATACTTCCTTTAGAAAAAAATGTTATTCATTAGAAATTAGTAATTTTTTCTTTTAAATAAATCATATTTTATTTATAATGAAATTATGACAATAATTTCAATTATTTAGTTAGTAATATAAATATCTGTCAATTTAATGGCTATGTTACTATGGTATAATATATTATCTTTCATTTATTCATAGGGTTGTGTGTTTCAGAAACATTGGAAGTGTTTAAATTTAAAAAAAATATTTTATAAGTTATTTAAGCTCAATTTTATGTATATCATACTCTATCAAAGAAATTCATTTTTTAATATCATAGGGTGATATAATATTTCCATCAATAAATAAATTAAAACCTCTAAATTTAACCTTGATCATTCTAATCAAGGGTTTGGAAATTTGAAATACCATTGTTGAAAAACTCAATCAAAAAAGGGTTGTTAAACATTCATATGGATTAGATATAATGGGATGAATAAGGCTAAAATAGAAAAAAATTGTATTATTTTTAGGCATAAATTGGTGGAATGGGAAGACATGAACCTTGAATTTAAGCATAAATAATTATAGAGAGTGATAGAGGTCATTGATCACGTGAAAGTGGATGATAAATGGAATGTTAATGTCACAACCCGTCCTCGAGGCCCGTGCCGCGACTACCCCATTCCCGCCTTCCATAGGTCAGGGGATGGAGATTTGCACCAAGGCATAAATCCCGGTAAAAAGGGAATGCATTTCCTTTGTAATTTAAACAAACACCACAGAGCAAGCAAGCAGAAGAAGTAAATACTAAGTAAAAACTTGGTACAACAGAAAGTGCGGAAAAGAAAGTGGGCCAGAATACAAACCCAAACTGAAAGTAAAGTACAACTGGAAAGGAAAAACAGAAACTAAAAGTAAAGCTACAATCTCGAGCCGTCCACTGGATGTCCCACCTGAAGGGTGAGTATAGATGGCCACCATAGCTCCTAGGGTCCAGCCGTCTGCTCTGAGTACGTCCCGCCTAGTGATCCACCTCCAGGTACCGTCCTGCTCCGCAAGCCTCAACCACTATCAGCGATGTCCATCGTCTGCAACCAACACAATGTAGTGCGGGCATAGCCCGTGCAGGGGTGAGTATAAGCTACTCAGAAGGGACCTCGAGACCCCTGAAGGTCTCCCAGAATCAACAAAGGAAAGATACAATCACGAAGTAACATTCGACACATCTTAGGTATATGCCAATACAAATACATAAGTCATCAATTCCAGTACGCTCCAACATCCGATCCCAAGTACAACACATTCCACACAGGAAAATGTAACCCATTCCGCATATAAAATCACATCCCAATCCACACAGGAAAGCATAACATAATCCACATAGGATATCAAGTCAAGATTCATCTCACACAAGTATACTTCTTTGTATGACGATAGAGATGATCATATATATCCACTGATTCATCTATGCCGTCGGACCCACAAAGGATCGACAGGTACTATCCCTGCAATGACCCACAAAGGATATGACCCACACAGGATCAATAAGTAACTAACCCCCGCAATGAACCACAAAGGATCTGACCCACACATGATCGATTGGTAACTAACCCCCGCAAAGACCCACACAGGATCAGACCCCCATAGGATCTGTAGGCGCTGGCCCACACAGGACCACTGAGCGCTGACCCACACAGGATCAGACCCACAAAGGATCTATAGCACTGATATACGGAGGATCGCTGAGTGATTTTGTCATCACCGTCGAATCCAATGAGGATCTCTGTATAGTCGTCGTCTTCGTCACTGCCGTAGCCAGATCTAGGGTTCTCGCACACAGCAAGCTCGTTCGGGAGGGTCCGCTCCACGTGCCGAGAGGCTAATACATCAACTGACACATAGTCCGGAGTTGATGTATCCAAAATTTCCGTATCTTCAACAGGAACTCAACGTCACAGATGGCGCGTCAATCAGATGCTCGGTCTGACAGTTATTGGCCTTTTTGTCCCAGGGGCCCTGTTGGTTTTTAAGTCAAAACCCACCCGAACATACTCCCACTGCGTCCAAACCTTGAGCAGAGTAAGCCAAAAGGTCCGTCTCACATAGAGGAATCCATCAAAGTTGACGACACATCAATCAGACGTCCGGAGCTGAAGTTATAAGTGTTTCCGCTCTGAGGGCCAGGTTGGCTTCATGTACGAACCAACCTGGCCAAACACAAAGTATTCTGAAACTTTGAGTGTGATCTACTGAAACGACCGTCTCGATGCAAGGATTGCATCGCAACGGACGGGTATCGATCGGAGGCCCGTAACTCGTGTTATGGGAAGCAGACCGAATAAGGATCGGTATTAGGGGGTTCGGGCACAGTCTGACCCGGCCCGATACCCCCATGGTTGGCCCGAACCGAGTCGACCCATCTCGAGTCCGAGTCCAGCCCGCTTTGGCGCGGCCCGGCCCAGCCCGGTTTGGCGGACCAGCCAGGCAGCCGGCCCGGCGCGCGGCATGCTAGGCGCGCTGGCCAGGGGTGTGGCCGAACGACCGAACCATTCGGGGAGGGGGGTGCTGCCCCCTCGTGAAGTAAACTGCGGCCCCTTAATGGGGTCGCTTCTTCCGGCCAGCCAGGGGTTTCGAACCCCCGGTTCCTCCATGGCCCGGTTAGCCCGCTCCGGCCAGCCAGCTTCTGCAGCCAGGGGACCGGCAAGGTCGGTCCCCTTGCTCCGACGCCGGCGGCCTGGTACCGGCTGCCAGTTCCTCTATTCCGCCGCGTCCCGGAACCAGCCGCGACCTTGGTTCGTCTGGTGAGGTGCGACGGCGCAGCACCCCTCCACCGCAGCCCCGCTCCGACCGCGGTGCTATAGTGGTTCTCTGGTGCTGCGCGACGGTGCAGCATGTTTGGTTCATTTTCAACGGCGCAGCACGACGACACCACGTCTTGGTTCGTCTTCGCGACGGCGCCACGTCTTGGTTTGTCTTCAACGGCGGGGCGCGACAGCGCCACGCTTCTCCCCCTTTCCTCATCAAAATTCCGCGCGGTTCTTTGGCACCGTGTTTCCGTGCCTGCCACAACAATATCAACAACTACAAAAAGGGGAGGAGTGTCGGTCGTGTTTGTGCGGTCTGACCTCCTCCCGTTAATGCGAGAAAAGGTGGTTCAATTGAAAGGGGGATAATGACGGAAGAAAAATCACAAGAAAAGAAATGCATAAAACCCCTACCTCAACGCTGTCGTCGAACGAGCATTCGTCGCGGAAGAAGAAGATCTCCGCAGAAGAAGAGAAGCGCCGTTGGCATTAGATGATCTCTGAGGAAGGCGTCACTCTCCATCGTCCACCATCATAGATTGGCGTTCTTCATTGTTGGTGGTTCATTCTTCGCGTACTTCATCGAAGAACAATGAAGCTTTTCTTTTTCTCCCTAAGGTTTCACACAACACAAACCCCAACAATAATAAATTAAGTCCTCCTCTTATTTTATTATCAACATCAGAATTTGAAATTCAATAGAGAAGAAACGAACAATTAATTTGAATAATTAATTGTAACGATTTAACTACCCAATTTAATGGGGCGTTTCTTAACCAGAAAAATGCATGGTTGACTTTCATTAAAGAGGGGGTTTGTGGGTGCGTTACTTAGGAGGGAAGAAACGGTGGGGCTCGTGCGGGCCCCACCTCACAAATATCCTACCAAGTGGGTAGGATATTTTGGGTTCCACCTTATCCTCTGAACTTGGCTTAAGTGGCATTAAGTGATTTAAAATAAAGTGTCGCGCCACCTTTATTTTATTTTCTTAACTTAACCCCAACAATTAAAAACCACAACCGAGAAAACACAACTCCGGAAAAAGAAATTTCTAAGAAAATATCGGCACTGCGATTCCATTGGTTCCCTCAGAATTTGATTCTGAGTACCGGTACAAAATTTTGAAAAACCCGCTCGTTCGTTCACTGAACGTACCCGAGCTAAACTTTGGAAATTGATTTCGGGCACACCGTGCCTTGGAATCAGGTGCTGTCAGAAACTGTGTTCTAGTAAAATTCCCAAGAAAATTAAGAAAAAAAAATTCCTTGATTTTTACAGGTCTTTATATCACTCCCACCTCAGGGCTTTACGTCCCCGTAAAGATACATCAAAAAATAGGGAAACAAATGTGGGTAATAAGAACGCATCTAAGCCCCCATCTCCCAAGTGCTCTCCTGGAGGTTCCCGTGTTGCCATCTGATGCGCACTAGAGGAATAGACCATCCACGTAGGACCTGCTCCTGTCAATCTTCAATCTCCACTGGGTCCTCCGCAAAAGTCTCCCCATCATCAACTTCTAGCTCCCCATGGCCAATGATATGAATCGGGTCGTGCACGTATCTCCTCAGCTGAGAAACATGGAAGACGTCGTGCACCCGGTGCAACTGAGGTGGTAGAGCCCGACGATATGCCACCTCGCCAATCCTGCTGAGGACATGGAATGGTCTGATGAAGCATGGTGACAACTTGCCGCCTCGGCCAAATCTCCGTAATCCACTTCGAGGTGAGACACACAAGAAGACGTGGTCGCCATCCTCGAACTCTAGTGGCCTCCGCCTCCTGTCAGCATAAGACTTCTGCCGGCTCTGAGCTATCCTCATCCGCTCCTGGATGACCTGAACCTTCTCTATCATGGCCTAAACCATCTTCGGTCCCACGAGTATTGACTCCCCAGGGTCTGTCCAGCACAAAGGAGATCGGCATGGTCAGCCGTACAATGCCTCATATGGTGCCATCCCGATGGTGGATTGGTAGCTATTGTTGTACGCAAACTCCACCAAGGGTAGGTGGTTCCCCAAGTTGTGACTAAAGTCGAGGACACATGCGCGGAGCATGACCTCGAGAGTCTGTATGGTCCCCTCCGTCTGACCATATGTCTGAGGGTGAAAGGTGGTGCTCAGACATAGCTGCGTCTAGAATGCCTCCTACAACCCCTTCCAAAGCCGGTAAGTAAAGCGAGCATCTCGATCGAAGACGATAGATGATGGCACACCATGAAGCCGTGCAATCTTATGAACGTAGAGACGTCCCAAAATCTCCACTGAGCCCTGTTCTTTGATGGGTAAGAAGTGAGCCGACTTGGTGAGTCGGTTGAAAATCATCAAGATGGAGTCGTGACCTCTGGAAGTGCGTGGAAGTCCAGTCACTAAGTCCATAGATATCTCGTCCCACATCCACTCCAGGACCTCCAAGGGCTGTAATAAGCCTGTTGGTACCTGGTGCTCTGCCTTCACCTACTAGCAGGTGATGCATTGAGAAACGAACTCTACCACAACCTTCTTCATGCCCGGCCTCCAGTGCTGTCGTCTGAGATCCTGGTACATCTTTGCCACTCCAGGATGTACCAGCAAAGGGGAAGTGTGAAACTCTCTCAGCACCTCTTACTGTAAAGCAGCTAGTACCAAGGTACGTCTTCTGAAAAGGACGTCGTGCTCTGCTCCAATGGAAAAACCATCAGGTGCCTGTCCTGAGGATATCTGCACACGACGTGTCTCACAGTCGGCGTCCCCACACTGTGCCTCTAAGACCCGTTGTTGTAGTGGTGGAGTGACTATGAGAGACTGATGGAAGGATGCTCCATCTCTATCCATGAAGGATATCTGCAAACAGGCTAGCTGCTCTGTCGCCTCCTGAATTAGCTGAATGCCTATCCTCCTGCTGAGAGCATCGGCTACTACGTTTCCCTTCACAGGAGTATAGACTATCTCAATGTCATAGTCCTGGAGGAACTCGAGCCATCGCCATTGTCTCAGGTTCAGGTCCTTCTGAGAGAAGATGTAACTGAGACTATGATGGTCAGAAAAGACTGTAATACACTCTCCCATCAGGTAGTGTTGCCATGTCTTCAAAGCGAAGACCACTTCTGCTAACTCCAGGTCATGGGTAGCGTAGTTCAACTCATGCGGCCTCAACTGACGTGATCCATAGGCGATCACCGCCTACTCCTACATCAGGACACATCCAAGTCTGGTCCCTGATGCATCGTAGTAGACTATGTACCCTACTCCCTCCTCTGGAAACCTCAAGATAGGTGCACTGGTGAATCTCTATCTCAAATCCTGGAAGCTCTACTGACATCTTTCTGACCACAAAAATGGTTTTCCCTTCTTTGTCAAAGCTGAAAGTGGTTCCATAACTCTGGAGATGTCTGGCACAAATCTCATGTAGTATCCAGCTAGTCCCCAGAAACTCTGCACCTCCATCACGCTCCTGGGTGGCTCCCAAGTTAGCACTACCTCTATCATCGCAGGATCCACCGCAACTCCTGCCTCAGAGATGATGTTTCCCAAGAATTGGGCCTCACAAATCTATAACTGACACTTCAAGAGCATTACATAAAGCTGGTGCTCTTGGAGTGTGTCTAGTACAACCCGCAAGTGGTAGGCGTGCTCCTCCTCAGTCGTCGAGTATATCAAAATTTTGTCGATGAAGACCACAACAAATCGATCGAGGTATGACTGAATAATCCTGTTCATGAGGCCCATTGACACTTTTGGATCATTGGATACACCGAATGGCATAACCAAGAACTCATAGTTTCCATAACGACATCTGAAGGCCATCTTCTGCCCGTCCTCGTCCCGAACTCTGAGCTGATGATAGCCTGACCTGAGGTGTATCTTTGAGAACCACCGCACTCCCTTGATCTGATTGAAGAGGTCATCATTCCTCGGTAGCGGATACTTGTTCCTCACAGTCACCTGGTTAAGGCGATGATAGTCGACACAGAGTCAAAAGATCCCATTCGCCTTCTTGGCGAACAATATCGGGGAATCCCAGGGTGAAACATTGGTTCGGATGAATCCCTTGCCCTGCAAGTCCTACAACTGTACCCATATCTCTCGAATCTCGGCGGGGGCCATCCGATATGCTGGAGTAGATATCGGGGCTGTCCCGGGGTACAGATTAATATAAAAATCTACCTCTCCGCGAGGAGGTAGTCCTGGAACATCATCGGGGAAAACGTCTGCATACTGATCCACCGCTGTAGGAAAACGAGGACCCTGGACGTCAACTGCTCCTAGGATGAGGCTAGCCAACTGATGAGTGATGGGCTGTCCTCTCCTCTGCGAGAGTCCATCCTGTGCTGCAAAGTCTCCCTTCTTGCCGGTGAAGGTGAACCCGATCCCGTCGGTGCGTACACGTCGCACCTTGCACATAATACAGTCAATCTGAGCATGGATTGTAGATAACCAATCCATGCCCAAGATGACGTCGTAAGGCCTCGACGCTGCTACAAGAAGATCCTAGACGAAGCTCTCGCCTCCTAGAGTAATCTCACACTGCCGGTACCAGTGCGTAACTGTCGAGTCTGCTCCCATATGAGTATCTAGCCGTAAGGATCGAGCCAACGGCTGTGTCGGAATCTCCGATCTCCAAACAAGGGCAGCGGCTATGAAAGCGTGGCTTGCTCTTGTGTCTTTAAGAACTGCAGAAAGGGTGGAAGAGACACAGATAGTACCTCGAATCATCTCGGGAGCGCTGTGGTCATAGGCATCTGCTTCCTAGAGCTGTGCATGTCTCTGCCCGCCAGCTCCCTGTGGTCAGGGTGGACCTCTTGGTGGTGGTGGTGGTAGAGCCTCAAAGCGTCTCCCACCACCTACTGCTCAGCCATTTTCTATGCCTCGTCCGCCTCCTCCCTGGGGACCACCACGGTCGACCCTATGCCTCTACCTGGGTGGCCCCTCAACCGTCTGCTGCTCCTCGGCACGACGGGTCAGGCAGTCACGAGCCATGTGTCCATGCCTGCCGCAAGTGTAGCACTGCATGCCTCTCGAAAGACTGGCTCCGCGCTGTGTGCCCCGCACTGCTGATCTAGTGTCCAGAGGTCGTCTGCCTGAGGGTCTTGTCTACCTGGACCCATGAGTCATTCGTCGACTGCTTGCTGCAGAAGAATCTGCTACGTGCCGCCCCACGGTAGGTCTCGCTGCTGAAGAAGGCTCAGCAAGGAAGCTCTCGATCAAAAGGGCTCGCTCCAGTACTCCTGCCTGAGTCGAAATGCTGAGGGAGATCAGCGAGGCCCTGATCTCATGCCTCAATCCCTGCTCAATGGTCTGGGCCCGGAAGAATGGGTCTCATACCATGTCTGTCGAGTAGCACGATAGATCGGTAAATATCGCTGAGTACTGGGCGACCGTCAAGCTGCCCTGCCGCAGCTGTAGAAGCTCCTGGATGTGCAGCACACGGAGGGTGGCTAGGATGAACTCTGAGCGGAAGAGGCTCTCAATGTCCGTCCAGAGGATATATGCCTCATCGTGCACTTGGAGAATCATGCTCCACCATCTCTCTACTGCCGCGTGCAGGAGGCTCGCTATGAGGATCACCATGAGGTCTGCTCATGTCCTCAATAACCTGAAAACTCATACAACTGCCTCCAGCCAGTCCTCAGTGGCCTGAGGGTCCGTCTCCCCGCGGAACCTGGGCGGTCGCTGGTGCTGGAACTCATGCAGTGCACTAAGGATATGTGCATCATCAACGGCTGGGGTAGGAAGCATTGGTGGCTCGACAGGTAATGGTACCGCTGGTGCCTCAGCTGTCAAAGGGCCCTGTACCGAGGCCTCATCGCTCGGTGGGCTATCGTCACGCTCAACTCTCGGAACCCTAGCTAGCTGCCATCGTGGGGCCATCCTGAAAAGAAAAAGGGTTTCCAGGTCAAACAGTATACCTAGTGAGCTGAGATAAAGTAATCACAAAGAAAACTTCAAACACACATGCAATTAATGTTTTCGTGAATTATATCGGAAATCAGAAGTCAGGGTCCTGGTGTACGGATACATCGGCCGCCACACCAAAAATGGACTCCCTGGACTGATAACCACTCCCAATACCCTTAATACTATTGCTTCACATAGAAAAAGATCAGAGTCCAAAGTTCTGCGGTAGAACCGAACTCCTCTGATACCAATTTGTCACCACCCGTCCTCGGGGCCCGTGTTGTGACTACCCCATGCCCGCCTTCCATAGGCCAGGGGTTGGCGACTAGCACCAAGGCGTAAATCCCGGTAAAAAGGGAAGGCATTGCCTTTGTAAAGTAAACAAACACCATAGAGCAAGAAAGAAAAAGAAAGTAAATACTAATTAAAAACTGGGTACATCAGTAAGTGCGGAAAAGTAAGTGGGCCAGAATACAAACCCAAACTGAAAGTAATGTACAACAGGAAAGGGAAAACATCAACTAAAAGTAATGATGCAACATTGATTCGTCCACTGAATGTACCACCTAAATAGTGAGTACAGATGGCCTCCACAGCTCCAAGGGTCCAGACGTCCGCTCTGAGTACGTCCCGCCCAGTGGTCCACCTCCATGTACCATCCTGCTTCGCAAGCCTCAACCATGATCAGCGCTGTCCGTCATCTGCAACCAACACAACATAGTGTGGGCATAGCCCATGTAGGGGTGAGTAGAAGCTACTCAGTAGGGACCCCGAGACCCCCGAAGGTCTCCCAGAATCCATAAAGGAAAGATACAATCACGAAGTTACATTCAACACTGCTTAGGTATATGCCCATACATATACCTAAGTCATCAATTCCAGTACGCTCCATCATCCGACCCCAAGTACAACCTAGTCCACACAAGAAAACGTAATGCGTTCCGCATAGGAAATCACAACCCGATCCACACAGGAAAGAATAACATAATCCACACAAGATATAAAGTCAAGATTCAGCTCACACAGGTATAGTTCTTCGTATGAAGATAGAGATGATCAGATATATCCACTGATTAATCTAAGCCGTCTGAACCACAAAGGATCGATAGGTACAAACCCCCAAAATGTCCCACAAAGGATCTGTCCCACACAGGATCGATAGGTAACTAACCCCCGCAATGAACCATAATGGATCTGACCCACACATGGTCGATAGGTAACTCACCCCTGCAAAGAGCCACACAAGATTGGACCCACACAGGATCTGTAGGCGCTGGCCCACACAGGACCGCTGAGCGCTGACCCACACATGATCGGACCCACACATGATTTGTAGCACTGATCCACGTAGGATCGCTAAGTGATGTAGTCGTCGCCGTCGAACCCACTGAGGATCACTGTACAGTCATCGTCGTCGTCGCAGTTGCAGGTAGCTCTAGGGTTCCCGCACACAGCAAGCTCGTTCGGGAGGGTCCGCTCCACGAGCCGAGAGCCTGATACATCAACTAACACATAGTCCGGAGTTGATGTATCCAAATTTTCCGTATCATCATCCGGAACTCAACGTCACAGACGGCGCGTCAATAGGACGCCCGGTCTGAGAGTTTTTGGCTTTTTTGTCCGCGGGGCCCGGTTGGTTTTTAAGTCAAAACCAACCCGACCGTACTCGAACTACGTCCAAACCACGAGTGGAGTAACCCAAAAGGTCCGTCTCATTTAGAGGAATCCATCAATGTCAACGGAATGTCAATCAGACCTCCGGAGCTCAAGTTATAAGCATTTCCGCTCCGAGGCCCCGGTTGGTTTCGTGTACGAACCAACCCGGCCGAACCCAAATTATTCCGAAATCATGAGTGCCATATACTGAAATGACCGTCTCTATCCAAAGTTGCAACGCAACTGACGGTGCGTCGATCGGTGGCCCGTAACTCAAATTATGGGCAATAGACCAAATAAGGTTCGGTATTAGGGGGGTTTGGGCCCAGTCCGACCCGGCCTGATACCCCCAGGGTCGGCCCGAACCGGGCGACCCGTCCTTGGTCTAGGTCCGGCCCGCTTGGGCGCGGCCCAGCCGGTGCGTCCCGGTCAGGTAGACCGGCCAGGCAGCTGGCCCGGAGTGCGGCACGCCGGGCGCGCTGGCCTGGGGTTCGGCCGAACGGCCGAATCGTTCGGGGCGGGGGGCGCTACCCACGCGTGAAGTAAACCGCGACCCCTCAATAGGGCCGCTTCTTTCGACCAGTTGGGGGTTTCGAACCCCCGGTTCCTCCATGGTCTGGCCGGAACGCTCCTACCGGCCGCCTTCTGCTGCCACGAGACCGGAAAGGCCGAACCCCATGCTCTGACACCGGCGGCCCGGTACCGGCCTCTGGTTCCACTGTTCCGCCATGGACCGGAACCGGCCGCGGCCTTGGTTCATTCGGCGCCACACACTGACACCATGCCCCTCCATCGCGGCCCCGCTCCGGCCGCGGTGCTTTAGTGGTTCTCTGGTGCGGCACGACGGTGCCACATCTTTGGTTAATTTTCAACGGCGAGGCGCGACAGTGTCGCGTCTTGGTTCGTCTTCGCGATGGCGCCGCGTCTTGGTTCGTCTTCAACAGCGTGGTGCGACGGTGCCGTGCTTCTCCCCCTTTCCTTATCAAAATTCCGCATGGTACGTGGCACCGCCTTGCCGTGCTTGTCACAACAATATCATCAACCAAAAAGAGGGGAGGAGTGTCGGCCTTGTTCGTGTGGTCCGTCCTCCTCCCATTAATGCGATAACTGGCGGTTCAATTGAAAGGGGGATAACGACGAAAGAAAAATCACACGAAAAGAAACACATAAAACCCCTACCTCAATGTTGTCATCGAACGATCATTCTTCGTAGAAGAAGATGATCGTCCTGAAAGAAGATAAGCGTCATTGGCGTTTGATGATCTCCGAGGAAGGCGTCACTCGCCGTTGTCCGCCATTGGAGATTGGTGTTCATCATCGGCGATGGTGCGTTCTTCGCGTTCTTCATCGAAGAATGAAGAATCTTTTCTATTTCTCGCCAAGGTTTCACACAACACAAACCCCAACAATAAAAAAATAATTCCTCCTCTTATTTTATTATCAACATAAGAATTTGAAATTCAAAAGAGAAGAAACGAACAATTAATTCGAAGAATTAATTGTAACGATTTGACTTCTCAATTTAATGGGGTGTTTCTTAACCAGAAAAATGCATGGTTGACTTTCATTTAAGAGGGGGTTTGTGGGTGCATTACATAGGAGGGAAGAAACGCCGGGGCTCATGCGGGCCCCACCTCACAAATATCCTACCAAGTGGGTACGATATTTTGGGTTCCACCTTATCCAATGAGCTTGGCTTAAGTGGCTTTATGTAAAATAAAATAAAGTGTCGCACCACCTTTATTTTATTTCTTAACTTAACCCCAAAAATTAAAAACCACACCCAAGAAAACACAACTCCGGAAAAGGCGTTTCTAAGCAGATACCGGTGTTGCGATTCCATTGGTGCCCTCAGAATTTGATTCCGAGCACCGGTTCAAAAGTTAGAAAAACACGCTCATTTTTTCATTGAACGTACCCGAGCTAAAATTCGGAAATTGATTCCGGGAACACAGTTCCTCAGAATCAGGTGTCATCAGAAACTACATTCTTGTAAAATTCCCATGAAAATTAAGAAAACAAAATTTCCTTGAATTTTACAGGTCTTTACATTTAAGGGTTTAAAAAATAACATTGTGATGATTTAATGAATATTTGATTAATTTTATAGGAAGGTAATATGATAGAAAATCTTTTTCATGATGCATTTCCTAATGTTTTCAAATTCTTGTAATTTTTATGAATAAAACTAAATGTAGTTAATATATATTATTCCATTTCATAATTTCTTCCTATGGGACTTAATTGATAAAATTTTAAACGATTACATATTATAAGAAATTATAAAAAATAATTTTAATACCTAATGGACTTAAATTTACTTTTAATCAATCATAAGGTCTATAGAAGAGAGGAACATATTTTTTTTATTCTCAAACTTTTTTCCAAAACCAATATTGTTAGAACATGTTATACAACATGAAACATTAATATGTAATCCTCCATAGTAACAACATTTGTTCAACATTAACATTTTATTTCAAAATTTCTATTTATTTACATATTAACTCGAATATCACATTGGCTATTGGTAGGTGTTAAACCCTAATTATCTTTCGGTTATGGGTTCATGCCCTATAGTCTTGCTGGACCTGATACAGTCTAACTTGGTATGAGGGTTTTACATTCTCTAAAAATATATTAATATAATTACTAATAGTACTCAAAATATGATACACATCCCTGAATTAAAATAAATCATTAAATAACCTATCTAATAATTATTTCAATACAACATTTTTTTAACAATGTCTAATAATTTTATTTGACTATTATTATAATGAAACTAATGATTATATTAACCGTAAATGATTACAATACAACTACAAATATATCTATAAAATGTAATGGAAATATCCCTCAAATAAATTTTCTACCATAACAAATACATCCCATAAATTTCTCCAAAAAAATACTTAATATTGGTATCATCCTATCACCTATAACATAAAATTGGGTGTTTAATACATTGAACATATAATCATTCTTAAAATCATAAACCCAAATAGTATAGATAAATCTTCTATTAATGAAGAAATATATACTTCCAAATTATTACATAGTCTTTATATGTATACTGATTATTATAAGAAAATTACCATTGGTAAATAAACATATATTTAATTCAAGAATCCCAAAACATAAATACTTCATCCATTCTATTTCAATATAGGACCTTCCTTAGTGTATGTGTTAAAAATTCAAAGAGGTAATTGAATCGAATGATTGCATGATTCTCCACATTTCATATAGTGAAATAAAATTAGTTCCCAAGGATGATACTTATTTCCTTCCACCATAATGTTCATTTTTTCTTGAAAATTTATTACTTTATGCACTTTATTTTTTCATATAAAACTTTTTTCTGTCCCATTGAGACACATTATATTCAATATCAGTCAACATAAGTTTATCTATGGGCATTCATTTTTATCATCTATTAAAAACCCACATAATTTTATGTAATAAAATTGTGAATTATCCTATGAATTTTCTCTAAGGTTTTAAATCTAGGGGCACATAAATTCCCTTTTTCATTCCCTAGGTGACAATCTCATCAATGCCAATGCACCATTTTCAGAGTTATTATACCTAGATTGATTTATTCTAGAAGCAAATCCACTTGTAGTATCCAATAATGAGTATATTTTGAAGAACAAAAACATAATCTCTTAGTTAAAAAATTAATAATATGTTCTAATCTATTTTTCTACCATTTATATAATAGGTGTATGAACCCTAGTCTATGTTATCCTAAATCTAGTTCCTATGATAACTAAAAAAATCCTCAAATAATAACAATAGAGATCTTGAACTAAATCCCTATACATGGGTTCATATTTTATTACATTTTCATGTGACATAATGAATCCCATCCTGAAGGACCAAATATTTTAAAATTCATGGTAAACTAGATACACAAGTGATTCCTATTTTAAATTTGGGAAAAAAATCCCATCATTACAGTTTTTGAAAATATAGTTATTCTGTTTAGAATTTCCATGATTATCAATCATAGTATATTTTATGAAATACATGGGAATGGAAACAAAATAAGGGTGATCTCAAAATCATTTTTGGAGTTATGTACATCAGAAGGTATTAGGAATATATATGTATAAATAATAGATAAAGGGATATAACTGAACACACATTCTATTCTATTTTTTTACAATCATGAGTATATGAGTAATCATCATTATTTAATTTACATAAAATTATAATTTTATTTTTAGTCAATTTATATAAAATTAATGTCATTGAGAGATAATAACATTATGTAATATAATGGATAATAAGATATAATTTATAATAAAAGGAAGATAACTGAAAATACCTTCAATTTAATCAATAAAATGGAATTAATTGAATGCCTAGAATATTTCAACATTAAAATTTCATTGATAATAATTATTGAAATTATAATGATAGAAATGATTAATTATTTTATTTTAGGATCTTTATAATAACGATACCTATTCCATAAAGAAGTTTCATAAAGATAGATTAAAACAAATGGGTAGGTATAAACTAAGAATCAATTTATCTAAGGTAATCTATCTAAAATGTATCTTGAAACTACCAATGCATCGAAGATCTATCGGTAATTAATTCCCACCTATGACTCCATGTGAGAAGTATTAATCATATATCAAATAATCCAATTAATTTACGAACAATTATCCTTTCCATTTAATAACCCTTTCTGATGAAGGAATACATGTTATTAATATTCCCATATTGAATCAAATAAATTTTAATTCAAAACAATGTATGATTAAATTAGATATGTTTTAAAAAATAAGAAAATACAAGTTAATTAATTTGAATATATATTTCAACCATAATGTCTAATGATCATAGGAAAGTGGATATTTCATGGGAAAGTAAATGAATACAAATGTAAATCAAGAAAGTGAGTTTCAAAACATTCCACAATCAAAATGATCTTAAACCACACTAATGAATAATCAGTATGGTATTAATTCCACATATACCCAATGGAATAAAAATAAGTGGTTTATATCATTAATTAATAGCAATTTGATAAAAACGTCACTAGAAGCATTCTTTAGGAAAATAAACTTTTTCATTTTAAAATATCATTTTAAAAATTAATATTCAAAAAATAATTTTATTTTATTTAAAAACATTCATTGAAAATAATAAATAATTTTATTAAACAACGTATTTTTCATGATGGATGGAAAATATGTTCATGTCGTAAACATTAAAACCCTGATTCTATTCACATTTTGGATAAAATGAAAAATAATAATAATTATCGAAATGATAGGAATATTCATTTAATAACTTTTTAAAACTTAATGATGTGTAAAAATATATTTAATAAATAATTTTAATTTTTTTATAACAAAATGGAATCATTTTATGAAAACATGGTTTTTGAGGAAAATATATTTCAACCAAAGAGGGAAGTCTATTTATATTTTTATAAAGAAATAATCTCCATTATATTATGTAAAAAATTCTGGAAAATAGTTTTATTGCATGAAAAAATCATGACTAATTAGATGAGAATAGATTTGTAATTTTTATTATCCAATGATCAAATAATTCAATCTAACGGGAATTCTGGCATAAAAAATCACGATTAAATCGATATTGGGAAATAAACCCTTATAATGATCACAATGTTGATGTGAGAAATAAAAAATTAATCAATTACAAATGAAAAAATTAAATCAACATAAAATAATTCAAAATAAAATAATATATATTCAAATTTAACTACATACATAATCTTATAATATCAAAGACCACAAAGAAGTAATATAACCTAATAAAAAGAATCCATGTTCTAAAATTCATTACCACATGGTAATTTTCATATCAAATACCATAATATGGAATAATTAAAATTGAAAATAAAAAAACCATATTATTTGATGAATTATTGATATCGAATGTAAAATTGAATGTATATACCCCAAATAAGGGAAATTATGTTCATTGCATTACAATTTGCCTCAGTGAAGAGAGATTTTGATGAAGTCCCTTACCTTATGCTAAGATTTTGATTGAATGTGATTGAACATCTTTTATAATAGTTTCAAGAATGTTATTAGTTCATAGAAAAACTTATAGATATTTTTGATATCATATATAAACATTTTATAACATCTCATCACATATTCATTATTAATAAATTATTATTATTGTTTTAGGTGTCAATTTCCTTTTATTCTCTTGTGTATTTTTTTAGTAATGTACTAGTTCATTGGAATATTAAATATATCCATCATAATCGGAATAAACATTATTAAATAATTACAATATTTAAACAAAATTAAATTTTTAATTCCAATCATGAATAATGGTTTTGTGAGATAAAGTATGTTACAATCATAGATACAATATGTCATATTTTCACATGAGTAATTTTCTATTTTAAAAATATCATTATAAAAATGTGGTTAGAATATAACATTTAAATAGAGTTTACAAAATCATAAATTAAAAATTAATTATTTAAATATAATTTTATATATCTTCAATGTTTTGTGGTGATGAATATAGAGTCACATCACTTCATGAATGAGGTTGTCCTACATGTATGAATGATGTTATCATATTTATGTGAGTGAAAACGTTAGAAGAAAAATTATACATTATACTAATATAATGAAACATAATTCATTAATATCCTTATTATGTTATTTTATAACATATATTAATTATATTTATACTCATTACATTAAAATTAAAATTATTTGGGAAAAATAATAACATCTCTCAAAAAAGAATTACTCTTCTATACACAAGAGAGAATTATCTTATCCCAAAAGGAATATAAATTTTAGAAATATATATATATAAAAATATAATATAATGTCTCCTTTTTTAAAATCATGTTATAAATATCATGTATATACGTTAGATCCATCATCATATCCATTAGTGAAATATTTAATTAAAAAATGAATGACATCAATCATGAGGTGGTAGTCCTCCATACAAATGAATGATGATTTTGTAACAAATTTGATGGAAATGGGTGTAGTTTTAGGTCACTAAATTACCCAAAAAATATAATTTTATGGATGATATTTATGTTATTATATCTTTGTTGTTTAAAAATAAAATTAAAGTGTTGGACCAAAAAATAAGATGAAAACATTTGATGTATAACTATACCTTTTATTTGGGTAACCTTTTTAGGTTTAAATAAATAGCCTTCAATTATTGTATTTATAATGAAAATAAATCTTTTAGTATAAGAAAAGAAGATTTTGGAAGTTATTTTTTCTTGTTTTTTCCAATCAAAAATGACATCATGGTGTGAAGAAGAGATGAGTGTGGGGACTTTAATTAGTGTGTTGAGTGGATCACTTGTAATTTTTGAAATGAAAAAGGTGGTCCCAAATTGTTCGCAAGTCTCAAGGGTATAAAAAGGATATTTATGAATAATTATCCTTTATTGGTTCTAAATATAGCCATTAAATATATTTTATACTTGTTTTTATTTCATTTAAACCCTTATCTATGTAGTTAAACTCAAGCCTAGTAAATGAATTTTTTCCTTAACTGTGGGAAAATATTTTTAATATTTTGACTGTTAATTAGGATATTAAATTTAGTAGACCATAAAAGAAAATATATATTGTTTTGATTCAATTTATGGGATCTATTTTTTCAAAATATTGTTAAAATAATTGGTAAAATTAAATTTAAATATAATCCCATAGTAACTATAATATAGTGGGGTTTCAAATCGAAAATGATTAAAAGTTTAAAATGTTTTTACATCATAATTCAATATGAATATAGTTCCCATTAAATTAATTGGATTAATTGTTCTAAAATTGAAATAATTATACATTAACACTAAGTCAATATATAATAAAATATTATATACAATTTAACTCAAAAGGTAGTTTTCAATTAATATTTAGTATTCTTCACTGTTCGCCGATAAATGAAATATATTCAAATCCAAAAAATTCACTATAAGGAAATTTTGATTTTTTTTTGAAAAAATATCTTTAGTTTATAAATTATTTTATCTATTTTTTAATTAAAAATTAAATTGTGGGTTCATAGAGCGACTACGCCGTGTTTTAGAAAAAAATACATTTTCCATAATATGATTTTTAATATAAGTGAATATTATTTTGATTTTTACTATAAGAGAAACATAATTTTCATAATTTTTTTAGTACTTCTCAAACCCTATAATATAAAAACTATTTTATAACTGACAGATTAAATGGCCCGGAGGCCATATTTTTATTGATTTTCAGATAACCCCCTTTCAAGAAACAAGGGGGAACCTTTACAAGGCATGTGGGATTATAAATTACATTGCTCGTACGCTTGGAGACATTACATGACCCGTAGGTCTTAATGTAATCATACAGACTATGAAAACATGAAAGTGCTCCATCCCCATCATCTGCATAGTGATCAGCTCTCCACCTTTACTTGACTGTTCGGGTAGCATGTCCATGTGCAGGGGTGCACAGGCGCGGTACCGATGGAAAATGCCATACCCTATCATTATTTAAAATTCTATTTAGCCCTACTTTGGTGGATGTACCCCACTCTTTACATAGGATTTAATGTTCCGCAAGCTATCCAATAGATTAAATTTAATGAAACACAATTTTTTGTTTATTTATTATCAGTTTTTCATGAAATGTATGATATAAATATCATTCATACATTAAATTATCAATATATTACAAGTATGGATGAAATTATCCTACACCTTCCAGAAGTGTTTAAGGATTCAGTGAGATACTTTCCACAGAGTGTTCAATTATAGGATGGGATTTATGTATGATGGAAACAAGGAAATTGCATTATTTCTTAGTTTGAAGTAGGTATGATATAATTTTCTGGTGGAATTATTATCACATAATGAACCAATTACCATTGATTCATAGTGTATTAGACTATGTATAATCTATGGAACATTATTTTGAATATGTTACTTATTCCACATGTATGAACATATAAGATGGGTTATAATTGAGGAACATAGAGAGCAGATAATAGTTTATATTTCTCACACACCTCAAGAGAGCTAAAGTCTATGTGTCAATTTTATTATTAATATTGGTAAGAGAATATTTTTTAATCATGTACCAGGTTGGAAATGATAAATTAGAATTTATTATAGGATTATTGAGTCCTAGAGAGGATAGTCTAGCCACTTTTTAATATTTTAATTTTTTAATGTGACTAGAAAAAGAATTGATCAATTGTTTTGAATGTATGAATGATTCATCTTGCAATTTTTTTATAAATACTATAGTGTTTATTAATATGATTTTTTGTGTAGTTTAACTATTTCTATGTATTTTTACACATTGATTTGAGGATACCGTCTCCCAAAAGTATGATTTTGGATCTCAGTACTATAAGAGGAGGTTTACCTAAGGTCATGTTAATCATATATTTGTGATCTAAGGAGTGGATTTTGGAAACAAAACCACACTGAACAATGAAGTAAACACATGAAATAATAATTAGGGAATGAAGTCCATCACACAAGAACACAAGATCATCATCAAGGTGGTGGTACCACATGAAGTAGCTCTACATCTTAGGAATGAATCAAATCCAAACTAATATAGCATTATAATATACTCTTGACCATATAGGATATATATGAATTGTATGATGATCACTTAAGCTTTATAATATCTCCCATAAGGGAATCCACTAGGGTCCTTCAACCAATCATATCCTATACTCCACTATAGAATTATGTACCAAAAACCCAATAGTGTTCTCATAGATTACAAGATCTACCTATCCTGAGAATCAAGAGGTTGATACCAATCCTATAGAATATCCAATGTCACTCTCAGTTATTTTAATCATGAAACATCATGAGTAAAAACCTCTATGGACCTTATAATATGAATGAAATATTCCATAAAAATACTATTACAATGCATTTTATCTACCCCAAATATCTATTTATGATCTATAAAATCCAGTATTTCTCACTTTATCTTAATCTGATGGGTTTTTTCTTAAAATAAAACACACAAGAAATTCAATATGTCACCATAAAGGTGTTCCACATCAAGCATAAGATGTATAAAAATCTATACAAACTATAGTGACTCAGGTTTTTGGCCCTTCCAGACTTTGGAATATTTCTACAAATAAATCCAGAGTTTGGCGCGAAGACTACGTGCGATTATGAGGCCCAGTGTGCCTAGAATAAATTTTTTAAAAATATTAAGTATTTTTTATACTATTCCCATGGATGGGGTGTGATATCTCAAAAATGGTAGCTCAGAATGGGAATCTAAGGGCACGGTTGCGTCCGGAACATGCCGTTTACCCTAGGAGAGGTGTAAACTTTGCGGGTGCGGGCCTACGGTGGAAAGTTCCACTAGGGGCGTTTACATAAATAAGTGGACAAGTTAGTTTACGAGCATCTTCTCGAATAACTCCTAAACGGAGTCTTGGATTGAAAATCCTAGTATTCCATTGCACTCAGAACGGCGTGTTTACCCTAGGGGTGACTTAACTAGTTCCGTGTCGGGAGGTTCGGTAGGGGCGGAAAATTAAATGTTTTCTTTATATAGAAAACAAAGGGAAATGAAGGGGAACTATTCCCCTCCCACCTATGTCGCACGTACCCCTCCCCTTATTCACCGTTCATTGTCAAATGAAGCTCCTGGAGTCTGTTTTCACCATCGTTCATCTGCAGATCCAGTTTCAGGGCGTCCCGGGCGCCGTTCTGCACCAAAAGCGTCGGCGATCCGCCAACAGGTAGGCGTTTTACCTTTTGAAAATCATGGATCCCAAATTTCTGCGTTTTTCTCGTTTTTTAAAAAGGAGATCTGTAGATCGGGTCCCAAGAGGCGCGTAGATGCTTATAGATCTTCGTTTGGACCTCTAAGGTGCCTCCGGAGAACCTTGGATAGTTCACCGGTGTGGCACCGGCGTGGCGACAGGGGCGGCCCGCGACGGCGGGGCACGTTTTACAAAAGGACCACCATGACCGGTGGTCCGGTGTCAATCACCGGCGACCCCCGGCGGGGGTCGGCCGCATACGCGCGTGCACCGCAACGCGGTGGCGTGGTCCGCTGGCCTATGCGGGACGGCCCAAGCCGGCTGGACCTGCCTGAACCGGCCGGTCCGGCCCAGTTTGGTACCCGGGGGTTTTTAAACCCCCGTTTCCTGCCCTCTGGATGTCCGATCCACGCGATGTCTATGGCAGTGCGACCCTGGGTAAGAGGTAAACCCTCCAGTGTGGGTTCAAGGGTTTAAATGTTCGGGATCATGGCCAAGGTGTTAGAAACGTTGTATAAAATAATAATATTTTATTATTTTACGACTTCGGTCCGTTGTAACTTCTACCCGGAGTTTCTGAATGACATTTTGTTAGAGGCGTTGAGATCCTGATGGCACAGATGACTTTTTGAGATGGTTTCTAGGTGTTGGGACTAAGAATGGGGACTGGGCTCCATGATGCTGGGTTTTTGGCATTTTCAAAGAAACACAACTCTCCCGCCGGGTGTCCGTTTGGGACGTTTGAGCTGTCGATCCTACGTGTTTTTTTGAGGGGATCACAATAGTGTTATCCGCTCGATGAATATCGGGATCATGGCATGGTCCCCACCCGGGCTGGTTCTGGTGAATAATACCTTTTTTTACTGGGTGGCTGTTTTGGGTGAATGAGTAGTCGATTCCTTGTGTTTTTCCAAGGTATTCACCATGGTATGATCTACATGATGAGTTTTGGGATCGTTGTGTGGGCCCCTCATGGGAAAGCTACATTGAATAGTTACTTTTTCACCAGTTGTCCATTTCAGGTGAGTAAATAGCCATTCCTAAGTGATTTGTCGCGTAGATTGTGTTGGTGGCCGCGGTATCGTCCTATGAGGTCCACCGTGTGGCATTGTGGTGGGTTTCTCGGGTTTGCGACGTTTGGACCAGCAGTGGTTGAGGGTACTTTTTGGTTCATTCCTACCGGGGTACGCACGGCCTCACAATCTTTGTATGGTTTTGTGATCCTCTCGATGGGATGTTTAATTTGTTAGAGTTGTGGCATCCCTCTGGTGGGCCCAGAGAGAGATCCTCTAGCATCTTTTCCCTAGATAGGGGTTTTGTTATCACTGTGACCATTTATTCACGGGCGGAAATCCCCTATCTATCTAGTAAACCACATAGGGTTGTGGAATAATCAATATTATGATCCCCTACACGGTGGGTTGTACTTAGTAGGGTTGTGGCTTCATCAAGTAAATGATCCCCTACTCAGAATGAGGTTTATAGTAGGGTTGAAGTATCGTTGGTTATACGATCCCCTAAATAGCGTGTGGTTTCAGTAGGGTTGTGATATCGTTGGTTATACGATCCCCTACTTAGCGCGTGGTTTCAGTAGGGTTTAGGAATCGTCAGTTTGATCCCCAACATCGCGAGATGTACCAGATAGGGTTTCAGTATCATCGGGACCACCTTTACGCAGGTGATGATCCTCTATCTGAGTGACATGTTTCTGTCGAGCACCGGATCAGGTCGTGGAATCCCCCAGAAGAATCTGGGAGTGATCCCCTATCTGTGAGCTTCGTATATCGGTGTGGGTTTTGGTATCCCCAAGCAAACACTAGGAGTGATCCCTTATCCGAAGAGTTTGGTGATTGTGTTGTTTCAGTGTAGTTTGCTCAGTGATGGTATCTGACGAGCGTGGTATCTCGTGTGAGCGTTAGAGATGTTTTCTTCGGACCCTAGGGAGTGGATCTCTCGGACGAGTGTCATCTGCGATGATAGTGATCATGGATCATGTTCTCCTGGTTTTGACCTTATACTAGTTACGAGGTCGGTACCTGAGGTGTCTTGTTACGTGATGTATGTATATCTGGATTGTTCACGGTGCATGTATGGGCATACACCTAAGTTGAGCTAACTTGTTGAGTTTATCCAAGGATGGTCATAAGATGGAGTTCCTCTCTCGTATGGGTATCCCTCTGGCTAGGATGAGCAGACTATTACCTTTCAGTTTCTCTCTTTTATTTTGGGTTTTGGGGGTGCCCATTATGTATGTTTATACTCACCCCTTCACGGGCTTTTCCCGCACATGATTGTGTCTTGTGAAGACCACAAGCCTTTTGACAGAGTCCCAAGAGGACCCAGAGTAGGAGGAGCTGAGTGAGCGAGAATGACCGGGATGTTTACCAGTGCGGAGCCGAGGGAGCTTTTCGGCAGGTGTTTGTGGAAGCATTTCCCATCTTCAGAGCAGGTTGGATGCGCTTTGTAGTTTTCTTTTGGTGGGCCCTGTTTTTCCCTTTTTGTAATGATGCTGAACTCTGGTTTTGGTTAGATGTTTCATGCATTTAATTTTCAGTTTTATTTATCTCTACATTGTTGCATGGAGGTGTATGTGGGTGTCTGTGTGTTCAGGTACCATGGGCTAATTCCTCTCATGGGTGTGATAGCCCACTCGGCGCTTGCCACCAACCCTGGGCCTAATGGAGGCAGGCTTTCAGAGTCACAGCGCGAGCCCCGTTGGGTCGGGTCATGTAAGAGTGGTATCAGAGGAGTTTCCACCTTTGGGATTTCCGAGCGTAGTTGGTCTAGTTGTGAGTTTGGTTTGGGTTTCATAAGCCGCAGTGTTAGGATGTTTCGAGTTTGGATTTCAGGCCATGGACTCTAGTGTTGGTGCGGCTGCCGACGTATCCATTTACCAAGACTTTGATAACCTGCCTTTCGGCTCAGAACATTAGAACATTGTACGTAGGGGAAAACTGTGCATGCATCATCTATGACTGGGTTTTGGGGTTTTCCTTGTCATTATTGAGTTATCTCACCAGATATACTCTTTGATTATGGTGCGTGTTGAATGTATTTTAGGATTCCTTCACAACGACATCCAATGAGGGTTCCACAGTGGAATTGTGGTGACGATCCACCCCGTGTAGAGGCGGTGGACCAGGGCGCAGGTTCTGAGGCTGCACCTCCAGCTGGTATGCTAGTTGATCCTCCACCTGTTGAGAAGTTGGTTGTGCCGGAAGTTCCAGATGAGGCTGTGCATAGGCTAAGTGCGCTGCACGAGTTCCAGAGGTAGTGTCCTCTGAGGTTTCGGGGTGATCCAGCCCCTCAGGCAGCTGATGACTTGCTTGAAGTAGTCACTCTTGATTTCCACCTAGTAAGGACACCTCCAGATCAGATGGTCGTCCTAGAGGCAATCCTTCTATAAGATTTGTCCAGATGATGGTGGAGCCTAGTGACGCAGTCCCATGACGAGGAGACGCTCACGTGTGTAGAGTTTGAGAAGCTCATTAGGGAAGAGGTCTATCCCGTGATGCTGAGGTCAGTGCGGATTCAGGATCTTCCCCAGCTTCGGCAAGAGGGCATGACTATGTCAGAGTACTCAATGAGGTTTATAGACCTGTCACATTACTCCCTTGATATGGTTCAGGACCCGTTCAATAGGTCTCGGACCTTCGAGCTGGGCTTACACAGGGACATCTGAGCATGTGTAGTTTCCTTATTCTTTCCCACCTATGACGGGGTGACGGAGGGAGCGTTGGTGGTGGATATCTTTCTTGCTGAGCAGATTCCCCCTGTTAGTGCTGGTCATGTGAGATCAGATACGTCAGCATCTGGTATCCAATGGATGATGTAGGGGATTGGGCATGGGCGTCGTTTCAGGAGGCGACCCCAGGATGGAGGATTTGAGGCTCAGGGCTCACAAGGCTTTCAGGCCAGTTTTGGTCAGCCATAGGAGAGGTGGTGTTACGCTTGCGTTGTTCGGGAACATCTTATTAGGGTTTGTCCGACCTGACGTGCTGCTGAGAGGGAGTCGGTCGATGGACCACCTTGGTAGAGGCAGCTTCTTGAGCAAAGAGGTCCACTGGGCGGCAGACGTGGCGGCGGAGCAGGTGCAACAAGAGGAGGTGGTTAGCGGTACCAGTTGCCACCACCCCCATCCCCCGGTGGTCCACACCAAGCTCAAGGAGCTAGTGGCTGAGGGCGAGGATAGCTTCATTCCCTAGAGGCCATTGAACCAGAGTCTATGAGGATGGATAGAGGTACTCCTTGTGTCCTTTCTAATTTCTACAGTAGTTCGATAGACACTATTTATTGGTACCGTTCATTTCCGTTGCCCGCTCGTGTTTTTTTAGGGCATTGATAACACCCTTTGTGGGTGTTGTTCGGCGTGCTTCGAATGCGTGAGGAAGAGGGATCCTTACCCCACCAAGACAGGTTTATGTGACACGATTAAAAACCATGCGGTCGAGTCAGTGCCGCCCAAATAAATAGTGTTGAGATGTGATGGATGAGTCCCTCTGAGTTATGTGTTTGGGCATGGGTGTTTGTTGGCGAACTCCCTGGCGTGGAAGACCAAGTTGAGAGTCAAGTCTCTTACCTTGCGCTTATGGCTTTTCGGGGATGAAAAGCTCAAAGAGGGGAGGAGGAGGGGGGATGTAGCGACTCCTGTTTTTGGCCATGTCAGACTTTGAAATATTTCTACAAATAATTCCAGAGCTAGGTGAGAAGACGGTGTGCGATTCTTAGGCCCATTGTACTCAAAAAAATTTTTATATAAATATTATGTATTGTTTATACTATTCACATGGTGTGGGTATAATATCTACTAAAAAATCGCTCATAAGAGGAATCTGAGGGCAAGGTTGCATCCAGAACGTGCCGTTTACCCGATGTGAGATGTAAACTTTGCGGGCGCGGGCCTACGGTGGAAAGAGCCACCAGGGGTGTTTCCGTAAATAAGTGGAAATGTTAGTTTACATGCATCGGCGTGAATAACTATTAAAAAGAGTCTCAGATAGAAAATCTGAGTCAGTCGTTGCGCTCATAATGGCCCATTTACCCTAGGTGTTACTTAACTTGTTTCGCATCAGGAGGTTCGGTTGGGGCGAAAAATTAAATGTTTTTGTTAAATAGAAAACATAGGGATATGAAGGGGAACTATTCACCTCCCACCTACAAAACATGTACCTCTTCCATTCTTTTCCCTTTCTTCTCCAAATTTAGCTATAAGAGTCAATTTTCAGCACCGTTCGTCTGCAGATCCATCTTCAGGGCGTCGCGGGCATCGTTCTGCACCCAAAGTGTCTGCGATCCGCCAACAGGTAGGCGTTTTATGTTTTGATAATCTTGGATCCCAAATTTCAGAATTTTATATGTTTTGATCATGCATATGGGTAGATCAGGTCCCGGGAGAAGCGAAGATGCTTTCGGATCTGCGTTTGGACCTCCGAGGTGCCTTCGACGGACCTCAGACGGTTTGACGGTGCGACAACAGCACGGCTGCGGCGGGCCGCATATTACATAAGGACCGCCGCGACTGGAGTTACGATGTCAATCCCCGGAGAATGCCAACGGAGGTCAGCCCCTTTCACGCACATGTCGTGCCATATCGATGTGGCGTGGTTCACCAGCCGGTGTGGGCCGGCCCCGGCCAGCCGGTCCGACCCAGTTTGGTACACGAGGGTTTTTAAACCCCCATTTGCTGCCCTCTAGATGTCTGATCTGTGCACTATATGTGGAGGCACGAACATGGGGATGGGGTGAACCCTCCAGTGTGGGTTTGAGGGTTTAAAGGTTCAGGATCGTGGCCTGGGGTGGTTAGAAATGTAGAATAAAATAATAATATTTTATTATTTATGACTTCGGGCCGTTGTAACTTCTACCCGGAGTGTCCGAATGACATGCCGTCAGAGGTGTTGAGACCCTGATGGTACGACTGACTTTTTGTGAAAGTTTCTAGGTGTTGGGACTGAGAATGGGGAGAGGGCCCTACAAGGCCGTGTTTTTGGCGTTTTCGGAGAAACACAACTCTCCCACTGGGTGTTCGTTTGGGAAGTTTGAGCGGTCGAACCTACTTGTTTTTACGTGGGGATCACAATAGTGTAATTCACTCAACAATTATCGGGATCGTGGCGTGGGCCCCACATACGCTGGCTCTGGTTAATAGTAACTTTTTTCACAGGGTGGACGTTTTGGGTGAATGATTAGTCAACTCCGTGTGTTTTTCCAAGGGGATCGTCGTGGTATGATCCGATTGATGAGTTTTGGGATCGTTGTGTGGGCCTCACATGGGCTAGCTATGGTGAATAGTGCCTTGTTCATCGGTTGTCCATTTCAGGGGAGTAAATAGTCTATACATCTTGGTTTTCCGTCTAGATCATGATGGTTGCCTCGGTATCGGCTTGGGAGGTTCCCAGTGTGGAATTGTGGCAGGTCGCTCGGGTTAGAGATGTTTGGACCATCAGTGGATGAGGGTACTCCCTTGGATCGTTCCTACAAGGGTTCGCACGAAATCACAACCTTCGTATAGGATTGTTATCCTCTCTATGGGTTGTTTAATTTGATAGAGTAGAGGCGTCCCTCCGGTGGGCTCGAAGCGAGATCCTATAGCATCTTTTCCCTAGATCGGGTTCTTGGTATCCCTGTGACCGCTTATTCATGGGCGGTGATCCCCTATCTAGCTGTTTAACTTCGTAGGGTTGTGGCATCATCTGGATTATGATACCCTATGCAGTGGGCCGTACTCATTAGGGTTGTGGAATTGTTAGGTATACGATCTCCTACTCATCATGAGGTGTATAGTAGGGTTGCAGTATCGTTGGATATATGATCCCCTACTTAGTGCGTGGTTTTAGTAAGGTTGCAGTATCATTGGTTATACGATCACCTACTTAGTACGTGGTTTCATTAGGGTTGCGGCATCATCAGTTTGATCCCCTATAGTGCGAGTTGTACTAGATAGTGTTCTGGTATCGTCGTGACCAGTTTTACGCAGGCGACAATCCTCTATCTGAGTGACGTGTTTCTGTCGAGTGCCAAATCAGGTCATGGTATCCCCCAGCGGACCCTGGGAGTGATCCCCTATCTGTTATCTTCATAGACTGGTGTGTGTTCTGGTATCCCATAGCGGACCCTAGGAGTGATCCCCTATCTAAGGAGTTTGGTGATTATGTTGTTTCAGCGTAGTGTCCTCAGTGACAGTATTCGATGAGCGTGGTCTCTCGGGTGAGTGTATGAGATGTTTTCTTGGGACATGATGGAGTTTATCTCTCGAAAGAGTGTCATCTAGGATGACAGTGATTGTGGATCATGTTCTCAGGGAAGTGAACTGTTGCTAGTGATGCGGTCGGTACCTCAGGTGGCATGTTGCATGAGTTGAGTATATCTGGATTGTTCAAGGTGTATGCATGAACCTGAGTAGACCTGACTTGTTGAGTTTAGCTGTGGATGGTCATGAGATAGAGTTCCTATCTTGTCTGGGTTTCCCTATGGATGGGATGATCAGACTGTTGCCTTTCAGTTTCTCCCTTTTGTTTTGGGTTTTTGGGGTGCCTACTGAGTACGTTTATACTCACCCCTGCATGGGCTTTGCCCGCACATGTATGTGTCTTGTGCAGACCACATGCCTTTCGACAGAGTCCCAGGAGGGCCCACAGCAGGCGGAGCTGAGTGAGCGAGAATGACTAGGGTGTTTACCGGTGTGGAGCCAAGGGAGCTTTTCGGCGGGTGTTTATGGCAGTGTTCCCCTTCTTCAGAGCAGGTTGGACGCGCTTTGTATTTTTCTTTTGGTGGGACCTGTTTTTCCATTTTTGTACTGTTGTTTCACTCTGGTTTGGGTTAGATGTATACATGCATTTACTTTTCAGTTTTATTTATCTCTACACTGTTTCCTGGAGGTGTATGTGGGTGCATGTGTTCAGGTACATTGGTCTAATACCTCTCATGTGTTTGATAGCGCACTCGGTGCTTGAAGCCAGCCCCTGGCCTATTGGAGGTGGGCATGGGGAGCCGCGGCTCGAGCCCCGTTGGGTTGGGTTGGGTCACAAACACAGTAGTCATAATCCTCCCTTTCAATTCCAAACATACCTAGTAGTTATAATTTTTTTAATCCGAATCTCATGTGTATTAACTAACTCTTACATAGCCTCTTTAAACCCAAACATGATCTATGCCCCTTGGATACATAGTCACCACACATATCCATTTCCCACAGACATTAATGATTCACCTAACTCATGCCTAATAGGATCAAGGAAACCCAATATCGTTATCTATAGTTCACTCATTCCATAACCATTTATTAATTATAAATATTAATATATACAAGGACATTCATTCATAAACAACAATATGATTTTTTCTTTAGTGTAATAGTTACCCAAAATAATTACAATCCTTGTGATTCTCCCCTCTTTGTTGAAAAATCATATATTTTACTCATCATACCCCATTAAATCTTCAAAACCCCTTACATAAGACATAATATTCCAAAAAATATTTAAGAAAATTTTAAATTAATTTTATTTAATTAAAATGGTCATAATTGTTGAGATAAACTATGTGGAATTTTATAGCATAAAAAAGCACATAATTACATTCATTTTCCTTGCCGGATCTCCTCTTTCCAAGGAAGGAAAAATATCAGTAGAATTAGTTATATTCCATCATGATATTGTGGGGTTAGAAAGAAAATGATATCACATATCATGTAAATCATATTTCAATAAATGTGTGAAAACCAAGAGGTTTGTGGAACTCTAATTATTTCAAAAAAAAGAAATCTAAACACTCTAAGGGGGACTAGAATGTGTTAGAAATAGGGTATGATATTATAGAAATATCCCTCTCTCAATTACATTTATCCTAGTCATAAAGGGTTCCTACCTCCAAATAATGCCTCTTCAATTTCTTAAAAATATTGATTGTAACCCTATCATGTAATTATCTAAATGGGTAATGTAGTAGTCACTACTACAAAAATGGGAAAGGGAGTGACACCTTATATCAGCGCTAAGCAAAAACCGCTGATAAAAAGGCCCTTTATCAGTACTAGAAAAGTGCAAATAAAGAATCCCTTTATCAGTGCTTCAAAAGCACAAATAAAGAATCCCTTTATCAATGCTAAAATTTTAGCGCTGATACAGGAAGGATTTATCAGCGAATTTTTAGCGCTAATAAAGGTCGTCATTATCTGCACTTTGTTAGTGCTGATAAAACAGTAGTCAATTTTTTGATAAAGTAGGTTGCACAGTGCCCTCGTTTTATCACGACCTAAAGCTCTCGCGGTATTAGAACCCAATGACTACCTTCCTCTGCCCGTTGAGCTTCGTGTTGCAGGACCTCCGCCTCCCTCGAGCATCCCATTTCCGGACCTCTGCTACCCGCTGAGTTCCGCATTGCCATACCTCTGCCTCCCTCGAGCTTTTCTTTGCTGGACCTCTGTCACCCACTGAGCTTCACATTGTCAGACCTCTTCCACCCTCGAGCTTTTCGTTTCCGTTCCTCTGCCACCCGCTAAGCTTCACGTTCCGGACCTCTTCCACCCTCGATCTGCACATTTCCATACCTCCGCCACCCTCAATCTTTGCGTTGCTGGACCAGCTGTGAAATGTTTTTTTTGGTCCCCTATTACACATACACTTCTATAATTATGAGTACCTATGTTTAAGGATTATTACATCATGAAGTTGAGTTTGTGAAATTTTTGAGTGAAGGTTTAACAAACATGGTTTTCTTCCATATGAGTGGATATTTACATATAAAACAGAGATCAAAAGAAATTATAGGTTCATTGATCCATAAAGAGAATATGTTGGATGTGTCAAGAGAACATGTGGAGTTCCTAAAAACTCCAAGGAATAATGTAATGTATGAATTAGGGTGTTTTGGATTATTAAACACGTGTTTATGAATTTTAAAAATAATTTTCATTTATCTAAAGATCATGTGCACGATTCCCTGGGTCAGTCCACTTAGTTAGTAATAACCATGGTCAAACCAAACACCCTTACATGGATTTTAGATGAGGTGCATGGCTTGATTAATAATACCCCAACCATGAAAGACCCCATTTTCGAAGGGTGCATGGTTTGGTGATGGTGTTTTCACTGTCTAAAAAATCAATGAACCCCCTTCTAGTGACTCATCATAGGATAAATGGTTTATTTGGCCCAATGACATGATTTTCCCTAACAATGATCCCATCGTGAACACCCCCCCAAAAACACAAAAAAATTCAAAATTCTCTCAAAATATCTTTAGATAATCCCCAAATACAAGGAGACCAATGCAAGGTTCTAGATATAACCGAAATTAGTTAATGATATGTTTAAGGAATGTTTTCCAAATCATTTTCTGATTTTGGGATTTTACTATTGATGATTGTGATGAATACTTTTCTTTATGTTTGTTAGTTGGTACATGGGAGACCTTAGATTTGTGAGTCATAAAATGGGTTCTACTATGGTTATCCTTGAGGAGACCACTTGAGTCTATTTGGTATGTCCCCAAGAGGCCTCGTTTATATTGATTGTCTAGTCACATAACCAGGTGGTGTTCCTTGAGTGAGTCAATTTCCATTAGAACCTATAGGTAAGATATAATCCTATGTTTCTCCAATTAAAATTATAATCTTTCCCATAATTATTTTAATGGATGATTTTGTGATTATGAGTTACTCCTATTTATTACATTTATTATTTGCATTTTCTACAGTTTAGTTTTTATCTATCCTTGATTATTTATTTTTTCTTTTATCATTAATCCATTATTCTTGTATGTTCTATTAGTATAGTTTTTTTTACTGTAAATCAAAATACAGAATTGTTGGGGAATTTTTGATATGGGTTGATTTTCTCTAAAAGGAATTTATTAATATATGTGTTGTTCTTTTTATAAAAGTAGATTAAGTTAGGAAAATAGAATTCCTTGTGAATTTTTTAATTTATAAAAAATGAAATATATATTTTAAAAAATGGTAGACCACAATGTTTTGTTTTTTTAATAGATTGAATGCAATTTTTTAATAGATGGAGTGCATCTGTGAGTCAGAGAAAAACTTGTTTTCATTGATGGATGTGTTGAGGGTGATGGTGAGGTGAATTTTCCATCAGAGAGTCCCTACAACATGTGAAATATGGTTAGAGGATGAAAAAGTATTAAGTTCAGGATTCAGGGACCAAAGGGGGTGTGTCATAGAATTCTTGGTGTGTCTTGCAAGAATAACGACCTGATGTGAGAAAGGGCTTGTTGCGGCTCAATACCACACGAAACAACATATAAAGAGGATGTTGGATTTTCTACTTCAAATCCATATATCTCAGACTAAAGGGATTGTTTATTCATGTAAAATATCTCTTGAGAAACCTATTATTGGTGGAATGATTGATATGCTCATCATCAATGGCGATCAATGAGTTTACACTATCAGATTGAACTTTATGAAAAATTTAAGGTCCTTCCAACTTGGATTCAAGTTTCACTAGATTCCTTCTAGGTATCATCTAATACCTTAGATACATCACCATGTCACTGTAAAGTAAGGAATAAAGGACAACCTTTTTCTTTACGGACAACACCACCCAGTTCTGATGCATTTCTAGGTCATCCAATGGCCGAACCATATTTTATTCAAGGGGTTCCCCCCTTCATTACATCATGTTATCTAAGTGACATTGTTTGGAAGTGAACTTGAATGAAATGATGCCCAGACCACCATGATTTCTAGCCTTGCCACCCCTACCTCCATCTCTATCCTTCTCTCTCACTGAGGTTACTGACTGCTTCTCTGTAGTGGTCTGACCCCTTCCTAGCAGTGTTTGTTCTGTCTCCCTTGGCTCTAATCCTGTCATCCATCTCCAAATACTTATTGATCCAGAGAGAACTCCCTCAACAGCCCCCAAGTGTCATTAACCATCCTTCCCCTACCCATTTGGATCCTCATCTTCCACTCATATGAATCTTACCAACCAGAAGGTATTATGAACATGTTCAAAATCAAGGGACCTCAATGAGAAATCATCATCCCACTTCAATAAGGCTACTAGCTATAGATCCAATGCCAGAGCCCTATCCTACCCATCATTATTTTCTTCATATGTAATGCTCATGTTCTTAGTGCCCATGTTAAATCAGACTTCCTCACTATAGAAATCAAAAAACATAATGTCATTGTTGTTGTTGTCAAAGAACACAAAAACTGCTATAATATTCATATAATTCTCCTAGAAGATTAAGTTGCATGTATTTCTACACTCTGACCACTCCAACAGACACAAATGGGTACTTTGGCACAATAAATATGTTGTTGAGACTGTTCATGATTTCAATCAATTTATCACTACCAAGGTGTCCAACGGTGACACCTCTTTCTATATGAATTTTGTTTTTGGAAGCTATGAATCTCTTCAAAGGGAATCTCTATGAAGTGAAAAAAATACCTTCGATCATGGCCACCATAACTTGTTTGTTGGGGGTGACATTAATTTAATTTCCAACCCAAAGGAAAAGAAAGGTAGAATCCCATTCCATAGGAAGTCCATCATGGAGTTTGTTCAGCTCATGGCTGGGAAGGGTCTCATTGATCTCAGCTTCTCAAGTGATAGTTTCACCTGGTGCAACAACTGAAGGGGCCATCACTGCTTGTGGAGTCTATTGGATAGGTGTATAGAAAACATGAATTCTACTAACCTATATTCAAATACCATGTTTTTTCATCTTTCTTGAGGTATTTTGAACCACTCCCCCCTCTTTGTTTCCATTTCTTCTTGGCATGATCATCAGGAAAGGTTTCACTTCCACCAGCAGTGGGTTAACATCCTAGTGTACCAGAACATGGTTTATGAAATATGGAATGAACCCTTGTAGGAGTATCAGGACACCTTCAACCTCAGTGACTTGACCTTGAACCCCGATAGGTGTGTGTTCTCCCCTTCCTCCTCAGGAACCTTCACCGCCTCGGACTACTGTCACATATGGGATCCTTCAGTGTATTCTGATAGATGGAATGATACCTTGGGTTTATTGTATTATTAACACCAGTTTGAGATTTATATGTGACTATATACTTATTATATTTTCTTATTATTTCTTACCCACCACCACTTGAGTCGAGTAACCTGATTTAAATCCATATTGGTACTATTGTTCTGCTGTGGATGTGGTCTTTTATGTGTTTGTGACATGTGTATGTGTGGATATATGGGTATTTAGGCATGATGATATTGAATTTAGGGAAGAGAACTAGGATTGGTGTATGTATCATTCTTGATTATTCTTGTGGTTGGACTAGGTTGATTTGAGGAAACTATAATGAATCTAATGTAATTATATTTAATGATGATGAATAAATACTAATGGTTACACTATATTAATATCTATTTTTTAAGGATGTGGTTCTCTTATAGTGTATTTGGAAGTCTTGTTTTGTGTACTTGAACCATAAATACTAATATTTTACATTCAAATAGAATGAATATGAATTAAGATTGAATGGATGCTAATCGTTTGACAATAGAGTACGATAACAGAGTGAAAGAGTTCATCAAATTTTCAAAGGATCACGCAAAGGATCCTTATCAAATTCATTTTCCATGTTTACATTGTTGTTATTCTACACTACTTACTCCAGAGGTGTTGGAAGAACATTTGATATTTCACAGAATAGATCAGAGTTATAAATTTTGGAATAAACACGGAGAAAAAGCGAATGTAGCTACCGGCTGGGATAAAATTGTGTTTTATGGATCATTAGATATGAATACAAATATGTATAATGAAGAATTACATATGGAGGATGTTATTACAGATGTCAATGATGATGAATACCGTATTGTGGAAATGACAAAGACAATTTAAGATGAACTCCATGATATCCCAAAATTGTTTGAGAAGTTAAACAGTTCTACAAAGACGCCATTGTATGTTGGTTTCACCAACTATAAAAAAATGTCAGCTGTACTGAAGTTGTATAAATTGAAAGCTGGAAACAGATGGAGTGATGTTAGTTTTATGAAACTTCTTGCTCTCATGAATGACATGATCCTTGAAGATAATGAGCTCCCAAGCCGGACATATGAAGCTAAATGAATTCTACGCTCGATGGGTAGGATTTTTGAAAGAATACACGCCTGCTTGAAAGACTGTATATTATTTTTCAAGGAGAAAAAATCACTTATATAATGCCCAATGTTTGGTTCTTCTCGATACAAGAAAGATGAATCCAATGCTACAAAAGTTGTATGGTACTTTCCAATCATTACAAGGTTTAAGCGTCTATATGGAATTAAAGAAACTACAAGGCAATTTTCATGGTATGCAGATAAAAGAAATAAAGATGGGAAATTGCGTCATCCGGACGACTCTCCTCAATGGTAGAAAATTGATCATGAGTATCCTGAATTTGAAAAAGAGACAAGAAACCTTCATCTTGCGTTATCTATAGATAGAGTAAATCCATTTGGTTTTCCAACCAGCACTCATAGTACGTGGCCTGTAATGTTGGTAAATTATAACTTGCCACCCTGGTTATGCATGAATCATAAATTCATCATCATATCTATTATTATATTAGGACCAAAACAACCAAGTAACAATATTGATGTTTATTTGGCTCCTTTGATTGAGGATTTGAAGTTATTGTGGGATTCAGGTGTTATGATGTATGATTCTTATAAAAGAGAATACTTAACGTTGAGAGCGATGTTGTATGGGACAATAAATGATTTCCCTTCTTATGGAAATTTTTCAAGATATATCAGTAAAGGAACTCAAGGGTGTCCCATGTGCGTTGAAGATATAGAATCAATTAGATTGAAACATTCATTGAAATCTATGTTTCTAGGACATCGTAGATTTCTACCTCGTCGACATAAGTACCGATCCTGGACGACATCATTCAATGGATGTTTAGAACAATGCGTATCATAGTCTCCACTAACAGGTGATCAGCTGTTTGATAAAGTAAAAGATGTGAACACTATTTTTGGTAAACCATTTTCGAAAAAACTAATGAAAATATATTGGAAAAAAAGATTTTTTTTTTAATTACCATACTGGAATTGTTTGTACATAATACATTTTCTTTATGTGATGCATGTGGAAAAAATGTCTGTGACAGTGTTATTGAAAGGTTTCTAAATTCCATTATCAAAACAAAAGATGAAATTAAGGCAAGGTTGGACATGGTTGACATGGGAATATGAGAATAGTTGGCTCCTGTGAAGGGTGATAATTGAATGTTACTTCCTCCAGCTGCTTATACTCTGTCAAGGGAGGAGAGATACCAGTTTTTCAACTTCTTCAATGATATAAAGGTTACAGAGGGTTATTCATCAAATATCAAGACCATTGTGCCAATGAATGATTTGAATTTAAAAGGGTTGAAATCACACGACTTCCATGTTTTGATGAAATATCTAATTCCTATAGCTTTATGTTTCAATTTACCCATGAATGTTCATCATACATTAACCAAACATTGTTTCTTTATCAATGATATATGTAGAAATGTTTTAGACCCGGTGAAATTACCAACTATGGAAAAATAAATTGTAATCATATTATGCGAATTATAAATGTTCTTCACACCAACATTCTTTGACATGATGGTTCATTTGAGTATTCACTTGGTGAGAGAGATTCGACTTTTTGGACATGTGCACTATAGATGGATGTATCATGTTGAATGGTATATGAATATTTTGAAAGGGTATGTCAAAAATTGAAGTCATCCAGAGGGTTGTATAGTGGAGTGATATATTGTGGAGGAAGCCATTAAATTTTGTACAGAATACCTATCTGATGTGGAAAGAATTGGTCTCCCGAAATCTCATCACATTGGACACATTGAGGGTGAGGGCATTTCTGGAAGAGATTTTGTGACAATCAGCATTATAAATCAGGAGCAGGACCACTTTTATGATTTGCATAACAGTTGGGAGGTTGCTCCATATATTGAAACTCACAAAGAATTTCTTAGGCAGTTGAATCCAACAAGGACTGAAAAATGGTTATCAAATACACATAATCAACAGTTTTTATGATGGATTGAGGACCATATTTTGAAGCAGTTGGATGAAAATCTGAATTCAATTTCAGAACGACTTTGATGGCTAGCCACTGGTCCAAGTGTGTATGTATTATCTTACAGTGGTTATGTAATTAATGGTTATACATTCTATACAAATAAACATGATGAAGATAGTACAATGAAAAATTTCGGAGTTACACTAGTGGCTGAGGGGATTCATATTCTGGTAGTAAGGACAGATATCCAATTTATAAAAATACGTCATACTTTGGCATTATCAAACTAATATGGGAGTTGTATTATACGACATTCCAATTGATGATTTTTAAATGAAAATGGGTTGATAACAATATTGGTGTTAAAATAGATGAATGGGGATTTGTGGAAGTTGATTTTAGTAAAGAAGGGTACAAATATGAACAATTTATAATGGAATCACAAGAGGTAGAAGTTTTTTATATTCCAGATCCCGCAAACTGAAAGTGGTCGATTGTTCTGTTAGCGTCCATAACTACTGAAGGTTCCGATGAAAATTCAGTTGAGGACGATCCTTTTAGTGGTAAGTTGCAATCATTTCGGAGCGGTCCCAATGTATATGATGTTTTGTATGTTAGGGAAGACCATAATGAAGGGACTTGGATAATCGATAGAGGTTTCAAATTCCATCATCCATTAAAAAAAGAAAGAGAGTTCAATATAAATGTTATATTTTGTTTTTAATATAGATCTTGTTATCTCATGTTATTATCTTATCATTACTGAATTTATGTAATCTAAATTAATTGTTCAACCACATTGGCAGATAATGACTTCTTCACATTCTGGTTCTCTAAACCTTGAGGCTGAACAAGTCTCTCAAGCTGTTGTTAGGCTGTAGTGACTAATGCTGCTCCTGATCCTCCTAGTGTTGAGGTCCAACAACCATCAGCACATGCCATTGAGACCATTTTAAATGAACATATAGATGATGTTGATATCGATTAAATGGTCAGGAATGAAGGATCAATGTCGCAGAAAACACAAGTGCCTCATAGTTTGATGGTGTTAGCCAAAGTTCTTAAGGTGAAAAGCAAAGGCATCAAATTTGATGTCATATGGAATGCAAGAGGCCAACATGTGAATCCCAACAAGGCTAAGTTTAGTAGTTACATTGGAGTTTTCACTCGACAATGCATGCAAATTGACATAGATTCATGAAACCTTGTTGTGTTCGGGCAGAAGGCTATGATCTGGGAAGAAATTACTGTAACATTATGAATTTATTTCTTTAATTTACTAGAAAATAAAATAATTAATCAATGTATTACTCTTCTCAATCTCTTGAAGAATACATTTATAGTAGAAAATTCACACAAGGATTATTTACTAAGGCTTGCAGGAAGGATTCGTCGAGGTTTTCACACTATTTTAACATGATGTCACCTAAAAGATTCCAAAGGTAAAATAAACCCGCACCCACCCATTATCTACGCACACCTGATATCCCAAGATTCATGGGATGCATTTATTGGCATCTGTGGGGATGAGAAGTTTTAGGTACATTGTGGGTGATAATACGTTGTTTGAGGATACGTGTATTCATCACTTTTATTTTCAATATTTCATTTATAAAACATAAACTATGTAATAAAAATAAGGAACGTGCATCAAAACCCACATACCCCTATCGTAAAGCAAGGATGGGGTACTATTCACTAGAAAAATAAAATGGTATGTATTTTAAATTTACAGTAATATTGTTAAGTGAAAAAAAAACATCATAATTATATTTCTATGTTTATATGTAGATTGATGAGTATAAAACCAAATACACATCATGTGCTTTGGAAGGAGGCACGTGTGAATATGTAAAGGAAGCTAGTAGATGATAACACACAAAAAGTGTGGTAAATTTGTGTAAGTATGACAGGATGATAAAAATATTTTTTTTAATTTTTTATTACATAAAAATAATTAGTTATTTTCCAAAATCTGACAGTCACATGAATCGGCTACTCCTTTAGTGGATGCAGAACTATTATCAACGACATTGAAGTAGACAAAAAAATACAGTCGTGTCAGGGGTGCAGGATTTGGGGTGACACCCTGAGTATATTTTGAGAAGAAAAAAAAACAGATGATAGAGATGAAACTTTGAAACAAATGAGTGAAAAAAAAGAAACCCGTGAATAACGATTTCAATGGTAGGGAGAGTTGATAGCAACTTTTATTGGTGGGAAGCAAGGATAAGACACAACTCAAGAACAACCAGCGCATGAAGATCCCGCCCGACCCCCACCAGCTTTGAGGTGAGCCATTCTCCTCAAAGAGCTATCTTAGCCGTGGTAATCAATATTCTAGTAATTGTTTCCATGAAATTTGAATCAGAAAAACTCTGATACTTTTACTATACTGATCTTCTACAGGGTGATAATGATTGTGATTTATATCTATCAACACCTGCCAATCACCATGTAGTGAGGGAAATAGTGTTCAACATCCCAGATGGCATACTGTATAATAGACCACTTCTGAGAGATCATCTGAAAGTGACGATTACTATAGCTCATGAGCCAAATGCAGAGCTACCTATTCCACATGATGATGATGATATTAATATGGTCGAAAATGCTGTTGGGACATTCATTGCAAGGTCGTCACAACTTGTATGAGTACATGCAGCCAAAGAGGTATTGATTTCCTATTTTTCAAGCTAAACCATAAACAATTAATGAAAAAATGGTCTGATCTAATGAATGTTATTATAGACATAGAAAGGGAAGGGGGTGAAAGTAGTCGGATCAAAACCATCTAAAGGATCGACCAATCGATCCCAATGATCTACTGGAAGCACAATAACACCACAATTTCTCTATACACATTTACTTGCATTGAAGACTCATGTCGATATGAAGCTAAGAGGTGGTAGTAGTCATATAGTGGTTTTCAAAGAGAATATATATGTTTTGGAAAGTCAATATTTCATTGCTAATGAAATTGTAAATGAGATCCTTAAAAACGGTTGGCTAGGAGTCACAGTTGTAAATATATATAAGTCGTACGTTTCTGGGAATTGATTTTCTAAAAACCGATCTATTATGAAAATTATGACTAAATGAATTTTATATTGTTGACAGACGTATATATGAAAAATAGTTTAAGGAATTTTCCCATGAGCGAAAATTTTGTCTCGTTAGTCCTCATACCACATCATCACATCTAACAAAAATAGGGCCATCAAAAAAGAATGAAATACTGAATGGCTTGCTGAAAACATTTGAAAGCATGATTACAAATGGCAGACTCTTCATAATACCAACCATGCAGGGGTAAAAATCTACGATTAAATCATATTAATTATATTTTGATTTATTTTATTAATTATTCCTTTCGGTGTTTTTAGGCAACATTGGATGCTAATTGCGATGAACTTGGATACTCCAAAGATTTATTTTCTAGATTCAAATCAAGGATATCCATCAAACCGACCAAACATGATGGAGTTTGTGAATCTGTAAGACACTGCATTCGATGTTTTTGGTCTAAACATAAAGTAACATAATTTATATTATAATTTAGTGAGGATTATTTTATGATAGCGCCGGGTATCATTATCGTCCAAAAAAGGAATGAGGATTGGGGATAAACATAAGGAGACGTGCAAGTACTACGTCTGGACAAATATCAGGGTATATATAATAAAATTTCACTATCCAAACACATCTCAACAGAAGTTACTTAATCTCATAATGATCATTTTTTTGCACTATCCAAAATAAACAATCAATAATGATTACGGTTATTATTTTTGTAAATTTATGAAGGATATCGTTTTTTCATCAAGAAACAAGCATCCCGAAAGATGTATTTTCAAAAACAACTTCTAGTTTGTTTAATTTATTTATTAATTATTTCTTTTTATATTTTGCAGCACTACTTTGACTGCCGAAAAGCCTCATACTCACAAGAAGATATAGATATGTTCAGAAATGAGGGGGCCGCATACCTGATGACAGATTGTACAAAAATAACATGAAGATCTGACTTGGGAACATGTATAATTGGCGGTCATTTTTGAGAGGGGTTTGGGGGATCAATAGATGACACATTGTTGTATGTAAATGTTCATAGGAATATTTTAATTGTTATTAATTAAAACATCAATTCTCCAATGAGTCAATTTACCATTTTAATAGATGATATGCACCAACAACATGCAATAATGTTGAACCACTAAAAGGATATCTCTTTTGTTTAAAATGGACTGATTTTTAAGTGAGAACAAAAACTAACCTACAGAAATCCAACCAAAAAGATTTGGATTGTGTTGGTACTTTAAGAGAACTATACACGGGTACTTTTTAAAATGTAAGATTCCTCCCCGCCTCAATCCGAGGCACGGTGTGGCTGGTACCACTCAAAGGGTCTCTCTTTTGTTGAAAATGGAAAATTTTTTAAGTTAAAACAACAAATGACCTACGAAAATCTAGCCAAAAACATTTGAATTTTTTTGATCCTTTAGGAGAATAATCCACGGGTCCTTTGTGATGTTCATGAGTCATCCCCACCTCAATCAGATGCACGGTGTGGCCGGTACCACTCAAAGGGTCTCACTTTTCATTAAAATGGACACAATTTTAATTGAAAAAAACAACTGACCTACGAAAATCCGACCAAATGCATTAGGATTGTCTTGATCCATTAAGAGAAAAATCCACGGGTGCGTTGGGGACATGTAAGAGTAATCCCTGCCTTATTCTGAGGCATGGTGTTCCCGGTACAACTCATAGGTCCTCTCTTCTGTTGAAAATGGACGAATTTTTAAGTGAAAACAACAACTGACCTACAGAAATTCGACCAAACACATTATAATTTTATTGATCCTTTAAGAGAATGATCCAAGGATGCGTTGGGGACATGTAAGAGTAATCACCGCCTGAATCTGAGGCACGTTGTGGCCGGTACCACTCAAAGGGTCTCTCTTCTGTTTAAAACGGAAAAAAATTTAAGTGAAAACCACAACTGACCTACGGAAATCCAACCAAACAAAATCGGATTGTCTTGATATTTTAGGAGAACAATCCACGGGTCCTTTGGGACGTTCAAAAGTCAACATCGACTCAATATGAGGCACGGTGTGGCCGATACCACTCAAAGGGTCTCTCTTTTGTTTAAAATAGGCATATTTTTTAGTGAAAACAACAACTAACCTATAGAAATCCGAAAAATACATTCTGATTGTCCTTATACTTTAGGAGAACGATACGAGGGTATTTTTTGACGTGCATGAGTCATCTCCGCCTCAATCGGAGGCACGGTGTGGCCGATACCACACAAAGGGTCTCACTTTTTTTTAAAATGGACAAATTTTTAAGTGAAAACACCACTGACCAATGAAAATTCAACCAAACTCATTCAGATTGTTCTTATATTTTAGGAAAACTATCCACCGGTCTATTTTGACGTGTAAGAGTCTTCCGAACCTCAATCTGAGGCACGGTGTGGCTGGTACCACTGAAAGGGTCTCTCTTCTGTTAAAAATGGAAAACAATTAAGTGAAAACAACAACTGACCTACGAAAAACCAACCAAATGCATTCAGATTGTATTTTTTACTTTAGGAGAATGATCCACTTGTCCTTTTTGATGTACAAGAGTCATCCCCGGCTCAATCTGTGGAACGGTGTGGCTTGTACCACTTAAAAGGCCTCTCTTTTGTTTAAAATGAACAAATTTTTAAGTGAAAACAATAACTGACCTACGGAAATTCAACCAAACGAATTTTTATTGTGTTTATCTTTTATTATAATGATCCAAGGGACCTTTGTGACATGCATGAGTCATCCCAGCCTCAATCCGAGGCACAATGTGGCGGGTACCAGTAAAAGGGTCTCTCTTTACTTTAAAATGGACACAATTTTACGTGAAAACCACAACTGACCTAAGGAAATCAAACCAAACCCATTCAGATTGTATTAGTCCTTTAGTAGAACGATCCAAGGGTCATTTTTGATGTGTAAGAGTCATCCCTGCCTCAATCCGATGCACGGTGTGGCCGGTACCACTCAAAGGGTCTATCTTCTGTTTAAAATGGACAAATTTTTAAGGGAAAACAACAACTGACCTACGGAAATCTGAAAAAATGAATTAGAATTGTATTGATACTTTAGGAGAACTATCCAATGGTCCATTTTGAAGTTCACAAGTCATCCCCACCTCAATTTGGGGAACAATGTGGCCGGTACCACTCAACAGGTCTCTCTTTTGTTTAAAGTGGACAAATTTTTAAGTGAAAACATCAACTGACCTTAATATATCCGACCAAATTCATTCTTATTGTGTTGATACTTTATGAGAACGATACATGGGTCGTTTATGACATGCACGAGTCATCCCCGCCTCAATCTGTGGCACAGTGTGGGCAGTACCACTCAAAGGGTCTCTATTTTGTTTAAAATGGACACAATTTTATGTGAAAACAACAACTGACCTAATGAAATCTGACCAATGCATACATATTGTATAGATACTTTAGTAGAATTATCCACATGTCCTTTTTGTTGTGTATGAGTCATCGTCACCTCAATTTGAGGCTCGGTGTGGCCGATACCACTCAAAGGGTCTCTCTTTTGTATAAAATGGACAAATTTTTAAGTGAAAACAAAAACTCACCTACGGAAATCTGACCAAACGAATTTGGATTGTATTGATACTTTTGGAGAACAATCCACGGGTCCGGTGTGAAGTTTACGAGTCCTTCCTGCCTCAATATGAGGCACAGTGTGGTTGGTACCACTCAATGGGTCTCTCTTTTCTTTAAAATGGACACAATTTTAAGTGAAAACAACAACTGACCTCCGGAAATCCAACCAAACGCATTCGGATTATCTTGATATTTTATGATAATGATCCAAGGGTGATTTGGAGATGTGTATGAGTAATCCCAACTTCAATCTGAGTCACGGTGTGGCTGGTACCACTCAAAGGGTCTCTCTTCTGTTTAAAATGGACAAATTTTCAAGTGAAAACAAAAACTGACCTACGGAAATTTGACCAAACGCATTCGGATTGTCTTGATTGTTTAATAGAAATATCCAAGGGATAATTAGAGACATGTACGAGTAATCCCTGCCTCAATTCGAGGCACGGTGAGGCCGGTACCACTCAAAGGGTCTCTCTTCTGGTTAAAATGGTCAAATTTTTAAGTGAAAACAACAACTGACCTATGGAAATTCAAACAAACACATTCCGATTGTCTTGATATCTTATGAGAACGATCCACGAGTCCATTGTGATGTGTTAGAGGAATCCCCGAGTCAATCTATGCCACGATGTGGCCGGTACCACTCAATGGGTGTCTTTTTTTTAAAAAGGACAAATTTTTAAGTGAAAACAACAACTAACCTACGGAAATCCAACGAAACACATTTGGATTGACTTTATCCTTTTGGATAATTATCCACGGGTATTTTTTGAGGTGAAAAAGTCATCCCAGCCTCAATCCAAGCAACGTTGTGGCTTGTACCACTAAAAGGTTCTCACTTTTGTCTAAAATGGACAAATATTTAAGTGAAAACAACAACTGACCTATAGAAATTTGACCAAAAACATTAACATTATCTTGATATATTATGATAACAATCCAATGGGCCTTTGTGATGTGTATGAGTCATTCATACCTCAATCCGAGCCACGTTGTGGCCGATACCACTCAAAGTGTCTCTCTTCTGTTTAAAACGGAGAAATTTTTAAGTGAAAACAACAACTGACCTACGAAAATCCGACCAAATTCATTCAGATTGTATTGATCCTTTAGGGTAACTATCCATGAGTCCTTTTTGACATTCATGATTCATCCCCGCCTCAATCCGAGGCACATTTTGACTAGTACCACTAAAAGGGTCTCTCTTTTCTTTAAAATGGACACAATTTTAAGTGAAAACAACAACAGACCTACGAAAATCCGACCAAACACATTCAGATTGCCTTTATATTTTAAGAGAATGATCCACGAGTGATTTGGGGACATGTAAAAGTAATCCATACCTCGATCCGAGGCACGGTGTGGGTGGAACCACTCAAAGGGTCTCTCTTCTGTTTCAAATGGACACATTTTCTAGTGAAAACAACAACTGACCTACAGAAATTCGACAAAACGCATTCAGATTGTATTTATATTTTGGGAGAAGGACTCACGAGTCCTTTGTGACGTTTACGAGCCATCCCTGCCACAATACGAGTAACGGTGTGGCCAGTACAACTCAAAGGGTATCTCTTTTGTAAATAATGGACAAATATTTTAGTTAAACCAACAACTGACCTACGAAAGTACGACCAAACACATTCGGAATGTCTTGATCTTTTATAAGAACAATCCAAAGGTCCTTTGTGATGTTCAAGAGTAATCCCTACGTTAATCTGAGGCATAGTGTGAGTGGTAACACTCAAAGGGTCTCACTTTTGTTTAAAATGGACAAATTTTTAAGTGAAAACAACAACTGACCTGTGGAAATTCGACCAAACGCATTCAGATTGTATTTATCATTTAGGAGAACGATTCACATGCCCTTTGTGATGTGTAAGAGTCATCGTCACCTCAATAAGGGGCATGGTGTGGCCTGTACCACTCATAGGGGTCTCCCTTTTGTTTAAATTGGACACAATTTTAAGTGAAAACTACAACTGACCTACGGAAATCCGACCAAACGCATTTAGATTGTGTTGATCCTTTATGAGAAAAATCCATGGGTCCTTTGTTACATGTAAGAGTCAATCCTACCAACCCCCTGGACCACCCCCACCCCCCTGGACAACAACCCACCCCCTGGACACCCCCACCCATCTGGACTTCCCCCACCCCATGGAAAGCCCCCTCAACCCCCTGGACACCCCCACCCCTATACACGCCCATGGAACCCCCCCCCCACCTCAGACAGCCCCCCCGGATACCCCACACCCCCTAGAAAACCACCACCCCCCTGGATGACACTCACACCCATTCTTGACACCACCCCACCACCTGCATACCCCCAACCCCCTGGACACCTCCACCCATGGACGACCACTCCAGCCTCCCAGACACCATCCCACACCCTTGGACAACCCCACCAACCCCTGGACCCCCCCCGGACATCCCCCCACCCTCTAAAAAGCCCCGCCGACACCCTAGAAACCAGCCCACCCCCATGGACTCCCCATAGACAGCCCCCCAAATGGACACCCCCCTCCTTGGACACCACCCCACCCCCCTTTGATAGCCATACCAACACCCTGGACCACCCCATCCCCTGGACACCCCCACCCCCTGGACACCCCGATACCCCCGGACTCCCCCATCCCACCCTCATGGACACCACCCAACCCCCCTTGGTCCACCCCACCAACCCCCCGGACCGCTCCCACCCACCCCCTAGAAAGCCCCCCCCCCCCAGATACCCTTGACACCAGCCCACCACCCTGGACAGCCCCCCCCCCCCACCTGGACACCCCCCTCCTAGACACCGCCCCACCACCTTGACACACCCACCCCCTAGACACCACCACCCTCCTTGGACAACCCCCCAACCTCCTGGACCTCCCCCACCCCCTGGACACCCCCATCCCCCCGAACACCCCTACCCCCCTTAGACAGCCACCCGAAACCCCTGAACAACCTCCCCATCCCCTTTAATTCTGAATATAATTATTTATATATTTAATGAAGTAATTAATTATGTTTTAATGGTTTATTGGTATTCTTGGTGTAATTATCTTATGATTTATGTGTGAATTTTGTATGGGTATACTTATTGAGATGCCAAATTATTTGAAAGTGCTATTTAGGTGTGCTGTTGTAGAATTTTTTTGCAGAATACATGGAATTTATCAGCGCATTTTAGGCACTGATAAAAGTGTCTTTTATCAGTGCGAAAAAAGAACTGATAAAGGGGACCCCCTTTATCAGTGATGAGCTTTGCACCACTTTTTTATCGCTGATAAAGCCCGTTTTGAGAACTGATAAAGCCTGTTTTTTAGTAGTGAGTTCAACTAAGAGTTCACTCATCATAACATAGATCCTTATGTCACAACATGAAAATACTAAAAACTGAATTTTTTATAAACATGACACCTATATTTCATGGAATGAAGGTTTAGTTTAAGTTATGTAAAATTCCCAAATGTATAAAAAATTATTTGAGGCCCCTACATCCATGTTGTTTACACATCCCATCCATGATGTTACCTTCAACATACACACCATGAACCTCAAAATTGACATCCATTACAACATTCCCCACATCAATTTCTAACTTTATGATAGTCTTCATTGCATGACACTATTTTTAATTTCCTGAACAACCATCCTTGTTGAAATTCATAGGGAAATTCTATAATATATTAACGATATATTATATAAGAATATATATCAAAGTATGGGGACCTAAGACATATTGTTACAACACGTTAGGTTTTATATTTAGATAAAAAATACTAAAAAATTATGTATCCATGTGACACCCACTAGTTATAGAGTGACCTACCTCCTTCATGACTTTATGCCTCTTGGACTAGAACATGTCTCCTCAACCAACACAGTATAATTTTTTAACAATAACCAATATTGAAATGAAAGGAAAATGATAGAAAACTATCAATAATGTGGCTATAATAATTTTTATCCAATACTAACATGAGAATTAATAATGTATCCTAGGCCCTTAACAACATCTGATAACATATCCCAAAGATTTTCCAACTCTAGGAATCTTGATCTAGATCTTGATTCTCAAAATATTCCAAACTGTCAATTGATAAATTCAAATTCCCATGTAAATCACACTACATAATATATGGGTCGATACAATTTCATGACATTAAAAATTAATTTTATATTTAATCAATTTTTTAGAACAAGGTGGAGTCGTGGTCAAAAGTCCAAAGCAAGATTTATAAAAAATATATACAAGAGTCTATAAGAATGGATCATATTACAAGATTTGACATGAAGAGGAAAAAGGATGTCTGGAAGTTCCTCCAGCCAGTTTATGTCTTGTGAGACTCCTTTATGAGTAACAACGTTACTCAGGTTTTACCATTGTAACTAATTTTCATCCAAAAAATTAGATTTATTCTCCTCTATAATTTTAAAAAGCTAATTAAAAATATGTAATATATTTCAGGTAGTTAAATATAATATTTTTAAGAAATTATTTCTAAATTTAAAATCATTTAATTTTATAAAATTACATTTAGATTATTATATTTTTATAAATTTATTTAATTAATTATTATTTATAAAAAATTAATATTCCTTATATTATTTAAAATTAATTATAGATATTCTGATGTTAAATAAATTTTATTAAATTAAATGAATTAAATATTAAAATTTTATCTCTTATATAAAAATCTATAATAAATTAAAAATAATATTATTAAGTTAGATTATTTCTTTCACTATGAATAAATATATTTTTATTGATTTGATTTTTTTAATTATTACTAAATGTTATATAATTTTTTGAAATATAATTCCTTGAATTTTATCAACATTTTTTATTAAAACTTTTCATAAAAATTAAAAATTAAAATTTTTTTAAAAAATAGTAATTCATAAAAACAATTTCATAAAAATTAAATATATTTTAAGAAATGAATTTCTATAATTTTATTATACTCAAATAGTATTTTCCCTAAATTAAACACAAGGAAATTATAATATACTTTACACCTTATATAAATATATATTTCCATTATTAAATTACAAACCAATATATTGGATACACATATACCCAACCACCATATATCCAACCACCATTCAACTCATATACATAATCTTATATGCTTCTAAAAAATGATTCACCCAAGTCCTTTCTCTGAATTTATATAATATTCAGATCATTCTTACTCTATCCATAATTTTTAATGGTGGTGTGATATTCAATAGAGATAGTGAAGATGAGTACTTCAATATTTCAACCTTTTTATTTACATTTTATATTATTAAACCATAATCATTCAAAATTATATTTCATTTATATTTCATTTAATATTAATTTAATTCTTCTTTATTTTTATAACATTCTTCCAAATTGAAATAATATAATCTTCTGGATATACATATATTTTTTATGATTTATCTTACACAAGATGTAATAACCTAGAATTTCTATAAGATTATTTCCAATAATATGGGAATATTTGGAGTATGTTAATATTAGTGGTAAGAGATTTTGAGGCCTGGAGTGACCAAATGATCCGTCAAAAAAATTTAAGCTTTAAATAGCATGTGTGATATTTTCTTTCTTGAAAAATTGGGATAACAATTAAATGGTTGCTAGGATCATAAATCCAAGGGAATCGTTGCATTCATGATGGTGGGTTTACCTTAGGTGTGACTTATGTTTACTCGGGGTAGGCCACGAGTGAATAGACCAAAAAATGGAACAACCGTAAATAAAATAATTAAATAAAGTTATTATTTTTTCTCAAATTCGTATAACTGACAAAAAAATAATCAGATTAAAAATTTGAGACCACCGTGGAATCATGAGGGCATTCTTCCCTTAGATAGATCCTAATCATGGTCGGTGCGAGACAATAATGGAAGTCAGTTTCTTACCAAAAATAATATAATTAAGAAACAATTATTTTAATTTGAAATTATTTAACTCTAAAATGGTAACTCAGATTGGAAATCTGAGTGTACAGTTGAACTCATGATATCATGTTTCCCTTAGGGAGAGCCTAACCTCGACCATCGAGGGTCTAGGGTGACTGTTTATAATTTTGTTGAATTTTTTTAAGGTACATTCAGAAAATGTGAGGGCTGTGATTTCTATCTTTTTAAATAGTGCTCGGATTAAAAATATGAGTGCACTGTTGAATTAACCATGCTGGGATTCACTTCGGAAAAGATTAACTTCCACTAGAAAGGTTCAGAATAAAAAGATAATTTTTTGACATTATAAAAAATAAAAAAAAAAATTCTCAACGAGTTATTTTATTTTTTTCATTGTAAATAATGAGTGATGGTAGTATGACTTTTGGGTGGTCAGACCACATAATGTCAGGTTACACTTGCATTTATAGCCTCACCGTCAAGTGATTAGTGTGATAATAAATTGAATTCATTAATAATCCTCATTAATTGTGTAGTGAGATAAACTCTTCTTTTCCTCTATTTAAACAGTGCTTGGGCATGGGTCTTGTGGACATATGAGGGGAACCTCTGATGATGTGCGGGAAATGACTTCCCCCATTGCAGAACAGAGCATCGACTACATTGAGGATTCAATATGGAGTTCGATGAATGCCAATGAACATGCTATAAACTCAGACCTGTCTACCACATCTGTATCGTCTACCAACATGTTCGAGGTAGGGGTTTGCATTGATTTTTATTTTTTTCATATACACTTGATGATGTCAATCACTTTCCTTATTATAAAGCTAATGCGGAGTGTGCGGGCTGAACTGAACAAGGCCCAGACCCACTGCCAATTTTACATTTATTGTGTTCTACATGGTCGACCGACCAACGTGGAAAAACTAGTAGCAGTGTTCGTCACTCACAGGACACTAGAATATAGAGGTTCCTGAAGGAGTCGATGGTAGAGGAACATGGTAGCCAACCATAGAGGTGGGCCGCAACTCCGACCTGCTGCAGACGAAGGGGGTGGCTAGCCATTACTGGAAGTGTAGATGTCAGGCGATGCGCCACGGAATCATGATGTTGTGGAAGGCTGTGGATTCGACCCATATTGGAGGGTGGACCTGCCCCCTAGTGGGTCCCATGTGTGACTGGTCCAGGCCGACATGCCAGCTAGAGTGGCACAAACATGAATCACAGCTTTGAAGACCTGAACGACCAAGCCATTTGGGAGGGGAACAGACCCCCACGCCAGCCAACAGACCGATCGATTTCAGGGCTCAACAGGATTGGCCTAGCTGGATATTTCAGGTTATTCTGACCTGGTCGGACCAGATCCAGACCCACATATAGCCCAGTTTCTCATAAATTGGCATATCTCTAAATTAGACATCTGTTTGATGGTCTATTTATGACGCCACAATAATTAGGATGCGGAGATCCTTTTGAGATACTCCACATCAGGTTTAAAAAATGTTGGAGTATGGTTGAGTTGGATCAAACCTAAATATAACAGGTCCCTCAACACTAAAATGCCTATAATTTATAGAACTGGCGTCTGATTGATGTGTCATCAATTGCGTTAGAACCGTTATGAAATTGAATTTCCTTGGGATATTTCTTTGTTGGACTTCGTGGTGGTTGAGTTATGACCAATGGATTGAGGAGTGGATAATCCCAAAATCTTGCATCCTTAGTGTGGGAATCCAATGGCTGGTTGTGACTTGAAGAAAGAATATTGATTCTGTGTGGGTCATCATGTAGTGATCCTATGTGGGTCATCATATATAAATATTGTGTGGGTCATCTCCTAGTGATACTTTGTACATCATCATCTTTCAATCTTATGTAGGTCATTGTCCATCGATCATGTGTGGGTAAGATTCTATTGAACCTGTTGGGGTCAACATTTTTTGATCCAGTCTGGGTTAGCATCTATCAATCCTCTGTGGGTCAGTAGGAAAGCCTCATGACATAATAAGATGATCTAGCTTACATCTAATCATCTTTATTTCTATACATATGTAATATCTATAGTGAGATTCCTTTAGCTCTATGATTTGTTATTGAGATCATTCTTTGTTGTTTTTCCTTTATAAAATTCACAGAGACCTTCAGGGGTCTCGGGTTCCCTACATAGTATGTTTATACTCACCCCTGCACGGGCTTCGCACTCACTTGATTGTGTCTTGTGCAGACAATGGATAGATTTGACTAAGACTTAGGGAGTTAAGACATGGCGGTGTATAGAGGTGACCAGTAGACATGGAGAGCTGAATTGACGAAATGTACCTACCATTCAAGTATGATCATTGGAAGGCGACCCCTAGAGCTATTTTCCCTTTTACATGTAAATCCATTTTAGTTGGTATTTCATTTTATACCCTTTTACATTTAGTACATAATTTTACACTCCGTTGAGATTTTTTGTTTTGGTTGTACCTTTCTTCTTTCATTGTGTTATAATCATGAATAGTGTGCCATGTCTGTGTGAGTACAGGTTTTGATGTAATTCCTCCCCTTTTTAGGGATATTACTTTTTGGTGCGAGATGTGAACCCTTGTCTTATAGATGGTGGGTTTGGGGTGGCCACAACACCGGCCTCAGGGGATTGGTCCTGGAAATGTGGTATCAATGGTTTAAAATCAACAAGAATAACTAAGAGAATATATTTTCAATGAAGTAATAGTGTTATGTGTCATGAGTTCAGATTTCAGTCCAACGATTCCAGTGTTGATGCGGAAACTTATGTATCGATACACCAGGACCCCAAATTCTTTTTTCCAACATGGTACATGAAAACACTTATTGGGTTAGTTTTGGAAATGATTTTCTTTTGAACTCTTTTGAGTCACCTCACCATGTATAACTTATAGGTTTTTGTTTATCTTTATTCTCTTTTATGATACCTCCACATTGACATCCATCCAGGATTCCAATGCATGACCATAAGGATGTTCCACAGTGTGATGAGGCGTCAATAAAATTACTATTGCTTGAGATGGTACCATTGTGCAGTGTCCCAATGATACCACTACCCATTGGCCAGTAGTTACTACTGACGTTACCGGTAGAGGACACATTTAGGTTGAGTTCCATACACGAGTTTTAGTGATAGATTCCCCTCAGATTTGGAGTCGATCCTGACTCACAGGCGGCTAATGACTAGCCTGAGGTGGTTACCGAGTATCCATCAATCCAGAGCACCATTATATTAGATAGTGGTCCAGGGAGTGAAAATTATATGTGGATCTGCATAGAGATTGAAGGGATTAGATTACACCTATCATATGATTATTTGAATTTCATGTGGACAGAGCATGGGATCATTTCTCAAAGAAGAGGTCTCTTCCCATAAAAACCTGTGGGGTATGTGTTCCCAAGAGATTCTATAGTTTTTATAAGATATAATTTAATTAATTGAGTATTAATCGAGGTGTACCAACCATTCTAGGTACTTGACGAATACCATACAACTAGTGGATCAAGGCTCAGACCTCTGAGTGAGAAATGTTTAGGGACATCTGAGCCTGCACTATTCCTATATTCATTCCAACTTATTTAAGGGTGTTAGAGAGAACCACTGTTGTTGAAAATTCATTGGCTGAGTAGATGTAGCCAGTGGATGTCAGCAGTGGTAAAGAAGTAAACTAGCATTACTCATAGAGAATTGGATGTGTAAAATGATTCCATTTGGGGAAGTGATTGGGACATATGAATCTTATGGGTAGCAGACATGAAAGTGGAGTGAGGAGAGTTACAAGAGGCCATATCCATTTCAACAAGTTACTACAACCACCCCAATGCAGTCCCCAGCGTGCTTAGGAAGATGGAGGACATGGGATGGAGAATGTGATAAAAGAGTGTGACCTAAGGGCTCTAGGAATGATTTTAGGTACGGTTTATGTGTACTGTTATCTACTATATAAATAGACATAGGTACCAATCATTCCTTCTTTTCATGAATCTTGTTCCAGACATAGAGTTGTTGGTTAAACCATTGACTTGAACCTAACATCTGGAGATACCTATGGGAGAAGGCTCGACAATCAAACTGATTCCAATGGTTTTATCTGACCCTTGCGGTTAGAGTTTCGGTTGGAACCTCCTGGTGGCAGTGTCGAGGCCTTACATCTTTATTATGGGAATATATTGGTCATCCACAGTTCATGCTCAAATTGACTATTTTATGGAAAAAAGGTTGTGGTATATCTACATCCTTGGAATTGGGGTTTCCTTAGTTGGTGAAAAAGGAAACCAAGGAAACATGAGGTAACCTTGTGCATTAAAAGGTGCAGCCAATTGATATCGATTTGGCCATCTTTACCCTCGTTGTAGAAGGTGTTTTAATTTTGCAGTCCCCAAAAGTAGTGGTAGAGTACGAAACATCATTTCAAAAGATGTTTCCAGGATTTTCTCCCGGTAGGGAGAGGGAATTCTGGATTAGCTTATATATATGGACGACACCAATATCTACAAATACATATCAGATGGCTCCCACAGAGCTCAAGGTTCTGAGAGTATAGTTGGTAGAATGGTTAAATGTCTACCCCAATCACAAGATTCTCAGATATTTATTCTTATATAAGGACCTAAACCTGATATAGTGGTGATGGATGGAGTTCCACCAGTACTTTGACTTTGAGATGGTCTAAACTAATGGGAAGGGAATCTTCGTAGTAGACCCACTCAGCAAGAGGTCATGCCTACACCTGCTAATTGAGGCGACCTAAGAATTAGCTACATTGCAGTCATCCTTCATGGATAGGGACAAAGCATCTTACCTCCAATCTATGACAGTCACTCCCCCACTTCTCTAGCGAGTAAGGGAGGTACATCTTGGGTTTGTTGACTGTGAGGCCCGACGTGGTTAGATATAATTCGGATAGGTTCCTGATGGATTTTCTGAAGGTGGGGAGCATGTCATCTTCTTCAATGGACGTACCATTGTACAAGTGATTTTATGAGAGGAGATATTCAGGGAGTTTCACAAATCCACTTTGGTGACAAATCCTAGTGTGGAGAAGATGTACCATGACTTCCATAATTAATACTTGTGGCCAATGATGATGAAATAAGTGGCAGAGTTTGATTCATGATGCTTCAATTGTCAGCTATTAAAGGCCAAGCACCAGGTTCCAGCATGATTGATTCATCAACTCATGGTGCCAGAATAGACGTGGGATGATATCTCCATCGACTTTGTGACAGGGACACCACATACGTCCAAGGGCCATGATTCCATTAGGGTGATCGTTGACCGACTCACCAAGTCGGCCCACATCCTACCCATTTGACCTCAAGAACCAGTAGAGGGCATGTGATGCCACTATGTACAAGAGATAGTAGAACATCATCGGGTCCCAATGATGCTCGTCACTGATCGTGATGCTAAATTTTCATCCCGGTTGTGGAAGGGATTACTGTAAGTGTTCGGGACTCAGATATTCCAGATCACCGCCGTCCATCCTCTGACAGATTGTTAGACAGAGAGGATGATGCAGACACTCAAGGACATGATTCATGCTTGTGTCCTTGATTTTGGATGAAGTTGGGAAGAAAACCTTCCACTAGTGGAGTTTTCATACAATAATAGTTATCACACCACCCTTTTCATTTCCCTGTTCGAGGATTTTTATGGGCGACAATGAAGATCGCCTCTATGTTGGAAAGACCTAGGGGAGTCATCACTTCTTGGTCTAGAGTTGGTATGGGCTACCACTGGGAAGGTGTAGAATATCCAAGAATAGATGAAGACTACACAGAGCTGACAAAAGTTTTATACTAAAAGGAGATGGAGTATCTTAGAGTTCAAGGATGGAGATAATGTCTTCCTATGGATCTCACCCCAAAGAAGATTGCAAGGACTTGGTAGTGGCGATAAGAAATCTCTGATGTTCAATGGACCTTTCCAGGATCTTAATAGAGTTGACAAGGTGGCATACCTCTAGATCATCCCCCGTGATGCATCTGGTGCATAATGTTTTCCATGTGTTTTAGTTGATAAGGTAGTTGAATGATCCATCACACGTTATCGACTAGGGGGAGCTGGACATTGATGATGGGGTGACGTTTGCAGAGTTCCTAGTGGAGATAGAGAATTTATTGGAGTGGTACCATCGTGGGTGGTCAATTCCTCTGGTTCATGTTCAATTGTAGCACAACAATATCTAGAATATCACATGGGGGCGGGAGGCTCAGATTCGTTCTTAGTACCCCCATTTTTTAGCTTATCCTTTGCTAAGAATTTCGGGGAAGAGAATCCCAAAGATGGGGAGAATGTAATGACATGGAATCACAGTATATTGTTTTTAATTATATGGGATTATTAGACGTCTAAAAAAATTGATGGCATGGGAATATGTGGCCTAGAGTGCCAAAAATGATCCTTCTAAAAAAATGTTATGCTTTAAATAGTGGGGGTATGTAGTTTTTATGAAAATATTTAATAACTTATAAACGGGTACCTAGATCAGAAATATGGCGGCACTGTTGCATTCAGGATGGTGGGTTTACCCTTGGTGCGACTAAATTTTAGTCAATGAAGGCGTTCAGTGAGAAAACAATAAAAATGGAATAACTGTAAATTAAACAATTAAATATTATTATATTATTTTTCAAATTCTTATAACTCACGAACGGTGACTCGGATTAAAAATATGATACTACTGCTAACTTGGAGTGCGTATTCTTTATTTAGGCATATCTCTACATTGGCCGACGTTGGTAAACAATGGAAGTTAGTTTTTGGCCTTAAATAACTTAATTATGTAACAATTATTTTATTGTTAAATTCATGAACTCTTAAATGATAACTCGGATATGAAATAAGAGAGTACCATTGGTCTCTTGAGAGAATTTATACCTTATTCAATGCCTAAACTCGACCAACGCAGGTCGAGGGTGACTTAAAATATTTTCATTGATATTTTTTTTAAGGTATGGTCAGTAAACGAGCAGGAAATGACTTCAATATTTTGAAGTGGTGCTCGAATTAAATATATGACAACACCATTGAATGCGCAATGCCAGGATTCTCATAGGGGAGGATTAACATCAACCGATAAGGGTCAGATGAACTAGATATCTTTTGGACATTACCAAAAAAATAATAAAATAACTCAACGAGTTATATTATTTATTTCATTGGAACTAGTGAGTGATAGTGCTGGGATCGCTTGGTTGACAGAATAATTAATGGGCGGTTACACTTCCTTGTATAATAGCACCATTGGGAGATTAATCAGTTCATTAATTGAATTCGTTAATAAAACTCTAATATATTACGGTGATTTAACCTCATATCTTCATCTATTTAGTCAATGTTTGGAAATGGGTCTTGTGGAATCACAAGGGGAACCTCAGATAAAGACCCGACGAGGACTGCCTCCATCATAGAATAGAGCTTCGATGCCTTTGAGGATTCAATCCGAAGTTCGAAAAATGCCAACATATAGACAACGAAAGAAGACTTCTCTTCCTCGTCCACTCCATCTACCAATGTGTTCGAGGTAGGTATTTGTAATTATTTTTATTTTTTTTGTCTACTATTGATGATGTCAAACAATTTATTTGTTATAATGCTAATGCGGAGTCCATGTGCCAAACTGAACAAGGCCTGGAACCTCTGCCAAGGTAAATTTGATTGTGATCTATGTGGGTGACCGAACAACATGGTAGAAACCGGTAGCTACGGGTAGCCCTCTCTGGCAGCAAGAAGTTGGCGGCACTTGAAGGCTCCTCAGCAGATGAAAGGGGGGATGGCCATCGCTAGTCAGGCTGACGACGACGACGCACCGTAGAGGTGGTCCACGACTCCGAGCTGCGGTGAACGAAGGGGGGCGCCTGACCATCACCGGCTGTGGTGACGCCAGGCAATGCGTCGTGGAGGCCGCCATGGAGGAAGGCCAAGGAAGGGCACCATGAAGGAATGCCACGGCTTCAAGACATGGTGGAGGGAGAACTCATGCCCCACACGTCTCGTGGGAGACCGGTCCGAGAAGACCGAACAGATGTAGCGACGTCAACTATCATTCTTGATTTGAAGACCCAAACGACCGAGCCATTCGGGAGGGGTGCAGACCCCCACACAAGCCAGTGTCCAGGCAGTTCCGCGGCCCGGCGGGCCGTACCTAGCCGGGTGGGTTGTGCCAAACCTGCGGCCCAACAAGCCTAACCCGCGACCAGCATGCGGAACCCATGGCCTAGAGGGTCGACCGGGCCCAGTAGAACTGGTCTGAGCCCAAACCCTTGGGCCAGGATATGTGCACCGGGTTAGGTCGGTCTGACCCGGTCATACCAGACCCATACAGACTTACCTCCCAATTCAGCTTAAATAGGCATATCTCCTAAACCAAATGATTGTTTGATGAACCTTTTGTAGTGATAGAATCCATAGGATGAGGCGATCCTTATGAGATAACACACTCATGGTTTAGAGAATGTTTTAGTATCGACAGGCTGGATCGAACCCGAATCCAACCCAACCCTCAACACTAAAATGCTTATAACTTACAAACTGGGAATCCGATTGATGTTCCATTATTTGCGTTGGAACCCTTATGACATTGTAGTTAATTGGGATACTTATTCGTGGGACTTAGTGGCTGTTTAGGTATTCCCAAATGCTTAAGCAGCAGATCCCCCCGAAATCAAGCGTGCTTAGTGTGGGAATCCAGTGATTGGTTGTGATGTGAAGAAGTAATATCAATCATGTGTGGGTCAGTACATAGTGAAACTATGTAGGTCAGAATCTATTGATCATATTTGGGTCAGAACGTAGAGATCCTATTTTTGTCAGAAACAATCGATCATGTGTGGGTCCACACATAACGATCTTGTGTGGGTCAACACCTAGTGATCCTATGTGGGTAAGCTGCTATTGATCTTGTGTGTGTTAACATCTATTGATCCTGTGTGGGTCAACTTCTCTCGATCCTGTGTGGGTCAGCTTATACAAGTCCTATTTGGTTTTTCTTCTATCCATCCTGTGTGGGTCAACAGTAGAGCCTCTTGACACAATAATATGATCTAGCTTACATCTAATCATTTTTATTTCTATACATAAGTTTTATCTTGTGTGAGTTTTATTTTGATTTGTTATTTTTGATTGAGATTAGGATTTGTGGTTACTCCTTTGTGGAATTACAATAGACCTTATGTGGTATCGGGGTCCTAAATGAGTATTGTTATACACACCCCTACAGGGGCTTCGCCCACACCTTTTTGTGTCCAATAGGTTGCATTGACTGAGATGTGGGGTGCCAGGACATGACGGTTTATAGAGTTGACTGGATGAAGTGGAGAGTCGCACTGATGAGTTGTACCTACCCTTCAGGTAGGATCCTTGGAGGGAGGCCTATGGAGCTGTTTATCCTTTTACCTATACTCACATTTCAGTTGGGCTTATATTCTGGCCCCTTTTTCCTGCAGTACTTACATTTACACTCAGTTGATGTTTTTAATTGTAGTCGTACCTTTCCAATTCTATTGTGTTATACTTTTTCACACTGTGCCCTGTCTAAGTCTTTAGTGGTTTTGAGGAAATTCCTTCCCTTTTTAAGAATGAACCATTCCAGTGCTAGTTGCTAACGCATGGCCTATGGAAGGCGGGATTGGGGAAGTGACGACACAAGCCCTGGGGGATGGGTAATGACATAAGATATTTACTATATAAATTTAAATAAAAATAATTATAATTTGGATGAATATATAATTTAAGTATTTTTTTTAAAAAACATGGATTTTATATTGATTTGTTTTGATAATATAAATGAATTATATCTTATTTTACTTAATTTATGCATTTATTCCAATTTGGTATTTTCATAAATTTTCCATGAGTCCTAAAATAAAAACAATTTATGTTTGGATTTAAGAACCCAAATTAGAAGTATTTTCCTCATCAATTTCCTTAAATTATACATTTTCATCAACTTGAAAAACAAGTAATGATAAAGTTTAATTAATGTAAAAGAGAAAATCATTACGTGCTCTAGGACTATTAAAATATTATATTATCTAAAAATTAATTATCACTTCACCTAATTTAATTGAGTCTATATATTATCATTGATTGTGATTTAAATTTATTAGAGATTTATGATATTTGATGGATTAATAACATTTTTGATAATAAAATAATTGTATTTTTAATAAATATAATTATAATGACTGTACAAAATTTAATATCAAACTATATTGATCTCAAGGACCCTTTATTTCCTTTTTATTTTTATAATTAAATTTGAAATTTAATTAATATAATTTTTTACTAAATTAGATTCTCACCATTTTAAATTTCATTGTTTTTCTAAAACACCTTCACAATGACCAACTATAATACAGAATTTACAATATTTTTCACTATTTCTCTACATTATTATTTTTTCTCAGATGATAATATTATATTTTATTTCCATAGAATTCCATTATATACCAATGGATTGAACCTTCACAACAATATATCTCAATATATGTAGTAGACGTTTATAAATATTCTTATTTTATGACTAAATAAAAAAAATAGTCTCACATGTCATCATGGAGAAGAATTATCTAGAATCTCTAATGAATAATATTATCTATTGATTCCACATTTCTCATTTTTATTCATAAGTCTCATCATATACGAAGGTACACTACCAAAATACCAAGATCAGACATATAATTCATCATTAGAGTTTAGTTTTTATATAATGTTATATGGGTATTAGATATTACATAAATTATCCATATGTCTATGAATATATATTCTCATATTTATTTACATATTAAGGGATCCTGTCATACTTCACTAAAAAAGAAAAATATATTTCATATTGCATTGTACAAAATTTAGAATAACAAATAAATTAATGTGTTAATTACTAGAAAAATTTTATAATATTAAATAAACCTATTAAAGATTGAGGTTTTCAGTAATTTTTTCTTTTTCAATACATTTAGCCTTTGAAATAGTGCATAGTGGTGACCATGAAGATCTCACATGAGGAGGTTGGATGATATGTTTTCAATATATTAATTTTTAAACTTGGATTGTTTAAATTTGAAAATAAAAATGGGTATTTTAAATGAGTTATAATATGTAAACAGAAAAAAAATTATATCACAAATTTTGTTATAGTTACATATTAGAAATCATAGGTAAGATGTACTAATGAAAATCTGACTAAATTAGAAATGATGGACAAACATCAAGTATCAGACACTCCCATTACCATTTTATACCATTGTTTTCTAATTTACTTACATAATTTACACATCAAGACATCAGATTATAAACCTAAAAATTCCATAAACCCATTTTGAGACCTCAAATATAGTTTTCTTATCAGACTTTGAACATGATTTTATTTCCCAAAGTCCTTCGAGAAAGAAAAACTTATTGAACGTATTGCGCTCAATGAGGATACCATGACCAAAGAAGATTAAACATCAAAGAAATAATTTTATAGTGATGATATGTTAAAAAATCTATTAAAATAGAATAAATTAAAAAAAATAATTATAATATCTTAAATAAAGAAAACAATTTCAATGATAATTCAAAAATGAAATATTTATAGATAAAAGAACCAACTCAAAATGTGATATTACATCATATCTTAACTAGTCATTAACATGTGGAGTTATTCCCATAACAATATGACTGAATAATGGTATAATGATCGTATATAGAATATATATTACAACATATCCCACTACCACAATATAAGTACCCATTGAAAAGATGTATAGATGAGGTTATAGAGAAGATAAGGGTTGGAAAATGTCATTTTTAGTATTCTATCCCACCAATGTTGGCTATAATTTGGCTCAATTCTCATATTAACAATGTTGGTCATAATTCATAAATGGTTTCTTCAGGAGTTTCATTATTTACCTTTATAATATTTGGCATCATTTTGACATGTAGGAAAAAATAGATAATAATATTTAATAATAGAATTTTTTCTTCAAAAGTGCATCTCTAATTTCCACCAATTTCACAAGAAACCAAATTATACTAATAAATAAATTTAATCCAAGTATTTAATTTGGAGATGATTCATTGAGTTATCTCTCTTTTCAAACCAGAATCCCTCCATTTTGATAGACATTGGAAATGTTATCTAATTTACTAATGTAGGGACAATGATTTTTACACAAATAAATATTTATAATGGCTGATTTATTTGGGCCTGAAGAAGCTCAAATCAACACATTGACTAGATAAAAGAGATGAATCCCATAACACACGATATCCAAATAAAAGAATTTTTAAAACTATATCAATATTAAAAATATTATTCCCCAAACACCAATGTGATGAAAAACAGTTAAAATTACAAACTTAGGTAATTTTTGCATTTTATCTAAAAAAAATTAAAAAATGATTCGGTTTCACATAAAAGGAAAATTTTATAGGGATAAAATCACTTAAAAAAACATAAAAAATATTAGAAATTCATTTTCTATCAATTACCAATCACAAAACACATGGAATCTAAGACAAGTGAGCATTCATAATAAATTGAAAATATTATTTCAAAAAATATTTCCCTGAAAATCACTAGCCCAAAATCAAGGAACCCAACATATAATGTGACATAAATAGAATTAATTCAAAAATATTATTTATGTTCAAACATTAATTTCAAATCGTATTTGATATTCCATTCACATGGATACCTACCGGACCCCCTTAATCCTCTCAATACATTTTTATAAAATTGGGAAAATATTTTCTCGTCCATATAAATTAATGGGTCAACATAGGCATGAAATTTTTCAAAATCGCCAAAAGATTTTTTTTTGAGGTTTTATGATTTTTTAGTCTTCAAAATAGAAATATTTTAAGGTAGTGACTAATTTTATGGATCATTTTTTAATCAAAATTACATTATAAAATATTCCAATTAAGCATGGTATTATTCACATTATTACTTTAATAATATAATTTCCAAAGAATTATAAAAATTTATGTAATGGAAATCACACATCTCTACCAATTCAGTAGTAATTGATCAAAAGAGATATAATTTGAGACAGGAAGAGATGTCTTTGATCATTGATTCAAAATAAAATTATTAAAATATTAATTTTACCATGGTCTCCTCCTCATTATTTTTGGTATAATATAATATCAAAATGATATGAAGAATTTAATTCATGGAAATCAAAAAAATCCATCATTTTAGTGGTAATAGTTGAAAAATTTCCTCTAAAATGTTTAGAGTTACTAATTATTTCAATTCTCAAGAATGATACAACATTATTTGGTTGGTTTCTACAGGAAGACACAACTCCCTTTTCTTGTAATAATCAACAGACCCTATATTTATTTTAAAATAATTAAATATCTATAAATTATTTTTTCACCACTAAAAAACATGATGTAGAAAACAACAATTTAGCTACACCATATATAATATTTTCCATAATCATGAAATTTTCATCTAGAGCGGGTTAGATAGGGAATCCATGTTGTAATGTGGATTTCTAATAGGAATTACATGGTTAATAATTTGCCATAATGATTAATTGAATACGTATTCACAAAATAAAAAGTACTCTTTTTGAAAAGGCTGATTTCAGTAACAATTTTACTACCTTAATAATTTTTAAAAAATCACCTCTAATAATCGCATATTTTGATAAAAAATGGAATGATCTAATATAAACTAGAATTATCTGATACTCTAAAAAGTTGTGTCAACAAAAAAAAGATGAAAAAAGGTTCATAATCCTAAAAAAATTGATTGTCATTCACTATGATTATTCAATACCTGGAAGTCATAAATCAAAGTCCTTTTAATGAATATCGTAAATTTCAATTCATAAAATAATGCATTATTTAATTAATTTATAAATAGATCCATGAATCATGTTTCTTATTATTTTTTACAATATTAATCAATGAAAAATCCAATTTCATTGAATATGAAAAATTATTTAACAAAAAATTTAAAATAAAACCCATTGTGTTTGAAGGAAAAATAAAATATATAAATTTTAAATAAAAACACACTAAATCATAATTTATCATGGTTGGTCCCCCCCCCACACTTATTTTTAACAAATTCCTAATTTTCCATGGTTTAAATGAGAAATTTCAACCACTAATAAAAGACATGAAAAAATCTAGATAGAATGAATAAAAAAAATGGTTTTAATTATGAAGTAGTAGTAGCCTTTATTTATCATACTAATCGCAGAAACATCAAAAACTACTTGAAAAAAAAGAAATAATTTTTTTTCATGAGTAAACAAAATCAAAATAAAACGAAATATAAGGGACAAATATATGTTTTGAACCAATATGTTTGTGTTTAGATTTACCCACCCTCAATGTGTGGTTTCTTAATAATCATCTACAATACTACGGTGGATGTCGTATATTACTCAGAAACAACCAAATAGAAATTTATATAATATTTATATTCTAGAATAACATATATCCCCCCCCCACAATATTTTATCAGGTTCCCACTATAACATTATAGTTCCAATTATTATTTGTATGATGAAACCAAATATAATGGAAACATCCAAATATATTATCCTTATATTGAACCTCCACCTGTTGGTGAAGTGTAATATCAACATGTGGTTAATCATCAATTTAAATGTATAAACTGGTTTCTAGTTTGGAAATTAACTTGGTTCAACCATCCATAAGGGTATTAGTGTAATTAATAATTAATATAACTATTATTTGTTATATGTCATTATTTACTTCCTCTTAATCTAGAAAATATAACCAATCATAATGAATGTTCAATAAATATTCATAGAGATAATATGTTAACAAATTTTTTTCAAAATAATCTTAAAAAGATTGATAAAATTTTAAAACTTCTCAATGTGCCTTCTTGGGTTCCATCATTCTTTTGGAGTTGATGAAATTAATATTTAAATTGTGATATTGCTTACTTTCCCAAAAATTCTCATAAAAAATAAACGACTCAAGTATCTCATCATCTTTTTAGAAGGAATTATACTAGCTTTTTGAAATTTCAATTATAAAAGTAGGGGCTTCATATGAAATTTCATTTCAAAAAAATCATCAAAATTATTTTCTAAAGAAATTTGATTTCTTAAAGTAACATGAATTGGTGAATCTATGATAATTTATTCCTTCAAATGTAAAAAAACTTATATTCAAAATAAATCTTCAATTAACCAAAAAATGGTTATTCAGTACCAAAATTGGACTACAGTATTATAATTAAATTAAACAAAATTCAAATAAATACCTCGAATAGTATTTAAAATTTTACTATAACCAAATAGACACCTCATATATAGGTTTTTATTTATATAGGAATGTGATTAAATTTCTCTAATCAAAATGAGAATCCAAATCGAATTGAACATGTAATTTTAATATGGAGAAGTTTCCAAAATCTGTTTAAAAAATAATAAAATTATTTAATAGTAAAAATATTATTTAAAAATCAATATCAAAATAAAGAAAATTCAACATTAAAATAAACATACCTTCTTCAATCATGAAATCAATATCCAAGATAATTCTAGAAATGAAATGTTTACAATTAAATGCACTAACTCAAAAAGGGAAACGCTTTCAAATCATCACTTCCCACCACCGCATGGCTTCTTACACATCATGGAGTTATTAAATCATAGGATATAAAACAATTCCTACACATCTTCTAATGAATAACCCACTACCTAAATCTAGGAATATGTCTAAAATGACGTGGATATGAGAATATATAGAGGAGTATGGTTGGAAAAAGTTTTATCCAAATTTGTATTCCCCTAATGTTGGATACAATTTTTCCCATTTAATGAAAAAAAATTCATGGATTAAATAATAAATATATTCACGATGTGAGTTATATGTCCCCAGTAAACTGTGAATTCTTTTTTAAGGGATATAAGTCTAATAAACATATTAATGATGTGAAACTGTATTGGCCGAAGTGTCTCTTTATCTTCACCCATTTTGATTCACCACTTGAGTATTTTAATGAACATTTTTAGAGTTTTTATTTAATTTTGAGATTATCCATTGAGTTAATACTCTTTTTCAACAACAATAAATCCATTATGGAAAAATTAGGATATGTTATTCCTCATTTAAAAATATGGGATTAATTACATTGGCCAACACAATTCCTCATAGACTGATTTATTTAGTCCCTAATATGTTTGAATAAATATACAGTCCAATTGATAGAGATTAATCCCATAATTTTAGAGTTGATATTAATAAATTTGGAAAGGGTAACATAATTAAAAATCATATTCCCAAAATACCATTGTGATAAAAACTATAAATATTCCAGAATTAGGGAATTTTAAAAATTTATTTGAAAACTATTTATTATTAAAAAATGATTCAATTTTACATAAATGGAAAATTTGTTTGGTATATAAGAATTGAAATCAATAATAAAAAACACTGAAATATAGCTCTATTAACTATATTTTATAGTGTTACCTTTCATTAAAAACAATAATTTCGACATACCATTCATGTTTCCACTTATCTTAACAGAAGATACCTCACACTAATATATAAAGGGATGATAATAAAAAATATTGAATAGAACTACCTGATCTTGTCAGAGTCAAGTTATTACCCGATCTAATAAACATGATATGTTTCCTCTAAAATAAGGATTTATTAAAATATTGATGAATCTCCCATTTCTATCCACTATATGATTTTCAAATCAAGTCATTATTATAAGGGAACAAATGTATTTATATAATATAGGTATGATATATATTATTAAAATAAAAACAACGAATAATATATAATAATTCAATATACTATATAACAATTTAATACAGAAGTAAAATATACTGCAATATTAGTGTATTTATTTTTGATTTTCTATTATGCTGTGAATGATAGTAAATACCAAATTTCATAAGATAACCCAAATATCATTAATGACCCTTAATGAATTTGGATGTAAACAGAATATACTTGTAAAATAAAATGGCCATTTTCACCCCAGACAGTCAAACGTCTATCTATCATAATACAACATGAAGTCATCTGATGCTTTTTTTCTTTAATTAGTATGCAACAAGTTTCATTTGTTTTCTAATTGATAAAAAAATAATTAATTTCAGTTTTTTTATCAACAATGTCCTTTAAAAATTATTATCATGACTTTATTCCATTTACACGTTATAATTGTGAGATTATTTAAGGTTCCAATAAGTCATTGGTTTTTTCCTTTACTCGTAAATTGGTAATATATCGATAATGGTATATTGTGATATACCTCCCAATTATTTACTACAAAAAATGACATTGGATTTCATTGGAAAAAAATTCAATATTTATAAACATCCATTGATATATTTTTGAATCCCTTGAAAAAATTAAAACAATATATTTTTGTACTAATTCCCCTATATTAATATTCACGAAATAATCCAAATCCCATTCCAGAATATAATGGGTTTTTTGAATATCAAAGCACACATAAATCTGATGTGATCATGATTAGATAACTTGATATCCTTCAAATGATATACTAATGATGATGTATGGTTTACTGGATTTGAAATCCCATATATTTAATCCTTTACTGAACCCTTATGGAACTATGAAAATAAGAACATATGATTCCACTAATATTTTTATTCTTATGAAATATGTGTTTAAGAATTCCAATAAAATGTATTCACTATAATTTTACAATTCTTTAATAATCATTCCATCTAAAAATATAACTATTACATATATTATACATTCCTTGTGTATCTAATAATAAAATATTTTTGTGAAAATATAAATTAATAGTTCTCCAAGATGGTGTAAACCACAGTTCTCTCATCCAATTATTAATAGATATAACATATGAGTTTACTTATCAAAACATCCATCTAAAAAATATCCATCGATAAATTCCCCTTATATGGCATAATCATTATAGATTCACCCAATACAATTATATTATTATAATTCCCAAAACAACATTCTAATAATATAATAATCAACATAAAACTTCATTGAAATAGGTAAGATTTAGGATAAAAGGTTCACAAGCATCTTATTTAACTCTATAAATTTATTCTTACATCATCCAACCCCTTGAAAATTTACACAAATCCTAGCTCAAGTTATCCTTGACACTTTCATAGATGATTAATTTTTTATGAATCATATCTAAAATCTTATATATCTAATAAAAACATTTATAAGTAATATTATCCTAAGAATTTGGAAATACATCACATCATTAAAATTTTATGGTCTAATGATATTCCATATTTTTATGCTGTATAGATAAAAAAATCTACATCCTTAATCAAAAAATACCATTTAATGTGTTTTTAAAAATATTTAGTTTATAATTTAATAATCAAAAAAGTATCTATATTCTTTATTATTTGTTTTTTTGATTATATATAAACTAAAAGAAGGAAAAAATATAGTATAAATGAATTTAAGTAATGGAATGCTTTTTTTATCAAAACCATAATCACCATTGGATAATGTTTTTAAAAAATACCTTTATTTTGAACTCATAAAAGCTCAATTGAAGTATAATTCCTGTTTCCAATGCATTCCAAGCTCATACTCTATGGGAATATTAAGGGGGTTATATATTAATCTATGATAATATCTTAAATCCGTTCTAATACTCCAAAAACTAATTTATTTAAGGATGTGGATTCATATTTTTTCTATTCTAACATATTTAATTTTTTCCCTTATGAATACTCAACTTGAAGCTTCTAATGAATATATTTTAGAGTATGGTAAGAGAAATCATATATGAAATAATCTAATTGGTGAATGGATTTATATCAATTTATTCTTCTTAGGAATATAATTCTAAGTATTTTGTTGAACCAATATGATATTATGATATCGATATAGGCATAATACTAATCCCCATATAAATGGGAAGTCCAAATTTTCCTCCAGTGGAGTTTCGGATAGATAATTTGAAAATATTTAGGTGAACTATTTTGAAATAAGGTGGGAAATTGAAAATATTAGTTTCTGAGATTATCCGAGAATAATAATAGTAATCTAGGATAAACTTTTCCCCAAATTCATAAAATTAGTTCCTCTATGACATTTATATAAATTACACTACCCAATGAATATAAAGGAACAACATAATTGGTAAGATAATTATAATCGCCTCTATAAAAATAATTTTTTCCATAAAAAGGATTAATCCAATCAATTCATACTATGATTTCAAAACAATCCAATTAGAGGACCAAATATTTCATAGATATAGATATCCTCTATCAATGATATCATATGTTGAATATTCTAGGATATACTAATTGAATTCCATTAAATTGTTATCAATACACAGTACACATATTGTTCTGTAACTTTTTGAATAAAACATCCATTTTAATACATTTGTGTGCCATATATAAATATTTTATTTTATAGGTAAACATAAAATATAATATTGAAAAGTAAAATTGAAAACATAAAAATTTATTATAATAAATTATTTCATTAATATGTAACATTAAATATGTATTAATTCACATAATAAGTTAAATTTATTTTAAAAATAAAATAAACACATGTAAAATACATAATTAAAATTGGAAATTATGGTGCGTCATGGTCAACAATAAATATCACAATCACACACATCATTATAAAAAATATTATAAATTAAATGTAAATTATATATATATATATATATCCATAGTGGAAAAATGATTAGTTTATAATGAAAGAAATAATTTGTATTTATAAGATAAATAAAGGTATAATGATTATATGAATAGTTACCTAGACATTGGTATAGTATCATGGCTGTTAGAATTGTATGTATCTAGTTAAAATAGTTAACATGTCATTAGAATTGAAAAATGAATAGAATTTTTTGATTTTAATTAATAAAATAAATATATATATATATATATTATTTAAGAAAAATAATTATTAAACTTAGGTATCAAAAATAAGTTAAATTATATATTATTAAAAACGTATCTTTATATATATTTCAGAAAACTATAAATTTAATAAAAATAGTTAAAAAGTAATTTAATTATGATTAAAATTATATAGATAAAATTATTGTAATTTTGGGAATCAATTTGTTACAAATATAATAAAATATTATTTATAAAATTAAAAAAAATGTCAATAGTAAAAATATAATCTTAAAATATGTTATATAATAAGAAATATTGATGTTGTCAAAGTGAAATAACAATATATAGCGAGGTTTTATTGTCCCAAAATATTTTTAATAATATAAATAATTTATTAGGGATAATAAATTCAATTTCCATAACTAAATATCTATTTCATTTTTGAATAAGCATTTATTTTCATAGAATACTATTGGTTAATTTTTTAGTTATTCTTTTTGTATAAATAATTAAATTTCAAAAAAATAGGTGCTTAAATTTTATAAATCCATATTTTTTATTTATTATTTTTCATACTCTCTTTAATTACCACAATTTCATGTATATTCATTGAAATAATATTTTATTCCTTATTAAAACCTTCCCCCATTCATGTTTAAACATCTCATATTATCCCCTTAGAGAAACAATTCTAAAATTCATCGCATTTAGTAGTATGTTACAAAATAAATAATTTTAATCATTTTGGATGACTTGTATATGACTTTTCCTCACCCATGTAGAAATATTTTAGCTCTTTATAACATATTAATGGACTAATCCCCAAATAACCGGATACTCATATGTTCTATTCATCCATTTTCCCTTTATAATATTCAATTTTCAATTCATTTCATCCATCCTAGACATAATTAAATAATAATTAAATAATTTATTAATTTTTTTTGTATTTTATAATTATTATACACTATTTATAATATACAAGTGTTCACACATGCAGAGATTTATTTACTTTCTCTCTAAATCATTATATATATATATATATTTCACAGTTTTTATAAATCCTACTAAGAAACATCCAATTTAGTATTTATCACAAAATTTATAGACAATTGGTGTAAATGTTACATGTATATAAAACATTCATTATTATTATCGGTAGTTAAATTAAAATAATTATAACCTAGGTATTAGTCTTTTCCTATTTTTGATAAGTTACGTTAACAGTCTGTTTTCCATATATATGAATGTTTCTGATTATTTTATCTTCACGTCCCTAAAGGGTATTAATTATATCTTCTATATAATATATATATATTAATTTTGGTGTATTATTAGGATTATATATATATTTTCACTAATGGTTAAAAAAATACTTAAAATAGTCAATTTAAAAGTAAAATGAAATAATTTAACAAAATGTGTTATCCTGAATTTTTATCAATAAAGTAAAATTATTGAACATTTTAAAATGATAATAAATAGTAAAAAATAACCTAAATTAATCCAAAATAACCATTTAATAATGATTTATAACAACAATGTTTGTTATACATGTAGTGACGAGGGATTCCGAGGTCCTAAGAGTCTCATCATGTTGATATTAGAAATATTAATTATATTTTACAATGCGAGTGTAGTTTCACTAGAAATACAAATAACTCATGTGAGGGGTCTAGGAATGGATTTATGATACAACCATTTAGTTAATAAGGTATTTTTTTATCATAGGAGGGACATAACTAGTGTTTGAACCAGGTGTTTGGGTAGGGGAGAGTTGGAAGCATGTTGTTAAATGGAATATATCGTTTTCATAGAATTTAAACATTATCCCTTACCTACCACAACCATTGGGAGATGCATGCAGGAGAATCTACCATCATCCCCCATTTGAGTGGCACATGACCCAATGACTGAATCAATGAAAGAGGCACCATCGATCTCCAATGTTGATTATGATCTATCTCAGATCACGGTATGGTGGCTTCAGAGCAAGAATCATCCCCAATGATTCAGTGTTCTTCCACGAGGAAAAATATTATTAGTTTTATGTCCTTCAACCCTTATTTATGAATTATATTATGTTTTTATATCCCATATATGTTTTCTAGGGGAACCATGAGGGTTGATATAAGTGTTTTGTTGAAAATAGGGGGGATCCAGGGTACTCATAGGGAATTTATGATGGATTTACCAAACTACAAGGTGTGCAGTCCAAGGGAACATGTCGTGTGTTCTTCCCATTTGGGTAAGATGTGTTTTGGGGACTACACACCATTTATCTTGTGTTACATGTTGTGTAGTGACCCCATGGCATGCATTCTGAGGATATGGATATGGAATACGTGTGATGGTACAAGACCACATAGAAATATACAACTAAAATACATGGGAACATGGTTCTTGAAACATATATGGGTATGAGAGATAGACAATGGGTCGTTTAACAAAAACACGAAGTTTACTAGGGGGTACACACACTGTGGTTAACATGGCTATCTGATTTGTGTGAAGAAATAAACAAAAGGGTCCTGGATGAGGTGAGGAATGTCATCTACAACTTGTAAAGATTATACAAACCCATATTACCAGAAAATATGTGTGGTCAGAGGGAATGATCAAGTGTTTTAGAGGGGTAACATGTCATTTATCCCCCGTTACACTTTTTTAAGTCTCCTCTTGGTGGAGTTTACCCCCTGTGTATGTCACCCTTCATGGATTAGAGTTAGTCCTGCAAGTATCATATCCAGGGCATTTTTCCATGTAAAATGTTATGGTTTCCTTGTTTTGTTCCTATTATATGATATGTGAGGTGACGTTTTGGATTTAACGGGATTTCTATTTTTGGATCCGCATTGGTTGAGTGAGTTCCATTGGTCTTTTCCTATGACCGTAAATCATGCAATTTTAACCTCACTATAGAATTGTGATCCCCTAGATAGGATGAGCCCTGATAGAGTACTTAAATCCCTCCAGAGTGACCATAGAGTGAACTTATAGCATATAATTTACCAATATTAGGTTATTAGTATCATCATGACCAACAGTACCTGAGTGATTGTCCTCAATCTTGATAGATACCTAGTAGGGAATATGGTATCATCGATATTATTATCCCTTACTTTGTAAGAAAATTTTGTAGTATTTTGGCATCATCATATATATGATCAACTAATCAATAGATAGTTTATGTATGGTTTGTGGAATCATTGTTGATATGATACCCTACATCATGATTTATACTAGACATGGTTTGTGGAATCCTCATGACCAACACTACATGGAAGAAAATCCACAATCTAATTGATATGATCTCCAAGACATTATATTGGATTTTGGGGTCCCTCAGTAGATCATGGGAGTGATCCCCTTTCTGATTGAGGTTATTGGGTTACCAGAATTAGTTCCTGGTGTCCCTTATTGGATCCAAGGAGTGATCCTTTATATGAGGTGTCATAGATTACAGTTTTTTAGACTGGGTTCCTTGTGAACCTCAGAGGATCCATAGAGGGATCCCCTATTTGATCGATGTAGCATTTTGTGGTTATAGTTGGGTAAGTAGATCCCCCCATATTAGATTGATGATATATTCTTTATATGGATCTAAATCCACTAAGTTTTAGTGTTACATTATAAGTAGATAGGTATGATGACAGTGTTATCCCAGATGTTTTCACTTTATGTTGGTGGTTTTTTTCCATCATATTGTGATTCATGATTGAGTGGTATCTCTTGGATGTTCTATGAGGGATGTTGGTTTAGTTTAGATGGATTGTTTATATCATAAGATTTTCATATGGGATAAGGTATCATGTAGAGTTGGTGATCGTAAATGTCTCTTGCCTTCAATCCTCATGTACCAACATATCCTTGGCTATGAAGTCAAGTCCTCATGAGTCTTGAGGTCTGAAATGAGTATAACCGGGTTATTTATGTTTTTTCATGTGGTGTTTCCAAATAATATTTGACACACCTTGTGGTATGATCCTTCTAGTCATGTATAGATGAGGATGGTCTCAAGATGGAATTTTTCTCTTATTTGGATTCCCTCTTACTAGGTCTTGTGGGATGTTTCCTTTCAATTACTTTGAATTGATTTGGTTATTTGGGGAACATATTGAATATTTTTTTACTCACTCCTATATTGTATTTTCAATTGTGTGTTGTGAATTTTTCATACCATAAGACTTTCTAAGGTTTTCCTAGAGGACCTGGAGCAGGCAGAGCTTAGTGAGCTACACCGAATGGGGTGACTACCAATGCTGGGATATGGAGCTTTGTAGTAGGTGAATTTTATAGTGATCACCTCCATCAGAGTTTTTTGGATGCTTCTATAGATTTCATTTGGTGTTATTTTATTGTTTCCCTCAATATTTTCCATACTCTAGTATGATATAGATGTATTCCTGCATTTTCAATCAATTTTTCATATCCCCATAATATTTAATCGAGGTGTATATGGGTGCATGCATACATGTTCTTTAGGATAACACCTCCCATGTGTGTGATTGCCTACTTGGTGTTGTATGATATAAACTACCCAATTGAGCTCATCTTGGGGAGTCATGGCGTAATCCTTGTAGGGTTGGGCAATGTTATGTTGATATTAAAGTGGGTTCCTCTTTTGGATCAAAGTTTTCATACCATAGCTTGGGTTTCATATAATCAGTGTTAGAATGTTTGGGTTTGTCTTTCAGGATATGAACTATAGTATTGGTTTGATGGATGAGTTATCCATTCATCTAGAATCGGATAACCTTCATTTTGAATATGTATATTAGGACACCAGTGGTAGATAAATAATGCTTCATACATCATATATGATTGGGATTTCGTTTTTCATCTACTTATTGAGTCACCTCCAAAGAATATAATAATTTTCCATTGTGGTTATTGATTGTATTTATATATTCCTCTACGATGAATGATTGAAAGTTTTTTATAGTGGGATTGTGGTGACGAATCACCTAGAGATGGAGACATAGTGAAGGGAACTAGTTTGGAGGCTGGGCCTCTTGATGGTATAATGACTTAGATACCTTCCATCAGGTATCAAGTTGTGTCAGGAGTCCTAGAAAGTTATGTTCATAGGATGAGTTCATTTCATGAGTTTTTTAGGATGTTTCCTCAGAGTTTATGAGGTGGTATGGACACATTTCCATCTGATTACTAGCATGAGGCAGTCACACATGTTATTGAACTTTTGAGGACACATTCTAAACTGATGGTGGTTCTAGAGGTGACCCTTTTTCATGGATTAGTTGGGTGTTGGTGATATAACTGACAGACACATGAGAATACTATTAGTGGCTCATCAAGGAGGAGTTATATTCATCCATAATGTTGTATGTGGGGATCAAGGGGCATTTGTATCTTTTATAGGATAGAATGACCATGGATGAGTTCTCAACAAGGATCACAGACTGGTCTCATTACTTTTGGTAAATGGTTTTGGATCTTATACTCATATCATGGACAATAAAGTAAGTATTTTTCATAGATATTATGGAATCAGTGGTGCCACTATGAATTCCCTGCAATATCGAGGTGCAAGAGAAATCCTTGGTGGTTGAGATATTTCTGGCATTGTAGACTCTGACCGTTAGTGATGAGAATGTGGGATCTATGACCTCAACAACTTGTAGATAATGGAATACTCATGTATTGGGTTCTTGCGTCACCTCAGGAGGTGATCCCAAAATGGAGGGTTTGAAGATAATGTCTTCTAGGATTGTTTTATTAATTTTTAGTAGAGTCATTGTTCTGCTAATGATGGTTGTGGAAATCTTGTGAGATATTTTCTAACCTGTTATGAATGAAATAGGGATATAGTCAAACTAATTCCTAGGAATATGCCTCATTTCATGCATGGATGTATATTGAGTGATATATGTGGAGGATGATCATATGGAGTAGCATGAGGTGGAATATGGTACAAATTAATACCAATACCCCCTGGTGGTTCATGCAAGGATCATGAAACTTAAGTAGAAGGGAAAGGAAAACTAGAGGTTGTAGTGGCCCTCGATCAAGAGGCTCCAAGGATGGATATAGGTAATATCTACGTCGATTCTTCCTTTTATAGTACTATTTATAAACACTGTTGTGATGTAATCTTTTTATTTTCTTTATTTCATGAGGTTTCTTCAGGGAGACGTAGGGTGTTTATAATACAATGTTTTTGTGTGGTTTAACATATCTTTGAATGAATTAGTATGTGTGATCCTCCCCCCTGATATTCTTTTTTTAAGATAGTAAATCCCTACAAAAATGTTAGTACCAGGAAATGTGGATTCTATTTAGGTCTCTCAGAAAAGTCCCTCTGACTAGTCTGTTCGAGGTGGGGTTGTGTGTTTGAGGATTGCATTGTGTGCCCAGTAAATCGGACTTTTTGCACCTGGGTAACAAAATTATCATTTGTACCCTCATGGGTTCAGTGAAATCTTGTACACAACATGTTTGTGGAGGGTGTGGTGTGGTTTGATTTGACTTAAAACTCATTAAGACTATGGATTCTATCGCCACAAAGACAGCTTCTTGAGATGTGATGAAAAACCTTGCAGGTGAGATAGTTCCACCAATAGATGATAGTATAGATGGGAAGTGGATGATTTCGCTTGATTTATGTGTTCACATTAGGGGTTTTTAGTCAATACATTAGGTTAGTGAGGTGGGGTACCACTAGACCCTATGACTGTAGATAGACCGGGTTCTTGGTGTTTCCCACCAATTGCAGATGAGGGGACAAACACCCATATTATTTCACATTGTCACCCTATTTGAGCTAGACATTATGTGTGCCCTAGCCTTGGTTGTTACCATTAGTCCATGCGAGAATATTTCCCACGAACCCTAGAAAAGTCACTGGAAAATGAATTCTAGTGGATAGATTGATTCATTTTATATCATCCTAATCATTATCTTTATAAGGAGGAAAATACTTATGTTTTGGAGGATCTAGTGACTTATGTTTTGTCCAATTACACATCCAAATATTTATAGGCATATTTTCAATGCCATGGTTTGAGTTATTACAACATTTTTATGTATGGAGTGTCTCATCACACTGATATTTAGAATATTAAATATACTTGATCATGATAGACCATTTTCACAGGAAACATGAATAATTCTCAGGTGGTGCCTTAGATCATTTTTTGGATTCCATGTTTGTGTTCAAAATATTTTGTTTTCTGTAGGTATGTAATAATCTTGTCCTCCACTGGACCTTCTATTGGAGAGGATTTGGTGTTGTGGTATTAAAGAGAGGATATTTGTTGAAAAAAATTAAAATGATATCCCTTATAACTCTTTGTGAGACACATGTATGGATCTTCTTTCCAATTCCCCCTTTGGATCGATGGATAAACTGAAGACCGAATTATGGAAATAATAAATCCTAGATCTCTGATCTTGTTGGGGAAATCTCCCAAGTCATGGTGCATGGCTTGTCGGCTGGGGGAAAGCACCATGTGTTCTTCCTAGTCAGGGAAGATGATTTTTAGGGAATAAAAACTATATAACATGGGTTACACACCATGTAGTGACCCAATGCCTTGTGTCCTGAGGACATGAATAGGGAAGTCATGTGAATGTACACAACCATATAAATGTACACATGAAAATTATACATGCATGGTGTTCCATACTCAGAAACGAGAAAGTGACATGTCTAGGGGTCCATGTAGCCGAGAAACTCCATGTACTATGGGGCACACGTTGGGTGGCCAACAGGGCCAGCTGAGCCGGGTGATGTAAATACATAGTCGAGCACTGCATGAGGTGATACATGTCATGTAATTCCATTACATTCCATGTATTACCATATGAGTAGCCACATTTTGTGGTAAAAGGACATTTCCATGTGTTTATGAGGTGTTAACACACCATGTATCTTGCCTTACACATTGTGTTGTCTCCTCTTGGAGAAGGTTCCGCCAAGTATATCTCCACCTCTAGGGCATAGAATTTGGCCTATGAGTTTTATTATAAGATTTTTTTCAAATAGCTCATGATGGAGGGACCAGTTTGGTCCCAGCAGATGAAAGGTGATGTTTTGATGTGGAGCTCTAATGTTGGATAATTTTGGGCTAGTGGTGACTGAGTGAGTTACATTGGTCTATCTAAATGATGGTACATAGTGTTATTTATTCATTAGAATAGGATTAGGATTCCCTATATAAGATGTTACTCGATAGAGTTCTTGTGTCCCTCTATTGATAATAGGGTGGGATCCTCAATCATATCCTATCCTTAGATTGTGTTATTGGTACCATTATGATAAAAAATACGTAGGTGATGATACCCTATAGAGAATGACAACCTTGTATGGGTTGAGGTAACATCAAGAGTATGATCCCCTATGTAGTGGGTAATTTTAGTAAGGTTAGGGAATCATTGGATATATGATCCTATACTCAATAGATGGTTAATGTAGGGTTATTGGAATCATTGATTCTATTATACCCTACTTTAAAAGTTATAACAAATGGGGTTTGTAGAATCATCGCGACCAACACTTCATGGGTGATGTTTCCCTATCTCAGTGATTCAATATTTAGGATGTCAAATTGGGTTTTGGTAACCCGTAGATTATATTTGGAGTGATACTCTATCCATTTCTTGTCTTTGTATTACCATATTGGTTTCTGTCTAACCCAATAGATTCCTAAGAGTGATCCCCAATTTGAGAAGATATGGTTTATGATTTTCTATACTATGTTCGTTGTATCTGTAGTGGATATAGGGGTGGTTTCCCCTTTCTAATTAATGTAAATTTTTTTGTTCATGTTGGGTTGGTAGTGTCCCCAATATTGGATGGAATTAGATACCTTATCTGAGTATCAATATTTTCTATATTGTACATGATATATTTAGTGGCGAGGATTGACGATAATGTTCTCCCAGATGCAAGCCTTTTTGGATGGTGGTGTTATGATATATTCTTGTGATACTTGATTGAGTTGTATCTCTTGAATGTTCCTTCTATGATAGTATTTTATTTCCCAATGGAGGGTATAACTTGGTTGAGTTCCATTTAAGAAGACAAAGCTCATCCAACATCTTTTCCGGTACATTTGTTAACTTCGAGCCTCCTGTAGAAACATGTCACTGGCTATAAGGTCGAGACCTCATGAGATTTGATAATTGAGAAGAGTATACCTATGTGATTTCTAGGATTCCTTATGGAATTATAACATCTTTGATGTCATTCCATGTGTTATGAGATGACTAGTTGTGTTTTGTAATGAATTTCATAGGGATGGATTTTCTATCTGGTTTGGGATCCCATAGGCTTTCTTGAGTGGAATTTTTTCCTTTCATTTTCTCTCTTTTAAATTATTTATTTTGGATACCTAATGATTATTTTTCCAATCACCCATTCATGGGATTATTCTTTATATATTGTTCCTTGTCCATTCCACATGGATTTTGATGGAGTCCCAAGAGCATCCGAATGTGGGGAGCTTATTAAGATAGACTGTATCAGGTGATTATCGGTGGTGGGAAAATGATATTTTTCATGGGGGAATTTGAATGTAATCCCATGAATCAAATTATATTGAATGATTTTATTGTCTCCATTTAGAGGGTTTCTATTTTCCTCTTTATGTTTTTTGTTTCTATGGTTTGGGATAGATGTAAGCATTCATTTTTTTCCTGGATTTATATCTGCACATTGTTGAATGGAGGTGTGTGTGGGTGTGTGTGTGTGTGTGCATGTATGTTAGGCTATAGCCTCCCATGTGGGTGATATCCTGTCGATGCAAGACGACAGCCTATCGAATTTGCAGGAAGCCTTAAGGATCCATGGATCAAGCCTCGTTTGGTTGGGTCCAGACAATTCATGTGGGGAAAGAGTAAGGAATCCAAATAATATATTGGGTACCATAACTCACAATATCAACAATAAATTTTGTTTTTCTACTCAGTATTCATGTAACTTTTCCATATTATTCTTCAAAACATTCCTTCACTTATTTATTAATTTCGTTAATTTCATAGTCTATTTCTTTATTTTATGTATATACATGTATTTAATAATTGAAATTAATTATTGGAAACCTATATTGATTTTATAAATGAAATTACTTTTGAGTATTTTCATTGATTTTTCTTATACTAATTAATTTTCAAATAATATTTTAAACTCTATGTATCATCCTATTACTATTTTTAGGTACTTTTAAACTCTTCTTTTGATAACTCTATGTATGGGATTAGTTTTGAAATGTTATGGGTGAAAATATAGAAAATATTTTGATGTTCTGGGCACATTCAAGGTTGGAGAATGTTTTGACCAAAAAATTAACCCTTCATGTGCACGCCAAGAAAACCATGGAAGTATGAATTTTCATGGTTGGAACATAGTTTAAGAAACGAAGGATCCACCAAGGAGAAACATGAAACCCAACAATAGGTGTAACATTTTTAAGAAACATAGTTTATCTAACCAGTGTGCACTGCCTATGAAACCATTCTCACAAATCATAATAAATCTGAAAAAAGTAAGAAATTTCCTAAATTATCATTTAGAACCCTGATCGGGCCTAACGTGGCTGAGAACATTTTCCAAGGACCATGGATCTCTCAAATAAAAATTTTGGGTCATCCAGATCCCTTATATGTTGGATCGATTCATGGTGATCTTTGTTCAGTCCTCCCTGATAAATTTCCTCTTCCAGTTCCTTCTATACTACTATCATCATCTCACTTCATTTGGGATTATTATATCTATGTGATATTGTATAATCTAATATATTTATATTAGATCATGAATCTATGTATGATTTTCTTATCAACATTGTCTACATTCTTTGTTTGATTTTATCATTTAGGGTGTTATGTATCGTTATCACGTGGTCATAGTGGTGGTGAATCAATTTATGATTTTAAAATTTATTTTACCCTAATTTTTATAATTCAAATACAATTTTTTTTAAATAAATTAAAATAATTTCATTTCTTTTATCAAAAACCCAATTCTAAAGAATTAGAGATTTATAAGTTTTTGGGCATAATAAATGGGGAAAGGAAACAAATTTCCTTTTATTTTGATGTTTTAGTGGAATTGATTACAATTTATGAAATTAAATATAGGGATTTAATTTATTGAATTTAAATTGTGAAATTGAATTTTTAAACTAATTTTTAAATAGAATTATAATTTATTTTTGAGAAACAATTATTAAATTGTTTTGATGGAAACCATATTGTTTTATTTAGGGAAATAATGATTTAATTAAAAACACATTTTCGTTTTTAAATTGAAATTTGTAAATAGAAATTGGAAATCAGTTCGAAAATTATTTGGAATTTCTTTTAAATAATTAACCCATTTCTATCTTATAATTAGAGAACTGGAATGTTGAGGTAGAGAGTGAGTTATTTTCATCAAACACGCTAGGTTGGAATTTCCCTTACAACACAGTAATAGGGTTAAAAGTCTAACATAAAAATATGGAATATCGTATCCTTAGTAGATTTTTTTATTATTACACTTTTATTAGTGTTCACGGGACATGTTTTCACATTACTATTTTCATTAATTACATTTTTGAGGATCCCATGACGTAGAACTACAATAGTTTCTAGAAGATGACAATGACATGTTTTATTAATGTTTTGATACATATTAAATTGTTTATATACTATTAGACACATGAATTTTGAATTTATATAATTTATTTTATATAAAATATTTATTAATAAACTATTTTGAAATGTTTTCATCACTTAGAATGTAAATAATAACTAGTTTTAAGTATTTTTTTTATTTCTGTGGATATTTATTTGTATATAAAATAATTATTTAATCAGTTATATCTGGTATATTATTATGTAATACAGAGTGAGACCCTACATATATTTTAGGTCACACCCTACCAATGCCTTTGGGAATTTGGGGACTTCCTCATACTAGGTTTGAACCAGGTGAATGCACAACTTGTATGTAGTTGTTTTATTGGATCGTTTTTCATATAGTGATGTTTCCATTGGGACATGGGTTATCTCCCTATTTTCTAGTACTTTAATGATGTAGTTTTGGTTGTTTATAAATATTCAAATTATATTATAGTTCTCAGTGTGGATATTTATTTTGTTCATATACAATTTTATCTTTGGCGTGTTGTATGTTTTTTGAAAATTAAATCCCAAATTCATATTGTTTTATTTTGGGTTCTTATCGCTAATTTATGGGGATAATGAACACATTTACATCAATTTATGGGCCATCTATGTTATTTGGGTTCCATGTTTTCCAGGTTGGATCAAAAATATGTGGTATCAAAAGTGCATGTTAATAATGTTTCCTTGATTCCATTATGTAGTTGAGTAATCTTGTCGGAATTTATGAGGTATTTCCAATTGAGTTTCTAGAGATCTCTTAGCGCAATTAGACTTAATTAACCAAATATTTTTTGGTAAAGGAATCTGGAGGATTAGTTCTAGTAATTTCACTATTTTATATTTGTTTATGTTTAAATCGAAATCATTTTTATCTCATTGATTCGATTAATTTCCATTTCTTCTATGTATGAGTGTTATTATGATGTCTTCCTTATTATCTAGTGATGTTTTTTATCATCACGCCTTTGAGAAGACGTGTGAATGAGATCTAGAATGAATATATTGATGAAACAGAATGAATGAATCGTCTTGTGGACAAGAATCTGTTTGAATCTATTGTCTGTACTATCCAATCATTGGGACCGAAACCTACTTGGATTCTCATTTAGGCTATAGTTGTTGATCCAAAGAGAGAGTTTTCTTTGAAAATTATTCAATGGTGATACCTTTATATAATCCACCGATGATCAATCGCAAAAATGGTTCCCATTACTTTTAGGATTCTTTTAGCAGGATTGAGTATTTTTTGGATTTCATAGAAACAAGACTTGTAATCAAGGTGATATGTGCCACTATCATGCTTGAGGGACCAAGAATGAGATGGTCGGACATGTTGGATATGGAGAAGAACAAGTATGGATTATAGGGGAAATAAATTAAATACATTTTCAAAGACTAGTTCTATCTAGAGTCGATCTGGTTGTCCAAGGCTATATTGTTTTTGAAACACATGCAAGATAACATGACTGTAATAGAATACCAAAATTTCATTGATGTGCTTATACAGTTTTTATCCTATATTGTGTCAAATGGAATGTTGAAGACTCAATGGTCTTATATGGGACTTAGATCTAATTTTCGGTGTCATATTTTATTCCTAAAGATTCCATATTACTTTAATTTAATGGATAATGATTTTATGGCTCTAATGGACCTAGATAGAAGGTTAGGGTTTATATGAGTTCATTATTTTCTATTTTAGTTCAATAGTTTCCCATAAAGTAAATAGTAAGCGTGATGATCATAATTGTGGATCTCAATAGTATGGTTTTACTAGACCAACTATAGTTCCTGGATATAGACCATTGATTTGTAACCAGTGGGGAGAACCTGGGCACTCGATGTAGTTATAACTGAGGCAAAAAAATATGGTTCATGTGGAATATTAGGTCACCTCTTAAAGTTCATTCATATCTATCTCATTCCACATAATGTAATTAAATCATTTGAACCTTCTAAAATTTTAGTTAAATCAAATTCTTCGTTAACTGAGCAGTTCCAGCCAAAAGGCATGAATAATGATTCCCATTAACATGGTGGAAGAGTCTCCATAGGAAGAGAATATGGATCCAACAATCATGATATGTTCCATTTCTACAACTTCATCATTAGTGAAGCATTATTTGATACTGGTGCATATCGATCATTTATTTCAACATGTATTATGATTTATATGAATCTTCCAAAGTAGGATTTATCTTATGATATGGATATTACTACACACCATGGAATGAATAGAGTGTATTTTCTATATCATCTTGGTTGTGTTTTCTCTTCATCAGATATTGATCATACAGGAAATTTTCTGGATCTCAAAATGAATCCTCCTAAAGTCATAATTAAAATGGATTTGCTAATTTCCAATAAATAAATCACTGATTGTTACCTTATATTGGCCTCCATTATTTCAACTGATGTGGTTTGTTATATCACTCATAGAGAATGTGACCCATCATCGAGTAGAGTCGTGCCATCTTATCCATAGATGGGGAAAGTAACTTCTGTATTTTATTTGGATCTGGATCAGGAATCTTTGAGTAGTGTTCTCCCACCAACGGTCATCTATGTTATTGATGTTTTTCTTTATTAATAATAGGTTTTTACCTTAATATGAGAGGTAGAGTTTTCTATTGATTTATTTAGTGTACCTAGTCTGTATCTATTCCTCAATACCCCATGAAACTAGTTAAAATTAAAGAGATGAAGAATATTAAATATGATCTTTTTGATAATGGATTTGTATGACTGAGTGTGAAACTATGGGTGTCTCATGTTCACTTTTCTAAAAAAATTTATGGGTCACTTCTCCTATGTTATGATTACCAAAACAAATCATGCAATAGTATAGAACATGTATATGATACCATGTATTAATGATATATTTAACTACTTTAAAGTGGATAATTCATTTTTAATGATTTATATTTGTTTCTTTATCATTAGTCGAGCATAAAAGAGTCAATCATTTAGAAAAACAATTTGAGAGTAGGTATGGACATGAGAGATCATTATCATTCCTTCTATTCTACCCAGTGCACCTTCAGTCATTATGGCTTAATGAAAAAGGCCTTCCATGATTATCATGATAAATTCATTATATTATTTTTGAATGAAATCCTTATTTACTCTATGTCCTTGGAGGATCATGTGTGTCATCTGAGATCAGTACTAGAAATGTTGAGAAATTACCAAATTTATGCCAAGCTATAAAAATGTTATACATAGATTCGGGATTAAAATTTCATAGGGAATGTGGTGTTGAAAAATGTTATTTTAGATGATCTTGAAAAGGTGAGATCTATTATGTCAGGGGAATAACCCTTTTTTTGATATTAAATGATTCATGGATTTAGTTGGGTAATGTCACTGGTCTGAAAATGACATTTAAAAGTGGGATTCATTTATGAATGTTCTATCACATGAGGGGGTATTTTTTTCTTGGGATGAGATATTTTAGAGTTTTTTTGTATTGTTAAAATCTATTTTGACTACTTATGTGATGTTGACTCTTCCAGATGTTGGGAAGGGAAATGTGTCCTTCTATGATTCACCAGCTACATGTTTGGGTTTCGTTGTTATTTAATGTGAGCATGGCATTAATTATGGATCTTGATAGATTAGGCCACAGTAGAATAATTACCTAATAAATTATCATGATCAAGAAGTTTTTATTCACACAATTAATTGTCTTGTGGAATTACCCTTTTTTAATAGTTATTATGATGTTTTCTGACCACCAAATTTTTTTGTATTATTTCCTCTAAAAAACAAATGAATATTATCTGGAGGCATTGAGTGGAATACCCACAACCATTTGATTTTTATGTTTCGTACACCCCGAGAAAAGGAAATTTCATCATGTATTATTTGAGCCTGAATCATTTTGACCAAGACAAGATAGAATCATTAGAAGAGTGGATCTTGACGGATCTTTTTGCACATTTACAAATCGGGGTTCCGAAATCTGGGCCCAGGGATTACGTGTTTACTGTTTAGAAAAAATCATATCATCTCAATTTGATTCATTAGAAATAGTGGGAATATGAATAATTATATATCATTATAGAATCAATTAATGGAACGGATTCCATAGCATATTGGTAATTCTCAACTAAGTTAGTTCTATGTTATCATCATCATTTTGTTGTGCCATTATCGATATGGAAATTTTTTAAAGGGGATTGCCAAATTTCCATGTGGATGGTGCACCCAGGAACCAGTAAGTTGTTCCAAGACATGGGGTGATGATTCTGGTGGCCAGGTATGAGAAAATGAATTGCAGATTTTGTCACATGTTGTTATACGCACCAACATGTCAAGGTAGATAACCCAAAACCTTCAGGGTTTCATTAGTCACCTACAGTTTTCATATGGATGTGGGATAAGATATCTATGGGATTTGTGGATGGATTTCCTTATACATGGAGGAATAATATTGAAATATGGATTTTGATCTATAGGATGACCAAATTGTATCACTTTATACCTATTCATGATAAAACCAATGTTGAGGATTTATGAAATAACTATGAGAAATATTTTGTTTTTTTGCGCATATTTCCATCGTCTACAGTATCTAATCTGGATCCTTGGTGTACTTATCACTTTTCGAGAGGCCTTCAGGATCCACTAGAAGCCCATGTCCATTTTATCATGAAGAAAAGACACTAATTTAGAGGGAAAAATACAAAAATCTATCTAGATTCTTGAGGATATGTTTCGTTATTATATACTCAACTTTGGTGGATCTAGGGATAATGATTTGGATCTAGTAGAGTCTAATTTTAAAAATTGTTACCATTCCAAGACCAGGATGGATCTTTTTGAGTCATTGTATGGATGGTATTGTAATTATCTATTATTTTGGTTAGTTAATAATGAAAATTCCATGTTGGACTGATCTTGGTAAATGAGACGACATAAAAGATTCAATTTAATCATCAGAAAAAGATGATAACAATGATCTAGTATAAATTTGATGATGATTGTCATTATAGACAACTTGAATTTTATGTAGATGAGTAGGTGTAATTGAATTTTTACCAATTATGGTTTAACTAGGTAATCTAAGGTAGGGGAAAATGTCTCCACATTTTGTGGGACTTTTGAGTATTTTGTTTATTTGGGAAATGTGGATTACAATTTAGAACTTCCACTAAAGCAGACATCGATACTTAATATATTCCATGTATAGAAGCTCCAAGGGAATGTATCTGATCAATCTCGTGTTCTGAGGTTCCGTTTTCTTCACCTGTAACATGCTTTATAAATGAGTAAGGATTTATTTAGTATATATGACTCCAAAAAACAGGGTAATTTGTGGGAGGAAGATAATATTGTCCCACTTGTTATGGAAACACGGCTCTAATACACATGAGACTTAGGAGATAGAGGGACCGATGAGAGAAAAAAGACCACATATTTTTTAAATGGAAGCTTCATAACATGATTTTTCGGGGCATAGAGTTTCTATGGTGGGGAGGCTGTAAAATCATATCACCATTTTTAGGTACTCATAATCCCCACTTTTTAACATTAATTGGGTAATTTTTATGTAGGGGTTTTTTGAGTGAAAATATGGAAAATTTTGGATGCTATAGGGTTGTTCATGATTGGTGAATGGTTTTTCCAAAAATGTACACCCTTCTAATGAAACCAACAAAAACCCATTCCATGAGGATTTTCACAGTTATTGTAGTGATTGAAAACTATACAACCACCAATCCAAAATTGTGAAACCTTAAAAAAGGTAGTGCATGGTTTCGATCATGGCTTTTATTACTATTCCATTTTATATAGGAAACAAAATAATTGAATAATAATTAATCCGAATATTTATTAAAGAAATTCATGAACCCCCATTTATACCTCCACCCAGGACAAAACCAACCTAGAATGTTTTCTTTGCTTGGTGGATCTTCACAGGATCGATGTTGACTTCTCTCAACCCATTCGATGGTGGATTGAATCTCGGAGATCATCGATTAATCATTCCCCTGATATTTCTTGACTTCCCATTCCTTATCACCCACTCTCCGCATCTCTCATCGTTATGGTTTCATAGATATTACTGTTATTAGAGAATATAATCTATGTTGTTTTAATCATCAATCTATGTATTATTCTAAGATATTCATTGTCGATATTCTTTATTATTGATTTCCTTTTAGGGATTTTTGTTTCATGATTACTTGATCCCAATTTAGGTGGTTCCATTTAAGATTTAAAAATTTATTTAACCATAACATTATTCTTTTAAATTCAATTTCATAAAATAAAATAAATTTATTGAATTTTTTTCATAACAAAATTGCAATGAATTTGGGGTATTTATTTTATTTGAAATAAAAATTGTGGAAAACCCCAATTCTTTTTAATTGTCACATGTGTGAGGAATTGATGGAAATTTGTGAAATTAAATTTTGGGATTGAAATTGTGGATTTTAAATATTTAAATTGAATTTTAAAATTGACTTCTAAATTTAATAATATATTATATTTTTGGAAAATGGCTTAAATAATTTTGATAGAATCTTAGTGGTTTTATCCTAGATAAGGAATCTTTTGATTAATAAATCGTTCTTGGTTTTTAATGGAAATTGGCATGTTGAAATGGAAAAATTGATGAATTGTCTATTGAACAATTTTGAAATAAACTACACATTATTGATTTATATTAAAGCACATGAAAGCATTGGTTGTTAGTGAGTTATTTCAGACAATAACAGTAGGATATAATTTACATAGCTATAAACTGAAGCTTTACAACTATAACTTAATCATATTAGCGTATCATTTCCCCATTAAGTTGTTGGTTAGTTATATTTTACCAGTGTCAAAGGGATTTGTGTCACCCATGCCATTTTCCTTATATATGTGTGTGAGGATCCCTTAACATAAAAATATTATATCATTTAATAGATTACTGTGTGAGACTTGGTAACTATTTTGGTATATATTCCATTATTTTAAAATCATTTTAAACATGATTTGTGAATTTATAAAAACTATTTTATACAAAATTTTTATTATTCAATTCCATGAAATATTTTAAAAATTTAAAATTTCATTCATTATTAGTTGTAAATATTCTATTCAAATTAAATTCATTGTTATTTAAAATTTAATTCCTTATTTAATTAATTAAATGTGTCTTCTTATTATAGAATCCTTGGTCAGACCCTAAGGGGATTTTTTCACACACCCTATATTTTCCTTTGTGTATTTGATTATTTCATCCCACTAGGATCGAAAAATGAGAAAGAACTACTTGGAGGTGTAAGTTTCTGTTGAACTTTGGGATTAAAATGTTGTTTTCATTGATACTTGTGTTTTTCTCCAAATTTATAGTACATTGATGACATAATTTGGGATATTTATACATATTTGAGTTCTGGTATAGTTATCCCTATGGATATATAATTTGAGAATATGGACTTATATATCTTGATTATCTTCTGTTGGATGGAAATTCATTCTAACATTCATATTGATTGTTTACAGGAGCTTATCGAAAATATGTGGGGATTAAGAATGCCATTTGGGCTATGTCATGACCTGCTTAGTTATCTAGGTACTATGGTATCTAGGTTGTTTTGTGACACTCAGTTTATTTATTTATCCCCCCAAAGATATTAAATACATTTAATTATCATCTTATTTTGGGTAATATATTGTTTATTCATCAAACTATTCTTTATGAAATTTTTATTATCATACCAATTATCTATTCATGGGTTTTTTGTTTTCTCCCATAATGTATGTATATTTATTGTCATGAACACTTACTGTTTAACATAGTATGATGCGGTGAGTGGAATAAAAATTATACATGTACAAAAATCATAGGGAAAATATTTATATCAATGGGATAATTATCAATAGACTTATTCCATGGTGTATTTATTATTTATATGATTCATTTATTCTTATATTATGATCCTTTTATTATTAGGTGAAATATTTTATTATGTTCATAAATGTACTCATATTGATTTATCTCACCTTCAGCTTCTCCCATGACTAGGTTTTTAACTCAACCATATTAGATATGTGACCATATGTGATGTCATTTACCATTAATATTATGAAATCATGTTATAAAATTTTGTGGAAAGATTTAGATAAAATTAATTTTTTTATTTCTTAATTCTTTATGAACATAATTTTACAAGTAACTAAACCTATCATTTAAAAGATTTTGTAATATTTTTTGATAAAGAATTAAAAATGATGTAATAATTATGAATGTGATGTTTTTTCTCTATAATAAACACAAAACCCAATGAACATTGATCCCTATGTTTTATAGAAGATGGGATATATTAATGAGTGTGATTTGAGTATATAAAAAACCGATCATGATATTGTTATATAAAAACATGTTATCTGTCATACAATTTATGTTCCTATACAAATATCTTCCAAAATATGATCCATACATAACAGAATATTTTCCTCTACATTATTGTCCTAGACATGAGACCCATATCCTTTTTATCATAATTTATATACTATAGAATACCCTGATAAGCTTTATTATTTCTCTAAAATAATATATTACATGACACCATAATAGTAATCCATTTTAATCCTCAAAGTAAGTTAAAATATATCCGTTTTTGCAAAAAGTCACACCCACTTCTTCATTAATCAATTATATTATTGAATCAATGAAAATTATATTTTTGAGTACATAAATGAAAGTAATTTGTATCACATAGAGATGATGGTTTTTTGTGACCTTCTCTTTTACAATCACAAAAAAATTTAGAGTCTCTTCATCATTCAGGTGAAATTATAATCCCCTCATTTACCTACCTATCTACCACACAACCTTAAGACTCAAATTAATAATACTGGATGGTTTTCCTTAAATATATATATATATGTGTTCAAAAATAATTAAAATCCATAATCACCCCCAATTTATTTTCTATAATATATACCTTTTTAGTTACTCTATATATGTAATAATGAATAAATGTATGACATAATTTAAAAAAAAGAAGATATAATCCTCTCTCAAATAAATGAATATTCACTATATTTTTCTATCCTATGGTTAGTGAAAAGTTATTAAAATTAATAAATCTGGACATTTATTTCCTAAATAATATATTCCACCCCTAATGTTATTGAAATTCTGAATCCCAGTCCATTTTCAAAATATATGTATAAATTTATTCACCCAACATGTTGTGGAACCCAAATAAGGTCCAACCATTATAGAAATTTTTAAAAACTAAAAGACCTAAACAATTTCATATATACCCCTAAAGATTAATCATTATATATCATAAATTTTTATCCCCTTCATAATTGATAATTTTGAAAATCCTTTATTTTTTCAGGAGTCACTCCTCTGTTATATAAAATCCAACATCTCTATTGAATTTTTATTTGTGTTTAATATAAATATAATTTGTTATATAATACATCGTATCCTAATCCATTGGAAATAAACTCCCTTCTCTATGGACTACCATCATAAAAAACATTTTTATCTATAAATATATCAAAAAAAATTATATTGTCTATTTGTTGATAATTCTATGATCCACCCATGAAAATTAATCAGGATTTTATCATGGTGTTATCATTATATTATAAAATTAATGGAATTTGGATCAGTTTCCATAATAAAAAAATGTCATCTCAAACATTGGAAAAAATTAATATATACCTTATAATACCACTGATATATTAAACAAAAAATAACATTCCATGTGTAATCAACATAGAAGATTCCCAATAAGATGACAATTCCTTATAGGAGCCTTAATACTTGAATATGTAAATAGTTATAGATATAGTTTCGTTAAATATATATCGATAAATTAATCTTCAATTTATCAATAATATAACCATATTTCAGTTAATTAATTAAAAAATATATGAAACTAATTAAATTAAATAATGTTGTTATTTAAGAAATCAAATCCATTTCTTTATTATGTTTTTATCCATTTATAATTACGTATAAAAAATCCCATGTCATGAGTCTTATATCTTGGGTATAATGTTTGAATCCTTATTTTTAAGATCCATAATAATGAGGAAAATAATAATAAATAAATGGATCACCATTGAGACATTATTTTAATCAATATAAACTGTAACCATTACCAAAAAAATGAAAAATAAATCACACCCTACACAAACCTAGTAACATAATTATCATATATAGTTACACCACATAAGAATATATAAAACATATTTCATAATTTCCTATAATTCTTCCACCTATATATTGAAATCCCAAATCTTTGAAAGTAATTTACATTGAAAAATTGTCTTTGATTTTATGTTGTAATTAAATGTATTGAAATTGATCATGTAAGTATACCTACAGTCTTTCTAGGACCTCACCAAATCCCCATTATTTATATAATTATATATATATATAACATAGGGCTTCTAACTCTATCATTTTGGAGTGACATATGTATACGATATAATACATGGTTACCAAATAAACGACACTCAAAAATTTATAATTTAAATTCCAATAAGATTGAATAAATAATTTTTTTCATAGGTGGAATGAAAAACAAATAAAAACAATAAATTAATCATTACAAATTTATACATACACCCAAAAGTGTTCCTATAGACATTCTCCTATTAAATACAAATCATATATATTATATTTAAAATTACATGAAATGGTTAAATCATATACAATATTTACACAAACATAGAGAAAACATGGAGAGTCTACAACATGAAATAGGCTTTTACACCCTTTATATACTAGCTCATAATAAACATACCCAAATATTTAAAATAACACTAACAAACTAAAAGGATATTTCACTTACCTAAATGAATCTTGAATGTAAACATGATGTGTGGGTTTTTTTGTGTACAATAACTCTGTAAGTTTTCAATAACAATCCAAAAACATATCCTTTTAATTTTATGGTGGGTTTTTAATAAACAAGTAATGTTATTAAAAAATTAAATAAATAAATAAATATTTATTTAGGTGAGGAAATTTTTCATCTTACTAGTACACTATCTAACACACTATATAATATTTAGATTCATATATGGTGTTTCAAAAGAGTTAAACATATATCATTAGTAAAATTAATTTTTACCATTAGCATAGTGGGAAATAAGATTCAACAAGTAGAAAATTTTATTCTATTGTAAAAATGAAATTCTGCAAAGATGATGGTTTACAAAAATATTATATATTTATAAAGGAAATTATATCCAATGAGAAGAGTTTACATCCGCTTACATTTATCCATTATATGATGGTTCAAGTTTCATCTTTTAATATTACCTTCCCTTAGGACTAAGAGAAATATGATAAGAATATAATGGTTACCTTATCATTACCATATGTCATGGGATTAGTATATCAACTATGTCCTTTTTCCAATTCATTTCCGTCATTACCCTGCATTGAGACTAGAATACTCCACAATAACCCATCAAAAAAGAATAATTATTTTTAAATACAACATTTTAGTGACACATTAATAATTCACAGAAAACCATAGTGAATAAAATAATTTATAAATATATTCATTAACATAAGAGGTTCTAATTGTTAAATTAACAATTACACAAATTATCCAACTAAATGCTATCAATATCATTAGTAGTTGATGTCCTTGTGCCTTTCTCTTTATAAACCATCACTATTACTCTTACGATAATGATGTATATTTAAAATATAAAAACGTTCCATGTAATTTGAAAATATTAGTCACTGTAGGATATATATTATTAGTCATTAATGTTTAGATAGTCATTAATCTCTTTGGGGCCCTCAATGATCATGTATTCTACCCATATTGTTAATTATAAATGAAAAATATATTTTAATCCTAGTTCATCATTAGGGTTAACTATATATATTTTATTAGAAGAATTACTAATGAAAAATATGATGAATCATTATAAATTTTATGAATTAAATAATAAATTATAAATAAACATAAATAATTAATTAACCATGAATGTTAAACATATCTATGGAAAATAAATAAACCTAACCTACCCTCTATGGATAAATTTTATTTCCACTAATTGTTCATTATTTAATTAGTATATGATATGCATAGAAAAAATAATGTACATAGACAAATCCAAAAAATAATAGATGGGGTCAAAAAATTTATATATAATAAGGTACTATCAATGTATTATATATATATAGATTTTAAAATTGAAATAATATATTGAAAATTATATGAACAATGATTTAGGGTTAATGAAAACACCAAATTCATTGAGTCCCCTCACTGATCTTCAATCTGTGTAAAAAATATTTAATCAACTACAATGTATATAAATTTTTAATACCATAATATCTATTGTATTAGAGTAATTACATGTATTATAGGTATCCCACCTTGTTGAAAATATTGTGTGTTTCATTATATTTTTTTATGATCAATTATATCCCCCCAAACTATCATGTATTCCTTTAAATATATTCTTATTTCAATCATCCAATAATAAAATTTTATTTTCAAAATAAAAATAAATTTTAATTGTAATTAAAGATAATATTTTTAAAACCATATATAAATTCAATGAACTTATATGTATGTAATTTTAGATGTTTACTTTGTATTTTTCATAACAGATAAAAACTACACAACATCAAATATATAAGTGATAAAATATAAACATAATGTTATTCATAATAATATTTAATTGATATATATGATAACTTATAGGGATTTTTGAATAATACCATTAATATTACATTGAGTAATCATGATTTAATTATTATATAAAAAATGTTTTTTAAATCAAAATTCTAGATCATGGGAATTTTGTTCCACATTAATGTTTCTAATGAGGATTTTAGAGGTCTATCTATTGTTTCTGAATATATGGAGGGAATAATTTCTTTTATTATGATAGATAATTGAGTGTTAAATATTCTATATACTGAGAAATGTTTTTAATTTTCAATTTTTCTTTTAAATTTATTATGTTATAGAAAATAAATATATTTAAGAGATATGATACTATATCTTTGATGGATTCATTATGATTTCAAGTTCTCAAGAATATTTTTCAGGATGAACCCAAATTATATATTATCTTGGTTGTTAAATTTAAATTTCATCTAATTTTTTAACGTTTGTGAATTTTATTTGCTCATTGATCATCCTGTTTAAATTTTTGACTACCTATGAGGATGTTTTACCCCTATATAAAGATCAAGTGAGATATAAGGCTTGAGGAGATAATAATTTTACATGCTTTATTGGTTTTTTATTTTTTATTTCATTGATTATGTATTTTAAATTGGTTTATGTGGAACCAACATGACTCCCACACAGATATTCATGGGGATTGGGGACACATTAACATTAATCACTTTGAACATTAAAAGAAGGTTGTATATTTTTGTATGAATTTGTTTAAAAGAAAAATTGTTGTGATGAAAAAATAATTTTTGATGAAAATTGAATGAGGCATTTAATCATGGAAGTATATTATGATTTTAAAATTTGAGAAGATGAACACTATGTGCATTAATATGTTGAAATGAATATATACCCCACAAAATTTTTGGAATTTGGTTTAGATTTTAATTTTAAATAAAAAATTTATATATGTATTTTCGTATAGATTTATGGTTTCCATAAATTATTTATTTTATAAAAATAATATAGTGTTAATATAAGAGTTATTGTTTAATTTAATAAAATTATTTAATTTTTATATTGATTTAGTTATTCGGGTTTAGTGATGTATTATAATATGTACAAAATGAATTTCCATATAAAAATTAGATGATGAATCATATAAAATAATTACATATTTATTCTATTTCTATTTATTTGGATATGGTATTCAATTATTTATATTTTTAAGTATAAATTTTTCTTTCTAGAACAATAATTATAACTACAAACCATGTGTACAACGAAATAATTTTAACTTCCTGATACACAACCCTATTAGGGTGTTGGAATCGTATTAGAGACATTTGATATGTAAAATTAGTGGAGTATCCAATTGTATTTAATAAATTTAGGAAGTTATTCCTGCTATTTTCAAATTTAAAATAAATAAAGAAATATATATATATGGAGAGAGTTGTCCGTATTACTAATAATAATTTTTTGATAGATAATAGGTTCATGATATTTTTTAGCATTTAATAGATAAATAATAATAAATTTAATATTCAATTATAAAAATTACATGAATATGTATTTAATGTCTAATTTCTTCATGATATGGTGATTTGAAGTTATTTACAATTAAAATAGATAGATCTTTTTGATTTTGTGATTATTATTAGAAACTGAATCATGAAATAGTGAAATTTAGTAAGTATTTCTCAAGGTAATGATTTATTTAACTAGTTCAGTTTGTATAAGTGATTTTATTCATTTTTGGATATTGAAATTCTATAATAAATGGGTAAAAGTAAAATAAATATACATATATATATATATGAATTTTTAATGGGGACATTTTATTTATGTTTTTATGATACTAATTCTCCAAATAGTATTCCTGGATTTGGTGAAACACAAGATAAATGGAAACCTAGATTATATTGTGTTGTATTATGTATATATTAAATTATTTTTTACCCACTGTTATGGTAGATAATATCTAATATTGGGAATAATATTGGAGATTTTCATTGAATATAGATTCTAATAATACTCTAAAAATGAATTTTTATATAGTGACCAAAGACTTTTAGAATTATTATTAGAAGATTTTAACATAAATATCCCTTAAATAAAACTAATAGATCAAAAGTAAATTTATGTTTGGATGACATGTAACATATGAAAATTAAATTAAACTAGAATTAAACATCAATATATTAATCATCATTATGATATCTTAATTCCAATTGATTACCTAAACCTAAATAAGATTTCATTGGGAATATAAAATAGAATAGGGTGAGCTATAAATCACAGTATGATGATAAATATGGTAACAAGGACTAAAATGCGAGTCTTATATAGTAACATAATATCTTTAAATGGTGTGATATTGAATAATCAGATGATAACATGACATAAAAAACATGGTATCACAAGATCATAGAATGGTGGGAAATGTAACAAAAATGAAGAACCTGGCATAATCCGTAGTCTGGGATATCTACCAATACAATATCACCATGTGCATAATGTCCCCTAAAAGAATAGAATTACTCCCTAATCAAATATAAGATGCCTCATAAGATAAATAAATTACCCAAATCATTGTATATCTATTTTAGTGAAATCATCATAACATGTTCATGATTATGGGTTCCACAAATGGATTTCAATAATTTTACACAATCAAATTTTTTTTGCATAGAATGAAATGGGTTTTCCAATCATGCATCTTATGTTAATCAAAATATATTTCATTATAAATACATTTGAGAAATGAACATAAGGCATGTGTTACCCCATTGACGAAATAGATTAAAATCTATTTATCTATGTGAGAGATATATATATATATATATATAATTTTTAAGTATTCCGAAACATTAAAAAGAGTGTGACTATTAGTTAAAGAGATAAATTTAATAATTTAATGAAAAAGTGTGGTTCAGAGTGATCCCTTACATTAAATATTATCAGTCATCATAAATATTTGAATGTAATTTATAACAAATATAGATGTATAATACCAGTATAATCATATATATGATACCATATATTATTTCATTACAACTTCATAACATAGGTATGAAGACATTTCATTATTAAAATCACTATACCAGGTGATAACCTCTTCCTTTTTCATCCATGTTTTTGATTGTAAGGCTCAGTGTTTGTTAATTGATCATGGTATCATCTTCTAGAAAATTTTATCCATGATGTTAATATCACATATATTCATTATATTTATATATTTAGTGTTATATTTAAAATATATATAACATAAAATCATTACCACAATCATTGAGATGGTTAACTATATTTATGCATTAACATAGTTTCGATTTTCCATTGATGCATTGTAAGAAAAGTAAAAAATAACTCAGTTTTAATAAATATTTATTTTAATATAAATAAATATATATATATATATATAATCCATCATTATACCCATCTATGAGATTTAGTTCTGGAAAATGAAATACATCGTTTCGCGAGTTTGTAGTCCTCCATACACACAAAAAAATATTTCATTATCCAATTAATAGTTTAGGATATGGATTAAAATGAATCCATTAAGATAATAAAACTTATATAAATTAGAAAGACTTTTTATTAATTTTTAAGATGATTTAATATAATTTTAAGTTGGTATAAGAAGAAATAAAACTAATATATTTGGTTGGATAATATACCTCTTCTTCCAAAATCATCATTTCTTTTACTCCATAAGCACTCAAAATATGGTATTCACCCAATACTAAGACATTGACTCTATTAAAATTGATAATAATAAGGATATTCTTTCGGGATTTTGTAACTAACTATTTATTTAGGTGTGAAGAAAATAGGAGAGTTGGTACCCTTTTATAATTGAGGGGAGGTATAATAGTCAAAGAAACTAAAATACTTAATTAAAATACAATATCTATCATAGAAAATGGCTCCAAACTGATAAAAATAGTATTAAGGATGAGGATGAGTTGGCATAAAACCTTAAAAAATTTTTTTATATGTTTATATTGGGTCATTACACTTAATTGTTTGTTTTATCAAGTGTTATCCCTTTTTCAAAAATACAGTGATAATGGTGTTTTCACTCACGTGGGGTCAATATAGTTATTTTAAACGGAAACATGGTCTATAATTTTAAAATATTTTTTATTTAAAAAAACATAACAATACAATATACGTATACAAGATATTTATAAAATTAAAATCTTTTTTCAAAATATTAATAATTGTTCCATAATAAAAATTTTCAATTGTTGTTACTATTCATTTAATTTGGAATTGAAAAATAGAGAAAATATAATGGAATTAAAATAAAATGAATTAAAATTAGATTAACATGTCATTTTTATCTAAAAAAATTATTTGATTAAATAATTTAATCATGTTATATTATTTTTAGAATTTTTGTTTTCACTTATTTTATTTTCAATTTATTGAACAAAAACAGTGTCCGCATTATTTAAGAATTTAGGTCAATTATGCTATGTCTAAAAATTAGAAATAAATTATCATGATAAAATATCATTCATATTTGTAATAACCATATATGTCAAAAAATACATTTTTCTACGACAATTTTAAAAAATTAGACTCAATAAATCAAATAGAGTGAAACTTTTTACATTTCCTTACATAATATAATATAAAAGATATAATCAAACTAATATAGAACCAATTTTCAATATTCAAGAAAAATCAATAAAAATTGAAATGTTTTTTCATAAAAATGACTTTTATGTTTAACATAGTTTTTATGCAACGTTATATAATATAACTTACTGAAGTAAAAAAAAAATTAATAAAATTTGAGACCAAATTTTTCATTGACACCATTTGAAAATAAAATGGATCCATGTAAATGATAGTATAAAAAACTGTTTGAATAAAAATCAATACAAATCCCTAATAATTCAAAAACTATTCCTTTCAAAAAAACAAAAACAATATCTATAAGTATATTTTGACATTATATTTAAAAAAAATCATTTTCCTTATAAACAATTATTAATCAAAAATTTTTAAAAAATAATTATATTAACTTCTAACAATAAGAAATGAAATCCATAGTTTAATAAATCATATTTTTTTTAAATCAATGGCTTTGATGAGCAAAACTACGCTATTATTTCCTAATTTTTATTAAATACAATTGTAAAGAGTATGACCATTATATATATATATATATCATAATGATGATAATCTTATTAATACATATCAATGCATGGCTTCCGCAGATTCCGTTGTTGCGTCCTCGTATTCATGCTTTCTCCACTGTACTTAGGCAAGGTGAGATGTCTTATTGTTTATAACATTATCAATATTATCCATTATCATCACCAATTTATTCTCATAATATAGATCATTTTCTAGTTGTACCACCTCGGAATTCTGTACACATCAGTAGTCTAGTATGGACTTCAACAATATAGATATATGGAATTCATTTTGAATGTGAGATATGAATGTTGGGAGTGTTTTTTGATAGGACTTATCTACAATGTGGTTGATATTTTTAAAGGGGTTGATGTACCTAGTATATAACAAACCCTTATTTGAAAATCTCAATACTCACTTCCATGTATATATTTGGAGAATCAATTTATCTACAACCTGAAACTAAATGAATATTTGATGATTTTTTTAATAAATTTTTCAAAATTTCTTTGAAATCATGATGTGTTACTTAATAGCCTAGATATATTCTACCATTTCATCAACCCTTTTGGTCTAAAAAAATTTCATTCACCCAGATTATTCCTATAATCAGGTGTTCTATATCTCATACCATAATGCATATCATAAATATCCATTTAAATTCTACTGAAAAATATATAATTATACAAGAACACAATAAAGGGATGATAATGATCCAATCCCCATTGAATTACATCTGGAAAGAATTAAATAGTTCTTAATGTTTTTTGATAGCCAATTCATAATTTCTATTAGCTTTTATGAGATAAGATTTAATTAATTTCATCTTAGTATTTAAATAATGTAGGGGACACTTACAGAACATGGATGCAATTCGTGGATCTCAAATATATAGAATTGATAGTGTTTTTTCATGCTGCCATACCATTTCAATGATGTATATACTTTCGTGTTGATCAAGTGAAATTTTCTTTTGAATTTTCAAAATGTGATAAGTCGTTATATTAAGATACACCAAAACCCATATTTCATTTTTTATGTTGACTCCTATGGTAAAATATTGACAATTTCCGTAGTTATGTTTTCCCATTTCCATGTATGTATAAGCAATGGATGAAAGATACCCTTGTAATTTTTCCTTTCAGTGATAACATTCTGATACACTAGTCACATTTATGTATATTTTATAATCATCATATTTAAATTATCTGATGAATATTTCCCTAATATGTCTTGATACATGTCTGTTCTCCTTATGTTGATTGAGAATGATGATCTATGGAAATCATTCAATATTTCATTATTATTCTTGTGATTTTATGGTACACATATTACAAACCGAAATATTGTAAAAACTTCTCATCAATTTTGTACTATGAGGATATCCCTTTTTAATTTAGATTTTAGCTTCTTCTAAATTTTATCATCTTCTCTTTATTCATATTTATCTTATCCAAAAAGGGATGTGAGAGAAATAATTTGAGGAATAAATGTTGAAGTTCATTCATTTATTACTCTCATATAATTCATTTTCCTGACTTTGGATATTTGATTCATTTTAATTTTCATGATCAATATAGTCTTCAAATATATTCTATAGAGAGAATCTTCTACATTATTTACATTACAGTGATGGTAATGATTTGAGACTACTCCAACCATGTCCACTACCACATGTTAAGCTCCTTATTTGTTAATATATATTTGAGGCTGTTATAATAATTATATATTTAATAATTCTCCCCATATAAATTCTTTAACCTAATTTTGAACTCAAATATCACTATCGAATACTCTAAATCATGTGTTAGACATTTCTATTAGAAAACATTCAATAGACTCAAGGATAATTATATCACATTATGATTATATATTATTACACATGACAAGACCATATGTAAATCATCACTTTATACAATTAAATTTTCAATACTGTTGTGTTGTTTCAGTACTGTTCTAGTGATAAGAAACTTATTCAATTAATAAATTCTATCTTTCCATTCAATATTCCAAAAAAATATTATTCCCATTCATGTATACTTAGTTAGTTGGTTTAATAATCATTAAATGTGTTTAAAAAACTATTGGTAATAACCAAACAGTTTTTGTAATGTTTTTATTTCTATAACACAAGCTATTCTAGGATAATAATGAATTTAATTGATCTTATAGGGATAAAAAACATCATTTATATGCTGACAACATTCTCCTTGAATGATACAACCCTCATCTAGAACACACATTTATAACATGTTATATGAAAATTATATTTTAAATGTGAATTTGGAATTGTATTCAAAGGCTTTTCCAGGATTCTCCTTGGATTTATAATATATAAAAATATCATCTATTAATATTAAAACATATTTCCCAAGATTAGATATAATGACACTATTTTTTATGTCTATATGGATTATGGGAGAATTTTTTTTTCACAATTGAATCACTATGAAATCATAGTCACTATTTATATTTTGAATTGTTAGTTTTTTACTATAAACCATATTTAACTATAATTAGTAATATCATGACTCGTGTTCTACAACACAAAAATATGGGTCCCATAAAGTTGATCGAGCAGTTCTTATATCCATAAAGGAGAAATATATTCGTTATCATGAATTTTTTGGGTTTATGATAATCAATATAGAGGCACATTAATAAATACTTATTATTGACTAGGAGGACAAAAACAACACATGGTGAATCACCTTTCCCAATTAATTCCTTATCTATATTCTCTTTAAACTTTTTTAGTTCTTCAGAATCAATAATGGTTATTCAGTAAGGAGTCATGGATACAGGTATATATCCATGTATATCTTTCAATATCAAGTAAACATATTATTCAAGATGAATACTAGAAAACTATTAGGGTAATATATTTGTATAATTCATTATAATGGCCTTCTCATCAAGCACGATTCTCCCATTTTTCTCAATCATTTTAGTTGAACATAATTTATCAAAGTTAATAGAATCCAATCTTGAGAATAAAATTCCATTAGTTATTATATGAAAATCCTGATCATTATTTTCCAATAATACATTATTTTTTACATAATATTACACATAAAACATAAATTATCATGAATTATAGTGTATTTTGGATTTAGGTTCATTACATAACTACATAAAATTGGAAATAAATTAGCATTATTTAAATCATCCATAACATGATCATAATATTCAATGTATTTTGAAACTATATGTGATAAAATGGTATCATATATATGAATGTGGAGAGATATAAATACAAAAAAAATTACTTAAAATAAGGTTTTATATAATAGAAAATAGGAAAATTAATGAGTCATAAAAATAGTAGGAATCACAGAAAAGAATAATGGTATAAGATATTAGATGATAATCTGAAAATGGGAAATGTGAAAATGAAGTAAAACATTGCATCATAAACATAGGTCATGGATAAACCACCAAGAAATAATGGTAGAAAATTCCATGAATGAATCAGGTTCAATCCCAATCCCAAAATGATGTCTAAATAGACTAAACATTACCCAATGCATTGGAGAACTATATAATTTTTGGAATACCTTTCACTTTAATTTCTTTGTCATTCTTAATTGTGCCATACTGATCATAAGACATGAAATCATTATCATATCACTCTATTCCAAGAATATTGGGTGTGTAATAAACAAATTTATGTCCACAATCAAACATGAATTATTGTATAATGGTGAACATCATGTATAATAAATTGTTATGGTATTCACTATGAAATTGTTTTGGCACTGAAAATCACAGTGAAATTTCACCAGCATAATGTTGTCACTCAAAAATTCATAAACTGGGTCACAAGAGGGAGATGAGTCTCTCAGCATTTGGACATAAAATAATTAGTAATCGGTATAGGTACGTACATATCCTAACATATAGAATTTTATGAATTATGGAAAATATAATAATTAAACATGAATAAATAATAAAAGGTTATGATCCCTTTTCTTGAGAGTGTGATTCAAAATGATTGAGAGAGGATTCATGAGAGCTTGGGGGAACCATAGGGAGACTATAAAGTTGGGTGGGTAGAGGTATTATGTTATAAATGATTTTTAGGGATGATAAGTGGTATATTTGGTTGTATTATATTGGTAAAGAGTGTGGAATTGTTTATGATTTCTCGAACATAGGTCTTTTACTCTATATAATAAAACAATGAAAACCAAAAACATTCCCCAGGGTTTTTTCATATAGTTTCTAAAACATTTTTGCGGTATCCATTTTTTAATTGTATTTTGGATTATTATAACAACATAACATCCTTTCATATGTATAGGTGGGTCATATTCTTAAATAAATGGTTTTGAAGCCATAAAATATATGAATGGTTTTTAAGGAAACTAATGGATTTAGAATATTAATTAAATAAAACTAAAATAAATATTTTTTAAACATAAAACATATATTGGTCCCAATATACATTTAATAGTTATTATTACATCACTTTGTGTCATTATTATGTCAAAATACATAAAACCTATTTATACTATTTTTAATTTTTACACAAAAATTTGACTAGATTAGAAAATTACAAAAATTTCCTTGTAGGATATTTTTTGTTCAATGATTCAAAATATAAAACTAATATTATCAAAATAATTTCATAAATATTTGTAAATATACTTTTAAAATAAACATGAAATTTATTATTAAATAATTCTTTTTTAACAATAATAGTTTAGAAACTCTTATAAAAATTTAAAATTATATTAAAAAAATTATATGATAATTTTTATTTAGTAATAATTATTAATAATTAAATTTTATGAAAATAATATTTAATCCAAAAATCTAATATTTCATTAAAATAATTTTCTTAATTAAAATTTTAATATCTCCCAAAAATAATATTTGTGTTTTATTATATCAATGTGAAAAATAATTTTTAATTTAAGAATAATATGATGAAAATATATATATTATTATGTAAAAATAATTTTCATAGACAAATAAATAGGTTCTTGAAACATATCACTTTAATACACCCCCAAACGCCCAAAGAGTAAGGTTCTTGACATTGAGACCATCATGGTGTGGCTCGACATACATGGATTAGGTCATGATCTCAATATTCTAGAAATTCACCCATAAATGGTATTGATTTTAGTCAAATTATATTATTTCAACTTGTGATTAGAGAAGGGAAAATCCCTATGATGCTATCTTCCTCAGAAGCCCCAATAAATGGGAATCATAGGGTATGATCCTATAGGTTGTGTCCATCACTTCCTTTCTGAAAGTCGATTGGATTTATGAAAACCCTATTATTATAATATTACATGTATCACTGTTAAATTGGGATATTATCAATAGTAATGATACATAATGTAATTTTAAATCGAATTGGAGAAAAAAATAATTTCAACTGTTTTCTATAACTATATTACATAATAATGATTTAATTTAATTCAAAAGGTGAATATTATTTATAATAGTGAGGGTGTTTAAAATATTCCACATTAATAAATTTCACCCTTTAAATTTACATAACCCACTCTAAAAAATATTACAATAACAATACTTTATATCATCCTCCAGTTACCACATCGCTTCTTTAAAAAAGTGGTTTCTCCACAACACTTTCACCGTGTGCATTGACTTATTTTGTTGAAGGATGTCTATACGATCTAATAACATCAATATATGCTCCTCATATAAGATATCATTCACCATTGTAAATAGATCTAGAGTGAAATTATTTTTTTCTCCAACAAAAAATAATAATGAATTATTATTCCCCTTAGAGTTTAGTGAAAATTTACGTAATGATGTTTTCCTGTATTCATGTTGTTAAGGGTAATTGTTTCATCATCACCATAGTCCTATGTCTTTCATCCTTTACATTCTCACATACCATGTAATTTGAGGTATAATCAGTGATCTCCATCTTCATATTTTCCCACAAATAGGCTCTTAGATATCATGATACATCATTATACTTCCTTGGAGAATGGAGAATGTAAAACTATGTACACCATCATACAGATCCTTCCTTATCACAATATATGATAAAACACATTTTCTTGACCCAGATCTCATAACTCATTAATGGATTTCACACTACTTAATATTTATACATTATTTGGAATTCCAAAATCATTTCTTTGTGTATTATTTGACCTCTCTAGAAGATATAGTGGAGAAATAATTTGTGGGATGATTGATGATGGTCCTTAATTTATTATTCCACTTTCTATCCATTGAAAATCTATGATGATCAGACCCCACTCAATTTTTATCAAAGATATATTTGGCACATCCTTTATACATAATGAATCTACCACATTATTCAACATTATGTGATTGCTTTGGATTGAGTAGTCAATACCCTTGAATAAATCTAATAATCTTTGTTCGAACATATTCATCTCTCTCTATGTAAATATATTATTGATGATTTTTTTGATCCATATATATTTTACACCTTTACCAAAAGATATAATTCAGATATATTTTAAAATATAAGATCACTATAGGAAAATAAAAATCCTGAGCTGGTTAGATCTGTTCATTAACATTAAAGTCTCTTGAAGTATCATCTATCTCATTTTCATTCTGTATTAACACGTAGAGCAATCCCCTCTTTGGCGAATCATTTAATTCCACAAAATATTATCCAATTGTCAGTTGTTTGAGAATATGTGTAGTGATAATCCTCCTTTTCAACTCCTTCAACCTCTCTCCATATTGTTCATTCCATAAAAAAATTAATACCATTTAGTTTATCTAGGTAAGAGGGTTGGGCAATCGTCATGAATTTCTTACAAATCGGTGATAATACCGAGCTAATCATGGAAACTGTAGATATATATTACATATGTTGAAAACAACCAATATTCAATTTCTTCTATCATTTAAGGAACCACATATATCAAATTAATTTTGATGATCTGCCCCATGAATTAGATTTATTTCAACTATAACTAATTTTTTTTGTACTCGGTATAATGATTCTCCTTTCACAAGGTCATTATCATTGTTCCCTCATTATGCTAATTCTCCACCTTAGATTTGGAGTATATTAGAATATCATCTATAAAAATTATGAAACCAATTTATAGGTAATATATAAATACTCTATTCATGAAGCTCATCAATATTTATGAAGAATTAGTGGTCCTAAATGGAATTACTATTAACTCATAGTGTCCATACATTGATTAAAAAGAAGACTTGGAGATATCCCCATTTTTTCACCATAGCATTATTATATATCGAATAAAAATCCTCCTTATTGATGAATTGTTCTCCATGTAGCTGATAAAGTAATTCATCAATATGCAGAATAAGATTCTTTTTCTTTATCATGATATTTTTGAGCTCAATAAAATCAATATAAAGGTGCATGGACCCATCCTTTTTATGGATAAAGAGGACTCTTGAAGCCCATAGTGAAGCACTTATGCATATGAAATATCTATCCATTTTATATAGTAGTGTCATATTTATATCCTTAACTACTACAATATCCATTCTTTATGGAGTCTTGGATAATATCAATTCCCCATATATACATTCAGTTGAATGATAAACCTCTTTCTATGGAGTAACACCACACAATTCCTAGGGAAACACATCTATGTATTAACTCACAATAGCCACATCTTTGAGGATGGTTCCTTCCATAGAGTCAATAATTTTATATAGATACGGTTACCCATATGGAAGTGATATACATTTTTGAAATCTTGTTTCTCGATGAGATTTATCCTCCTCCATGCACTTGTAGAGAATTGGGGTTCGACTCTAAATATGGAATGTAATTTCCTTCTCATGGAAATTAATGATGGCTCTATATTTGAAATGTACATCCATAGTAATAAATGCATAAAATTCCACCAATGGGAGTATGAAAAGGTTCAATGGGATAATTATAAAACAAATTGTGAAAGGAGATGAGTTAGATACATAAGATATAATAATTTACTCATTTTCTGTTTTCACCGATAACTCTACTACCTTTCTTTGTGGATGTGTTTCATCAGTTCTAAAAAAACATTAGGATATGTTGAAATGTGTATAACCAAAATCAAAAATAACATTCAATGTTTATGAATTAATAACTAATTTACCTATCACCATTTTTTCCATGGTCCATCTTAGTTGTTGTGATGTAAATATCAAAAAATTTCTACCTTGGTGTTTGTAGATTGTATCTATAAACCCTTCACATAAGAAATTTATCTTCCAAGAACCATGGATTCTTTCCATTGAATAAATGAACAAAAAATAGTGGGTTTACTAGTGAATTCCATTCTTATACCACAGTAGCTGGTTTCTTCTTTTCAAAATCAATAGCTTGGTGTCCTTCTTTCAGACACCAAAGTCATTTCTGTGTTCTCTTTTTGAATTTTTTGGGTTCTTCATTCCACACCGTTAATAGGTGGGATGTCTATATTTATTTTCAACCATATATTTCCCAATCAGACCATCAAAATTATTATCAACTTTCTTATTCTTTTCAAAATGATACCCTAATATTATCCAACCTCCCTATCCACTTTGAAGTAATATTAGACAATTTTCTCATAGCTTTCAACGACATAGATTAACTGGGATTTTCATACTCTAGGTTTCAATAAAAAATAGAAGCTAGTATACCTGAATTAGGGGTTAACAATAATTTCTCAGGTTTATCATACATGTATTGTGAATTTTGACTCATATTCCCTAGTATATTAGTTTTCCTTTCACTTGATGGATGGTAAATCCCTCTCCATTTATGTTGGAGCGTGTGATGAGAATATTTTTTTAATTTTTTTCAAAAACTCCTTCCACCCCATCCATTTGATCCCTTCTATACGAATCATATTTTTGATCAGTCTCCACCACTGATCAATTTCTACCTCCATACGATAAACATAGAATTGAATATTTTCTTCCTCAGAACATTGATGGTTAGAGATGATATTTTTAATGGAATTTATCCACAATTCCGTGATTAATGGATAAAATGATCCATTTAATGTTGGAGAAATTTATTTCATAAAGGAATCAATCAAATCTTGTTATCTCATACATGGTATTTTATTACTCCTCATAATCTAGAGTTTTATTTAGATGATGATTTATCTTAGAGAGTATCATCATATTCATTTTGAATCCCACTCCCATCAGGTAGGGAATCTCATTGGGGAAGTCATCAAATTTACAACCACATTGGATGTTTAAAATATTCCTCATATTTCATTCCATTGGATAGAATATGGGGGAAATAATGGATTATTACATTTAATATATTAAAAACATAATTAGGAAATTCAATGAAATTAAACTGATTACTAATATATTACATGTATTTTATTAATATTTGAAAATTAGGGAATCAATTAATGTTATCCATGATCTATTTCATAATTTAGACTCTTATTAAAATTTTTTATTCCTATAATAATGGTTCATAAATAAATTATGAATTTGTAAAATAATAGCCCTTATGAGTGTCAATCTATGTGGGAAATAAGGCTCGTTCTAATGTACCAGATTAGAATGAGTTAGGACTTACATACATTATACTTCTATTCCCGAACCACGTCCACTTTTTGTATCAAGGCATAGATGTATTTTCAAAATAAACCACATACTGTATATTTAACAAATTTTTTAATTTTTACTTATATATATTATTATTCCAATTTATTTTATTCAAGTTGTCTATTCATATTCCAAAAAAATAACTAATCTTTTCTATTGATAAAAATTATAACAACATTTCTCTTTATTTAAAATTTATATATGATTTATTATATAACATAAAACTCAATAAAACCCATATTATTGATAACTATAGTGTATTTTTGAATTATGTACGTTATATAAAAACTTGTTATATTAAAATACATCACATTTATTGAAATAATCGTTAACCTGGTCGTAATATTCCATGGCATTTAAAACTACAAGAGATAACCTGGCGACACACAGATGAAAGGGGTGAGATATTAATCCCCATAAGGGAATAAAAATGGAATAAGGTGAAACTAGTTAGAAAATCGTCATATCTATGAGGCATAAAATGATTTTGAATCATAAATATGAAAATTGGGACATGATATACCATGATAATCCTGACAGGAGAAATGTGAAAAAAACACAAAACATTGCATCATAAACTTAGGTAAAGGATAAACCACTACTAAATTATAATAGAAAAAGTACCATAAAGTAATCATGATAACTCTATATACGAATATGAAATCTCAGGAGACTAAACATTAACCATCCAATTAGGGAGCTAAACAATTCTATGAAAACAAGTCACTTTCATTTCATTCTCATTCTTTTGTGTTCCACATTGATCATAAAATATGGAATAATTTATCATTAAATTTAATTAAAAACATTTATTTTGGATTTAATACATGATTTTCTATTTAAAATAGGGATAAATGTATAAATATGGATTCTATAGATTGTAAATGTGTATTGTAATCACTACATATAAGTTTTCTCATTGAAAATCACAGTGAAAGTTTAGTAGCCTGACGACAAAACAAAAAATTCACAAAATGGGTTGATGAGAGATAAATGGATCAATCATTATTTAAACAGAAAATATATATTAATAGTGAAATTAAAAGATATATCCCAACATATCGAATTAAAATTATATTTCATAAGATAATAATAAACATGAATAATAAAGAGAATGCGAGGATCCATTACCTTGAGAGTGTGACTACAAATACATTGGAGGGGATTATTGAGATTTTAGGGGAACCTAGGGAAGACTATAAAGTTGGTAGGAAAGGTTAATTACGTTATCCAAGAATTATTATCAAGGAGAAGTGGGAGCATGGGTGGGTTATATAGGGAAAGAATGTGGAATTATTTGTCATTCCTCAAACATAGGTTCTGGAATCTATATAATAAAATAACCAATAATAAAAACCATCCTATGGATTTTATCATGGATATGAAAAAATGGAATTCTTATCCATGTGTTTATAGTGACTAGATCCTCTGATAATAAAATAACACCATTGATTATGCGTAGGTGAGTGATACTATTAATGAAATTGTTTTAATACATTAACATATATTAAATGATTTTGAGGATTCATAAAAGATTTATAAAATTAATGAAATAAACATAAAGTCACATTAATTTAAATTTAAAAAATTTATTTTGGCCTAGGTATAATTAATATTATTTATTACATCAATTTTTTGTCATTATTATTTCATAATACACAATTTATATTTATATAGTATTTAATTTTCTCCTGAAAATTTAACTATATAAATTTCTTTTGAAAAAAATGAAGTGATCAATAATTTCGAGTGCCATATTCTAAAAAATCAGTTTATATAAATAATTTAATAAATATTTGAATTTCCACTTTTATTGAAATCATCATATATTAATAAATTCTGGGGTTCTTGAAAATAACTATTTTCAGAAACATATAAAAATTAAATTTGACTTCATAAAAAATATGAGATCATTATTATGTAAAAAAAATTATTTAATAGTAATATTTTATTATAATGTTATTTAGAGAAGAAGTAAATTAATTCATCATAATAAATTACATAATTAAATTTAAATATTACCCAAATATAATAATTGTTTTTTATTAAATAGAAATAAAAAAACATTTATAATGTAACAATAATTGGATGAAAATATATCCATTATTCTATACCACATAATGTACACACTCATATCACTTGATTCTTGATTCATATACAATTAATACACCATCAAACTCCCTATGTGTAATGTTTTTAATGGCGATACTTCCATTGGGGGGGTTACAATACATGGATTGGGTCGTGACCTCGATGTGCTTGATCTTATTACATAAATGATTTTTCTCATGCTAATGTCATTGGATCTCATCATGGTATTGATCAAGGGAAATCTCAGTGATGATATCTGCCACATAAGCATAAATAAATGGGATTTATATGGTATGATACTACTAGTTTTGGTTTTAATTTCCTTTGTCTTTATCGATTGGATTTGTTAAAACCCTATATTTATACTAATCTCAAGATTACTGTTCCACAAATATATTATCAAAAATAATGATTCATAATCATTATTAAAATCCATTTTGATATAATTAATGAATGTTCCTTTGTTTTCATTAACAATATTACATAACAATACATTTAATAAATTCAAATGGTTGATTTTATTTATACATTTCAGGTTGTTAGTATTGCATCCCTCTCCGTACAGTTGTACATAAACAAAAGATGACTTTAGACATGATGAGTGATATCCCTCTCTAGATTGCTGATGTTTTATTTATATAAGTCCGACCAATCCATGAAAAATATAGAATCAAACTCTACTGAAGGATGTAAGAATATATTTTCTATATGATTCAGTAAAAAACATGTTCTATAGAGGAGTAATATTCTAGGGATGCAATAACTGTTCAATTTATTATCCATACATATACATTATAACCCATTTCATTTAGTAGTATTTGAAAATTTCAACTAAAAAGAAAAATATTTATTCACTAACCAAAAGAAAAACAAAATAAAAACAAGGATGTAAGTCAGTAAATCATTGTTCGGAATATAAAACCTGTAGATTATTATGAATGTTTTTTTTATCGTTGATGTATTATTTTGAAATATACTCTAAGATAATTTTGATTACACACAACAACCACATATCTTTCGCCACACAGATCATTATTCTTTCCTTTTGTTGCACACAACATTGAGTTCTTTTGATATATTTCATGTCACGCAAGACTGTGTTTCTGAGAATAACAAAATATTAGAGTGATATCTTATATCCAAGAAATTATAACATAAGTTATGAAAATTATAATTATAATTTTAAAATTATTCATTATATATATATATAATTATTTATTTTGTGAAAAATTAAATATATATGAAAATAAAACCATCTTAAATAAAAGGAAATATTTTTTTAAAAATCTATTTAAATAATAAGAAGTGATATAGTAAAATATTCACATCACCCTTGATAGATTTTATTAATGAATTATACATTTAGTATATTAAATATATTAATAAAATTCATCATATATGATTTATATACATGATATGGGATCAATTTAATTTTTTTGAATAAAAGATGTATATTTCAAAAAATACAGTTTTAGCGTATTTGGATGGACCATCCATTCCAAATATATTTTTGATAATTTATATATTATACATCCAAAAATAAACATCTTACTAGAATTCAAAGTATAAAAATTAACATTGGTTGATTTTTTGGTATTTTTCCGATAACATTCACATTTTGAGGAACAGTAATAAAATAATGCTATTAAATTGAAAAATAATTCTACATAAAATTGATTTATCATATTAAATTGTGTATTTTAATGCCTTTAAAGTATCAATTGATTATATTTTTATAATTTTATATAATTTTGGTCAATGGATTTAATTTTACATTGAATTTAGATGTAATAACATATCCATCATTTTAATGTATTATCTTTTAAAACTAATTTTCTCATTATTAACATGATATTGACTTTAAATTAATTACTAAATCATCAATGATTAGACTTTTTGAAAATGTATTCCGTATTTTTAATCATTGTTTTCATATTTCATAAATGCATTTCTTTTATATTTTTGGAAATATGAATATTAACATCATTAGTTTTTATTCATATAGTAAAAAGATATATCGTGAAATTAAAGGAAAAAATAATATTACAATATAATTTTAACACGTGTCCTAATTTAATTTTAGTAGTTTTTTCGATGTAAATCATCATTAGGTCGAAGTTGTATCAATTGGATGCAACACGTATTAGATAGGGACATTTAATATATTTCATATAATGAAATGTTAAAGACGTCTTAGTCAAATTTTGATAATATATTTTTTAATGACAAGGTTATATAGAATACAATTACACTACAAATACTCATTTGAGAGATGAAATTATTTAATTAATCAAACTAAATTATTTTTAATTTTTATGACATATATAGTTAAATTAAAGGCTTATATAACGATGATAAATAATTATTTAATCGATGAAAAATAAAAATTATAAATATAAATAAAATTATACTAACAATTAATAAACCAAAAGTGTTAAATAATTTTTTAATAGGTTATACCACAACCATAATAAGTGAACCATCAAAATAGTGACCATTTTGAGCCACATGCAAATGATTATGACACTGAAAATATTTAATTTAATGTTAGGTCAATGTTGTCACATTCATGTTTTTATAAATATAACATTTTTAATTAATCTTTTCCAGAATATATATTCCATTATAGATATTCATATGAAATTTATAACACTTATATTCATCATGATATTTAATGTTTAATTTTTAGCCAAAATTTAATTATATTACATAACTACACAAAAATAATGTGGTAATTATTTTATTAATTGAAATATCAAAATAATGCTATTAAAAATATTAAAATAAATATAATTTATCATAATAAATATATGAAAATAATTTTATAACAGTCCTTAAACCCTTAGAAATAATATAAATTATATAGTTCTTTTTTATCTTATTATATATATATATTTTTAAAAGCTATTAATTGAATAGTGTCTATATTGACACTGTTGATTTTTTATCTAAATAATGTTTTATTAAATTATTTAAAAATCATAGAGAATTTAAATATAAATAATCATTATAATACAACATAATATTTTATGACTTTTTCAATTACATTAAAAAATAAAAAAGTAAACTTTTCAAATATTGACATATTTGTTACCTTTGTTAAAATTAAGATAGAATAAGTAAGGGTGAGTTATTATGATATTTTTTAAATTCACAGAAAAAAGTACCTAAACTTTTTATGGTTGATTATTTTAAAACAATATATCTTCTAATATTAAAAAATATGACATTTTAGAGGTATTTTATGTGCTTTTATATTTTAATTAATTATTTTTTTATATTCCCATAGTGCCCCTCACCATAATAATAAAAGGTCACTTACTCCTTCATTTAATCACATAACATTGATCCTTAAATATCAAACACACCATACCCAATTTACACCTCAATATTCATATAAAATTTCTAGAGGTTTGGAGTTTCTCCAAATAATTAATCTAGAGTCTCTAAGAGGAAATCTACGGGGATCTTGCTAAAGAATTTGTAATCTCCATTACCGATGCTCTCAAGATCATTTCTTCTTCTACTTCATCTTCCTATGTTATATAAATTATTTCCTAACAAATATAGTACAAATTTAAGGATGAAATTTTATTAAAATTATGGTATAACCATATTCCATCTTTTACCCATCCTAGGAAAAAAAATTAGCACACCTGCATACATACATCATACCATATGCACATCGCAATGTAATCTGTTTTTCACGACAAAATTACATCGAGAAATATAATAATGGAAATAACAACTATATATTATTATTATATAAATATATTTAATTTTTTAGAAATTATATGCCATCAACTTCCAAACCATTCCACAATTAAGGGAATGATATCATCGCTTGTGCATCTGTAGGAACTGCTATTTCCATGAGGCTTTGTGATTCATTCAACATGTTCTCAAATAAATAATGTTTTTTTAATTTTATATAATGGATAAATATGAAAAATATAACATTAATATAATTCTTGAAATGTTATAACTATAACCTCACTAGAAAAACAATAAATTTGATGGAAAACATACTACATAAAATGAAGTAGTTAATACCTGAAAGACGAGTAATAATGGAATGTTATTAAAAACAGGTGATAATATGATCATAATTATATAATGGTTCTATAATTAAATTATTGAAACCATTACATACTATTTTTGGATACTTTCTAATGGAATAATATCTAAGGTTTTGTATTATTCTTGTCTCACAATTATTTCTTTCAGACACGTGCCGTATACATGATTAGTTTCTTCTACAAGCTGTATATACTACCCATGAATATATTTTATGAGTCTCATCCAGAAGATCATGTCATTTTCATAATTTTATTTCTATCATGTTTAATACATAATTATACCATATAAATTTATGATTATTTATTTTATAATCTCTTCAATATTTATAATAGTATTATTTTAGGGCTCCACTAAGGAATATTTATCATCCACATACATGATTTATAAAAAACTTGTAATAGTATTTTTCTATTATATAATATATATTTATTTTCTTTTTCACCTATTACTACATGGTTTGAATGAAATCTTCAATTTTCGTTCCAAATGATGTACAATTTGACATTTCTGGAAATAATATGAGAAGAATGTTTTATTTTAACTCATATAGAATGAATAAAATTTTATTATTTCATAATTCATTATTTCCTAGAATATTTCCTTAGAATATTACAATGTTATTTTCAATGAAATTAATTTAATTAAAAATTGCATGGCCTTTTATGAAAAGATTTTTTTAATTATAATGTATATTATCATAAAAAATTATTTTAATGAAATCATTAAATATTATATTCCACCTAATATTAAATTCTTAAATCATATAAATTATTTAATGGAAACCTTGTATTTAAGGAATACTATCCCAATTATTCTTAGTATTTAATTATGTTTATTATCGAATGGTATTTAGGAAATATTTTTTTCTTTCATCAATTATTTTATGATGGAATGATGTTTATGAAAACCAATTAATTTCATGGGGCATGTTGAATGATTTATGTTATTATGGAACACATATATATGGTTATCATTATGATATTGGTGGGACTGATATCTCCCTCTAATGCGTTGGATATTTATTAAATCTCATTAGATATATAGGATTAGATCATGAAATTATCTCGGTTCAGTAATACAGGGATAGAGTAGTAAACTATATCATTTCAGTAATACAAGTTTTGAATGGCACGTAAAACCTATATTGTAATATAGGTTTGGACTCGTGAGTGAACTTAGTTCATTAATGGTCTTTTCCCATTATGACTGCATTTTTAATGATCCATGGATTATATTGAAATTATTTTCAATGCTTTTGATTTTCCCAAAATTCCATGTTTTACATCAATGGTATTTTATCATAGTTCATATTATATTATTATTTATTATTTATGAACTACCATGATTTATGCTATGAATCACTATTATGATATATTTTATATGTGTTATGATTTTCAAAAGGTACATTCATGTTTTTACATTGTTGTGTTTGTGTTTTGATTCTTATTTTCCTTTTGTAACATTACTAGTCATCTGATCTCATGATTTTCATATCAGTTTTATTATTTAGGATAGAATGAAGGGCCTTTTGATAGGTAAACATAAGTGGAAGACCATTAAGGGAGATGTTTATGTCCTTTCACAAAAATAGAATAATGTGTTGCCAGTTTCTAATGGAACTAAACTAATATGGACTTTAAGAATATATTTTTGTAATATGTTATGTATTCTATAAATGTAATGTATTAATCATCTATCTGAAACATAGGTTATTAGAGGTGGTATCATATAAAAGGGGATAGAATTATATCTTTGGGAACATTCACATGTAAATGTTGGATGAATTACGGATCTCTTCCCATGGGATTCATGTGGAAATGGATGCAACTGGGATGGTGTTGGGTCCTTCCCAGGGGTGTATCATCCCATAGAGTTCATTGATAGGTTTGTGTTATAGTTCATTAGAAATAATTACCGACCATTATACTTGGTATAATATTTAATGATTAGAAATCCATTTGTAAAATAGGATGAAAAAATATTATTGAGATCACTAAAGATATTTGTAGGGATATGTCTAGGGTTGTCCTAAATATATGTCAAATAATATAAAACAATCCTATAATTTTGGTAACAAAGATGAATAACATAGGATTAAACCCAAGATAACATAAATTGAAATATTATAAGTAATTTCCATCAATTATGAGGTTCTCATATATAATAAGTATTTTGAAAAAAAATTTGGTCTCAGTCTATGGTAGAAACTAGATAGAACAATCTTAACAATAAATGTTTCTGATTTAAAAATAGGAAATTATATCACCTATGTGGAAATTTCATGAATAGAATTTGTAAGGTGGTATGAGTATTTTAATACAATAGATGATAAAGAGACTAAAAAAGACATTTGAATGTTATGGGATGATCTAAAATCTTTTTTAACTAAAAAATAAGATGCATAATTAGATTATGGTTGTTTAACCTTAATACACGATCCCCATTACATATTATTGAAAAGAATAAAAGAATGAAGAATGGGTAATGGGTTAATAATAATGTTTGAAGAGTGATGTGTATATTTTTTTGGAATTAAATGATTATGTATAAGTATTATCTGTATAAGATTTTCATTAAGGACCGAAAATGATATGATTAATTGTAATTAAGACATAGAAAAATTATTTAATGGAAATGTAATATTGTTATTAATGGTAAGAACCCCACAATGTGTTAATGTTTTGTAGATAACTGTGTGTATATTGGATAAATTTATGTTGTATATAATTTATTTGATGACAGTGATTGAGGAATTGTTGACATGTGGGTTATGCTATCATAGATGGTGTTTATATCTTTTTGGACATGATTAATATATCAAATATACATTGAAATAAGGAACCATTAATGTTTTCAATAAGGATTTATTTTAATTCAAGTTATTTACATGTTTCAATTGAATACATGATAAGGGAATACATATGTTTGTAATGTGACCAATTGGGGCTAGTTTATGATATATAGTTGGAAAACAATAAGATGATTTACAGAAAAACTTTAAATTTCTTGGAATTCATATATTTTTAAGTGATTTTATTGATATACATTTATAAAATGTTTACGTTAAACATCAGATGATTTTTTTAGAATTATGTATTATTTCACAATAAGTGGACTTATGCATATTTGATACCTTGTGATAACAATTTTGTTTAGATAAAGATAGATAGAATAACCATTACTCTATTTATAGATCTCATGATCTGATATTAATTCAGGAGTGATAAATTCAAATTTTATTTTGGAATAAATGATGATGTGCAAATAAATCTAGGAACAATGAAATTGCGATATTGTTATGAAATCATATATGAATATCTTCTCATAACAATTATTCCATATTAAGAAAAGTTGTTGTGATGTAAAAGGGAGTCCTATTATAATAATTTTATTGATATCACTAACCTCTTTCACACTTCTTTAGTTTATGATTCTCTGATGGTTAACATTATCTAGATCACTGACATTACTGTGATCAGTGATCTTTATCAATCAGTTGGATATTATTGCTTTTACACCATGACCAAATCTTCCCTAATATTCTCAAATGATGAAACCTAATCATGATTTACTATTCGTAACCATTATGTTACTAAAAATCCATTTTATATGGTTGTTTTATTGTTTTTTTTATAATTTAGGTTTCTATGAATGAAACTTTCAAATATTAATCCTTTTATATCCCAGAAGCATTTCGAGGGAAAAATCCTTTTAAAGTGGGAAGAATGTAACATCTCGAGATTATTATGGGCTATATTATTTAAATTTATTATCTATATTTTGATATTGGAAACACTATTATAATTTTGCGTTCACACAACAATATATTAGATTTCAGTATATGAAACAGTATTGTTGGCTTGTTTAACACAGAAATTTGAGTTCATAGAATATATTTCATTTCACGCAAGATCTATTTTAAGAGAAGAACTAAATATAATTATGTTACCTTATAACCTTGAAATAATAATAGAAGGACTGAATAGTATAAATTCAATTATGAAAATATTATTTTCACATGTATATATAACTAATTTTTTGGTGAGAAACTAATTATATATGAAAATAATACCCTTTTAAAATAAAAGAAATTATTTTTAAAAGAAACCATTTTAATCAAAAAAAGAAGTTTAGATAATAGTAAAATCATTGTTGATTGATTTTATTAGGAAAATATATTTTTAATATATTCATTATAATGTTTAAAATTAATATTATGTGTTCTTTAGACATGATATAAGAACAAATTCATTTTCTCACATAAAATAATATTTTTTAAAAAATACAGTTTTGAAATCTTTTGATGGTTCAACGATTTTATTTCTTATTTTAAACATTTTATTATTCTATTTGAAAAATAGGCTTCTTGTTTGAAATTATTGTGTAAAATATTACTTTCGATTAATTTTTTCTATTTTTGTGAGATGTTTCATGTTTTGATGAATAATAAAAAAATCATCTAAATTGAAAAAAACATCTTCTTAATTTTTTATAGTGTTAAATTATATATTTTAACAGTTTTAATATTTAAATAGATTAAATAGTTATCATTTAATATTATTATGTTCATTGTAATTAATTTTACATTGAATTGAGATGTAAAAACATTTCAATCTTTTACATGTTACAACTTTTGGAACATGGTTTCTCATTCACACAAAACAATTAATATTAAATTAATTAATACAGATTCTATGTTTTAAAGATGGAATAATGGATTCCATATTTATAATAATTGGGTACAAGTTATGTAAATATATTTATATTCATATTGGGGAAATTAATCACGACTTTTGTAATTTTTATTTATATAATAAAATGTATATCTTGAAATTAAGGGTAAATGTATTATTATAAAATGACTCTAATATTTCCCTAATATAATTAGATGAGTCTCCACAATCCTAACTAATAATTGGGTAGAAATGGTATCCTTTAAAAGCTAGTTAGATGAGATTAAGACATTTAATATATTTTATTTAATGAAAAGTTAAAGTTGTTTTACTCAAAGTTTAATAACTATATTATCATTAATATAAGGTTATGAAGAAGATAAATTCAACTATTGATACTATTTTGAAATACAATGTGTTTTCATTTATCATTTTTTATTTATAATTTTTTAGACATAAATAATTACCTTAATTCCTTATAAAATGATGATGGCGAAATTATTTAATTCATCAAAAATCAATAATATAATTTTATTTAAAATTATTAAAACCATTAGAAAAACGAAAAAACATAAATTAATCATATTGGTCGAGTATATATTGACCACAGTCATACATGGTTCTAATTTTTTATCACGTGGAGCCACATGGAAAATATTATGACACTTATAATTTTAATTCAAATTGATACCAAAGTTGTCACATTCATATTGTAATAAACATATTATTTTAAATATAGGATTTTATTGAATATATATTACACTATAAATATTTATATTAATTAAATTAGATTTATTTTTTTATGGTTTTATTTTTAATTTATTTTCAAAAAATAAATATATATTAATTAATTACACAGAACTGATGCGGTATTTATTTTATGAATGAATACATCAAATTATTCTTGATAAAAATATTAAAATAAATAATATTTGGGAGAATTAATATATAAATATAATTTTATATTTTACCACAACCCCATAATAATATAATAAATTATTTTTCTCGAAGTTAACTTGTTATGATATCATTTTACAAAATCAATTAATTTAATCCTGTCAAAATTGGTACTATTGATTATTTATCAAAATCGTTTTTTATTAAATTATATAAAAAACATTAAAAATAAAAAAATTTACTTATATGATCTAAAATATTCTATATTTTTCATTTATGCTTTAATCTAAAATAAAAACTTAATCATTTAACTATTATTATATTGACATATTTGTTGTTGTACTTAAAATTAAAATAGAATCACTAAGGGTTAATTATAATGATGGTGTTTAAATTGTTATAAAAAAATTTCTAAAATTTATTGGAGGATTATATTATATCTAAATATAATCTAATCATTGAAAATATGACATTTTAACATTTTTTATGTGGTTCTATTTTATTATAAATTATTATTTTTAGAGATTCCGAAATTGCCTCTCTCCTCGATTATAAAAGGGAACTCCTCCCCCAATTAATCACATCACATTAAGCAATCAAGAAATTCTATCCCATACTCTATTACCGTAAAAACATTACTATAAAATTTCTAGTGGATCTGTTCTTCTCAATATTCCAACTCTATAGTCTTTAAGAGGAGATATAGAGGGAGCACGCTGAAGAAGTTGTAATCTCTTTTACTGACTCTCTCAAGTTCATATCTTCTTCAACGTACTCTTCCTATGTTTTTTCCAATATAATGTAATAAATACAATATAAATTATATGATAATATATAATTAAAATTATGTAAATACCATACTACACAATTTATTCTTCTTATGAAAATAGAAATCTCCATGCGTGCATATATACAACATACCATCTTCAGACCATGGTGTAATCTAGTTTTCATCAACACATTACATGGATGGGTATAATGATGAAAATAAAAACTATATATGATAATTATAACATTATTTAGATTAAAAAAATTAATACCATCCACTTCCATACAATTCTATAATTAAGGGAATGATATCATCACTCTTGCATACATAGAACCAAACACCTCAACAATGTCATGTGATTCGTTATACACAATCTTCATTAAAGAAAGATTATAAAAATGTATGTAATGAATGAATATGATATATATTACATTAATATGATCATAATTAATAACCATGTTTTTTAATACTATAAAAACTATATTAAAACCATTACAAATGAGGTTTATATACATAAAAATAAAATCATACCTTAGGTAAGTGGTTATTTTTACCTCATCGTTATTTCTATGAGGCACTAGACATATAAACTACTTTTTTCTTATACATCATGTATATGTTTCCCATGAATCTATTTTAGGAGTCTTATATATAATTGCTTGTTATTTTCCTAATTTTTATACATCATGGGTCAAATTATTAAATTTATTATAAGTGATGAGTATTTATTTCATAATCACTTCAATATTTACAATTGTTTTGTTTTATGTAGCCAATGTGGAATATTAATCATCCATGTCCAAGTTTACTAAAAATTGTTTACGATTTTTTTTATATTCCCATATGGATATTTAATGTCATTATATCCTTTTACTACATCGTATGAAAGGAATATTTCTTTATCTTTCTAAACAAGGTATACTTGACTTTTCTAGTAATAGTACGAGAGGAATATTTTTGTTTAACTCATAAGGAATTAACAACATTTTATTCTTTCATAATTATTTATTTCCTAGAATATTCCCTTATAAGACTAAAATTTTATTTTAAATGAAATTATTTTCTTTTAAAATTATGATTTTATTTAATAAAAGAAAAAAAATTATGATGATGAAATGATAATTTCCTCAAGAATTATTTTAAAAAATCCCCTCAAAATTTCCTTCCTTCTAATATTACATTATTTGTTGTTATATATAGTTTAATGGGGAAAATATTTTGAGAGATAATATCCCTAGTATTATAATTATTTTAATAGTTTTATGAAGGAATGAAACTAATTAAAACTTTTTATTTTTAATGGATTATGTTAGGATGGAATGGTGTTTATATGACCCATTTGATTCTGGGGGCTGTCTTGAGGAACACATATTAATGATTTTCATTTTGAGATTGGTGGAACATATATATCCATCCAATGCATTGGTAATGGTTTATATCTAATGAGATAGATAGGAATAGAATAGAAAATCATCTCAGATCAATGATATTGGACTGGAATATGACTTTTTTTGGTTCTATATACATAAATAGAACGGAAATTAAACCCAGTTTAGAAATAATGGGATGGAATGAGGAGTAAAATCGGATCATTAAAGGATTTTTTCCAAATTTATAGTTTTAGAAATAATCCATGGCTAGTATGGAAATTATTTTATATGCTTATTTTTTCAGAATCCCATATTTTATGTCAATTCTATTTTCTCATGGATCAACTTTTTTTTAATGATTTATACCTTATAAACTCCCATGATTTATTACATGAACCAATATTTTGACATATGTCATACATGGTATGATTTTTGAAAGTTATGTTCATGATTATATATTGTAATGTTCATGTTTTTTCATATTTTACTTTTTTACCCTTTCAGTGAATCTTAGCTCACCATTTTCAGATGATTTAAATTCCCCAAGATATACAGACTTGTTTTATTTTTAAAAATTAAAGTGTAAGATATTTATGGGAGATGCTTAAGCCCTTTTAACAAATTATAATAATGTATTCCCAGTTTCAAAAGGCACTAAACTAATATGGTATTTAAGAATCTATTTGTGTAATGTATTATATATTACCCAAATGTAATTTATTTTCATGTACACGAAATCCATGTTGTTAGAGGAGTGACATTAACAGTAGTGATAACATATTCCATTCCTTTCTATCAATAAATTGTATGGTATTTCCATTTATTTTATCAAATAAATATTGTTCTATGGAATTAGAATTCATAATTAATGTGTTCCTCAAAACTAAAACATTACAGCAATGACTGATTGATTATTTAAACATTCATTTATCTATTCATATTTTTGGGTTTATTCATCTCATCTTGACATTAATTGGAATGATTACCCTCTATTTCCCATGTGAATCATCTCTTGGTTCAATTCCTAATTCCATCAAGATTCTTCTTCGGATACATTAAAAAATTGGGATATTGATTTCTCATTCCCCAATGAGATTTATCCATTTATTTTCCTCCAGAAAAAAATCAAATATATATATATAATCTCTAGGCCCATGAGAAAACTATGATTTAGTAATACTTATCTTCATACTTAGTGAATATTTAAAATCACTTCATAGATTTCAATGTCTCATATAACAAAAACCCCTAACAGACTTGTCGTAAAAAAATTAAATTATAGGACCACAATTAATTTGGGATTGATGACAATGTATGAGTGGTACAATGAATGAGTTTTTATGTTTTCCTTGTAAGCGCTGATAGAATCATATTCCTTCTTCTTTTGTATTCGAAAGTCAATTTCCATTTTATGTTGGAGTGTTCAGATAATTTTAAAAAAAACATACATTCCTAAATTCTTCTTATTTTGTGGAATTAATATCCCCATTGGACATCATGTTCTTCATCAAATTCTACCACTGACCATATTCCCCATAAATTCAACAAAAAAATTCACAACTCTCTCTTGTTATAAGTATTGGATGATATAGAATATCTCTTCAATGTAGTTAAACAAATTTCTCATGATGAGGGTATTAAAAGATATACTAAATGTAAATGGAATTTATCACTTGTAATAAATTCGCAAAACAATATATATCATATTAGAGGAAGGGTGTTCGAAATGATTTATATTATTAATCATATTGAGAGTTCATAAGGCCAATGATTCCCATATGTTCCCTGATCATTCTCTTATAAGGTTAGGAATCTCATTAGGGAATATAAAACATTTCCTATCATGTTGGTTGTTGGATGGATTCCACTTATTTCCCATCAGTAACCAAAATTAATTAAATACATGATGAGAATACATAAACTAATAATATTTTCAAATGGAAATATTTCATCTTTGAAGAAAAAACATAAAAATAAAAATTATATCCTATATTATGAGTCACTATGTTTCAATTTTGTTTATCCATTGAAATATCCCTATTAAAATTTTATCATTAAAATATATTCAATTTATAATTAATAAATCATAGTGAATTTGTGTTTTTTCAACATAATATCCCTGAATAGTTTCAAACATGCAGTGAAGTTAGGGTACACTACACATTCACTTGAATAATGAATGATATATACTCAAGAATGTTTTTTAGTGTAATTACCCACAGTACCATATATATCTAAAAAAGAAACACTAGTAGTCTCAAGATAGATATGTTTTTATTAAAATCCACAATTCATTCATTACCATAACATAGTGCATTATCCTATACATTGGATAATCCTGTGGGTTGTTAATATTGTTTTCAATCCATGTTTCTAATGGTTAACTACAATTTCCACTCATACCATCTTTATACACCCAAGCCTTTAATAGATATTATTATATGATTTTAAATAGAAATATACATTAAATATAATCAAATTAATGATAGGCCTTGTGTATTTGAAAGAAATTTTATATAAAACATCAATATTAAAATTAAAAAATCATTATTTTAATAACTATTATAGGATCCTAAGTTCCATTGGTCACCTAAAACCATGTATGACAACCTATGCGACAAATATTTTAATGGGGTGATCTATAAATCCAATTAATTTAATAAAAATTTAAATTATGAAATAATATGTGAATCAGATGGAATACCATCATATTTTAGAAGAGAAGAATCATTAATAATTAGATGGTGGATAATGTAATGAACCTGGTGTCCCTATAAAATGGAATCATAAGAAATGTGATTGTAATAACAAAATAAAATAATAATAATTATATGATATGTTTGGAATGATGATTCACATCTGCATGTAATTGTTGTTATCATTCCTAGCCTTCTAAGGAAATTTCCATTCCTCATTGAATCTTATGCGGCTCATCAGCCTGGGTGCCTTCCGAAACACCCATGAACAAACCAATTGATCTGTGAATCATGCTCCCCACCTATTCGGGCCTAAGGTATGGGTGGTGTTGTATCCATTCTAGGAGTAATTGGGTCAACCAATGCTCAATGAATTTATTTTGTTAAGTGTGGTGTAGTTTAATATAATGTAGTCGATTCACTAATGGGACTTCATTCTATCCATCATGAAACTCTTCCATCTGATTATTCCCATGCCTCATCGCCAACCATGAATAGAATCTGTGGAATGAATTCCTATGGAACATGGACCAGGGCTTCCAAGATTGTGTAAGAAGCTTCAGAAATGATATAGATGTGTCCCAATTCTATCTTTACATGCATGAAGAGTGACATAGGAACTCTGGATCCATTCTAGGTTCCTGATATTACTTTCCACTAGATGTACCCAAAATGAATTGGTGATTAGATTCTTTTATATACATTTAACAAATGGATGTGTGGTTGGTTTTAGTACAACAGTTTTATAAAAAAAAGGATAAATTCCAAAACATAATCTCTTGGTGTATGGAGTCTTGTAATGGATTATGTTTACTCCCAAATCCTATAAATAATGCATCATGAGACAAAAAAAATTCCCAGTGTATTAGAGTTTCAAATGGGACCACACATCAATACATGTCCATGATAACATTTTCTGAAAAAAAATATCAATCACATGCTATTATTATAATAAATACCCATGGAACGAAATTGATGATAAAATCTAACCATATATCTTATAAAATTGTATTTTTTAGAAAATCATTAAATAAATGAACATACTGAATCTCTTATACAATTAATGAATTATTGAATAATATATGAATATATATTAGATAAATATATTATGAAATTATAATCATTAAATGAAATTAATGATAGAGAGAAATATATTTAGAGGGGAATGTTAATAACCAAAAAATTGATGGAAGTTTAAAAGAATCACTTTACTCATGTATTTTGTCCCACCGCACCAATTAGAAACATATATTTAAGAAAATATAATTTTATTCTATAAACTTACATAGATATATAATGTGATATATTATTTCATTATAACATCTTACCAATTGTTTATGGAAAATTAATTTTTAAAATCAATATTATGATTTATTACTACTTCGATTTACATCAATGTTTTTGTTCAGAAGTCTTTGTATTTATAAATTGATCATGGTTACATCTTCAGGAAAATGGTAAATATGATATCAATATCATATATATTAATTATATGTATATTTTCTTATCATTTATTATTACAGTAGATAAAAAAAGAAATACACCATTCATAGATATGCCTTGTAGTGTGTATGGATGAAATTTTTTCCATTTTATGATGTGTGGAAAAAATAGGTATATAATAATAAAAATTTAAATAATATTTAAAATTTCATATTTAATATAAAAAATTATTAAATCTATCATTATAATCATCTATGTGTGGTAGTGAAGGATACAAATTACATCATTATACGAGGTGGTATTCCACCATACATAGGTTTAAGGATTTTTTATCCCTTTAATAAATAAGGGGATGGATAAAAATTATTCCATTAAAATAAAAAAATTGCTTCATATTAAAGATATTTTTGTAATTTTTTCATTGTGACTGATGAATGATTAATGGAGGTAGAAGAAGAAATAAAACTAAAAATATCAATTAGTGATTCTACCTCTTCATCAGACAACTCCCTTTCCATTCCTCCGTAAGCCTTTTATGGGATGTATTATTCCCAAATGAGTTACTCTATAATATGTGAAGGAATATTAGGAAGCTATTTCGTTATGTGTTGTAAAAAAATATGGTTATTTATGTTTTGTGAAAAGAGGAGTCGCATGGGACTTTTATATGTGAGGGGGGGGGGGTACTTCTTGAAAAAATTTAAATATTAATTGAACATAAATTAATTTACATTTATAAGAGGCTCCAAACTGAAATAATTCCACAATAGGATGATAATGGGTCTAAATAATATCATAAAAAAATTTCATGTTTAAAGTAATTTATTACTCATATCCCTTTGTTTTGACTAGTGTTAATGGTTTATGACTATTACCGTGATGATGATATTTTAACACTTATGAAGTCTATATAGATACATTAAATTTTTTTCCCATAAATGGAACATATTAAATATTTGTAAACATATTTAAATTCATTATCCAAATATAGGATATTTAGAAATTATATATTATTAAATATAATATTATTTATTACCAAGTATAATTAATGTCATATTTTGAACTATTCACTTAATTTGACATTAAAAACAACATTAAAACTATTGAATTATAATAAAATACATTAACACCACACTCATATGTTATTATTCTCTAAAATATTTAGGGAAAAACAAAATTCATAAAAATTATATTACATTTATTATTTATAAAATCATTTATTGAATATTTTTATTATTTGAATAAAAAACATATTCAGTTTGGTGTAAGCATTTTACGAAATTTTAACATCACTAGAAATATGAAATAAATTAACTTGAAAAATTAATTTATCTTCCAAAATAATTTTTATAATTAAAATAGAATATTTTTATGGAACCTCGAGATTTTACGAGTTAGATTATTTTTAATTTCTTTGATTTATGGTTTTATAGGCTACCCCGATATTAGCATGTTCTATACGCAACACCTTATTAGCCTATAATACACCCAAAAATATTCTTGGATTGCATTACATGCTAGAGAGACCTTCCTCGATAACATGTGTTGTATGCAATACCGAGTTTCACTAAACAATGATATATTTTTAAAATATTATTATTTCATTGGATATAAACTATCCATTATGAAAAGTATTAACCATAATTAAAATTTTATATAACATTATCATTTATGATACACAATTTATAGATCATCATATGATAACAAAAACAATTTCTTCCGACAAAAGATGTGATTTTCACAAAATGTTGTTTTATCAGCTTTTGATTTCGCATCCATTTTAATTCTAGTTTTGACAGTTTTAGATGTTGAATTTTAGAAAACAAACTTCTTATCTGGAAGTGGGATAGAAAAATATCTTTTTTTTAAATTTTGTGTATTTTTTATGAAAATATAAATTTTAATGAATATTGAAAAATACTACATTTTAACTTGAAACTACATTTTTATATTATTTATTTATATAGATAGATTATATTTTTAATTAGTTTTAAAGTTTAATTAGACTATGTTTTTATCCATTAAACCAATTTGTTCATTGGATGTAATTTCACTATTAAATTGGACATAAGAACCTGAGAATCATTTCATTGTTATTATTTCTTGAAAACCTAATTTTTTGTTTTGACAATAAGAATAAATTTAAAATTAACTACTGAAACTTCTATATTTTGAATTTGAAAAATAGATTCAGTATTTGTTATCATAATATCCAAATTTTTTAAATAGATACCTTTTATTTTTTGACATTATAAATACTGACTTGAGTAATTATTTTATTTACCATGGTTAATGGGTAAATCTAGTAAATAAGGGTAAAGGAATAATAATATTAAACTAAACAAAAACATGTCATAATACTATTGGATGATATATTTCCGACAATGGGCATGTTTGGGTTGATTTAGGGTCCCCATGGAACCACATGGAATTGAAAAGGATATTTTATAAGTAATAAATTAAAGTAAAGTGTAATATGACATAAACATGTATTTTCGTAATAATTTTTTTAAATATAGTGTTATACAAAAGCTAAATTACACTATAAATAGTCATTTGAAATATAAAATATTTTCCCACATCAGGGTATTTTATTTACAGTTTTTAGACACCAACTAAATAAATTCAATTATGACACACTGATGATATTAGTGATTACCTTTTTAATGAATGATTTAAATAAATGAGATTATAAAAATCAAAATAAATTTATTTTGAATATTTTTTTCCATCCACAAATTTTATAGATAACTATGTGTTTTTATATTTGAATTAATGTTGTTTTTTCGAAATAATTGAGTTTTCATGGAATTTTGAAAAGTCATGATATGAAAAATATAAAAATTGACATAAATGAGTTTTTTAATACAAATTCTATTTTATTAAATGATATAATAATCCAAAAATTATAATATTCCATTATATGAAATAGAAGAAGTTTATTTATGAAATAGAAGAAGTTTAAAATGTCATTAATTAACAATTGTAGGTTCTATTTAATTTTATAATAACTATATTAACCATATACTATGAATATACAAGAATACATAGTAATAATTATATTTGTTAACTAAGGTTTAATGCTAAAAGATAAGGTTGTATTTGAGACAAAAACTTGTCTGAAACTGTTGGAGGAGATTATTTAGAACAATTTTCATCTTATATTTAAATTAAATGAGTTTTGGATCTTTTTAATCCAAATACCATTTTATAATAAGTTAATGTTTTGAGAGTTTCCTAATGTTCCATAGTCTTCTCCTATAAAAGGGAACATCCTCCCTCTCTTATTCATTCCATTTTGAACCTTCAAGCTTGTCCAAACCCTACCCATTTTTCTTATCAACATCCCTAATCCAATTCTAGGGGTGTTGGTCTTGTAAAAAGCTCTTCTCTAGTTCCATAATAGTAAATGAAAATTTGAACGTTGTGGAAGAGGTAATCTATTCTATATATATTTTCAAATTTATTTCTTATTTACTTCCTCTTAATTAGTTGTTTCATTATAATGTAATAATATCAGTATCACTTATATAATTATGTTTTATTATAAATCCGAAGAAACAAAATTTCACCGTCTATCCATCTTTATGAAAATGAAATCACTGTGCGTGCCTAGGTATGACTTACCGTATCCATGCCATGGTGTAATATTTTTTCACCACCACCTTAAATGGATGGGAATAATGGTTGAAACAATAAACTATATTTGATTATTAAAACATGATACTAATTCTGAGATATTATACACCATCCACTTCATTACCATTCAACAATTATGAGAACGATATCGTCAGTCATGCATACGTACGACTTACCTTTTCCACGGCATGATGGGATTCATTTTCAACATTAACCAATATATAATGATTATAATGTATATATAATAAATAATCATGATATATAAGATATAATAATTCTACTGGCTTTATGTATTTATATATATGTCAATTATATACTCAATTCAATTCAATATGGACACGAAAATAGCATCCATGCGTACATACGACCAACCATCTACATGAATGGTGTATTCCATTTCATTTTTCTATCTATTTTATAAGTATATTTATATAATTTATATATATTATATAAAAATCATGTTTTACATTTTGTATGTAACTAAATAATGATCTATGCAATAATATGATGAATATCATGTCCAAACATGTATGATATATAAAATGATTATTACAAAAAACTTTTCTTTATCATGGAATTGAAAAATTAATGGTGTATAAAAAATCATAATTAAATCATATATGTAATTCCCAGAACCTTGTTACCTAGATTATGTGCATTATTACTTAACATTGGAATGATCACAAGAGATCATGTCTCGAAAGAAACATTTGCATAGTAGCCCTAGAATTACTTGATACATACGTACATTTTACATAATATTGTGAAACAAAAATCCCACATTGTTTCCCCTTTTAACACAATCATATCCTTTGACCTATACCTACAGGTTAACAATAATATATTTCTTCACATCCTAGGAAAAAGAAAACATAATAAATGGGTTAGCTCAGATTCTCAGTATGGGTAACAATATAGCATAACTATTATGAATAAACATAATCATTTAAGGTAGTGTATTTTACTAAGAACAATCCATTTAAAAATAAACTTTAGTATAATAGAGGATAATAAAATAAAATAATTCCATTTACATATTCACATTAATATTCAACTAGTCGATTAATCCAATGTAATATCAATAGGTAATTTCTTAATGATAGAATTCATAATGACAAACATCTTAACCACATAGACAGGGCCTCATTCCAAGAATAGAAATAATATTTTGTCAAGGGCTTGTGCCATGACACTAGTTTGCCTCATAAGACCTACCGATGCATTGATGAGCTGTATTGTCTCCACCCATCAAATACTAATTCCAATGGCTTCCTCATAAGAAATGGTTGAAACATAACATAAACATTCAAAGTAAAACTAGCATACAAAGTATTATTATTTTAACCATAATCCATGAATGGTATAAAATAACACATCCACAGTCAAAAATATCGAAAAAACATCAACACAATACGGAATATTGTATCATAATAAATAATCTTCAAACCAGTGTAAAATGAATCAAAGGATTTTGACATAGATGAAATCAAAACTATTGGAGGGAAATATATCTTTCTATTTTGAAATCATATAAAATTCACATAATTATAAAAGAAATAATTTATTTTGAAAATATTCATATAATATTGTATAGTAATCATATTAGTTGTCATAACAGTGGAAAATAGCTACACCACAGAATAAGTTAAAAAACATTACTAGAAAAATTTTTCAAGAATGATATAATGTACCATGTTTGAGAAATGACAGAAAGATTCATTTCAAATTTTTTTTTTAAAAAGATAAAAAATTTAATAAATTATATTAACCCATATTCTAGGAACTAGTAAAAATGTTTTGAAATACATTTTTATGAAACATGGATGAGGATTATAAAGAATTACTAGTAGTTGATTATTTATAAACAACCATGGATAATAAAGATATTGTAAAATTATCCCTTACCTTGTACTTTTACTTTGTCATGTGTATGTTAACCTCTTGTTTAATAGTTAAATATTTTTTATTAAATTATACAATAACCACAAACATAAATATGATATCATATATGATCTTCTAATATTATTTTATTAATAATATTTAAGTGGTATAATTTTTTTTGATGTTAACTGATTCGTTTTCCTTTATATGTTTTGTTACATAAGTCATGTTTGTTATGGATAGTATGTTTTTTATTCATATCTATAATTTTATTATGTTCTTAAAAATTATTCTTAATCATAGGATGAAAATTATTCTTGAATGGTCACGATGGGGAATAATTCTCATCGCATTCGTGGAGACGGTAATCCGTATATATGCAAGAGAAACAACATCATTATATTGATGGTGAAACCATATGTAATTGAATTGAATATTAAATATACAGAATCATTAGAATGTTATATTTATTATTTAAATCAATTATACTCATTATTATACCCATCCAAATAACAAAGTGTTGAAAAACATAACTACACTACGACGTGGAGACAATATATCGAACATACGCACATATGGAGACATTGTCATTCATAGGATGGAAGGAATAATAAATATGATTATACCATTTTTATAATAAAATTGAGGTATGTATAAGGTATTAGATTTATTTTTTTGTCATGGAAACAACAAAGAATGATGAAGTTGATGTAGAATAGAACATTGAAAGAGGTTATTAAATTATTACCTCTTCTCTGGGTGCTTTTTTTTTGATTTGTTCAAATGGAATCATTAGGATGTATTTTGGATCAATGTATGTCCTATAAGATGATGTTAGGGTATTTGTAAGGATATTTCAGCAGGGTTTGGTTGAGCCAAATGGATTTAGAGGTTTGAAATTAAGAGGAGAAATTTCCTTTTATAAGAGAGGTGAGGGGCACCATAGGAAAAGATTGAAATATTATTGTACTATAATGTCATTTGTGGTTTCTAATGACTCCATAAGTATTTATTTGTATGATAAGGTTGTAACAACCCAATATTCTATGGTACGCTTCTCTTTGAATAATGTGATAGCATGTGTTGTACGCAACACCGAGTTCTAACACACCATAACCAATCAAACTAGCCGTTATGAATAATAATACCTACTTTTTGAAATTATATATATTTTATATTTCAAAATGGACTTCATTTATTGATTCTTAATATCGAATTTAGCCTAAGGTGAAATTTTGGTACTTTTCAGATAACTTTAATATTTTGATGAATAGTGAAAATTACTAAATTTTAATTAAAAACTACTTTTTTAATCAAAATATTTAATAGTGATAAATTATGAATTTGAGTGTTTTTAAATTATATTTAGAATATATTTTTACCATTTAATACAATGTTGTTAATTGGACATAATTTTACAATTAAACCGGACATAAACAAGTGTCAATCTTTTGATAGTTATTATCTCTTAAAAACACGCTTTTTGTTTTAACAATGGAAATTAATTTTAAATTAATTTCTGCCACTTCTGTGTTTTGAATTTGGAAAAATGGATTAAATATTTGGAATCAGGATGTTCAAATTGTGTAAATAGGTAACTTTATTTTTAGACATTTTGAATAATTACTTCGGTAAATATTTTATTTACCATGGTTAAGGGTAAATCCGGTGAATAAGGGTTAAACAATAATATTATAATAATACTAAATTACCCTAAAACGTGTCCTAGAATTATTGGTTGATACATGTTCGACCATAGGCATCTTTGGGTCGATTTGGGGACCCCATGGAGCCACTTGTAGGTGATAGGGACACTTAATTTTAATTAAGTTAAAATAAGTACAAAAATGACAAAAGTATATATCCCTTAGAAAAACAATTTTTACATAGGTTTATATGTGTTGTATTTTCTACTATAAATATTAATTAGAAAGATAAAAAAATTTCCTACATAATAAAATTTTATTTATAATTTTTAGACATTATATATTTTATTTTATTTATGACACAATGATGATGGAGTAATTACCATAATAGTGAAAAATTAAATTAATTGATATTATAAATACACAAATAAATATAATTTGAGACTTTTTATGAATTACACTAATTTTCTAGAATACTATTACATATTAGGATTGATTTAATTAACTTTTTTGATGTAATCATTCTGTTATGAGTTTCACAAAAATCAACTATTGAATAGTGTCAAAATTGACATAAAAGAGTTTTTAAAAGAAATATTATATTGTTAATTGATATTAAATACCTAAAAATATAAGGTTCGGCCAAGAGATTTATATCAGGATATTTTTATCATTAATGGACCACTTGCGGGTTGATTGGATGTATATAGTAATTTTATTAACTATATAATATAAAAATACAAAGTGACATGGTAAATGTCAAACTAATTAACTAAGAGTTAATACTTAAAGATAAGGTTAATATAGTAACCCAAACCTGTCTAAATTCTATTGGATGAATGTTTTTCCACCTATACCCACCTTAAAATTTAAATAATTAACTTTGGAGCCATTATAATCCGAATATGAATTTATTATAAATTAATATTTCTAGCTTTTCCAAAGGTGCCCCTCACCCCTCTTATAAAAGGGCACTCCTCCTTCTCATTTCTTCACACCTTCAAAGCCTTTTGAATCGGCCAAAATCTTCCCAATTACACTCCAAACTTCCCTAAATACAACCTAGAGGTCTTATTTTGATCATAATGCCAACCTAAGGAGCCCTTTTGATCAAATCAAAAGGAAGAAGCCAAAGAAGAGGTAATGATTTCACCACCCTTTTCCATGTTCCTTTCTTATTCCACTTCTTCTTCCATTGTTATTACCATTATAAAATAATAACTCAAGAATCATATATATACTGTGATGTTATTATAAATATTGTACAACCATATTCAGTATTCTATCCACCCTTTGAAGAACATGTCACCATACGTGCGTACGTACGGCTTACCGTCTCCACGTCGTGGTGTAATTGTTATTCAGTATATTATTATTTGGATGGGTATAATAATGATGTGTAACTCATGTAAATAATAAATATTATATGTTAATGATTCTGTATATATGATATACCATCCATTTATATATTATTTTAATATCAAAATAATTATATTGTCGCTCGTGCGTACATACGGACTACCGTCTCCACGAACACGATGAGATTCATTCTCCATCATATCTATTCAAGTATAATTACCATTTGATGATTTAAAAATTATGTTTAAGGACTTGATATCATTTTGGATATGAATAATATACAACCTATCCATTACAAACATGTATTACATAACAAAACATATAAAAGAAAACGAGTAAGTTAACACCCGAAACAACGATAATACTAAGATATTATTAACAAATCAATGTTGAAAGATCATATATGATATCATATTAATGTATATGATTATTTTCTAATTTAATAAAAATTATTTCACCATTATACAGGAGGTTAACCTACCCCAACCAAGGAAAAGTACAAGGTAAGGGTTTATTTCACAATCTGTCTATTATCTGAGGTTGCTTGTACGTAATAATCTACTAGGATCTCTTTATCATCCACATCCATGTTTCATAAAAATGAATTTCAATTTTTTTTTACAATTTACAAGAATATGGGTTAAAGTCATTTATACCCTTGTTTGAATTTTTATAACAGGTTTATAAAGGAATCTTTTCGTCGTTTTTCCAAACAAGGTGCCTTTTATGAATATATCTAGTGTTCCCAAGGCTACTAAACCAATTAGTCTTTTGAGATTTTATCTTTCTTGTGATCATGCCAATGTTATGTAATAATGCACCGACTCTGGGTAAATGGGGTCGGGGCGTTACAGTTGGTATCAAAGGAAGTTTAGTACAAACCTTGAAAGCTAGATTTAGATAAAATCTGATTAGAGCACATATATTTAAGATGATCTTTGAGGATTAGTATAGAAGAACTTCCTAGAATTGTGGTATTGTAGATATTTTTTGAGTTTTACGAGAAATACATCCCCATCTGGATACGAACAGGTAGAGGCGGCTCTGGCACAGATGTACCTAGGGGTAAAACCCAAAAACTCCGCTTTGATCTAGACTCGAACGGGAACTGGTGCACGACAACGGGCCTTTCTGCACTCTTGGTTATGACACTCCTAGGAGATATGATTAGGATAACTCTAAATTTCTTTACAAATCATTATAAAGGGTTTATGAGTATATACTTCCTCAAAGAAAACATTCTTATGATTATGGATTATATCCATAAATGGTTCAATTTATGTTAAGTGTTTTATAAGTATGGGATTATGTATTTTCATTCATAAACTAATCTAGTTTATGCCATTGTTTAGAAATGGCGCCTAGTGGAAGAAATGGAAACCGTATCAATGCATGCACTCCATGTAGGGATTTCTCTCATGCTCAAGATAATTATAGTGATGCATCGAAGACAGGACTTGGTTGTGTCCTTATGCACAATGATAGGGTTATTGCCTATGCATCACGATAGATGAAAATTCATGAACAAAACTATCCTTCTCATGATCTCGAGTTAGCAGCTGTGATATTTTCTTTGAAGATATGAAGGCACTACCTCTATGGTGAAAAATGTGAGATTTATACTGATCACAACAGTTTGAAGTGTATTTTCTCACAAATAGATCTCAAAATGAGGAAATGGAGATGGCTTGAATTGCTCAAGGATTATTATTGTACGATACTCTACCACCTAGGGAAAGCAAACAAGGTGGCAGATGCTTTGAGCAGAAAATACCATGGAGTTTTGAACAGTATGAGAATTGAAAGGGATCCAATTTTCATGGATCTAGAGAAGATGGACATGGGAATAACCAGGGAAGGAGAAACATCAATGCTTTTTCAAATGGTTTCCAAACCATCATTACTAGAAATGATTAAGAGTTCTCAGACCAATGATCAAGAATTTCAAAAGAAGATTAAAGCTGTGAATGATGGGAGATTGAGAGATTTTGTGTATAAAAATGGAATTTTGAAATTCAGGAAGAGACTTTGTGTTCCCGATATACCTGATCTAAAAAGGTAATTGCTGGATGATTCTCATAGTTCCAATTTCTCTGTACACCCTGGGGGAACAAAAATGTATAGAGATTCGAAGGAACATTTTTGGTGGGAAAATATGAAGAGGGAGATTGCTGATTTTGTGTCAAGATTGATGGTTTTTCAACAAGTGAAAGCTGGAAGGCAACACCCTGGAGGAGTCATGCAACCTCTTCCCATACCGGAGTGGAAATGGGACAATATTACGATGGTATTTGTCATGGGGCTACCAAAGACTCCTAGAAGGAACGAAGAAATATGGGTTATTGTTGATCGTCTTACCAAGTCAGCACATTTTCTTGCTATAAGAGAAGATCTACCACTGGAACGTCTAACAAGAATATATATTAATGAAGTTGTGAGACTTCATGGAGTACCACTATCTATTGTTTCTGATCGTGATCGCCGTTTTACTTCAAGATTCAGGAAGAGTCTTCAGAAATCCCTGGATACTGAACTTCATTTGAGCACTGCCTACCACCCTCAGACAGACGGACAATCAGAACAGACTATTCAAACCATTTAAGACATGTTGAGATCTTTGTCACTTGACTTTCAGGGTATGTGGGTTCAGTATTTACCTCTGTTATAATTTTCCTATAATAATAGCTTCTATTCGAGTATTTATATGGAACCATATGAAGTGTTATACGGAAAGAGTTGCCGCACACCAACCTGTTGGGATGACGTTGGTGAAAGAAAACTTGTAGGTCTAGAACTAGTGCAGGAAACGATGCCAAAAGGTGAAGGTAATCCAAAATCACATCAAAGCAGCTCAAAGTAGGTAGAAGAGCTATGCCGATAATCGAAGGAAGGATTTGTAATTTCACGTCGGTGATCATGTTTTCCTGAAGGTATATCCTTGGAAGGGAGTCATACATTTTGGTAAGAAAGGTAAATTGAGTCCCAGGTACATCGGACCTTTCGAAATTCTAGAACGAATTGGGGTTGTAGCTTACCGATTGGCAATGCCGCCCAGTCTCTCCAAAGTTCACGATGTCTTCCACGTATCTCTGTTGTGGAAATACATGCCAGACCCAACGCATGTACTCACTTATGAGTAATTAGAACTGGAACACGATCTGTCTTATTGTGAAGAGCCCGTCAGGATTCTCGATACGAGAGAACAAGTACTGAGAAACCGGACGACGCGTCTGGTAAAAGTTTTGTGGAGAAACCATAAGATGGAAGAGGCAACGTGGGAATCCGAGAAACTTATGATGAAGAACCACCCGAGTCTTTTCATGCGTTATTATTCTGGAAATTTCGAGGACGAAATTATTAGAAGTAGGGGAGAATGTAACAACCCAATATTCTACGGTACGCTTCTCTTTGAATAATGTGATAGCGTGTGTTTTACGCAACACCGAGTTCTAACACACCATAACCAATCAAACTAGTTATTATGAATATTAATACATACTTTTTGAAATTATATATATTTTTTATTTCAAAATGGACTTCATTTTAGGATTCATAATATCGAATTTAGCCTAAGGTGAAATTTTGGTACTTTTCAGATAACTTTAATATTTTGATAAAATAGTGAAAATTACTAAATTTTATTTAAAAACAACTTTTTTATCAAAATAATTAATAGTGATAAACTATGAATTTGAGTGGTTGTAAAGTATATTTAGAATATATTTTTACAATTTAATACAATGTTGGTCATTGGACATAATTTTACAATTAAACTGGACATAAACAAGTGTCAATCTTTTGATAGTTATTATCTCTTAAAAACACGCTTTTTGTTTTAACAACGGGAATTAATTTTAAATTAATTTCTGCCACTTCTGTGTTTTGAATTTGGGAAAATGGATTAAATATTTTGAATTAGTATGTTAAAATTGTGTATATAGGTAACTTTTATTTATAGACATTTTGAATAATTACTTCGGTAAATATTTTATTTACCATGGTTAAGGATAAATCTGGTTATTAAGGGTTAAAAATAAAATTATAATAACACTAAATTACCCTAAAACGTTTCATAGCCTTATTGGTTGATACATTTTCGACTATAGTCATCTTTGGGTCGATTTTGGGAACCCATGGAGCCACTTGTTGGTGATAGGGACACTTAATTTTAATTAAGTTAAAATAAGTACAAAAATGACATAAGAATATATATTTTAGAAAACAAAATTTACATAGGATTATATGTGTTTTATTTTCAACTATATGTATTCACTAGAAAGGTAAAAAGATTTCCTACATAATGATATTTTATTTATAATTTTTAGACATTAAATAATGTATTTTATTTATGACATAATGATGATGCAGTAATTACCATAATAGTAAAAAATTAAAATAATTGACATTATAAATACACAAATAAAGATAATTTTAGACTTTTTATGAATTAAACTAATTTCTAGGATACTATGACATATTAGGATTGATTTAATTAACTTTTTTATAAGTAATCATTCTGTTATGACTTTCTCAAAAATAAACTATTGAATAGTGTCAAAATTGACATAAAAGAGTTTTTTAAACAAATATTAAATTATTAATTGATATTAAATACCTAAAAATATAAGGTTCTGCCACGAGACTTATATCATGATAGATTTATAATTAATTGACCACTTGGGTGTCGATTGGAAGTATATAGTATGTTTATTAACTATATAATATAAAAATACAAAGTGACATGGTAAATGTCAAACTAATTAACTAAGAGTTAATACTTAATGATAAGGTTAATATAGTAACCCAAACCTATCTAACTTCTATTGGTTGAATGTTTTTCGACCTATACCCACCTTAAAATTTAAATAATAAACATTTGATCCATTATAAACCGAATATTAATTTATTATAAATTAATATTTCTATCTTTTCCAAAGGTGCCCCTCACCCCTCTTAAAAAAGGGCACTACTCCTTCTCATTTCATCACACCTTAAAAGCCTTTTGGTTCGGCCAAACTCTGCCCAAATACTCTCAAAAAATCCCTCAATACAACCTAGAGGCCTTAGTTTGATATGACATCCATCCTAAGGAGCGCGTTTGATCAAATCAAAAGGAAGAACCCGAAGAAGAGGTAATGATTCTACCACCCTTTTCCATGTTCCTTTCTTCTTCCACTTCGTCTTCCTTTGTTATTACCATTCTAAAATAATAACTCCAGTATCATATATATATTGTGTTGTTATTATAAATATGGTACAACCATATTCAGTATTCAATCCACCCTTTGAATAACATGTCACCATACGTGCGTACGTACGGCTTACCGTCTCCACGTCGTGGTGTAATTGTTATTCAATATATTATTATTTGGATGGGTATAATAATGATGTGTAACTCATGTAAATAATAAATAGCACATGTTAATGATTCTGTATATATGATATACTATCCATTTATATATTATTTTAATATCAAAATAATGATATTGTCGCTCGTGCGTACGTACGGACTGCCGTATCCATGAACGCGATGAGATTCATTCTCCATCGTATCCATTCAAGTATAATTATAATTTGATGAATTAAAAATGATGTTTAAGGACTTGATATCATTATGGATATGAATAATATACAACCTATCCATTACAAACATGGCTTACGTAACAAAACATATAAAAGAAAACGAGTAAGTTAACACCCGAAACAACTTTAATACTAAGATATTATTAACAAATCAATGTTAAAAGATCATATATGATATCATATTAATGTATATGATTCTTGTATAATTTAATAACAATTATTTCACCATTATAAAGGAGGTTAACCTACCCCAACTAAGGAAAAGTACAAGTTAAGGGTTTATTTCACAATCTCTTCATTATCCGAGGTTGCTTATACGTAATAATCTACTAGGATCTCTTTATCATCCACATCCATGTTTCATAAAAATGAAGTTCAAAACATTTTTACTATTTACTAGAATATGGTTTAAAGTCATTTATACCCTTGTTTGACTTTTTATAAGAGGTTTATAAAGGAATATTTCTGTCATTTTCCAAACAAGGTGCTTTTTAACCTTTTCGGCAGAATTAAGGTAAGAATGTTTTTTTTAACTTATATGGCGGGTGCATCAATTTTTCGCCGTTATAAAATCTTCAAAGCTTCCCGTACAATAATATAAGAATATTTTCAAATAAAATGTTTTATTTTATAAATAAATGACTCTTAAATGATTTCAAAATAGAAATAGATATTTCTTCAAAAAGAATTTTGATTTCATCTATGTCAACATCCTTTGATGAATTTTACACTTATTTAAAGTTTATTTATTATGATACAAAACTTAATTATTGTATTGAAGGTTTTGTGATATTTTTGACTGTGTATGTGCTATTTTTATACCATTCATGGTTTATGGTGAAAGTATTGACATTTCAAATGCTAGTTTTAATACGAATTTTTATCCTATGTTTAAACCTTTTCATATGGGAATGAATTGGACTTAATATGTGACGGGTGGAGCCCGCTATAGCTCCTCGATGCATCGGTAGGTCTCATGAGACAAACTAGTGTCTTGGAACAATGCCTTGGCAAAATCTTATTTGTAGTCTTGGCAGGAGGCCTTGGCTTTGTGGTTATGATAGTCTGGAATTATGCATTCCATCATTATGAAAGTGGTTATTGATATTGCATGTGATTATTCGATTAGTAGATTATACATGTGAATAAGTAAATGGCATTATTTCATTTTATTTTTTCCATACAATTTTGAAGTTCAAGTTTAAAAGTATTTTGTTTTAGTAATACACAGCCTTAAATGTTTATTCTTATTTATGAAAGTTTCCTCTATATTGTTATCCTTACTGGGAATTTTAGCTCACCCCTTTTCTATGTTTTATTTTTCCCAGGATGTGAAGAAGTAAATTATGAATGACCTACAGGGTCATTATGAGGGGATAATAGTGTGGATTATGGAGACAATATTTTGTTGAAGTAGTTTTTTCACTTCATGATGTAATGTATGACTTTATGAATATATCTAGTGTTTCCAAGGCTACTAAGCCAATCGGTATTTCAATATTTGATCTTTCTTGTGATCATGCCAATGTTATGTAATAATGCACCGACTCTATGTAATTGGGGGTTAGGGAATTACAAAGGTGTTTATGGGTCCAAAACTCATAAACTAATAGGTTTTAGACATGTTTAAGACACCATAGTAACCTTATCAATTTGATTTAACACTTAGTTTAATAGGTTAACATTTACCATGTCTTCTAGTATTATTATAATAAATTGTAATTAAACATACTTTAAAAATCCAATAGAACCCCAAGGGGGCCATTATTGACATATTTGACCTTATATAAATACTTTGGTCCAAAAATAGTTTTTTATGAAAATTATATCATTTAATAAAATAGTATTTTATTTAAAAACTCATTTATGTCAATTTTGACACAATTTAGTATTTTGTGTTTGTGAAAGTCATAAAAAATTTATCACTTCAAAAAAATTTATTTAATCAACCATAACATGTGTTATTAACCTATAAAATTATGGGAATGCATCAAAATTATCAATTTATATTTATTTAAATATTGAAAATAAAAATTATTTTAATTTTTCATTAATATGGTAATTAATGAATCAATACTGTTTCATAAGAAATTTAGTTATTTAAGGTCTAAAAATTAAAAATAAAATACCATGATTTAGGAAATATGTTTAGCTTTATAATTAATATTTATAGTCTAATGTATCTTGTGTATAACCCTATATTAAAAATGGTTTAGTTTTTCAGATTTGAATTTAACACTTTTAACTCTTTATAAAAAAGAATAATAAATGTCCTAATCTAATCCACATGGATAAAAAAGAATCCAATTTTATTACTAATGTTTATTTAAGTCCAAATACACTTATCCAATAGAATTATAACATGTGTTATAGTAATTATAATTTAATTTTTGACTTCAATTACCATATTCACTTCTAATCGTGGTAAATAAAATCCATAATTTATTATTAACAGGAAAATATTTTCATCATGATGAACCAAATAATACATACTATTGTCAACGGTGTCTCTTAGATTTTTTAAATTAAATTCCTAGAAGTGGTAAAATTACGTTTTAAGAAAATTTGAAAAAGTTCCTAAAAGGTTGGTAAAAGACGTTACAATGTTCAATAAAATTATATATATATATATTCTTGTTATAAAAAGACTAAAAATAATTTTATTGGAATAATATAAGTGTTATGTATTTATTTTTAAATTAAAATAAATTAAAATTAAAATAATAATTATTTAAATAAAAGTCGGTGTTAAACAATAACGTAGTGTCTTCACTATTCATCAAAAATTGAATGTTTTCAGAAAAAAAAATTCACCCAAAGATAATATTGATATTCTGAACTAAAAATTACTTTTATTTTGAAAAATAAAATTTATAAATTTTCAAAAAGTTAGTATTAATATTCATAACTGCTTTTTAAATGGCTAGTTTGATTAGTTGTGGTGTGCTAGCACTTGATGTGGCATACAAAGCAAGGTATTTCATTATTCAAAGAGAAGTCTACTATGGTATCTTGGGGTGTAACATTCTCCCTTCCTTAAAATAATTTCGTCCTTGGAATTTCAGGAATATTACAACATATAAAGACTCGGGTGGTTTTTTCATCATATTTTCCTCAGGTTCTTACATTACATCATCCATTTTATGGATTCTCCATAGAAAATTCACCAGATGAGTTGTCTGGTTTCTCCACACATGTCCTCTGGTATCTATAATCCTGATTGGCTCTACACAATAAGAAGTATTGGGTTCCAGTCCTATTTATTCATCGGTGAGTACATGCGTTGTGTCCGGAATGTATTTTCTCAACCGAGGTATGTGGAATACGTCATTAACATTGGATAGACTTGGTGGCATTTTCCAAATGATAAGCTAAAACTCCAATTCATTCATGAATTCGGAAAAGTCTGATGTACCTAGGAATAAATTTTCCCTTATTACCGAATCATATGACACCCTTAGATGGAGATACCCTCTTGAAAACATTATCTCCAACTTAGAATTCCAAATCCTTCCTTCTGTTATCGGCAAAGATATTTTTCCTAATTATAGATTCTTTGATGTGGGTTTGGATAATCTTTACCATATCCATTATTTCATTCAAAATATTGGGGCCTACAAGTTTTCATTCCCCATAATCATCCCAAAAAGTAGGTGTGTGACATCACTTTCTATATAACGCTTCATATGGTGCCATATGAATATTTGAATGGAAGTTATTGTTAAAGTAATATTCTACCATATGTAAATACCAATCCCACATACCATTAAAGTCATGTGAGAAAGATCTCAACATGTCTTTTAAGGTTTGAATATTCCGTTCTGATTTTCTATTAGTTTGAGGGTGGTAGGAAGTGCTCAAACAATGTTCAGAATCCAAGGATTTTTGAAAACTTTTGCAAAATATTATTGTAAAATAGTGATAACGATCAGAATCAATCGATTTGGGTGCCCCATGAAGTCTTAAAACTTAATTAATATATAGTCTTGCTAAAATTTAATGTGGTAAATCTTCTCTTATAGAAATAAATTTTTTTCACTTGGTATGATGATCAACAATGACCCATAATGGATCATTCTTTCTAGAATTATTTTATAGCCCCATGATAAAGTCCATCGTAATATCATCGCATTTCCACTCAGGATTGGAAAGAGGATGCATGACACCTCTAGGATGATGGATTACAACCATCAACTATTGACAATCCATAGATCGTGACACGTAATCAGCAATCTCCCTCATAAAAATTTCGCACCTAAAATGTTCCTTCAAATCTATATAAATCAAAGCTCTACTAGGATGTATAGAGAAATTGGATCTATGAGCATCATCCAAAAGTTACCTTTTTAGACCAGGTATATCGAGAAAATGATATCTCTTCCCAAATTTAAATATTCCATCTTCAAATACGAAGTCCATCAATCTCCCATCATTCAAAACATTAATTTTATTTTGAAACTCCTCAACATTGGTCTGATAACTTTTTTCCTTTCTAGTAAAGATAGTTTGGAATCCAATTGAAAAAGTATTTATTTTTCACCTTCCAGGATTATTCCCATAAACATCTTTACTATATCCATGAACATAGGATCACTTTTGTCATGACCCGTCCTCGGGGCCCGTGCTGTGACTACCCCAAGCCTGCCTTCGATAGGCCAGGGGCTGGCGACTTGCACCAAAGGCATAAATCCCAATAAATGGGAAGGAATTTCCTTTATAAAAGTAAACAAAACACCACAGAGTAGAAGCAGAAGTAAAACACTAACTAAAAAAGTGAAGTGCGGAAAAGTAAATGGTCCAGAATACAAACCCAACTGAAAGTACAACTACAACTGAAAAAAAAAGTACAACTGAAAAAGACAACAGCTGGAAGAAAGGATGCGGCTCCTGGGTCATCCTCCTCGGATCCTACCTGATGGGTAGGTATAGATGGCGCAGCTCCTGGATCGTCCACCACGGATCCTACCTGAAGGGTAGGTAAAGATAGCCTCCACAACGCTCTCGCCCGTCAACCTCCTCCGTGTGTCGTCTCGCTATGATGTCCACCTCCGGATACTGACTTGTCATGTAGTCCACTTCCGGGTACCGTCCAGTCCTCGAACACTCAACCTCCATCAGCACTGCCCGTCGTCTACAATCAACACAACGAGGTGCGGGCATAGCCCATGCAGGGGTGAGTATAACGATACTCAGTAGGGACCCCGAGACACTCATGGTCTCACTAAAACCAACAAGGATAACCACAAGGAAGATCTCAACAGATAACCTCTACTTAGGTATATGCCCATACATATACATAAGTTATCAAGTAACCCATCTCAATCATGAGGAAACATAAATATTATTAAATCAACTGATAACCACTACCCAGGTATACACCCATACACATACCTAAGTTATCAAGTGACCCATCTCAATCAAGAGGTAACACAATGGTCATAGACTCAACTCAAACCAGGATTTTCATTATCGAAACAGTAACTGCTGAAGAGCCCCTTCTCTAGAGTGCACATTTGTCCAATCATGACTCCAAGGTACTGCTCACTAACCAAAGACTGTTGAGGTACTCCTCCTGTCGAGTACCGCGGGTTAGCCACCCAAACTCAGTAGTGCTTCCCGCCGGGGTATGACACCCAAACACAGTAGTGCACACCCCCTAGTAGCCTGTAGAGGTTCTCTCCGGACGAGTGCCATGGGTATGCAATATCACACAGGTAGTTCTCCCTCCGCCATGGGTCTCCACCCAAAAAAATAGTGCTCCGTCCACTAGGCTAGTCGACTCACTCCAAGTCGAGTCGGTCAACCAGTCGTCAGGTCTCAGTCGGCTACACGGTCTCCGTACTCCGCACGCTCGACTATGGGAGGGTCCGCTCCATGATCTACAGGCCGATACTCTAGGTATCTCAAAGTCCCACTAAGAAGTATCTCAATGGACCACCTCGTCATAGGGGTCTCAACGCAACAGACGGCGCATCAATCGAACGCCCGGTCTGTGATTTATTAGCCTTTTCGTCCTAGGGTCCCGGTTGGTTTCGTGAGCGAACCAACCCGACCGTATCTCAAATGTACCCCGAAATATCATTTTGTATACTCATAGGGACCGTTTCTCAACGTGATCACCAACTCTGCTGACGGTTCGTCAAACGGACATCCGGTCTGAAAGATATCAGCTTTTCCGTTCCAAGGGCCCGGTTGGATTTCGGGTGCAATCCAACCCGGACACTATCCAACTGCATACAAAACTCAAACACAGTATGAAAAAAGTTCCATCTCATCAAGAGGAATTCAATGAAGTCGACGGCACGTCAATCTGACGTCCGGAGCTCAAGATATTAGTGTTTCCGCTCTGAGGGACCGGTTGGTTTCGTGTACGAACCAACCTGGCCAAACCCAAAGTATTCCGAAACCTTGAGTTCGATATACCAAAACGATCGTCTCGATCCAAGGATCACATCTCAACTGAAAGTGCATCGATTGGAGGCCTGTATCACATTTTATGGGCGTTCGACCGGAAAAGATTCGGTATTAAGGTGTTCGTGCCCGGCCAGACCCGGTCCGATACCCAAGGGTCGACCCGAACCGGGTCGACACGATCTGGGTTCGGGTCCGGCCCGCTTGGGCACCACCCGGCCCAGCTGGCGCGACCCGACCCGGCCGGCGCGGCGCGGCGCGGCCTGGGCGCGGCTCGGCCCGGCCTGGGCGCAGCGCGCCCAGCGCGCTGGTAAGGCGCTCGGCCAAACGACAGAGCCATTTAGAGTGGGGGGTGCCTGCCCCCCCTGGTTTGTAACCGCAACCCCCCTAAATGGGGGCCCCTCAGCTGACTGGCCAGGGGTTTAAACTCCCGGCTTCCCCCTCATTCGGTCGGACCGCCCCGGCCGGCCGGTTTCTGCCGCCACGGGACCGGCGACGACCGGTCCCCTCCCTACTCCGACACCGTCGGCCCGTTTCCAGCGGCCGGTTCCCACGCTCCATCACGGCCCGGTACCGACCCCTGCCTTCATTCATCTGGTGCGGCGGGACGGCGCCGCACCCCTTCGCCGTGACCCCGCTCCGGCCGTGGTCCTTTTGCGGTTCTCCGGCGCGGTGCAACGGCGCCGCGACTTGGTTCAATTTCACGGCACTACACGACGGCGCCGCGCATTACTTGCCACACGACCCCGCGCGGTGCGACGACACCGCACCATTCCCGTTCCAACCACATTAGAATCAATAACATGTATAAGGGAAGAGGGTCGGCCGTGTTTGTGCGGTCCGACCCCCTGTCGTTAATCGATCTCAATTGGTCATATTCCATGAAGAACGTCAAAGTAGTAATCACGAACAAAACAAATAAATAAACCACTACAGTTTTCCCGTAAACAAGAATTTCCCACCCGCAACATATTCATCGAGGATCAACTTGATGTTTAGTTGATCCGCATTCTTTGATTTAGAAGGAAGTAACATGGGGTTCATTAATATTGACAAAACAATTCCCTACCTCGGCGTTGCTTGAACGGAGGTTCGTCGAACGAGGATTCGTCGCGGAAAGAGACGTCGCAAAATAAGGTGTCGTCGGCGTCGCGGTAAGAGGCGTCGCGGAAGGAGACGTCGTAGAAGGAGACGTCGACCTCCAAGGAATCTGGAATTCTTCGCGTTCTTCGCATTCATCGTGTTCTTCGACGAAGATGATGAAGAAACTCACGTCTCCCTTAGCTTTTCTCCAAAATCTCTCAAGCAACAAGCCTCCAACCCAAAATAAAATAAGTCCCATACTTATTTTATTAACACAACATAAGGTTTGAAATTCAAGAGTTTGAAATTCAAACACTCACATTAAACACACTTCATTAATATCATATGTTATCAAAACTTAAGTTATCAAATTAAAATGTGAGTTGATGGTGTTAAGGAATGTGAAGGGGTGGGGTTCGTGTGGGCCCCACCACTCTCATAACCTCCCATGGGAAGTTGGGTAGTTACCCAACTTCCACCCAAAGCTTAAATCCCCTTAGAGAAAAATAAAAATTGTAGTTAAAAAATTTATTCTATCTTCCACAATTTTTATCAACCTCTCTCGTGAAAACGCAATTCTGGAAAAGGTGTTTCTATGAAATTATTGGCACTGCAGTTTCATCGGTGCCCTCGGAATTCGATTCCGAGAACCGGTTCAAAATTTAAAAATTCCCACTCTTTCGTTCACTGAACGTACCCGAGCTAAACTTCAGAAAAATGATTCCAGGCACACCAGGCCTCAGAATCATGCGCCGTCAGAAACTGCATTCTTGTAAAATTTTAAAGAAAATTAAGAAAAAAATTCCCTAGAAATTTCTGGGTCTTTACATACTCCCACCTCAGGGCTTTACGTCCCCGTAAAGGTTCAACAAAAACCAGGGTCACAAAATCGGTATTGAGCACGCTTCTGAGCCTTCCAGTCCCATGTTCTTACCTAGATATTCTCATACTTCCAAAGAAAGTGCACCCAAGGAATCGACCGTCCTCGTAGGATCTGATCATGTCGATCCTCGATCCCCACTGTAACCTCCGTGGAAGTAACCCCATCACCATCGTTGTGATCCTCATGGTCGATGATATGCAAAGGGTCGAGCATGTATCTCCTCAGTTGAGATACATGGAAAACGTCGTGCACCTAGTGCAACTAAGGTGGATGGGTCATGTGGTAAACCACCTCGCCTACCCAGCTGAGGACCTAGAAAGGTCCATTGATCCTCGGAGATAACATGCCGGCTTGGCCACATCTCCATAAACCTCATCGAGGTGAGACCTGTATAAGGACGTGATCGTCATCCTCAAACTCTAGAGGTCTCCAATTCCTATTAGAACTGAAACTCAAACGACTGCTGCCACAAGGGTAGGGTTGACCGACTCAAGAGTGATCGGTCGCACCCTCTTGTGAAAGAGTTTATCATGTACTGCCTGGGGTTTCCTTTTCGCCGACTAAGGAAAACCCATCTCGACGTTTGCCTAAAACCATCAATTTGAGTATGAATAGTTATTGCCCAATCCATATTCAAACTAACATCATAAGGCCTTGACGCTGCCACCAAGAGATTCCAACAGAAACTCTCACCTCGAGGGTCTAACCACAACGTCGGCGTAAGTGTGATTATCGTGTCTCCTCCCAAGGTATCTCTAGATGTGAGGGTCAAGTCCACGGCTTACCGGAAACTCTAGGTCTGGAACAAGATTTTTGAAAGCAAGGAATGATTCATATCGACGTCCGTTACTACAGCAGCTAGTAGTGGACACAGACTGTCCGTTGAATCATTTTTAGAGCCATTGGGTCACACTCCATGACCGCATGCAGCCGAACTCTTCCTCCGCCCTCCAGCTCCCTGAGCCTGGCAGGGATAACTAAGGCGGGTGGTTGTATCATGTTAAGATGTACATCACCTCATGCTGATCTCCTAGCTTTTCCTCCACATCTGCTGCTTCGAAGACTCATCTCTCCTTAAAGCTTCCTTTTCTTGAAACATTTAACATGCTCGAGTCTCTAACACTAGCGTCGGTTTCCTATTTCTTACCGCACTGTGCAGTCTTCATCCACTCCTGGATGATCTGCACCTTCTTTGCCTATGATCTGAAAGAGCTGCTAAAATTTCTCCTTTGCCGAAAAGTGAAACTCGGTCTCATCTCCTGGATGAACCACTCCCATTGCCTAATACAGTCAATCCTGAGATGAATGATGCATTCATGCCATGGATGACGTCGTAAGGCCTCGACATAACTACCAAGAGATCCAACCGTCACTCTCACCTCTAAGGGTCGATTCACGCTGTCGGCATTAGTGTGAGGTCACTGGGTCTCCTCCAGTAGAAATATCGAAAGTGAGGGTCATGTCAACAGTTTTTAACCGGGACCTCTCAGTATCAACCAAACAGAAGGACAAGAAAGCAAACATCACAAAGATAAGTGTCTTTTTATTATTGCTGCTCATAATATAAAGACATGAATACAAAAGCAATATGGAACTAGAAGTACAAGAGACTTATCCACTAGTTCTGATCCTGTCCACCTACTTCCGGAGCTCTACTGCCTTGTCCACTACTCGGCTGTTGCTCAAGCAATAGTCGCTGCTTCTGCCTCGGTGGCTCCTCCAATGCCTGTAGCTGCCTGAAGAAGGCTGGCAGCAAAGATCACCACGAAGTCTGCATGCATCCCCACTAGCCTGAAGTCTCTCACCACAACCTCCAGCCAATCCTCAGCCGCCTTCGGGTCCCTCTCTCCCCGGAACCTGGGTGGCCTCTGGCGCTGGAACTCATGCAGCGCGCTCAAGTGGTGTGCATCGCCTACTACTGGGGCTAGTGGAATTGTTGGCCCAACGTATGGTAGTACCGCTGGTGCCTCAACTGCAAGAGGGCCCTGTACCGAAGCCTCGTCGCTCAGCAGGTTGTCAGTACGCAAATCCCTCTGGGCTCTAGCTGGTCGTCTGTGAAAAGGCATCCTGAAGAAACAATTTCACACGATCAAACGATTATACCTTGTGATCTGACCAGGTTTGAGCTGACATTTAAAAACTTATGGAAACACACACACAATCATTGTTTTCATGCACATAGTCGGAAATCAGTTGTCAGGGTCCTAGTGTATGGATACGTCGGCCGCCCGTACCAACACTGGACTCCCTGAACTGAAAACCACACTCGGTACTCTTAAAACTATTGCTTCACAGAAAGAAAAAATATCAGAGTTATAAGTTCTGCGGTAGAACCGAATCCTCTGATACCGATTTGTCACGACCCGTCCTTGGGGACCATGCCGTGACTACCCCATTCATTCCTTCCATAGGCCAGGGGCTGGCGACTAGAACTAAAGGTGTAAATCACGATAACTGGTAAGGCATTGCCTTTATAAATGTAAACAAAACACCATAGAGTACAAGCAGAAGTAAAACACTAAGTAAAAAGAGAAGTGTTGAAAAATAAATGGGCCAGAATACAAACCCAACTGAAAGTATAGATACAACTGAACAAACGTACAACAGAAAAAGACAACAGCTGGAAGAACAGAAGCGGCTCCTGGGTCGTCCTCCTCGGATCCTACCTGAAGGGTAGGTATAGATGGCGCAACTCCTGGATCGTCCACCACGGATCCTACATGAAGGGTAGGTACAGATAGCCTCCACAATTCTCTCACCCGTCATCCTCCTCTGTGTGTTTTCTTGCCGTGAATTCCACCTCCAGATAATGACTCGTCGTGTATTCCACCTCCGGGTACCGTCCCGTCCTCGAAGACTCGGCCACCGTCAACACTGACCGTCATCTGCAACCTACACAATGAGGTGCGGGCATAGCCCGTGTAGAGGTGAGTATAATGATACTCAGTAGGGAGCCCGAGACCCTCAAGGTCTCACTAAATCCAACAAGGATAACCACAAGGAAGATCTCAAAATATAACCTCTACTTAGGTATATTCCCATACATATACCTATGTTATCAAGTAACCCATCTCAATCATGAGGAAATACAAAGATTATGAAATCAACGGATAAAAACTACCCAGGTATATGCCCATACATATACCTAAGTTATCAAGTGACCCATCTCAATCAAGTGGTAACACAAAGGTCATAGACTCAGCTCAAACCGGGATTTTCATTATCGAAACAGTAACTGCTGAAAAGCCCCATCTCTGGAGTGTACACTGGTCCTGTCATGACTTCTAGGTACTGCTCAATAACCTAAGACTGCTATGGTACTCCTCCTGTCGAGTACCGCGGGTCAGCCACCCAAACAAAGTAGTGCTTCCCGCCGGGGTATGCCACCCAAACACAATAGTGCACACCCCCTAGTAGCCTACAGAGGTACTCTCCGGACGAGTACCGCGGGTCTGCACTGTCACACATGTAGTGCTCCGTCCGCCACGGGTCTGCACCCAAACAAAGTAGTGCTCCATCCACTAGGCTAGTCGACTCACTCCAAGTCGAGTCGGTCAAGTAGTCGTCATGTCTCAGTCGGCTACACGGTATCCATACACCGCACGCTCGTCTCTAGGAGGGTCCGCTCCATGAGCTACAGGTCGATACTCCATGTATTTCAAAGTCCCACGAAGAAGTATCTCAAAGGACCGCCTCATCATAGGGGTCTCAACGCAACAGACGGAGCATCAATCAGATGCCCGGTCTGTGATTTATTAGCCTTTTCGTACAAGCGGCCCGGTTGGTTTCCTGAGCGAACCAACCCGGCCTTATCTCAACTGTACCCCGAACTCTCATAGGGTATACTCATAGGGACCGTTTCTCAATGTGATCACCAATGCTGCTGACGGTTCATCAAACGGACGTCCGGTCTGAAAGATATCAGCTTTTCCCTTCGAAGGGCCCCGTTGGATTTCAGGCACAATCCAACCCGGTCACTATCCAACTGCATCCAAAACTCAAGCGAAGTATGCCAAAAGTTCCATCTCATCAAGAGGAATTCACCAAAGTTGACAGCACGTCAATCAGACGTATGGGGCTCAAGATATGAGCATTTCCGCTCCAAGGGCCCGGTTGGTTTCGTGTACGAACCAACCCGGCCGAACCCAAAGTATTCCGAAACCTTGAGTTCGATATACCGAAATGACCGCCTCGATCCAAGGACGCATCTCAACTGACGTTGCATCGATCAGAGGCCCTTAGCACAAGTTATGGGCATCTGACCAGAAAAGATTCGGTATTTAGGGGTTCGCGCCCGGTCCGACTCGGCCCGATACCCCAGGGTAGACCCGATCCGGGTCCGGCTCCATCCCGCATGTGCACGGCCCGGCCCGGATGACGCGGCCCGACCCGGCTAGCGCGGTGCGGCGTGGCCTGGGCGCGGCACGACCCAGCCTGGGCGCAGCGCGGCCAGCACGCTGGTCAGGCTCTCGGCCAAACGGCCGATCCGTTTGGAGTGGGGGCGCCTGCCCCCCCTAGTTTGTAACTACGGCCCCCCTTAATGGGGGCCGTTCAGCTGGCCGACCGAGGGTTTAAACCCCCGACTTTCCCATCGTCCGGTCGGACCGCCCCGGCGGGCCGGTTTCTACCACCACGGGACCGGCGATGACCGGTCCCCTCCCTGCTCTGACACCGGTAGCCCGTTTCCGGCCGCCGGTTCCCACGCTCCGCCGCGGCCCGGTACCGACCGCGGCCTTCATTCATCTGGTGCAGCACGACGGTGCCGCACCCCTTCACCGTGGCCGCGCTCCGGCTGCGGCGCAATGGCGCCACGACTTGGTTCAATTTCACAGCGCGGCGCGAAGGCTCCACGCATTACTTGACGCACAATCCCGCGTGGTGCGACGGCACCACGCCATTCCCTTTCCAACCACAATAGAAATAATAACATAGATAAGGGAGGAGGGTCGGCCGTGTTTGTGCGGTCCGACCCCCTCTAGTTAATCGATAACAATTGGTCATATTCCATGAATAACAAAAACTAGTAACCACGAACAAAATAAATAAATAAACCCCTACAGTTTTCCCGCAAACAAGAATTCTCAACCAGCAACATATTCTTCGTGGATCAAATTGATGTTTAGTTGATCCGCGTTCTTTGATTTGGAAGGAAGTAACATGGGGTTCATTAATATTCACAAAACAATTCCCTACCTCGACGTTGCTTGAACGGAGGTTTGTCGAATGAGGATTCGTCGCGGAAATAGACGTCGTGAATGAAGACATCGTCGGTGTCGCGGTAAGAGGCATCGCGGAAGGAGACGTCGCGGAAGGAGACGTCGACCTCCGAAGAATCTGGCGTTTTTCGCGTTCTTCGCATTTTTTCATGTTCTTCGACAAAGAAGATGAATAAACTCAAGTCTCAATTAGCTTTTCTCACAAAGCTCTCAAGAAACAAGCCTCCAACCCAAAATAAAATAAGTCCCTTACTTATTTTATAAACACAACATAAGGTTTGAAATTCAAGAGTTTGAAATTCAAACACTCACATTAAACACACTTCATTAATATCACAAGTTATCAAAAATTAAGTTATCAAATTGAAATGTGTGTTGAGGGAGTTAAGGAATGTGAAGGGGTGGGGTTCGTGTGGGCCCCACCACTCTCATAACCTCCCATGGGAAGTTGGGTAGTTACCCAACTTCCACCCAAAGCTTAAATACACTTAGAGAAAAATAAAAATTGTAGTTAAAAAATTTATTCTATCTTCCACAATTTTTATCAACCACTCTCGCGAAAACCCAATTTCAAAAAAGGTGTTTCTAAGCAATTACCGGCGCTGCGGTTTCATCGTTTCCCTCAGAATTCGATTCTGAGCACCGGTTCAAAAGTTACAAATTCCCGCTCGTTCGTTCACTGAACATACCTGAGCTAAACTTCATAAAAATGATTCCGGGCACACCGGGCCTCGGAATCAGGCGCCGTCAGAAACTGCATTCTTGTAAAATTCCATAGAAAATTAAGAAAAAATTTCCCTTGAAATTTCCAGGTCTTTACACCTTTCAACTCCCATCTTGTCAAAAACTCTATGATCATTTCTGCTCAAAGCTTCTACCACCTTATTTTCCTTCAGTAAGTTTTAGTGTATTGTGTAATCATAATCCTTGATTAGTTCAATCCATAATCTTTTCCTCACGATGAGTTCCTTGTCTGAGAAAATATACTTCAAACTCTAGTGATTTTTATATATCTCACATTTTCACCAAATAGATATTGTCTCCATATCTTCATAGCAAAGATTATAGCTGGTAAGTCAAGAACAATAGTATGATAGTTTTGTTGATGAATTTTTAGTTGTCTTGATTCATGGAAAAAAATCAATAATTATACCAAATTAAATAACAAAGTCATTTTTGAATGCATCATTATAAATAACCAACCCATCATTCCCTGATGGTAGAGTCATGATAGGACCACTGAATAAACTTATATTCAATTATTCCAAATATTCCTCACACTATTTTTTCCCAAAAAATTTAACCACATTATGCATGAGCTTGGTTAATGGGTAAGCCAATATGAAAAAATTAAAGAAGAAACTCCGATAATATCATTCTAAACCAATAAAAATGCGTACCTCGGTTATACACGTTAGTGCTAGCCATTCTAGGATTGCATTTTTCATTTAAAGATCAACAGACACTCCATCATTAGATAAAATATACCCATTAAAATAAATTTTTTTAATCCATAATTCATAGTTACAAGACTTCCCATATAATTTAATTCTTCTAAGAGTTTTATAATCAGGTACAGTTGATTTTCATGATCTTAACGGCTTTTGGAGTATACCAGGATATCATCAATAAATATTACTACATTGTCGTCATTTTATTACATGAAAAATTTATTCATTTGATCCATGAAAACAGAGGGTTCATTAGTCAGTCCAAAAGGAATTACTGTGAACTCTTAATGCCCTTACCTGGTACGAAATGCTTTCATTAGAATATCATCCTTATTCACACACAACTGATGATATCTTAATCGATGGTCAATCATTGAAAAATATTGTGCTCCATGAAGATGATTAAATAAAATATTAAAGTGAGGTAGGAGATAATTTTTCATTATTGTTATATCATTGATATCCCGGTAGTCAATTCACATCCTCATAGATCCATCTTTCCGCATATCAATATGAATAGGGGATGCCCATGGAGAAACACTAGGGAGAATAAATCCATTATAATCAATTCCTCTATTTCTTTATTTAGTTCCACTAATTCCATAGTGGGAATTATATATGGGTCATTCTATATGGTCCTTGAACCAGAAATTAAATCAATGGAAAACCTAATTTCTTGTTCTAGAGGATGAACAAGTATATCCTCTGAAAACACATCAACATATTCTCGCACAAAAGAAATGTCCTATATTTGAACATTCCGTTCATCACCCATAGTAATTTCAATATCTTCCTCTCATGTAATTGAATTTAGTAGAGCTATTGTTGGTGAACCTAGATGATAATCAAATGGTGATGTTTCTAAATTAAGATAAGGTATTTTTGATCATCATAAAAAATTGTATCCTCCATCTTCTTACAATAATTTTTCACATCATGGTCCAAAATCCAATTTATACTATGGATTACATAAAATCCAATAATGATTATGATGTTGATATCAGCAGCTAAATCACGTTTTTTTCCATAATGGTTACTAATTCACAAATCATTGTTCAAATGATACTTCCCTTAGGATATTATACTGACAACTCTATTATTATATCAATATGGGAAGATCAATTTTTTTTGACAAACTAGGATGATTTGAAAGAATGTGATGATACAGAATCAAGTAATGCATTGGCTATGTTGGAGGAAATTATTAATGTACCAGCCACCATGCCATTTGGTACTTAAACCTCTACAGTTGTCATAACATAATCATGTACTTTCTCATTTGTCCTTTTCTGAGGAAAGTTTTCTTTGACACTTAGAAAATTCATTTTCATAATACTCAATTTCTTTACAACTAAGGCACTTATCATTGACAACCACATTCTTTCCCTTAAAATCATGTTCTTGATGCCCTTTTTCACCACAATTGTACCAAACTCCCATTAACTTTGTGCAATTACCTGTGTGTTTCTTCCGAAATTTATTATAGGATCGAAAATCATCATTTACCTTCTTCCCCTTATTTCCATTTCCAATGTTTTCACCATATCTATTTTTATATTTCTTTTTAGTAATGTCTTAAGACATAGAGAATTCATTTTTTGTGTTGATACCACATGATACTATATCATTGTATGAGAAGAAGGATTTTGAGACTAACGCTCGATGAAAAATGGTTTTAACCCATAAAAGATTCAATCAATATTAATACTTCGGATACATATATAATCTATAGAATGCCTTGTTAACCATTAATTTTAGCCACATACATTGTGATATTTTCATCCCACTTTTTCCTCAGACTCAGAAATTTCCTTTCCATATCCTCTTGATGTTCTCGAAGAAAGTTTTTTATATGAAATGCTCTTTAAACTCCCTTGATTCCATTTTTTATAGTTCATCATCCACCTTTCTATTTTTAATTAATGACCGCCATTGATCTGCATCTCATGTGAGGTGATAGTCTACCCTGGAAACTTTTTCCTTTTCTATACTCCCCAAAGAATGAAATATTTTCACTGAGGAAGATATACATTACTCAGGAAAAATGTATTTTTAGTCCCATGGAACGTTGATGGTTTTTTGCCTCATTAAGAGGCAAAACATTTATCCGGAACATTATGGATCAGGGTAATCCATAAAGGTAAGGTTAATATTCATTACCTGAGTGAGTTTTCCCAGTATGGTCATAATCTATTCAGCACCAGTTGCATCACTAGATCCACTATAATTATCAGGAGTATGAGGGGAAACCCTTACATGTATTATGCATGCTGATAAAATTTCCATTTCTTCCACTATACGCCATTAATATATAATGGAATACTCTATATTTCTTTATTAATCATAATACATAATTCCAAACTAGTAAAATACCTAACATAAATTGAAAAATTTATGTATATAATCCCTAATCATAAAAAAAATTTATTTGACGATGTATTGAATGAAAAATCACTCATAATGATTTGTAAGGAAAATGTGAATTATCCTATACATATCCCCTGTGCATTTTTTAACCAAATGTGTAGCAAGGCCGGTTTTCGTTCACCAGTTCTCGTTTGAGTCTACCTAAAAGAAGTGTTTTCAGCTTTCACCCCTAGATACATATGTGCTATATCCACCACTACCTATGCATATCTAGATAGGGATGTGTATCATATAAAATTCTAAAAATATATACATTACCTAAATTCTTGGAAGTTCTTCTATACTCCTCCTCAATGTCTATCATAGGGTAATGTTATCTAATTAGAGTTTATCTAAATCTAGTTTCCAATGTATTTACTAAACTTTTCCTGATACCAACTGTAACGCCCCGACCTTGGTTACCCTAAGATGGTGCATTATTACATACCATTTTCATGATCATAAGGGATCATATCTCGAAAGACGTATTAGTTTAGTTACCTAGGAAGAATAAGATACATACATATGTTTTAAATTACATCATGAAATAAAAGAACAACATTGTGACCTCTTTGAACACACTTATATTCATTAGACTATCCCTGCAGTTTAACCATTATATATTTCTTCACATCCTTAGAAAAATGAACACCAATGAAAGGAGTGAGCATAGATGCTCATTATGGATAAAAATATAGTGGAATCTATCATAAATAAACATAACCATTTAAGGAAATGTATAAGTATAAAATAAAAGCCTTTTAATCATAAACGACATCATAATATTGAAAAGGTAAATCAAATAATTCCATTTAATTATTCACATGGATATTCTATTAGTCAAATAATAAGTTGTGATATCAATATCTAATTTCATAATGATGGAATGCATAATGTCGAACATCATAACCACATAGACAAGGCCTCATTTCAAGACTACAAATAAGATTTTGTCAATGCCTTATTCCATGATAGTATTTTGTCTCATAAGACCTAATGATGAATCAAGGAGCTATACCAGGATCCAACTGTCACTTACTAAGTCCAATGCATTCCTCATATAAAAAGGTTGAAACATAACATAAACCATATTATTAAAACTTTCATAAAAAATGTAAATACTTTAACCCTAAACCATGAATGTTATAAAACTAACTCACCCATAGTCAAACATATCACAAAACCTTGAATACAATATTTATGATTGTATAATAATATATCAACTTCAATCAACTGTAGAATCCATGAAAAGATGTTTATATAGATAAAATCCAAAATATTTGAGAGAAATATCTCTATATATTTTGAAAAAATTTAGAAGACACATAATTATAAAAGAAATAATTTATTTTGAAAAAGTTTTTATAATCCTATAAGGGGATCAATGAAGGTGTTATTGCGTCGGAAAATATCCTTACCCGCCGTATAAGTTAAAAAATAGTCTTTCCATAGTTTGTCAAAAAGGTCATAAAGTACCTTTTTTGAAAGATGATGGATATATTCATTTAAAGACATTTTATAACATTTCAAACAAGGTTATAAACGAATTTAAACCATATTATAGGAAATAATAATAATATTTAAAATACATTTGTATGAAATACAGACGAGGATGATAAAGAATTCCCAGTAGATTCTTACGTATAATCATCCACAGATAATAAAGTGATTGTAAAATTTATCCTTACCGTGTACTTTTCCATAGTCAAGGGTATGTTAACATCCTTTATAATAGTTAAATAATTGTTATTAAATTATACAATAACCACATACATAAATATGATATCAAATATGATAATCTAATATTTCTTTGTTAATAATATTCCTGTAGTATCATTGTTTTTGGTGTTAACTGATTTGTTTTCCATTAAATGATTTGTTATGAAAGTCATGTTTGTTTTTTATAGGAATTACTTTATTCATATCCAGAATGATATTAAGTAATTAAACATTATTTTTATCATAAAATGAAAATTATTCTTGAATGGTTAGGATGGAGAATGATTCTCATCGCAATCGTGGATATGCTAATCCATACGTATGCACGAGTGACAATATCATTCTATTGATAGTTAAATAATATGTAATAGTATGGTATATTACATATATAGAGTCATTAACATGTTATATTTATTACTTACATCATTTATACTCATTATTATACTATTCCAGATAATGTAGTGTTGAATAACAAACTACACCACGACATGGAGACGGTAAGCCGTACGTACGCATGTTTGGTGACTTTGTCATTCATAGGATGGAAAGAATAATGAATATGGTTTTAAAATACTCATAATAACATAAAGATATATTTAAGGTACTAAATTTATTAGTTTGGTATAGAAACAACAATGAAATAGGATTTGGAAGAAGAAAAGAACACTGAAAGAGGTGATGAAATTATTACCTCTTCTTCGGGTGCTTCCTTTTTGATTTGATCAAAAGGGCCCCATAGGTTGTCTTTCTGATAAAATTAAGGCCTATAAGATGATGTTAGGGTAGTTGGGTGGATATTTGAGCAGGGTTTGGCTGATCCAAAATGGATTTGGTGTTGTGAAATTAAGAGATGTGGAAGTTCCCTTTTATAAGATAGGTGAGGGGCACCTTAGGAAATGACTGAAATATTATTTTACTATAAAGACATTTAAGGATTATAATGGATCCAAAAGGATTTATTTCAAAGATAAGGTGTGTATGGGTGCTAAAACTCTCAACCAATAGGTTTTAGACAGGTTTTGGTCATCATATTAACCATATCATTTATATTTAACTCTTAGTTAAATAGTTTATCTTTTACCATGTCTTCTTGTAATAATATAATAAATGGTTAATAAACAAACTATAAAGAGACAAGATAACTCAAAGTGGTTAATTATTGACATATATATACTTTCATAAGTCCTTTGGAATAGCATTAGATTATTAGGAACATGAAATTATTTAATAAAATATTATTTTTAAAAAAAACTCATTTATTTTAATTTAGAAAATATTTAGTATTTGATTTTTGTGGAATTCAAAACAACTTTATCATTTCAGAAAACAATATTTGAATCAACCCTAAGAAGTTATATTAAACATGAAAATTCTTGTAATGAATCAAAAGTATTAATTTATAAATATTTTAATATTTATAATATCAATTATTTTAATCATTCATTAATATGTAAATTACTACATTTTAATTGTGTCATAAGTTAAATTAAATATTTAATTTTTAAAAATTATAAATAAACTAACATGTTGTAGTAAATATTTTTATATTTATAATGAATATTTATGTTCTCAATTATATAATGTATAATCCCATATTAAAAATGGTTTAGGTATGAAAATTTGAATTTAACTCATTTAACTCTTCTTTATATAAAAAAATAATAAATGTCATAATATAATACATGTGGATCAAAAAGGATCATATTTCACTCCTAATGATGATTTAGGTCAGAATAATGTTTTCCAATATAATTAAGACATGTGTTAGGGTAATAATAATTTAATTTTTACATTTAATTACCCTATTTACTTTTAACCGTGGTAAATAAAATTCAAAAGTAACATTTCACTAAAAATTATTTTCTACATATTGAACAAAATTTTAATTACTTAAGTCATCCTAGTATCTTTTATTTTTGAAATTAAATTCATATAATCTATTAAATTATGATATTTCTAAATTTGAAAATGTGCCTAGAAGGTGTGTAAATGAAGTTAAAACGTTCAATAAAATTTTATATATCTAATATTTTTATAAAATGAATCTAATGAATTAAATTTGACTAATATAGTTATTATTTATCTATTTAAACTTTAAAATAAATTTAAATAAAAAATATTATTTAAGTAAAAGTTAGTTTTAAACAATAATGTAGTGTTTTTCACTATTCATCAAAAACTGAATGTTTTTAGAAAAAGACAAAAAATTCACCATAAGAAAATTTTGGTATTCTGAATCCAAAAATGAAGCCCTTTTTGAATAATAAAATTTACAAAAAATAAAAAAGTGATTTTCACTATTCATAAATATTTTTTAAATGGCTAGTTTCATTTGTCATGGTGTGCATTAACTCAAAGTTGCGTATATCACGAGGAGTTGCATTTTTCAAAGAGAAACGTACCGTGGAAGCATGGTGGTTAAATTATAAGGTATATTAAATATAATTATGGTCCTATTAAATGTTAATATTATTTTTAAATACACTATAAAAGATTTTCAGAAACATATTGATGAAATCGTACATAAAGTAAGGGAAGATTTTTTAAACTCATTTCTATCTGAGTTTATTTATAAATAAGTATTTATTTGGGGTGTATTCATCATCAATGTTTTCAAAAAATGTTCTCATACAATGTTTAATTTTATTCTATGTATGTTTAAAGTCATTTTTACTAATTTTTTACTTTTACTACATGGTATAGTAAAAATATTTCTCTTGTTTTCCATATGAGGTGCATTTTGGCTCTTCCGGGTAAAGTACGAGGATATTGTTTTTTTACTATACGGCATGAATGGATTTTTACGGTTTCAAAATTCCATATTTAAATAAATCATCCTCTAAAATATTTAAATTTTATTTTCAAAAAAATTATTTTAATTTAAAAATGAATGTTATTTTGAGAAAAGTAAACGTTTTTGAAGAAGAGAGGATAGTTTCCTCAAGAACTAAGCTCAAGTGTTTTATCAAAATAAAATTCCATCTAAGATGACTCACTTAAATTTTGTTATTTTTCTTTCCCAATTATCAAAATTATTTTATCGTGTTATTGATGGACTGATTTTTTAGGGATTAATTAATGAAGGAATGATATTTAAGAAACCCATTTTATTTCATCGGTTATTCTATGATAAATGATTTAGGATTTGTGGAACATGTAAGAATTATTTTGTTAAGAGATGGGTTGGACATATATCTACATCCAATTCATTGGGTAATGATTTATATCTCATGATATAAACATGGCAGTAATGGAATATAAATCGGGTTCAGTAATATAGGGTTGGAATAGAATGTAACTCCAGTTCAGTAATACATGGTTAGAACGACATGTAAACCCAGTTTAGTAATGAACATTGTCTAATATGATGGTCTTAAAAACAATTCCATGTCTACTAAAGATATAATATTATAAAATTATTTGTTTTCCACAATTCCATGTTTTATGCCAATGAAATTGTATCATGGTTAATGTTCTATTATGATCTACGCCTAACGTATAACGATGATTTAATTATTGACTCATGATTTTTATATTCAAAATTTATGTTCATGTTTTCACATTATTATGTTCATTTTTTGTTTTATGTTCATTAGGTTTACCCTTAATGATAATTTTTACTCACCCTTTTTATGTTTTCTTTTCCCCAGTATTAAAAGAAATGATTTTGGAAGGAAACCAAAAGGGGAATATCTTTATCGGATATGTTGATGATACTTCTCCATGTAAGAAAATTATGTTCCATATTTCCAAAGACACTAAACTAATATGGTATTTTGGAGTATATTTGTGTAAAATATTTTGTATTCTTAAAAATAAATGTTATTTCCATTTACGTCATTCTTGGGTCATTATAGTATTTATCCCCCTGATAAAAAATTATAAATAATGTATAAATTTTTAACGCAAGGTTTACTAATGAAAACTACATCACTAAAATTGGTGAAAATTGAAAAAAATGAATAAATTAGGATGGAAATATTGTTTTGATATTTTACATATATGGCTTATACTACAATTTTTTTCATGTGATATAAAATAATCATTATTATTTGAAACTTTTAAACAAGTAATTATAAAAATCCACTTGTGAAATTCCCTCATTGATCATACCAAAATAAATGTACATCACAAATTTTATGGGTTTTTATTAAGAATAAAAATTAATAAGAGTTTACTATCATAAGGATATATGTTTATTTCACTCAAGGGAGTTTCAATTTTGAAATTATATCCAAAGACTCGTTATCATGAATTTAAATTATATTTTTTATACATGTCTTTTTATATAATTATTATGAACTATGATTATTTAAATAGAAACAAACACAAAAAGAAAATACTACGTCTTGGGTTTTACATGATAGTAATAAAATCAATCTGAAATGTTTAACCTATAATATATGGTTAATTTTATAGTGATACTAATGAAATGTTTGGTAATACCTGAATAAATTCATGTGTAACATCACAACTAATTTATCCAGTCATTCCATACCACGAGCCGAATCAAAATAAAAAACATCCCTAGGAATATTCCTCTATATTCCTGAAGATTAATTTAAAATACACAACATACCGTACATAATTTGTGCAATAGTTTAATCAATCGACAAAATAAAAATTAAAATACATGTAAATAATGGAATCTATTAAAATAAAATTATTGTAATTCAACAACAATAAATTAAATGCCTTGGTGAAATTAAAAACATACAAAATTAACAAATACCACATAAATGGAAGGAACCCTATATTTCTCCACTAGAAAAGCATAACCACTACGTTTAATCCAATAAAGAAACAATCCATAAAATATGAAAATTAGTCTAACATCATTTTCATTTTCCATAAAATTTAAAAAAATGTTGGAGACTTTGATAAATCAATAAGATTTCCATGATAACATCCCATAAATTGCATTAATGGGAACAAATTGTACAATATATACAATTTATAAAATCATTTCATAAATATTATTATATTTTAATAAAATTAGTACCCATATAATAAAATAAAAAGACATGTATATTGTAAAAAACTAAAATAATATATCTTAATTGAATTAATATCAATCTAATAAGATACAATATTCCACCTCAATCCCATGTTATATCTAAAACAACTATACATACTTTTATACAAATATAATTAATCCCCACAATCAAATATAAATTGTAAAACAACCTAAATGACAACTCATTCACATTTAGTTTAAAAAACAACACCAAACTTGAAGAGGACATATAATCAAGTAGATTATTCTAAAAAAAACTACTACTAACAAAATAATGCCCACACAAACAAGTGTTGTTTCCCCTGAAAAATATACGAACCTATCAACCACTACCCCAAATCAAGTTACGATTCAAAATAAAACTAAAATATATTATATTATATAGTATATCATAAATTATTTCATTACAAAAAATAGTTCCAATAAAAATTATCCAATAACCAATTAAAAAAACCATAAATATTTTTAACTCTCCAAAATTCACTTTTTGAAAATATATCTTCACACATAGAAAAAACCCTCTTCCAATTTATTTAAACATTAAAAAACAACATTAAAAATTAAATTGGCTTTATTTATATTATTTAAAATTAATTTCAATAAAAAAAATTTGAAATCCAATATGAAACATAATTATATTTTTAAATGAAATGTAGGAAAAATATTGCACCAACTAATAAAATGTTATAATATTGGTTCTCATGAATAAATCAAAAGGGAAGACCCTATTTGGACAATATGGATCCCATAGATGGAATTGTTTTTCATTCGATGTCATCCATCCCTCTCTAGAGAGGGGTGGGGGACAAACATGCTCATTAGTGGAAAAAGATATCCCTTTAATTCCTTTCAAAATTATATCATTTCTTCCACACTTTAAGGCATTAATATCCAATCCATGTAACTTTTGATCAACTGTGTATTACCAAATCGTTCTATTTACCTTCTTGATTTCAAAATAGAATCATCTTTACATAATCACTATATGAACATTAGTTTTTGTAGGAATCAACCCTTGATTAATTCAATTGACTTATTCATCTCTAATTAATTGAATATGTAGGAATACACACATATCACCCTTTTATTTCCTCACCATCTTCTCATTCATGTTTTTAGGGAAGAATATATGTATTTTTTCTTGTTCCTCCAACTCGTGTTTCATGAAAAAAATTATTTCCTTATTAATTTATGGGCCCACTAAATCAATATTAAAAGTATAATCTAATTTTATAATTATTTATATGGCTTCTTGGATTAATGAAACCATATAAAAATAACATTATTCAATATTTTCATGGAATAAAAAATTTTATATTTTTATTCTTAAATATCTGTTCTCTATATTTGAGTCAATGTAATACTCCTAGAATTAATATTTACATAATTACCTAGAAATACCTAGTGAAATGAGTTTGGATAATGATTTTTAATGATCATTTGAATAATCATGTGGATGAATATAAATAATTTTGTGGAGTTATTCTCACATTTATATCAACTTTTACACCTACAATATTTCTATAAGCATCCTACCATTGCTCATAGGTCATTTCCCCAATATCTAGAATGCGTGATTGATACCAAACATTTTGAACAGGGAATAATGGAGTTAGAAGAATTGAAATTGGTGATATATACCAACATTTGTATCTTGTAGTTCCATTATTGGGTCACATTTCACATGATATGACATCAACAACATTTTCTGTGGACTAAATTCCAAACCATAGAAGGTTCCCGGTAATAATGTTAGTTGTGGCTCAAATAGGTGTTTGTAGAATATTTACAGTACTAGAAAATCATCTCAATTTTTCCCCCTTGTTCCTCTTATCCTAGGGTTGTGAAAATAACAATAGGGAAAGAAACTTTTTTAATGTAAATTCAGCACATATCCTTCTAATTCAGAGGTCTATTAGTTTTTTTCTATAGAAGTTAGAATAGACACAGTGTGTTCTCTCTACACTTCATTAAATGCATAGTATTTATATATGGGAAATTAATCAGAAATAATTTTAAAAAATACATTTATAATTTTGGTTTTGTAAAATTTGAATCCAATGGGACTAATAGTGAGAAAAATATTACGAATGAGTGTTAAAACGAACAAACATATTGTCAAAACCATGAAGCTGGGATGGTGAAGTAGAGTCAAGAGTTTGAATCTAATTTATATGCTGAAAATGGGGTGATGACCATTCTAAATTGCCCGATGGTTTCAAATAATATAATAAAGATATTATATATCACTATTTAGCATTAAATACCACTAATATAGGTTATTTTGATTTTGGGGATCATGAAATTTACAAAGGAAATAAGAGTAGAATATATATATTTTATTTTTTATTTCCTAAAATAATGACCACTAGATTAAGGGAAAATCACACTGTTCAAATGTTGTGTAACATTTCCCCCATTATAGGAAATTTTTCAACCACAAAGAGAAATTTTTTATAGTAGTTGGATTTTATAATGATATTATAAATTAAAAATAATACAAAAATTTTATATAGAATTTAATTAATGGTGAAAAAACTCCTAAAACTCAACATAATGTTATGGGGTGGAGGAATTTGATATTGAAGAAGTTGAATATCTCACATTAACCTCATAACTAAATTCTCTTTTTTAAGGAGGAGAGTCTATAAGATGATTTCTTCATCAATTATATTCTAAGAGATATTTATAAAATGTATGATAGAGAGATTCGTATACCTCAAAGTAACAACTAATAAAAATAGATCAACAACCAATATCAAAATTTACTACAAGGATAAGATAAGGAAAATAAATTATTGGAGGATCATATTAAGGCCTATAATAAGATGGAATCACTTTTTGTTGAACACATTCATGAACAATCCAATATATGGAATTTTTAAATCATTTAGAGAATATAAAAAGTATGATGTAAAAACCAATTCAATATATATTGGAATGATTTTTCTATTTCAATTAATTTATCAGTATTATATTATTTTATTTTGAATGATTTTTATATTTGGTTTCCCATTGAGACAATAAAAATAGATTCCAAAATGAAAATATATAAAATTTAATTTGATTTGTAGAAACTACTTATATAAATTATTATATTGGATTAAGATCTATCTCAATCCATAAATATTTTTCAATACTCCACACTTGATAGTTTTAAAATGAAATAATATGAAATTTTATATCATAATGACAATTTAAAAAAATCTAGAAACTGAAAGATAACATAAAAGGTACCCAACTAGGGCCAGTAAATATGAAAGGGAGAAAATTACCTTTTTAACCCACGTAAAATAAGACACAAGTAAAATACTTACACAAAGTATATATAAAATAATAAAAATATAACCATTACACTCAATATACTGAGATTGACCAAGAGATATGATAATAAACTAATAGAAAATTCCATCATAAAAAATAATCCAACAAACTTTGATTCCTGTCAAGTGATTCAAAAAAAACTGTAAAACAAAAAAAATACTAGAATAAAAACTAGAGACAAAATAATCTACTCACAACAACAAACAAGAACCTCAATATCTATCTCATCGCATAAATAGGGACATATTGTATTATGGAAATGGAGGTAGGAATCCTTATAACCTCCTCTTACAATGTATTAACACCACCACATATCTCATCCTAATATCACAGAAAAAAATTATATCTTTGATATCCTGAATAAATAAACATAAAAAATATGGTATTGTTACCAGATACACTTCCTAAGAGAGAAATGGGGAGTAGAATAATGGGAAATCATCCATTCCATACCTCACCAATTTGGAAATTTAGTACAAATATCCCCAAATTTTTTATATTTTTACATAGTATTCTAAATGTTTCATGTATATATTGAAAGATCATGATGGTAAAAGTATAGTAAACAACTCATAATTCCCATCCTACAAGTTTAAATTAAATGAATATTTCATACCCCAAAACACAAACATATCACTAACTTTCTTATATAAAAAACTGATACCCCAAATTCATGAAACTCTACATGAAATAAAACCAATACAAAAAAGGTTGTTCTTTTATTTATTTATTGGAAAAACCCATTTCCATATTTTAAAAATTTGAATTGTACATCATTTAACAACCATTGGATTCTTTAATTAATTTTAAAAAAATTAGTTCTATCCCACACATAATTAATTCCAAACATTTATCAACAAAATATAACCTTCAAATTACAATTTCATTTTTACTAGCCTCATCCTATTACAGTCGAACAACTTCAATACACACCTCAAAATAATATCCCATGCACCTTATGAAAAAAACTCCATATCTATTTTCGTAGGTTATGATGTTACCCAACCATCATAAAAAACCATCATATAACCTCAACACATATCCAAAAATCTATCCCATTGCATAAAATAGTAACCCCTTCACCATTACATACTAAAAACTCAAATATGTCAGCACTATCACTACATGAACATCACAAGTAGAATTAAATAATTGAGAATGATTCTAAATAGATAATATGTTCATAATAATATATTAATGATTTTGAAAATACATTACAGTATAGTCTTAGGATTAAAGAGGGATTACAAATCATTTAATAAAACATATAATTGGTAATTTCACATTATTATATAGATTCCATTATAAAATTTTTGTTATACAAGTGTTTGTTATTAATCATTTAAAACAAGTTGGTTCAAGAAAACAAAAACAAAACACTGGGTACATGTCAAGATTTTAGTTGTCAACTAAAACTATGACATAACACAGAGATATATACAAAAACCGAAATTAGTCTTATTGGCCTTCGAGATTGATGAAATAGATGACACTGATATATTCTATTTACTATGTATTGATTTAGAACCACTAATGAACCACACTATGTTTACCTAGAATATGAAAGAGAGACAATATAGTACAATATATGATTAAACACTAAATAATTTATTGATGAAATAATAACCACTTACAATTCAATGGAAAATTAAACCTAACATGGTGAGCCACTATTTCAGAACTCATCTCCATTAACCACTGATGGATAAATTCTGTAATCAAGAAAAATACACAATAAGAATCTTCTAAAAAACAAGTTCAATTCAATTACACAAGGTTTTGTCACACAATAAAACTCTTAGAATCGTGTTTCAGGATCCTCATCCAACAAGTATATCAACTAAAAACCACCAAAAAAATATGTAAACCTTCTTCAAACACCCCATCACGTGAATCACACTATGTAATGGGATGAGAAGGTCCTGACCAATACATTATTAATAGATGAATCATTTTTCATTAGTGAGAATTCAGACAATATAAATAAGTATATAGAAGGAGGAAGGTCTCAAGGAAATTACATGGGATATCACTTAGGGAGCTCATTAAAGCACCAAAACAACCAGCATCTGATCCAAAACATCAATAGGAATGAATTAAATTTCCTAAAATATAGAATCACACTCATTATATCACTAATGTAATAAAAAACCTATAAAAATATTAAATTTCACTAAATTACTTTTGGTAATAAGAAAATACATGGGCCTCATGCCCCCATTTTCTCCACATCACATATCTATGACACCACTATACATTAATTAATGGAATAAATTTTCTATGAAAAACCTTTTCATGATGATGTTGGATATGAATCGACCACTCTCGAAAAGTTGAATCATTCTCGATAGCTATCATTCTCCATTTTCTAGCACAAGATTCACTATGAACATACCATCAAAACTAGGACATGTGGAAGAAATTATGGATCCCTTCCCAATGTATTGTAACATATTATTGATTTTCATGCATTATCAAAATGATCCAAAAAATTAAAATTCCAATAAATATGGGGAAATTTTACTCCATCCTAGAAACCTCTAGTTCCCCAGACAAAGAGAAATGGTCAACAACACAAGTAATCCTACCTCACACTCCAGGTGTCTTAAAAATAAAAATACATAGGAAATATAGTATTATTATAATATATTTATCTAAATTTGAAAAATTTAATGCTTCTCTATACGAATCACCAATACATCTGATCCATGCACTAATGACTCCACAAACTAACACTAGTACAAAATTGATTGACGTGGAAACCTATACAACAACTCAAATAGATCCATATTTATTGATGAGTGATAACTATTGTTATATGTATACATATCCGATGATTTTTGTTCCTCCTATGATTCCCCAAAATTAAACATGTATTATCACAACAAATAATCCATTGTACTGAGAGTCTATGTCATCTACCCATATGTACGGGGATGAAAATAACATAAAAATTGTATAATGGAGCCAAATTAAAGAAATGAGATATGTAGAATCATGATGTATATTAAGGCTCCTAAAAAATAATTAGGGTCTCCGATTTTTAGTTCACCATCATGATCTTTTATATGTATAGACATTAAAGAACATCCAAGATAGTCGATTAATGTATTGCTATGAAATGAGCCAAATTCACTAGTCTATCCACTATCACCAAATAATTGTATAATTATCCAAATGGTTTGGGAAAACCAATGATGAAATACAACATGACATAATCCCATATCACCATCGATATATCCAATTGTAGAAACAACCCTCTTAGAATAAATTTCATTGCATTCACTATGGGGTAGTTATAATATCCTTTTATGTACTTAACCATAAAAAAATTTATTAAATTTCATAAAAGTTATCTCTTAAAGACACAATACATATTTGGAACAAAAAATTGTTCCACTATGTGTGTTTAATTTGAACTCATAGAGAAATACCCCATGATGGTCCAAAGAAAAAAAATAAAATTCCTCATAGCATTATCAAATTTGTACTACCCTCTATCCTCCTCACTGGAGAATCATTATGCCTAACACAATAAAATATCCCCCCTCCATCGAGAATCCCTAATGATAATCCTCAATTAAATGTAGAAAAACACCACATATTTATTTTAAAAAACATCAACTATGGTATGTCACCATTTCACTAATATGAAATTCTATTAACTCCATTATCACCCTCCATGAATCCATAACCTCTCAAATAGAATATCCTAAGGAAATTATATATAGTTTCTTAGTTACAAAATTCCCATTTCTAGGGTAATAGATGAAATAAAAATCATAATCATAAAGAAAATATATCTACCTCCTCAAATGTATTATCATATATCAATATGTTAAAAAATACCTCAGTCTTTTTGGTTAATGAATACCAAAACATTCTCAATGACGGGGTAATGTTTCGAAAACATCATGCAAGACACAACTTTCACCAACATGAGTTCATGGGTAGAATAGTTACATAAATGGGGATATGAATACCTTTTGCTGATAAGAGATCATTTCCATCATCTTAATCATGAATCATCTTAGAATGATATGGGAAAGAAAAAAATACATCAAAATTACTTATTCCTCAGGAAACTACTGCACATGGGAACTAATTAGTCAACCATTTAGGTCATAAAATTATTAAAAAAATTGACCAATCTATACAAATTCCAACTTCTTCCTAGTCAGAAAAAATAATGGGTATTAACTAAATGATAAGTAATAAAACACCTTTACAAATAGCCTACAACACAAAAGGATTTGTGAAACACTACCACATTCTTGGGTGCATGCTAATAAACAACTATATTGACCAATTATGGATCAATAAAAAAACCCATAAGAGTAGAATTTCATGGATTATCACCTATTTCAACCAAAAATTTAAATTATATAGATTTTAATGAATTTATTGGGTTTTATGAACATTAAAGTTACATCTATGGTGCTAAAAATTCTCTAAATACGTCTTTTGGTACATACGGATTTCCATATTGTAGATGACTATGAAATGGGAATGGAAACAAAAAAACATAGTTTTCATGAATCCTATAATCATATATAATTCTTTAATTTCTTCATGTTATGTGAATTTGATCTCAATGTTTCCAAATTTACACTGAAATGATGTATTTGTGATTTCCTTCTGCGTTACACTCATTCATTATTAACCACCATATAAAATCTACTATCTCCTTTCCAAAATTGGAATAGACCTTCTATCCTTGTAAGAGGGTAAGGATTCATCATATTCACAATGTTCATCCATAGGTATTCCATTAAAACCTCAAAATACTATCATCCTTTTTGGAAAACAACACTTCAACACCCCCAATGAGATAAAATGGACTAGATAATTCCATAATTCAAAAAAAAATTGCGTCATTAACTCCAGCACCATTATGGGTAAATATAAACAAGGATCCATTAATATCATAGATTCAATAGAATATATCTCTAGTAGAAAATGTGACCCTTCTCTAGAAGTTGTTAATAACATCAATCATATAAATAAAAAAATAAATACTAATAATTATATAATAGGATTGTATATATAATATTAAGAATTGACCCATATATTGGGGATGTTCTATAATTAGTCTACACCCATGAAACACATGAAATAGAATAACCTGATCCCTAATAGACAAGGAAAATACTAGTATCATTGAATTTATTTCTATATTCACTGATAATTTTTTGATTATAATTGGAACAATAATGAAGTGAAATTATCACAAGTTAATTAAGAGTGAAAATAAGGTTTTTAATAAATTAATCACACAACAGTAAACTATTTAATCCTAGTGTTGGTTCCTCCAGAGCATGAAAAATCTCTCACATCACTCCTCTACCCCTACATACTGCATACATGAAAACTTTTATATAATGGTTCTTAAAGATAATAACATTAATTGAGGTAGTATTTTGCAACCCTATATCTTCTCAGTTATTATCAATCACATTGACATAGTTTCTATGTAAATGTGTGTGGATTATAATGCTAATAAATTCCCAGGGACATGTAACATCCCAGGTAAATAAATAATAATAAATTCTAATGTTTATTATTATTTATGAGTAAAATGTTAATACTACTTTAAAGGGAATTCTATGCTCGATGGCATACCCAATACGCAACAACAAGTTTCTTTGAAATCATACGTTGCACACTAATAATATAATAATATTATAAGGTTAACGCCTAGCCGTTGTAATGGAAGGTATAAACAGAAATAACTAAAAAATGATTACATATGTTTGTTAAATATTTTTACATTTATCCAATAAATGTTAGAGGCACAAAATGCAAATGAATCCAATTTTAAGCATAAATCTTATAATATTCTTTAAAAGGTCGATGAACTGCCTTTTGATGGAGAAACCATTTGAAATATACTTATGACAATTTTATATTTTTTATTTGACAAAATAAAATCCTTCTTTAAAATTTGGACATCAAAATTTACATTGTGTCAATTTTTGTTATTTTTCTGATAAAGATCATTTTTAGTGAAAATGTTGCATTTTAGTTCAAAACCTCATTTTAATATGATTTATTTATATGGATAGATTATATTTTTAATTGATATTAATGTTTATTTAGAATATATTTTTACCATTTAATCCAATGGTGGTCATTGAAATTAATTTCACTTTAAAATTTCACTTAAACTAGTGTCAATTATTTAATAGATATTGTTTCTTAAAAACACGCTATTTGTTTTGACAGCGGGAATGAATTATTTAATTAATTAATGCAACTTATTTATTTTGAATTTTTTAAAATGGAAATCATCTATGAATTGGAAATATCAAATATATCTTAGGGTTAATTTTTTGTATTTTTCTGATAATTCTTTTATTAATGAATAGTGAAAAATACATTTTTTCATTCAAAACTGACTTTTCATCGAATTTATTTATATATTTAGATTGTCATTTTAATTGTTTTTGAAGTATAATTTATTTTTTTATCACTTAATACAATTTTGTTCATTGGAAGTAATTTCAATTTTTAATTCGATGTAAAAACAAGTCAATCTTTTGATAAATTTTACTTCTTAAAAAACACATCTTTTGGTTTGACAATGGGATTTACTTTTAAATTATTGACTTCAATTTATGTTTTTTTTAATTTGATAAAATTGATTCCATATTTGGAATCAGAAGGTCCAAATTATGTAATTAAGACTCTTTTGTTTTTGGACATTGTGAATAGTAACGACGGTAATTATCTGTAATTATCGTGTTTAATTAGTAATCAGGTAATTAAGGGTAAGAAAATAATATCATAAAAATAAAAAATGACCCCAACACGTTTTCTAATGCTATTTGTGGTGTCTTTTCCGACCATGGGATTCCTTGTGCCAACCTTGGGACTCCATGGAATCACTTTAGTGTGATAGTGATGTTTTATCATATTTTTTTTAAAGAAAGGAAAATGTTACCAAAGTATGTAACACCTAAGTAAAATAATTTTAATTTTTTCTATATAAACGATATATTAGACTATAAAAAGTAATGGAAATCCAAAAATATTTCCTATATCATAGTATTTTTTTATAATTTTTAGACATTAAATAAATTAAATTATTTATGACATCATGATGATGCAGCGATTACATCATTAATGAACGATTTAAATAAAATGAAATGATAATGTAAACTATAATATTTACACTTGTGAAAAACCTATTGTATGATTATATTTCGAACCCTTATGACATTATCCAAGAAATATATCAATTTTTTACCTTTAAAATCCGAAACACTTTTTAAAATAAAGTTACATTTCTTGACTTTCAATGAGTGCTCCTCCTCTCCTCTTATAAAAGGCCCCCACCTCTACCTCCATACCCACACATCTCGAGCCTTTGGCTCGCCCAAAACCTTCCCATTTAATCTCTCCAAATCCCTCTATTCATCATTGAAGCCTCACCTTAGGCATAAAGCTCTTCAAGGAACCCTTTTGGTTCAAACCAAAGGGAGTTACCCAATTTAAAGGTAATGCCTTCTCTTTTGTTCTTTCATTTTATTTTTCTTCTACAACCCACTAAACTAATTTTATATCTTTCTTTTGTAAAAAAACCACTATATTAAATATACTATTATTTTGTTATAAGAATTATTCAAGCTACACTTACACACAAATCTGTCTAATGGTTAAAGAACATACTGTTTCTGTGGATTGAGAATTACTGCCTCACGAAATAATGATTGTTCAATATTCTTTTAACACCTTTATAGGTGGCCATTATGATTTCAATGTATTTTATATATGATATATATGGTATTTATGTTTTATATATGATTCTGTATTTTATATTTATATCATACCTTTATTCATTTCATGTTGTCCAAATGCGATAATTTCATATGAGGAAGTGAGGACTACCGCCCCCTGAAGTGATGTGACTCATTCATGCAATACATGGAATGTATAAAGAATGAAATTAATGATCTTATGTGACCTATAAAACATATATATTATACTGTAATTATAATATATATATCTATCAATTATTTTTAATTCCATTAATATGTCAAATAAATGAAAGTAGCGTTCATGCGTACGTACGGCCTACCGTCTCCATGAATGGTGCATTTCATTTATTTTTATCTACAAATGTTATGGAATATTATAAAATGAATATTTATTGGATATATATGATATTTAAATCATTAATACTATTCTAGAGATGGTGTAATTATATCTACATGGACGATTCTTTTCAAACAAGCTCATTTTTGACTCATGTATCAAACATCGACAGAAACTTTTGATATGAACTCACATAATTATTTAATTGTTATAACATAATAATATGTGATATGAATTGAATAATTATATCTAAATTAGATCCTTAATAAATTATAAATTTACAAAAGTTTTTTATTCAGGAATATAATGAAACGAACAAGACAAGTCGGACTTGAGGTAAGGGATCCTACCTCTCTCTTTCTTTTTAAGTACTCTTTTTTATGTAACTTCCTTTAAGCTCCTCTTTATTATGTTTAGGGATGTTATTTTATATTCATCATTCTTTAAATTTTATTTTAATATGGTGAGAGACCCTATATGATCTCATAAATCCTTTTTTGGATGTTTTTTGTGGCGCTGTTAGGCTGCCAAATTTTCATAAGTGTATTTTCATCTCACTTTTTATTCTCGTGAGATTCAAGCTACACTGGACACTATTTCCTTTTTTGTGGTGTATGTACTGCCCATTATTTTAATATTTTTATAATATAATATAATTTATTGGTACTTACATCTTTATTGTATGACCCTTCTTTCATGGGGTGTACGTTTCCAAAGTTGCCCAAATCGGTAAGGGAACCTTTCACACTCCTCTTTAAAAATACATATTTTGTAATGTATTTTAATTTATATATTTTTATGTTGGGATATGTTCTTATATATCCTTAATTATGTAAATTTTATGTCCAAGTGATGAGATACCATTTTCTCTCTCATCAACGAATTTTATAAATTTTAAAGTGACGCTGTTATGCTGTTGAATTTTACCAAGGGAACTTTTCAACCCAATTTTGATCACTTTGGGTTCAACATGTAGTTATTGAATATGTAATCCTTTTAATATGTTTGAATGACCTTTTATTATTTTAAACATAATATAAACTTATATGGAGTGTATTTATATTTTTCACAAATAATTTTGAGATTGATTTATCCATAATTTAAGGATACCTTCTTTATAAGGGATTTCATCTCATTTTACATTTCTATTGAGGGTTCATGGTTTTTATGCACCAATTCACTCTTATATGGTGTATATACTATTGTTTGGAATATTTTATCATGAATCCATTTATTCCCATGATATTATAAATTTCTGATTAAATGTTATTCCTCAATTATTTTATTCAAGTGTCTCTAATTTTGGTAAAAACCCTTTAACTAAAATATCAATTTAAATGTTTTAATGATTTGTTATTATTAATATCCATGTTTTAAAAATGGTTTTAAGGATTTATATTGATACTAATGGTTTAAAATGTTAAAAGATTCAAGGTGGTATGGGACACTTTGATTCAAAAATATATTTATTAAATGATTTAAATTGTTTTGAAAATGTTTTTTTGAATGGATTCATTATATAAAAATGTTATATTGTTATTGAAATGTGGGGATGTTATCTTTGCTTTATTCTTAAGTTATGTTCAATGATTATGTTTTGTTTCTTGGTCATTTTTTATTAAAACGGGTGGTTTCGTGATAAACTAAGGGCGGGTGAGCCCGATATTGTTCTCCAATGCATTGGGTGACGCGAAGGAGTTAAAAGCTAAGGTTTCTCCAAAGATATTTAGAGAATATACTGTGATGGTATTCAAAATGTAACCATGAGGATTACTCCCTACTTAAGAATTTTATGAATACCTCATGTTACCTTTATGTCTTATGATTTCTATTAGTTATTCATAAATCTTATGATTACATGAGGTCTGTTAAATTGATTATGATTTATAAGTAAAGTATGATTTCATTGATTCTTATGTATACATGGACTAATGTTTTCTTTCTGTATTGTTATAACCCTTACTAAGCTGTTTATGCTCATCCCAATTTTTTTCGAAATGTTTTTCACATGACATAAAGTTGAATAGGGTCAAGAATGGGATCAAGGAAATGTCAGGCTGTCTAAAATAAGGAACTGGACATGATTCATTTGTTCAAGAGTTTTTTTTTGGGAAAAAAATGGAAACTGAGTAGATGTGTCTACTTTGTAATCTCTGAGATGTAATAGTTATGTCCTAATTCTCTCTAACTCTAAACCTGAAAAGATCCTCAATGTGAATTATTAATTTTATTCAAAAATAAGTAATTTTTAAGGCTGGGTCCTTATAGTCGGAATCTAAGGTCGATTTAGATAACTTAAGAGGTTAGAGTGTTGTTTATGAAAAAGTGACATGTTGTGTATAACCAGAATGGTTAGTATATTAGATGGAGTCATTGGTTTATTTTTTGAATGTTAGAATGAGTTTGAGATAACATGGATAAGTATATCTTGGTGTTTATCTTCCACATTATTATATGATGATGCTCACACTAACCTTATTGGTTTTAGTAAATGGATGGATTTAGCAGGAACCAAAGTAACAGTGGATTTGAAGAAAACTGTGACGGTTTTTTGAAAGAAAAACTGAATGATATTGGAGATGCAATGAGAAATCTCGTGGTTATTGTAAACCAACAATAAAGAGTCATGATCAACCACTTAAACCTTGGAAGTTCTCTAATTCATCATGTACGGGAGAACCAACTCGACATGAATGTTCAGGTAATAATTATAAAGGTAACCATTATGGTTTATATGATCCTTACATTTTAGGTAATTATGTGTTACTATAAGTTATGATGGAATATGAACGACATGAGATAAACATGAGGTTAAATTATGTTATGGTTATTATTTGAATATTTTATATAATTTTGGGGAAGGTTTTAAGAATTATATATTTTTGGAAAATGGACAACATGCAGACTGTGTGACAACTCATCGCATCGGACGATGGTGTGGGAATCAAACCCACAGCCAAAGTGCAACTGGTATTTATTGCCTACCATTGGACTATGTGAAGTCCCTAGTTAGTTGGAATGATTATTTTTAGTTATATGATTTTATGAATTAAGATTAAGTTGATTTCGGGTTATCAATAGAAATTATTAACCTATCATGGAGGATATGTGATTAGGTTAATTAATTTTCAGTATGCAACTTTAAGAGCAACTTATGTTATTTAGTGATAAATATTAATTTGTAACTTGGGAGACTATGTGATTAAATCCTTCAAATATTTGGGTTTCAATATTAGTTGGGTTTACATTGATGAATTTTATGGACAAATTTTTTATTGAATGGTCTTCGTTGAACTTCGTGTTTTGTTTGAAAATTTTTGGAGATTAGGAGTAGTTTTTATTTTTGTAAAAAAATTTCATTTTTGGTTATTATCGGATCTCATACTAATCTTTTTGGTTTGGTTTTGGTTGAGATCTAAAGACATGTAAAATATATAGTTCTCTTTTGTAATTTAGGTGATTCTAAGGAAGTTTATTATAATACTCTTAATGCGAACAAGTATTCCTAAATACTCATCCTTTGGATAAAATATGAGTTTGATTAAGGAATATAGTAAAAGTTGAAAGTCTAAGTGACAAGTAAGTATGTTTAATTATGATTTAGTTAAGCTCAAAAATAAATTCCTCAATTAGGAGTAAATTAAAACAAAAATTTTGTCTGTTAACTTTTCCAACTGGGGAATCAAATACTGTTTAACCCATCACATGTTTGTGATTTTCTAGTGGTTAACTTTCTCCTAGACCTGTTTATTATGACTCTCCATCAGAACATGACCCTTGTTTTTCCTCCATATCCATATTTTCATACTTTGAATCCTATTATGGGTTAACTTGGGTGACCTTTTTTCTTCTCTCCCATTCTTTTAAAGTCATATTTTTACTGACTTTTGTTCTGATGTGGGACTTTCAATGAAGTTTCCAAGCCCAATTTTGAAATTGCGAGGACACAATTCCCAAAAGGGGGGAAGGATGTAACATCCCAGGTAAATACATAATATTACATTCTAATGTTTATCAATATTTTTGAATAAAATGTTAATACTACTTTAAAGGGAATACTATGCTCGATGGCATACCCAATACGCAACAACAAGTTTCTTTGAAATCGTACGTTGCACACTAATAATATAATAATATTATGATAGTTAACAACTAGAATTTGTAATGTTAGGAATGGACAAAAATAACTACAAAATGATTACATATGTTTGTTAAATATTTTTACATTTATCCAATAAATGTTAGAGGCTTAAAATGAAAATGAATCCAATTTTAAGCATAAATATTCTAATATTCTTTAAAAGGTCGATTTACCACCTTTTGATGGAGAACCCTTTTTAAATATACTTTTGACAATTTTATATGTTTCATTTGAAAAATTAAAATCCTTCTTTAGAATATGGACATCAAAATTTACTTTGTGTGGTTTTTTGTTATTTTTCTAATAAAGATCATTTTTAGTGAGAATGTTGCATTTTAATTCAAACCATCCATTTAATCTGATTTATTTATATGGATAGATTAAATTTTTAATTGATATTAATGTATATTTAGAATATATTTTTACCATTTAATCCAATGGTGGTCATTGGAATTATTTTCACTTTGAAATTGGACTTAAACTAGTGTCAATCTTTTAATAGAAATTTTTTCTTAAAAACACGCTAATTATTTTGACAGCAGGAATTAATTATTAAATTAATTAATGAAACATATAAATTTTGATTTTTTTTAAAATGGACATAATTACTGAATTTGAAATATCAAATATATCTTAGGGATAATTTTTGGTATTTATCTGATAATGCTTTTTTAATGAATAGTAAAAAATATAGTTTTTAATTCAAAACTACCTTTTCATCCAATTTATTTATATATTTAGATTGTCATTTTAATTTTTTTAAGTATAATTGAATTATTTTTTTATCACTCAATACAATTTTTTTTCATTGGAATTAATTTCACTTTTCAATTGGATGTAAAAAAAAGTTAATCTGTTGATAAATTTTACTTCTTAAAAAACTTATCTTTTGTTTTGACAACAGGATTTACTTTTAAATTTATTACTACAATTTATGTGTTTTTAATTTGATAAAATGGATTACATATTTGTAATAAGAAGTTCCAAATTGGGTAATTATGACTCTTTTGTTTTTGGTCATTATGAATAGTAACGATGGTAATTATTTTTAATTATCGTGTTTAATTAGTAATCGGGTAATTAAGGGTAAGAAAATAATATCATAAAAATATAAAATTACCCCAAAATGTGTCCTAATTATATTGGTGGTGTCTTGGAATACCATGGGATTCCTTTTTCCAACCTTGGGACCCCATGGAATCACTTTAGTGTGATAGTGACCTTTTATCATATTTTTTTAAAGAAAGGAAAATGTAACCAAAGTATGTAACACCTAAGTAAAATAATATTAATTTTGTATACATAAACGATCTATTAGACTATAAATAGTCATTGTAAATCTAAAAAGATATCCTACATCATAGTATTTGATTTATAATTTTTAGACATTATATAAATTAAATTATTTATGACATCATCATGATGTAGTGATTACCTCATTAATGAACGATTTTAATAAAATGAAAAGATAATGTAAAATATAAAACATACACTTGGAAAAAACCTATTTTATAAGTATATTTAGAACCAGTATCACCTTATCCTATAAATATATCAATTTGGGACCTTTAAAATCCGAAATTATTTTTAAAATAAAGTAACATTTCTTGACTTTCTAGGAGTGACCCTCCTCTCCTCTAATAAAAGGACCCCACATATACCTCCTTACCCACACCTCTCAATCCTTTGACACGGCCAAAACCTTCCCATTTAATCTCTCCAAATCCCTCTCTTCATCATTCAATCCTCACCTTAGGCATAAATCATTTCAAAGAACCCTTTTGGTTCAAACCAAAGGGAGTTACCCGATTTAAAGGTAATGTCTTCTCTTATGTTCTTTTGTTTTAATTTTATTCTCCACCCCATAAAATATTTTTATATCTCTCTTTTGTAACAACAACAGTATATTAAATAGACTAGGATGTTGTTATAATAAGTATTAGATCGACACTTACAGACACATCCGTCTAATGGTTAAGGAACATATTGTTTCTGTGGATGGAGAATTACTGCCTCACGAAACGATGATTGTTCAATATTCTTTTAACACCATTAAAGGAGGCCATTATGATGTCACTGTATTTTATATATGATATATATGGTATTTATGTTTTATACATGCTTCTTTATTTTATATTTAAATCATACCTTTATTCTTTGCATGTTGTGAAAATGCGATAATTTCATATGAGGAAGTGTGGACTACCGCCCCTCAAGTGATGTGACTCGTTCATGAAATACATGGAATCTATAAATAATTAAATTAATGAACTTATATGACATATAAAACATATATATTATACTGGAATTATATTATATATATATATATCTCAATTATTTTTAATTCCATTAATATGTCAATGAAATGAAAGTAGCGTTCATGCGTACGTACGGCCTACCATCTCCATGAACGGTGCATTTCATTTCTTTTTATCTCCAAATGTTATGGAATAGTACAAAATGAATATTTACTGGATATATATGATATTTAAATCATTAATAATATTCTGGATATGGTGTACTTATAACTACATGGATGATTCATTTTAAACAAGTTCATTTTTGACTCATGTACCAAACATTGACAAAAACTTTTGATATGAACTCACCTAATTAACTAATAATTATAACATTATAATATGGGATATTAATTGAATAATATAAATTAAATGAGGTCCTTAAGAAATTATAAATTTACAAAAGTTTATTATTCAGGAATATAAAGAAACGAACAAGACAAGTCGGACTTGAGGTAATGGATCATACCTATCTCTTTCTTTTTAAGTACTCATTTTCATGTAACTTACTTTAAGTTCCTATTTATTATGTTTGGGGATGTTATTTTATAGTAAAATTTATTTAAATTTTATGATAATATGGTGAGATAACCTATTTGATCTCATAAATCCATTTTTGGAAGTTTTATGTGGCGCCGTTAGGCTGCCGAATTTTCATAAGGGTATTTTCATCTCACTTTTTATTCCGGTGAGATTCATGCTACATTGGCCACTATATTATTTTGTGTGGTGTGTGTACATCCCATTATTTTACTATTTGTATAATATACTCCCATTTATGGGTAGTTACATCTTCATTGGATGACCCTTCTTTCATGGGGTGTACGTTTCGAAAGCTGCCCAAATCGGTAAGAGAACCTTTCACACTCCTCTTTTAAAAAGACTTAGTTTGTTATGTCTTTTAATTAACATCTTTTTATGTTGGGATATGTTATAATAAATACTTATTGATGAAAATTTTATGTCCATGTGATGAGAAACCATTTTCTCTCTCATCAACTTATTTTATGAATTTTAAAGTGACGATGTTAGGCTGTCGAATTTTACTAAGGGAACTTTTTAACCCAATTTAGATTTCTTTGGGTTCAAACTATAGTTATTGAATATGTCATACTTTGAATATATGTGAATAACCTTTGATTATTTTACACTTAATATCCACTTATATTGGGTGTATTTATATTTTTCACACATAATTTTGAGATTGATTTATCCTTAATTTAAGGATACCTTCTTTATAAGGGATTTCATCTCATTTTACATTTCTATTGAGACTTCATTGTTGTTATTCACCAATTCAAACTTATATGGTGTATATACTATCCTTGGGAATATTGTATCATGAATCCATTTAATCCCATGATATTATAAAGTTGTGATTAAATGTTATTCCTCAATTATTGTATTCAAGTGTCTCTAATTTTGGTAAAAACCCTTTAACTAAAATATCGCTTTAAATGTTTTAATGGTTTTTTCTTATTAATATCCATGTTTTCAAAAAGTTTTTAAGGATTTATATGGATATTAATGGTTTAAAATGTTAAAATCTTCATGGTGGTATGGGAAACATTGATTAAAGATCACTTTATTAAATGTTTTAAATGGTTTTGAAAATGGTTTTTTTGAATGGATTCATTATCATAAAATGTTATATTTTTATTGAAATGTGGGAATGTTATCTTTCCTTTATGATTATGTTGTGTGAAATGATTATGTTTTGTTTCTGGGGAATTGTTTATGAAAACGGTTGGTTCCGAGATAAACTAAGGATGGGTGAGCCCGATATAGCTCTCCAATGCATTGGGTAACGATAAGGAGTTAAACGCTGAGGTTTCTCCGAAGATATTTAGGAAATATACTGTGATGAGAATTCCAAATGTAACCATGAGGGTTACTCCCTACGTAAGAATTTTATGAATGCTTCAAGTTACCTTTATGTCTTATGATTTCTATATTTATTCGTAAATCTTATGATTTCATGAGTTTTGTTAAATTGCTTGTGCTTTATGAGTAAAGTATGATTTCAATAATTCATATGTATACATGGACTAATGTTTTCTTTCCATATTGTTGTAACCCTTACTGAGCTTTTTATACTCATCCCAAGTTTTTTTGAAATGTTTTTCAAAGGACATAATGTTGAATAGGGTCAACTATGGGATCAAGGAAATGTCACGCTGTATAAAACAAGGAACTAGACATGACTCTTTTGTTCAAGAGTTTTTATTTTTGTGAAAAAATTGAAGCTGGGTAGATGTGTCTACTTTGTAATCTTTGAGATGTAATAGTTATGTTCTAATTCTGTAAAACTCTAAACCTGAAAATATCCTCAATGTCAATTATTCATTTCATTCAATAATAAGTAATGTTTAAGGCCGAGTCCTTATAGAAAACAACATCTGTTGTGGTCGGAAAGTGGCATGACCAGCCAAACTGTACATCCTGCTCAGAATGGTTGGCTACTAGGGAAAATGATGTACATAAAATAAAAAAAATGTAAAAAATAATTGTTCTCTAAATATTGGATACATAATTTTTGGTCCTTATAATGTGTGCAACAAGATATGGTAACTATCATCCTAATGATTGGATCCTTGATTGCCTTTACATTTGTGGCCCCTTATAAGATTTTTTATTCCTTGAGAAAATATTTAGTCCTCACTATAAGGTATCTTATCCATATTATTATATCCCATTAATTAATTAAACATTCATATATACCTCTATGTGTCTGAGAATCATAATTAGTGTGACTACATATTTGATTACAAAACTCAATACCTCCTCAGGTTGCCACACCATAGACTCATCAACAGGGAAAAGGTCTTGAGAAAATATAATAAGTATATAAACATGATCAAGGGATCCCAAAAAAACGAATTAATTGATAAAAATAGTGAAAATATGAACATTTGGCTGCCTTCACTATCACTATCTTGATCTATGATAAAAAAATCCGTCAATAAAACTACCCATGTAATAGTTGTGACAACCCTCTCCCAATGATAATGTGTGCACCATTGATGAACCTAACTCATATTTAACTAATTTATAAGGACCGTAAATAATAATATTGTGTTTAATACATATTGAAAGAGATCTCATCATCTTATGACAAATTATTTCTATTATCATTGTATATGCACTCTTCATACTTTTCAAGACTCTAATGCTGGAAGGAATATATATTTTTCTACAACATCTCATTCTCACCAAATAGATCAATCCTATGAGGAATTAATGGATTATTATAATAAACTTATTCTACCTTATCTATTTGGAGATGAAGAATAATATTTATTTTTTAAATGAAATATTATGAGAATACATGTTCTTGGAATAATAAAAGTTTTTAGTATTTTTATATTAGTAAATTTTAAACTCCCAGATTATACCAATTCAATATCAAGAATAAATAATCATGAATTATAATATGTTAATATTTATAGAAACATTCACCCCACTTATCACAATTTGATGACATATTTTCCTTTCATCAAATCAAGGGGAGCCATATATTCATATATCAATTATATTTTTCATCTCTAATGTTAATATAAATTATTTAATGAAATTATTCCCAAAAAACCCATCAAAAACTCACATGTTATTAACCCATGATTAATACTTAATCTCAGAAAATATATTTGAAGAAACGTTACCAATACCATATAAATCAAATTGTACACCACATGGGGAAATAATTAATAATTAGAGATAATGTCCCCCAAATCTTACCACAAAATGGCCATGTTTTTTAGAATATCACTAAGGGTGTATAAAACAATAAAATAGGTGGAACTAACATTAATATAATGATAATGATTAGATTAAAACAATAAAATAATTATATAGGTCAATTATATTATTTTTTTAATAAAATAACTACCAATGTTGCATGTCATGCGATGCTAATAAATTACTAAAACAAAATAGTTCAATAGAAAATCATAAATAATATAATGCCTAATATCTATAACTGAAAATATATTCCTCACAATATTAATATTTAAACCCCTCATGGAATCCATAAAATAGTTTATATCTATGTATGTTGAGAATAATGTGTATAATCAGTAGGAGAATACCCATATTCTCTCATGAAAATGTGCAGGGAGAAAACAAATGAACAAATCAATAAAAACTAGATAAAATGTGAAAAAAAGTAAAATTAATTGTCCTTGACTGACATTGTATCACTCTCAAAATTACATATAAAATATTTTAAAATAATATCTAGAATAAGGTTAAATGAAAATTATGTCCACTTCCTACACTGATTTTCTTCTATCGCATCCCATTGTGAAACATCTTCTTCTCCCCCATTCTATATACACATATGTCATTATTTATCAAGTCATATCATGTATTAACCCATCATATACCATTATATAATATTATTCATTATGTCAATAATTCATTTTATTACAATTAACAAACATTATAATTTATCGTTTCTGATAATTTTTCCATCACCCACGCATAAAAAAATACTACCACACAATGTGGAAACATCAAATTAGTACAAATTTTCCATAATGAAGCATTTATGATTTAAAATTTTACATACTCATGAAACATCATAAATATTTTCATCTTGACCTCACTCATGTCCCCACTCCACTTCAAAATACTTAAAAAATAATTTCAAACAATGAGATGAGGGAAAAAAATCTCAGTAAGGAATATACAAAAAACATATTGAATCATGTCATTCCATGAACATATATAAACACATTCCATTTCATATTTAATGTCACACTAACAAACCATTATCGTTACTAATAAATATAAATATATTGCCATAAAATTTTATAATTAATAATAATTGAAAAGTAAAACACATAATGGTTTTGATTTAATCAATAAAAAATAATTAAAACATATTTAAAATGGTATACATTTAACCATTTATAAATAATGAAAACATTAATTTCTACATAATCATAGTATATTACTTTGTGAAATCATGAAATTCCTGTGAAAACCATTTAAAATTAATCCAATATTCTAGGAAACAAAAGATATCAATTTATGTACCACTATTACAAATTGAATAAACAATAAGGTCAACTAATATAATAATTCTCTATTAAACCGAATTCATTATAGGGCCATAATGACCACACACATCATTTAATTATTATGAAACAACAAGGACCTGGCCAATAACATAACCACCTAGTCTTCGTTTTTAAAAAATCACCCCACTATCTTAAAAAATTATAATAAACCATAATGTTACCCTCAAACATGAAAGAATTAATTTCAATAATTACACTCAATGACATATTCTTTTAACCCAAAAATAATTTTTTCTAGATATTTAAATGTAATTCCATATAAAAAAACTATTTGAAAACAACCAAAACAATGGGATGGAGGGTTTTATCTCTAAAAAAGAGTAAAATCATTAAAATGTGTCTAGCCATTTAATTAAGGTTATGGTGGAAGTATAAACCATTAATTATATACATTTTAAAATAGATCATTCATTCTTAATTTTTATCTGAATGTCAAAACATTCCATATAAAATACATTGGAATATTCCATATGATCACCATTGAAATAAAGTAAAATGACACAAAAAAAGTTTTTTATAATTCCATTCATTTAGTATAACGTCATAAAATACATAATTTTTATAATATTTACATGTATGAATAATAAATAATAAATAATGTTTTATAAAATATAAAAAATAGCTTTTATAATAAGTTATTTTTTACGTCTACTATGAAACATTTAAAATGTTAACTATCTTCCAAAATATGAATAGTATGTTAATTATTTAATTTAATAAAATCCATTTTCTTGTTTATTGTTCCAATTGTTTTATATTGTTTTTTATATTAAATTACTTAATTATTAAAGGTAATGTTAGGAATTTTGAGGATATTGAGATCATATGTCATAAATGAATTTCATTAGTTACATATGGTCAAAATGATCATTTTAAAATCATCTCCAAAATGATAATCTAGAAATAATTATATTTTTTATATATGTTTTGAAAAACTAAATAAATAGTAAAATGTGGTTGTGAAAAATGAACTACATTAAAATCATGCAAGTGGTAGGCTATACGTACGCATATATAACATTTCCATTTATCAAAAATCATAATGAAAAGAAGGTAAGTGTTATTTTATAATTACAAAATGATAATTATATCATTAATATATTATCTAATCTATAAATATATTTAAATATATCATCAATATAATGTGTTCATATGAAATATATCACATCACTTCATGGAGGTGGTAGTACACACATACACATAAATAATGTTTCCAATTTTAAATGAATGAATGGCAATAAATTATATTATATTGTATATTTAAATAATTTTTAAAACAAAACCTCAATATAAAATATATATATATATATATACATTAATCTTATCATTACATATATCCTTGAGTGGTGGTGATTGAAAATTAATTACATCGGTTTACGATGAGGTACTCAACAGTACAACGAACTATGTTTTTGTATAACATTTTATGGAGGAAGTAGATGTGAATACGTTATTTAATTAACATATTTACAACTTTGTGTATGGGATATAAGGAATTTACTATTTTAATATTTTTTAATAAATTTTATTCTGGTTCATGTATAAACAAACCTAAAACATTCGGTGAAATTTTATACATCTTCTTCCAAAAATATCCCAATATTTTCACCTTATAACCTCTAATGATGTTATTCATTAAAAATAAATATCACTATAATTAGGAAATTGATTCTTGGAATGTAATTATTTTTTTACTTTCTGATGTAAAATGATTTTTTTTGTTAACAAAGGATAAGAGAATGTGTCGTTTTATATGTGTGGTAAGTGTCTCTCAGGGAATTATATAATTTTTTATATTCACAATAATTCATTATCATTGAAAAATGGATAAAATTTGAAATGTATAGAATATATGACGATGATATATTGAAATAATATGATACCATAATAATTGGACATGTTTATAGTATTTATTACCCATAAATTTTTGTTTTAACCACCCACTGCCCATATTTAGAATTATGATGATAATAATATAATTACTTTTTTAAGGTTAGAAATGTTTCTATGAAATAAAATGTTAACATTAAATAGACCATGTTTGATAATTTCATACTACATCCCAATACATTGTCATTATATTATAATTTTAATAATTTTCATTTATTTTTTATAATATTAATTGACCTGAAATATCATTATTGTTATTTTTTGATATGGTTCTTTTAATTTGTTTTTTAAATACAAAAAGACAAATAAATAATTCTAATATAATCATTTAACAAAGATCAAATATGTTATTAATAACTTCTGTGTTCTTGGGAAACTATATATAACTCTTATTTTACTACTTTTATTATTTTTTAGAATCATTTATTTTATTTTAATATTAATTGAATAAATACCATGTTTGTATTACATAAGAAATTACGATAATTATATTGGATCTAAAAATTAAAAGTAAATTAACACGGAAAAAATACATCTATATTTCAAACAACTATTTTGATCCTAATATATTTTGGTTTTATCCCTATCATATAATATTATATATATTAAATCTATAATGTGATATTCTAGACTTTATATATGTCTTAAATTTTATAAATAACAAAATCAATGAAATATGGAACCAAAATTCCTTATATTAAAAGCAATATGGAAAATTCAAAATTGAAGAAAAAAAATAAGAGTAATGTATGTATAAGGTTAGTTTTCATTCTATATCCTATATACTTTTTACATTTATTAACTAATTACAATTAATGTGGTGATAATTATTCATTATCCTTGTTGTTCATAATGATAAATATAAAAGTGAACAATTTTCCAAATTTGGATCCCCTTATTAATATCATTTAAACTATATTTCATTATTCATTTTATATATGTGTCGCATTTTATTTTATTATTAAAATAAAAAATACAATGATTTTTTTTCATAAAAATTATATTTTGTTAATGGAAATGTTTTTATTCCAAATTGAACTATAAAATTTACTATTCCGAAGAGAATTGTGTAGTTTATAATGTAACATGATTTTATTTTTAACCTATTTAAATAAAATTATCCTTTAAATTATTCATAAAAAAATACATTTTTAAGAACAAACATTATAATTCCCTATTTAGTAGAATATAAATCCTGTGAGAAATATTTAAAAAAACTACTTATAAGAAAAGATGGAAAAATAATTCAAAATATGATATCATTTTTATAAAATACACTTCCAAAAATATGAGATAATAATTATATAATCGTCTCACAAAAATGAATGTAAATATTTTATGAAGAAAATAAAAATTTTATTCATTGAAAGAAATTACTAAAAGTTGGTTTCATATTTAATAATCACAAATAAATACATGTTTACTGTCTATGACCTTAATATATATATATATATATATATATATATATATATTTACTACCTACTAATTAAATTTCTTGGGTATAAGAATAATTTTTTAATAATTTTTTTTATAAATATCCCAATTTTCATAAATCTCATTGATTCATATTTAATGTTATTGAAAATAGTATTATTTAAAAAATTATTACTTTTTCCCTCAAAAAACTGTTTTCTTTCAATTTGATACGGATATTGGTAATATTTATATATCAATTTCAAGGGAATTTTGGGGAATATATATATAATTGTTTCTCCGTATCCATAGTGGATATGATTAATGGGTGAATTCTCTTTGGTGAAAATATATTTTAAAAAAATATGAACTTTTTAATTTAGATGTTGAGAAACTAGGATCTTACAATAAATGATAACATTTTTTATAAAGGAATAACACTAGAATCCGCATGTGGGTGTTTCTTTCAGCCGCATTAAAAATCATTTTGGAACATTTTTTCAATAGTGAAGTTCCTAGGAGGATATTGAGTACACATAAAGATTTATGGGTGTTATATGAGGCAGGGAATCAAGTCTGTATTTTTTATTGGCATCATTCTAAGTGATGGATCTCAGTAGTGAAGAGGATAAGGCATGATACATGATATTTTCCTTATCCTTCATGATCATTTGGGGAACTAAAAACAAATCTGGGGAAGGGAGTATATAGAATTCTTTGTTTTTCACTGTGCATTTTTCCTAGGGAATTTAATTTTTTTGAAATTAAAAGATGGTCTGAATTTAAAAACAATATATAAAATTATATTTTGAATGTTAGAGCCTTTTCAAATGATTTTGTTGACATTGGTGAAGACCGGTGAAGTTTCGTAGGTATCTTGTTGTGTTTCGAGAGTCATTGACCCGAAAATATGGCTTTAAATGGGTCTTCACGGTGCACATGGTTTTTCTAATGCTTTTCAACCCATAATAGGAATGAGTGTGGGTTACTACAGGTGGAAAGAGTATTTTTAATGGGTTGTTCATGGTTTACCAAGTAGTTCACTTAACTACAAGGTTAGTTGTATTTTATAGTACCTAAACATTATTCACCGATAGGTTGGTGCACGATTAGGCAAACCATTTGTGATTCTCCACATGCGTAGTAGAGGGTGCACACTCGGTGCATAGTTTTCAAAATTGTACAGCCCAAACCATAGGTGATGACCTATATTTAAAAATTAATTATTTTAAAAGAAATTAAAATAAAATAAATCATAGAACATTTATATAACAACCCATACTTTTTGTATTGTTATTTCTCCCTTATTATAGTAATTTAATATAGTATAAATATCATAAAATCACATAGTGACCATAATAAAATCATTTTAAATAAATAAATAATGAAAGAAGAAGTATTTCATGATGTTAAGGAACATATACCGATGACATAGTTACTTTTCAATATGAATAGTAGTATAACTTGTATGAATAGTAAACTGAAATATGGAATACTATCCTCACACATGAAAGTCAATATAAATTTTACGAATCTTATAAATGAATATATGGAATAATTATATGATATTCTAAGTAAATAAATGTTTTAAAATAATTAAATAAGTGTTGGAATTAATTTAATTCATAAATATTTAATTATATTTTTTGGATTATTTTAAAATTTTAAAAACATATTTATTTTTATAAATTTTATTAATATATTAATATTTTAATGTACTGTGATTTAAGATAATATTATGATATCTTAAGTGATTTTTTAAATTGTTATAAAATCAGTGATATTTTTTATTTCTTTATTTTACATGTAAATAATGATTTTAATTGAAAAATAAATTAATCATATTTTAAAAATAATTTTCCTAATATGGATTTCATTTTGATTCATTATTGAGATCAAAAAAAGGTTAGGTTTTTTTTCAATTTTTTAGAAATACCTGATTTTTTGTTGCATAAAAAAATATGGTAATTTATGGTATATATACATTATAAGTTAAACATAGTATTCCTTGAGTAATTTTTGATTTATAAAACATAATCGAAAACTATCCTACATTATTTTAAAATATTTACTAATAATTCTCGAAATTTTCGTAATCTCGATCCAAAATTTTATAACATTGAATTTAATAATGAGAAAACACCCCTATCATTTACTATAAATACCCTCCATCACCACCACTTCCCCTCACACCACACAAGAATTGAGCGTTGATAAAATTATTCCCAATACACTCTCCCTTCCTCTCTCTGAAATTATGGTTCTCTTTGTCTCATCAAAATACCACAACCTTTCCATAACGATTTTTTCAAGGAGGAGAAATCTAACTGGTAAAAGGCTCTTCATTTCTATTTATTTTATATTCAATTTCATTTACACTATTCTCTTCTACTATAAATATCTTATCCAAATTTCATGATAAATATATTATAAATTATTCAATGGAATTATATCATGTTAATAAAAGGTACATCGTGTAACTCCTTTCTATCTCTCTATATTTTTATCAAAAAAATGGAATCGTCTCATATGATGTGTCAATTTAACAAAATCATGGGTGATGCACATTAATTTTTATTAATTCCTTCATAGATGATATTAACACAATTATCATGGTTGAGAAATATATTAAAATATATTTTAAAACCATAAATAGGATCATGAACTAACAGGTATATGTAATACTAAATCATAAAACAAAACGAGTAAATTGTGATCGAATAACCGCCAAAATTAACCTAAAACGATCATCATTAACATTCATCCAATGATTCATACTAATAACATATAAAAGTTATTTATAATATAATTTAAGATTTTGTATTATCATTAATAACATATAATGATAATTTTGGAACTTTATACGCAATTTTCATGATCTTCTATTCATGTATACATGTCAACCAATCATGGAAACTAAGAAAACAAATGCTCCCAAATGAAGAAATTAGACTCCATATGTAAGACAAAATCCCATAAATAAACATAATAAAAATATAATCAATAAAATTTATGTATATTAGTTTATATTTAATTTAATTAAATAATATAAGGAGAATATTCTGGATATTAATGTGAAGAATTCTTTCAGACAAAATGTGTGGGTAATTATCGAACCCAACACTCTTTCTTTTGGTTTTCCATATTTCAACACATTTTCAGTATATTTATTCCATAAATTTAATTTAATAATCATTATCTTATCTTTTATGGGATATACATGTTTTTAATCTATTTTATAATAAATACACTCTTTTCCAAAAGATTTCTTTTTTTCAGATAAAATCCCATTTATTTTTGAGATTGTTTCTTCTTCACTCTAGGATGATGATTCTTAAATCATGTATTTTATTACCAATTGAATATAGATATACAATGTATATGAATGTATTATTTATGAAATTATCAACATTCATTTCCATGTATTATATTTATGTCCCTTATTTATATTCGTTCCATATGGCATGCATGATATTGTAAATGATATGATGTCATAGTTGCACACAGAATTATATTACACAATGTAAATATTTTGAGGTGAGGGGTTTTCTCATAATTATATAGAAATCCAATTAATTCAATAATGTGATTAATATCACGATAAAAGTGAAATATTAATTTGAATGATACATGATTTTGTCACAAATATGTGTGTTAATGGAACACTACAACACAAATTTCAATTGTATGTATTTCCACATTACATGCCTCTATCTAATTATTCCTCTCATGATTTTGAATAAGATATTATTATTATTATCCCCCTATATCATATTGATTCATGTTCTTAACAATCCATTTAATTGTATTTTAGATCACCCCTTTCTTTGATGTGTATCTTTGTTTAATTAGTTGTACTAAGGAGAACGTGATGGACAATTAGAAGCTAAAGAAGAATGAATTAATTTTTTTAATGTTTTATTCTGTAAATGATTTTGTGGACCAATTTTTACAAATACACTAATCCATTGGATCTTATTAATTTAATTATTTTATAAATATTATCATTAAAATGATGTCATAGTATTGTAAGAAACAAGTGGTGTGATTGTTCGTATCACATCACAGTTTAGTAAATTTTGGAAGTAGGATAAGGTAAACATAGTGAAAACTCATACTATGAGACTGAGTATATGCATGTACATAAAAAGATTTTTTAAACATAGATTTCACATAAGATATTAATTTTGAGTAAATTTCACAAAGGGAAAAATTATTGAGGACTTTTTGAAATATTTTTTGATCTAAACATTAATATATTATAAAATGGTGGGATCCAGGAGAAACAAACCCAATAATCAGTGTTAGGTACAATGCAATGACTGACAGAACAATATCCCCAATGCCTTAAGAGGTGGAGTTCAAAATTTCTAGGTGATGAATACTAACTTCCTCAGGTTATGAACAATACCCTGAATAGTGTGGAATGTAAACCTTCACCAAATATGGAGCAACTAGATATCGAGTGTTTTTTTTCAAAAATAACCATCGTCGTTTAGTAGATATTCTAATCGACTAGTAGACGAATAGTGGGTCAACTAAATAGAGAAGATATTTTTTGTTCTTCACTATTATGATACAGAGATGGAGTATCTTGTCATTTATCAGCTATTAAGAGAGGCCGACCAATCTTGGGAACATATTAAGAACCCCAAGCCAAAGAATGAAATTAAATAGAATAATTGGTATGACTTATAGGTAATGTTTCTTATTAGTTATTTACCACTAAGACTCCATAAAAATTTTCATAGATAATTCCTAGAGCTGAATAAAAAGGATGGTTAATCTATCATGACCTATTAGTAAAATTTCCCAATGCATGAAAGGTATGCTTCGGGGGATGTTATCAACAATGATAGAAAAATTGATAGATTCTTTGGTATTTCAAATCAAAAATTTCAAATGGTTATTGAAATTAGAGAATTTTAAAGTTATGAATAATTTTTTACATTTACAATGAAATTGGAGATAGTGGTTGGGGGATTATCCCATGGTTGTAGTCATAAGAAATGAGAGATGGAGTTTGAAGAAAGAGGATCTAATGTGAAAGGTGGAAAAAAACTCAACCTTCCACATGTAAAAAATGTGTGAATAATCCCATTGGGAACTGTCTCAAGGATATGGGTAAATGATTCCAGTTTGGGAGAGAAGGCCACAACAATCATTAATTGCAATGTGACATGGGGCATATGGAAAATGTTGTGGATGAAATTAGGGAACCACTCATGATCAAATGCAACAACTGTAGGTGGGAAAGGTCACTATGCATGTGAGGGAACTAAACCTCATGTCAATAGGGGTAGTTAGCATTAGCATCCACCAAATCCAAAGGGGCATGTTAAGGCATTTTCCATCACTACTGTAGATGTTGAGAATGGAAAAAAAATTGTATAAAGTAAACATCCAATTCACTAAATAATGGAAATTTATTATTTTATTCTAGTTCTACATATTCTATTATATCATATAGGTTTTATAGAAAAATTTAACTGATTCCCCAAACCCATTAAGTAGTTATATATATAAAAACCCATTGTGGTGTAACCATTTCAACCCATGTGTTAGAAAATTATATTGATGAAATATGAAGGAATATTCTTCTAGAAAATATCATGATACATCCCTTTGTGGAATATTGTATTATAAGGGTCTTTTATTGGATGTCACTGTATAGATAACATATAAACAATCATGAAAAGTAAATATAATTTCGTAAAAAAACCCATTTAATGATTCACTAAAACTACAAGGAAGATCATAAATATCCTTTTAAAAATCAATCAATTGTGTGGGTGTTTATTTTAAATAAAGAAGAAAACCTCGCATAGATGGTTGAGTCAATGGATATTATAAACCTAGAAGAATTTACCATTACAAGGGATTATAATAATGTATTTCTGGAAGAGTTACTCGGACTTCCCCCAAATCGTGAGGTAGATTTTTCGATTAAAATCACACATAGAGATACTTTTATCTCATATTGTCCCTATAGGATTCATCCTCTCAAACTAGAAGAGTTAAATAAGAAACATCAAGAGAATTTGGACAAATGGTTCATACAACCTAGTGCATCACATTGGAGTGTGCATGTTCTCTTTGTGAATAAATTGATGGATCAAAATGGATGTGTATAAAATATTGGGTACTAAATAACATCACCATAATGAAATATTATCCTCTTCCATGGATTGATGACTTTTCTAATCAGTTATGAGGACATCAGTACTTCTCAAAGTCATATATTCATACTAGCTATCATCAACCAATGGTTAAGTAGTAAAATATTTTGAAGACATCCTTCCATAAAAATATTGGGATCTATTAGTTTTTATTTATTCCCTTTATTCTTATTAATTCCACTGAAATCATCTTGGATTTGTTGAATAGAGTCTTTAGACATTACCTTGACACATTTCATTTAGTTTCTATTGATGATAATATAATATATTCCTAGAGTAAGGTGGAACATGAAAAACACATAAGCATTATGTTGGCAATATTAATGAAGTAGAAGTTTTACACTATGTTCATAATGTGTGACTTTTTGATTCAGCAAGTCACATTCATGGGACATGTGATCACAAGCGACAATGATTCTATGGACCCTTAAAAAACAAAAGTAACTTAGGAATGTATAATACCCGCTAGTGTCATGGAAATCCATAGTTTTAATGGATTAGATAGTTTCTAATGATGTTTTGTGATAGAGTTTTCATGATTTTATATCCCACTATCTATTATAAAAATGAATGGAGTGATATAAGTCTTGATGAATAATGTGAGGAATGCTTCGTGAAGATAAAGAAGCGGGTGATCATTACACATATACAAACATTACAAAAAAGTGGATAATTTTTTGGGATATATAGTGATGATTCGAAAATTTTCTTTGGTTTATTTCCCACGATAAATGATATAGTGATAGCCTAGACCTCACGGTAGCTGAAGATCCTTGATCAGAACTACCAGATGTATGGTCTGGAGTTAGAACCTATGATTTTTTCCAAAAAAATATTGCAACACTACCACTATAGTGAGAAGAGTGACATTAATACCAATCACATGATACTAAAGAATATATTAACAAAAATTGAGATCAACATGCCACAAATTATAGGCATAGAGATATTCATGGACTATGATTTTTCTACTAAATATCATTAGGAAAATTAAAACATGGTTGATGATGCTCTTAGAAAAAATGATCCTGCTACTATATATGTGTTTTTGATTGAGAATGACCCTACCTTCATGGATATGAAAATTATGGACTTGGAAATAAAAATACCAAAGAATACCTTATACCATTCCATAATTCATTCCCAAAATTCTATCTAATATAAGATTAGTGAATCACAAAGTGATGATCCATAGTTACAATATAAGGTGAATGAAGTAAAGTAAGGGAAGCTTCAATAGTTCCATATCGATGATGATTGTGTGATTCAGTTTGTAAGAAAGATTTTTTTGTTCCATTATCAATGGAGATGAGGATGGAGATATTTGATAATTCAAATAGATCACCTTTTTCATTTTATTATCGATGTACCAAGATGTATCGTGATCTTCAAGAACTCATCTGGTGGGACAACATGAAGTAGGGGACTACTTAGTATATCTCAAGGTTCTTGATATGTCAATATGTTAAATAATGGATATAGAAGTCCAAATGGAATTTGAAAACCGTTCCTACACCCATATGAAAATTTTATAATTTCACCATGGTCTTCATCACTAGTCTCCCAAATATATAAAAAAAATAACATGATAAGCTATGTGGGGGAAAAACTCCCCATGAATGCCATCTTGATCTCTATTTGGGAAAAATATCTCTCTTGAAAAACATGTTAAGATATATGTGAAGGATGTTGTGGGACTTTTTCTTTATTCAATATCAATTATCACTTATCATTATATAAGGATCACATCTAAATTCTGGTGGAGGCATTAAAATTATTTGAGTACTGAATTAAATATCAGCACCGACTATCACCCTGAAAGTGATGTCCAATCTGATAGTTCTATTCTAACAATAAATGATTTTATAAGATAGTTCCCTTCATAATTCAATGGTTAGTGATATCACAATCTACCATTTTTTGAGTTATCGTACAATAAGAGATTCCAATCATTCATTCTAATGGATCCTTATAATGATTTGTATGGAATGTGATATAGAACTCCAACATTTTGGGATAAATTTGGAGAAACAATATTACTTGAACATCATCTTTAATAAGAGATGATAGAAAATGATCATTCCATCCAAAAAATATCAAATATTCTGAAATTCATAAAAATATATATGATAACAACTATTGAAGGGACTTCGAGTATGAAATTGGAGATAAGTACATCCTTAATCCCATAAATGTTGTTCCTTATCAAAATTTTCTTCCACCTCATATTTCTAATTTTCATTATGTGTTCCACGTATCACAGATGAGGAACTATATATTAGATTCATCTCATGTACTGAAATGAGAGGTAGTACAACTATAAGATGATCTCTATAATGAGGAGAAGCTAGTAAAAGATTCTGGACAAGACAAATATGGTTCAATGAAATAACATTACCCACAGTTTCAATGTGTTGTGGAGGAATCATAAGTATGAATAAGAAACATGGAAATTAGAGGAGGCGAGGAAGGATAAGTACCCTAACCATTTTTTGTGAAACAAAATTTAAATGGTGTCATTTCAAAAGGGTAGATGATTGTCAAGACCAAACCATTTATAATTAGAATTTCTGCCTTATTATAAGAACTACATATAGTATACATATTATTAAATCACAGAGTGACCATAATAAAATATTTATAATTATATAATTAATAGATTAATATGAATTTCTAGATGTTAAGAAACCTACACAGATGAAATAGTATCATTAATGATGAAATAGTAATATAACCCTTATGTATTTTAAACTGTCCCAATGAATAGTAACATGATCAATGTCATTATATATAATATTTAGGAATATTATAAATTAATTTTTGGTATTTTATATCATTGTCTTTTAAAATAATTGTTTTTAGAAAATTTTAAAATAACTTTTTTCATTTTTTTAAGTCAAAAATATTTTATTTCAATTTTATGATTACTTTATTAAAAAAATGAAACCATATTTTCATAAATTTTATTAATGAATTAATATATTTATGTCTTATTATTTTAATATAATTTTATATGAACTAAATTGATTTTTCAAATCATAATAAAATCATTTTTGATTTTAAAATTTTTATTTTCCAAGTAAATGATGATATTAATAAAAAAATAAAGTACTCATATTTTGAACATTATTTTAAAAAATTCGAGTTTATTATTGAATTTAAATGATAGAAAATTGGTTAGGGTTATTTTTTTTATTTGTCTAAAATTCCTAAATTTTTATGAATAATAAATTGTTTTAATTTATGGTATATTTATAATATAAGTTCAATACAATATTCCTTGGGTCATCACTGATGTAAGCACTATAACCTCAAACAACCATTAATTATAATATTATATTTAGAGATAATTCTCACACTATTAATAGTATTGAGACAAAATAATAAACTAATGATTATATTAATTAGAATAGATCTCACCTCTCCACTATAAATACCACCCCACACAACCTCTTCTCCTAACACCTCTCATAAAAATCCTATTTCCCAATTTAGATGAAACCTCTCCCCAAAAACATATCTGACATCCAAGATCTATTGGTCTCACAAAAAGGCACAAACATTTTCCCTAATGATGTTTTCAAGGAGGATAAATCCAATAGGTACAATCTTTATCTTTTATTAAATATCTTTTCCATTTCATTTATATTCTTCTCTAATACTCACATTCTCTTGTCCAAATGGAATTATTGATAATGTATGATTGATATAATAGTATGATATCATGTTAATGTAAGATCAATCATGATTATTATTTCACTCCCCCTTTTAATTCTAAAAATGAAATCATCGCCCGTGATGTGTCTATTTACAGACCTAATGGGTGATGCACTTTCATTTTCCATTAACATCTTCAAAGATGATAATAGAACCATTATAATGGTTGAAACATATTTTAATTTTTTTAATGCAATATTTTTTTTTCAAGAACTAACAAATACATATAACACTAAATGATAAAATAAAATGAGTTCATTATGATAGAAACCCCCCCAAAATTAACCTAAAACAATAATTATTAATTTTAATCCAATGATTATACATAATACCATATAAAAATCATTATAAGATAATTTAATATTGTGTAGGATAATTAATAACATATAATAGAAATTCTATATATATATATATTTATTATATATTAACTTCCATTCATTTAATAAGTGAACTGATCCTAAAAACTAGAAAACCAATTCTTTAGAATGATGAAATTAAACTATATATATCATCCAAAAGCCCATAAATTAACATAATAAACCTAAAAGATTAAAATTAATTTATAAAAGGTTATGTTTTTTTAATTAATTAATCTAATGTTATTATAAAGGATATTATGTTTAGGAATGAAATTGTACAAAATACAAGGGTAACACTCAAACCCAACTCTCATTCATTGGGTTTTATTAAATGCATCCCATTTTCAAAAAGGATATTAGATATATATAATTTCATCGTCTTTATATTATATTTTTTAGTATATACATGTTTCAACATTATTTTATGAAAAAAATAATTTTTTCAAAAATAGCTCTTCTTTTAAAAAAACACCATTTACTACTCATGATTGTTACCTCTTCACTCAGGGATGATGATTCTTATATCAAGTATTTTATTCATGATTTAATTTGGTTACCAAATTTTTATGAATTTATTTATTGATTATTTTTAACCCATTACATTCCATTGGTTATTTTTTTTCCAAGATTGATATATGTTTTATGTGGCATGCATGATAATGTAAATGTTATGATTTGAAGGGTGCACTTAGAATTATATAGCGCAATGAAAATGTAATGATGTAACGGGTGAGACGAGAATTATATATCACTACAATGTATTTGGTAATGTTATTTATCACCTAAAAAATGTGAAATATGTGTTAACATGATACTATATTTGTTCAGAACAATGTGTTTTAAATGACCACTAAGTCACAATGTTTCATTTTCTTGTATTTTCACATTCCATGGCGCTATCAAATGGTCCCTATAATGATTATGGTTATGATGTTATTATTATTATTACCCAATGTCATATTGATTCATGTTATTATATATTTTCCTTCAAAGATTTTATCTCACCCATTTATTAGATGTTAATATTCAGGTGATTACTTATACTATGCAGAAAACGATTTACAATAACATGTTAGAGAATAAAGAAATTAATAAATGATTATGTTTTATTTTTTAAATATTGAGTATAGTCTTAAATTTCTAAAGACATTAAATATTTGGTTCTTAATAATGTAATTAATTATTTTTTTATCAATAAAATGATTTATTAGTCATGTATGAAAAATCAAGGTTTGAATACATTACCCCTTTTTCCCCAGAGCCACACACAACACTATGGGGTTCCCCTTTTGTTTGAACAAGATGCACCACCTAGCTCCCTCTTCAGTTCAAAAATATACATCATATTTCTTTTATATTATCATTTATTATTTATTTAATTACAAAATATCCTTATCCTCATTCTTTTAAGACAATTTTTGACCACCTCATTAACCTATGACATTGGGTCGAAACCCTAGGGGAAGGGTTGTCTTCATTTTTGTTTTTATTTTTGTTATATATTATGTAGTGGCTCTCCAAGGGCCCATTCAGGTGTGTTTTTTACATAAAAAACCAAAGACAATGTAGATAGGTTTTATTTGGATCACCTCCATCAATTTATGGTAAGGATTTACTTTCATTCTTATTTTTTCTCCTTTTATAATTGGGTGTTTTGTTATTTTGTAGTCCTGGGTATAAATTTTATTGGGTTTTGATAAAAGTTGATGTTGTGGACTCACATACAAAGATATATATATATATATATACATATATATATTCCTTTTACACATCCCCCCATGTATAGGGTTATATGTATCTGGATTAAGTTTATATATATATATATATATTATAATGTATGTTCATGAAATTATGGATTGTATTTGTCAAATTCATTATGTGATGAATTGTTTAGATTGGTTATTATCTCAAGGAAGGGTCCATAAATTTATTCCTTTAATTTAATATTGCATTAGTGTTTTCTTAATTCATATTTGTTAAATGAATTTTGATTTTTAATGAACTACTTACTTGGGATAAATTATTTGTTTGATAAATAAATTAATTATTTTAAAATAAAAACCAAACAATAGAAGAGTGTTGTCTTCTAAGAAAATTATATTGATTAGATGATTAGTGAATTATCAGCTTAATGATCTTTACTTACCCAATTATTGATGACATGGTGTGAAATAATCCATGTTTAGAAGATAGCCTCTAATAGAATTAAGAAATGGAGATTTCCATTATTAATGTTAATGGATCCTCTATACATTTTATGTGTCACTTGGTCCCATTAAATATGAATTTCCCTTTCCTTAACAACACATGTGTTGTATTTCTAGGATTTCCTAGTAATAAAAAGATTTTTAGAGCTAATTTTAATTGTTTTACGTTGTTTTCATATGTTTTCCCCCCTTGGTATGTCATTCCTATGACTCAATGTCTAAAAATAAATAGATTTTATAATTTTTTTATTAAAATTATCTGATTTTTTATGAATGGGTGTGTGTAATAATGTGATATGAATAAATGTAAGTGGAAATAAATCAGTGTGTATACCAATGTGACATGTTAGGATTTGAATTTTTATGTTTGGGAAATTATACTAATTGAAATTATTTTAATACTAATGATGGATAATGAGTTGGTATACTGATTAAATACCATGAATTAGAAATTGATAAATAAGTGGGTCAACTCAAAGGATGTGTTTAAATTTCAATTTTCACCAAGGAAAGGATATGCACATTTTTTGTCTTGATATGTACAAAATTATGATTTTGGATTGTTGAGTGGTGTTACTAATGAGATTTATTTGGTTATGATGTGGGATTAATGAGTGGGAATATTCACTGTACGAATAAAATGTAATGGGCCATATATGAGTGGTTTGACTCTTGTGGTGATGAACGTTAAATGATATATAATTGTTGAGTTATTGTATAGTTAGAATATATGGATATCCATAGATATTAAATGTGGTATTTTATTCCTCTGGTTTAACATTCTCCGTGAGTCTTGATACTAAGGGATGCCTTGCGACTTGCTACCCCTTGGATTAGACTTGTCTAGACTCGCAAGGGAATGTATGGAATGACTTGCTCCTAGGAATCTTACTAGTGCCTAACCTATTTTCTATCTACATGATCCAAGGAATCGAAGAGGATTCCTTTGGCTTGGAAACCTTAGATCCTGACCTTCATGGTATGATTCTTTTACATACCATGTCCCCCTGAGATTAATGTTAATTTTGGTTATACAGATTGGACATGGTAAATAGGGACATGGGTAGTTATCTAGCTCAACTGTGAATGTTATGAATCTTCTGTTTGAATGGTATGGTTGTGCTATTTTAATTTTCAATAAGAGTATAAGCCTTGTAATAGGATCTCGACATTCATTTGGAGGTATCCTTGAGGGGCTATGTTTGTATCTCTAGATGAGTATTTTATAATCCATTGGAACCCTCTCATTATTTTAATCCTAAACTATTTAATTGTGAATTAACTTATTTATATATTACACAAATTGGATTGGGATTGACATAGTGGGTTATGTCCTATTGATGTGTTATCTCACACCCTACTCAAGTACCATTTGTACCTATGTGTACCATTATTGTTTGTAGGTCTGTAGACATTTTTTGGCGCTTTTTGTCTTGTAGCTTGGTGTTAGGAGAAAAGGAATGAGTTGGAGCTCGGGATGTTTGTGGAGATATAGAAGGGTTATTTGATATCATTTATTTAGTTATATACAGGAATTTAAAAGAATTTTTTTGTATCTCTTTTAGATTTTATATCATCTTATAGAATATATACATGTATAAACTGAAATTTTAGATAATTTATTTTTAGTTGAGATTACATTTTTCATTTTCTTATTTATTATTTCATTAAATGAAACCTATATATTCTTGGTAGATTCTATCTATTTATCAATTTAACCTCTGAGTATGAGGAAATAGTCTCCCCATTGAACTACCATTAAACCATAACCACTTTTTGCATTCTCTGGCATATGAGGAGATCTGTTTGAGGTCATGTGGCGACCTGTCAGGATTCCAGTTTCATGGTTTGTCAGGACAAGATGTTATAAGTTTTATCATTGGGATGATGTTTCATTCTTCTTAATATTTTGGGTCGGTATACATGATAAATGTAATAGTTCATTGTTTTGTAAATATCCATTATTGGGACTAATCTCCCAATATATGTGAAATTACCAACTCTCCAGGACAGGGAATTGTTGTTTATACTGATTTATGTTATAGTTGGTTTGATTTCTCCCCAGGTGACAAATTTATTTTCAACTAATTATTGTTTTTAAGAACTATGGTAATTTTTCCTTGGCCTAGTATCATAAATATGTATAATTACATGAATCATATTGGGAAGTTAGAAAATCACGTTCCATTCATTTTCCATTTCATGTTGTTGAATTAGTATGTTTCCCGATAATTTTAGTTGTTTGCCTTGAATTCAATTCCATGATCTAGTTTTATTTAGTATGAACAATTTTATAACTTTTTTAGGTGATTATGAACCATTATTCCTCTATTTTATGATAATTTTCTAATATTTCATGCTACACTTCTATATCATGATTCTATGTTACAGATTTTGATAACATGCTAGATATTTTTTTAATGTGAATATGGTTTCACGTGATAAAGATTATGGGTTTGATTCAAGAAAGGATCCGGTTTTAGTTTTATGATGTATATGAATCCTACAAATTGGAAATGTTAACCTATACATATATAACACTTTTAAAGGTCAGATAATGTTAAAATGATAATGTGGATTTGGTTACGATCACTGGGAGCCAATTTTCAAATTACAATGTGTTTGGGGGCTTCATAAATTAGGAAATGACTACCCATATTAAATGTAAAATTATTTTTTGTTTTTAAATGGTGTAATGTAAATTTTTTTTAATTTTGATATGAAATCAATTGGATAATGACTATATTCAAAAATGGACTTGCGTTTGTTAGTTGGGTCATGTTATTATTTGTCAAACCTCTGAGGCTGTTTTAATGATTAGAATGTTTAATAGCTATTATTGGGTTTCTTTTTAAAGAACCCATGGTGGATTAATGGGGCATCATATGCCTCCTTTTTAGTTGAATGGAATTTATTTGATAAATATACCATTTATGATAGGATGTAAACAATGTAAAATTTTTAAAAATGAGTTTTGATAAATCATGCACATTTCATCCTGTGGGAATTAGGTAAAACAATGTTCCTAATTCTGTAAACTGGTACTTGTAGTATTTTTTAGAATCCTTCCAAATTTTTAATACTTGATGAGAATTTGTGATATGGATTTAAAAATGGATCATCAAGTGATGTCCTTTATTAAAACCCTTGTGTAAGGGTAGTTTTAATGTTTAATGTTGTATACCATAGAATGAAGACATTAACATATATTTGTAGGTTGACACATTTTAGAAATTACATAAATTAAAGGGTCTCTTATTCCTAGTGAAATCTATTTTACATGACCATGATATATGGTCAATGATTATAATTTATTAAGGGACATCTTGTGGTAGGTAGCACCCTTAATGCATAAAATGACTTTATAATGTTGTGAAATTTTTACGATATGTGTCACAGTCCCTAGTAGGACTTTTTGTATTTAATAAGACACCCTTGTTTTGATTGGTGGTCATTATAAATTGACTCATCCTAAGAAAATTAGAATCGAGGAATGATGGGTATCACAGGTTAGACATTCCTCATTGATAGTCAACTACATAGGAAGTCATGTGAACCACCATTTTCTTTAATGATGGATTACTAAACACTTCATCATTTGAGTTAATAGTAATATTAGATTATTTTATATTGATCAAGTTTTTATGGGATCCATATGATATATGATTTCATAGGGAATACATCATAAGGATTTTATTCTGGATATGTTGTTATCTATTGTAAACACATGGTAGTAGGTTTTTTATAAGATATACCTATCGAGTTAAAACTGATATATTAGTTTGGTTGAGCTATATTAAGTTACTTACACTTGCATTGTTGAAGAATTTCACAGGTCAACTATAGAGTAGAGTGACCTGGTAATTATGGAAATAAGTTCATCACACTAGTCGGTTGACCTATCTGGAAATCAACTGTTTATACCCTATGATCAGTTCAATTTCATATTTTGTACCAATATATTTGATGTTGTGACAATGGTTTAGGGAACGTCACACATGCATTTGAGGTGTTAATGAAATGAAATATTACTCAGTGGCTTTATATGCCTTATTTTCATGACTATAACACTTCTATGGGGGGAGTTTCACATTGGTCCTATTGTACATGTCAGTTTCTGCGAGGATAAATGTCTTTGATGAGATTAGTGGTTTACAAAACCCATTGGAAACACTGTTGGTCATGGATGGTATTTGGTGATTATGTTCTAATTCTCCCTATAATTCCTCATGGGAAAAGAATTAGGATTAGTTAAATGAATATTAATTATAATGGTTAATCCTACATTCTTTAAAGAGGATGACCATTAGTGGTTTGACTATTTCTATTTGGAACACTCCTAGATAATTCTTTTGGAAGAGAGGAGCATGCACCTTATCTTCATGTCATCTAGGCTACACAATGGGCATATCGATCCTATGCCTCAATAATCTTTTAACAGTCATTGGGATTTCTAGGTTGTAGTTATATATGGTTTACACTATATATGTGGTTCTTTGAAGTCATGGTTAGTTCTTAGTGATACTTAGGTTCCCATGTCAGAACACCATGGATGGGCTCTTGGAAACCAATTGTTTCCATCTAACAGAACAACTAGAACAATGACCATGTTGGATTATTTGATTATATTATGTAGATGTTTTAGGTTTGTAGCAATGTATCTCTTATCCAATGGAGGATGTACTACCATAGGGTAGTTCAATGGACTTTTAGTTTGATGAATCCGAGGTAACCGAGGGCTTGTTGTTGGTCTCAAAGGTGTGTGTAATAAGTTAAAGAATTCTAATGGTCTGGATATAGGATCCACCTAAATTCATGTGGATTAATGGTTGTTTTAATGATAATAGTGATGGAATCATCAAGGATCATCAGTGGAATTTGGATAAGGACTTCAGTGTACATGCTTGTTTTTACTAGTAGATGCCTTGGGGGAAGGTATTGTGGCTCAATTTGAAATGAACTAACCATTTATGTCAGGAATGTGTTAGATAAGTGGGTCAGATAGCATTGTCATGTTATCCTTATTTTTAAATGTTTACGGTTGGAGATGAAACCGTTTAAAAATGTCTCCCCCTTAATGTGAGTGTGGTTTATGGGTCGATGATGTATTTTGGGGGAATAATGTGTGGCCAGTTTTGTTGGTCAGGTGAGATTCAACCATTTCCCTTTTAGTGAGGTCTCTTATATAGCCTCAATTATAATATAGACTACCCATAAAAGTTTATCATTCTACAAGTGTCATTATAATGATATAGGAAATTATTCATATGTCAATTCCAATTGTAATGAAGTTGTGGTTTGGAATTTGTCGTTAAATATTAAGACCATGGTGGAGAGAACTAACATGATACAGGTTAGTGAGAGAATGGATGTATCCTTTCTATTTTTAAGAGGTCTTGGTAAATTTATTCTTCAATATTTATATTGTAAATTTATCATTGGATTTAAATTGGAAGACTCAAATGGCTTAGGCTTTTGAAACACATTATGTTGTGCTTGGAGTTTGGAAATGCAATACAACAATTTGAATGAATCATCATGTCCCCTAAAATGTGGGATGATGTTTTCATTGTTACTAATGGATTTTCTGGGACAAGAAGTTATAAGTACTGCATATTATAGAATCCCCTATTTGGGAGTGGCTGGGTTTGTGGGGGAATTTGTAATTTGGTAAATTTTCAGATGATCTGAATTAAAAAACTTGATTTGGAATGAAGTTTGATGGTAGGATTATTTTAATGTGATATTTCTGGACATGGATAAAGACCATATAAGAATATTGGATCTCCCAAGTAGTTTTGGGAGCATTGGTCTCATCAAAATGGATTTAAGGGGGTCTGCACAGAGCACATTGTTTCTCTAAAACTATGCAACCCAGCAGGACACTGTATGGATTCTTGTAGGTGGACAAAGGTTGTTTTCATGTTATATGCCTGGTTTTTCAAACCATGTTCTTAGAAACACATTCATTTTTTACTTTAGAGTACATTAATATTATTAACTACATGGTTGGAGCAAGTGTATAAAAAACATATGGGACAAACACTGCGGGGTACTCGTGGTGACCAATAGAGGGTGCACGGTTAGTGCTTGGTTTTCCCAACCATGCATACAGAACTATGCATGATAACCGATATTAATAATTTAAATATTTTAATTATAATTTAAATTAAATAAAACATAAATTTATTTACCCCTTTCTTCCCCAAGAACCTCGCAAGACACCTTATGGGTTCCCCATTGGGCCATGCCTGATGCACCACCCGACTCCCACATTAGATCAAATAAAACCCAAAATTTTCCTAATGTTTCTCTCTGATTATTGATTTTATTTCTAAAGGATAAATCTCCTCTTACTTTCTGGATGATTTTTGTTCATCCCATCACCCTAATCCATTTCTCTAAAACCCTATGTGCAGGGTTGTTTAGTTTTTTCCTGTTTTCTTTCTGTTATATAGTAAGTGTCGTCTCTCCTAGATCCCCTTCATTCATGTTCTGACATTCTACACTCAAAAATGTATACGGGATCGATTAGGATCTCTACCATTGATTTATTGTGATGGTTTCCATATGTTCCTTTTTTTAGCATTTGTAATTGGGGGTTTTGTAATTTTTGAGTCATTTGTATAATGTTTAGTTGATTTTGATCATAGTTGACTTTCTTCACTAACAAAAATAGTTTTAAATATATATATCATCATTGGATACATTACATCATTGAAAGGGGAATATGTACTAGGATTATGCGTGTATATAAATAATAATTTATTTGAGTTCATGTGTGTAGAAGATTCATCAAACTATTCATGTTACAAAGCGTTCGACATGGTTCTTGTTTCGGGGAAGGTTCTGTAACCGTGAAACATTTATTTACAAATTCATTATTTTTTTCCTAAGGACTAACTAATAATTTAATAATGATTTTGGAATTAATGTCTTAATTAGGAGAAATTATTTTTTTGATAACAAAAGTCCTGATTTTATAATAAAACCCCTCCAAATGAGGTGTGATGCATTCTAAGATAAAAGTATTGAATATGTGTTTAACGAAAGATTGGATTAATGATTTGTATTTTCACAATGGTTGATGAACTAGTGTGACGTAAGGAATGGTTAGGACATTGCCGCTAAGGAATTCAAAAATGTAGTTTTCCTTTATGAATGTTAATGGAACCTTTTCAATTTTAAGTGTCACATTGTCTCTTTTAATTTGAACTCCCCAGCTTGAAACACAAAAGGTGTGTATTCATATGATTGTCATATTAGAAAAATCTTGTTTATGACTATATATATATTTATCATATTTCATAGATGTTATCATCCCTTAGCCTATGATTCCCTTGTCATATTGTCTTACATTAGCTGGATTTTCATAAATGGTAATTTACAAAAGTGTGTTTTTCGATGAATTGGTTAGTATGGCCATGTGATATGAAAAAGTTTATTTGGTGATAAATGTATGGGTATACCCATAGGAAATGTTGTAATTTTAATGATTATATATGAGTGGGTATACAAAATGAATGTAAATTAATACAAAAAATGTATAAAGAGTGGGTGTACCCATTAAATTCCTTGAATGTGAAATTGATAACTGAGTGGGTAAACTCATAAGATGAGTTTAATGGTAAATTTTATAAAATTAGAGGGTATATTCCATTATTTACTTAATATGTATTTAATTATTATTTGGGATACATGGATGAGTATACTAAGGATATGTATTTGGTTATAAAGTGTGATTAATTAGTGGGAATACTCATTTTATGAATTGAATGTAATTGGAAACATATGAGTGAGTAGAATCATATGGCAATGAACATTAAGTGATATTAAATGGTTGAATGATTGAATAGATTATATAGATATCTCTCAATGGATCTTGAACGCGATAGTGAAAACCATGGATTTTTCATTCCCCTTCTATCTTTATTCTTTGGGATGCCATGGGAATTGCAACAACATAGATCTGGATTACTTGTACTCACATTGGAAATGTCCAATATTAAATTATCCTATGACTCAAACTTGTGCCTAACTGAGCCTCTATAGAGATTCTCCTATGAATTGACAAGGATACGTTGGGCTTTGACACATTGGATCTTTCCCATTTTGGTCTTACTGTTTTTCATAGTACATTTATTTGAGAGATATGATAGTTTTAGTTATATGGTTGGTCGTGGTAAATTGTGAAATGTGTAGTTATAAGTCTCAACCATGAATATTCTAAATCTTATAGTTGTACAATAATGTCGTGTTATTTGTTTGTGAAATAAATGTTTCTAACTTATTATAAGATCTTGACTACCTTGTATTTGAATCCTTGAGGGAAAATGTTAGTATACATGGATGATATTTTTACATGTGATGGGACTCATCAGCTTATTTTCTTCATAACTATTTACCTTCACAATATCTTATTTGGATATTGAAGAAAATTGGAATGGGATTGACACCATGGGTGCTGGCCTAGGGAGATGTAATCTCACACAGTGGTTGGGTACCATTAGTACCTGAGTAGAACCTTCTTGTTTATAAGGATATATACCATTTCTTATGTAGTTTTATTGTACCTGTGAGTTAGTAGAAAAGGACTGAGTTGGATCTTAGGATGCTTATGGATATATCCCATGGGTATTTGATGTCATTTCAATGGTTTTTCCATAGAATGTAAAGCATTCTATTTTTATTCTTTTATATTATGTATCCTCCTCTAGCATGTATACATGTATAAAATAGAATTGACAATAATTTATATTTGGTTGAGATTACAGTTTTCTTACCATGATTTACCATTTTGTTAAATTTCACATACTTTTTATTGTTATTTGTTATCTATTTACCATTGTGAAATCTAAGTATAGGGGTATTGTCTACCTAGAGAATTATATTGGCACCATATTTACTAGTTGAAATCCTCTAGAATATGCGGAGAAACACTTGAGGCCATGTGTTGATCCATTCAGCTACATGTTTGGTTGTGAGATCGGGCAGGATGTTATAGAGTACATATTCCTAAGATTTCATACACGTTCGAATTCACTTGATGGTGGCATAATAAGGTGAACATCAGCCCCATATGTATGGTTTTCTATATCTGATTATGATTATTCCAAGGGCGGTCTTATCTTCTAAAAGAATTGTAGGGAGATTCAAATGGGAATTGGTGTGTTGGAGTCATCCCCCAGTTGTACATAAGCTATATATGGATGGATCATGTGAAGGGGCTTTTATGAGAGGTGTAAATATTGTTAGGGAATGGAGGGGATCTATTATGTTGTGTTTTATTTCAATCAATGTGGTGGTTAAATCTATTTAATCTCATCTAAGTGAGATGATTAGATGATTTACACTTTCGAAGATATACACCATTATTCTCTCGGAGGTGGAAATGGTCTCCAAACACTATTATGATCTGATTCAAGGTTATTTCAATCTCCTTGGGAGATGGATTTTTTTATTACAAAGGGAATGATGATTATGAATCGAGGAATGAAGGTGGTGCACACATTGAGGGAGTGTAACATTGTGGAATATTTTTTAGAAAATATACGTATTCTTATTGATACGATCTTTATTTACATTGGTTTGGATGATCTCCCTATGGAATGTAACATCACTGTTATGGGTGATATACTTGGCCTCAAAAAATTCAAGTTTCCTTAAACGTTGTATAATTTCTCTATCCTTTATCAACAAAAAATAAATCTTTCCAGTCAGGTTAACATTCTAAATTTCCCATGATAAAATTTCATATCATAAAAATGGGAAAAGATCCTCAGGGAAATAGGGAAAAGGAAATACAAAGGTCATCTTGACTAACACATAACAATGTTACCCAATAAAATAAAATTGGAGGGAATTACTAATATTGACATGGGTGAAAAAAATAATGTTCAAATAATTATTGAGAGTGATGGAGAACATTGAACAAAAGAATGTGAATGATAAATAAAATTTCGATGGCCATAAAACATTGTGATAATGTGGGTGAAAAAGTCTATTGATTCATCATAAATGATGGTAATTAGATAACATTTTGGAATCCATATGTTTTTCCTACACATGATGAAATTATTTTCTATTTATATTATAAACATATGAAAAATTTAGTTACATGACATGTATAATTTCAATAATTTATTAATTTTAACAATAGTTCCTTTTTTTCTCCAAATGATGTGTATTCAAGATAATTTTTATTGCCAAATAACTATTAACAAATTTTAGTTGATCTAATATTCCCACCAAAGTAAAAAATATAGACCATCATATGAGTATAAAAAATAATAATCTATAATGCCAAAACAAACAATACAAAAATATATTCAAATATTATTTGATCAATAAATAACCTTAAAATTCATCAAAATATTCTCAAAAAATTTTGTATCCCAAACATTAGTTGGATTTGATAACATATTCATCATATATTAATTTAATATTTCTCTCTATTTAACATTATTTAGTATCAAATTCATATACCAAATAATATATATTACCTAATCAAACAATATCTAAAATATTAGATTTATTTTTTAAAATATAAGGAATCATTTTATAGTCAAAAGAAAATAATTTATTTTTCCAAAATATAACATAAAAAATTATTCCTCAAATAAAATTCCATAATATTCTCTTTACATCATGAATTTATGTTTCCCAAAAATACTAAACTTATCACAAAATAACATTAATCACATTATCTCCAAATCACTATTTTATGCCTACTGCTATTGATAATAAATATTATCCAAAATTATAATAACTAATAACATCCACAACATCAATGGAAACATAAACCCTAATGTTTGTACATTACTTTAATCTTATGTGTATAAAATGTAATGGAAGTATTACCCAAAATAATTATTTCACTATAACCCATTATAAACCCAATGGTTATATAAACATAAATTTCCCCAAAACAAAACATATCATTTAAAAATTAGATTATATAAAACATAAAAAGTGGTGTGTGAGTATGTTATCTATTTGGAATGATTAAATTTATAAACCCATGATGGAATCCATAACTCCTAAATAAACATTACAATAAGACATCCAAATTTCCAATTATATCTAAAAATTTAATCAAATACCAACAATAATAAACGTATTATAAACATTATATAATATTCTGATTTAGGTGAAGAATTAATATCATTCTAATTGAGGTTCATTATTGTTTAGAGTTTTTAAGAGTTACTTCACTACCATTCCGTTATTAAATATTACATAAAAAAGTTGATACCTCAATTTATTATATATTATTCCACGTATAATATGTTTTATGATATAAAAAAATTAATTTCATCACACATATTTATAATTTTAAAATTTACCGTATCCTTGCCTATTAGAATCATTAAAAACCAATTAAAAACATTTATAAAAAATGGATGATTACAAAAATATCAATAATTTTCACATGAAAATAATGAAATAAATTCATTAAAACATGAGCATTTATTATTATAATTATTTTGAAAAGAAATAATTGGTCTCAAAAAAAACTTCCCTAACTTATATATCATATTCCATTCCATGAGGAATTAATAATAAATTATTTAAGTCAAAATAAAAAACATAATGGTTTCTTTATAATCATGTAAGACTATTTGTTTTTTAAAAAAGATAACCATTTCAGCCATATAGTGTAGAAAATACATTCCTTTAAACATATACTCATAAATATACCATGAAAAATAATGATATTTACTTAAAAACATATAAATAATAAATAAATCATGAAGTTTACATAGGAAAAGGTTTTATATATCACTCATACAAATGGCATAAACAATATGGGAATCCTCTGTAATAGTTCTCCATGGAACCCAATGCATTAGAAATTTCTAATAGACCCACAAATATTTGGTTTATAATGGATCCATATTTCCAGGGTTTATAACAAAACCACATATACTTGGGTTATAACTTAAAGAAAAATTATCATAAATATTAAAAAAACAATAAAATAATGATGAATCATTACAGATATCATTTTAGTTATTATAGTCATAAAAATATTAATATCACCAATAATTAAATATTTACTAATATCGAAATATAAATTAAAACCCCCTCTTAAAGAATATTTCTAACATAGATATGGTTGGTTTTTATATGAATTAAATAGAAAATATTGTTATTTCATCTAAACCTAAAATAATTTATACAGAAGATTGACCAACTGTTGATGTCAAATAATTTAAAATAGAACATTCATTTTTTTCTTTTTAAAGAATGTCAGAACATTATTTGTAAAATACATAAAATTATTCCTTTTAAGTAACATTAAAAAAAATATCATTCAAAGTTATTTAATTTCCGTATAAAAATATATGGTTGAACACTAATAATTCATAAAGAGTAACTTTTATTTGATGACATGCATAACATAAAACACTAAATTTTAAAATGAATATAAATTTTCGAGAATTTTTTTATATCTAATATTTGAATAACAATTAAAATATTATATAACCTTTAAAGCATAAAATGCTGAGTTATCTTGTATCTCACTCAAAAATGAGTTTCTTTGATAGTTTTCATTTCACGTAGGACCTATTTTTACCAAAAAAATATAATATTAAAATATTATTATTTAATATAATACAATATAGCTTCCCTATTAAATTAGAGGATATAAAAAATATTATCGTACATAATAAATTATATTATATAAAAAATATAATATGTATTCATTAGTTGCTAATAAATTAGAAACGAAAATATAAACCAATTTAATAGAGATGAAATATTTTTTGAACTCCCAAATGTTTTTTTATTAATTAATTAAATTAATTAAAATCATTGAATGAAACTAGTTTAATATATACTTTATATTTTTAATAAAATATATTTTATATTCATCCAATGGATTGAATATGCATTAGATATTAATAAATCTAGTTTTAAGCTTACATATTTTATTTTAAAAAAAAAAACATTTTAGACCTTTTAATGGAACAAAAAATTTAAATGTTTCTTTTTAAACTATAAAATAAACTTATTTCATAGCGTATAACGATCCAAATTAGTCTATGTTGATTTTTTAGAAAATTTTGATGTTGTTTCATTTTTGATGAGTAGTTAAAAATAATAATTTTATTACAAAATTGATTATTTATATAATATATATTTTAATGGTTTATTGTATTGATCATTCATTTTAATTACTATTTAAATCAATTATCAATCGTTTCATCCTATTACGCTTTTGATTAATATATTTCTCAATGAAATTGTTTATAAAAATGACTCAAACAATTGAATCATTTTATATTAAAACCCCACTTTTTCTTCATGTATATGTGAATAAATTTTAATTACCTTCTACCATTTTTGTGATTTGAATTTGGAAAACTAAATTAAATATTACTAATGGGTTAATATATAATGTCAAATAAATTCAAAATTTTAATTTTCAGAATTTAATATTGAATATAATGACTTTTTATTAAAGTGATTAAGAGAATTATGAGAATAAGAAGTGACTAAGAATTAATCATAAGACACAAACTGAATTAGAAACTTCTCCAAAATAAGTATTATGAGAATATTTCCACCTTATCCTAAATATTTTAAAATACATATCATTGTTTTCATCACATGAGGCATGGTAGACTTCTCAATAGTGTTTACCTTTTAATATTTACAAGAATGACACTCATCCTCCACTATAAAAAAGAAGTCACTCCTCCCACTTATTCACTCCTCTCAATCCCTTTGTGTCACCAAAATTTTTCCAAATTACGATCCAAATATCCCTTTCATCATCTTAGATGTATCACCATTTCTAGAAAAATAACCATGGAGGTATTTTCATATAATCGAAAATGAGTTACCCTAAAATGAGGTAATATTCTTCGTTGTGCATCTATATTCCATTTTATTCTCCACACCACTATTTTAAATTATTAAATGATTATTTAAAGTCATAATAGTACTGAATTTACTTATATTTTTTATGTTATGGTTTAATCCTTCACTAACACACTCTTACATCAAATTGGTAATGAACTTACAAGTTTTGTACAGTGAACTTCCACCTCATGAAACAATGTCATTAATTTATCTTTTAAAACATCTCATGGATGAATATTATGATGTATATGGTGTTTTTATAATATATATATGATATAGATTATTTCATTATACTTTTGGAGTTTTTTTAAACATATAACATCATTATTTTAATTTAATGGGAATACAATAACATTTTTTTCATGTGTGAACTACCGCCTCCCCAAAGTGATGGGATTTGTTCACACTATTGAAGGAATCTATAAAAGAGTGTTTTTATAAAACTATGTGACATATATGAAATAAATTATACGATAATTATAATATAAATATATATCATTTTTTTTAATTTGATGATGAAAATAAGGTAGCGTTCATGCATATGGAGGACCTTCCATGTTCAACAAGAATGAATTTCATTTAAGGTCTCCAAATATTACTGTTTATTATAAATATATATATAATTATAATAAAATTCATTCACAACATTTTTTGAATTTTATATATGATTAAATCATTATCTAATTAATACATACAATAATAAATATGTAAAAATATACTCGGTAAACATGAAAATTTATACCCAAAACGATGAAAATAATGAATGATTATTTAAAACAAGTAATAATATATAATAATAAGTTAGTACATGATATAAAAAATAATAAAAGGCAATGATAATAGTTATTGAAATTTTAAAAACCACTAAACATGGGGTTAAAGGACCTTCACCAAAAAGGAAACGCTGGGTAATGGATTATTGTCTCGCTTTTCATTTCATGAGGAAGACATGATATTCATCAATTTTTTATTTTTTGTGGTTCATATACTTCCAAAATTTTATTTTATATTTGGAATAAATTTATCTTCATGGTATTTAGAGTTTCATTTCAAATTATTTCTTTCATGGGTATTATATTTTAAATGATACCAAATAACAATTGATTTCAATATCACTTTTTACATATGTGAGATAAATGTCATATTCAAAACATACTTATTTTTGTGGTTCTATATAATAACCATTTAAATATATTATATCATGAATTATTTTATATTCTTTGTATTTTTAGAATCATTTTTAATAATTTCCCTTAACAGGATTTTATATAAAATTTACATAGTAGAAAACAATTTCATACTATGATTCCTTTTCACAAGGTTATACTAATTTCTAATTGTATTTAATTTTATTGAATTATATATGTACATAATGTTTACAATATATTTTTGTATTTAAAAATATTTTATTGGGATTGAAATTTGGCACACATAATCTATGGGTTGATTTACTATCAGATCAATATTATTGTCTTTTGAACGGTTTACAACACAATATCTCTTCGTTCAGGATTTTTCATAGTTGAATTAAATTTGGAGGGAAATATTGTATAATTTTTAAATAAATACTATAATTTTTCTCCCCTATATATTTATGTCCTTTAAAAATGTAATAGATTAATTTTTTCACAAAGTGGTACTCAAAATGATTTAGAATTTTTTAAACTAAATACTACATCATTTCACTTTTTAGATAAAGAAACGTCTTTCATCAAAAATAAAATTATATAAAATGGTTTCGAAAAATATTTTTAATATTTCCAAAAATAATATATTATCGTTTTTTACCCTTATTCCATTTAAAAATGTTTTCAAAGAAATCATGTAGTGTGTTTGAAAATAATTCATTTTTCTAATACTTTACCTTACAAAAGGAATGTTATGTTTACCTTATATGTAATGCATGGGATTACATGAAGTAATTTATTTCAAACATTAACAGAATGTTTTAAAGGATTCATTTTACGGAATGTTATTTTTAAAATTTTTATCTCAAATACATTTATTTTGGATACTTTCTTCAAAATATGAATGATATTTTCATCAATAATACTTTTATACAATTTATTTAAAATATAACCACACATCCACAAAAACAACAATTTAGTTTTTTCTCAACACATGATATTTTGTAATGATAACATCAATATTATTCCTCTGGATGGATTTTGATTATTTTTACTAAGGATAGAATTGAAATTCACTTCAACGATTCATTTTAATTGTCCCCTATAAATATTTACATTCTTGTGATCATTGTTGTAATGCCCCAACCCTAGTAACCCAGAGTCAGTTCATTATTACATAACATTGGTATGATCACAAGGATTTCATGTCTCGAAATACCGATCAGTTTAGTATTATGGAAACAAGATTCATACATATGTTCAACTTTACAACTTGAAGAGAAATAAAAAAAATTCATTAGAAGCATCCAAGCCTCCCAGATTATGCCTGCAGGTCACTCATAACTAACTTCTTCATATCCTGGGAAAATTAAACATAAGAAAGGGGTGAGCTCAAATGCTCAGTAAGGGTATGTAATACTGTAGAAAATGACATAAAAATTAAGCGTGGTAAATAATTGAAACCACATGCCCTTACCAATAATAAACATGAATACTTTAATGGTAAGAATATGAGATGAGTAAATAATTCCATAATAAAAAATAATCATGGGTGTTATACTAGTCGAATTTCCACATGAGCCATCAATATTATTTCTGTAATGAGGGAATGTATAATGCCAGAAATTCTGAAACATTTTTTCAAGGCCTTGGCCAAGACGTCTAAAATGATTAAGGTCTCAGCCAAAATGGAAAATAAAATTGGGAAAGGGCCTCAGCCAATTCCACATCTAGTTGTCTCATGATACCTACCGATGTATCTAGGAGCTATATCGGGATACACCCATAACTTACTAAGTCCAATACATTCCTCATATGAAAAGGCTTAAACATATCATAAACATTCGTATTAAAACTAGCATACGAAATGTCAATACGTTAACCAGAAATCATAAATGGTATAAAAATTTCACATCCACAGTCAAACATGTCACAAAACATTCAATACAATATGGAAGTTTTGTATCATAATAAATCAACTTCAAATAAAATTAAAATCAATCAAAGGATGTTGACATAGATGAAATCAAAACCCTTTTTGGAGAAATATATATTTCTATTTTGAAATCATTTAAGAGTCACATAATTATAAAATAAAACATTTACATTCAAAATATTCATATAATCATGTATGGGAAGCTTCAAAAATATTATAACAGTTGAAAATAGCCGCACCCGCCATATAAGTTAAAAAAATACATTCATACATTAATTTTGTCGAAAAGGTTAAAAAGGACTTTGTTTGGAAAACTACTGAAAGATTCCTTTATATAATTCTGATAAAAAGTCAAACAATTGTATAAATGAATTTAACCCATATTCTGTAAAATAGTAAGAATGTTTTGAAATAAATTTTTAAGAATCATGGATGTGGATGATAAAGAGTTCCCAGAAAATAATTACGTATAAACAACCTCAGATAATGAAAATATTGTGAAATAAACCCTTAACTTGTATTTTTCGTTGGTTGACGTTAGGTTAACCTCCTGTATAATGGTGAAATAATTTTTATTAAATTATAAAAAAATCATATATATTAATATGATATCATATATGATCTTTTAACATTTCTTTGTTAATAAAATCTTAGTATTATCGTCGTTTTGGGTGTTAACTTACTCGTTTTTTATATGTTTTGTGACATTAGTCATGTTTATTATGGATAGGTTGTATCTTATTTATATCCAGAATGATATAAAGTCCTAAAAATTATTTTTAATCATAAAATGAGAATTATAATTTCATGGATACGATGGGGAATGAATCTCATCGCGTTCGTGGAGACGGCTGTCTGTACGTACGCAAGACCAACAATATCATTTTTTTGATATTAAAATAATATATAATTGGATGTTATATCATTTAGAAAGAATCATTATCATGTTATATTTTTTATTTAAATGAATTATACATCATTATTATACCCATCTAAATAATAATATATTGAATAAAAATTACACCACAACGTGGAGACGGTTGGTTGTACGTACGCACGTATGGTGGCATGTCATTCAAGGGATGGATAGAATAATGAATATTCTTGTTACATAATTATAATAACATCACAGTATATAGAAGATAGTGATGTTATTATTTTAGAATAGAAATAACAAGGAAACCATATGTTGAAGAAGAAAGGAACTTTTAAAGACAGTGGTGAAGACATTACCTCTTTTTCGGGTTCATCATTTTGATTTGATCAAAAGGGCTCCTTAGGTTGGATTTCTGATCAAAATAAGTCCTCTAGAATGAATTGAGGAAAATTGAGAGAGTATTTGGGTAGGGTTTGGCAAAATCAAAACGCTTTGAAGGTGTGAAAAATTGGTTAGAAGTTGTGTCCTTTTATAAGGGGGGGAAGGGGATCTTTAGGAAAAGCTTAAAGTATTCATTTATAATACATTCATATTATATTTAAAAAGGTTAAAATTGGATTATTCAAAGACTAAGGTGGTTATGGGTCGAAATCCTTTCAACCAATAGATTTTGAACTATTTTGGGTCATTATATTAGACTTGTCTTTTAGTTTTAACTCTTGGTTAATTAGTTTAACACATACCATGTCACTTTTAAATTCTATAATATATAGTTAATAAACATACTATATACATCGAATAGACCCACCAGTGATCAAATAATGATACATAAATAATGATATAAGTCCTTTGGAAAAACCTTTGATTTTTAGGAATAAAATATAAATTAATAAAATAATATTTTTTTTAAAAGTAGTCATTTATGTCAATTTTGACACTACTCAATAATTGGTTTTTTTAAAGTCTTAACAACTTTATTAATTCGAACCAAATTCATTTAAGAAATATTAACATGTTATATTTACCAATAAAATTCGTAAATGTCATCAAAACATTCAAATTATATTAATTTTAACATTTATAATACTAATTTTTTGATTTTTTCATTAATAAGGAAAATACTGAATCATTATTGTGTCATATATATTTTTACTTTTTCAATGTCTATAAATTATATATAAAATATAATTATGTAGTAAATTATTTTATATTTCGAATGAATATTTATAATCTAAAATACAACATATATAACACTATTTAAAAATTGTTTTCCTAAAAGATATAAGCTTATTTTATTTTTGTATTTACTTTAACTTAATTAAAATAAAGTGTCCCTATCACCTACAAGTGGCTCCATGGGGACCCAAAATCAACCCTAAGATTACCATGGTTGGATATGTATCCACCAATAAGGCTAGGACACGTTTTAGGATAATTTATTACTAAAATAATATTAATTTTTTACCCTTATTTACTAGATTTACCATTTAACCATGGTAAATAAAATATTTACCGAAGTAATTATTCAAAATGTCTAAAAATAAAAGTTACCAATTTACACAATTTGGACATCCTGATTGCAAATATGGAATCCATTTTTCCAAATTCAAAGCACATAAGTGGCATAAATTAATTTAAAATTAATTCCCGCTATCAAAACAAAAAGCGTGTTTTTAAGATATAATAACTATCAAAAGATTGACATTTGTTTATGTCCGGTTTAATTGTGAAATTATTTCCAATGACCAACCTTGTATTAAATGGTAAAAATATATTCAATATGTACTCTAAAACCACTCAAATTCATAATTTATCATTATTAATTATTTTGATTTAAAAAGTTTCTTTTAATTAAAAATTAGTTATTTTTACTATTCATCAAAATATAAAAGTTTTCTGAAAAGTACCAAAATTTCATTCTAGGATAAATTAAATATTCCGAATCCAAAAATGAAGTCCATTTTGAGAGTTAAATTTTATAAAATTTCAAAAATTATGTATTACTATTCATAACGGCTAGATTGATTGGTTGTGGTGTGCGTTAGAACTCGAAGTTGTGTATAACACACGCTACTGTATTATTCAAAGAGAAGCGTACCGTGGAAGCTTGGTGTGTTATATTATCCCCCCTTCAAATAATTTCTTCCTAAAAATTTTGAGAATATTACTGCATAAAATGACTTGGGTGGTTCTTCATCATTAGTTCCTCGGGTTCCAACGTTGCCTCTTCCATCTTATGGTATCTTCATAAAACTTTTACGAGATGAGTAATCTGGTTTCTCAGCACTTTTTCTCTCATATCAAGAATTCTAATGGGCTCTTCGCAATAAGACAGATCATGTTCCAGTTCTAATTAATCATAGGTGAGTACATGCGTTGGGCCAAGCATGTATTTTCTCAACAATGATACGTGGAACACATCGTGATCTTTGGAGAGACTTGGAAGCATCGCCAAATGGTAAGCTACAACCCCAATTTGTTCTAGAATTTCAAAAGGTCTAATTATACCAAAATGTATAACTCCCTTCCATGGAGATACCTTCATGAAAACATGATCTCCCACCTGGAATTCCAAATCCTTCCTTTGGTTATCGACAAAGCTCTTCTGCCTACTTTGACCTGCTTTAATGTGTTTTTGGAATACCTTCACCTTTTCCATCATTTCCTCCACCAGTTATGGCCCTACATGTTTTCTTTCTCCAACATCATCACAACAGGTTGGTGTGCGGAATCTCTTTCCATATAACGCTTCATATGGTGCCATCCAAATACTTGAATGGAAGCTATTGTTATAGGAAAATTCTACGAGAGGTTAATATTGATCCCACATACCCTGAAAGTCAAGTGAGCATGATCTAAACATGTCTTCTAATGTTTGAATAGTTTGTTCTGATTGTCCAACTATTTGAGGATGGTAGGTAGTGCTCAAACGAAGTTTAGTATCAAAGGCCTTATGAAGAAACTTCCAGAATCTTGAAGTAAAATGGGGATCATGATTAGAAACAATCGATAGGGGTACTACATAAAGTCTCACAAATTCATTAATACATAGTCTTGATAGATGTTCATGTGGTAGATATTCTCTTATAGAATGAAAATGTGCTAACTTGGTAAGACGACCAACAATGACCCATATTTCAAGACTCCTTCTAGGAGACTTTGTTAGTCCCATGACAATGTCCATCAGGATATTATCCCATTTCCACTCATGTATGGGATGAGGTTGAATGACCCCTCTAGGCTATTGCCTTCCAGCTTTCACTTATTGACAAACCATACATCTTGACACAAAATCAGAAATCTCCCTCTTCATGTTGGCCCACCAAAAATGTTCCTTCAAATCTCAATACAATTTATTACTCCCAGGGTGTATAGAGAAATTGGAACTATGAGCATCGTCTAACAATTCCCTGTTTATGTCAGGTATATTGGGAACAAAATGTCTCCTCCAAAATTTCTAAATTCTATCTTCATACACAAAGTCACTCAATATCCCATCATTCACAGCTTTAATCTTCTTTTTAAACTCTTCATTATCAGCCTACGAACTCTTTATCCTTTCTAGTAAAGATGGTTTGGCAACCATTTGAAAAAGTTTTGTTGTTTCACATTCCATGGTTATTCCCAAATCCGTCTATACAAGATCCATGAAAATAGGATCCCTTTCCACTCTCATCATTTTCAAAACACCATGATATTTTCTACTCAAAGAATATTCCACCTTATTTACCTTCCCTGGGTGGTAGTGTATTGTGCAATCATAATCCTAGAGTAGTTCAAGCCATATCTTTTTCCTCATGTTGAGTTCATTCTTTGAAAAAATATATTTCAAACTCTTGTGATCAGTATAAATCTCACATTTTTTCACCGTAGAGGTAGTGTCTCCATATGTTCAATGAAAATATCACAACTGATAACTTGACATCATGAGTAGTATAGTTTTTCTCATGAAATTTTAGTTGTCGTGATGCATAGGCAACAACCCTATCATTCTTTATAACGACACAACCATGTCATTTCATTGATGCATCACTATAAAAAACGTACCCTTCATTCCCCGATGGTAGAGTAAATATATGAGCATTGACTAATCTTTTCTTTAGTTCTTCAAAAGATTCTTCACACTATTTTTTCCAAACAAATTTAAACCCTTTATGTGTGAGCTTTTTTAATGGGTTAGCCAACTGGGAAAAATTCTGGACGAATAGTTGATAATAACCCGCTAAAACAATAAAAATGCATACCTAGGTTATAATAATTGGTGCTATCCATTCATGTATTTCCTTGGTCTTAGAATGATCAATAGAGATTCCATCCTTATAAAAAATATTGCCAAGAAAAGAAATCTCCTGAAGCCAGAAGTCACACGTGCTAAACATCCCATATAATTCATGTCTTCTACGAGTTTTCAGGATAATATGCAAGTGATTTTCATGATCTTCATAGCTTTTGGAGTATACCAAGATATCATCAATAAATACAACCACAAAATCATTGAGATATTCCATGAAAAATATATTCATTAGATCCATAAATATAGAGGGTACATTAGTCAATTCAAAAGGAATTACTGTAAACTCCTAATGCCTATACCTTGTTCGAAATGTTGTCTTCGGAATGTCTTCCTTCTTCACATACAACTAATGGTATCTATATCGAAGGTAAATCTTTGAAAAGTATTGAGATCCATGCAGTTGGTCAAATAAATAAACAATGAGAGGTAGGGAATACTTGTTCATTATTGTTATAGAATTGATCTCCCTGTAGTCAATGCACAACCTCATACATCCATATTTCTTATTAACAAAAGGACAAGGGATCCCCATGAAGAAACAGTTGGGCGAATAAATCCTTTATTACTCAATTCCTATAGTTGTTTCATAGTTCAACTAATTACATGGTGGCCATTCTATAAGGTGTCTTCGATATGGGCCTTGATCCAGGAATTAAATCAATTGAAAACTCAACTTCTCATTCTGGAGGATGTCTAGGTAAATCATCCGGAAACACATCTATATATTCATTACCAATAGGTACATCCTCTATTTGAACATTACATTCCTTCCCCTCATTCATTTCATACTCTTCCTCCCAAAAAATTGAATTTAGTTGAGCTCCTGGGGGTGGATCTAAATAATAATTAGGTGGCGATGATTCTTCTCAAAAGATAAGGTGTTCCTTATCATCATCATCAAGAATCGTAACCTCCTTCATCCTACAATAAATCTTCACACCATGGTCCAAAACCCAATTCATACCGAGGATTACATCAAATTCAATCTTAGGTATGATGATGAGATCAGCGGATAAAGAACATTTATGTTTTCTAATGGGGACTGATTCACAAAACATCGATGCAATGATACTTCCCTTAAGAGTTTTAATTGAGAACACCCTTGTAAAATCAAATTGGAAATATGTAATTTTCTTATCAAACTGGGAAGATATGAAACAATGCGATAATCCAGAATAAAATAATGTATTTTCTAAACATGAGGAAACCATTATATTACCCGCCACTACATCTTTCGGAGCTTCTACCTCAGCAGTAGTGATAACATAATCTTGGCCTTGATCCCTTGGCCTTTTCTGAGGTAATTTTCCCTCACACTTAGGTAATTCATTTTCATAATGTCCCATATCCCTGAAATTGTAGCATTAAACATCGGTAGCGTCTTTCTTTCCATTACAATCACCAGCTAGATAAAATTTCTTTCCACATTTGTAGCATACTCATTTTCCTTTCAGACAGGCACCAGGGTGCTTCCCTCCACAATTATCATAGGTTGAAAATTCAATTCTACCCTTATTCCATATTTCCTTATTTCCTTTCCCAGAGTGTTCAACAGATCTCTTCATCTCTTGCTTTGATTTAAGGTCATAAGACTTAGAGAATTCCTTTTCAGTCTTGATTGCACACGAGACAATATATTTGTATGATGAGAAGTTTTTCGAGACTAATGCTTGACGAAGAAATGATTTTATCCCATCAATGAAATGATCAATCTTACTCCTTGGGTTACATATATTATCAGCAGCATGCCTCGATATCCTTGTAAAGTTTTCCTTATACTTTGTGAAATTCTCATCCTCTTTCTGCCTCAGACTCAAAAATTTCCTTTCCATATCTACTCGATGGTATTGAGGGAATTATTTTTATAAGAACATACCTTTTAACTACCTCTATTATATATCTGATACTTCATCATCTTCCTTCGTGTTTTGTATCAATGACCACCATTGATCATCATCTCTAGTGAGGCGATAAACTACCATGACAACTTTTTCCCTTTAACTACTCCCCAAGGCATGGAATACTTTCTATAAGAAATTTATCCATTGCTCAGTTACTATGGGATTTGTAATCCCATTGAATGTTGGTGGTTGTTGCCTAATGAATCGATCTAAAATTGATCATCCACACTGCGGATCAGGGTGCTTCGTACGGGTATGGTTATTATTCATAACCTGAGTGAGTTGTCTCAGTATGTTGATTAGCTGTTCAGCACCAGTTGTATCACTAGCTCCACTATAATTATCTTGAGTATGAGGTAAATCACTACATGGAGTCCATGCATTGATATAGTTTCCATTTTTTCCCCCAGGAGCCATTTCTAAACAGTGTCATAAACTAGATTAGTTTATGAATTGAAATATATAATTCCAAACTTCTAAAACACTTAAAAAAATCCAACAGTTTATAAATATAATCCATAATCATAAAATTTTTTTGAGTAAGTATATACTCTTAACCCTTCATAATGGTTCGTAAAGAAATTCAGAATTATACTAAGCATATCCCCTGGAAGTGTCGTAACCAAGAGTGCAACAAGGCCCGTTGTCATGCACCAGTTCCCGTTCGAGTCTAGTTCAAAGAACTGTTTTCGGGTTTTACCCCTACATACATCTATGCCAGAGCCTCCTCTACCTGCTCGTATCTAGATAGAGACGTATTGCTGGGAAAACTCACAAAATCAATACAATACCAAAATTCTGGATGTTCTTCTATATTTATCCTCAAGGTCTATCTTAGGGCTATGTGCTCTAATCAGAGTTTATCTAAATATAGTTTCCAAGGTTTGTATTAAACTTTCTCGGATACCAACTGTAATGACATGACCCTAGGTACATAGAGTCGGTGCATTATTACATAAAATTTGCATGATCATAAGGAGATCATGTCTCAATAGACCGATCAGTTTATTACTATTGGAAACAAGATTCATACATGTGTTCAACGTTACAGCTTGAAGAGAAATACAACAAATATATATTTCATTATAGGCATCCAAGCCTCATAGATTATTCTTATAGGTCACTAATAACTAACTTCTTCATATCCTGGGAAAATGAATCATAAGAAAGGGGTGAGCTCAAACGCTCAGTAAGGGTATGTAATACATCGGAAAATGGCATAAAAATTAATCATGGTAAATAATTGAAACCATATGCCCTTACCAATAATAAACATGAATACTTTTATGGAAAAAATATGAGATAAGTAAATAATGCCATAATAAAACATAATAATGGGTATTCTACAAGTCGAATGACCACATGAACCATAAATATTATTTACATAATTAGGTAATGTATAATGCTGGATATTCTGGAACATTTTTTCAAGGCCTTGGCCAAGATGTCTAAATTTATTAAGGCCTCGGCCAAAACCATAAATAAAATTGAGAAATGGGCTCATCCAATTCCACATCTAGTCGTCTCATGAGACCTATCGATGCATCGAGGAGCTATAGCGGGCTCCACCTGTCACTTACTATGTCCAATACATTCTTCATAGGAAAAGGTTTAAATATATCATAAACATTCGTATTAAAACTAGCATAAGAAAGGTGAATAATTTAACCATAAATCATTAATGGTATAATAATAGAACATCTAAACTCAAACATATCACAAAACCTTCAATAAAATATGTAATTTTTGTATGATAATAAATCAAACATAATAAACTTAAAATCCATCAATGGATGTTGACATAGATGAAATCAAAACCCTTAGAAATATCTCTTTCTATTTTGAAATCATTTAAGAGTCACATAATTATAAAATAAAAAATTTAATTTTAAAATATTCTTACAATCTTGTAAGGGAAGCTTCGACGGGTTTATAATGGAAGAAAATAGATGCACCCATTGTATAAGTTAAAAAAAGACATTCTTACCTTAATTTTTCAAAAAGGATAAATAGGACATTATTTGGAAAATGACAGAAATATTCCTTTATAAACTTCTTATAAAAGTTAAATCAAGGCTATAAATGAGTTTAAACCATATTCTGTAAAATAGTAAGAATGTTTTGAAATACATTTTTAAGAAACATGGATGTGGATGATAAAGAGGTACCAGTAAATTATTACGTATAAACAACCTCAGATAATGAAGAGATTGTGAAATAAACCCTTACCTTGTACTTTTCCTTGGTTGACGGTAGGTTAACCCCATGTATAATGGTAAAATAATTGTTACTAAATTATAAAATAATCATATTTTATAATATGATATCATATATGATCTTTTAACATTTCTTTGTTAATAAAATCATAGTATTATCGTCATTTGGGTGTAAACATGCTCATTTTCTTTTATATGTTTTGTGACATAAGTCATGTTTATTTTGGATAGGATGTCTCTTATTAATATCCATAATTAAATCAAGTCCTTAAACATTATTTTTAATCATCAAATGACAACTATAATTGCATGGATACGATGGGGAATGAATCTCATCGCGTTGGTGGAGACGGTAGTCCGTACATATGCACGAGCAACAATATCATTCTTTTGATATTAAAATAATATATAATTGGATGGTATATCATATAGACAGAATCATTATCATGGTATATTTATTATTTATATTAATTATACATCATTATTATACCCATCTAAATAATAATATATTGAATAACAATTACACCACTATGTGGAGATGGTAGGCCATACGTGTGCACGTATTGTGACATGTTATTCAAGGGATGGATAGAATAATGAATTTTTTTGTTACATAATTATAAAACATCAATATATATATAGAAGATACTGGTGTTATTATTTTAGTATATAAATAACAAGGAACGAATATGTTGAAGAAGAATGGATCTTTTAAAGACGGTGGTCAAGATGTTACCTCTTCTTCGGGTTCTTCCTTTTGATTTGATCAAAATGGATCCTTTGGTGGGCTTTCTAATCAAAATAAGGCCTCTAGAATTAATTGAGGGAAGTTTAGTGAGTATTTGGGCAGCTTTTGGCCAAACCAAAATGCATTGAAGGTGTGAATAATTGGTTATAAGTTGTGTCCTTTTATAAGGGGGAGGAGGGGCTCTTTAGGAAAAACATTAAGTATTAATTTATATTAAATTCATATTCGGTTTCTAATGGCTTAAAAGTGGATTATTCAATATATAAGGTGGGTATGGGTCAAAATACTTTCAACCAATAGATTTTAGATAGCTTTGGTTCATTATATTAACCTTATCTTTTAGTTTTAACTCTTAGTCATTTAGTTTAACACTTACCATGTCACTTTGAATTTTTATAATATATAGTTAATAAACATAATATATAAATACAAGAGACACCCAAGTGGCCCATTAATGATACAAAAATAATAATATATTTCCTCTTGCCGAAAATTTGATTTTTAGGAATAGAATATAAATTAATAATATAATATTTGTTTTAAAAAAATACTCATTTATGTCAATTTTGACACTACTCAAGAATTGATTTTGGTTAAAGTATTAAAAACATTATTAATTCCAAAAAAAATTCATTTAAGCAATACTAAAATATCATATTAACCAATAAAATTCTTGTATGTCATCAAAAAATTACAATTATATTTATTTTAACATTTATAATATTAATTTTTGGATTTTTTCATTAATAAGAAAAATACTCCATCATTATTGTGTCATATATATTATTACTTTTTCAATGTCTAAAAATTATATATAAAATATCATTATTTATGAAATCTTCTTAACATTAAAATTAATATTTTAAATCTAAAATATATGATATATAACCCTATGTATTTTTTTTCTAAAAGATATAAGCTTATGTAATTTTTGTATTTACTTTAACTTTATTAAAATAAAGTGTCCCTATCATCTACAAGTGGCTTCATTGGGTCCCCAGATCGACCAAAAGATTCCCATGGTAGTACATGTGTCCACCAATAAGGTTAGGACACGTTTTAGGGTAATTTATTATTATTATAATATTATTTTTTTACCCTTATTTACTAGATTTACCCTTTAACTATGGTAAATAAAATATTTACCGATGTAATTATTCAAAATTTCTAAAAATAAAAGTTACCTATTTACACAATTTGGAAATCCTGATTCCAAATATGTAATCCATTTTTTCAAATTCAAAACACAGAAGTGGCAGAAATTAATTTAAAATTAATTCCAGCTGTCAAAACAAAAAGCGTGTTTTTAAGATATAATAACTATCAAAAGGTCGAGACTTGTTTATGTTCGGTTTAATTGTGAAATTATGTCCAATGACAAACCATGTACTAAATGGTAAAAATATATTCTAAATATACTTTAAAACATTGAAATTCATAATTTATCACTCTTAATTATTTTTATTAAAGTAGTTATTTTTAATTAAAATTTAGTAATTTTCACTATTCATAAAAATATAAAAGTTATCCAAAAAGTACCAAAATTTCATCCTAGGATAAATTTGATATTACAAATATGAAAAATGAAGTCAATTTTGAGAGATAAAATTTATAAAATTTCAAAAAGTATGTATTACTATTCATAACAGTTAGTTTTATTAGTTGTGGTGTGTGTTAGAACTCGAATTTGCTTAAAACACACACTACTGTATTTTTCAAAGAGAAGTGTACCATGGAAGCTTATGGTGTTACAATTGTATATATAATTTCCACAAATTATAGAAATAATTTATCATATATATGTTCATTTACTTAACCACATAACTATTTTAATTATTGTAGCTTCTTTTATTGTTATTTTATTTAATAAGGAAATATTGATAAATTAGTATGATGTACTCAATATAGATACATGATAAGGAACTTTTTTTATGCATTTAATTATATTTTTCAATATATGGGGATTTATTTTGTAGTGAAATACATTTGTTGGGGATTATTTAATAAAAGTATTAAATGTTAGGGACCAATTAATGTAATCCCCATGATTCAATAGTACTATTGTTAGATGAAATTAGATGGTGAAAACCCCTCATGTTTGATTCCATACAAAATATATGGGTTTTACCCACACACAAATTTTTTTAGGATCTATTATTAAGGTATAGTGGTTCATGTTTAAAATATAAGACTTCAAATTATTATGCATACACCTCATTAATTTTTTGTTATTATTATCCATGTGATATTTTTCGTTGAAATTATCTATGGATGAATTTAATTCAATATTAATTGACTCAATTTTACGTTTTTCAGTTATTTGACATTCCTTATGGATTATGTATTATTTAGTTATCTTAATGGAATGTTTTTTGGTTTATTACCATGCCATACTATTATTCCACTTAGTATGTCCACTATATGTAATGTTTGTTAATTTATTTACCTTTTCAAATTATTTAAGAACATCCTAGATAGTTTATTGATTATATTAATTGGGTGTTCAGTTATTACCATTAAATATTGATTATTATCATTGTTTAATTATTTATTCTATTATACTTAACACTTTTTGAGAATTTGAGATGTCCCTTATCATGTTTAATTTCTCCAACATTCCATAAAGTGTATTTAAAATGATATTTAAGGATAATCTAGATAGAATAAACTTATTATCCATTATAAAAAATATTTTTTAGTTAGTGTATTCATTTGGAAAACAAGACTTATGTTTTTATTTGGTTTTCTAAGATTACTAATCTTTTTGGACCTCTGGGATGTGGTTTACTTATATTTAATGCAATCATAATTGTACAACAACACATAATCAATGATTTTGGGATCGGTTCGCTAAAAATACATATAATAATTTTTAGAATATGGACATGGAAGGAATATATTTTAAAAACAAATATTTAATTTTTTAATGTGGAATTTAAAGTAATGTGTCTTTTACCACGAGTCTTAATAGTCTAAAATGATCATTATCTTCATGAATAATTAAATAATGTTATGTATTTTCATTCATAAAATTATTTTAGCTGTTTATGATTCTTTTTAGTTTTTTAATACCATGTTATATTCAATTTCCTAATCATTTATATTCATGCCAGACAGTTTTATACTAGTTTCCTTGTACGTAAAAAATATCATTACTAGGTTTGTAGTGGAAAATAAGAAATTATTCCATCATATCCAGAATAATAATAATGAAAAATTAGAATTTATATTTATTAATTATAACTTTAAAATCATCAATTTGATATGATGATAAAAAATGAACAATGTTTCAATACTATGGATGATATGAAATACGTATGCATTAGTAACAAATTAAATATTTAATGATGATGATGGATTGAAGGTATGTGTTATTTTATAAATAAAAAATTATGATTAAGTAATATATATCATATTACATTTTTAAATTTAGTTATATATATCATCCATATGATGTGGTGATGAAAAAAAGAACCACATCACATAGTGGAGGTGGTATTCTGCACATACGTGCGAATGAAATTATCATTTTTTCAATGAATGTGAGGAGAATAAATTAGATAACATCTTGAATTTAAAAAATCATAAATAATTAATTATTAATATATATATATATATATATTAAATCTATCATTATATAAAGCTGCGATAGGATGTGTTGGAAAATAAAATTCAATATTTTACGAGGTGGTGGTCGACAACATATTGAAAGGATTGTTTCATTTCCAAAAAAGATGGATAAATGAGATATATATTACATGTTATTAAAATAATAAAACCCCATCATGCCGTTTACTTTGAAGTTATAAAATCATCATTATTAAACTATATTTGATAGAGGTGGAATAATAAATCAAAAAAAAACATTGGTTAAAATTTATACCTCTTCATCAGACACTATCATTCTGTTTACATATTATTACCTCTATGTTTTGTATTATACCAAAAAAAGTATCCCTATAATAAGAATATGGATTATTGAATGGTATTTGTGAAGGATTTGGCTAATACAAAAGTCTTTTAAAGTGTTATGAAAATGGGATAAGTGGTTTTCATTTAAATTTTGGGAGAATGAAACCCTTGGAATTACATAATGTATGAAATTAATATAAATTAATTTTCATAGGAAAATTTATCTAAAATTATATATTCGGGAAATAGGATTATTGGGGGTATAAATAGTCTAATTCAATAGAATTTGGACGTGTTTTGAATATTTTTACCAATAAATATTTTAACCTCTTATAAACCCTTACGACAAGTATGGTGATATCATATTTTTTATTTTTATGGGTAATGAAAGTTATTATAATGTAATAATTAAATACTATGGGTTTGATATATTTAAATATATCCCATTTAATTGGTTTAATATCCTATTTTTAAGAGATTTAAATAATCAAATAAAATAATATTTTACATAAAATATCTGTAATTTTATTTTACACTATTAATATAATATGGATTTAAAAAATCATGGTAAATATGGAATTCAAACATAAATAATTCACCTACCACAAATATTCAATAATTATCTAAAAATGATTTTTTATTCTATAACTCAATTTTTTTCACATTTTAATATTGTTAAAATATTTTTTGAGATTCCTCCATTACTTGAATAAATTCATTTTTTATTGTCACATTAACATTAAAAGAGAATATTTCTTCATTAAAAATTTAAAATAAATTCACATGATAAAAATAATTAAATTATCTTTAAAAATATAATTTATAACTAAAAATTGCTGTTTTAATCTATATCATAAAATATTTTCGATATTAAAATAAGAAATATGAAATTTTTTAATATTTATTTATCTAAAAAATTATTTAGTAAAGAACAACAAAAATTGGGCCCCATGATTCAATATTTTGGAAAAAATCATGGACATGGTAAAACTAGACTAATATAATAAGATAATGTAATGTCATACATTCATTTTTTATTCCATATAATATTATTTTACAACCATAACTACATGATATAACCTTACCTTTTTGGTAATTATTCCCTATGGTTTCTATTCATAATGGAAAAAAATAAAAGGTCCTTGTTTACAAATGTTGGACCTCTTGAGTACAAATATGGAATCTATTTTTGAACATTCATATAAAATAAATGGATTAAATAATTTGAGATAAATAATAAAAACAAAAATGAAAACTATAATTCAGAAAAATTACCATTTAAAATATAAAAGTTTTTTATTCCAAATGTAAACATATAATTTATTCCGCTGAACATAATTGTATTATTAATAATATAAGGAATCTAATGATAAATTTGAACCATTTTATAAAAATATAACATTGTAAAATTATTTATTAAAAAATTTGAGATCTTTCAATATTTAATGGAAAATTAGTATTTCTAGATAAATTCTTAAATAGATACTCTAAGATAATTTTGGAATTCAAATTTAAAAAAAATTTATAAATTAAATAAAAAAAATTTCCTATAAAATTGTATGAATTAATAATATTATCTACTCTAAAAAATAAAAAACATTTATAAAGAAATAATTTTTTTAAATTTAAATTAATATTATTTATAATTGAGTGATTGTTTTATAATGATTATAAATAATTTTTTATTGGGTATGAAATAAATATAAATAATGTTTTATTATGTGGTTAATCTAATTAATACCCTCAAATTCACTAGCTATGTTATTATAATAACATTTAAATAATAATATTTTTATAAAATATCCCAATTCTATTGAATACTGGAGCTTTATAGTAAAAATTCACTCAAGAAGAGTATTTTTACAAAATTTCATGGTGTTACATAAATTATGTTGGTCTTTTTGTGACCCTACATTCCCTAACATCCAATTGTACCCAATATAATGTAATGACATCTGTCATCATACCCTAATCACCATATCCACATTATCATTCATCTCATTTAATAATCCCGAAATAAGTGTATCTTAAATGTAAAGGAAATAAAATTCATTCTATACACCGACCACCAAATAACCCCTCCACATATCTCATTGCCACATCTTTATGGATTACCTTCAATTGTGAAAATTTCAATTAGTACACCACCCCAACATGGTACTATAACATTGAACTACTTATTATGAGATAGAGGGGAGGAGGGGGAAATCATTCATCTATATACCGACCATCATGTAATGTAGGTGAATGTAAAAACCAAAACATTAGGGTTCTTATATTACATGACGATGCTTTGGTGAAAAAAAGGTATGATGATGATACGAGAGTAATATATTTCTAGAAATAGCTTCTCTAAGGGTTCCAATAAAACAAAATTTGTATATATGATAAAGTAAAAATGTCCTTATATAAAATATTCCACCAATTTATATTACTACTATATGCATCTCAACACACATTCCATATTTATTGATTCTTCTCACATCAAGATTTTCAAAAATAACAATAATATTGCATTTCAAATCCATTAACTTCCTTAATCAATTTCCCAAAAAAATAATATCATCAAATACTTCTTTAATTATAACCAAAAACTAATTAATTGTATCCACAACGTTTCATTTTTTAATTTTCCAATATTATCTAATTATAATTGGGAAAAATAAATAAAAATTAAATATAATAACACATAAACCTCACAAAAAATTATCAACATAACTTATACTAGGTCATGATAACATTTCCACCTTCATACACCAAGACATATAAAAAAACCACCCAAACATATACCAAATCATATCAGTAGTTTAAAATTAGTATCCCCATTTCCACAAAAAATTATAAACGTGTACTAGTCACGACTGTAACCGTATAAATAATTCGGGTCCCACACAACCATTAAAATATATGAAATAACAAAATAATGGGATAATAATATATTTCCAGTTCAAAAGAACGATATCAATTTCCTTTCAACATTATAAAAATATCACACAACATTTTATAAAATTAATTGTGGGTATTTTGACATAATTATCAATATTCACATACTAAAATTTCAATATCCATATATTAGTACGGGAAATTCATTGATATGTGTGATTAAGATGAAAACAATAATGATTTTTAATTAAATTCAAATACATCTCATGTGGGGTTCATCAACTAAAATTTAATTGAAATATCCAAAAATAGTAGGATTAATTATATTATAAACCCCATAAAAAATCTAGTAATCTAATGAAATTAAATTCCTCTCATTCAATTTCATTTAAAAATATTCATTATCTACATTATCTGGCCCATAACATCCACCCAAACGAAAAGAAATTCATTCCATTTTTATTAACCCATTATGAAAAAACGAACAGATTAAGATCCCCTACCTCAAAAAATTTTTTCCAATTCAATTCATGAGATATAAGTTTATTAAAGTGTAACTGTAAAGATAATTACAAAACGGAGTATGCCATTCAGCATATAACATATTACCCCAATCATGATCCATCAACAATACAACATAAATGGACCATTAATACAACACAACATGTTATACATATAAAAGATCATGGGAAACAAGCTTGTAATGAGGAAGAACACACCACATATTTACAAATGTTCAATTATCAGAGTCAAGTGATCATAGAACACTGAGGGGAATGAATTAACTCTAGAAATAATACTTAGTTTTCCCAAAAGCTGAGATATATTTCCATGTAATGGTTAGTTTCTAATTGTATGGGAGTTTAAAAAAATATATTTAGGATACAAAGATGTTAACCCCTGAATAAAAAATAATGTTTAGGTTTTCACCCATGACTGTAGAAAATGCTTTAGGTTATTCCACATCTACCATCGGCCTAACTAGCCTCAGAGATATGTGTTGTAGATCACTATGTTTTAATATCTTCCTTGGGTAAGGATATGATTCAACAAAACATCCATTATGTTACAACCCCCAAACGATAGAGACACACGAATGGTCTACCCACGAATCAATGATTACTCATGCCTTCATACCACAACCACATATTATGATGCAATGGTAAGATAATCATGATCCCAAAATCTTCTATGTATCCACTAACCTTTACAATACTTCAATTCCTAAATAAGATGAGCCATCAATACCCATAATTTTATACTTATATTTCACAATAGCCCTTTTATGCTAAAAATTCATCCACCACAATTTTTATCATATCTCTATGCTATATTATCCTCTTCTAGATGAAATTTCGTTTACATCTCAATAATACATTACTCTGGCCATACCTCAAAACCTCATACACCTAGAACTAACCATTTTATAGTGGATTAATATCCTTAACATTACAATCATTTCTAGAGGAACATATTTCTTATCGATATTTTTTTTTCAATCCCATGTGTGTGCCATTCAAACCACTATAATATATTCAACCTCATCATCATATGTGACTAATGAAAAACTATGTGAATAAGAAATATTGAAATATTCTTATATCAATAAATCTTATAATGGAATAAAACTCCAAAATAATGCATTAGATATTATTCAGATTAATCTCTCTCCTAAAATTATCTTGGTGTGGGTAATCTAGTGAATCTTATAAAAAATATTTAAATATGGAATTAATGTAATTTGAAAACATCCCCTAGGATTGGTCATTGGAACATTTATTCCATACAATATGTAAATAACAATAATACATGTTGGAAATGAACTATCCCCCAAATCATGCATCCAACCATGAATTTTATTTTAACTTTCCTTAAAAACATTAAACAATTGCTTAATAATTATTATTGACTACTAGATTGTTCAATCGCATGTGTAAACACCGTAAACACTCTTAAATCACACACTTTCTCCCCAAAAACACCTTTAGAAACCAGGTTAAACATTCTAAAAATTCTATAAAATAGAAAAACTGTTTTAACCCAACCAAACTCAATTATTACTCCAATATTTCAAAATACAGGCCTTACAATTCCTCTATTTTAAAATAATATTAATCCTTTAATATTAAAGTAAAATCAAATTCAAAAAAATTATATCCTAAAATAATACTCAATGTGGATGTTTTTATCTACCTAAATTTATCTTCATGAGAACCTATACCACACACAAATTGATGTGTATAACAACTATATTGACAAGATGGTTTATGATTTTATGAAATCTAGAATGTATTTGTAGTTCTCCATTATCATATATTTTTAATGAAGAGTATATATGAACCCCCACCTAGAGAGGAATCTCATTCAGAATAAAAATACAACTACTAGTTTGAAACCACTACCTCAATGCTTTATGTAACCACAAAATCCCCAAAAAATAGATGGTAAAAATGATTTATCCTACCATATTAACTACAACTGGCATTTTCTATTGCATAAAAAAATGTGCTACTAAATTTTTATTGTAATGCAAATTTTTGAAATGCACATCAAGTTATTTGCAATCATAAAATAATGTATTTATACCATTTAATGAAATAATTAATTGGAAACTAAATCTTATTTATTGAAATATATTTTCTTTTAATATATTTAAATTAAATCCCTTGAATTATCCTAAATCATTTTTCATAAAAAATGTAATGTAAATGAAAAATAATAATTGTGATGTATCCTTAATAAAGTATTTTTATCCCATTAATATAATTAATATTGAATATTTTATTTAATTTATATATCATAAAGAGACAATTTGATAACCAATTTAAATAATTTTCATTTGATCCCACATAGGTTTGCAGAACTATTTTCAGCATACTTATACATGGGCAATAATTTCAATAATTACTTAAAAAAACATTGTAATTTTATTTATAACACAAGAATCATAGTGGGAAACTAGGAAAAGATTCCGAATACATCATTTCATAATGAACCCATCATCCATGAAACCCTTATAAATTTTTATCCATAGTTTATAAAACCACTGGGGGATCAAAAATATATTCCAAATGAATTCTCGATATCTAAAGATCATAAATCTAGATAACATTCTTTGTCCTAATAGTCCACAACATGAAAAGAAAACAATGTTCCAATGCTTCATGAAAATTATCTAATATTCAAAAATCATTAAACATTATATAATATTGATAAAAAATCATATCCCAAGCATGTAAAACATTTCTAAAAACAAAACATAAAAATTGAATTAAATTATAAAATATACACTATATAATCGTAATGAAAATACAACTGATGACCACATCAATGTCATTACATCACATTCTATTAAAGACCAATAATAATTGAATGAATTAAATTATAATAAATATAATGTAATACAACCAATAAATTCATTTAAAACCTTCACCTGATATAATAGAAAATCAATAAATGGAATTTTAAAACCAATAATTTTTAAAAAATAACAATAATTAAATCCTAGGGTATGATGTAAAAAATGAATCATCTCTCTTCTATAGATTATTTTTTCAAATTTAGTTAATACATTTACTATGTCCACCCCCAAAAAATCATTTATAATAAAACAAATTTTATATGAAATTAAAAAGGTTACCCCATTCCTCAATGTAAACCCCCCCAACTACGATTATCTAATTATTGGTGAAAACCCACACAACCAAAATCTATACTACTAGATACAAAGGAATTTTATATTTCCATAAATAAATTTTTCCATGAAACACCATTCAACCATTCAACGAAAAATGTCCATAATTCATATCAATAATATTCATTTAAGAAGACATTATCCCAAAAATAAAATCTACCCAAAACCATTTTTTGACTTCTTAACATATTTAGTCATTATGAAAATAAATCGTACATAATGCCATTATAACTATTTCAAACCCTTTATTAATTACAATATTCTACCAATATCAATGTGATTTTTTTGTACAATGAAACCCATATGATGGGTTAGAAAAATGATTAATTATAATATAATAAAATGAAAACCAAAATGACTATGACAATAAATGTATCCCATTAAGTAATATTTTCAAAAAAAACGTGTTTGAATAAATGGAACTCCTCACATGTCTATCACATAAGATTTTTAAATTCAAAATTTAGAAAAAAAAACATACACTATAACAAAAATGTTTTCAGAGAGATAATAAATTTGATTTAAATATCAAAAAAATCCACCACTAAATTACATTTAGGGTAAAAAATAACTTTTCTAAACAAAATAATTTTTCCATGATGATCTTGGAAAAAAATCTTTTATCAAATAGAAATATATAATTTCTTCAACAGATGGTCAATTGATTGAAAAAAATTCAATCTTATATTTTTTCACAATATTCAATAGATTATAATAATTATTTAAGTTTCATTAAATATACAACTCATTTTAAAAAATAATATATATTCCTTTAATATAGAAAAAATGCACTAAATCTCATAAAATGGATTTTTTTTATCAAGAAAACACCAATAAAACCCCCAAATCATTTTCCAAAAAATTCCATGTGTATAATAGAAAAATGTTTTTAATAATTAAATTACAGCACTAAATTCCTAATAGAATTATTAATGGAGGAATGAAACACAAAAAGAATGTTTGATAAAAAATTTTTTTTTAATATTTATAGTTTATATAATGAAATGAAATATATAATTTTTTAATACCTTATGGAAATTTAGGTAGGTACCTAAAACAAGATATCCTATAGCTGGAGTATAATATTAATTACTTTGACATGATTATAAACAATCAGTCCTTAAAACACTCAAAGTTTAATATTCATGGTAAACTATATACACAATAAAGTATTTCATTACAATACAATACACTAATTACAAAATAATATTTTTATTATATCTAAATAAATAACATCGAGGATAACACAAATCCATCTTGTAAATCCCTATATATCATTACTAATATGTTTCTTGGAATCCATTGTAATGAAACATAATAAGGGTGTGATCAAATTATCACTATGGAAAAAATATAGTAGAATCCATAATGAATCCATGAGAATAATAAATATGACATGGTAAATAACTAAACTCAAATTCTATTAAATTAATAAATTGAGAAGAAATTGAATTTAAAATCCGGATGGGTAATAAATAGGAACACATTCCATTCCTATTACTAAATAAGGAAAACAAATATGAAAATGTTCAAAAACTAAATTACATGCCAATAAATCATTGATCATAAAATAAATTGTATCCATGCATATTTTGATGAATAATATCATGGATGGATATTAATGGGAACTAATATGAGGGAAATTCCCTCTCAATGTATCTCATATCTCATGCACATGAAAACATACAATATCAAGAACCTTCCACTAGACAGTTTAATACTATTCGTAAAAACCCAATTAATTTGTGTAACTTATTTGTATCATGATAACATATTGATGTATCAAGGAGGTATATAATATTGGGGCTCCACCTGTCAGTTCATTTCCAAATAATATTTTACATCGAGTAATCTATTTAAATAAAAAAAATATTCGTTATAAAATAACCATATTGATGTAAGAATATTGATATATAAATAATATATTAGTTAATGAAATAATATTCAATGTAGGAACCATATGTGAAATGGTATAAATTTTAGGCAATATTAATAACTATGATAAATGAGATGGATAATTTTGTGAAATTCAATGTTCCATGATTTTAAGAGAGGGAATATTTGAAGAGGGCTAAGACATAAATCAAGAAAGTGAATGTGAAAAATATCCTTGGCAAAAGAAATCATAAATCATCCATTCAAATAATAATGATGGTACCAGTACAATATATCCCTATTGGTTTAAAATGTAGGGTAATGTTTTTTTCTGAATGGAAATATTATTAAAATATCATAAAACATTCTTGGGGAATTATTTTTTGGTTTTGAAAAACATCATCAAAAACATTTTCATTGAAAATCGATTTTGAAAACATTTTCTATAAAAATTAACAAAATTAAAAATGAAAAGGATCTTTTAAATTAATTATGGTCAATAAATCCATTCTATTCAAATGAGGTAAACAATATTCCATTTACAAGATAAAAAGTTTTGAAAAAAATAACATTTCAGGAAAGTGAGAAGTTATTCCTTTGCAAACATTCGTTAAAGAAAAAATGATAATATTTTCTTGGAAAAATAATTTAAAAAAATGTTTTGAAAACATTTTAATAAAAACAAGTTTCTTTATAAGAAAATAGGTTCTTTGGATAAAGGGATAAATGATGTTGGGTTATCATTAAAAAAATAAACAAACATCGAGTACCAAATAGTGGATAAATGGGAATAATACATGAAATGGATCATGAACTAGTAGTGGATAGAAAAATGAAAGGTTTTATTTTATAATAGATATATAATTCCCATTAATAGAAATACCATTGAGACATTATTAATTTTAATTTTGAGGAAAATAATGATTAAACATTCCTACGTGTCCAATACTACTTTAAAACATTTTAAATCATAAACCTCATGAAGGAATAACATTAAATTAAAGACGTAAATACCATTAATATAAATGAAGTCATTATATAATATATAAAAATGGTCAGTAGATACATTCTAAAAAATATGAAAGTGGGGAACATGGCATTTATATCAAAGATGTAATAATTGAGATCAAATTCACTTACCTTGAGTTTACATTCGGCTGAATGTCCATTAACATCCTGTATAATTAACTTATGTTAATTTTATAATTTTATTATAACTATTTTCTTTTTTATAATTAATTTCACTTAATTTATTGCTATATTTTATACCACTACTTAAACAATTATGTTTAATCATATGTTTTGACCAAAATTAGTTTATATTTCCAAAATGCCTTTGGTAAGTCCACTATGGTCAAATTGTTCATTACATGAAATATAACAGGTCATAATCATTACATAATAATCATTTATATACATTAATTATTCATTAAAAATAAATAATTAAATATTTTTATAAAAAAAAATCCATATTATGATCATGGATACGGTTCTTTGTATGCATACATGAGTTATTTTATCAGTTTTCAATGATTGTTATAGAAAGAAGGTGAGTAAAAATATTTCTTGACATAATGATAATTTAATCATAATTAATTTTTTTAATCATATATAAGTATATATATAATTATTTTTTATGAAAAATGTATCACATCATGTCGAGTATGCGGTAGTCTACACGTCCATGAATGACATTATCACTTTTTATGTGTTCTAAAAGGTAATAATGAAAATGATATATATATATATATAGTATATTTACATAAAGGTAATAAAGTCAATAATTTAATATAAAGATTTTATATGTCACATTTTTTTCATTAAAACTATCCTTTATGTGTTCCATTTTTGGGGTGAATGAATCACAATGCTTCGATGGTGTTGTACTCCACAATTCCTCAAAAAATGTTATTAAATTAACATAAAAGGGAATGTATTAATGGTATTTGTAATAAAATTATTAATGAAGTATGATTAATTAATAAATATCATATATATAATATCTAAACATACTTTTCATCATAATGGCCACCATGGGAGTTGGTGGGGTAAAACAAACAATCATCATTTTGTGAGGAAGTAATTCATAGTACACAAAAACTCTATGTTTGTTACACCTTAGATGGATGTGTGTGTAAGTGTAAAAAGAATAAATAGAATAAAAAATATCCTAAAATATATTGGATATTGGGGAGTTTATATAGTAATATAATATGATTTTATGTATGGTTTAGGAATGAAAATAAAATTAAAATGTTTCAGAGGAAATGTTACCTCTTAATTAGGTAACAAATTTTGTGTTGTACCAAAATTATACCGTGTAAGGATTTATTCCAAAATGGATGATTCAAGGTAAACGGGAGGGATTTTGGGAATCTATTTGGTATGATAATGTCTGAACCTATGTGTTTAGATATTTGTGATTAACAGGGATAAGTGGTAGCCTTTTATAGGGAGTGAAAAGTAGTCACATGGTTTTTTTAGAAACAATTTAGAAGTAGACATGTTATTACATTCAAATAGAAATAAAAAACCAATTAAAACTCAATAATTGAATATTTTGGCCCATTTATGTTAATATAATGGGTTTTTTAAAAGATTCTAGGCCATTATAGAAACTGTGTTAAAGGATTAGTCCATTATAATGCTTTATTTTTAATAAATATTTTCAATTAATTTAAATTAATATCACTAATAATTTTTGTCAAAAAAAGATGGTATTATTATAAATTATAGATTATTCAAATTCCAAATATTTAATCAATTATACCAATTTTAAATAAAATAATTGGTAGAAATTAATTTCAAAATTTATAATGTAGGTGGGATGACCAGGTAATTTTTTAATGCAAAATTTTCTGAAGGTTTTCTATGATTTAATAATAAATTTAAATTTAATATATTATTAATTTATTTAAATTGTAATAATTGTTAAAAATATTATCTAAAAAAATTAAAACCAATTAGAATAATAATTTATCCCTATAAATAATATAGATGAAAAATATGTTTTGATGTAAAATTCAGTCTTCGTAACTATTCATTAAAACATGGAATTTTTTATAAAGATAAAAAAATTAACCCTAACAAAATTATTAGGTATCTATATGAAATATAACGTTTATTATGACATATTTGAAAAATTAATGTGTCAAAATTCATATTTTTAATGGTTTCTCCATTTAAATGCAGTAAAAATTGCTTTATAAAAATACAGGTTTGCATTTAAAAAATAGATTTTTTTTCTTATCTTCTACATATAAAATCCAATTGGTGAATATAAAAAATATTGTAATGAATATAATATATATATATATATATTAAATTAATATCACACAATAATTTTATTTAATTAAATTAATAACCCTAAAATATATATTTGATCATAAGAATAGTTTTCAATAAAAATAATATTTTTATAATCAATTAATTCATATATTAATTTATAATTTATTTGTAACTAATTAATTCATTCTAAAATGGTTTAAAAAAAATTATATATTTTAGTTATTAATTTTCATAACTACTAATATATCATCCTAATTATAAAAAATTATATTTTAATCATATATTATTGTTCGATAAAACTCGGTGTTGCGTGTAATGAAATCCATCAAGGAAGGTATCTCTTGCATGTAACACACAGTAACATAGTTTTTTTAGGTATTGAAATATTTAGAATCTATTTAAAATAGTATATAAATTATAAATTATCTAGATATAATACTTCTTTATGCTCTAGGTGTCACATGTCATACTTTCAATCCAATACAAGGTTCTTACTTTTGATTTTTAGGGCATCATACTTTCCCAACCATATATAAATTGTGTATTCACAATTTAAAATAAATCATTGTGATTTATAGTATGATAGCTACTATATTTTAAATCCCACATCATAAGAAGTGTTCTTAAGTCATCCTTTATAAAAGAGAGAGTGGGAAGTACAATGGTCACATGGAATACGATGTAATTTAGTCTCTATGTAGGATAACATTAGTGGAATGCAGAGATACATACTCGTGGGAAAATAAAAAATATTTATAGGGAGTGAATGAGGTCATAAATGAAAAATAAGTGATGGAATAGTAAAATGATAAGGGCATCAAATCCATAAATCACTGGTCATTTTGAAGACCATTTGTTCAACAGAAATTAGGTTATTATGGAAAAATTTTATTTCTATGACATTTTCCTAGAATTGGATAATTATTTTACTACCTAAGATTAAATTGATGAATTCTTAATTTATATGTTTACATTTTATATTAACTATCATCACTTTGGGATGTGTTTCGATCAGATCACAATTCGTCCCTTTACTCCCTAAAAATATTTTTGAATAATGAATATTATTTTTACTTATGCACTAAAAGTAACATTTATAGAATAATATGTCCTATAAAATAATGAGAAGAATAACTATATGTCTTTAACAATATTCTAATACCATTTTGGTGTACATAATAATTGATAATCCTCAAGTGAAATACTATTATCTCATCACTAAAATTTATTTATCATATTTTTTTACTAAATAAATTAAAAAATTAACTGGAAAATTAAATAGGATTGTTGTTGGTGTGAAAACCATATCGTCCTTCGATCATGGGTTCATGACGCATGTCCTTGATATATTTTATTGGTTCTCAACCAATATATAGGTTTCCCATTTCTAAAACAAAATTAATATAATATCCAAAACAAATATGACAGACATCCTTGATATTGGTTTAGCCACTAAAAATCCATTTAACTAATGTTTTTAATACAATAGTATTACATAAATACTTTCTCCATTTATTTACAAAATGGTACACACTTGTTCTAGGGTTTACCCATAAAATCAATCATATCATTTCTAAATAGGAACACCTTATATACAATACATAACATTATAGTATTACCCTAGGATAATCATATTCATTATCTATTCAAATCTATATTAGTGGTTTGTAATGTATAAGTGGATTATCTTAAGAAAAACCCATGTGAGTGTAAAAATATGTGCACAGTGAGGCCCATTGCCAGGTATTGGGTTACCAGATTTAGGCCTAGAATAACTTTTTAGCATTTTTACACTTATGTATATATGTTACAGAACCATGACTAGTTGTAGTCTCCATACATGGATGTATTTCTATGAATACCCACATAATAAATACTTTAACAAAATTATATAGGGTTATTATACACGTATCTAAAATCATTTCTTAGGGTTATGTTCTCTAATTTATGTCTTCCTAAATCTTGTTCCCAAGATTTCTACTAAACAACCTATGATACCAACTGTAGCTACAAAAACCTAGATATCCCATAGCTAATGCCTACTACTAAATACATTTCCATGATTATATTGAATCAATCTGTGAAGTACCGAGAGTTTAGTAGTCTTGATAAAATAGACATAAATTTATCTTGAACACAATAATAGTTATCTAATTACAACATAATTTTATTCTTATTTCTAAATAAATATACCGTTTTATAACTCTAATCCATCTAGAAAATCCTTACATACCATTCATATTACATTTCAAGGATTCATAGGGAATGAAACATTATAAGGGTGGGATTAAATGCTCATTAATGGGAAAATATAGACGAATGAATAATGAATTAATTAGAATAATATTTATGAAATTGTAAATAAATGAACTCACATGGCATGTAATCAATAAAATGAGATGAAAGTGCGTAATAAAAATGGAATGGTGATATATAGAAACACATTCCTTAGTAACAATTAGATAAGGAAAAATACAAATGGAAAGTTAAAAAAACGAATTGAAACCCATTTAATTTTCACAAATTACAAGTCTCATGAGAATATTTTGATGCATCATGGATCTATATAATGTATGGGCCCTTTCATTTATTTAATCTATAAATCATTTTTTATATCAAGTAATTGATTTAATTAATAAACAATATGCCTTATCAAATATCCATATTGAATAAAAGATATAGATTTATCGGTAATTTATCATCTAATCAAATAACATCCAATGTAGGCACTGTATGTAAATTGAATATGGTTTAGGAAATAGAAATATAAATGATAAATGAAATAGATAATTTAGTGAAATTACGTGTTCAATAATTCTAGGTTATTGAATAATTGAAGGAGACTAATAGATAAATCATGTAAGTGAATTTGAATACTATAATTGTCTAAATCAATCATAATTTATCCATAGGAATAATAAATATTTTATCAGTACAAAAAAACCATGTGTAGTAAAATTATGTTTTTTGATGATTAATGGAAATGTTATAAAAAGATCATAAAAACACTGATGAAAAAAAATTTCTTTTCATTTGAAAACATTTTCGTTAAAAGGTCTCCTATTATACCTGTGGAGTAAGATTCAATGAAATGATGAGAAGGAAAGCTATACTATATACAAAAGGTAAAATAAAATTCCTTTTACTTGGTAAAAAGGATTGAAAAAACACATTGTCAGTAAAGCAACAATAACATTCCTTTGAAAATATTTGGTAATAGAATAAATGGGTAAAAATTGGTTTTCCAAACAGTTTCAAAAGAATTTTTTAAAAAAATTATAATTAAACTTGGATTTTATAAAAAATTAGTCCTCCAACTAAAGAGATAAATTATTTTTTTATTCTTAAAAATAATTTTATATAATTTTTAGTACCCAATAGTGGGAAATTGTAATTAATACTTGAAAAGGATCATGCATTACAAAAGGAAATGTAAATTAAAGGGTTTATTAAAAAATTAAAATATAATCTCCTCAAATTAAAAAACCATTGGATGACCATTCATTTTATTTTTATGTAAAATAATCTATAAACATTCCAAAGTGTCACATACAACATTGAATCATTTTAAATTATATACCAAATGATGAAATAATATAAAATGAAAGACATAAATACCACTTAGAGAGAGGAATTAATTATATAATATATTAAATTGATTAGTAGAGACACCACATAAAATATGTATGTGGTGACAATGACATTTATCTAAGGTTTGTAAAAAGTGAGATGAGAATTCCTTACCTTCAGTTTCCTTTTCGGTGCACATCCATTAAAATCTTGAATAAATAACTTATGTAAATATTATACCACATTGAGAATATTTTTAATTTTAAACAATTATTTTCAATCACTTATTAATTTTTTTTATACAACTATATAAACCATTATGTTTACAGATTGTTTTTTGATGAAATTCAGGTTTTTGGTCCAATTTTTTTTTTATGTCTACTATGGTCGAAGGTGTTCATTACATGAAATATATGGAATCGTAATCATAAAATAATGAAAATTTTAATAAGTTAATTATACTATTAAAATCAATAATTAATTATTGTTATGAAAAATATATCATCTTTATGATTATGGAGATTATCGACTATACATACACAAAAGCAACATTCTCATTTTTTCATGATAATTCTGGAATGAAATAAAGTAACACTATATCTATAAATATTGAGAATTATATCATAAATACCATATTAGTTAATAATATATATTTATATATACAACTCATTTGATGTAAAAGGAATCACATCATGTTGATGAGGTAGTAGACCACACATCCACGAACAACATTACATCTTTTTAAGTGAGTGAAAGGGTGTGCATCAAAATGATATATATATATAGTATATTTCTAGACTGTTTATTTTTTTGATTAACATATATAAATATTCATGTCTCATATTATTAATTAAAACCATCTATTATAAATTCCATGTATAAAATAAATGAATCACAACGCTTCGAGGGGGCCGGTAATCAACAATTCCTCAAATGATGTTATCGTATTAACGTAATATGGAATTTATTGATGGTATGTGTAATAAAATTATTAAATAACTATAAATAAATAATAAATATCATATATATCAAATATAAACAATGTTTGTATCATTTTTTAATTTTTGGGATGTGTGATGGAAAAAATTGAACAATCATCGTTTCAGGAGACAAATAGTTCACCACATTCAGAAATAGTATTTGTGTTACCAATAATATGGATGTGTGTGTATGTATAGAACGAAATCCTTGTATAAAGAGTATCATATTGAATATATTGGTGTTTTTATACAATAATATAATAATAAGAGATGATGGATTGAATAATGGATATAAAATTAAAAGGTTTGAAAGAAAAATTTATATCTTAACCTGGAACTACTTTCAGTTTGTACCAAAAGGCTTCATTAGAAGGATATTTCCCAAAGGGAGGCCTCAAGACCTAGGGGATGTATTTTAGGAAGTAATTTGGGAAAATATTCTGTAATCCATTTCTTTTAGGAGGTTTCAGGAATTGGTATTGGTGGTGGTATTTTATTGGGAATGAAAAGGAATAACTTAGGAATTTTAGAAATAAGTTAGGTTTTCACAGGTTCATACATAAAAAAAGTCATAAAAACCAGCCGAACCCAGTAATGTTTGTTTAATTGTTTCTTTAGGGACATCCAATGGTTTTTTTAATTTTATATGTCATTTGGTCCCCAATGTTAAATGTTTAGTCCCTAGTTAAGAATAAATTTTTACATACTAATTGTAATTGGTTTTAATTGCATCCACTAATAATTCTAGTAATTTTTTTTCATATTAAGATTTATAAATTAATATTATACCAAATATTGAAACATTTTTTACAAATTATTGTCACCTAAGTTTCATATATAAACATTAAATTCATCGTGATGGTAGGACAATAATTCATGTTTTTTTTATAAAACGTCTTAATGATTGCTATGTTTTTGTAATCAATTTCAAAGTGAAATTTACTCCAGTGAAGTAAAATTTTTTAATTTACAAAATTATTATATATTTAAACATTAAAAAAATTAAATATATAATTTAATAGTATATATATATTTGATTAAAAATTAGTTTGACCAAAAATTTAGTATTTTTAGCTATTCATTTAAAAATAATATATTTTTGAAAAATATCAAAAATTATCCCTAACATAATCCTTATGTTTATACATCAAAGATGATGTTTATTTTCAAATATTAAATCAATTAATGAGTAAAATTTAATATTTAAAATTTATTCTCTATTAAAATTTGGTAGAACCGCCTTTATAAAAATTTATTATTTTACATGTTAAATAGAGTTTGTTATTATCTTATGAATACAAAATCAAATGGATGAATTTAAAAAATATGTTATTTAATATATAATATATATTACAATTATATCACTCAATAATTTTAATCAATTTAATATACTATGGTAAAACAAAATTTTGAGCATAAAAATAGTTTTCGATAAAAATAACCACATTGTATTCAATTGCATCTTTTTTCATTTATAATTATTTTATAACCAATTATTTCAATAAATATTTTTATAGACCATAATTTTCATAATTTATTCATTAAAACTCAAAAATACTGATTTAATGGATAGTTTATTTCTAATTATATTTTAATAATATGTTATTGTTTGATAAAACATAGTCTTGCTTGTAACGCAAGACATCGAGGAAGGTCACTCCTATGTGCAACACATGCCTAATAGTTTTTTCATTCATTTAAATATATATAATAAATTTTAAACATTAAATATATTATAATGTATCTATATATTATATTTCTTTACGTGCTTGGTGTCGCATGTTATACACGCTGCCAAATACATCGTTCTTAATTTATATTTTTTGGGAATCACAATTTAACTGTTATAAAAAAGAAAAATGTTCATATAAACTATACCCATATCATAAATATTGCCTCTAGGATGGAAATGGTATGTTCCTTAATTATGAACCTTATATCTATATCTATTAAAACCATTATTGACTTTATATTTGATCAATTTAAATTCCATTTTATAAAATCAAACTTTCTTCACTAGGATTTTGTTTTGATGAAGTTGATATCCTACCATTATATACACGATCATATAAATTATTCTAACCATAAAATATTATAATAGTAATAATTAATAAAATAAATCAATTCACATTAATAGACATGTATTTACACCTAATGGTATTTTCTATCTGATATATTAATATAAAAACAATTCATATTGAGTTAAACGTTTTATTGAGAATATAATTACCTTATCAAATTTAAAATTTATTTAATAATGTAATTACATCATTTATTGTAATAAAACAAATCACCATTAAATGTATTCCTTGATGCCCTTATCATGTTATAATAATATGTTGGGGTCAAAAATCATATATCAATCCATTATGGTAAAGAAATATTTACCTAATAAAATCAAATGAATTAGAATCAATTTTCAGTAAGCCAATACCTCACATCCTAAGAAATACTTGGAAACTCAAGTTGTACCAGAAATATTTTTATCATGAATAGTAATACATAATCTCACGAGTCCCATTACAAACTAACTCTAATCCCAAAGAAACATATCCAAACAAAACCATAAATTTTTTACCCTTTCAACAAGCTCAAATAACATAAATCTATCCCAATGTGGAATATAAATACTATTAATCCCTTTGATCTATCCAATTAACACCAATAACTAAATTAAAATGATATAAAACACCACACATACCATTTGGAATAGTGTAAACAATTTACATAATAATAGAATATGTAATGGATGTGATATTCCCTACCACATACATGGTGAGATTTGAGTGTTGTATGATTATAAAAGAGGATTGAGATGAAGCTTCTATATTGGGATGAATGTCATAACTTTGAAATGAGTCTTGTGATGTGAGATTGTATGTAGTGATTTTCTACAACATAGATATGGATTGTTGTTTAAATTTGACTTTTCATGCATATTATAGGAAGCCTCAACATTCATTACATAGTTTCCATGAAATTAAGGTTAATTTAATTGAGATTCATGTTAGTGTAGATCCCTTATAAACCCTTCATGTTACCTTTACATTGTTTTCCTTTGTCATTAAAGTAGACCATATTATGTAGAGTATTTAGAATATTTTTTTTCTGTTATAGTCCTCCAGTTAGGTAGCCAAATCATTGTGGTGTTATAAATTGTCGGTGTGGGTTTATGGGTTTTGTTATCTTTATCAATTTGGAGATGGTTATTGAGTTACAGTAGGATATATCATGGATAATTGTGGTTGGGATTTAGTGACTCTACTGGATTGGGGAAAGCTAGGAAAATTTTAATAGGTTATATAATTACACTAACTTTGATCTGAAGGATATTGGATGGATCTATGAAATGAATTTGATATCTCATTTGGGAAGAGTCCCTTAACCATATGAACCATTTTGTTTCATCATATTTTTGTTGAAAAACTGAGGCATTATCCAATGAAATGTGGGGTTTTCTTATAGTCCTTTAAAAATCCCTTGGTTATAAATTTAGAAACTCTTATAAAACTATACATTTCTCAAAATTTCTACCTAAACACTTAAATGACAGAATATTATTTTAGTTATTTTTTTCATCTGATCATGCATGTAAATATGTCTCCTCTTTAATATAAAAATTCATGGATTTATGGGGAATTATTCATCTCTTTAAATTTTATTTGAATCTATATTATTTTTATGGGGAAGGTTGTATCCCAATGGATTGATTTTATAGGTTATGAAATATTTAAATATTGATAAAAATTATTATGGATCTAGTTTAACTTGGAGCTTATTGCATGGTTATTCATAGTAGTGAACTTTTTTCCATTAATTATTCATGAAGAGTTACTTAGAAGGCTCTGGTTGAGGTAGTTGATTTCTGAAATATCCCTTTATCAGTATAAATTAGAGGGTCAATTTTTTTTACCTCATTTGGGTGAGTAGTATGTATTAAATAAATTAATATAATATACCAAATTTAATGGAATTTATGGAAAATGGGTGTTATGTATGATTTTCCCCACTATCATTATAGTTTCTTTACAATAATATCATACTCACTGTTATGGAAAGATAATAATTACTATGGAAGTGATTTTTGTTTTTTTGTCAAATTTAGATTTTGGAAATGGTTAACTACATGAAAAAGATGATTGAACAAAATAACCAAATAAAATAAATAAGATGAAATAATATTTTGAATTTGAATGAATATGTAAGTGACTAATATTGAATTTTTAATAGTGTGAGTTGACAATGTTTTTTTATTTTATATGGTTATGTGATTGTTATGTGCATAACCATGATGTTTGGAACTGGGTTTTGTGGTATAATCTATGTGTGAAATCATAGGATGAAGATGATATGGTGGTTTTGATGTGGGGTAGTAGTTTCATTACCATAGTGGGAAATATGAGTGATTATCTTATTATAGTAAATGATTGGACAGTATTTAAGACAAAACATATTTTAAAAATTATTTTTTTCAATGTTTTGTTTGATTGAAAACACTTTTAATAAAAGATAATATAACACCCAATGATGTAATAAATAATAAATTTTAAAGAAACCCAATATCTTCGATAGCTTGCGCAACCCCGAGTCGAAATGAACCATATTATAATACACCATAATAACGTATAAATTCTATTAAAATATATAAATAGTAATACATTAATTATAAAATTTTTGTCTTTCTATTAATTATAAATAAAATATAAATCCTCTAAAATAAAAATATTTTTTTTTCAGAAAAGCTGTGTTTTTATATAAAAGAATGTTTATCATGCTTTGCACAAAATAATTTAAAATTAATTTTTACAACTATTATATAATTTTATTGGAAAAAATTAAAATCAATTTTTAAATTATAATATTAAACCACCTTAGTTGTATGTTTTTTATATATTTTGGAATTTTCAATTTTTTGATGAATAGTGAAATATAAAAAATACTATATGAAAATTGACTTTTTTATTAATTTATATAAAATGATAAATTATATTATAAATTTTATTTAATGTAATTTTATTTATATTATATATATATTAATCCAAAATATGTCATTTTATTAGTTTTAATACTCAATTTTTATATAATTTTATTGTAATTTATTGAACATTTTCTCTAGGAAAACATGTTTTCTCATCATGTCAGCAAGATAAATTTTAAATAATAAATAGAATAATTATATAAATATTTATTTTAAAAAATTTATTCTATATTTTGAATCAACATAATTTACATTTTATAATTAGTTCAAATTAGTTTTTTTTAAAAATGAATAATGAAAATTGTAAAAATTATTTATCGTGGTTAAGGTAAAAATGGATTTATCACGAGTAAACTAAATATATAAGGGTTAAATTAAAATAAATACTTTTATAAAATATATATTATGTCTTTATTGAAAATATATAATATATAAGTATGTAAACTAATCCATTTTAGACCCTTTTGATTTGTTAAAAACGTGGTTAGACATTTTTATTTCCAAAAAATACATATCAGCCACACACCTCACATAAAACTGGCCACCACTCTCCACTATTAACCAAATCTTAAAAAATTTATCATACATAAACTAAAAAAATTAATTCTCCAATTTTTTAGTTTAATCCTATAAGGTTTTTTTTCAATAATCCATCAACGGAAGGATTTCGATCAAACCTAACCATGTTACCTAAGGAAGTGGTAACATTCTTAAACGATCATTTTTATATTCTTTCATCATAAAACAATTTAAATTATAATTAATAAATTATTATATAAAAAAATTTGTATAACTCATATAATGATATAATTTTATAATACGTTCATGACCAATGACCATCCCCACAGCCATAAAATTGGTTTTGATGACATCAATTGTGTATACGATATCCTACCACCTCAAAAACCGATTTCATTCATTATTTCATTACCACCATGAATGAATGTGTATTATTATGGATCTAAAGTATAAACATGATACTAGTAATTTATTTATATCCTTGTATTTATTATATTATATATACCATTTTAATTTCCACTCTATATGGTATATAATAACATCATTTGGGTTTATATTGGTCCACTGCATAGCGATGCGAAGTGATTTATTTTTCACGAACTCTTTAAATGGAAGGTAATAAGGAAAATTTAAAAGGATATATATGATATAAATTAAATAATTATTATATTCATTTCATATTTATCTCTTTCAATATTTAATATTTCATTTTACTTTTAATACTGAAAAATGATTACAACATTCGTGTATGTGTGGAATTCCACTTTCAATATGTGATGTGGATCCATTTTATAACCACACCACATGGATATTATATATATAATTGTATTTAAATAATTAATTTTTTATTAGTAATTTTTTGATAATTTTATAATGAAAAAATATTACGTAATTTCTTTCAATAAGAATCATTTAAATATGGAAATGTTACTCCTGCATATATAAGGTATTTCATCCCCATGATTGTATCATAGTTCATTTTTTATTACCATATTTCAAGATTGGATTTAAAATTATAATTTATTTATAAATATGATAATTTTTTCGTAAACACTATTACATATATTATGTAACAGTATAATATTTTCATGAACTAGATCATTCCATATAAAACACTCATTAAAATATAAAAAAATAATACTTAGAACAATAATAATAGAGAAGTATTATAAACAAACCAGTGATAAGATGATATAAAAGGATCATATATGTTATTATAAGTAGTAATATTGTTAATTTTTATGTTAATAATTTTTTAAAATGAATTTATAATATTTTAAAGAATGTCCAATAAAAAGGACGTGTGAGGTAACTATTTGTTGTCCAAAATTTTCTTCTACGACACATACACCATATTCACAACTTATTTAATTTGGGTGGTGTATATACTACCCTTTACATATGTAATATCATAAATTATTTTATATACAAGGAATTTAATGTCTAATTTATAGTTATTAGTTTTTTTGGTTCTTATGATTCAACTGTTACCAATGCGGTTGAGGTCTATTTCACAATCTCATCATTATTCAGGATTTTTTTTGTTTCACTTGGAGGATTGTTTCATATTTCTGTCTCAAAATGTATATAATTGATTCAAATATGGTTATTCATTTACTATTTTATTTAATTATAAAATTTCTAAAATTTTATAAATATATTTATTAAGAAAATGTTTTCATAATAATCCGACTTTATTTCTCGCATTGGTTGAAAATAATATTTCTTCCAAAACCATGTTTTAAAAAAAAATAAAAAATCTATTATTTATACCCAAATGGTTTATTAATGTTTTCTTAACCTAGTATTACTATTAAATTTTTTAAAATGAATTTTCATGTCTTTTTTTAATTTGATAGTTTCTATCCTTTTAGAGTGGAAAAGGTATGTTATTTTTAATTTATATGACATGTATGAAATTGCACCCCATCATTACCAATGTATCATTGAATCATTCAATTAATTATTTAATATATATTTTTAATGAATATTTTTGTCCCTATTATTATATAAATTCTCATTTTTATGTGATTTTCAAAAAAATGGATTTATAAAATATTTTGGGAAATTTATTTTTTTAAAATATAATCGGTAATTTTCAATGAATGGTTTCCCACATGAAATGATCCACATTATATTATATAATAATTTACCTTACTGAAATGTATTATATTATGTTACTTATTCCTTATGGTGGATATTCCCCAACGATACAATCCTTATTTCTTCTCTAGATGGTTTATGACCAGTATGCCTATTGATGTACTATATTGAAACTATTCATTTTACTCTTGATGGTTTTGGATTATGTTTATTTATTGATAAATATTATTTACTTATTATATGTTCGTATCAATAAGAATTTTTATTTTTCTTATGTTTTACCCCATTTATATAAGGAATGAATTTGACTTTGAATTTTATGGGCATATCCCTCTATACACTAGTGCAGAAAACATTTTTTACGTCGGTTATTTTTCATTATTTACGTCGGTTTTTAGGCAACGTTAATACGGACGACGTTATAAATAACGTTTTTTACGTCGGTTATTTAAAACCCGATGTAACATCCCTAACATCACGGTGTTTATCACGTCGGTTCATTAATAACCGACGTGATAAATATGCGCGGGGGGGGGGTTATCTCGTCGGTTATTTTCTAAACCGACGTGATAAAACGCCTGGGATATCGTTTATCACGTCGGTTATGACATAACCGACGTGATTAACCCTTCCTCGGGCCTATTATCACGTCTGTTTCTTAAATAACTGACGTGATAAAAAGGCCTGGGAAACGTTTTATCACGTCGGTTATCCAATAACCGACGTCGTAAATCGATTCCCATGCCTTTTAGCACGTCGGTTATATTATGAACTGACGTGATAAAAGGCCCGGGAATGGTTTATCACGTCGGTTATTGAAATAACCGACGTGATAAACCTCTACCGATTTATTTACCACGTCGGTTATTAAATAACCGACGTGAAAGAGATATATTTTTTTAAATAATTGCACTGCTCTCACCAAAAAGAAACCAGAAACCAAACAAAAATAACCATGCCAGCCCTCCCCCAAGCCCCAACAGAATCCCACCCTCATCTATACCCACCTAACAACCTGGCCAGCCCTCCCCCACCACATTGGAGCCCCACCACAACCCTTGGACACCCCCCCACCCCTTGGACAGCCCCCCCATCCTCATTTACACCCCCACGACCCCTAGTACAGCCTCAAACACCCATTGGACACCCCTCCCATATCCCTTGGACACCCCCACCCCTTGGACAGCCCCCCACCCTCATTTACACCCCCAAGACCCCTAGTACATCCTCAAACACCCATTGGACACCCCCCACACCTTGACAGCCCTCCCAGAGCCCATGGACACCCCCCCGACCCCTGGACACCCCCCCGACCCCTTGGACAGCCCCAAACACCCCTTGGACACCCCTCCCATATCCCTTGGACACCCCCAGCCCTTGGACACCCCCCACCCCTTGGACAGCCCCCCCACCCTCATTTACACCCAACCGGCCCCTTGGACAGTACTCCCAGACACCTTGGACACCACTCCCATATCCCTTGGACACCCCCCACCCCTTGGACACCCCCACCCCTTCGACAGCCCCCCACCCTCATTTACACCCCCCGAACACTAGGACAGCCCCAAACACCCCTTGGACACCCCTCCCATATCCCTTGGACACCCCCCCACCCCTTGGACATCCCCCCACCCCTTGGACAGCCCCCCCCACCCCTGGACACCCCCCCGACCCCTTGGAAACCCCCCTACCACTTGGAAACCCCCCCATCCCCTTGGACAGCCCCAAACACCCCTTGGACACTCCTCCTATATCCCTTGGACACCCCCACCACTTGGACACCCCCGACCCTCATTTACACCCAACCGACTCCTTGGACAGCCCAAAACACACCTTGGACACCCCTCCCATATCCCTTGGACACCCCCCCAAACACCCACCCACCCCCTTGGAACCTCTCCCCCCATACCAAAATCCATACCAGAAAAACCATCAACAGTAGACCGAAACAAGAAGTAGAGAAAAATTAAACATTCACTTCTATAACATTCAAAAATTACACTTTCAACTTCAAAAAAACTAAATCCAACCTAAACGACTACGAAATACACAATTAAATTGACAATATTCAAAATTACCTTTTACATTACAAACAACTAAAAGTCAATCAAAACTTTAAAATAATTTGACCACTCCACTTGTAAGTGTTTGATATCTTCAGCAGTAAAGGGTTGAGGGTCATCAAAAAGCTACAAAGGAAAAGGATAGTTGTCAACGTGTATAATGAATAAATCAAATTGAAATATTATGAGAAAGAGGAAATCTTACCAGGTCAAAACTCAGAACTGTCCCAGTTGTTATTATTTCATACATAAATCTTAACATGTAATATCCGCATTCGATGATGCCTTGTTGCTCATGACATTTCTATTTTAATGAGTGTAAATTAAATATATTATTTTTATGTAATAAATCAAAATTTACAAATTATAAATGGATATTTACCTTCGCATGTACATATTTGATCTTGAAATTCCTTTTCTTTTCGCTTTTTCGAAAGTGGACTCATGCCCTGTTAGAAAATAATACGAATGGGGTAAATTTATAATTCATTATAATATATAATACTATTGTGAAATTGAAACTTACGTTTCCAATATATTCTTAAAACTTTCTCACACATCATCATGGAGAGAGCATATCCAATAAAGTGTTTTCTCCCTAGGGCAAAAAACCCCTAACATCCAATGATCCCTGATAAAAGGAAATTTAACGTTAGTGGTTTTTTATGTTAAAAGATAATTAACTCTTTGAGAGGGATGTGTTTCATACCTCTCACAAAAAAGCATCATCCAACACTGTGTGATTACATTCTTTTCAAATCTATCAGCAATATAAAGCATTCTTTGTTCCTCATCCAATGCACATGCTTCAGGGGAAATCAATTGTGGGTCCACGAATCCATATACATCTGTCAGCTCATTACTCTCACAAATTTTATACAGATACCTAATACAAAGCAGACATAAGTATACATTTTTAATAAATATAATGCAAGGAAAAGGTGTTAAGACTTACATGATAAAAATTTGCACCACGTTGATGCCCAACTTATCTCTAGTGACAAACTCCATGATATCAGTTTTCATAATCCCCACACTTAGTTCACGTCCACAGACATGGGCTTTCATTGTAAAGTCATAATGATCCGCCAACAAATTTGAATATCTTGACAATTTTTCAAGACTTCTAGTATCTGCATCTGATGTCATAGCTATCTGTCTTTGTTGTTGTCTATACAGTATTTCTTTACCTTTGAAGTATTCCTGTAAAAATAAATTGAAAAATATATTAGTTTTCAAATGATAAAACATTAATAAAAATATAAAATAAAAGATATAACATCCATACCTCTATGGTAATGAGTCGAAGAAGTCTGGATGGCCAAAGTAAAAAATGGCCGATACTATGTCCAACTGTCGTCACCTCATCTGTAGGTAATGGTATCCGAGCTTATCTATCTATAATATCCTCTATAGTGACCCTCTGATTCTCTACCTCTAACTGTTGATGATGAACTGTATCTCCTATACAATATACCATCCCATATGCAACTATATGATGTTGAGGATCATCAACATACAACTCACAATAAGTAGGTAGTTGTGGAGGAGGAGGTGGATCAAAAATGGGGTCCGCAGGATGAGGTGGGGGAGTGGGAGCTTCTGGGAGAGGTGTAGTGGGAGCTGCACCCTGAAATTGTCTTTGCAAGTCTGCAAACATAAACTGCACCGATGATCTAATCTTGTCCTCCATTGTCGCATTAATATTATTGACTTCAGCCTCCAAGGATTCTATTTTTTTTATAAACTCCCACAACATTAGAAGTTGAGGAATGTGGAAACACTTTTCTTACTGATTCACCTGCCGGATATCCCCTTACACGGCCAGGATGTTCGGGCTTTCCCAATGCCACAGATAAAATATCTTCCCTCCCAGATGGTGTAAATGTCCCCTGTGAACTCTACTCCTCAAGAGAGTCCTGTAATAATTAATTGAACATTTCTATAATGATAGGAAATATATGACGAAAATAGTAAACTTAAATAAATAAAATAGATATCATACAATCCTCTCAACTACGAGTCTCGATTCTTCCGAAAGATATTGTCCTTTTTTTACCTTCCGAGCTCTTTTCCATATCTCATGTCTAGATGGAGGGGATGGAGGGGCCACCTCTCCAGAGCTTGAAGACTCAGCTCTTAGTTGTTGAAATTTATCTGCCATCATTTGTTCTTCCAATAATGCATACCCTCCCCGAGATAAACTATGAGGGTATACATTTTTAGATTGGATCTCTTGATGAGCTTTCCTTGTTTTCTGTAAATTAAGAATAAGTAGTCATTAACAAAACAATAATAAGATCATTTATATAAGAAAGCTTATAAAAGTTTACATTGCCCTTACCAAAAATGATTCTTTTCTTCTACTTTCAAAAAATTGTCTCCATGTGTCTTCATCTATAAAAGGATATATACGACATGGATTCTCACGACTCCTATGACCATAAATGAAATCAGATGAGAGGGTTGATTTGAAATCCCTCCATCTCCTAGCAGCCAACGATAGGCATTTCTTCCTGACTCCTCCAGTGTCAGGAATATCAAATGTCATCTGATAAAAAAGAGGTTAAAAATATTTTATATACTAGAAACATTTAAAGAACAGTCAAACAATAGAAAAATATCTTACCAAAACGGTCTCCCACAGCTGAGAAATTATCGCCTTATCCACACGTCTCCAATCATCATTGAGAATGCTTACTTTTCTCTTAGCCTGAGTTGCTACAAAACCCTTAAAATCTTTAGCATTTGGACCTCTAGGAAGATCATCATCATCAAACTCCACGACTATCCTCTCCTCCTTCGTACGGGCAAGTGATAATTTTGGTAAACGTGTACACCCACGCTTACCAACCTTTGAACTCTTTTTCGTAATAGGAGCATGTGAATGTTCCTCCCCAGATGTATGACCAATATGCTCATCTCCAGAATCATGTGGCTGATCAACTGATTGATCTGTCATTTTCCTTCAAATCAAAAAAACAAACATTAGTTCACAAATATACAAATTCAAATATTGTAATACTACATAATCAGAAAATAGGAAAGTGTACTAAATTACATAATAGTAAACATTGGTAATATGGTAAGCATGTTAAACAATGATAAACATGGTAAACATAGGAAAAAGGTTTCCAAGTAGTTGGCCCAAGAAAGCTGAAAAGTGGACTCACTGAGTCCACCGGTCAGCCAGTGTGAGCTCACCGGCCAGTCGGAGGACCCAGGCAGTAGACTTTCCCACTGCCTGGTGCCACCGGCCGGCCGCTGGCTCACCACCGGCCGGCCGGTGGACCAGATAGAGCCTTCCTGTCTGGACCACTGGCCGGCCGCTGGATCACCACCGGCCGGCCGGTGGACCAGACAGAGCCTTCCTGTCTGGACCACCGGCCGGCCGCTGGATCACCACCGGCCGGCCGGTGGACCAGACAGAGAGCCTTCCTCTCTGTCTGGACCACCGGCCGGCCGCTGGCTCATCACCGGCCGGCCGGTGGACCAGACAGAGCTTTTCTCTGGACCACCGGCCAACCGGTGATCCACCACTGGCCAGTCGGTGCGCCCAGGACTTCTCCTCTTTACGGTTTTTATTGTTTTATCATTTTGGTTTGATACATGTTTTAATAAGTAAAAAATTTACAATATCAAACATTATATGAAAAAACTAAATGTAAACAAGAAATAAACATGTGTTACCTGTAATTTTAGGAATGTACAGTTGGATTGTTTTCCCAAATTCCTTCGTCGTGATCGTTCCTTATGGAACAAACCATGTCTTCAACATACTCATCATTATGTTCTGTTAATATTTCCATGGAAGTAGGGATCTCACATAAATCAGCATCTTCATCAAATTCATCCTCACCAACATATTGTTTTTTCCCTTGTAAAACAACAGCCCACTGCATATCTGATTGATCTACTACATAGAAAATTTGTTTGGCATGTGTTGCCATTATAAAAGAATCAGCTGTGTCTTCCAATCTATTCAGATTAACAAGTGTCATTCCAAATTCATCGTGTCTGACACTGTTGTTACCGATAAACCATTTACAGTTAAAAACAGGAACTTTAATTTTAAAGTAATCAGCCTCCCATATGTCTTCAATCACTCCATAATATGCACTTGATGCCGAAATTGGGTTTCTGTCCTTAGCACTCGAAAAATGCATTGCTTCTGCAAACACCAATACACCACTATTCTGAACTGCACTTCTGTTGTCCTGAGCTTTCGTATGAAATGTATAGCCATTAATGTAATAAGAGGACCATGTTATCACATTTAAAGATGGACCACCCACTATCCATTTTAATGTCTCTGATACATCTGATCTACCAAGCAAGGTCTTTTTAAACCATGGCAAAAAAGTTTTGTTGTGCTCATTCAAAATCCACATTTCTTTCTTCTTTGGATGACATTGTTTCAACTCATTAATATGCAATGTGATATACTGTTGAACATCAGTTATGTTATTCAAGATGTATGATTCTTACTTCTTTATATGTTCAGCTGACAGTGATTTGACTTTCAAGCCACGAATCCCCTTTCCCTCATTATTAACCCGTTCATGGCGAGATGGAGGCAAACCTATGTGTTGCACCGTAGCCAAGTAGCTCGTACAAAACTCTGATACCTCCTCAGAAATATACTTTTCAATAATGGAGGCTTCAGGTCGATATGGATTTTTAACATATCCATTTAATATTTTCATATACCTTTCAAAAGGATACATCCAACGAAGATATACAGGTCCACAAAGCTTTATTTCTCGAACCAGATGAATCATTAAATGCACCATCATATCAAAAAAAGTTGGAGGAAAATACATTTCCAAATGAAAAAGTATAAAAATTGCATCCTTTTCCAAAATGTTCAAAGCATTCACATCAATCGCCTTGTTACAAATTGAATTGAAAAAATAACACAACCTCATTATAGTCTTTCTGACACGGATGGGCAATATTCCACGCAGTGCAACTGGTAGAATTTGTTGCATCATGACGTGACAATCATGTGATTTCATACCTATCAACTTCAAGTCTTTCAATGAGACAAAATTTTTTACATTTGAAGAATAACCTTGAGGGACTTTGATATCATGAAGACACTGACAGAAGCTACTTTTCTCCCTCTTCGATAATGTATGACAAGCCGGGGGAAGAAATGTTCTTCTTCCTTTAGGAGTGGGAGCTAACTCCAAACGTATTCCCATTGATAGTAGGTCTAACCTTGCATTCAACCCATCTTTTGTCTTTCCTTTAATATCTAGAAATGTTCCGATCAAAGAATCACAGATATTCTTCTCTACGTGCATGACATCAATATTATGTTTGACTTCATGATACCTCCAATATGGTAGCTCAAAACATATTGACATTTTCTTCCAAATATGTCTATCATTACCAGATTTCTGTGACTTTCCCAATGTCACATCAAGGTTTTTCACCCTCTCAAAATACAAATCTGGGGATAAAGGTTTTGGAGCAGTATCAAATTCTTGTGAACCATTGAATGCCTTTTTTATTCTTCTATAAGGGTGATCCATAGGCAAAAACTTTCGATGACCCATGTACACTGTTTTCCTCCCATGATGCAATTGACAATATGACGTCTGTTGTTCGCAAATTGGACATGCTTTATGCCCTTTAACACTGTATCCAGACAAATTTCCATATGCTGGGAAGTCATTTATAGTGAATAGAAGCACTGCATGCAGTTGAAAATATTCCATTTTATAAGAATCATACACCCTAATACCATCATCCCATAACAGTTTCAAATCATCAATCAGCGGTGACAAGTATACATCAATATCATTGCCGGGTTTCTTTGGACTGGAGATCATGATACTCAACATGACATATTTGCGCTTCATACAAACATCAGGAGAGTGGTTGTAAATTACCAATAAAACAGGCCATGAACTATGTGTGCTACTGAGGGTTCGGTATGGATTCATTCCATCTGTGCACAAGCCTAGTCTCAGATTTCTAATTTCATTTCCAAATGTATGGTACTGGGCATCAATTTTCTTCCATTGTGGACAATCAACTGGATGACATATTTTTCCATCACATACCCGCTCATCAGCATGCCATCTTAACCTTTTTGCATCATGTGAATTAGCAAATAAACGTTTGAAACGAGGAATTATAGAATGTTACCAAAATACCTTTGAAGGGAGCTTTGTAATCTCTACATCAGCTTGTGATTTTTCTTTCACCTTATACCGTGATGTCCCACATTTAGGACACTCTTTCAGAAATTCATATTCTTTCCTATATATAATGAAGTCATTGGGACTTGCATGTATTTTCCTGTATCCCAATCCCATCGGGCATAATATTTTTTTGGCCTTATAATGTGAATCTAGAAGATCGTTATCTTTTGGAAGAATGTCTTTCATCAATTGTAGCAGCTCTGTAAAACTTCTGTCACTCCATCCATGTTTCTCCTTCAGGTTAATCAATCTTAACACCACCGACAAAACCGTAAAATCTGTACAACCAGGATATAATGGTTTTTCGGCATCACCATATAGACGTGCAACTGTCGGTTCTATCTCAATTTGTTCTGCTACAATATCGCGATTCATTTCTTCAATTCCATCGGAGTTACCATCTTGCGATTCATTATCATCAGTGACATTCTGTCCAGTTTCGCCATGACAAATCCAAGGGTTGTAACTCGGATTGAAACCATGACAAATCAGATGATCTTTTATCTCCCTACTTATCAACTTCTTCATATTCAGACATTTCAGGCATGGACAGAAAAAAATGTCACTATATGGAACATTTTGTTTAGCAAATTCCAAAAAGGAATCAACACCTTCCTCATATTCATTGCTCATTCGATGTGCCGTAATCCAACTTCGAATCATTATTACCTATAACAAATAGAAAAAATATATATATTTTTTAGATAAGAAAAATATATGTTTATATGAAAAAAATCATAATTTGAATGTAAACAATTTTGAAATATAAAACAAATCGATGTGTATTTAAAAAAATATGCTTGAATATTATTTTTTAAACAAAATATAGTAAGATATAACACCCCCCCTGGACACCACCCCCACCCCATACCCCCTTGGACACCCCCTGGACACCCCCCAACACCCACCCACACCCTTGGACAGCCCCCCACACCCACCCACCCCACTGTAAACCCCCCTGGACACCCCTCGACCCCTCTGGACAGCCCCCCGCCCCTCCTGGACACCACCCCCCACCCCCTACCCCCTTGGACACCCCCTGGACATCCCCCAACCCTCTGGACAGCCCCCCCACCCACCCGGACAACCCCAAATACCCTCTGGAGAGGCCGCCACCCACTTGGACAGCCCCCCACACCCATCCAACCCCTTGGACACCCCCCTGGACACCCCACCGACCCCTCTGGACAGGCCGACACCCCCTTGGACAGCCCCCCACACCCACCCATCCCCTTGGACACCACCCTGGACACCCCCCGACCCCTCTGGACAGCCCCCGACCCCTCTAGAAAGCACCCCCACCCCTCCTGGACACAACCCCCCACCCCCGACCTGCTTGGACACCCCCCTGGACACCCCCAACCCTCTGGACAACCCCCCACCCCTCCTAAACACCACCCCACCCCCTACCCCCCTTGGACACCCCCCTGGACACCCCCCAACACCCACCCACACCCTTGCACAGCCCCCCACACCCACCCACCCCCTTGTAAACCCCCCTGGACACCCCCCGACCCCTCTGGACAGCCCCCCGCCCCTCCTGGACACCACCCCCACCCCCTACCCCCCTTGGACACCCCCCTGGACATCCCCCAACCCTCTGGACAGCCCCCCCCCCCACCCACCCGGACAACCCCAAATACCCTCTGGAGAGGCCGCCACCCACTTGCACAGCCCCCCACACCCATCCAACCCCTTGGACACCCCCCTGGACACCCCACCGACCCCTCTGGACAGGCCGCCACCCCCTTGGACAGCCCCCCACCACACCCACCCATCCCCTTGGACACCACCCTGGACACCCCCGACCCCTCTGGACAGCCACCAACCCCTCTAGAAAGCACCCCCACCCCTCCTGGACACAACCCCCCACCCCCGACCTGCTTGGACACCCCCTGGACACCCCCCAACCCTCTGGACAGCCCCCCCCCACCCCTCCTAAACACCACCCCCCACCCCCTACCCCCCTTGGACACCCCCTGGGACACCCCCTGGACACCCACCCACACCCTTGGACAGCCCCCCACACCCACCCACCCCCTTGTAAACCCCCCTGGACACCCCCCGACCCCTCTGGACAGCCCCCCGCCCCTCCTGGACACCACCCCCACCCCCTACCCCCTTGGACACCCCCCTGGACATCCCCCAACCCTCTGGACAACCCCCCCACCCACCCCGGACAACCCCAAATACCCTCTGGAGAGGCCGCCACCCACTTGCACAGCCCCCCACACCCATCCAACCCCTTGGACACCCCCCTAGACACCCCACCGACCCCTCTAGACAGGCCGCCACCCCCCTTGGACAGCCCCCCACACCCACCCATCCCCTTGGACACCACCCTGGACACCCCCCGACCCCTCTAGATAGCCCCCCGACCCTTCTAGAAAGCACCCCCACCCCTCCTGGACACAACCCCCCCACCCCCGACCTGCTTGGACACCCCCTAGACACCCCCAACCCTCTGGACAGCCCCCCCACCCCTCCTAAACACCACCCCCACCCCCTACCCCCTTGGACACCCCCCTGGACACCCCCCAACACCCACCCACACCCTTGGAAAACCCCCCACACCCACCCACCCCCTTGTAAACCCCCCTGGGACACCCCCGACCCCTCTGGACAGCCCCCCGCCCCTCCTGGACACCACCCCCCACCCCCTACCCCTTGGACACCCCCCCTGGACATCCCCCAACCCTCTGGACAGCCCCCCCCCCCCCCACCCACCCCGTACAACCCCAAATACCCTCTGGAGAAGCCGCCACCCACTTGGACAACCCCCCACACCCATCCAACCCCTTGGACACCCCCCTAGACACCCCACAGACCCCTCTGGACAGGCCGCCACCCCCTTGGACAGCCCCCCACACCCACCCATCCCCTTGGACACCATCCTGGACACCCCCCGACCCCTCTGGACAGCCCCCGACCCCTCTAGAAAGCACCCCCACCCCCTCCTGGACACAACCCCCCACCCCCGACCTGCTTGGACACCCCCCTGGACACCCCCAACCCTCTGGACAGCCCCCCCACCCCTCCTAAACACCACCCCCACCCCCTACCCCCCTTGGACACCCCCCTGGACACCCCCCCAACACCCACCCACACCCCTTGGACAGCCCCCACACCCACCCACCCCCTTGTAAACCCCCCTGGACATGCCCCAACCCTCTCGGGGATTTATAGAAAACGATGAAAAATTAGTGAAATCATAAAATTAGTCAATATTGCAAGTCGAACTAATAGATCTAGGGATGATAAATAAGATTATGGTGCCAAAACGAGTTAAAAGGGTTCGCAATCGAAGAATCTTAGCTAGTTCAACAAAAAAATCACAACACATATATATATACTATCCGCGAAAAAAACGAAAGAATGGGAGGATTACCTGAGTCCTGCGAGTTTAGATGATTGATCTGAGGAGATTAAATATGAGAAACGATGATCGCAAAACGAATCTAAACCCACCAAATGGACGAGCCGATTCGGGTTTACGCGCGAGAGAGACGAGTCGCGACTGTCGAAGGTAAACTCGCGAATGACAATCCACGGGTCTGGGTAAATTTTTAAATGAGTTATCACGTCGGTTATTCAATAACCGACGTTATAATTTTTTAAAAAACATTTATAACGTCGGTTATTCAATAACTGACATAAAAACCTTCCTCTGATTCTTTATTTACGTCGGTTATTTTATAACCGACGTTATAAAGGGCTCAAAATCCGCGTTTTATTACGTCGGTTATTCCATAACCGACGTCAAAAACATCTGCGGATTCTTTTTTTACGTCGGTTATTTTATAACCGACGTAACAAACGCCCCCCGCTTCTGTTTTTTATGGCGGTTAATGTATAACCAACGTAAAAAACGAAGCCGCACGATTAATAACGTCATTTATAAAAATAACTGACGTTAAAGGTGTACTAAACACAGGTTTTTACGTCGGTTATTAAATAACCGACGTAAAAAACCTCATTTTACATATTATGACGTCGGTTTTATATAACCGACGTAAAAAATGGTGACGTAAAAAACGTTTTCTGCACTAGTGATATCCCCTAGATTCATATGTAGGTCTTAAGAGACAAACTATATATTGTTTTTTTTCTAGGCCTCACCCATTAATATAGATTTCATGGGACAACACTAAATATTATTATATGTCTTATGAATGTACGATTTATATGTCCAAAATTATTCAATAATTAATTACAAATCCATTATTAGATATCAAATGTGATTAATCGATAATATAGAATATGATTTTATAATATTCAATATCATGTGATTATTTATAAGCTATTATTTGATCATATTTCTTTCATATCATTCTAAATTAAATTTATTTTATAATAGAAATTAATTTCATATATTTTCCCTTCCATGTTTGATTATAATTCATTATTCATAGCATGAACTATATATTGATCTTTACTCAGACTCGGAGTATACCATTTTAAATTGTCTTATTTTCCATAGGATATATGTTAGTATATTGTGATTGATGAGTATGGATATTAATTGAGGGAATACGGGAATTATAAATCAAAATTCATCTTGTATATTATATTGTGGAATGTTTTATGAATTTCAATAAAACATATATTTTACCAATAATAAAACTCTATTTAGTTTATGTAGATGAGATTCCATGTAACTTTTTCCAATGTAATTAAGAAAACATCAAATTCAAGGTACTGGGGTAATTTTCAATATATTTTGAATTAGTTGATGTTTAATAGAATCCATGGGAACTGTATTTAGGAAAAAAAAAATTTAGGAATCATTATCTTATGATATAATTTTATGATCAGCACATAATATCATATTAATATTTTATAAAGGAATATATTATGTGGGTTTTCCAAGAAAATTATTCCTTATCTGGATTGTATAATTGGACATGGTTCTTGCTGAGACGTACCTAGGGGTAATAACTATGAAAAAGAAACATTCGTATTGACATTATAATCAACTGGTGCATTAATATGGTCCATTCAACATACATGGGTTTACACATAAATGGTATATAGTTAGGATAAATCAAATATTCATTACACAATATCATAATGTATTTTAAACTGAGTTCATTCCTATATAATACTTGTTTATGATCATAAAATTGTCAATGTGAATTTTTTCACTAGTTTTGGGATTTTAAATATTGTTTAATAATGTTATGAAGTGATCTATTTTATTATATTTATTATAATTAGTGCCATTGTGATCAAATGTAGGATATATCAATATATATAACCCATTTTAGGAATTTCCCAACAGAGAATAATAACAAAGATTGATCTACAGATTAAGATGTTACATATAAAATTAGAAACACATTGGGGGAATATGACTCCAATTATGAGTAATAAACATCGCCATATGGAGAATCCTGCAGATCTACCATGCGGGATAACAATGTTAAACCACTTCATGAATTATAAACCTACATAATTAAGCAGTAATATAAATTCATTTTTAATAGTGTAATAGATAAGTTCCCTAGAAAATACATTTCACACTCTTTGATGTAGAAATAGGGGAAGATAATTAGTTATTATTATATATTAGGGGATCTAGATTAATGGTTTTTGTTGATCCAAGACACAATGGATGAAGAAAAAATAGTAGACATGAAATCAAATGATTTCATAGTACTCATCATGGAAAAATATTTTTTTCATGGGAAAAAACATATAGAATGGTTGTTCCTGTGTCTTGAAATAAATAAGAAGAAAATGTGTCTATGTATGTATATTATTTTACATAGATATCACGACATGATGGGGACTACGTACATAATCCAAAGTATAATATTTAAAATTTCTTTAATTCAAATTTTCCAATCCATCAAAGGAAACTAGTCATCCAAATATTCTCATAATATTGTGACATAATATCCTATTTAATCGATATAGTAAATAAAATATACAAGTATTATAGATTGTAATGGAAGTAATAGAAGAATAGGAAAACAATGATATAATGGATAAATAGAAGAATAATATTGAGTATTTTCTAACATGTGATTCTTTTGAAAGGAATAACCATGGGAAATTATAAAATGATAATTATTTTATTAATGTGTGGTAAAAAGGAATCTAAGAGAATTATTGGAAGGAAGGTAAAGAATAATCTAATGAGCAGTGAATTCACTATAAGGAGATGCGGCACTACACAAATGAAATCCCCAAGTATAATAAAAATTCACCATAAAATATGATATGTTTTCAAGGTCATAATGATAACATTACTATAGACCAAGTAGAATGATTAATATTATTATATGATCTAATCCTTGAAATATATTGTAAAATAATTTATTAATGAATTTCTAGAAATGTATTTGGATTTCACTGTAATAATTTCCATTAAAAATTGTAATTATATTTTGAATGGTGGAAGAGACCTAGGAAAATGATTCATTGGATGGGTGAACTTCATGGAAAAAATTTTATTTAGGTAAAGATAATACTTAATATGATACCAATGTTGACATAAATATTTTGAGACAAATATATGATTGAGAAGAATAAATTACATCGGATTGTAGTAACTACCATCTAACTGATTAATGATTCATACATTTTGGAAATTCCACATCCTTTCTTCTAAAGTTATGGATCAAATTATTTTTAATGGTCCATATGATTTAACATTTATGAATTGGTTTATCTAGACAATTATATGGGGTTTTACATATTAATGTATTACATCATCTTATGGGCATTCATATATATTTGATAACTTGTTCTAATGATTTTAACAGAACAAAACTAGATATTTAAGAAATGACATATCTATATATTATGATCTAATAAGATTAAAAATTAGTTATTTATAAATGAAAAAATACAATTTTCAATATTAATTTCAAGAAGTGATTTATTAAAAAGTTGATAAACGAAAAAACCATTGATGAACATATTATTGTGAAATAGAAATATATCAACTATGAATATTTACTTATTATCTCATATAATAGAATAATTCATCATCATTCCGGAAAGAATCTTGAGATTTTTTTACTATATTTATTTCACACCTAATTAATAAATGGTCTTTTAAATCATTATATATTTATGGATTTTATGTTCAATATTATTCCATTGATCATTCACTTTCATGTTATTAAGACACTCTAATACTATCTGTAATTATTTATGCTAATATTCCATGTATGTGTTTTCAATTCCCACATATTATCTCTTACATGGAAACTGAGTCATGTTTGACTATAAATGAACTTATTTGTTCCTTTCCAATATTAATAATAATATATTATTAAAACTTTTACAATGTGGGTATTTCAGTAATTCTATTTCCAATTGTGAACCCCTTGATTACATAAATAATTTTTAAATTACAAGGATAAAACTAATTTAATGTGAAGAGAATATGGCCCGGTGATATCTTAAATAAAGAAAATAATTTTCTATAGATTTTATGACACTCAACACCAAACTCATAATAAAGGAAACAAGTGATACTATAAAAAAGATTTTTTACAATAAAACTAATCTATTCAGTAAGATGAAGAAAAATTAACCATTATTAGAAACAACCCATTATATAGTAAACTGTTATAAAATAGCAACCAATTTTTCATTTATAAGTAGTACTTACTAAATAATTAAAATTATGGGTGGCTATTGTTTAGAAATAAAATAATATTTATTTAAAAGAAAAATAAATGTTTTATTGAAAATGTTCTTTTTTATTAAATATTTTTAGTTTAATTTGAACACATAATTTAAAATTAAATTTTTCAAAATTTCTAAATTATATTTGAAAAAGTGTTACATTTGAAATAATATATAACAAATAACATAGGTGCAATTTTTTTATGAAATGATTTATTTTTAGATAAAAATTAATAGTAATAAACTTTATAGGAGTAGTGCCTTTATTTTTAAATATTTACCAAGTAAAATTATATATTTAATTACATTAAAAGTAAATTTTTTTCAATTATATATATTTAAGGAAATTTAGATCATTTTTATGATATTTATTTGTATTTTTTATATTAAAACCTTGTAAACCATTGAAAATTTTCTTTTTCAAAATAATATTTCTAATCACTTTAGTGGGATTAATTGGAAATAAATATTTTCCTTTTATGTGGATAGAATTTGAAAAAATAGTCAACAATTAGAATCATAATAATTTATATTTTCTAATATTCTCAACAATTTTTTTTTTCTAAAATTAAGAGTGTTGATAGTAAAATTAGTTATAATAATTAAAGTAAAAATTTAGTTAGAAGTGGATTAAACTAATAATATAATGGTTACATTGACAAAAAAATGTCTAACATATATATTAAAGGAATAATTCAGACCTATAATATATAACATTCATTAAAAAACCATTTTGGACCATTTTGGAAAGTGATAAACATTTATAGAACTTTTTTGTTCCAAAAATTTCAAATACTGATACCCTCACATAAAAATAAACCCCATCACGAATCTTATCCATATATTCACAAAATATTTATTTGGCCAATAGCTACCCAAATCACAAAAAAACTATCTACCCTCATAATAGATGCATTAATTTGGGTACTATTCCATCAATTGAATGATTTGGTACTATCCCAATGATGTTACCTAAAGAAGACGTAACATTATTGAATTGTATTTTTTATATTATTTATTCTTCCACCTACATCAATTATTATTAAACCATTATGATATAATATCCAAAATATATTAAATATAATGAAATATTATTATAACAAGGATTTAACTAAAGCCACCCCTAATTCCATAAAATGGGATACAAATTCATCATTTGTGTGTAATACTAACTACCATTATGCGAATCAATGTCATTCATTTTTCCATTACAAATCCTTAATAATGGATATTCGGATGAATGTAACTTATATTTAATATATTTATAATATAATTATACATATTTAGTCACCATATCAATTATATATTTTACATTACCATTCCATATGAGATATTATAGCATCACTCGTGCGTACAATAGTCTATCGCCATTCGAAGCACTGTCATCCATTTTTCAGTAAGGCTTTACATGGACACAACTAAGTAAAATTTTAATGAATATTTAATATACAAATGAAATAATTATTATATTTACTATATGTGTATAATTATGAAATTATAATATATCAATTTATTTTTTAAACTGAAAAATCATAACATCATTCATGTATGTGTGGAATATTTCCATTATAATGTGATGTTACTCTCATTCATCACCCAACTGAATGAATTAAGTATAAATATAATTATATTTAAATAAATAATATTCTATATATATGTAATTATTATAATTTTATAATGAGATAATATTACATTATTTTTTTCTATAAATTTTTTTTTGAAAATTGAAACATTACACAAGCGTGAAAATGACATAACTTCCCAATAAATGTAGTGTATTTCGTTTTCATTTCCATCATTCATGATTGGTATTAAAATCAAAATAAATTTATATATATGAAAATTATTTCATTTTTATTATTCTTAATATCATTGATAAATATAATATGATCAAGAACATTGTCATTCTTAACAAATCATACATTATAAGACATGGAAATTAATACATAAAATGATGATACTAGTCAAGGGATATTAATATCTGGTGATAATATGTTATAAAAGAATAATATGTGACATCATAAATACTAATATGGTTCTATAACAACTTAATTACAAGTTTAAAATCATTATACCCAACATTAGTGTATGTTCAAACAAAAGGAATCATGATAAGGCTTTACCACTTCACATTAACTTCCTTGAGATATACACCATATTTAAAAATTAATACTTTTTTATCATTTATATACATCCAATTTAATATTTCATATGAGTAATTATTTTAACATCATTTTATTTAACATTTCTTTTGAATTTATTTCATTCATTTGGATTATGATTCAAATGAAACGAAAGTGGTTAGGGTTTATTTCAAAATTTCAACATTATTCGGTATTGTTTTATATTATATCTACCTTAGGGGAATTATTTTTTATTTACATATTAAAATAAATATATTTTACTATCATCAATATATTCTGGTAATTTTTCATTTAATATTACAATTACTCAAATCATTTTCATTTAAAATGATTAATAAAATTGTTTAATGATATTTTGACATTATTTCTCCCTTGGATAAAAAATAAATTTTATTATAAAAAATTATTTTACAAAAAAAATTAAATAATTCCTCATTTTCACAGTTATTTATTAATGAATTTATTTAGTCTTTTTTGTCATTTTGAAAAAGAGTTTGAAAGTATTTTTCTGGCCTTCTTCAAATCAAGGCATATTTATATCCTTTTTATTGTGACAAAGAATGATGTTTTTAACTTATATGGATTATATAGAATTACCTTCTATCATGAAAATCATTTATTTGAAGCATAATTTACAATTTTATAATGATATTATTTCATAAAATTATGTGACATATATTCATTAAACTCAAAAAATAAAAAATTTATGTTTTATGAAAAATATTTTAAAAATAGTTTATTAATTTTCTCATAATATAATAATAAATGACATTTTCAAAGTGATTTTATTTTACTCAAGAAAAGTTTGATGTGATATTTAAAAGACATTTTACATATAATATGTCTATATTTTAGGTTACTTATTATTTAATGGGTATATACTCCAAATATAAAATATTTATAATTTCTCCGGATAGTTTATTATTTTTCCACATTCATATGAGGAATTCATTAGACATTATATGTGATGGGAGGGGACCTCCATTGACCCCTGGTGCATCGATAGGTCTCATAAGACAAATTATATGTAGTTATACCTAAGGAAATACCAATTAATATAAGGGTATTTCCATAATACTTAACAATATTAAATGTATTGGAACAATCCTCAATTGTAATAGATGTCTTGGAACAAGAAACAATTATATGTTTTAGATTTCAAACATTGTCCCTTCTATCATTATTCATTTATTTATTCATATTCCATGTTATTATTCAATTAGTTAGAATATCCATTGGTATACATAAATATATTCTATTTAATTATGTTGAACTATTTGATCATATTTTATTAACCCCATATTACGATGAAGTTATTGGTGAAGTGTCATGTGTTATAGATATTTTTATTTCTATACTATTTAGGTGTTATTTATTGATAGATTGAAATTTATATATACACATATTGTGAAATAGGGATCACCCCTTTCTTATGTTTTATTTTCCCCAAGAAACTGAGAAGTATTTTTTTATTAATATCCACTAATAAGCTATTAGGAATAGTTTATGTATCAAATATTTTTTTGTTTTTATTTTATTTTTTAAAATGTAATCTGATATTCATGTATATATTTATTTTACAAAGACTAATAAACTATTTTGTCCCCCATAATGTCATTTATTTTATATTATACAAATTAAATGAAGAGGAAATTGACTTTTGGTTGTCATGGTGGGGTTCTCTACATTATAGGTATGAGATTGTCTATTAGTAGCATAGTGGAATTGAATATGGTTGTTAATGAAAAAATATATATGTGGATGCATGGATTTTACTAGATTATTCAATAAAATTAAATATTGATGATACAATTATATAGGTAAATTAAGAAATTAACATCGATGGAATTTTCGATGTGAGGGGATGAAAATAAAATTTTGATACAAAAATCAATTGAAGAAATGGATAGATTTATTTTGAATTAAATATAAAATTAAATAGAATTAAATTTTATTTTTTGGAAATAATAATTTTTGATGTTTTGTAACCATATTTTTAGATTCAAACAACTAAATGATCATTGATACTATTTTATCTGGAAATGTTGGATGGTATTGTTTTTTTAATTTGTATTGATGGTATTGTGAGGTAGTGCTAATGTGATGATGTTTTTGGGATCATCTTATTCTTTTTAGGTGTGAAAAATTTATGATGGTATTTTTTGAGGTTTATACATACATTAATTTTCATTTGTATATTTATACAAACCCACTCAAGTTGGATAACCATATAAATTCACAACATTCTTTATTTACTAGTTGTTTTCCCCATTCATCCTAGTTGTTAAGTCAATCGATGAATTATTTATCTTCTTCCGCACTTCCCACTCATGGTTTATAAAAAATAATTATGATTTGAGTTATAATAGCTATACTTTGAAACCCTTTTAGGTATTTTTCTGACAAGAGGAACTTAATGTAAGTGAAGATCCTATGTGGTATTGATGTTCTGATAAACCCCTTGGCGTTTTGATGATGAGGCATTGGGAGTACCTGTAGACTATGATGTGAATTGGATGAGATGATATTGTATAGTAGAGATCATACATTGTTTAAGGAGGGTGTGTGGTATAAGTACGTAACGTCCCAGATACCATATTATAATAGATATGATATATTGGGTGTTTTTCCATTATTTTCTAATATATTCAGATCATATTTTGTTTGATATTGGGATGTGAGATTAAAAAACAAGTGGTGAAGTGTTTTATTATGGTGACCAATAAATATATTATTAAATAAACATTTACAATGATTAGATGAAAATTTGGAATGTGAGCACTGGTGAGTCTTAGTAGTAGTAAACTTGATAGGTTCTTATCTGTTATTCTATTTGATAACTAATAAATTAAATTATTCTTTATGCATTTTCAAAAGATATATTTGTTTTGATCATTCTATGTGTACATGATATGATCACCCCATACAGTCATATATATATGAATTAATATCTAGTTTATAGGTATATTATAGTGACTGAGCAAGGAGAAATATCTTCATGTTTGGGATTGGTTCTAGAGTTTATTCCAATTAATATTAGTCATTAATTGAAATTTTTACTTTTTTGATAATTTTCATGAAGTTATTTTTCATTTTAGATATTCAGATTACATATATATAGTTTTTATTTGGTGGTTTATTGACATATTCATGGTTGTTATTATTAAAATTACTCCCATTTTATTTTTGAAACACTCTATGCTTGTTGCAAACACAAGGTCTAGAGGAGACATGCCTTAAGGGTCACTCTCATCACAAATAAATGTCTAGGAGGGGTTTCATGTGGGTTTTATTAATGAATTTATCGTTTTATAGATCATGGTTAATAGTTACAGTAGAGATTAAAGTTATGTCATATTCACAATTTCATGCTATTATAGGAAAATAAATCTAGTAGTGCATTGTGGTCTCTATAGTAAATGGATACTTACTACGATGTAGGATATTTTGGATTCCCATGATTCAATCTATAGACCCTAATTTACTCAAATAATGGTGCACCATTATTCATTTTTTATTGTATGAAGCTATAAGATGTATATACATAATTCATAATTATGCTTATGTATAATATTGGTTTTTTCCGTGTAGTTTAAAAAAATATGATTAAATTAATTTGATTAAAACTTCCATTCTATTTTTCTTAGGTTTTATAGTTTCTTATAAAAATGTTTATTTTTCATCAACAATACATGGTTATGTGTTGGTATGTTCAGCATTCCAACTCGATCAAACATCAGAGGGTTGACCAAACAGATGAGGTTGGGCATTGTATGATGAAAATATGTGTTATTCGACATTATGATATAGTTATTTTTGGTTTTAATGAATCTTATTTGAATATAGGGTATTGGTTTTAGGATCTTTAGGTTTCATTTAGTTTAATCTGAGATTTTACTAAGTATCATGTCATGTTGGTAACAAGTCTGATGTAGGGAGTAGCATAATAATAGTAGATAGTGAATATTAGAGAGAATGTATTTATTTATTGGGATGATTTTCATATTAAAATTTTCATTTATTTTATATAAATATGATCTGAGAAGAATTTATGAAGGAATAAATTTACCTTGTATATAATTCTTACGAATTTATGTAGTTATAAATATGTTTAATGTCATTCATTATATTGTTCTTGGTCCATTTCCAGAAGATGACTCTAGAGCTCATTTCATTTAGCTGGTTTTAAATCTAGTGATTCTCTATAATTCCACCCATATTTATGTTTCAAATGTATTTTAGTTGTATAATAAAGTTGATGTAATCTCGAAGATGCATGATCCATAAGGTAAATCTCAATATGGGATCAATTTAGTTTCTTAAGGGAGTGTAACATTGTGTATAAGATCTATTGTATCATGATCATTGAGGACATTTACTAAATGGAATTTTCAGTATATGTGTTCCCCACATTTATATATGGAAAATAGCTCACATGGTTTTCCTAGGGTATCTGAAAAAGTGTGTTATATTTTTATTAGATATATTTATCTGTTGTTCAATGGCTGGCTATCCTCATTGATCAGTATTTTCGGATAGGTAACAATTATTTTTAGTTATAACATAATTAGTAACCATAGAGGATGTGTAAGTTTTATTGAATGTATGCTTATTTACCAAAAATATGAGATAGAGTTGGTATAGGTAATACTTAGGATTATTTACACCTTTTGGTAAATAATATTGAGCATATTTATTTCAGTGGTTGTTAGTAAAGAGGAAAATGATGTGGATGATGAAAACAATTCTTCCTTGGATGTTCCAACACACGAGGGACATGATATTGAATCAGGTACCATATTTTCAAACTCTACTAGGGTTTATTCCATATTTTATTCTGGTGTGTCACATTAATTGATCCCACATCCATGATATATTATGTTGGAGTCATGATTGAGAGGCATCATTTTTAAATGGTGCATACTACACAAGTTGTACGTTATTTATTCCTTCTTGTTACGTTTTAGTTTTCTGAGGTGATGGTTTGGAATCATCTAATGATCATATATTTAATTTTACATAATATTATACCATATGATATCATCCTGGAAATCAAATTTTTATTTTATAAATTGATGGTTATAGACTAATGAGTTGTTAGGGGAGTTCTATTTTAGAATTTATAGCGATAACTTGTTTTTTTTCTTTCAATGGTGGGAGGATCAGATGGGTTTTTGATTATTAATGACATTTCAATCCCAATTATAATCTTTTTGGTTTGGATAATTGTGGAAAAACTTCCCTATAATGTACCATAACCATCACCCAACCAATCCCTCCACTCTTAACTAAGATAATTTGTATCCCTAATAGGCTGATAACAAGAGCATGGACATTCAAAAATACTTTTGTGAATGATATCCATAATTAACACAATAGAAAAACGAAACATAAAAATTAGAGTACGATTACAATTTTTTTTTTAAAAGCACATAGAATGAAAAAATAATCAACTAAATATAAATTATACTCCATCAATAAAAATAAAAATAAAACATCAAATACTAATATTTAATTTCATAAATCCAAAAAAAATCCAAAACATAATAAATACTACTTATCAATATATGAACCATTGTCTTCCACCTTTTCCACTACTATATCTCAAATAACACAAATATTAAAAATATAATAATCACTAATTCTAAGGTTCATGAAAGGTACACATGGGAGACAATATACACTAGAAGGTGTGAAAAAATGAATGAAAAAATAAATCATATAACAATTTCACCACAGAAAATTTTCAATTCCAATAAAATAATAGACCACTAAATCCATGTTTTAAATATGAAATTAGAATATTTTTTTCTAGATTAGTTTTAAAACATCCATGTCACAATGAAATTACTATTGAAAATGGAATATTTTATTATGAAAACGCATGGGAAATAAAATTCGTTTTTCTAAAATTTTAACCTCAATTTGTTTACAACATAATCAATCACATAGAAACAATACATAAAATATCATTAATTACGTTACCCACATTTCATATACAATAATAAAATTTTATTAAGATAAAAAAAATTAAAATCATTTGAAACACCATTTTGGAATCCTATGAGATCATTATTAATAAAGGGAACAATAAGAGTCAATCATATGATCGAATGAAAAAAATACATGAAATAATTTAAATAAATCAATGGTGAGAAACAAATTGTGTAATATGTGATATAAAAGGAAGTTGATGAAATCCCCATCACTCAACGACTGGCTGTAGAATTAGTTTTGTGGTCTCTATGCCATCCAAACCCATGGAATCATGGAGGGAAGTACAAATCTCAACATATTTGACACTAGAGGGGACACTAGTAGTTTCTGACTATCTAGTTTATAATAAATATCAATTTCTAAAATAGATACAACATCATCCATGTTCAAAACAATGTGAGTGTGAGAAAGAATGTAATCGTTTAATCTATCATAGTACATAAAATGTTATCTAATATTTATCCCCTTATATATCTAAACAAACAACCACTAATTTCCATCACCATTCTACACATATATTAAAGACAAACCATCAATGAGATACACACATCATTTTAAAAAGAGTGTTACAGATACACACAAACACAATTCTAATATCATTTAAATGTTCAAATCATGATGTTCTAAAATCGACTTGGAATGACATTCTTTTTTAGTAACTCAATAGTCTTTAATAAAACATATCATAAAATATTTCACCTAATATCACTGGTGAAATTAATTTCAGAAATCACTGCACTTTTTTCGATAATCCATTAAAACAAAAAATAACACTTCTAGATCCTTCCCATGACCCATATATGGTCAACATATTTCTAAATAATAACCCATACATAAACAAATCTATTAACCATTTTATCAAGTATTGGAATTCCAATTATCAATTGAAATCCCTAGTATACCATAAGGCAGGTTGGGAATTAACCATGAAAAAATATTTTATTTAAAACAACTATCACAATCAAATATAATGTTGAATATAAAACATTTTAATTTATTAATCACACAATCAAATTCAATAATAATTGGAAATAAAAAAAACCATAACCTCGGTTCATCAATGTTATATTTTTATGTCTTCTCCTTTGATGAGAAGTACTCAATAAATCCTCATGGTATCCTCAATAATATATATATACCAAAACCATCTTTATTTTATTAATCCCAAAACTAAATTCATTCTAATAGTCCCTAGGGTTCCAAATAAGGTATAAAACCCCAGATATTAAGATATGTGTATGGAAGAATTAATAGGAAGAGTAATGGTGGGGTTTACATTTATATATTTTCTAGGAAGAAATGAACGGGAACTCAAAATTGGAGATGATAAGGAGGAAGAAACAATTTGGTTTCACACCCATCATAGGCAAAAAATTGTTACATCCTAGACCTAGATTCCACTCAACAATTCTCTATACTCTATTAACTATGTGGCATCAAACGCATCCCCTTGATTGATAGATGATTCTGACTAGTAGAATGGTCCTACTCTATGTCCTTGGGGATACAATGATGAAATTAACATAGTGTAACAATGTATAATTTCAATAATATTCAATAATTTAATAATTATAATATTTAGACAATAGATACATAGATATAATAGATAAGAATTCTAGAATATTGACATACACAATGATGAACACATCATGTGTCTTAAAATATTAAAAATATGTACATTGTATTATAATACATAAATTTTAATAACATACATAAAATACTAATTTTTATCCCTCTAGAAAGAATCACAAGACATATATAATTCTCATAATACATCTATCCTATGCATGAGAATAATTTAATCTTCATGATATGAGAACATTCCCATGTCCCTACCTGCATCCGTAAAGAATTTACAGGTACTCAATGGTGGCACATATATGGTGTGAGGTAAATTACATTTAGGTAACCTCAAAAATAAAAATATCCAGTTCTTTATGTGAAATATATTGTAAATAATGTGTATGTGATATAGGTATTAAAAATGAATGTATTATTCCATGGAATTAATATAACAATGAAACTGATATTGTATAGCCATACCAGGATCCTTGTAAAACATGTGTTGGACTCATATCATAAATAAGTTGTAAAAATAATTTAATACAATGGACTTAATATAAATCAAGAGTTTCCATGTCAGCTATGGGAATTCTAATAAAAAATAGCATTAAAACAACCAAAATCGATCTGTGTAATCACAAATGTCACATTTCATATAGATGTGCCATAGAATCAATATTGTGAGACTCTATAGGGATAGATATATTACATAATGAATAAAGGTATCATGTTATATTCCCTAGAGTATCTTAATAAAAAATTGGTAATGTAACTGGAGGTGTCCAAGGATCTTATCAATAGATCATGTCGAATGCATATTCAACAAGCAGAGTTCACAATGTAGAAATTCCATAGAATCCTACCGAATCAAGATCCATGTAGAATACATGTCCAAGGGATCTTCAACCATAAATTAACATCCATGGGTAATAGAACATGGTATCCAAATGGAATGAAGACCCTATGTTTAACAACTACACCATTCAACTACCCAGAATCCGTGAATTATTAAATATCATTTTCATGATAACAAGAGATCAAATCCTGAAATACAGATTAGTTTAGAGGCCATAAAAGTACTAGATACAAACATAGGTTTGACATTAAATCATGAGATTAAAACAACAACAATATTTGTTCCCTTTTGAACACACTTATATCCCTTTTCTTATTCATGTAGCTGAACCCTGAAATACTTCATAACATCCTGGGAGAAATAAAACATAGAAATGGGTGAGATCATATGCTCAATAAGTATAAAAATATAGCGAAAACATTCATAAATAATCACAAACGTTTGAGAAAATGTATATGACTAAAACATAATCCTTTTATAGATAATCTTCAGTATAATATGGAAAATATAAATCAAAAATTCCATTTACTTATTCTCATGGATATTATACTAGTTGAATAATCACATGAAATATAAATAGCCAATTTCATAATGATGGAATCCCCAATTACAAACATCATAACCACATACACAAGTCCACGTTCCAAAACAACAAATAAGATTTTGTCAAAGCCTTGATCCTACACACTAGTTTGTCTCATGAGATCTACCGATGCATGGAGTAGCTATAGCGGGCTCCACCTGTCACTTACTATGTCCAATGCATTCCTCATATGAAAAGGATGAAACATAAGATAATCATTGGTATTAAAAATAGTATAAAAAATTGTAATACTTTAACCACAAATAATGAATGGTATAAAAATAACACATCCACAGTCAAACATATCACAAAAAAATCAATTCAATATGGATGATTGTATCATAATAAATCAATATAAAAAACTGTAAAATTCATTAAAGGATGTCGACATAGATGAAATCAAAACTATTTATAAGAAATATCACTTTCAATTTTGAAATCATTTATAAGTCACATAATTACAAAATAAAACAAATATTTTAAAAATATTTTTATACAATTTTAAGGAATGGTTTAAAGGTGTTATAATGGTTGAATATAGCCACACATGCCCTATAAGTTAAAAAACATTCTTTCTATAATTTTGTCCAAAATATCATAAAGGGACTTGATTGTAAAATGATTGAAATATTTATTTAAAAAATTTACAAAAATTTAGACAAGCGAATAAATGATGTTAACCAATATTCATGGAAATAGTAAAAATGTTTTGAAATATATTTTTTGAAACACCGAGGTGGATGATAAAGAATTACCAGTAGATACATACGTAACAACAACATCGAATAATAAAGAGATTTTGAAATTAAACATTAAAATTTACTTTTCCTTGATTGAGTGTATAATAACCACTTGTATTGTACTTAAATCACTATTATTAAATTACACAAGAACCACATATATAAATATGATATCATATATGATCTTTTAATATTTCTTTGTAAATAATATTTCAGTATTATCATTGTTTGAGGTATTAATTGATTCGTTTTCTTTTGTATGTTTTGTTATGAAAGTAATATTTGTTATGGATAAGATTTATATGATTCATATCATGAATAATATTAACTTCTTGAAAATTATTTTTAATCATAAAATGAAATATTTTCTTGATTTCTTATGATGGGGAATGAATCTCTTCGGGTTCATGGAGACGGTAATTTGATTGCACGCACGAGCAACAATACCATTATATTAATGATTAAATCATATTTAAATGGATAGTATATCATATATAAAGTATCCTTAACATGATATATTTATTATTTACATATGTCATAATCATTATTATACCCATCCAAAAAATGAAGTGTTTCAATAACAAACTACACCACGACGTGGGGTCGGTAAGCCGTACATACGCACGTATGATGACGTGTCATTCATTGGATTTATAGAATAATGAATATGGTTGTACAATATTTATAATAAAATAAAAGTATGTATAAGGTTATATAGTTATTAATTTGGTATGGGAATAACAAAAAAGAGGATGCGTAATAAGAAAAGTACATTAAAAGATGTGGTGAAATTAATACCCCTTCTTAAGGTGTTTCCTTTTGATTTGATGAAAAGGGCTCCATAGTGTGGCTTTTCGATAAATGTAAGTCCTCTATGTCAAAGGGGGTTGTTGGGAGGATATTTGGGCATGGTTTGGCCAAGCCAAATGGAATTGGAGGTGCGATTGTGAGAGAAGGGGAGGTACCTTTTTATAAGAGAGGTGAGGGTCACCATAATAAAAGAATGAAATATTATTTTATTACACTATCATGTTCAGTTAATAATGGCTCCAAAATAATTTATTTCGAAGATAAGGTGGGGATGGGTTGATAAAATCTCAAACAATAGGTTTTAGACAAGTTTAGGTCACCATATTAACCTTATCTTTTAGATTTACCTCTTTGTTAAATATTTAAACTTTTACCATGTATTCTCGTATTATTATAGTAAATGGTTAATAATATTAATATAAAATCCCTAGATAACCCAAAGTTGTTCATTAATGATATATCTATTATTATATAAGGCCATTGTCCGAAGCCTAGATTTTTAGGACTATAATATTATTTAATAATATAATTGTTTTTAAATTCATTTATGTCAATTTTGACAGTATTTGGTAATTGATTTTTGTATAAGTCATAAAAGAATAATTACATTGAAAAAATTTTATGAAATCAACACTAACAAGTATTATTAATCTATGAATAAGTGTAATTCATTAAAATTCCCAATTTACATTTATCTGGGTATTTATAACATTAATTATTTTAATATATCATTAATAAGGTAATAATTACATCGTCATTTTGTCATAAAAAAATTTAATTATGTAATGCCTAAATATTATAAATAAAATAAAATTATGTAGAAAATATTTTTAGATTCTTAATGAATATTTATAGTCGAATTTATATTATGGGTAACCCTATATTAAAAATGTTTTAGTTATAATAATTAGAAATTTTCACTTTTAACTATTCTTTAAATAAATATAATAATAAATTTCCATATATAATACAAGTCGAAAAAGACCATATTTTATTCCTAAGGTTTATTTGGGACTAAAATCACATATCCAATAGAATTAGGACCTGTGTTATGGTAAAAATGACTTCTTTTTTACCTTTAATTACTTTATTTACCTTTATCTATGGTAAATAATATTCAAAATTAAATATTCAACAAAACTTATTTTTATTTTTTTGAACCAAATTGTACTTACTAATATCATCCATGTCAATAGTATTTTTTGAAATTCAATTCACAAAAAGTAGTTAAATTACAGTTTATAAAAATTTGCTGACGTGCCTAGAAGGATGGTAAAAGACGTTAAAAACTCAATAAAATTTTATAAATCTAATTTTAATATAAAATGACTCCAATGAATTCATTTGACAAAATATAGGTATTATGTATCTATTCTGACTTAGAAAAGGTTTAAATTAAATTATTTATTATTAAAATAAAAATTTGGTTTTTAATTATAACGCATTGTTTTTCACTATTCATAAAAAATTAAATTATTCATAAAAATACCCAAAATTCACCATAAGATAATTTTGATATTCGAATTCAAAAAAAAAGTCAATCTTGAAAAATAAAAATTAAAAAATTTTCAAAAGTGTGTATTACTATTCATAACTTATAGTTTGATTGGTTGTGGTGTTTTAAAAATCCAAGTTACATACAACAAAATTAATGGCATTATTCAAAGGAAAATGTACTGTATAGGATTGGGGTGTTACATTATTCTCTCCTTCAAATAATTTTTCCCACGATGATTCTAAAATACTACTCTTAAAAAAGATCTAGGTGGTTCTTCATCATATGTTCCCCGGGTACCCATGTTGCTTCTTCCATTTTATGGTTTCTCCATAGAAATTTCACCAGACGAGTCGTCTAGTTTCTCAACACTTGTTCTCTAGTATCATGGATTCTGATAGGCTATTCCCAATAAGACAGGTCGGGTTCTAGTGCAATTTCATCATTGTTGAGTACATGCATTGGGTCTGGCATGTATTTCATTAACATTGATACGTGGAACACATTATGAAATTTGGAGAGATCGGGCAACATTGCCAAAAGATATGCTAAAACCCTAATTCATTCTAGAATTTTGAAAGGTTTGATGTAACTTGTACTCAATTAACCCTTCTTACCAAAACATATAACTCCATTCCATAGAGAAACCTTCATAAAAATTTCATCTCTTACATGAAATTCCAAATCCTTCCTTCGGTTATCGGCAAATATCTTTTGCCTAATTTGAGATTCTTTGATGTGGGTTTGGATAACCTTCACATTTTCCATTATTCCCTCAATATATTCTAGGTCTATGAGTTTTCATTCACCAATATCATCCCAAAAAGATGGTGTGCTGAATCGCTTTCCATATAATGCTTCATATTGTGCCATCTGAATACATGAATGTAAGCTATTATTATAGGAAAATTTTACGAAAGGTAAATTTTGATCTGACATATTTTGAAATTCATGTGAGAAAGATCTCAAAATGTCTTCTGAGGTTGGAATAGTCCATTATGATTATCAATCAGTTTGAGGGTGGTGGGAAGTTCTCAAATGAAGTTTAGTATCCTAGGCCTTCTGAAGAAATTTCCATAATCTTCATGTAAAACTTGGATCATGATTAGTAACAATCTATATGATTATTCAATGAATTCGTACAACTTCATTAATATATAGTCCTGCTAAACATTCAAGAGTTAAATCTTCTCATAAAGCAAGGAAATATGATGACTTAGCATGATGATCAACAATGACCCATATTGCATCATTCCTTCTATGAGTCTTTGGTAGCTCCATGAAAAAGTTCATAATAATATCATCCCATTTCCAGTCATGTATGGAAAGAGGTTGCATGACTCCTCAATGATGTTTTCATCTAGACATAACTTATTGAAAACCCAGACATCTTGACACATAATCAGCAATCTCTAGCTTCATTTTGTCCAACCAAAAATTTCCCTTCAAATCTCTATACATCATAGTGCTTCCAGGGATTATAGAGAAATTGGAGTTATGAGCATCATATCAAAATTCTCATTTTAGATCAGGTATAGCAGGAACACAATGTATCTTCCCAAATTTTAAAATTCCATCTTAATATATGAAATCGATCAATATCCAATCATTCACTGTTTTAATTTTTTGTTGAAACTACTCAACATCATTATGATAAATTTTTATCCTTTATAGTAATGATGGTTTGGAAACCATTTGAAAAAGTATTTATGTTTCACATTCTATGATTATTCCGATATCAATCATTACTAGATCCATGAGCCTAGGATCCATTTCTACTATCATCTTGTTCAAAACTCCTTGATCTTTTCTACTCAAAGAATATTCCACCTTTGTTTCCTTCTTCAGGTGGCAGTTTATAGTGAAATCATATTCCATGAGTAGTTCAATCCATCATCTTTGCCTCAAGTAGAGTTATTTTTGTGAGAAAATATACTTCAAACTTTTGTGATCGATATATATCTCACATTTTTCACTCTAGAGGTATTGTCTCCAAATCATCATAGAAAATATTACAGATGATAACTCAAGATCACAATGGGGAGAGTTTAGTTCATGAATTTTTAGATGTCATGATGAAAATACAATATCTATATCATATTTCATAAGGACAACAACTATGTACATTCTTTGAAGCATCACTATTAATAAAAAACCCATCATTCCTCGATGGTAGATTCAAGATAGGAGAATTGACTAATATTCTCCTCATTTCATCAAAACATTCTTCACACTATTTTTTACAAACAAATTAAACCCCTTTACGTGTGATATGGGTTAATGGGTTAGCCAATTAGGAAAAATCTTAGATGAAATGCCGATAATATCCTGCTAATCCAATAAAACCGCGTACCTCAGTTATAATTGTTGGTGTTATCCATTTTTGGATGGCCTTGGTCATTGAATTTATAGCGATAACATGTTTTTTTTCTTTCAATGGTGGGAGGATCAGATGGGTTTTTGATTCTTAGTGACATTTCAATCCCAATTATCATCTTTTTGGTTTGGATAACTGTGGAAAACCTTCCCGATAATGTACCATAACCATCACCAAACCAATCCCTCCACTCTTAACTAAGATAATTTGTATCCCCAATAGGCCGATAACTAGAGCATAGACATTGAAAAATACTTTTGTGAATGATATCCATAATTAACACAATAGAAAAACGAAACATAAAAATTAGAGTACGATTACAAATTTTTTTAAAAAATCACATAGAATGAAAAAATAATCATCTAAATATAAATCATACTCCATCAATAAAAATAAAAATAAAACATCAAATACTAATATTTAATTTGATAAATCCAAAAAAAAAATCCAAAACATAATAAATACTACTTATCTCTATATGAACCATTGTCTACCACCTTTTCCACTACTATATCTCAAATAAAACAAATATTAAAATGTAACAATCACTAATTCTAAGGTTCATGAAAGGTATACATGGGAGACAATATACACTAGATGGTGTGAAAAAATGAATGACAAAATAAATCATATAACAATTCCTCCACAGAAAATTTTCAATTCCATTAAAATTATAGACCACTAAATCCATGTTTGAAATATGAAATTAGAATAGTTGTTTCTATATTAGTTTTAAAACATCCATTTCACAATGAAATTACTATTGAAAATGGAATATTTCATTATGAAAACGCATGGGAAATAAAATTATTTTTTCCAAAAAATTTTCCTCAATTTGTTTACAACGAAATCAATCACATAGACACAATACATAAAAAATCATTAATTACGTTACCCACATTTCATATACAATAATAAAATTTTATGAAGATAAAAACACTTAAAATCATTTTAAACACCATTTTGGAATCCCATGGGAACATTATTAATAAAGGGAACAATAAGAGTCAATCATATGATCGAATGAAAAAAAACATGAAATAATTTAATTAAATCAATAGTGAGAAACACATTTTGTAATATGTGATATAAAATGAAGTTGATGAAATCCCCATCACTCAACGACTGGCTGTAGAATTAGTTTTGTGGTCTCTATGCCATCCAAACCCATGGAATCAGAGAGGGAAGTAAAAATCTCATCATATTTGACACTAGAGGGGACACTAGTAGTTTCTGACTATCTAGTTTATAATAAATATCAATTTCTAAAATAGATACAACATCATCCATGTGCAAAACAATGTGAGTGTGAGAAAGAATGTAATCGTTTAATCTATCATAGTACATAAAATGTTATCTAATATTTATCCCCTTATATATCTAAACAAACAACCACTAATATCCATCACCATTCTACAGATATATTAAAGACAAACCATCAATGAGATACACACATCATTTTAAAAAGAGTGTTACAGATACACACAAACACAATTCTAATATCATTTAAATGTACAAATCATGTTGTTCTAAAATCGACTTGGAATGACATTCTTTTTTTAGTAACTCAATAGTCTTTAATAAAACATATCATAAAATATTTCACCTAAAATCACTGGTGAAATTAATGTCAGAAATCACTGCACTTTTTCCGAAAATCCATTAAGACAAAAAATAACACTTCTAGATCCTTCCCATGACCCATATATGGTCAACATATTTCTATATAATAACCCATACATAAACAAATCCATTAACCATTTTATCAATTATTGGAATTTCAATTATCAATTGAAATCCCTAGTATACCATAAGGCAGGTTGGGAATTAACCATGAAAAAATATTTTATTTAAAACAACTATCACAATCACATATAATTTTGAATATAAAACATTTTAATTTATTAATCACACAATCAAATTCAATAATAATTGGAAATAAAAAAACCATAACCTCGGTTCATCAATGTTATATTTTTATGATTTGTCCTTTGATGAGAAGTACTCAATAAATCCTCATGGTACCCTCAATAATATATATATACCAAAACCATCTTTATTTTATTAATCCCAAATCTAAATTCATTCTAATAGTCCCTAGGGTTCCAAAAAAGGTATACAAACCTAGATATTAAGATATGTGTATGGAAGAATTAATAGGAAGAGTAATGGTGGGGTTTACCTTTATATATTTTCTAGGAAGAAATGAACGGGAACTCAAAATTGGAGATGATAAGGAGGAATAAACAATTTGGTTGCACACCCATCATAGGCAAAAAAATGTTACATCCTAGACCTAGATTCCACTCAACAATTCCCTATACTCTACTAACTATGTGGCATCAAACGCATCCCCTTGATTGATAGATGATTCTGACTAGTAGAGTGGTCCTACAATATGTACTTGGGGATACAATGATGAAATTAACAGTGTAACAAAGTATAATTTCAATAATATTCAATAATTGAAGAATTATAATATTTAGACAATAGATACATAGATATAATAGATAAGAATTCTATAATATTGACATACACAATGATGAACACATCATGTGTCTTAAAATATTAAAAATATGTACATTGTATTATAATACATAAATTTTAATAAAATACATAAAATACTAATAGTTATCCCTCTAGACAGAATCACAAGACATATATAATTCTCATAATACATTTATCTTATGCATGACAATAATTTAATCTTCATGATATGAGAACATTCCCCGGTCCCTACCTGCATCCAAAAAGAATTTACAGGTACTCAATGGTGGCTCATATATGGTGTGAGGTAAATTACATTTAGGTAACCTCAAAAATAACAATATCCAGTTCTAGATGTGAAATATATTGTAAATAATGTGTATGTGATATAGATATTAAAAATGAATGTATTATTCCATGGAATTAATATAACAATGAAACTGATATTGTATAGCCATACCAGGATCCTTGTAAAACATGTGTTGGACTCATATCATAAATATGTTGTAAAAATAATTGAATACAATGGCCTTAATATAAATCAAGAGTTTCCATGTCAGCTATTGGAATTCAAATAAAAAATAGCATTAAAATAAACAAAATCTATCTGTGTAATCACAAATGTCACATTTCATATATATGTTCCATAGAATCACTATTGTGAGACTCTATAGGGATTGATATAATACGTAATGAATAAAGGTATCATGTTATATTCCTCAGAGTATCTTAATAAAAAATTGGTAAAGTAACTGGAGGTGTCCAAGGATCTTCTCAATAGATCATGTCGAATGCATATTCAACAAGCAGAGTTCACAATGTAGAAATTCCATTAGCATCCTACTGAATCAAGATCCAAGTAGAATACATGTCCAAGGGATCTTCAACCATAAATTAACATCCATGGGTAATAGAATATGGTATCCAAATGGAATGAAGACCCTATTTTTAACAACTACACCATTCAACTACCCAAAATCATTGAATTATTAAATATCATTTGCATGATAACAAGAGATCAAATCCTGAAATACCGATTAGTTTAGAGGCCATAAAAGTACTAGATACAAACATATGTTTGACATTACATCATCAGATTAAAACAACAACAATATTTTTTCCCTTTTGAACACACATATATCCCTTTTCTTATTCATGTAGCTGAACCCTATAATACATCATCACATCCTGGGAAAAATAAAACATATAAATGGGTGAGATCATATGCTCAATAAAGATAACAATATAGCAAAAACATTCATAAATAATCACAAACGTTTAAGGAAATGTATATGACTAAAACATAATCCTTTTATACATAATCTTCAGTATAAGATAGAAAATATAAATCAAAAATTGCATTTACTTATTCTCATGGATATTATACTAGTTGAATAATCACATGAAATATAAATAGCCAATTTCATAATGATGTAATCCCCAATTACAAACATCATAACCACATAGACAAGGCCACATTCCATGACAACAAATAAGATTTTGTCAAGGCCTTGATCATACACACTAGTTTGTCTCATGAGATCTACCGATGCATCGAGTAGCTATAGAGGGCTCCACCTGTCACTTACTTTGTCCAATGCATTCCTCATATGAAAATGTGGAAACATAACATAATCATTGGTATTAAAAATAGAATACAAAATTTTAATACTTTAACCACAAATAATGAATGGTATAAAAATAACACATCCACAGTCAAACATATCACAAAAAAATCAATTCAATATGGATGATTGTATCATAATAAATCAATATAAAAAACTGTAAAATTCATTAAAGGATGTCGACATAGATGAAATCAAAACTATTTATGAGAAATATCACTTTCAATTTTGAAATCATTTTTAAGTCACATAATTATAAAATAAAACAAATATTTTAAAAATATTCTTATACGATTGTTTGGAATGGTTTAAAGGTGTTATAATGGATGAATATAGCAACACATGCCCTATAAGTTAAAAAACATTCTTTCTATAATTTTGTCGAAAATATCATAAAGGGCCTTGATTGTAAAATGATTGAAATATTTATTTAAAAAATTTACAAAAATTTAGACAAGCGAATAAATGACGTTAACCAATATTCGTGGAAATAGTAAAAATGTTTTGAAATATATTTTTTGAAACACCGATGTGGATGATAAAGAATTACCAGTAGATACATACGTAAAAACAACATCGAATAATAAAAAGATTGTGAAATTAAACCTTAAAATTTACTTTTCCTTGATTGAGTGTATAATAACCACTTGTATGGTACTTAAATAACTATTTTTAAATTACACAAGAACCACATATATAAATATGATATCATATATGATCTTTTAATATTTCTTTGTTTATAATATTTCAGTATTATCATTGTTTGAGATATTAATTGATTTGTTTTCCTTTGTATGTTTTGTTATGAAAGTAATATTTGTTATGGATAAGATTTATATGATTTATATCAAGAATAATATTAACTTCTTAAAAATTATTTTTAATCATAAAATGAAATTTATTCTCGATTTCTTATGATGGGGAAGGAATCTCTTCGGGTTCATGGAGACGGTAATTTGATTGCACGCACGAGCAACAATACCATTATATTAATGATTAAATCATATGTAAATTGATAGTATATCATATATAAAGTATCCTTAACATGATATATTTATTATTTACATGTGTTATAATCATTATTATACCCATCCAAATAATGAAGTGTTTCAATAACAAACTACACCACGACGTGGGGTCGGTAAGTCATACATACGCACGTATGATGACGTGTCATTAATTGGATTGATAGAATAATGAATATGGTTGTACCATATTTATTATAAAATAACAGTATGTATAAGTTTCTATAGTTATTAATTTGGTATGCGAATAACAAAAAAGAGGATGCGTAATAAGAAAAGTACATTAAAAGATGTGGTGAAATTAATACCCCTTCTTAAGGTGTTTCCTTTTGATTTGATGAAAAGGGCTCCATAGTGTGGCTTTTCGATCAATGTAAGTCCTCTATGTCAAAGGGGGTTTTTGGGAGGGAATTTTGGGCATGGTTTGGCCAAGCCAAATGGCATTGGAGGTGCGATTGTGAGAGAAGGGGAGGTACCTTTTTATAAGAGAGGTGAGGGTCACCATAATAAAAGAATGAAATATTATTTGATTACACTATCTTGTTCAGTTTATAATGGCTCCAAAATAATTTATTTCGAAGATAAGGTGGGGATGGGTTGATAAAATCTCAAACAATAGGTTTTAGACAAGTTTAGGTCACCATATTAATCTTATCTTTTAGATTTACCTCTTTGTTAAATATTTAAACTTTTACCATGTATTCTCGTATTATTATAGTAAATGGTTAATAATCGTAATATAAAATGCCTAGATAACCCCAAGTTGTTCATTAATGATATATCTATTATTATATAAGGCCATTTTCCGAAGCCTAGATTTTTAGGACTATAATATTATTTAATAATATAATTGTTTTTAAATTCATTTATGTCAATTTTGACAGTATTTGGTAATTGATTTTTGTATAAGTCATAAAAGCATAATTACATTGAAAAACATTTATGAAATAAACACTAACAAGTATTATTAATCTATGAATAAGTGGAATTCATTAAAATTCCCAATTTACATTTATTTGGGTATTTATAACATCAATTATTTTAATATATCATTAATAAGGTAATAATTGCATCGTCATTTTGTCATAAAAAATTTTAATTATTTAATGCCTAAATATTATAAATAAAATACAATTTTGTAGAAAATATTTTTAGATTCTTAATGAATATTTATAGTCGAATTTATATTATGTGTAACCCTATATTAAAAATGTTTTAGTTATAATAATTAGAATTTATCACTTTTAACTATTCTTTAAATAAAAATAATAATAAATGTCCATATATAATACAAGTCGAAAAAAGACCATATTTTATTCCTAAGGTTTATTTGGGTCTAAATTCACATATCCAATAGAATTAGGACCTGTGTTATGGTAAAAATGACTTCTTTTTTACCTTTAATTACTTTATTTACCTTTATCTGTGGTAAATAATAGTCAAAATTAACTATTCAACAAAACTTATTTTTATTTTATTGAACCAAATTTTACTTTCTAATATCATCCATGTCAATCAGATTTTTTTAAATTTAATTCACAAAAAGTAGTTAAATTACACTTGATAAAAATTTGCTGACGTTCCTAGAAGGATGGAAAAAGACGTTAAAAACTCAATAAAATTTTATAAATCTAATATTAATATAAAATGAATCCAATGAATTACTTTGACAAAATATAGGTATTATGTATCTATTCTGACATAGAAAAATTTTAAATTAAATAATTTATTATTAAAATAAAAATTCGGTTTTTAATTATAACGCATTGTTTTTCACTATTCATAAAAAATTAAATTATTCATAAAAATACCCAAAATTCACCATAAGATAATTTTGATATTCAAAATTCAAAAATAAAGTCAAACTTGAAAAATAAAAATTAAAAAATTTCCAAAAGTGTGTATTACTATTCATAACTTCTAGTTTGATTGGTTGTGGTGTTTTAAAAATCCATGTTACATACAACAAAATTAATTGAATTATTCAAGGAAAAATGTACTGTAGAGGATTGGGGTGTTACATTCTTCTCTCCTTCAAATAATTTTTTCCACGATGTTTCTAAAATACTACTCTTAAAAAAGATCTAGGTGGTTCTTCATCATATGTTCCCCGGGTACCCACGTTGCTTCTTCCATCTTATGGTTTCTCCATAGAAATTTCACCAGACGAGTCATCTAGTTTCTCAACACTTGTTCTCTAGTATCATGGATTCTGATAGGCTATTCCCAATAAGACAGGTCAGGTTCTAGTTCAATTTCATCATTGGTGAGTACATGCATTGGGTCTGGCATGTATTTCATTATCATTGATACGTGGAACACATTATGAAATTTGGAGAGATCGGGGAGCATTGCCAAAAGATATGCTAAAACCCTAATTCATTCTAGAATTTTGAAAGGTTTGATGTACCTTGGACTCAATTAACCCTTCTTACCAAAACATATAACACCCTTCCATAGAGAATCCTTCATAAAAATTTAATCTCTTACTTGAAATTCCAAATCCTTCCTTCGGTTATCGGCAAATATCTTTTGCCTAATTTGAGCTTCTTTGATGTGGGTTTGGATAACATTAACATTTTCCATTATTCCCTCAATATATTCTAGGTCTATGAGTTTTCCTTCACCAATATCATCCCAAAAAGATGGTGTGCGGAATCGCTTTCCATATAATGCTTCATATGGTGCCATCTGAATACATGAATGTAAGCTATTATTATAGGAAAATTATACGAAAGGTAAATATTGATCTGGCATATCTTGAAATTCATGTGAGAAAGATCTCAAAATGACTTCTGAGGATGGAATAGTCCATTCTGATTATCTATCAGTTTGAGGGTGGTGGGAAGTACTCAAACGATGTTTAGTATCCTAGGCCTTCTAAAGAAATTTCCATAATCTTCATGTAAAACTTGGATCATGATTAGTAACAATCTATATGAGTATTCAATGAATTCTTACAACTTCATTAATATATAGGCCTGCTAAACATTTAAGAGTTAAATCTTCTCATAAAGCAAGAAAATATGATGACTTAGTATGATGATCAACAATGACCCATATTGCATCATTCCTTCCATGAGTCTTTGGTAGCTCCATGAAAATGTTCATAATAATATCATCCCATTTCCAGTCCTATATGGAAAGAGGTTTCATTACTCTTCAATGATGTTTTCATCTAGACATAACTTATTGAAAACCCAGACATCTTGACACATAATCAGCAATCTCCTGCTTCATTTTGTCCATCAAAAAATTTTCCTTCAAATCTCTATACATCATAGTGCTTCCAGGGATTATAGAGAAATTGGAGTTATGAGCATCATCTCAAAATTCTCATTTTAGATCAGGTATAGCAGGAACACAATGTATCTTCCCAAATTTTAAAATTCCTTCTTAATATATGAAATCGATCAATCTCCAATCATTCACTGTTTTAATTTTTTGTTGAAACTACTCAACATCATTATGATAAATTTTTATCCTTTCTAGTAATGATGGTTTGGAAACCATTTGAAAAAGTATTTATGTTTCACATTCTATGATTATTCCGATATCAATCATTACTAGATCCATGAGACTAGGATCCATTTCTACTATCATCTTTTTTAAAACTCCTTGATCTTTTCTACTCAAAGAATATTCCACCTTTGTTTCCTTCTTCAGGTGGGAGTTTATAGTGAAATCATATTCCATGATTAGTTCAATCCATCATCTTTGCCTCATGTAGAGTTATTTTTGTGAGAAAATATACTTCAAACTTTTGTGATCGATATATATCTCACATTTTTCACTCTAGAGGTATTGTCTCCAAATCATCAAAGAAAATATTACAGCTGATAACTCAAGATCACAATGGGTATAGTTTAGTTCATGAATTTTTAGATGTCATAATGAAAATATAATATCTATATCATATTCCATGAGGACAACAACTATGTACATTCTTTGAAGCATCACTATTAATAAAAAACCCATCATTCCTCGATGGTAGATTCAAGGTAGGAGAATTGACTAATATTCTCCTCATTTCTTCAAAACATTCTTCACACTATTTTTTCCAAACAAATTCAACCCCCGTATGTGTGATATGGGTTAATGGGTTAGCCAATTATGAAAAATCTTGGATGAAATGTCGATAATATCCTACTAAACCAATAAAACCGCGTACCTCAGTTATACTTGTTGGTGTTTTCCATTTTTGGATGGCATTGGTCTTTGAATGATCAAAAAATATTCCATCCTTAGAGGAAATATGTCCAAGAACTGAAATCTGTTGAAGCACACATTTATACTAGCTAAACTTCTCATATAAATCATTTTTTCTGTGGGTTTTCAGAATAATACGCAAGTGAGTTTCATGATCTTCATATATTTTTGAGTGTACCAATATTTCATCAAGAAACACTACTATAAAGTCATCAATACAGTTCTTTGTATCTCTATTCATTAGATACATGAAAACAGAGGGTGAATTAGTCAATCCGAAAGGAATTATTGTAAACTCGTAATGCCTGTACTTGGTTCGAAATGCAGTTTTTGGAATGTAATCCTTCTTTACATACAACTAATGATATCCAGATCGAATTCCAATCATTGAAAAATATTGAGCTCCATCATTTTGTTCGAATAAATCATGAATGCGAGGTTGGTGATACTTATTCTTTTTTATTATAGCATTGATCTCCCTGTAGTAAATTCAAAACCTCATAGATCCATCATTCTTATTAAGAAAAATAATAGGGGATCCCCATAGAAAAGAACAAGCTAAAATAGATCCCTTATTAGTCAATTCCTATAGTTTTTTCTTTAGTTTCACTAATTCCATAGTTTCCATTCTATAAGGGGTCTTCGATATGGGCCTTGAACCATGAATTAAATAAATGGAAAACTCACTTTCTTGTTTTGGAGGATGTCTAGGTAAATCCTCTGAAAAAACATCAAAATATTCTTGCACAACAGGTATGTCCTCTATTTTAACATTCGTTTCCTCACCCGTAGTAATTTCATTATCTACCTCCCCAATAATTGAATTAAGTAGAGCTACTGGGGATGGATCTAGATAAAAATCAGGTGGTGATGTTTTTGCTTTATAGATAAGGTACTCTTTATCATCATCCAAAATGTAACGTCCTTCTTCTTACAATAAATTTTCACATCATGGTTTGAAATCCAATCCATAACGAGGATTATATCAAATTCAAACCTAGTCATAATGATGAGATCAGCGTATAAAAAACATTTATATTCTATAATGGGGACAGATATAAAAACATTTGTTGCAATGAAACTTTCATTAGGAGTTTTGATTGACAAATCCTTAGTTAAATAAAATTGGACATATCTAATTTTCATAGAAATTAGGGAAGATATGAAAAAATTAAATGTTTTAGAATAAAATAAAGCATTAGATGAACTCGAGGAAACTAATAAATTACCTACCACCGCATCATTCAGAGCTTCAATGTCAGTAGTAGTGATCACATAATCTTGGCCATTCTCACTTTACCTTTTATGAGGTAAGTTTCCTTGGCTCTTAAGACATTTATTTTCATAATTCCGTTTTTCTCTAAAACTATAGAATTCAACATTGGCATCCTATTTATTTCCCATAAAATCACGAGCTTGATGGACTTTTTCACCATTCTTATAATAGACTCCCATTCCCATCATGAAATTACAAGGGTGTTTCATCCCACATTTACTGAAGGATGGATATTAATCTTTTCTTTTCATCCCCATATTTCCATTCTTGGTGTGTTCAGCAGATCTCTTATTCTCTTGTTTTGCTTTAAATTTGTAAGACTTAGAGAATTCATTTTCTGTCTTGATAGTACTTGGGACAATATTATCATATGATGAGAATTATTTTATAATAATACCCTATGGATAAATGGTTTTAACCCATCAAATAATAAATAAATCATACTCCTTAGGTTACATATATAATTCGTTTCATGCCTGTCTATCCTTGTAAAGTTATCCTCATACGTTTCGACATTCTCATCCCCCTTTTTCTTCAGACTCAGAAATTATATTTCGATATCCACTTGATGGTCATGAGAAATGTATTTTTCTTTGAAATTCTCTTTAATATCCATACATTCCATATTTTTTACTTCTTTATCCACCTTTGTGTTTTGAATTAATGACTACCATTGATCTGCATCTCCCATGAGGGGATAAACTTCCATGAAAACTTTTTCCATTTCACTACTCCCCAAATAATGAATTATTTTCACTATGGAACTAATCCATTGATCACCTAAAAATGGATTTGTTGTCCAATTTGATGTTAGTTTTTGTTTCCTCATGAAGTAGCCAAACATTGATCCACCGTGTTGTGGATCAGGGTGCTCCATATGGGTATGGTTATTATTCATAACATGAGGGAGTTTTCATAGTATGATGATAAGCTGATCAGAAGTAGTTGTATCAACAGCTCCACTATAATTATCTAGGGTAAAAGGGAAATTCATACATGGATTACGTGCATGGATACGATTTACATTCATTCCACTAGGTTCCATTACTAAACAATGGCATACAATATATTAGTCTATGAATTTCTATACATAATTCAAAATTATAAAACACTTAACATAAAATGAACAGTTTTTGGATATAATCTATAATCATAAAAATGTTTTCTTTGAGGATGTATACACCAATAAATCTTTCATAATGGGTTTTATGGAAAATTTGAATAATCCTAAGAATATACCATAGGAGTGTCGTAACCAAGTGTTCAGCAAGGCCCATTATTGTGTACCAGGTTACCCAAGGTCAACCCTGAAATTCCTTGTCGTTTTTCTCAAACGTAGGTACATCTGCACCAAAGTGGCCTCTACATGCCTGTATCCAGACATGGTTTTATTGGTTGTAAAACTTACAAAATCTCTACTTTACCAAATTTCTAAGAAGATTTTCTATACAAATTCCTTATCTTAGGGTAATGTTCTCTAATCAGAGGTTTTTCTAAATCTAGTTTTCATGGTACGTACTAAAATTCTTCTGATACCCACTATAATGCCACGACCCCAATTATCATGATTCGGTTCATTATTACATATCATTAGCATGACCACAAGGGGTCAAGTCCCGAATGAATGATTAGTTTAGTAGCCTTGAAGTTACTAGATACAAACATAATTTTTACATTACATCTTGAGATAAAAACAACAAAAACATTTTTCCCCTTTGAACACACGTATATCCCTTAGCATGTCCTTGTAGGTCAACCATAATATATACTTCTTCACATCCTATGAAAAATAAAACATAGAATGGGGTGAGCTCTGATACTCATTAAGGATAGCAATATAACGGAAACATTCATAAATAAGAACAAATATTTAAGGAAATATATAAGATTAAAACGTAATATTTTTAAACATAAACATAAGCATAATATGGAAAATATAAATCAAATAATTACATTTAATTATTCACATGGATATTCTACTAGTCGAATAATCACATGAAATATCAATATCCAATTATATAATCATGGAATGCATAATGGAAAACTTAATAATGACACAGTCAAGGCCACATTCCAAGACTACAAATAAGATTTAGTTAAGGCCTTGTCAGAAAACACTAGTTTGTATCATGAGACCAACCGATGCCTCGAAGAGAAATAACACGCTCCACCCGTCACATACTAAATCCAATGCATTTCTCAAATGAAAAGGTTCAAACATAACATAAACATTCGTATTAAAGAAGTTATTTGAAATGTTAAAAAATTAATCATAAACCATGATGGTATAAAAATAACATATCCACAGTCAAGCATATCACAAAACATTCAATACAATATTGAATATTGTATCATACTAAATTAACTTCAAACAAGTGTAAAATCTTTCAAAAGTTATTGACATAGATAAAATCAAAACAATTTTAGAGGAATATCTCTTTCTATTTTGAAATCATTTAAAATACACATAATTATAAAATAAAATATTTATTTTGAAAATAAACATACTAGAATTTATGTGAATCTTTGAAGGTGTTATAATGGCAGAAAATATCTGCACTCGTCGTATATGTTAAAAAACATTTTTTCTTTAATTTTGTCAAAATGGTCGTAAAATACCTTGTTTAGATAATAGTGAAAATATTTATTTATAATAATATTATAAAAATTCATAAAAGGGTATAAATGAATTTAACCCATATTATATGAAATAATAAAAATGTTGTGAAATACGTTTTTATGAAACACGGATACAGATGATAATGAAGTCCCAGTAGATACTTATGTAAAAACATCCTCAGATAATAAAGAGATTGTAAAATAAACCCCTACCGTGTACTTTTCAATGATTGATGGTACATTAACCCCATATATGACTGTTAAATCATTTTTATTAAATTATACAAGAACCATCTAAATAAATATGATATCATATCTGACTTTCTAATATTACTTTGATAATAATATTTCAGTAGTATCACCATTTTAGGAGTTAACAGATTCATTTTCCATAATTTGTTTTGTTATGTAAGTCATGTTTATTATGGATAAGATTATTTGATTCATATCCAGAATTATATTAAGTTCCTAAAAATTATTTTTAATCATAAAATGAAATTTATCCTTGATTGCTTACGATGGGGAATGAATCTCATCGCATTAGGGGAGACTGTAATCCGTACATACACACAAGCGACAATACCATTCTATTGATTGTGAAATAATATGTAATTGGACGGTATATCATATATACAGAATCCTTATCATGTTATACTTATTATTTACATCAGTTATACTCATTATTATACCCATCCAAATAATAAAGTATGTGAATAACCAACAACACCAAAACGTGGAGATGGTAATCCATACGTACACACATTTGGTGACTTGTCATTCATATGATTGATAGAATAATGAATATGGTTTTACCATATTTATAATAACATCAGAGTATGTAGTTATTATTTTCGTATGTGAATAATAAATAATTATGATGTGTAATAATAAAAAAAACTTTTAAATATGGGTTAAATTATTACCTCTTCTTCGGGCGTTTACGATTGATTTGATAAAAAAGGCTACATAGGTTGGATTTATAATAAATGTAAAGCCTCTTGGTCGAAGGGAGGGTGGTTAGGAGGATATTTGGGCTGGTTATGGCCATGAAAAATGGATTTGGAGGTGTGATTTGTAGAGAAGGGGAAGTACCTTTTTATAAGATAGGTAGGGTCACATAAGGAAAAGCAATAAGTATTATTTTATTATACAATAATATTCAAATTATAAAGGATAAAAAATGATATATTTAGTGGATATGGAGGGGATGGGTCCAAAATATCTCAACACAAATGTTTTAGACAAGTTTAAGTCACCATATTAATCATATCTTTTAGATTTTTCTCTTAGTTAAAAAGATTAACTTTTACCATGTATTCTTGTATTATTATATTATATGGTTAATATTATTGCTATAAAAGGACATGATAACCCCAAGTGGTTCATTAAATATATATATATATATATAATTATATAAGTCCTTTTCTAGATCCATAGAATTTTTGGACTATTATATCATTTAATAATATAGTATTTGTTTTAAAAACTCAATTATAATAATTTAGACACTATTTGGTAATTGATTTTTGTAGAAGTCATAATAGCATTATTAATTCAAATAAATTAATTGAATCAACCCTAAAATGTGTTATTAATCTATAGAATTATTTTAATTTATCAAAATTCTCAATTTAAAATTTATTTGGATATATATAGCATCAATTATTTTAGTCATTCATTAATAATGTAATTACTTCATTTTCATTGTGTCATAAATAAAAACTATTATTTAATGAATAAAAATTATAAATAAAATATAATTACATATGAACATTTATTTTATTTATAATGACTATTTATTGTCAAATATTTCTTATTTTTATCTCTATATTAAAAATGTTTTTGTTATGAATATTTCAATTTAACACTTTTAACTCTTCTTTAAATAAAATAATAATAAATGTCCTAATATAATCCAAGTGGACCAAAATGAATGTATTATATTCATAAGGTGGATTATGGTCTAAATACACTTATCCAATAGAATTAGATAATGTTTTAGGGTAATCATAATATCATTTAAACATTTAATTTCTTTATTTACATTAAATTATGGTAAATAAAAGTCCATAATTACTATTCATCAAAATCTATTTTCATCTTATTGTACAACATTTTACATACTAATACCAACTGTGTCTCTAGGATTTTGGATATTCAATTCACAGAAGTAGTAAAATTACGTTTTATGCAAAGTTTCTAACTTGCCTAGTTGGTGGGTAAAAGATGTTAAAAATTTCAATAATGCTTTATACGTTTACATTTATTATAAAATGACTCCAATGGATTGCATTGAACAAATATAGGTATTATGTATCTATTTTAACATATAATAAATTTCAATAAAAAAATATTTTATTCGATAAAAATTCGATTTGAAACAATAATGCAATGTTGTTAACTATTCATCAGAAATAGAATGTTTTCCAAAAAAATAAAAAAATTAACCCTAAGATAATCTTGAAATTATGAATACAAAAAGAAAGTCCATTTTGAAAAATAAAATTTTTAAAATTTCAAAAATTGGAAATTACTATTCATAATAGCTAGTTTGATTGGTCGTGGTGTGTTAAAACACGATGTTTTGTAAAATACAAGATATTGCATTATTTAATAGGGAAATATACCTTAGAATCATGAGTCGATACAAAAATTCATCATTAAAAAAATTCAATTATATTTACCCTAGAAAAATATAGAAGAAAATCTCAAAATCAAGAAATTTAATTTCATTTAATAATAATTGGGGTTCCTCAATCATGTAAGTTATTAAAACACATCCCTTAAGTGGTTCAATATGTAGAAAAGGAAATGTTCACACCCCATGGGTGGAAATGGTTTGTAAATAAGCTTTATATGAACTGAAGGAATGATATGTAACCCCTTATAGGATCCATATCATTTAATTCAATTAACCAATTCAATTTCAATACTTTGTTTGAAATTAGGGAAGGAAACATAATGGAATATAGATTAATAAAACACCAAACCAATTATGAAAAGTACATACCCCTACCATAGCTGGATAAAAGAGTTCTCATCTAGTACCAACTCTTAATGCAACTCATATCGAAAGAAAATTGATAAATGGAGTAAGAACATGAAAAAGTTCATATAATCATTTAGCTAAATAAAACATCCAACACCATGAAGAATGAGGAATGGCCCAAAATAAATTGAGTACTCACCAAAGTGGATCTAACAAAACCGACTTCACTCGATTAAATTATTATGAAAAGAATGTGGATCATATACTATTTAAGATATCAAATGAGCTCCCAAAACCACTGGATACCCAAATCGAGTGAAAATGGAAAATTAGAGTAGAATAAATATATTTATTGATGGAAATTTGGTCATTTCACCAAAATTATTGTGTTTCACGGTTTGGCTGCACACTTGGGAAACCGATGTTCCAACCATGATCCATTTTCTATAGGAAGGGGAACTTTTCATGGTCATTACCCTCAGTCTGAGTCACTAAGTACAAATCTTGTGAAATCCTCATTCACTGATCTTTAGTTTTTTATAACACAGCACACCAAGTCATGAATTTTTTTGACATGTGAGGACTATAGGAAACCACATTCCACACCCGAACGGTTATATGTAACCACACAACATGCCTTGACTAGTTACTAGTAACCATGCGACTGGCCTTTTACAACTGTAAAGTTGTGTTTCAGGCTCTAAACAATCCCTAAACACCTCAGATACAAATGTGGACTAAAAAAAAATTCATATAAGTCCATAATTAAGAATATATATATATAATCGATCTATAAGTCATATGATGACTTAGATTCTTACAATATCATCCCCATAATGAATTTTTCACAAATTTCCCATTGATTTGAGGTTAAGATTCACTAGACCAGAACTATAGCCACATAGTGTGTTAATTGACCTCCCACTCATATGTATCATCTTAAAATGGTCCTGCTATGATAGCACATATACTATAAGAACTAACCATTCTCAGGCATCCAATACACTCCGGTCAACGATACAAATTAGATTCTCCTAAAAGGATGCATATACATGCAACTCAATATCATGAGGATGAAAATCATACGATGAGGCCTAATAAAAATGGTGTAGCATAAATATAGGTAATATGTCACACATGGATCAATATCTTATAGGTAACTTTTATAGATAAAATACTAACAATACTATCTCCAAAAACTCAACTGGCCTGACATATCACTATATAATCATTCCCTGTCTCTCGATCCATTTTTGTCTCATCCTTGTTAAAACATTCTAGAAGTCCAGATTCCCAATCTCATACTCTAGAGGCCATGTCCTGTGATCAGAGATTGATTTTTGTAGACACTGGGAAGTAGATATCTCCCAAATCAACTGGACCTTCATATAATTCCTATTCATGAGATGTGGTACGAGTAAAGCTTCCTCACACTCCTCTTGCCATCATAATGCAAATCATGATGTCCTACTATAGAAATCCTTATATGGTTAAATATTTATAATCTCATAAAATATATTATTTAAGTAGAAATCTACCAGGGGAAGATTCATCTCCCAAGACCACACAAAATCCAAGATGCATTCTCTCATGATAAACTTAAGCACATGTATCATATGTTAGGACTAGAAATAAATTCGTAATTGGTATATTGTTCCATGAAGAACCTCAACACCATTTTCTATATATATATATATTATAATAGAAAGGAGATGAAAACTAGGAATCCTAATTTGGAATGATAGTGTACTGGACACTGTGTATTCAGACTATCTACAATATATTAAAAATCCCATGCTAACCCTAATGTATACTTGATTGGAAATAAATGAGAATCCTTCATGATCCTATCAACAACAACCCACACATCATCTGTATATTGAGGAGACCTCAATAAAACTTGTCCCGAAATCCATCATGACATTAACCAATTTCCATTCAAGAATAGGTAAGTATGATAAAATTATATTGGATCATTGTTGTTTCACCTTCACCTATTGATATGTGTAACACATTGCGACAAAACCTTCTAATTATAGCTTCATACAATGATATGAGTAATGATGGGTAATGTCACTGTACAACATGGTACTGTTGGAATTCACAATCCAATATCGGGCATGAAACTCCCATATCATACCCTTGTCTATGTCAACTAGAACCAATATGGGGACATAAATAATCAGGAACTCATCAAATACCACGGTCCAAGAAGGATCTGCTTCTTCAAATGGAACACTCTAATATAGGGATATGACCTATAAATCCGATATATTCTTCATCCATACTCTATCCAGTAAGGTAGAGGTCACTTGAAAACATGAATAAAACGTTTCCATTGATAGTCAATCAACTCCAAGTGTATCATACAAAACAAATTCATTTGTTGTCACTCAATTAAATCTTACTAAACATCATATATTTGTATCCTCCTTCATGGTTCATCTGCTACCACATTTATCATTCCATCCATGTAGGAAATAAAAAAGACAAAAGAATATTGGAATTCAAATTTTGTTACCAATATTCCAAGAATATATCCCCCTATATCAGAATATCTCTAGGCCCCCTAGATGGTGTGTTACAATACAATTTGTAGCATTTTCCCTACTATGGATGTATCTAGAGTTGTGCTAATGTGAATAAAGCATTCATCTCCTAGAAGGCTATCTCTAGGGTATTTTTCTATAGAAACTTCATACACTTTTTATTCAAGCATGTGAGTGGTATTTCGTGGTATGAGTTTTCCAATAGGAAATGCCCATAATATCTTGATATCCCCATGAAACATGATATATCAAAGATATTATTGCTTTATTCATAGGAAATTATTTTTCTCACATTATCTATGTCAACTAATACTCCTATTTCGGAGATAAAAAGAAAAATTATTTGAACCTTTTCCATCCATAATTTGAACTTTTTGATATTAGAATATTAATTATGATCTATAATTGTATTAACAACAATCTCAAGATGTTTGGCATGATCATGTAGACTGTGAAAATACACAAATATATCATCCATGAAATCCACCACAACCAATTCTAGATAAAGATGGAATACTCAGTTTATCAACCCTAAGAAACATGTTGCCATGTTTAGGATGATAAATAACATAACTTGATACACATATAGACCATAGATATTATAAAAGGTTGTATGAGCCATATAAATTGGTCAAACTCAATCCTGGTGATATCTAATAGTCAAATCAATTTTAAAGAACTCCTAATCTCCTCAAAGTGAATAAAATAGTTCATTTATCTAGGGAAAGAAATAAAAGTTAGTAACTATCAACTTTTTTAATATAAAATATTCTAACTATAACCTAAGGTTACAATTATCCTTTTTTTCAAAAAGGACTAGAAATCCCCATAGAAAATTCCAGTTTTGAATAATATCATTTCCCTTCAAATCCTATGTCTTCCTCTTGAGCTATTGAAACACCATTGTCCTCATAATATAAGTAGGAATAGATAATTGTGAAGCTCCTGGGACTACCTCAATAGGGAACTAAACCTACCACAATGCTAGTAGACCTTAAATTTTTTCTAGGATAACCTCCCCAAAAAGATCAATAAAATTTTCAAATTTCCACCTGGTGTACTCGCTAATTATCAGTGGCTAATATGAAATTGTGGTTTTCATGTATCCTAGACCATGATGTTGTGGTATAGCTCAAATATCATGGACATCTAATTCACATTTGTGTGTAAAAACCATTCACTTTGTTGATGTGAAAGTTTCCCTCCCATCATAATAGTCAAACCCGATAATCTTAAGGCAAAAATGATTCCAGATGAAGTAACACCCCCACCCTCAAGGGGACACTCCATTCAATGATGCACATCATCCATTGTGATCCAAAAAGAAGACTATAATTACATAACACCCACATGAAATTGATTGATGAGACTAAATATCTCCACAATAGGTACAAATATAAAACTAATTGATGCACTTATGTCAAAAAGAGAAAAAAGAATAGTTAAGGCTACTATGAACATACCTCACATCAATAATGGATCAAAAATATTCCCCTTAGGGGTATGATGTATAGAATAAAAATTTCATGAAACACAACCCTTTGATAGCACCTCTATGCCTGGAGCAGGACCTCTCTATTATGTTTGTGTAACTTATGTCTGGCTAACATGGCCATGATGAAAACCCCCTCAGCCTAATTGACTAGTACTACTCCATATCCCTTTTTATGTGGATCCATGAAACCTAATCAGGAACACAGTTTTGTTGATAACCTCCTACCACTCACTATTAGAAGTAAGGCCCTTCATAAATGTTTCAAGTGGACCATTTTACCTCATTCCGAGAACTCAGGTTGGTCTCACTCATACTAATTTCAAATATGAGCCCTTGATTCACACTGATGAAATAGAAATGCAATTTTAGAACTAAAATATTTGATGTGTCTCATTTGATGGGAATGATTCAAATGTCGCTTCCTACCTAGAGACACAGGAAAATTGGGTCAAGAGACAACACTTATCTACTCTACACCTCCAAATACCATCAAAATTTTCTATATGATTCGTGTATGATTTATAATCTCAGTAATAGTCATCGAACTAAAATAATTAACTCAAGATCGAAAAACAGGTTGAAGAACTTACTCCAATATTATCACCCTTGATAAATTGTCCTCAAGGTGCATCATCTCAAATATAGTCTACTATGTAAACCATGTTTTGTACACCATAACTATCAAAGAGCCCTCCTATCGATGCATGGAGTCACCATCTATTTCTACAATTAGATTCTCGGGGGAAATGTATTCATATATTTTTATTTCGAAATCCTTCTAATCCATTTAACGTAGCTAATCATCCTAGTTATGTATATCCCACAAATTCTTCCCTACTCCCTAAAGAATGTATTTCATGAGTTTCATTGTCCTCTTAGAAGGTTCTACCAGATACTCGAATGTCGATACCATATTACCAACACACATCTCAATGTTATATATACCACCATCCATTGAAAGGATGGGGGATTCTATTATTTGAACACATGAGTTAACACATCCATACAAAATATAGACTTCAATGCTCCCTAAAAAGAGTTGATGAAGTGGAAAAACCCTCACAAGACTGTTCCTCAGTACCTGTATGTGAAACAAGATATTGTTATGAATATGAAATGATATGAGGATCCTATATTACACCAGGTCCTACAACCTACATAGAGTTATTTTCCCCACATTCATGGAATACGAGTGGAGGTCATCATGCTGACATACCTCTACAATTCCAACCACATTCCTCAAAAAATAACAATATAAATGTTCATTGAAAAAAGGTAAAGATGGGTCAGAAACATCCTATAACCATTTTATACCACATAGGATAATCCTAAAAATAGGACTGAAAAAAGAATAGTTGTAAAATTCCTACAATGAATATCCTTTTACACAATTATTATGTCAGTCTTGGTGAATTCTCCAATTATCATTTCAAAATTCCATTTGATTTAAATATTTATTTAGCATTTCATTTTAACTGTTGAACCAAATGGTGCACTAATTTCTAATCCCTATGGGCCCATACTACTTATGAACAAAATGATGGAATCCACCGAATAACCACCATAACACAATCTATCCCAGGTTAATAATGGCATGTGATTCATTGTGCCACAATATACAGCTCAGGGTTTCTACTACAACATAATATTAAAAAACTAGTTTAATTACATAAGGAACTCTATGTACCAACTATGTTTTACAATTACCTAAAAATATGACTATCTCAATCGTAGGTATATCTATCATGACACCTATCAAAACCCCACACAAATATGCAATGAATCATATATGGCATTCCATAATGCAAGGCTTGTGTTTTCTAATAAGGGCCTAAAATGACGAATGATATGGAATACCCTCATAACATTAGGTTGAGATAAAAGATATCCCAAAATAGTATAAATAATTACATCATAATTCAATATCATCACCTAATTTTGGAATAAAATCAATTGTAATTGTAGAAATCTTGAAAACAACATATTTCAATCGAGGAAATTTCATTGTTTTTCTTGGTATGTGGGTTTGCTACGCCTTATAATATATCATTAATACATAAAAATTATTTCTAATCCAAATTATATTTTATCAATATAATAAAGTAGAATAGAAAATGCTATGATACAACTTTGTAACCTCACCTACCTAGATTCCACTCAACAGTGCCTCAAGCACTATTGGATACATGATTGGAAGCGTATCACCCCAAACACCAGAGGATGAAAACTAGTAGTGAGGGCCTAGGATATGTCCATGGGAGGACTATTACACTATTAACATATTGAAATATAAATTAATATCTATTTCATCTAATATTTGAAGCAGTATAACTATCATAAAATAGAATAAATGATGGAATAGATATCAATTGATATTCAATATGGCTACTCTCTGGTAATAAGTTAATAAACTCACTATAGATATACCCTAAGACCTATCATATATTGGGATATACATTTTATTTTTCAAAAAAAATAACCAAAATAGGTACACAATAGTAAAATACAATACATTTATCAAAATACCAAAAATACTAATAGTTCTACATCTGCACATCATCAGGAGCCTCAGCCCGATCTCGTGCTCCCCTATTCCAAATCATAATAAAAATAAAGAATCAAATGATGGGCTCTTACCCGAGTCCTTACCTTTATCCAAATATCTATTTGGGTAACCTATAATATCCTTAAATTGTGGTGAGCACTATTAGAAATTTATGCATCAACGTCGATGATATGGAATCAGTTTTTTAATAAAACATTAAAAAATATCTCTACTGAAAATTTTTCATAGCATCATTAACATTAACCAACACAAAAAAAATTAATTTGGATTTAGGAATTTTGATTTAAAAAAAAATCAAAAAAATTATTCATAATAATTTATTACCTTTGTACCTAAAATAACTAACACTATAAATGAACAAAAATATTCTACGTTAGTTTTCAGAAAAACAGGTGATAAATGAAAAAAATTACATATCATTGGTTAAAAAAACAGATTTCATAAATGTATAATAATAATTTTGAATGAGTTTTCATAAAACAAATATGCCGAAAACTTTTTTAAAACATATGATTTCATGAAACTCTCATTTTTTAGATCTGTGAAACCCTCTCTCGACTAGCAATAAGCCTGACAATGACCCGATGATCCAAACAAACATTGTTTGTTTATTGGCATCGATTCATATTAAAATTTCAAAAACATTGGACTTTATTATTCATAATCTATAATTATTTCATTAAATATGGATGTATTTCTCTTTGGAAACAATTTTCTCGATTACCGTCATCATTGGTTCGATTTTATTTTTATGTTCTTTTTTTGTTTTCATTTATATAAAAAAATAGATCATGATTTTTTTTTTCTTCTAACTATTATGAGGGAGAATATCCGGATTAAGTGTCTATTTTCTTTATTTAGATAAGAATTTTTTTCTTTTTTTTAATTATGATGTTTAATTATTTATCATTTAGATATATTGTTGAGTTAATGATTTAATTATTTATATGTATTGGATTATTGTTTATAAATGTTTTTTAATGTTGGTTTATTTGGATTTCTTTATTTGATGAAATTATCAAATGGTATTGATGATATATATTTTGAAATTAACAATGATATATTATGTCATCATTCATCAATATAATGAACATCACATGTAATGACAGAATAATTTTCAACCGTTAAATTAATAAAATTTTCAATTCATTTTGACACATGTGACACCAAACTATTGTAACAACTATGTAATATGAACTAATATATTTTAGATTATTGAAAATTGTTAAATTATCATATCAATAAACCACATCTAGATAATATTAAAATAAAAAATAAATACTTTTAAATTCATAAGATATATAATTTATATTACAATATGATTATTTTCAAATAATGTATGTTAACATTTTGTGAATTTTTCCATAATACATTTAATTGACCTATTTTAAATGAATGAAACAATATTTCGATATATAAAGTAATATACAGGCTTTAATTAATTTTTATATTCATTTGAATAATATTTCTCACGACCCATCCATGCAGGGCTCGTGTTGTGACTCCCAAAACATGACACCAATATTCTAGGGGCTGGTGAGTAGCACCGAGTAGGCTTATTATTAACATGGGAGTAATTTCCTTTTTATTAAATGCATAGACCCATCTCTAACCCTAAAAAATGATAAAATGTAAAAACTACTATGAACCAAATGCATGTGTACCACTATATAGAAATCAGATTACTACACAAATGTAAAGTGTAGTAATGTAAATCAGGCTAGATTACCAGACCACCAAAAAGAAGCCTAAAAATTTCATTGTCCGAACTATATGAAAAATGTACCGGGATTGTTTTCTATTAACATAGGTTTCCACCATAGCTTTTCTGATCTCACAAGGCACTATGTAGTCCTAGACCACCTCTGACTTCATAAAAAGGTCTCTCTTCTGGAAAATCCATGATATGTGCAGGAAAATCTCATAATGGGGTGATTATAACAATACTCTGTATGAAACTCGGAAACAACAAATAAATACAAAAGATAAATATAAATTTACCTCCAAAATATATATATCTATAGAAAATATAACAAGAATATCATAATATATTCATTCCAAGACACAAAGTCTATCGGTAAGTCACAAAAGCTGTAAACAGACACTTGGAATTTAGTCTGAAGATTCTACGAAGCAATAATCCAATAGAACAAACTCTTAAGTCTAATATCACTAATGAAAGCAGTTCGAGAAACAATATTCCTCATGAACTATCACGAGAGAGATAAATTGATAGATCTCAAGTTACTATAATACCACAAATGAGGATCATTTCTAAGGGCAAGGGGTGATACCAACAACTCCATCTGGATTAACATTCTTTGTAGAGAATCGACAACCTGTGAAATTGGCCACATCAATATGGAATAATATACCAAGGGTATAAAGAATGAATAATGTATCCTATGTTGTACCTCTCGTACCCCTCGTGGTTTAATTTTCATGATCAAAATCACTCTCTTATTTATCTAATCTTGTTTTAAGTGTTTTTGGATGATAGGCATGATTTCAGGTTTCCAAGGAACTGGGACAAGAAAGCAAGGACCCAAAGTGGACTGATTTTCAGTCCACCGGCCAACTGGTGGATGCCCACCGGCCAGCCGATGGAGCCTGGACAGAAGGCATCCTTCTGTCCCGACCACCGGCCAACCGGTGTCCCACCACCGGCCAGCCGGTGGAACCCAGACAGAATGGGTCAGCTACTGCCTCAGCACTGGCCAACCGGTGGCCTCCTCACCGGCCAGCCGGTGGTTCCTGAGCCCAAGCCCTCTCCCTTTTTCAAAGCACCGGCCAACCGGTGGCCAAGCACCGGTCAGCCGGTGGAGCCAGTCAAACTAGCCGTTGAGCTTTGACCAGACTTGTCCACTTTCCTCCCAACGGCTACGAAGGCCTCTCCAACGGCTCCGAAGACGCCCAAAGGCCATTTGAGGGTTCCCCTCTATAAATAAAGGACTAAGAAGCCCCGGAAATGTACGGAAGCCCACGGGAACATTTTTGATCATTTGGCGATCCTCCGGCGCATTCCTCCAAGGAACCCCCAATTGCTCCAACTCATTTCCACATCCAAGGAGCACCACCATAGAAGCTTGGGAGTGCCTTTCATCAACTCCATCAATCCTTTGGCTCCCAAGGCTTCTCCTCTTTACGGTTTTTATTGTTTTATCATTTTGATCTTTAATTTGTGTTTGTGCCTACAAACCCCTCTTTCTCTCATCTCCCTTTAATTTGGGTTTTCACACCACCTTCAAGGTGTGAAGAGGTTAGTCAAGCCTTCCCTTTAAAAGGATTGAGTCATAGGTGAGCTAGCCTTCACCTATAAGAAGGCTAGTGGGTTCTTGCTCAACCATTAAAAGTAAGTGGGTTCTTGCTTAACCATTAAAAGCAAGCTGTAATTGGTTCTATACTAACCTTAAAGTCTAGTGGGTTTCTTGCAAAAACCATTAAAAAGCAAGCGGTAGTAAATCTCTCAACGGTTGAGTTGGGAGCGGAGACGTAGGCTTTGGTTTAAGCCGAACTCCGTTATCAAGTTTTGTGTCTTGCCTCTTTTATTTCCGCTGCACCTTTAACTCTGATTTTAAATTTTTATTTATTTTTAAAAGGAAATTCACCCCCCCCCCCCTCTTTCCATCACTTCTTCCGGCCAACAATTGGTATCAAAGGGAAATTTGAGTAATACCTTCACCGGTATCAAATTCAAGATCCTTTATGACGGCTTCAACTTCTTTCGCCCCTGAAGGCTATTCATTGGGTCGTGCTCCATTCTTTGATGGAACCGACTATACCTATTGGAAAACCCGCATGACTACTTTTCTTAGAAGTATTGGATATCCTATTTATAAAATTGTCATGCATGGTTATTCTCTTTCTTCTCCTAATGAATCCAAATGGACTCAAGCCGACATTAAGAATTTCGAGCTTGATGGCAAAGCCATGAACGCTCTTCATTGCGGCCTTGATCGTAATGAATTCAATCGAGTTTCCACATGCACCTCATCACATGAAATCTAGATACTTTTGGAGGTTACCCATGAGGGGACCAACAAAGTTAAGGATACTCGATTGGATATGTACCGTCAAGATTTTGAATCTTTTACCATGCGTCCATCTGAAAATATAACTGAAATGTTTACTCATTTTACTGACATTTGCAATGGAAGAAAATCTCTTGGAGATGATGTTTCTGCAGAAACGATGGACAAGAAGATCCTTTGGATCCTACCAAGCTCATGGGCACCAAAATTCACGGCAATCCAAGAAGCAAAAGACATCAAGAACATGTCGGTCGAAGAACTCATTGGATCCCTCATGACCTATGAGATCACCATGAGGAGGCAAGCTGAAAAGGAAGGCAAACCAATCAAAGTTCCAAAGAACATCGCCTTCAAAGTTCAACAAGAAGAAAGCTCCTCCTCCTCATCGTCTTCCTCTTCAAGCGGCGATTCCGAAATGGAGAATCTTGCCCGCAAAATGCACAAATTCATGAAGAAGCACAAAAAGAAGAGATCCCGCAAGGCTCAACCCAACGAAAAATCTGAGCCCGAGGTAACATGTTACGGGTGTGGAAAAAAAGGCCATTACAAGCCTGATTGTCCACTCAACAAGAAAAGGGCCAAGCAAAAGGAAAAGAATAAGGCTATCAAGTCCACATGGAGTGATAGCTCCACATCCTCCTCCTCCTCCTCCTCATGTGACAACGGTAAAAAATTCCTAATGTCATTTCATGAGGTAACCTCTTCTGACTCCTCATCCTCTAGTTCTTCAAATTCTTTCAATCATTTATCTTATGAGGATCTACAACATGCGAGAGATCAATTGGAGGAAGGTTTTCATGAACTTTCTTCCAAATTTGTTGCTTTAAAAAAGAATTTCAAAAAACTATCTTCCGAAAAGGAACAACTTCTCAAAGAAAAGGAGGAGTTGTGCCTCAAGATCCAAAACCTTCCCGATGTTGATTCTATGGAATAAACAATCAAAGATTTAAGGGAATCTCTTGCCAAGTTCACCCAAGGTGAACAAAATTTGACCAAATTGCTAGGTTCCCAATGCGTATCTAGAACCACCCAAGGGCTTGGCTATTCCAAGAAAGCGTCCTCTTCCCATGCTCCAACTATTTTTGTAAGGGGGAGCTCCCAATTTAAATTTTGTAACTATTATAAAAAACCCGGGCACTTAATTTATGAGTGCGATTGCAAAAATGCCCGGTATGGAAGGCCCAAAACCATTTCCCTTAGTGATGAATTTCTTAGGAGAAGACCCGCCACTAGACAAGTATGGATTGAAAAATCCCTTTTAGCGAGTCTCACCGGACCAAAATTTTTCTCAGTTCCAAAATCCTCTCCCCGGTGATTTTTTGTTTTTATTTAGGGGAGTTAGGATCGTTTAAGCCTTTTTGCGTTTTTCATTCAAAACTTTCAATTCAAATTTCAATTCAAAAATTTCAATTCAAATATTTCAATTCAACTTTCAATTCAACTTTCAATTTCAACATTCAATTTCAAAAATTTCAATTCAAAACTTTCAATTCAAATTTCAAAAATTTCAATTGGTTTAAAATCTCTATCTCGTTTTTCAACGTTTCCCTCAATCAAGTTTTATGCCCCGTGCTATTTTGATAATCACAAAGGGGGAGAAATTCTTGGTTGATTTGGGGAGAAATCTTTCTCTCATGCTTTGCTTTACTTTCCCATTTATCCTTTAAAGCATGCCTTTCATTTCATTTTTACATTGTTTGTTTTGGGTGATTGTGATCATCAAAATAGGGGGACATTGTTGTACCTCTCGTACCCCTCGTGGTTTAATTTTCATGATCACAATCACTCTCTTATTTATCTAATCCTGTTTTAAGTGTTTTTGGATGATAGGCATGATTTCAGGTTGCCAAGGAATTGGTCCAAGAAAGCAAGGACCCAAAGTGGACTGATTTTCAGTCCACCGGCCGACCGGTGGATGCCCACCGGCCGGCCGCTGGAGCCTGGACAGAAGGCATCCTTCTGTCCAGACCACCGGCCAACCGGTGTCCCACCACCGGCCAGCCGGTGGAACCCAGACAGAATGGGTCAGCTACTGCCTCAGCACCGGCCAACAGGTGGCCTCCTCACCGGCCAGCCGGTGGTGCCTGAGCCCGAGCCCTCTCCCTTTTTCAAAGCACCGGCCAACCAGTGGCCAAGCACCGGTCAGCCGGTGGAGCCAGTCAAACTAGCCGTTGGGCTTTGACCAGACTTGTCCACTTGCCTCCCAACGGCTCCGAAGGCCTCTCCAACGGCTCCGAAGACCCCCAAAGGCCATTTAAGGGTTCCCCCTCTATAAATAAAGGACTAGGAAGCCCCGGAAATGTACAGAAGCCCACGAGAACATTTTTGATCATTTGGCGAACCTCCGGCGCATTCCTCCAACGAACCCCCAATTGCTCCAACTCATTTCCACATCCAAGGAGCACCACCATAGAAGCTTGGGAGTGCCCTTCATCAACTCCATCAATCCTTTGGCGCCCAAGGCTTCTCCTCTTTACGGTTTTTATCGTTTTATCATTTTGAGCTTTAATTTGGGTTTGTGCCTACAAACCCCTCTTCTCTCATCTCCCTTTCATTTGGGTTTTCACACCACCTTCAAGGTGTGAAGAGGTTAGTCAAGCCTTCCCCTTAAAAGGCTTGAGTCATAGGTGAGCTAGCCTTCACCTGTAAGAAGGCTAGTGGGTTCTTGCTCAACCATTAAAAGTAAGTGGGTTCTTGCTTAACCATTAAAATCAAGCTGTAATAGGTTCTAGACTAACCTTAAAGTCTAGTGGGATTCTTGATAAAAGCATTAAAAAGCAAGAGGTAGTAAATCTCTCAACGGTTGAGTTGGGAGCGGATACATAGGCTTTGGTTTAAGCCGAACTCCGTTATCAAGTTTTGTATCTTGCCTCTTTTATTTCCGCTGCACCTTTAACTTTGATTTTAAATTGTTATTTATTTTTAAAAGGCAATTCACCCCCCACCCCTCTTGACATCACTACTTCCGGCCAACATCCTACTCTAGAACGCTTGAGGGGATTTAAAAATCTCTATCCAGGAAGTCCTCTCGAGGGGACCATAGTCCTATGATTAGGAAATGATTTGTTCATACCTTTAGGGATGATATAATGTAATGAACCTGAATGAAACATGTTCAAGATACTGAGGAAAAGTGAACGAAGCCATGATTAAAGGGATACACAATATATAGTTGTGTCACATGTTGTGTTCCATGATACAGGGTACTACCTGTGTACAAATCCCATGTCACTCCAAACCATGTCACATTGAAGATGAGTACATAGAATGTTTAAGGATTCAAATATCATGTATTTCGATTCAGGATCCACCCATGTACTTCGACCATGTTCTAGTACATGGTGTAACCCCTTGATTGTCTTCACGTGTACTAGTACCCATGGTAGTCCATGTACATGGTCCATGCCAAGTCATGTGGTGGAGTACACACTGTGTAAGAAACCAATGTAATCCACCATGATTCTTGGTGTCTCCTGAGATACAAAATGAGTCTTTAGGAATGGGAGACCCACCACGTGACAGGGGCCACACTTAGTGTATCCTTCGGATGCATGATTTGTTCATCAAGATTTTCTAGAATGTATGGTTCTTCCATTGAGCATTTTGGCTGATGATCTAGACCCTGTTTTCCTTGAATCTTCATGTCCAAGTTCATCTCCCCACCGCAACATCAAATAAATGAGTTTAGTTCCTTTAATCGGCTAAAAATATATTTATTTTTATCTTGATGAAAACAACTCAAAGAAAGGTTTCTCCCAAAACATATTAATGAATCCATAATTTTCATCATAACACCTCTATTAGGTCATCATGAGGATGTATATTTAATTTTGAATCATTTTTCTTAAAAAAGGTGCACTAATAGTTCATTCATACAATCACTGATGAATGAAAAACAGTAGTAGAAAACAAGGAAGAGATAACAGAAGGAAAAAATCTGAGGAACGAGCCACATTATTTGTTCATTCCAACCTTGATCAGATCATGTAAGAACTATAAAAAAAACAAATAAAATCTCAAATAATCAATCCCTTATAATATTGTAATAAAATAACCCATCCTGAAAGGCATGATCAAACCACAAATCAAAATGTTCATTGTTTGGTCCATGTATTTTTTTGAATCTTATAATATGGAATGAAAATACAAAATAACACATCTAGCCTATGTATTATTTCATACACTATTGAACATCTATTTCCACTAGCGACATCCATCCTGAAGGATTTCTGATCCAAGTCATTATTATCGTCATTGAGATAATTTCTCTTGGGATTATCATGAGATACTCCATATAATTCTAGGGTTATGAGCATAAACCTCAATAACATATTAATGGGTTACATAAAAAATAAATGTTTTTGCGTCATGTATCGATGAAATAGTTAAAATAAAATAAATATTCAATTTATTTTTTTCGTAAAAACTCAGGAAACTAATTTTCCTATCTGGCCCACGCCGGCATATGTTAGGTCATGCCTAAGTTAAGCTACTACTCTGAACACAATGGTGACCCCAGATTTCTGATATGAGAATAACTTTAGATGTTATTTATTTTTTTCTTGAAAACAATATTCTCCTAATATTTAATATTTTTATATTGGTCAATCATTTATTCCAGGAACAATGGGCATTTGTATCGCACTTAGTCTTAGTTCAGGGTCTCAAATTAAATACATTAAATAATTAGTCAAAAAAATGAAAAATATGAGACATTACCTTCTCCCCACCTTTCATATTTACATAACAAAAAAAAACAAAATGTTCTCAAGCAGATGAGGGTTTTAGCCACTAATCAGAGCCTTTCAATATCATTTTGTTTCCTATAGATTATCATGCTACAACCAGACACACACTACATGAATCGGTCTCCCATGATGGATCCTCTCCAATCAATCCTTGATCTCCACTATGTACTAAACAAAACTCACTATGTCCTTAATCTCCAGATCATCCATGTTGATGATGTGTGATGGGTTATCCACATTCATCTTCAACTATGACACGATTAAGAAGTCATGTACCCAGTTTAAATGATAAAGTTGATATTTGTGTTTTTCTTCCATGACAACAATACAACGTATCTAAAAGGGCCTATTATCCACAGAGATAACATGAAACCTCGACCAAATATTTATACTTCACTTCAAGGTGAAACCATTTGAAATAAATGGTCCCATTCCATGAACTCCAAAAGCTTCTATTAGCTATTAGTAGAAGAATTATGATGGTTCTTGGAAGACTACATCTTCTCTGAGATTATTTGTACCTTCACTGTAGTAGATCACACCAATCATGGGCCCATGAGTGGCGTCTCTCCTCAGACAGTCCAGAAAAGGGGTGACCAATAGGGTCACTCGTACAAAGCCTCTAATGGTTCCAAACCAGTGTTTGAATGGTAGATGTTGTTGTGTTTGAACTCCACCAGTGTTCAGTGATCCTCACAACTATGTCTGATGTATAACATAAATGATCATAACATGTCCTCCAAGACCAAAATGATATACTCCATATAGTCGTCCGTCTGTGGTTGAAACCTTGTGCTACAACATAATTGGGTCCCAGATGCCTCCAAAAATCATTTGCACAACCAGGATGTAAATAGATCATTATGATATAAAACAATTATTCATTTAATTCCATGGGGTCGAGATATCTCTTGAGCATAGCTGTGTCCCAACATCTCTAATTAAATCTTCTCTTTAATAGCTACAAATTTGGCTAACTTGGTGATTCAATCAATGATCACCCAAATAGAATCATTCCACTGGAAGTATGTCATAAACCCATCATTAAGTACATCATTATCCAAAATCACATCCCTTCTGTAACCCCAATGTGTAGACCTAATCCTGCTAGAACCCGGTTCTCGACATTGACTTGTAAAAAATTAGTGTACTGTGAGAAAAAATCTACAACTCACTTCTTCATCCATGGCCACCAAACCAATGTGGGAGGTCTTGGTACATCTTCACCATGCCTATATATGCCACCATATGGGATGTAATAATCTACATTATAACTTCCTCCAGTAATTCCACTAGTACAACATAATGTCCTCTAAAAATGATGACATGAAATCCCTCATTAGGATATCAATAAGTAGAATGCCCTGTGGATATATGTGAATGTAGATTCTCGTAGTCAATATCAAAAATCTATTCCTACCTACCTCACTGTAAGAGTGGTGGGATAACAACCATCAACTGGGGGTAAGATGCTCCATCTCTATCGAAAAAGGATGACATCCTCTTTTATAAATTGTGAACTTGATCCCCTACTGATAGAATTTGCAAACATGTTCCCCTTCCTTTGAGTATAGACAATAAAAAATTCCTAGTCCTAGATTAACTCCAGCCACCACCATTGTCTCTATTTAAAATCCTTCTAAGATAAGATATTCCTGAGACTCTTGTGATCATAGTAGACGATAAGTCACTCGTCTATCTGGTATTGTATCCACATCTTCAATGTGAAGAATACAACGACATACTCAATATCATGGGAGGCATAGTTATTCATATGTGGTATCCACTAGCATGAAAAATATTCAAACACTGCTTAACTCTGTATTAGGAAAAAATCAAGAACACTACATACACGACACCCTCCTCCGACTATCTCATGATTGATGTACTTATCAAACTCTACCTCAACTACTAAAAATAATATAGAAAATTTTCAATCCACATGAAAGGATTCCCCATTCATGTAAAATTTGTTGTAGCTGATTATATCCTAGAGAAATCAGGCATAATTCTATTACAATAGTATAAAATCCTAGGGAATCTCTACACCTCTGTCACTATACTAGGTGTCTCCCATCCTTGAACTTACTCGATGATGGTCGGGTCCCCAACCACTCCATATTTTGAGATAAAGTGTCCCAAAAATTAGAACATTTGAATCTATAACTGGAACTTCAAGAGTATCCCAAAAATCTGGCCCTCTTAGAGTACATCTAGAACCACCCTAAATTGTATCACATGCGCATTTTGTATCACCGAGTACACAAGGATATCATTGATGAAGACTACCATGAACCAATCCAAATAAGGCTGGAAGATCCTGTTCATGGGTCACATTAACAATGCTGGTGCATTATTCATACCCAAGGGAATCACCAATTACTCATAGTGAATATAACAACATCTAAAATCCATCTATGTTATTTACTTGTCCCATACTCATAGCTGGTGATGGCCTGACAAGATTTCAACCTTCAAGGAACATGGTCCCCATTCAACTGATCAAATAGCTCATTGATTATCAGAATTAGATTTTTGACCATCACGGTAACCTCGTTGAAGCACCAGTAGTTATCAAATAACTTCAATATTCTTTATTCGTTTTTTAAAACAATAATGGGGTAGCCCAGGGAGATACATTGGTTCTCATGATGCTCTTATTATAAATTTCTTCCAACTTCACCCATAGTTCTCAAAGCTCTAGAAGATCTATTTGATATGATGGTGCTGATTTCAGAGGTGTCCCAGGGAGAAATCGATCCAATATTCTATATCTCGGTGGTGAGGTAATCCTAGAACATTTTCAGTGAAGATGTTATCATACTCTTTCACCACTAGAAGAAATTGGATTGTCATAACATTTAATGCACCATGGGCCAGGATAGCCGACTAATGAGTAATAAGTTTCACCCTCCTATGTATGAGTCCATCATATGCTTCATGGTTGCCTTTTCATTGAAAAAAAAACCTCATTCCATCACATGATACACACAACAACCTTCACCTATATAGTAATTTTGGACATGTATTGTGGATAACCAATCAATTCCATGAATTATTTTGTAATCCATCAATGCTTCCACCAAGTGGTTCCAACCAAATCACTCAGGTCTAAGGGTCAGGTCACACAGTTTGCCCAAATATGGTCTCACTAAGCCTTCTCTAGTAGGTGTATCCAAGAGTAAGGGCCAATTAAATGGTTCAACCAAAATATATAAGGCTCGAACAAGATATGTGGAGAAAATGGAATGACTTGAAGATGCGTCTACCAGTACAAAAACTACAATATAAATGATAAAAATCATACCTCGATTCATTTCTAGAGTAGGTGGGTCTTATGCATCGGCCTCATGCAGCTGTTTCATCCGCTATCCTCTAGCTCCTAGAGCATGGGGTGTACTTCCTAGTGGTGTTGGTGGTATCATATCAAAACATCAACCCCCTCAAACTGCTCTCCTTGCTCCTCTTCCATGTCCACTACTCTACAGATATGAGTTCTCCTATTATTGTATCTATCTCGATGGTGTGTCCATAGTCATTCTATTAGAAATATGGTTGTTTGGGACATCTCAAGAGAAGTATCGCCTACTATCACATGAATAAGACCACTTAAATCTAGGCGGACCAGACCCACCCTATGAGCCCTGAAATATTGATCATCTATCGTGGGACCTTTTTCTGAAACATATCCCATTTCAAGATCCCTAATACTGATGTGAGCTCCCATATACTATGGTTTCTCCACATGCTTATCCACCGCTGGCAAGGAATAGTTGTATCTTCTCATCAAATAATCTTTTGACCACCAAAGCTCGCTCAATCCCCATATAATAAGTAAGAATTCACTTAGGGATAACACTGAGTTGGATATTTCTAAGAAGATCTCTCTCAATGGTTCTTACACGAATGTATTGATCTCTAACCATATCCATCGAGTACTTGGAATGGTTGTAGAACATCGTTGAATAATTATCCACTCCTATAGTACCCTTCTATACCTGAATAAGCACATGTATAAGAACAATGCTCATTATAACAGGTTAAAACTCCATTATAAAGAGACTCTCAAACATTATACATTAGAGAGTCACCACTTCGTGAGTCTATATAGCCAAAATCCACCATCGCCACATAGATCCATGTAGAAGGCTCATCACCAAGACTTCCATCTGATCTGAAGGTGTCCTAACTAGGTAGAAAACTCAAGGCACCGCCGGAAGCTAGTCTGTATCTACTTGAGGGTTGGGCTATCCTCAGAACATAAGGGATATCTATCTCTATAAATCATGGTGTGCTCTCATCCTATTCTCCTTATCTTCTAGTTATTTTTTATACCACATGCTGCTCTATAGGTGGTGATATGGCTTGCGCACCTCCTAGAGGAAAACACCTCTAGAAAATGTCCATGTATCGAAGCATCATCACAAGGGGTAATCCTCAGGATATAGATACTAAATCCTATCTCATATATTTTTTAGGGGAATCCTGTAAGAAAACATGATGTACCACAACCAATGAGTATATCTGGAGAGATGACTCAAGAAGGAAGTGGAACCACAACCCCTTCCAATATGATGTATGTACCATTATTTTCCATGTAACCAATGTTATAAAGTACTGAGGAAAAAATAAGGTTATCAGAGTCATGTTGTATGTATATGTCATTCATCACATCAATAATAGAGTTCCTAGAATAAATTAAAACCTCATAACACTATACACTTTTTCCCTAAACCTATATCACATGCTTTTGATCCTAATGTAGAACAGAGTTGATCTGAAATCGCCCTGTCACTAAGCATCCTAGTGAGGCCCATATCGCAACTCACCTAGCCCACCTCTAATAGTCTAGGGGCAGGTGACTTGCACCAATTAGTTATATCATGAACATGGGAAAAATTTCATATATAATTATATGCATGCACACACCTCCAATCACAGAAAATGATGAAATATACAAAACACTAAGAAAAAAATGCATGAATACCATTGTATCTCAAATAAAGAATGATATGAATGTAAAATGTAGTAATGTAAACTTGGCACAAATACAAGCCCAAAACATAGTGGTCTATAATCCACAAGGTACAACACATAAAAAATGTATTGGGATTGTTGACTATATCCATAGAAACACACCTCAGCCTGTTTGATCTAACTAGTAACTGACTGGCACTGGTCTGCCTAGCACTTCTTCAAAATTTCACTGATCTATACACGAAATGATATGTTCAAGGAAATCCTATAAAGAGGTGAGTTTAACAATACTCAATATAACAACCTAAAACTATCGATCAATACACAATTGAATGATCAATTATCTCGACACAATATATCCCTACAGAACATATATCAATAATAACCACATATACTATATACCAACAAGTAGTCTAGAGTTTACTCACAACCACATTATACCATCACTAGGAATTTAGTATGATGATTCCATAATGCACTCATCCTAGAGAACACACACCTGGGTTTGATAGTACTATGGATGCATGTCTAAGAGGAATTGTTATCCGTGAATCATCATGGGAAAGATATGCTGATAAATATAAAGAGAATATGATACCAAATATGAGGGTCACATTCAATAACATGGTTTAATACCAAAACCTCCATCTGTATTAGTGTTCTCTGTAGATGATCGACACCCAGTGATGTTGGTCACATCAATACCAAACACACTACCTAGGTCCTGAGGGATGAATAAAGGATTGGGCTCTTGGCCCCTTGGCGGATTCCAACAGCTCTATCCACGAACTCCTGTAGAAGGGATCATAGTATTTTGATTATGAAAGAATATATACATACCCTCAGGGACTCGTTATGGGAATGAACTCTTAGGAACGTTTTCCAAGAAGTGGAGGATAAGATAACTAATCCATGTAGAAAGTTATACACAATGTGTAGTAGGGTCACTCTTCTTTTTCCTTGACCCCAAGTACTTCCATTGTACAATATAACATGTCATTACAATATATGTCATGTAAAATATGTGTACATTACATCTATAAGGAGTCACACATCGTTTCCATCAATATTTTTTCCACCAGTGTACTCAGGTCGTGTGCTAGTTCCCACTATTAACTCGTGTGTCTCTGCCCATGAACCATTTCATGGAGTAGTTCATGTACTTTGTCCATTCCAAGTTGTGTGGGGGAGTACACACCATGTAGGAATCCCATGTAATCCACCCTCTATCCATGTATCTCCCGAGATACACAAATGGTCTATATGAGAGGCCTACACACTGTGTGATAGTGGTCCTAGGCTATGTGACATTTAACTGTCTCCCAAAATCCTAGCAACCAGTCTGTGGGGGATACAAACCATGTAACCCCGGTTTACAATCTCTATTCATTTGTATTTTCTAGAATGTATAGTTCTTCTAAAACATACTTCATCCAATGATCTGGACCTTGTTCTGATGGAATTTACTCCTTGAATAATCAGATCTAGGGTCATCTCACCACCACAATAATGAATAAATAGGATCAGACCTTCATTTGGATAAGAAATCATTTTATTTTTATCTCGATGTAATGAACACAATGAACAATTTCTCTAGATCCATTCTGATTCATTAATAACCATCCCCATCTTACATCTGTTAGGTTATCCTTATGATGGATCTTGAATTTTAGATCATTGTGCTGTGAAACGAAGGTGCAACAATCATTCTTTCATAACCCACCTGATAATGAAGAACATATTTAACAATGGGGTATAGAAAACACAAGGTAAAATTTCAAGGAATTAACATCGGTCATTGTTTGTTATAGCCTCAATTGGTTCCCATACTAACGAATATCAAATCAAATCAAATCTAAAATAATCAAACCCCGATAATCCAGCAATGAAATAACCCATATCTTAAGGAATGATCGAACAACATATCAACATGTTCCATCATTGGTCCACATTTATAATTGAATCTTAGAACATTGAATGAAAATTCAAAAATAACATATCCCACATAGGAATTTAAAAATTCATGTTTGATGATCCATTTCTGCTGGCATGATCAGTCAAGAAAAATCTCTGATCCATGTCCCTATCATCGTCATCGAAATAAATTCTCTTGGGTTTCTCTCGAGAGAATCTATGATATTCCATTGTTATGAGCACAACCCAATATCCCTTCCTAAAAGATTAATTAACATAAGAATCGTTTCTTTATCACTATGTTTTAAAAAATGAGAAAATAAAATAAATCATTATTTTATTTTATTTAATAAAAACATCGGAAACTAGTTTTTACAACCTACCTACACAGACTGGTGTTAGGCCATCCAAAATGTAAAAATACTAATCTGAACACAGCGACTCCCTTGGATTTATGATCTGGGACCATATTAGAAGTTATCCTAGATTTTTATGTAAACTTCTTGTACATTCTATTTAATAGTTTTATATTATTCAAAAATTTATTCTAGGAAAACTGGGCCTCAGAATGACAAACATTATCAGAGCATGGTTGCAAAATTAATATATTTAACATATAGAAATATTACATGCAAAATACTGTAAATAACAATATTAAAATAAATTAAGTGTACAAATGATCAAATTATTTTAAAATAATATATTAGCAGAAATTAATATTCATATTCTTTCGATGTTTTCTATTTGATTACCAAAATTTTTTATCTGATGTGTTTATGTATGGAGTTTTTCTAATTATATATATATATAAATATATATATGTTTATATGTTTTATTATATTCAATGATCATATTGCAATATAAGGTATTCGATGGATCAAAATTGTATTAATTTATGAAGAACCACTAGTGAATATGGAAAAGGTGTTGATGAATTATTGGAATTTTATAAAATAAATATTCAAAAAAATATATTTTATTTTCATTCCCAGTGTGATGTGTTAGAATAGGAGGAAGTGAAAATATAATGATATCAAGGATCTTCATTTTTTATGGTTTTACAATTTATTATACATGTTGGATCTGAAATGGTGATATAACTTAAAGGTAAACATATAATAAAGATGATAATATTCATAACAAGGAAGATGATCATATTGTATAATTAATTCATGATTTAAGTGTTCAAACAATTGAAACAATAAAAACTTTTGAATGATTGTATGGATATTCTGAGAAACAATTATTAACAGTTTACAGGAAATATGTAGTGTTATCAACAGTTTTGAGAATAGTTAATAGGAAATCATGAAATAGGTGGAGTGATAAATGTTTCACAAACATATTTGAGATTTTAAAAGGGATACTTTTAAAAGGCAACATTCTTATGGAATGCAAGTATTAGTAGAAGAAAATATTATTCCCAAATGGATAAGGGTATAAATAGACTTATTCTTCCCCAATGATTGATTGTTGTTTATGAGATCAGATAAATATTTACCATTTTGTCTTATATGTGGGAAACCATTGTATATGTTGGATGAGAATGTCATCTCAGAATCATTCTCAAGTACATACATCTAACCTCATGTAAAATAAATTTTTAACTTTTTTATGATATCATTTAATAATTCCTTCATAAAATAATGATAATTAAACTATGGTTCAATAATAGGTACCAAAATAAAATCTCATACTAAAATTTTTTTGTACCTTACAATAATTCCTCCATTGAATCATATATGTAAAATTTATATTGATGAAAAACAATTCAGATGTCATTCTGATGAGGGAATCTCTAAGGGTAACTTACGTCACCCAACTGAATCACCACAGTGGAAAATATTTGAAATAAAAATTGATTATTTTTCATGTTGGGTAAGAAATATTATAATGGGATTTTGTACTGTTGGAAAGGATAAATATTCCATCTTATCATTCCAATATAATTCATGATATATTTGGTTGGTAAATTACATTTTTACCCACATATATATATGGATAAAAAATATGTTATGATGAGAATGAAGATTTAAAACCAATATAGTAGTTAAATGATATTGATATATATATATCTCTCAAAATTGATTGACAATTTGAAACTATAATGGGATACATGTATTAAAGCATTGTATGCCTACAAGAAAGATTTTTTTTTCATGCTATGATAATGTTCACTATAAACTACGTTTCTTCATATGGAAACATATTTTCATAAAATGATAAGGGACAAAAAGAATGTCAATTATGTTAATAAGAGAAATCATATTTTCAATTGAAAATAGAAAAAATATCTTGTACAAGATACATTGAATATAATGGAAAACTAAACATCTTTATAGTGTATTAAAAAACTGTTAACAGTTAAAAGAATACAATATTCTACCACGCCCATTGTTAGTTGAAGAATATTACGATAGGGTGAAATATAACAATTAAATGTTTGGAAATAAAAAAAGTGTTGGTCATCAAAAAAATATCTGTAATAAACAATCTATATTTTCAAAACTACCTTATTTAAGTGTTTTAATGATAAATCATTACATTCATGTTATGCATGTTGAGAAAAAAGTATGTGAAAGTTTTAGTGGATCATTTTTAGACATAAAATGAAAGAAAAAAATATTGATTTCAATCTAGATTGTACTTGATATCAATGGGTATATGTTTTAAGTTATCTCCAACAATGAATGTAACTAGAATATATTTACAACTATCATGTCACACATTAACCATGATGGGGAAGATGAATTTTTTTCAGTGTCGTTATTGTATTAATGCACCTAGTGGTTATTTATAAAATATGAAGAATATGGGGTCATTTAAGGATTTAAAATTAATATGTATGAAATTTGATGATTTTCTTGTATTCTTGTAACAACTTCTACCACTCACACTACATAATATATTGCCGACAACTATCAGAAATACTATCATTGGGTAATTTTATTTTATCAATTACATTTGTTGATAATTTTTTAGATCTCTTAGAGATTGATGATTTTTTATTATTATTAATCATGAAATGTATTTCCCACCTACATTTTTTTATATAATGGTTCTTCTGGTTATTCATTAGGTGTGTGATATAAGAATATACAAGACTGTTTATTGACGATCGATATATCCTTTTTGATGATATATGAGAATTTTAATGGGATATGTTAAAAATACTTATCGAACTGAAGCCTCTATTATTAAAGTTAATGTATTAGAAGAGGTGATTAAGTTCTAAATTTATTATTTTTATGACGTGTAGCATATTATTCACCTTATATCTCTATATATAACAATTGATAGTGACGGTAGATGGATCTCATGAATAAAGGAAATGTAATTTCCAAGTGATGAAGTGATGATGGAATATTTATAAGTTTTGAACAACACAAATGAGGTTTAATCCTAAATATAATCACATATTTTAGATTTAATGTTATGTTATCTGAAAAGAAATGTAAAGTGGATTATTATTGAGAATAAAATGATATTTCATTCTTGGTTTAAAGATAAAGTCATCAAAGATATATCATCATCAGTAACATTGAAATGGTTGGTAGGAGTTCTATATCATAAGGTGATAACATATTCTAGTTTTGATATTAATTGGTACACAATTTACACAATGATGCTGGATGAAAAGAGTACCGTTGAAAATAGTGGTGTAATAGTCATCGCGGAAGCATTTCATTTTTTGATTGCAAATGATAAAACCCCAATTTCAATAACAATGCCATATATGGGTGTTCATGAAGAAATATGGAAAATTTATTATATTAAATTTCACATCAGTGTGTTACTGTTTAATCAGGTTTCAAGTAATAGTGGTGTAAACATGATGAATATTTTTTTAAAATGGTTGATTTGAAATGATTTAGTTTCAAAGAGCATCAATTTATTATGGCCACACATGAAAAGAAAGTATTTTATGACATTGTTCAATTGAATGACTTGTGGTCCATCATTTTGAAAGGGAAAATAATTTACTTGGATAATGAGGATGAAAATGATGTTAATTAGTTATGTGAGCCTTCCTCTTCTATTATACAATTTCTTGATAAAAATGACTATTATTTAGACATAGTTCATGCAATACGAAATGTTCTTGCTAAAAGGATATTGGAAAACACTAATTTACTATCCTAATTAATAATATAATTATTTACATAAAATTTCTCTTGTTAAATATAGAAGTATAAAAACTATATTATTTAATAACTATTTGATATAATTATTTTTAATGTTTCTATCATTTTATAAGAAATCATAATATTTAATAGTTTACCATCTATATTTTTTTGGTTATGAATCATAACATCATTACTTTTTCTTTATCATACACTTTTGTTATAATTATTTAATTAAATATTTTTGTTATACTATTTTCTAATTGTTTAATTGGCTATTAAAATGTGAATCCCAAATAATTTCATTATAATTGAATTTTTCATTTACAGATACATATATAGATACTGAATAATTTTTAATGATGTAGTTTTATTTTTTTCATATTATTAAATATCCTATAATATAAATATTTAAAGAAAAAAAATTACAAAAATAATTGTATGACTATTGGTGATACATCATTCGTGGAGTTATCATCATTTAATGTTATGAAATCATGTTCTTGAGGTGGTAAATGTGAAATTACATGATACCAAAACTATCACTTGATAATAGAGACGATATATTACATACTACTTTTGAAGATATTAAAAATGAAACTAGACCAAATGAAACACAATTTTTTTGCTATATCTCTATGCAGATACATTGTAGGATTAACATGTTATATCCTGATAGGATTGTTATCGACAAGATGGTGAAAGATCAATGTAGGGAGGTCTTAATGGTATATAATATCAATTGATTTATTTTATTCTATTGTTAAAATATGATATATTTTAAACGATTATTTTTTAATTTTTTCAATAACTTAATAAAATCATTTTTTGAAGAATATAAATTAATTAATAAAATATGTATTATTTTGGTGGTGGTTTGATTAGAAGATTTTAAAATTATGTTGAGAAAATTATGTTTTTGGAAAGAAACAAAGTGAAAAACCATTTCCCAATTATGAGTTTATTGATACAGATACATAAAAGAAAATTGTTTCCAGTCGACCTGGTGAATCCATTCTGGTATGATAATTAATGTATTTTATAAAATTTTATATATATGTATATATTTACTAATTAGTTTACTTTTTATATAACAGGCCTCTAAGAAATCCTATCAGGACATCCAATTGTAGAATATATACCCTCATACTTTATCATGCAGAGGGTATCATTTATTAAATAGAAAAATGACTGAAGAAAATAATAATGGACTATGAGCCCACACCATTATTGGTTTTGATGATTTCCAATTTGGATCTTCGTCCCCCACCCCCACTCGCCGCGAAATCTAGAAAAGAGAGAAAGAATGAAAAAAATGAAGAGTAGCTTATAGAGAAAGCTATGAATTTAGATGAAATATTGTAAGTAAATAATATTTCAGTTTTATGAATATTTCTATTTTATAAATTAAAAACACAAATATATCATTTTAATTTTTCATTTTAGGATGAAATTGAAGAACAAGAGTCATTGGGCTATTTTATCACTAAGGGTAGAATAGAAATCCTAGGCATTTTTTATGAAATCCAAAACACCCTGACCACATAAGATGATGCTAGAAGGGTGTTTGTATTCAAAACGTTTTTTGTCATCAGAGTAATCAATCATGGGGCCCATAATAAAATCCTTAAAATTGGTGCGTAATGATGTGAAACAGTCCATGGGAGATTCAATTCATTCAATTTTGTAGGTTATGTTATAATAATTGAGGAGATAGTCATAATATACATATCCTACCCATCTGATCCTCCTTTCCCAGCCTACCTACTCAGACCCAACCCTATACTTTGAGTTGTATGCTGGAGATCCTCAAATATATATTTTAGCATTTGAACTCATGAATTCTATTAGGGGATTATGTACATCACTAGCCTCAATATATTGGTCAGTTTAGAGTATCAATTCAGGATAGTTTATATCCTACTACTCCACTACCACTTTTTACTAAGGAGGTTATCATAGTTGGGGATTATATCAGTAATTTGTTTAACTTTTTCAAACAAGAATTATTTTTTATCTTTAATATGAGTTATCAGTTTTTTTAATTATTTATTACATTGATTGAATATTATTTATAATTTATCTAAAATATTAATTATTGAAGAGTATCTAAGAGAAAATGAAATTGAAAAAATTTAACAAAATGTTCACGAAATAATAACTCTAGATACATCTAATATTTCTGATGGGATACAAATATTATATCTGTTTTTATATTACATGGGTATATAAAGGAGATTTAGATGATATTTGATATATACGTAATTGAGGACCCTTGGAGAATATTAAAAAAGTACCATGGATCTAATTTATTTTGAAGACCTCAACATGAATGTGTCATAGTTTTTTTCATTGTATGTAAATTGAAATTTAAATTATTATTTCCTTAATTAAATATGATTTAAAATTATTAACTATATGAATTTTTTTATTAGGTATCTACAAATGATTATTATAAAAAATGAAACAAAAGGTATTTATGATTTTATATATCCATAATTTATTTCTATAGATTTGAAATGTTTGAAGAATCCTGATATGATTTCAAATTTATGTGAGAGATTATTATAGAATAGTATTGGATGTTGGTTTTTAACATTTCCTAATAGGTAAGAACAAAAAATTAAATATTAAATAATTTTCATTATAATGTAATTAATTTTGAACATTTCATATTTCACTAGTCATTGGATTTTAGGCATATTAGGCCTATGTGAATGCACCTTATATTTGTTTTTCTCTTTACTAGATAGTGTTCATAAAAAATTAACCACTTTTTTATGAAATTATGTTTTCTCCTTTTTTTTATAAGTTCATTATTTTTAATTCTTATTCTATATAAATGTATCATTAATTGATATATATGAAAATTTAGGTGATGGAATTTTTATCCCTAGATAACGTGTTGATAATGAACCCAAATTCAATACAATATATAAATGTAATGACAATTATATTTTATATTAGTTAGTATTCTGAATATAAATATATATATATCTTGGATTTTAATATCATGATAAGGCTTTGTAATCATAGTGTCATCATCATAAATACATGTTGAATTTTTTTATTATGTTCTAATATTTATGTACGAGATAATCACAATTAGGGTAACTACTGAATTTGATAAGGTTGGTTATAATAATTATTTTTTTTCTGTCACAATATTCTCTTTCGTAATCTCAGAACATTAAATTTTATTTAGGAATTATATTCTGTTGTGCCTTATATACAAAATGGACATTCTCATTATTGATTATTGTTTGAAAACTATTTCATAAGTATATTTATGTCATATGTTATGTGTATTATAATTATTATGATTAATATTAGTTTTTTATAATTACATGTTTTCAGAAAACATATTTTTTATTATAATAGGTGTGTTAACATAATTATATCCAACGAATGCTTCAATAATTAACAATAATGATCATTTTGTAAATTTCAGGTACGGTTTTTTAATTATACTTTAAAATAAAAGTTTTTGTATAATTTTTGGATTAACTAGATACAAGTATATATATTTATATTTTTTATAGAAATTTATACTTTATAATTTTTTTGTGTACTATTTTTCTATGAGAGGGATTATAATTATTTTGGGTTTGTAATGTTCAAAATATTAATTTTTTTTATCATTCATTGTTGGTATTTATAAAAATAAAATCCAAATCATTTAAATAATTTAGAATAGTTTTAGAGGTCAGTTTATTTATGAAATCAATGCTGAAATTTTTTTTATTTCATATTTATAGTCATCGATTAAAAAATGATGTCAAAATTGGAAAAAATGACCTTATATCAGGTTTTTGATCTAGTAGTGATACAATCCTAGTAGGTAACCACCCAAATATCTATTAAAATTCATGGATGTTCAATATATGATAAGAATTTTTCATGTGATGCTGGTAATAAAAATGAATATATGGTACATGGAATATATATATATATAAAGTGACACTACAAATCCATTCTAGGTTCCCTTTAATTCAAGTGTCAGGATTATATCATAAGGTATCAAAAAAACGTGTAACTACCGTGTCCTCAAAATACATCATTATATATCCTTTCACCCATGACCACAATCTAAAAATAGCAGCATTAAAACAACCATGTCCTAGCCATATTAACATACATGTCACATTTCTCATGGCCAGGTTGTATAATCAATACTAGTACATCCCTTGGGTCTAGATTCAGGGTGTAATTAATCAATGCATCTTCATCTAGTACTAGGAGCATCTCGATGAAAACCCAGTAACAAAACTGGTAGATTAAAATGTTCATATCAACACACCATCTCTAATATTAGTCAAACAAGTCATATCAATGGTGTATAGATACCCTTGGAATCATATGAAATCATTATCCAATGAACATATGTGTCCAATGAATCATTTCTTAAAAAACAAGATCCATGAGTAAAGCAGCCATGTCATCCAAATGGAATTAATACCCTTGGAATACCAACCATGGAATCCATTACCATTTCATTTCACAACTTGATCCATCTATAAATTCTCATTCTATTGTATCAATGTGTATACCCACTTATCCATACATACACATATAAAAGAGACAAAATGATTATACCTCCAAATATAACATTGATTAATTCAACATTTAAATATAAATTTATATGTTCCCCATATAAAAGGAGTCATATTTGGTCCTATAATAAAATTCAATTTAATATAATTATAATTTATCTCACTCTAAATTTTAAATCTCTAAAATACACCCTTTGGTGGATAAACATGTGGGAAAGGAAAATTTCACACCACATGGGTGGCCTTAGTTGGGATAAACACCATCTAAACTCAAGTAACTCATGGGAACCCAGAACATGTTCTATATCATTTAATTAAATTAACCAATTTAACATTTGGTCCATGCATGAAATTCTGACGAGAATAATAATCACAACTATCTTAATGAAAATAAAAATCATGATAGAAAATTATATACCACATATTGTTGCTTTGTAGTAGAGTAATCATTCAGTATAAGCTCCTCATTCGACTAAGATCAAACAAAAATCTAATAATAGTTATAGAACATGAATATAAGGCATATTAGTGTATACCTAAATTGAAAAACTGATACAATGAAGGGAAATGAATGGAAAAAATGGAATTGAGAACTCATCAACCCAAATCTGATGAGACCAATGGTTATCTATTCCATTATCTCATGGGAACGATGAATTAAATCCTATTTTTGTTTTCAATGGTGCTCTGAAAACCACTGGTGTTCTATGTATGAGTTATGCGGGAAAATTAGGGTTGAAATTGTAGATTATATTAGGGAAAATTAGTAATTTCACAAAGAAAATATAGGGATTCATTATTTGACCACAATATTATCCAATCCATGTTCCAAACATGTTCCCTTTTCTATAGGAAGGGTAAATTTTCATATTTAGTGTAAAAATTTTTACTAACCCTACATAAACTATCTCCAACTCCTATTCCAGAAGTCATTAGTTTCTTAAATGAATGTGTACTCCAACTCGCATAGTTTTTCGAACCATGTGACCTGTATAACTAAACTATCCAACCCAGTATATATAGAAGTAAACATATGACCTACCCCATATATTTTCTACTAAGGGTGAAACCTTCCCTTTTCACCTCAAAAGATGAATTTGGGCAATGAACAAGCCTTACATGCCTCAGATACAATTCTGGCTTCATAGAGTTTTTACATATGTTTTTAATTAAAAAATTAAACCAAAAATGTTCCATACCTCATATGAGAACATGGGTTCATACGACAAATTATTGACGAAAGGGGAGGAAGAACCTTAAATTCAGCGGGGGAAAATGGTTTTTTAACCTATTTAAAAAACATAGTGGATAGGAGGCTACTGTGTTGTCTATAGAACATGGTTTAGAAAATCTCAGTGACTCATTTATATATTAGGATCAAGTTACAATGATTAAAATGACTAGAAAAATAAATCATATTTTCCAATAAACACTATTGTGTTTAGTAAAATAATCCAAGCACAACAATGAAGGAAAATGAACTGTGGAACCATATATATATATTATTAGACATGAATTATGAATTAAAAGATAAAATTAGAGGTAACTACATTAGAAAATATTTTTAGAAACAAAATTTTACTTTTTGAAATACAAATTTACTGATAAAACTCAATTAACATACCTATATATCAAATTAAATCAATTTTAATTAAAAAATATTTTATAAGAAATTATATCATTAAAATTTTTAATTTAACTGAATAAATATATTAATGATAAAAAATAACGATGACATTAATATTTAGTTATCACCAATATTAGTTCTAAATAATAAGAAATAAGAATAAGAATTGTAATTTTGTAAAAATTCATTTTCTAATTAAAAAATTTCATTATAAGTTATATATAATTTTAAAAGTTATATTTCTAAATATTAGAATATTTATTTTTAAAAATAACAAAAATTTTATATTTTTCATTTTAATGTTGACTTCGGATGATTTTTTATGATTTTTATAAAATGATCGATTTTTTGGTGAATCGTCAAATATATATTTTCTATTAATGAAATAGTGATTTTGAAACTATAATGTTCTAATAATGACTCCAAATAATTATAAAACATTATTCACGAACAATAATTAATGTAGGGAAACAAATTATTCATTAAAATATAATATGTTAAATTAAAAAATCCATGTTTAGCATTTTAAACTTATGTTATCTTTTACTCTAATAAAATAGTGTATTAATATTTTTATTTTAATATGTTATGATGATGTATAATTATTCTATTAATTTATTTTTATTACATATATGTAATATATTATTAATAATAAACTTAATAATTTCATTGAAATCTATAACATTGATATTTTTTCATAAATTTATTTTAAGAATAAAAATATACTTTTTAAAAAAAGGGACTTTAAACATTGTGTGCACTAATATTTAAATTAAAATTCATCACCCTAATATATTTCATTTTAAATAATTTATATCACATTTTTTATTAGTAGTTCCATACTGATGAATAATTTTTATTTCATTTTTATGCATAAGAACTTTTATTTATGTAAAAATTAGTTACTAAATTAATAAATTTATAAATTGTATAATCAATGGTTATAATCCTATTGTTTTAAAAAACAATGTTGCCAATTGCATGAATTATATTTTTATATACCATAACCCATACTCCCTCCTTTATTTTCAATTAATTTTCCTTTTGAAACATTAATTTAGACTTTCCCATTTATAATATAACCATTATTACCCTCGTGACACTTACAAACACATCCCTTCACCACCCCATATCATGAACCAATATAAATAATTAGCAGACTTATAAAATTACCCTACTCTCTCTTAATCCATGCCATCTTGTATTGTATTCATTTTTCTTTTAAAAATATCAATATATTGATAATTAAGTTGTTTTCTAAGAGATAAAAACTAAAGGGAGATATAATATTTTCAATTGCATTTCTATTAATTTCATTCATCATTAGCACTGAAAAATATATTCTATACAATCAGTTATTATAAAATCATTATTTGTAATGACCCGGATTATCCATGAAATTTGTTTTAATTATATGGAATTATTAAGAGTCAGAAAAAATTGAAGGCATGTGACATCGAGGCCCGGTGTGTCCGGAATGTATTTCTTAACTTTTCTTAAGGTTCATTCAGTAAATCCGGGAGGGAATTTTCTAACTTCTGAACCGGTGATCAGATTAAAAATATGAGGGAACTATCCAATAAGCACTATCAGGATTTTATTAAGAGAGGATTCAATTCTACCATACTGGGTTAGGAGAAAAACATAGGTTTTGGAAATTTTTGAACAATAATAAAATAACATAACTATTTTATTTTCATCTTATATTTTTCTCGAATGGAAAAGCGACAACATGGGACCAGTGACATGTCGAGCGAATAAATTTTCTGACCTTTTAATCATATGTAACTGCACCGTTGGGGAATTAGAAAGGTTCCAAATTAATGATCCACCCTTAATTACCAATGTTGTTACTTACCCACCCCATCTCATATTTATATTGTGTTTGGGGATAGGTGTCACCACTACATCATCATGAAACGATGTGCTCAAAAAGTGTTGAGACACCAGGCCCTTGGAGGATGGAGCTAGTTCCGAAGACTAGTGACGAGCGACACTGGAATGCCAAACAGAAGATCTACGATCAACCGATGTCGTCGATGGATTATTTTGGGATGACGGACACTTACCCACTTCCTATATCGCGGGTATTCGACATCGTTCATGATGTTGGGGTCTGATTTTTGTTTAAATCATGTTTTTTTCTGGAACACTTTAATCCTCCATCATGATTACAAGCAAATGCGGAGGGAATAATTCTAATGATCACAGCTTGTACCCTTCTCTATAGTGGTACCCTTGTACTTCCATGGAAGATAGTCGGCGCGTCGGCACCAAACGGCTGTGATGGAGATGGTGTGTCGTCGCACGCCGCAAAAGGATGCTACGTCAATAAGCTACAGTTTTAAGAAGATTGGTTGGAAAAAGCATGCCATAGGGGGGGTGCATCACGCCATCACACACCGTTGGGGACCAAGGAGATGCGGACCATCAACCGCGGTGGTCGGAGGAAACAATCGACACACTAGATGGCAGCTGATGAGGAGCGCGGTGAAACCAGCGCACCGCTGGAGGGTGAAGGCCACAACTCATTAGCCGGGGATGTGATACCTCCATCAAATCCCGCATGACTTGGAATCACCCTTAGACATTTCCACTTCTGTTTCCAAATGGGGGGACTACTCCCCTCTCATGCCAGCCCGGTCAGACCCCGCTGCAATGGGCCGTGCGAGCCATCGGGCCACGCTCCGCCACGGGTCGGGCAGCACGAGGCTAGTAGGCCATGCCTCCCCTTGTGGTTCAGGCCACTCTAACGAGCCTCCCCCTTATGAGAATGACCTCCCCATGTGTTCTGGTCCATCCCACATGCGGTTCAGGCCATCCCCCTTACAAGCCAGGCTGAGCCTCAACCCAATGGACAAATCCCACCGCGGCCCAGCCCAAACAGGACTTGGACCCTACCGAACCCTGAAATACATAAAGAGCCTTATCTAGAGAACTGAACGTCCATTTTATAAACCGTAAGTGGTTATGGGATCCTTGAATCAATATTGTCCTTTAGGTATAATCTACATGATTTTTGGGAACAGTTGGAGTATGGTGGGTAGGATCAAACCTAAATCCAACTGGACCATCGGAACTGAAACAAGTATAACTCACCGACCGAGCACCTTATTGATGCACTATCTGTCGCATTTGAATCCTTACAACATGGTGGTATGTTGCTTTACTCTTTTGTGGATCTTATTGGTGGTTGAGTTATGACCATTATCTCAAGGTTTAGATTCTACATAACTCGAGTGCACCGGGTGCGAGGAAACATTTTGAAGGCTACAACCTGAAGAAAAAACATCAATTATTTGTGAACCAGCATCTATTTATCCTATGTGGGTCAACTTATATCAGATATTTTAATGGTAAGCACTCTGCAAACCTGTGTGGGTTAGTTCATACCGATCATGTGTGGGTCAGATCCTATGTGGGTCTGCGCAGAGGTTAGTACTTATCGATACTATGTGGGTCAGTAGCAGGGCTACATAACATAATAATATGATCCAGCTTAAAACTATTCTAATGTACTTATGTACATATGATATACCTGATTTTAATCTGAGTCTATTATATCCATGGTGTATCTATGTGGTACTTCAATATTTGTGGTGTTACTTGTGTATTACATTCACCACCATGTTGTTATCTTCGCAGTGTTACCGATTTGGTACTTCTTCCTTCATGGCGCTACCTGTGTGATACTCCTACCTTCGTGGTGTTGACTTCGTGGTTTTACCTTTGTGGAATCCTATCTTCATGGTGTTACATATGTGGTAATTCTACATTTGTGGTGTTACATTAGTGATATTCTTTCATCATGTCAGAGATGAGTAATTCATGAATAATTAGGTATATGTCTGGGTATATACCTAAGTAGAGTAGATTTATATTACTTCGTGCTATGATATTGAAGTATTTCATTGTGGTGATTTCCTTTGAGGGACTCTGGGAGATCTACGGGGTTCTCAGGGTCCATACTAAGTATCATTTCACTCACCCGTGCACGGACTATGCCTGCACCTTGTTGTGCCCGATGTAGATGATGAATAACATTGATCAAGGATGAGGGAGCCAGGACTGGACGGTACTCAGAGGTTGAAAATATTAACTAACATGATGCATGGATTACTGATTGTGAGTTTTACTTAATCGTTAGGTAGGTTCCATTTTGGGTTATTTAGGAGTTGTTTTTAAAATTTCAGATGTAGTTTTACTTTCTAGTTGTACATGTACTTTTCATTTGGGCTTTTATTCCAGCCCCTTTACATAAAAAACATATTTACTATAGTAGATTACTTCGTGGTTTCTTCTTATTATGTTCTTGGACTCTATGTCTGTACATGTTAAAAGTAAATGCATTCCCGTTTTAGGGGTATGCCTTGTTGGTGCTAGTCACCAGCCCCTGACCTATAGAAGGAAACCATGGGGTAGTCACAGTACGGGCCCCGGGGGATGGGTTATGACAATGTGGTATCATAGGAATCAGTTATAGAAAAGAACTAGGACCCTGATCTTTTCCTTGTGGAAATATTGTTGAGTGTTTTGAGTGACATTTTTAGTTTGGAAAATATTGTGTTGGTGTAGTGGGTGACATATACATACACTAGGACCCTGAATTCTTATTTCTGAATAACTGGATGAAAATACTGATTTCATGTGTTTTTAAAATTTTTCAATGTGATATCATTTAGTCAGCTCACCAAGTATAACATATTTACAGTGGCACACCTCATATATTTCGGTATGCCCCCATGTAGACATCCATCCAGGATTCCCAAGAGAGTATGTGATGATTGTCCACCGAGTGATGAGAATTCTGTGTAGGGCCATCATACCACATTAGCACCTTTGGTTGGTGTAATATAAGCACCACCACCATGTTGGTGAAAAAACCCACCAACCCCACCAGCAGAGGGTGAAGACCGACTATGATCCTTGCATAAGTTTTAGGGGAAGAGACCTCCTGGGTTCCAAGGAGAGATGGATCTGAAGGTAGCTAAGGACTGCTGGAGGTTGTTTCTAGAGTTTTTTGCTCAGTGTGGACCCCATCTGACCTTAGGGTGATCTTATAATGTATTCCATTCTAGAAAGTATAAGGGAGATGGTGGATCTTGATTATCTATATACACGATGATGTGACTCTCATTAGGGAAGACATAGAGACAATTTACAAGGAATATTTCATCCCAGTGGCCATACACTCATTGCTTATATTAGATATTCTGCACTTAAAGAATGTCAGCATGACGGTGGCCCAGTACTCGGCATGGTTCACTGATCATTCCTACTACTCCACCGACAAGGTACGTGACCCATTCTTTAGGGACCAGACCATTGGGAGGGGTCTCCAATGTGAGATCTGAGCATCGATGATATCACTCATAATTCCAACACAGGCTGGGATGCTAGATCGAGCAATTTTCGTATAGAGTTTCCAAGCTGAGCAGGCAGTAATAGCGAGAGCCACCACCAGACATCAGGTAGCAGAGCCATCGGCAGCATGCAGTAGGAGGATCACGTCAATGTCCAAGCTGTCCTGGCCTTCTAGTGGGCTACCTCAGGATATAGGGTTAGTGGTGCGTGGATTATGGGATAGAGGATGACAGCTGAGGAGAAGGAAATTCAACAAATGCAGCGGGCCGGGACACATGGCCCGTGACTACCTTACCCACCGTACGGATGACCAGAAGATGTTAAAGGGATCATCAAGGTAGAGGCAGTGATTTAATCTAGGAGATCATCAGGCAGTAAGTGGATGTGCCAGAGGAGCAGTCCATGCTATAGGAACAGGGAGGCTATTCGAGGTTATACCACCACCACTTCCATGTAGTCCACCCCAACCTTAGGGATATAGTGGACATGGATGAGCTCAGTTCCAGGAAGCTAAGGACTATGAACATGGCTCTCCATAGATTATTATAGGTACGATCTGTTTCTACTCCATCTTAGCTACAATACTTATAAACACAGTTACCAGTCACTCTTGTATTGACACGACCCTTGATTGGAGCTTAGAGACTCCAATGGAGTTTTTGGATCGATCTTTACGACTATAGATTCCTATGGGAGAGGATTTGATTATTTCAAATGGGTTCCTGCAGTGTGATCTTACTCTTGGAGGCGAGATCTTCGGCTATGATCTTCTAGTAGTGGCATCGTAGCCTTCTGGCATCATCCTGGGAATAGAGTGGTTATCCACAGTCCATGCACAGATTGATGGTATTAGGCGCAAGTGTGGTGTGTCCGCGAGAATGGGACCATGTTTTCCTTCTCCTACGAGAAGAGAACCATTAAACCACATGGTGGACTTACCCAGGGTAAGGTGATGCCGATCACACATTAGTTAGGGAGATTTACCCTTTGTGAAGTTGATATTGAGTGTCCAAGCAATCCGGTAGTGGTGGACTAGTATTCTGATCACTTTCCTGATGATGTTCTTGGAATACCTCCTCATAGAGAGGTAGAATTTTACTTTGAACAGTACCCTGAGATGACACCAATATATACAACATCATGTCGGATGGCTGATGTGGATCTTCATGAATTACAAGTACATTTAGAGGACTTATAGAGAAATTGGTTAATAAAACCCAATGTTTCTCTATGGGCATCCCCAATTTTGTTCGCCAAGAAGGGATATGGGAGTTTGATAATTTGTGTGGAATATTGGTGCCAGACCATGGTGACTGTGTAAAAACATATCCACATCCAATGATTTCTGGTCTTTTCAATTAGCAGAAGGGAGATCTTTGGTTTTCGAAGATAGACATCAGATCAGGCTATCATCAGCTCAGGGTACCAGATGAGAATGTGTAGAAGACATCCTTCAGATGTAGGTATGACCACTATGAGTTCTTGGTTATGTCATACGGCATGACCAATTCCCTAGTAGTGTTCATGGTACTCATGAAAAGGATCTATCAGCCATAAGATGATTGATTTGTTAAGGTCTTCTTCGACGATATCTTGATATACTCAGCGATGGAGGAGGATAATGCATATCATCTTCATATAGTTTTGGTTACACTATGAGAGCACCAAACTTTTATTAGGATCTCAATGATCTAGTATTGGATACAAGAGGTCCAATTTCTGGGATATGTTATCCTGGATACTAGGGTTGTCGTGGATCCAACAATGATTGAGGTTTTAATTTCTTGGGAGCCACCCAGGAGCGTGCCCATGGTGCATAGTTTCTTTCGTTTGGCTAGATACTAATGAAAATTTGATCCTGACTATTCCAAGGTTGCGACACCCTTTTCAGAATCGACAATGAAGGGATAGCCCATCCTATGGAAGCAGAGATGCTAGTAAAGATTTTAGGAGCTGAGGTGGAGACTTAAAAGTTCCCCATTCTTGAGGCTAAAAGAAAATGGAGTTGGGTATGTAGTCTACTATGAAGCATCAGGGACTAGACATGGATGTGTCTAGTTGCAAGTGTGAGAAGTGATCTCTAATGGTTTTCGATAGCAGAGTCATCTTGAGAAGAATTACGCTACCCATGGCCTGGAGTTAGCAGCAGTATTCTTCTCCTTGAAGATGTGGTGAGATTACATGATAGGCAAACATTTTGCAGTCTACTCTAATCACAAGATTCTCTGGTATATCTTCTCTCAGAAGGACATTTACCTGAGATAATGTTGATGGCTAGAGATCCTCCCGGACTATGATGTTGAGACAATGTATACTCTTGTCATGGGAAACATGTTATTAGATGTACTCAACAGGAGGTCTGGTTTGTAGTTGTTGAGTGAGGTGACATTGCAGCTAGCAACGTTGCAGATATCCTTTGTCGATAGAGATGGAGTAGAATACCTCCATTCTATGAAAGTCAATCCCCAACTCCATCCGCAAGTCAGAGAGGCATAGCATTGGTACATTGACTACGAGGCTCGATGTGCTCAGATATCCTCAGGACATGCACCTGATGGATTTTCTGAAGTTGGGGAGCATGTAATCCTATTCAGAGGGCGTACCATGGTTCTGGTGGCTCTACTAGGGGAGGTTTTGAGGGAGTTCCATACATCCCCTATGGCAGTAAATCTCAGTGTGGAAAATATGTACCTGGACCTCCATTGTCATCACCGGTGGCCAGGAATAAAGAAAGGCGTGGATGAGTTTGTTTCTTGATTTCTCACATGTCAGCAAGTAATGACAGTGCATCAGGTTCTAGCTGTCTTAGCACAACCACTTGAGCTGACGGAGTGGATGTTGGATGGAATCTCTATTGACTTTGTGATAGGGATTCCATGTACATATAGGGGACATGATTCCATCTAGGAGATCGTTTGTTGACTCACCCATTTGGCCCACTTTCTACCTATCTGCGAGTAGGTAGCAGTAGAGGGTTTGGGATGCCTCTATGTATAGGAGATTGTGAGATTTCATGGGGTGCCATCGACGATCGTCTCTATCCATGACATAGGTCTTACTTCCCAGTTGTGGAAGGGATTGCAAGAGGAATTTTGGACTCAGCTACGTTTGAGAACTGCCTTTCATCTTCATATGGATGGTTAGATGGAGTGGACCATTCCAACACAAGAGTACATGCTTTGTGCTTGCATCCTAGATTTAGGTCATAGTTGGGTGGATCAATTTCCCTTTCTGTTGTTCACATACTACAAATTTATCACTCCACTATTTGTATGGAACCATCCAAGGACCTATACAGTGGAATTTGCATATCACCTCCATACTGGATAGTCCCAAGGGATTCAACACTTATGGGTCTAGAGTTGGTACGGTCTACCACTAGAAAGGTGAAAATCATCCTGGAGCGGATAAAGACTGCACATAGTAAATAGAAGTCTTATGCTGACTGGAGACATAAACGTTTGGAGTTCTAGGAGGGGGACCACGTATTCTTGCGAGTCTCTCTATGATGTGAAATATGATTATTTTGCCGAGGCAACAAGTTATCAATGAGGTTTATCAGATCATTTCTGATAGTTAGGAGGATAGATGAGGTGGCATACCGCTAGGCACTTCCACCTCAGTCTGAGAGGGTACACAATGACTTTTAAGAGTCCCAGATGAGGAGATACTTTCATGCCACATCTCACATCATCGACCATGGCTATATAGACATTATTCTGTAGGATCGAAATAATGATGTAGATGCTCAATATACAAGAGGGGGGGGGGGGGTGAATTGTACACTTTACATATTTCCTTAAACAATGAAATATATAAGTTCAACAAAGTTAAAATAAGAAAATTCAAAACACCACTAACACCAATTGGAGAATTAGAATAGGGTATGAAGTTATAAACTTCTAGTTATACACACTTGATTAAAATTGGAACGTGATTCCGAAAAACTGGTTCCAGAAATATGGATCCGGAAAGATGGTTCCGGAAATATGGATCTGGAAATTGAAACTTAACCAAAGTTCACAATATCAAATTATACATTAAAATGTATAGAATCTAAATGAATCAGAGTAAAAGTGTAAGGAAATATAATAAGGTTATACTTTCCTTACAATACAAAAAATACAGCGGAAAAAATTGTAACAAAAACAAGTAACAAGAAATAAATATTTTAGCCCAAAGAGAAGGGTATCCAACAACCTTGGATAAAGGTCCCTTTATTTATACATTCTATAATGTTTTTCTTACCCACACCCGGGTAAGACCTCAATACGAATATCGGATTCTATGTCTTGCTATCCCCGAAATCCCTCAACATCAAGGTAGCTTGAACCTCTGTCTTCCTCAGCATAGAATCCCTCAAACTTCAAGGTATTCGGCACCTCTGTCTTCCTATCCCCAGAAGCCCTCGAATGTAATCACTAACATTCGGAGATTCACAACGCAAGTCTTCTCAATGAAACGTTTGAACAAGAAGTTCTAACTTTCTGAATGAAGCTTTGAGGGTTAATAAGAGCCTCTCTATCTAGAAATTACTTCCAAAAAACATTGTCCAAGATCAGTGTCAAAGTTATAGCTTATTTTCAAATTATCTCATATTTATAGGCGAAGCTCTAATGATCAGCTCCCTCCACCAATGGTCATATTTCTCTTTTAATTTTGGAGGGACTTGTATACGTTTCACGCAACCAACGGTTAGTTAGAAACAGAATGGATGACATCATTTTATAACAAAACATGTGTAACTTAAGGAACGACATCGTTTTATAATGAAACGAGTGTAAGCATAAGAATAACTGAAGTTCATAATGTAATCAAATAAACGTTCAGAGTCAGACCAAAAATAAATTCAGAGTCTATAATAAAAAGATATTCAGATTTTTTTTGTAGGAATTAGGAACCTGAATTCTATAGCAATCTGGAGTCTGGTTTCACCATAATTCGGAACCAGAACATACATTGTTTGGAGTCAGAGTTCATGGGAATTCGGAGACAAAACTCATAAGAGTGTGGAGTATGAATTTAGAGAACTTGGAGTCAGAACATAGATAAGTTCATAATCAGAATTCAAAGTCGAACTACATGAGAGTCCATATCCATAATTAGGAATGGATCTTCATGAGAGTTCGTTTCCAGAATTTGGAGTGGAAACTCATTAGAGTTCATATCAAGAATTCTGAGTAGAACTTCATTACAGTTAATATCTAAAATTCGGAGTGGAACTTCATTACAGTTCATATCCAGAATTCGAAGTGGAACTTCATTACAGTTCATATCCAAAATTTAGAGTGGAAATTCATTAAAGATCATATCAAGAATTCAGATCCTAAAATAGAATGCTTCATATCTAAGTATTTATCGGATTCCATGGTTAAAAATATGAATCTGAATTTTATACTTAGTCAAAATATGAAAAAGAATATATGGTAAGAATAAATTTCCTTAGAGAAGGAAATTTTCTTTATAAAAAAGTACCATAGAAAAATATTTGCTTAATTATAAGGTGTTTGTGATTTTCAAAACTAGAAGGAATGGAAAAGTCATAAAGAAACCCTTCTTGACTCAACAATCTCCCCCTTTTTGGAAAGCACAAGCATCCCTTCAAAAAGAATATAAGGACTTAGAATAAATTTCTAGACTTTGAAATTAAAGCATATATCCATTTTTTATGGATTATAGTGAATACAACTAATTCCCCCTTAGGCATTGGAACTCAAAGGATTGTATTCTGGATTTTCGGAATGGAATTATCCTTATAAATGTGAAAATCTTCTATGATTAACACTCCCCCTTAGATAAAATCCCCCTTAAGAAAGTTTATTCTATGTTTTAGAATATTTATTTTATCTCCATAAAATTCTTCTTCCTTCTCCCCCATTTGGATTTTCGAAAAGAGTTTGAGGGAATGGAAATGATAATAATGTTCTTAAAATATTTTTAAATGCAACCAACCAAAAGACAGGTAACCAAAATATCATTACTATTAGAAAAAATAGTTCAAGGAATATAATACGACAAAATATCGGGCTTGATTCTATTTGGATTCTTTTTCCTAGGATAACAGTCTTTTTAGAATGGTCTTCATTTTCTTCAACTATTTATGGTCTTCCTCATCTTGCTTCTCTAAAGCAATGATTCTCGCATCTTGAGCCTCTATTTCCACTGCCTGAACATTAAGAGTTTCCTCTTTCTTTATAACCTTTTCATCCAACTGAATCTAAATATCTTTTTCCTCTCTGTAAAATTGGACAAGAGAGATTAGCTTCCCATTCATATCTTTAACCTCCTACATCCAAACATCCTTATCAAAAGTTAATATATTCCCAAAATAATTTATAAGATCCTTGATATTAGTGTCTTCGGCATAAAAAGAATCTTTAACATCTACTTGGAATTGATCAAAATATGCCATGTCTTGAAAAACTTTCTTAGACCACTGGGTTATCTACTTGAAAGAAAATATATGAACATCATAATTGATAAGAAATATTTTATGATCAGCCTCATGCTTAGAACATTTATCCATGAACCTGGAAACAGAGTCTGATTTTAGATTTATACTATACTGATGCATCTTTAATCTGGATTCAATTGCTAGAAAAATAGGAATAACGTCCACCCACTTCTTTAGGGACTGTTCCACAAAGTCATGTCCAATGAAAGATGACCCCGAATCTGAGAGTTTTGTAGGAGATGGTTCTTCCTCTATATCATCCAAATGTCTTTTAGATGAACTAGAAACTGACTTCATTTTTAAATTAAGCTTTCTAGGTGTAACAGAAATCACTTTTCCCTTATCAGCTTTTGGAACATCATCCTAATTTGGAGATTCTTTCTCACTGTCAGACACTTGAACAATTTTATCTTCTTAAATTTTTTCTTTTTCTGTTCCTTCTTCAAGGAAATCATGATGATAACATTGTTCCTCAGAAGTCTTACTGACCTCTTCTTGACCTTTCTCATCATCTGCAGGAGTAGCTAACATGGATGATCCGGATTGAGATGTCTGGAGTGATATTTTACCAAATGGAGTTCCCTTATCATGATAATCTTTGATTTTCCTTAATATATCATCAGAACCTCCAGTCCCTTCATCTTGTTGGAATTCCTCCACAACTTTCTGAACAATTGCATCTGTTTCAACTTCCCTTTCTTCATGAGATACCTCTTTAGAATTTTCTAGAGTCTTATTTCCCGGAGTTTTAGGTAAATCTTCAACCAGAAAAGATTTCAGAACGAGAATATTCTCTAAAGCAATTTCAGTGAATTTTAAATGTGTTTGAACAACATCATATTCAGACATATTCTTCTTCAATTTCTTCTCTTTTTCTTACTTTTCAAGTTCTTCACCAGCTTTTTCCTTTAGGGCCTTAGCCTGAGCAGGGTCCAAGCCAAAATGTGGCTCCCCTTCTTCCTTTTCTCTTTGTCCTCACTCCCCTTGGAAACCACATCATCTGGACATGAATTTTGTTTATTCGGCTTGGGAGGTGTGGAATGGGATTCCATAGACATAAGAGTTTTTTCAACATCAACCACTTTCTTCGAATTCATTTTCTTCTGTGCTTTCTTAGACGATTCCAAAGCTTCTTTCTCCTTCTCAGCAGCTTCGATCACTTCCACTGGTAAAAGATATAATTCTCCGGATTCAGTTGAAAAACCCATTTTCATCCTTTTTTATGTGTCATCACTGATAAGATTTACCATACAATTCCTTTGCTTGGAGGTGAAAGCAATCATGAATGTATCAAAACATCGAACAATTAACTTTGAGAGAAAAGCTGGATACATGATGATTTGAGCCTTCAAATTCCCTTCTTTGATATTCTTAACTATAATAATAATATTCTTCATCAGATTTATCTTCCTTAGATTTACCAAGAAATATAGGATGTAAATTTCACTCTTCTTGAGATTATCCTTGTCTCCCCTTCTAGGTACGAAAAACCCTTGCTCCCAAAGTTGTAGAATCTGATTATTCAGAGAGAGATGAGCAATCTTTGTTGTTACATCATCTGAATGTCTAAGGTATTCTATGGCATTTGTTTGGTTGAAACTTCCTTTCTCATCAGGCAGCTTGTGGGAGAATCAATCTGCTTCTCCCTCATAGGATAAACCCACCAAGCTTCCAACCTTGGTGTAAGAAATCTTTTAGGTCTTCCCATAAGACTTAACTAAAAACTTCCCTCTGCCATCTTCCTCATTGAAGGAAATAGAATTATAGAAATCAATAAGAAAATCTAAAAAGACCAGATCCTGATCCCCTAGCTTTGAAATGCAAACATCTTCTCATCCATTGAGATTTATGTTCTTAAAAATAAGAGAATTATACTTATAAAAATTCGGATGCACCAACCTCTCCCTATAAATTAACCACTTGGAGATAGGCTTCACAGATGACATTTCATGAGAGGTGGCTTCTAGAGACATTCAGAATTCAACACTTCTGAAGAATTCAGAACTGTCTTGACAAAGATTAGAATGGCCTGAAAGAGATTGGAAGGTCGTCAAGATGTGAGAGCATTGAAAAACTGATGTAGGACGACCCTCGGGGGTCCCCTTTATATAGGCATTGAGGCAGCAGTTCAACTTCCATGTTTGATCGAACGATTGAGATTCATTGATATTTGATCTGACGTTTGAGAAACAAGCCGCAAGAAAAAAAACATGACTCCGATCTTTTGAGGTTTTAAGAAAAACAATCGGATTTAAGAAAACATGAATCCGAAATTTTTTAAAACACATAAGAAAATACCAGCAAGCAAAATATGACTATGAAAACTTATGTAAGGAAATCATACCTTTTGGATTTTCCAGGAATTTTACTTGTAATAGGTGATATTCTTCTTTAAGAAAATGTAGACTACAAAAAATAACTACATTGAGTACAAAAACTCCAGTATGATATGTGTGAGTACGAAAATCCTAGTACGAAAAGTATGAGTATGGAAAATTTCATTAGAAAAATTCCGAGTAGGAAAACATCATTAATAAAATTCTCAGTACGAAAACATCGTTACGAAAATTCTCAGTATGAAAACATCATTACGAAAATTCTCAGTACGAAATTTATGAGTATGGAAAATTTCATTACCAAAATTCCCAGTATGAAAACTTCATTACAAAAAATCTCAGTACCAATAATTCATTACGAAAATTCTCAGTATGAAAACTTCATTACGAAAGTTCTAGTTTCGAAAATTTTCATTACGAAAATTTCTCTATGAAAATTTTGAAAAACTCATTATGAAAAATTTTAGTTACAATTTTTTGAAAAACTGACTACAAAAAATTTTGATTACAAAAGCATTAAAAACAGACTATGTTGATTTTTTGTTACAAATTCTTTAAAAACTGACTATGAAATTTTTTGATTATGCTAACAGGAAAATTTACTCCCCCTATGAGAAGGAGATTATTACTATAAGAAGATTGTTTGAACAAAAAGTTAACGAAGGAAGATCACCTTACGACTATCATCCCTAACTTCTATTTAATGTATTAAAATCTATCGGAGGGTAAATATTTTGTGAAAATGTCATCAAGTTGATCTTACATTCTGATAAACTGAAGAATAATATCTTCTTTAAGTGTGTGATCCCTATGAAATTGATACCTAATATCTATGTGATTTGCATGGTAGTGATGTAAATGGTTTTTACTAAGGGAAATGGCACTTGTGTTATCACACAAAATTTGAGTCTTAATAAAACTCAATCCATAGTATGTGAGTGTGTGTTGCATCCACAACACTTGATCACAAAAACATCCAGTTGCTACATATTCAGCTTCAGCAGTGGAGAGTGCTACAGAGTGTTAAATCTTGTAGGACCAAGAAACCAATGAATCTCCTAAGAAATGACATGTTTTGGATGTACTCTTTCTATCCATTATACACCTACCAAAGTTGGCATCTGAAAAACTCTTTAAGATAAAATAATTTCTAGAAGTATAAAAGAGTCCTAAATCCATTCTTCTCTTTAAGTAGTGAAATATTCTTTTCACTGCCTTTAAGTGATATTCCTTAGGATTGGATATATATCTTGTACATAAGAATACTCAAAACATTATGTCTAGACAACTAGTTGTCATTTATAGTAGGATTCCTATCATACCTCTAAAAGATGTTTTATCCCCTGGTTTTCCAGCATCATCATGATCAAGTGTGTTTGAGGTACCAATGGGAGTACTAATACTTTTAGTGTTGTCAAACCCATAAATTTTAAGAAGATATTTAATATACTTATGTTTAGATATATAAGTTTCATCTGGTTTTTGAGAAATTTGAAAACCAAGGAAAAATGTTAACTCACCCATCATACTCATTTCAAATTCAGATTTCATTAGATCCTCAATGGAACCAGTTAAAGAATGATGAGTTGACCCAAATATAATGCCATTAGAATATATTTGAACAATCAAAACATTGTTCTTTTTTTCTTTATAAAAAGAGTTGGATCTGCATTTCCTTTAACATGTTTATGTTGAAGAAAAAATCCTATAAGTCTATGATACAATGTGGCTTGTTTAAGGCCATAAAAAGCTTTGGTATGTCTAAGAACATGATCAGGATGTTTTTTGTCTTCCATGCCAAGAGTTTGTTCAACAAAAACTTCCTATTGAACATAACTATTAAAGAAATCACATTTCACATCCATTTGAAAAAGTTTAAAATTTAAGAATTCTGAAAAGGTAAGTAGAATAAGAATTGATTCAATTCTAGCTACTGGAGAATAGGCTTCTTCATACTCTATTCCTTCTTGTTGATTATAGCCTTTAGCAACTAGTCTATCTTTATTTCTAACAATGACTCCATTTTAATCACACTTATTTCTGAAGACCCATTTTACTCCAATAACAGAAGTTTCCTTAGGTCTTTCAACCAAGGTCCATAATTTATGCCTTTCAAATTCATTTAGTTCATCTTGCATGGCTTTTATCCAATCATCATCACCAAAAGATTCATCATTGATTTCTGGATCTAATTGGGAATGAAATGCTATATGTTCTAATTCATTTCATAAAGAACTTCTAGTCCTTACAGGTTGATTGTCATCACCAATGATGCTATCACTAGGATGATTCTTAAGAAATGATTGGTTTGGGATTTTTAAAACCTGTTCATCTACATAGGGTAGAAAATATTTTGGGTTAAATGTTTCAGAAGTATCTTCTTGAACATTTTCCTTGTCAGAAGAATTTTCCATCAAAGGTTGAAAATAAGTTTTTGAAAACACATTTAAAGATGTAGATTGGGGTTGTTTCAAAACAAAGGGATCAGTTTCATCAAATTTGACATGTACTGTTTATTCAATAGTGCACGTTTTTTTGTTGAAAAACTCTATAAGCCTTGGAAGTTGTGGAGTAGTCTAAGAAAATTTCTTCATTAGATTTTGGTGAGAATTTGTGTAGGTTATCTTCAGTATTCATAATGAATACTTTGAAACCAAATACCTTAATGTAGGAATGTCTAGGTTTTCTACCATTCCATAACTCATAAATAGTTTGTTTAAGAAATGGTCAAATCAAAACTCGATTTATAGTATAACATGAAGTACTTACAACTTATACCCAAGAATGTTTGGCAAAAGAATACTCACTCAACATGATTCTACTTATCTCTTGAATAATTCTATTTCTTCTTTCAATAACTCTATTTTAATGAGGTGCTCTGGGTGATAAAAAGTTGTGAGTAATACCTTTTCTACAACAAAAAGTTTCAAAATCAGAATTTTGAAATTCTCCTCCATGATCACTATGAATAGTTTTCAATGGATGATTTTTCTCATTTTTAGCTGGTGCTCTAAAATTTTTGAAATAATAAAATGCTTCAGACTTCTTTGCTAGGAGATAGAACCATTTAAATCTAGTGTAATCATCAACTAGAAAAAACACATAATATTTTCCTCCAATGCTTCCAGTTTCTGTTGGACCAAAAAGTTACATGTGCACCAACTATAATGCATCCTTTGATGAGACTTCACTGATTGATTTAAAACTATATTTATGTTTCCTTCCATATTTACAAGGATAAAAAACATTAGAAGAATAAAATCTACACTCCGGTAGATCCTTAACTAAACCTTTCTTAGATAGTTTTCATATGTTCCTAAGGTTACAGTGTCCTAACCTTCTACGCAATAACCATGAATGATCTTCCATTGCACTTAGGCAAGGTAAGTCTTGGCTCCTAAGGTCTTATAAGTTTAATGTTTAAACATTCTCTTGCCTATTGGCAGAGAGAATAATCTCTTCCATGGAATTGTGAACTATGAATTTATCATTCCTAAAATTCACAAGGTATCCTTCATTACATAACTGAATTATGAAAATGAGGTTATTCTTAAGACCCCTAACAAACAAAACATTTGAAATCAAATTTTTACCAAGAAGAAAAATATTTCCTATACCAACAATTTCCCCCTGAGAATTATCTCTAAAAGTTAATTTTCCTCATTTCATCTTGATAATCCTTTAAAAATAGTTTTTGTTACCAGTCATATTATGGGAACATCCACTATCCATTTACCTTGTATTTCTATTGGTACTTATTTTATCTTCCTGAAAATAAAAAAACTAGACTTTCAGAATCCAAACTTGTTTGGATCCGATATTTTCAAATAACAAAATATTGGGTACCCACATCTTCTTAGAAAAGTATGCCTTATGAAATCCTAAATATTGGGTTTTGTATAAAGAACAAATCTTTTCCCAGTGACCACCACATTGACACTTGTTACAAAATGGGGTACTTTGAGGAACAAAATAATTGTGACTAAAAGATAGTTTTTCATGGGTATAACCAAATCTGGATTTGATTCTTAATGGTCGTATTTGTGAATACATCTTATCAAAATTTTCGTTACCTAAGGTGAAGTTCGAAAAACACTTCTTTAAGGAAAATATTTCGGACATGAGTATTATGATCAAGTTTTTATCTTCAAAATCATTATATTTGGAATAAGAGCTAGGTTCGAAAACATTTTTCTTAGAAATTAATTTTTCTAGATTTTAGAAAGTTTGTTCTTCTCAGAACTTACTTCCTCAAGATTTTCTGAAACACATATAAAATCAGCATTTTCCTTATCATGATCTTTAGAATGATCTGATATTTCCGTAGTAAGAATAGTATTCCTAGGATTTGAATTATCAAGTTTTTTATTGAGTATTGAATTGTCAATCTAATGAAGTTTAGCAAACCTAGAAACTTCTTCATTGGTAGGTAACATATTTTCTTCATCAAAAGAGGATTCTTCATCCGAAGAGCTATAATATTTACTATAATTAGAATTTAAAAAAACATTGGTCAATGTTTCAACATTGTGTACCTTAGCCACAAAGAAATGATTGTAAATAGTTAATCTGGCTATAAGACCAAGATTCTTCTCTCTAGAAGATTCATAATCCAAAGACTCACATGAAGAGTCACCACCACTGGCACTCCAAGTATCATTAAATTTCAGAAATTTCAGAGCTTTGGACATGTAATACATCTATCTATTCCTTTCAGAATGCCGTTATTTTCAATCATTCTTCTTGAGAAAAGGAAAATTAGGTCTTATGTGTCTAGTTCTCTTGCATTCATAGCATGTGACTTCTTAATCTTTCCTATCTTTCCGTTCCTTCTTTTTATATTTAGATTGTAAATTTATTTTTCCAGCTATATTGTTCATCATTCGAGAAAGATTAGCTAACTCATTCTCTGTTACTTCACTCTCACTAGATTCAGATTGGATAAAAACCTTATTAGATTTGGATATTGTTACTCTCTCCGAAGTCTTAGCTTTCATGTGATTTGATGTTATAGTAAAAGAAAAAGTTCCATTCCCATTGTTCTTTTTTATTTTTTCAGCATCTCTCTTCATCCATGTTTTATGTTGGAGAAGAGTTCAAAATAGCTCATGAAAGTAAATTTGAGTGACCTTCCTGTTCTCATCAATAACAGTTCTCTTTGATCACACTAATTGGGAATAATATCAATGATCTTGTCAACAAGAGATTCATCATCCAGACCTTTCTCTCCCATAGATTTTAATCTATTCACAATAGTCATAAATCTTTTTTGCACCATACAAATGGGTTCCCGATAAGGAAATTAAAACCATGATACTCAGATCTATGCATGACTCTTCTAGTCTCAATCACATTGGATGTACCAAAATGGGTTACTTCAAGTTTATTCCATATACAGTTAGCTTCTTCACTAGGAGAAACATGTCTATATATATTCCTTGTCATTGGACAAAGTAAAGTATTGCATACCTTATAGTTGAGTTGATAATCATGCTTCTCTTGGTTTGTGAAAGTACTAACTTCTTTATCAGGAATTTGATAACCTCCTATAAGCATAAAAAAATTTTCTACTCCAGTATTGATAACGAATGTCTTCATTCGATCTCTCCAATACCATTAGTCATTACCATAAAAAATTGGTTGTCTTGTAGGAATTAGGATGTCGATGGAACCAACATTAATTCCTACCATCTTAAAATCTTTCTACACAAAAACGTGTTAATAACAAATGTTCGGATTCAATAAGAATATTCCTAAGCAAGGAAAAACATAGAACAATGAAAAAACTATGCAAGTAACTTATATGTGAATTTAAGTATTTTATATGCCTCCTCTGATACTAATTTTAGGATCGAAATAACGATGTAGATGCTCAATATACAAGAGGGGGGGTGAATTGTACACTTTAAAAAATTTCTTTAAACAAGAAATGATATATGTTTTACAAAGTTAAATGAAGAAAATTAAAAACACCTCTAACACCAATTGGGAAATTTGAACAATATATGAAGTTATAAACTCTAGTTCAACGCACTTGCTTAAAAATGGAATGTGATTCCGAAAAACTGATTCCAGAAATATGGATCTGAAAAGTTGGTTCCAGAAATATGGATCTGGAAATTGAAACTTAACCAAAGTTTACAATATGAGATTCAACCTTAAAATGTATAGAATCTAAATGAATCAGAGTAAAAGTGTAAGGAAATATTATAAGGTTATACATTCCTTACAATATAAAAAATACTGATGAAAAACTAGTAACAAAAATAAGTAACATGATATAAATCTGTTAACCCAAAGGGAAGGGTATCCAACAACCTTGGATAAATGTCCCTTGATTTATACTTTCAAGAAAGTCTCTCTTACCCACACCTGGGTAATCCCTCGATATGAGGATCATAGTTTATGTCTTTCTATCCCCACAAGCCCTCAACATCAAGGTAGTTGGAACCTATATCTTCCTCAGCAAGGAATCCCATGAAATTCAAGTTAGTTGTCACCTCTATCTTCCTATCCCCGGAATCCCTTGAATGTAATCACCAACATTTGGAGTTGCACGAAGCAAGTCTGTATAAGGAAAAGTTTGAAAAAGTTGTTCAAAATTTCTGCACGAAGCTTTGAGAGTTAATAAGAGTCTCTCTGTCTATAAATCACTTCAAAAGAAATTTGTCCATGATCAATGTCAAAGTTGTTTCTTATTTTCAAATGAGATCCTATGTATAGGCGAAGCTCCAATGGTCGGTTCCCTCCTCCAATGGTCATATTTCTCCATTAATTTCAGAGGGACCTGTATACCTATCACTCAAACAAAAGTTAGTTAGAAATAGAATATATGACATCATTTTATATTAAAAAATGTGTAACTGAAGGCACAACATAATTTTATATTGAAACGAGTGTAAGCATAAGAAAAATTGATGTTCGGAATGAGAGAAAATAAAAGTTCGGAGTCTAACCAAAATGGAATTCGGAGTCTATAATAAAAAGATATTCGGATTCTGTTTTGTAGGAATTTGGAACCTGAAATCTGTTGGAATCCGGAGTCTGGCTTCACCAGAACTATGAACCAGAACTTAAAAAGTACGGAGTCAGAGTTCATGGGAAATCGGAGTCAGAACTCATAAGAGTTCGGAGTCTGAATTCAGAGAACATGGAGTCAGAACATAGATAAGTTCGTAATCAGAATTCAGAGTCGAACTACATGAGAGTTCTTATCCATAATAAGGAATGGAACTTCATGAGTGTTCATATCCAGAATTTTGGAGTGTAACTTCATTAGAGTTCTTATCCAGAATTCGGAGTGGAACTTAATTACAGTTCATATCCAGAATTTGGAGTGGAACATCATTACCGTTCATATATAGAATTCGGAGTGGAACTTCATTACAGTTCATATCTAGAATTCGGAGTGGAACTTCATTACAGTTCATATCCATAATTCGGATCCTAACACAAAATGCTTCATATATAAGAATTTATAGGATACCATGTTTACAAATATGAATCCTAAATTTATACTTAGTCAAAATATGATCATTGAAAATATGGTCAGAATAAATTTCCGTAGAGAAAGAAATTTTAATTATAAAATAAAAGCATAGTAAACTATTTTCTTAAAGATAAAGTGTTTGTGATTTTCAAAACAGGAAGGAATGGAAAAGTCATAATGAAAACCTTATTGACATAAAATATTGATGGATAGACATTTATAGAGGTTCCAATAGATATTTAGGATCGATAAGAGAGAGACCTTCATGGGTGTTCGATACCTCTGGTATGCATACAATGGAAGCACATGAACCACCAGGAGAGAACATGGGAAGGGGAGGCACAAAATCGTTCTTAGTACCCCCACTTGTTTTCTTAGTATATGTCGTGGATTTAGGGTAGGAAAAGGCCTAAGATGTGGAGAATGTAAAGACCCATATATTACATGTAATTTTTTTAAAATAAATGGAATTATTACAAGTTTGTGAAAATTGAAGGATTGTGATTCCATGGCTAGCGTGCCTAGAATGAATTTCTGATAATTTTTTATGGTATATTCAGTAAACCGAGAAAGCAACATTTTCTAAATTTTTAAACAATGATCGAATTAATAATATAAGGGGATATTGGAATCCACATTTCCGTGATTTGCATAAGAATGGCTTCACTTCAACTGCGGTGGTTCGGGAGAAAAAGATAGATTTTCGAAATTATAAAAGAATAATATAATAACTTAAAAATATTATTTTATTTCTATATTTTTCTCCATTGGACATGCATAAATGTGGGACCAGCGTCGTTTCATGACAATAAAAGGTTTTAAATTTCAATATTAAGTAACTAAATTGTTTGGTAAATTAGTAAGATTCCTAAATAATGACCCCCCATTAATTCCCAACATCGTTACTTACCATCCCCCTATCATATTTTATATGGAGATTTAGTAGAGGTGTTGGCACTTCATCATAAAGAAATGAAGTGCGGAATATGTTCTGAGATGCCAAACCTTTGGATTACAGAGCAGTTTCCAGCAGCCGGTGATGAGAAAACCTGGAACCCGGAATCGAAGATCGACGATCAAGCGTCTTCGTCAGAGTCTAGATGTGGGGATGACAAAAACGGATCCACTTCATCAATCACAAGAGTTTTCCATCATTCTTGAGGAAGGGTATTTTTTTTAATTTAAGTGTTTCTCTTGAACCCACTAATTATCCCTAATGATTACAAGCTAACGTAGAGGGTGCTGGCCTAACCAACCCGGTCTAAACCATTCCATATGTTGCTACCCTTAAGCCTTTGTGGAAGACCGTCATAGCGGCGAGACCAACTGGCTGTGTTGGAGGCATTTCACTATCACACGCCACAAGGGGAGGCCTCAGCACTAAGCCACGGTAGATGCGGGGCAGCTAGCACCGGCTGGTCGTGGGGGAGGTGCATCACGCTGTCATGCTCTGCCGGTGAGCAAGGGGTCGTGACTCGTAAGATGTGACGGTCAGAGGAGGCAGCACACCTACACCAATGGAGGAACCTGTCACAGATCATCACCTGTGGTGATCTTAGGAGGCGGCTGGCACAAAAATATACCGTGGATGAGGAGGGATGTGCAACCTTCCTACCTCCAGAGGATGCGGGTCGTGGCTTGTCAATAGTGGCAGCGGTACCCGTAGAAGGTCCCACATGACATTGCATCGCCCTTAGGTGTTTCTGCATATTTTTCCAAATGGTGGGGACTTCTCTCCTCTAGTGCATTCCCAAGTGGACCCCGCTCTAGCGGGCCGTGTGAGCCAGTGATCAGCACTCCACCACGGGCTGGGTCGCACGATCCCAGGAGGCCACGATTCGTTGAGGGTCGTGTCGTGTGAGGCCTATGTGCTTCCCCCTTATAGGGAATGCAACACCATTTAATCCGAGAGGCCCCCCATGTGGGTCAGGCCACCCCAATTACATTCTATGATGATTCTCGACTAAGCTCTCCATGGCCCAGCCTAGACCGGTCCAGTCCGACCGAGTTGGATCGGACCCGGGCTCCACCGGGCCCAGAAATACTTGAAGAGCCATATCATGAGAACCAGACGTCTGTTTGACCAACAATATACATTACTGAGATAAATGGATTGAGAATGTCCTATTTGTATACTCTTAATATTTTTTTGGAATAGTGGGAGTACGTTCAGGTTCGATCACACCAAAATCTAACCGAGCCCTCGGGACTAAAACGCTTATAACTAACAGACCGAGTGCCCGACTGACGCATCAGATGTCATGTTGGACCCCTTATGACATGGAAATAATTTGGGTTACTCCTTTTTTAGCTTATTGGAGGTCGAGGTATGACCGATATCTCGAGGATCAGATTATACCGATCTCGAGTGCACCAGGTTCGAGGAATAATGTGGCAGGCTGTGATGTGATGAATGAACATCGATCCTGTGTGGGTCATAATCTATTGATCATGTGTGGGCTTGTTTATATAAGATCCTACGTGGGTCAGTGCTCAGCGATCCTATGTGGGTCTGCGCATACCAATCCTATGTCTGTCAGATACTGTGTGGGTCAGCGTGGGTAACTACCTATCGATCATTTGTGGGTTAGTAGCAGTGCTAAATAGAAGAATAATATGATCTAGCTTATGACTAATCATTAGTACTTATGTACTTAAGTTATACATGATTGTGAGATGAGTCTGTTATCTTTGAGGTGTACCTATGTGGTACTTCTATCTTCATGATGTTACCTATGTAGTACTTTCACCATCGTGGTGTAATTTTCATGGTGTTACCTATTTGGTATTTCTACCATTGTGGTGATACCAGTGTGGTTCTACTACATTCGTGGTGTTGACATTGTGGTGTTACTTGTGTGGTACTTCTATCTTCAATTTGTTACATGTGTTGTACTTCTATCTTTGTGGTGTTACCATTGTGATATTCTTCCCCCATGAGTGAGATTAGTTTGTATTTATAACTTAGATATATTAATGGGAATATACCTATGAAGAGTTGATGTATATTGATTCATGCTCTGAGATTGAGGTATTTCTTTGTGGTTTATTCCTTTGTTGAACTATGGGAGACCTACGGGGGTCTCAGGGTCACTACTGACTATCGTAATACTCACCCCTATATGGGCTACGCCCACACCTTGTTGTGTCTTGTACAGATGACAAACAACTTTAATCGAGGTAGAGGAATCCAAGACTAGATGGTACTCAGAGGTGGACTATTTTTGTGAGGTGATGCAGGGACTACTGATCATGAGTGGTACCTACCCTTCAGGTAGGATCCTCGGTGGCTGATTTTGGAGCTGTTTTTTACTTTTCAGTAGTATTTTTACTTTCCAGTTGTACTTTTACTTTTCAGTTGGGCTTTTATTCCATCCCCGTTACATATAACACTCTTCTACTATAGTAGATTCCTCAGGGGTTTCTAATTGTTGTGTTCATGGACATTGTGTTTGTACCAGTTAAAAGGAAATGCATTCCTGTTTTAGGGGTACACCGTTCCGGTACTAGTCACTAGCCCCTGGCCTATGTAGGGGGGGCTTGGGGTAGTAATCGAACAGGCCCTAAAGGATGGGTCGTGACATTATTAATAATATTAAAAAAAATTAATTATACTAAAAGAATATCAATTTTCATCCTTCTCCCAAAATTATTCAAAAAATGAAAACCTCACATGGTATACACAGAGACTACTTTCTATATAAATGTTTTCTTCTATTTTTCAAAAAAAAAATAATAAATTAGATTCTACAAAAAATATATTTATGTCAAATATTTTATATTTATAAATATGTTAAAAATTAAAAAGATATGAATTTAATTTTTCCACCTCCTCCCCTTCTAGTGAAAATGAAAATATCATATGTGTGTACAAATGGAATAACAACTCCATATCAATGAAATGTTTCATTTTTTCTTAACATTCGTTATGTGATGAAATTAAAAAATTATTTAAGGTGTAAATATTACATTTATGGAACCATTAATATTATTTAATAATAATATTTAACATTCTATTTATTATATAAACAATTATTGTTCAAAGTAATTGTAATGACCTTAAATTATCAAATCCGGATACCTTCCATAATTTTAGACCATTTTAGAAAAATCTAAATTTTTTTATTTTTTTTATTTCAAGGTTAATATAATAAATACATCAAAATATTTTTTGGGAAAAATGAAACAATGTTATAAAATATTTTCAATGTTGAAAATTAATAAGAAGTATCAATGAAATATATTGAACTACCTGATGTATGTGATAAAATTGAATCATATTTTATAAATTAATAAAAATTATAATAATATATATTATAAAATTAATTATAGATGGAAATGGATCATGATAAATTATTTAGTAAACATAATATTATTTTTCATGATTTTATGCTTATACACAAACTAAATTGGGGCATATTGTATGTGTTTTTTTATCAATTTTACATCATTGAGTTATGATTTGCATTTACCATTTTTCCGTTTTTGTGTTTCAAATATTACACATTTGTTTATTAATTTCATTAATTTCTAAATATTTTATGGAATTATAAATCCATATTCTATTCTACGTTTATAAGTTTTTTAATTTCAATGATGACCATGTAATAAGTGGTTTTTTGACTTAATTTTATTCCTCTTGGGTCTTGAATTATATTTAATCACTACTATTTAATATGTTACCTTACTATTCAATTTATCAATTAAATATAGTAACCATAACTTTATCAATTTGGGAAAATGACTTCATTAATTCAAAATATTCTTTATTTGTTGACTTATTGTTATATTTTATATCATTCATAGGATTAATACATGTCTTTTGTAATGTATCATTCTCCTGAATATCAATATTTTTCCTTCAGGAAAATGTTCTCAATTACTATTTAGGAATCAAGTTGTGTTTTATCACTTTTGATCTAGAAACAAATCCTTGAATGTTTTTAAAATAATATTTCTTTATCCATTTTAAGGATGTTTTTTAAATTGTAATTTTAAAAGAAAAAAAATAATATCATTTACACTCATATATATCACTTCTTGTAAAGATTAATTGAATTATATTTTATTTATTTTTATGGTATAATAATTTCAATCTATTATGAATTGGTATTTTAATAATAATTAAATTTATATTAAAATTGATTTTTAAAAAATAAATATAGATATATTTAAATTTAAATATGATTTTAGTATATATTTTCTAAGAAAAATATTTTCATGATTTCACATCTACTTTCCTCTCAAAAAGGGAAATGATCGCTAAATTATTTTTTCGTAACTAATTATACATTACATCAAAATAATTCTATATTATAGTGGACTTACATTATTATGGAAATAAATATTATAATTTTTAATTAAATAGTATTTAATTAGATACCAATAAATTCTTCAATGATAGAAAATTATTCAATAAACCATATAATATTAATTCATAATTTGTAAATACCATATATATCATCATTTTAATTTAATGTTTACTAATTTGAATGTTACATTATATAATTGGATACCGTATAAATTTAAATACTTTTACACTTTTTAATTAACTAATAACTTATTAATGTTTCTTTTTAGAATTCCATTTAGAAAGAACATCTAACCCAATTTTATTTTACTTTATTTCAATGATATAAACACTGAAATCATTTAGGACACATATATATGATTTTAATATTTGATATGTTTAAATGGAATAATATATCCAAACAATTCATTGGAAGATTCTTTAATCTCATTAGATACCTTTTATTTTGCATTATGAGACATATTATCACACTATGGTATATTGTCTACAAAATGAGCCTTGTCTTACACATATGTTTCAATACATTTTTTTCATCATATTTTTAAATCAATGAAATTATTATATCATTCCCTTATTCCAAGATTACATGATTTTCTCACACTATTATGACATGGAACACATTTGTTTGTTTGGGATTTGAAATTCCACTATGATTACATATATACTTCTCTAAATATTCTATGTTTTTTATTGTTATATATTTCTCAGAACCTTTTTATTTATCATATTCAAATTATATAGACCATGATTTCATGTTGATAAATATTCCCTTAAAGAGAATTTAGGGTCACCCATTTCATATGATTTTATCCGTAATGTTATAAAGAGCATTATAAATTATGACAAGTATAGAAGGGTGTTACATCAATAGAATTCATGTATATTGTTCTTTTAAATCCATGTATATAAAATAGTTTGTTTCATTATTGTAAGAATCTATGGCCTATTTTTAATTACTAATCATTTACAATATTTATTCCTTTTCTATAATCAATTAAATTTCTGGAATATATGTACATTATGGTTTTCAATTTTTCAATTTATTAGGTTTTATTAATTTGTTTGTAATAATAGTTTAATTAAATAATATAACTTCTATTTTGATGAAAATTAAATTTTTGATATATTTATTCAAACTAAATAAATTTTTATAGGTGAATTATGAATATATAATCTAATACAATAAAATATTTTTATGGACTTTTTTTTGAAATATATATTAAAAAATAATTTTGTAATAAAAATTTTACTGGTTCATAATAAAAATTTCCTAAATTTGAAATTAAGAAGAATGATATATAATTTATAAATTTTAATAAACGAATTTATTTTAAAACAATTAATTATATATAAAAATTTGAAATGAAAATATAATAGATTTACATATAGTTGTATTTATATAATTATTATATTATATAGAATTGAATGTGAATTTGGTATATGAATCATTCAAAAAATTTAAACATTAATTAAAATAATTTATTTCGAAAATTATATGACCAAAAAGGAACAACCACAACAAAATTTGGGAATACGGGTCAACCACATAGGGTGGATGGTCGAATAAGATGAAATATAGAATTACGGGTGACTATATCAGCAAAGACATGCAGTGTGGGTTTGAATAGAACCTAAGTAGCATCTGTTTTCATGTGAATGGGGTGGTCGGATCCCCCATGTGGGAAGGTAAATTGTTGTGAGGCACGATGTGTGTGAGTCCTAAACATGCTTAACCCTAATACTATGTTTGAAAGGTGGAATAACCAATAAGCATTATATGTGAGTGAAAGATCTGTTAAATATTTGACATGGGATGTGATACAATGGTTATAGTGACACTACATAAAAACATATGAAAATGATTATAACCATCCATTATTTTTCTTCTAAGATATCCAATATTACTAACACTTCAACTTCAGTGCCATTCTAAACCTAGAGACCATACTGGTTCATTATCATCTTCCTCAAACATAGGTTTTTTCCTCAACCGTATATTCATGTACCAAGATGATTACCCATTATACATCCAATATAATCTTATTTTGGGGATACAATCCAAATATATGTACCAAATAAAAACATTATAAATCAACAGATAATAACCTATTAGCTTGCAGTAATCGTCGATGTCTCCTTCAGAATTCATCCCATGGATTATAATGATAATAATATTACATCATTCATGTTTACCATATTATATGATTATATGAATCCCAAATTTCTATTACAATTTTGAAATTAAATGAAAATACTATTGTGAGATTTGGTGTCTAAAGAAACTGATTAGAAAGAGCTACATCAAAATATATACCCAAGTAATACACATATTTAAATGTTATGATCAACTATTGTTTATGTTTGTATTTCCTATTTTTTCATATATTCATCAGTTTAAAATATTCACAATTATGATATATATATATATTAATTTTTTTAACAAAATATATTGAATATTGTTAATCCACATTTCCATCTTGATCCACCATACAACAAAATATTTTTCTCCTCTATGTATCAAATTAGTAATTTCATGGAATACAAAATAGATGAAAACATAACCCTGTTATCATTTCCATGGGTTTCACCATCAAATCCTTCAAATATAATAATTAGTACCCAAAAAAATTCATCTAGTTAACACTATATTATAATTTTATAAAAATATTAAAAAAAATTCACTTACCTAACAAATGGGATATTATTATCAAATCGTTTCATGATTTCAATGCATATAATTTAGAATTATTTAAATAAGAATTCAGTTTTAAATAAATATACAAATATATATATATATATTAAAATCCCTTTTGATTTTTGTGAATTTAAACTCATAAAACTCAGCATCACGCTATCTCTTGATCAAAACATTCAAACATTAGAAGGGGAAAAATTAACTTTCTTGGACTGATTTATTTTTAATATTTTATGTAATGGAAGTTTTTTATTGGAAATTTTTTCAATTTCCCCAAAAAACTAACAATAATGTAATTTTTTCATCAAAATTATATTTTTTTATTTTAAATGAATTTTAATTTCATAAAATAACTTTTATTTATAAAAAATCTATATATTAAAATAATTGTTTTGTTATGTTTTAATTTTTTTCCAAGAACCCTAAATATAATGAATAATTTAGTAAAACCTATTTTCATAGGGCTATGTTTTACTTATTCCTATTCAAATATTTATTAATAATTTCTTTTTCCACTGTTTTAAAATTGAAGATAAGGGAATTTTATTTTTTTGATACATTTAGAATTTTATAGATATTTTTTTATATTTAGTTTTATAAAATGTTCTATTAATTCTTTAATTTTCATTTATGACTATATATATAGACATGGAATATAATTATCATTAAGGTTATATAAATATTAGGGAATTCATATTTTTAAAATTCATTCATCTATTAAAGTAATTACTATAAGTATTACACATGAAAAATGAATTTACTATAATATTGATGATATAATGAGTTTTTTCTAAAGTCTGGTTATGGTGTAGTTTATAAGTAATAAAATTTTATATCTATTTAATAATAATATATAATGTTGTGAAAGACTGTTTAATTCAATAATTAATAATAATATAAATATTTACAAAAAAAATAATAAAAAAAATCATCTCATGGGTATTGTTTTTAAAAATGAGGAATGGGCAGTTAACTCCATCATTGAAAGGGGACTAGTACCAAATAAGTAGTAATTTCTACACTTCTAGTAGACTCATTGTTTTCTAATGTATTTAATTTATCATTATATTCCATGTAGATATATTAATTTCAATTTAAATTATCTTATAATTTAATATATAAATCCAATATATTTTAATGATTATTATATTTTGATATATAATGGTCTTTCAATGTGACATGTCTTTTAAATGTTATGAGTGATATTTCTATTTTATAATTCATTAAAACCCTCTATTCATATATGGAAATATTATTAAGTAAATCAAATTATTTTTATTTGATATAAATTGAAATTTTTCTCAAACTAGTTTTTATATAATTTATAATGAAAAAAATTAAACTCTAGTTTTAGAATATTTTACTACATAATTTTAAACTCAACCCATTTTTTAATATTCCTATAATACTATAGTGATGTGTTCAATATCACCAGAGATTGGTTTTAATTTTTTTTTCTTTTATATCTATTTAATGGAGATAGTATTTGTTGAAATTTTTTATATAATTTATATATTGTCAAAAATTTCCTAATACTTTCAAGCTATATAATAATAAGATCCTCATTATGTACTTTTGTTTAGTAATTTCATTTAAAAAAATATTATATATATATATATATTGGTTTTATCATATCATTGAGGATTATATATGGTGAGATGTTTCGTGTGGTATCAGAAGAATATTTTATAAAACCATAGTGATTAGGATAATAATTCTTGGGAATAATATATGTGTTAAAGGAATTATTTTTATTTTTATGATAAATTTTAATATTATGATCTTTGTTTTACTAATTATGAAAAATAATATTTTGAATTTCTTTATCAAAGATAATTGAATTTCAAGGAATGAATTCAATTGAGGGGGTAGAATACAAAATCCAATGAAATATATCATAGATTCAGTTTAAATAAATTTTTACTACATGGTTTTTTCATTATAGAAAAACAATGTATTTTTTAGGATAATGGATCTCTATGAACATAAATATATTTCCATAGTCATTTCTTTTATTTTATGGTAAAATTTGTTAAAATGTAAAAATTATAAAAATAATAATAATGTAATTTTTTGAAAGAATAATATTTATATGGAATTATATTAATTCTATTTTTTAGTGATTTATAATTTTATATATTTATGTCCGTTAAATTTTCTATTTCTGGTTTATTTTTTTTATAGAAAAGATAACAATAAAATATAATTTTAATTATTTTAGTCTCCAATGATATATTTAAAATTACTTTTTGTATCAAAATTTATACAAGTTTGTATTAAAAATGTCATGATTGTGAAATTATGATGTTTGATAATTAATTTATATTTTATAATAAAGATCTACTTAATAAAAATTTAATATACATATAAATTGGGAATGAAAATATATAATATTAAATCTCTTTAAATAAAAATATATATTTTGTAAATTTAAAATTTCGTTTATTTTATGAAATAGTAAAGTTCAAAATATTTAATTGTTAATTAATATTCAAATATTTTCCAACCATAAACCCCAAAATGACCCACCTCAACAACATGTGCGATCAAGGGTTGAATATGTGACAAAATATCTGGTAAAGAAGCCTAATGGAGGAATGGGTGAGATTTAGTACTAGGAATGTCATTGTGTGTGAGAATAGAATGTTAAAAGTAGGAATATCCATAAACATGTGGGTGTTGATGGCTCTATGAAGTCCAAAACAACAGTATGGGGCATGTTCATTGTAAGTGTTGTAGTTACTAAACCCCCATATAGACTGAAGGTGGGGAAAATAAAAAAATTATATAAAAAATATGATTTGTAAAATATCTGATGTGGGATACATTACATTGGATAATATAACCTCTTCTAAAAACATAAACATATAATGATCATCATTCATTGATTTTATTTTGAGTCATATAATCATCTTGACACATCATCTTCTACCATGTTAAATACCAAGTGACCTCAATTCTTCTTCATCCACATCTAAAACACTTCGGGAATTGCCAAAAATGAGGAAACCCTGTAACTCCTTTTTCCCAATGTTTTTTGATATAATCCTAACCCATGAGGGACAAAAAACCAAAAAATTCTACACCTAGGGACATCTCAGCATGCACTATCCATAAATTTCAATTTCACCATTCATTTGTCGAACTATAATGAGAAAACACATTAACCATTTTGATCAACTACCTGAAATTAATCTATCAAAATATTTGTTTTTGACAATTATGAATCCAATAAAATATTGGCATAAGTTATCTTGTTTTTCATAACTATGAATAATAAATTATATAAAAATATAAACCCTAATCAAACAATTATATAAAAAAATGGTCACCTTGAGTTATATATATATTTTTGGGGTTTTTCATTTTCTCTTTGGGTTATAATAGATATGGAGGTGATATATATATATATATATTCCCTATTAATATATAATAATTTTTATCAACATTTATTGTTTTTTCATCCATCCAATAGAAACTTGAACTCCATAAAGCATCATGTTTAGATACTTTAAAAAATTAAATTTATTAAATTGATAAACTTTTACCATTTTCCATGAAAATAAATATTAATAACATCAAATAAAATGATAAATACACATATAAAATTCATATACTAAAAACCATTTTAGGAATATAATGAAATAATGAAAAAAATAAAATCACTAATATGGGATGTTAGATAATATTCTCAAATCGAAGTAAGATATCAATGTCTCAAATTTCGAATTATGAAAATGAAAAATCCTTAGAAAAGTAAACACACACACACACACACACACACACAAATATATATATATATATATTCTAGTTACTCATTGTGTCACGAACCAAATCTAGTTTCCACCAAAACCAGCACCAAACATGGCCCATGACAAGGCCCAATGGGTGTTTTTGATCCCCAGGGGATGGAAAAAATTGACCGGGTATCATAAAATGAATTTTAGGAATGATTTAACCTATTTTATAAACAGTAAACCACAATTAAACTCAATAAAACAAATATGTATTTTTCAATTAAAAACATTTTTTAAAAATATCATAACAGAATTAAATGATTTGAAACAATATAAAATGGCCATTACAAAGGTAAAAAATCAAAAATGGATATCCAAGAACCTTATTGGTAAGGGGCACCACCCTAAAGCCATATCCACAAGACTTCACCACCAAAGACCGACTAGAAACTCGAACCACTGGAACTAAAAACTGTACCCAACCTGTGACAAAAAAATAACAAAGTCTACTTACACCCAGGGGTGTAAGAAAGGTGCGAGACAATGCCCAGTAGGATACTAGCACTAAAAGATTACATGCGATAACTAATCAAATATGAACAGAATGAAAGTTTTCAAAAACATGTAATTTATAGTTACAATTTCTAAAATATGCAACTTAAAAAAATAAATATTCAAGTGGATTAATTTAATAAATAAAAACGTTTAAAATAAATTCCAAAGCTACAGAATATTCCGGCCAAATATACCGTATGCCGATGGAAATTATAAATACTTTAATGAGAAAAATTAATAGGATAACAACCCCTAGAAACTATCTCTTTGTGGGTCCCAGGTACCATTTATCTCAGTTAGAGTAACCAATAAAAATATCCATTCTCATGCATGAGCCACTAGTAGGGAACATACCCATAACCTAGTGGTCCCCAATCATCATCATCATAGTTTAGATAGAGTTTTAAGCGTCAATATTTCTAAGTGAAGCTGAGGCCAAACCCCATGGATTCACTAGCATACTAGTACTCGTCCACCCACCTAGATACCTGGGTTTTTCCTTTTTTCTCAAACATGTTCAATAAGTCAAGAAATATAATTTTCATATGAAAATATAACATTCACATCACATATTCACCAAATAGAACACATGTAAATCACACAAGTCGAAAATTAAAACATTTCATTCTAATGCATTTTGATGTCATACATAAATGAAACAACCCACAAACACATGCCACATACTACCCTTTTACCTTCAAAATAATTTTATAATCAAACATAAATGAAACAACCCACAAACAAGTTTCACTCCAACATCAAAATTTAATAAAACTATTCAAAAATTTACAAAACATTCTAAATTTTTTTTGACAACATAAAACATTACTTAACCTTTCAAAAACCCATTATAGGTGAACAAACACACCAAAATGTACATTTTCACCCCTTTCCCACATTGTTAAACAAACTAAACCATTTTGAATTTTCAAAAAAAGAACCCATGTGGTGTAAATATGTCTTACTGACAAAACCGATTTCAAAACTACCATTTAATAACAAAACAATACCAATTCCTATCCAAAACAAAATTGTAATCCCTATAGACATTTATAAAACCACTTTCAAGTGATATAAAATCACCTTGAATAATACAAAAAAATATACAAATGAAAACACACATTTTTATAAAATGCTCTCAAGATGTATAACAATGTTTTACTCATAAAACCATTTCAAAAAACCAACTTTTTAGAACCACATGACACTAATACATTACAAAACCATAATTGGTAGGCCAAAAAAAAATTAGTAAACCAATTCAATAAGTTATAAAATACACCAAAATAACACCCCATGAGTTACATAATAAAACAACCAATTTCAAGTTAAAATTAAACTATAAAAGTAAACACATAACCAAATCATTCATAAATAGTATTCTCACCACACCCCACATATGAGGAATATGAAGAATGAGTAAATACAGTAATATAACACATCAATAATTGTTTTCACACGGAACCACATACCTTTTATGTTGAATCCCTCCAAACATGGTGCGAAACATAAACTGCACCACCGCCGCACCTCAAGGAAGTAAAATCGAACCTAAAACCACAATATTTCACCCAAAATACAAGAAATCAAACCCTAGGTCCTAACCCTAACATCTAGACATTAGGAACCTCAAGGATAAGGGATGAAACTTTAATCACATTGAATGTAAACCTAAGAAAATTGATTGAATAATGATGAAGATCAACTTATTTGAGTGATCTTGTAGTAATCGCCTCAAATACAACTGTAGCCTAATTTTCAGACAGCCAAAAATTAATGAGACGTTAGAAAAAGAATAATGAGACCATTTAAGAATTTGAGTGGGGATAAAAGAGTGAGAAATGAAAGGTTTATGATGGAAAAAATTTCAATTTATATATCTGCTAGAATTGAGGATGCCTAAATAATTTTCGACTTGTTCTACGAAGGAAACATGATTTAAAGAGGGAGGGAATAGTTTGGGGGAGCTCCTAGGTTTAGTGGGCTCAGGTTAGAGGTGGAATCACTGAAAATTAGTAAAAATTGACTATGTTATTAACTAAAAAATGTTTTTTTAACTGGAAATGGGGTTTCAGGGTGGCCCAACTCATTAAATACAAACCCAAATCCACCTTCCTTATGGATTTATAATGGCTCCAAATTTAAATTATGGTTTTAATAGGTCAGGGTAGGCCATTTAGGAATTGGAATGGATGAAAATTGCTTATAAATGAATGAGTTATAAAAGAAACAAAATTTATTTTTAAATCTGGAATTGGTCTCACGGTTTGGCCCAATTCAGGAAAACTCATCCATTCCTCTATACAAGCATGGGAAATCCCCAAAACAAAGAATGGATGGAAAATAAATTAAAAATAACTTTAATATAAGTTATTTATGTTACAATTCTCCCCACCATGAAATATTTCCGCCTCGGAAAGTCACAGCAAGGTCAAACCCATGACCAAACCCTATTGAGAATCCAAGAGGTACTCTCTTGCTATGTTTCGCCCTAAATGGCCAAAACACCTCCAGTGATCAATTAAGGAAGGATTAATCTCACAACCAAAGCTTACACCACTTTATTGAAATGATTAATCATATTTATACATTATCCCAAAATAAAACTCCTCAACAACTATCTGAACAAGACTCAAGCAATTCACCCAAACGAATAACAACTTTAAACAAGGTTACACTTACCTTACATTAACTAACCATTTGGCGCTCTCCAATCCCAACGTTTACTGAAGGAAGATGTTGGTAGATAGATATCTCCGAATGAGACTATCTAATCCAAGCCATGATTATGGATAAATCTATGTTGCCAGTACGGGGGGAAACAAATACGCTCCCCACCATAAGAGAAAACCAATATTTTTTTCCAAGACAGAATTAAGACACTAATAGGGGAGGCTTGAACGGACTCCCTTGTACATACGATAGACTTCCATTCAAAATTTCCAAAGAAAGATACTTGAGAATAATAGTAGGTCTCCCCCACCATAAGAACCAACTATCTTTACCAACCATCATGGGACGACACAAGAAGACCAAAAAATGTCAAGATTTGGGAAGGATGCATGGTTAGTATGGAGAGTTTGTGAAACTGTGAACTAACTATGTAGATCAATCTTCTAGCATGGATTCCTGGCACACGTTCACTCGTAATCGTGCAAAAATCATGTTCTCAACCTGTCTAGCCAAATTTCCAACCATTTTCCATAGAATCAATGGAACCAAAGGGGTAGTTAATGACATTGGGCTATAACATGGGAATAAGGCCCTCCACCTATTTCTACCAAACGTGAACAACAGAATAAGGATGGAGACACCAGAGGTTTAAACTCTTCCTATCATTAATATATAGGATAAGAATTTCTACAAGGGTTTAAATGTCTCTAGGATTTCCCTCTGACTACATGTCGGCTTCTCTCTGAGACATATGGCTGGAGCTCAAATGATTGGAACATCACTGGCCTTGCAGTTAGTCTTTCGAAACCCACTGAATGAGAATTATTCTTTTAGTGCCACTAACAACTACACCGCAATCCTAGATAATTTTTCCAGACATAACACAATCCAAACTCACTTTTCCCTATCCAGGCATTTCATAGAAACATGGGCATAATAAATGCACACACAACTAACCTTGTTTCATCGGGTGAGAAAAAATAGAAGTAAAGAACACCTATACTAACCTTCCTCTAAAATGGAAGATTTTAAAGATTTTCTTAGGGAGACATTCTCACAACATAATAGGGACTCTTAGAGGATTTCATGACTTTATCCTTTACATTTAATCGAGCACAAGACATCAAATTGTGTCACCGAACAAGACCATGGTGACTGATATAAACAATGCATGTAGAGTAACCTTATACAAAATCACAAAATAACCCAAAAATCTAGAAAGTGGCCATAATATCCTCTTCTGACCAGATTTTCCACACTGGTATTTTAACATGAACTACTTCTTCTAATGGACTAAAAAAGGCTGAGAGGACCTCTTGGACACCTTAAAGATACTCATCCATGCTAACAACCCCGAACCACTTCCACCGTCGACATATCAGGAATCTTAAGAAGGTAAGGTAACTTTAAACCTTCGATGATCACTCTCCTGCTACAAGAGGATATAAAAAACACGAAAGTAAAGTGTGTATAATCAATCAAAAAATCTCAAGAAAAAGATTAATTATATTGATCAACGAGAGGGTCTTCAAATGGTGGAACAATCCTAGTATCACTTCAGTTGTGCACTAACTATTATTGGGGAGTAACTTATCCAATGATTGAACCCAAGGACCCAACCAAGATGGTCCATTGGTCATGATATACCCAAAACTAGATCCAAAAACATAAAAGGAACCACCATAAAAGTGTCCCAAAGCATTTCTTAAAGGAGACCACTAGTCGGCCCTTCAAAACAACTTACAAACCAAACACAAACCCAAAATATAGTTCAAACAAGAGGGGTTCTTAGACTCAAAACATCCAACAACATTAACATATTCAAAAACACATAATACACACCATCCCAAACTAATCATAAAGAAATCTTGTTTTTCCTTTAAAATAATCTTTTTGAAAATAACGGGATCAGCGGTTATCATATCCACCAATGATACCCCACGGACCACACACTTGCATGTTTTTGTGCCACACCAGGTACCATCCTCATATCCATCCTGAAACTCATTCAGTCATTCCATTAACTATCCATCATCCCATATAACCCCATGCATGTGGTCGCTCACAAAAAAATCAATGGTTAATACAAAAACTCATTCCACTTTTCAAAACCAAAAATAATCAACCAATACTTCTGTTTTCTCAAGACTGTTAGCCACGAAATCGATCCCAAATTTCCGCATTAAATTTTTTTCAAAAAGGCACAATCATTCCAATGAAAACTAACTTTTAGGTTATTGAAATCAATTTCAAAACATATCAATCCATTAAAACACCTTTAAATAGTTTAGAAAACTGTATTGGAAACAGTTTTTTAAAACCAACCTCGACATAGTTCATGCTTTCAAAAGAGGTGAAAACACACCATTTTCCATTCCAATAAAATTATGATAATTTAGTTCTCCATTTTAAAAAATATAACCATTACATCTTTATTAGATAATAATTTTACAAAAACATTATGCTTCTTAAAACCAAGTCACTTTAAAACCAATATTCCATGATTTCAAAACTAAAGAACACATGAAAATGAGAGAGGAAACTAGTATAAGTGGGTGACTTGGAAATATGGTTGTAAGACATATTTAAATAAATTCACCATCAGAGAGAGTGTTCTAGTGAATATCCCCAGCTCCACATGGCTTTCCAGTCCCAGTGAGCTCCCCGAGACCATTAACCCAACTCTCTTTTCATTTCCCCTAACCATCATCAATCCATGAAATCCAAAGGATTCATTTAAATCCTGACATCCCATAGTAACTCGTATCCCATCATGAGGTGTGGTGATCAGGAACACAACCCATAACTGAAATACCAAGACCCGACAATTATAACTCCAGAATTTCCTTACTCTTCCACAAATAACCTGACCCAAAGAGAGCAAACCACCTCTAATACAATTTTGTCACGAACCAAATCTGGTTTCCACTAAAACCAGCCCCAAACACGGCCCATGAAAAGTCCCAAAGGGCGTTCCCGATCCCCATAGTCTGGAAAAAGTTCGCAAGTATCGTAAGATGTTTTTTGGGAATGATTTACCCAATTTTATAAACACTAAATAACAAATGAGCTAAATAAGACAAATCCAGATTTTTCAACTAAACCCATCTTTTACAAAATATCAGAACTGAATTACTTGATTTGAAACAATACAAAAAGTCCATTAAAATGGTACAAACCCAAAAACGAATATCCAAGAACCATCATGGAAAGGGATACGACCCTCAAGCCCTCTCTACAAGACTTCACCACCAAGGACCTGATAGAAACCCGAACCCCTTGAACTAAAAATTGTATCCACCCTCTGACAACAAAAATAACCAAATCTACATAAACCCTAGGGTGTAAGTAGGATGTGAGACCATTCCTAGTAGGATACCACCACTATGATATTCCATGCAATAAACATTCAAGGAAAAAAATAATGCATGTTTTCAAAAATATGTAATTTCTTCTTACAATTTCAAAAAGATGCAACTTAAAAAAATAAGTTTTCAGGTGGGATAATTTAATGAATCAACACTTTTAAAATAAATTCCAAAGCTGATGAATTTTACATCCAAATATACCATATGCCGATGGTAATTATAAATGAATTAATGAGAATAAGGAATAGTAAAATAACCCTTAGGTACTATCTTGGTGTGGGTCTCAGGTACCTCGTTTCTCGGTGAGGGTAACAACCACAAATATACATTCTCATGCATGAGACACTACTAGAGAAAATACCCATATCCTAGTGGTCCTCAATAATCATCATGGTATATTAGTTAGAGTTGTAAGTGTTAATCTTTCTATGTGAAACTGAGGCCAAACCCCACTGATTCACTAGCATATTAGTACATGTCCACCCTCCTAGATACCTGTGTTTTTACATTGGTCTCAAACAAGTTCAATAAGTCATGAAATACAATTTTCACATGAAAATATAACTTCCGCATCACATATTCACCAAAAAGAACACATGTACATCACAGAAGTCAAAAATTAATCTTTTTTATTCAAATGCATTTCGATATCATACAGACAACAAAATATCCCACCACACCTTTCACATCACTTCTACACTTCAACACATCCTTTAAAAAAATTTATAAAACATTTAAAAATGATACAAATAACATAACAAGCCACACACACATTCCACATAATTCCCTTTTAACTTTAAAAATCAGTTTATCAACAAAAATTAATGAAACAACCCAAAAACAAGTTTCCCTCTGACATCACAATTAAAAAAACAGTTCAAAAATTTACAAAACATTATAAGTATTTTACAACATAAAACATCACTTGAACTTTCATAAACCCATGATAGATGAACACACACACCAAACAGTACATATGCACCCATTTACCAGTTTGTTAAACCAACAAAAACATTTTCAATTTTCATAAAAAGAACCCATGTGGTGTAAATATGTATTGCAGAATAAACCCATTTCGAAAAAACCATTTAAGACCATAATGATACCAATTCAAGTCCAAAACAAAATTGGAATCCCTAGAGACAATTATAAAACCAAATTCAAGTCCTATATGATCACCATGAATAATACCAAAAAATATACAAATGAAAACACCCATTTTCATAAAATTCTCTAAAGAAGTAAACAATGTTTTACCCATAAAACCATTAAAACAGCCTACTTTTAGGCCCACATGACACTAATACATTACCAAAATAGAATTGGTAGGAAAAAAATGATTTAGTAAACCAATTCCATAAGTTATAAAATACACCAAAATAATACCCCATGAGTTTCACATGAAGTCACATAATTCCAATTTAAAATTCAACTATAAAAGTGAACACATAACCAAATCAATCATAAACAGTTTTCACACCACACAGAACATATGAGGAATAAGAAAAATGAATAAATACATAAATCTAACTCATCAATAATTTTTTACACTAGGAACCACCTACGTTTTATGTCAAAACCCTCAAAACATGGTGCAAAACATAAATTGTACCACCGCCGCACCTCAAGGAAGTGAAATAAAACCTAAAACCACAATATTTTACCCAAAAGACAAGAAATCAAACTCTAGGTTCTAACCATAACTTCTGTACATTAGGAAAAGGATTAAACCCTATTCACATTGAATGTTACCCTATGAAAATTTAAAGAAGAATGAATAAGAATAACTGACTTGAGGGATCTTGTAGAAATCACCCTTAATACACCCATGGATGAATTTTCAAACAGCCCAAAATTAAAAGGAGGTTCTAAAAAGGTTAAAGAGACCATGTAGGAATTTTAATGGTGTAAAACAGTGAGGAATGATGGAGTTATGAATGAAAAAAATTATAGTTATAAATCGGCTCGAATTGAGGAAGCCTATGAAGTTTTGACTTGTTCTGTGAAGAAAAAAAGATCCAAATTGGGAGAGAAGAGTTTGGACGCATGCCTAGGTTCTATGAAAAAGAGTTAGAGGTAGAATCAGAAAAAATAAGTTAAATTTTTTTTGTTATTAAATAAATAAAATGTTATTTTAAACTAGAAATGGGATTTCATGGTGGCCCAACTCCTTAAAAAACTAAAATCCACAATCCTTATAGATTTATAAAGGATTCAAATTTAAATGGTGGTGTTAATAGGTTAGGGGAGGAAACTTAGTAATTTTAATCAACGAAAAATGTTGAAAAAAGAATGAGTTATAAAAGAAACAAAAATTATTTTAAAATTGGGAATAGGGGTCACGGTTTGGCCCAATTCATGAAAACTCACCCATTCCTCCATAAAATATTGTGAAAACCCCAAAAACAAGAATAAATGGAAAATAAATTAAAACTAACTTCAGAATAAGTTATGTATATGACACATTGGTAGACCAAACTGATACTACCATGGTTCTCTCTTTCTTCTTTTCTAATCATTCAGGCACTAGAATTGTTGAATATCACATCATATAGTCAATTTAATTTTTGTATTATTGTTAGTGAAAATGATTTTCCGACCTTATATTTTTTATTCTACGAGCCTTTCTATAAGAAAAATTTATCCTAAAACATTTATTTTAGGATTGAAGTGGAATATTAGTTTTTTAAACTATAAATTTTTTTTATAAAATCCATACTCCAGGGGAAATGTATTAAGGATATTCTATTTTATTTTCCCCAAATAATTAATATAAGGGAGAATGAATTTGAATAAAAAATCATTCAACATGATTTTGTTTAATTTATCTTAATTTTATTACTTATTTTGAATTAGATTTTTAAAATATTATTAATTCAGAAAGAGGGAATTTAATTTTTTGAATTTATGATTGATTTTAACGTGATTAGTTTTTTCATTTTATATAAGTATTTTTCACTTTTTTTTTATTTTCATTCACAGTTATAGATATGACCATGAATTATAGTTAATAGTGAAATTATATAAATATTATAGAAATCATTGTTATATATTTAATTCTTCCATAATAGGAATTATACTATGTATTACTTATGAAAATAGATTTCTTCTAGTCAATATAAAATTATGTTGTTTTCAAAAACCGAACATTTTCTAATGTTTATGATATATTAAATTATTTTTATATTTTAAAATATATTAAGAGGTTTTTAACAGATTTTTTAATGTATAATTATTCATAAAGGAACTAAATACACAAAAAAATTACTAAAAATTCGGCATTTTGGAATTGATTTTGAAGTTATTTAATGGTGTGTGATCTTAAAACCTCAAAATAGAATTTTATCCAAAAGGAGTTAACTTCAACACTTATAGTGGACACATGGTTTTCTTATTTGATCTATGTATCATTATATTACATAATGATATACTAGTTTCAATTTATAATATTTAATGTTTTCATGTACAAATCCAATTTTATTTAAATGGTTATTATAAACTAAAATAAAATGTTATTTCCAATTAATATGACTTTTAATTGTATTGAATAGTATTTATATTTATTTTTCGTGAAACACCTAGATTCATAGTTGTGTAATATTAGTTATTATTTAAAATGTTTTCTATTTGGTATAAATGTAATATTTTTGAACTATTTTTTAAATTACTTATTGGAATGTTATTTTACCACCTATTTTTTAACCCCTTACTATGGAAATTTTATCTCACCCCATGTTTTAAAAAAAGTCACATGTTAGTGATGATTTGATGAACCCAAGTGTTTGGCCTCTATTATGAGTCAATCTTTATTGAACCCAGATATTTTTCAAATAAATTTTATAATCCTATATAATATTGTCAGATTTGTCCTAATACATTAGTTTTATAAATAAAAATATTGTCCTTAAGCAATATATTTTTTCGGTTAATTCATTTTAAAAAAAAATATAAATCTTTTTTTTAAAATATGTTCTATGAGTAGAGGTATTAAGATGTTAAAATGTGTGTGTACTGTGAATCAATTATAAATATTTTTTCCTGAGTATTATAATATATATATTGTATGTTTATACTATATAGAGACCAAAATCATTCTATTTTGGAGAATGTTTTTTTATTATTATATCTATGTTTGTGTTATAAAAATGATATGATAAATGTGTATGTTTATTTTTACTCATCTCCATGTTATAGAAGAAAAGATTTCATTAATGTTTTTGGCATCACACCAATGAGTGAAGGATTGGGGAACCATATTTTCTATTACAGTTCAGTTTAGATATTTTTTTTATAATTAGTGTGGGTTTTTTGGAATTTGTAAGAGAAAGTTAGTTAAATCTCTAGGGAATAGTCTATCTCTATGATAACATAATAATGTTTTCCTAAATTATAGACTATGTTGTTTTATAATAAATTACAACCATTTTTGTTTAATGGAATGTGAATGTGGTTGAGGCCACTTTTTGATAGGGTTAATTGCCGGAAAATACATAGGATTGGTATCTACTCTAACATCCCTCAGTGCATGGAGGTTGTGAATACAACATTACACCTAGATATACATTATTTTGGGATATTCTATGCTGATTCACATTCCCTTTACAATGTAATTAATGATTTAAATTTATTTTGATGATATAATTCATATTACTTTATACCATAATCCCTATTTGGAAAATTATCATAGAAAACATCGATTAAAATAAGGGAGTTATAATTTTATCCAATTATGTAATATTTTAAACTAAAGGATGTAAATTGACTAAATAATAACATGACAAAAATAATTAAATGAACTAATGATTTAAATAATATATCCCATAAATAGATACAAAACACAAGGAACTAAACCACTTGTGTTAAGTGTACTATAAATACAAATATCTTATTTTATAGTACTTGTGGACACTTTTAAGTAACCATGGGCCTCTAAACAATTTTTAGAAATCCCTTATGATATTGCAATGTTCATACACTAGGTAATGGGTTTGGAAAATAGGGTTTGGCTAAGAAGATCTGTAAAGAAAAAACAAATAATAATATTTTAGATCAATAAATAGTGGTGAACATAGAGATAATGAAATTATATTAATAAAATACCATAATACCATATATTATAATCATACAATATTATTGAGAAACATAAGTTCATAACAATATAATTATGGAAGAATACAAAAAATAAGGAAATTGATCAAATTACATATTAGTAAACATGAAACATCTTATTATGATATAAATTATTGGAATATTTTAAATAATAATCCATTATCATGAAAACATGGTTTTCATGGTAATTATATGCATCATTAAACATTGGAATAACCTGATAAAAAACATTGAAATGTTGGCAAAAAATAAGAATAAGGAATCCAATATGAGAAACCCAATTATCCCCATTCCATAGAAAAATAGCACATTATTCATTTTCCAATATATTTGAGAAATCCCATTAAGACTATGCTATGAGAAAAAATACACTATGTAAACTTATGACTAACTTATGTGGTATAAACATAAAATAATGCATCATATGGAAATCTATGACCATATCTATCATCATCCTCACATAAGTTTTATTATTAAAATTAAGCTGAAACATATCATAATAATATCATATAAAATGCATAGGTTTTGTTAAAAAAAATTTAAATTCATTCAATTTTCATAACGAAACCACTACAATAAAATTGGTTTAAGTAAAATTCAAAATGGGACAAAAAAATTGAATTAAATTATTTAATAAAAAACAAGATCACCATGAATAATAATATCATAAAAGAATGTATCAAGTTAAATTTGAATTGTTGACCTATTGGAGATAACTCATTTTATTACAACACTAACCATATCAATATAAGATATTTTTAAATATATTTTGTATTTACCATTGTCAAAGTCATATTTATTTGTCTTATTTCATAAATCCTTTTTCCATTTTTTATAAAATAAATGAAATGATCACCCTTTATGGAAATACATTTGGATCCAAAATTATTTTTCCGAATATATAATGTGGGACCATCATTGGAAATTAAAAATAATGTGAATGTATTGGAATGAAAATAAGGAAGAATGTGTATAGGCGAAAGGAATAAATTTGAGTTCTGAAGTCCCATTCTAATACCATTGATTACCATGGGAGACATTACCCTTATTTTTTCAAAATTGTAACAATATTAATTAATCATATTAAAATCATATAAAATTAAATATTTACTTATAATCTTCACTAAAAAATTCTCATCACATAATATATTTTTCTATTCTCCATCCATTATCAGGTGTTAATATTCTTGAATATTTTATGTAGGTTTATAAAAGTGGCCCTGATTATTCTTTTTCTCTAAAATAATATCATTTGAAAACAATTAATTGTAAAATAATTTCTATTTTATAAATTCATATAAGGTCAAATTACTAAATTATGTGATTTTTAGTCGTGTTTAATGAAAATGAAAATAGTGATGAACATGTTTCATATTATATAACGATAATGATTCATTAATATATTATGATTTTTAGTTTTTGTGTTACACATACAAAATCATATATATATATATATATTTTTTAACTATATATATAAATATAATAATAATAAATAAACTAAAATAATCCATGACTGTGTTAGTGAAAATAAGAATTCACTAGTCTGTAGATGTGGTAATTCACACATACGCGTGGGTGATGATTTTGTTTTCATAGAAATAGAGAAAAAGTAAAATATTGCTTATAATTTCAGAATATAAAATATATCATAATTATCATAAATATATATTAATTTTCCAATTAATACAAAACATTTATGTTACTTTCGAAAAAAAACATTTGTCATCGTGGAGGCATTGGTCTAGACAATACATGATTCAGGCTTTAATAAATCTTAATGAAAAGGGTATGGGATATTGTTGTAAAAATCATTATAATAACACAAAAATTCAATAGTTATAATGATTATAATCTTATAATATTGTGAGATAAAAAATGTTTGAGAATAAAATACCATAAATAATTAGAAAAGTGTGAGAATAAATTAATAATTTATAACTTACTACACGAATTATTTTCAATATAAAGGGGAATAAAACCGTTAGGGACAGATTCATGATATGAAAAAACATTTTAAAGGTTAATATTAATTTTAATGAAATCTCTGGTAGATATTGGGATTATATTAAGTGGTCTTGTGTTAGGAAAAGTGAGGAGATGAGTGCCCATTTTTTAAATTAAAATAGACTATATTATTGAAAATACCAAAAAAATGATCAATAATGGAAATATAATCTCATGTAATGTGTCCCTGATATTGAGAATCATGTGATTAGAGATGATATAATATCAAAATAAACCACAAAAACTCAATTTAATACTTTATTTATCATTTTACTCCCTTTAACTATATGGTAATTAATTTTTATAATTTCTTCTTTTCAGTATAATAACTAGATGTAATCTACTTAAATAATCAATTCACTATATAAATAAAAATGAAATTTATATATAAATTGTACCGAATATTTAAAATTTAAAATCTATTTATTATTAGATTTTCTAATTTGATAAAAATTAATCTTATAATGTTAAATGTATAATATGTTGAAAACTACTTTATGAAAAAAAGTAACTTATGATCCAAAATATAAAATTTTGTTTTATAAATTTTAAAAATCATTTTTAAAAATATAAAGTCATATATAATGTACATTCATAGTCATATAATTATTTTAAATGATCTTCTAGTTCATACCTATAATCTAATTATTTAATATAATTCATGATATATGTAATTACATTATATTTCACTATTCATATAAAAATATGTTTACCAAAATCTCAAAAATAATGTTATGATAATCCTTTCACGGAAAATAATTTTTTTTTGAAAATTCAACTCTTGACATTTACAAATATATATATATATATATATATCATAATTATGATCCCATTTTATCTACATTCAATGTCTATTAATAACTTTTAATTTTATATATTTTACTGGCTGTGGTCTTTCATGTGGGGGAATCTATAAAAAATGTATTCTTTAAATGAGGAGAAACAAGGATCATTACATATTACCCAAGATTAATATAATTTCCCCTTCCTATTTTCATATATGGAAGAAAACAAGTGGGGGTATATTTCTTGGATCACATCCTCTGATTCTCATGTAGCCATTACAATCTTTTAATTTTACCATATAATAGTGGTTACAAGTGTGTTCTTGTTTTTAAAAAACATTTATCATCAATCCATGATTTCTAGAGATGATTCTCGTTGAAAAAGGTTATTTTACAATCATAAAAAATCCATGGAAATTACATGTGATCGATCTCATATGTTCCAAATCGAATTTCTATTTGTAGCATAACATGCATTTGAGATATATTTTATGACTTCTATATATGATAGGTTATGAAATTGATAAAATATTGGATTTTAATACGAAAAATGTATCAAAGGCTCCACTTCCACTTATTCCCAAATAAAATAACATACATTCATGTAGATATATGATGTGACACATTATAAAAAACATCATACATTAACTATCATGGAATATTTTATACAGAACTATTCTAAAGAATTTTCACAAAAACCATTTTCATGAATATGTAAAGAACTATTATCTTCTTATTTCTAAATTCCTCCCACCATGCTAGAGAGTATTATCCCTCCCTATAGAGAGCCTCATATGCTGCCATATGATTTCAAGAATACAAACATTCTTATATGATATCTGTAACATGTATATGTGTTAATCCAAACATCATTGGAAATATTACAATATAGATCTAATATTATCATCAAGAGTATGGATTTACATATTCAGCTAACCATCTATATAAGGATGATATGTATATTTAATGATAATTTCAATCCTAATTGATATTAGAGGACCTCTTTAGAACATAAAGGAAATGATTAGATCCTGAATAGTTATATTGGGGAGTAGTAATCTATAAAATATCAACATTTACCATATCAATATGTTGACATGTTTGTCAAGGGATAATCATTATATCACAATAATAATATTCTTTAATTAAATTTGGTGAATGATTACAACTCAAATTAAATTATTCTGAATATAAATTTTTTGATAGTTGTGATGAAAATTAAGATGATTTTTTCAAATTTCTAAAATAGTTTATATGATTCATGAACAATAACATTCACCTTTTATTGTTCAACCCTAACATCCAAGAATACGTAGAAATGAAAATTTTAATATCTTTATGATTTCCAATAAGAACTTTTGTTTTACATATAAATACATGTTTCTTTACTTTATAGATTTATAGGGATGTTTGACCTATGTGCATCGTCTGGATATTTCTTTATCAATTCTATTATTACTAGAGATAAAATATACTTCCAAACCTTTTAAACCAATCACATTGAATGTTAATGTATATAAATTTACAACATTTGTTTCATATATATGTAACTTTACATGGATTAATTGATCTATATGTGAATGTTTGGTTGAATAGATAGCTCAAAAAAGATATTATTTATATCATCCCAAAGATACTACATGATTGATCCACTAAAAATCCATTTTTATTTGGTCTTTTTCATTCCTAGTCATGGATGGAGAAATGTGGTTATTCATTATCATACCATCAAAACAAATCCTTAAATTTGAGGTAATGTAATGAATAGTAATAATGTTATATGTTTTCCAACAATCTCTTCTGTAGTACCTGAAATTTCATCTTTTTTAATATATACTTAAATATCTTATGATTAGTATATATATCACACTTTTCTGTATATATATTGTTCCCAAATCAATATGTATATATCACTATAACCAGCTCAAAATCATGTTTTTGATAATTATCCTCATGATTCTTTAATTGGTGTGACTACTAAAAATTTCCTTATAATTTCTATTGACTACGCAACCAAAACCTATTTTAAATGAATTATTGAATATCACAGTCCCTTCCTCCAAATTGGGTAATGTGTGTATAATAGTTGTGAAAAAATCAATCTTATTTCCTCGCATAGTTCATGAAATTACACTGAACAATTAAATTTCATTACATTACAAGATAACAGGGTATGTATATTTGATAGCCCTGTAGAATATTTCAAAATCATTCTGTAATATCTGATTAACCACAACAGACTATAGATCATGGTTATAATGGTAAATTTCCACCTTTGGTCAATAGCATCCATCTTTTATGAATCAATTAATTTTTTCATTCTTATGATGACATTACATAATAATGATAATTTATATATAATGAATAGTCACTTTCTATATTTTTCCTACAGATTCTCAATTCTCAAGATCATTAATAAAAATTTTAAATTATCTACATACTCATTAAATAAGTAATAATTATATTAATAAATACAACTACTAATTAATAAATATAATCAACGAATACATTATTCATTAGATAAATGATGATATCATGACCATTCAATATGTCCACATGGAATCACTATAAATTCATACATTACATTCCTCATACAAAAAATAATTCTTGGTAGTATCCGCCCTTTTAAACCTAAATCAATGATATCTAGATCGATGATAAGTAATCTTTACATATAAATATCCTCTTCTATGAATTAATAGATCATAAATAATTATTATAGGAAACATTTTATTGAACATTATTTTATTAATTTCATTATTATAAAAGAAAATATGGATTGATATACCCTTATCATTTCCAAATAGGACTGGTTAACTCCATGTATAATCACTTATGAATATTAAAACATTATTAAAAATCTCTTGTAGTTCATTATTTATATTATATAACTAAATTTGACCAATTTAATAAAAAAAATTATATGGAAATGAATGATTCTTTAGTTCAGCTAAAATATCAACCACACGCTCATGGATAAAATGTATAATTTCATCTCAAAATACATCCGAATATTTCCATACAAAATAAATTTCATTAATTTTTACTTTCACTAATATCATTTGAGATAGGATTTTCTTTTATTTGGGCATCATAGCCCATATAATAATATTTTCACCAAAATGGTGTTCAAAATCACTATTGCATGCAAACATGATAAAATGATTATTTAGGATAATAAAGAAAACTATGATTTCCCATAATATGACATGTAATTTATATAGGGGATGAGTATTAATAATTTAATTTTAAAACATTATTCAAATTGATGATAACTAAGATCTACATGATGTTTCCACCAATAGATTTCAATATGATTATATTAATATATCATAAATGTGATGATTCTTCTACTAGGGGTTTTCATCAATAATTAGATATCCACTGTATGAGTCAGTGATTCAATATTCATTGATTTTTTTTAAAACAAAATAATGTGATGAACTAAAATAAAACTATAAAATTCCATTAGTTCATTCAACAAAAACATATTTTGATTTGATGATCCACACTAGAAGAACATGTGATGTCTCTTCCTTATTGAGATCTCAATATTTATACAACTAGACTTTCAATTTCGGTCTCAAACATATCTTATAATTAATCAAATGAAACATCCTTACTAGGATCAACCAAAAATGAAGCTTAACTAACCTATGGTTGTACAACATACATTAATTCCAATGAAATGATCATAAACCTTGAAGGATTTGGATTCTCAAAATTATTGATCCCATAATCTCTACTAACAACCCCAATTAAAAATAATACCTTGATCACCACTAATAGAAGGTATGTTTGGAATATAATGAACACACTGATTAGGTTTATGTATAGAAAAGATTCTAGATCCCCTCTCAACAATAATTTCTCATAGAGTTAGTGTGTGTAAAAAATGAAAATTGAGAGATTTTGGGAAGCATCTAAAAGATCAACCTAATAAAATAGATTCATGTACTTCTTCGAAGACTCTCTAGGTCATATAAACCAAACAAAAATAAGTCAAATCCAAATACCAAAAACTATAAATTCTAATCTATTTTATATAAATCAAAATTTCTAACCAAATTCCATTTGAAAAATTTTATAAAAACATCCAATTTAAACAACATTATTTCTGTAAAATAATCCAATAAATATCCATAAAACATTTTTAGCCAATATCAAAATATAAACACCCCATTTATAAAAATCTATCTTTTAATAAAATTAAAAATTCGTTATAAAATTTTATTCATAATTTATGTATAAATGATGAAACATCCTTTGAAAAATACATCACAACATATGAAAAAATTATAAAGCACATAATATATAATAATACAATATTTTAAATTAAATATTTTCATAAATTTATTATAATATTCTCAAAAATCATTTCTTCCACTACCACATTATAAATCATATAATAACCATTGAACACATTCCAATATGATATCATCACTATCACATTTATAATTTGGGATTGACCTAAAATAATCCTTAGACACTACCACAACAATCATGAGATCCAAAATAAATCGAAAAATATGTCCATTATTTGTATTTTATATCAGGGTATAACCATATATTCTGGAAAAATATTTTCCAATCATCATTTAAACATAAATAAATTCATAGATTTTTGTACCTAGGGAATCAAAATTGTTATTTAGAATACATGAGATACAAAAGAAAATCCACTTGTCCTTTCATTTCCACACAAAAATCATATAATTCTCTAAAAAATACACTAAGGGTGAAAGGATCCATGAAATAATGAAAAAATATATCCAACTAAATACCTAGGAAGCAACTACCCATGGAATGATTTGTTTCATAATAGTATGTGGTCATTATTTTCCAACCCATAATTCTCATCTCAACTCTCAGAATAAATCAAATCTTATTTCTTCTTGGACTCCCAAAAATAATATAATTTCATTTCCACTAACCTATATTAACTTTTTAGAACCTATTATTTAACAATATTTGTAACGAATCGTTTCATGTTTCCACACGAACCGAAACCCATTCAATATTATTAACTAGCATGTTATGTGTTCCCAATCCCCATTGTTTGGAAACATGTTCCTTGGAAGCAATGAAATATATTGGGAATAGATACATTGAAATATAAAACAAAAAACAAAAATTAAAATCATAATAAAAAATTTTCATAAATAAAATAAGACATATCTAATTTACATAATTATTCTATAATAAATGATGAAATATTAACACAGATGAAAATAACAAAATCTATTGGGTAAATTAGTATACATACAGTCCTAATAAAGAATGAAATTATAAACCGAAAACTACTACATATCTTCAAAAAAACCCATTATCCCACATTATATCAACTACTAAATCCCAAACAACCCAAAAACCCATAATGAACTATCGACCAAAGACTAGGTTTCCAAAAGGAAAACATTAGTAATAGTATACACTAAATGGTGTATACAGGGTGTGAAAAACGAATTTCTAGGATTATTTCTACAAATTCGTTATGTAAAACCTTTAAAAATATAATTCATTTAAAATGTTTTTAAATATTTTATAAAAATTGGGTATCTCTGGATTAAGATTACAAAAATCCTATAGGAAAAAAATCCGAATTACAAATATTCTATTTATATAATAAAATCAATGATAAATAATGTAATTCATTATAAATTATTTAAACCAATTTTATTGAACATTATAAAAATGACTTGAAAAAATTACATAAAATCATACATTACGTAATGATTCCACATATAAAAAATTAAATTTTTACTTTCACACCAATTTATAAAAACCAATTCTAATTAACATTATAAGACAATGTCACACAACATATATATATAGGGAAAAATAAAAGGGAACCACATCTTCAAATGAAACAAATAAAAAATAAAAAAGAGATAAACAACATGTGGCACAAATATTATATAATAAGGGATATAAAAAGAATCCAAAAAAATCCCATATGTAAAACGTATGACTAAGGATTAGTTTTCATAGGATATACACTATGTTACATGGTTACAGAGTCATAAAACATAATGAACATGGACTATCCTGTCAGCCAGCATCTTATCCTATACACAAGCCTAAAAAGTAGAAATTTCCTAGAATCATTATGGAAAGACTGCATATTGCATTTTTTTAAACTGGAGGAGAAACATGTTGCATTAAACTAATTAGTGGGACATAAAAATGGTGTTCTAAAATTTCTACTAGGTTTTCTATGAAATAAATTAGAGAGAGTAAGAAACTATTTAATGAAACCATCATAGAACTATATAAAACAGTCCAACAATATCCTCCTACCCCCTTATAATATGTATCCTATATAGTCTATCACTAGTATTCAAATACATCAAAAACATCCCATTAAAGGTGAAATAGACATATGATCTAAATCAGTGTCCCACACACACACACATAAATTTAAAAAACATTTTTAACATTATAATATATAATTTATAGAATCCACAAGTAATTCCCTAAATCTATGTAATTATATAAATTCAAATAATAATAAAATTAATACATTGTATTTGAACCTACCAATAAAATATATTTAAGAATCCATGGCGATTTTATATAAAAACTATAAATATAAAAATGTTTCTTTTTATATTTCCTTACGAACAAAATTTGGTCAAAAAATTTCTTAAATACCCATTTAAAACCAATGAAAGTTTTTATCATCACAAGGAATATCATGTATGCGTTAAAATTATATGTAATACTTTTTGAAAATTGGAAACTGACCTTGTAAACACATTGGTAGCTGAAATCTATCACATATAATTATTTTATGGAGAATAAAAAAATTAAAATTATTGAGAAGAAAATAATGTGGATAAATTGAAGAGAATACAAAAACTTATAAAACCCTGATATTTTTAATACACATATCCCATTAAATAATTTCAATTATTCAATATCTTACACACTTAGCCTGGAGATTAAAAGGACAATGAGAAACTATTCATATACTGTGGCAATTATATACTCAGAATAAAATTAGAAGGAGGAAATATTAAAAAAAATGATGAAATATATATAAATATATTATTCAATATTAATGCATTACTAAGTGCTTATAATATATTGACACAAGTTTTAGTAAAATAACATTATTCTTCAAAAATAATTTTTTTAAAAACAATTATATTTTATTTTTATGATAGAATATTAATTATTAAATGTTAAAGGAATTGTATTTGAATGAAATAATTTCATAATTCCAAACATATATTAATTTTTTATTTATAAAATTATGAAAATATTTATTATGGAATAGTGATGACACTGATTTTTATTGAAATTTTACTTTAATGTTCTTACAATGTAAAATTATTTTTTGGAATACATTTAACCTTCTATAAGTTAATATTAATTTCAAAAAATACATTTATGTTTTTTGAAATATATTTCATACATGAATCTATAAAAAACCTTTTACATTTGAAAAAGGAATTTTTCCAAAAAAAACTTATTTTAATGGATTTTCAGTTGTTCAATACGAAATTAAATCATGAAACATATCTTGTTGGAATTTTAAAAAATTGGTACTAAATGTATATTTATAGGGTGCAATGATTTTTTAATTGGCCCCTTCTATTTTTACCCAATATGAATTGTAAACATGTTTTGATTTGTTATCATGGTAAACGAAAAATTGGGTAACGTAGGTTAAAATCAAATGATAAGATTATATAATGACCCAAACACCTATACCAATTTGATTTCAAAAATATTATTAAACCCTAAACATGTAAGGGTAAAAATTAATTCTTTTAATAGAAACATGTCCTTGAAAATATCTTATATAATATTTAAATAAATTAATGGAATAATGACCCTTTGTTTATCTTAAATATTCCGTATAATTCAACATGAGGAAATAAGTATGTAATGAATGAATAACGATATATGTTTTTATCTGAATATATATAATTTCATGATAATTTTTTTTACTTTTGGGGATACTTGGATGAGATTATAATATTTATAATTCTTTATTTAATGAAAATTTAAAGATGTTAGATTCATTTTTTCAATATTATATTATTTTTAATTTATTATCACACAAATGTTATATTATACTATAAATATTATTTTAAAATATATGTTGTTTATTTTCATCATTGTAATTTTTTTATAAATATTTCAATGATATAAGTATATTAAATAATTATGGAATAATGATGTAGGAATTATATTATTAATTGAAATCTCAAATAAATGTTATATAAATTATTACAATAAATATAATTTGAGATAAGTAATGTGATAATATAATTTTATAGATTACATAGATCTATAAATTATATAATAAGTTATTGTTTCTATTAAATTATATTCTTCTGTTTTTAAAATCCCATGAAATAAATGTATTCAACATTGACACTTATGGAATTTAATAATATAATAATTTATTAAATTATTTAAAAAATTTAAAAAATATTTAAAAATAAAAAATAATTTTAATTGTTTATAAATGTTTAAAGATTTTCTTTTATGGTATAATTAACCTCATATAAGTAAAAAGTTTCACCTTTTAATATTGAGAAACTTGTTTCATTACTTATAATTAAAATATGTTATGTAAGGGTTAATCAAAATGATAATGATTAAAATAATATAAAACATTATATAAAATCACTTAGTTTATTATATTAGAAACCTAAATGAATATAAAAACAAATAAATGTTTTTTTGGAGGAATTAGGTTTGATATGGAATTTATTATAGTTTAACGTTTTTTAGAAAATTGGAAAAGTGCTCCTCACCTAAATTTTTAAAGGGAACCTCCTCCTTCACTTATTTAAAACACATTGATCAATAAAGATCAACAATCCTAGGAAAATATCAATTATAAAAATACCTAGAAACATTTTATTGGTTCTTTAATTTTAAAAATACAAATCAAAGATCATCTAAGAGGATATCTAAGGGATAATCACCAAAGTAGATATAGTCATCTTTACCGACTCTTTTAAGATTATTTCTTCTTCTACTACCACTTAATGTGTTGTTTCCATTATAAATAAATATATAAAGTATATTATATAAAAAGATATGTCATTATTTTTATGGAAAAACCATATTTCCACATTTATCTATCAAAAACATCAAAAACGTCGTGTGTGTATAAATAAGGTTTATCGTCTCCATGTCATGGTGTAATCTGTTTTCTTCACCAGTTTATTAGGATGTGTATAATGATTGAAATAATATATATATATATATAATAATTATATTTACATATTTATTATAAATAAATATATATATATATATACCATATACTTCTTTACCTTTTTACCATTAAGATATTTACACCCTCGCTTCTGCGTAAGTACGACCTACTATCTCCACAACATGATGCGATTCATTTTACATTTTCACTATTAATTAATTATTATAATAATATATAAGATAAATAAATATGAAATATATTACCTTAATATAACTCATTATATGATTTAACAACACCTTATCTAAAAGAATATTGACTTTTGTGTCGAAACATGCATTTGAAAATGAAGTAGTAAACACTGGAAAGAAGGGTAATAAGGAAATATTCTTGGAAAGAAGATGATAAGACAATAAAATATAATAATATATGTTTACATAGATATTAATATGGTATTGTTATAAATTAATTACATTCATTATACCATTATATAATAGGATTTTAGAAACATGATGAAAATCATAAATTTGGTAATGGTTAATTGTACAATCATATTATTTATAGAAATTGTTTATATGTAAGTATATATTAGGGAATATTTATCTTCTATATACATATTTCTTTAAAAAATCTAATATATTTTTACAATTTTTCTAAAAATTCAAAAATTATTTTTTTTCCTTGTTTAAATTTTTACTAAATGGTTTAAAAGTAATTTTTAATCATTTTCACAATAAGGTTCTTTGTGACATTTATAGAAAAAGTATAAGATTTTTTTTAACTTATAGATAATAGGAAGACATTTCCACATTCAGATGACTTAAATTCATGAATCTTACATTAAAATATTATAATTCTATATTCAAATAATTTTTTTATTATATAATTTTATGGAATTTAATGAATTTAAAATATTTAAAAAAAATAAAATTTATATTCCAGAAGAAATATTTTCATTCGATCTCTCAAAATTATTTTCCACCTATTCTATATTTATTTGAAATTACTTATTCCTTATTGGGTATTTTTTTCCTTCATAATATCCATATTATTAATATGTTTAATTCATTATTAAGATTAAATGATATTTATGAAAACATTTTTATTTTGTTGGGTTATATTATAATTTAATGATGTTTTAGAAACCCATTTTAATGCATGGGATATAATTTGATGAATGAAATGTGTTTTTATGGAATAAATATGTATTAATTTCATTATTTTATGGGTGAGACTTATATCACCTTAAATAAATTGGTTAAATATTTATTTCTCATGAGATAGACTAGACAAGAACAAGAAGTGAACCTAGTTGAGTAATACAGGTCTGGAATGTGTAGTGATGTCAATTTAGTAAGGGACATTGTTCACTATGATGGTCTAGAAGGGATCCTTGAATAATATGGAAATGATTCCCTATTCTTATGTGTGTTCCACAATTACGTGTCCTATGTTAGGCCTTTATTAAAAATATTATTTTATTATTTATAAAAATCTATGAATTATCCCATGACCAGATATAATGTTATTGGACATGCTAGATATGAATTTATTAGGTCTAATGATTATTATATTATTGATGTCTCCATTTTTAGACATAATAATAATCTACGGTATAAATTTATTCTGTTTATTTCCACTAGGATATAAAAAATGTAATTTAGTATTATGTGTCAAAGAGGTTCTAGTTTTGAATAAATATGTTATAGACAATGTAGTTGTTTCATGAATTAATTTTTTTATCTCCCAATTTATAAAGACACTAAATGTAATCAATTCTGTCGGTGGTTTTGTTATGTTATGTATTAAATATTAATCTATCTATATGAAATATTAATGTATTAAATGTATATTCTATTTGAGATAGTATTAGAGGAGGTTTAGTTATTCATTGGAAACTATGATGAGAAAACCATCGTGAGAAACCTATGGGAATGTCTATTTATAATATGGAATCCTTGAGTTTGGGTATCAATCATTAATAACCAAATATAGAACCTAAGGTGTCTGGAATTGAAATTTAATAGGTTAATTCCCAATATTATGTTGTTTCCTCCACTATTATTAGCATTTCTCACACTATATTTTTTACTTTTTTCCAATTGCTGGAACGTGATGGAACCATGTTAATGAGGAATATGATTGGGAATGAAATTATTACCCTCCTTAGAAACCTAATTTTATTAGATATGGAATGGAAAATATTGTTGATAAGCTCACACAACATTCCCAAGATATCAATCATGTGTGAATTCCTAATGAGTAATGGAGGGAACAACATTATTATAGTTAGTTAATAAGAACATTCCATCTTCAATATATAATGTGGATAAAAAAGATCCAATATTTATGGATTTTCAATGGATGTATCTAGAATTATTATTGGAAGGGGAAGATATTATCTATATAAAATGATTCTTCAAAAATATATAAATTTAATTATCATGGAGGCATATAAATAAGTTATGGAGATAAAAAAGAATGAGTGAAAAGTTCCTCAATTAAACTTTTATTATGATGAAATAATGCGGTTCAAGAATCATGTTTTTATCCCTCCCATACCAAAATTTATAAATTATGAATTGGAGGATGCCCATTTCTCATCAATCTCCATTCATCTGGGAAGTAAAAGGATGTTTAGTGATATTAAAGATCATTTCTGGTGGGATGTCTTGTAGAGAGATATTGAAAAGTATTTTCGTCAATTCTTGGTTTTCTTGATAGTTTAGTCTCAACGGCATAAGTATAATGGAACATTACAACCATTACATATACCAGAATGAAAACAGGAAATAATCACCCAGGATTGTTTCATCAAACATCACAAAAATCTAAAAATTGTAATGTTAAATGGGTTAAATTTGATATCCTTATAATTTTGGGACACATCAATTCCATTATAAAATATTTACCTATGGATCAAAATGATAGAATATTTATTAAATATTTTGTGTGATTATGTGGAGTACCACTTTCCTTTATAACTTATTCAGATCCAAGGATTACCTCAGAGTCCTTGAGAAGTCTCTAGCAGGAAAATGATATGAAGCTATGTTTCATCACTAGTTATCATCCTCACAAAAATGGTTTGTCTTAGTAGATAATTTAAAATTTATAGGTCCTTTGTATATATTTCTCTATCTATTTCATTATTGGTTGGAATTAATACCTATAAATGGTATAATTTTCATGAAAAAATAATATTGAATCCAATATTCAGATTACTCTTTAAGAAGCATTATATAGTAAGAAGGGGTTACTCAAACAAGATGGAATGTAAATGGGAAATAAAATCTATTGTTACATGATCTGGTTGACGAAATGGAAGAGAAGGTTATATATTTTCCCCAAAACATAAGATAGGTCTATAATTGTCAATGAAATAATGATGAAAATTGATGAAAATATATAGTGTTTGAAGTGGAACAAAATGTACTACAAATAAAATCTCCATGGAAGTGAGTGATGAGATTTGAATGGAGTCCCATCTATTCATAGGGTATATCAGTCATTTTTAAATTTTGGACAATGTTTGCACTTTCACCAAATCTCTATCAAGTTCATAATGTATTCAATGTGTCTCACCTGGAGAATTACATACCTGATCATTCACATGTGATAAACTCAGAAGTCATACCTCTGGAAAAAGTTCATTCATATGACGAACAAAAATTAGTGTTTCTTGATTGTAGAAAAACATTTCTACAAATCAATTCCACATTCTTGGTTAATGTTTTATGGTCGAACCACCAATTGGTGGAATCTATGTGGGATCCAGAGGTGTTATGAATTCGAGGCCTTATCATGAATTTGTATCCAATCAAATATTTTTTTCGTAAAATTTATTTTAAGGTTGGTATATTGTCACAACCATATGTCATAATTAATATATATTTTTAACTAATTTTAATTATTTAATATCTTTCATTGCATGCAATAATGAGATTAAATGAACCAGGAGACACTATTAATATAAATTGACTATTATAACCTAGTTGTAAAATTGGTAGGAAAAAATTTGAAAAACTAATTTATAAGAAAAAAATAATATTTTAAATCTATATTAATTTATCAATATGTTCTTATAAATTAAACAAACAATGTTTGGAAAATCAGTTTATTCATCAGAAATTAGTTTTCTAAAAAAATGTTAATTTAGTTTTTATGAGTGGATATTTATATTTTGATGTAATATAAAACATATTTGGAAAATTTATTTTCATCATGAAAATATCATATTATAGTAATTTTTTTATTTTTAAGAAATAATTTTTTAATGAATTGTGAAATCACAAATTTTTATTGATAATATTATTTTCTTATAATGTATTTAATATGTAATATTATTTCTTGGAATATATTTAAATTGAAATTATTTTATATTAAATTAAATTATACAACAATAATTTCAATATGATTTTAAGCAGTATGTTATAATAAATTTCTTTTGTTTTGAAAGGAAATTTTTCTAAAAAAGAATTCATTGATTGTTTTGTATTTTATTTTAAATTAAATTATAAATTTTATTTTTGAATTTATAAAAATGGATAAAAAATTTTGACGCACAAGGAAGTAATTTATTCAATATGTCTCTTTTATTTTTTTCTCAATATGAATAGAAACATTGGTAAATTTTGATACTATAGTATTGGGTAATTTAGTTAAGTTAGTTTAAAAATTAAATAATAAATACACTAAAATGATTGTAACATATTACAATTTTTTTGGTTTAATATTACTACACCATTAACACATAATGATCCAAAATATTTTTTTAATGGAAAATTTTCCACGAAAAGGAATTATATAAAAATTAAATCAGTGAATGACATAAAATTTCACTTTCGTTGTCTTAAATATCCTTTATGTGTCATCAAAAGGGAAAAAATTTTGTTATGAATGAATATTAATGTAAAATTTAAACTTAATAAAATTATTTTAATTATAAAAATTTATTTTTCACCTTTTCCCCACTTAGATGAGATTATGATATTTATAATATTTTTTAATTAAAATATAAAGTTATCACAATCATGTTTTAAATAATATATTTCATTTAATCATCAGTAATAAAAAAGATATGTTTGACTGAAATTATTATTTTGAAATCTATAATATTTATATTTATTGTGTAATTTTATTTTCAATTATTAGTGAAGAGACATGTATATTAAATAATTAAAAACAATGATTTAATTATTATTTTGTTAAATTAAATATCAAGTAAATGTTAATTATAATATTAAAATTCATTTTATTAGAGATAATTAATGTGATTTGTGAAATTTATTGATTACCTTGTACTCCTATAGATATAAAAAATTTTATGAAGTTAAATATTTATAATGATATTTTTAAAAGTCCATTTAATAAATAGTGAAAAAATTGATAGCAATCATATTTTATCAAAATAATATTTCATTAAAATTTTAAAAAATCATAAAACATAATAAAAAATAAAAAATTATTACAATATGGTCTGAAATGATGTAAATTTTTAATTTATTTTAAAATTTTCATGACATAAGTAAACAATTAAAACCATTTAGTATTGAAATATTTTTCTCATTAGTTAAAATTTAAATAAGCATACAAAGGGTTAATTAAAATGATAATGTTAAAAATAATATCAGAACATGTCTAAAATATATTGGATGATTATATTGTTACCATATGAAATATTATATTTTATTAAATTGTCTTTTGAGTCATTTGTATTGATATATATCTTACTATAATTATTTATTTTGATTATATTCCAAAAGTTCCAATCCCCTCAATTATAAAAGGTCTCATCCACCCTCACATTGTAATTTCTCATTGCGAATTAAATATTGACCATACCTTAAAAATTATGTTATTAAAATTCCAAGAAACATTATATTATATCTGGTTCACTCAAATGGAAATATAATGTGTGCCTATAAGGAGACCTAAAGGAAACACTCCAAAAAAAGGTTTTTCATCATTAATGACTCATTCCAGATTATTTATTCTTCTATATACTATTCATGTGTTGTTTTTGAAAAAAATTAAAAACTATAGTATCAGGTATACATTGAAATGTTTTCAAGATTATTGAACTTCTATATTCCACAATTTTATTCATCCTATAAAGAATTCATCGCATGTGAATACGTATGACTTACCATCTCAAAGATGTGTTGTGACCTCTTTTTCATCACCACATTATTTGTATGGGTATAATAGTGGAAATAATATATATATATATATATTTCAAAATTATATTGACCATATATATATATACCTCTCACTTGTATACTTTTCTACCATTGATGTAATTATATCATCACTTGTGCGTAGTAAGGTCCAAACATTTCCTTGATGTAACGTAGATAATTATCCATGTTCAGCATTATGTAATGTTTATATAATTGTAATGAAATAATAAATATGATATATATTTCCTTAATAAATTCTTTATATGATGGAAATATATCATATTCATAACAACATGAGATAATATAACAAAACATGCATAGGAAAATGAAAATGTTAACACCTGAAAGTAGGGTAATAATGAATAATAATTTACAAACATATAATAATATGATATAATAGGATCATATATGATGTCATGAAAATTATTATTTATCTTTTATAAATTAATAACATTCTCTAAAAAAAGTTAATAGTGCTTCGGACATGCATGAAGTAAATCATACCTATGGTAAGTGTAAATTTTACAGTCTCATTATTATATGGGATTTTTTGTAACAAAGTATCTACTGGGGAATAATTATATTTAATGTAAAATATTATTAAAAGTTATTTCGAAATCATTTTTACTATTCATATTAAAAAAAATTAATTTCATTTTTACACATGTGTGAAATTTTATTAAGCAGTTTGAAAAAAAATATTTTTTTCAAATGAAGTACGTTTTTACTATTCTGGAAATAGTACAAATGGAATAATTTTTATCTTATACATAATGATAATTTTTTCTAATTCATCTCAACGTAATCTCTTAAATCGTACATTACATTTTAAAATTATAATTCTTAAAAAATTATTTTTATAATTATATTTCATTTAATAAAAAGAATACATTTTCAAAAAGATTTGATATTTTCCTTATGAATTATTTTCATTAGTTCCATCAAAACAATTTCCATAAAAAATGATTTTTTTATGTTTCTTAATATTTATTGGAAATGTTTTCAAGGATTATATCCCAATTCAAAAATCTCAAACCTCATTTTTCGATGGATTTGTGGTAGAAACGCTACATGGCCATAAGAAACATTCCAAGACATTGAAGGATGGTTAAAAGGATGATGGGATTCAATACATGTGGGGGATAATTTTCTATTTAGGAATTAAATAACTAACCAAACAATCTATAACAAAAAAACCGCCATATTATGCATGATAAAAATTAAATAAAACTAAAAATTAAATTTATCATAATCAAAATTAACCCAAGTACCATATTTGAAGACTACATAATCAAAGTAAACAGTGGAATACAAGACTCAAAGACTCAAATGAAAACTCCAAGACCCAAACATGCCCCATGATGAAACTCCACAATAACACAAGTATCACGAATTAATACTAAATAAATGTGATACATTACTTTTCACTTGTCTTATTAAAAAACATCTGAAAAATCATCATGGATCTGATGTAGTGGTGAGTATTGAAACATAGTAGATTTTCCGCAATGACATTGTTACTCATGCCACTATGATATAACATGATATCACATTTTAAAAAATTGTTTATTTAAAATAATTATAATGATAGTTATATCAACATATATACAAGTATTAATGTAAAATAAATTTCTTAAACAACACCAATTCCTCAGGAAACCAGCCAATGAATGTTCCAAAACCATATCATTAATCCATTGTTGGCATACCCTATACAAATCCAAGAATTAACACATCTACACTTTTATGATTACACGTAAATGTTCCATAATCATTAGTGGTTTCTCATAGATCAATCAAGTCATCACATGGTAATTGGATCTCATGTTATATTATAGCATTAGCACCGAGCACATTGTAATACTTCAACCCATCCTTATAATGAAATACACACACACAAACACAAAATGTGACCATCAACCTTTCCTATATAATTAGTTCAAAACCATTCAATAAAAATTTCCATAAATTTAATCATGTAACTATTTTATAATAATCATTTTAAAATCATTAATAAATGTACTTATCACAATAAATCCATGATTTCAAATAAATAAAAATCGCTTTTGAAGGTTTCTACAAATATTTTCACACAAATATCGCAAAAAATTTTAATCTAGGTATCCATGTTCTTAATAGAGAAGTTCAGATTAAACCCTCCAATGTTAGTTTTTATGATGAATGGTTTGAATATCCATGAAAACTACATATATATCCACCACTATAAAAAACTAGTGAAAATATTAACATATTTGGTATCCAAAACCTTATATCTACCCACAATGGGTATAGATATAAGAAAATGGGAGATAAGGAGAAGTTGATTTAAGGTTAACTACTAAAAACCACCATGAATGGAGACTTACTGCATGATTGGAGATATAAATAACCATTTAATAGCTCTATATCACTTCCAATACAATGGGAATAAGTTCTAGAACCATTTATAGAGAAACATTCTAGGTTATTGTCATTTTGGGAAAAAATAATGGAGTTATGTATTAAAACTAGTGAGATCCGCAATTTTAGGATCTCACTGTTATTTCATGAATGGTTAGTCAAACGGTTTGGTTAATTGTCTTATAACAGTGAAATGTTGTTGCCTTAAGGGTTGAACCTCACCTAGTTGGGTCATGCGATTTCCAAACAATTAACAAACGATTCCAATGCCTAATGTATCGAGTAACACGATTTATCCTTGAATTATGCACGGTTTGGATAGACTGTGTAAAACTTGTGCGTCACCCCCTTTGCAAATGTCTCAATGTGCTTGATTTCATATAGGAGGTTCTTAGTTTTTTGAAACCATTCTCAAACTGTGAACCTATTGAAAATACAAATAAACATTTCAAAATATCTCAAACCTTCCCTAACGTAACCCATATACATTAAAAACATTAAATAAATAAACAAATGGTAACTTTATTGAAACTAGGGGTGATAAATTTACCCAACCATTGGAATTTTTATCCTAGGAAAGTAGAAAACCATTATTTACTTGAAATAATATTGGACATTTATATATCATTATATTTTTACATTCCCTAGTCTCTTACTGAAGTTGACTATGATACCATAAAACATCCACATGATAAATGATATTTCCATGAAATACATTCTCTTACCTATCTACTATAAGTATTGAGATATGAACTAATGATGAATACGTATCTAGGTCACCATGAACCCATCGAATCACATGGTAATAATTAAGTATATACCTTTGTAACTGAGATTCACAGAAACAATTATGCGCCACACCAAACCATGTTGGTAATTCCATCTGATATGCCACCTAACCATCCTATTATAGTATTTCAAAAGGGTATATGTTTCATAGAGATATCATTCCCTCTATACAAAAATATTGATATCCCAGACATAGAGAGATCCTCTAGAACACATGATCACTCATTGCAAAAGTAAATAACCATTTATGATGATCTTCATATGACTTCAGACAACTCTGTGTTGCCTCTATCCATTCATGGATCATATAAATCATCTCAATTTTCTCTTGGACAATGCTTGGACAAGATAGTGATGTCTCACCTATTTCCACCCAACAAATTTAAAACAATAGGTATGCCCATACTATTCTTCAAACAGATACATTTTTATTAATTTATATTAATTGTGGTTAAATGAGAACTCCATTAGAAACATGTGATCCTCAGATTATCCCTTAAAATCCATTATATAATCTTGAATCATGTCTTCCTATGTTTGTATCATCATTTTAGATTTCCCATCTATCCTAGGATGATACTCCATAATCATAGTTAAATGAGTCCAAAGGGATTTCTTTAAGGATTTATTTAAATGAGAGGTAAAACTATGATCTCTTTCAAAAATTATTGAAATGGGTATGACATTTCTCTTTAGATCATCCTGAACATTGATTTTTTTCATGTGCACCACTTTTTTATTTTCATGAATTTGAATGAAATGAGAAAACGTTTCAAAAATGTGATAATGTTTCCATATCAAAATGTGAAAAAATTTATTTCAACTAAAATTTATTTCATATAACTTATTCAATTCAAATTTTTTTCCATAAATAGATAGACTATGTTCACATTATTTTCTTGCATGATGATATTTAGTAACCATTTATTTTAATATGAAATACATCAGTCATCCTTACACTAATATAACCACTATATTGTGTGTATCCCAAAACACGGACACACACACACACAGATATATATATATGCTTAAATATCAACAGTAACATGGGAGATTTTCTACCCATCCTCCCATGCCAGAAATGATCAATTGGAATTAATATTAGAACTCTTTCCCTCCATATATTTTTTCATTACACGTTGTGTTCCCATCTCTACATATAGTATATAAGTCCCTAACATCCATAACTTAACAAAAAATGATATTTTTTGTAATGAAATAGTACCTAAGTTCAAACAAAAAAAATATGTTGTTGAAAATATTTTGAGCATAAATTTAATCCTATATACTCAGACCACCCACATTTATAAGGATTATATATATTATACCGCATATGTACTTTTGTATGCCCAAAAGCCTAGGAAATAATTAGTGTAATTTATACACATTGACCCAAATTACCCTAATATGGTAAAAATATGTCATCCATACACATTTTCCACTATCTATTGGAATATGTGTAAAACTGATGAGCATTCATTCCATTAATATAGTATATAGCCCAATTTCAATGTAATTTCATTAAATGTTCACATATTACTTAATGTCTCTTAATAAATTTGTTGAAACCACTTACATTAGATTTCTATAAAAAAACATATATACTGTATAGACTAAGGGATACTCAAAAATAGTCTTTAGTTTTTTATTACCTATTTCACAATCTAATTAATAGGCCCCAATGACTATTATTTTTACATAATCCTGTCTCATTGTATCTTCCAGCCTTATGTAGTCTATTACTAAACTCCTTTAACCACCTGAGCACCAAAAAGAATAAGGTTACCAAAAAAATATCTATTATTATTACGTGGGATTTTCTATACATACCCCAATTTTTCAAAATCCTAATATATCATAGATATATGTTGAATATGTTATTGAATTGGTGTACGTCCAATATTTCTCCAATCAGTTCGAACTAACATATGACCAATTATCTTTAACCATATTTTTTATTAATGAAAATGAATTGGTTATTAATGGGATAGTGTTCTTGGTAATTACCTTCGTACCTATGCAATGTTCACCATATACAATAACATTATGGTCCCAAAACCTAGTTTAAGAACCATTCCCTCACTAGGATCATAAGTTTTTATAAAATATTATATTGGTACTTAATAATAATTCATACAAAAAAATATATGTTTTCATCATGACTCCATGGGTTCCAAGAAATGGGACCCAACACTACAATACACATTGATTTTTGTTAAATTATATTAAACTATATGATATAAATTTCATTTATGAATGAACTTATAAAAGATATATCATATTTCCTTATCAAATGAAATGGAATGATTTTTAGAGATAAAATAATGGGATTTTATTTTCATTGTAGTGATATATAGAAATATCCTTTCATGTGGCCCATCCATGAAAAATATACCCTTAAGAGATAATGAATTTTCTCCCAACCCATTATACCTTTCATTATAGAATAATACTATTCAATGGAATATTTTATTCAATTGAACATATATCCACTTATAATGTATCAAGACCAGTTATGAGCTATTATACACTTATTTCTTCTAGTGATGAGCTAAAAAATTCTTACAAATGTTAATTTAATCATAGATGTCCTTAAAATCCATTTTAATTATCTTCGCTTAGCTTCCTTGGAAAATGATACTTTTCATAAACATATTTGGTGATGATATAAGGGATTAATATGTTTTTTGATGATCTATTATAGTATAAAAACCATTTTTTATGAATTATTGAATCCTCAACTCATACTGGTGATCAGTGGGTGAATCCTGAAAGCTCTCCAATAATGAGAATTAGTGGATCACTTTTTTCAATTTGGTGATCCATTTATTCCTTAAAAAATACTACAAATCATAAATTTTTTCCACAAACCATATTTGTGATGATCTTGAAATTCTAATATTTTATAGTGTCATTCAAGATAAATATATTAAACGTTTTCATGATAATTATTCATATTTAATAAAATTATGACTTTCTAGTCATTGTAAATGCTTAGACTGATTTCTTATATTATTTTAATGTAAAAGGAATCCAAAAATACACAATTCATAAATTAGAAATATGCATGGAATTCAATGTTCCATGAGAATTGGATAGTTTATCATAATAATTTAATTAATAAAATGTTTTGATCAATAAATTTCATTCAAAATTTTTGTTTACATAAATAAATACAAAGTAATTTAAGACCAGAAGATAATAATCATATATTAAATTATTTCATAAAAATATTCAGAAATCCCTAAATTAATATTGGGTTACGAAGACTTTTTTTCAATGACATTGTTGGAACCTGGATCTTCTTTTCATGTATATATTTATTTTTTGGTTTTCTTGAGGAAAATAGTAGTTTCTGAAAATTTCAAGAGTACACGTCGTGTACTTATAAGTACACGCCCTGTACCTAGTTTCCATGGGTGGCTGTGTACTGGCCGTTTAGCAGCCATGTACATGGTCGTGTGTGGTGACCTAGAGACCGCCTAATGTGGAGGCCAGAAAAGGCAAGTACACGTCGTGTACTTTTAAAGAGCATACAATTTATTTTTTTTATATTATTAAATGGATTGGGGTCGCATCTAACAGACAGAACACACTTATTCTTGACCTATTTCATCCAAGAGAGTCTGTATGACCACAAATCTTCTCCGAGCCCCCGACTCTTCCTCCATTATCTGATTTGACCTCTGTCGGTTGTGTTCGAATCACATCGGTAAGTAATCTATTCTTCTTGAACTTCATCTCATGAGTTATCCAATTCCATGAGATATTACCAGTTGAACGTTTTTAAAATTTTTGTATATCTAAAATATTATATAGTTATTTGAGGCCTTATATTAATATATATCAATCTCATGACGCTGAGGTAGGTGGTGTGTGCCTTTCTATAGATAGTCTATGAATTTTATGTGCAAAAGTGCCTAATACACTAGAACGAGGTACTGCGTGTTTGTGGTTTTTTTCCCTGTTGATACCTATTATGCTTTGTTTGTTTGGATAGAGGAAAATTGTTTGTTAATAGGGTTAACATTTCCATCCTACAGAGGATTTTCCCATGTTTTCTTGTTTTGACTGTTTGGTCCAGCATACATGTTTGGCTACATTTCTTTCCATTCCTAGTGTTGTTAGGATAGATTGATTATTATATTTTATGCTATGATATGTTGTATATTGTTTAGCCAAGTAGTTATTAAGGATTAATTTGTCTTCCATGTATCATTGTGCATGATTTACTTACACAGGGTGATGGGAACCTGGTGTAGTAGACCATTGGGGTAATTGACATTGAGTGGTTCTTTAGAGGGTCTGTTTAATTTTACGTTGTGAGATTATAGGGGGATGAACGTATGTTCTCCCTCAGAGTGTCTTTAGTTCCATGATATGGTACACATGTGGAATTGTACATTGATTACTACATAGAGTTCCTATTATTTACTGATACGAGACCACATGGGGAATTGAAGGTGAATGCTTCTTTTGAGTGTCTTCGCTAAAGCTGAACCAGAGGGGTTAGACTATGTGTGCATCCCAAAGGGATTCCTGGGTTTTTATTGGTTGAATCATAGTTTTAGGTGATGAGTACATTCCAGAGGGTTACCTGCAATTGATCAGATTATTTCTTAGTATATGAAAATGAGTGCAATTGAATTTGTAATATTGTTACTATGTATACATCCTTGTTTACTGCAAGATTTTGTTTATAGTTGGACATATATATTCATAGACTTTTAGTCACAAATCGTTGGGAGGTTTCCTATAGGGATTAGTCTCACACCCTATTTGGGTAATGCATTTGGGTCTAAAAAGATTATATTGCTACAGGTATAGATAATGGAAAGCACCCTTCTACTTCCAGTACATGACTGCTGTGGAGCTGGGGATAATGGGGACCGAGTTGAGTCTTGGGATTCTATGGAGCTATTTACTTGATGGTATTTGAATTTTTTTTAGAATTGTATTTCCTCATTGTGAATTTATTGGCTTCTTTATTAGTCATATGTATCTTGAATCATATATAAATATGTGCTCAATTATTTTTATGTCCATTCATTCCCTGTATACTATTGTATGGTATTATTACTGCATCCTTTATTTCTATATGATTTACATCCACTGTGTTGATGTGCCAATGAGGGAATAGATTCCCCACAATCACACCGAATTCCCTCGCTTCTAGTTCATAGCCTCTCGCATTCCGGAAAATGCGCTTGAGGCCATGTGACCAACCAGTTATGTGGCGCCTCTGGGCGGCTTCTAAAACCAGGACATTACAAGGTGGTCTCAAATGAATTATTTTCTTCTTGACATTATGTTTGGATCATATACCCAGGTATCAGAAATAATTGGTACTTGGTTATAAGTAGTGCTTGGGAGTAGCTAACCCGTGTATAGTGGAAATAGAATTTACCTAGTTAATTAAATTTTATTGTTTTGAAATATTATAGTTTATTTGATTTCACCATTGGGTGATTCACATGTTTTGTGTTATTATAGTTTATATTATTAGGGTTCTATTTCTGTTTCAACCCGATGAGATGATGGTATGCAATCTAATGCATCATATAAGCACTTTCTAGATATAAAATTTCATTCATTCTTGTCGTTCCATTTTTGGTGCACTAGTGATTTCATGTTGTTGTGATAGATGTTGTTCTAGAAATGCATGAAGTTGTGATAAATGCCTTGATAGAATACCTGCTTTTGATAGGGTATTGGATGGTGTAAGTCTTTTTTGAATGGAAGCCAAACTTTTGTTCATGAGGTGTTATGGGCCCTCGTGGATTGGAATTTTGTGTATCATTGTATTGTTATTCTTTGTGTATGACATGTATTAGATGCCAAGATTTGATTAATTGGGAGTATGGGCCCTCACTGATCTAAATTTATAACTTTAATGTTAGTTTCAGTGTTTTTTTGGGTTCTAGAGTAGCTTTTGAGGCATAATGTTTGGAAAACCCAATAACACACACCGCGTAATGATGATTACACACCATGTGACATTCTTTTAGAGAATGAACTGTTTTTTAGTACACACTGTGTAATGTATGTACAAGATGTGTAGTCTCTAACCATGTCAATAGTTGTGTGGGCAGAGACATGGGGTAGGGAAATAATTGGGGGAACATGATGTGCACCAGTAGTATACGTAGTGTTGTGTAGACCATGTGTCCACCAGTGTGACTAAGGAAACAAATGGATAAAACATAGGTTATACATGTCCTATAAATCTTGAAGACGCGGTGTATTATAAAATTTGAATCCATCCCTGAAACAAACAACACAGGTTAGTGAAATCCTTCAAAAACACTACATGTCTATCTAGAACACGCCGTGTAGAGGAAGCCATGTAACCAGCCGTGTGACTAACAACACGAGTCAGTGCTATTCATCTAGTACATGATGTGTCAGGAACTAACATGCCATGTTGTCTTGTTCAAGGAAAAATTTGTGCCTTATACATGTATACCTTCTCAGGAAGGGGACAAGGATTCTAGTGCATGATGTGTGTTAGGACATCACGTTGTGTGTATGGGGTGTTACACGACCATTTTTGGCAGAAGTACGTGCCAATGTCAAGGCATAAGGGAACACGTTGTTTTGATATTATACACATCATGTATCCATGTTTTAAAAAACATGAATGTTTTATTTCCCTTGTTCCCTTCTTACACTTATAATTTTTAATCCTTGATAATCTTGATCTAAAGGGTGTGATTGACCTTTGCGAGTCATGCCATCGGGAAGTCCTCTGGCTGTCTGCCAGTTGTAGGGTGGTGATCAGACACCAGACCAGGAAAATCAAGGACTATCATCAAATCCTCCAGTTGTGCGAGTCATGTCACCAGTATTTATCCTAGATACAGATGTCGATGCACATTTAAGAGAGGGATTTATGAGGTATATGTAGATGTTCTAGGGAGTACCTCATCCTTCCCAGTCCATGGCAGAGTTGATGCGGGTTTTGCTGTAGAATTATCCACCCACCATAATAGGGGAAGGAGGGCCTTAGGCTGGATAGTCATGGTTATAATCCATGCTATCTATCTTCAATCATCTGGAGACTCCTCCAGAGATGAGGTTGAAGCTTTCTACTTATATTCTTCTGGATTCCACCAAGAGATGCTGGGAGGTGATCTCATAGGTTGGATTCTAGCAAGTTATGGCGTAAGATGAGTTCCAGCATGCCTTCTATGATTACTTCTACTTGAAGACTTTGAGGGCCGATCGAGCCAGAGTGTTTATGAGTCTGGAGCAGGGTACACTTTCTGTTATCGAGTATTCATCTCACTTCATATAGTAGCAATTATTAACGCCTATTCGAGGTGGTGATGAGTTATTTATGGCAAGGAAGTTTGAGGATGCTCTCAAGCATGCCAAATACTCTCATGTGAATATTTTTAGGTAGACTTAAATCACATTTATAGTCAACTAGGAATAGATCACAGAGCCCAATTTGAGGGATTGAAGAGTTTTGATCTATTGTGGCTCGACATCCAGAGTTTGTATCCCTCCTACTGATAGTTGGAAGTGTTGTAGGGAGTCAACGCGTCTGGATCCAAAAAATTGAGACACTTCTTCCGGTAGCCTGGAGGTGTGCTACCGGTGCGGGAAGAGAGGGAATATAAGGCTACATTTCCTGAGAGTCCCAGTGGAGTGCCAATCATGTGTAAAAATGGGTCATCTTCAATGATTCTATCAGTTCTTCTCACGAGCAGTTGGTGATAGGAGTTCTATTATGACTCCACATTCACGAGAAACAATACCTGTTTCTCTTAAGATAGGGAACTGGAGTTGTTCTGGCTGTTCTGGACAAGATGGAGGTCATGGATGGGGTAGCCAGTCGCCCAAATTTTAGCATCAACAGGGGGATCTGCTCAGGATAGTCAGGTAGGGTCACAGTGCTACAATGCAGGTCAGACATTTGCAGTGGAGTAGACCCCACCCATGCCGGATCCCTGACCCTCTATGGTTCGAGGTATGATACAAGATGCCTCCATTTTAGCTTCTACTCTTTTCGATATAGGTTCTCTCATAGCTTTATATTTGTTGCTGTTGTGGAGAGCCTTGGGCTCTGTATCATTTCTTCTACAGATATCATGACGTTAGACACTCTATTAGAGACAAGAACGGCTAGTGTATGAAAGTGAAAGGAGTTCCCTCTAAGGTTGGTGGGTGTCACTTCTTATGTGACCTTTATTTCTTAGATTTGATATGTTATTATTTCATTCTTGTAAGGTACTGGTTAGTTCCGTTCAATGATTTTGTCAACTACTATAACAATAGGGTGAGTTTCACATCACCAAAGGGCAGATCGTGTCTTTATAAGTGTGAATGGGATGTACAGGCGTGCAGAGCGGGACCCGAGCATCGTGGGTTTAGAGGAGTTACAACACATAGTTCTATTATATATCTACTTGACTAAGGGACATCAAAGATAGACATTCCTCCAGTGGTGGATCGTTTTAGGGAAGTCCTTCTAGAGGACATTTTATGTTTTCTTTTTGAGAGATAGGTGGAATTTTCTATTGAGCATGTGCTGGGAGGGGCACTAATGTCCATTCCTCCTTACTGGATGGCTACATCGGAGTTTTCGGAGCTCAACAAGAAAATTGATGTGTTTTAGGAAAATGGTTTCATGTGACCCAGTACTTCTCCATGGGGTTTACCAATCATGGTTTCCCAGAAGGAAGACAGTAACCTCATATATTGTGTGGATTATCGGAATATGAACTAGTTTATGGTCATGAAATTACATCCCTTATTGAGAAATAAAAATATATTTGATCATATTTTTGGTTCCCGAATTTTCTCGAAGATTGACTTGAGGTCTGGATACCATAAGTTGTGCATTAGACCATCTGATATACCTCTTACAACATTTCGGATCAGCTATGGTCTATAAGAGTATGGGGCTAGGTCGTTCAGTCTCACGAACACGCCTGCAGTTTTCATGGTACTGATGAACCTTGTGTTCCATCCATACTTGGGCTCTTTCGTGGTAGTTTTCACAGACGATATCATGGTGTATTCTAACACTCGACACGACCATTCCAAATATTTGGATATCATTATTTGTACACTGAGTGATCATCATTTTTATGATAAGCACTCAAAATGACACTTTTGGATGGACAATATTTACTTCTTAGGTCTGGTAATCTCAGAGACAAGAGTATCTGTTGACCCAGAGAAAGTGAGATAAGTAGTTTCCTAGGAGAATAAGAAGAACATCTTTGATGTATGATGTTTTCTCAGGATGGATGTATACTATTCAAATTTCATACAAGACTTTTCATGCATTGTTGCGCTACTAAAAATCCTAACAACCAAGGTTTTTATGTACTAGTGGTCAGATTCTTGTGAGTCATCCATTCAAGATCTAAAAGTGATGTTTAATTTAGCACCGATACAAGAATTTCTAGATCTGGGCAAGAGTTATACTATTAACTGTGATGAATCTGGTATGAGACTGGGAGTGGTGCTTATAGAAGGGGATGGAGTCGTTACATACGGGGCTCGACAGTTGAGGCCACATGAGAGGAATTATGAAACACATGATCTTGAGATGGTTGCAGCTATTCATGGTTTATGTTGTTCGAGACATTATATTCTGGGATAGCATTTTGAGGTTTCATCAACCAAAAAAGTCTCTTGTATATAATCACTCAATGTTATCTGAATTTGAGACAGCGAAGCTGGGTTGACTCCCATCAGTCCTTTGACATTGAGATTTCATATATACTAGGGAAAGACAATGTTGTGGTTGATGCATTGAGTATGAGGAATTTGATACAAGCAGTTCAGGAGGCCAATAGTGAGTGGTCTCTTATAGTCCTATACTCTGAGATGCATTTCTAGGTGCACGATGGATAGTGGTAAACCATTCTATCCTCTGTAGCTGTTACCTATACTCTACTGAATCGAGTGCAAGTGGGGCATATATAATAATATGAAGGCCTAATTATACAAGAGAGTGTGTCAGGAGATGACCCTATTCCGGGATGGACATTAGGCATGGATGAGATCTTTTATATTCATGGACAGATGTGGATTCCAGTAGACATATTTGAGGAGCTGATGTGATACTTTCATTACTCTTTTTGGGAAGTTCATCTTAGTGTCACCAAGATGTATCAAGGTCTTCACCGTCTGTATTGGTGTCCAGGTATGAAGGAAGATGTTGTTTGTTTTTTATGGGGTGTTCCACATGTCAGCTAGTGAAGGCTGAGCATCAGCAATTAGCTGGGATTTTATAGCAGTTACACATTCCCGAGTTGAAGTGGAACAATTTCACGATAGACTTCGTGACGGGTTTGCTGAGGTCACCTCAAGGGAATGATGTAGTTTGGTCTGAGCATATGATTCAGGTGCTTGAGTACATTCTCCGAGCATGCATCTTAGTTTTCGAGGTTCTTGGGATAATCACATACCTCTTGTGGATTATTCCAAAAATAATATTTTCAATGAAAATATTCAGATGGAACCTTATGAGGCCTTGTACGATAGGCCATGATAATCTCCCTTATGCTGGCTGGAGGCAGGAGGGGCTGCTATGCAGGGACCTCATCTTATCCCAGAGACCACAGAGCAGATAGAGTTCATTCGAAAGAGGATGGCTTTTGGACAGTAATTATAGAAGTCTTGTGCTGATCGACATAGAAGACCTCAAGATATCGAGGATGGAGATCAGGTTTTCATGTGTGTCACACCATCTATGGGAAACAAGGGGATCAGTATATAGGGTAAGATTTCGCCGAGGCACTTTAGGAAATTTGAGTTTTTGGATATATTTAGGACGATTGCCTATCAGTTTTAGTTACCTAAGAGGTATCAGGCTATGTGTGAAGTCTTCCACGTTTCTCTTCTTCGACATTACTTCTTAGACCTGTATCATATATTCTAACTAGAGGAGGTTGTTATTGAATTGGATGTCTCATTCGAGGAGTGTCCAATCTGGATTTTTGATCGATGTGAGATGGTTCTTTATGACCAATCAGTTCCTCTGGTAGGAGTGCTATGGAATCATGGTCGAATACAAGATGTGACCTGTGAGAGGTAGGCCGATGTACGATCGTAGTGGCCGGAGGAGTTTGAGGGTTCTTCTACTACGTTTCCTTGATATGGAAATTTGGGGATGATTTTTTTAAGGGGGGAAGTTTGTAGGAACCCAGATCTTCTTTTAAGGCATTTCTTTATTTTCTTGTTTTCTATGAGGGAAAGGGGAGTTTATGGAAATTTCAGGAGTATAATTCATGTACTTATAAGTACACACCATGTACCTGGATGATGCGGGAGACCGTGTACTGTCCATGTAATGGCCGAGTACATGTTTGTGTGTGGTGAATAAGAGATAGCCTAAAGAAGAGGCCAGCCAAGTCAAGTTCACATGGTGTACATTTAAAGAAAACACTATTTTTTATTTCATTAATAGGATTGGGGTTGAGTCTGATAAATAGAATTCAATTATTCTGGGCCTATTTTGTCCAGGAGTGTCTGTATGACCACATATCATCTCTGATCCCCCCCGAATCACCATTTGTTCTTTGATTCAACCTCTATCATCTGCGTTGGAATAACATTGATGAGTTCTCCTTTCTCTTGGTATATCATCTCCTGATTTATCCTTTTTTGTGATTTATCCTTAGTGGATCATTTTTAACATTTTTTCAGATCTATGTTGTAGTAGGGTCTTTCTAGGAATGATATTCACATATATAGATCTCATGACACCGACATAGGTGGTTATTTCCATCTCGTACAGTCTTTGAATTTTATGTGCAAAAGTTACAAATACCCATGAACGGGGTATTGCATGTTTATGGTTTTTAGTATTTTTTTCCTTCTATGCATTGCTTGTTTGGATAGTGATTAATTGTTTGTGAATAGGGTTAACCATTCCATTCTACAGTGGTTTCCCCATGATTTCTTGTTTTGACCGTTTGGTCCAGCTTTCCTATTAGGTTACTTTTCTTTCCATGCCCTGTATTATTTGGATGGAGTGATTATTGTCTTTCTTTCTGTTATATGTTGTAGATTATTTATCCAAGTAGTTCTTGAGGTTTACATTAGCTTACATGTAGCATTGGGAATGATTGACTTCCAAAGGGCTATGGGAACCTGGTGTAGTAGACAATAGGGTGAATTTTCATTGAGATCTTCTTTAGAGTGCTTGATAACTTTTATGTTGTAACACCATATGGTGGTAGGATGAATGTGCTCCCTCAGAGTTTTTGTAGTTCCACGATATAGGATACAGGGAGAATTGGAAATTTAGTTCTTCATCAGAGTGCCTATTTTTTATTGATACTTGACTACAAGGGGATTTGATGGCGAGTTCTTCCTCAGAGTGTCTTTGATAAAGCTGGACCAGAGGGATTAGACTATGTTTACATCCCAAAGGGTTGATTGTGATTTTTTTGTTGAACTATAGGGGATAGTATTTGAGTACGTCCTAGAGGGTAACCTTCTTTTTATTTGTTTCTTTATTGATATATAAAAATGATTTAAATTGAATTGGTAAATTTTTTACTATATGTACATACTTACTCACTACATCATTTTGTTTATTGTCGACCATATCTATTATCTAACTATGACGCATTGATCATTGGGTGGTTTCCTATTAGGATTAGTCTCAAACACTATTTGGGTCATGCTTTTGTTCCCAAACATATTATATTGTTGTAGGTATAGATAAGGGAAAGTGCCCTTCATCTTCAGGCACTTGATTGCTGTAGATAAGGGAAGCATGGGATTGAGGTGAGAATTGCGACATTGTAGATCCGTTTACTTGATTTTCATTTTACATTGGTTTAGTATTTTATTCCATCATTGGGAGTTTTTTGGATTCTTTCCAAGACATATGTATCAAGCTTCATATATACATACGGTCTCAGTTGTTATTACTTACATTCCTCTGTAGTTTACTATTGTATGGTATTACTACTTCTTCTTCAATTTCTATCTATTTTACTTCAACTATATTACTCCACCAGTGAGGGAATAGTTTCCCCACTATCTCACCCAATGACCTCGCTGCTAGTTAGAATCCTCTGGCGTTCGTGGAAATTAACTTGAGGCCATGTGACCAACTAGGTACGGGGCACCTCTGGGCGGCTTTCGGAACCAAGATGTTACAGAGATGATCTAACCAATTACCTTATTAGTTTAATCATCCATTTCTAGGATGAAATGAAAATAAATCTCCATGATGTTTGAAAATATTGAAAACAAACAAAAATGGTGAACCCAGCATTAAAAATATTATCTCTGAGAGAAAGTTTATTGACTATGTAATGACCCAAACTTTTATTACTGAAAATTTCTCTTGATCTATTTAAATTTATTATTATAAAAAATTGATATATAAACATCCTTGGTTTTATGTTTCTAGATTTCAAAATACCGTTATAAGTTATTACTGTTGCTTATATAAATGTTGAATAATGACCAATTGATTAGTATAAATATATGGATTTAACAATTCCAATTTACTATAACAAAGGAATAGATGCCCTTATCAAGTACAATTTCTCTATACGAAGCCCATTTTTAGAAGCTCAGAAAATAGGTGGTGTCAATGGGCTTCTCTCTTGACTATGCCAAAGTAGATCTTCAACACATAAAGCTCAAACAAGAACATATACGGGAGAATGGTAAGTTGGTAGAGATTACCACCCGAGCGAGGTTATCTGTGCCACCACAAGAGTCTGTCACCATCGCACACCTTACCCTTGAGTATTATGAGGGTCTTATAAGGGGACATGTAATAACAAGCCTACACTATGATTATGTGCATAATTGTTTGTATAAAATAATGAATATACATTTTTATTATTATTACATTGTAAATATGTTTTAATTCACAAATATTATTTTTAGTAATTATTAAATTAAGAAATATATTTTGATGAATTAATGTATTATTAAATTAAATAATATTTTTATTATAAATTATTAATAAATTTATTTTTATTAAATATAAACGATCATTTACTTTTTTTAGGAAGACAATTTTAATTTTTATTCAGGTTTGAAAGTCGTTTTTTTCCAAGTCGATGAATTTTCGATAAATGTCAGTACATATTTTAAATTTTAAAATTAATCTAATTAGAAAATCATTTAGTTAAAATGAATATAATTCTTTGAATCATGAAATCATAATTATCCAACAGTTAATTTTTCCTAATTTTCCGAGACAATCGAATTTTTGAGTAAAAATTAAATATTGTTTAATTATAGAAGTGTTTTGCGACATCATAATTACCCAATAGTGATGTAAAAAAATTAATATAAATGGAATTTTCATAAAATATATATTTTACCATTAAAATAATGTGATTTTAGGTTTTTTTGAATAATTTTACATTGCTTTAGTGTACACTCAAAGATTATAAAATATTTTTAACTTTTAAAATTCATTCCATGACTGTGTGACTCATATCCACATAAGAAATCCTATTATATTAAAAATATTGTCCATTTTACTTATAAAATAATGTTTTCCTCTCCCCTTTGATAAAAACATGGGAAAAATCTATGGTATGGTTTGTGGTTTTAAATATTTTAATGTGTAGTGTCCAAAACCAAATTAATAATTAATTTCCTCACTTTTTCTATATTAACCCACCCAATCTCCCATGCCATATTCACTAAAAGCCTTTGGAGCTTGACAAAAAATTACCAACCTCTATCTATAATTCTCACAAGGTTCCACAAACTCCAAAGAAGCCTCTCTCAAGCCTCTTTCAAGCCTTTGGGATCACCTTTCCAAGTAAGAGATCCTCACTTTCATTCCTTATTTATGCCCAATATTCATTATGCTTTTATTCCCTTTAATATTTGATTAAAATGTTGTGGTACTATCTATCCACTCCCCTATAATACCCTAATTTCGTTTTAATGATGAGAGACCCCTTTCTATCTCATATATTCCGCTAATTTACACATGTTACCTTATTCAATTTCTATAATGGATATATGGCTTTCTTATTTTTGCCCAAATTTATTAATATTGTTTTCCCTTTTTTGAATTAATAATGTGGGGGTGTGATTTCTAACCCCCCCCCATACATTCCTTCTTATGTTTTAATGATGAGATGTCACTTTATCTCTTATTAACTCTTCCCATGTATAGTGGTTACCATGTTGAAATTCTATAAAGAATTTTTATCTTCTATTTTACATTCTTGAAATTCTGTTGTTTTATGAATCCAAATTCCATTAATTTTTTTGGAAATGTATCTATATGAAACCATTAATTTTCATTTCGTGTACATATGATTAGACATCCCCTTCTCACTCATCAATAAATTTTATGAATTTTTTTGTTATGTCATTATACTTCGGAAATTACACAGTGATTTTCCAAGCCAATGTCATTGTGTAGTGAATACCAAGCACATTTCCCGATCAAGGGTACTATTTATTATGAAAATTTATAGATTTTGTTTATAGTATCATGTGTGAATTCCATATTCCTTTATTAGGGAATAAATGATGATGTTTAATTTATCTATAATATATTATCCATGTTGCACACTTATGCATGAAATGGAATGATTAAGGGTTTTCCCTTATAGCACTCCATTGCATTGTGTAAAGATTAGTATCATGAAACATCGAGTTCAATGAGGTTTTACTAATTCTAATTCAATTTCAATGAGGTTTTACTCATGCTCGATGTTCATTGAGCCATGGATCATGCTAATATCATGTTAAATGTTGTTCCCATATTTCCATGTTAGGATAATCATGCTATATCATTTTTTTATGTTCATGTATATATTATTCTAAATTGATTTGCATATTTCTTAAAATGTACTATATTCTTACTATTGTGACTTTTTTACTCCATAAATGGACTTTATAGCTCACCCTTTTTTATGAATTTCCTTTGGTTATCCTACGAAATCTTATGTACAAATGAATGTGAATTGTCATGTAAAAGAAGTTTTCAATAAATATGTGTAGTTTGTGTTTTACGTTGTTTTGTAATGTTCTTAAGCCCAAAAGAAACTAGGCCTCTATATATCCTATTTTTTTTATCAAGTTTAGGGTTTATGTCATAAATTATTTTTATGTGTAAAATAAAGAGCATGGTTTATATATTTGGTATCAAAGGATAGGTTCAGTTATTTTTGGGATTATGATTTGAAAACCCTGGTGAAATACATAGGGATATGACAAATTATGAAAAACATCCCTAAATTCTGGTGAGTATTGAATAAGTGGTTTATCATGAAAATACACCACATTCTGGATATGAGTTGGTAGAGGTGGCTCCCACTCATATGTATCTAGGGGTAATACCCAAAAACCCTGCTTTGAGCTGTACTCGAATTGGAACTGGTGCACAAAAATATAACTTCTTGTAACCATTGTTACACCACTCCTACTGGATATTTTCTAGTAACTTTATAAGCCTAGTAGGAACCATTATTTATGGAAAAATTACCCTATGTATATATATTGGGATGTAGATCATGGATAACATAGACTAAATCCTTTAAATTCATAAGCTTAGGAAATAAAAGTAATTTATATGTAAATGGAATTTGTCTATGGATTACCCTTTATATGTTACCCATAACATTCCTTTTATTCCAGCTAATGGCTGGTAATTTGGGCATTCACGCTAACAATGGATGCGAAGATCAATGCGACGACTGCTCTATTGAGATACCAAATCTGATTTGAGCAGGAATAGTGAAACATTGTCATGATACTGTCACAGTTAACTCTAGTATTGAATAAAATCATGGTCTAATAGGGGTACTAAACCCCCCCCCCCCCCCCGAAGAGAGAAGAAGTCAAAAATGAGAGCTTCATGAGACAAAGTCCTCTATCTTTTAATGGATCATATGACCCCTCAGTCACCGAACAATGGATCAACTCCATTGAGAATATCTTCTACATACATCAATGTTCTAAACAAGAGAATATTCTTTTGTATTCTTATCATATGGAGGGTGAATCTTATCAATGGGGTACATTGATCAAAAATACAAAGCCTAAGGTGTAGTTAGAGTCATTGTAATGGATGGATTTCCAAAAAAAATTGACAAATATTTTCCTTAAACCCATTGAATTATGATGGAAAGGTGCTTCCTTTAACCAAATCATAATGATGACGAATCCATCTGAGAGTGTGAGGAAGACATCACAAGGCTTGCACGATATGCCTCAGGATTTTCCATTACCCCCGAATGTAATGATGACCACTTATTTCTTGGGATAAAAACTAGCCTACCGAATTCCCTAGAGATCCGTAGCTTTCAGAGATATAAGAAAATTGTCTGATGTTCCCTCAAATTTGAAATGGAGGTCAGTGAATTTAAGGGGTATTATAGGGTTATGTAGCGTAAGGTGGAATTTAATTCTAATGGTCCAATAGATAAATCCAATGGTGAAAATAAAATCCAGCACCAAATTTTCAAAAGGTGTGAAATGAAGAACCCCATAAATTGCTTAAAGGGGGTGAGGAAATGCTTTAGGTGAGGAAGACAAGGAAACGTGGCCCTCAAATTCCGAAAAGAAATACATGTGGTTGCAACAGAGAAGTGAAATGCTCCGTTCGACCCTCAATTCATTGTTCATTACTTCAACTAAAATGAACCAGGGAACATTTCAAACTAGTTCCATAAGACAAGTGTATTCGGAGGCAACCATCATCCTCCAAGGTAGAAAGGGTGAGCTTTTTCCATCTCTACCACCGTACTGAACCCCAAAAAAAGTGAAGACATTTACGCTAGTTATTAATTCAAGAAAAGTGAACATACATTTTTTATTCTCGTTCAATGAATTATTTTATATCCTAAATGTTTAGTAGAAAAATACCAACACCATGATAAGATATGGAAGTAATGATGTCAATGAGAATGGTAATTGGGGAAATCATTGCATCCCAGAAAATAAAACACCTCGCCTATCATAATTTGTGGATTTAACTTCCCTGGAAACCCAATCATACTCACTTTGGTGTAATTTTATGAAATATTTGGCATAGATTGGCTTTCCTTATAGAGAGCCGATATAAATTTTTTGGAAGGGGAAATCACTCTCCAAATGGAGAATCGAGCCCCCGATTCCATACAAGTGAAAGGAGGATGATTAATCTTCTTTAGCACCATCATTTCAATAATGGATATTTCTTCCCTATGAGCATGCATATCATAATAAGATAATTAAGTATAAGGAATAAACCATACTTGAATACATGAATATTGTGAGGGAATTCCCTGACGTGTTTCCCAATGAGTTGGTTGGTCTTCCTTCTAGAAGAGATGTTGAATTTTCAATTGATCTTATTCATGGGGCATTGCCAATATCCAAGAATCCATTTATAATGGATGTTGTGGAGATTGATGTGCTCAATAAACAACTACGGAATAATAAGGATAAATGGTTTATAAGAAAAATTTCTTCACCATGGGGTGCACCAGTCCTCTTCATCCAGAAGAAGGATGGTTAAATGCGCCTTTTCATTGATTATTGTGAGCTCAAAAAAATCATGATAAAGAAAAATTAGCCTATGCAATGAATTGATAAATCAGTGGATCAGCTACGTAGAGGAATATACTTGTCCATGGTTTATTTTTTGGTTGGGATATTACCATGTAATATTTAGTAGGAGGATATCCCCAAGACTAAATTTTGTACAAGATACAGGCACTATAAATTTATTATCATGACATTCGTACTTAATAATACTCTAGAAATATTCATGGATAAGATTAACAAAGGTTAAAGAGAATACCTTGAAAAATTTGTGGTTTTATTTATATATGGTATTCATATACAATCCAAAATCAAGGAGGAGCATGTGGAGCATCAAAGCATTGTACTAGAGACCTTGTAAAAGGAAAAGCTCTATGAAAAGTCCAACAAGTGTGTGTTCAGGTTGAAGGAGGTCTCATTCTTGGGAAATATCGTCATAAGCAATGGGATATCTGTTGATCCCCCCTAGAAAAATGTAATTGATGGATGTAAAATGTAATCATTGGTAAAGGATAACACTAGATTCCTGGAGTTATATGGATATTATCGCCGATTTGTGAGGAATATTTCACGATTTTAAAACCCTCTAACCAAGGAAAATCGGAAGGGAGTCATTTTTTCATGGACTAATGAATGCGAAAATAACATTATGGAGTTGAAAATGAGGCTTATCACTATTCCCATGCTCACATTACCCACATGTGGAGAAATTTTGTGGTGTTTAGTGATGCTCCAAATAATTTCCTGGGTTGTGTGTTGATGAAAAATGAAAATTTCATTATGTATGCATCGAGGCAGTACAATGATCCTAAGGAAATCTATCCAACACGGGATCTGGAGTTGGCTAAAGTAATCATCACATTGAAAATTTTGTGGCATTACATATTTTTAGGATAAGTGTGAATTATATTCTGACCACAAAATACTCAATTATATATTATCTCATAAAAAGTTAAACATTCCATAATGAAAATAGTTAGAACTGATCAAAGACTATGACTGCTCAATCTATTACCACCATGGAAAAGAGAACAAGGTGGAAGATTATCTAAGTATAAAGGACCAAACAAATCTATAATTGATGACAATTGAAAAGGATCCAATATTCATTGAATTGATGAAGATGGATTTGGAATGAAAAAAGAAGGGAAAATCAACATTCATTTCATAAATGATTTCTCAACCATCTCTTTTGTAAAGGTTAAGGATGCTCAAAAGAATGATGTGGGAATTCAGAAGAAAGTGGAAATTATCGAAAAGGGAAATCCTTAGAGTTCAACGTAAATGAAGGAGTTGTGAGATTTTGGTCAAGACTATATGTTACATCAATTCGGGATTTAAAGAAAAAACTTTTGGATGATGCACATAGTTTAAACTTTTCTATACACCCAAGAAACACAATTATGAATCGAGATCTATGAGAGCATTATTGGTGGGATAACACGAATAAGGAGATAATAGAGTATACATAAATGTTACTTGTATATTTTCAAGTGAAGTATATGAGGCATAAATATAAGGTTTTGACGCAATAATTACCAATAACAGCATGGAAATGGGAGAAAATCATCATTGGCATTTTCACTGGACTTCCAAAGTCATCCAAAGGAAATGATGCAATATGGGTCGTTGTGGATCATCTTAAAAATATTGTAAACTTCATTTAAATTCTAGAGGATTTCTCATTGGATCAACTTGAAAAGATATATATCAAATAAGTGGTAAGGCTGTATGGAGTACCACAATCTGTTGTATCTGATTGAGATCCAAGATTAACATCTATGTTCTGAAAGAGTCTTCAACATGATCGGAATACTATTATGAACATTATTATGGCTTATCACCCTCAAACTGATGGCCAATCGGAGGGGACTATCCCAAAACATGAGGAAATGTTGATATCATTATCAATTGAAATCAAAGGAGGATGGGATCTACATATTCCTTATGTTTATTTCACTTACAATAACAATTTCCACTCAAGTATCCAAATGGATCCTTATGAAGCCCTTTATGCGAAGAGGTGAAGAACACTGGAATGTTAGGATTAAGATGGTGAGAAAATACTCCTAGGTTCAAAAATGGACGATGAAATTGGGGGAAATGTTAAGACCATCCAGCACCATCTTAAAGCTACATAGATCAGAAAATAGTGCTATGATGATAATTGTTGGAAATACATAGAGTTTGATATTAGAGACATGTTTTCCTCCACATATCACCATGGAAGAGAATTAGGAGATTTGGTAAGAAGGGAATGATTTGTCCAAGGTTTATAATCCCTTTTGAGATCCTTAATCACATTGGAGTAATGACATATCATGTAGCTCTCCCACCATACCTATCTCAAGTATGTGATGTATTCCATGATTCACTAGTGATGAAGTACATACCCGACCCATCACATGTACTCAATACATAGGTGGTACCATGGTATAATAACCTCTCCTATGATGATAATCCATTAAAGATATTAGATCATAATGAAAAATTTCAATGAAATAAGATAATGTCCCTCGTCAAGGTGTTGTGGAGAAACCAAAAGATTGAAGATTCATTAGGGGAATCAGAGGAAGTGATGAAGTAGAGTTACCAACATATGATTTAGTATGGGAAAAGGAAATTTAGAGGGTGAAAAGTTTTATGTGGGGATGATTTTATGGACCCAAGATTTTATTAATGAAAATTCAACTTGATCTATTTAAATTGTATTATTATGAAAAATGGTTATATGCACTTTTTTGGTTTTATTGTTTTAGATTAAAAAATACTATTAAGAGTTGTTACAGTTTCTAATATAGCCTTTGAATAGTGACCAATTGATTAGAATGAATATATGTCTTTAATAGATCGAATTGTCTCAGAAAAAGGAATTTGTGGCCTCATCCACTAGAATTTCTCCGTACGAAGCCCATTTGTCGTAGCTCAAAAAGGAGGTGGGGTCATTAGGTTTCTCTCATGGCCATTCCCAATCAAAGATTCACCATGTTAAGCTCTAACTCAACCACTTACGGGAGAAGGGGATGTTAATAGAGATTACCTCCTTATCGATTTTATCCGAGTCACCCCAAGAGTCTATCACCATCACATACCTTACCCATCTGTATAATGTGGGTGTTCTAAGGGGATATATACCAATACCTGAGAACTATTATTATATGCATTATTTATTTATAGAATAAATATTAAACATTCATTTTATTATTGTTACATTGTAATTTTTTTTAAAGAACAGATAGTATTTTTAGTTAATATTCAATTATGAAATCTATTTTGTTGAATTTATATATTTTTAATTAAGTAATTTTTTAATAAAATATTATTAATAATTTTTTTCATTAAATATAAATTATCATTTAATTTTTAGAAAAATAATTGTAATTTTTATTAAGCTCTGAAGGTCATTTTTTTCAAAACCCTTGAATTTTCAATAAATGTTAGTTTTTATTTTAAAAGTAAAAATTAACATATTTTGAAAATTATTCAGATAAAATGAATATTATTTTTGGAATCATGACTATGAAATTATGCAACATTTAGTTTTTTATAATTTTATGAGACATTCAAATTTATGGTTAAAAATTAAATATCGTTTAATTATATAATTTGTTTTATGACATCATAATGACCTAATAGTGGTATAATAGAATACTATAAACGGTATGTTGGTAAAATATATTTTTTACCATAAAAATAATTTGATTTTAGGTTTTCTTGATTTTTATGAAAAAGATTTAGTGGACCCTCCAAGGTTTATAAAAGATTTTAACCTTTTAAAATGTTTTCCTTGAGAGTGTGACTCACCACCACATAAGCAAACCTAATATTTTAAAATGTTCCACCATTACATTTATAAAAAAAAGTTTCCAATAATAATTTTCAAAACCCATAGGCAAAAAAATGGGATGGTTTGTAGTTTTGATTAGTTTAACGAGTAATGTCCAAAACCTAAATAATAAAGAATTCCTCAGGATTACTATATAATCCCACACATTCCCCAACTTCCTCTTCACCCAAAAAATTTGGAGCTCGACTGAAATCTTCCCACATCTCTCAATAATTCTCAAAAATTCATAGGTAACCCAATAAAAATCTCTCAAGACTCTCCCAATCATTTGGGATCACCCTCCCAATTAAGGTATCCTCAAATTCCTTCCTTATTTATGTCCATGATTTCATAGTTTGTCATTAACTTTTATTTTTAACTAAAAATGATGGGGTATGATCTTGAATATCCCCTATACTTCCCTCCTTATGTTTCAATGATGATACACCCCTTTCTCTCTCAGAAATTTCTTCCATGTACACCCGTTACCATGCGCAATTTCCGTATGGGATTTCGTCTTTGCTCATTTTTGTCAAAATTTCATTATATTGTTATACCATTTTTTCAAATAAATATTTCGAGGGTATAATTTCACACCTCTCACATACTTCCCTCATTAGGTTTTAATGATGATATACCTCTCTATCTATCATTATATTCTCTTATGTACACCTGTTACTATGCTGATATTCATTAAGGAATTTTTGTCTTCTCATTACATTCAAGAAATTATATTGTATTATGAATCAAAATTCAATAAAATATGTTGGTACCTGTATCTATATTAACACCTTACTGTCCATTTAATTTAAATATCATGTTACACCCATTTCTCTATCATCAACAATTTTTTTGACTTATTTTGTCGTGTTGTTATGCTGCTGAAATTGCCCTGTGATTTTACAAGCCAAAGTCAATGTGCAGTGAATACCCTGTCCATTTCTCTATTAAGGGTATTCACCATTTTGCACACTTACTGATTGATTAATTTTTTTCATGTATGAATTCCACATTCCTTTATCATGGAATATATGATTTTTTTAATGAATCCATGTTATATGATCCATGTGGAACACTTTAGCATGAAATGAAATGAATAAGAAGGGGGCTCCCAGATAGTAGTCCCATGCATTGGGTAATGATTAGTTTCATGATACGTCTAGTTAAATGAGGTTTTAATGATTCTAATTCATGTAAAATAAGTTTTTACTCTTGGTCAATGTTCAAGGAGCCTAGGATCATTCTTAATTAATGTTAAATGTTGTTTCCATATTTCTATGTTATGAAAATCATGTTATATCATGCCTTTATGTTCATGTTTCTTTTATGCTATATGGATATGCCTATTTCATAACATGTAAAATATTCATTAGGTTATTAATTTTTTACTACCTTACTGGGCTTTATATCTCACCCTTTTCTTATTCATGCACTCTGGATATCCCATTCATTGTTATGTACGGAGGAATGTTTATGGCCATGTAAATGAAGTTTTTAATGAAAATATGAATTTAATGATTTTATTGTTATATAATGACCAGATGTCTCAAATAAAATATACCTATCAATCATATATAGTTTAACAAGTGATTATTTTATGTAATAAATTTGGATTATGAGTGAAATAAATAGCAGGGTTTCTATAGAATACTGATAAAATTTATTCATACTTCAATAAGGTGTATATTATTGTATTCGATCCCCCATAGAACCTTGATAGATTCATTAAGATATTTCGTTGATGTAGATATAAACAATTATAGGTAAACCAAAATAACTACCTACATATATATGAATCACAACCACCTTAACTAGATTTCAATCACAATATTTGACTTCCACTACATTCATAGTAGCTTATATAAAAAGTCAAAATCTCTCTCCCTCTATAATATGGTATGTAGTATTGTGATGGTAGAAATATCGGGTTGTTTGATCATCATGAACCTTGCATACTTAGTGAATCAAGATCATAAGAGTTTATATATGCATATCTAATGCCAAAGATATGACCTATTGTTGTTTTCCATTGAAATCTTCTCTAATAATTATATTATTCTCCCTCTAGATTCTAAAAATATCATACAACAATATGTAGAGGAGAAAAGTTCAGATATAACAAAAATAGAGTCAACTACTCAACATCCACTTATAGGGATCACACCCTTGAAGGATTTCAACATCATTGAAAGGACCACACTATCCAACTGTTAACAAAAATAAATATTTTACCGATCTATCTCGGATCACGTATCTGAGTGATTTATTTCATATAATCAGAAAAATAATTCACCTATGTGTCAAATAAAGATATATATTGTATCCATGAATATTGATTCTCCCATTCCAATAGAAATAATGCATGGAGTATAATTACATTCCAAAAATAATGGGATACTCCATAACCCTAACGATCATGATTTGAAAAACTGAAAATCTAAACATGATTTGTATACTCATTATAATAGATATAATTTAATTTATAATTTATAAATGTAGTGTATGAAACCCATAGGTTTTTAGAAATGCATACCTCTTGGTTTTCCTCCACATTGAATTACTATTGAACATGGGGGACCATATCATTTTCACCACAAGGTATTAAGAAATGCGGGGGCAAAAATAATGTGCAATTTTTTGGCACATTAAATTATAATTATTAGGCCAATGAATGAAACTATATAATCAAATACATCAGAAATCCATAAGTGGTAATTATATTACATTAATTTTCTAGAATCTAATATTTCTCATAGGATCAAATAACATAATAGTCTCAGATGATTAAATACATAAAAAAATATATAAGTTTCATTTCAAAACATTATAGAATGCATGAAGACATTGACATAAAATTGTTATCCATTACACAATATTCTTGAAAATTACACACAGTTCTTCTTTTGGTTTCTGGGGGAAAGGAGAAAAAATAATGGTGATATAAAATGGTCAGTAAGGAGTACCTTATAGTAGAATCTATGATTACATAATAATTTCATAATTTGAATATTTGGAATAATTATTCCATATTATTCCATAATAAATATAATATAATAGATTTATATATCTATGAATAGAAATGAAAATATATATAACAATAATAATTTATCTAATACTAATGGAATTCATACTGTTGTATATGAAAAAATGTTGTCAAAAATATTTTCTGAGACACTCTACTGATACAGAGAATGGTATAAAAGAAATCCAAAGTAGTTTTATCTCTAGAGAGATGTTCATGAATCATGGGTATAATTAATTTTTCTCCTAACCCATCAGCTACTAATGTAAAATGTATTCACCATGAGATTCAGAACGAAATTTCGTAGTAGTCATCACAGATTTTCTAGAAGAATAATAACATGAAAATATAAACGAAAAAACATAAATATTATAGAAATAATTTCTTTGTATATGAGTACATCCCATAATAATCTTAAAATATGATGGGAGTCGTCAATGTATCAAAAATATCTATTAAAAATGATTTATAGTGGTCAGAGTAATTTCAATAGGATGGGTTATCAATGTAAGATAATAATTGGGTTCAATAGTTTTCATTGGTAGGAGACCGATTCAATGTTATGAAAATTACTTCCTTAAGGGTTTTAGAATGGAATAATAATATTCCAGAGGCTACCCCAAAAGTTGGTTTTGTATAGTTTAATGTCTTATCCGACACATTTTTCATCAAATTTATGATTTAGAAAATCGTCATGAAACCATTTTTTGGGTGATTACTACTAGTTGAATTTGTGCCACATCCACATGCACTAGATGTTATATATAAATTGATGTATTTTATAGAATCTAAAAAAGTAAAATTTTTAATGAAAAGAATGGGTTTTCCACCATGAAGAAGGTTGTGTTTTAAAATGGTTTAGTAACTCGTTAATATAAATAAAATAAAATAGTGATAATTATGAAGAACTTTTAAAAAAATATATTCATTTTAGAAGACGGAAAAGAATAAATCAATCCAATGTATGCTCTAAAAATAAAATAAAAATGTGTTGAATAAAACATGAGCCCTAATGAATGGAAACTAGGATTGAAAACACCTCTTATTTAATAGGTACAAACTTAATCAAACCCATATTAAACTATGTGATTTAATTTTTTATCAATTACTATAAATTAATGGGATTTCATGATATGATATCTGAAATTATAATTATATATAACATATAAAGGAAATTATATGTATTATAAAAAACATGTCTCATAGAGATGAATTTGAGATGCATAACTCTTACACCTGGTTAAGACATCATGAAAAATCATATAACCTCCTCAATAACAAACATTGATATCATTGTAACATAATTATGAAACATAAAAATATTTATTTCCAATTTACTCTTCAAATATAGACATTTTACATATGAATTATAGGTATTTTTAAAATTTTTCCGACATTAGTTGGCTATAGTTTTGATAATTTGTACTACTTCTGGATATTAGTGTTTTAATTAATGCCTCTCATAAAATCCATAATTATTAGACAATTTATGGTGTCAGAATGGAAATTTTTAAATAATTTTAAATTTTATCATCTCATAACATTATATTTTAGTTATCTTGTGTGAAGGTGGAATCAGTGTTGGCCTATTTTGGAAAATTTAGTGATCAAAATGATATATCTATAATAAGTTAATTACATAGTATAACCCATAAAAACCAATTAAAAATTATTATTTTATTATTAACATTTAATGAAATTATTATTTATATTCCCATAGTCATCCATGATTATGTTTTATATTTTTTTGCATGTAGATAATTAAAAAAACCCATTTAATAACATATGATAATTATTGGATAATTTGGATTACAAAACTTGTCTATATTAGGCTTAATATGAATATAAAAAAATAATAGTGATATTATTCAGTTAAATATATTTTCTATGAGTAGTATTTTATTAGGTAATAAAAATAATATTTATTTTTTTTAAAAGGATATATGGTTCTCCATGTATGTGGTAGTTTATATAACACACGGTTAATATTTTCACATCCTGAAGATTGGGAGGGTATTGTTTTATATAAAAATATTATTTTTCATAATAATATTTCTATTATATATATATATAATTTATTTACCAATATAATTATTAAAACCCAATAGATGTGGAAAAAATAATAATAATACATCGATTAAAAGAGGTGGTAGTTAGTGCAGATGCACTAACAATAGTTTTTCTTTTTCTTAATGGATGCGTAAGATTAAAAAATGGTTGAACCATTAAAATAACTATATATTTGTTTAATAGTTATATTTTTTATTTATATTGTTATTAATATAAGTGGTTTAATAAAAAAACTAAATGATGAAAACATTTTGAGGAATGTAATGCTTACCTCCTAAGATTGAGTTTTATCTTAAAAATATGTTTGTAAATAGAGGATTTAAGATAAATAACGGAAGCAAAGGAATAATTAAGTGTGATAGGGATATAGGGAAAGAAAAATTTCAGATTTCATAAAATAAATTAGAATGGATACATGTGGAATTAATTTGAGTAATTGAGTCCCTTGTGAAATATTATCTTTGATCATTGGTTTCTTGGTATAGATACAAGAAAATACCTTTTATCATTATTGATGAAAAAGGAGGAAAATATTAGTGATGATTAATATAGTGAATATCAACATAATTTCATCTAATAATATCCTAAAATTTATAAGTAAGATAACTAATAGTTGAAATGTTGATAAGCATACTATTTTATTGAATTTTAGAAGCCATCCAATCTGTACTATGATTCCCTTCAGGCCCTGTATGTTGAAAAATAATACCTTAATAGAAAAAAGTATTTTATCATTGTATAATGTTGGTTATCAGACAATGAATGCATATTTAACCTTTCATGGAGGGAATGCTTATTTCATATTCAGTTTCCACCATTCATTGATCAATGTTCTTCCTCCTACGCATTCCAAGGACATCACACAGAGAATATTAATTCGTATTGAGGGAACTGGCTTGATCGTAAAATGAAATTATGTTTAAGAAAACCATACCAATGTGATTAAAAATTATACCTCCACTACACATTAAATAAATACTACATGACCAATTATCATTACACTTTTAATTCCAATAAGTGGGATCCCAATGGATCCAATGATAGTGGGTAATGTTTCCCTAGAAGGAAATACTAGGATCACATATATGCATATGGATTCTAAGAGAAGGGACATTATCACATTTTTTTGAGTGGCTCCAGATCAATTTTCGTTGTTCATGTTCTAGACACCAGAACGCTGCCCGATCCCAAGATTCTCTCATGAAGAGATTTGATTCTAGATTACCATAAACACCAACATACTAAATCCATTTGGATCAACCTGTACCAATGAAAATGAAATTGATATGTCCACTAATATTGTGATACTGACATCTCATGCATTTAGAAAATGTACACCCAATAGAATAAGCATATTTTCCTTTGTAGAAGATATTGTATGTAGTATACTCATAAGGGTTTATATAATAAGATCACATTGAAAAAATCCGATTAACATTATGTATGATATTTTAATTTTTACAAATTTCATCGTTATATAACATATTATATCATAGAATTTAAATTAGTGGGACTTATTTCAAATAAAGAGTATTCCCCCCATACATCATGCCACACAATATAATGAAACATCGTAAGTTTTGTTTTCACTAATAAATAACTTGATGGAGGTCCAATGAGCACCCAATCATCGTGATCATCAGTATTTTGAATAATGTTAGAAAATAATTATTGGGGGTGAAAGATAGTGTTAATGATTGTAGATTTTATAACAGATTCCCTGGATGAGACGCATGCGATCAGACAATCCAAAAATCCATTCTTATTACCATCCAATATGTGTTGCCAGAAAAAAATATCCCAACATCAAATGATAAAATTGTAACTATACTATATAGCTATGATGTTATTCTATAAATGTTTATAGAAATTAGAATCCACATGGAATCTTAAGGTCCTAAAAATATTAATTATTTATGAAGCATCTTTATAGGGTTCTACGATTTTTCACCAAATCTAATTTGTCTCTCATGATATTCATAGTGCCTGGAACATCCCTCAAATTAATTCCACCTTCTTCCTATGTCTATGCTAAATTATCCCATGATTATCAATGATGTTTCCCTTCAAAATAGGAATCATAGAGGAATAAGAAAAATTATTTCTCAATCACTCTAATAACAACCATGGGAAAATTACACACTTAGGGGATATTCATAAGAATGGATGTGAGAAAAGAATTAACAAGAGTGATCATTCAAGCAAATTAGTGAATGATATTTTCCAATTTTTTATTCTACTTGATTTTTTAGTGACTAACCTATAAAAAAATGAAAATTATATTTTGTAAATGAATTTTTTTTTGAGAAAAACTAGTATATTATTATCTTATTAATTAACTCAAACCCTCACCAAATATTTTATTTATAAAAACAAAATATTATTTTACACTATTATGAAAGAATAATTTAAAAAACATTTTATTATAACAAATGAATAAATTTGATATATAAATTTTAATAATGTAATTATATAAATAATTAAAATAATTTAGTGAAAAAGGTGAATTATGCTTATAAATATTAAAAAATGGTTTTAAAATGACAAAAATATTATTTCTGAAATTTATCACTATAATTATAAAAAATATATATTAGTTCATGAATTTTTTGATGTTTATTATATTCCTAAACCAGAGAGATTTCATTAAATTCACATTTATAATAAAATTTGAATGTACACCATTTAGTGAATATTCAATATTGTTAGAATAATACCAAAATTTCATATTAAGTTAATATATTAATGAATAATTTCAGTGATTTTAGATTCTAAAAAATTTAATTGAAACATTAAAAAATTATATTTATTAATATACACTTCAAAAAATGATCTTCAGTGACTATATTAGATGATACACCCAGATATGTTGTATAACTACTAAAGTAGGGTCTTATGTATTACATTATCTCTTGTAATAAAATTACATACTCAAAATAAGGGTATAAATTATCTAAAAAATGTTATGTATTTTACTTTCTGATAGCTTCTTTAGGAGCCAATGTTTCCTCATCAGGTTTCTAATTTCTCCAAATGAATCTCCACAATCGAGTTGTCTAATCCTGAAACCCATGATCCTTGGTATCAGGAATCTGGTAATTTTTTTAAATATAAAACAAGATCAGATCCAACTCTATTCCCTCGTATTCTATAACATTAATTTTCTCTAGAATGTATTTATTCTCTAATGAATCATTGTTGATTCAATTTACTTTATAAAGGATGTGTATTATATCCAATCTCTAAGATATAACTATAATAATTTCTAGCATTTCAGTAGTCCAAATATAACTAGGGAATAAATTTCCCGTTTTAACAAATCAAACAACTACATTACATAGTTAACCATTAAAGAATATATGAATTCCCCAACATGTAATCCAACTAAATTACTTCAATTTTCACCATATTTATTATGTTTTTTTGTTACATAATTATGATTTTGAAGAGTTTTTACATTAATATTAGTCTGCTCAGTAAGATTTTTTCTAATGGGACTTCATTCAAAAACTTCTAACCAAACTGTCATATTAAAAACATTAATCCATTATAAATATTTCATTGGTTCCATTTGGATTCTCCAATATATGATGATAATATTTAAAAATTCAATGAATTTCAAATACTAATTTCACATACTATGGAATCGAAAAGAAAACAATATCATCATGTGTTACAATGTATATATATACACTCTTTTCACGAATTCCCCTTAATTTTTCGATGATAGATAGTGTTTAAATGTATTCCATTATTGGGAGCCCTTTGAAAAATCCGAAATGATTTTTATGTGAACTAAGGGTCCTAATTAGATAAAACTAATAGTGGATCTATAGGATGCATTATGATTTCAATGATATGGAGCTAGAAAAGGAACTTTTTGGGTATATCTTTTCTTATTGATATGAAATGTGAGGGATTAACAAGATGATATAATATGAAAAATATTGAATCATACATCATTACATTCATTGGGAGTATATTTAAATGTACATGTTAATATTATTCCACTTCAATAGTTATTTATACATAAATTTAAAGACACCATTTCAGAGTTTTAATTTTTCCATCAACTAATTTATTACTAAGAATCATTAAAAATAGTTTCAAATTCCCCACTTTATTCCATCAAACTAGATTATTTTCTTAAATCCATAGACATATTTTTTTGTAGCATATGTTGGTATTTTGGTGTTATGTACCTCATCTAGTAGTTACCATTTAAAATATAGAATACATGGAACTCATAACATTTCCCAAAATTCCATCTATCCATTTATATAAATTATGTTAAAAAATTAGCATTGTTAAATATTTTATTAATAATTTTATGTTCTCTTCATCAAAATTGGACTTCTATTAATATTCTGGTAAATATGATATTACAATTGTATGTAGAAATAGATAATGATCATGTTACCTAAATATATATATATATATATAATATTTTACTAGGTCATTTTATATCGGATAATTTTTAATTATCATCATGGTCATAAGTCCATGGAATCTAAAACTCAATACATCAACAACCTTTTCTGACTTCTTAGGGTGGTAATTTCTATGGGAATCATAGACCATGAGTAGTTCTAACCAAGTTCCATTCCACATATAGATTTCCCAAAAATATAATATACACATTAAAATATTATGGTCTATATATATATGAAAACATTATCCATACACAGAGTTCTTATATTAATTTATATAAATTTTTATTATATTGAAATAAATGTCAATTTATGGATTGTTTAATTAATGGATTTCAAATTTCATTGATGCATAGGCAGTAAAACTATAATTCTTTATAAGGATGTTATAAATTCCTTTCGTCGATGAATGTCTATATATTATATTCATTCATTATGTTATCATAGATTGAATTATGGTTCAGTAATATATATCTACTTAATATCTTAAATACATTCTTCATATTCACGAACTATGTGTATTTAAGACATTTATGTTTTAAAATTGTAATCATGTTGTCCATTTGGGAAAAATCATTAACAAACCACTCCTAGTAACCTTTTAAAACTATTAAAAATTAGATATTAGTTATATTAATTACTCTATCTCATCATTTGAAAATACATTTCATTTTAGGGTCACCAAATATTCAATCATTTAAGATAACATGTAAAAGAAATGAGTATTCATTGGGAAAAAATGTCATATATAATAATTAATATATAATTCTATTTTTTTGGGTTACTAATATTTTGTGTAGATGACTATCATGCTCTTCCTATATCATGGAGTATGTAAGAAGATATTCTATTAATACTTCCGAAAATTTATTAATAACATAATTTAATACTCAATTAATAATATCATCATATAAATAATTAACATTAAAAAATTGGGAATTAATTTCCAAAAACTCTTAATTTCACTATATTTTTCAAATTGTTTTCTTCAGTATATAATCTATTTTCAAACTTAGATTATGATATCCAGATAGATGAACCATCATTGAAAATTATTGAGCTTGGGGAAGTTTACCAAATAATTCATCAATGTGTGGTAATGTTTTCTTATTCTTTATAGTAATGGAATTTATCACCCACAAATTTACCACATTCTCATTGAACCATCCTTGTTTTTCATGAATAAAATAGGATAACCCCTTAGTGAAGCACTATTTCATATAAATACATCACCATGACAATCTTGTCTTTTCTTTTGACTTCACGTACTCCATTGGTTATATTAAATATATACATTTAGATATATTCCATTAATTAGGATTGTGTTAAATGGATAGTTCAAATTCATGTTTTGGTGGACGATAGGGTAATTCTTCCATAAAATCAATATTGATAATTTGTACCATAATTAAATAAGTAATTATTAGAATATATTATTTTTCATTTGATCAGAGGTCATCTTCCTCACATTCCAAAATTTATTTAATGAGAGGTAATAATGGAATATTCGAAAAATATTTATATAATGATGTTTCCCCTTTTGATGTAAGAGAATCAATCTCAGTTTGAGAAATCATAATTTCCTTATCATGGAATTAAAATTTTCTTTATCTTGGAATTAATTTTATAAATTAAAATATAAAGGTTAATCCATACAAAATATCATATAAAAATAAATTATAGGTATGATAAAAAATATTTAAAATATTTTTTTCCCATTCCACATAATTTGAATTCAAAAAAATATCTTTTTTGCGATAATTTTTAAGCTTATAATATTAATGAATAAATCCATTAAAATTTTGTTGGGGATAAATATTTTTTTTAAACATGGATGTTAAAAAATAATTTGAGGAATAAGAATAAAATAAAAAAATTTCTAACACTGAGGATCTATTAAAAGTACATTCCATAACAACATTACCAACATTATATTTTTCAATAATAACCCCATAATCTTGGCCATTTTCTCATGGACTTCTTTTACATTGATTTCATTAATTTTTATTGTATTACTTTAGATAATGTCATTTTTATTATAGTCAATTAATTGAACCCCAATAGCTTATTCCATTCCATGTAATTGTCAAGATATAATTACTATTTATATAAAATTTTAAAAAAATATGGTTACCTTCATTGAATCCACATAGAGTTTCATCCAATAGTCATCATATGTGGGAAATCCAACCCTTCCTTTCCTCCTCATTTCAACAATATGCATCCCATGATGAAAGTATGAGCTAGTCTTCTCATTATTTCCTACATACCCATGTGTCCTATATAACTCATTTTCTATCCAAATGGACCATGAAAATATATTCTCACATGATGAAAATTATTGAGATTTTCACACCCTTGGAAATAATATGTTTATCACATCAATGTAATGAAAAATATTTTTTTGGTCTATGTATATAGTCAATACATTTTTTATATCCTTTTAATTTTATAACCATCCTCCAAAAAAATTATTTTTATTTTGTATATGATAACGTAACTTCATATACATTTATTTTCTTTTCTCTAATGGAAATTATATTTTATATAATACTTCAACAATAGTTCCCCAGTCCATGTGAATTATCTCCATATCCTCTTTAGTGTTTTGTAGTAGTTCAGAATATTAGTCCAAAACATCTTTTAGATGAAATACATAAATGGTAAATATATACTTTTCAACATATTACAAAATTAGATAGATATCTTCTTAGGAGTCGATCAATTGTTTGACTACCAATGGATTAGTTATTCCACTGATTTATTGAGGTTGTATTCAAATGATGTGGTCCAAAATTTGTACACCATGTCATGGATCAGTATTTCACACATTCTTGTTGAGATTAAATGTTATATACATGGTCAAAGTTTTAAATATAGTTATTATATAATTAGTCTCAATACTGGATTTATTGATTTTTTAGGGGGGGACATCCCAACATTTACTCTATGTGTTGATAGTGTTCTAATATATCATGTTATTCAAAATATTTATATAATATCAAACTCAAAATTATTTAATGATATCTATCTATAAGATAAAATTACTAATAATTAATTTAGAGTGTTCCTTTTAAACCATGGGTGGATTTAATTGTAATTTTTCAATCTATCTAGTATCTAATAATTCTTGTAACCAAGGTTCGTACTAAAAATACTATAATACCATGTATAACATTATATAATATAGAAAAAAATCATCAATAGTTACATTAAATAGTTGGTATATAATACACCACTTCCAACATGATCCAACAATAAAAATTCTGTAAATACATGATGTATACCTACATTCCATTTAAAAAAAATAAAACATGAACAAATTTCAAGAACATTTCATTTTATTTCATCATACCCTCAAAAATTATATATAGTTGTCTTATAGTATTCATGGGGGATGGAAGTAATATGGGTGAGATCATATTGTATGTACACATTAGCAAATAATAGATTATATCATAACATAACCATGGAATAAGTGATTTATTAGGAATATAAATATAGTATAAATCCATAATTAACAAAAAATAGAGTAATTTTATATCCATTCAAATAAACAAACACATGGATAAATAGAATCCTTGATAAAATAATATTTATAACTTATTATCTTAAATTAAAAAATGTTTTCAAGGCCATGTAAAAAAGACACTACACTAATATTGGGTAATGGTATACAACATGAACCAAGTAGTTTTATCTCATGAGACCTATCGAAGTAAATATGGGATATATAATTCTAGGATCCACCTAGCACCTAATTTAACATAAAAAATTCACCATAAGGGTAAAAAATATATTTTAAACCATTTATTAAATAACTTATATCTTAATGAAAAACATGTATATCCATATAATGATAAATACAAGAAATAAATAATTCCACATTGAGTAAAAAAATAATTTCTAGGATTTTATCCCTTAAGCAGTAATGTAGGTGTGGTATCATCAATGTAACATGGTGTTATCATAAAAAATATATATTGGAAATGAGAGATTAAATATGATAGGTTATCCATGACGGAGAGTAAATAAGATAAATTGTTTTTATTTATATATGACTGTGTAAAAGGTAGGAAAAATATTTCTATTATGTTCATAATGTTCTTTTGAATATTTCTAAGCGTGTCCCATGAAAGTGCCTACCCAAGTGGAATTCTTAGGTCGAAACATTGTAAATCCAAGTGATGAATAATTCAATGCTCAACCAACCCTTCTCGGTGACTAACCCTAGTCAAATTTGTGTCTAAACTACCTCCACACTCTATTATCTAGACATGGATGAATTTTCAAAGAAAACTAAAATCATATTTAATTTTAAAAAATATTGGATGGTTTTTCCATCATGGGAAATAATGATATTGATAACCCATTAATAAAATTAATATGAATATTGGTAAAAATATAGACATTTGAATCCCATACAATTCAAAATTAATTTTGTAAAAGCTATCTATACTAATATTATCCTACTGAAAAATAGATGTTTTGGGGAAAATAATATGATTTTGAATGGTTAAAAATGGAGACTCAAAATTTCAATTATGGCATGAGTAAAAATTATATCTAATACTATAGAAATGGAGGTACTAAACATATTATTCCAGTACCACGAATAAAATTCATTTTAAGATATATTATCTCAAATAAGAATTATATCCACCACATAATGTAAAATATGTACATAATTAAAAATTTCCTCAAAAGAGAAATTTGGGATGTAAAAGCCTTACCCTGGGTCTTATTTTCATCCTACGTAAATTTTCATTATGAATAACAACCATAAATTATATAATAACTAAATTAATAACCATAAATCTATTTATTTATAATTATAATATTTATACGTAGTTCTTCCAAATATGAATTATAGTTAGTTTATGTATTTTCATAAATCATGTGTTTATAGATTTGATCATTGTACTAGTATTGTAAATGGATAATGGTTATTTATTCCTCCAATAAATTTCATCATTACAATATAATATAATTTATATGAATATAGAAATTTCATTTATGTATAATTATAATATCGCATTCCACTAGTGCATTAGATATATTTAAATAAAGAGGGCTCTACAACACCTAATTTTTGAAATTTTAGTGATTGAAGATGATATATAAATAAAATTTTGAATACCTAATATAAAAATTGCTTTCATGAAATTATTAAATTAATTATAACTTTTAATTAAATTATTATTTATCTTCCCATAGTCTTCCTGGATGTATTTTTATAACTTCATTCAAGTAGGTGGTTGAATCGAACAAAATGTTGACACACGATAATTAATGGGTCATTATAATTATGAAAGTGGTTTATAATAGAGATAATATCCTAATTTATTGAGATAAATTCATTTATTAATATTTTTTATATAGTGAGTCACATTTTGGTATTTTTTAATTATTATTAATGAAAATTGGTGAAAAATGATACATGTTACTTCATTGAGGTGGTAGTCTTCACAGTGTACAATTAATGTTATCATTTCATGAAGCTTGAGAGGGAATTAAGGTATATGAAAATTTCATTTTTTGACATCATAGATATATTATATATTTCATATTTATTTATCAATAATATAATTAAAACCAATAATTAGAGGAGTCATAAATAAAATTCAACATGATGATTCATGGATGCAGTAGTCTGTACACACAAAATAATGACACTTTTGATTTCCCATAATTTATGGACAGTAATAAATAATGATTTCATCATTGGTATAAAAGAATCATAATATAATAATAATACTGATTTCATTATATTGGTATGGAAATAATATATTATGGAGAGGAAGAGTATGAGGAATAGACAATGTGGTTAGTAAAACTATGTTTTGAGCTTTAGTTTTCTCTTAGAAATATCCTTGGAAATAGAAGAAACAGTATAACTAATGGTTAAAGGAGGCCCATAGAAATATTATATGGTTATATTAGGTTAAAAATGGAAGAGCCTTAGTATTATCATATGAGGTATGTGTTTCATGTGATGTAGAGGAAGTGATACAATTTATATGTAAATAAATGTGTAATTTTATTGATTATCATTACTTCTCATTGATATCATCACACTATTCATTTAATAATTACTCCAAGAGTTTGAAATATTGGATTTTAGGGTTCCTGTGGGTCTAGGTACCATAAAAAAATTAGACTTTTGTAGACTTGTCTATATCTATTTACTATTAGAATTTTTTAAATTTTCTTATTTTATTTTTTATATTGTTAAATTTTTTCACCAAGGTAATTACATTTACTTCCAAAAATCAGGAATATAAATATTAAAAATTTTGGGTTTACTGAAACTAAAAATATATTATATTGAATCCAATCCATATTCTGAATATGATAAAATTAACTATTTAATTAAAAATATATTATATTGGAATGTTTTTATTTTGTAGAAAAATTCTATTTTCATCATTATGTTTTTCTAATATTATTAGATATTTATTTCAAAATGAATCATTGTTTATATATTTATATAATTTTTGAAATATTATTTAATAATCATTATTGGAAAATTTTTGATTATTTTTTTATATTTATATTAAAAAATGTTTATAAAATAATTCATTTGGAAAAACTGTTTTTCCATTAACACAGTAACTAACTCCCACAATCATAAATATTATATTTATACCAAAAATGATAATGGAATTTCTCTATTATACATATATTTTAATTCAAAATTACAAATCCATTTAATAACATTAAACTTCTATATGTGATAATTTAATATTATAATATTAAATTTATAATTCATAAAAACAATTAATGAAAATTATTACATAAGGTTTAAAATATCTAATATTGGTTTATAAATAACAAATACGATTTTAAATTTTATACTATTACTCCTAAAAATTATATTTTTTCAGGATAAGGGTTTCTTGTGTGAATGATTATTCTTATATTCTAGTGATGTCATTATTTTAGTAGTCTTAAAAATGATTTTTTTACAATTCAACAAAAAGTCCATCTATTTTAAAAAATAGAAAAAATTTTAAAAAATATAATATCATTATGTAGAATTATATACCGATTTTTATTAGATTTTTATAAAATTATACATCTCATAAATTAAAAAATTAAATATACTCATTAATTAAGGCTATTCTGAGAGTGAATTGTGTTTTTGTTTAGGATATGATTTTTACCAAATATAATAGGGTCTATAGTACTACAATCCTGAACTATACACCATTTTTCCTCAAAAAATTAATACGTAGCATTAATAGAATACCAATATCAACAAAACATTTATTTGAGCCACAAAATTCTATTTTGAGATGGGGTTACAAATTACCAATCAATTAGTGGATTTACCAGTACTCAATGAGTCAGAATCACACCTTTTCATGAGTATGAATCTAGTTCTTCCTTTCATATTGTACCCATGAAAATTTGGAAATTCAGAACATTTAATATTAGTTTAGAAATGTACATGTCATTATTCATTCCTCCAATGGAACATTTTACTCAATACAAAAAAAAATAATTCCTAGAGAAACATGATCTTGTTCAATATATATTCCGGTAAATGACTTGTATGTGAAGTGTAATATGGTGATTCATATATGAAATTTATATCCCAATAAGATTAAAAGAGGTATCAATTAGTGGACTATTAGATACCAGTCATATATGAACACATCAAGACACACAATTATGTATTTACCATAATATTTCGTAATATTACATCCCTTATTCAACGACAACTTAGGGAAAATATGAAATAAATTATGTGAATAGGTTAAACCATTCAACTGATTTTTGTAGAATTTTATGTTTCTCAATGAATAATCAAATAAGGCCAATTTTTTTGGTACCCAACCCAATTCTCCTTCCAAATAGGGATTGATTATGGATTTATCCTTAGACTTAACCATATTATCCCCATACAAAAAAGGATATTAACTAGTAATGATGGTGTATAGTGTTGATAGTTGGTAGACTACACCCTTACACTATGATAATATCAATTATATGGAAGTAATACATAACTTAATATAATAATGGACCCCAACCAACTAGACCTATAAATAGGATTTGAGGATGAGTAAGATGGTGTAATGGTAAATAGAAAATAAAAAAACATAAAACGTATAGAATAAAACTACATATAATAACATTTAGTGAACATGCATAGATGTCATGTCATACTTGACATTTAACTGAATGGGTATCGCATGGATAACCATTGTATATAAATAAAATAATCATATTGAAATAAAGATGAACTCAAAAGTAAACTCCAACTGACTCTAGAACCAATGTGGTTCCTTTCCATCCCACACATGTAAATGGTATGGCATTATATCTATGTTTCATCTCTTAAAATAGATCCTTTACCTGATTTCAATTGCATAAAATCTACCTGAATCCAGAGGGGTCTGAGTAGGGTGTGAAAAAAATCAGTAGGCCATAAATATCTTTACCTAAACTGCAATGTTGAAAATGTGAAGTTTTATTATAATATAACAAAATAGTGATCAAGAACATATTAGTAGAATATCTTCTTCCCCTATACTCATCAACCACATAGAAAAAATTACTTTATCAGCCATTACTAATAAAACTATACTGTAGATTATCTTTTTAAAAATTCCAAAGGCATGCAATGAAAATTAGTCATCCATGGTAAACCGTTATGTTTCACCTCTATAAGTGTCCCCAACACCTCTGTCCATAAATCATGTTCTAGTTTCAATAAAGGAACTCACAAATTATATGTATTGTGTCCCTCGAACACCACCTTGAATGAAACCCCCAGCATGAAGCCTGACGTACCAAGGCATGGTGATTTTCCCCGCAAATAATAACACTATCATTTCATCATATTACATTCTAATTAATTTATATGTCCACCCTCTCAAATAATCGTAGTCCAATAGACTCAATATACTATTAGTATTATCCCCTAATCGATGGTCTATATATCATCAACTAATGGATCCTAACAAGCCATGTCACTTTTTGTGAAATGAACCTCCAACCTTAGTAGTAATCAACTTCATCACAAGACACATCTAATGGAGGCCTCTAACCATACATTCATTCATGACTATCTCCTCATATGAGTCATATTTATGTTCACATCACTATAATTGTGCATCATCACATTAATGTGAGAAGAAATAAAAAACAATGTACCTAAGACACATCATCCCGACACCTCATTCCCTTATGACCTTGTTTCTCATCCCAATGTTCAATTCAATCCAATATCACATGAGCCATAAAGGTAACATGATGACCTTTTATCCCAAATCAATCTACCTCATCTCCAAATCTATGTTCAATATCAATCATTAAATCTGACCATCATCTAACCTAATGAAGAACTTCACCTCATGCAGATTGTCAACCTCATCTCAGTATTAGTGAAGGAGTGGTCACATTCCCATGACACCATTTTTAAAAATGAAATATAAGAAATTTAATATAAACATTACACATTGAAAACTCTACTAAAGTGTTTTGAATCCTCTTTTCGAGATTAACCATTGTTTACATGGAGGATAAGTCACATTGGTTACTCAAGTGTTCAATTTAATTAATTGAAAAACAATCATTAAATTTTTGATACATTCTCAGAAAAAATAATGGAACTCTCAAGATAGAACCACAAAAACATGATCAAAATCAATGAGAGAGTTGGGAACCACATACATCATACAGGTATATGTTATCTCATATGATATCACCATCAAACTCATTCCAATTTGGAAAAAATATGTGTTTCATAAGGACACCCAAAAAATAGTGTAAAATCAATGAAATAGATTTATAACACGATATAAAGAGATAAAAGATAAAAAAAGTAAATAGATTTTAATATCGTCCGATGCAATTCCAATAAGATCGTTAGTGATCGAATCAGAGCTCATGCATTGGTGATAGGCCAAATCCTGAAGAGGAGGATTAAATGGGTGATCCTTGGTATTCATGCATCAAAGGAAGATGAAAAGGGGTAAATAAATAAAAAATAATGGTGGGGAAGAATGGTAATTACATCACCCTATAAGGCATACATGTTTTGGATAACTATGGGCTAATTGTGGGTTACCATATTTTTAGGTACCAGGATAAGAAGGATTCACTACAAGGATTTCCAAAACCTATAAAAACAATGCATGAATCATCTAATATGATCTTATGAATCATTGAATAGATGTAAAAACAATGCATGAATCATGCTCTTTAGACTGTGCACCTAGAAAAACTTGTCTTTCATCATCTGAAGGAGGTGAAAAACCACTTTAAAGCCTTATGAAATTGATGATACGTGAATATTTCTTTGAAAATTTTCCTTGGATCAATGGAATTCTCAGAATTTTGATAAATAAATAATAGTGGTGTCCCACATACAAAACACCTAAACATTGAATTGTATTGAGGAATTTGACGCACTCTAAATACATGATAGGTTATAATCTCATCATCATTGCATAACTCATCCAAAGGCTTTAATGAATTTCCCAGAGATGGAACCAGACATTTCCATCTCCTTTAAAACACCCCAAAAACCCCTGGAAATAATTTCCTATGTCGAATCACTCTCGATACTCCCCACATTAGCAATTACCTACCACAATCACATAAAAATGAAAAAAACCAATATAATAATGGTCCACCAACCACACCCAATTCCAAATGCAATCCAACAATGCATCCTCCCTCTTGCACCACATCAGGTGCTAAAATCATACATATTCCACATTTGACACCCATTATGTGTGACATATCATTAGATTTCCACCTTGTTCCCAACTCACACATGGTACCTAGGTGGTCGTGCATCTCATCTGATGCCCAAAATCAATCCTGGTGACACACTCCCAAAATATAAATATCATTGTATTCTTGAACAGATCCCAATGTACCTCAAACAAACCACACATATATCTATGATCAGAATATATATGGTTGTTTCACACTGCATAAATCAATAAATAAATAAGTATACATATTTATAACACTTATGATTGGACATAGATCTATTAACAAGAGCATATTTAGTCAAACAAAATACATCCCATGCACCTCATTCACCCAAACCATATGTGCCTAGTTAACATGTAATGCCAAAATACAAATCAAATAGTCCACACACACAGCGTATCACTACCATAGTTAGCTCTCCAATATTATCTAGTTCTTGATGTTCCATTGTGTGCACCTATCATGAAGTTCTAATACCACATTCATGTCCCCAAGATTGTTTTGTACCAGCAACTTGATAATAAAACCTATATTGGATCCCAACGTATCTTACATGTCTTTTGCCTTTAGCATAATCCCATCAACTAGCTCCTGGTACATCTCCCAGTCTTATTTTGAATCCCTGAGTCTTCCCCAGTTAAATAGATCATGGTTTTCTGAGGTGGATTCATACAAAACCTCCCAAGACTCATAACATATAAACAATCTTGGAAATATTTTATTTTACAATACCACAATGTGGACACATGTCCCAATATCTTGAACTAGAATGACATTGTTAATGACCTACTCATCTATGTACTTCTGAAGTCTCTGGACTAAATTCCTTACTAAGAATCCTCATTACAATGATTTTTTTATCTGAATCATCACAACTAACAACCCATGACTCAGTAATATGGATTGAATATGTCCAATACATAAAATTTCACTTGCCTATTAGTGTATATTTCATAACCACTGTGAACTAGTCCAGCTTGAAGATGATTAATTGTACACATATGGAATGTCATAATCCATTGTCAAATTGACTCACCTCCTCTTATTCATCACCCAATTTTACAATTTTGATATGAGATATGTCTTTGATTGTTGTGAAATATTCCATGATCTATATATATCCAAGGTAAAGGTTAGATAACACTTGTTCTCTCTTCTCCCACAAACTCTCTAGGATGAAATGTTTGAAGAACCTGTTCACAACAAACCTCAATGTCAGTCCCCCTTGTTTGACTTCATGTACTTGTAAATCCCACCAACACATTTCCAATTATCTAGTAATTTCCCTAGATAGCTTTACCCACCTCCCTTGGGGTGCCTTAAAGACTCAAATATGGTTTATGTGGTCTTTTTATAATTATCATCTTCCTATTGTCCACCCCACATGGAGTAGGGGTGGCTGCTATGGCTAAAACTCTCGAGGAAAGTAATTTGTAGAAGGATCACCTCTATGATCACCGTTGTCGAAACCCTTGGTGACACAAACCATGTTCACCCTGAGCATCTAATCAAGCAAAGTCCAAAATGATACTGTATCCTGTGGTTTTCCTATATATACCTGAGCCTATATTGATTCATGTACATATGACTCATTCGAAACCCAAGAATTTGGGGCATCATCCCAACCCTCTAGGCCCTTAACCTACTCCTTCTCAACATTCCCCAAATCAACAACCTCATTACACTCAACTGTATCCTATCATGGTGGTATCCTACTGAATAATAATATGATGGTCTTATGGCCATAATAACACACACACACACACAAATAGACATATATATATATATATACATATATGGATAAATGTAATTAGTACCACAATATCACATCCCTTACATTCATCCATCACAACCACATCACATGACATCCAACCCCAAGGTCCCCTTACCCACCCATATCAGATCATAGTATCACTTATAATTCTTACCTCATGGCCTATAACCCAACCATAGTAGAATCATGAATAAATTTGAGGTAGTTGAGTATAATTTCACAAAATATGTTAATTAGGAAAACATTGTTTTGATTCATTCATAGAATTTTAGAAAACATGTCCATGTCATCATCCCTTCCTGATCCTATCAGAAAAAGGTCCATATATATCATGAATATTATATCACATAGTATCACACATAGATTTCAATTTATCCAAATGTATGGGATGGATTAGTAGAATGTCACCAAAGAGAGCCAATAGTAGGAAAACACTTTTTAGCTTCCTTTGAAGTCACATTAAACAACCCAACACCTCCTAGTTCATTCCATGTTCCTAATGAAATTAACAGGAAATATTACATGGGTATATATATATTAATCATCCTATTTTCCTATCAGTAATGAATAATAAAACCACCAATTTTAGACCATTCTAAGGTTCCACGAATTTCCTTAAACCAACTAGGAAAAGGGTCACATATCATAACTGATAATAATCACAAACAAGTGAACCAATGAAGTTGTAAATAATTTCAATTGTCTTAATAAAAAATAAGAACAACAATTTATGACCCCTTGATACTTTATGTATCCCTTATGCATGGGTCTACAAGCACCCAAACAAAACCTCCTTACCTAGTTATAAAAATATAAGAATCTCTAGTCTCTGTAAGAAAAAATTATAAGAACAACAGAAAGGAAATAATTTGATACAATTAATACCTACACAAATTGTACTAGTTATTATCAATCATTGACCACTATAATACCATTTGTAGTATCCCAACATGAGTTTGTAGATACATAATACCTTACTATAGAGTTCCACCGGGCTATAAGAATTCCCACCTTTTTATCAAAGGATGTCGACTATAATAAAGTTTGTAAATAGGAGATTGTTTTGAGATTATACACTTGGTTGGTGGAAAGATTAGTGGTCTATAAAAAAATGACACAACAGAAGAAAATTCTATCATTAAATGGACCAGTAATCTCTTGTAGCATAAACAAAAAAGTAGATGTCGGAAATAAATATTATTCCAATTAGAAAACTAGTATAAAAAACACCACATGATACCATTTATATTGAAAATATGAATGTTGGATCATATAAGACAGGAAAAATACTGGGGAATCATTTATAGACTTCAATATTTAAATTAAATAATCACAATAAGAAGAGGATCTCAATAGAAAAAGTTCAAATGATGTAGGAACAACCATGGTATCATTCCATGTATCCCATGTATAATTAATGAAATAATCCCTATGGTTCATCAAATGATCTTGGTACCATACCTGATCATGAGAGAAACAAATATTCACATGTCCCAAGAGGCCCATGTAGGGTGTGAGAATAAATAATTATAGTAGACCAGAAATGTGTTCCTAACAAAATTATTTGAGAATGAGGGTGTCTATTAAAATTTAATAAAACTATGACCATGAATGTTAAAATAGAGGGCCTTATTCACTTTCCCTAAATAGATATATAGAATGAACCACCTTATTCAACCATTACCGATACAAAAATAGTTTAGAAGATTCATAAAAAAATTTACAAGCAATCCTAGGACAAAAATCATCCCAGGTGAACCCTTAACGTCAACCACTAGATGATTCACTCATCAACTTATGCCATCAATCATATACTAGCATCTATAATGGAATCCCCAATCAATATGTTCTTGGTCATTTGGACCCCTTCTCAAATTCTGTCATTGGGTCAATGTAAAAATTCTAGAAACATAGTGATGATTACCCTACATATTGAAACTTCATTGGATAACCAACTAATTTCATAAAGAAGGGAGAGGTACATCCCCCCAAATAATCCTTTCCCAGTGTCATCAATTTACAGTGAGACACCTCCCCAAACAACAGTCACATCACCGTAAACCAATCCATACACACAATTTAGGTTGATTTCCATATTAAACACCTCCAACCTCTATTATAGACAACGTAATAATATGATGAATCTAATGAAAGACTCTACCCCAATGATTGTTCAGCACTACATCATAATTCATGTCATATCTATGTGAACACGACTCCAATAGTGAAATATCTAGATATGGTGAGTGGTAATCATCAAAAAGCACTTAAGACATATCATCCCAACACATTATTCTCTAGTTACCATATCTCTCATCCCCAATTACAGTACTATATAGAATCACATTGGTTATAAAATTAACATGATGACCTTTTCACCTCTATATGATGATGTCATTGCCCATCCGATGATAAAAATAATCCATGGAATATGGGGATAACCAGACCTAAAAAACAATGTTACTTCAAAACAATGGTCAAACTCATATCAATACCAAGGTCTCACCCATAACATTCACATGGAACCATAACATGAAATTTAATATAAGAAATTAAATTTAAATAAAACACTCGGCCTACTCTACCAGATTGATCCAAATCCTCTCACTATGCATAACCATTGTCTAAAGGGAGTATCATGCCCATATGAATCTAAATTGTTTAATTTAATAAAATAATATTTAATATTTAATTTCATATGTAATCTCTTAGATAAACCAATCATGTGATCATGAACCCACCACCATGAAATAAGTTAAATAAAAAAAATATTGGAACAACCTTCCTCATACTAGTAGACTTTCTCTCACTAAATATCATCCACTAACATGAGGTGATTCAGAATAAATAAATGCCTTAGAGGATAACACTAAAAATATAGTAAATGGATCTCATGGATCTTTTGTAATGTATATAGAGAGAAAAAAGTAAATGAATAAAGATAACTCTACGTGTTTCTGATGCATTTCTCAAGAGGCCTATACAGATTGATTTGGAGATCATATGAGTAAGAGAGACTAAATCATAAGGAGGAGGATGAAATGTGGTCTCTCTACTATAACTGAATGAAAGGGAGAATAATAGATATAAATAAACATAAAATAATGGATATTAATAATAGTAATTTCATAATTTATATGTCTCACATAGTTTGGATAACTATTCACATACAATGAGACACCCCTAATCTGGGTACCAGGCTCGCAGAATTTACCAAAAAGTGAAAAAAAATATTCTTGAATCCTATTCTATGAAATAAAAAATTTACAAAATTCCATTTTCCTCTTCAGTTATGTTTTTAATACCATGGAATTAGCCAAAAATGGGAAACCCCATTTCTTTGTGAGACATCACATTTTTTAAAACAATACACCTCAATCTACAAACCATGAAAAACATGGATTTTTTTCCACTAATGCACCATAAACCATAAAGAAAGATCATATAATTGAAATGAATATAAAACAAAGTCTTGGTAAAAATAAAACCTCATAAATATGTTCAAAATAATAATTAAATTGTTGTCCTACACACCAAACATTAAAAAATTCAAAATGATTGAATACATTAACCTAATCAAAAAACCACAGTCTGTTGGAGTCTCCCAATTTTAATATAGAAAATCCATTATCAATAAATTATAACATGGAGATGGTTCCTAATATACTCATCATGTTAAAATAACCCAGCTCAACCCCCAGTTATAAATTAATAGGTAAACACTATCAAGGTGGACCACACATTATGAGTTACTGACAAAAATCACATCCTAACCCAAAATACAAATAACTCAATGGTCCACAGACTAACCCTAGACTTAAAATTCCTCCTAGGATGCATAATCACTCCTAAACCTCATAAAGTGATCAAACAGTACCCCTCTCACATATAAAATCTGTTATGTATTACTTCTCCTCAGATTCCCAATTAATTCCCATGTCAAACATGAATATTATAAGGTCCTTTATCTAATAAGATTCCCATAACCACTCCATGTTAACCACACATAAAATAGAACATACATTGTATTTATTCCTAGATTCTAATTCACATCAAACAAAACAAATATCCATTGGTTCTCAAAATAAAGTCTAGTTCCACGAAAAATGTATATATATATATATATAATACATATGAGCTGATACGAACTGAAAAACACCCTAGTTATTCCAAAAAATACATCCTTCACACCTTGTGTACCCAAACTGTACTTTCCAACTATTGGAACCCATAATTGTGAATATTTTACATTTCGGTGGAAAATTGGAGAAATGTGAAGTCTATGAAAAAAATTCAAATAATTTTCATAATGAAATGTTAAAGGGATTCAGAATGTATATTATCTTGATAATAAGGACTATTAACCCTATTTATAAAAAATAATTTCCCCACACATGAAATAAAATACTAATCCATGGGCTAGCCAAACAATGGCTAAAAAATAAAAAAATTGGGACCAAGGCTGTCCATTCGCAATGGGGGAGATTTATTTAGATATACAATGGAATGAATGTGGAATAATAAAACCATATTAATGTTGGATGGACCATGTATAGGGCCCATGGTGTGTGAGACTAATGCAACAAATAAAAAGGGTTCATATCCCGCATGGTTGTATCCCTGATGGAGTTGAGTGTAGTTGGGACGGGTTCCCAACCCCATTTTTGAATCAACCCAATAGAAGTTATGTAATTTAATTAAATCTAGATGAATGTATGAGAAATATATTAGTGTTTGACACCATTTTAAAGTTATCCATTCAGGGGACAGATGCACAACCATATGATAACATCTTCGATTGATCTCATCCATCCGCTTTACTCCCGTGGATCATGAGTTCAAATTTAATCTGATATCTTTTGGAATAATTTTGTAATAATATGATCTGTCATGACATAAGACCTTATCCAAAACCTCTAAAACACCCTAGTTTCTCTTCACAATAAATCCCAAAAACCCACTTGTCATCACTTCCATCTCCAATCCTTCATTGATATTTGTGTGAGTATGAAAAAATCATCAAGAGCTATCAGGAGATCTAATCATGAACACTGGTGGCCTTCTATGAGGTCACCCACCAATTATTGAAGAGATCACATGATATTAGTTGGATAATGAAATCTAAGTGAAAAAATTGATGGTGTCATCGTAAAATTATTACTAACACAGTCCCATTTATCTTTTGATTTTCTTAGTTCAAAATTAAATTATATTTACCAAATTTTTTCATGTGATAATATGGAAGGAAATAAAACTATCACATGATTAAATGAAATTATCTTTCAATGAATAATAGTTTTCCTCTCTAGTGTATACGACATCCACCCTTTAAAAATAGGATCAATCCTCAAGAATTAATCTCAAATAGATAACTTTCTCTCATTAAGAAGAAAAATTATTAGGGGGATAATCTTGGTTGATTTTGAGTGGAAGTAATAGTGATAAAAACAACAATAAAATATATGGGTTGGACACAGGACACAGGGACCACCTCCTAGTAAATAGACAGACCCCCCCCCCCCCCCACATGAGAGTCTACATTGGGATGTCATCACTTGATATTATCACGTTATCATTATGAGATCATGTGATCCCCTGAACATCCCATGTGAAGAGGTATTTCTAGTTAGTGAACCTCACTCATGGACATGTAATGGTGATACACATATAAACCAGTAGAATTTTTTCCCAAGGTTTCAAAAACCCTTGGTCTTGAAGTGTTCATTTTCAATAAGATATGGTGAAAAAATGAGGAATTGAACCCTCCATAAGCTATTTCCCATGATTCACCATGCTTTGAGAACCCAATCCTTTTCACATATCCACTTCAACCTAAACTCCTTATGCATAACTAGAGACTCCATCATGTGATCCAATAGATGATCATGAGACCGCATGAAAATAAACTTACCATGTGAGCCCTCTATCGAAATGAGTGTAAGGAAGGCCCTCTAGATCAATGGAATCACATTATAGTTTCCAAAATAATAAACCCATGGATTTTTTAACCCTAAATCATGGCAATTCGTCCATGACATAGTAGAGAATAATATCATGACACCCCTTTTGGAGGCATGTGAATCACATGAGTGAAGGAGCTTCATGCGAACCCTTACAAGTCAGAGAAATTGTCCCAATTATGAGATCATGTGGGATTACACTAGTGTATGTGATAACAAATATATATATATTCCCAAAAAATATACTATCTACATTTTTTTCCTCCATGCATCCTTAGATAGGTCATCACGTGTCCCCTCATTCTTCTAGTACCTAATGTATTCTTGTCTTGTGATGGATGTATCAAGCCTTGGAAGTGGTCACCTTGAAATACAACATCCTCAACGGTACCCCCTATATGAATGGATGTAAATGAGGATGCGAATCACATACATCATGAAATTTAATCATGTATTTTACACCTTCTATAGTGTATATTTCTTCAACAGTCATACCAACTATTGGATATCAAATCCATCACAAGACCCCCTTACTGGTCTTGCGAGTTTTCTGAATTGGAATCTTCATACGGTGTAATTATATGTCCACTCCTATGAATTTTTATGGCCATGAAACCAATTGGAGATCCATAAAAATTCCATGTAAAAAATAATAGATTTATTTGTGTCTTGAATCCACTACCCATAAAATCTCATTCTATAAGTATGTTCCCCATATTAACGATAAGCAAGATCCTATAGAGAATACATGTCAACATATGGAGGGGTACAATATCTTCTTTTGTATTTCAAGATACCATCAAATGATAAATTTATTGTTATGCGATAATGAGATTACTCATGGATCTCATGGTGCCATTTATATGAATGAGATATGTCACTTTGATCGGAAGATAAGACTTGGAAAATTCATGTAGATATCGACACATCTTATTGGAATGTAACTATTATCATGTGGACGTTTGAAAAAAATTGAATCCATTTGGTGATAGTCACACTTGGAATTTCATCATTATCACTCGAAAATACTAGGAAAAGTAATATCAATAATGTGATGCACCTAGGAGTTTTTTTCCATCATTAGGAATAGATAACTTAAACAATGATCATTAATCCTGTGAAGGAGTCCATAATGTGTCACCATGATCATGTGATTGTTCATAGATATGTATGCATGGGCCCATGAATGTCAGAAGGAAAGATAGCATGATCATGTGATAATGTATTTTCATGTCTACTTTGATCATGTACAAGACACCAAACACATCAGCATTGATTGTGTGAAGCATCATGGACATACCCACATAACCCATATCCTTGGATTTGAGATGAGTCTATTTATCATGAAAAATACCCTAGTCATAACCATTTGGTTCATTTTGAATATCGTATGCATGAAAATATAGTTCATGGAAGGAATAATAAACATTTTAGGAAGAAACCATTTCATGTGTTTTCTTTAAAAGATTAACAACCCAAATGGGTTGATAAAACAATCTAGAAATTTCCAAAAAAAATAATCCAATTCCTGTCATGAAGATCCCTTATGGAATGTAAGAATTTTTTGGAATACTCATTTCATCTCATTCCATGTGGGCCCTAGCCCAGAATGTTTTTTTAGATTTACCTTTAGTAAATAAAGTTCCCTTGATGATATGGGGTTATCAACTCATGTGACACTACAAATGCATCATCTCAGATAGACCTTCTATGGTTACAACCACACTTTAATTTGTTATCGTATAATGATATAGTGTTCCAACAGGAATCCTCATCACATAAGTCCCAATTTTATACATAATATAATATTTCCCCCACATCTAGGAAGCCTCAAAGTGTAATTCACGGTCAAAGGGAATCCTTTTTGCATGAGTCTAATCAAAAGGGAAACCTTACGGTGTTAGTCCCAATCAATATTGATCCTATATGTTTAATCCATGACCAATAGGCCATCCAAAATGGTATAATTCCATAGTAATCCTATAGCATTGGGGACAATAATAATATCTATGAGCGTGATCATCCAACTTATCCTTTCAATAGGATAAGAGGCCACTGAACATTGAGAATTACAATTCTCACTAAATTAGGTATATGTTGGACGTCTTCGTAAGGCCCGAATTACCATGGGAGTCCACATTGGTGTAAGTCCCTTCATGTCCCTTGTATTCCCAAAACAAGGTATTAAATTTTCCATTAGGTCTATCACTATTTATTTTCCATCAACAGATATGAATATGGCTCATATAGATGAATCATTTTATGAATCATCCCCCAATATACCGTAGAGTACCTCAAAACCATCAGTATGATTGGAATGACCTAAACTAGGAAGAAAACAAATTTGGTTAAAATATATATTTATGACACCTTACTATGGTCTAATCACCATTCCAGGTCCTCTATGATATGGGTAATAATTACCCTCACATGGAAACATTAATGTGTAGGGCATGTATGGATATTCCCAATGTAATGTGTCATATCTACTGATATCCCCTGTTTCTCTCAGTGAGAATGGATCATGTGAGCATAAAGACTACTGATTAGTGTATCAAAATCCTGATTATAATCTATCCAGTGTGGGATGTTTACCATTTGGACATAGGTCTTATTACATCTCACCTTTTCTAGAAGGGACATTCTCCTTGAAGAAAAAATCAAGGTTAGTCCTATATGCATAACTCACACCTAGGGAATCTATTCCCGTATCCCTCATGATAGTGATGCTCATAATAATACATGCATAGACTAAAATTCTTTTTTCAAATAGGATACACATTACTCCTCGCAATGATATAACCATGATATCCCCATCCTTACTGAATGATGTTAAACGACATAGAGGGGTCCAACATTACAACCAAAAACTATTACTAAAAAATTATGTGGGTTTGATTAATGTTTTACAAGAAATTTAGGTCGCCTCATAGAGTTTCAATCCCATATTCAAGAAAAAATCTACCCCATGTATATAACAAAACTAATGATTTTTTAAACACATCCATATAGTAACACACTGTAAATAAATTAGAGAGAAATAGAGAACCCGTGATATGCACACAATTGTTCTTATCAATACATGTTTTTTAATTAGTTATACAAACTATAGTAAATATACATGTATCATTATTTTTTCAGTATTTTAGGAATATATCTTGAATAAATAATAATTTCCTAGTGTAGGAAACAATTCCCCCCAAAAGGTTGTGATGAGAACGACCACCCGCCCTCACATCCAATGAGAGTTCCAAAGAGTCATTGTGCATGAAACCCCAATGGACTAATTTCATTTAGAAAGAAGGTATATACATATTTATGGGTGTGAGAACAATTTTAAGTTTATTGTTATTCTAAATGAAATGGAAACTCATATTCAATTAATTGAGAAAGGCCATAACATCCCCCACAATAAAACAGTCAGGCAAAAAACATTTGACATCCAATTTCCTATTGAAAGAAAATGGTGAACCCATAATGAATTTATTTCAATAATTAATACCATTCACTCAGCGAAGAGATAGTTTTCCCAGTTCCCATCATTCAAGATTATGTAATTTCAACTACACAACATAATGGTGAATGTGAAACAATTCTTTTAACTGTATTAATCCATGTGTAAAATTAAGAGATTGATTCTCTATCACATTATTGTGAATGATTATTAATTAAAAATGTATCATATATATTATGTTTCACTAATAATGTTTCTTTTTTCCTTCCTTAGGACATCCCAGGGTTCCTTTAAAAAAAATTACATTAGTGAATGAGCCAAAGGATTCATAGATCACTGGACAAGATGCTTTGGCCCAGAGGCCCTTAGGTATGATTTCACCAATACAACACTTTTAGTATTATTTATAGAACTTTTTGGATTGGTAATACCACTTAAAAAACTCCATCATGACTCTAGAATCAGATCAAGAAATACTTCGTAGGATTAATTCCCACATTCCATATTTCCCTTGATAGGACACAGGAGAAGAAGTGGGCCTAACTTCGATATTTATACTCGTTGGGAGACTATACATAGAGCAATGCAAAGTGTACCTTCAATAAACCAATGAGGTGGATGAGTACAATGATCATGGCATCACAATCACTCATGATTTACATATAAGTTTTCACATATTATCGTGTAATCATCATCAACATATGACTATATTTTTTCCAGGATATACAGGATAAAATTGTGCCTAATCCAATGGTTTAGGCATGAGAACCTAGGAGGATAACCCTCAATTGGAATCTAAACAATACTGCTTCAGAAAGGATTATATCCCCGATATCCCAAATTTTCCTATGGCCCGTCAGTGTACCCTGACATTGTCTCAAAATCATTCTGACATCATCACTAGGTAGGAGTCTCTATAACTATCCTCGATGACTATGGAAGACCCTATAACACATTAGAAAGTAGTGTTGGCGGAAATTTTATCATATTATTCCTTGAGATCATATTCCACATAGACTCTATCCCATCAAATGGTATCATGGGACCTACCCATCAAATGGTATCATGTGAATTGAATCCTCAAATGGTATTATGGGTACCAAACCATCAAAATATATAATGGGAACAAACCCCTCAAACAGCATCACGATCACAGACCCCAAAACAATATCACAGTAAACAACCCCTCAAAATGAATCATGGTAACTAACCATTCAAATGGTATGATGTTTACTGACTACATAATTTGAACCATGGAATCATCCACTTAAATTAAATCATGTAAATAAACCCCTTAATGGATATCATGCGAACCAACCACTCAATAACAATCATGGGAACTAACCTCTCAAACAATATCATTGGGAAAAACCCCTAAAATAGAATATTTGGAACTAGTCCATTAAATAGAATCCTTGTATCTGACCCCTCAATAAAAATCATAGGAACAGACCCCTAAAATGATATCATGGGAACCCACCCATAAAATGGAATCCAAGACAATAACACCTCAAATGTTATCATGGGAACCAACCCCCCAAACATTAAGCATGGGATATGACTACCCAAACGGTACAATTTGAACTGACCCTCCAAGTGGAACACTGAGCATCGTCCTGCCAAATGAGATACTCCATTGAGTAGGAGAACTGGTCTCCCTAGACCTTAGTTAATATGATATCAATCAGATATTATGAATCCTCATCAGATCAATTTGAGAACACATTTTATTTTTTCTATAAAAGATTCCTAAAGTCATCTAAGTCACCATGGGTTGACTTTTCTTCTACCACACACATGGGAAAATAAAGTATCAGTTGTATCTTTAATGAATTTATGTAAGGTGACACCAACCACCCATTAATTTTGGTGGGTAATAAAAATTGATCATATTGAAATTTGAAGTAGTGGATCTAGTATCTGGGGTCTAAATCAAAACATGGACATTCATATACTGTACCAACTACAAACTCTTGAGGGGTTTTTTATGGATACTTCTATAAATAACATTGAGGAATACAAGGAAATTTCTACTTAATAATAGATCAAATAAATCCATTAGGATAATATCGTTATCTGAGATATATTTGAGGTATTTCTTCAATGAACTCTATGTCAGGATAATATAATAATTCTTGTCTATAGAAGCCTTCCTTTTTGTGTTGTTCCCAAACCCACTGGGCAGATAGAATTTTAATATTTCTCATCCCATAAATAAAAAAATCACGAAATTGTTCCTCTTTTCCCTAGCATATAGGTCTGATGGTAGTTCAATATTTTTCCCCTCCTCACTAGGGATATTGTAGAAACAATATGTTCTCCGATGATTCCACAAATCCTCTGGGATAGTAAGATCTATTAATCAATGGGAAGAATTTGTGTCTTCTAAGACATATAATACTCCATCACCTACCATTGGATAAATAAAGACCATGACCCTATAACCCAGGTTCCATGATCAACCTTGTGTCGATGTCACTGGGTGCATAGATAGCAGGAGAGGAATAAGAAAACTCAACCATATATTAAGAACAAACTTTGAAAATATTTTCCTTCCTATCAAGTAATATTCTAAGGTATTTCACCTATTCCATGGAGAACAATTTTATGAGCTCCTAATGATGAGAAATAACATATATTCAATATTGGAAGGAAATGAAAATCATTTCCCATTACATATATGTATCAAGAATACAATAGATTTTTATTGTTCCATTAAATACTATATTTACGTGAAGATACACATGAGGATACTGGAACCACCAACAATTGAATCCCCAATCTTGCCATACTATCACTATGAACTTCTTGAGCGGTTTTTGTAATAGTTAATGAGGCACATACTATAAAGGGAAAAGTGAACAACATTCAAAACAAGATTGAGAAAATCCTATTCATTCCAAACAAAAACATTTCCATGGTATTTGTTCTATTCCTTGGTAAATGGTTTGGTGGAACTCTTGACATTAAAAAATCTGAATTTGGTTGGGTTGACATGCCATGAAAAATACTTACTCATTGATTGACTTAATTGAAACACAATAGAGAACTGATTTGTCTTAAATGATTTGTTGGAGATATAGGTATATTTATACATGATAGAGTTGATTGATCTATAAAATCATGTCACATGAATAAGGGTTACTAAAGCTCCATAATTTGAGATAACCTGCTGATTTTTTAATGGACACCTTCCATACCTCATGATGTTAGACTGCATGGTCTCCATAATTACTACATGAAGATAAACTACGTGGACATGGTTATTAAATTAATCTGTTAAACTACCTGGATTTCTACCAAACTCCAAGAAATTAAATAGAATGTCCACCATACTTACTGTAGGATGTTAAACTGCATGTATTCCATCCTTATCACATGATGCTAATATCTTAGTCACTATCCTCAATGGAAGATGTTAAACTCTACCATACATACAATAAGACTTAAAATTATATACTTATTTCCTTACCAGAAGATTTTAAACTACAATGTATCCATCCTTACAACACGTGTCTAATCTGTATGGTCTTCATATTTACAACTTGATGATCAAATTCATGGTTTATTTACATACCTCAAGACATTAACCTTTATGGAATATATATCTATTTCACTACATGGGTCTGCATTGGTTTTATGGAACTCTATATGGCTTGATTAACATCCTAATGAGATACACATAAGTCCAAGATCATATATCCTTTCTCAACCACCTATATTCACATCCTTTCTACATGGTGAAAATACTCAATGAGACATGTCCAAGTCAAAAGGAAAAAATATATGAGGCATTTAAATATTTCAGATCTATCAAGAAAATATGGATTAAATTGCAGCTTCCATTAACAACACTGATATAATTGTGTCTCAATTCCATCTATATCATTAAACATCCAATACCCCTAAAATGCCTTCTTCGATCATTCTCTGATAGGCCATCTCTCCAAACACATGTGATTTGGGTTTAAATAACACCTTGTCAAAAGAGTAATGCCATGGACTAGAGAGGGAAGTATCATACTCATTCGTCTTCAAAAAAAGTCTTCATAAATATCTTGGAATGTATCATGGAGAAGTTATAAATCCATTCCCCCATTAATTTACTCTTTCGGCATATTTGGATGCCACACGGAGGATAATAGCGGACATTTATCTGTATGTCAATCAACGGCATAGAACAACATACACTAAAAGCCAAGAATGTATAGTCATGTATTACAGTACATACCTTGTTGAAGTCCTAGTGCTTTGTGATAATAAAAAAGGTTATATGTTAGTATATTCTAGTTAATATACAGTGAAAGACACATATTCCTATCCCATAAGCCAAAAAAATCAACACTATGATCATTAAGAACAATGGGTTTCTCCATAGAAATCATATATTTTCTCTCCCATCCAGGATATCTATTGACACCATCCAGTAAAGTATGAGGAATTGGAATGGGCTTATATCTCCATTGCAATAAGGGATAACAAAGTGAGAGTGGTACATTCCTCAGGGTATTCTCATATCCGATCTCTCATTCCAACTATCCATTAATATACTATGACGAGTAATGCATACTCGGAATGGGTTCATATTACCATTCCAACCAGTTCTCACCAAGTGATAGAGGAGCTTTCCATAGGATGGTCTCAAATTATTGTCAAATAAGAAAAGTAACATGGTCAAATCTACCAATATTGGGATTGTATCCCTATTCTAGTTTTGACCGACCATGTGTGAGTAGAACATGCCTCGAGATAGGATCATATCCCTATTTTTGATGCTCATGTGCATAATCCAAATTAGTTTTAGCAGTGCAGTCCTATTCCCATAGCACACAAAATTTATTAATAGATCTCATAATTCTCCATAGAGTAGCCTTTTATCTATCACCACACCTAAAAGGAATAATGGTATATTCTGGTCATGATTTATTATAGGGCACATACCTCTAACCTACTTAAATTTATGTGAATTTGAGGTTGTTCGAGAAACATTCCCATCACCAAAAGGTTATGTCCACTCTTCATCCTAAGTAGATGGAAATTGTTACTATGATAATCCTCATTGAGGTAGTGTGGAGATGTATTATAGGGACTCTTTTCATTACATATATTGTGGCCAACCTTCCCCTGAGGATATCATCAACATAAAATGAAATCCTCCCCATTAACAAACAAAATCATATAGAGAGGTGCTCAAAAAATTAGGTTCCAACATATTAAAATAATATAACAGTATTGAGGATAACTATATATAGTGCATGCATCAATAATCAACTACACTTACCATGGTCTGTAAGAGACCCATAGAGGAAACCACCATCGACATACTATGTAAATTAATATTGTTCTATTGAAGAAGTATTTGACATGAATATATTGAGAGTGTTAGTTAGTAGAATCATCCAAATCATGCACAAAACCCATTAGAACCACCAACTATAGGAACCCAATTTCATCAAAAATTGAGTGCTAGATTTCATCCTAAATACAAGACCATAATCTCTAAAGAGTTGGTCTTTACCACATGACATTATTATTCATCCAATATTCCCTTATCATAAGATGTAAAATAATATAGAACCACAATCTTACCTCTTTTTCACATTGGGTGACCTAATGTCCTTACCACTTAACATTAAACTATATAGTATTTAAGAATCATTTGTGGCTTGATTCTCCATGTCACGAGTTATGTAGTGATTTCGAAATCTTGATTCATGGTTCAAATTAAAAGAACTCTCCTCATTCAAATAGAAACCCCTATTTCCTTACCATAAGACATTAAAATCACATGAAGTTTTATGATTCACATAACATTGAACTACGCGGGATCTCAAGAACTATGTAAGTCTTTATTCTGATATTAAATGAGATTCTAAGGGACACCTCAATCATATATCATAGTACATCCACAAAATGATACAAATTCCCATGTCATATCCTTAATTTATCACATGTAGTTGGAGAAACCCTTTCCATTAATTTTTTCTCACACTTATCATGGCTCACGTGATCGTAGAATAAATAAAGTTCTTTTACCAATGGAAATAATTAATGAAGGATCGTGACCGATTCAACTTGGTCCTTAATGAACGACCATAACACTCATAACATGGGTCCCTAGTGCTTGAAATTAAAATTCATGGTTGATATCCCCGATGAGATTTAAAACTACACATTATCCAGGAACAATACTGAGATGAAAAAATTATTTAGGGGTAGTATATTACCACACAACCAATCGATAACTATGTGTGGACTGATTCCAACCGTCAGAGGATATGTAATGACACCTGGATCACTTATCATAGGAATATCTAAAAGTATAAATGGAAATAATTCCAACCTCTGTATATGGGTTTCACTTACAAATAGATTCTTCCATTTTAGAACATTGTCATACTTTATTAAAGTCCCTACATGATACGTGGTAACACATGGATCCTGAACTACATGTCCATTCACAATATGAAAATATTAAAATTCCCCCATCACCCTTTTCATACAAGTTAGTCTTACCTAAGGATATTTCCTAATAATTACATGTGTTCTGATTCCTATCACTATGGGATACGTAGACACACCCATAATTATGCTCACAGGACCAACCACATCATAAACATTTTACATTGGGTCTCCCACTTAATTCCCACATGACATTAAACTGTATGAAAAACATCCTTACCTTATGAAAATAAGCCTCGCATAACACACCCTTAACACAAAACAATAAAATTCACATAATAAAATTTGTCCCCACCACATGAAAAAACTATGTAAACCATCATCCACCATCACCCATTTCCATTGATAGATGGCGCCTCACACCGATCAACATGGGTATGGGGTGCTTCCAAAATATTTTAATGAACTAGAGGCCATTTATCACAAATAGTGAATTGAGTTCCTCATGTTTCCATAAATCCTTAAATTCCAACGAAAATGATAATATAACCCACAGATTAGTTGTGAATTTGACTTAGTAGGGTTCAGACCCACCAACCGGAGATAACATGGCTCTGATGGTTGGATTTCCAGTTCTTGTGATCCTGAAATCACAATGGCAGAACACAAAACCAAATCTTGTTTTCGTTCGTTCTTGGTATGAATTTACAATATAATTATTCATGGCATGAGAACCTCGAGAAGTGACTTACAACTTCTCTATCTCCTTGTCATAAGGATGTTCGAGTAATGTTTCCCCAAGGTATTCTAATTGGGATATTATATAATATTTCATATATTAGGTCAATGGGATTCACTTCCATAAACTACCTAAATGTTGGTTAAAGATATATGAAAATAAACTCTAGTTGATGATGGTCTTTATCACCTGTATTTAAACTAATAGAGAAATAGAAAAAAAATAAAATATGGTTGAAACCCCAAAAATTACATCCTGATAAAAATTCAAGTCTTCATAATCTAAAATATTCATATATATATTTTAGGAAATTATAAAGCTAATAATAAAAATTCATAAAGCACATACGGTCTATATTATAGCCCTAGTAAAAATAAATATATTCTAGATTGATCCCCTAGTCTTGGAAAAAGTTATTGTATTGAATTTCTACATCTCTTATACATTAAAATATTTTCTCTAGGAAGTGACATTACATTTAGGGTGCTCTAACCCTTTTTGTATATGACTTTTTACACAAATTAGAATTCCTGATTTGATAGCCTTGGGTCATCAAAAACATTTCATATCCCAAAAAGTATGTTTGATCTATCAGTTCAACAATTATATTGATTTGTAATGTCAAATAACCACCATCTAGAGACATCAAGGTCCAATATGAAGTAATTTCTTATTTATTGCGAGCTTAACATCACCATGGTAGAAACCAAAACTTCATTGTGTTTTGAGTCATTCCTAGTATGATTTTTCTATATCCTCCTCCTCACCTAAGAACATTGGAACATCAATTACAGTATATATACCAAACTATATTATTTGTTTCTATATATTCGACATTATGTCTCAATGTTTTATAAACTTTCTGAACTTTAAAATGAACCATTCAATTCCCAATCCATTTATTTCAAAACATCATGATTCCAAATGGTCAAGAGTAGAGATCTAGCCCTACGGGACTACAACCCTTCTTGGATTGGTCTCCTACATATCAAACATCATTATCTGGAAATTTCTGATTTTAAAAATCCCTCATAGACAATTGGAGAAGAGTTTAGATACCTCTGTTTGGAAATTCTACTTACTCATAAGGGCTTCGACCAACCATATAAAGGAATCTCCTCTTTGCAAGAGTCGTACTCCGATCCTTATGAGCCATTGAGACACTATTATAGATCCTAGAATTTCAAAGTGCCACTTGAAAATAGTGTCTTGTATGCCCCTTCCCATATTTACATACATACGATTTTGGTTTATGACTTACATCACTCACATTCCAACATTACAAGAAGACCTATAAAAACTATTATATTTCCCTCAAGAAATAAAACCCCCATTAATCTTATATTACCCATAGAGAATAGGGGATCACCAATTTGTGTGGCCATACTAGAGATTCATAAGGTATTTGACTAACTGTACAAAGGTATCTCCTACTTGTATTATTGGAACACTAATCCTAAAGAGCCCAAGAAACACCACAATAGATCTCAGCACTCTAGAGTGTTCTGAGTCATTCATGTTCTTCTGACCCCATATTCCATAATCATTAAATCTACAAGCAATATGATCTTAAAATAATGAGAATCAATGGTCCATGCTATATTACTATAAACTATATCACATCTATGGTCCGATCTAGAAGAAATTAATCTACAATACAATAATACTTCAAGCTATATGTCCCAAAAAAAAGCATATTGGTGATCTTTCATCCAATACAATAACATAGGAAATTAAAAGGTAAACAATTCTTAGGGGTTTGAATACTCTATAAGGGAATCTAGGGAAAAAAGTTAGTTCCCTACTCACGTAACATTTTCATTGTGTGATCTAGGAAATATTGGGTATTTATAAAATTAAAGATTCCCAATACTTATCATGTCAATAACCATTTAGAAGGTGTCTTGAGAAAAATACAAGTCCCTGACCACAAAGTCTTCTTCTATATGAATCACAGTAAAAAGTTAGTGAAAAATAAATAAAGAGATGTAACGATTTTTGGGCCCATCATATGGCCTTATAAAAATCATTTAATTCTCACTATGTCCCATGGATTATGAAGAAGTTAGAGTGTACTACCTTTGATAAGGATACCTCACCCAAATTATCCTTACAAATTAGATGATCTCAAAAACACTAAAGTAGGTGTATCAATGAATAATTTCATATTAGTGGGAATTTATGACCATATCTCAAGATATTCTTTTTTAATGAAAATAACTCATATCCATGTTATTGGTTATATATGGTACTACAAACAATGGATTGGTGGAATGGATGATCCAAACAACCTCTCCAATGAAATATGGGTTTTTGAAAGGATTTCATCAATAAAATAGTGAAATTACCCTTCATACATATAAAAAAGTTTTATATAAGAAAATCCTTCATTGAGTTCATTATCAATGAACCTATGTTTCCCATGCATTAGTTTGATCTTTATAGCATTATATTTCAGAATTAATTTTGTATTGATTCAATTTCTATTGGACACATAAAGACATATTAATACATTACATCATATCCAACCATAAGTAACATTCTAAAAATTCCATTTTATATTCTTGAATTCGTAAAAATCCCAAAAATTGGGTGTCTATGCATCTGGAGGAAGCCACTTCCTATCTCATATTTTTCCACAAACTCATGGTCAAAAGCCTCTAAATGGATAACAACAAAAATACATCATTTGAAATTCTCAGGATAGATCCAATTAGAATGCTCAAAATCCCATACCACTACATTCTCTAATGTAAGGAATAGTGACCTCCATTTACCATTGAATTAGATTCATTTTTTTGAAGAAATCCAATTCTATGTTGGGCATTTTGTTGGCACCCATATTTTTTCATCTTTCACTTTGTCATGAAAATTTTGATAAATGTGAAGACTGTTAAAATAGTTTATATAATTTTCCTAATAGTATCAGAAAATTACTGCATAAGGGATTATGGCATGAAGACTATTTCGCCTTATTTATAGAGGGGAATGTTCCCCACCCATAGCGAAAAAATTCCATCCACTAGATATCCAATGAATGTCGGGACTCTATGAACATGTGGGACCATAATTATACACTACCAATGGGGTATATAGATTAGGCTAAACAATGTACTAGTGATGCAAGCATAACACCCTCTTGAAGTTGTCAGACATGTGTAAATGTCTGGTTCTGTGTGATACTGAATTCACATGTAGCGTGGGCACATAGCTTGTAGGGAAATAGTCAATAATGAAGTTTTTGTAGGTGGAATGTGTTTCAAACCTTATCATTGGCTCATCAAAATGTATGTCTATTAATGGAGTATATATCTAAGGAAATAATTGTGAAGGTTTTGATGTGGGATGTCATTTTCACATGTACTATTCACACAATTGATGCATAGCCATCCAATCATGCCTTATGATGATCTTAACTATCATCTTTAGTCCCACTAATTAGGTGATGAAATATTACTTGATACCATGTGGCACAATATTGAAATTATCCAATCCAAAAGGAAGACAACTTCACCTTCAACAACCCGAACACCCCAGTATGACTTTGTAATGCACACCAGATATCTTCTCCAAATCACTTCCATATCCAATCCTTTGTTGATAGTCTAGTGAGACCTATAAAATCAATATGAGCAGTAACAATAACCAATATTGAATATAAATGGAGTTCCACAAGATCTCCCACTAATGATCAAATTCATCATATTATCAATCTTTGATAATGCGATTAATGTGATTAAAATCAAAAGAGACATTGGGAAAAGATAGCAACTGATAACCATTCAACCTAATGAACGATTTTGGTCTGAATTAAATCATATTTATATATGTTTTTCATTTGTAATCATGTAATGAAATCAAATAATCACTTGATCAAATGAAATGATCATGTTATAGAGAACATGTTGTCCCACTAGTTCATACAGTGTCCACCCATTCCAAAGCTGAACCACCCTCATGCTAAAAATTACAATAAATAACTTTCTACCATCAAGAAAAATTGATCAGCGAGGGACATGAGAAGGATCTACAGAAAAGGAGCAGTAGGAAAAATATTGTATAAATATTGGGGTCATCAACTATTCCCGAACATCTGCTCCAGGTAATTATAAATACCAATCCAATGATAATCATTCATGGAATTTCATCCTAGAAGGTCTTCATGTGAGATAAAATAAGATCCCACAATTGAATGGAATCCCTTATGTTGAATAATTTTGAACATGTAAACCTCCCCCATGGAAACATAATTATTATTTTCATAAGAACCATTAGAGATGTTCCTCTCAGTGTTTATAACCCTTGGTCTGGAAGAATTCATTTTTTTCCTTGTGGTGTTATAATGGGGACTTGAACCCTCAATATACCTTGTACACTTCTTTTCTATGAAATTTTAAGCATCCCTAATGAACATTTCTTCTTCATCCTACACCACTCATACATAACAAGAAAACCCATTAAATGATCTAATTTTTGATCATGAAACCATATGAAAATACAAATATCATGTGACCCCTTAGTCAGAATGCACAGAAGGAAGTACTTTATGTGTATTGGATTATCATTTTGCTGTCGAAGATACAAAACGAACAAAATTTTAAGCCCCCAATATTAGAAATAAATCCTTGACAAGGTAGTAGAGATTGTTGCGATACCCCAACTGGAGGAATGGAAGTTGATTGAGAAAATGAGCTTCATGAAAAGCTTCTAAATCTGTACAAACCAGTTATCTTGTGGGACTCAACCATTTGATTTGATAACCAATACATATAGTCCTAAACAAAAGATATCCTAACTTTTGATGCCTTCCTGAAGCCCCAAATAGTTGATCGTGATTACACTCAATGTTTCGGTACTCAAAGTATTCATGTCTTTTGTTGCCTTCATGTGGCCTTGGAATTGGCCTCTTAAAAATGTGGAATCCCCATGGGTTCCCAATTTAGGTAAGGAATACTGTGATAATGTGTACCACTTACATAAATAACTTCCTTCATGATGTGTAGACCATCTCCATAGTATATACTCTTAACAAATGGAACCAATCATGGTTGAATAATCCATTGGAAGACCCCATTTGAGGCCACTCAAGTTACCTAAATTTACCCCCCATCTTGTGCCATCATGTGTGCACTCCTAAAAATGTTCATGGTTGTGACACTGATAGGAAATACATCATATTTATATGAAGTCTCTGGGATATGTAGATGGAGAAAGAATCATCCAGTCATACACACTCCTTCTAGAAGTATGTTTCCCATATAAAATCGAAGAATGGTTTTGTTAAACATTTATGAAAACACATGGATGGGAATAAGATCAAATATATGATCGTGATATCCCACCATGTGTTAAAGTTATGTTCAAATGATCACATGTTCCCACATCGATCTCACTGGGTCTTTGTTTAGCCCTGTATATGTCCCATTGATTGCATGAAAAGACATCAATAATTCAGGACTATCTCATAGCATCTAATTGACATGTCACTATTTTCAAGTGGTTGTTTTAAGATATGTTAATTTATCAAGGTACATACTCCATTGAATATCTATATTCCAAGTGACATGTCAAGGAAATTTTATATCAGTCATGTGAAGAACGTTGTAGATTTCATCCATGGTCATGCGAAGTTACCAAGGCAACGCCCTTTTATCATGAGAAGGAGTCATTAACATGTTAGAGTGATCAGGTGATTGTTTATAGGTATTTAATCATAGGTATGCGATACAACAAAGGAAATTTTGGGATATCATCTAACCATGAATGGGGTTCTCTTCTCTTATCATGCAGAAGAACCCAGACATGTGAGCTTTGATTATGTGAAGCATCGTTCACATAACAACCACAATCATGTGAAGGTATCTGAGATGAGTTAGTTGATCATGTAAAATACCCTGTTCATATCCATTTATGTCATTTGGAAGATCCTATTCCTGACAACATAGTTCATTCAAAGCATCAGCAAATTTTTTTGAATACACACACAAAATTTTTTTTCCATAATATATTGATATCGTAAATGAGTTCAGAAAATAATCAATAAATTTCCTCAAATCATCCACGAAATATCAAGAGGATACATTATGGCTTGTCAAATTTGTCTGTGAGACTCATTTGGCCACATTCCATGTGCACACTAGCCAAGAATTTTCAGCTACAATCCCCTTTTATTTGGTTGTATCATTTCTATTCTTGGTTTACAAACTCATAAAACCGTTCGAATGTCATGTTCTCATATATATTATTTATGGTTTCCACCACTCCTTAATCCGTAGGATGATAATGAAAGTGTGTGACAATGGGGAGCCTCTGTGTGTATGTCTCAATTTCTAACATAATATAATATGTACGCAAAATCAAGGGAGAATCCGTGCATAATTACCAATAAAAGGGAATCCTTGCTGTGTGATTCCCCATAAAAGGGTATCCTTGGTTAATTAGTACCAAGAAAAGGGAATCCTCATTGTATAAGCCCCAACCAATAGATAATACATCCCAGGATACGTTGTACACCATCTTATGGCCCAGGTTTCAATTAGCATCAACTATAGTTTAATCCCATAATGTCCCACGTATTCCTAGTATAGGGGATTAAATACTTCCATTGTTCAATCACATGCCATTTTACATTAGTATATAATAATATGGATCATACATGAGAATCATTTTATATAGCAGTACCAACTGTTCCCATAAGTACTAAAAACCCATTAGTGGGGTTGGAATGAATTGAACTATCATGACTCTAATTACAATTATATAGTTAGATATGTATTATGACTTACTATGGTCTTAGAAACATACCATATCATCCATGAGATGGGTAATCATGGCACTCAAAGGAAAAAATTAAGGAGTAGGACCTGTATAGATATGATCACATGCAAGGTGTCTAATCTAATGATATCACTTGTTTCTCCGAATAATAATTAATGATGTGGGATTTGGGAACTATGATAATTTTTGGAAAATCAGGTTGGGAATGTACCTAGTGTGTGACCATTACCATTGGGATATAAGTATTATTAAGTCTCATCCCATCTAAAAAGGCCATACTCTCAGACAAAGAAATCAAGGTAAGTCTTATATGCATAAGTACAGCCCAAGGCCTCTATTATCCCATCCCTTATGACATAGATACCTATAAAAAGTACTTTGTAGAGTCTGATTCCTATCTCAATTTTGATATATAGGATTTTTCACCATAGTGTAATCCTGATAACCATGTCCTTTCATCATGACATTAAACTACATATATGGGTCCAATCACACATCCATAATTTATTAAAAAAAAACTATGATGGCCTATATTCTTATTTCAGATGAAATGTATGATGCCTCATAAAGGTTCAATCACATATCCAAGACACCAACCGCCTCCCAAGATTCAAATAAACTTAGGAGTTCTCATACATGTCCATATCCCAAAGCATCAAAAATAAATAAGAATTTGATCTACAACTCAGGATGTGCCTAAATATATTACCAATTGATACCTATTCATAATCAAGTCATTGAAACAGGGGAATAATCATGTATCATGGTCTAGGTAGATTTCATAAAAATAACTGAAATATGTAATAGATTCATACTGGAGGCATTAATTCCCCCCAAAATGATATGGTGATCCCAACATCCAAAACTCTCGACAAGTGTGTGTTTCAAAGTGTCATTAGGGGTGAAAACGAAAGGGGCCACCTGCCTTCCAAATGATAGTTTATACATAGATATTGATGTGGGAACTTTTGGGAGTATCTAGAATAGAATAAACAAGTGGAAAACCTGATGTGATTAATTTAGAAAGGCCTTAAACCCCAAAAAATCAAACTATTAAGTGAATACCATATCATGTGCAATTTCCAAAAGAAACACCTAAAACAAGGTCCATGAAAAAAGAGCATATAGGTCACACCAATGGGGTACCTAAAACCATTATAAGCTCCCTTTCCATCTCTACACCTTGTATTTCAATTCCACTCTCCTTTAATGATGATTGAATAATTGATTCCTTTAAACCAGGAGGTGTTGTACAAGCCACAGTACACTAAACACACATATTAGTACCACAATCACTACCAAGACCCTTATATATATCTGAATACTATCTGCATGCTCCTGGTACCACTACCAGTATGATCTCGAATCTTGGAATCTTCCCAATCACTGGGTCACTACTATGTGAAAAGGCTTCCTATAGAGCGTCGCATGATTCCCTACTAGGGTGCATGCTCGACAATCCTTTGGTTCAGGATCATTATATTTAATCACATGATACAACATATCACACATGAAACTAACTATTAATAAACAAATAATTAGTTTTCTTCTTGAGTCTCTGGCTTACACCCAATGCTAAGACTCTTTGTGGCCTCACTTACTTCTATCTAGAGCATCACATATAACCTCTCAGAACATGTTCATCTATCTAGAATATGACCATTCCATTAAATGGACATATTCTATTGTAACCTTTCTCAAATACTCTATGGGTTTTTCCAACTAGAAGATTATTACTTGACCCAAAATTTTGTGTTGTAAACCAACCTCAAAACTCCCACCCATAAGTTGGCACTATCCTCCAAACTGGGAAAAAATTGAGAACATTCTAGGAAATTAGTTTCAGAGTCCATGATAGACATTCCAAACTATTGAAGGATATAGAAATAATGAGACCTATATAACCTCAATGTCTCTAAAAAATCTTCGAATAACTTGGCATCAAATTTATTTGAATCTTGTCCCTTCTATTTTATTTCCAGGACCTATACATCCTTATATAACTTTTTAAGGTAATTTGAGAATTTACCTAGATAGAGTCAACCTGTACCTTGGGGTCTATCATGCTACACGAAGATAGCATGCAATGATTCTTTATGTTTCTCTAATTTTTATGGTCCTCCCTCAACCTTGATAAGTAGAAGGCTCTATGGCTAAAACTCTAAAGTCAATTACACTATTGATGGATATTTTCCATGATTAACTATATTTATCCCCTAGATGGAATGATCTAAGATATACCTAAGATGATCATCCTGAAATTTCTCAAAATTTTCTATATTCTGTGATTGTCCCGCCTATACTAAATACTGTAAATGTGCATGTACCTGCAACTCATACTTAGCCAGACCCTATACGGCCTCATACCAACCTTGAGGGTCCTTAACCGACGCACAATCAAGTGGCACAAAATCATCAACTTCTTAATTCTACATGGAATCATTTCTAGGTTGGATCCCATTGAATAACAAAACCACTCTCAAACAACCATAATACCTTACTTATAACCAACATACATAGGAAAAAGTGTAACAAGTGGTTTATTATTACCAGTATTACACCCCCTATCACATCCGCGTCACTAGACATCTATCTTGATAGGCCCCTTATATGCCCATATCAGATACGAGTATCACATATATGTTTGTCCTCATGGAACCTCTCCTACTTATAAAAGAGTAAGACATCACATATAAATCTAGTTTAGATGAGTAGAATTCCACCAAATAGGATAATTCAGAAAATAATATTTAGCTGCTTTGTTGAAATTTTAAGAAACCTACCCCTTATCATCATCCTTGAAAACTCCTATCAGATCCGAGACCCTATATCTGATGTATTTTATATCTGAATGATACACGCATATATTTCATTAGAACCAAAATCATGGGTTGGTTAGGTATAATTACACAAAACAAAGTATATAAAAGAAAACATTATTTAGAATCCTTTGTTGAAAAATTAAACAACCCATACCAACATGGAAAAATCCATTTTCTTAATAAACATAATAAGAAATTTATCATATGAACATATATAAATATATATATATCAATAAACATATGTGCATATCAGTTAAGGAAAATAAAACCTCCTTTTCTATATTGAGTTAAGGTTCCAAAACCCACCCATTCCATGTTAGGCTAAGGGTCACATCTGTTAAAAAATAATAATCACACCCATGTTCACCATTAGAGGTGGAAATTATATCAAAAATGAAAATATCAAATTAGAATAAACATTTCTCATCCCCAGAAACATGGTATCTCCCCAATGCATGGGGTTGTAGTCACCCAAAAATGGGATCATTGCATATTTTTGACAACATCATAATCAGTAGTATATAATTTCACAAGTTAGATGAACCACTAAAAGGGAAAAATTTATATCTATAGTAGACATCATAATGATTATAATGATTCTCAGTTATGAATTTCTCTTTCACCTTTTGTAGAACCCCGACTTAATTTATCACCCAAACAATTCTTCCTACTGAAGTGCCACATGGAATTTAGTTCACCACGATGTTAGAGAAATGATTCTGAAAACCTTCACGGGTGAAAAGAGGTGTTAGTGGGGAGACTATACCCTCTCTTGGAGGTAATGTTAATGGTATCTAAAAAATATAACAATGTGAAGGGAAATTCCATAAACAATTGGACCAGTAACTCTCCATAGTGGATGCATAAGAAATAGCAACAATAAGTAAATAATAAATCAAAACGTACAAATTACATAATAAAACACCACGTGATTTCATTTATATACCATGAATTCAAGCTAGGTCATATTAGAAATTAAATAGAACTGGAATCTCATGGATTACCTCATTATCTATATAAAATAAGGATAGACAAATAAAAAGGAACTAAAATGTAAACTCCAACTCTTGTAGGAACCACCATGGTCTGTTTCTATCCATCCCATAGAAAATGATCGATATAATTATAATGGTCAATATTCATAGCTCGGTTCCCAACCTATTCATAAGATAATAATATATACACTCATCCTAAGGGGGGTATGAATTTACTGAGAAGTAGTATATATAGGAAATCACCCACATGCTCCTAACATAAAAAGATGAAAATGTATGAGTGTAATAAAAATAAATAAAACAATGAGAGGTTGGTATAAATAAAAATCATGTTTCACTTGTGCATAATATATACAAGGAAGAAATTTCATACTTCTTCAATCACCTATATAAATGTATTGGAGAGGATCTATATCATAAATCCCAATGCATCCACTGATATATATAATCTATCTAACCATGATGTTCCAACTCTAGAGGTGTCACTCAACACCTCCATACATAAATAATGTACAAGTGTACCAAAGGGATTGCACAAATCCTATGTACTTGGTCCTCCGATCACCTTTTAAAAAGATCATCTCAGCTCAGAGCTCTATGCCATAAGGCCTAGTGATGTTTGACCTCTAAATAATAACACCATCTTCTCAACAATTGATTTCCTAAGGAACAATGATTTGTATCGTTAAAAATAATCTCCACCTAACATATTAAATATATAGTGAGCCTCATCCCCCATCTGACTGTCTCAACATCTTAGATTGATTTCTATTAATAATCCACAAATATATCTACAAAAATCACCTCCAACCTCTATGATGGTTAACGCCATCCTAATGCACATCAAACAAAGGGATCCACTCACCTAAGTGGCCATTACCTCCTCATCACCTATGTAATATTTGTGTGCACAAGACTCCGATGGTGTTTCATCCAATTTCGATGAGTGGGAATGACCAACAATTTACCAGTAACATATAAATATTTTTCTGAAATATTATTTTTTAAATATTTTAATTTCATAGATATCTTGCATTGCATGCAACTGTGAGTTTAAATGAATCGAATGACACTAGTAGAATAACCTAGCCATTAAATTGGAGGGAATAAATATTTTTAACTAATTTAATAAATATAAATTAATTTCTAACTCAATATGAATTTATTTTTATATGCTTCAAAATAATCATTCAATTTTAATAAAATCCATTTAATCATCAAAAATAATTTTTCATAAAAATTGAGTTTTCTTATTTTTATAAATTAAAATTATTTTTTAGATTTAATATTAAATGAATTTAAATAAATTATTTTCCTTTTTAAAATCCATTTTATCAATAATACATTCAACTAATTTCTTCTAAAAACATTTACCTTTTAAGGAATAATTGAAATTATTATTTTTTTTAAATAGTAGTTTCATTTAAATTCATTAAAATGTGAAAATATGTTTTGGATTTTATTTCTAATTTTAAATATTTCATTATAAATTATAAAAAATAAAACCATGGGGTTTAGAAATGACTTTATATTGAAATTTCTTATAAAACCATTTTATTTTTAAAAAGGAAATGTTTCTGAAAAAACTGTTTTTCTTGGTGTTTTTTCCAAAATCTAATTATTTATATTTTGAAAATTCAATGTTTTAAATTTACAAATATTGATAAATAAATTATATTCCTAAAATCCCTATTTAGTGAATAATAACATTTAATTGTTACCAATATGAATACCTTGGAAAATAATGTTACCACACTAAAGGGTAAATTGGTTAATTTAGGATAAAAATAAAATGATAAATATTAAAAATGACTACAACACATGAAAAAAATACAATGTTCTGAATATTAATATTGATTTAAAAAATAAGTACCAAAATTATGTTTTTAGTGGACACATGTCCATTAGACGTACATATATAATATTTTCTTTAAAAAAGTCACAAAATGTGAAATTCTTTGTTTTAAATAACCATTTTGTTTCCATATGGAGAAAAGATATATTATGAATTAATATAGATTTAAATTGTTTTACTTAAGAAACTCATTTTAAGGATATTAATAAATTTTTTACTTTTTTGGTGACAAATATGAGATTATGATATTAACAATATTTTATTTATTAAAAAATTAAAGATTTCGCATTCATGTTTTAAATTCATTAATATTTTTAAAATAGAGAAACCGAATTTATATATTCTTATAGAAATATTATTCAAAATTGAAGAAGAATTATCTTCGTTATGGTATTTTATTCTTAAATTTTTGATTATAAATATGTATGTTAAATAATTACCAAACACTAATGCAGTAATTATTTTGAAAGTGGAAATATAAAATAAATGATATTAAATATATTAAAATAAATATAATTTTAAATAATTAAGGAAATTAATGATTTTAATAGATTATCTTGACCTATTAGGGTTATAATAAAAAATTTAATTCAAATTTAACTCATTATAACGACATTTTTTATAGTCTAGGAAATAAATAGTGTCAAAATTGACACTACGAATATTTTCTCAAAATAATTTTTTTAATATGTTTTAAATATAAAATCCCTCCATATACATTATTATTATTTCGTGGCCTAAATTTTTATAAATATTTTCACTTATGGTGTAATTGAAATACCATAACTAAAATAAAAAACATTTAACATTGAAAATATTGTTTCCACAATTTAAATTAAAATATGTTAACTAAGTGTTTATTCAAATGAAAAGGTTAACATCAATACAAAATCATTTCTAAAAAAAATGGGTTTGATTACATTACATCCTTATATCTTATTATCGTCAAATAAATGGAATTTTAGAGTATTCTATATTGAGATCAAATTTATTATAAACTATTATATTTAGATATTATGAATGTTACACACTCCTCAATTATTAAATTTCTCCTCCTCCTTCAGTGCTTCTAATCTCATTGAGACATGAAGATCAACCACCCCCTAAAAAATTACCTTCTTATATTCTTTATATATATTATCTAAGTGGTGGTATTCCAAAAATACTATTCCTAGTGGTCATAAGATATGATATATAGGGAGTTCACCAAAAAAGAGGTAATAATCTTTAATAACACATTGAAGATTATTTCATTTTATACATCCTCTTCATCTATTTTTTCATTTAAGAAAAAATAAATCAAATATAAATTATATTTTGATATGTTATTATTATTATGGAATAACTATATTCCACCTTTTATTCATCTTAAGAAAACTAGAAGCAAAAGTATGTGTATGTACGACTTACCATCTCCATGCCACGGTGTAATAAATTTTTCATCACCAGTTTTTTTATATTGGTATAACGATGGATATAATAACTATATGTCTATATATATTAAAACATTTAATTTATAATAAAATAGAAAATTATTACAATTTACTTCCTTACCATTTTATAATTACGGGATTGAAATAATCAGTCATGTATATGTACGGTCTACCCTCTCCACGTTGTGATGCGAATCATTTTCCATTATCAAAATTCAAGAATGATTTTGTAAATGTATAAAATATAAAAATAACATATATATTAAATAATTTTTTTGGGTTTTTTGAACTATACAATATTCCCTATAATAGGGTCATATGTGACAAAACATGCATAGGAAAATGAAGTAATTAACACACAAATGAAGGTTAATAATGAAATATTATTAACAAATGGGTGATAATGTGACATAATATGGTCATATATGATTTACAAATATTTTATATAGTTCTGGTATAAATTATTAACATTATTTAAATAATTGTATTTTATTTTCGTCTATGCGCGATGGAAATTTTACGTGATGTAATGGTTAATTAAACAAGATCATAAGAATTCATGATTGATTAAACATAAGTATTTGATGGGGAATAAATTTAAACCATTTATATTTTTCCTATAAATTTCATCCAATGTATTTTTACTATTCTTATAAAAATATTAAATTCATTTTATCCCATGTGTTTATTTTTACTAAATAGTTTTAGCAGAAATTTTTTGTCATTTTTCAGATTATGTTTATTGTGACATTAATAGAAATAGTTTCAAATGATTGTTTTTTTAATATCATATATATTGGACATATTTATCCACATTAATGAAACCATAATTCCATGAATCTTCCATTACAATATTTTAAGGTTACTTTAAAAGAAAGATATTTCATTCAAAATTGAATGAAATTTTGAGAAAAGATAACATTTCCATAGAAGAAAGGATATATTCCTCAAGAATAATTTTTATAGTAAATTATAAAGATTATTTTCCATATAATATAACGTTGTTTAAATATAATTATTCATTATTGGGGATATTATGTATTTATACTATCCATATTCTTCTTATGGTAGATTTATGGTTATAATGGAATGATATTTATGCAACCATTTTATTTACATGGGTTATTATATGATTGAATGATGTATATGAAACCCATTTCATTCCATGTGTTATGATATGATGAATTATTTATGTTATTAAGGGACACGTGTTTATGGTTTTCATTATATGATTGGTGGAACTGATTCCACCTTCAATAAGGTACATTGATGCGTTTGATAGTCTTGGAAGTGAAAATTAACTAATATTATGAGGAATTTGTATGCTTTGGTGTATATTATAATTTCAAGACCTATGTTTTACTTCATTTAACTATGTTCTTTTATTATTTAAAACATCTTATCTTATGAACATCTATGATTAATTCCATGACTGAATATCATGATCATTGATATGAAGGATAAAAAATTTAAATGTTATTTATGTGTTATTAGGACCTTAGGCATATATTATCTTCCTTGATTACTCTTTCTGATCATCTAATATCTTCCATTTCTTATGTTTTTTTCCTTTTATTTGAAGAAATATATTAATGATGATGTGTAAAATTTTGTTCTAGTTATAAAGGAATATGTAAGAGATGATGTATATTTTCTATGAATTAATTTTTATGATATTATGTTTCTAATGATACTAAAACTATACAGATTTGGTGTGGTTTTATAAAGTCATTTATTTAATATTCTATTATAAGGTGAAATATATATTCATGAAAATTATGGTTCATTATTTTTGGTATAAGAGAATGGTTTAGTTAACCTTTATAAAATATGATGGTAAAACCTTAGTAAGATCCATAAGGATATGTGTAATTCATAGATACAATCCTAGAGTGTTGGTGATGATCTAAATAAACTAGAATATAATATATTCCTTCATGAAATTAAAATTTATATGTAATTTCCCACAATAATGTATTTTTTTCCCACAATGATTAGTGTTATCAAACACTATGCTTTTGGGTTTTCATCAATACCTAAAAATGGTGGAATAACATCATGAATTTGAGGTAATGAAATGAAACTAAATCCATTGAATGAGATGAGTTCGATAATATATTTTACAATTAGTATTATACATATATTCACCGAATGAATATTTATAACATTTTAATTGATATTAATATTTTTTGATAAATCTATTGGTTTCTATGAAGAAAATTATACAGGACATTTAATGTGCACATCTGGAATTTACGTCTATCTTGAATGTAATTATGATCGATTCCATTGTCGTGTTAATCCATGAATGGGAATGGAATTTTAAATAAAGGAATTTAGAAGTTATGTGGAAACCATTTGATGTTCTCCAAAATTTGAAGTGTATTTTAGAGTAACCCGTATATATTATGTATTCGATAAAAATAAAAAATTCAATTAAATGGACAATATAAACACCATAGTAAAAATATGATATACTTTCCATTATGCTCAAGGTGTGGAATGAAACATGGAGAAAACAATATTAAGGGATCGAGTAAATGTTTTAGGTGTAGGAAAAAGATAATCAGAAAAATGGATACTAATGTGATGGGTAAATGATTACAAATGATGAAAATTGAGAAATGGACACACTGAATGCACCTCCGACACTTAAATTATTCATAATCAAGGAAAATGGGAATTATTATAACCAATTCCCAAAATCAAGGGTTATCTATGTTGATCGACATTATTATACTCTTATTTCCATAAACAAAGATAAATAGTATGTGTTCATTATTGGTTATGTGGAGTAACAAAATGATGCGTTGAAAGGTATATATACCATACACTCCAAATTAGTTAATGTTTTATTTCATTCCTGATCTACAACCTATTTTATATCTAAATAATTTTCAATGGTTATCACTATAGTACATCATCAGTTAGATGTTGAGGTTGGTATGAATACTCATACTGAAAAAAAAACTGTCAAATCAATAGTTTATAATTCTTTTTCTGTTGATGTTTTAAGGAAAATGATTCCTGAAATTCTAGTGATCATTTATTCAGTTGAATTTGATGTGATTATTCATATTTATTTATTTTAACTATATGTAGCCCATATAAATTTCCAAGGGAGGGTAGTAACATTTTATATTCTAAATGAATTATCATCAGCTATTGTTGCAAGGAGGAATATGAAATTCGAGTTGAAATTAATTCAATATTGTGCATATTAATTCCAATAAACTGTTGTTATCTATCTCATATTGTTGGGGAGAAACTCACCAATAGAGATAGACCTATTTTACAAGAGTTTTTTTATGTCTTTATAAAATAATATCTTGGTCTTCCACCAAATTATGAAGTTAGTTTCTCAATAGCTCTCACACCAGGTTTTAGGCCTATTTCAAATACTCTTAATAGAATTTCCTACATTGAGTTTCAATAAATTATGAAGAAACTCTAATACAATATTGACAAGGGATTACCATGACATTATGTGTCACTGTTGGGTGCCCCCATTCTATTTATTACGAAGAAACATTGATCAATGAGACTATAAATTTGAATTCAATAACATAATAAGAGAACAATAAAGAAAAAATATCCACTCCACCGCATTGAAGAATTATTTTATCCACAATGCAAAGCTATGTACTTTTCTAAAATTGATATTCATTCTAGGTATCAAAAATTGTTGGTCATGAAATATGAATACAAAAGATGACATTTAGTACAAGGTATTTACACACTGAATTTATATTTATACCTATTGTTCTCACTAATTACCCCACTATCATAATGGATTAACGAATAATGTATTTAGATTCTATCATTATCATTTAGTGGTAGTCATTATAGATGATACTCTTGTATATTCAATTTTCATTGGAGAACATAAATATTACTTGATGATTATACTAAAAACATGGAGAAAAGTGATTCCTTTTAAAAATTTACCTGGTGTGAAGTTTGGATTCATACTATTTCATTTTTGGGTCACCTAATTTCAAGTGAGGGGATATCTTAGGATCCAACCAAGGCATAAGCTATTTAATTTTATCCTAAACTAAAAATAGTAACTGATATCCAATTTTCCTTTGTTTTGGATACATATTATTGATGTTTTATAAAATATTCCCCACAATTATATAATATAATCATTAATAGGACTCTGAAAGGAGATAAGTTCATTTTGAAAGATGAATATGATGATAATTTCAAGGATCTAAAAATAAGGTTTGTAATTGGATCTTTGACAACAAAACCAAGTGGTGGAGAATGTTTTCTCTTATGCATTGATTAAACAAAGAAGGGGATCAAATGAGATTTCATGTAAAATGATATGGTAATAGAATTTTCCTCACAAAAATTAAAAATCCATGTAAAAAGTTTCCCAAATCATTAGTTAATAGATTTAATTTTTCATTAAATATATGGATGAATTATTTTATGTGGAATAGGTTTCACATATGTATTATAAATTATTAATGAAATTTTCACTCAATATGATTTGTATGTGATCTAAAGAAGATGGTTGGATTTGATTAAATAATATGAACACTCAATAAATTACCCCTACCATTCAGGGGGAATGTGAACTACATGGATGATTCTTTCAGTATAAAGGAAATTTCTAGTATATCTATGATGAGTATCACAAAAGATCTAATATTTATTGATTGTTAATGGATGGATCTAAAGATTTTAATGGAAGGGGAGTAATATTATCTTGATATAACGAATGTTCTACCATATATAGATATATATGCGAAAATTAAGGAATGAAATAATGATAATATACTGATACAAATGAAGGTGGGAAATGTTCCCAAAATAAACATATACTATGATGGAAAAACAAGGTTAACGAACTGTGTTTGTAATAATACCATACCATAATTAAAGAAGGATCTATTGGACATGTTGAATAATATATCATTCAACATTCATATATGATGAAAAAAGATATATAGGGTACTATAAGAGTAAGTATGGTGGATGTCATGAAGAGATATATTTTAGAGTATGTTTCATGTTGATTGGAATGTCAGAATGTTAAGGATGAGAGACAAATTTTTATGGGGATTTCACAACCATTACCCATACCATAATATAAATGGGAAAATAACCAAATGTATTATTACATCAGAATTCCTGAAATATTTGGAAACCATAATGTTATGCGGGATATTCTTGATCTCCTTATAATGTTGGTATACTTCATTTCTATTAGAGATGAATTTTTTCATGATCATGTTTATAAAATATATGTTAGTAAAGTGGTGATATTTCATAATGTACCACATTCTATTATATCTAATTGGGATACATGATTTACCTCAAATTTCTGGATAATCTTCTCTAGGATTTGGATATGGATCTAATATTAATCACATATATTAATCCAAAGAGAGATTCTCAGACTTAGATGATTATTCAAGCTACTGAAGAAATGTTAAAACCTATCCCAATGTATTTAATAGGGTTTTTTTGATAAAAACATACCATTAGTATAATTTTATTTCAATAATATCATTCACTATATTTTCAAAATGGATCCTTCAAAAGCCCTAAATTTTTATAAGTTTTGAACTTTATTATTCTGGGTTGATGTAGGGGACAAAAATCTATTGGGAACTGATATAGGAAAGGAAATGATTGAGAAAGTTATATCTATTAAAAAACATAAAAGTATCCCAGAGTTGATAAAAAATAAATGATGACAATCGAATAAAATGTCTACAGTTTGAAGTGGGTGACAATGTATTTTTATGAATATATCTAAAAAAGGGGGTTATTTGATTGGGACATAAGGTCTTACTAGGCCCTAGGATTGTTTGTCCTTTTGAAATTCTTAATCATTTTGAGAATGTATCTTATATATTGAAACATACAATGAATTCCACTCAAGATTATTATGTGTTCCATATATATATCATGAGATATTAAATTCCAAATCCTATACATGTACGATTACTAGATGTCATATGACTGGACCGTGATCATACTAATGAAGAACATAAAATTGATATTATGGAACATAGAGAAAATGTTCTATTAAAAAAGACTACAAGCTTAGTTAATGTTCAATTTTGGAAAAAATAGTTATAGGATGGTTTGTAGGAATTCAAGGATGTGATGAGAATAGAAAAACTAGCTTTTACACATATCGTTACATGTTTTATAGAATAATTAAACATCAAATTACAAACTAACAGTCATAATGTCTAGTGTCTTGGATGACTTGGTACATAATATAGAATACATGGGACTAAAAAAAAACTTCTTTATTTATCTTCTTTTATGAGCTCATAACTTCCATTGATTCCTTACATTGGAATTGGGTAACTTGGGGATATGATGAATAAAGGGATGATCTAAAAAGCCGAGTGAGGGAATAAACATTAAAATAAATCATAGCACATTAGGAATGGAACATGAATAAACACAAGGAATAATAACATGGATTTATATAAAAATGGATTCATAGTAATGTTTATTCAACATAAAACATGACTTTAAATTGATTCAAGGCTCTTTGCACATATAGGATCAAAGGTCAAGGCACGTTTCACATAGAGAAATAGTCAAGAAAATCCACCATGAGCATTGTATATAACATCTCATGAGAATAAATATTACCCAATTCATTGTATCTATATCTAGGAACACTCATCATAACATGTTCATGAATATTCATTTCACATAAAGAATCACACATAAGTAATCAATTATATATGTAATGGTTACCCATAGAAACAATTGGGTATCATAATCATGTAAAACAGAATGATTATTGGGTGTATCATAAAGATTTACAAGATATAAAGGAACTAAATAATTCATGTATATTCATAATGGAACATAGTAATATACCGTGATAACTTATGTCAAAATGATTTGAAAATATTGTTTAAGAAACATTAGGAATAAAACATTTTACAGTAGTTTAAGGGAAAACTATTATGATTCCTTAAAATAGAAAGGATTTATTGATCAAATGAAACCATAATTGATTCAAGTTATCTTATCATGATAAAATTACAAATTTTATAAATATAATGGTGGCTTAAAATATATTAGGTAGATCACATCAAAATGGGTTATAATTCGAGAAGTTCCATTAAATCGAGCTTTCTTATTGGTAATTATTGAGTATGGGTACTTTTTAGAAACATGTATATCACAGAAAAAATATGGGTGAAATTTTATTAATACATGAATTTTTAAATAGTAAAAATAAATTATAATATTTACATAATTATAAAATGGAATTTCATTTAGTAAAAAAGAGATTAAGATTACGCCAGAGGAATAATTGTGGTTTAGGTAGAATCCCTTACATTATGTCCTTAATGATTCCGAACATGATACTAATATATCAATTAAGAAAATTAGATTCATTAATAAATAATTTCATTACCATTTATTCATTTATTTTACTTATTATAACTTTAATAAATTAATTTATGGTGTTTATGGTTTATGATATTAAATTCCATCGTTTGGGGGCATCGATTTACTTGGTTTTCATGATCGGTTGACATGTATAGGTGAATTAAACATAATATAGAATGAGTATAGTAGTTTTGAACTAAAAATATATGTTATTAGTGAACATATAAAATATTAAATTTCTATTTGTTTCTATAATTTATGGCCATTTATTAGAAAAATCATTAATGATAATCATTTTGATTAATTGATCATTTCTTGATCACAAAGAACTCATTTTGTTTTATAAATTAAAATCATTTGTACAAAATGATTCCCAAACTATTGATTAAATATAATAAATATATTATAATATATTTAAACAATTAAATTGCTTTCATGAACATCATTAAATAGATAATTGAAATGTCAAGGCACATCTTTCATGAAGGTGACAAATCAGTACCTCAGAAAAAAAAATTCCTTATTAAATTAAAGATAGAGGAGAAAATAATAGATGAAGAATTATCCCATAAACACAATAAAATTAAATTATATGTTTGATTATATAGTTTTAATTACATTTTGTATGGGGTGAGGTGAGGATAGAAATGTAATGAAATAACATGAAAAGAAATTTAACAAAAATAGAATAGGGGTTTACCTTGAGATTCCTTTTCTGGAGAAGATCATTAGCATATTGGTTTTGGTCATTTTTTAATAATAAAAATCACAAGAATTTTGGGGAATGGTTTGGAAGAGTATTGAGAATAATTTAGAGAAGGATCAAGAATATAACAATGTTTGGAGAAGAGGCAGAAAATGGTGGTATTTATAGTAGATGGGGTGTGTTTTCTCAATATCTAATTCATTATATTATTATTTTCATCATGACAAAATATAGTGTTGATTATTGAGATGAAATATATATATTAGGTCATGTGAGTTGTCATAAATTTTTTTAAATCATCCAAGACTCAACGAATAATTTATTTCACTTATAATGTATATATATCGAAAATTATTTTATGTTGTTATTCATATAAAATTCATTTATTTTAGAAGAACACTAAAAATTCAACATAATAATTTATCATTGTTTAAAAATAAAAACATGATATTAATTAGGGAAAATAGTTTTCTAAATTTGAGATATATATATTTTAATTCAAATCATCATTTACTGGGAAAATATAAATTTTATAGACAAATTACTTTTCAAACACTTGGAAAAAATAATTAATGTCTCATTAAAATGTATTATAATAATAAGATATTAAATTATTTATTTATGAATACATTTTATGAAAACAAATGTTTATTTTAATTATTAAACAAATAAAAAATGATATTAAATATTTAGGACCAATAAAAATACCGACACTTAGTTAATAATTTCTAAATTTAGTATTTACATATACTTTGATATAATTACATCATATTGTCACATACAATATGTATAATCATTGTTAACACTTTGATTGGTTAGGATCCTATTCAATTGGCCAATTTAGTGTTCATATAGGTCAATTATCTATTCTAAATGTAAAGATACTATTACTTAAGTTTATGTTGCTTTATTTCATATATTAATCATTTATAAATATTGTTTTGGGATCTCTTATCTGTTTATAATATATAAAATATTTATAAGAAATGAATTACCATTGATAAAAATTCGGGCTTTTACATTCTTACCCCCATATGAAATTTCGCCCTCAAAATTTTGTTTTACATCCTATAATGTAAATTGGTGTGGGTACATTTCATCAATTTCTTCTTCCAGATCCCACATTTCCTTATAATACATATGTCTCTTCCATAGTACTTTAAATAGGTGAGTACTCTTATTATGTAGAACATTATATCCTAATCAAGGAACATCATTGGATTCTTCTCTTAAGAGGGATCATTCTCCAACTATACCACCGCATAATTTAGTAGATTTGAAGGTTATATTTTTTACATCTGTAAGAGGGATATGTGTAATACATCATTTACATGAGTAATGGTTGGTGGAAGTACAGGTGGACATGCTACAACTAAGAATACATTAGGGATCTCAAAAGGGATGATGTAACTGGGACCTGACATCTCGTTTTTCTAGAATCTCATTATGCTTTTCCATGGAGATATGTGGAGGAATTCCATTTCTAAAAAAATAAACTCCAGGTCCAACTGGTGATTTTTTTCAAAGCTCTTTTTTTGACATTGGGCTACTGTGATGTAATTTTTAATGGTTTTCACGTTCATTACCATTTCATTGACCATTTGTGTCTTAGAATGTTGCTTTTAAATACTTCATCCTAGAATGTTGGAGTTTTTCTACATTTCAAATAATGGGGTTCATATGGAGCTATTTTGATGTTCGAGTGGAAACTATTGTTCAAGGAGAATTCAACTAGTGGTAGTTGTTAATATCATCATACATTCGAATCCATTGAACATACTCTAAACAAGTCTTCTAGTGTTTGGATTGTATTCTTAGATTAGACATCATTTTAACGATGACAGGTCGTACTGATGTTCGGCACAGTGGTTATACCATGTTAGAGAATTTTCCAAGACATGGAGGTGAATCTCAGATATCAGTTTGATACATTATATTGTGGTACTCCATCAATCTGTACAACATATTTTTTCTATATACATGAAATTTTATGTAGTGATAATTCCACTAGAATTGTTGTAATGTGTGTTTTCTTTTAATGATGAACTAAAAAAACCCACATAGAATTGTTTCCTCCAAAGGTCATTGGAATTCCTATGAAAAAATTCATATTGATGTTTTCCAAATTTCTGGTTGTTATGGGTAATGGCTTCCTCATCCATTAACACTTTTTTATTTCATCAATCACTTCCTGACCTAAAAAGAAAATTGATTTATATTCAGTGATCTCCTTCTTCATTTTGTCCCACCAAATATTCTCATAGAGATTTCGATACATCTTTGTGCTCCCTAAGATAATAGTTAATGATGAGATATGTGCATCATTAAAAAGCTCATTAAATATTACTAGATTTTATGGTACACATATTTGTGTCCCAAATATTATAACTCTCTCCTCGTCGATCTTGATCTCCGAGGATTTCGGCTTTTAGATAGCATCCATTCATTTTTGAATTTCCACATCAATTCATTGAGAATCCTATATTTTCTCCATAAGGGACAGTTGAGAAATCAATTGAGAAAGGATCAATGACCTGTCACCCTTAATGAATCCAATTCCTATCCTTTATAAGTCTAATATGATTTGATCCATCTTAATTCTCATCATTTACAAAGATTAATGATAAAATCAACATAGAGAACCCCACACCTTATTTGCATAAACAGGATGGTAGTGCATTGATCAGTCATAATATGTAATGAGATCTAACCATCATGGTTGGAACATATTAATCATATTCTATGCGAATTTATATTTGAGACTCTAGTGATCAATATATATCTCACACTTCTCCCCATAGAGATAATTAAAAAATATTTTCAGCACAATGTTCATAACTGCCAACTCTAGATCATCTGTGGGGTAGTTTTCCTCTTGTGATTTTAAATGACTAGAATATTAGGCTATAATTTTATCAATTTTTATCAATAAATATTCCCATCCCTTTTTTAAGAATAATTTTAGACGAAAAATATTTTCCGCTATTGGGAGTGCATGTACTTGAATTGTGATAAGCCTATTTTTGGGATACATAATGGTTTCCCAACGTTCTTGGGTCTAGAAAAACTTCACTCCCATTTATTCTTGGTTATAATGTTTTAAAATAAAAAAAAATTTCACAAATAGTGATCAATACCTAGATAATCCAAATATACTATGGATCCACATTACATATATTGGTCTATGCCACTCATCAATTGCATTTGTGAAGAAAGGGTCTACAGATATTCCTATGATGGTGATAAAATTCCCCAAGAATGATAATTACTCCATAAAAAATTCAATTTTAAATTAATTTTCATATATTTACTCCATTAAAAAGGTTTGCAACATAGTATTCAAATTCTCATAATGTTCCTCCTTTCTCTTGGTGTTTATCAGAATATCATCGATAAAGACTGCCAAAAATTTGTCAAGCAATTCACTAAAGACTAATTTCATCAAATCCATGGAAAATATTAGATCATTAGTGATTACAAATGTCATCACTATGAACTCATAGTGTCTATAGATGATTCTAAAGGTAGTCTTGAAAATTTCTTCCTTTATAACCATTGAATTGTGATACCCTAACTGAATATCCACCTTAGGGAAATAATTGGCCACACATAGCCGATCGAATAAGTCATCTATATATGATAGCGAATACATATTCTTTATCATGAATTTATTATACTCACAGTAATCAATGTAGAGGTGCATTGATCCATCCTTCTTCATGATGAAGAGGGCTGGAGAACCCAATAGTGAAGCACTCAGGAGTATAAAAACATTTCCCCAATTCTCAAAAAAAATTATTCTTCAATTCTTCTAGATATATATTGGCCATTCCATAAGGAGAATATTATATTAACAGAGATCTAGGAAAAAGTTCAATTGATAACTCATCCTCTCAATCAGGAAGAATACAATGTAATTCATCAAGGAATACATCAGTGTAATCCCTAACGATGGAAATGTATTTGAGAATGTTCATCTCCTTTTTCTATATCATTTGAGTGAGATATTATTTCTCAAACGGAATTAATATCCACACTTTAGATGATGATTCTGATTTATATTCATCTTCCTCCAAACACTTTTAAATTTTTTTTTGATTCTTTGGGGTGTGAAGAGTGATCTACCGTTCATGACATGTTTTGTGGGATTGGAATAAAGATATCAAGTCGATGCTCAAAATAGAATCAAACTCCAACATAAGAAGTAAGAAAAGATTTTTTAGGGAGGTTCAATCCACAAATATTGATAGTAGAGAAGTTATATACACTGGCTACAATAATTTCCCCATTATATGTTCTCACATATAACTCAATCTCCAAATATTGAGGTGGTGTTCCAATAGTTCTACAGACGTTACATGATATGAAATAGTGTGTATATCTAGAATAAAATTGTACATTCACTATTATTGAATGAATAACAATCATTCCAATAAACAAATCCTTTCCTAAATCAACATCAGTAGAAATGATATAATATGCACATCCTGGTTTCAATTGAGTTTTTTTATTACCACAGAAAACCCCCATCTTAGGGAATCATTAAAGAAAAATGTCAATGTTCCTTGATGTTGAAACAGGTCACAGTAGGCTGAGTTTTGATTTGATCATTCCTTTATTATTCCAAATTATTGGGATTATTCATATCCATTCAATAGTAATTATCCAGATGCCCCATTCTTCCACATTTTAATAATTTCTTGGTTACATTTAGACTGTTAACAGGTTACTTCTTTCCTCAATTTTGTCACATGGGATATTTTTTCATCCTTCCATCATATGATTTATTTTCATATCTATATATATTAGAACCCATTTACAAATTTTTCTATAAGTCCCGTGAGTATATTGAGAGTCTCTAATCAACATTTCACCCTTGAGGTCACAACAAATAATCTCCTCATAACCGTAGAAGTGTCTAATCACCTATTCTTATAATAGACTTGTATTTATTCTTCTAAAGTAGTGATCCACCTTGCATTCAACGTTCATTGGAATTTTGGAGTTTTACATTTAACTACTTTTAATTTTTCCTTCATATTCCATGATACACTCATATTCCTTCTTATGTCTTAGGTCCCCACTTTCCATTTTGAGACGGGGGGGTTCGTGGAAAATATTTGTGGGAAATTTTTTTTAATAATTACCCCATATCCATGAAATCCATTTTCTCCATGATCATCATATATTTTATGAGTTTCCACCACTGAACAGTTTCCCATCCAAATGATATGCCACCAACATAAATTCCCCTTCTATTAAGCACTGTAAGAGAGAGAATATATTTTCAATGCAGTTAATCCACTATTTTGTGAGGAGGGTATCTGAAGATCGAAATTTCATGGGAGACATTTTCAACATGAAGTATTCTACTAAAAAAATCTATCTATTAGGATAAAGAGGGTATTCCATGCGATTCATGTTATTATTCATATCATTATCCAGTCAGGAAATTACTATCCTGATGGTTTGAGCATCCATTACCATCATATTTGGCATTTCAAAAGTGGAATCATGAAATTCCCTATCATATTGATAATTGGAACATGTTATTATATTTTACTCAATCAAATACGAAAAATAATGTGTATTTAGGTGCTCTAATACATAAAGAATATGAATAAAGAGGAAACATTAAACTTATGAGGATAGAATTATAAGGGGAAATGAATATCCCATATTTTTATTCCCTATATTTCAATATATGTTATACATGATTTATTTTATAACATATATTCCAATAATTGTTTTATTTTTTAACTTAATAATGGTTTGTAATGCACTTTTAAATTTACCAAATCATATCCCCCCCCCCCCGGGAGTGTCAAACTAGGGGTGTATTAAGGCCCGTTGTGATGTACAAGGTTTCACTAAGTTAGGCCCATAATACATTTCTTGAGTAGTTACTCCTACGTACATATAGCCAAGAACCATTTACACATGAAGTATCCAGAAATGTATGTATTTTCTATGGAAATAATTTTTTATTGATATAGACACCTCTTTAAGGACTGAGGGGGAGGGGGACCCATCATGTCATCAAGAATTATACAAAAGAGAGGTCCCAATGGACCAAAAAAATCCATAAACCATCAATAAAAGAGATAAATTCATCCCATCAACAAAAACATTTAATATAGAATCCATTATCTCATTGAAGCACGACTAGATTTCATGTACGAAAGAGTACAACCCTGGAACTGAGGGAAAAATCCATACCCTCTCAAACATACGATTCCAAAAAATCCATAAAAAAGTGAATATTCATTGCCCTGAACGTCATCTAGATTAACTTATTGTAGGAATACAGTTGCATAATCCCCTGATCCATAATCAACTAAGGACAAAACCCACAATGCTTCTTTTCAACACTTCTAAAATAGTGAAAACCTGCACTGTCCTCCTATCCATCCAACACAACAATGAAACTAATTACTGAAGAACTGAACTCTCAGTAGACACCATTACCTTAACCAATTCATGAATTCATAAAAAGTAAGACCATCCTGATTTGAAAAAAAAAATTAATCAAAATTGAAAATAGAAACATGAATAAAAATCTCCAAATTAAAACAATCCAGATGCATCTCATACACACCACCGCCACAACCAAACTGACGCACCGCCCAAAGGAGTACAAACATGAAACCTGACCACGAATAGTCCTCAACCACACCCAAATCTATTTCAAAGGGCATGTAAATCAATAAAAAAAGAAATCCACAAAGATATATGCAAGTAATTTCTTCAAACCAGAACCATATCCCATTGCTACTTTTATGTTCTCACTTGGAGTACACGTCAACCCGTCTCACACGATCCCAATTTGGACCAGAAATATTTTGCTAACCATAGTATAGGATAAGATGGATCAACAACCGCGGGTGCCACCGTGATGCAAAAAAATTCTTACCCAGTGAAGTAGGGAAAATGGAAAGCATTCCAGTAAACGGTTGGAAATGTCAAGATAGTTGTGCCCATGATGCCCTTGACGTTTCCCCTATTAGAATATTTGTCATCACGGTAGCACTCCGATGGAGCGTTGATGATAAGATCGTAAGTAAATATGAGGAGTATGTGAGATTGAGATAGGGGAAATCATAACACATCGACACCCATTACATCATCATAAATGTATTTTATTCAATTAAACCACATACTCTATACATACCCAAATTTAGAGTTATTTTATTAGACTTAGTTTCTCCACTAAGGTTATTTATAATGTTATCTATTCATAGTCTCACAAAATAACTAATATTTTCCATTGATAATGAATATGGTGACCCCAGTATTTTACACATATCATTACATGTTTTTACGGATAATTTGACATCGAATTACAATCCAAGGATCCTAATGTCTAGTTTCAAGGAAGACTAGGTACCCAAAACGGAACATATGGGACTAAATAATACTTATCATTATTTATCATCTATTATGGGCTCTAAACATCCTTAGATCCCTTTTATCTTCATATGATAACTTGGGGATAAAATGACCAAATGGATGATCTAATAAGTCCTGTAAGGTAATAAAAATTTAAATAAAATCCTATCACATGGTTTACAAGGCATAAAATAATGATATATAAAGTCATGGGGCATGATTAAAAATAAAGAATAAAAACATGAAATAATTTAATCATGGATTAATAGTAATTTGGTAGTAATATAATATATTAATTTAGAATTAGTGAAATCTAGTTTCACATAGAGGATCACGAGTCCAATCTCATTTCATATAGAGAGGCTTGAGTCAGCGATAACCACAAAGTCTGTTGCACATAACACCTCATGTGAAAAAAATAACCCAATTCATTTTACCACAATCTGGGGGAACTAATAATAATAGCTCCATGAATATTCATTCAACATAAATAATCATACATATGTAATAAAACATAATCATAAGGGATTCCCATTTAATCAATTGGTTATCATAATCATGTTAATAGCACAATGAATGGTCATATCCAAAAATAGTTAATGAAAAAATAGAATTAAATCATACATAGAGATTAATAATGTTATATAGGAATTTATCAGGATAAGTGATGTCAAACCGAAGTGAAAATAATGTTTATGAAACATTAGAAATAAACCATTTTAGTACTATTTAGAAGAAAACATTTAAGATTATTTAAAATGGAAAATATTTTTTTTTGTATAAAACATGAATTAAGAAAAGGTAGTTTTTCCTTGTAAAATGACTAATATTTGAAAAATAATGGGTACATAAAACATATTATGGATAACAGAAGGAAATGGAAAAGAATTTTGGACATTCCATTAAATTGGGCTTGCTTATCAGGAAGAATGGAATATGGAACCTGTTAAGAACATGTATTACCATAAAAATGAAAGATGAAGGGATATTTTTACAATAATTTGGATCATTATAGAATCCTTTATAATATTTACATATAAATAAAAAAAATTAATTTGTGTAAAAAGATAGAAAGAGAAACCAAAATGAATAATATAGGATTGGCTATAATACCTTACCTTATGTCCGAAATGATTCCACACTATGTTTTAAAATTCATAATAATAAATTTTAATTCAATAACAAATAAATCCAGATCAATTTATAAATTTATTTTATTTATAATATCATTATTATTCTCATTAATGTCTATTTTGTGGGTTAAGAGATTCAATTCCATTGTTTGGGAGAATTTATTTCATTGGTTTACATGATTGGTCTACTCGTACAAATGCATGTAAAATCCTGTAGATTGAGGATTGATGCCCCAAAATAAAAATATATTTTATTAGTGAAATTAAATATTATAGAAATTCTATTTTTTCATTATGTGAATATGATTCATTAGATAAACTATTAATGATGATTTTTCAGATTAATTTAGGTTTTTTTGACCATAAAGAAATAATTTTGTTTTATAAATTAATATCTTTCATACTAAATGATTCTAGAGTATTAAATAATATATAATACATATATTATAATCTAGTTCAAAATGTAAAATGTATTTATAACCATACTAGGATAAAAAATTGAAATATAAAATAAAGTCATCCATGAAGGTGATAAATTAACACCTCACAGACGATGTTTTCTTTCTTAATGTAAAAGAGATAAGATAATTGATTTGCTGAAGAATTATTTTATCAAAATGATAATATTTTTATACAAGTAAGATACTATATTTTTTACTCTGTTTGGATGAGGGTATGTGAGGTGATAAAATTAAAATAATGGAACATGAAAAAAAATTGAAAAAAATGGATGATGGGTTTTTCTCTTGATTCCTACTTCCAGAATACCTCATAAAGGGATTATTTGGTGCATTTTGTTATGACAAAAAATATCCTGGACATGGGGGAGATGTGTGGGACGTTTATAGAGCATAACTTGGGCAATGATCAAGGCTTGACTGGTGTGAGTAGAAGAGGTGGTGAGAGGTGGTATATAGTGGAGGTGGGGGTATTTTCTCATTATTTAATTCCATAGTATGTTATTTTTCTGATGATAATCCATAATTTTGACTCATGAGGATAAATAAAATAATTAGATCTTGTGATATTAAACTTTTTTTATAAATCATTCATGACTAAATGAATAGAATATTCAACATATAATGTATATATACCATAAATTGTCCAATTTTACTATTCACAAAAGTCTGGTATTTTAAAAATATCCCCAAAATTCAACCTAACAATTTTAAATGTTTTTAATTCAAATTTGTACAATATTCCTGGAATATAAATTTATGTATATGTGAAATATTATTTTTAAATGAAGTCATTATTTACATTGAAAATATTAATTTTAAAATTACACCAACTTTTCTAACACATTAAAATTTCATTTAAGGTGTCAAGAAAAATATCTTATAATATTAAGACATAAAAATTTTAATTTATGAATAAATTTTATGAATTTTTTTTAAATTCTTATATTAATAAAAAAATAAAAAAATATTTTTTACTAATAAATATACCAATACATAATTAATAATATTTATAATATTTATTTACTTATACTATGATATAATAATATCATTTTGTTACTTATAAGATGGATAAACATTATTTATACATTAATTGGTGAGGTGACTATACCATTGGCTATTTACTATTCATTAGAGATGAATTACTATTATGAAGGTCAAGTTACTATTGCATGGGTATACGTTCCTTTACATTATTAAATGATTCTTATTTAATTCATTAGTAATTTATAAATAATTTATTGTTTTCTCCTATGTGTTTATTCCATATGAAATTATTATTGGAAGATAAAATTCATTGATTTAAAATTGGGTCTTTAAAATGAGGTAGAGTTATCCTCATATTATTGTATCCATGGAAAGAATGGTAAAATATTTCACTAATTTAAAGAGTAAATTGGTTAATTTAGGTTTAAAATAAAATGATATATTTTATACAATGAGTCTAAATCATTCCAAAATTTTATTTGTTAATTGTTATCATAACTTTAACACAAAAGGATGGTAATTAAGATTTTTAGTGGACACTTTTTCATGAAAATTTCTTATGTAATATTAAAATCAATGAATGTCCCAAAATGCAACATTATTTTCCTTAAATTTCCCTTATATGTCCATATGGGGAAAATATTATTTGATGAATAAATCTGAATAAAAATTTTCAAGATAATAAATATATTTACATGATATAATTTTTTTCAATTTTTAGGCGACATAATTATATTATGATATTAATATTATTTTATTTAATAAAAATTGGAATATTTCACATTCATGTTTTTAATAATATATTATTTTTAATATATTTATACCCAAAAATATATTAAAATATAAATATCATTCCAAAATTTTTGGAGATTTATCTTCATCAAGGTATTATATTTTTTTGGGAAAAAAAATTAGTATGCTATATAATAAGACAATGATAATGCTGTAATTATTTTAGTAATGTAAATTTAAAATAAATGTTCTTAAAAATATTAAAATAAATGTAATTTTAAATAATTTATGTAATTAAATAATTTAAAATATTAAATTGAATAAATATATTTTTAAAAATACATTCTATTATAATTTAACTTTTCTTATTAATGTTTTTAAATGTTCATTCAATGCATACTGTAAAAATTGACACTAATGATATTTTAACAAAATAATATTTTTCTAAATAATTTAAAAATAATAATACATATTTTAAAATAAAAAATAATTATAATGTAGTATAATATTTTATCAATAGTTATTATATAGTCTTATTTAAATTTTATACGTAAAAAATTTCATCCTTTTAGTATTTAAATGGTTGTTAGCATTGTTAAAATAAAAATTGGTTATCTAATGGTTATTTAAAATGATATGGTTTAAATTATTAAAAAACCTATCTAAAATATATTGGATGGTAATATTGCAGTATTATTTCATATTTTCTTTGAATCCATAGAATTTTGGTTGAATTTTTTTTCATATTTATGTTATTTTAAATTAATATTTTTGTAAATCCAAAAAGTGCCCTCACCTCTATTATAAAAGGGTACCTTCTTCTCTCAATTCATTTCATCAAATTTGGCATTCAATATCAACCATCCACATCCAATTTCTCTTATAAACATTCCAAGATTCATTTTATCGTTTTTGGTATTTTTATAATACAAACCCGAATGTCACTAAGTGGACCTCTAATGATAGTATAGAAAAGAAGATGTAATTGTCTTTACTGACTATTTCAATATTATTTATCATTCCTCTTCATATTCATGTGTTTTTTCCATTATAACCTATTATATAAAACATTAAATACGTAATGATATTTTATTATGATTATGGAACTACCATATTCCTCCTTTTATGCATCCTATGAAAACAAGAAGCACAACACGTGCATATATACAACTAATCGTCTCCACACCATAGTGTAATGTGTTTTTAATCACAACATATCTTCTGTGGGTGTTATTATTGAAATGATATATATATATATATATATTAAAATTATATCAATATATTTATTATGGGAAAATTATATATTCCATCAACTTACCCTTTTACCATTAATTGAATGATACCATTGCTCATGTGTATGCATGGCTTACCATCTTCACAACATGATGAATTTTATTTTCCATGAAAACCATTAAATAATGAATATATTAACATATAAAATTTATATATAACACATATTTTAAATTAATATATTTTTGGATATTATGGGAATATACCCCATTCACCGAATGAGGGAAATATACGACAAAACACGCATAAGAAAATTATGTAGTTAACACCCAAATAAAGGGTAATTATGAATTGTTTTAACTAACTGTTGATGAGATGATATAATATGAACACATATGATGTCATAAATATTAATATGGTTGTATAATAATTTACTAAAATAATTTAAACCCTTATATAGTATGTTCATATTCAAATGATTGGAATCTTACTTAATGTAAGGGTTAATTTCACAATCTCATTATTATTTAGCATTGCTTATACATATCTACTATGAAATTTCTTCATCCATGTAAATGTTTGTTGAATATTTTTAAAAAATATTTACATTATTCCTATATATTTTTCAAAATTCATTTTTACCCTTGTGTGACTTTTTACTAAATGGTTTGAATAGATTTTTTTTTATTTTCCAAACAAGGTTCTTTGTGACAGTTCTAGAAAAAATACAAAATGAGAGTTGGTTTATCTTATAAGGATTGAAAAAAAATTTCAACATTCATTATTCCTTATTCTGATTATGATTCCATTATAGTATTAAAATTTTATTTTAATGTCTTTTTTTTAAATTGTGCGCCATTTTATGAAAAGGCAACATTTTCAAAGATGAAATGATATTTTCTATGTGATTTATTATCAAGTGATCATTCAAAAAAATTAATATAAAATAAATTTATTTAACATTAAATATTCCTTAATGTGGATATTTTTCAGGTATACTATCCTTATTCATCTTATGGATGATTTATAGTTATGATGTATTGATATTTATGAAACCCATTTCTTATCCATGGGTTTTGTAATGATTGGATGATGTTAATGACAGCCATTTAATTCCATTGGTTTTGATATGATGAAAGATTTAGGTTATTATGATGCACATATATATGGATTCTATTAATTTTTGTGTGGGACTTATATCTCCCTCTACTGAAATGGGAATATATTTATATCTCATGAGATAAACAAGAATAGAACGAGAAATGAATATGATTTCCTAATATAGGGCTAAAACAAGAAGATAACATGGTTAAATAAGGGAAATTATCTACTATGATTGTCTTGGAAGTGGTTAATGACTAATATTAATATGATTTTCTATGATTCTATGTATTCCACAATTTCATTTCTTATGTTATACTCCCATAATTTATGTTCCTTGATTGTTTTATACATCATGTCTTGTTAACTTCAATTATTTATTCCATGACTCTAAATCATGATCATTGATATACAAGATAAAAAATTTAAACATTTTTTTCATGTTATGATACCTTTATCCATATGTTATCTTCATTGAATACTGTTACTAGGCATATGAGATAACCTCTTTATTACGTTTATTTTCCGAAGGTTATGAAGAAATATATTAAGTAATATTTTTTGAAAAGTTTTATAGATATGAAAAAATAATCAAGATATGGTGTAGATGATTTATGGATCATTTTTTTATGTCATAGTGTATCCAATGATAAAAATAATATACCATTCCATTGTGGTTATAATATGTTTTATAATCAGTATTATTCTATTAAATGTAATATCTATGTATGAAAATCATGGCCCATCATATTACCTAGGAAATATAATATCGAAACTCAAGACCCTATAATAATTTCTCTTATGCTAATGGTCAATAGCATCCAGTATCACATGGACCATTATCATAATCTTATGACATTGTCACCTCAATCCAAAGAATGCATTTACCAATATGCGATCAACATCACTCGTGGAATATGAGCCTCAAACAAACCTAATGACCAACACTACCTCATCCATATGGTCAACACCATCTGAATACTCATGATTCATCTATCAAATTAAAAGGTAATCATCACTAAAAAATATAATATAAGATATTTTATTTAAATAACAAACATAAAATATCTATTTTGAAGCGGTTCAAAGCTCCTCTACAAGCATTAACATAGTAGTTATAGAGGATCATTACTATATAAGTATCATGGGATAATTTTAATTAATTAGAATACAAGAATAAATTTTATATAGCCTCTCTCGGATAACCCAATGATGATATCAAGAATTCACCACCAAAACATGATTGAATTAAAATAGAAAGATACACACCTCCTACATTATACTACATGAAATTATCACATATGATAAAATATTTTAACATGAGAATATTCAAATGAAAGTATAGATTAATAATAACACAAATAAAATGGGGTAAAATTGTTCGCATAGATTAAACAATCTCTATGCATAGAAAAAATATGAAAACACGAAAGATGAATCATATCTATTCTGATGTGGTTCTATTGACTCATACAAAGACGGAATTAGAGCTCAGATGTGGATAGAAGGAGAACGCATAAGCGGAGGAGGAAATGGAAAACCATGATATAGAAATGTGAAAGGGATAAGAAAAAGGTGAATGAAACATAAAATAAAGGTTGTGAAGAATAGTAATATCCGAACATTAGTCGGCAACCATTTGTTTGGTTATGATTGTTCCAACCATGAGACACCCACTATCTAGGTACTAGAATTGAATTATTTTCCAAAACATATGTAAACCATGTGTGAAGCCTCCTAGAAATAATAAAATAATATATTCATTATCTTATTCCCTCTCCCATTAAATTTTTTAAACCATGAACATAGCCAGAGGAGGTCCATACTATTTATCTTGGTAGGCATTATGGTTTCCACAAAACATGCCCCTCAATCTACACACCCTTAAAACAACGCTATAGGTGTCCAATGCATTTAATTGCAAATCAAAAACCTAAGGAAATTTATGATCCTAAAAACCCATGAAAATAAATGAATTTTGTAAATGTAAATCTCAGAATTTTTGTACAAAAAAACATTAAAGATAATTTTCCAACTCACAAAACTCCAAAAAATTCAAATTGACTGAGTAATTTAACCCACTCCCTAAATTTAGTAAGTTGAAATATGTATATTAATTATATATTAGGAATCATCCAATTTATCAGGAATCATTTACACCTTTCATGTACATGGATAAATACATTTACCATGATTCATCGATTCATCGAGGTAGCCTCATTATATATATTCATTAAAATAATTTAAATAATGTCACAAATAACATATCCCCAATTATGTGATAATAAGAGGATCCATAAAATGTATTCTAAAATACATCATTTTAAAAAATGTTGGAGGGTGTAAATATGATGATATTTTGATTTAGATCGATCTCAAGGAAAGCCACCAACCGGTCTACACCAACACTCCGCCCTTCCTCAATGGGTCAAAACTAATGCAATTAATGAATTTACGATATTGAGGTAGTTATAAAAAATTAATTTTAAATTATATCAGGGTTAATCATGAGAATTTATAAAATCATCAACTCATGTAAATCTACCATAACAATCTCTCTACAACCAATAATGGCTAGCTAGTGGTTTCCCTAGAACCAACAATTCACAGGAAACTATTTATAATTTGATGATAATAATAAGGGTATAATTAGGAAACCCTTTATTTACACATAAATATTGGTATTTCAACAACCCTTATGGATAGGTAAATTTATTCCAACCTACTATTACAACACACACAGTTGATAAATATGAATGTATAATAAAAAATGGTGGGTCCTCACTCTATGAAATAGAGTATACAACAATTGGGTTATGATCATGGGTGGATAATTAGAAAATTTCCCATTAAATTTTTCATTATATTAATGGAATAGAGTATTCTCTATGAATCATATATCAGATATAATTTTGAAATATAATAACAATGGATTTACCTTGAGAAAAGGTGATATTCCTTATGAGATACAATGTATTAAGACACTCCGAGTTGTAATATTTTATAGTTAATCAATATTATATAAATGGAATGTATTATATTTTATATAAATATATTTAATTAAAATATATTTATGATGGTATGTCACCAAAAGGAATGTATTGACAATTGTGATCACTAATAAAACTACCTATAATTTTGAAAATAATTCTGGTAATGTGATTGATGGTGATGGAATGATAAAAAAATTAACTAATATTTAAATAATATAGGATATTTTATAATACCCAAATAAAAATATTATTTTGTTTCTATATTGTTGAATTATTTTTTATATTCAAAAAATACATTGATTAATGAAAAAAGGGAATAAAATCCTTTATTCTTCAACCCTCCCTCTTCCTGAGAGTTTTTAAGATTACCATGTCCCAAAAGGTACTTCTAAATTGATAATAATATATTAAAATACATTAATATTTTAATAAATAACTATTCTATATAAATTTACTAGTACCATTGATATTAATTATAATTATTGGATCCTCGTAACATTACGTACCTCTTATTAAAGGGACTATATATTTATTTATGGTAGAACACACATTTCAAAATAGTGTACTGTCCACATTGACCTATCTGTTTATTAGATTACTCTATACAGATCATAGATTTTTCTTTCGTATACTACCTTCATTACCCTACATAGGTGATACTTTTTTAATGTATTATAATATATAGAGATACATTTTATGAAAACATATTTTCTTTTATATTAATTATTAGTTTTATTTTTCATAACCCATCCTAAAGAGCCCATTATGAAAACCCCCATGTCCACCTTCACTTGGACAAACAATGTTGACTAGCTTCGAGAGGGAATATCACTGATGTGGGAGGCCTTAACCAAAGTACCTGTACAGAGGAAAACATATCCAAACCCATAAAATTCATGAATTAAAAAAAACTAAGTAATCGGGCATGAATTAAAATAAAAAAAAATAAGATTAAAAAATTAAGTAAATTAATATATATAGAGACAAATACAATCCCACCACAAAGAGTGTGTAACACAGGTCAAACCAAAAAATAGTTGGACATGGACTACTATTTGAAAGCCATAGGAACTCACCTCGGTCTATCGATTCTCAAATTCAACTGTCTCATACTGGTTTCCTAGGACTATGTTAAAAGGTCGATCATCTATACAATACAAGAAATGTGTGGGAAAATCCTATGTAGGGTAGACTGTAATAATATTTAGTTGGACACCCAGAAACCCAAAAATCAATACAACAATTGAAATTACAATATGCTCTATATAGTTATATGCCTATATCACATCTTTTGAGAATTACTAGATATACTATATCCAACACACAAAATATATAGGTACGTAAAAACTACAATAGACAATCCCTAAGATTTTATTATGCTAATTATGCAATTCAAACTTCTAAGATAACGTACCCGTGAGTCTGATAGAATTGATGGAGGCCTTCCTAGAGGTACTGGTCATTGGTTCTCAACTTTAGAAAGATACACTTATTTTCAAAATATGAATTGATACATAGATGAGGATCAATTCTATGTCCATGGGGTGGTACCAATAACTCAATATAAATTAACCCTTTATGTAGAGGATTGACATCCGCATAGAGTTGTTCATGAAGATACTAAGAACCACCACCTAGTGCATGAAGAAGAATAAAGTAACTCGCTACAACCCTCAATAAATGGATACCAATGAAACTATCCAATAATACATACCAAAGGGATCATATAACTAGTTCTTGGAAATGATTCGATAATGATCATTATGTAATGGTAAAGGGGATAAATCCCTAAAAATACATTTAAAAGATACAGAGGACATGGGATCCAAGACAAGTATAATGGAGGACATAGTGTGTGTAGTACGGGTTCACAATGTGTCCTTTCTCCCCAAGTAATTCCCAAGTAATTGTCACATTTTATAAACCCATTTAATTTAGAAGTGTAAACAGTGTGTAGATTGGTTACACACCCGGTAACTATATCTGGGGTCCCTCCTATATAATCAAACCATGATTCAGCACACTAGGTCATCTCGTGTATCCATCCCATATAATAGTACAAGGGGTAACCCATGTAAATGGTCCTGGATGTGTCTTATGAGTGAGTAAATCCTCTATAGGAAACCCATATAATCCACCGCATGTCCTTGTACTTTCCCATGTACACACTAATTCACCCAATGGTACTACATGATGTGTAGTCAATGACTAAACATCGTGGGTTTTTGGTTTATCCACAACCCTTCATCATCCTCTCCATCCTCCTGGTTTATCCTTTGTCTACTGATCCATCACATTACATACAATTAAACATACTCTCTAGCCTCAAATGTATTTCCATCACATTATCTATGAGATTCAGGCCATTGATCCTCTTGGAAAACATGATCATCATCATTCTTCATTCCGCACAAATGACCATGAAATCTGCACCAATCCCCATTCGATCCTCTTCCAAAAACACCGTCACACCACCATCTAGTCGTACTGATGTTAAATATACGATTTCGGACTGTTGCACCATGAATACTATTTCAAATGATCGATTGTTAAAAGATAGTTCGAACTATAGGGAAAAGATGAAACAAAATCCAAAAGACCTGTGAATTGTTGGAGAAAACCACAAATCTGAACATGAAGAATTAACCATGATCAATGTTCTAGTTGATATTTATTCATTACAATAAGATATAGAAATGAATTTGGTCAACATTCATTAAGAAATATGCAAATAAAACCCAGAAATAAACCAATCCAACATAATGATCGATAAATGGGAGAATATTTTCATTGATTAGTCCAAATTCATCATATAAGTCAAGAATAGGGAATGAAAAAATTAAGACATATTCCCCATCAAAATTTAGTTTAATTAGTGAGGAAGAAGTTATGTTGCATTTTTTTAGAACCATCAAATATGAGATTGTGCCGATCGATCGATCCATGATCTATCACTGTATTCTTGAGATGGTTCTGGAAATATCTTATTTGACATCCAACGGCATATCTATGATTGTGACGACAATATTATTTTCCTAAAATAACTATCTATTTAATGAAGATTAAGCCATTTTATTGGAAAAAATAAATAAAAAATTATTGAGTTATTTTATTCATTTTAGGACTGTGAAAACTTTTTCAATAATGACCACTGTCTACCAATGATAAGTCAAGACTATTGTAAAACCACTATATTTACCTCAATGGTGCCATAAAATATATGAACAGGGACCCCATTGAGGATTTATTACATTTCTTAAGGAAAACGATGCACACGTGTTGTTTAATATATTTAATATACTTGAACCATTTATTCCGGATACATCAGGTCATAGAATCACAAGTTGTCTCAGTTTTAGGTCTCAAAATTAATCGATATAATATTTTAAAATAATATGTAGAAGATATAAGACAATAAATTATCCCCACCTTTAAGTTTTACATCCCAAAAAATAAAAAACATTGTCTACTTAAAATGATGTGGGTCGTGAGCATGAATCCAGGCCTCCGGCTACCATTTTCAATCTAAGATATTCATATGATACCACCAAACACATACTAAAGGAATCAATCACCCATGAATCATCATATCAAGTTGTTCCTCAATCTCCATTAGGTACCTAGAAAAAGTCACCACATCCTCTATGTCAATCCCACTCTAGTCAATAACATGTGAGGGATCATTCAACTGCCTCCTCAACTATGACATGTGGAATATGTCTTATACACTGACTAATTTTTTAGGTAGAGATAAGTGGTACACCCCCTCAATGACTCTTTGAATTATCTAGAATGTGATGGTGAACCAAAAATATCTATTTCCTCCTTATTCGAATCTCCCTAATCCATGTCAAGGAAAAACCCTTTGTAACATAGGGTATCCTTCTACAAACTCCAAGGGAATTTGATGACTTTTTGCCTAAGATTTCATATAAATTCATTCTGTCATCATCATCTCCTATAAGATATTCATCTTCTATGTTGTAGCTCGCACCAACTCTGGGCCCAAGAGTGTCGACTTTCCTAAATCTTTCCAAAAATGCAGTGAACTTCATGGTTGCACATACATAGTCACTAATGGTTCCATTCTGATGGTTAAATGGTAGCTAGTGTTTTATATAATCTCCAAAAAAAGGTTGGTAATCCTCCCATATATTGAAACATTTATCATGAAATCTCACAACATGTCATGTAGAACATAAATGGTCCACTCATTTTGGTCTTTGGTTTGTGGGTGAAATGTTGTGCTTAGGAGTAACTAGATCCCAAATTCCTAATATAATCCCCATGAAAATTTTGATGTAAATTGACCATCATGATCAGAATCAATCATCGATCAAACTCCATGTAGTCAGAATATCTCCTTAATGTTAATGTTTCCCAAGTACTCTACTTAACACTTCTCTCGTATAGCATGTTAGTGGGATGAATTGCTCATTTGGCCATGATATCATACATGGAATCATGTCCCTTGGATTTATGTGGTAAAACCATCATGAATTACTTAGATATCTCATATCACCTCCCTTTCTTCCACTTGAATGGTTTTGATCTAAATCGGATGGAACATTGTGCTCACCCTTTAATTTATACATGTATTTAATAGAGTGGAAACCTATGAAACTCCTATATATATCCATGTCCACAAAAATAACACCATATTTCATGGTACATCCTTACCTCTCCTGGATATACTACTAAAGGACAATTCTGAAACTCTCTTAGAACATCTTCCAACAATATTGTCGGTAACTTATTGCTCCCTCTAACAAGAACCGAGTACACAAAACATTAGAAAATCTATCAAGATAATTTTCTTTTTGAAATATGAGGACATATGTTCTCATAGATTGTATCACCGTTGTGTTCTTCCCTAACATACTAAAATAATGGATGGGTTGCAACTATTGATAGGAGGTAAGCCTCACTATCACTATCTAGAAAGACTAATTAAATTGATGCTAACTACTTTGACAGCTCATTCAAAAACTGTGTACCAGATCTCCTTCTAAATGAATCTACCATCCATTTCCCTTCAAAGGATTATATAAAATATCAATTTCAAAGTCATGGATGAACTATGTCTGTATATCAAGATGTGGTCCTTTTGGGAGAATATACATATGATAAAATTGTGATCGGAGGAGAAGATAAATTGATCACCCATCAGTTAGTGTCGAGACATATTCCAAATGAAGACTAAATCTGATAAATGAAGATTTTGGGTCATGTAGCTCTTCTCATGTTGTATCAACTAGTATAAACATTAAAAAATCAATACTTTTCTCTACATCTGGACACAACCAAGACCCGTACCTTATGTATCACAGAACCCTACATACTGAACACATTCCTAGAAAAATATCCTTACGGGAGCGCTCATCAAACTCTGCCTCAACTGCTGAAAAGTCTATTGGATCCTTTCTTACCAAACTATAGGATTCTCTTTTAGAGTCAATGTGGTAATGGGTGCTAATATCTGGGAGAAATCATGTATAAATATTCATGAATAGCATGTTAACCAATTTAATCCATGTACTTCAATCACACTCTTAGGTGGCTCCCAAGATAACACATGATCCACCTTGTCCAGGTCCACTGCCACTCCATCCACTAATATAACATGTCCCAAAAAGTGGTCTAACTAAATTAAGGAGTATAAATTTGAGACTTTTTCATAAATATGGTTCTCTCAACCTACATCCCCAACTATCCTTAATTGTCTCATGTTTTCCTCCTTTTACAATGAGTACAATGTTATATCATTGATGAAGACTACCACTAACAGGTCTCAGTACAATTGAAATATCCATTTCATGAGTCCCATGTGAAATGATGGGGAATTTTTCATGCCAAAGGGCATCACCATGTAATCATTGTTACCACAACAACATAAAAAATTCTTCTATGGTATAGCCTCATCCCATACTCATAGTCTGTGATTTCATGATCTAAAGTCATCCTTTGAGATCCATAATTCCGCACTAAAATAATCAAAGGGGTCGTCGTTCCATAGTATTTTTTACTTGTTCTTCATGGTCACTTTATTGAAGTACCTGTAGTCCCCAAATAACATCATGCTCTCATTTACCTTTTAGGGAAAAACTTTTGGTTTTATAATTTTAAATAATTGGTTGAAAAACTCCCTTCCTATTCAAGTCATCCAACTTCACCCTCACCTAATGAATCTCTATATGATCCATACAATATGATGTTGTAGATATTTCTTTCTTATCTGGGTTTAGATCAATGCATAAGCATATCCATTGGTGGGGAGGTAAACTTGTAACATCTTCACGAAATACATATGTATACTCCTACACCACTAAGAGAAACTGGGAACCCTTTACATTAACTACCACAAGGTCCATGCTCTATTAATGATGAGTAAATGGTTATTCCCTCCTATGAAAGAGTCCATACTATTCAACATCATATTCTTATTCACTAAAAAAGGATCACCATGTTTCGTCAGTATGGAAACTTCACACCGTTCTCCTAAAATATTCAATACTGGAATAAACAATAAATAATCAATCTATACCATGAATGACGTTTATAAGGACTCGAAACTTCTAATAAGAGATCCCACTATAAACTATCAATAATAAGTGTGAGTTCACTCTATCAGCAAAAGTTTGTGATCACTGGGTCTTCCCTATTAGGAGCCTCCAAGTATAATTTTTGATTCAACAGTTCAATTGGAATCTCTATGTCTCTCACATGGTATGTGTCAAGAAAAAGGATGAATATAACATATTCCTACTAGTTCTATAGTTAATTAAAAAACATATAAAACCTTGAATCATTCCTGATGACCTTGTATTGTATGTCCCAGCCGCTTGTACATGTCTATGACCTTGTCCCCCTTCTCTGTTATCCAAGGGTAGACCACCTTAGGGCGATTGTGGTAATAATTTTAAATATCAACCACCTCATCTACTCTCATAGATCATCTTCCTTGTTTTCTATGTTTTTGTTCAGCTGGAAATGCCCAATTTCTATTACTTGGTGGTCTAACCATTGTCTCTCTGTTAGCTAAATGGTATGTCAATCAATCTAAAGTGAGCTGTCCCCTTCCATCACAGGAGTTGAACTACCTATATCTAAACTGAATGGACAAACCCGGTGAGCCTTTAACTATAGATCCTCTTTCTTGGGTTCTCCTCCTAAAAGTCCTCCCACATCCAAGTACCTAAGACTAACATCAACTACATTCTACTGAGGTCTCTGGTCTTTCTTTCCCCGTACTGACTATCATTACTATAACTTCTGAGCCCAGAAGATTTCCACCACCAAAGATATCTCTTTAACCCCAACATTATTTGGTATTCACAAGGGAATTAAAATGGCTTGGATAACTCTATGAAGACCTCGCTCGATTGATAGAATACAAATTAACTAATCTTGATCCACTTCCATCTACTACCTTGCGAAGTTGGTAAACCTTGATGATTACTCAACTACTATCATTATACACTGTTTTAGCTACATAAGCTACTAGATAACTAAATCTCTCAAAAAGGTTGGTGAGAACTCTTTTCGATATAGGTTCTTTTTCCTTATCCATGTAAGAGTCACCTCATTGGTAGTCTGGGTAACAAGACTCAACCATCATCATGTTGATCTGTGAATAAACCTCACCACAAAGACAACCATCTAATCTACTAGTGTCTTGACATTATGGAAAACATGGTCACCACCTCAATACATTCCTCAACTACATATGTGATGGGATCACCTTGAAACCATAGGGGTCTCCGCCGCTAAAACTGAATAATCATTCTCTACCAACTGACCTTTTATAATGGTATTATGTGTTCCATGTGATTCTATATTGGTGGTGTTATGGATGCTGCACCACATGGAGGTAGCATCTTATGAACTTTTCCTTATATTGAATCCTCATAACTACAGGGGTTATCATCATTATCAATCTACTGAATCCAAGATTCCATTAATTGTGGAGGAATCATGAATGTAATCAATATGTTCCAAATTCAATGAGTATACATGGAGAGAATAATCAATATCGATATTGAAATCAAAAACCAATCCTATAAGATTCATGTACAATATTTTCCAATGACCAATGTTTTCATTTACCACGTGGAAAAGCATGTGATCAATGTCCTAGTGTATGGATACGTCAGACGCTACACCAACATTGGAGTCCCTATCCTAAAATATGAATTCAAAACACATAATTTTTTTCCCCAAAACAATATCACATACCCTTATCATAATGTAGAACATACCCCTATGATACCACTATGTCACATAAAATCCTAGTGGGGCCCATTACATGACTCCCCAATCCCACCTCCGATAGGCCAGGGGCTACCGACTAGTTCCTATAAGGTATATCAATATCCAGGGGGGCTTTATCCTAAGTACTTGTACAAAAAAAAATATCTCCATTCACATAAAATTGATAAAATGTTAAAACCACTAAGTTACAATTAATGAATACATTTAAATCTCGTAACCTGAGTACACCAATAAGTAATTTAAATAAAACAAGACCAAATATATTCCAACCAAATAAATTATTTTACACAATTTCAACATGATAGTAAAGTTACCATGACTACATAATAATAGCCGTAGGAACACTCCTCGGCATATCTGGTATCACTAATCATATTAGAGTCCTAGTCCTCCTAGGACTCCATAAAAAGATTGGTTATCTTAAAAAGACACGACACATGTAGAAAAATCCATTGAAGGGTTGAGTATAGTAATACATAGTAGGACAATATAAAACCACAATGTAAAAATACTAAAAACTTTATAGTCATATATATACGGGTATATGTCTATAGCACATATAACAAGAATATAAATATATTCTAAACTCAAGACACATAGTCTATAGGTAATTCGCAACCTTAATAAACCATCCCTAGTATATCATCAGAAATATTCCACGAAGCAAAAAATCTAGGAGAAAAAACAAATGAATATGATAGCACTGATGGTGTACTTCTGAGAGACAGTAAACATAAGCTCTCTACATCATAAAGAAACATTGATAGTCTTAAAAGCTATGATACCCAATTTAGTATCACTGTGAAGGACATGGGGGTGATACCAAAAAATAAATCTAGATTAACAGGCTATGTAGAAGATCAATTCCTATATAGTGTTGGTCACATCGGTTCTAGGAAATCCACCTAGGGAATGAAGATGAATAGAAGGTCTCACTCGAGGACTCTCTGAAGGATTCAAATGAAACGATCCAAGATGCCCTGTTTAAGGGATCGTTGTTAATGGAGTAATAAAAAGTTTCAGACCAACCTTCTAGGAACGGAAATGCAAAATGAACCTTACTGAACCTTGTGTATGATAAGGAGGAAATGAGATCCATTCTAGTTTGAAAGGATTTAACTACATGTAGTAAGGGTAAATGCCATGTCCCTTGACTCTAGGATCAGAAAATGTAGACGAACCATGTCATAACCTTATGTTGTATAGAAGATTACATTGTATGTAGAAGAGTTACATGTCATGTCTCTTTATATGGGGGAATGCCCATTTACTCTATTCATGTGTCAATACACAGTGTCATCCTATGTATATGTGCCGATAAACAAATGCACAGGGTAACCTTTGTACAAAGTGCAACCCATGTCATGTGGTGGAATACATAACATGTTGGAATCATTTTTACTCCACCCCAGGTCCATGAACTTTTTCATGTACATGACGAGTCATCCATGGGTACTACACGTAGTGTGTATGAGGTTTTTGCATAACACTAATTCTTCCCCCCACATTCTGTGGTTGATCTTCAAGTATCAAACCTATTTTCCACCAGGAAGTGAATCTAGAGATTTGGCCTCTTCTAGGGATTAAATTACCGAATCAAAAGATTCTATCCTTCAATCCACTTAGAAAACAAGATCATCAACATTATTCATTATGCACCAACGAACAGGAAATTAGCACAAACCATCATTTGATCCACTGCCACAACCACAGTTTCTCTTCCGCTATGTCATACCAATTTTGGATTTTTGATTTATCATTGTTATTATATGATTCAAATGTGCATTGTTTGATTGTTCAAAAAAAACATCAATCCATGGGGAATACATAAAGAACCTATTAATGAATAGTGAATCAGGGGATAAAAACATGAATCCAAAAAATATAAGATGAACCTTTATCAATGTTTATGATGATATTTGTTCATTAACAATCAAATGAAAAATTTATTAAATCAACCATCAAGAAAAATATCCCAATAAACCTAAAAAATAAACCAATCCCTCATAATGATCGATATGTGGGCCAATCTATTCATTGATTGGTACACATTCATAATAGAAATCAATAATGAGGATAAAGATATTAGAAACACATGTCCTACCGAGATTTTTTATGGTCTTTGATGAAGAACATATATTGTTTCACATTCGTTGATGTGATCCATCAAATATGAGGTTGTGTCGAATGATTGATCCATTATATGTCGTCGTTCACATGAGATAGTTCTATAATTCACTCCCAAGTGTTCTTATAGATTCTCTATAGTTATAAATATTATCAATGATATCAAATATAATCTTATATTTAATGTATAATATTAACTACATCAGGAAAATAAAATAAAATAATTTTTTATTGAATTTTTTTAAAAAATTTACGCTCATGAAATATTTTTCCCAAATGATCCATTCTGAAAAATGTTAAGTCAAACCGAGGGAAAAAATTCTATCTTAAACTCAATAGTGAAATCATATTATTGACACAGAAACATGTTTAAGTGTTGTTAAACTTTTTCAGGAAAAATATGCATGATTTCTATTTAATATATTAAATATATTTCAAAAAAAATTTGGACACACCGGGTTACCGAATAAAATTCCATCTCAATCCTCAGTATCTAAATTAATAAATAAAATATTTAAAAATAATACACAAAAGAAGAAAAACATTAGAGTAATTGATCACATAGAAACCCCATGTGATGAAGACATATCTTAAATTGGATTATTTAATTCATCATCCAAAAAACATCACAACCAAAAAAATCAACCATTAATGTACGTGATTCCTAAAATAATGTAACCCATTTTGTGTCCAATTGTTTCCAAATTTTGGGAAACGTTGAGAAACATGATTCTTGCGGTGATTAGCACATTGTTCAAAAAATATAAGGGGCGTACATCTTACTAATAAAAAAAGTAATAGACAGATCAATTTCCAACTAGGAATAAATTTATTAATAAATAAAATATATTGACCAAATTTAACATTGATAAACATAATAATTTAAAGAATTAATATTTAAAAAGGGTTGAAATTGAATGATTCATTAATTTAATTTCTCACTGGAATGTTATACCATATTCAATACATATGTGATTTCCACAGATGTATATTTTTTAAATTTATATCTAAAAATTATAGGAAACATTATGAATAATTATACTCCAAAAAATAACCTTATGGATTCTAGGAATTTAATGATATTGAAAATTCCGAGAAGAAAAAAATTATCTCATGATGAAAAAATTTAACCAAACACATATATCACAGTAAATATATAATCACATAAAATCATCTTTTTATCATTAATCCCAAAGAGGCACCATCACTTGACTGAAACCATTCAGGTCCCGGGAAGAACAACCTCATGGGTGACAAAATTATTAACCAAAATATTTATACCAAAACCCCAACATAGTCAATGCACTTTAGAATCAAATTAATAATAATGTAGGAATCAAGAATTATATAATGCATTACTCCTATCATGAACATGAAATGATGAATGTTTTGTTATCCATCATGCATATTATGATCACACTATCATAGATAATAATTCACAATGTTAAATGTCTCAATTGTAATTCCCCAACATCTATTACCCAGAGTCGGTGCATTATTACATAACATTGGGATGATTACAAGGGATCAAGTTTTGAAAGACTGATCAGTTTAGTAACCATGGAAGCACTAGAAACATTCATAAGTTTTACGTTACATCATGAAATAAAAAAATCAACAAAATTTAGTCCCCATTGACCACACATATATCCTTAGCATATTCTTGCAGTACAACCATAAAATAATTCTTCTCATCTAGGTAAAAATAAAATATATAAAGGGGTGAGCTTCGATTCGTTATAATGATAACAATATAGGAGAAACTTTCATAAATAAGAGTAAAAAATTAAGAAAATGTATAAGACAAAAACATAATCCTTTTAAACATAAAAAACTTCATAATATGGAAAATATTAACCAAATAATTCCACATACATATTCACATGGATATTCTACTAGTAGAATAATCACATGAAATATCAATAGCCAATTTCATAATGATAGAATGTGTAATGACAGACTTCATAACCACATAGTCAAGGCCTTGTTCCATGAATACAACTTAGTTTTTTTCAATTCCATGTTCCAAGATACTAGTTTGTCTCACGAGACCTAAGGACACATCGATGAGCTATATCAGGCTCCACCCATCACTTACTATGTCCAATGAAATCCACATATGAACAGGTTTTAACATAACATAAAAATTCCTATTAAAAATAGTATATGAAATGTCAATACATTATCCATAAATTTTGAATGTTGTAAAACTAATGCATCCATACTCAAACATATCAAAAAACCTTCTATACAATGTGGAATATTTATATCATAATAAATCAACTTCAAACAAGGATAAAATTTATCAAAGGATGTTGACATACATGAAATGAAAACTATTCGAAATAAATACCCCTTTCTATTTTGAATTAATTTAAAGTCACATAATTATAAAATAATACATTTATTTTGAAAATTATCTAATAATATTTTATGGTAAGATTCAATGATGATATAACAGAAGAAAGTAGCCACACCAGTCGTATAAGTTAACAAAAGTCATTCTTACCTTAATTTTGTCGAAAAGGTCATAATGTAACTTGTTTGGAAAATGACTGAAATATTCATTTTCAAAAATATATGATCATATAATGGTATAAATTACATTAACACATAGTATAGTAAATATCAAAGAAAATTGAATTACATTTTTAAGAAAACACTGGTGTGGATGATAAAGAGGTCCTAGTAGATACTTACGTCTTAACAACCTTGGAAAATTAATGAGATTGTAGAATTAACCCCCACCTTGTACATTTACTTACTTGATGGTATTTTAACCTTCTGTATAATAGATAAAAATATTTTATTTAATTATACAAGGACTACATACCTAGATATTATATCATATATGATCCTCTAATATTTCTTTGTTAATAATATTTCAGTAGTATCATCGTTTCGAGTGTTATCTAATTCGTTTTTATTAATTATTCATAGATACGTAAGACATTTTTGATAGGTATAGGATTTATTTGATTCATATAAATAATTATATTATGTTCATAAACATTAATTTTAATTTTAAAATGAAAATTATTCTTGAATTATTTCGATGGGGAATGAATCTCATCGCGTTCGTGGAGACGGTAATCTGTACGTATGCACGAGCGACAATATCATTTTATTGATGGTGGAATCATATATATTTGGATGGTATATCATATATAAAAATCAATTAAATGTTATATTTATTATTTACATATGTTATACTCATTTTTATACCCATTCAAATAATGATGTGTTTGAATAAGAAACTATACTATGACCTTGAGACGGTATGTCGTACGTACACACATATGGTGAATTTTTCATTTATAGGATGGATATAATAATGAATATGGTTGTGAAATATTTATAATAACATCTTATTACGTATAAGGTATGCAATTTATTATTTTGGTATGGAGGCCACAATGATATAGGATGTGGAAGAAGAAAATAACTTGAAAGAGGGTGGTGAAATTATTACCTCTTCTTCGGGTATTTCTTTTTGAGTTTATCAAAAGGGATCCATTGGTTGGATTTATGATCCATGTAAGGCCTATAGGTCGAAAGGAAGATAGTTAATAGGACATTTGGGAATGTTTTGGCCGAGCCAAATGGCTTTGGAGGTGTGAATTTAAGAGAAGTGGGAGTACCCTTTTATAAGAGAGGATATGGTCACTTTAGGAAAAACCTGAAAAATTATTTTATAATAAAAAAAAATTTGATTTCTAATGGCTCAAAAATGACTAATTTAGAAGATAAGGTGGGGATGGTTCACATAACCTCTCAACAAATATTTTTTAGACTGGATTAGGTCACCCTATTAACATTATATTTTATATTTAACACTTAGTTAAATTTTTTGATATTTACCATGACTCATGGTATTTTGATATTACATGGTTAATAAACGTACTATAACAAGAAAAGAGAACCCCATGTGATTAATTATTAATATATATAACTTTATCAATGTCAATTTACAAATCTGTATATTTTTAGGAATATTATTTCAATTAATAATATAGTATTTGTTTTAAAAACTCAATTATGTCAATTTTGACACAATTAAGTATTTAGTTTTTGTGAATAATTAAAAAATTATTATTTCGAAATAAATTATTTAATGAACCCCAAAAAGTCATATTAATGAGGAAATTTTTTTTAATTCATCAGATGTCTCAATTTACATTTATTGGGATATATATAATATCAATAATTTTATTATTTCAATATTTAGGTAATTATTGCCTCATCATTATTCATAAATAAATTAAATTATATAATTTATAAAAATATTTAATAAAATACCATTATGTAATAATTCTCATTATATTCCTATTGAAAATTTATAATGTAATTTATATTGTTTGTAACCATCTATTTAAAATTATTTAGTTATTAAAAATTGAAGTTAACACTATAAACTCTTCATTAAATAAAATAAAAATAAATGTCCTAATCTAATTCATGTGGACCAAAAGGATCATATTTTATTAATAATGTTGTTTTTGGTTGAATTACACATATCCAATAGAATTAGGAAATGTGTTAGGTTAATTATAATACAATATTTACCCATAATTACCCAATTTACTTTTAACCGTGGTAAATAAATGTCAAAAGTTACAATTCACCAAAAATTATTTTTATCATATATTACCAAATTTTATATACTAATGTTTATCATGTCTCAACGATATTTGAAATTAAACTCACAGAAGTGGTAAAATTATGTTTTATTCAAATTTTTAAATGAGTTTAAAAGGTGAGTGAAAGATGATAAAATGTTCGATAAAATATTATATATCTAAACATATTATAAAATGGCTCCAATTAAATATATTGAACATATATTGGTATAATGTATATAATTTTACATGAAATAAATTAAAATTTAATAACTAAATATTTTAATAAAAATTCAGTTTTAATCAATAATGTTATGCTTTTCGCTATTAATCAAAAATTGAATGTTCTCAGAAAAATACCCAAAATTCACCCTAAGCAGATTTGGATATTTAGAAACAAAAAAAGAAGTTCATTTTGAAAATTAAAATTCATAAAATTTAAAAAAATTGGGTCTTACTATTCATAACATCTAGTTTCATTGGTTATGGTGTGTTAAAACTCCATGTTTCATACAGCACAAGCTACTGTATTATTCAAAGTGAAACGTACCATTGACGCATGGGGTGTTACATTCTCCCCTACTTAAAATAATTTTGTCCATAAAATTTCTAGAATATTACTGCATAAAATTTAAGGTGGTTCTTCATCATATGTTCCTTGGTTTCCCATGTTTCCTCTTCCATCTTATGGTTTCTTTGTATAACTTTTCTCAGACGAGTCGTTCAGTTTTTCCACACATGTTCCCTTGTATCAATAATTTGGACATGCTCTTCAGAATAAGACAGATATGGTTCCAGATCAATTTCATCATATGTGAGTATAAGTATTGGGTCAGGAATGTTTTTTCTCAACATTGATACGTGGAACACATCATGAACATTGGATAGACTTAGAGGCATTTTCTAACGATAAGCTACAACTCCAATTCATTCTAGAATTTCGAATGTTCCAATGTACCTAGGACTCAATATACCCTTCTTAATGAAACATATAACACCCTTCCATAGAGATACCTTTATGAAAACATGGTCTCCAACATGAAATTCAAAATACTTCCTTCGGTTATCCGCAATTCTCTTTTTCATACTTGGGGATGCTTTGATGTGGGTTTAGATAAACATCACCTTTTTCATTGTTTCCTCAACAAGTTCCGGGCCTATGAATTTTCTATCACCAACATCATTCAAACAAGTTGGTGTGCGACATCTCTTTCAATATAACGCTTTATATGGTGCCATCTGAATACATGAATAGAAGCTATTGTAATCAATAAATTCTTCTAGAGGTAAATAATGATTCCACATACCTTGAATGTAAAGTGAGGAAGATCTCAACATGTATTCAAATGTTTGAATAGTCTGTTTTGATTTTCCATCAGTTTGAGGGTGGTTGGCAGTGCTCAAACAATGTTTAGTATCCAGGTCATTCTAAAGACTTTTCCAGAATCTTGAAGTAAAACGGGGATAACAAACAGAAACAATCGATAGGGGTACTCTATCAAGTATTACAACATCATTAATATATAGTCATTCCATACATTCAAGTGTTGTGTGTTCTCTTTTAGAAAACAATGTGCTGACTCGGTAAGACAATCAACAATGACCCATATTTCATCATTCCTATTGGACTCTTTGGTATCTCTCTAAAAAAGTCCATCGTAATATTATCCCATTTCCACTCAGGTATAGAAATTTGTTACTTGAATCCTCTAGGCTGTTTCCTTCCAGCTTTCACTTATTGTCAAACCATACATCTTGACACAAAATTATCAATCACCCTCTTTATGATGTCCCAAAAAAATTCTTCCTTCAAATATCTACACATCTTTGTGCTCCCAAGGTGTATAGAGAAATTGGATCTTCAAGCATCAACCAACAATTCCCTTTTTAGATCAGGTATGTTAGGAAGACAAAGACTCTTCCCAAATTTCAAAATTCCATCTTCATATATGATGTCACTCAATCTCCCATCATTCAAGACCTCATTCTTTTTTGAAACTCCTCATAATCAATCTGAGAACTCTTTATCCTTTCAATTAAAGATGGTTTGGCAACCATATTAAAAAGTATTGTTGTTTCACCTTCAATGGTTATTCCCATATCCATATTTACTAGATCCAAAAAAATAGGATCCCTTTCAACACTCATCTTGTTCATAACTCCATGATCCTATCTATTCAAAGCATATTATACCTTACTTTCCTTCCCCATGTGGTAGTGTATTGTGAAATCATAATCCTTGAGTAGTTTAAGACAACATCGTCGCCTCATGTTGAGATATGTATGTGAGAAAATATACTTCAAACTCTTGTGATCAATATAAATCTCACATTTTTAAACATAGAGATAGCGTCTCCATATTTTTAGAGAAAATATTATAGCTGATAAATGAAGATCATGAGTAGGATTGTTTTTCTCATGAATTTTTAGCAATCGTGATGCATAGGAAATAACTCTATCATTCTGCATAATGACACAACCAAGTCCTTTATTTGAATGATCACAATAAATAAAAAACCCATCGTTTCCGGATGGTAGAGTCAAGATAGGATCATTGAATAATATTCTCTTAAGATCACCAAAACATTCTTCACAATCATTTTTCCAAACAAATTTATCCTCTTTATGTGTGAGCATTGGTTAATGGGTTTGCCAACTGGGAAAAATTCTGGAAGAAACGTCGATAATAACCTGTTAATCCAATAAAACTATGTACCTCAGTTATACTCGTCGGTAAAGGCCATTATTGGATTGCCTTGATCATTGATGGATCAACATAGACTTCATCCATAGAGACAATATACCCAAGAAAAGAAATATCCTGAATCCAGAATTCACAAATGCTGAACATCCAATATAATTCATTTCATCTCAGTGTCTATAGAATAATGTGCTAGTTATTTTCATAATCATCGTATCTTTTTTATTATACCAATATATCATCAATAAATACCACTAAAAATTCATCATGATATTTCTTGAAAACCCTACACATTAGATCCATGAAGGAAGAAGGTGCATTAGTAAATCCAAAAGACATTACTGTAAACTTTTAATGCTCATTCCAGGTTGGAAATGATGTCTTTTGAATTTTTTCCTTCTTACGCACAACTGATGGTATCCAGATCAAAGATCAATCATTGAGAAATATTTACCTCCATGAAGTTGATCAAATAAATCATTAATGTGAAGTAAGGGAAACTACTTCTTTATTATTTTAACATTGATCTCCCTATATTCAATGCACAACCTCATATATCCATCATTCTTCTTAACAAAAAAATTTGGGCTCCCCATAGATAAACATTAGGGAGAATAAATCCCTTATTAGTCAATTCCTCTAGTTTTTTCTTTTGTTCCACGAAAACCAAAGGGTCCATTCTATAAGGGGTCTTTGATATGGTCCTTGAACCCTGAATTAAATCAATGGAAAACTCAATTTATTGTTCTGGATGATGTCCAGGGAAATCCTCTAGAAACTCATCAACATACTCTAGCATAAAAGGTATATCATCTATTCAAACATTATTTTCCTCACTCATAGTTATTTCATTCTCTTATTCCCCCTTAATTCAATTTTATAGAGCTACTGGTGGAGAATCTAGATAAGTATCAGGTGGTGAAGTTTTTGATCAAAAGATAACACACTCTATATCATCATCTAAAACTATAACCTCAATCTTCATAGAATAAATTTTATTATCATGGTCTAAAAAACAATCCATTCCAATGATTGTATCAAATTAAATTATAGGTATGACAATGAGATCAGTAGAATAAGAACATTTATATTGCCTAATGGGAACCAATTCAGTAAAAATTATTGCAATGATACTTTCCTTAGGTGTTTTGACTGACAACTCCCTTGTTATGTCAAATTGAAAATATCTAATTTTCTTAGAAAACTAGGAATATATGAAACAATTCGATGACCTAGAATCCAATAAAACATTGTCTAAACCTGAGGAAATCGTTAAATTACATACCAATACTTCTTTCAGAGCTTCAACCTCAGCAGAAATGATCGCAAAGATTATCCTCGCTCCCATGGCCTTTTCTACGGTATGTTACTTTGGAATATAGGAAATTCACTTACAAAATTCCCCTTTTTCCAAAATTGTATCATTTAACATTGACAGCCTCTTTCTCCCCCTTGCAACCACGAGCTTGGTGACCTTTTTCACCACAATTGTAACAGACTCACATTTCCTTCAGGCAAGTACTAGGGTGTTTCTTCACAAATTTACCATAGGATGGATATTTAAAATTTCCCTTCTTCCCCTTATTTCCATTCCCATAGTGTTCAGTAGATCTCTTTTTCTCTTTCTTTCCTTTATAGTCGTAAGCCATAGATAATTCCATTTATGTCTTGATAGCGCATGAGACTATATCTTCATATAATGAGATTAATTGTGAGACTAATGATCAATAAGGAAATGGGTTTAACCCCTCAAAAAAATGACCAATCTTACTCCTTGGGTTACATATATAATCTCCTCTATGCCTTGTTGACCTTCTAAAGTTAACCTCATACATTGAAACATTATCATACCCCTTTTTCCTCAGACTCAATAAATTGACTTTCCATATCTGTAAGATGGTCATGAAGAAAGTATTTATCTATGAATTTCCCTTTATACTCCCTCCATTCCATGTTCGATACTTCTTCATCTTCCTTTGTGTTTTGGATTTAGGACCACCACTGATATGCATCTCCCATGAGGTGATATACTTTTATGACAACTTTTTCCCATTCACTACTTGATAAATCATGAAATATTTTCTCCAAAGAATTTATATAATTATCCACTACTAATGGATTTGTACTCCCATTGAATGCTGGTGGTTTTTTCCTCATGAAGAGGTCTAACGTTGTTCCTCAACGTTTTGGATCAGGGTCCTCCATAAGTGGGAAGGTTATTATTAATAACTAGAGTGAGTTGTCCCAGTATGGTGATAAGGTGATCAGCACCAGTTTCATCACCAGCTCCACAATAATTACCTTGAGTAGGAGTCGAATACAAACATAGATTATGTGAATTGTTAAAATTTCCATTCCTTCCACTAGGTTCTATTTCTAAATAGTGGCATATAGTATATTAGTTTATGAATCAATATACATAATTCAAAACGTGTAAAAAACATAAAAAAATTGAAATGCTTGTAGAAATATTCCATAATCATAAAAATGTTTTCTTTGTGGAGGTATATACTCATAAATCATTCGTAATGGTTTTTAATGAAAATATGTATTGTCCTAAACATATCCCCTGAGAGTGTCATAACCAAGAGTGAAACAAGAGCTGTTTTCATGCACCAGCTCTCATTCGAGTATTTCTCAAAGTGGTGTATTTGTGTATTACCCCTACTCACATATATGCCAGAGCTTTCCCTACATGGTCATATCCAAAAAAGAATGTATTTCTAGGAGAACTGACAGAATCTGTACGTTACCAAAATTTTAGAAAGTTTTTCTATAATAATCCCCAATGTTTATTTTATGGTAATGTTCTTTAATCAGAGTTTTTTAAATCATTCTTCAAATTTTGTTACTAAAATTCCTCTTATACCAACTGTAACGCCCCGACCCTAGTTTCCTGGAGTCAATGCATTATTAGATAACATTTTCATGATCACAATGGATCAAATCCCGAATTACGGATCAGTTTAGTAGCCTAGGAAGTTCTAGATATATTCATAACTTTTACATTACACCATGAAATAAAATCATCAACAAAAAATTTTCCCCATTGACCACACTTCTGTCCTTATCCTATCCCTACAATTCAACCATAAAATATTTCTTCACTTCCTGGGAAAAATAAATCATAAAAAGCAGTGAGCTCAGATGCTCTGTAAAGATAACAATATAACAGAAACATTCATAAATAAGAATAAATAATTAAGGATATATATAAGACAAAAACATAATCCTTTTAAACATAATATTCTACATAATATGGAAAATATGAATCAAATAATTCCATTTAAATATTCACCTGGATAATCTACTAGCCGAATAATCACATGCAATATGAATAGAGAATTTCTTAATGATGGAATGCATAATTCCTGACTTCATAACTATATAGTTAAGTCCATATGACAAGACTAATAATAAGATTTTTTCAGGGCCTTGTGAGAAGAAACTAGTTTGTCTCATGAGTCCTACAGATGCATCGAGGAGCTATAGCGGGCTCCACCCGTCATTTACAAAGTCCAATGCATTCTTCATATAAAAAGTTTTAAACATAACAGAAACATTCATATTAAAAATGACATACAAAATGTCAATAATTTATCTATAAACCATGAATGGTGTAAAAATAACACATCCATAGTGAAACATATCATAAAACATTCAATATAATACGGATTATTTTTTTCATAATAAATCAACTTTAAACAAGTTTAAAACCCCTCAAAGGATGTTGACATAGATGTAATGAAAAATATTTGAAATAAATACCTCTTTCTATTTTGAAATCATTTAAAGGTCACATAATTATAAAATAAAACATTTATTTTGAAAATATTATTTTAATATTTTATGAGAAGCTTCGATGATGACATAACGGAAAAAATAGCCACACCCACTATATAAGTTAAAAAAAGACATTCGTACCTCAATTTTTTCAAAGATGTCATAAAGTAACTTTTTTGGAAGGCAAAGGAAAGATTCCTTTGAAAACAAATATAGTAAAATAAGGGTATAAATGACATAAACCCATATTATATTAAATAGAAAAAATGGTTTGAATTACATTTTTCCGAAAACAGGGATGTGGAAGAAAAAGAGGTCCCAATAGAAATTTAGGTATTAACAATCTCAGATAAGTAAATAGATTATAGAATTAACTCTTACATTGTACTTTTCATTAGACGATGGTATGATGACATCCTATATAATAGTTAAAACAGTGTTATTAATTTCTACAAGAACTATATACATAAATATGATATCATATGTAATACTCTAATATTTATTTGCAAATAATATTTTTGTTGTATCATCAGTTCTGGTGTTAAATGATTCATTTTATTTTATATGAATGGTTACATAATCCATGTTTGTTATGGATATGATTCATATGATTCAAATAAATAATGATATTATGTTCATACATGTTATTTTTAATCATAAAAGGAAAATTATTATTTTATGATTATGATGGGGAATGAATCTCATCGCGTTTGTGGAGATGGTAATCCTTACGTACGGACGAGCGAAAATATCATTATATTGAAGGTGGAATCGTATGAAATAGTATAGTATATCATATATAAAGAATAATTAACAATTTATATTTATTATTTACATCACTTATAATCATTATTAGACCCATCCAAATAAATAAGTGTTTCAATAACAAACAACACCATGATGTGGATACGGTAAACCGTACGTACACACATATGGTGACTTTGTCATTTATAGGATGAATAGAATAATGAATATGGTTGTACCATATTTAACATAAAATATCAGTACGTATAAGGTACATGATTTATAATTTTAGTATGCAAGAAATAATGAAATAGGAAGTGGAAGAAGAAAATAACATGAAAGAGGTTGGTGAATTTATTACCTCTTCTTCGGGTGTTTCCTTTAGAGTGGATGAAAAGCGCTCATTAGCATGGAAGTATAATAAAATTAATGCCTATAGGTCAAATGGAGGATAGTTGAGAGGATATTTGGGTAGGGTTTGGCTAAGTAAAATTGATATGGTGGTGTGAATTTAAGTGAAGTGGAAGAACGCTTTTATAAGAGAGTTGAGGGTAACTTTAGGAAAAGATTGAAATATTATGTTATAATAAAATAATTTTCAGTTTCTAATGGATACCAAATGATTTATTTAGAGGATAATGTTGGGATGGGTCAAAAACCTCTAAAACAATATGATTTAGATAGGTATATGTCTCCATATTAACCTTATCATTTAAATTTTACTATTAGTTTAATAGTTTGAGATTTTCCATGTCTCTAAGTATTTTTATATTATATGGTTAATAAACTTACTATAACTAGCCAAAGGAACCAAAAGTGGTTCATTATGAATATATAAAACCTTATATATTTATTTTGTCCAACCCTAAGATTTATAGAAATATTATATCAATTAATAATATAGTATTTGTTTTCAACACTCAATTATGTCAATTATGACACTATTTAATATTTGATATTTATAAAAATCAGAAGAGCATGACTACTTCAAACAAAAATTATATTATCAACCCTAACTTGTCATATTAACCTAGAAAACTAGTGTAATTTATCCTAATTCTAAATTTAAATTTATTTGGATATTTATAATATCAATTATTTTAATATTTCATTAATAAGGTAATTACCGCATCATCATTGTGTCTTAAATATAATAAATTATTTTATGTATAAAAATTATAAATAAAATACCATTATTTAGGAAATATTTTTTTATTTCCGATGAATATTTATAGTCTAATTTATAATGTGTTTAACCCTATATTAAAAATGGTTTAGTTATTTAACTATGAATTTAACACTTCTAAATATTCTTTGAATAAAATAATAATAGAAGTATTAATCTAATCCAAGTGGACGAAAAGGATCATATATTGTTCCTATGGTTGTTTTTGGTCAATTTATACTTATCCAATAGAATTAGGACACACGTTAGGGTAATTATAATATCATTTTTACCCTTAATTACCCTATTTACTTTTAACTAGTAAATAAAAGTCTAAAGTTACTATTATCCAAAAAATATTTTCATTATATTGAACCACATTTTACTTATTGATGTCAAATTTTTCTCTTATATATTTGAAATTCAACTCACAAAAGCGGTAAAATTATGTTTCATGCAAATTTGTAAATGCTCCTAAAATGTTGGTAAAAGTCTGTAACATGTTCATTAAAATTTTATATATCTAAAATTATTATAAAATGGCTCCAACGAATTACATTGAACATATATAAGTATTATGTATCTATATTTACCTAAATAAAATTAAAATAAATAACTAATTATTTAAATAAAAAGTCAGTATTAAACAATAACGTAAGGTTTTCACTATTCATCAAAAATAGATAGTTCTCAGAAAAATACCAAAAATTAACCATAAGCTAATTTAGATATTCAGAATCCAAAAATGAACTCCATTTTAAAATTAAAATTTCAAAAGGTGTGTATTAGTATTCGTAATGGCTAGTTTCATTGTTCATGGTCTGTATAAAGTTAACGTTGCGTACAACGCAATCTACTGCATTATTCAAAGGTTAACGTACCGTGCAAGCTTGGGGGGTTATATAAATGGTACCCAGAATTTTTAACCTTTATATCATTTCTTAGGGAACCCTATTCATGATTGTTTTTTCTTCAATGATTTACGAAAAAAGTTGGTGGAAAATGTGATTTAACAACGAATAGACTGACAATTAATCCAACACATGGGACTTCTAATCCTCTAATTAATATGAAGTGAATGGAAGAATTAAAAAACTATTGAGAAATTTTATATATGGATTACCTATAAGGTTATTAATCTTGTAATGTTTATCCTCTAGGAATGACTAAATCATCTAGTTTTGAACACAATTCCCTCAATTTCCCCTAAGGGAACCACCATCGATGTTTATGTATCCTCAATGATGATATATACAGATATGGTATTTCAAATATAATGTTTAGGATAATTGTAGAGTCCCTAAATTAGTTTAGGAACATATCAATTTCATTACACTGATAATTAGATGATAAAAAACAGCCCAATGATACCCTCTTTAGATAAATAATAGTAGCATGATTCTATTAATAATATCTTATTAATGTAATGTAACAAAGGTTAAGTGGATTTTTATAAATATTATTTATCCCACTCATAGCTTGGAATAGTTCATTAGTGTTTTTATATGATAATTTAAGGCCAAAATAAGAGATATTACGCCTCTATAGTTCAAATTATTCATGCTTCAAAAACAAGAATGATGTAATTAAAACAATATTTACATTATCCGCAACATGATTCAATTCACTCTAGAAATATTTCTTTTCCCGTTTAATTTAATGAAGTTACATATAGGTAAAACATATCTTAGTTAATTTTTTATGCCTATAAGTCCAACCACTTCTATAATTATTTATATAAATACTCAATCTCCTTTGAAACTATGGCAATCATAATAAAAATTCACTAAACATATTGTATCACTAGATCGGGTATACATCATGGGTTTAAATCCTATTCCATTATTCTATAGGTAATCTATTCTATTTTCTCTTACTGAAGTCCCAGTATGAGTCCCAAAATTATATATTTTCCACCAATTTAATGAACACAATGTGGCCCTTTTGGAATCCGTGGAAATTCCATAGGATTTTATAACTATTAAGCCTATAATGGATACAGATCTCATTGGGAATTATTATTAGTATTAAAGAATAATAATTTCTATAAATAAATAATATAGTGAAATATGGATTCAATTAAATGAAAAAATTTTGTTGATAGCTTTCCCCAAAAGAAACACCAGACATAAAGGAAACCAATATATATTTCGATAAAATATAAAAATTTATGTATGACATTTAAAACCTAGATTTTGTATAATTTGGAATGAAAAATGGACTTATATTTTTGATATATATATATATATATTAATTATTTTTGTAATTATAATTTTATTCAACTATATTACATAAAGGGGCCACCAATACCCTTTATTCTTCGGATAATTATATTCTTGAATTATCCAATTTTTGGAGATATACATTATTATTTTAAATCATATATGACTATAAAAAATAAATTAGGATTGATATTAATAATTTTGTGAATATTTTTAGTAAATTATATTTAATAATAATAATGAATATTAATATTTGAACATGAATATTTCCAATAAAAACGAATTTTGTATTATGTTTTTATCTGACTAAAAAATATTATATATAAAAATTTGAATATTCATTTGAAAATTTGGAAATAAATTTTATATTTAGAGTTAAAAAATGCCTCAAGATAAATTTTCTGACTTTTTTGAAAAAGTTAGTTTTGAGGTTAATAATGAAAAATACGAATTATGTGGAAAGCTATCACTTTAAAGTCATTATCATAATAAAATTGTCACTCCCCAAGCCCACATCCAATAGGCCAGGGGCTAGCGACTAGCACCGAGTAGGCTATCACACACACATGGGAGAAATTAGCCTATGGTACATGTACACACTCACCCACAAACACCTCCATGCAATAGTGCAAAGATATATAAAATGGAAAAGTAAATGCATGCATACAACTATCCCACAACCAGAGTACAACAGAAGTACAAAAGGGAAAAACAGGGCCCAGTAAAAGAAAACTGCAATGTGTCCAACCAGCTCAGAAGGAGGGTAAACACTTCCAAACACCCACCGGTCAGCTCCTCGGTCAAACCCGCTCACTATGCTCCGCCTTCTCTGGGTCCTCCTAGGACTCCGTCGAAAGGCTTGTGGTCTTCAGAAGACCGAAACATGTGCAGGCAAAGCCCATGCAGGGTTGATTATCAACATACTCAGTAGGCACCCCAAAAACCCAAAAAAAATACCTAAACTGAAAGGCAACAGTCCACTCATCCCAGCCAAAGGGAACCCAAACGAGAGAGAAACTCCATCTCGTTACCAACCTCGGCTAAACACAACTAGTCGGCTCAGCTCAGGTGTATTCCCATACATACAACATGAACAATCCAGATATACCCAGCTCATGCACCAAGCAACCTGAGGTACCGACCTCAACACCAGCGACAGTTCACTACCACGATAGAACACTCCACAAGCACTATCATATCAGATGATACTCGTCCGAGAGATACACTCAATCGGGTCCCACACAAACATCTCAGACGCTGACCTGAGAGATCACACTCGTCGGATAGAATTACTGAAAAAACTCGCCGAAACAACATAACCACCAAACTCCTCTGATAGGGGATCACTCCTAGGGTCCGATAGGGGATACCAGAACCCACTCCGGTAGACGAAGATCTCACAGATAGGGGATCACTCACACAGTCCGCTGGGGGATACCATGACCCGATCTGGCATTCGTAGTTCTCACAGACAGGGGATCACACCCAGGATCCGCTTAGGGATATCACAACCTAATCTGGAGATCGACAGAAGCACGAAACTCAGATAGAGGATCATGTCCCAAATAAAGGTGGTTACGATGATACCAGAATCCTATCTTGTATAACTCACGATGTAGGATATCGAACTGACAATGCCACAACCCTACAAAAACCACGCACTGTGTAGGGTATCACATAACCAATGATACCGCAACCCTACTATACAACTCATGTTGAGTAGTGGATTGTATACCTGACAATGCCACAACCCTACTGAGTACGGCCCACCACTTAGGGAATCATAATCCTGATGATTCCACAACCCTACGGAGTTAACCAGCTAGATAGGGGATCGCCGCCCGTGAATAATAATTCACAATGATACCAAGAACCCGATCAAGGGAAAAGATGCAAGAGGATCCCGCTCCGGGCCCACCGAAGGGATGCCACAACTGTAACAGTTTAAACATCCCATTGAGAGGATCACAAACCCATATGGAGGTTGTGATGCCACATGAACCCTCGTGGGAACAAACTAAGGGAGTACTCTCAACCACTGCTGGTCCAAAACACCGCTAACCCAAGTGACCCACAACAACGCCACACTGTGCACCTCCAAGGCCACACCGAGGCCACCGTCGCTTTCTACGTGGGAACACACAGAGGATAGGCAGCTTACTTGCCCAAAATGGACTACCAGTGAAAAATAATTATTCACCATAGCTAGCTCGTGCGAGGCCCTCAAAATGATCCCGAAACTCCTCAAGTAGATGATAACATGGCGATCCCCTCGGAAAAACACATGGAATTGACTACTCGTACGTCCAAAATGGACACCCAGTGAAAAATGGACTATTCACAAGAGCCAACTCTGGTGGGGCCCACACCGCGATCATGAAACTCATCAAACGGATCGCACCATTGTGGTCCTCTAGGAAAAAAACACAGGATCAACTATTCATCCGCCAAAATCAGACTCATGAGGAGAATGTTGCATGTCTCCGTAAATGCTAAAACTCGGCCTAATGGGGCCCGCACCCCATTCCTTGTCCCAACACCCAGAAACCATCTCAAAAATTCCATCATACCATCTAGGTCTCAACGCCACTAATGGCACGTCATTCGGACGCTTCGGGTAGAAGTTACAACAGCCCGAAGTCGTAAAATAATAAAATATTATTATTTTATACGACGTTTCTAACTCGCGGGCCACGTTCCGGAATCGTAAAATTCTCAAAGTGAGTTCAAAAGTTCCTTCTCGATTCAAGGAGTACGACACATCAAACGGCTCGTAAATCGGAGTTATGATTTGCGAGTTATGGGGGTTTAAAGAACCCTCAGAAAATCCTGGTCGGACCACCACTAACCTCACCAGAAACTGCGCCGCTGCCGCGCCTCGTCGGATTTTTCCATCGCCGTCGCCGAAATCCGGGTTTTCCACCAGAAAAATTCTGGGAACCCCCGGGAGCACCCCGGTGCTCCAAAAACAGATCGAAAACATGTTTTGGAAACCTTGGGACCCGAACTATACAACCCTTATAACGATTTGAAAAAAAAACAACAAATAAATGGGGTTCGGGATTTCAATACTCAAACTGCCTACCTCATGGGAAAAACGTCAAAGCTTCGGGTGAAGATCGATGCCGGTGACGCCCTGAAGCTCGATCCGCGGACGATCGACACAAAAAACAGATGATTCCAGCTCGATTCGGTGAAGAACAAAGGAGGTGTGGAGGTGGATTTGTCGTACGTCCGATGCGCGTGAGGGATGAGGGAGGTAGGGATGAGATATTTCTTTTTTTTAAACAAAAATATATCCCATCTCCGGCTCCCAACTCGCCTCCGCCCGATGCTTGATGTAGACAAAAGTAAGGTGACCCTAGGGTAAACGTGCCATTATGAATGCAACAGAGGACTCAGTTTTTCCATCTGAGACTCTGTTCCGAAGATATTCGAGCCGACACTCGTAAATGGAATTTTCCACTTATTTACAAAAAATCCCCTAGAGGCGTTTCTCACCGTAAACCCACGCCCGCAACAGTTACACCACGCCTAGGGTAAACATCACGTTCTGGATGCAACCGTGCCATCGGATTCCTGATATGAGCTATCATTTAGGAGATATCACACCCCCACCATGTGCATATTATAAAAATACTTAATATTTTTATAAAATTAATTCTGGCCACACCGGGCCTCGGAATCGCACGTCATCTTCGCGCCTAGCTCGGGAATTATTCGTAGAAATAATCCAAAGTCTGACAGTTCCAAAAATCGAGTCGCTAAATCCACCCCCCTTAGAACTTTTCATCCCGGAAAAGCCTTAAGCAGAAGGAAAGAGACTGGAATCTCAACTGGGTCTCCCACACCAGTGAGTTCACCAAAAAAACACCCATGCCCGAACATATAAGTCAGATGGACACATCCACCACAACTCAACACTATCAGCTTTGGGCGGCACTGACTCGCCCGCACGGTTTTAATCACTTCAAAAAAACACATCTCAGTGGGGGATGGATCCCTCATCCTCACGCATTCGAAGCATGCCGAACAACACCCACACAGGTTCTTACCAACGCCCTAAAAAAACTCGAGCAAGAAACAAAAAGGAAGGGTACCGCTAAAAAGTTTCTATCAAACTACTACAGAAAGTAGATAGGACACAAGGCATGCCTCTATCCATCCGCGGAGCCTCTGGGTCAATAGACTCCAGGGCATGAAGTTGTCCTCGCCCTCAGCCACCAGCTCCCTAAACTTGGCGTGGACCACCTAGGTGTGGGGGTGGTGGAAACTAATACCGCCTACCACCTCCTCCTGCGGTACCCGCTCCGCCGCCACATCCACTTCCCTAGATACCTCCTTGCTCGAGACCATGCCTCTGCCAAGGCGGTCCATCGACCGGCTCCCCCTCAGCAGTGTAAAGACCCGTAAAATTCAAGGAAATTTTTTTCTTAATTTTCTTTAGAATTTTACATGAGCGCGGTTTCTGACGGCACCTGATTCCGAGGCCCGGAGTGCCCGGAATTAATTTCCGAAGTTTGGCTCGGGTACGTTCAGTGAACGAACGAGCGGGATTTCCTAACTTTTGATCCGGTGCTCGGAATTGAAATCTGAGGACACCGATGAACTCGTAGCGCCGATATTCACTTAAAGAGACCTTTTCGGGAGTTGCGTTTGTTGCGGGTTGAAAGTTAGTTTTGGGGTTTTTAGTTTGAGTTAAATAAAATTGTGTAGAACAATTTTATTATAACTTGTTAAAACCTATCAAAGGAGGTTGGAAGTGGGACCCACACCCACTTAACCTCCCTTGGGAGGATTAAGTGTGGTGGGGCCCACACGAACCCCCACCTTTTCAAGTTCCTTAACTCCCCTCTCTCCCTCTTAATGGCTTGATATCTTAACTTCTATTTAATTATACAACTCATGTATATTAAATAAGTGAGTTAATTTTGGAGTTATCCATTTTGAATTTCAAACCATTGAAATTCTTTGTTAAGTTTTTGATTAAATTAAGCTCTTCTATCTTTTTGTTGGGGAGAAAGCTTTGGCCACCTTGAGAGCTTTTGAGAGCTTCTTCTTCATCTTCAAGCTCTGACGAAGAACACGAAGAACGCTCAAGCTCCGACGAAGAACGACACCTCTCTTCTTCGTCCTCCGTGTCAACGAGAGGGAACGCCGCTTCCTCCTCGGACCTTCTTCGTCGGCATACGAAGATTCGCCAACGACGTATCTCTTCGGGCATGTCTCTTCGTCAACGGATTTGACGAACGTCGACCGCGACGCCCGACCTCCGCGACGTGGTCTTCCGCGGGACGTTGTCAAATCTTCGATCTTTTACCCGAGGTAGGGGTTGTTGAATATTGTTAATTTATTCCATTTCTTGCTCGTGGATCGCATGTCTATGTGAGGCTTTTGAATATTTTATATAAGTGTTGTTGTTAACGCGAGGGGGGTCCGGACCGCACGAACACGGCCGAACCCCCCTCCATCGTTCTTGTTTATTCTTGCGGATGGAAGCAAGTGGCGTGGTGCCGTCGCACCACGCGGATGATCGTACTTTTATTTTACGCGGCGCCGTCGCGCCACGCCGAGGTAGAATCTTCAAGAACGTGACGCCGTCACGCCGCGTTGAAAGGAATCAAGGTACGGCGAAAGGGGCGCGGTGCCGTCGCACCGCGCCGGACGACGAACACTGCGGCCGGTTCCGGGCCGCGGCGAGGCGAGGAGACCGCGGCCGGTTCCGGGCCGCGGCGAGGCGAGGAGACCGCGGCCGGTTCCGGGCCGCGGCGGAAGAGAAGACCGGCGGCCGGGCCGCCGGCGTCGGAAGCCGAAGGGGGGACCGGAATTTCCGGTCCCGTTTGAGAAAACCGGCCGGCCAGCTGGCCGGCCGGATGTCTTAAAAACCGGGGGAATTAATCCCCCGGCCAACCCATAAAAACCCCCCTCTTTAAGAGGGGGGCGGTTCTTTAAAGGAGGGGGGGGGGGCAGCAGCCCCCCGGTTCGTGTCCAGCCGGCCCCCACGTGCGGGGGCCGTTTCATGCAAATGGCGCGGCACAAGGCCGCGCCACCTAACCAATCAGCGGGGGCTTGATTGCCCCCCGCGTGCCCACCGCGCGGCCTCCTTGAGGCGACAGCCGCCGCGGCACCCCGCGCCGCCGCCGGCGGCCACCGCGCCGCCCCAGGGGGGGGCCGGGCCGGGTCGACCCGGACCCGGACCCCCCCGTTTCGAACCAGTTCCGGTCTTTTGGCCATATCTTGAGCCTCGGACCTCCGAATGACGAACCGTCTACGGCAACGCGATCCTTGGATCGAGACGGTCGTTTTGGTATATCGCACTCAAGGTTTCGGATTAATTTGAGTTCGGCCGGGTTGGTTCGTTCACGAAACCAACCGGGCCCTCGGAGCGGAAACGCTCATATCTTGAGCTACGGACGTCCAAACGGCATGCCGTCAGTTCTGATAAGTTCCTCTTAGTGAGACGGATCTTTTGGTATACTCCGCCCGAGGTTTGGACGCAGGTGGAGTACGGCCGGGTTGGTTCGTTCACGAAACCAACCGGGCCCTCGGAGCGGAAACACTCATATCTTGAGTTCCGGACGTCCGATTGACGTGCCGTCGACTTTGATGGAATACTCTAAGTGGGACGGAACTTTTGACATACTCCGCCCGAGTTTTGGATACAATTGAGATATGGCCGGGTTTGGTTCGCTCACGAAACCAACCGGGCCCTCGGGACGAAAAGGCTAATAACTCACAGACCGGGCGTCCGATTGACGCGCCGTCTGTTGCGTTGAGACTCCTTTGACGAAGCGGACGTATGTGGCACTTCTTCGTTGGACTTTGAGATACTTGGAGTATCGAACAGTAGCTCGTGGAGTGGACCCTCCCGGAGACGAGCGGGCGGGGGAGCGCTTGGGTGTAGCGGCGGACCCGTGGTACTTGACAGTGGTGGTGCGCTTGGATGCAGCAGCAGACCTTTGGCGGTGGAGCGCTTGGTTGTAGCGGCGGACCCGCGATACTTTACAGAGTGTATGTGCTTGGTTGTAGCGACAGACCCGCGACGGTGGAGACGTGCGTGCAGAGTACGGAGACCGTGCAGCCGGCTGAGACCTGACGACTGCTTGACCGACTCGACTTGGAGTGAGTCGACTAGCCCAGTGGACAGAGCGCCCAGTATTTGGCGGCAGACCCACGGCGGACGGAGCGCCTGGTAGTTGGCAGCAAACCCGCGGTACTCGACAGGAGGAGTACCTCAGTAGGCTATTTGGGTGAGCGCCCAGTAGTTGGCAGCAGACCCTCAGCGGACGGAGTACCCAGTAGTTGGCAGCAGACCCGCAGTACTAGACAGGAGGAGTACCTCAGCAGTCATAGGTTAGTGAGCAGTACCTCGGAGTCGTGACAGGACTACTGCACACTTCAGAGACGGGGCTCTTCAGCAGCTACGGTTTCGATAATGAAAATCCTGGTTTGAGCTGAGTCAATGATCTTTGTGTTTCCTCATGATTGAGATGGGTCGCTTGATAACTTAGGTATATGTATGGGCATATACCTGGGTAATGGTTATCCGTTGATTTCATAAACTTGTTATAAACCGTGTGGATTTGTACTGTTATCCTATGTGGATTTTACTGTTTACTCTTCTTTGTGGATTGGGTTGTTCTTGGGCTCAGTGTTGGAGCCGAACGGAAATTGGTGACATAGGTATATGTATGGGCATATACCTAATCAATACTGGATGTTACTTCGTGATTGTATCCTTCTTGTGGTTTATCCTTGTGGATTTCGGGAGACCTTCGAGGGTCTCGGGGTCCCTACTGAGTATCTTATACTCACCCCTGCACGGGCTATGCCCGCACTTCGTTGTGTTGGTTGCAGACGACGGACAGCGCTGACTGTGGTTGAGGCTTTCGGAGTAGGTCGGTACCCGGAGGAGGACCACTGAGCGGGACGTGCTCGGAGCGGACAGTTGGACCCGAGGAGATGTGAGCTATCTGTACCTACCCTTCAGGTAGGATCCGTGGTGGAAGATCCAGGAGCTGAGCCATCTGTACCTACCCTTCAGGTAGGAATCGAGGAGGACGTCCCAGGAGCCGCTTGTACTTTCAGTTGCTGTTTTCCCTTTCGAGTTATACTTTACTTTCAGTTGGGCTTGTATTCCGGCCCCCTTTACTTTTCTGCACTTGTAGTTACTTTCCGCTTGCTGACTCTGTGGTGGTTGTTACTTATAAAGGCAATTCCTTCCCTGTTTACCGGGATTTTACGCCTTGGTGCTAGTCGCCAGCCCCTGGCCTATGGAAGGCGGGCTTGGGGTAGTCACGGCACGGGCCCCGAGGTCGGGTCGTGACAAATTGGTATCAAAGGAGTTCGGTTCTACCGCAGACTCTGATCTTTTTTTCTATGTGAAGTAATAGTGTTTAGTAAATTGAGTGTGGTTATCAGTCCAGGGAGTCCAGTGTTGGTGCGGCGGCCGACGTATCCGTACACCAGGACCCTGACTTCTGATTTCCGACATAATGCACGAAAACACTGATTGCGTGTGTGTTTCCCAAAAGGTTTAAAGTCAGCTCAAACCAGGTCAGCTCACCAGGTATAAATCGTTGACCGTGACACAACTGTTCAGGATGTCACCATGCAGATAGTTGGCTGGAGTTCCGAGAGAGTTCTCGATGATGGCCCACCGAGCAGCGAGACTCCGGTGCAGGGCCCCTTTTTCAGTGTTGGCACCTTCGGGTGGTGTACCAGCAGCACCACCACCCGTTAGGCAGCAGATGCCACTAGCTGACAGTGCACGCTAGCAGAGTGCGATGCACGAGTTCCAGCAGTAGAGGCCTCTGAGGATACGAGGGGAGACAGATTTCCCAGGCAGCAGTGGACTGGATGGAGGCGGTTGCTAGAGTTCTACGCCTAGCTTGGATACTAGTAGAGCGGATGATGATCTTAGCTCATGTTGTTTCCAGTGAGTGACCATGAGGTTGGTCCTTATAGTAATGAGGCTTCGGTACGCGAACCGATACCTGGGATAGTACCTACGGGTAGTGCGCCAGCTATGTCACTACCTGATGGTCAGTAGACACTACCGGCGGTACCGGTAGCAGAGACTCACAGGCTTAGTGCCTTACATATGTTTTAGCACCAGATATCCCTCAAGTTTCGAGGTGAGCCTGACTCGTAGGCGGCTGAGGACTGGCCTGAGGAGGTGATTGTGAGTTTTCTGGAGCTAATACAGCTTCGACAGTACGACATGTCGGAAGCAGAGCACTCAACGTGGCTTACCAATCTATCTTGGTACTCGTTGGTTACGTTGTGATCAGTTCTTTAGACTCGAACTTCTGAGCGAAGTGTGTCTAAAGGACATCCGAACCATTTCTTTTCCTCTACGCATTCCTACCTATGTTAGGATGCTAGAGAGAACCTTTGTGGTTGTGAACGTTAGCAGTGAAAGGCAGGAAACTAGCGCCAGTCTCAGAGACTCGGGCGTGTAAAATGTTTCAGGAAGAGGAAGTGCTAAGGATAGATGAATCTGCAGGGTAGCAGACGTGGAAGCGGAGCTTGGAGAGAAGCATGTGGTGGTGTACATTTCGACATGTTACGACCACCCGACTTAGTAGTCCCCGTCAGGCTCAGGGAGCAGGAGGGCTGGGGAGGAGAATAGCTGCATTGCAGTCAAGGAGTGTGACCCAAGAGCTCTAAGAATGATTCGGGGTACGAATTATGTCTACTACGAGCTGCCATATCTATAGACATAGGAACCAATCATTCTACCCTTCCACGAATCATGTCCCAGACCTAGAGGTTCCGGGTAAGACATAGACTTGACCCTCACGTTTGGAGATACCTTTGGGAGGAGACTCGATAATCACGCTTACGCCGACGGTGTGATTTGACCTCGAGGCGAGAGTTTTGGTTGGAATCTCTTGGTGGCAGCGTAGAGGCCTTACAACGTTGATCTGGGTATGGTTTTGACTCACAAATCATACCCCGGTTGACTGTTTAAGGCAAACGTCAGAATGGGTTTTCCTTGGTCGGCGAAAAGGAAACCCTGGGCAGCACATGTTAAACTCAGGCATAAGAGGGTGTGACCGATCACTCTTGAGTTGGTCAACCCTACCCTTGTGGCAGCAGGAGTTTTTAGTTTCAGTTCTAACCTAAAAAGGGAAACCTCTTGAGTTCGAGGGTGACGAACACGTTCTTATACGGTCTCAACCCGATGAGGATTCGGAGATGTGGCCGAGGCGGCATGTTATCTCCGAAGTTCGATGGTCCCTTTTGATCTTCAGCAGGGTAGGCGAGGAGGTTTACCGCTTGACCCTACCACCTCAGTCGCACCGGGTGCATAATGCCCACCACGTGTCTCAGCTGTGGAGATACGTGTATGTTTCTTCACACGTCATCGACCCCGGGGAGTTGGACGTCGATGACAGGGCGACAAGCACAGAGGTTCTAGTAGAGATCGAGGATCGACAGGATCGGGTTCTATGTGAACGGTTGCTTCCTCTGGGGTGCTTCTCGGGTAGCCCGAGATCTTCAGGTGAGCATATGGGAGCGTAAAGCTCAGTTGCGTGCTCAGTACTACCTTGTTTCCCTTAAGTGTGAGTTGAAGCTTAACGGGGACGTAAATCCCTGAGGTGGGAGTAATGTAAAGACCCGTAAAATTCAAGGAAATTTTTTTCTTAATTTTCTTTAGAATTTTACATGAGCGCGGTTTCTGACGGCACCTGATTCTGAGGCCCGTAGTGCCCGGAATTAATTTCCGAAGTTTGGCTCGGGTACGTTCAGTGAACGAACGAGCGGGATTTCCTAACTTTTGATCCGGTGCTCGGAATTGAAATCCGAGGACACCGATGAACTCGTAGCGCCGATATTCGCTTAAAGAGACCTTTTCGGGAGTTGCGTTTGTTGCGGGTTGAAATTTAGTTTTGGGGTTTTTAGTTTGAGTTAAATAAAATTGTGTAGAACAATTTTATTATAACTTTTTAAAACCTATCAAAGGAGGTTGGAAGTGGGACCCACACCCACTTAACCTCCCTTGGGAGGATTAAGTGTGGTGGGGCCCACACGAACCCCCACCTTTTCAAGTTCCCTAACTCCCCTCTCTCCCTCTTATTGGCTTGATATCTTAACTTCTATTTTATTATACAACTCATGTATATTAAATAAGTGAGTTAATTTTGGAGTTATCCATTTTGAATTTCAAACCGTTGAAATTCTTTGTTATGTTTTTGATTAAATTAAGCTCTTCTCTCTTTTTGTTGGGGAGAAAGCTTTGGCCACCTTGAGAGCTTTTGAGAGCTTCTTCTTCATCTTCAAGCTCTGACGAAGAACACGAAGAACGCTCAAGCTCCGACGAAGAACGACGCCTCTCTTCTTCGTCCTCCGTGTCAACGAGAGGGAACGCCGCTTCCTCCTCGGACCTTCTTCGTCGGCATACGAGGATTCGCCAACGACGTATCTCTTCGGGCATGTCTCTTCGTCAACGGATTTGACGAACGACGACCGCGACGCCCGACCTCCGTGACGTTGTCTTCCGCGGGACGTTGTCAAATCTTCGATCTTTTACCCGAGGTAGGGGTTGTTGAATATTTTTAATTTATTCCATTTATTTCTCGTGGATCGCATGTCTACGTGAGGCTTTTGAATATTTTATATAAGTGTTGTTGTTAACGCGAGGGGGGGGGGGGCCGGACCGCACGAACACGGCCGAACCCCCCTCCATCGTTCTTGTTTATTCTTGCGGATGGAAGCAAGTGGCGTGGTGCCGTCGCACCATGCGGATGATCGTACTTTTATTTTACGCGGCGCCGTCGCGCCACGCCGAGGTAGAATCTTCAAGAATGCGACGCCGTCACGCCGCGTTGAAAGGAATCAAGGTACGGCAAAAGGGGCGCGGTGCCGTCGCACCGCGCCGGACGACGAACACCGCAGCCGGTTCCGGGCCGCGGCGGGGCGAGGAGACCGCGGCCGGTTCCGGGCCGCGGCGGAAGAGAAGACCGGCGGCCGGGCCGCCGGTGTCGGAAGCCGAAGGGGGGACCGTAATTTCCGTTCCCGTTTGAGAAAACCGGCCGGCCAGCTGGCCGGCCGGATGTCTTAAAAACCGGGGGAATTAATCCCCCGGACAACCCATAAAAACCCCCCTCTTTAAGAGGGGGGCGGTTCTTTAAAGGAGGGGGGGGGGGCAGCAGCCCCCCGGTTCGTGTCCAGCCGGCCCCCACGTGCGGGGGCCGTTTCATGCAAATGGCGCGGCACAAGGCCGCGCCGCCTAACCAATCAGCGGGGGCTTGATTGCCCCCCGCGTGCCCACCGCGCGGCCTCCTTGCGGCGACAGCCGCCGCTGCGGCACCCCGCGCCTCCGCGCCGCCGCCGGCCGCCGCCGCCGGCCACCGCGCCGCCCCAGGGTGGGGCCGGGCCGGGTCGGCCCGGACCCGGACCCCCCCGTTTCGAACCAGTTCCGGTCTTTTGGCCATATCTTGAGCCTCGGACCTCCGAATGACGAACCGTCTGCGGCAACGTGATCCTTGGATCGAGACGGCCGTTTTGGTATATCGCACTCAAGGTTTCGGATTACTTTGAGTTCGGCCGGGTTGGTTCGTTCACGAAACCAACCGGGCCCTCGGAGCGGAAACACTCATATCTTGAGCTACGGACGTCCGAACGGCGTGCCGTCAGTTCTGATAAGTTCCTCTTAGTGAGACTGATCTTTTGGTATACTCCGCCCGAGGTTTGGACGCAGGTGGAGTACGGCCGGGTTGGTTCGTTCACGAAACCAACCGGGCCCTCGGAGCGGAAACACTCATATCTTGAGTTCCGGACGTCCGATTGACGTGCCGTCGACTTTGATGGAATCCTCTAAGTGGGACGGAACTTTTGACATACTCCGCCCGAGTTTTGGATACAGTTGAGATATGGCCGGGTTTGGTTCGCTCACGAAACCAACCGGGCCCTCGGGACGAAAAGGCTAATAACTCACAGACCGGGCGTCCGATTGACGCGCCGTCTGTTGCGTTGAGACTCCTTTGATGAAGCGGATGTATGTGGAACTTCTTCTTTGGACTTTGAGATACTTGGAATATCGACCAGTAGCTCGTGGAGTGGACCCTTCCGGAGACGAGCGGGCGGGGGAGCGCTTGGGTGTAGCGGCGGACCCGTGGTACTTGACAGTGGTGGTGCGCTTGGATTCAGCAGCAGACCTTTGGCGGTGGAGCGCTTGGTTGTAGCGGTGGACCCGCGATACTTTACGGAGTGTGTGTGCTTGGTTGTAGCGACAGACCCGCGATGGTGGAGACGTGCGTGCAGAGTACGGAGACCGTGCAGCCGGCTGAGACCTGACGACTGCTTGACCGACTCGACTTGGAGTGAGTCGACTAGCCCAGTTGACGGAGCGCCCAGTATTTGGCGGTAGACCCACGGCGGACGGACTGCCTGGTAGTTGGCAGCAAACCCGCGGTACTCGACAGGAGAAGTACCTCAGTAGGCTATTTGGGTGAGCGCCCAGTAGTTGGCAGCAGACCCTCAGCGGACGGAGCGCCCAGTAGTTGGCAGCAGACCCGCAGTACTCGACAGGAGGAGTACCACAGCAGTCATAGGTTAGTGAGCAGTACCTCGGAGTCGTGACAGGACTACTGCACACTTCAGAGACGGGGCTCTTCAGCAGCTACGGTTTCGATAATGAAAATCCTGGTTTGAGCTGAGTCAATGATCTTTGTGTTTCCTCATGATTGAGATGGGTCGCTTGATAACTTAGGTATATGTATGGGCATATACCTGGGTAATGGTTATCCGTTGATTTCATAAACTTGTTATAAACTGTGTGGACTTGTACTGTTATCCTATGTGGATTTTACTGTTTACTCTTCTTTGTGGATTGGGTTGTTCTTGGGCTCGGTGTTGGAGCCGAACGGAAATAGGTGACATAGGTATATGTATGGGCATATACCTAATCAATACTGGATGTTACTTCGTGATTTTATCCTTCTTGTGGTTTATCCTTGTGGATTTCGGGAGACCTTCGAGGGTCTCAGGGTCCCTACTGAGTATCTTATACTCACCCCTGCACGGGCTATGCCCGCACTTCGTTGTGTTGGTTGCAGACGACGGACAGCGCTGACTGTGGTTGAGGCTTTCGGAGTAGGTCGGTACCCGGAGGAGGACCACTGAGCGGGACGTGCTCGGAGCGGACAGTTGGACCCGAGGAGATGTGAGCTATCTGTACCTACCATTCAGGTAGGATCCGTGGTGGACGATCCAGGAGCTGAGCCATCTGTACCTACCCTTCAGGTAGGAATCGAGGAGGACGTCCCAGGAGCCGCTTGTACTTTCAGTTGTTGTTTTCCCTTTCGAGTTGTACTTTACTTTCAGTTGGGCTGGTATTCCGGCCCCCTTTACTTTTCTGCACTTGTAGTTACTTTCCGCTTGCTGACTCTGTGGTGGTTGTTACTTATAAAGGCAATGCCTTCCCTGTTTACCGGGATTTTACGCCTTGGTGCTAGTCGCCAGCCCCTGGCCTATGGAAGGTGGGCTTGGGGTAGTCACGGCACGGGCCCCGAGGTCGGGTCGTGACAAGCAGCATGTCGGGTCGGACAATCCCTAGCAAGATATCCCAGACCATCGCAAACATAACAACACCTCTCCTAAAGCTGACCAAAACTGGCATGCGAGCCCTATGAGCCTTGAGCCTCATATCCTCCATCCTGGGATCACCTTCTGAAACGTCGGCCACGTCCAGACCCCTGAGTCTGTCGTCGGCTACCAGATGCCGACGTCTCCGCTCTTATGTTCCCAGCACTAATAGGGGGAATCTGCTCAGCCAGAAATCTCTCAACCACCAATGCTCGCTCCAGTACTCCAGCATAGGTGGGCAGGCACAAGGAAACCACACCTACTCGGATGTCCCTACGTAATCCTTTCTCTAAGGTCTGATCCCTAAAGAACAGGTCCCGATCCATATCTAGGGAGTAGTGTGATAGGTCTGTAAACGTCGCCGAGTACTTCGACACGGTCAGGCCCTCCTGCCGAAGCAGTAGAAGCTCTTGAATCCGCACTGACCTCATCGTCACTAGATAGAACTCCTCCCTGAAGAGCCGCTCAATCTCTGCCCACATGACCGCCACGTCATCATGGGACTACATCACCAAACTCCACCATCTCCCGGAAGAACCATGTATAAGGCTCTCATCTTGGACCACCATCTGATCTAGAGGTATCCTCACTTGGCCGAAAACTTGGGTGACTGCCTCAAGCCAGTCATCAGCTTCGTGGGGCTCTGGATCACCCCAAAACCTCAGAGTTCGCTACCTCTAGAACTTGTGCAGTGCACTCAGCCTACGCGCAACCTCATCATCCACTGCCGACACAACCTGTTGCTCGATAGGTGGTGGATCAACTGTTGGACCACCTGGATTTCCAGCCTCAGAACATGCGCCCTAGTCCACAGCCTCTGCACGGGGTAAATCATCACCACAATCCCTCTGTAGAACCCTCGCTGGATGGCATCATGGAGTCATCCTGAAATACATTCAAGACACACCACAGTCAAAGAGTATATCTAGAGAGCTGACTCAAGAAGGAAAAGGAAAAACCCAAAACCTAGTCCAGCATGATGCATGTACCGTTATGTCCCTGTGACCAGTGTACAAATGTCCCTAGTCGAAAGGCACGTTATCAGAGTCCAGGTGTATGGATACATCAGCCGCCGCACCAACACTGGAGTCTCTGGCCTGAAAGCCGAGCTCGAAAGTCCCTAACATAGCCGTTACGGAAACCCAAACATACTCACAGCTAGACCAGCTATGCTCTGAGATCCCAAAGGTGGAACCTCCCTCTGATACCACTCTGTCACGACCTGACACAACGGGGCTCGAGCCGCGAATCCCCAAACCCACCTCCAAAAGGCCAGGGGCTGGCGACTAGCACCGAGTAGGCTATCACACACACATGGGAAGCATTATCCTAAGGTACCTGTATACACGCACCCACAAACACCTCCATGCGACAATGCAGAGATATAGAAAACTAAAAAGTAAATGCATGCATACAACTATCCCATAACCAGAGTACAGTAGAAGTACAAAAAGGAAAAAACAGGGCCCATGAAAAAAACTACAAAGTGTCAAACCTACTCAGAATGAGGGTAAACACTGTCAAACACCCACCGGTCAGCTCCTCAGTCAAACCCGCTCACCAAGCTCCTCCTACTCCGGGTCCACCTGGGACTTCGTCGAAAGGCATGTGGTCTACACAAGACACAAACATGTGCGCTCAAAGCCCATGCAGGGGTGAGTATAAAAATACTCAGTAGGCACCCCAAAAACCCAAAACAGAAGAGAGCAACTGAAAGGAAACAGTCTTCTCATCCCAGCCAGAGGGAACCCAGGTGAGAGAGAAACTCCATCTCATGGCCAACCTCAGCTAAACAGAACTTGTCGTCTTAGCTCAGGTGTATTCCCATACAAACACCTTGAACAATCTAGATATACCCAGCTCACACACCAATCCACCTGAGGTACCGAACTCAACACTAGCAACAGTTCACAACCAGGAGAGAACACTCTACAAGCACTGTCATCTCAGATGACACTCGTTCAAGAGATACACTCCATCGGGTCCCACACAAACATCTAAGATGCTCACCCGAGAGATCACGCTCGTCAGATATCCTTACTTAAGAAAAACTTGCCGAGACAACAAAACCACCAAACTCCTCAGATAGTGGATCACTCCTACGGTCCATTAGGGGATACCAGAACCCACTCCGGTAGACGATGATCTCACATATAGGGGATCACTTACATGGTCTGTTGGGGGATACCACGATCCGAACTGTCATACGTAGTTCTCATAGATAGGGGATCACACCCAAGATCCACTAAGAGATACCACAAACCGATCTCACTCTCAACAGAAGCAAGAAACTCAGATAGAGGATAATCAACCATATAATGGTGGTCACGACGATATCGGAACCCTATCTGGTATAACTCGCGATGTAGGGGATCGAACTGACGATGACACAACCCTACAAAAACCACTTTCTGAGTATGGGATCACATAACCAATGATACTAAAACCCTACTATGCACCTCATGCTGAGTATGGGATCTTATACCCGATGATTCCACAACCCTACTGAGTACAGCCCACTGCGTAGGGGATCATAATCCTGATGATGCCACAACCCTACGGGGTTAACCAGCTAGATTGGGGATCGACGCCCAAGAATAAGAAGTCACAACGATACCAAGAACCTGATCTAGGGAAAAGATGCTAAGGAATCCCGCTTCGGGAACACTGGAGGGATGCCACAACACTAACAGTTTAAACATCCCATCGAGGGGATCACAAACCCATACGGAGGTTCTGATTCCACACAAACCCCCGTGGGAACGAACCAAGAGAGTACTCTCAAAAAATACTGGTCCAAAACGTCTCTAACCCGAGCAACCCACTACAACGCCACATTGCGCACCTCCAAGGCCAAAACCGAGGCCACCATCGCGTTCTATGCAGAAAAAACACGGAGGATAGGCTACTTACCCACCCAAAACGGACTACTGGTGAAAAAGAACTACTCACCATAGTTAGCTTGTGTGAGGCCCGGACAATGATCCTGAAACTCCTCAAGCAGATCATAACATAGTGATCCCCTCGGAAGAACACATGGAATCGACTACTCGTACATCCGAAACAGACACCCGGTGAAAAAGACACTATTCACCAGAGCTAGCTCGGGTGGGGCCGAGACCTCGATCCCAAAAAACATCGAACGGATCGCACCATTGCGATACTCTTGGAATAACACACAAGATCGACTATTCATCCGCCAAATTCAGACTCTTGAGGAGAAAGTTGTGTTTCTCTGTAAACGCCAAAACTCGGCCTCATGGGCCCTGCACCCCCTTCTCAGTCCCAACACATGGAAATAATCTCAAAAAGTCTGTCGTACCATCAGGGTCTCAACGCCACTGATGGCACGTCATTCGGACGCTCTGGGTAGAAGTTACAATAGCCCGAAGTCGTAAAATAATAAAATATTATTATTTTATACGATGTTTGTAACTCCCAGGCCACGATCCTGAATCATAAAATTCTCAAAGTGAGTTTAAAAGTTCCGTCTCGATTCAATAAGCGTGTCACCACAAACGGCTCGCAAATTAGAGTTATTGTTTGCGGGTTACGGGGGTTTAATGACCCCCCAGAAAATCCTGGTCGGACCACCACCAGCCTCGCTGGAAACCACCGCGCCGCCGCTGGAATCCGGGTTTTCCGTCGAAAAACCTCATGGAATCCCCGGGAGCACCCCGGTGCTCCAAAAACAGATCTTAAACATATTTTGGAAACCTCGAGACCCGAACTATACAACCCTTATAACGATTTGAAGAAAAACAACAAATAAATTGGGTCTGAGATTCCAAAACTAAAACCACCTACCTCGCGGGAGAAATGCCAAAGCTTTGGGTGCAGATCGACGCCGGCAATGCCCTGAAGCTTGATCAGCTGACGATCGGTGAAAAAAACTAACGATTCCATCTTTATTTGGCAAATAACGAAGGATGTGTGGTGGTGGTTTCGTCGTATGTCCGCTGCGCGTGAGGGAGGAGGGATGTAGGGATGAGATATTTTTTTTTAATAAAAAATATCTCCCATCTCTGGCTCCCGACTCGCCTCCGCCCGATGCCTGATGCAGACAAAAGTAAGGTCACCCCTAGTGTAAACCCGCCATTCTGAACGCAACGGCGGACTCAGATTTGCGATCCGAGACTCCATTCAGATGTTATTCGAGCCGACGCTCATAAATGGACATTTCCACTTATTTATGAAAATGCACTTGGTGGCGTTTCTCACCGCAGGCCCACGCCCACAATGTTTACACCTCGCCTAGGGTAAACGAGACGTTTCGGAGGCAACTGTTTCCTCGGATTCCCGATCTAAGCTACCATTTAGGAGATTTCACACACCCACCACGTGCATAGTATAAAAATACTTAATATTTTTATAAAATTAATTCCGGGCACACCGGGCCTCGGAATCGCACGCCGTCTTCGCACCTAGCTGTGGAATAATTTGTAGAAATAATCCAAAGTCTGATAGGGCCAAAACCTGAGTCTCTAAAAAAATAATGAATAAATATTTTTGAAAACATATTATAATATATAAATATATATATTAGATATGTAATTTAAATTTATAATTTTGTATTTATAAAACACACTTTTATCATTTTGGAAAAATAAAAATTATTTTCCATACAAAACTATATGTCTTTTTTTATAATAAAAACTAAATTTCATCACTTACTAAAATAAAATATTAAAAAAATTGGTTTAATATTTTATATCAACGTGATATTATTATGTAATATGTTAATTTTTAATATTGGGCATAAAATTTTGATTAATATGACTAATATTAATAACCATGATAATGATCAAACTGTTATTTTCAACGAATATTTATAATAATATTGTAAAATTTATATCTGATCAGTTATATATAAATATATCAAATTACGAATAAAAAAATCTCTTAAATACCATATTAAATTATATAAATAAATATATAATTGGTAAAAAATTATATCTAATATTAATATCACATAATTATTAAAACTCTATTTTTATGTAAATAAATAAATAATTTCTATCCAATTATAACCTATATTTAAATAAAATAATGATTAAATCTCCTTTTTCATAAAAATTACTATTTTTTATATAAAAAATATATTAATATAAACATTATTTTTATCTATTTTAGTAATTGAGTTAGACTGAATAGAGAATAAATTTATTACCACTATAGAAAAAAAATTTAATAAGGTTTATATTATATTTTTATTAATGTTTAAATCACTTATTAATAAACAAGTTAACATTCTAAAATTGCAATAAGGAAAAATTAAAAGCCAAATAATATATGTCTAAATCATGTTTTATGCATTTTTGGAAATACTTATTTTATTTGTAATAAAGTAAAAACACCCCAATGCTTTATTATTTCAAAAATTATATTTCTTTTTCACTTTAATAGTGTAATTAATTCATTTAAAATAAAATATTTTTCATAGAAGTTCCATTTTCATCACATAAAAAGTGGACCCTTACACCCCCTAACCTCACAACGATTCCATTGAAATTCTTCTTAAAAATCGTTCTTCTTTGTACAAAATGGAATACTATATCACTTTTATCATCCAATGGTCTCAATTATCTACTATATTTCTTTTATTACCACAGATACATTATAGATAATTTTAAATTTCCTAAAAATGAGTATTGCATTTTTTGTAACAATTTCTTCTTGATCATACATATAGAAACATATTATTACCATATTAATATGATTTTATAATTGTAAATATTATAATGATGTTCTATAATATCAATAGGACATCAATTACATAGTAATTTCCAAAAAAATAGTGAATAACAAATAGACATTAATTATGTGTTTTGTGGACTCATGCCTCTATGAAGAAATATTTTAATTCTCTTTCAAAATTATTTTCATTATATTATCAAAAAATATAAAAATTTAATAAAAATTATATTTTCTATAATGATATAATTATATTTTTTATAAGTCTATAATATAATTAATTAACCATACTTACCCATAATTATATAACAAGTATATGTTTGGGTCAGTTTCCCCACATTATTGAATAGTGATATAAAGTTATATCATAGAAGACTATATTCACATAAATACTAATTTTAATCTTATATAATAAATAAATAATTTTTTATCTCTAATTATTTAAGATTTATCATCTTTCTTTTTACTATAAATAATATTATATATATAAAATCAGTGAAATAAGAGAACCACATTTTAATTATTATGTGAAATTTATCAAAAAGAATATTCTAATTAAATTGATTATTATAAAAAATGGTACATTTAAAATTAAACCTATAAGAATAAGTTTCATAATATTTTATCATATAATCTTCATCAATTATAACAAATGTTATGTTCATGAAGAAATCAAATTTTCAACATTCTAAGGGTTTTTGTCTCAAATTCTATTGATTTCTACATTTTTGTTATTATGAACCTATTTTAATTTATGTGGTGTGTAATCTACCTATTTGGATATAATATCCATAAATACATATTTATCGTGATATATTATTTTCAATTACAATATCTCCCTTTCAAGGTTGTTGATTAAAATTTACTCAATCCATAAGGGTAATTTATCTAGAACCATAATTCCATAAGATAGGATTATGTTACACAAAATTTATCATTGATTGGAGAATTTAATACACATGTCTATTTCTTTATCATATATATTTATTATTAATTGGAAATAATAATATCAATTACTTACATTACATCCAACAGAGCTCTAATCAATTGTTACACGTTTGGTAATAATTTTTTGTTAACTCAATTTCCACTCATTTAGTTATGATTAACAATCTTGGACATAAATTTTCGTTAAATTATAATAACTAATTATATTATGTGGTAATATAATTTCATTTATTTGTTTTCATTTTAAAAAATTAAAAATTTCAAATATTTCATACATCAAATAGAATGTTTCTCTTAATGGATATTAGATACTCATGTCTCCATTCCTTATAATATATTGTTTTGTCCTAAAAATCCATTTTCAATAATCTGCTTCTCCCAGCATAATAGTTTTTCTATTTTCTATTTTAATATAATCATTAAATATAATTTTGTTAAAAACTAACTCTTTTATTATTCTTTATACAATGCATTATTATAGAAATGTTGTTTCTATGTATTAAAATGGATCCTTTCCTGATCAAATGTTTCATCATTATCTCAACATTTCATATAGAATAAATTACGTCAATAACATGTGTCTATTATTGGATATTAATTTTATAATTTAATTTTTATAAAATAAGTCATGTATCATAAAAATACATTTTACGTGATGTGTAGATTTAGATTTTTCGTTAATGATTAAATTGCTTTCTAAAATCATTTTTATGTTTTATCTTCATTTTCCAACATCCATTTCAAAATTATTTACCCTATTTAGTTTTAGGATTTATCTTTTATCCAAGAATATATATATATATACGTATATATGTATATATATATATTTATATAGTGATATCAAACAATTTTTTTCATGATTCTTTTTTTTTGATATTGTTTGAAACAATCTTTTTCAATGGTGCTTTTCATTTTAGTCAATTACCATAATTGTTTCCTTTGATTAAAAGTGGTTATGTTATATTGAAACAACCAAAATTGTTCAACTGTAAGTATTGTGATGATGGTATTTTAGATTTTACTTAACAATATTAATATAAAATATTTTGTTATATCTTAGTTGATTCTTACATAGAAATATATGCATTTATTAATTGGTGAACTATTAATATTATTTATCTTTTTATTCTAACACACCTATTTATAGATTACTAAGGAATGTTTTATGAGTATTTTTAACCATATAGATTCATTATTCGAATGGGTAATGATAATGAAATACATTTATTGACATAGTTAAGAGTAATTTAATTTTAATGGTCATTATTCTAATACTAATAATTATTTTAATCTTTATTATGAAACATTTGACCATCCAACTTCTTTATCAAGATGTGTTATGATAATTATATCCCTTTTATAAAACAAGGGAAAACTATTGGTGTTATGTATGATGTTATTCGAATATATATGACTATTGTAAAGATTAATTGGTATTGAATGACCATTGACTTTTTGGCTCCATATTGGTTGTGATAATGTGATCCATTTATTGACATGAAAAAATGTATTGAAATATCAAATGTTATTATTACGAAATGGATTTTTATTGGTATGTTTTCTATGTATTGTTTGACTAGTAACCATCTTTCTCTAAAAGGTTATCTAACATGATCTCCCTCTTAATGACTTGATGAAATGTAATGGAGTTTTGTATGTCGTTATTCAATTCGGATGATTATTTTTAAGGTAGCTATGTATTGTTTATCCATTAATGTTTTTTTCTCAAAATTTTTAATGATATTGTTATATATTTTTTTAAAATTATGAAATTTATTACTGTCCCATGTTTTACAATTCTAATACAAATGATTATTGTAATGGGTAATTTTGAATAATATTACTCGTTTTCACATATGTTTAATATATTGGACATAACACATGGACATGTGGGACCTTATATTTTTAATCCCATCCCTAATGAATAAAGGCATATCATGATAAAAAATTTATTTTTATTTGGTATATACATCTCCCCATATCATTATATTTTCTTCACACCAGACCATGTGAAACCATTATTAAGACCGAAATTATCTATTCCATCTATATGTGATAACTAATTATTTTCAACCATGTTTAAATTAATTATCATTACAATAGAACATTATCACAATTTTTGATTATGAAATTATTTAGAACACTTACTCTAAATATATTATATATTATATGATTATTTACTTGATGTCTTCAGTTTGTGTTTCCCTTTCTGGTAATTTTTTCTAACCCCATTCATTTTATTATAGTTTCATAGTTTATTAATAAAATCATTACATATGAATTTCCTTATAGGATATTTTTTTGTGAACCCATGGGATATATTTAATCCTTTATGTTTTGACCTAACCGTATGGGGCTTGAGCCATAACTACCCCAAGCCTTCCTCCATAGGCCAAGGGCTGGTGACTAGATCCAAAGGCACAAAATCATATGGAGTCATTTTCCTAAGAACAGGTACCCACACACAACCAAATCAATTAAAAAGTGTATCGGGAAAGGAATGAAATATGAAACACTACTATAAATAAACCAATAATTCATGAACCACTATATAGTACAAGTACGATACAAAAAACATAATGGGGAAAAAAGGAAAATTAAATGCTCAACCAAAAATGTTCCACTATGGGGATATAACTGAAAGGTAGAAAAACAAAGAGAACCCTACTCCTAGAACCCATGCTATAACCAACGTTAGTGTTCCAAGTACATGTATCTCTATGATCCTCTGAATTCACGATCAACATGTCTATCATATGTATAAGGCACGACATGCACGTGATATCCAATTGAGGGGTGATATAAAAATACCCAGAAGGAAGACTTGAAAAGGTAAATGGGGAGGCGTAATAGATACATAAAAAATGAAAGTAGTAGATATGACAAGGTACAATAAAAGGTTTAAAAATCTACCAAAAAAAGAAGTGAAGTATGCACACTCATGAACAAGGATCTAAAAACAATGAGAAGATAAAATTATGGTCAACTTTTCACTTCCAATAGTTGGATAATAGACTCATACAACCAGAAGAATATATATATAGAATGCACATGGAAAACCATTTGCATTATCCCCTCTCTGAGAAAGAGAGTAACCAAAACCCCTAGAGTGTGTATGAGAAATATAATAAATATATATGATCAGTCAAATAAACCCAAATGATAGAGGAAGGGGATCTCCATCTCGTATCTCAGGAAAAGAAAGTGAGTAAGATGAAGTCCAGAAGTAACCAATATCGATTTCAGATATCCTACATGTCTACTCATAACTACATGTTGAAGGTATTAAATCTCCACACCTTGATACTATCTTCTTTGGGTGGCACTGTCTTGCCCTTATGGTTTTGGGTCACCTAAAAAGGATGTGTATCATGGGGAAAATCATACATGTTCATTGAGAGTCCAAAGGTAAATTAAATTCACTCCTTGAAAATGGGTCACACAGATTAGTGGTTGCGTCACAAAGTCAAGGACCATGCATATCCTGATTGGGAGGTACCACTCATCCACAGTTGTCCGTTCCCTAGTACCTCAGGAGGGATCATCAACTAAAACTCAATGGGAAACCACTACTGAGCTCAGTTAGATGGTACTTCCTTGAATGATCTATCAATGAGACCCAATGACCAAGACTCCAAGAGGGAAGACCAAAAATTCCATTTGGGTCCACCTACAACCATGTTAGAGGTAAAATTAGAACTTGTCTTTATATACCTACAGGATGGTACTTGTCAAAAATCATCTAGGAACACTGGTCATCCCTATTGGATTGTACCTCTCGTAAAGCCCTGAGGAAAACTAGGCATCACTAATGTATGGTACCTATAATCACAATCATCATCAAACATCTTCTAAAAAATGTGTAGCCTGGAACATCTCGAATCAGAACTCAAAATTCACTATATAGGTAAGCATCATGTTTTACATGGAAAAAATATCAGGGTAGGCCACTCGTATGCCAATATTTGAATTCTTTGTAATGTGCAATGAGAGTTTGAAGAATTAAAATAGTATTATATAGATCAGGGGAGGCCCAAATGAAATGTGACCCCTACTCATCGCCAGGTCATGTTCATAACACATCTTGGGTACCAAACAATTCACTCGTACCACTAGGCATGACAAAATACTCCAATAGTACATAGCACATCATGTCATGAAACTGATGAGTACACCATTATCATCATTTTTCTGAAGGATAAATGGTAATTTCTCTGACATTCCACCTCTAATATCCCTAGAATCTTTGAAAATATCGCTTTATATATCAAATCCACTCTCACAAGAGTCGTTGTTGGCAAACGTTATGGATTCTCTTCAAACACATAAAAAGGATCTTCCACTATTATTCCTTTCATGTTTCAACATTCAATGAGATCACATATAAGTCTATTTATATTGAAATATGTCACACCATTATGATCCTTGTGGTAAAGAAGACAAGATTTAATATTCATTCACCCCAAATGAACATCCGATTGAAAATATACATGTCACCACAATTAACTTGAAAAGAGTCCCATGGGGCCCGTACATGGATTTTAGTTTAAACATCCAAAAATAGTATTGAAAATCCCATTGACGTACCAGAGTGGTTCCTCCATTGAATACACGTTTATCCGACATCGTATAGAAGAGTTATGACTGAAACAAGAGTTCCCAAACTATAAAGAAAAAAATTATTAGTTGGAGTTTCATGGAATCGAACCAAAACCCAGAATTCAAAATCGAACATTTCACTAGAATCGATCTTCAGAAAGATAGGGTAATATATCCACTAATGAAACATAAATCAGATGTCTCACATAAGAGTTATAATGACCCAAACTTTAATAATATTATTAAATATATAATTTCACAGATGTTTTTGTGGTCCCAATCCATTTGACATATAAGATTATCCCAAAAAGGTTGTAAAATGACTGTATCAATGTTGGGGTCACGCCACTGCTGATAGTGTGTGAATTGGATGTAACATTGAAGAGTAATGACTATTTAAAATAAATAATAATTATAATATTATTTTTTGTGTTTTTGTTTATTTATCTCTTTTATCTCTATTAGGGTCCCACCCTTAACCCGATTTTCATGCAGCCACCACCCTAGTGCACCCAATTAGATGCTTTCCTGGACTATCGCATGCCGGTTTGTGCCTACACATCCACTATGGAACTTTCACAGCCACCTCATCCTACCGCTACACTAACCTTTCCCCATTGGACCACCCAAATCGCACTGACTCTCTCTATCATGCCACCTGAAATCGCTAGTGTTTCCCCAAACTACTGAATCAACCACAAATCGCCGGATCCAATTTTCTAATGATTTGAAACTCCCTGCCAATACCATAGCCACTCAAGCACATCACAATGTAGTCTCGGGTCTCCTGATCACCTCACCAGAACCACTCTAAACCGTCACTATAGGTAAAATATATGGCCAAAACCTTCCACTAGACACGATGCATTCTAACCAACCCAAAACTATGAAAAAATTTCAGATCTATGTTCCTCAAATCACAATCAACGTAGAGAGAGTGTCTTGTCATGAAACGATTGCCATTTCCATATTCCAATATGAATCTATCTCGTTCTGGTCGTCTGATCAATGCCAGGATTCCCATGAATCAGAAAACAACAATCCTTGGTGATTCCATGGTGATAAACCCAATGTATATTTTGGGGTGGGGGAGGGAACCATTCTAAAGGTTTATATTCATCACCAGCCTAGTGATCTTTTCCATTGATCGATAATGGGTTATGGTTGTTAGAAAAATTGATAAAAAAATGTAAATTGGTAATTGGGATCATTCAGAGGATTCTTCTAAGGGATCTGTTGAAAAATTAAATAAAATAATTCTTGTAATGTCCCTCACCTAGATGATACTAAACCATTTCCCCAAGACGATTTGTCACATGACCTCAAGAGAACCTCCCCGTATGCCAGAGGTTAATGACTAGAAACCATCATCTAATAAGTCACATGGGGAGTCTATACCCTTTTACCAAAGTAATCCATAGAATAACATAATATAAATAGAAAAAACAATATAAAAAACAAATAAACATGCATAACAAATCATTTACCAAATGGGGTACAGACACTAATCAAATATAATAATGGAATGTCATACTAGTAGTATGAAGTGAAAGAAACCTAAAATTAAAAAAATGACAAAAACTACAATGGGTCATAACTCTATGTTTGGATCCCTTCCCATGTACATCCAGATCCAAACTCGTCACTTAGTGTAGGGCCTCTTCCCTTGTCCTGACTAGAAACCTATAGATCTACTTGGGTACCCAACAACCACCCGAGCAGAGTGTGAGTACAGAACATAGTATGGTACCACCAATAGTGTTTAAAAAATATCCAGTCTAATAGATAGTAAATGAATTTACCGAATAAATTTAAAATAAAAAAGTACAACTATGGTTCAATTAGATATCTCAGATTCACTTAATTAACTTGCATCATTTATCCCAATATCATTTCTTATACCATATTCATTACATAATCCATTTTGATCCCATGTTCCATGGATTAATCATAAATAAAATCTACAAAAGGGTATAAAAAAATGAATCATAATTTATAGGGGAAAAATCAAATCCCAATAACACCAGGGATACAAATTTCATATAAACACAATACCTTCACCTCGATGCCTCAGTCTGGTGGGAATGAATCCGTTGGTGAAATAGATCCTCCTTCGAAATTACTAACCCGTGCATTTAGGGGTGGAGTTTAGGGCCTCAGTCTAACTTAACCCAGAGAAGTAAAACCTTATGTCAATACCCCACAATACCAATCCATGTGAACATGCTTATTTATCAAGTCCCCAAAATCATACCATAGCACAAAAAGGCATAACAATGCCATTAGAAATCAAAATTCGTAACAACAACATGAGAATTAACACCATACCATAACCCAGTAACACATTTACCCTTTACAATGAAAATTTGTTTAGAAAAATTCTTATTATTGTTACTTAACCCTTTAGGTTTATTATGTACACCCTATTCCTTAGTCAATATTCATAAATGGTCATTAATTAACCCATTTACCCACTTATCATTTCAAGTACATTTTTCATATCTTGTAAAACAACCACTTTATTACATTCAAACCATTATGTGTACCACATAATTCCATTGTATTAACTCATTCAACATATTAATCTATTACCTTATTTCATATCATTAGCATATTTCCCATTTTTCATTCCATTGTCAAATTACAAGTTCACCGTTTAATGTGAACTAACCCTCTTAGGCATTTCAAACATTGATTCATGAAATAAACGACCTAATCACATTGGACCTAGTTCTCCCATTCCCATGTCATTCCAATTACCCCTAATTCCATTATAATCCTAGGGAAAACAATCCTAATACAATTTATAAGGTAATAAAACATTTTAAATATGTTCTTCAATGGTTTTAGGTTATCGTTTGTAACCATTCACTTAACCATTCCCCCTATCAGTTTGGGAATACCGGCGCACCCCATGGGTGGCCATAAAATGGTCATATCCTCCTCTACACATCCCATGGTGATCTTGAGAGATTCAGTTGGTCACTTAGACAACCCTTTTTTTCAGACACTATAACATAACCAAGAAAACAATTAGGGAAAACGAAGAACACAATATTCCATCCACAAATCTAGAATTGAACTAGGGGATAATAATTGGAGACAACCTACCTCGAATACAATGATGAACAAACACATAATTATGGCCATATATCCAAATTCTAGAATCACATGAATTCATATTCAAGGTTCCATAAGAAAAAGAGAGTTTTAGGTTTTTAGAAGATGATGGGAGAAACCTTGAACCGTAATACAGTAAACGAAATATGAGTGTTCGACTTACCTGAGGTATCAATCCACAAATAACAGCACTCCAAACATCCATGAATCAATTTTGAACCACCTATTGGAAGTCTGGGTCATCCATGATCGTCACTACGGTTTCTGGTGGTGAAATGGCGGAGAAACTTGAGTTTGGGTTTAAAATCCCAAAGTGGTAATTTATAAATTTTCTCATTTTTTATGGCCCATATGGTTTTCTAATCCATGCGCAAATAGTGTTTGAGCCACAATTTAAAAAACACCCTTTCGCATGATTTTGGGGAATTTCACACAATTTTTTAAATCATGCGCAAACTATGTGTAAGCCTCTACCCATGGCCGCACAATTACCAGGGATTCCTGAAGGATTTCTCTAACCATGTGAAAACGATGAAACATGCCCAGGATCTCCCTTTTCCTCCACTTGTATTCCCCAAACCCCCAAAACACCCATGATCCATCACATAAACATGGGGAAATAGTTTTCTATCCAAAAATAAAGAGTCCCAAAAAAAACATAAACATAAAAATACATTAATAAAATACGGGGTCGTACAATTCTCAATATTTAATGCAGGGCATAAGAACACTATGAATGAGTCCTAATTGTATTGGATCGATTTATGTTGTTTTAGAATGTGTTCATCAATAAAGGATTATTATTCATTGTGCTTTGATTCTTATATATATGTGGGTTTGTAATCATTCATCATTCATCATTCATCAAGGGGGTGGAGATGAGAGGAGATGGTTGACGTCATTGGAAAAATAAAAGTAGGAGTAAATTCCTGTAATTTATGAATTTATTTAAATAAATTAGGTTAAATTAATTTAAATATATTAATTAAATTAATTAATTAAATCACTAAAAATGTTATTCCAATGATAAAGGGATCCAGACACCCCGCACCGACTTATTTTATGTCGCACCTAGGATGAACCTGCATTTTGGATCCAATTGTGATCTCAAATTTATGATTTGATCAAAAGATTAATATTTATCCCATTTTCATTAATTAACTATGATTTTTTAATATAAATCATATTTAATATTTTTATAAAATTAATTTTGATCACACCGGGCCTCAGAATCGCATGATATCTAAGTCCTTATATATGAAAAAATATTTAAAAATATTTAAATATTTTATTTGGAAAAGAGAAAGGTATCAACACATTATGTATTAAGTAGTTTTTTATAGTGATAAAAAATCATTTAGTTGAGAATGAAAAATTATTTATTAGTGTTTATCTAATCACAATTATAGACATATATAATCCTAAAAGGTCTTAGGGATGTATGTAATTGAATATTTTCCTCATGTTATGATATTATGGGATACTAATTTCCTATAATATATAGTTTCTATTGAAGCCAGTAAACATGGGATTTTTTCATCGAACCATATTGTAGGTCTCAGTCTTTGGAATAATACTTTGTATCAAAGTAATGTTTAGAAAACATTACTTATTATGATTTTTTTGGATAATTTAATGGTTCATATGTTTGTTTTCATCATTATTTAAAAGGTATAGACAAACATTATTAATATAATATGATTATATTTTTTGGTACAAATGAATTTTTTATTTTTGTATTAGGAAAATAAAAAATTATTGAATACACTCTAGATAATTATGTGAAATAATCTAACTATATGATGACATCACGAGGTTTAGGCAATGTAGAGATTGTGTGGTCTTCATATAAATTTCATTTTGATAATAATATATGTGATTATAGGATATATTACAAGTAAACATTTGGGTAACATAATAGAAAATAGAGGATATTGTATTAACGTAATCCACAATAGGTGAACAGTAAAGAGGCTTACATACTCCCCTAGTAAGACATTGTAGATGATTATTATTAGGATAAATCACATAATATATTTGAATATATATATAAATTTTAATATCTTAAGGTTATATAACATAAATGTATGTTATTACAAATTAAATGGATTAAAATTTTAATATTCATATGATATGGAACATATTGATGAATATGTTTTTTCGTGGATAAGTGCAAAGCTGGATTTTGAGAGTGTAGATTATAATGTTATTAGGAGTAGATATTTTAATAGTGAATTTTGTTGTTAGGTATTATGATTTTGATGATTATATTAATATTTTTGAGTGATCCCATATAAAAGTATCCTCTGTTGATTAAAGACTGATACAGTTCTAAGTGAGGATGATATATTAATTTATAGAAATTTAATTTGGAAAATTCAAACGGATATATAATAATGATGATATTTATGATAATTATATTATAATGATCACTAATCAGGATAACACTTTGAGTTTTAGTTATTGGTGAATCCTAATGGAATCATGCTAACAATATGTTCCACAGAAAGTGTTAATAATGTCTCAATGGGAATGATAATGTGTTTAGGGATAGAGTGAGAAATCATATTATTATACTAAATCTTGTATTAGTAATTCTAATTGAATACAATAATTTTTTGATATCACAGTATCATCAATGAAGAATATGATGGAATCTGAACAATATTCGGTTGAAAAAGATGATTATGTTATAAAATAAAATTATATTCTTTTACAAAATATTGGAAGAAGAATCAAGTAAATTTCCTATAGGGATAGTTAAATAAAATGTGAGTGGGAATCGTAGTCATTACACCTTAAAGTGTATGGTATATATAATAGGTTCCAAAAATATATTTCATTATTAAAAAAAAGTTGAGAACTATACAACACAATGTCCCAATATAAGGTGCTATAAGGGAAATAATCTCCAACAACCATGAAAACTAATAAAATCAAATGATAACTACTATTAATTTATAAGATAATGAGTTTTAACAATAAATTGTCTTTATTCTTTTTTCATGTACATTTTATCTAACCATAGGATATTGATAAATAAATAATTAACCATTCTAGTATGATTATAATATATATATTATTCAAGGATTGTATGAGGATATTCTTTAGGGATCTAGATTTTATTCCTTTGATATAATTATTAATAAATTAGAAATGTGGAATCTCTATTTATATCGAATTTATAAAATTTTTTCATATAGATTAATCTGGATTTTACATCCTAAATAAACCCATGATAATTTAGCAGAGTATTGTAAATTATGAGTTCTTAATAAGAATCAAACTGATACAATTTCTAAAATTGTGAGGGGGTTATTTATTTATGGGGAGTGATAATGAAAAACTAAGATATATTAATATATGACTATCGTTAATTGATAAAACTTTTATGGATAACCTTCAACACATGAAACACCAAGCATTGTGGAAATTTTGATAACATTGGATTCTATATATGTATTTATGATCAGGAAATAAAACATAGACAATTCATTGGAAATAATTAAAATTAGTAAATAATTTACGAAATATGTATTAAAATATAATAATGTGTTCTTTTATTATAAATACAATTCAATTTGTTTTCCAAAAATGTATATTAATATAATTTTTTATTTAGAAATATATTTTTCGGAAAATTTAAATTTTATATGATATGAATTTCACATTCATGAAACATATGATTGATGATGATAAATTATGTTATATGTTAATAATTATATAACAAAACATTTTTTGCTAAATGATATGAAATTATAATAATAATTATTAACATTTATAAATGTAACATTCATATAAAATCAATTTTCATTATATATTATGATTTCATTGAAAATTGACTTATATAAATTTCATCAATTTAATTTTAAATTGAGAAAATAATTTTTTTCTTTTGAATAAAAAAATTTGATTCAATATATTTTTTTATTTATCAATAATAATTCTTTCTTATGTGAATAATGAAAATATATCAATTACACTGAAAACCTTAACTTTTATTATATTACGATAATATAATATTTATTTTAATTTCTTTTAAATAATTTTTATATAATTTATCTTCATAATTAAAATATATTATATAAAATTTCTATGTAGGATTTATAAAAAATATGTATGTCATTTTGGAAACATATGCTGAATGTTTCTCCAAAAATTGTTTTCTATAACCAATATTAAAAATCAATTTTCATCACATGTAAAAATTAAATAAAAAGGATTTAATATTTAATATTGATATGATCCTATTATATAATATGTTTAATTTAATTTTTGTTGTAAATTATGATTCAAAGATCAAATTTATTTATAATGATAATGGAAAAACTTTTATTTTCCAGGAATTGATATATTAATAGTGATATGTTTTTCGCTTAAATATATAAATTAATATGAATTAAAAGATAACAATAATATGATGAGTTAACCCATATATAATTATATTTATTGGTTAAGAATTTGTACATAATTTTAAATAATATTTATAACACATAATGGTAAAAGTTAAATTTCCCCAAAAAAATAGTTCTCTGTATATAAAATGGTATAACACAAAAGATATGTCTATATTATTTTTAAATTTATTCAAATTAATTGGATATAAAAATTAGGGTTTTTGCACCAAAATTATGTTATATGTGTTATTTTTTATTTTAACTATAATACAAATGACTTAGATTAAAACCAGACAACAATTTCATAGAAAAAACATGGTAAATGAAAAATACGTAAGATATATTGACATACAAAATGTTTAAAAGATATGTATAAATTATTTATTGAGGATTTAACTACCATATAACAATAGAATAATCATTATTTAAATATTTTGGAGTTATTAAGCATTTAATTTTGTAATTATATCATTGAAAAATAGAATATATTCTCTAAAGATCCATTTTCTACAATTATAAACTGGGACACTTCCAAGCCTTTATGAATCAACCATTCAACTTAATTGCATCTTAAAAATATTAACCTTTTCTATTAAAAAATATATCATTTCATTTTATAGTTAACTTGTATCAATTATTTTTCATAACCCCTCCATATCAAATGAGACTTTTAAGAGAATATTCAAAGTTCCCAAGTGAGTATTATATTACCCTTTTCATTTTATTCTTAATAATCCTCTTCAAAACCTAGTGTGAACAAATTAAAGTTTAATTTTTCTTAATCATCACGTAACCCTAATCATTTTATTCTTATTCATTATTTTTAATCATTATCTTCCAAACATATCATAATTGAGGGATGTTAAAAAAATTAGTGTAGACTACCTCTTCCATGAAGATATTCGTTTTCAATTATATTATTTATTTATCTTATAAATAAAATATCATCTACGCACTATAAAAATTGAATATATACCATGAAAGTAATTTAGTTTTCATTAAAAAAACTAAAAAATATATAAAATAAATAAATGTAAAATGAAAATAATTTTTCCATATTAAATTAAATAGGTTAGAATAATTTCCTTCTAATATATTTAAAAATAATAATTTTATTATTTAGAATGTGAGGAATATTTTTTCAAGGAATACTGAACAAGGTAATGGTTGTTTTCTCCATTTCCTCTCTTTTAGAAATTTTTTTTATTAGAAACATAATTTCATTTATGTGGTTTATATAATTATATTTTTATATAATAAGAGGAATTATATATATTTTTTTAAAAATATTATAAGATCAATTGATGGACAAAATTATCAAGTAGTTTAATTAATATGTAAGAAAATTCATAAGGTTTCATTATCTAATACCTCAATTCCATGAGACAAATTTATGTTATACCCAATGTTTTCATTTCAATGTTATATTTAGAACAAATAGATGTATCATTATTATATAAATTGTTATTCAATGTAAATACATATACTAATAAATTCTATTACATAAAATGGTATTCAAATCATTTGTCTCCCCGGTTATAATATTTTTTGGTAACTCAATTTGTTTTTCTTGAGTTATGATTTTTTTCTCCGAGACATATAATTTTTTTAAATAATTCAAACTGATTATATTATATAGTATTAAATTTTTATAATTGTTTATATTTCTACAACATAATATAAATATTTTAAATCATTCATCTATAAAATAATAGTTTTCTAATAATACTCATTGGTAACTCAAATATCCTTTACTTGATTTATATTATTTCTTATTGAACATTATATTTCAATACTTGGCATCCGCAACATTAATATTTTTATCAATTATTTTATATTCTTTTTTTCGTAAATGATGCTTTAATACATAGAATTTTTTAATAATCATTACACAATGTGAGTTTTCAATAAATAAAAACATCAATGAGTTAAAATAATCCTTTCATAAAAACACATTTTATCAGTAGATAAAAATTTCCAATGTATGTCATTATTTACATTTATATGAAACCATTAATAGATATTTTATTTAAGAAAAGGTTTTAATATTTTTTAGGTCACATTTTTAGAATAATCCTTTGGATTCAACATGTAATTTTTTGATTTAGGAGTGTTAAAAATGTATTTTAATTGTATTTTAAGTATTTCAATTTGTTTCTCTTATAATTTTAAAAAATCAGTCATCCAATTTGGTTTAATGTATTATGATTTAACCTAAAAGATATATATTTATACTTTTTTCATTGAATTCAATGTTTCATAAAGTCCAATTCATGATGTATTCATTTTTGGTACCATTCAAAACATTTATTTCCATTGATATTTTTTGTTTACATCAACACCATTTTATGTTTCTATTTCTAAGATGAGGTTATTTTAGTTTGAAAAAATCAACTTACATCCCATAGATGGATTACTTTAATTTTATTCTAGAATATACATAACCATAAACCACCAATAAATTTGATTTTAGATTGATGGATTCTTAAATAGAGAGTAATTATATTTAGTGCTTCGGGCACTAATGAATAATTATATATTTTTATTTTCCATATTTGTTTATCGATTACTTTAGAAATTTCTCTGTGAATTATTTATCTACTATCGTAGTTTTTCATAATTAGATATTATAATGTCATTACTTTTACCGACATGAATATAAGTATTGTTGTTTCATATATATTTTTTCAAATACATATGAATATTGGAAAATTTACTATTAATTATTTGACTATCCACATTATTTCTCTATATGGGTTATGATCACACTGTTAATTTTATTATTATATGGAGAATTATTGACATTCAAAATATTATTTTTCCTTTATAGATTATTTCCCTCACGTTGACTATATACTGATGGAGGATCCACCGTTATTATCTATAGTTTTTATGATTTTTATATCCATTAAATTATCATGGGGAGAATTATTGACCACCTATATATTTTTATTTCAATGTGGATTTTTATTGAAAAGTTATTATTTTTTTGTTCAACCATACTTTTTCTTTATTTAAATAGGCTATTATAATTTTATACTTTTTGTAATATGAGGAAGGATATTGGAATTCCATGTATTCCTATTCTATTACAGTTGATTATTTTAATATTTGGATACATATTTTATATCTAAATACCATCTTTCTCTAGATGGGTTTTGTTGATTATATAAATATTGTTGACAAGGGGAATAATTTCTATGTTACGTATGTTATTATTTTATCATTGATGATTATAAGAAAATATTCTTATGAATTTTATGATCTATTTTCTCATTTGATGAATTTCATGGACCTACAAACATTAGGGGCAGTGAAAATATATAATCTCTGGGTCCCTCGATAGTTTAATGGGGTAAAGAAACATTGGTTTTGATGTAAACCACTCATAAATTCTTTATATTTAGACAGACTTAGTTTTATGTTTACCTTAATAATAATTTGAGTCCATCCCATTTTTATGTTTTTATTTCCCATAGTTATATGGATTGTAAGTAAACATGATATATCTAATAGGATTTCTTTTCCAGAGAAGGTTTGGGAGATGTTTAATACAGGTTATAGAGTATTTTTTTTCATATAGTGATAAAATATAATTTTTTTTTCTAACGATAATGGATTCATTAGTTTATGTTTTTTCGTAATTATATAAATTACTAGAACAAATTAGGCTTCTGGACTTATGTGATTTTTTTATTTACATCTTCTACATTCAAGATCACTTTTTATAGGGATATAAAATTTGTATTGAATCAAAAATGTATTGAATATGTTTGTGGGACTAGATATGAGAGCACTGGAAGAGACCATTAGAATTTCCATAATATTACAACACCATGAACCAATGGTACAATAGAACATCATGCCCATCTATTTATCTAGTCAGTTGAATGAGGTATATATCTATCTGGATCTATTATATAACAATTCTTGTATCAATATAATCTCATCACAAACATTTCCAAAACTAAAATCGGGGAATGAATACATTATTATATTTTGGTTATTCATCAAATGATTATACAAGAGATATTAGAGAAATATTAGAATGGGAATGTAGAGAACCCAATTTTGGAATCTTATCTCTGACTCATATTGCGGGTTAATTATCTTGAATATAGTGTTCAATTTATTTATTTTTTATTAATTGGATTAATATAAATGTTGTTCTTCCATGATTGCAACATAAATTATTAAAACACTCCATTAAATAGGAAAGCAGGGTGTTTCATTGTGTCGAATACCCGTTCATCAGATGTGAGCCTAAGTAAATTGATATTGGATATAGTATAAGAGAATTATACTGTGATTAATAATAATTAATATTTTTGTAATCATCATTCATAAAACTATAATTCCTTATGCCACTAATTTATTGAATGATATTAAAGAGAGAATCTTTCTATCTATTCACCTTACTTATGTTACTTCTCTAGATCTATGAATCCATTTTATTCTTAATGATATGGGTAAAGACACCCTAAATAACATTTTTTCTGTAATAATAAACGATATTCTGTCATTCTACTATATTCAACCATTATTCTCAAATCTTATTATATATTATCCATGTGATTAAAAACTCCGATGGTGAAATTTTTATAATAGTATGTATTATCTAAAAATACAATAGAGACTATAGTGTTTGGTTTCCAAAGGGAATATCATAAGAACATTATGAAATTATTGGGAACCTTTGACTCCATTCATATTAATTACATGGTAGTCGAATTCCTTTTATCTATGTCAAATAAAAATTTTTATAGTAATAATTAACCAAATGTATACATTAGTAACAAAATTCCATCAGTTGAGACTCGTGAGAGAGATCAAGCCAGTACATCACTTGATCTCATGGAATAAGATATTGAGTATTCTCTTCCCACAAACAAGTAAATTATCATAAAAAAAATGATCTCAAACAAGTTAATTTTTTTACTGGACAAGACCCTCTATCCTTATTGATTAACATGTATGTGACCATTACTGATCAAGGAAAACACATTATATTTCATAAATAAAACATATATATTTTCACTTGTAATTATCTTTTAACACACGGTCTTAATAATCATGTTATTTTACATTATAACAGATTACAAGAAAATAATATGGAGATAAATGAGCCATAGGAAGAAATCACTAATCTCAGGGTTTAGGGATGATAATAAAAAAAATTAATGTTCCCTTATTTTTTGGAAGTAAAATAACACAAATTTTTGGATAAAATTATTCACGTTACATAGAATAATAGATAAATCATTGTCTATATCGACATAAGTGATTCTATAATCATTTTTTAAATGATTTCTTTTGAATTTGGATTAATGAATTTTTTATCTATAAAATTATTGATTTTGAATCGTTTAATTTTATTGTTGTTTTATAAGGATAAAATCAAATATGATTAATTATAAAATATAATGAATCCATATTGATTAAATAATATTGTGTGGTGTAATATTTTGAGGATATTCCACTGTGCTTAATTAATAAATATACAGACTATAAATAATTAATGTACTATATTTTTAATCCACTATTTTGGTTGATAGTGGAGCGCTATGTTGAATACCTGATAGTGTGGTCCTTCCAGTGATGTTACAATATTACCAACCTCAATTTATTTTATAAAATATTGTATCATTTTAACCTGAAGATAATAAAAAAAAATTCAATTTTAGTCATATCCTTTAAATTCCATAAATTCGTCAAATTTTATCAATGTAATTATACGAGAATAAAAGGAAAGGTAAATCCCTAAAATTATATATCCCTAAAACCAATGAGAGTTAAGAGGTCTCTAAATATTCCTCAAAAAATCATTTTTATGTTCTTAGTTGATTTTTTAGAAATTTTGTGTTGGGGTGGGGTTGAATTAGTGAGAATAACAATATCTGATTTTAACATCATTTATTTATCACCTATTATAAGTCAACCATATATCCCACCTAATATATATAGATAAAATTATTATTATTCAACCCTCACCATTTAATGATATTAAAAAATACATAAGAAAAATTATACAATTGGATTTGAAATGATATTCCACATTATAGAAAATAGAACTCCTTGTGAAGTATGACACTCGGTGAGAATTTTTTTTCTATCACTGTAATTTTTTTAAAATAAATGTGTTGTTCAATTAATTTACCAGGGATGGGTTATTGATATTTATTTCCCCAAACTATGTATTATGAAAATAAATTTAATGAATAATCTATTTTTTATACTAGTACTATCAGTATAGATTGTATCTTCCTTGATTATCTGAGTAAGAAGTCAACTACACATGCCTGCTGATGCATACAAATGAAAAAACATTCTCTTCACCTAAATATTCTTTGATATATTCCCCATTGAAAAAGTATAAAACTATCAATAATATAATCTAAATTAATTTTGTGTTGTTGTACATGTTCTTCCACACAATCTCAATATGATATACAATTATAGTAGTTCTTTGATCTTTACATTACTCAATAAAATTATATATAGTAATTGTAGTTTCATATCGTTCTATTTTAGTTTCCTTTTAGGAAAATATTGTATCATTAGAATCATTATCCAATTCCTTGATAAATATTTACTCATAAGTATAGTCATTGCATCATATTCTATGATAAAAAAGTGATATTAAATGTCACAAATATATCAAGGTCTCTTTGCATTTCAATAATAATTAGTATTATCACAAGAATGTCTTTTGGTTTGAATTATTTTTTACATATATTCTTAGTATTCTCATATATATATATATATAAATATTAATAAATATTAATAATAATATTCCCTCATTTTGTATAAGTAAAATCCAAAATGTGATGAAGTGTGGCATATCAATCTTTAAAATTAATCAAACACAGTCAAAGAATATTTTTAAATATTATAAAATAATTGGGAGTTTCAATTTTTCAAGATATTAAACATATATAAATATTCTTCCAAAAAATTCCATCTTTTATTTACATAATTTCTACCTCAATATGTTCATTGAATTGGAATGTTGAACATATCTTATTTTTCAAAAAAACACCTTCAAATTTTCATATACTGAATTAGGGAATTATCCATGAATTGGGAGTTATCTACATTGAAATTGTTTTTAATCACAACCATTTTATTAAATGGTATTTTTAATCTATGAGGAATATCACTTGTATATTCATTAGAATTGAATCATTGATTCACATATTTTTTAAAAATAAATGGGAAGTGTAAATTCATGGAAACCTATGTTATTGGAATATCAGCATTGTGGTGTCCCTTTTCCCTTGATGATATCATTTCTAAGACACTAAAAACTATAATTTTTTTTCTAAGACATATAAAGATAAACATCCTTATGAATTAATCTAAAACACTATTCTAATTCCAAATATTCACTTAGTGGAACCCTATGGATGTTTTCTACCATATGATTATCTTGTTAATATTCGAAAAAAATCAAAGACTCTATAAAAACCTTACATTATACCTTCCTTGATATTTTTCTTTTTTATATCATGTCGTCTTTTCAATAAACATGTATGTTTGATATCATAATGTGGATCTTATCATGACTATGTTGATTCGTTGATATTTGTTAAGGACCCATTAATTCTTTTGGTTTCTTACAGATTTATAAATTTATACTCTTTAAACTAAATGGAATCTAAAATACAATGATATATAATTATTGGAAGCCTCGATAGTTACCCCATAGAGATATGTTTGGTGGAGAAAATATTTTAACAGTGTGCACATACTACTATATATAAATAAATATAAAACTACAGGGATGAAGAGATAAGATAATAATGGTTATTGTTTTAGAAGTGTTCATTGAAATGGTGAAAAAATATTCCTCTAATTTCAAACCTAGGTGCATCATATAATAATGAATAAAATAAAAAACCAACAGTCTTTGGCTATCAGAATTTGGGCATTGTAAATCCCATTGGCCAGTGAATACATTATCTATCTCAAGAATATAATTTTCATAACCATTTAAAAAGTAAGTTAACTGTATTTGGAAAAAAAATAAATAAAATTTTGAAATAAAAATCACACCCTCACAAATGTATAAAATAATGTTAATTCCTCACACAATTATAGATAATGAAATAAAAGAATATAGAAATAGAGAGTGTTCCTAATGAAAGTATTAGTATCTGTTGTATCTCACTCTAGGACTTGGTCTCAATAATACCATTACAGTTCAATAAGCTACTCTATTTATATGTTTTTTTCTTAGGGAAAACATAATTCTTCCAAAAGATATAATAATTAATTTTTAAAATATTATTATATTTTCAACACCTGAGAAGCAAACAATACTATAATGATCCTAAAAACAATAATCAGATTTTTTTCTCTTAGTTCTTGGTATGAAGTATAATTCATAGTGTAAATCCTATAGTTTAATATTTAATACATTTTTCCATTAAACATTAATATGGTGAAATGTTATTAATTTTTTGATAAATAATTTACTCTAATTTTATTTTAATGTATTTATACTATTAATATCTACAATAGTGAATTCATGATTTGATTTGTATTTCGACTAGATTATTTATTTATTTCTATCCCTAATCATTTCCGTTCCCTGACATGATGTCTTATTGAAAAAATGATTACTTCTTCATTAGTTTCCAATCTTACAATTCCTTTAATGCCTTTTGAGGTTCTCAGCATTATTAAAATGAATAAATAATAAATTTATTGTGTTAATGAAATTAATTTCAAATTTAATTACAATAACACTTAAAAAAATAAATAGAAAATAAAACTCTGAAATCCCCAAAAACATGAACTCATGGTTTCCCTCATGTTTGTAATATCAGAAAATTCATAATGTAATTCTATCCATCCAAAATTTAAAAATATATTTCGACTAAATTGATCATTAATTAATGGGAAATTATGTATTCATGAATCACATTTATAACATATCAAATTAATCTCTTTTAAAGAAACAAGGTTGACCTTGTATTTTTTCTTTTTGACTATATAAATATATATTATTCTCAATTATTACAATAATATTTCCCATTTCATAATTAATGTAAAATTGAATTACAATATAAATACATCAATTTATTTTTAAATAGTCACTATGTTAATTGAGTTAAATGAGGTTTGTTTTCAACCTCAAATCATGCTCCATACAATAGGATTGAGAGACATGTCAAATATTCACACCATAGTGTCAATAATCAAAATTAATGACAAGGGATTTTAATTAAGGATAAAATGACTCTATGTATTTATAGTATCAATGTAATTGATTTTAATTAATTATACTCAAAAGTATGAATAAACTCTTTGTCACAGTTGATGACATAAAAAAAAACTATAAATGAAAATTTTTCTCTAGAAGACTAACATCATTCCACATCCCCAAAAATATACCTAGTCATTCAGTAGCAAAAAATATGAACGAGTCGCCCTATTCTTCAATAATTTTATACGCTTTTTTTAATTTCATATTTCATTATTTTTCTATCATTTTTTTAGTTTTGTTCTTGGGAAAATTCCATCATTTGTAACCTAACCCCAAATTATTAAGACCAAATATATATATATAGAAATTTTTAATCCTCCAAAGGAAGAACCAATTTAGTTTATTTTTTCCAAAGGGTTACATAATGAATAATAAAGAACGATAATCAAAAATATTCTCCAAACAATCCCTTTAAAACACACCACATCACTTGTAATTATACCTTTCATATTATAATCACCACCCCACATTTGAATAAATAAATATAATGAAAAAAAACAATTATTATATTAGGGAAAGATAGATACATTATTATAATATTTATCTTCCATATCAATGGCTATTTGTGGACTCTAATGGATTAAAGACGGAAAAATGTCCATTAATCTCTAATAATAAAGGAATTAATCATTAAAACACTTGATCATTTTAAAAATGGTAGTTAAAATCATTAACAAGAAATTTTGAAAATAATTTTCCATCAGAAAACATATATGAGTATATAAGGAAATATACTTATGAACGAATGGGAAATATTTTCTCAAAAATTCCTTGGGAATGGGAACATATGACTCCTACAACAAATCATCTTCATCCAAAATAACAACAATGAAATAAATAGAAATTTTAGAAATACAATTCATTGTAAATATTTATCAAATTTCATATACAAGAATAAAACAATTCCCCAAAATCATGAATTATCATATCCATTTCATAATTTTTATATTTAAAAATTTATTCCACCAATTTACTCATTCAACACTATTAATAACTAATTCTAAATCGTTGAGTAATTTTTATTAGGTCTTTTGATTGTGTCCTATTTTAAAATAATAAGAAAAAAGACTATAAGTGTGTCAAAAAAAATTATATATACATCTTATATAAGAATAATATATCGCTGAACAAAGGGAAATACAATTTAGACTCTTTCTCCCCATTTTAAAATTTGGTTGGGTTTATAGTTGGGAACTGTAATGATTTCCCTATATATGTTGTTCTATATAATTGTTCATTATATAAACACTCATTACATTGATTGATTTAGCTACAAAGATTCTTGTTTTTCTTCTTTCTATATATCATGTAGTTAAATATATTTCATAAAAATTAGAAAAATTATTTTAAACTATATCCCGAAACTAAATTAATATTTATAAGAATATGTGGAATTCACTCTATATCCAAATATAAAAAATAAAAATAATTCATTCAAAGGGAGTAAAAATTAATGTCATAGAAAGTAAAAGGTTTCCATCTATTAAATGATTAATTTTATATTCATTTATCCCAACAGTACCATATTGGATCATGTGATTATAGTATCATAATGATCTAAGCCTATTTTATTTTACTAAATTTTAATTTCTTGTACAATTAGGTCAGATCCTCAACTAGTCCATTTATATTTTAGCATGTTTACATTATTTTTTAGGATATTTCAAGATATTATACATTTTAAGGGACTCAAAATGTATCTTTTTAATAGTCTACACATTATAATACTTCTGAATATCAACCAATTGGGGGTTGGAAATCTGGATATTCAATCATTTTTTCAACCTCTTCGTCTTTTACTTCTTCTTGTTTCTACATTTGTTGGGTGTTATAGTCTTTACATAACCATAAGAATCTATTATAACACCACCAAATTTTTTTTCATGTCATTCAAAATATCATTAGAGTAAATCAATCCACCTTCCAAAATATTTTAATTTATCCGCAGTGTCTAGTTTTTTTTCTTCAACTGAATTAATTATAGGGGGGTCATTCATGGGAATAGTATTTTTTTATTGATGAATGGGAATAGAATTTAATGTAGATTCAGGTTCGTGTTATTCCCTCAATGATTCTTCTTTAGTTTCCTATATGATTTTATCATCTTCCTTAGCCTCATTTCATGATTATTTCACTTATGTGGCCATATATTTTAGGATTTTCAAATATTAAATGGATTTTCATCAATTTAGGTATAATTTTTTATTTTACACATTGGTTCATTCATTTTGGCCACATATTAGTTTTCAAAAATCATTATTAACATTGGATAAAAATTTTATGTATCACATGTTGTTATTATGTATCCTGTATTTTTAACACCATCATGTTTTTTGGATTCATCAAGAAAATATTCTACAACTAGATCCCAAAACTACAATTTTCTATCACAAGAATTAAATTTCCAAAAAATAACCTTAAAATATAAATGAAATTTAGGAGAATATATTTTTAATAAATATTAAAAATAGAGTAACCTCTTCACGATGAACCTGAAAATGCTACCAGAAAATGATCTTACCAGAAGGAGTCGTTAATTTCTATTTTCCTATACAAATTTATAAATTTGTAAACAAAATAACAAGACTCAAAATATTTTTGTAGTATGGTAAATTCATGATCCATGTTCAATCCTATAGATAAGTGATATCAAAAAATATAATAATTTAATAGTAGATATATTTAACTATGAAAAAATAAATCTAAAACTACTTGAAAAAAGTAATAAAAATTTGGTGGTGGATGTTTCGAAAGAGAGTGGATAAAAGATGAATTATGTTTTAGGTAGTGGAAACCTCAAATCAAGTGACATAGATTCAGTTTCTAAATTGTGAAATTATAATATTATTAATTGAATCTCATCTTTAAGGACATATATAATTCATATTATTGTTTATATAGATAAATTAATGATTCCCATTTTATATAGGCTATAAATATTAAAAATTATAAAAAAATCACCCATTAATGATATTATTCATAATATCCATCTTCAGATCGCAGGGGAAGGAAAAAGTATTGGGTGATCTTGTATTCTTTGTAAGAGTTTCCTATAACATGTCTTATAATGAGTGAATATGGAATAATAAATATTTAAACCCAAACAACACAAAAAAATTCATTATATCAATAAATTTTCCACTAAATACATCCATAGACAATATAAATACAACAATCTCTTGGATAATAAAAATTGAATTCTCATTGGGGGAAATTATATGTATTTGGAATCATGATCTCAGAGTTCATGATAATGGACCCCTAATAACTTTTACTAATATAATCTAATTAATGGATCAATTTACATTAAAAACCCATTTAATTTGGAAAACTAATTTTCCTCATGAGACATGTCAGTGCATCGAGGGGATGTATAATTATAGACACCACCTAACACTTCTTCTCTAATGTATTCATCACATTATTAGTGATCAATTAAATTTATAAAAAAAATATTTTTCAACTAATATATATTTTGCTTAAAAAATATGGGTTGATTAATGATTTACCAATTCAATAAAAAATTAATATTAAAACACCATATATATAATTCATACTCATTTTAGGAAACATGTATATCGATGGTGGATATTTAAGATAAATGAAATTTCCAATTAAAATTTAACATAATAAATTTAATGATTTAATATAATGATAATGAAAAAAATTAATAATATATAATATATATCCTTCAATTGATTATAAATATTGGTTCTCAAGAAAATTAATATCTTTAGAAGAATAAATAAAAATGGATCATCATCATTAAAATAATATTTCTCGAAATAGAAAACATTAAAACGCATTTTAAAACTCATTGAAGAATATAAATAACATAAAATGTTATTGAGGCTGGACAATCAGTTAACAATATATATTCTAAATATCATTTCATTTAACTTTAAAAAATAATGTAAAAAATTATCCTTTTTGGAAAAAATCAAAATACTGAATTTAAAAAATTAAAGTTGAAGGGTAAAATCAAATTTACATTTCGTATTTGAAACATTCCATTTGAAAACTAATATTTAAAAATATACCTAATGAAAAATGAAATAAAATCATATCATGTATAAAACATTTTTTTTATTGATTCATGTGCCAAAGGGATGAAATGATTGAATAAAATATTGACACTTCATAAAAGTATAAACTTGAATTAAAATTGTAATATGCCGTACTATTTATAGATTCTTTTTAAGATCTTCATAGGGGAAGTAGGTTTTCAAAATACAAATAAATTTATTAATAATAAAAAATTATGTCTCAATAATGTTCAAATTGAGATTGAATCAATTAACATAAGTTCGTCTTTCCTCATAGGTTTTATAAGATCATTTATAACAAATTATAATTTTATATAATAATATTATTTAAATATATAAAAAATGATATTATCCATCTATAATATTTTATTATCATGTATTTTAGCAGTTTTTTATTATAATCATCATAATTTTTGGTGTTATGTACTTTTTATTTCATGAATGTTTTTATTCAGAAAATTTTATCCTTCAATATTTTTCATAGTTACATAATCTCAATAATTTTAATCCAGATTTAATTATCCTATATAATTAAAATAAATTAATTTATAATTTCCCATAAATTATGGATATATAAAAATGTATTACAGTGTTCATGCATGTGTTAAGTCATAGGTATGCCTGAACATTGTTTTGACTTTCCAATGAATGGAAGTAAAGAAAATTAAATAATAATTAACACTTAAAAGAAAATTATTATATAATATATATCTTATATAATGACTAGATATATCATGTATACAATCAATGTAAATTGGAAATGAAGAAACGTGTCACATCACTTCAACGATGTAATAGTCTACACCAACACACAAGAAATGTTATCACTTTATAACAGATTGATAGGTAAGAAGGAAAATATTTTATTATTAGTTAATATGTATAATTATGTCATAAATATGTTTTAAATATTCATTTTTTCTATCTTTATTTATATCTATTTACGTTATTGATAATAAAAGAATTATAGAATTATATGGAGATGGTATGTCTTAGGTAAACAAGAGGGATATCTTCAGCTTTCATAGGATTGAATGGTCATCGGAATTGGTTATACCATAATGATAAATAAGTTCATGATATTTATTCTAATTGTATTATTATATTATAATGGGTAAATCACATTACTGGAATTTTGAATAAGGGAAAACATGAAAGAAAAAGAGTTTCCTTTTTTAAGTGAGTGGATTTTAGTTCTTGTAAATTCATAATGTATTAGATAATATAAATATTTTTTCATGTAGAAATGCCTCCAAATTTATAAAATTAAAAAATAAGATTTGTAATTGTATAAATAAAATCATAAAAAAATATGTACCCTATTTTTTGTATTTTATCACCCATTTCTATTAGTATATATCCCCCATTATCCATTTTTATGATTACTGCAACAGTAAAGTATTCATTACATTAAGTGTATATAATGCTACGATAATATGAAAGGTCCCCAATATATGGACCATGGATGTTTTTTTCAACCATATACCATTAAATTGATGAATATATGATTTTTAAGATTTATAAATAATCATTTATTATTTAATTTATAATAAAATACCACTAATATCATTTTTTGACCCTATTTGTTTATTTTTACTATAAATTCATTTAGAAAAATATTTATTTTTAACATAATATGTTTTCATATGACTAAAATTTCATTGATATCTGTGGTATTCCGGGAACACTATAATTCATCATATTTTTTAACATTATTTTTCTTTAAAATAATTTAATATATATTTTCTATTATTTAAATATGTACTATATTGGAGATGGATATGAATTTTATTGAATATTTTAATCACACTAATTTTAAAAAAAACTAAAATAATATTACAATTTATTTGTTATTGAAAATAACCATTTATATTTGACCATAATTTTGTATCTTGATCAATAAATATTTTACATATTAAAAGCATAATAAGGACATATATGAATTGATCTTTTTGTTAAATATTAAAAATTTTAGAATCAAATATAAATTTAAAAGGCCATAGCTTCTATGTATTGATGATTATGGATGAAATATAGTTTTCAAGGATATAAATTAGAGTTTTAGATATATTTTTAATTCTTTATCACATAATTTTTTTCCACAATTAAATGATTTACCCTTTTCCAAAGTGATAAATTTTACCAATGTAACTATTAAAAAGGGAAAAAATTAAAATGTTCCCTTTTAACCAATATCAGTCTGTTTATCCCATAGTTGGAATAAATTTTAACAAACTCATTTCATATAAATGGGTGAAATTAGATTATGTAAAAACTGTAAAATTGTGATTAAGAAAATTATTTCAAAAAAATATATTTTTTGTGAATGAATGAATTTATACTAAGATAATGGTTAATGATGATTAAAAAATAATTCATTAGACAGTTTATATTTAATAAAGGATTATGTTATTTTTTTTAATTAATATCATTATATAGATTACTTTAAACTAATATAAATGATAATCATAAAAAATATAGTATTTTTTATTGATCTATTAAACAATCAATATTTTCATAAAAATATAAAAAATTCAATCATTAATAATACTAAAATATGGAATTTAGAAAAAAATTTATAGTCACATGATATTATTTTGATTTTTATTAGGTTACATTCAAAATAATTATCATGTGGAAATTGTTATATCATATAAAATTATTTAATGAGAAATATATCATAAAATATCAAGAAGTTACATTATAACAAACTTATAATAATTTGAACCAATAAAATTTATAAATATTATAAATAAATATGGGTATGTATTCTTCATCACATCCTTAGGATCCCACAAAACTTCCTAAATTTTATTATTTTTCCATTAAACATATTGTAAATGAATGGTTTGGTTTCATAACACATTCTTATTTTGATCTCTAATTTCTCTCGATTATTCACTACAATAATGATCTTGATCTACTAGTATGACCTATGGGTTATGTACATGTGAACGATCAGTGGTGTACTTTATGAAGAATGGTATATGGACCACATCATAAACATGAGAGAGTATTAGTGGAAGATCATATAGAATACATACCATCCGATATGATCCAAATATTCATGGAGACTAATATATATAGGGCTCATTGTTCCCTTATTTCCAAATCTCATAACCTTATTCCATGGATAAATTAATTTGAATCTCTCACCTCAATCATCAAACTATAAATTTCACTAATGATTTTGATCATATCATTTTCTTCAAATATGAGATTATATTATTTATTTTGTATGGGATCTATACAAATATACTTTTTCCATAGATTTCCAGGTCCCAGTATATTTCATTCTCCTAATTCAACCAACCAATTTGGAGTTCTACACTTCCTTCTATGTAGGTTTTCATAAGGATCCATCAGAACACTCATGCGAAATCTATTATTTTGTGAATATTATATCAAATTAATATTTTATCACATCCTTGTTGGATATGCATAGAGAAAAGTTTCTACATGCATTAAAAATTTTTAATGATCCATTAATATTGGCCAACCATAAGAGGATGATAACTAGTAATTTAAATTGGAATTATTTCCAAAACCTTCTAAAATATTCAATATAATATTGAGGAAAACCTCGAATCTCAATCAGATATAATTCTTTGAGTTACTACAGGAAATCTCACAAATTTCATAACATATAACGAACTAATGTTATACATAAATATTCTCAAACATCAATAAAGCGGTCTACTATCTTTTGGTTATAAAATACAACCTTAATATCCATTGATTCCTTTAGATGCTTCATGTATTATAATGAAAATATCCATGGAAATTATTTTCCATTTCCACTCTATTCTGTGTAATGGTGGAATCATGAAATTATACATATATATATCAACATTACCATGTCAAAACACTAGGAATGAACATACATAATCTTCAATATCACATATCATTTTATCGCACCAAAATTATAATCCATATAATTATCGATATTTTTTAATCCATGATTAATTGAGAATGGTTTACAATGAACCTCATACAACAACTCCTTATTCTTCTATATTAATGACAGGGAACCAACATGTTGTTAGGTCCATATCATTCTATTATCATCATAGTCACACTTAGGAATGTTACTCACATTATATTGTAATTACACTTATTCCTTTTGTTCCTTATTATTCCTTTCGTGGTTGGATAATTGGAATCTCATCAACTAAAGATAATTCTATACCATTTCCTCACTATGTCAACATCAAAAAATTTCAAATCCATAAATATTGGATCTATTTAAATTCCCAACATCAGAAACATGGATTATCTTTGCATTATAGAGCATCACCCGCTTCATTTTTATTCCCAATGTGTAAATTTATTGAGTAGTCCGCCTCATTAATGATGTAAACTAATCTTATATTGTGCATATTTAACTCATTCTATGTAACTATAAACAACATGATTTTTTTATCAGAATATAGTTCACACCATTGATTATAAATATAATTCCTCTATATATTAAATGAAATAATTACCCTTTACAGCTCCAAATCATTATTCGGGTATTCTTCCCTCAAATTATCAATTGGAGGGAGTAAGAAAATATCACCATATTATTCTTCATGAGTATGAATATATTTTCCTTATGTGATACATCCCCACAAGTAAAAAATACACCTCCTGTGTAGAATATTGCATATATAGAATCCATGACCAACCTTATTTTTATCTCTAGTAAGTTACTCTCACAATCATCAGTCAACAAGAACATAACTCACTTTGGAGTCAATATGGTGAGTGGATTAGATGATCATGAAAAATATATCATATTTTTATGGTAGTGTCCACTAAATCCGTGAAAAATATGGATCTCACAGACCGTAATTGGTCTCGGACATTGCTTATTAGATTCATTCATTTAATTTTCCTTTGATATATCCCTTCTTGAATTTAAATAAAACCAAAATGAAAAATATTTATAGAAAAAAAATCAAACTTTGTAAACAATAAATATAAATTCTAGTTAATTAAGTTCATTAGTAAAATTCTCAAAAATTATATTGGACATTTCATTATCAATCAATATATTAAAATATTATCTAAAAATGGTATCAAAAATTGATCAAGGTACCCAATGATAACATTATTTATTAAATCTATGAAGATAGAAGTAGTAATATAATATGAAAATAGAATTACTATAAATTAATAATGATCATATCTCATATGGAGGGATATCTTTTTATAATCTTCTTTCCCGACCCTTTGATGTTGATATAAAAATAGAAAACAATTATTTGATAAATATTGATAAACTAATTATTAAATAAATAGATGATTGATATGAGGTAGATGATACTTGTTCATAAATTTGTTTTTCTATTTTCCCATATTCAAATAAAAGATGCGTTAAACCATATTTACTCATAATAAAAAGAACAAGTACACACCAATGTGAAGAACAATTCTAAATGAATCCCTCATCAATAATCTCCTATACATTCTTATATAATTCATTTATCTCAATTGGGACTATTCAATATGGAGATCTAAAATATGTGATGCACTTGGTATGAGTTCTATTTAAATAAAATACTTCATTATTTGCGAACGGACTAGGATCCACTTCTAGAATTATACCATAAAAATTTTATATTGTGGGAACACATAATAAATATATATTTTCAATAAAAAATCTAAGAAAAATATATCTCATTGATATATATTAAATCACATATTAAGAATGAATTTTTTATTTAGAGTTTTGGTTCATTGTCACACTGAAATACTATAATATTTTGATTCTTAATATTGAATGTATATTAATTTCCTTAGAAATTAATATAGTATTTAAACGTATATTTACAAAACATTATAAAATTTTATGAAAATTAATTCGAAGAATAATTATAATATTATCAAGAATCACACTCACACAAAAATCTTTTATTGATGATTTCTATTATTCAAATGAAATAATTAATCCATTTGGAGATTTTATTTCCAACTAGCCATCTAATTGAAGATTTGGTGAAGTGATACCAACAAATAATTCATTAGATATAAATTATCGTGTTCAACTAAAATCAAATAAAACATTGTCACTTTTATAATTTTTTATAAGTTTTCCTTTCAACACAAATTAAGGGATTTAAGCTTTGGATATATTTACTCCACATGATTTGTAGTCTCCCCTTTGATCCTTCTTTGGAATGTTCAATTGATTCATGGGGAACATGTTTAAATAATTTTTCATCTCTTGACATTTTGGGAACTTGATATTATTGAACTATTTATTTATATTATTGTCATAATACACCAAACAATTATCTCCATAATTGGAACTAACTCACATTTCATTTAATCATTTTCCAATATGTTTAATGTAACATCCCATGTTTTTAAAAGGAGACACTATGATGGATAGCATACATAATATGCCACATCGAATGTAATAGAACTACAAAATATTATTATGTTACCTTATAACCTAGATCATAAAATGGAAAGAAGGAAAAATATTGATTGATTTATTAAAATATGGTTTAAAAATATATATAATTATTTATATTGTGAATAATTGTTTACAAATGAAAATAAAGAACTTTTTAATTAAAAGGAACTGTTTTTCTCAAAACAATTATTTAAATGAAAATAAGTGAGTTTATAAAATAAAAAAATCACTCATTATGTATTTAATTAATAAAATATATATGTAATATATTAAATTTAAATTTTAAAAGTCATATTATAAGTTCAGTATACAATATATAATTACAAATTCATTTTTTTGATAGAAGAAGTATTTTTCATAAAATTGTCATTTTACCCCCTTATGAGGGAGAACCCATTTGTAATATTTTTTTTTAAATTTAATTACTTATATTTTATAAAATAAAATTATTATTTTAAATTGTGGAATCCAAATTTAGTTTGGATGAATGTTTGTTATTATTTTAATAAAATTCAAATTTTAATGAATAGTGAAAAATACTGCATTTTAATTCAATACTACTTTTTTGTGTTATTTATTAATATTTTCATATTATATTTTGTTTTTTTAAGTATTTTTATATTTGTTTTTATAATTCAATACAATTTTGGTCATTTTACTTAAATTTACATTGAAATTTGATATAAATACAAGTCATTATTTTGGCGGTGTTTCTATTTAAGGATTTCGTTTTCTTGTTTTGAGAATGGGGTTTGATTTTAATTTATTGATGAAAAATTATTATTTTTTAATTTGGAAAAAATGATTCCATATTTGTAATCATAGTGTCATTATTATTTAAATTGGGATCTTTTATTTATGGACAGTATGAATAGTAACTTTGGTAATAAATTTCTTTACCATTGTTAAATGTAAATCAACAAATTAAAAGTAACAATAATATTACAATAATATAAAAAACCATAACACATTCCCAAATTTTATTTTAAGTGTGTATCTCAAAAATTATAATTATTTGGTCTATATTAGGACCCCTTGGGGCCACATGGATGACTTTAATTTAGTAATAAAAAATATTCAATGAATAGTCCTTTTTGTTACATTTTTGTTTTTAAAAAGTAACATATTTTAATATAGATTTATAGATGAAATCTATTCGACTATAAATAGTAATAAGAAATATAAAATTATAACCTACACCATGGTAATTTATTTATAATTTTTTTAAATTTAATAATTAAATTTTATTACGAAACAATGATAATGTAATAATTGATTAATTAATAAATTAATTAAATAAATGATATTCTAAATATTAAAATATAAATTATATTGCATAATTTAATCCATCCATGTATTTTTGGATACTTTCACATTATTTGGTGATTTCAAGGAGTTGGTCAAAACTAATATTCCTGTTTGGATTTTCTAAAATTCAATTTATGAATACTTTCAAAATTGACACTATAGGTATTTTATTATACAAAATATTATATTAAATGATAATAAATTTCTAAAAAATGTGATTTATCCAAATTTATAGTATAAGTCTAACTATGTCATAAATGGAACATTTTTGGGTCTTTTGAAATGTTATGGTAATTGCATTAACCCACGAAGTGTAAATAACCTAATATCACATTAGGATTAAAAAGGGTAAAATAAGGGTTAAGACATAATGATAAGGATAAAAAAATATTTAATACATGTATAATTTTAATTGAATGTTATAGATTCAATCCAAACTCATATTATATTTGATAAAAATAATCTGAGGACCATATGGAATTGAAACTGAATATATATTAATTTAATACATTACAAAATTCTAATAGTGACCCTCCCCTCTCCTTTAAAAGGCACTAGTTATTATTTAATACTAACCCATCATTATCCTTTTAGATCATCCAAGATCAACCCAAACCCCCTCCTATAATCCCAAATGACATTATTGAAGCATTATTTTTGGTTGGGACCTCTTATTAGAGGTGGTAAGTTTTTTTTCAAATGTGATCAACTGAAGAACAGGAATATAACGATTGTACATGATGAGTCAGACTCATGGTAAGGGATTTCCTCTCAATAGACTTTAATTAAGGAATTTATCGATATAATGCACATATATTCCTTTATTAGGTGTGTATATAGTCCGTACAAAGTTTCATATTCATATTTTATTGATACTAATGGTATTTATTGTTTTGGTAAATATATTAATTCTTATAGACTAATATTTAAATGTTCTAAGTGGTAAGGGACACCTTGAACAGTTAATTAATTTTTTATAAAATATTTTATTCATGATATTAATTTAAATATTTATTCATATGGATATAAAAAAATAATATAAGACATTTTATGACTATCTTTAATTTCATTAAATGTTTTTAATATGAATATTTATATATGAAGCATTTGACATTCATTACAAAAGGAAAAAAATATTGTTCTTCATGTTTACAATTATAATGACATATCTAACATCATAACCATTATTTTATACTTGGATTACTCTATAATACTTAATGTTATTAAAAGGAAACGAAATCCATTATTATTTTTTTGGGTGTATTGTTATTGAAAATGGGTTCTTAAATGAAATAGTATTTTTATACATGAATATTTTTCATATGATATTAGAAGAAGTTTAAAAAAGGATTTTTTGATTAACTTGTTTTTTCATGAAATAGTACTTGATAATTATTTGAAGTGGGTGAGCTTGATATAGCATATTTGAAAGGATGAGCATCATTATAGCACATGGTTGAGCCTGATATAACATATATGAAGGTTTCATCCCCCTTCTACCACACAAGAAAGCTTGTTAGAGAATATATGAATGGTTAAACCCCATTATAGTTCATGGGTGTGCTCGTTCTATATTATACGAAGGGTGATCACCATTATAGATCTTCAATTTGGATGTTGACCATATGGTCATTCCAATTGGAAGTGGTTTGAAAGGGGTATATATATATTATGCTCTAAGGTACCCAAATGTGTTTTAATTTCATTATATCAGTTTTAATGTTTTTATTTGAGTAACAAATAATTGTTATTATTGTTAAAATGTATTGTTTCATTCTCTAAAAAAACGTTAAATGGGTTTTGATCTATTAACAATACTAATGGTTTCATTCTATTTATGTACATTACTACCCTTTTGTGATCATCCCATGTTTTAATTTTTATTTTTCATGATTTAAGGAAGAATAGAGTCATGCATGGGATAAAGGGAAAGTTATGATGATTATATATGAAAAGAAACAACGTTTTGTTTTAAACTTTTATGTTTTATCTATGTAATAAATACAGTAGAAAGTTTCAACTTTGTATATCATTAGTTTTGTTATGTAATAGTTATGTAATAATTCTCTAAAAACCTAAACCTCAAATGATCCTCGAAATGAATAAAAGTCAAATTATTAAATAAAATAAATATTATGTAATGATTAAGGTTTGGCACTTATAATTTTTTTAATAGTATAGTTTAGTCATCTTTGGAGATTAAGATGTTTTCTTATGAGTTAAAGATATCATTATGGGTTTATAAATTTATGGTTGATCATTTTTTAAATTAATTAGAAATAACGTTTCAGTACTAATGTTCCAGAATTTTAAGGTGATTAATGGTATTTTTTAGAGACATTCGCCTTTGGGGAAATTATGTGTTTTTATTTATTGATGAAAATAGAGAATTATGAAATAACCTTTAATGTAACTTCCCAGGAATATACAGAATATGACATTTTCATATTTATTAATATTATAGAATTAAATATTAATTTTATTATAAAGGGGATATTATATTCAATGGAGTACATGACACACAACAATTGGTTTCTCTGATGTCATATGTTGCACACAATGCGCTGTCATGCTGAAAAATAAAAATATATTAATTTTTTAAATGGTAGTTAACACTAGTCTTTGTAATGGAGGAAATGAATAGAACAAACAACAATATGATTATACATGTTTGTTAGATATTTTTACATCTATCCAATAAATGACAGGGTCTTAAAATTTGAATGAATCAAATTTTAAGCTAAATACACTAATATTCTTTAAAAGGTCGATTTACCGCCTTTTGATGACAACCGCTATTTAATTATATTTTTGGTCACTTTTATTAGTTATATTTGAAAAAATAATATTATTCATTATAATTGGAAAAACAATATTTAATTTGGGTAATTTTTTTGTATTTTTTTGATAAATTTCATTTTCTTAATGAATTATGGAAAATAATGCATTTTAATTGAAAAATTCCTTTTAATAAAATATATTTATATGGATAGATTAACTTTTTTAATATATTTAAAGTGTAATTAGATTATATTTTTACCATTTAATCCAATTTTGGTCATTGAATGTAATTTCCATTTGAAATTATACATAAAAAACTGTCAATCTTTTAATGGTTATAATTTCATAAAAATACAAATTTTTTTGAGAATGAGAAGTAATTTAATATTAATTAATGAATATTACATGTTTTAAATTTGTTAAAATAGACACAATTTTTTAATTCAGAATTTCCGATATATATTAGGCAAAATATTGGTAATTTTCTGAAAACCATGATTTTTTTATGAATAGTGAAAATACTGAATAGTAGTTAAAAACCCGAATTTTTCATTTAAATGAAATTTTACTGTTTTTTTAAATTTAATTTTGAATATCTGACATACAATCTAATTATCAATAAATAAAATATGGTTCAATAAGATAAAAATAATTTTTAGTGAAAATTAACTTTTGACATTTATTTATCGCAGTTAAAGTTAAATAGGGTAATTCCAGACGAAAATAATTTTATAATAATATTAAATTAACTTATCACTTGTCCTATCCTTAAAGGATGATAATTTTCTGAACAATACAACTCTTGGGTATGACTTTTGGGCTTTTAATGCAATTTGGTAAGATATTGACATTATAAACTTTTTATTTAAAGTAAAAAAATATCACACACGTGTACTTATTGCTAAAACAATTTTACTATGGAGTTATATAATTGATATATCTGACTATAAATATTCATTAGAAATATATAAATATGTATGATGTCTTAGTATTTTATTTATGATTTTTTGACATAAACAATAAAATAATTTTTACACAATAATGATGAAGGGTTTACCTCATTAATGAATGATTTAAATAAATAAGATTATAAATATTAAAACAATATCCAAAACATATAAAAATATTATTGGATGATATTATATCAAAAAATAGTCATCTCATCTTCATCTTTAATAATTGTTGAACCTTTAGAAACCGAAAATCGTTATTTAATAAAATAATATTTACAATCGTTCTAAAAGATAACCTCCCTCCCCCCTTATAAAAAACCCTCATCTATAACGCATTTATCACACCTCTCAAGCCCTTTGGCTCATCCAAACTCTACCCAAATAATATATCTAGATCCCTATTTTCCACCAAAAATCCTAATCTTAGGAAAAAGTCAAGTCACATCACCATTTTTGTTCAAACCAAAGAGAGATACCTGATTTAATGGTAAAGACTTCTCTTAAGTTATATTCATTTATTTTACTTCTCCAAACCCATAAACTCTTTTTATTCCTTCCATTAACAACAAAACCAGAATAATAAATATATTTGGTTTTCGTTATGAGATGTATTCTATGTAAACTAACACACACCTCTATCTAATGGGTATAGAAAACACTATTTCTTTGGATGAAAAACTACTACCTCATGAAACGATGATTGTTCAATCATCTCCTTCCACATCATATATTGGCCATTAAAATGCCAGTTTATTTATAGGTAATATATATTATATTTATATTATCTCTATAATTATTTATTTTTCATTTATATCATCCTTTTTGGTTTCCATAATGGGTAAATAAGATAATTTCAATTGAGGAAGTGCGGAATACCGCCCCCTCAAAGTGATAAGACACATTCATGCCAAATGTTGAACATATAATTGATGGAATATTATGAAATTATATATGATATTATACTGGAATAATAATATAATTATGTATCATTATTTTTTCATTCCATTAAATATAAATAGAAATGAAACTATCATTTGCCTACGTACAACTTACCATCTCCAGGAATGGTGCATTTAATTCACTAGTAGAATACTAACCTATACCAACGGTTTGGAACCGTTGGTATAGGCCTCCAAACCGTTGGTATAGCCTATACCAACGGTTTGGAGAACCGTTGTGAAGTAAGCCGTTGGGATAGGTCTATACCAACGGTTTTCCCAAAACCGTTGGTATAGACCTATCCCAACGGTTTTTAAAACCGTTGTTATAAGTAATATGAAAATCTATTCCAACGGTTATAAAACCGTTGGTAAATGTATTTAAAAAAAAACATCCACTGGGATTTGATCCCAGGACCCCTCGTTTATAATCAAATGACTTAACCACTAAGCTAACATCACTTTTGTAAACATAATTTCATAAATATATATATTTATTATCATAATTATTTAAAATTTAGATTTATATAATGTTCTCGGGTAGCAGACCTGAAAGAAATGAAAGAAGCTATCCCAACGGTTCTCCAAACCGTTGGGATAGGTGGAAATTTCGAGGAGGTGAATGTTGGATTTGGGGTGAGTTTTCCAAAGGGTTCTTCCAAACCGTTGGGAAAGGGGGGGGGGTCTTTCCCAACGGTTTGGGAGAACCGTTGGGAAAGGGGCCTCAAAACACCCCTTTCCCAACGGTTCTCTCAAACCGTTGGGAAAGGGGGGGGGGTCTTTCCCAACGGTTCTTCCAAACCGTTGGGAAAGGGGGGGGGGGTCTTTCCCAACGGTTTGGGAGAACCGTTGGGAAAGGGGCCTCAAAACACCCCTTTCCCAACGGTTCTCCCAAACCGTTGGGAAAGACCCCCCCTTTCCCAACGGTTTGGAAGAACCGTTGGGAAAGGGTGTATATAAGTGTTGGGAAAGATCCGATTTCCAGTAGTGATTTCATATATCCCAATGTTATGTAAAATTATAAATACATATATATTCTATATATAAATTATATATATGATATCTAAATAATTTTTATCAATCATGAGATAATGAAAATTTGACCACATGAAAAATATGCAATTATAAGAAGTTCATTTTTGACTCAAGTACCAAATATCAACATAACAACGATTATTAACATAAATGATTACAGAATTTTCATAACATGTTAGTAAGGGTATAAAGGGAATAATAAACTTGAAAAGGGTTTTTAATAAAGTAGATATTAACTTTAGTTTATTATTTAGGATATTAATGAACGAACGGGTCATGTCAGACACGAGGTAAAGGATTTCTTATCTCACTTTTAATTCCGTGAGATTTACATTGTACAACATTAATTTATTACCTGTGGTTTATTGTTTACTGACATTTGATATGTAATATCATGATTATATTTATATTAATGATATTCTGTGATTCATTTGGTGATTATTTCCTTCTGGTCATATGACTCAATTGATTACAACGTGGTAAGGGTTTTCATCTAACTTTTTATTTCTGTGAGATTCATTATATGTTTTCCACTATTTCCTTTTGTGTGGTGTATGAACTAACCATGATTGTATTCTCTGTGTAATATAATTTAATTTATTGGTATTTACATCTTCATTGTATGATCCTTCTTTCATTTGGTGTATATATCATATTTCACCAAATCCATTAGGGCACCTTTTAACCTAATTTCCATTCCTTGGGTTAATCTTTTAATTCTAAATAATGACATTATATGATTATTTGGAGAATCATTGTTTATTTATTTATGTTTTTATTTCTATAACAATTTTTTGTGGATATACTTTTGATACAAATAATCACACCATTCATAAATTCTCATGTCATTGAGATGAACTTGATAAGGGTAATCTTAACTCAATTTTCATTAATTTATTTAAACATCCAAGTCATTGGAATTCATTTAAAATTAACATGTGTGAATTTCCTCTGATATATTTACACTGAATATTCAATAATTTTGAGTGTATTTATATTTTTCACACATTATTATGTAATTGATTTGTCCATAATATTAGGATACAGTTTTTATAAGGGATCTCGTGTCAATTTACATTCCATTGAGACATCATTGTTATTATGCACCAATTTACGCTTATATGGGGTATATAATATCATTTGAAATATTATATCATGAATCCCATTATTCTCATGATATTATAAAGTTGTGATTAAATTTTATTATTCATTTATTTGTATTCAAGTGTCTCTCATTTTGTTAAAAACACTTTAACTAAAATATCATTAAATGTTTTAATGATTTATTTTTTTAAGTATTTTTCATCAATTTCCATGTCTTAAAAATGGTTTTCTGGATTTATTTATATGGACATTAATGATATCAAATAACAATTCATTTAAATGTATCGATGTGGTAAGTGACACATTGATTAAAAAATATCTTTATTAGTTTTTTTAAATTATTTTGAAAATAGATTGATAAAGCATTTATTGGTCATATCTTGAAATGATATATTGGGATTGCAATGTGGAAATTTTATATTTACGTTATTCATTTTCATTATTTTGAATATTTTATGTTTATTGGGAATTGTTTATGTATAGGGGTGGTTCTATGAAAAACCTATGGTGGGTGAGCCTGAGATACCTCTCAAATTCATTGGGTAACGTCCTAGAGGTAAATGTTAATATTTCTCCAAGGAGATTTAGTGAATATACTGTGATGGGTATTCCAAATGTATCTACCTATGTAGTTGAGAAAGCTACAATGTATGTATTTTATGGATGCCACATGTTACCTTTTTTATTTATGATTTCTATGTGTTATTCGTAAATCATATTATTTCATAGGGTATGTTATGATTGAAAAGTTTGGTTTCATTGATTTGTATATATTGATGGTATAATGTTTTCTTTCCTTATTTTATAATTCTTACTGATCTTTTTATGCTCATCCCATGTTTTGAAATATTTTTCACAGGGCATAAAGATGAATTGGGTTAAGGATGGGACCAAGGAATCTTCATGATTTCTAAAACATGGAACTAAAAAAGTTTATTTTTTAAGAATACTTATTTTATGAAAAATTTGAAATTGACCAGAAGTGTATAATTTGTAATTTTTTATATGTAGTAGTTACGACCTAATTCTCTAATGCGCTAAACCTGAAAAGATAATCAATGTTAGTTATTCACATAATTCATGATTATGTAATGTCTATGGTCAAGTCCTTATATTGGTTATCAGAGGTCAGTTTAGATTACATTAGAGGTTAGGGTTTTATTTAATCATATGTGACATAACCATAATGTTTAGCATATTAGAAAGAGTCATAGTTATTTAATAGGTGATAAATTCGTATTACATTTTGCGGTGCAAAATTAATGTTATTAGATAACCTTTGAGGGTAAAATATGTTATGGTTATTTTTGAGGAATTTGACATATTTTTTGGAATGTAAGGAAATTATACAATTTTTGAAAAGGAACAATAAGCAGACCATGTGACAACCCATCAAGTCAGACCAATCTATGGGAATCGAACCCACAACCAAAGTGCGACTGGGATTTATCACCTACCACTGGACTATGTGAAGTCCATATCTAGTATGACTAATTATTTTTAGTTAAATGATTTTATTGATCAGGAATAATATGATTTTAGATCATATGTTTTATCCAATGGAAATCCTTATTATTGTAAAATGATTTGGTGATTATGTGGTTAAGGTTATTTTAGAAGAAAATTTTTCTATTGGGAATACTATATACTTATGGAAAATAGAATATTAGGGGATTTTATTTGTAGAGTAATGTGGGAAATATTATTTTGGATAAATCTATGTTTTTATTTTCGACATATGGTGATTTGAGTTATTTATTGAAATGATTAACCTATCATAGTGAATATGTTATTAGGTTATTCAAACTTCCGTATGAGACATTAAGAGTAGTCTATGTTTTTGGAGATAAATGTTAACATTTAATATGGAAGTCTATGTGATTAAATCCTTCCGATTTTTGGGTTTTAGTATTAGTTTGGATTATATTGAATAATTTTAAGGACAATTTTATATTGAAGGTTCTTTCTGGAAATTTGGGTACTTTTTGTTAGATTTTTGATATTAAGAGTAGTATTTCTTTTTATAAAGGATTATCCTTTTAGGTATTATCTGATCTAATACTAACAAATTTTCGTTTTGGATAATATATAATGATAGGGGAAATATATGGTTCATATTTTATTGATCATGTTATTATCTAGAAGTTTATTTTAGCGCTTTTGATGTTTCCATGTCAACATGAATACACATCATTTGGAGAAAAGAAGAGTTTATGGTATAAATTTAGTAAATGATTATAGTCTACATGAAAAGTAAGAATGTGTCCTTATGTTCTTAGTGAAGCTCATAAATAAATTCTTCAACATTATGAAAAGGAAGATAATACAAAAATTTGGTCTTTTTACTTTTCCTACTTGGAAACCAATGACTATTTAACCCATCATAAATTTGCGGATGTCTTGTAGTTAACTTTCTCATAATCAAGTTTTCTATCACTCTGCATCAAAAATTGACACATAGTTTCTCCTCCATATCCATTATTTCATGGAATCCATGTCTGGGTTATCTCGGGTAACCTTTTTAATTATCATTCCTTATTTTATAGTGATTGTTTTATTTACTCTTTTTCCGATTTTGGCCATTCAATGATGTTTTCAAGCACAATTTTAAAATTTCTAGGATGCAATTTCCAAAAGGGGGGAAGGATGTAACATCAATAGAAAATAAATAATATGTATTTTCATATTTATTAATATTTATGAATTAAATATTAATTTTATTTTAAAGGGTATTATATATTCAATGGCGTACCTGACAAGCAATAATGGGTTTCTCTGAAATCTTTTTTTTCACACTATGCTGAGTCATACTGAAAATTATAATATATTATTATTTTAAATTGTAGTTAACATATAACCATTTTAATGGAGGGAATTAAGAGAAAAAAATACAACATGATTATAGAAGTTTGTAAAATGTTTTTATATTTGTCCAATAAAAGATATAGGCTTAAAATGTGACTGATTCTAATTTTGAGAAAAATACATTAATATTCTTTAAAAGGTCGATATACCTTCTTTTGATGGAGAAACCTCATTAAATATTGTTTTGGTCACATTAATATTTTATATTTGAAAAAAAAACTCATCTTTATAATTGCGACATCGAAATTTACTTTGGGTAATATTTTGGTATTTTTCTAATAAAGTTCATTTTTTAATGAATAGTTAAAAATTCTGCATTTTACTTCAAAACTGCGTTTTAATAAAATATACTTATTGGGATATAATAAATTTTTTAATGGTTTTAAAGTGTAATTAGATTATATTTTTACCATTTAATCCAATTTTGATCTTGGGAAGTAATTTCAATTTGAGAGTGGACATAAACAAGTGTCAATCATATGATAGTTTTTATTTCATAAAAACTCGATTTTTGTTTTAACAACTGGAAATAATTTTAAATTAATTAATGAAAATTTTAGGTATTTAATTTGGTAAAATATATATTATTTTTTAATTAGGAATATCAAATTTTTATTAGGCTAAATATTTTGTATTTTTTTGAAAGCCTTCAATTTTTTATGAATAGTGAAGACTCTAAGTAGTAGTTAAAAAGCTAAATTTTTCATTTAAATTAAATTTTACCACTTTTATGAATTTAATTTAAAAAATAATACAAACAAAGTTGTTATCAGTAAGTAAAATTTCGTCCAATAAAATGGAAAAAACTTTTTTTTTGAATAGTATCATTTGACTATTATTTATTGCAGTTAAAGGTAAATAAGATAATTCAAGGTAAAAATAATATTATAATATTATAAAATTAACATAACTCTGGTCCTAAAATTATTGTATGAGTATTTTCCTACCAAAAAAATCAATTAGAATGACTTTTTTCCTTTAAAAGCCATTTGGGTAAGATAATGACAGTAATAACTTTTTATTTAAAATTAAAATTAAAATATCATTAACATGTATTATTTTTCTAAAACAATTTAAATGCGGGGTGATATAATTGATATACTTGACTATAAATATTCATTTGAAATCGAAAAGTATTTCATTCATCAAGGTATTTTATTTAAAATTGTTAGACATCGAATAAATAAAATTATTTATGACATAATAATGATCCAGTGTTTCCCTCATTAGTGAATGATGTAAATTAATAAGATTATAATGATTAAAAAATATCCAAAACCTATCCAATTAATATTGTATGATTTTATTTATAATATTAGTAATCTTATATTATACTTTAATATGTTTTGGTTTTTTTAAGAACTGAAACTCATTACATAATAAAATAAGATTTTCAGTTATTACTAAGGAGCCCATCCACCCCTTATAAAATCCCTCATCTCTAACCCATTACTCACACCTCTCAAGCCCATTGGATTATCAAATCATTTCCCAAATAATATCTCTAGATCCCGCTTTTCAACCTATAATCCTTAACATAGTCATAAGGCACTTCATGCAATCCTTTTTCTTCAATCCAAAGGGAGATACCTAATTCAAAGGTAATGTATTCCCTTAAGTTCTTTTCTTTCATTTTACTACTAAAACCGACTAAAATACTATTATTCCTTTATTTTATAACAAAAAAGTATATTAAATATACTAGGTTGTTTTTATGTGAAGTATTATAACTACACATACCCACACCTTCGTCTAATGCGTAATTAATATATTGTTTCTGTGGAGGGGGAACTACTACCTCATGAGACAATGATTGTTCAATCTTCTCCTTAAAACTCTTATGATGGCCCTTATGATGGCATTGAATTTACATGTAATATATATTATCTTTATATTTTAACTATTCTTATGTATCTTTCATTTATATTATACCTTTAGGGTTTTTGTACTAGGTAAATGCGAGAATTTAATTTGAGGAAGTGCAGACTACCGCTTCCTCAAAGTTATATGACTCATTCGTGCCATACATGGACCATATAAAGAATAGAATTAATGATATTATAATTGATATTATCCTGAAATTTTGATATTAATATATATAATTAATTTCTCATCCCATTGTATATGAAATAGAAATGAATGTAGTGTTCATTTGTACGTACGACTTACCTTCTCCATGAATGGTGCATTTCATTTCTTAACTCCAAAGGTTATGTACTATTATAAATAAATATATATACTAGATATATATATGATATATATGATATATATAAATTATTAACATCATTCTGGAGATAATGGAAATTTGACCACAATAACAAGTTGTAATTATAAGAATTTCATTTTTGACTCAAGTACCAAATATTGACAAAACAACGACTATTAACTTAAATGATTGAATAATTTTTATAACATTGTAAATAGAGATATAAAAGGAATATTATTCTTGAAAAGGGTTCTTAAAAAATTATAAATTCACATTTTTTTTGTTTTTCAGGATATTAAATAACGAACGGTTCCAATCAGACACTAGGTGAGGAGTTTCTTATCTAACTTTTAATTCTGTGAGATTTCCATTGTTCACCAATTATTAATTATATGTGGTGTATTTTGTACTGAAATTTGATATTTATTGTCCTGATTCTATTTATATTCATGTAATTTTGTGATTTATTTTGTGATTATTAACTTTTGGTCATACGTCTCAATTTATTACATGGTGGTAAGGGATTTTCGTCTCACTTTTTATTCACATGAGATTCATTCTATGTTGTCCACTATTTCTTTTTGTGTTGTGTATGTATTGAAAATTATTGTATTATTTGTGTAATATAATTTAATTTATGGTTATTTACATCTTCATTGTATGATCCTTCTTTCATGTGGTGTATGTTTCATATATTACCAAATCGGTAAGGGAAATTTTAACCCAATTTCTATTCATTGGGTTAATATTTTAATTATCAATTATGTCATGCTATGATTATGTGTGGAATCAATGTTTATTTATTTATGTTGTAATTTCTACTCCCCTTTACGTGGACATAATTTTTATACACATAATCACCCCATTTTAATTTTCTCATGTCATTGATATGAACTGGATTACGGTAATCTTAATTCTATGTCCATTCATTGAGTTAAACATCTGTGTCATTGGTTTTTTTAAGGAACATCTCTTAATGTCCTAGGATTTATTTACATATAATATCCAATCATATTGAGTGTATATACATTTGTCACACATTATTTTTTAATTTATTTATCCTTAATCTAAGGACACATTTTTTATAAGGGATTTCGTCTCAATTTACATTCCATTGAGAGATCATTATTGTTAGGCCACAATTAACTCTTATAAAGTGTATATACTATCCATTGAAATATTATATCATTAATCCCTTTATTCTAATGGTATTATAATGTTCTGTTTAAATTTTAATCCTCAATTATTTATATTCAAGCGTCTCTCATTTTGTTAAAAACTGTTTAACTAAAATATCATTGTATATGTTTTAATGATTTATTATTCTAAATATTTATCATTAATTTACTTGTTTTCAAAAGGGTTTTTAGGATTTATTTATATGGACATTAATGTTTTCAGATGATAATTAATTTAAATGTTTTAAAGTGGTATGTGATACTTTGATTAAAAAATTTCTTTATTAAATGTTTTAAATGATATTGAAAAAGTTTTGATAAACCATTATTTATGTCATTATAACGAAATGATATACTGGGATTTCAATGTGGAAATGTTATCATTAAAATATTCTTGTTTTATTTTTTATTAATATGTTATGGTTATATGGAATTGTTTACGTATACGGGTGGTTTCGTGATTGTAACACCCCGAGATTTTATGAAAAATATTCTTTTAATTTCATTAATGTCTTGTGTTGTATGCTACACCAAGATTACCTTGAGCTATATGCAACACCGTATTAGCTTTCAGTATACGCAACACTATTCTTGGATCGTGTTACACACAATTTTGATAATAGTTATTCTACGCAAAATTTAGTATATATATATATATATATTCAATGTATAAATAAAATATGGTTGGATTCTGTTATATGAAACAACAAAGGATTCTTTCACAACACGCAACCCTGACTTGGCTTGCATTACACGCAATCATGACCTTCCTCGATAGCGTGTATTGTACGCAAGATCGGGTTTTACTAAACAACGATATATTATTATAATATTATTATGAACTAGCCATTATGAATAGTATTAACTAAATTTTGAATTTTATAAAATTATTATTCATCTTACACATTTTCTAGAACATGGTATAAGAAAAAAATAAATTTTTCGGGTAAAATAATTATTTTTCAAAAAAATGAAGTTTTGCCCACTTTTGATGGCGCACCCACATTAAATCTAGTTTTTGACATGTTTATAAGTTCCATTTTACAAAATAAAATTATTCTTTGGAATCAAGAAATAAAAATATACTTTGAATAAATTTTTCATTTTATTCGGATGACTTTCATATTTTAATGAATAGTAAAAATACGCTATATTTTAATTAAAAACAACTTTTTTCATCGTAATATCTTATGTGGTTAAATTATAATATTGAATTGTTTTAAAGTATAAATATAATATATTTTTACCATTTAATATAATGTATGTCATTGGCATTGAGTTTACCTTGAATTCGTAGGTTAAATCAATTCAATCTTTTGTAATGTTTTAAAGAAAAACCCGTTTTCTTTCGACAACGAGATTAATTTTAATTTTATTTCTGTAACTTTTTTGTATTGAATTTTGAAAAATGTATTCCATATTTGGAATCAGGGGGTCCAAATTATGTTAATAAGTTACTTTTTTATTTTTGGGCATTGTGAATATTAACTACGGTAAATTTTATTTACTACAGTAAAAGGTAAATTGGGTAATTAAGGGTAAATATAAGATTTCAAAATTACCCTAACACTTGTAAAAATTCTAATGGATGACTAAAATTAGACCCATATCACCTAAGGGTCGTATTAGATTCATTTAATGGAGTTTTTTCCCATGAAAATAATTTAATTATTATTAAAAACAAAGAAAGTGACAACGTGTCACTCTCTTAAATACTATAAGTATAATAATTTTAAGTTAGCGATAAACTTCATGAAACATCGAACATTAATATTCTACAGAAATATAAAAAAATTATCTACATCATTAGAATTTATTTAGTATTTTTTGGGATTAAATAATTATCATTAATTGTGACACAATAGTGATGCAGAAATTATTTATCTAGTGAAATATAAAAAATATAGTTTTTATTAAACTAATAGTGACCATCAAAGGCCGGAAGCCCTGCCCAAAACATATTGGTCATGTAAAGTTAAACTATAATCATCCAATAGTCGAATATTTGACCATTTGGAGTCTTATAAAATCAATTATGACACTTATATTATTTTATTTTAAATGATGCCAAAGTTTTCACCTTCATAATTTAATAAATATATGAATCTAAATATTATTATTTTAAGATGATAAATTCGAGTAAAAGTATTATTGGGAAAGGTAATAGATTTAGCTTCATCATAGGATTTTATTTTAAATTTTTATTCAACAAATCATTATATTAAATAATTATACAAAAATGTTGTAGTAATTATTTTATTAAGAGATAAACCAAATAAATGGTTTTAAAAATAATAAAATAAATATTATATGAACTATTTAATGTGATCCACTAATTTTATAGATGCATATGACCTTTTATGAATCTATTAAAGCTTTTATTTCGAACATTTATTCTGTATATATGTTATTTAAATTCAAATACATGAATAGTGTCAAAATTGAAAATATTGTTATTTTATAAAAATAACATATTATAAAATTGATTAAAAATCACAAAAATATTTAAAAATTATAAATTTATATTTATATGGTCTATAATGTTATAAAGTAAACAATTATGGAAAATTCACAACAAATAAGTAATTATTTGTTATAATTTAAAATTTAGACATTTATTACCACAAATAAACTTAAATAGATTAAATAAGGATAAATCAAAATGATAAGGTGTAAATAAGATCCAAACATGTATAAATTTGATTGGTTGATGATATTACAACCCTATCGCATCTAATATTTGAATATGAGTCATTTTTGGAGGTTTTTAAGTGGGGTTAGATTTATTATAAATTAATATTTTTAAGAATTCCAAAGGTGCCCCTCTCATCCCTTATAAAAGGGCACCTCCTCCCTCTCCTCATCACACCAATTTGAGCCTTCAAGCTCGGCCAAACCCTGCCAAATTATCTTCTCCACTTCCATAGAAACATCCTAGAGGTTCTTGTCTTCCTCAAAGACCAATTATAGTGCCCTAAAAGGAGGTCTCAAAGAGGCGCTTCAAAGAAGAGGTAATGCCCATTACCGATTCTTTCATCTTTATTTCTTCTTCCACTTCTTCTTCTTTAGTTGTTTAATCATTAAGTAATAACATCAGTATCACTAATATACTAATATGTTATTATAATTATGAAACAACCTTATTTCACCATCTATCCATCCTACGTAAAACGAAATCACCGCGCATGCGTACGTACGAAATATCGTCTCCACACCGTGGTGTAATCTAGTTTCCACCACCACCTTACATGGATGGGTATAATGGTGTACATAATAACTATATATGATTATTTTAAAGTGATATTGATTCTGAAATATTATACATACACTTCAATACAATTCCACAATCATGAGAATGATATCATCGCTCGTGCGTACGTACGGACTACCGTCTCCACGACGCGATGAGATTCATTATCCACGTTTACCATTCATTAATGATTATAAAGTATATATAATAATTAATAATGAAATATATGACATAATAATGATTATGGATTTATGTTTATATATATGTATTTCCTTCAATAAGGAAAAGAAAACAGCGTTCATGCGTACGTACAGCCTACCGTCTCCCTGAATGGTGTATTTCATTCCTTTTACTGATTTATTATATATATGTATATTCTGAATATATATTATATATATATATCATGTTATATATTATGGAATTAATTAATCATGATATATGTAATCATATGAATAATTACAAGTCAAAACACGGACGACAAATGAAACAATTTTACCCAAAACGCTCATTAACATGGAATTTAAAAAAGAACGGGTAATATAAAGTCATAAGTGAACCATATAAGATATCATAACAATTAATATGATTCTGTAATAAGTCAATGTCATTATTTGAATCATTATACAGGTGGTTCGGACACTTACGAAGCAAATCGGACCTAAGGTAAGGAAAAATATCACAATCTCATATTTATCCGAGATTGTTTATACTTTAGTATTTACTGGGGTGTATTTTATTATCCACATTCATGTTTCCTAAATATTTAATATTATTTCCATCCACCTACAATTGTTTAAATCCAATTTTACCCTTCGATTAGTTTTTAGTAAAAGATAAGAATGGAATCTTTTGTCGTTTTTTGTACCAGGTACTTTTTGACTTTTCTGACAAAAGTACGAAGAATGTTTTTTTAACTTATACGGCATGAATGGATTTTTAAAATATTATTTCCAAGAATATTACTTTACATGTTTTAAAGTTTATTTTTAATCAACTACTTTTAATATTGTATGACATGTTAAGAAAGGAAAAATGTTTTTGAAGTAGAAAGGATATTTTCCTCAAAAATGGAGTTCAAGTTTATTATCAAAATTATTTTTCATATAAGATAATAAAGGGTTATGTTTCTATACCTATTATTACATTGATTTGATTATGTTGTGATGTAATTATATTTATGAATTCCTTTATCTTATATGAATTTATGATGTCACGATGTTTAAGATTCCCATTTTTACTACATGGGTTATGCAATGATGTATGATTTATGATTTTGTGGCACACATAAGAATGGTATCATTATGAGATGGGTGAGACTTATATCTCCCTCCAATGCATTGGGTAAAGATTTTATCTCTCTTGAGATAGACATGGCTGGAACGGTAGGTTATACCGGTTCAGTGAAATAGGACTGAAACGAGGAGTGAACTCGGTTCAGAAAGGGACTTTGTCCACTAAGATAGTCATGGAAATGAGTCTTGACTAATATGAAATGATTCTCTATGATTATGTGTGTATTCCACAAAGCTTCATGTTTTATGTTATGATTATTGGGATTACATTTCACTACTATGATTTATCCCATGTTATGAAATTATGATCTCTTTTGCAGGTTATGATTTCCAAAAGATATGTTCTTATGAATATGACGTGATTGATATTTCTTTTGTTTACCCTTATTGAGCATTTGAGCTCACCCTTTTATGTTTTCTTTTCCCCATGACATAAAGAATGGATTTAGTTTAAAAAAACAAGCTCTTTATGGGAGATGTTGAAGATCATTCACCACGATTAGACGATTATATTCTGAGCTTTCAAAGACACTAAACTATTACGGTCCTTGTGTGTGTGTTTTTGTTATGTACTATATATTCTGCAAAAGTAATTTAATGTCTATGTACGTCAAGCTTCGGGTCTCTACAGATGGTATCAGAGGAAAAGTTTAGTCAACCTTTGGAAACTAGGATGTGAAAACGTTAGTGAGATCCCTAGAGACATTTCTAAGGTATGTCTAGGGATGTCCCCAAGGATAAGTATACGTATAGGATACAATCCAAGAACTAAGGTAACAATCAGAGAATTTAACATAAGATGTTAGATATTTAGGATACTCCCCCTCTATTACATTTTTTTCCCTACCGTGATTTTTTCCTCTCAAACTATTCTTTTTGGGATTTAGAAAATGGTTGGAAACAAGTTGATTCACGATAATAGAGGATATGATGGACAATGGAATGATATTTTTCATGAGCAACCAAATGAAATGGGATTTGGAAGTCCAAACATAATTGTTATGACGAATCAGAAATCTCATAATATGATCAATAAAGTAATATTTGTTAAGTTTCCTAACTTGGCTAATAAGAGAAATATGGAGTTTCATGATGATAATAGAGGAAAGGGAGTTCAATTTCCCCTATGTAAATCATGTGGGAAGAGGCATCAAGGAGAATGTTTCAAAGGAACTGGAAGATGCTTTGGGTGTGGAAAAGAAGGACACAAAGCCAGTAAGTGCAAAGGAAAAGGTTCAGTTAACACCAGGGATGAGGATAATGGTATTGCTACGACATCAACAATGGTTAAATGTTTTAAATGTGAAATGTACGAGAATTATGCAAACCAATTCCCTAAGGGAAAGTCTCATGAAGAGAATCAGTATGGTCGTATGGGTAGTATTTATGCTGATGATGATGAAGAGACTACAAATGATATGTGAGATGAAACAATTGTTGAAGCTCGATCAATGGTTTAAGAATATAGTGGAATGATTACATGTTTATAATGTGTAATGTTGTATAAGTAATATCATGGTACTGTGGAATAAAGAGACATCTATGTATTGTTACACTGTTGTCTTTCCTTGAGTTTTGAAAGTGTATGATTAATGGTACCAGTATCCATGAAAGGTTATTCAGATATTTTTGGAATGTAGATGATATGCTCATAATGAAGGGATAAAGAGAAAATTAAATGTTTGATAGTATTCATGAGCTCATGACTGATATAAGGAGAAGGTTATATCATGGTTTCAGTATGTAGAATTTTTGGATTTTGGTATGTGGAAAGAGTTAACTTTTGACTGCATTCGGGTTTTCACTAAGGTTCAATTGGTATTCATTCATCAAGAGAATACATGATTAAGGTATTGACATGTTTGTAATTTTACCAAAAAGATATATCTTATGATATATTGGGGATAAATGATGACATTCACGTGATCATTTTCTTTATACTATGAGCTTGGACTGAAGTATTTTAGATAAGCCTAAATATTGGAATGGATTATGTTGGACATAAGTTAGTATTGTTTAAGGATAAAACTTTTTTTGATATTGTTGATGGGATGTTATAGTAATATAGCTTTAGAAAAAGGACAACCTGCAGGACGGGCGACGACCCATCGCGTCAGACAAGGCTGTGGGAATCGAACCCACAACCGAAGTGTGACTGGCCTTTATTTCCTACCACTTGCCTATAGGAAGTCCTTGTTTAGTAGAAACTAGTTTTATTATATTAAGTAGTATGATATATGAAGTATAAGTCCATTTTAGTAACTATATATGATTAATCTCACTATAGATGGACTTATGTATTTTTTGATAACTTTTCTAACCTTTTGTTTGAGACAGATGGAATGACCCGTCATTCTATCACATGATCTGCTAACACACCACGAATGACAAATTCATCTTCATTTCTTTAATAGATGAATTGGAAATTTTCCAAAGAACTACAAATGGTGAGACTATACCAAAATCACGAAAGTATTTCTTCTAATTCCAATTTCATCAACATTATGGAAATGATCTTGAAAACCAAAATGTTGTCCTAGTGATCTTATATATAATGAATCAGATGGTACCTTAGATCATAACAAATTTATGGCTTTGTGATTACTGGCTTTTCCATAGCCATGTTCTCTACCACTCTCCATCAGAACATGATGGTTTGATTTCTCTTCTATATCCATATTTTCACCTATGTGGAAACCCAGTGATTAGTTTATTTTGGTAATCGTTACGTTTCATACTTTTGATTTTAAATATCGGTTTTGGTATTCCTTTTTACAATGTGGGTTTCTATTAAAGAAACTTTCAAATAGTAAACCATTTATAACCCCGACAAATTTCGAGGGCGAAATTCATTTTAAGGGGGGGTAGAATGTAACACCCCGAGATTTTATGAAAAATATTCTTTTAATTTCATTAATTTCTTGTTTTTTATGCTTCACCAAGATTACCTTGCACTATACGCAACACCGTATTAGCTTTCAGTATACGCAACACTATTCTTGGATCATGTTACACACAATTTTGATAATAGTTATTCTACGCAACATTGAGTATATATAAATAAATATATATATATATATATATTCAATGTATAAATGAAATATGGTTGGATTCTGTTATACTAAACAACAAAGGATTCTTTCACAACACACAACCCTGACTTGGCTTGCATTACACGTAATCGCGACCTTCCTCGATAGCATGTGTTGTACGCAATACCGGGATTTACTAAACAACGATATATTATTATAATATTATTATGAACTAGCTGTTATGAATAGTAATAACTAAATTTTGAATTTTATAAAATTATTATTCATCTTACACATTTTCTAGAACATGGTATAAGAACAAAATAAAATTTTAGGGTAAAATAAGTATTTTTCAAAAAAATGCAGTTTTGCCACCTTTTGATGGTGCACCCACATTAAATCTAGTTTTTGACATGTTTATAAGTTCCATGTGACAAAATAAAATTATTCTTTTGAATCAAGAAATAATAATTTACTTTGAATAAAATTTTCATTTTATTCGGATGACTTTCATATTTTAATGAATAGTAAAAACACGCTATATTTTTATTAAAAACTAATTTTTTCATCGTAATATATTATGTGGTTAAATTATAATATTTAATGGTTTTAAAGTATAAATATAATATATTTTTATCATTTAATATAATTTATGTCATCGGCATTGATTTTACCTTGAATTCGTAGGTTAAATCAATTCAATCTTTTGCAATGTTTTAAAGAAAAACCCATTTTCTTTTGACAACAGTATTAATTTTAATTTATTTTATGCAACTTTTATGTATTGAATTTGGAAAAATGGATTCCATATTTGGAATCAGTGGGTCCAAATTATGTTAATAAGCTACTTTTTATTTTTGTGCATTGTGAATAGTAACTACGGTAAATTTTATTTACTATAGTTAAACGTAAATCGCGTAATTATGGGTAAATATAAGATTATAAAATTACCTTAACACTTGTAAAAATCTTATTGGATGACTAAAAGTCGACCCATATCACCTAAGGGTCGGATTAGATTCATTTAATGGAGTTTTTTGCCATGAAAATAATTTAATTATTATTAACACCAATGAAAGTGACAACATGTCACTCTCTTAAATACAATAAGTATAATAATTTTAAGTTAGTGATAAACATAATGAAACTTAGAACCTTAATATTATATAGAAATATAAAAAAATTATCTACATCATTAGAATTTATTTAGAATTTTTTGGGATTAAATAATTATCATTAATTGTGACACAATAGTGATGCAGAAATTATTTATCTAGTGAAAAATCAAGAATATAGTTTTTATTAAACTAATATTGACCTTAAAAGGAAACAAACCATGACCAAAACTTATTGGTGATGTAAAGGTAAACTATAATCATCCAATGGTCTAATATTTGACCATTTTTAGTCTTATAAAAGAAATTATGACACTTATATTATTTTATTTTAAATGATTCCAAAGTTGTCACCTTCATAATTTAATAAATATCTCAATTTAAATATTGTGATTTTAAGATGATAAATTAGAGTAAAAGTGTTATTATGAAAGGTAATATATTTATCTTCATAATAGGATTTTATTTTAAATTTTTATGCAAAAAATCAGTATATTAAATAATTATACAAAAATGTTGTAGTAACTATTTTATTAAGAGATAAACCAAATAAATGGGTTTAAAAATAATAAACTAAATATTATATGAACTATTTAATGTGATAAACTAATTTTATAGATACATATGACCTTTTATGAATCTATTAAAGCTTTTATTTTGAACATATCTTCTGTATATATTTTATTTAAATTCAAATAAATGAATAGTGTCAAAATTGACACTATTGTCATTTTATAAAAATAACATATTATAAAATTGATTAAAAATCACAAAAATATTTAAAAATTATAAATTTAAATTTATATGGTCTATACTGTTTTAAAGTAAACAATTATGGAAAATTCACAATAAATAAGTTATTATTTGTTATAATTTAAAATTTAGAATTTTATTACCACAAATAAACTTAAATAGATTAAATAAGGATAAATCAAAATGATAAGGTGTAAATAAGATCCAAACATGTATAAATTTGATTGGTTGATGATATTACAACCCTATATCATCTAAATTTCTTAATATGTGTCATTTTTGGAGGTTTTTAAGTGGGGTTAGATTTATTATAAATTAATATTTTTAAGAATTCCAAAGGTGCCCCTCTCCTCCCTTATAAAAGGGCACCTCCTCCCTCTCCTCCTCTCACCAATTTGAGCCTTCATGCTCGGCCAACCCCTGCCAAATTATCTTCTCCACTTCCCTAGAAACATCCTAGAGGTTTTGGTCTTCCTCAAAGACCAATTTTAGTGCCCTAAAAGGAGGTCTCAAAGAGGCGCTTCAAAGAAGTGGTAATGCCCGTTACCGATTCTTTCATCTTTATTTATTCTTCAACTTATTCTTCTTTAGTTGTTTCATCATTAAGTAATAACATCAGTATCAATAATATACTGATATATTATTATAATTATGAAACAACCTTATTTCACCATCTATCCATCCTATGGAAAATGAAATCTCCGCGCATGCGTACGTACGGAATACCATCTCCACACCGTGGTGTAATCTATTTTCCACCACAAACTTACTTGGATGGGTATAATGGTGTAAATAATAACAATATCTTATTATTGTAAAGTGATATTGATTCCGAAATAGTATACATACACTCCAATACAATTCCACGATCATGAGAACGATATCATCGCTCGTGCGTACGTACGGACTACCGTCTCCACGACACGATGAGATTCATTCTCCACGTTAACCATTCATGAATGATTATAAAGTATATATAATAATTAATAATGAAATATATGACATAATAATAATTCTTTATTTATGTGTATATATATGTATTTCATTCAATAAGGAAAAGAAAACAGCGTTAATGCTTACGTATGGCATACCGTCTCCATGAACGGTGTATTTCTTTCCATTTACTGATTTATTATATATATGTATATTCTGAATATATATTATATATAACTCATGTTATATATTCTGTAATTAAGTAATCATGATCTAAGGAATCATATGAATAATTACAAGTCAAAACACGGACGACAAATGAAACAATTTTACCCAAGACGCTCTTTAACATGGAATTTACAAAAGAACGGGTAATATGAAGTAATAAGTGAACCATATATGATATATTAACAATTAATATGATTCTGTAATAAGTCAATGACATTATTTAAATCATTATACAGGAGGTTCGGACACTTACGAAGCAAATCGGACCTAAGGTAAGGGAAAATATCACAATCTCATTTTTATCTGAGATTGTTTATACTTTAGTATTTACTGGGGTGTATTTTATTATCCACATTCATGTTTCCTCAATATGTAATATTATTTCCATCCACCTAAAATTGTTTAAATCCAATTTTACCCTTCGGTGAGTTTTTAGTAGAAGATAAGAAATGAATCTTTTGTCATTTTTCATACGAGGTACTTTTTGACTTTTCTGACAAAAGTACGAAGAAAGTTTTTTTAACTTATACGGCATGAATGGATTTTTAAAACATTATTTCCAAGAAGCGTCCTTTACAAGTTTTAAAGTTTATTTTTAATCAACTTTTTTTAAAATTGTATGACATGTTAAGAAAGGAAAAATGTTTTTGAAGTAGAAAGGATATTTTCATCAAGAATGGAGTTCAAGTGTTTTATCAAAATTATTTTCCATATAAGATAATAAAGGGTTATGTTTCTATCCCTATTATTAATTTGATTTGATTATGTTGTGATGGAATTATATTTATGAATTCATTTATCTTATATGAATTTATGATGTCACGATGTTTAAGATTCACATTTTTACTACATTGGTTATGGAATGATGTATGATTTATGATTTTGTGGCACACATAAGAATGGTATCCTTATGGGATGGGTGGGGCCTATATCTCCCTCCAATAAATTTGGTAATGATTTTATATATCATTAGATAGACATGGCTAGAACGGTAGGTTATACCGGTTCAGTGAAATAGGACTGAAACAAGGAGTGAAATCGGTTCAGAAAGGGGCTTTGTCCACTAAGATAGTCTTGGCAATGAGTCATGACTAATAAGAAATTATTCTCTATGATTATGTGTGTATTCCAAAAATCTTCATGTTTTAAGATATGATTATTGGGATTACATTTCACTACTATGATTTATCCCATGTTATGAAATTATGATCTCTTTTGTAGGTTAAGATTTCCAAAAGATTTTTTCTTATGAATATGATGTGATTGATATTTCTTTTGTTTACCCTTACTGAGCATTTGAGCACTCCCTTTTATGTTTTCTTTTCCCCATGACATAAAGAAAGGATTTAGGTTTAAAAAAAAGATGATCTTTATGGGAGATGTTGAAGATCTTTCACCACGATTAGAAGATTATATTCTGAGTTTCCAAAGACACTAAACTATTACGGTCCTTGCGTGTGTGTTTTTGTTATGCACTAAGTATTCCGCAAAAGTAATGTAATGTCCATGTACGTCAAGATTCGGGTATCTACAGTGATAAACCTAGGGTGGCTGAGCCTGAGATAGCTCTCCAATGCATTGGGTAACATAAAAGAGGTAAACGTTAATGTTTCTTCGAAGAGATTTAGGGAATATATTGTGATGGGTATTCCAAATGTAACACCCAATATAGTTATGAAGGCAATAACATATGTATGTTACAGATGCCCCATTTTACCATTAGGATTTATGATTTCTATGAGTTATTGATATATAATTTGATTTTATAGGGTATGTTATTATTGAAAATTATGGTTTCATTGATTTGTATTTATTGATGGGATAAAGTTTTCATTCCATATTTTATAACACTTAATGAGATTTTTAATGATCATCCCATGTTTTGATATGTTTTTCATAGGACATAATGATGAATAGGGTCATGGATGGGGTCAAGGAAAAGTAATGTTGTCTAAAAATGGAACTAGCCCAGTTTCATTGTTTTTAGATTTTTTATTTTATGAAAAAATGGAAATTGAGCAGAAGTATGTAATTTTTAATTTTCTATATGTAATAGATATGGCCTAATTCATTAAATCTATAAACCTAAAAAGATCTTCAATGTTAATTATTCACTTAAATAAATATTGTTAATGTTTAAGGATGGGTCATTATATTTAAGCTTAAATTATGTTATGGTTATTTTTGAGGCCTTTATAATATTTTTGGAATATTATATGAATTATATTTTTATTGAAAAAGAAAATCCCACGGGATAGATGACAAACTTTCATGTATGACAAGGCTGTAGGAATCGAACACACATCAAAAGGGAAATAAGGGTGGATCAACTACCACTAACCTATGTGATGTCACTAGTTAGTATGACTTCCTATTTTTTATATAAATTATTATGTTGAATAAGATTAAGATTATTTTGCTAAAAAAATTATCAAATTAATATCATTATTATTGGAAAATTATTTTGGGATTAGGTAAAAATATTTATTTTGGAAGATGTTCACAATTTTGGGGAACTTTATATAATTAAGGTAAATAGAGTACTATGGGATTTTTAAGGAGTAATTGATGAATTATATTTTGGAAGAATCTATGATTTTATTTTTAACTTATGTTGATTCAGGTTATTTATGTAAATTATTAACCTAACATAGAGAATATGTGGTTATGGTAATTATTTTTTGGTTTAATATAATAAGAGTGATCAATTTTATTTATAGATACATGAAAAAATTTATCCAAGAGGACATTATGATAAAATACTTCTGAATTTTGGGTTTTAATCAATGTTTAGAATATTTGGAGGAATTTTAAGGATAGTTATTTGTTGAATGTTATATTTGGAACTTTGGGTATTACATTATTATTTTGGAGATTAAATATATCCTTTCATTATATAATGGATTAATAATTTTTTTATCCAGCCCTTTTTGTTTTGGATAATGTTTCATGATAGGATGAATAGGTAGTAAATATTTTATGGATTATGTCATTCAATAGAAGTAAATTCATCTTGAATACTCATCATTTAGAGAAAAAGATGACTTTTGGTTGTAATTTTTTAATGGATAAACACTAATTTTCAATTAAATATTTTTCCTTATTTTCTTATTCAAGGAAGTAGAATAATTCCTCATATTTATGAAATGGATATTAAAACTTAAAATTTATATATTAAAATTTCCATTTCTGAGGTAAAAGACCATTTACCCCATCACTTATTTTTGGGTTTTTGACTGCTAAAAACATCATGATCGTGTTTTGTATCAGTCACCATCACAAAATAATGGTTATTTTTACAACCATAACTATGTTTCCTTAAATGGAATCCAGGTGTTGTTATCTTAGGTGACCTTCGTTCAGTCATTTCGTCCTTTTAATGTGAATGTTTTAGTAATCATTTTTTTTTTGATTTGGGAATGAAATATATTCATTTTTAATTGTAATACATTAGTTACCAAACCAAAATTCAAATTTTAAGGATGAAATTTCTATAAGGGGGATAATTTTACATCCCGAGTTTTCAAAAGGAGACATTATGTTCAATAGCATACATAATACAACACATCTAGCTTAAGTGAACTACTAATTATTAATATGTTACCTTATAAATGAGTTTTTAAAAGTATAGGATGGAAAAATATTAATTTATTTTGGAAAATTTTGTTTAAAAATAGAGAAAATTATTTCTTCTATGAACAATTATATATAAATAAATATAAAACCCTTTTTAATTAAAAAGAAATTTTTTTCTAAAAATTTATTTCACTGAAAATAATTGATTTTATAATATAATAAAATCACCTGTGATGTATTTTATTAGTGAAATATATATTTAATGTATTCAATTTAATTATTAAAATTCAACTTATATATTTTCTATACATTATATAAGAAAAAATTAAATTTTTCGGGTATATAATTATTTTTAACAAAACTAATGTTTTTCCACCATTTGATGGAGAACACATTTTAAATCTAGTTTTTGAAACTTTTATAAGTTCTATTTCTTAAAATAAAAATTTAATTTGGAATAGGAATAAAAAAATTTTGTTGGGAGAAATTGTTTTATTTTTTTAAAAAAAATCAAATTTTAATGAATACTAAAAAACAATACATTTTAAATCAAAACAATAATTTCATATAATTTATTTGTATTGTTAAATTATTAATAAAATTGGTTTTTTCGTATATTTATATTATTTTTCATAATTTAATCCAATTTTTTCATTGGAAGTAATTATTAATTATAATTTTATATAAATACATGTCAATTTTTTGAAGATTTTACTTTTATGAAACTCATTTTATCATTTAACAGTGGGGATAGTTTTTAAATTAATTTCAACCAATTTTTTGTTTTGAATTGAGAAAAAATAATCCATATTTGGAATCAGTACTTCCAAATTATTTAAATAAGTCCATTTTTTTGAAAAATATGAATATTATCTTTTGTAATAAATTTAATAACCACGGTTAAAGGTAAATCGGGTAATTAAAGATGAAAATAATATTATAATGAAATAAAACTACTCTAAAAATGTTATAATTTTATTTTCTAACTATATATTAACAATGATCATCCTTTGGATTATTTGGGGACAACTTGGATTCACTTGGAATACGTTAATGCAATGATAATATTATATTCAATGAATAGTCATTTTTTAGACTATTGATTTCAAAAATTAATGAATTTTAATATGGAGATATATAGTGGATTAATTCAACTATACATATTAATTAGAAATATAAAATGATTTCCTACATCAGTAAATTATATTAATAATTTTATGAAATTAAATAATTTATTTTAATTGTGTCACAATGATAATATAATAATTTCTTAATTAATGAAAGAATCAAATAAATGATATTATAAATATTAAAATAAATATAATCTTACATAATTAAGACCATCCATAAAATATTTGGATACTTTTGATATTATTTTAATGATTTTATGGATTTGTTTTGAACTTATCTTTCTTTTATGATATTTGTTAATAGTCAACTAATGAATAGTGTCAACATTTACACTATTAAAATTTTAAACTTTATAATATTATATTAAATGAAATTAAATTCATAAAAATATATGATTCTTACAAATTGTTTAGGGAAGACCAAATATGTCAATAATGGAACTTTTGTGCATATCTTGAAAATTTATGGTAATTATATTAACCTACAAAATGTGTGTAACATAATATAAGAATACAATTAAAAAGGGTAAAATAAGGTATAAATGAAAATTGTAAGGATTAAAAAATATTCAACACATGTATAAATTTATTATAATGAAGGGTAATTGAAAAAAAAATCATCTTATATTATAAATGTTTTAGTTTGGGACCTTTCATAATTGAAATTTATTTTTTATTAATTTAATACATTTAATAATTCCAATAGATCCCCTCCCTTATCATATAAAAAGGAATCCATTCTTCTCTAATAACCACCCTTCAAGAACAATTTAGTTCATCCAAGCTTTACCTAAAGACATTAAATAAATACCAACCCACATTTTTGAGGCCTTTGTTAAGGCATAAAATCATTCTTTGATGTGTTAAGTTGTTCTTCAAAGATGATCAACTAAAGAATAGGAATATAACAATTGTATGTGATGAGTTGTACTCAATTTAAGGGATTTAATCTCAATATTATTTAATTGTGTTATTTCACTATAATAAACACCTTTATTATTTCATAAGGTATATGTAAAATTATAATAACATTTCATATCCATATTTAGTTTATTATATTGTTATTTATTATTTTGGTAAATGTATTAATTCATGGATATTATCATTAAAATTTTAAATGTGTTATGAGATACCTTGAAAATTTAATTATTTAATTATAAAATATTTTCTTTAGGATATTAATTTAAATATTTATATATGTGGATATAAAATGATTATAAATAAATTTATTTTCTATTGTGAATTTAATTAATTGTTTTAAAAAGGAATCATTTTTTACGAAGCATTTTACTTTCAATAAAAAATGTCAAAAAGAATGTTTTTATATAATATGAAGACAATGAATTCTCCACCACCATAATTGTTATTTCACACATTAAATCCCCAATAATCCTTAATGTTATTCGAAGTAAAATAAATCACTTATTCAATTTTTTGGGTATCTTGGTATCGAAAATGGATTCTTAAATGAAAATGATATTTTTTATGTATTATTTTTTAATATGGGATTATAATAATTTTTTAAATAGGTTTTGTGAGGAACATTTTTTATTCATGAAATAGTACATTAGCATTATATGAATCTGGAGAGCCCGATATAGCATATATGAAGGGTTCAACCCCATTATGGATCCCATGTTATCCTAGAACAACATATACGATGGGTTAAACTCCATTGTTCCTCAGGGGTGATATTTTTATATATTATGTGAGGTTCTAAACCCATTATAGCTCATGGGTGATCCTTCTATAGTTCATATTAAGGGAAATTACCATTATTGATCTCCAATTTTGATGTTGACCATATGGTTATTCCAATAGCAAGTTGTTTGAAATGGTTTTATGTATATGATTCTCTATGTTACCTAAATGATTTTTAATTTATTTATAATGTTTGAGTGTTATTCACATGATTTTTTTGATTTATTCACTTAATGAACGTTAAATGGGTTATATTTTCTTAAGTAGACTAATGGTTTATTAATTTTTTATGTCCATTACTATGATTTATTATAATACCAATTATAATATGTTTTTAACGGGATTTAATGGAGAATAAAGTGAAGGATGGAATCAATGAATCATTATTATTGTTAAACATAAAAATTAAACCACAATTCTTTTTCAAAGATTCTATTTTATGGAAGAAATGAATATTGATGGAAGTGTCAACTTCTTTTTCTGTAGTTTTGTTATGTAATAGCATTGGCCCAATTCCAAAAAACTCTAAAGCTGAAAATATTCTCAATAAGAATGTAATTAAAATTACAGTCTTAACTCGTGATTAAATAATGATTTTGTTCAAGGAATTATATTTAATCCCCAAATTTATACATGATAGTAATTTTTTCATTCATATCTTCCTCAATCATTTTTTCCATTTTTAGGGTGCAAAATGAAATCTTCTTCTCTTGATTTCCCTTGAATATATTTGATATATTAAATTATTTATTTACCTTAATGGAGGATGATACAATATAATTGAAGGATGATTTTTTTAAAAAACTAGTTCCCTTCAATGAATTGGACTAATTCTATAAATTAAAAGGTTAAAAATTCATTCCAAATTACATATTTAGTACAAATTATGATTTTATAATATTGTAATTTTAGACTCATAATCTACCACAAAATATTCTTTATTCTTATATAACATTATTGACAACCTCTCCAATTAATTTTATTACTATAGATGGACATGTTTCTCAATGAATAAAACTTTAAATATTATCCAATCTAATGTTTCTATTTACTAAACCAGTTTTCTGTTTTGAATCAAGGTCTTATAATTATAGGTACCATTTTTTCAAACAATACACTTATAGGATTACCTATTCTCTTTTATTACATCCCAGAATGAGGAATACTTATTCTGGAGACATAATCTATTTTCCATATAAAAATTATTTACTATTTAGAATCAATTAAATAGGATATTATCATGTGAAATGATCAAACAAATGATAATTACATTATGAAACTACATATTCCACAATTCAAGAAAAGGATATCCATTATAAACTATGCAACCTCCCTTAATATGGATGTGTTATTCCCAGTTTAAATACCAGTTTTATTATCTTGTTCAGTAGGGAATTCTCAATATTATATTTGTTTGTTTATCCAGATTATTCCATTAGGTTCTATCACAAAATATCTTCACACTTTGTGTTATCACATAAATATCATGGTTGTTGTGAGATATATTTAAAAAATGTATAATGGAAAAAAATATAAAATACTATATGTTTTTATTATAATTATAATATTTTTTCTGTAATTATAAATATATTTCTCATAGATTCTAATAAAATTCCTCTAATAAAAACTATATAATTCCTAAAATGAGAAACCCTGAGTGAGTGTATATCTAATTTCATTAGATTAAGATTCAATGTATCAGATCTTGAAGGACCGATCGTTTTAGTTATCGTAATGGACCAAAAATATATATAATTCCCATATTATATAAGAAATATAAAATAAATGGAAATTTTTTTTCACCCGACATATTATTTATATGTGCCTTATTTACATCATATGGAAGAAAATAAATAAAGGGTGAGATTATATTATTAGTAAATATAAATTGTTATTATGATATCTTAAGTAAATAATGGATAAAAAATAATGAAAGGAAATGTACTGAAACACAATACATTTATTCCATAACTTGAGAAACAAATTATTCTATAGAAAATATCAATAAATTAATCTCATAAGAAATAATTACCGAATTTTTGATAAACAAAATATTTTTAATTTTATATGATGATTTGATAGATCATTATATATATAACACAAAATCCTTAAGTAAAAAAAAAATTAATTTATGTGAATGTGTACACTAGAAACCCATTTAATTTGACCAACTTATTTTTCTATTTGAACTATTTGATGTATTAAGAGGATATATTATTCCAAGCCCACGCGTAATTGAATTTACAATTCATTCTTCATATATTTGATGATAAATTCAATTCATACTATATATTTCATGTTAATATATATATCTATATTGATTAAGTTATAAAAACATTTCATGCTTTTCCCAAATCAATATAATAAATTTTATATTAAAAAAATTTATGAAGAAATGATATATTTTTTAATGAATAGGAATATCCATCATGGATATTTAAGTGAAAATAAATTTCAAATGGTAAATTATAAAAATAAATATAATTCTAGATGATAAATTTATTGTCCAAAAATTAAAAATAGATAATATATGATGTTCAATTCATAAGAAATATAGGTTTTGAAAAATATTTTTGTCTTTTGATGAATAAATTAAAATTTATGACTAACATTTATAAAATATTTCATAAAGGATTATTCTTTCTAAAACCATTATAACTTATAGAATAAGATATGTAGTGTAAAATGGTAATGGGGGTGGGAAAATCGTATATATTTTTTAAATTAGAAGACATTCCTTTGGAGTTTTTATAAAAAAAGTTGAACATTGGCATTTTAAAATTCATTATAAATATTTTATTGAATCCTTTTTAAAAGTGAAGGATAAATTATATTTTTCATAAAAACGTCTTCTATAAAAAAATTCAAAATATTCACATGGATGAAAAATATATCCGATCAAAAGATAAATATGATTATCTATTCATTTTAGGATATGGGTGCATGATTCCAGTATTAATGAGTGGAAATTTTACAGGAAAAAATAGATTATGATTTAATTAGTAAACCTAATAATCTTGAATAAATAGAAACCTATTTTATACACCTAAATGGGGAATTATATACACAAAATTTAAAAAAATTGGTGAATAAATATAAATATTCCTTAATAGAGGGGACAATGAGATGAAATCACTTTCAACGAATTCAATATTACTATTATTTACTTTAATCTCATGTATGATAAATTAAAATATATTATTTTTGTTTAACATATCTATATTAATATATATTCATATATTTTCATTTTATTATATTTATATGATCTTTTTTCAAAAATATTTTATTATGTTCATTATTTTATATATTAACTACTTTTTTCATCATTTATATATAGATTATGTAGTTTGGTACTTGAATATTTTTCATGGTTCCAAAATATCAATAAATTTCATGAGGATTTTTTGGTAATATATATTCAATATACTTATATATATAATCATCTATAGAATATATATATATATATATAATAACATTGTTTCTGGAGACGATAGGTTTTACATATGTAGGAAGAATGTTTTTACATTTTGAGGGATGTAAAAAATAAAAATAAAAATTCCATTATATGTGATCATTTTCATATCATATATCTCAAATATATTCATTTAAAATATCATTTGTACCACCCATGTAATTATAAAATGAAAATATGGAGCACATCTCTTAATTAAGGTAGTAGTCTACATGTACGTATGAGAACAATTATAATATCCTAAGGAATATGAGGTTAAGAAGGTAGATATGATATGATAAGTTCATAATAGTAAATATTTCATAATTATTATATATTTATTCATTAGTTAAATATTTATAGGAACTAAATTAATGTTGTGACTAAATGAAAATGTCACAGCTATGTGGAAACATTAAGTTATACGTACACATGAGTGATGTTTTTAATTTTCTTATGATGGAAAAGTGATGGAAATGGTAGTAGAAAAATCATAATAATATATTAGTATATATATGAAGTTGTATCTTTTCATTCAGGATGAGTAAAACACATTATAAGGAACTATAAGGAGGAAAAAATGTTAATGTTTCTATAAATACAATTACCACATTTTCGGAAAACTTCCTTTTGATCATCTCTAATGGGACTCATGGTTGGAATTTTATGACTTATAAAATCTATAATATTTAAAAATATATTTTGAATAGAAATATTCAATGTTTGGTTCATCTAGAAATCTCAATATGGTGTAATGAAAATTAATAAATGGTTTCCTTTTATAAGTGAGCGGGGGTAATTCATGTAAATTCATAATGTACTAAATTAATATAAATTAACATTCATTAAAATGAAATGAAAATTGATATAATTAAAATAAATTATACGTATTTTTATAAATATTCTCATACTATAAATTTTTGATTTTTTCCTTTTTTTCACCCTTATCATTTATGTAAATACCCCAATTAACCATTTTTTATTATTATTGAAATATTAAAGTTTTATACCAATTAATGATCAAGAATGTTTTCAATATAGAAGAAAACCATAAATGGAACCCAAATAATTTTTAAAACCATATAACAATATCATTAATAAATTCCATATTATTATTAGTTATAAATCAATTAATAAAATATAATTTATTATAAAATATAGTTAATGATTTTTAAAAAAATAATTTATTTTAACATAAATATGTCAAGAAAATTACTTTTATATAATATAATAATTCTACACATCCCTAAAATATAATATGTTCCTATAAAATGATGAAAACAATATAATTCATCAATTTTGTTTTCATTTATTATTTTTGAAATAATTTTTTATATTTTATATCAGTATAATATAAACTATGTCAACATTCTGTAAACAATTATTTTAATTATTCATCAACATAAAATATAAAATAAATTTCCATGTTAAAAAAATAAATTAATCATTAAAATAAATATTCAAAACTGACCATATGTTTTGTTATCCCTTTCAAAAAATTCTGCACATATTAAATTCTAGATAATGTCAATTTTGGAATTTTAATTTACTTAAATATTATAAAAGAAGGAATTATATGTAAAAAAAATATTTTTGGGTGTTTATGGATGAAATGGTCCAATGAAAATAAATTAAATGAAGTTATATATATATATATTAATGCCATATCACATTATGTTTCATGAAATGTTTTTGATTTACCCTTTACTTAGCTTACAAATTTATCTAGTGTTACAAATCATAATTAAAAAAAATAACTACATACCAAATTTTACACTTTGAATTATATATATTTAAACCATATTATCAAATTAAAATGATAAAAGTGGTAGAAATTGGATTTAAAATAACACTACAAAATGAAATGAAAAATGGAATTCGAGAAAAATAGTATTTTTACATATAAAATTGAACTTATACATAAATTAGTTACCATAATTACCCTTTATAAATTAATTATATTATTTCATAATGAAGGAGACTTGTGTTAATTAAGTATTTAATTCAAAATATTATGGATCTTTTTTCCATTAAATTAAATTATATTTAAAAAATATTAATTTTCACTATTCACATGAAAATAAATCTTTTCAGGAAAATGAAAAAAAATACATCATAAGATAATGTTGATATCCTGAATTCAAAAATTATGTAATTTTAATATAATAAAACGTTAAAAGGTTTCCATGGTTATTTTTATGTTGGTTTTCCATGCAACAAAAGATATCAAGGAAATTTATTTGAATTCAATTACATCATAAAATATTTGTTTGTTATGTGGGTAATATAAAAATAAGCTATATGAAACCCTAAAGCATGAAATAATGAAAAAAGAAACTATTTTTATTATAATAATATCTAGATGAATCCCATGGTATAGGATGATTGTATATATGTTAATACTATCACTTTCTATTTGTTAAATACATTGAATAATGAAATTACAGGAAACCTAGAAATATTTTTAAACATAGTGTAATTTTATTCCAATGATCATGGTAAGACTCTATAATATGTAATCCATCAAAAATATCTCACCCATAAACAAATAAAACAAAAATCATGAAATATTGAATGATATTTTAATTAATATGGTAATAGTGGTGAAAAAACATCATGGTGAATTATTTATTCAATCCAAAATAACTATTACATCAATTCCCCAGCATTGAAATCAGTATGGCATAAAAATTTTACCCCATAATTCTATAAATGTTATAGTTCAATAGGTATAAAAATAAAATCTAATTTTTTTGTTGGGAATGGTAAATGGAAGGACACTATATTAGAAAAAAATTGACATATCCCGTGTCTCCACCGCAAAATTTCAACTTGATTTTCTCATCTATTTTTTTGAAATGATATACGCTACAAAAAAAACATCATCCTAAAATAAAAAATTGATATCATCCTAGTTTCTCTCAAATTTCATGGTTAGTGAACCAAAAAATCATCCCAATATAATGAAACAAATTAATTTATTAAAATATATTATTGAATCATATTTCTTTATGTGAATGATAATTCAAGGTTTGAGTTAGGAATTTCCATCATTAATTCTAAATTTAAATGAATGTTTCTGATGTTAATTGACATTCATGGTCTGAATATGTATTCTGTCTCCATTGTTAATCATACACAGAAACTATTCATATCATGAATAGAGTATCCCCGATGTGAGTCATATTTAGCCTATTTTTGTCATTCATATCTTTATGAATTATTATAGAGAGATGTTTTGACATGAGTTTTTGAGGACTATAATATATGATTATATCACTATCATCTAACCTACTTTCTGACTTAAATTATTTTTCACATTATTCCAATAATCGAAATGATTAAATAAATTAATAAATGTAAAAAATTAATTACATTGATTCTAAAATTATGTTTTATATATATTATAAAATATTCCTAACATGTAATTATCAATCATAGTGATAGTAACATTAATTTTTTCTTGTAATGTAATGACATATACTCCATTAATTAAAGCACCACTATAGTGTAAAAACATGTAGATTCTAATATTCCATGATTATATAGTAATTATTTTCTAAAATTAGAAACCCACCAAAACATTGGATTTTCCAATAGTAGTGTATTGTTGTATGTATTGGTCACACCATGAAACATGTTGCATGAGGATGACAGAGGAAAGATAACCATATTTTCTTAGTATAATTAGATTGTTTAAATGGTGAATAATAACTTGTTATCATTGATCCCGCCTCAGAAATAAATATTATGGGGCCATGTATTTATTAATATAATCACAGTACCGTTACTCTAACATATAAAAAAGTATAATCCTTGTTCTAAGACTATAGTCATTATGTTTCCCCACATGGTGGTCCTCCCTCTTATACAACCCACAATCTTCTTATTAAAGAATGCCTCATAAAGGAAATATACATATTCCATATCCAATCTAGGATATGGGAAAACAATTTGTTGGGAATCCTATTGATTTTTAGATTCTCACATTTTTTGTTGGATTTAGGGGTGGGAACTTCTTTTATCCTAATCTATTTAGGATTTTATTCCCAAATACCTATATTCTACGTAATAACTATCTTACATCATGAAAATTCTACTCTCAAATATTTTATTCCTTTTATAAATTTCTAAAATTCAACAAATTTATTTACAAAGGAATATAAATCTTATTAATACAAATATATCACTACAAATATATTTATAATTAACTGAAACACCATTATCCCTTCATGTAATATCTAAAAATAATAAATATTATCTATAATTAATGTATTCGTAATTATTTCAGGAAAATACTTCAAATAAATAATTCTTTCGATATAGGAACTTAATTCTCAACATTTGTGTTTTTTTAAATTACCATAAATACATATAAGTCAAAATATTACAATATGTTCAATAAATTGATATTTTTAATCTACCCCTTATTTAAATTCAATACAAAGGTGTTTATATCGGTTGTATATCACTTATATTCATTCAAAATATCTAATGATTTATATTTTTTTATCTGCTACCAATTAATATATGGATTTGTAGACAGTTTTTATCTTCTATATTTTTTTATTTAATCAACTATAAGTCTATTTGTTATAACCCAATGTGGAAATAATGGTTGATTTAACATTATATTAAAAATTTTCCATATTTTATTATGAACATGATACCAATCTACAATATTCTCAATTTTGGTGGGGTAAAGTTATACTAATCATAAATATGTGATACACACTAATATTAAGAAAATTCAGTGGAATGGTTGTAGTTAAATTCCCATAACTCCCCCTTTATCTTAGATTTTATATCCTATTATATTTCCCAAAAATATATAACCCCTATGAGAAACAAATCTTGGGTAGATGTTGTTATTGTAATATATAATTCTCATATTTTATGTGATTTGACAAAAAAAATATTTATAATAGTTATGATGTTTGATAAATGTACTACTACAACCCAACTCAAGGGATGAGAATGATTACTCCACATTATGGTTTACTTCTTTAATGTATATTTATTCTCATAAAAATATTTATTTAAGCTTAGGTGAACTTTTATAGAAGAATAATAATTAAATACCTCTTTTTATTATCTGTTATTTGTGATAAATTTTTTTTCCCTCCATGAAAATCACATAAAGAGAATACAAGATAAAATGGAATGTGGTATAACTCCTTTCTCTATAATATGAATTATAATTTTGATAATTTATTCTAGACCTAGTTAATTAAATCCTTCCATCCTTGAATGGGTTATTAATGCTTTCACTTCAATTTTCTAAATATATGTTTTTCATCATAATGAATATAATTCTTCATTTTTTCTACACCAATATGTTATATATTTCCATTTCCTAAACCATCAGAAAACATGAATGATTGATTGTGGTATTCATATTCGATAAGAATTATTCTTGTGTTGTAATCAATGTTAATAAATATCTAGTAGTATGTTCAACCAAAATTTTCCATATAAAAAACTCTAATGAATTGTTTTATATAAATTATTATCAACCGCTTATAAAAACTGTATTTCTCATTAGTTGTTGATTACATTAAATTATAATCTAATTTCACTTATTTTTCCACCATAATTATAATTTATTCAAATTTAGGAAGATAAATAATCATACATTCCTTTTAAATAGAATTACTTTTTATAAAATATCTAAATTTTCTCTCACCAACTTTTGAGATACATTTTAATTTAAACACATTCATCTCTTCGGTTGTGATATCTTCAATCAATTATATAATAATTTTTCTCTCTAAGACTAAATACCTTATACAATATACCATTATTAATTTATTTTTGATCTACATTGGTTGATTGTATTAATCTATGTAGGGGACTAATCCCTCATAATTGATGTATATCCATTTTGTTTTGACATCATTCATAACATTCATATCATATTTATTGTTGATAGTTTACACATTTACATTCCATAACATTGTAATTTTCTTCACATTATTTTCCCCAAGGTTAAATTATCACATATTAATTTCTAGATTCCCATATTCTATTTTTTGTTATTTTAATAATAGTTTATGAATGATTATTGATATGTTTCTACTAGCACTACACTTAGATGTAACCACCTATGAATCAATAGTAATTGATGGCCCATATTATATAAATATAATATAAATGAAATGATTTATTCATTTTTATATTCTATAGTCTAAAAAATATGTTTTCTTATTTCTACATTTCCTAACCACCTTACTCATTTCATCATATTTATTTCATTGGTTGACATGTTGTTCCAATATATGATTTCCCTATTCAGAAACATACAAAATCACCATCAATTTCCAATAATCCTCTGTATCCATCTTTGAAATACCTCCTTATAAATTTTCATTCCTTTTAAGTAGTCCACTATGAGTTTTAGATTAATATTCCATAATATAATAAATAATAGGAATATACATTTTCTATATCTGAGTTATCTCAAATATTTCATGGAATATATAATTCATATAAACTCTCAAAGAAAAAGTACAACCAAAATTTATTCAATTAGTGGATTAACTGTATTTCTATGATACCAATAGATATTACCAATGGTTTATACGTGGTGACTAGAATGAAAGATGAATCATTGAGTAAATAATTAATAAAGTTTCAATGTTTTTAATTAGTCATCCCCTTTTTTAACACAACAGTCTTCACTAATTAAGGGACTTGTGATGAACATTTATCCCACACCATATAATAAAATATATATATCTAAAATAACATAAACAAATAAATTATATACATTGTTTGGATCCAAACAAAGAATCCTTCTAAATGTAATTGTAGCTTCCATTGAGACATATATTTCAAGTACACTAACATTTATTATGATTATAAGTGTTATTTATGTCAGAAACTTGAGTTGGATTTATCAATATCCCAAGTTTTTGTGTCACCTACAACATTATAATGTTGAATGGATTTACATATACTAGTAAAAATAGTTATTAATGGATTTTACATAAACCATATATTATGAATTTAGTTGATCATTCTTTCCATTGGCAGTGTATGCTAGCCTTTCCCTTCCCCAAAGTCTTATTCAAGAGATTCATCAATGAATTAATTATCTACTATGAAATATATGATAATAAATAATTCATAATTGGGGTAATTTATCTTTTACATGATCTAAAATTGATATACAATCACATTTATTCTCCAATAATCCAATGTATTGACATAATGACATCCCACTATAAAATTTTTTTCTCTCCTTATTTTTAATATCTAACTAGGATATTGTTTTATAATACGACTCTTATATTTAGCCTTTAATGTGTAGGTTATCATGAATTCAATTGGGTTGTCATATTATATAATACACTAGTGATATTAAATTTCATAAAAGTATCTATATATATCAATTATTATACAAATGTTAATGTATTTAATATAATGAAAATAAGGGAAACTTGTTTTTTCCACATTTCTTATCTATCTTATCCTATATATATTTTCAAATAAGCCTAAAATATTATTCAAAAATTTTTAATAAAAAAACACTACGATATGTGGATGTAATATTTTCCCTCTCTCTATTCATTTAAATAATATCAAGGGGTATATAAAAATATTCCAAATAAATCATATTTTTCATTTTCACATGATGTTGAAATATAAATATCTTAATCCATAAAACCCATAGGTAGTACTTCCTTTAAAAAATTACACCAATGTTAATGGAATTTTGAAATGTAACCACTCTTCTATGGAACAAAAATAATATAAATTATCTTTTCATACTATCATGGAATGTCCCAAAAATTGAGTGTATTCACTATTTATCTATTCATAAATATTGATCATTTTAGTAATTGTGATTTTTAATCAGTTTAGAGAATAAATATAGACATTATTTCAATTGAAACTATAGTTAATGGATTTTTATAAAAATCATGAAACTTATATGTTCTTAGAACCTTATTTTGATGGTAGATCAACCGTAGGGATTTCCTTTATAAACAAGAATCTTCATATAATGATACACAATGTTATTAAGTATTGTATTTGAACCTTCCAAAGATGAAAATCCTTACGATGTCCATTATAACTCTATTTATTTTCTAAATTTAAACTCAGATGAACATTATGATGTGTTTCAACCATCATATAAACCATAAAAATTTATTAAAACATTAAGTGACTTTAGATCAACCATACATTTCCAATAAATAAATCATATTATTTCAATATTCTAATGTAATTTTGATTGATATTTCGTTTTGAAATCTTCTATTTGATCGCCTCAAATTTATTTTTTTTGAAAGTGAAAACCCTGTAGTTATTATTATGGGGACCTTGTAAAAACATATAAAATTAGTATATATGCATGTAACACTTAAATATGTATTTTAAAATGCACTTGATTTATGTATACATGATCTTCATAAAATAAAACACAGTTATATCATTTAAGGATAAAAAATAATTCATTGTGAATTGTAATAGTCACCAAAAAAGACAAGTCATGTTAGGAATACAATATAAATAACATAATATCATCCTCTTATCAGGAATGCTCTTATGTAGTGAAAAATAATTACTTATCATTGATCCTAGATCAGAAATAAGATGGGTTGAGATACATGTAAATATACTGAACCATGTCATAACCTCTCACGAAACTATTGTGGTACCACCTATGTACCACACCAATAATAATTTTTCATCCCCCCTTGATGGTACTCTCTCCTATTTCACCCCATCATCATCAATGAATAAAACACCTTATGAAACATCTCTACATCTATAATAGCCTCTCTAGTCTGGAACCAACCATTGATCATTGATTAAGTCCCCATGATGGATTGATTCTTGGGATTTATTAATTCATCTAAGGTTTCAATAATTATTATTATCATTGAATCATGTTGATTTCCATTTCCAAATACATAAAACATGAATATTAGGTTTCTTATAGTACAAAAATTCTAGAATCGAAATACATATTCATTGTATAATTTCCCTTTCTTGTATTTTTACCATATAAAATATATCATGGAAGTTCACTAAATAATTTAAAATGTAATCATATTTATAAATAACTGACATATTCCTTGACACATTTATTGAAAATATTGACACATCTTCACCATCAATGAGACCGTACATATTAACTCAAAATATATCCAATAAATAAAATAATTGAAATAGAAAAATGCCATTATAATCCTCATGGGAAATGACATAACATTTACCAAAATGATGAATAAAGGAGAAACATAAAATATGGACAAGGATATACATGTGGTATTTTATTTACTAATGAAATATATCTCACACCCTCTAGTTTAAATGGTTATTAATGAATGAAAGCCTATCATAATTTATATAAACCAACTAAAATGATTATTGGTGACACATATTGATAAGGAAAATGATAAATGTAAATATATTTATTTATATTTCCACATTCAAATCATGTTGGATTCTTGGAGAAGATAATGTGTGGCTGAAAATAATTTCCACATTCTGTTAATTTTGGTTCAAAATCTATATTAATACATGTAGAATAATATTTTTAATTTCTCCTCCATTATCGATACACTTATTTATATTATTATTTGTATTATTTTTATGGTGGATTTAGATAAATGATTTTTTATACTCTAATAATTATATATCCAATTTTTCTACAATAAATAAACCAAATGGAAACAATTTATTGTTTTAATAGAAACCCAACCTATAATGAAATAAATAACTATAGATAATATGGTACTCAATCATATTTTTTTCTTTATTGGTGAAACTTCCCGATCGTTTGATATTTTTATTATAAGGATACATTAATCCCCACATTTAAAATATTAATTGGCCATAAACTATATAGGGGTTGTATAAATATTATATTCAACTCATCCAGTAAGAATCTCTTTCTATATTCATTTTTCAAATTTTAAGGTTTCACCAATATTGAATTAGTATACCCTTCCATAATAATATTGTAGGAATTTTAATTGTTAATATAGATCACCCATTTGAGAAGTAGTATAATTTTTAACTAGTCAACAATAAAATAAATTTTTAAAATCACATTTAAATGGATGAACTAAGGAATAAACATGATATTATATGTGGATTAGTGAATTTATTATTTAATAAATATAGATATCTATATTTTCCTACAGCTACACATTGAACAAGAAGATGTGGTTGATGACTTGGCGACTACCCTCAATTTTTGGAAGAGGAATTATATTATCAATTTTCTATCCAATCAATGGACACACTCCCAAATCCCATGTATGGAATTATGGACATTGTTCAAATCAATTATGATCTATCTTTAATTAAATAATTATCCTCTAAATAATCAATTAACAAATTATATTTCCTGAATATGAATATTCCTCTAATGTGTGGCTCTTCCATAGGATCATGCTGATAGAGAATGGATACACAATGTAGTAATGTTTTTCCAATATTTTCCCGCCAAAACCATAAAATATATTTAAAATAAAAATTTCAACAAAATCATACAAAAAATCATTGAAGGGTGGGAGACCATCAATGTAATGGTATCATAATTTATAGATTCATGTGGTGTGTATAAAATGGGAATAAAAATCACTCACCATTTCATGGGAATTAGATTCTCTATGCGTTTAATTAATTAGCGTTTTGTGGAATTCATTATTAAATTTCATGTGGTAAAATTCATTCAAATTTTAGACATCAACCACAACATCTATCTCCAATAAAAAATTATTATTTGAAATTCCCAATATTGGGATTAGACATCATGTGACCCCAACCTAGAATTAAATCATAATAAATAAGATTTAATTCCATTACTACTTATATCTTCTATAATTTTTATATACATTTCCACAAGATGGAATTTGAAATATAGTCAATGATGTAATTCAACAAATTTAATGTAATTAACAAATTTGGTGTCCCTTATGTTATCCTCAAGTATATTGTCTCAAATTTCTATATATTAGTTTAAAAGGTTGTAGGAAAATTAAAACATTTAATCAATCCACGCATCCCACTATCATTTAGCTTATAATGGATTAATAGATGGATCTATGAAAAAATAATCAAATGTCTTAAAAACAATTTATTTAAATCAACAGAAAGGTATATCTGTATATGACTTCAATGTATTGTCGGATTATAAAACCACTATATGAACCATAACACATAAAACCCTATATTCACCATTTTTATGGATATTAATCATCATACCATCTGATTATTGACTTTATTCACATAAACCACCCCTCAATTATCAATTTAATAAGGTTAAACAGTAACTAATTTTATTTAATTAGTAGAGGAAATTTTCTAAAAATAAATTTGTTACTATCAAAATCCTTAATGTCTATTAAAAAATAATTAATATATAAATAAATTAAATACTCTGAATATAGTAATTCATTGATTGAGAAATGATGTATTCAAAATATATTATATAGATCATTGAATTTAATCCTCTAAAAATTGATCCTAAAATTGGAAAGACCCAATATCATGGATAAATTTATAGATAGTGATGACGATACCACAATATTAATGATATAGAGTAAATGAAACCTCCCACTAATATAATGTTTCTTATGAAGTACTTATCATAAATTCACATTGTGGTACCATAGTCCATATAGTGTGAATTAAAATTTTATTGTATATATTCCATGCCATGAAAATTTAAATACAATGAAATATGGTTCATATCCTATGGCTTGAAATAAATATTATGGTGTAAAATCCTTATTGAATAACCTTACACTGAATAAAACATTTTCTGAAACACAATACATAAAATTTTTAATCTCCCTTATATCATATTTTTTCCTATATAAGAGTATCTTAATTTATGAGAACAAATTTCAATAAAGATATTTCAATTCATAAAATTTCATTTTTAAACTAACTTATGATAAAAATACTCTATCTCAAAACTATTTGTGGTCTGGTACCATGTTTTGTAGGATATGTTATAATGTTTGGATCAAGAATCACAGAGAATAATTGAATTTTCAAATATATTTCCTCCATAAAAAAACTCCTACCCCTAATGTGTAGACTTTAAATCCATAGTAGGATTCGACATGTTTTGTTTATACAAGGGGACGATTTTCAATCTTACGAAAAACATTGTGTGGATTTGTTTCATTTAAAAAAAGATATGTAGTGATTTTGAATCTTATATCTAGATCCCTCCTTTAGTTCATACATATAATTCATTATATAATATTGTGTGAATGACTATCATTCACATTGGATTTAATACAATATCTCTATTACCATAATATCTTTTAATTTTCACAAAAAATCCCTTTTACTTCTGAAAAGATTCGTATAAAGGCATACAGTGAACCAAATCATGATATATGGTATTCTTATCTATATTGAATCTCATCAATTATCCTGAAATTGATACATGATTCCTCATTTCCAAAACTATTTATCAAATGATTTTTGTTACAATAAGATGTGTTCTAACAATCATCATTAATTTATTGAGAACAATAGAAATCCACTACTATATTTTTATTTAGAGACTCTTATTTTTCTGTTTATGTCATTAGAATAGTCCTGTGAAATTTTTCAGAGTGTGGCATAGACATGGAGAAAAATTTCGAGACTTGGTGACCAAGAATGTAATTTTATAAAAATATTAAATATATTTCATATTATGAATGTTTGTTTTTCCTAAAATAGTTGAATATCTATTTGAAACAGTATGTGTTTGGAAATAATAGACCATACTTAAATATATAGAATGGTGTTTACCCTAAGAGAAACCTAAGGTCAGTCGGCACAAGATATCTGTACGGGCACTACTACAAAAACCGGAAAGCGAAGCGCCAACTTATATCAGCCCTAAGCAAAAACCACTAATAAATATAACCTATATCAATTCTAAAATTTTAGCATTGATACTATGAATCTTTATCAGAGCATTTCTAGGGCTGATAAAGGGATTCATTATCTGTGCTAGAAATGCACTGATAAATCCTTCATGTATGATCACTATCATTTTAGTGCTGATATAGGGCTTCTTTATCAGCAATTTTATAGTGCTGATAATGAATCCCTTTATCAGTGCTCGAAAAACGCTGATAAATAATCCCAGTACGAGTGCTAAAATTTTAGACTGATAAAGCAGGCCTATATCATCGGTAAAATGTAAGCACTCATACATAAAGGATTAATCAGGGATAAAAAAGTATGGATAAAGGTATACTTTATGAGAACTTTTTTAGCGCTGATAAAACTGTAGTCCCATATTTTATATAATCGGTTGCACAGTGCCCTCAGTTTATCATGACCTAAAGATCTTGAAGTACTGTAACCCTGGGACTCCCCTCCACTGCTCCCAGATCATCGAGTTTCCGGACTATCGCAGCCCCCAATCTTCACGTTGCCGGTTCTCCGCCGCCCCTGATCTCTGAGTTATCGACCCTCCGATACTAGCCCTTCTCCTAATCCTCCCTCTCAAACCCCTTCTGCAGATCCTCCTGCCCACAAACCCTACTTCTCCTCTTCTTCGCTCGACCCTACTCCACGCAAACCCTACTCCTCTTCTTCTCTTCGGTTGGCGTCTCCTTCCATGCACCTCCTCCCATGCACCTCCACCTCTGGATGTTTCCATGTTTAAGCTATGTGATTCAATGATTTTACATTATTTTATGATTTTGATATGATTTCTTGGTTTCATGAATTTATTATATGGATTAATTTTTTGGTGTGAAATATGTTTTGGAATGATTTTTGAAATCCACATGAATTTGAAAGGGGATTTTCGGATGGAAATGGTTGGATTCCATATTTGTTCTTCTTTTTGTGTTTTAAAATGTGTTTAATAAATTTTTAAAGTGGTTTTAAATTTGTTTCTAAATGGTTTTAATCTGAATGTGAAATAGAAAATGTATTTTTATGTAAAATAGTGGTTTTGATGTGAGATTTGAATCTTGGATCCATGTGAAAATGTGAAAAATGTGAAAGTGGTGATATCCTTACATGCTTATGATTCTTGGAATGTGTTTTTGTAAATTGGTGATATAGTTACAGTTAAGCTAAACGTGGTCTTAGATTGCATGTACATAAAGAATTTTTTTTATGAAGAAATAATATCTAGATTCGATGGTATCTGGTAAATCCACAGAGTTTCTCAACCTCATATATGGGTGGTAGACATTGACTCAATATACTAATAATTTTTCTAAACTTTCTCATTTTTCACTTGAAGTTGTGTCAAACAAGAATCTCAAGTCCTAGAGGTTTTATATTGGTCTTCGATCAGATATCCAATATCAAGTATTTATGTTAAAAGTTACCTAATATTTTGATGTTCTAGATAAGGATGTGATGGAAGAAATTGGTAGGACTATTATGTCTGTGTTAACTAGAGTTACTTATATTCCTAGTTTTAGTTTTAGTGGTTCCTATATGTGGAATAGAAAGTAGAATGAGCCTCATAGTAAAAATAGTGGTGGTGGTAATTTATATAAAACTTCCTCCAGATCATCTATAATCTCTAGTAAAGGCCAAGTGACTTTTACAAATGAGGAAATATTGATCCCTCAAAGCATTATTGCATGGAAGCATTGAATATTTACATCTCATACAGACCTTAATCCCACTTGAAGATGGTTTTACATGTTTTTACTACCCTTTGTAGTGGAATGGAATCATAAATATTTAGAGGTACCAAATCATAGTAATATTCTTCAATAACAATGGGATCCTAGAAACATGTATTAGGAATGAAACATCTTCATGCAGTGGATTGATCTCCAGTAGGAACTGATGTGGGTCATGTGATAGTGGGAGGCACCATTTCCATTTATTTTTCATTAGTGTATGTTTTATTTGATATTGGTTCCCATAATTATATCATATCAAACCTCAATATAGAACTACTGAAACTAATAATAGAGCACATGGCTTGTGTGATAGAGATTTTAAAATCTCTATGGATAAAGATGGAGTAAGGTCTCTGATTCCCCTGTCATGCTTTCTGTTTTTCATAGATTTTGATCATATGATATATTTTTGTTCTTAAAATGATTCCCCTATATTTTATTCTCAGAATGAACTGGGTAGTTTCTAATAAATTATAGATTTACTATTATCATCGGTGGGTTTCATTCACTACCCCCGATGTGGAATTCCTTGTTTTCCAAATAGAACTATACCAGAGGTCTAGTCGAGCTAGACCTCTTCTTCCAGAGTTGAGTGGGATGATATCCTTTTATGCTATTGAACTTGAGTAGGAATCCTATTATAGTAAACCTCCCCTAGTAGCTAATTAATTTCCAAATGTTTTTCATGTAGTACATTTTGGTATACCACTAGATAGGGAGGTGGAGTTCTCTATCAACTTGGTGATGGGTATAAAACCAATATCGATTATATCTTACCATATAGAACATGTTAAGTGGTAGGAAATAAATAATTAGTGGGTTGAACTGGTTTCCAAAATCTTTATTTAACCTAGTGTGTTGGATTGGAAAGAACTGGTGTTTTTCACTGAGAAGGTCATTAGAACCCTTCGCTTGTGTGTTGATTACCAGAATCTCAATAGGGTTATGATCAATAAAATTTATCTATTGACCTATATTTATGATTTATTTGATCTTCTAAAGTGGGGGAGTGGTTCTCTATGATCGGTCTTTATTTTGGATAACACCAGCTCAGGATCAAGGAGTCTGATATTCCAAATACCTTATTTAAGAGTAGGTATAGCCACTATGAGTATTTTTTATGCCATTCTACTGAAACAACACTTCATATATATGTATATATGGAGAAGATGAATAGGATATTCCACTATTATCTCAACTATTTTTTATGGTATTTATGGATGAATTCATGGTTTATTCAAAAACATTACATGATCATATACCTAATTTGATAATAGTTTTGGACATATTAATGAATCACCAATTTTAGGCCAAGATGTCAAAGTGCCAATTATAGATTCAAGAGGTGAATTTCATTGGTCATGTGGTCTCGGAATATGGTATCTCTGTTGATCTAAAAAGGTTAAAGCAATAATTTCATGGGAGGAACCATAGAATGTCTTTGAGATTTAGTACTTCTTGGGTTAATTGGATTATTAACACCGGTTTGTGATTTATGCGTGACTATATACTTAATATATTTTCATATTATTTCTTACACACCACCACTTGAGCCGAGTAACATGATTGAAATCCATATGGGTACTTTGGTTCTAATTTGGATATGGGTTTTTATGTGTTTGTGACATGTGTATGTGTGGATATATGGGTATTTAGGCATGATGATATTGAATGTAGGGTAGAGTCGTAGGAGTGGTAGATGTATGGTTCTTGATTATTCTTATTTTTAGACTAGGGTGATTTGAGGAAACTATAATGAATCTAATGTAGTTATAATTAATGAATTCCATATTTTAGAGATTATGAGAATCCTTTTTTTACTTATAGAGTAGGATACTGGTTTTCATCCATATGTATTTTATGTGTGTGGGGTATAAAATGATAGACTAGTTGACCATATAAGTGTTGACCCGATATAAGAGGATGATCCATAGAGGATGATGCAGTGTGTGTTTTACCATCTATAACACAAGTGATTATCCCCGCGATCACCTTTTGGTTTGGAAACTGTGTTGATTTTGATGGGGGTGTGGGGTCAATCTTGGTTTTGTTGATTTCGAAATCTTTATTAGAAATGGATAGGATCAATAAATTTCTATTTTTATAATGAAGTGGTTCTCTTCTACTGTATTTGGAAGTCTTGTTTTCTGTACTTGAACAATAAATACTAATATTTGTGATTCAAATAGGATAGAGATGAATAAATATTGGATGGATTCTAATCGTTTGACAATAGAGTATGAGAAAGGAGTGAAAGAGTTCATCAAGTTTGTAAAGGATCATGAAAGGGATCCTTCTCAAATCCTTTGTTCATGTTTACATTGGTGTTATTCTAGACAACTTACTCTAGCGGAGTTGGAAGAACATTTTATATGTCACGGAATATGTTGGAGTTATAAATGTCAGAATAAACATGGAGAAAAATAAAATGTTTCTACTGGCTAGGAAAAAACCATGTTTTATGGATCATCATATATGAATACAAATATGGATAATGAAAAAGACCTTATAGAGGATGTGATTACAGATGTCAATGATGATGAAGATCGTATTGAGGAAATGACAAAGACAATTGAAGATGAACTCCGTGATTTCCCAAAATTGTTTGAGAAGTTAAAGTGTTGTTCAATGACGCCATTGTATGCTGGTTTCACAAAATATATAGCATTTTCAGCTATACTGATTATGTATAAATTGAAAGTAGGAAATGGATGGAGTGTTGTCTGTTTTACGGAACTACTTTCTCTCTTCAATGACATACTCCCGGAAGAAAATGAGCTCCCAAGATCGACATATGAAGTTAAACTAATTCTATGATCGATGGGTATGATTTCTGAAAAATACATGCTTGCCTGAAATATTGTATATTGATTCTCAAGGAGAAAAAATCACTTACAGAATGCATAAATGTGGTGCTTCTCGATACAATAAATATGAATCCAATCCTACGAAAGATGTATGGTACTTTGCAATAATTCCAAGGTTTAAGTGTCTATATGGAAGTATAGAAACTTGAAGATAATTGTCATGACATGTAGATAAAATAAATAATGATGGTAAATTACATCATCTGTCCGACTATCCTCTATGAAAGAAAATTGATCATGAGTATACTGAATTTTTAAAAGAGCCAAGAAACATTTGTCTTGCGTTATCTACTTCCTATAGCTCTATGTTGCATTTTTTCCATGAATGTTCATCATACGTTAACCAAAATTTGTTTCTTTTTCAAAGCTATATGTACCAACGTTTTAGACGCGGCGAAATTTCAAGCTATGGGAAAATAAATTGTCATCAGATTATGTGAATTATAAATGTTCTTCCTACCAACATTCATTGATATGATGGTTCATTTGAGGATTCACTTGGTGAGAGAGATTTTACTTTGTGGTCCTATTCTCTATAGAAGTATGTTTCATGTGGAACGGTATATAGAGATTTTGAAAGGTTATGTAAAAAATTGAAGTCGGACAGAGGGTTGTATAGTGGAGTAATATATTGTCAAGGAAGACATTGAATTTTGTAATGAATACCTATCTGATGTAGAAAGCATTGGTCTCCCGAAATCTCGTCACACTGGACGCATTGTGGGTGAGGGAATTTTTGGAAGAGATGTTTTGAAAATCAGTATTACAGATCGGGAGAAGGCCCACCTTTCTGTTTTTCATAACAGTTGGGAGGTTTCTCCATATATTGAAACACACAAAGAAATTCTTAGGTAGTTGAATCCATCAATGGGATGAAAAATGGTTGTCAAATACACATAATCACTAGTTTATAGGATGGTTTGAGGACCATATTTTTAAGCAGTTTGATGAAAATCAAAATTCAATTTCAGGATAACTTCAATGGCTAGCCGCCGGACTAAGTGTTTATGTAGTGTCTTACAATTGTTTTGTAATTAATAGTTATACATTCTATATAGATGAACATGATGAAGATAGTAACATAAAAAATAGTGGAGTTACACTAGTGGATGAAGTGATGCATGTGTCTGGTAGTAAGGATAGAAATCCAATTTATGCAAATATTTCAAACATTGGAATTATAAAATAATATTGGAGTTGGATTATACGACATTCCAATTGTCGATTTATCAATTCAAATGGGTTGATAACAATAGTGGTGTTAAAATAGATGAAAGTGGATTTGTGAAAGTTGATTTTAGTAAAGAAGGGTACAAAGGAGAACAGTTTATAATGGCATCACAAGTGGTACACGTTTTTTATGTTCTAGATCCTACAAACCGAATGTGTTCGATTTATCTGTTATCATCCAAAACTACTGAAGGGTCCGATGAAAATTCAGTTGAGGATGATCCTTTTAGTGATACGTCACAATCATTTCACAGTGGTCCCAATTTAGATGATGTTTTGTATGTAATATGAGACCATAATGAAGGGATTTGGATAATCAAGAGAGGTTCCATTCCCTTTAGCCTTTGAAAAATCGAAAGAGTGTTGAATAAACAGGTTATATTTTGTTTGTAATAAAGATATTGTTATCTCGTGTTATTATCTTATAATTATTGAATTTATGTAATCTAAATTAACTATTCAACCACTTTTTTAGATAATTACTTCTACACATTCTGGTGCTCCTAACCTTGAGGTTGAACAAGTCTCTCAAGATGCTGCTGCTGCGGCTACTGCTGCTCCTACAACGGCTGCTCACAGTGCCGAGAAAAAACACGTTTATGAACCTGTTATTGCTCTTAGTGTTGAGGTCCAACAATAATCATCACATGATGTTCCTACCATTTTAGATGAACATATAGAATATGTTGATATCGATGAAATGGTCAGGAATTAAGGACCGACGTCGCAGAAAACACAGGTGTGTCATAGTTTGACGGTGGTAGCCAATGATCTTATGGTAAAAATCAATGACATCAAATTTGATGTAAGATCGAATGAAGGAGGCCAACATGTGAATCCCAACAATGCTATGTTTTGTAGTTACATTGGATATTTCACACGGAAATGTGTTCCTATTGACTTAGTTTCACGACAACATGTTGTGTCCGGGCTGAAGGCTGTGATCTGGGAAGAAATTACGGTAACATTATTAATTTATTTTGTTAATTTACTGGAAAATAAAATAATAAATCAATGTATTACTCTTCTCAATCTCTTTCAGAGTACATTTATAGTAGAAAATTCACACAAGGATTATGTAATAAAGATTGCCGGAAGGATTCATCGAACTTTTCACACTATTTTAACAAGATGCCACCTGATAAATTCCAAAGGTAAAATAATCCCGTACCCACCCATCATCTACACTCACCTGATATCCCAAGAAGAATGGGATGCATTTATTGTCCACCATGGGGATGAGAAGTTTCATGTACATTGTGGGTGATAATATGTTGTTTGGGGATACATGTATTCATCAATTTGATTGTAAATATTTCATTTATGAAATAGAAACTCTATATTGAAAATAAGGAAAGTGAATCTAAACCAACATACCCCTATCATAATGAAAGGATGGAGTACGCTTCACTAGAAAACAAAATGGTACATATTTTAAATTTACAGTAATATTTTTAAGTTCCAATAAAAAAAATCTTAAATATATTTCTACGTTTATATGTAATTTGATGAGTCAAAAACCAAAGACACTTCCATCACACATCATGTGCTATGGAAGGAGGCACGTGTGAATAAGTAAGGGAAGGTAGTAGATTATAAGACACAAAAAGTGTGGGAAATATGTGTAAGTATGACACGACGATAACATTATTTTTTTTAAATTGCTATTATATAAAAATAATTAGTTATTTTCCTATATCTGATAGTCACAGAAATCAGCTACTCATGTAGCTAATGCAGACCTATAATCGACGGCTTTGAAGAAGCCAGTACGAAACAGTCGTGTCAGAGGTGCGGTATAAGGACCTGGCCTTAAACCTTACTTAATATTTAATTAAATGATTAATTCACATTGAGTATATTTTCAGGTATAGAGTTTTAGATAATTAGGACATAACTATTACATCTCAAAAGATTACAAAGTAGACACTTCTACTATGTTTTCATAAAATAAAAACTCTTAAAAAGAAACATGTCTAGTTCCATGTTTTATATATCATGACTTTCCCTTGATCCCATCCTTGACACTATTCCACATTAAGTCCTGTTAAAAAAATTTCAAAAAAACTTGGGGTGAGCATAAAAATCTCAGTAAAGGATACAAAAAGAATAAAAACTATTAGTTTATCAAAACAACATGTAAACCATGTATAATTCATCAAAGTAAAACTTTTCCCCTTTATGAAGAAGTAAAAACTCTTCACTGAATAGAAGACCATTACTTACCCCTTTGTAACAAAAAGATTACCATAAAACCCATATAAAGATCACATAACATATAAAGGTAACTTGCGACATAAACATACTTAAGTGGAATAACCATACGGTCGACTTCCACAATATCACTTATTGGAATAGCCATACGGCCAACTTCCATACCCTATGCATTGGAGGTTATAACATATCCACCCATCCTGGTACTCACTGCACCACCCATCATATGGTTTATCATGTAACCACCCGTCAAATGTCTAAGTACCATTATAAAATCATAAGACATAAAACAAATATAATGGAAAGAAAAAATTTCCACACTTTGATCAAAATATATCACTTAAATATATTGACATAACAAATCCATTATAAAAACCATTTTCAATACCAAAATACATATAAGAGAATATGGTATTTATTTCATTTTAAAAACATTACGGCTTGTTGAGGAAGCCAAAGACCATATAATGCTCACGGCGGCGAAAAATGTCATTATCACCGTGTATGTTAAAAGAAACATTCCTTTTTTCGTTTAGTAAAATTCTTCATAGAAAAAGATTCCTTTTGTATAAAAGTAAAATTCAAAGGGGTTTATACACCATATAAAAGAATGTTGTGTATAAAAAGAAATATGCCTCAATGAAAGGAGATTGAGACGATGTCCCTTACAAAGTTCATTTTTTAAATAAAGTAGATCTATTATGTGTATTAACTATATTTACACCTAAAGATAGTATAAATAAATGATAAAACATAATAATATCATGACATAATTTGAAAGTAGGATATTAACCCAAAGAACGAAAATTGGGTTAAGAAGTTCCCTTACATCGGGTCCGACTTGACTCGATCGTTCTTTATCCTCCTGAATAATAAACTCGAGTTAATTTATACTTTATTAAGAAGCTTTTTGAAGTTCATTATTAATTTTATATCATTTATTACTATCTCATGAACACTATGTTATTATTTAATTTTATAACAGTCGTTTTAACGATCATTGGTACTTGAGTCAAAAATGAACTTCTTATATTTACAAGTTGTTCACGTAGTCAAATATCCATTATCTCAAGAATGATATTCATGATTTATATGCCATATATATCATATATATCTAGTATATACATGCATTTATAATATTACATAATCATTTATATGTAATAAATGAAATGCACCGTTCATGGAGACGGTAAGCCGTACATACGCATGAACGCTGCTTTCATTTCTATTCCATATTAATGGAATTAAAAATAAATGAGAGATATGTATATTTTAATTCCAGAATTATATTAATAATTTAGCTGTAACATACATCATATATACTCATTATATATATGTACTTATAATAATACATTACATTTGTGGATAAGAAATGAAATGCATCGTTCATGGAGACGGTAAGCCGTACGTACGCATGTATGCTACTTTCATTTATATCTCATACTTTAATGGAGTGAAATCATAATTATAAAAAGGTATATTATAATTACAGTATAACATTATATATAATAACTTTAAACACATCCTCTATACGTCCCACATATGGCATTAACGAATCAAATCACTTTGATGGGGTGGTAGTCTGCACTTCCTGAAATGAAGATATCGCGTATATCCATAATGGAAGCCATAATGGTATGACAGAAATGAAAAATAGTGAATCTTAAGGAAAACATAAACATATAACATATATAAATATAGTGACTTCTTAATGTCCACCTTTGAAGGTGTTAGAAGAATATTGACCAATCATCGTTTCGTGAGGCAGGAATTCTCCATCCACAGAAACAATATATTCTATAACCATTAGATGAAGGTGTGTGTAAGTGTAGCTCTAATAATTGTTATAAAAACTTCCTAGTATATTGAAGATACTGGTTTTGTTACAAAAGAATGTAATAAAAAGATTTTATAGGACTGGAGAAGCAAAATAAAACAAAAGAACACAAGAGAAAACACTACCTTTAAAACGGGTAACTCTTTTTGATTTGAGATCAAAGGCTTCCTTGGGAAGACTTCTGCCAAAATTTAGGATTCTAGGAGTAAGAGAGGGATTTGGAGAGACAAAAATAGTAGATCTTGGCCGAACCAAAGGCTTGAGATGTGTGGGTAAGGAGGTAGAGGTGGGGTCCTTTTATAAGAGGAGAGGAGGGGCACTCTTGGAAAGTTAAGAAAAGATACTTTATTATAAAATGATTTTTAGATAAAAATGGTCCCCCAATTATATATTTAGAGGATAAGGTGATAAGATTTCGAAATAAACCCATAAAATAGGTTTTTCACATGTTTAGGTCTTAGATTTTACATTATCTTTTCATTTTTTTAAATCGTTAAATAATGAGGTAATCACTGCATCATCATGGTGTCATAAATAATTTAATTTATTTAATGTATAAAAATAATAAAAAAATATCACGATGTAGGAAATCTTTTTATATTTCTAATGAATATTTATAGTCAAAAATATGACTTTTATAACCCCACTTAAAAATTGTTTTAGTCAAACAACTCATGTTTGTGACATTTTTACTTTAACATTAAATAAAAAGATATTAATGTCATTTTCCTTCCAAAGTGGCTCCATGGGGTCCCCATATTGACCCATGGATTTTCTTGGTAGGCCATGACACATCCAATAAAGGTAGGACATGTTTCATGTTCATTTCATGTTATTAAAACAATATTCTTACCTTAAATTACACTAACTACCTCTAATTGCGATTAAAAACATAAAAGTTACTATTCACCCAAAAAAATAATTTTATTCCCATTGAACCAAATTTTACTTCTTAATGACAACGTTTTATGTCGAATTTTTTAAATTCAAATCACAAAGGTGGTAAATTTTCATTTAAACGAAAAATCAGTTTTTAAGTACCACTTACTGGTTTCACTATTCATCAAAAATTGAAGTTTTTCAGAAAAATACCAAAACTTCACCCTAATAAATATTTGATCATCCGAATTCAAAAATGATGTCTATTTTATAAAATTAAAAACATATAAGTTTCATTAATTAATTTAATAATTAATTCCTGCTGTCAGAGAAAATAGCGTGTTTTTATGAAATAATAAGTATGAAAAGATTGATAGTAGTTTAAGTCCAATTTCAAAGTGAAATTAATTCCAATGACCACTATTGGATTAAATGTTAAAAATATATTCTAATTAAACTCTAAAACCAATTCAACAGATAATATAATCATATAAATAAATTAGATTAAAATTGGGTTTTGAATTAAAATAAAACATTTTCACTATTCATTAAAAATGAACTTTATCAGAAAAATACCAAAAATTTACACAAAGTAAATTTTGATGTCCCGATTTTATAGAAGAGTTTTATTTGGTCCAATAGAATTTATAAGAGTTACCGAAACTATATTTAATGAAGGTTCCCCATCAAAAGGCGATAAGTGAACCTTTAGTGAAAATTAGGGTATATATGCCTAAAATTGAATTCTTTCCGTATTTTAAGCCTTTATCTTTTATTGGATAAATGTAAAAACATTTAAAAAACATATATAATCATATTTTGGTTATTTCCATTCATTCTCGCCAATACAACGGCTATGGGTTAACTACCATTTAAAATAATAATATTTTATTACAAGTGTACAACGTAAGATTTCAATGAAACTCTTTGTTGCGTATCGGGTATGCTATCGAACATAGAAACCCCATTAAAGTAAAATTAATATTTAATTTGTAAAAATTAATAAATATGAAATTGATTTATTCTTTATTTACCTGGGATGTTACATGCGGGGTTTGGGGTGACACTCTGAGTATATTTTTAGAAAAAATAACAAATGATAGAGATGAAAAATTGATACCAATGAGGGATAGACTAGAAACCCTTGAAGAATGATTACAATGGCAGGGAGAGTTGATAGCATCTTTTATGGGTGGGAAGAAAGGAGAAGACAGAACTCAGGAACAACCAGCGCGTGAAGATCCTGCCCCACCCCCACCAGCTTTGAGGTGAGTCATTCCCCTCAAAGAGCTGTTTTAGTCATTGTAGTCAATATTCTAATAATTGTTCTCATGAAACGTGATTCATAAAAACACTGATTCTTTTCTGGTATTGATCTTCTACAGGGTGATAATTATTGTGACTTATATCTGTCAACACCCACCTATAACCTTATAGAAAGGGGGACAATGTTCAACATCCCAGATGACACGCTGCATAAAAGACCACTTCCGAAATATCATCTGAACATTACGATTACTGTAGCTCGTGATAAAAATGAAGAGCTACCTATTCCACTTGATGATGATGATATTCATACAGCCGAAAAGTCCATTGGTACATTCATTGCATTGTCGTCACAACTTGTAAGAATACATGCAGACAAAGAGATATTTGTTTCCTTTTTTCAAGCTAAACCATTAACAATTAATGAAAAAAGGGTCTAAACCAATGAATGTTATTATAGATGGTGAAAGGGAAGGGGGTGACAAAAATCGGCACAAACCATCTAAAGGATCGATCAATCAATCCCAATGATCTACTGAAATCACAATAACACCACATGTTCTCTATCCACGATTACAAGCATTAAAGACTCATGTGGATACGAAGCTAAGAGGCGGTAGTAGTCATATAGTGGTTTTCGAAAAGAATATATACGGATAAGAAAGTCAAAATTTTGTTGGTTCTGAAAATGTAAATGAGATCCTTGAAAATGGTTGGCTAGGCATCACAATTGTAAATATATATATTAGGTATGATTTCATGAACTGATTTTCTAAAAGCTGATCTAATGTGAAAATTATGACAAAATGAATTTTATATAGTTGAAAGACGTTTATCTGAAAAACAGTTGAAGGAATTTTCTCATGAGCCAAAATTCGAACTCCTTATTCCTCATACCACATCAACACATATAACAAAATTAGAGCCATAAAAAAAGAATGAAATAGTGAACGGCTTGCTGAAAATATTTTAAATCAAGATTACATATAACAGAATCTTCGTAATACCAACCAAGCATGGTTGAAACTCTATGATTAAAGCATATCAATTATATTTCCAATTCATTAATTACATATTCCTTTTGGTGTTTTTTGGAAACATTTTATGCTAATTGCGGTGAATTGGATCCACCAAAGATTTATTTTATGGATTCAAAGCAAGGATATCCATCAAAGCGACCACACTTGATGGAGTTTGTGAATCTATAAGACACTACATCCTACATTTTAGGTCTAATCATCATGTAATATAATTTATATTATCTTCTACTCAGGATTCTGTTATAATAGGGTAGTGTATCATTATCATCAAAAAAAGGAATGAGGATAGGTGATAATAATAAGGAGGCGAGCAAGTAATACGCCAGAAAAAATATTAGGGTATATATAATAAAATATCACTATCCAAAAACATCTCAACCCAAGTTACTTATTTTCTGAATGAATAATATTTTTCAGTGTCCAAAACTAACAAATGATATTAATTGCGGTTATTATGTTTGTAAATTTATGAAATAGATCTTTTTTCATCAAAAACTAGCATCCCTAAAGAGGTATTTTTATAAACAACCACTTTTTCATTTAATTTATTTATTAATTCATTATTTTAATATTTTTCAGAAGTACTCTGATTGCAGAAAAGCCTCATACTCACAAGAAGATATATATTTGTATAGAAATGAGTGGGCCACATAACAGATGGAATATTGTATAAAAATATCATGGAGCCTTGACTTGGGGATGTGTACAATGGGCGATCATTTTTGAGAATTGTTAAGGGGGTAAAAAGATGAAACATTGTTTTATGTAATTGTTAGTAGGAAAATTTTAATTGTAATTAAATAAAAAATCAATTATCCAATTAGTCATTTTCCCATTTTAAAAGATGATATGCACCAGCAACATGAAAGAATGATGAACCACTCAAAATGACTCTCTTTTGTTTAAAATGAATAGATTTTTAAGTGAAAAACCCAACTGACGAATGGAAATCCGACCAAATAAATTCAGATAGTCTTGATCCTTTATAACAACGATTAGTGGGTCCTTTAAGACATGTACGAGTCATTCCCACCTCAATCCGAGGCACGGTATAGACAGTATCACTCAAAGTATCTCTCTTTTTTTTAATATGAACACAATTTTATGTGAAAACAACAACTGACCTACGAAAACCCAAACAATGCATTCATATTGTCTTCATCCTATAATAGAATGATCCATTGGTCATTTGTGATGTGTAAGAGTCAACCCCGATTCAGTCTGAGGCACGGTGTTGCCTGTATCACTCAAAGTGTTTCTCTTTTGTTTAAATGGACACAATTTTAAGTGAAAACAACAACTGAACTACATAAATCCGACCAAACAAATTCAGAATGTATTTATATCTTATGGGAAAAATCTGTGGGTCCTTTGAGACATGTACAAGTCAACCTTTCCTGAATCCAAGGCCCGGGGAGGCCGGTGTAACTCAAAGTGTCTCTCTATTTTTTAAATGGACACATTTTTAAGTTAAAACTACAACTGACCTATGGAAAACCGACCAAACACATTAGGGATGTCATGATCCCTTATCGGAATGATCCATGGGTTGTTTGTGACATTTAAGAGTCAAAATTTCCTCAATCCACGGCATAGTATAGATGGTATCACTCAAAGTGTCTCTCTTTTGTATAAAATGGACTCAATTTTAAGTGAAACAAAAACAAACCAAATAAAATCAATCCAAATGCATTTGGAATATCATTATCCTATAGGATGACAATAAATGGGTCCTCTGTGATGTTTAAGAGTCAACTCTGCCTCAATATGAGGCACGTTGTGGCCGTTATCACCCAAAGTGTCTCTTTTTTTTTTAAATGGACTCAATTTTAAGTTAAAACAACAACTAACCAACGGAAATCCATCCAAACGCATTCAGATTGTATTTATCTTTTAGTAGAATGATTCATGGGTCCATTTCAACGTTTAAGAGTCATCCCAGCCTCAATCTAATGCCTGTTGTGTCCGGTATCACTCAAAGGGTATCTCTTTTGTTTAAAATGGGCATATTTTTAAGTGAAAACAAAAATCGACATACGGAAAACCGACCAAACATTTCAGATTATATTGATAAATTAGGATAAAAATCCATGGGTCCTTCGTGACATGTATTATTCAACCTCGTCTCATTCTGAGGAATCGTGGTGCCGATATCACTCAAAGCGCCTCTATTTTGTTTAAAATGGACACAATTTTAAGTGAAAACAAAAACTGACCTAAAGAAATCTGACCAAATGCATTCATATTGTCGTGATCTTTTAGGAGAATATTCCATGGGTCCTTTGATACATGTAAGAGTAAACTCTAAATTAATCTGAGGCACAGTGTGGCCGGTATCACTCAAAATGTATCTCTCATGTTTAAAATGGACAGAATTTTAAGTGAAAACAAAAACTGACCTACGGAAATATGACCAAATGTATTCAGATTGTCTTGATTATTTATGACAATGAGCAATGGGTCCTTTTCAACGTGAACTAGTCAACCCCTCATCAATATGAGGCATGGTAGATCCGGTATCATTCAAAGAGTCTCTCTTTTGTTTAAAATGGACACAATATTATGTGAAAACAACAATTGACATACGAAAAGCCGACCAAATGCTTTCGGATTGTCTTTATCCAATAAGAGAATTATCCATGGGTCCTTTGTGAAATTTAAGAGTCAATCCAGCCTTATCTTGAGGCACGGTATGGTGGGTATCACTCACAGTGTCTCTCTTTTGTTTATAATGGACACAATTTTAAGTGAAAACAACAACTGACCTACGGAAATCTTGCCAAACACATTCAGATATTATTTAAATTTTAGTAAAATGATCCATGAGTTCTTTTAGACATGTAAGATTCAACCCTTCCTCAATCTAAGGCGTGGTGTGCATGGTATCACTCAAATGGTCTCTCTTTGGTTTAAAATTGACAGATTTTTAAGTGAAAACAACAACTGACTTATAGAAATCCAACCAAACGCATTATGATTGTATTGATCCTTCAGGAGAAAGATCCATGGGTCCTTTGCGATGTGTAAGAGTCAACCTCGTCTCAATCTGATGCATGTTGTTTTGGGTATCACTCAAAGGGTATATCTTTTAGTTAAAATGGACCCATTTTTAAGTGAAAACCACAAATGACCAACGAAAATCCGACCAAATGCATTAGTATTGCCTTAATACAATAGTATAATGATCCATGGGTCCATTGTGACATGAATTAGTCATCCCTGTCTCAATCCGAGTCACAGTGTGGCTGGTATCACTCAAAGTGTCTCTATTTGGTTTAAAATGGACACAATTTTAGGTGAAAACAATAGTTGACCTACGAAAATCTGACCAAACGGTTTCAGATTGTATTTATCTTTTAGGAAAACGTTCAATTAGTCCTTTGAGACATGTAAGAGTCAACCCCTCCTCAATAGAAGGCCGGGTGTGGCCGGTATCACTCAAAGGGTCTCTCTTTCATTTTAAATGGACAAATTTTTATGTGAAAACAACAACTCATATATGGAAATCCGACCAAATGCCTTTGGATAGAATTAATACTTTTATAGAATGATACATGGGTCCTTTTAGATGTGTAAGAGTCAACCCTGTCTCAATCCGAGGAACGGTGTTACCATTATCACTCAAAGTGTCTCTATTTTGTTTAGGATGGACATAAATTTAATTGAAAACAACAACTGGCCTATAGAAATCTGACCATAAGCATTTGGATTGACATTACCCTTTAGGATAATAATACATGGGTCCTTTGAGACATGTACGAGTCATGACCACATTAATCTGAGGCACATTATGGATGATATCACTCAAAGTGTCTCTTTTTTTAAATGGACACAATTTTAAGTGAAAACCACAACAAACCTACGGAAATCGGACCAAACGCATTCGGATTTCCTTTATCATTTATGAGAATGATCCATGGTTACTTTGTGACATTTAAGTGTCAACACTGCCTCAATCTGAAGCATGTTGTGGTCGGTATCACTCAATGTGTCTCTCTTTTGATTAAAATGGACACAATTTTAAGTGAAAACAACAACTGACCTACGGAAATCTGACCAAACACATTCTTATTGTATTGATATTTTAGTAGAACGATCCATGGGTCCTTTGAGACATGTACATGTCAACCTCTCCCCAATCCGAGGCCCGGTGGGGCCAGTATCACTCAAAGGGTCTCTCTTTTGTTTAAAATAGAATAATTTTTAAGTGAAAACTAAACGTGACATACGGAAATCCGACCAAACAATTTTGGACTATGTTGATCCTTTAGGATAACGATCCATGGGTCTTTTGAGACATGTATGAGTCAACCCCATCTCAATCCAAGGCATTTTTTTGTCAATATCACTCAATGTGTCGCTCTTTAGTTTTGAATGGACACAATTTAAAGTGAAAACAACAACTGACCTACCAAAATCCGACCAAAAACATTAATATTTTCTTTATCCTTTAATAGAATGATAGTTGGGTCCTTTAAAACTTATACGAGTCAACCCCGCCTCAATCCATGGCACGGTGTGGCTGGTATCACTCAAAGTGTCTCTCTTTTTATTAAAGTGGACAAAATTTTAAGTGAAAACAACAACTGACCTACAGAAATCTGAACAAATTCATTCGGATTGTCTTTATCCTTTTTGAAAACAATCCATGCGTCCTTTGTGACATATAAGAGTGAACCCCACCACAATCTGAGTCACGGTATAACCGATATCACTAAAAGTCTCTCTTTTGTTTAAAATTGACAAAATTTTAAGTGAAAACAACAACTGGCCTACAGAAATCTGACCGAATGCATTTAGATTATCATGATCCTATAGGAGAATGATCCATGGGTCCTTTTTGATGTGTATGAGTCAACTCTTCCTCAATCCACAGCATGGGGTGGCCGGTATCCCTCAAAGTGTATCTATTTTGTTTAAAATAGACATAATTTTTAGTGAGAACAACAACTAGACTACGAAAATCAGACCAAATGGGTTTGGATTGTGTTTATCCTTTAAGAGAATGATCTATGGGTCATTTGATACGTGTTAGAGGAAAACCTTCCTCAATCTGAGGCACGGTTTAGCTAGTATCTCTCAAAGTGTCTCTATTTTTTTAAATGGACACAATTTTAAGTGAAAACAAAAACTAACCTATGAAAATATGAAAAAATGCCTTTGGATTGTCTTGATCCTATAGGATAACGATCCATGGGTCCTTGTTAATGTACATGAGTCATCCCGATCTCAATCAGAGGCACGATGTTGCCAGTATCACTCAAAGAGTCTCTCTTTGGTTTAAAATGGACACCATTTTAAGTGAATACAAAAAATAACCTACGGAAATCCAACCAAACACATTTTTATTGTCTTGATACTTTAGGAGAATTATCCAAGGTTCCTTTGAGATGTGTACGAGTCAACCCCGCTCTAATCTGTGTCATAGTGTGGCCGATATCACTCAAAATGTATCTCTTTTGTTTAAAATGGACATAATGTTATGTGAAAACAACAACTGACCTACGGAAATCTGACCACACACATTATTATTGTGTTAATCCTTTAGTAGAATGATCCATGGGTCTTTTGAGACATTTAAGAGTCAACATCGCCTCAATCTAAGGCACAGTCTAGCCGATATCTCTCAAAGGGTCTCTCTTTTAGTTAAAATGGAAAAAATTTTATGTGAAGACAACAAAATACCAATGAAAATCTGACCAAATGCATTAGGATTGACATGATCCTATAGTTTAATGATCTAGAGGTCCTTTTGGACATGTAAGAGTCAATCGTGCCTCAATATGAGGCACGGTGTGGCCGGTATTACTCAAAGTGTCTCTCTTTTGTTTAAAATGGACACAATTATAAGTGAAAACAAAAACTAACCTACGGAAATCTGACCAAACACATTAGGATTGTATTTAACTTTTAGGATAAATATCCATGGGTCCTTTTATATGTGAATTAGTCAACATTTCCTCACTCCAAGGCACGGTTTGGCCGGTATCACTCAAAGGGTCTCTATTTTTGTTTAAAATGGACATACTTTTAAATGAAAACAAAAACAGACGTACGAAAATCTGACCAAAAACATTCAAACTGTATTAATACATTAGGAAAACAATACATGGCTCATTTGAGACTTGTACGAGTAAACCATGTCTCAATCCAAGGCACGGTGTTGCCGGTATCACTCAAAGTGTCTCTCTTTTGTTTAAAATGGACACAATTTTAAGTGGAAAAAACAACTGACATAGGAAAATCTGACCAACCATATTCATATTGACTTGATACTATAGAAGAATGATCCATGGGTCATTTTTTACATGTACGAGTCAACCCCACCTCAATCTGAGGCACGGTGAGGCCGTTATCACTCAAAGTGTCTCTCTATTGTTTAAAATGAACACAATTTTAAGTGAAAACAAACACTGACCTACAAAAATCTGACCAAATGCATTCATATTGTATTTATCATTTAGTATAATGATCCATAGGTTCTTTGAGATGTGTAAGAGTCATCCTCGCCTCAATCCAAGGACTGGTGTGGCCGGTATCACTGAAATGGACTCTCTTTTGTTTAAAATGGACATATTTTAATGTGAAAACAAAAACTATCGTACGAAAATCCAACCAAATGCTTTCGGATTTTATTAATACTTTAGGTGAACAATCCAAGGGTCCTTTATGACGTGTATGAGTTAACCACGCCTCCATCCGAGGCACGGTGTTGCCAGGATCAGTAAAAGTGTCTCTCTTTTGTTTAAAATGGACACAATTTTAAATTAAAACAAAAACCGACCTACGATAATCTGACCAAACACATTCGAATGGTATTTATCATTTATTATAACGTTCCATGGGTTCTCTGAGACATTTAAGAGTCAACCCTGCCTCAATCTGAGGCCAGGTGTGGCTGGTATCACTCAAAGGGTCTCTCTTTTGTTCATAATGGACATATTTTTAAATGAAAACAACAACTGACTTACATAAATTTGAGCAAACGCTTTTGTATTGTATTATTCCTTTTGTAGAATGATCCATGTGTCATTTGAGACGAATAAGAGACAAACACGTCTCAATCCGAGGCACGGTGATGCCGGTATCACTCAAAGTGTCTCTCTTTTTTATAAAATGGACACAATTTTAAGTGAATACAATAACTGAAATACGAAAATACAAAAAAAAGCATTCGGAATGTCTTGATTATTTATGATATATATTGATAGATCCTTTAATAAGTGTACGAGTCAACCTTGCCTCAATCCAAGGCATGGTGTGGCTGATATCACTCAAAGTGACTCTCTTTTGTTTAAAATGGACACAATTTTATGTGAAAACAACAACTGACCTATGGAAATCCGACCAAAAGATTTGAGATTGTATTTATCCTTTTCTATAATGATCCATGTGTCCTTTGTGACATGTACGAGTCAACCCCACCTCAATATAAGGCACAGTGTAGCAGGTATCACTCAAAGTGTCTCACTTTTGTTTAAAATGCACACTACTTTAAGTGAAAACAACAACTGACCTATGGATGTCCGACCAAAGGAATTTGGGTTGTATTTATCCTATACGATAACGATCCATGGGTAATTTTTGACGTGTACAATTCAACCCCGCTTCAATCTGAGGCACGGTGTGGCCGGTATCAGTCAAAGTGTCTCTCTTTTGTTTAAAATGGACAGAATTTTAAGTGAAAACAACAAATTACCTATGTAAATACAAACAAACACATTTTTATTGTGTTTATCCTTTAGGAGAACGATCCATGGGTCCTTTGAGATGTGTTCATGTCAACCTCACCTTATTTTGAGGCACGGTTTAGCTAGAATCACTCAAATTTTCTCTCTTTTGCTTAAAATGGACACAATTTAAAGTGAAAACAACAACTGACCTACGAAAATACGACCAAAAGAATTCATATTGTCTTGATCCTATATAAAAACTATCCATTGGACCTTTTTGACATGTACATGTCAACCTTGTCTCAATTCGAGGCATGGTGTTGCCAATATCACTCTAAGCGTCTATCTTTTGTTTAAAATAGACACAATTTTAAGTAAAAACAACAACTGACCTACAAATATTTGACCAAACGCATTCGGATTTCCTTGATACATTAGGAGAGAGATACATTCGTTCATTGAGATGTGTACGAGTCAACACCACCCCAATATGAGGCACAGTGTGACCGGTATCATACAAAGTGTCTCTCTTTTGTTTAACATTGGAATATTTTTAAGTGAAAACAAAAAATAACTTACAAAAATCTGATCAAATGCTTTCGGATATTATTAATACATTAGGTGAAAGATCCATGCGTCCATTCAGATGTGTATGAGTCAACCCCATCTCAATATGAAGCATGGTGTTTCCGGTATCACTTAATGTGTCTCTCTTTTGTTTAAAATGGACACAATGTTAAGTGAAAACAACAACTGGCCAATGAAAATCAGACCAAACGCATTCATATTTTTTGTATTTTATAGTAGAACGATCCATGGGACCTTTATTACATGTATTAGTCAACCCCTCCACAATCCATGGCATGGTGTGGTCAGTATCACTAAAGGTGTCTCTCTTTTGTTTAAAATGGAAACAATTTTAAGTTAAAACAACAAATGACCTATGGAAATCCGACCAAATGCATTCAAATTGTATTTATCATTCTGGAGAGAGATCCATGGGTCCTATGATACATGTATGAGTCAACCCCGCCACAATCCGAGGCCCGGTGTGGCTGGTATCATTCAAAGGTTCTCTCTTTGGTTTTAAAATGGACTGATTTTTAAGTGAAAACAAAAAATGACATACGGAAATCTAACCAAACACTTTCTGATTGTTTTAAAACATTATGTGAATGATAAATGTGTCCTTTGAGACATTACTGATTCAACCCCGTCTCAATACAATGCACAATGATTCCAGTATCACTCAAAGTGTCTCTCTTTTGCTTAAATGGACACAATTTTAAGTTAAAACAACAACTGAACTATGAAAATCCATCCAAACGCATTCTGATTGTCTTGTTCCTTTAGGAGAATGATCTATGTATCATTTTCAACGTGTAAGAGTCAAACTCACCTTAATCCAAGGCACGGTGTGGTGGATATAACTCAAAGTGTCTCTCTTTTGTTTGAAATGGACACAATTTTAAGTGAAAACAACAACAGACCTACGAAAATTGGATCAAACACATTTGGATTGTCTTGATACATTATGAGAACAGTACATTAGTCCTTTGTAATGTTTAAGAGTCAATCCCTCCTCAATCCAAGGAAATTTGTTGCCGTTATCACTCAAAGTGTCTCTCTATTGTTTAAAATGGACACAATTTTATGTGAAAACAACAACTGAACAATTGATATCTGACCCAATGCATTTGGATTGTCTTGATCCTCTACAATAATGATCCATGGGTCATCTGTGACATGTACGAGTCATCCTTGCCTCAATATGAGGCACGGTGTGGCCGTTATCACTCAATGTGACTCTCTTTTGTTCAAAATTGTAACAATTTTAAATGAAAACAAAACAATGACCTATTAAATTCCAACCAGACGCATTTGGACTGTGTTTATCCCTTAGGATAACGATCCATGGGTCCTTTACGATGTGTATGAGTCAACCCTGCCGTAATCCAAGGCACGATGTTTCTGGTATTACTCAAAGTGTCACTCTTTTGTTTAAAATGGACAAAATTTTATGTGAAAACAACCACTGAACTACAGAAATATGACCAAACACGTTATTATTTAATTGATCATAGAGTGTAGTGATCCATGGGTCCTTTGAGACATGTACGTTTCAACCCCACCTCAATCTGAGGCACGGTGTGGCCGATATCACTCAAAGGGTCTCTCTTTGGTTTCAAATGGACAGATTTTTAAGTGAAAACAAAAACTGACCTACAGATATCTAACCAAATGATTTCATAATGTTTTAATCCTTTAGGAGAAAGATCCATGGGTCATCTGAGATGTTTATGAGTCAACCCTTCTTCAATCTGAGGCATGATTTTGCCGGTATCACTCATAGTGTCTCTCCTTTGTTTAAAATGGACAAAATATTAAGTGAAAACAACAACTGACCTACGAAAATACAACCAAACACATTTGGATTGACTTGATACTTTATGATAACTATCCATGGGTCCTTTACGATATGTATGATTCAACCCCACCTCAATACAAGACACTATGTGGTCGATATCACTCAAATTGTCTCTCTTTTGTTTAAAATGGAAACGATTTTAAGTGAAAACAACAACAGATGTACGGAAATGTGACCAAACGCTTTAGGATTTTATTAGTACTTTAGGAGAACGATCCATGCATCATTTTCGACTTGTATGAGTCAATTATGTCTTAATCCAAGGCATTGTGTTTCCGGTATCACTTAAAGGGTCTCTCTTTTGTTTAAAATGGAAACCATTTTAAGTGAAAACAACAAATGACATACAAAAATCTGAACAAATGAATTCTTATTTTCTTAATCATATAGTAGAACAATTCATGGATCCATTTTTACATGTAAAAGTCAACCTCACCTCAATCCAAGGCACAGTGTGGCCGGTATCACTCAAAGTCTCTCTCTTTTGTTTAAAATGGACACAATTTTAAGTGAAAACAATAACTGACCTACATAAATCCAAACAAACGCTTTCAGAATATATTTATATTTTAGGAGAATGATCCATTGGTCCTTTGAGATGTATATGAGTCAACCCATCAACAATATGAGGCCCGGTGTGGCCGTTATCACTCAAAGGGTCACTCTTTTGTATAAAATGGTCATATTTTTAATTGAAAACAACAACTGACATATGGAAATCTGAAAAAAGGCTTTCAGATATTATTAATAATTTTGGAGAACAATTCAAGGGTCCTTTATGACGTGTAAGAATCAACCCCACCTCAATCTGAGGCATGGTGTTGCCGGTATCACTCAAAGTGTCTCTCTTTTGTTTAAAATGGAAACAATGTTAAGTGAAAACAACAACTGACATACGGAAATCTGACCAAACAAATTCAGATTGTATTGATCATTTAGGATAATGATCCATGGGTCCTTTGAGACGTTTACGCATCTACCCCGCCTCAATATGAGGTTCGGTGTGACCAGTTTCACTCAAAGGGTCTCTCTTTTGTTTAAAATGGACAGAATCTTAAGTGAAAATGACAAATGACATACGGAAATCCGACAAAAAGATATCGGAATGTTTTAATCATTTAGTATAATGATCCATGGGTCATTTTTGATGAGTACGAGTCAACCACATCTCAAACCGAGGCACGGTGTTGCTGGTATCACTCAAAGTTTCTCTCTTTTGTTTAAAATTGACACAATTTTAAATGAAAACAATAACAGATCTACTCAAATACAACCAAATGCACTTGTTTTGTCTTGATCTTTTATTATAACGACCCATGGTTCCTTTAAGACCTTTATGAGTCATCCCTGCCTCAATCCAAGGAATTTTGGGGCCAGTAACACTCAAAGCATCTCTCTTTTGTTTAAAATGGACAAAATTTTAAGTGAAAACAACAACTGACCTACGGAAATCTGACCAAATTCTTTTTTATTGTCTTTATCCTTCTTTAGAATGATCAATGGGTTCTTTTTGACATGTATAAGTCAACCCCGCGTCAATCAGAGGAACGGTGTATCTGGTATCACTCAAAGTGTCTCTCTTTTGTTTAGAATGGACATAATATTAAGTGAAAACAATAACCGACCTATGGAAATATTACCAAATGGATTTGGATTGTCTTGATCCAACACAATAACGATCCATGGGTCATTTGTGACATGTATGAGGCAACCCCTCCTCATTCTGAGGGAGGGTGTGGCCAGTATCACTCAAAGTGTCTCTATTTTGTTTAAAATGGACACAATTTAAAGTGAAAACAACAACTATGCTACAGAAATCCAACCAAAAGCATTTGGATTCTGTTGATCCTTTAGTATAATGATCTATGGGGTTTTTGAGATGATTTTGATTCAACCTTATCTCAATATGAGGAACAATTTAGCTGGTATCACTCAAAATTTCTCTCTTTTGTTCAAAATGGACACAATTTTAAGTGAAAACAACAACTGACCAATGAAAATCAGACCAAAAGCATTCATATTGTCATGATACTATAGGAGAAAGATCCATGGTTTCTTTTTGACGTCTAAGAGTCAACCTGGTCTCAATCTAAGGCACTGTTTTGCTGGTATCATTCAAAGTCTCTCTCTTTTTTTTAAAATGGACACAATTTTAAGTAAAAACAAAAAATGTCCTACTGAAATCAAATCCAACGCATTTTGTATTGTCTTGATACTTTAATATAACTATCCATGGGTCCTTACAGATGTGTATGAGTCAACCCAGCCTCAATCTGAGGCCCAGTGTGGCCGGTATCACTCAAAGTGTCTCTCTTTTGTTTAAGATGGATTGATTTTTAAGTGAAAACAAAACCTGACGTACGGAAATCTGATCAAATGATTTCGGATTGTATTAATACTTTAGTAGAATTATCCATGGGTCCTTTGAGACGTTTACTAGTCAACTTCCTCTCAATCTGAGGCACAATGTTGCTGGTATCACTCAAAGTGTCTTTCTTTTTTTTAAAATGAACACAATTATAAGAGAAACAACAAATGACCTATGAAAATCAGACCAATCACATTAGGATTATCTTGATCCTATTGGAGAATGATACATGGGTCCTTTTTTAGATTAACGAGTCAACCCCGTCTCAATCTGAGGCATGGTGTGGCCGGTATCACTCAAAGTGTCTCTCTATAGTTTAAAATGGACACAATTTTAAGTGAAAACAACAACTGACCTATATAAATTAAACTAAACGTTGTCGGATTGTATTTATCATTTAGGAAAATTATCCATGGGTCCATTGAGATGTGTACGAGTCAACCCCGCCTCAATCCTAGGCCTGGTGTGGCCGGTATCACTCAAAGTGTCTCTCTTTTATTTAAAATGGACATATTTTTAAGTGACCACAACAACTGACATACAGAAATCAGACCAAACACTTTCATATTATATTAATCCTTTATGATAAAAATACATGGGTCCATTGAGACATGTTCGAGTCAACCCCGTCTCAATACGAGGCATGGTGTTGTCGGTATGACTCATAGTGTCTCTCTTTTGTTTAAAATGGACACAATTTTAAGTGAAAACAACAACTGACCTACATAAATACAAGAAACCGCATTTGGATTTTTTTTCCATTTAGTGGAATGATACATGGGTCCTTTTCGACATGTACGAGTCAACCCCGCCTCATTCCAAGGAATAGTGTGTCCAGTATAACTAAAGTCTGTCTCTTTTGTTTAAAATGGACACAATTTTAAGTGAAATCAGCAACTGACCTACAAAAACCAGAACAAACGCATTCAGATTGTCTTTATACTTTATAATAACAATACATGGGTCTATTGTGACATTTACGTGTCAACCCCACCTCAATCTGGGGCATGGTGTAGCCGATATCACTCAAAGCGCCTCTATTTTGTTTAAAATGGACACAATTTTAAGTGATAATAATAGCTGACCTATATAAATCCATGAAAACGCATTTGGATTGTCTTTATCCTATAAAATAACGTTCCATGGTTCCTTTGTGATGTGTATGATTCAACCACACCTAAATTCCAGGCATGGTGTGGCCAGTATCACTCAAATTGTCTCTCTTTTGTTTAAAATGGTAACAATTTTATGTGAAAACAACAACTAACCTATGAAAATCCGACCAAATGAATTCAGATTGTGTTTATCATTTTGGAGAACAATCCATGGGTCCTTTTCGATGTGGATGAGTCAACCCCTCCTCAATACGAGGCATGTTTTATCTGGTATCACTCAAAGTGTCTCTCTTTTGTTTAAAATGGACACAATTTTAAGTGAAAACAACAACTGGCCTATGAAAATGCAACAAAAAGATTTCATATTGTCTTGATCCTATAGAAGAAAGATATATGGGTCACTAGTGATGTGTAAAAGTCAACCTAGTCTCAATCCAAGCTACAGTGTTGCCGATATCACTCAAAGCGTCTCTCATTTGTTTAAAATGTTGACAATTTTAAGTGAAAACAATAACTGACCTACGGAAATCCAACCAAACGCATTCAAATTGTCTTGATACATTAGGAGAACGATCCATGGGTCCTTTTCGATGTTTACGAGTCAACCCAGACTCATTCATAGGAAAAGGGTGGCCGGTATCACTGAAAGTGTCTCTCTTTTGTTTAAAATGGACACAATTTTATGTGGAAAAAAACTGACCTACAAAAATATGACTAAACACATTTGGATTGTATTGATTCATTAGGATAATGATCCATGGGTCCTTTAGGATGTTTACGAGTCAACCTTGAAACAATCCAATGCAATCTCTAGCGAGTATCATTCAAAATGTCTCTCTTTTGTTTAAAATGAACACAATTTTAAGTGAAAAAAACAACTAACCAACGAAAATCCAAACAAACGCATTCGGATTGTCTTGATCCTATAGTAGAACAATCCATGGGTATTTTTTGATTTGTACGAATCAACACCACCTCAATTTGAGGCACAATGTGGCCGGTATCACTCAATGTGTCTCTCTTTTGTTTAAAATGGACAGATTTTTAAGTGAAAACAAAAACTAATGTAAGCAAATCAGAACAACGCATTCAGATTGTATTAATACTTTATAAGAATTATCCATGGGTCCTTGGAGACGTGTACGAGTCAACCCCGTCTCAATCCGAGGCACGGTGTTGCCGGTATCACTCAAAGTGTCTCTCTTTTGTTTCAAATAGACACAATTTTAAGTGAAAACAAAAACTAACCTACAAAAAGTAGACCAAACGCATTCGGATTGTCTTGATCTTATTAGACAACAATCCATGGGTCCTTTGTTACATTTAAGAGTCAACCCCTCATCAATTTGAGTCACAGTGTGGCCAGTATCACTCATAGAGTCTCTCTTTGGTTTAAAATGGACACAATTTCAAGTGAAAACATCAAATGGCCTACGGAAATACGACCAAATGCATTATGATTGTATTTATCGTTTATGAGAATGATCCATGGGTCCATTGAGACTTGTTCGAGTCAACCCTGCCTCAATCCAAGTCCCAGTGTGGCCGGTATCACACAAAGGGTCTCTCTTTTGATTAAAATGGACATATTTTTAAGTGGGAACAACAACTGACATACGAAAATCTGACCAAACACTTTTGGATTGTATTAATCCTTTAGGAGAACTATTCCAGATTCCTTTTCAACATGTACGAGTCAACCCCATCTCAATACGTGGCACGGTGTTTCCAGTATCACTCAAAGTGTCACTATTTTGTTTAAAATTGACACAATTTTAAGTGAAAACAAAAACTGACCTCCAAAAATCCAACCAAATGCATTCAGATTGTCTTTTTTCCTTTAGGAGAATGATTTATTTGTCTTTTTTGACTTGTACAAGTCAACCCTGCCTCAATCCAAGGAATGGTGTGGCCGATATAACTCAAAGTGTCTCTCTTTTGTTTAAAATGGACACAATTTTAAGTGAAAACCACAGCTGACCTATGAAAATCCTACCTAACGCATTCAGATTGTCTTTTTCCTTTATGAGAACGATCCATGGGTGCTTTGTGACATGTAAGAGTCATCCACGACTCAATCTGAGGCACAGTGTTGCTGGTATCACTCAAACTGACTCTCTTTTGTTTAAAATGGACACAATTTTAAGTGAAAACAACAACTGACCTATGGAAATCAGACCAAATGCATTCGTATTGTCTTGACCCTATACAAGAATGATCCATGGGTCCCTGGTGATGTGTATGAGTCAACCTCGCCTCAATCCAGGGAATGGTGTGGTCTGTATCACTCAAAGTGTCTCTCTTTTGTTTAAAATGATAACAATTTTAAGTGAAAACAACAACTATCCTACGAAAATCCAAACAAATGAATTTGGATTATTTTTATACATTAGGATAACAATCCATGTGTCCTTTAATATGAGTAAGAGTCAACCCCACCTCAATACGATGCACGGTGTTGGCGGTATCACTCAAAAGTGTCTCTCTTTTGTTTGAAATGGACACAATTTTAAGTGAAAACAACAACTGACCAATGAATATCTGAAAAAACACATTTGTATTGTATTGATAATATAGTATAACGATCCATGGGTCTTTTGAGATGTGTATGAGTCAACCCCACATTAATTTGAGTCCCGGTGTGGCCGGGATCAATAAAAGGGTCTCTCTTTCGTTTAAAATGGACAGATTTTTAAGTGAAAACAACAAATGACGTACGGATATCTATCCAAACACTTTCTGATTGTATTAATCTGTTAGAAGAAAGATTCATGTGTCATTTTCGACGTGTACGAGTCAACCTTGTCTCAATCTGAGGCACGGTGTTGCCGATATCACTCAAATTGTCTCTCTTTTGTTTAAAATGGACAATGTTTTAATTGAAAACAACAAATGACCTACGGAAATACAACCAAACCCATTAAAATTTTATTGATCCATTAGGATAAGGATTCATGGGTCATTTAAGACGTGTATGATTCATCCCCGCCTCAATCCAAGGCACAGTGTGGCCGATATCACTCAACGCAGCTCTCTTTTGTTTAAAATAAACACACTTTTAAGTGAAAACAACAACGAATGCACGTAAATCCAACCAAACTCTTTAAGAATGTATTAATACTTTATGATAATGACGCATGGGTCCTTCTAGACGTGTACGAGTCAACCTCGCTTCAATCCGAGCACCGGTGAGGCAGGTATCACTCAAAGGGTCTCTCTTTTGTTTAAAATGGACATATGTTTAAGTGAAAACAACAAATAACGTACGGAAATAAGATCAAAAGATTTCAGATTGTATTAATACATTAGTAGAACTATCCATGGGTTCTTTACGGCATGTACGAGTCAACCTTGACTCAATCCAAGGCACATTGTTGCCGGTATCACTCAAAGTATCTCTCTTTTGATTAAAATAGACACAATTTCAAGTGAAAACAACAACTGAACTATGGAAGTCCAACCAAACACATTCAGATTGTATTGATCATTTCAAGGAACAATACATGGGTCCTTTCAGACATGTAAGAGTCAATCCCGCCTCAATCAGAGGCCCATTGTGGCCGGTATAACTCAAAGGGTCTCTCTTTTGTTTAAAATGGACAAATTTTTAAGTGAAGACAACAACTGACGTACATAAATCCAACCAAATGCTTTAAGATTGTATTAATACTTTAGAAGAATTATACATGGGTCATTTTAGATGTGTACGAGTCAACCTCGTCTCAATCCGAGGCACGTTGTTGTCGGTATCACTCCAAGTGTCTCTTTTTTGTTTAAAATGGACACAATTTTAAGAGAATACAAAAATGGACCCACGGAAATAAAACCAAATGCATTTTTATTATCTTGATCATTTAAGATAACTATCCACGGGACCTTTGTGACATGTACGGTTCAACCCCGCCTCAATCCAAGGTATGTTGTGGCCGGTATCACTCAAAGTGTCTCTCTTTTGTTTAAAATGGACACAATTGTAATTGAAAAGAACAATTGACCTATGAAAATATGACCAAATGCTTTCACATTGTCATTAACCATTATGATAATGTTCCATGGGTCCTATTTGACTTGTAAGGGTCAACCCCACCTCAATCTGAAGAACTGTGTAGCCGGTATCACTCAAAGTGTCTCTCTTTTGTTTAAAATGGACACAATTTTAAGTGAAAACAATAAGTGAACTATGGAAATATGACCAAATGGATTTTTATTATCTTTACCCTATTCAATAAAGATCCATGTATCCTTTATGACATGTACGAGTCAACCCCACCTCAATCTGAGGCACGTTGTGTTCGGTATCAATCAAAGTGTCTCTCTTTTGTTTAAAATGGACACAATTTTAAATGAAAACAACAACTGACCTACAGAAATCCTAGAAAACTCATTTTGATTGTGTTTATCCTTTTACAGAATGATCAATGGGTATTTTACGATGAGTACAAGTCAACCTCATCTCAATCTGAGGCAAGGTTTAGCTGATATCAATCAAAATGTCTCTCTATTGTTTAAAATGGACACAATTTTATGTGAAAACAACAACTATCCTATGAAAATCTGACAAAAAGAATTCTTATTGTCTTGATCCTTTAGAATAAATATCCATGGGTCCTTTTTGACATGTATGAGTCATCCCCGTCTCAGTTCGAGGCATGGTGTTGCTTGTATCACTCAAAGTGTCTCTCTTTTGTTTAAATTGGACACAATTTTAAGAAAAAACAACAACTGAACCACAGAAATATGAAAAAATGCATCCGGATTATCTTGATCCTTTAGTAGAACAATCCATGTGTCATTTGAGACGTGTACGAGTCCAACCCGCCTCAATCTGAGGCACAGTTTGGCCAGTATCACTCAAAGTGTCTCACTTTTGTTTAAAAAGGAGAGATTTTAAAGAGAAAACAAAAACTGGCGTACAGAAATCAGATCAAACGCTTTTGGATTGTATTAATACTTTTAGAGAACGATCCATGGGTCCTTTTCGTCATGTACGAGTCAACCTCGTCTCAATCTGAGGCACGATGTTGCTGTTGTCACTCAAAGTGTCTCTCTTTTGTTTAAAATGGACGAAATTTTAAGTGAAAACAAATAATGACCTACGAAAATCATTCCAAACATATTTTTATTGTCTTTATCCAATTAGATAATGATCCATGGGTCCTTTATTACATGTACGAGTAAACCCCACCTCAATCCGAGTCACGGTGTGGCCGGTATCCCTCAAAGTGTCTCTCATTTGTTTAAAATATGCACAATTTTATGTTAAAACAAAAACTGACCTACAGAAATCTGACCAAACACAATCATATTGTATTTATCTTTTAGGAGAATGGTCCTTTGGTCCATTGAGACGTGTATGAGTCAACCCTGCCTCAATCTGCGGCCCAGTGTGGCCGGTATCACTAAAACAATCTCTCTTTTGTTTAAAATGGACAAATTTTTAAGTGAAAACAACAACTGACATACGAAAATATTACCAAAAACTTTTAGATTATATTAATCATTTATAATAATGATCCATTGGTATTTTGAGACATGTATGGGTCAGCCCCGTCTCAATACGAGGCACTTTGTTGCCGGTATCACTCAAAGTGTCTCTCTTTTGTTTAAAATGGACATAATTTTAAGTGAAAACAACAACTTGCCTATGGAAATCCAACCAAACTCATTTTAATTGTCACGTCCCTTTAAGAGAATGATCCATGTGTCCTTTGTGACTTGTACGAGTCAACCCCGCCTCAATCCAAGGCACGGTGTGGCTGGTATAACTCAAAGTGTCTCTCTTTTGTTTAAAATGGACACAATTTTAAGTGAAAACAACAAAAGACCTACGAAAATCTGACCAAAAGAATTCATATTTCCTTTATCCTTTATTATAACTATCCATGAGTCCTTATTTATGTGTACGAGTCAACTTCGACTCAATCCGAGGCACGGTGTTTCCGGTATCACTCAAAGCGTCTCTCTTTTGTTAAAAATGGACACAATATTAAATGAAAACAACAACTAACTTATGGAAATCCAAACAAAACACATTCAGATTGTCTTTATCTTATAGAGGAACGTTCCATGGATCCTTTTAAATGTGCATGAGTCAACCCCTCCACAATATGAGGCACGGTGTGGCCGATATAACTCCAAGTGTCTTTCTTTTGTTTAAAATGGTAACAATTTTAAGTGAACACAACAACTGACCTATGGATATCCAACCAAACACAATAAGATTGTGTTTATCCTTTTTGAGAATGATCAATGGGTCCATTGCGACATGTATGAGTCTACTCTGCCTCAATCCGAGGCACGGTTTAGCCGGTATCACTCAAATTTTCTCTCTTTTGTTTAAAATATACCTAATTTTAAGTGAAAACAACAATTGATGTACAAAAATCTTACCAAATCATTCATATTGTCTTGTTCCTATAGGAGAATGATCCATGGATAATTTATGACATGTAAATGTTAACCCTATCTCAATCGAAATCATGGTGTCGATGGTATCACTCAAAGCGTCTCCCTTTTGTTTAAAATGGACACAATTTTAAGTGAAAACAACAACTGACCTACAGAAATCCGACCAAATGAATTCAAATTGTCCTAATACTTTAAGAGAATGATCCATGGGTCTATTTAGATGTTTATGAGTCAACCCAGCCTCAATATGAGGCATTGTGTGGACGGTATCACTCATAGTGTCTCTCTTTTGTAGAAAATGGACACATATTTAAGTGAAAACAACAACTGACCTGCAGAAATATGACCAAATTCAATAAAATTGCATTTATCCTTTAGGAGAACTATACATGGGTCCTTTTGATGTGTTCGAGTCAACCTCTCCTCAATCCAAGTCACGGTCTAGCCGGTATCATTCAAAGTGTCTCTCTTTTTATTAAAATGGATACAATTTTAAGTGAAAACAACAACTGAACGACGAAAATATGACCAAAAGCATTCATATTGTCTTGATCATATATGAGCACGATCCATGTGACCTCTTAGATGTGGATGTGTCAACCCCACCACAATCCGAGGCACAGTGTGGCCGGTATCACTCAAAGTGTCTCTCTTTCGTTTAAAATTGACATAATTTTAAGTCAAAACAACAACTGACCTACATAAATCCAACCGAACGCTTTATGATTGTATTTATCTTTTAGGAGAACGATACTTGGGTACTTTGAGACGTGTACGAGTCAACCCTGCCTCAATCTGAGGCCCAGTGTGGCCAGTATCACTCAAAGGGTCACTCTTTTGTTTAAAATGGACTGATTTTTAAGTGAAAACAATAACTGATGTAAGGAAATCAGACCAAAAGCTTTCGAATTGTATTAATACATTAGGAGAACGATCCAGGGGTCCTTTGAGGTGTGTACGAGTCATCCTCAACTCAATCTGAGGCATGGTGTTTTCGGTATCACTCAAAGTGTCTCACTTCTGTTTAAAATAGACACAATTTCAAGTGAAAACAACAACTGACCAACAGAAATCTGACCAAAAAGTTTCAGATTGTCTTTATCCATTTCAATAATGATCCATGGATCCTTTTTGACATGTATGAGTCAACCCCGCCTCAATCCAAGGCACGGTTTGGCCGGTATCACCCAAAGTGTATCCATTTTGTTTAAAATGGACACAATTTTAAGTCAAAACAACAACTAACCTACGGAAATCTGACCAGATGAATTCGGATTGTATTGATTCTTTATGAGAATTATCCATGGATAATTTGTGACATTTACGAGTCAAACCCGCCTCAATTTGTGGCACGGTATCGCTGGTATTACTCAAAGAGTGTCTCTTTTTTTAAAAATGGACACGATTTTTTGTGAAAACAACAACTGAACTACAGAAATCCGACCAAGCGCATTCAGATTGTCTTGATCCTATTGGAGAACGATCAATGGTTCCTTTTTGATGTATACGTGTCATCCTTGCCTAAATCCAAGGCATAGTGTGGATGGTATCACTCAATGAGTCTCTGTTTTGATTGAAACAGACACAATTTTAACTGAAAACAACAACTGACTTACATAAATCTGACCAAATGCATTATTATTGTATTGATCGTTTAGGAGAACGATCCATGGGTCATTTATGACTTGTATGAGTCAACCCGGCCTCAATCCATTTCACAGTGTGGCAGGTATCACTCAAAGGGTCTCTCACTTGTTTAAAATGGATACAATTTTAAGTGAATACAACAACTGATGTATAGAAATCTGACCAAATGCATTCGATTTATCTTGATCTTATAGTAGAATGATCCATGTTTCCATTGTGACATGTATGAGTCATCCCCACCTCAATATGAGGCTTTGTGTGGCAGGTATCACTCAATGTGTCTCTCTTTTGTTTAAATTGGATAACATTTTATGTGAAAACAACAACTAGCCTATGACCTAGACACCCCCACACCCAGGGAATCCCCTTCAACCCCCTAGACACCCCAACCCCCTGGACACACCCATGGAAATCCCGCCCCCAGACACCCCCACCACTATGGACCACCACCACCCCCCTTGGATGGCACACCCACCCCTCCTAGATAACACACCACCTCTAAGATACCCCCACCATGTTGACACCCCCCACCCGTGGATAGACACACCCACCGTCCCAGACACCATTCCACCCCCCTTGGATAGCCCCACCAGCCCCCTGGGAGCCCCCCGACACATAGGACACCATCCCACCCCCCATGGACACCCCATAGACAGACCCCCCCACCTGGACACCCCCCTCCTTGGAGACCACCCAACCCCACTTAAACAACCCCCAACCTCCTGGACCGCCCCCACTACCCCTGGAAACCCCCACCCCCATGGACACCCATATCCCCCAGGACACCCCCATACCACCCTCCTAGACACCACCCCACCCCCTTGGATATCCCCACCAACCCCCCTGGACCGCCCCCACCCCCTGGACACCCCCAACCCAGGAAATCCCCCCCAAGACCTTGGACACTAGCCCACCCCCCTGGACACCCCCAAGGATAACCCCCCCCCCCCCCCCCACCTGGACATCCCCACCCCTGGAAACACCCACCCTCCTTGGACCGCCACCAACCTCCTGGACCCCCCCCCCAACCTGGACACCCCTTTCCCCCTAACGCCCCCATCCCCCCAAACACCCTTACCCCCTTGGACAGCCACTCCAAACCCCTGATAAGCCCCCCATCCCCCTGAATTATGAATTGAATTTTTTATGTAATAATTAAATTAAGACTTATGATTTAATGTTGTTATATTATACATGTTGTATGGGTATACTTAGTTAAATTATCTTATGATTTATGTGTTGATTTTGTATGGGTATACTAATTGAGATGTTGAATTCTTTGCAGGTGTTTGGGTGTGCTTCTGCAAAAACATTTGTAGCAGAATATAGGGCATTTATCAGTGCTATAACGGTGATGATAAAATCCACCATTATCAATGCTAAAAAATCACTGATAAAGGATCAGTTAATCAGCGGTAAAATATCTCTGATAAAACACACATTTATCAGCTCATTTTTAGCATTAATAAAGGGGGGTTTTTTATAGGCACCTTTTTCGCGTTAATAAAGGATTCCTTTATCAGTGCTTTTTACTGATAAAGGGGACCCCCCTTTACCAGCACTGAGCTTTAAAATTCTTTTTTAGCACTGATAAATCCCATTTTGAGCACTGATAAAGATCGTTTTGGTAGTATTGGGGGAACTGATTGAGGATTCATTATATAAATCACTAAATTTAATTAATTAATATCATTACCCAAATCAAAATAACTAAAAAACTCGGACTTGGATTTGAAATTAGAGACCACTATTAGATTCAGAATGAAGTGTTTACACTAAGCGTGACCTAAATATGGTAAGCATTGTATGTTTGGTAAAGAAAAATTTTGGATGGTGTCTTAAATTAAAATAAATAAATAATTTTTTTAAAGTTAATGACATGAACCATTTTCCTATATACAAATGATTCTATTGAAAATCATAAATATTATCCTCATAACCCATGTATCATTGAGAGCTGCTTCAACCCCTTATTTATTAGTGAATGGAGACTATATGACCACTGGTAATCATATCAAGGTGAATCAACATACAACAAACACAAATGATTATCTTTATCACTAGATGATAAATTATTCACTAATTATCGATCTGTAATTGAGATAAGACTCATCATTTTTGTTTTTTGTCCTTGTGATTAAAATATTTATCATCATAAAATAATTACCATTTAAACATCATTTAAATTAACCTTTGTATTAGATTATGAATCGAAAAGAATTATTCTTCCAATTTATTTCATTTTTTCATGTTCTCATGTTAGATATTCATGATATATGATAGTTGACCCAAAAGCACATTTTATGAATTTTTTTCCTTTTTTATTTTTCATACCCCCAAAATAATTTAAATTATTTTCTTTAGTTTATCAAGGGAACATTTCAACATTAGCTTCTGTAACAATATAAATCCTATAATCATGATGGTTGTATGTAAAATGTTCAGGATGGTGTTTTCTTAATATATCATATCTGAACCAAAGATGATGGAACATGAATAGTGTGAAATGAGGATGGAGATTTATTAGATTATTTATATTTAGATTGGGGACCCACACATTCCTATTTGAAATGTGGTGAAGACATGAGGTTTGAAAATATTGGCTATGAGGGGAGTTTTTGTAAGAGGCGTCATCATAAATGCTGATTGGCATGGATGTCATGGAAGCCAGACTCGGATCACTGATGAGGTGTTCAGACATGATCAATGTACTATGCATTAATATTATTATTGATAATAAAAATAATGGTTATTAATATTAACAAAAATAATAATAATTATCATACGGTTTTCGAGAGAAATATAATAAATGGGGGAATTGATTAAATAAATTAGTGGGGTATGGCTCCTTGTGTTCCATAAAGAGAACAAATGGGTAAAATAAATGTAAATTAATCCTTTTTTTGTTAGTATCTTCATTTTCTAATGTCAATGCTAAAATATCAAATAAAAATGAAAGGTCTGGGATCCCTAGGTGTAACATGTGAAGTATGAGAGTGAGGGATATACTCCATATTTTCAAATATATAAATAGATGATAATATTTTATATTGATAATAATGTTTAATAAATACTGAGAATTAATTTATAAAATGATGTGGATATCCCAGGGTAGCATGAAGGAAGGGGGAAGGTACGCGAAGAGGATTTACTCCTAAAAATATTATAATTATTATTATATAATTAATATTATTATCTTTTTTTATAAAAAACCACATTTCTGCCAAAACCTCATTATGCGACATCAGTTTAACAAACCCTTAACTGTAGTGTAACCCGACCGATTATGTGGTCATTTTATGTCCAATTTTGGATACTTTTTTGGACTCATGGATCGGGTCAACAGAGAACCCACTATTATTATTATTATTATTATTATTATTATTATAGAATATAGTATCTAAAACAACTTATTTATATGGTGTCAGAGTAATAGATAGTCTCTGGATTTGAGACATTGATATTGAGTTGGATTTTTCAGTCTATCATCGGGTGTTTAAATCACGTTTGTGGCCCGGTCCCATGAATCAACATTAATGTGTTATTGGGTGACATATTACATCTTCACTAGGTGTCAAATTTGGTCATATGAATATCCTATCATATGTGTTTCCCAGGAATTATTGAAATGATGTGATCTATTAGGACATTTGGGGCCGTTTATAGAGTAATATTAGTGGAATTAGGTTTTTGACCTCAGATGGATGACAAGACTTGTAAGATCATTAGGATTTTGGATGAGACACACTTTATTGTAAAATTACATTTCATGTAGTAATATATAGAAAACAAGTCATGTTCTAGAGGTTACATGGCTATGAAGAAGAGTAGGATTACATGTTGTGTGTGTCCCCTACAGAATGTGTATGTCCTTAGGGAACATCAACCAATCCTATCTCCTTCATTTCGAATCAAATTTTACCTAGTGAGTGGAAAATCCTTAGTTTTTATCATCATAGTTCATTTTGGTAGCCTCTATAGTGGTTCTATAAATAGGATGTTAGGTTTTATGAGAATGATGATTCTTATGGAAATTCCTGAAGATGATGGTGATCAAACATGATCATCAAATAGTTCATATTGAGACAGTAATCCATTGTTGTATAAGTTTGTAGGTCATCCATGTTCTTTATCTTACTAAATATGGTACTCTTATTTCGAATCAACTTGCTTTCCTATTTCAATATAGATGAAACTCCCATACCACATCAGGTAACATGTCTTACATACTCATTATGCGTATAGAGATAGTACTCCCCGGTGGCACCAGGCCATGGGTTATATATCCATAGAAACTGTACCCCACTGTCTCATTGGGGTGTGTTTCCTCTATACACATTATTTAGATATAAATGCTACTCACCTATGGAACTATAGAATGAGTCTTCTTTCCATGGCTATGGTAATCCCCTAACACTTTAGGGAACATAAAATCCATACTCATTGTGTAGAATTAGACAATACTCCCTTTTTACACAAGGTAGAAAGTCCACTATCCATATAGTTGGTACTCCCATGTCATAGAAGGGCACATGTCCTCCATATATTATAAATATATGTAGTGTGAAATCTTCTTATAGATATAGAGAATGGGTCTTATATATGAATATTTTTCACCATCAAATATGTGAAACATTGGTCATGTTTGGTTTATCTACTCGGTTATTTCTATAAATACATAGGAGTTATTGGGAAATGTTGATAGACATTCTAGAACAAATGGAAACTTATTACATGGCCCAGGATGTGAGATGGAGATCACATTTCTCTCTTATTTTTTATTCATTTATTATGAATACAGACACACACACACACACATATATATATATATATATCGATAGCTTTATATTTTGTTACTCTCATACCAAGGGATGATATGATGCACATGGCATGCACTTTGATTTCATTGTCTTGCTTATCATTGATGAATGGTTTTGGTAGAATCCAGTGTTTGTGAATTGGAAAAAAGTATGAATGTTTTAGAACAGTTTCAATTTTATGATGGTTCAGATTAACAACAATGCTTCAAAACATATTCTTGAGTATTAGAAGACTCATACGTGTTGTTTTCGGACAGAGTGAAGGCCGAAGAAGTCTTATGAGTGCCTCAATAAGTTTCAGGAGTCTAGGACCCAAAAAACATGATCTTTTTAATGAATATAAGGGGTGCACGGTTTTTGCATGACATGATAAACTATGAAACCCACTACAGGAAACAGAGAAAACTTGTTTAATATGTGTAGAGGCGTTTCACACAAGTTTCCCACAGTTTCCAAAACCATGTTCCAATCACATGAAAGGGGAGTTCTTTAAGAAGAGTTGCACCACGCAGTTGGTGCAGGGTTTTCCAATCCACGCATCATAACTATAAACAACACCCTATTTAAGGAATTTAATTATATTAAAATTTAATTACAGTAAATACCTAAATCTAACTTACCCAACACTTCCACTCCCCTCTTAAATCGTGACGCACCATCCCCATACGGATCCTCCTTCATCAAGAGATACCCCTTCCTTGACCTCCTCTCATATCGACTTCCATCAACAATTTCATATGATTCTCCATATGAATCTCATTTGTATGAGTCTTATATATCTTATCCTCCCTTTCCCAACTTCTTTTGGACAAACAATCGCCCCGTAGGGTTAGGGCAAACCATAGCTATTTGGGGTGATCCAATTTCCAGTTTTCTTTTAGTCTAGGTTGGTGAAAAGGTCTCTCGGGACCCATGGGTGCATGTTCTGTAAATATCCTTTTAAGGTGAAGCAGTTCAGGTGGTTTCTATGCACTGGTTTGTTCATAGGTGGGTTTTTGTTGTTACTATTCATCTTACACCTCTTAAATTAAGGCCTTTATGTATCTTTGAATCCTTTTCATTATTTTGGTATGGTGTGGAGTTGTTCTGGGTGGATTATCTTTGATTTGGTTCATACTCGACACCCGAGGTGAGGGTTATCCTTTGTTTCTTGGTCCCTCACAATTTAAATAGCATTCTGTATTTGTTTTAAGTTTTATAGTGTTAAATGTGAAGTTCTTTTGTCCCAACTTGATTGTTTCATGTCCCCAACACTAGAGATAATTTCCCACGTATCTATATGGAAGAAAATACATGTATGTGGGTTCCCCCATTACATGTGTAAATACCCATGTCTGTGATTAAACACATATGGGGATTGGTGTTCCCATCTATATGTAAGAAAATCCATGTGTAAGTGAGTGGTGACAAAAATATTCATTTAACCATATGTGTAAGGATCCTCTTTCTCATGCCCATGTACATGTGGGTGTGTGCATAGAGGCTAATAATCCTTACACATGTGTGGAAGTTCATATACTCATTGAGGGAGTAACTGATTTCAGTTTGAAATCATCAAGGGATGAATTGGATGGCATGGTTCCCCCATATAGTAGGCTAACATTCCATGTCCCCAAATTTATAAATTCATTAATAAATTGATTACTTTAATTTTGTTAAAATTTAAATTTATACAGTGAATTATTTATATTGAATTTGATGTATCTTGTTTCTTATTTAAAAAGCTAATGGCGGTATAGGATTTGTGTGATAAAAAATACAATGAATTTACAATAAAAACCCTCCAACAAAGGTGTTCTACCTTCAAGCTAATAATTAGTGGTTTCACCTTTATTGGTTGACTTGTGGTGTTTATAATTCTTATTCCTTAATGTTATGTTGAAATACAACATGTTGAGGACATGGAGGTAATGGAATTAGATACACTAAGATTCCCTCTTTAAAATGAATAAATGCCCAAATAACTATATATTTGTTTGGTCTAGTGTTTAAATTGGAATTACTAATGTAAGTAATTTCCCGTTTTCCCTGGATACATAGATCCTTTTAAAATAAATTTTAATGATTTGGTAAATTGAATGAGTTGAGTAAAATTAATGGTAAATTCATAATGATTAACCCTAGAAACAAATTACCAAATTGTTTTCAATGGTTTTGAATGGTAATAACTCCTTGGGTGACTTGTGGGTTACCATGTAGGAATTCCATGAATGGACTTGATGGATTTTCTTACTCATACTTTGGGAGATAAATGGATTATGTGTAATAATTCCATGGATAGACATAGGTTCATGAGAGAACAATTGGTTCCATGTCTGTGGAAACCATTACTATGTTAAGGGAAGGTATTGTTGTAGAATTTTTCATTCAAAAATTCCTAAAATGATTTAATAAAAAGATAGGATGAATGATACCTAACCCTTACAGACATATGGAAGGCAAGGAATGAAAAAATAAATAATTGGTTGCAATGCTACTTGACCTCTCTGCACTAATGGAAGGAAAGGCTTGAACCAATAAATAAATGGTTGCAATGATACCAGAACTATCCACACTAATGTATAGAATGTCTTTAACAAAAATTAATTATTATTTGACTTCTTTATAAAATAGTAAAGGTTAGACTTGAGCTTTTATAGGATGCTAATCAGAGAAAAACATGAGAACTCTTATACCCTAGTCCAAATTCCGGGATGTGTTCCTAAGGATAAGAATTATGTAGATCTCATAGTTGTCTCATCTTTAGGTTCCCAATATACAACTTTTGTGTTCCTCATGTAGTACTATAGGGTACCTTGGAAACACTCCTCTGATCCAACATTGAAACATAGGTTCCATGGATACACTCCTTGGGACCAGTCCTTGCATAGCCATGTTTTACATTTGTGGCACTCCTTAGACTCGGTAGGAATATCTTCATGGAATTCCTTGGACTATGCTTCTTGGATTACACCCATACCATTTAGCTAGAACTAGATACTATTGGGTGATCGGCCCTTATGGATTATGATTACTAGGATTTTACCCTGGGACCTTATTACTAATTATCATCATAGGATGCCTTGGATAAACTCCTTGGGTCATGAATTGATAAATATGTTCCATTGCTAAATCCCATCGGGACTGATCATTTATTAGCCCCATTTTACATAATAGGAAAAACCTTGGACTTAGTAGAAAACTTTATTACATGTGACTTATAAATAAACTCTTAAAACTAATGTAATGAACTGATTACATGTCCATTAACCAGCCTAGGTTTGAAGAAGGTACTTGGTTATTTAGTAGCATTGTACTACTTACATTATTTATATATTCTATCTCCGTGTTTAATTTATACCACCTGGTTGGTATTGGATTAGAATATGGTGGTTCCGGCCTACTAATATTTATATCTCACACCCTACTCAGGCTGCCATAGCACAAGGGTACCTGAGTAGACATTTCTTGTTTGCAGGGCCTTGAAACTCTCATGTTGAAAATTTTCTTATACCCAGGTGTTAGGAGCAAAGGACTGAGCTGGGTATCAGGATTATGTTTGAGATCAAATTTGGGATTTTAGTTCTTTTCTTTACTTTATTCTTACAATGGATCATATTTAAAATCATGTTTTACTGTTTACTACATTCCATCATGTATCAATATCATGTCATGTAATCATATATTATATAAACATTCATCAAATAATTATTTTTATTTATATGAAATATATTTTCCACTACTTTGTCAATTCCATAGTAGTAATTCAACTGTTTATTATTGTTTACATAGTTATATAACTTCACAACTTTTATGAGAGGGTATAATCTCCCCACTGACTACCCTTACACTATCTCTATTAGTCGGAAGCCTCTAGAGTACATGGAGGTGCACTTGGGGTCATATGGGGATTGGTGTAGCTACTGTCTTAGTGGGGAGATTGGTTAGGAAGTTACAATGTGGTTTCAGAGGTGGGTTTTCCTTTTATCTTACTATCTTGGGTTTGTAGATAGTAATCTAGGAAAGTGTTGATGCTTGGTAAATCTCTGTGCTTCGGAATGATCACCCCACGTATGGGGAAGGAACAAGTTTCCATGGTTTGGATTTCAGTTTATGTTGTTCATTTTTACAATTGATATGATTTCACCTAGAGTGATTGGAATACATTCCACTGCTTATGATTTATGGAATAATGAAAATTACATTTTTCCTATTATGGCATGGATGAAATATACATGCACCATATTAGGCACATAGAAATTCACATGCCGGGCATATATTCCATGCTATGTTGTTGCATTAGTAGGTTGAATTATATGTCTGATTCGATGCATTATTAATATGACATGCATATATTTATTACTATTTATATAATACATTAGCATTCCTTATATTGGAACTACTGATTATAGAATGATTATCTGGTTAAAATTCCATGTTTATGTGATTTTATCATGTTTTTATGTGTTAGATTCTTGTAGGGGAATGCAAGTTTACCTTGATATATGTAATTATAGTGGGATTTAGTTTTTATTTGTTCAGTGTATGGGGGCCTTATAACTTGGAAAAGGTATCCTGTGTAATTGAACCATTGTAAAAAAGGATTCTAAATTAATTTACTATAGTACGTTAGATTTGAATGAAGATATCTATAAAGACCCATACTTTACATACATTGTTATTACTTCAGAATTGAAGCACACTTATTAAAACATATAACAAAACCAAGAAAGGACCGTATAGGTATAGTGTCTTTAGAAACTGGGAAACATAAACAACTGGTTCATAAAGCATCTACTTTGCCTCCCATTTATTTCATCATATCTAGAGTCCCTTTTGGTATATTATACTAAATAACCTTCTTCCTGACCTAGGGAAATAAAACATACAAAAGGGTGAGCTCAAATGCTCAGTAAGGATAAACAAAAGAAATATCAATCACATCATATTCATAAGAACATAACATTTTGGAAATCTTAACCTGCAAAAGAGATCATAATATCATAACATGGGATAAATCATAGAAGTGAAATGTAATCCGAATAATCATAACTTAAAACATGAAACACTGTGGAATACCCACATAATCATAGAGAATCATTTCTTGTTAGTCACCACTCATTTCCAAGACTGTCTTAGTGGACAAAGTCCATTTCTGAACTGAGTCACCCTCGTTTCAGTCCTATTTCAATGAACCAGTATAACCTACCATTCCAGCCATGTCTATCACATGAGATATAAAATCTTTACCCAATGCATTGGAGGGAGATATAGGTCCCACCCATCTAATAATGAAACCATTCTTATCTGTGCCACAAAAATCATAAATCATACATCATTGCATAACCCATGTAATAAAAATGGAATTCTTAAACATCCTGACATCATAAAACAATTCATATAAGATAAATGAATTCATAAAAATAATTCCATCACAACATACTCAAATCAATGTAATGATAGGGATAGAATCATAACCCTACATTATCTTAGATGGAAAATAATTTTGATAAAACACTTGAACTCCATTCTTGAGGAAAATATACCTTCTACTTCAATTTTTTTTTCCATTCTTAACATGTCATACAATTTTAAACTAAAAGAAGTTGATTAAAAATAAACTTCAAAACTTGTAAATGATGATTCTTGGAAATTTTGTTTTTAATATCCATTCATGCTGTATAAGTTAAAAAAACATTCTTCTCGAACTTTTGTCGGAAAAGTCAAAAAGTACCTCGTACAAAAAACGACAAAAGATTCCTTTAATATCCTTTACTAAAAACTCACTAAAGGGTAAAATTGGATTTAAACAATTGTAGGTGGATGGGAATAATATTACATACTGAGGAAACATGGATGTGGATGATAAAATACACCCCAGTAAATACTAAATTATAAAAAATCTCAGATAAAAATGAGATTGTGATATTTCTCTTACCTTATGTCCGATATGCTTTTTACATGTCCGAACCTCTTGTATAATGATTTAAATAATTGTATTGACTTATTAGAGAAACATAATTATTGTTATGATATCATATATGGTCATATTATTACCTTCTTAGTAGTAAAATTTCTTTGCTACTTGTTATTCGGGGGTTTATAACTTTTTGTTCTTATGCGTGCTTTGTCGAATAAATTCTTATTCTTATCTTTGGGTTATAGACACCTCATTTCCAGAATGGTATTAGTGTAATATATATCATATTCATTCATTCAATTCATTTATATAATCATTATGAAATAAAGATCATGTAGAACGAGTCGCATTACATCGTGGAGACGGTATTCCGTACGTACACACGAGTGAGGATATCGTTCCTATGATCGTGGAATTGTATTGGAGTGTATATATACTATTTCAGAACTAGTATCACTTTATAATAGTAATATATAGTCATTATTTACACCATTATACCCATCCAAGTAAGGTGGTGGTGGAAAATATATTACACCACGACATGGAGCAGGTATTCCGTACATACGCACACGCGGTGATTTCTTTTTCCATAGGATGGATAGATGGTGAAATAGGGTTGTTTCATACATATAATAACATATCAGTATATGAGTGATACTGATTTTATTACTTCATAATGAAACAACTAAAGAAGAAGAAGTGGAATAAGAAATAAAGATGAAAGAATCGGTAACGGACATTACCTCTTCTTTGAAGTGTTTCTTTGAGACCTCCTTTTAGGGCACTAAAATAGGTCTTTGAAGAAGACCAGAACCTCCAGGATGTCTCTAGGGAAGTGGAGAGGAGAAAGTGGCAGGGGTTGGCCAAGCATGAAGGCTCAATGTGGTGTGACTAAGAGAGGGAGGATGTGCCCTTTTATAAGGGAGGAGAGGGGCACCATTGGAATAACAAAAAATATTATTTTATTATAAAGTAATGTTCGGTTTTAAATAGCTCCAAATTGATTTATTTTGAGGATAAGGTGGGGATGGGTCGAAATACTCTCATCTAATATAATTTAGACAATTTTAGGTTCCCATTTTAACCTTATCATTTAGATTTAACATTAAGTTAAATAATTTTACTTTTACCGTGTCTTCTTGTGTTCTTATACTATAAGATTAATAAACTTACTATATCAAGAAAAACGAACCCCAAGTTGTTTATTATTAATATATATAACCTTATCTAAGTCATTTGGCCGAACCTTAGATTTTTAGGAATAAAATAAAAATTAATAATATAATATTTGTTTTAAAAACTATTTTATTTCAATTTTGACACTATTTAGTAAATGATTTTTGGGAAACTCATAACAGAATGATAAGTTCGAACAATGTTAATTAAATCAATACTAACATGTCATAGTAACCTAGAAAATTAGTGTAATTCATAAAAAGTGTCAAATTATATTTATTTTGGTGTTTATAACATCAATTTTGTCAATATTTCATTAATAAGATAATTACTGCATCATCATTGTGTCATAAATAAATAAAATTATATAATGTCTAAAAATTACAAATAAAATACAATTATGTAAGAAATCATTTTAGCTTTCTAATTAATACTTATTGTCGAATTTATCTTTTTTATATCCCCATATTAAAAATGATTTACTTATTAAACATTGATTTTAACTATTTTAACCCTTCTTTAAATAAATTAATAATAAATGTCCTAATCTAATCCAAGTGTGCCTAAATGGTCATATTTTATTCCTAAGGTTCTTTTAGGTCGAATTACACTTTTTCAATAAAATTAGGACATGTGTTAGGGTAATAATAATATCATTGTTACCCTTAACTACCCTATTCACTTTTAACCGTGGTAAAAAAAGTAAAAAGTTACTATTCACCAAAAAATTATTTTCATCTCATTGAACCACATTTAACTTAATGAAATCAACCGTGTCTCTCGGATTTTCAAAATTCCACTCACAGAAGCGGTAAAATTAATTTTTATTAAAAATTAAGTTTTTTAACTACCACTTAGTGGTTTCACTATTCATCAAAAATTGAATGTTTTTAGAAAAATACCAAAATTTCACCCTAGGATAATTTCGATATTCGAAATTCAAAAATGAAGTCCATTTTGAAAAATAAAATTTAAAAAAAATTTCAAAAAGTGGTTATTACTATTCATACCGGCTTGTTATAATAATATTTCAATAGCATATCATTGTTTAGTGAAACTCGGTATTGCGTACGACGCAAGCTATCGAGGAAGGTCGCGATTTCATGTAAAGTAAGCCAAACAAGTGTTGTGTGTTGAAAAAGATTCCTTTGATGATTTATATAACATAAAAGCCTCGGGTGTTACATTCTACCCCCCTTAAAATGAATTTCTCCCTCGAAATTCATCACTTTGTAACAAACTGATGAGGATACCTCTCCCTCATCATATCCTCAAGCTCCCATGTAGCTTCTTCAAATTGGTGGTTCCTCCATAAAACTTTCACCAATCGACTGGTCTTGTTTCGTAGGACTTTTTCACTATGATCCACAATCTCTATCACTTGTTCTTCATAAGAAAGATCTTTCTCCAGCGGTACAACTTCTGAGCTGAGTACATGTGAAGGATCAGGTATGTACATTCTCAGGAGAGATACATGGACCACATCGTTAATTTGAGAGAGATTCATTGGAAGCACCAATCGGTAAGCTACCTTCCCAACACGATCCCGTATTTTAAAAGGACCGATATATCTAGGGCTCAAATTCCCCTTCTTTCCAAATCTCAAAACCCTCCTCCAGGGAGATATTAGTAAGAACACTTTATCACCCACTTCAAACTCTAGGTCTTTTCTTCGGTTATCGGCATAACTTTTCTGTCGTCTTTGAGATGCTCTTATGTGTTGTTGAATAGATCTGACATTTTCTACCATTTCATCAACGAGATCGGGTCCTAATAGCTTTCTTTCCCCAACTTCATCCCAGCAAGTTAGAGTCCTGCATTTCTTTCCATAGAGAGCTTCATAAGGAGCTATTTGAATACTGGAGTGAAATCTATTATTATAAGAAAATTCCACCAAAGGTAGGTGTTGATCCCAACAACCTTTGAAATCCATAGAGCAATCTCTCAACATATCTTCTAGAGTTTGTATTGTTCTCTCAGACTGACCGTCTGTCTGAGGATGATAAGGAGTGCTAAAACTCAACTCTGTATCCAGAGTATGCTGAAGACTTCGCCAGAACTTCAAGGTAAATCTCGGATCCTGATCAGATATAATAGAAAGTGGTACTCCATGCAATCTTACCACTTCCATTACATATATCATGGAAAGTTGATCTAGAGAGAAATCGTCTCTAATAGCAATGAAGTGTGCAGACTTTGTAAGATGATCAACTATGACCCAAATAGCATTATTTCCTTTGGATGTTTTAGGAAGTCCTGTAACCAATTCCATAGTGATGTTTTCCCATTTCCATTCGGGTATGGGTAATGGTTTTAACATCCCCTTAGACTTCTGTCTCTCATCTTTAACTTTTTGACAAACCAAGCATCTCTTTTCATGCCATAAATGGTTGAACATTAATTTGAGAAAGATACGATTTTCCCTTTTCATTATAATTCCATGATCCATCCTTTGTAAATACATAAATATTGGATCTTTTGTGATCCTCATCATGGATAAACTAGAATGGTCTTGTAGACTTAATGCATCTGCCTCCTTGTTTGCTTTCCCAGGGTGGTAATGGATTGAGCAGTCGTAATCCTTAATCAGCTCCAACCATCTTCTTCAGCGCATATTTAGCTCCTTTTGTGTGAAAATATACTTTAAAATTTTATGATCAGTATAAATGTCACACCTTTCTCCATAAAGATAATGCCTCCAAATCATAAATCCAAAGATTACCGCAGCTAACTCCAAATCATGAGTTGGGTAATTTTGCTCATGTATTTTCAACTGTCGTGAGGCATAAGCTATCACCCTATTATTTTTCATAAGAACACACCCCAATCCCTTCTTGGATGCATCACTGTAGATCACAAACCTTTCTCCACTACAATGAAATGTGAGCACAGGTGCACTGGATAACCTTCTTTTCAACTCCTTGAAATTCTCTTCACATTCCTCCGTCCAAACAAACTTAACTCCTTTCGGAGTCAACTTGGTGAGTGGATTAGATAATCGTGAAAAATCTTTCACAAATCGTCGATAATATCCATCCAAATGAAGAAAACTTCGGATCTCAGTTACTGTTGTTGGTCTTGATCATCTTTTGATAACCTCTTTTTTTGATGGATCCACATATATCCCCTCTTTTGAGATTATGTGACCCAAAAATGAAACTTTTTGAAGCCAAAATTCACACTGGGTAAATTTGGAATAATGCTTCTCCTTTCTCAGGGTCATCAATATAATTCTCAACTGATCTTCATGTTCATCCTTGATCTTTGAATAGACAAGAATATCATCTATAAATACTACCACAAACTGATCAAGATAGTCTCTAAAGACTCTATTCATTAGATCCATGAAGATAGAAGGGGAGTTAATAAGACCAAATGGCATCACTATAAATTCAGAGTCTTCGTACCTTGTACGGAAAGCCGTCTTTGGTATATCCTCCATTTTGAACCTTAATTGATGATACCCTGAATGAAGACAAATTTTGGAAAAGTATTGAGCTCTGTGTAGTTGGTCAAATAGGTCATCAATGCGCGGGAGAGGATATTTGTTCTTGATAGTAATCTTGTTAAGTTCTTGATAATCAATGCAGAGTCTCATTGATCCATCTTTCTTCTTAACAAATATAACAGGTGCTCCCCAAGGTGACACACTAGGGAGTATGAACCCCTAATCAAGATTCTCTTGGAGTTGCTTCTTCAATTCATGCAACTCAATTGGGACCATTCTATAAGGTGTCTTTGAAATAGGCAAAGAACCCAGTACGAGTTCTATTGAAAACTCAACTTCACGATTCTGTGGAAGACCCGGTAATTCCTCCGGAAAGACATCATCAAACTCCCGTACAATGGGCATATTCTTAATCGTGAGTTTCTCACCAACCATTTGAGATAAATAACCTTAATTTAGTGGAATCAATACCCATATAATGGATGAAATTTCCACTGGAAGGTTATGTTCATCCTTGCATCGATAGACGATCATAGATTGATCTGGAATATGAAATGTGACTTCCCTTCTTTGGCTATTGATATGAGCTCCATGTAGAGAATGCCAATCCATGCCAAGAATCACATCAAATTCCACTATAGGAAGGATCACAAGATTTGCAGGATGCACTTTCCCACAAACATCAATCAGATAAGAATTATAAAATTTTGATGCGACTATTGTGCCATTAGGTGTTGTCACAGCTAACTCAACATCTAATTGTTGAGGTAATACGGTGATACCCTTAGAAAATTCATCAGAAATAAATTAGTGGGTGGATCTAGAATCAAATAAAACATTTTCTACTTTAGAGTGGATGGTAAGTGTACCTTTCACCACATCATTTTCGTACTCCACATCGCGGATAGAAATTGCATGTGACTTTCCTTTGTCTTTAGTCTTAAGAGTTTGTTGACGTCGACTATCATCATCAACCCTTGGATTAGGGAATTTATTGGCATAATGTCCCATCTCCTTGCACTTGAAACATTGAAGTGTAGTAGGTTCATTCTGTTTATCCCTTCCTTTGTTTGCATCTTTATACATCTTCTTCCCATCATCGCGGAATTCAAATGCCCGATGACCTTCCTTTCCACATTTGAAACATTTACTTTTCCCTTTAAGACAACTCCCTCCATGTTTCTTTCCACACTTTGAGCATAAGGAAAATCTCATCTTCTTTTCAGTGTTGTCTTTATAATTTCCTTTGAATTCCATTTTCCTCTTCTTATCAAACCCATATGACTGATGGGTTACTCCAATCTCTATCTCAACATTGAGAGCACATCAAACGATTTCCTCATAGCTATTGAAGTCACTTATGGTTAAGGCCCTTCGAAGACTTGGTTTTAAGCCACTAAAGAATCGATCGATCTTACTCTCAGGTTGGATAATAATACTAGAAGCGTACCTTGCAAGTCTTGTAAAATTTTCTTCATAGGTACCAACAGATTCATCATCCTTTTGCTTCAGTTCAAGAAACGCTTTCTCCATCTTTTTTCGGAGAATATGAGGGAAGTGTTTATTGAAAAATAAGTTCTTGAACTCATCCCATTCCATGGACTCAATTTCATCCCTTTGCCTCGTATTCTTAATAAGATTCCACCATTGATCAGCATCACCTTCTAAACAACACACTGCTAAGATGACTTTATCATGCTCAGAACATTGAAGAACTGAAAATATCTTCTCAGTAGTACTAATCCATTGTTCAGAAACTAATGGATCAGTAGACCCACTGAATGAAGGTGGACGCTGTCTCATGAAGGATTCAACAGAATGTTGCTCCTTCCTTTGCTCGTTTGGAGGTCCTGCATGATTCATAGATTCAGAAAGTTGAGTGAGCATGGCTATAAGATTTTTCATTCCAGCTCCCATAACATTTGGTTGCTCAGGGGGACAATCATTGCATTGCCCGTCGCATTCCGCATTAACACGATTCCTTCAGGTTCCAGCCATTGACTAAAACCAAGAAGAATAGTGTGAGCAACACTAATTATAATAGGAAAACCATATAATCAAGAATAAAATTTCACACTTAAGGTCTTATCCTAGGTTATTCATGGCGATTTCTAAAACAGTAAGACTGTGTTCTATTCTTAGACTTATCCTTAGGGTTCTTACTAAGGCATTCACATCCTAGTTTCCAAAGGTTGACTATACCTTTCCTCTGATACCAACTATAACGACCCATACATTACATACATTGTTATTACATCATAATTGAAGCACACTTATTACAACATATAACAAAACAAAGAAAGGACCGTATAGGTATAGTGTCTTTAGATATTGGGAAACATAAACAACTGGGTCATAAAGCATCTACTTTGCCTCCCATTTATTTCATCATATCTAGAGTCCCTTTTTGGCATATTATACTTAATAACCTTCTTCGTGACATGGGGAAATAAAACATACAAAAGGGTGAGCTCAAATTCTCAGTAAGGATAAACAAAAGAAATATCAATCACATCATATTCATAAGAACATAACATTTTGGAAATCTTAACCTGCAAAATAGATCATAATATCATAACATGGGATAAATCATAGAAGTGAAATGTAATCCCAATAATCATTACATAAAACATGAAACTTTATGGAATACACACATAATCATAGTGAATCATTTCTTGTAAGTCAAGACTCATTGCCAAGACTATCTTAGTGGACAAAGTCCATTTCTAAACCGAGTCACCCTCGTTTCAGTCCTGTTTCACTGAACCGGTATAACCTACCATTCCAGCAATGTCTATCTCATGAGATATAAAATATTTACCCAATGCATTGGAGGGAGATATAGGTCCCACCCATCTCATAATGAAACCATTCTTATGTGTGCCACAAAAATCATAAATCATACATCATTGCATAACCCATGTAATAAAAATGGAATTCTTAAACATCCTGACATCATTAAAAAATTCATATAAGATAAAAGAATTCATAAAAATAATTCCATCACAACATAATAAAATCAATGTAATGATATGGAAAGAATCAGAAACCTACATTATCTTAGATGGAAAATAATTTTGATAAAACACTTGAACTCCATTCTTGAGGAAAATATCCTTTATTCTTCAAAAACATTTTTCCTTTCTTATCATGTCATACAATTTTAAACTAAAAGAAGTTGATTAAAAATAAAATTGAAATCTTTTAAAGGAAGATTCTGGGAAATTTTGTTTTAAAAATCCATTAATACCGTATAAGTTAAAAAAACATTCTTCTCGAACTTTTTTTGGAAAAGTAAAAAAGTACCTCATATGAAAAACGACAAAAGATTCCTTTCATATCCTTTACTAAAAACTCACCTAAGGGTAATATTGGATTTAAACAATTGTACATGGATGGATATAATATTAAATATTGAGGAAACATGGATGTGGATGATAAAATACACCCTAGTAAATACTAAAGTATAAACAATCTCAGATAAAAATGAGATTGTGATATTTCCCTTACCTTATGTCCGATATGCTTTGTACGTGTCTGAACCTCCTGTATAATGATTTAAATAATGTTATTGAATTATTAAAGAATCATAATTATTGTTATGATATCATATATGGTCATATTCGTAGCTTCTTAGTAGTAATATTTCATTGCTACTTGTTATTCGGGTGTTTATAACTTTTTGTTCTTATGCGTGTTTTGTCGAATAAATTCTTATTCTTCTCTTTAGGTTATAGATACCTCATTTCCAGAATGGTATTAGTGTAATATATATCATATTCATTCATTAAATTCATTTATATAATAATTATGAAATGAAGATCATGTAGAACGTGCCACATCACATCATGGAGACGGTATTCCGTACGTACGCACGAGTGATGATATCGTTCCTATGATCGTGGAATTGTATTGGAGTGTATGTATACAATTTCAGAATTAGTATCACTTTATAATACTCATAAATAGTTATTATTTACACCATTATACCCATCCAAGTAAGGTGGTGGTGCAAAATAGATTACACCACGGCGTGGAGACGGTATTCCGTACGTACGCACGCGCGGTGATTTCTTTTTCCATAGGATGGATAGATGGTGAAATATGGTTGTTTCATACTTATAATAACATATCAGTATATGAGTGATACTGATGTTATTACTTCATAATGAAACAACTAAATAAGAAGAAGTGGAAGAAGAAATAAAGATGAATGAATCGGTAACAGACATTACCTCTTCTTTGAAGTGCTTCTTTGAGACCTCCTTTTAGGGCACTAAAATAGCTCTTTTAAGAATACCAAAACCTCTAGGATGTCTCTAGGGAATTGGAGAGGAGAAATTGTCAGGGTTTGGCCGATCATGAAGGCTCAATGTGGTGTGAGGAAGAGAGGGAGGAGGTGCCCTTTAATAAGGGAGGAGAGGGGCACCTATGGAATAACTAAAAATGTTATTTTATTATAAAGTCAGGTTCGGATTTAAATAGCTCCAAATTGATTTATATCTAGGATTAGGTGGGGATGGGTCGAAATCCTTTCATCCAATATAATTTAGACAAGTTTAGGTTCCTATTTTAACCTTATCATTTAGATTTAACATTAAGTTAAATAATTTTACTTTTACCGTGTCTTCTTGTGTTCTTATACTATAAGATTAATAAACTTACTCTATCAAGCCAAAAGAACCCCAAGTTGTTTATTATTAATATATATATCCTTATCTAAGTCATTTGGCCGAACCTTAGATTTTTAGGAATTAAATAACAATTAATAATATAATATTTGTTTTAAAAACTATTTTATGTCAATTTTGACAATATTGAGTAATTTATTTTTTTGAAAATTATAACAGAATGATAAGTACAAAAAAGGTAATTAAATCAATACTAACATGTCATATTAACCTAGAAAATTAGTGGAATTCATAAAAAGTGTCAAATTACATTTATTTTGGTGTTTATAACATCAATTTGTTCAATATTTCATTAATAAGTTAATTACTGCATCATCTTTGTGTCCTAAATAAATTAAATTATTTAATGTCAAAAAATTACAAATAAAATAAAATTATGTATTAAATCTTTTTATATTTCTATGGAATATTTATAGTCGAATTTATCTTATGTATAACCCCATATTAAAAATTATTTACTTATTAAACATTGATTTTAACTATTTTAACCCTTCTTTAAATAAATTAATAATAAATGTCCTCATCTAATCCAAGTGGGCCTAAATGGTCATATTTTATTCATAAGGTTTTTTTATCTAATTACATTTGTACAATAGAATTAAGACATGTGTTAGGGTAATAATAATATCATTTTTACCCTTAACTGTGCTATTTACTTTTAACCGTGGTAAAAAAAGTAAAAAGTTGCTATTCACCAAAAAATTATTTTCATCTCATTGAACCACATTTTACTTACTGACATCAAGCGTGTCTCTCGGATTTTTGAAATTCCACTCACAGAAGCGGTAAAATTATGTTTTATGAAAAATTTAGTTTTTTAACTACCACTTAGTGGTTTCACTATTCATCAAAAATTGAAAGTTTTCCGAGAAATACAAAAATTTCACCCTAGGCTAATTTCGATATTTCAAATTCAAAAATGAAGTCCATTTTAAAAAATAAAATTTATAAAATTTAAAAAAGTTGTTATTAATATTCATAACGGCTAGTTTTAATAATATTTTGATAGCATATCATTGTTTAGTGAAACTCGGTATTGCGTACGACGCAAGGTATCGAGGAAGGTCGCGATTTTGTGTAAAGCAAGCCAAGAAAGTGTTGTGTGTAGAAAAAGATTCCTTTGATGATTTATAAAACATAAAAGTCTCGGGTGATACAATATCCAAATTCCAATTTTTAAGGTGTATCGATGCTATGTAGGTTGGTAGAAATCCACCCATATAATATGTACTATTATGTTTGATAATGCTAAATTCTGAATTAACATTGGTATCAATTAATGGTATCCACTTTTCAATCCATCGAGTGAATGGTTTCTTCATGAATTGGGAAATGAGAACCCATATTAATTATGATGGTATGAGGCATTGTGATATTCTTATAAAAGTTAAATAATATTAAAATTAATATAAAATCAAATGGATAGATTTAAAAAATGCAACTAGACCCATGTAGGTCAGTTGGGGAATTTTCCTTATGAGATAACACAGTATGAGCATTGTGACTTAATAATTTAAGCAACTGCCATTGGGTTGCATGATAGTGAACCCAAGTTGGATTATGGGACCCTCATAGGTCACCTTATTTACATAAAAGGTATTTATTTCAATAAGTCTCCTAAATATTAAGGAATGTTAATAAATGTAAATGTTTTAAAAGGATGTTTTATAAAACATGCATGTTTTTCCCATGGGGAATTATTTAAAATTATGTACCCAATGATTTGTCTTAAAAAATTGTACTATGATGATTGGATTAAAAAATTTATTCTTAAAAATTAAATGTGATTAAATATATTAGGCTCGGAAATGGAACTTATAGTGGTTTCCACTATATAAAGCCCTCATGGAAGGGTAGTTTGGACTTCTCTTTGAGTAGCCTTTAAACAGAAGCACACGTAATTTCTGTGGGTCTTCTTCTCTTTATAAATTGATTTATGGAAAGGTCTGGAGTTTAGTGACTATTGTATGATGTGAACCATTATCAGGGTTGAAACTTTATCTTCAAAAGGGGATAATGTGTGGTAGGTATATCCCTCAGGACATAAATTCCTTACTAGTGCTGTTATTTTTCTCACTTTTGGTGTTATTTTCAAGTTGTTGCCACCAGTTACACATTCATTTCTAATGTGAAAACCTTTTTCGGATGGGTGATCTTGTCTTTCTTGACCTTGACATGAGTTTTAGAATCAAGTAATGATCTTTTTTTCTGGTGAGAAGAGACTTGTGCATTCTAATCCTCTTCATAAGTCATTTTACCCACTCATTTTCTTGTAATGGAAGACTAATTATGGCATTGTCTTGGATGATTGTCATATGAGGTAATGTGACTTTGAATTAAGTCATCTATTATTGTTTTCTATGGTCTCATTCATCTTCTTGTAGAGTGACATGAGAATTATAGAGTCAGTTTCATCCCAATACTCATGATGGTTTTCGAATGACGTAGGTGATTTAATACGCCAGTCCCATTGTTATAAATCTAACACACTTATGAGCACTATGTTTTCCATCATTATATGGATAGGACAATCGTAATGTGGGTAGTGTCATGTTTAGTCTATTAAATGCATCCTTCCATGTAGAAGCAGCACAACCTAAGGGGACCATTGGTAAATGGCTGGTTATTTCTTGATTTCCCTTGAGGATTGCAAGTCTTCAATCGTGTCGGTGCTTGATTGGAAGCATGACTATGATTTGGTTTGAATTTTTTATCTTCCACATTATGGGTGTTTTTGACTAGAAAATCCATATTAAATACTCTTAATGTACTGTTCTTAGTAGTTGAGCATGCCCCCGATCATGATGTCATCCTCGATACACTACGATAACATCGGTCTTACACTGTGATAAATCATTGAATGATATTTATCTTGTTGGATGATCTTTGACAGTGGTCCTCGTATATATGTCGTTATTATCGATGATTGGTATGCCCAAAGTGATTTATGGGTTCCCAAGTATGAATTCCTTGTTTGGAATCACGAACACCAGCAACTTATTTTGAATTGGGCTGGCCTCGTAAGTCATAAATTGTATAGAAAAGTTAGCCAAATGGATCAAATCATTATATATTCCTTATGTTCGATGTTTACGGTTTTAAAGAGATATTTTAAACAACGTTTCCAAGTGACGAAAACTGGTGTTTTAATGTAATTGGAGTCTTCTATGATATCTTGCATGATCAGTTAAGTAAGGTTGATCATAATTTGAATATTTAATTTAACGATATCATTCTTGGAACATCGTAAGAACACTCCGTGTTGTGACCTATAAGATAATTCCTATGGTTGAGGTACAGTGTCTTGGAATTTACAAATTCTTAATTTAAAACCCATAATGGGAAGAACCATCAGTTGAGTATTTATCAAGACTTTTACATGATCGTGTCTCAATTTAAATGGGATCTTCTAAGCTCTTTTTATATATTTTTGTTGAACATTGTGCATTGTCTTGGGTTGTAATGGCTGAAGTGATGAATGAATAGGAAATGCTTAAGGTGAATCGCACATTGGGAGTTCAATGAAACCATTTTAGCAAAACATCATGACCATTTTAGGTCAGGTGTTGTATACGTTGATCTCTAAAGATTCCTGGGGATGATAAATTTTATAGTAGGTAGAATGTAGAATCCTGAGTTTGTGAACTAAGAAAATGTGAGAATGTTTTTTAACATTTTCAACTACTGGATGGGTCAAATGTAAAACTGAGCCTCAAAACATAATTTTTATTTATGGAACACTCATAATTTTTGATTTAGGACTTTGGTGAAGGCATGATAAGCCTCTCATGTGGCTTCAGACATTTTAGGAGTGTTGGACCTGAAAAAACATCATGGTTTTAAAAATAGCAAAGGGTGCATGGTTTGCACAAGGCCTACGAAACCATGTGGTCCACTACTGGTAACATTTCATCCTCGTTTAAGAGATACAAAGGCGTTTCTACTGGTCTATTCATAGTTTCCTAAATTGTGCACCATGCTTATTCGATGGGAGTTCCTTAAGTTGTGGGGTACAGCACGATTGGCGCACAGTTTGACAAATCGTGTGGATTAACTATACACAACACCCTGTATTAAGATTTTAATTATTTTAAAATTCAATTAAAATAGACATTAAAACTAAAATATCTATCTCTTCCTCTCCCCACCCAAATCACGATGCACCAACCCCATAGGGATCCTCCTTCGTCGTGTGCCACCTTTTCCACTACCTCTTATCAGATCAAATTTTGTCTACTATTTTCATCTGATTCTCTATCCGAATACCCTGTGTATGAGTCCCCTATATCTTCACCACACATTCCTAGCTTCGTTTTAGCCTAAAAATCTCCCTAGAATTTTTACCCAAACACAACCACTTTTGGGGTGACCTCATTTTCTGTTTTCATTCAATCTAGCATTGGTGCGTAATGTCTCTTGGACCCTAGGGTGCATGTTCTGGAAACCACCATTGAAAGAAAGGTGGCTCATGTGGTTTCAGTCTTATGGGTTTGTTTTGAGTTGATTTTTTGTGGATTCTACAAATTTCACACCTCTTGAATTATGTCCTTCATGTGTCTTTGATTCCATTTTAATGTTTCAGTTGGGCATTGAGTTGTTCTAGATCGTTTTTATTCAATAATATTCGTAATTGGAATCTGAGGTGAGTGTTTTTGTTTGTTTGTTTTTTCCCACACGATTTAAATGCAATTATTTATTAGTTTTAAGGTACGTAGTGTTAAATGTCTAGTGTGTTGGTTCAGACGAGTTGGTTTTGAGTCTCCAAGTCAAGGTTGACTCACCTATATATGAATATGTAAGTAAATATATGTATGTGGGTTCTCCCGTTACATTTTTAATTATCCATGGAAGTGATTAAACATGTATGGGGCTAGGTGTGCCAATGTATATGTATAAAAAAGAATACGTAGGTGAGTGGCGACTAGTATATGTATATAATCATATGTGTAAGGTTCCTCCTACTCATTCCCATGGACATGTGGGCGTGTACATAGATACTATGTTTCCTTTTACATGTGTGTAATTGCATATACTTAGTGGTGGATCTGATTCATTTATTTATAAATCTCTAAGAGTTGAAGTTGATGGATTGGTTCCACCCTATGGTAGGGTTCCTTTACTTGTCCTCAATTTGATAAATACATCAATAAATTTCTTACTTATTTTTAATTTATATTTAAATTCATACAGTGATGTATCTATATTGAATTATCATAAATGTGATGTTGTATGATTTAAATCTAAACTGAAGAAGGTGATAAATGATTTCAGTGATAAGTACTGTCATGATTTTATAATAAACCCCCTCAAAGCGATGTGTGCTACATTCAAGCTAAGAACTAGTGCTTAGACCTTGATTGCATGAATTTTTATTGTTTAGAATTTGTATGCCTTAATGATATGTGGAAATAGAGAATATTTAATACATGGGCCTAATGGAATTAGAAACATTATGATTCCTTTTTATAGATGATAAAAGGGCCAAAGCATCGTCTATGTGTTTATTCCAGTTTTTTCATTAGAAATACCCATGTATTTAATTGAAAATTTTCCCTGGATACAAGGAGCCTTATAAATGAAATTGAAATGTTTTGGTAAATGGAATGGGTTGAGTTAAATTAATGGTTAATGCTTAAATACTAGCCCTCAATACAAATAAAAAAATTGTTTTCAAAGGTAGTGAATGCTAATAACACCTTGGGTGACCCATGGGATCCCATGTAGGAATTCCATGAATGGAGTCAATGCATACTCAAACTCATGCATTGGGAGATACATTGGTTCCCTTATAAATATTCCAAGGATGGAACTGAGTACATGAGAGAACAATTGGTTCCACGTCTGTGGAAACCCTTACCATGTTAAAGGATGGTAGTGGTGTAGACCTTTACATTTAAAAATTCCTTAATGAATTTAATAAATAAATAGTTTCAATGCTACTTGACCTTTCCACCCAAATGGAAGGAATGGATTGAATCAACCACTAAATGGTTGCAATGTTGCTTCACCTCTCCGCACTAATTAAAGGAAAGGATTGAATGAATAAATAAATTGTTGCAATGCTACATGAAATTTCACACTAATGGATGGAAATGCTCAGACAAAAATGAATTATTATATGACTTCATTATTAAATAGGAATGGTAAGACTGAATATTGTCTTCGATTCTGATCAGAGAATAATTTTTTCACTTATGTACCCCATTATAAATTCAAAGATGGGTTCTTAAGGTTACTACTCATCCAGATATCGTTCCTTGTCTTATCATTGGATGTTTGATATAGTACTATTGGTTCCCCGATTTAGTACTATAATATTCGTTAGATACACTCATTAGATATTTCATTGAAAAGTAAGTGCATTGGATACACTCCTTGGGCCTAGTCATTGCATCGCCTGATTTTACCATGGATGTACTCCATAGACTCGGTACGTTCCTCATCGTGGAATGTCATGGACTATACTCCTTCGATTACACATTTACACTTTAGCTAGAGCCAGATACTACTTGGTTTTTTGCTCATGACTCTTAGGTTTCCTTGTTTATTAGCTTGGGGCCTTATTACAAAATATCATCATAGGATGCCTTGGATAAACTTCTTGGGTCCAACATTGAAAAGTATGTTCCATGGTTAAAGCCCATCAGGCTCATCCATTTCTTATCTATATTTTACATTGATGAAAACTCCTTGGACTCTGTAGGTGAATTTCTAATAAATGAAAAATTAAAAAATAGGTAATACTAATGTAATGATCTGATTACACATCCAGACACCGTCCAAGGGATGAAGCAGCTATGCGATTATTTAGTTACATTTTACTGCTTACATTATTTATGCACGCTTTCACCTTGATTAATTTATACCAAAATATCGGGATTGGTTTTGAAAATAGTGGTTCTAGACTACTATGATTTATATCTCACTTCCTACTTGGGCTACCATTGAACTGGGGTACCTGATTATACATTTATTGTTTGCAGGGCCATGGAACTCTTTTTTTGTTATCTTGAATTCTGTAGCTAGGTGCAAAGGACTGATCTAGTGATCATGATTATCTTAGATAACACCTTTGGGATTTTAGTTATTTTCATTAAATGAGTCCTATAATGTGTTTTATTAGAAATAATGTTGTATTGTTTAATTATTTTCATACTGTATCAATATAATATCATGCCTTCATCTATTGTGTAATCTGGCATCAAACACTTTTTTTCATTTATATGAAACTATTATTCCACTTCTTTGTCAATTACATATGAATGTTTACACTGTTGATTAATATTTACACTATTATACAGCTACACAACTCTGATAAGAGGTTATAGTATCTCCATTGACTACCCTTACACCCTTACTGCTAGTCGGCAGCCTCTAGCATACGGCGAGTCACCCTTGAGGTCATTTTGGTGACTGGTTCATCCACCATCTTAGTGGTGAGTCGTGTCAGGATGCTAAATTTTTTATCTCATGATAGGAGTCCCTAATACACATTATGTTATTCCCCTATGAATGGGTGAGGTTACATACATTCTTGGTTTTGGACGAGCTTCTTTATATTCCTCTTTTCCGTTTAACTATATATTCTTATTGTGTCTCTTACTAAAACCCCATTATGATTATTGTTCTCTTGCTGGGTATATATATACTCCCTCTTGGGTCTGAATTTCCTACATGTTTTATCTCTTATATAGACAATGGATATGTTGGTGATGATTATAGAGGTCCTTTGGGATACACGGTTCCATGGACTATGTATAGTGTTCCTAGCCTAGAGATCAGGAGCTAGGAACTCTCCACATTTTTAAATCCCATTATATCTTTTTTTTGTTGAGACATATTTTTTATGGGTATGTATTTTCTTTATTTATTACATTTTTTTATTACACTACAAAAATGTTGTATTTTCTTGGGTTTTTAAAAAAAAAATTTACCCTAGAATTTTTCATATTTTACTTTTATTCTTATTCTATTTTTCATTAAGATAACTATTTGTGTGTGTGTAAAGGTACTAAGGGAAATAACTCCCTTGTTAGTTATTCCTTCAGCACTGATCGGGAGCACCCGACCTATAGAGTCAGGCTTGGCGCAATATTTTTTAGAATGTCAGTCAATCCTTTAGACGGTGTTTGGAGAAGTCCCCTTATGAAGATTTTGTTGGGATATAGGGAAACAATCTCAATGGGTCTCAAGTGTATATCTCAGGACATATAACCCATTTTTGGTTAATGATATTGATGTATCCATACATCATGACTCAGAATACATTCTTTTCGACTCTACAGATCAAGACATTGGATGCACGGAACTTTGGTACATAAATCATATAGGATTTCCTCTATTATTGTCCTTCTTGAGAAATCTTCCCATATATATATATATATATATGATCATATGATAGTGGTACCTATGGATAAAATTCTACATGTCTCTTTTCATAAATACAACTATATTATCGATTTTGGGTCATTACTAAGATTTGATGAGTAGTGAGTCCTTAGTTCGGGGTACAACATATGACGTCATTCCTCTATGTGTGACGGAAATAGAAACCCCACATGTTGAGCAGTAGATAGTACCATCATAGCTGGTTGAGGATGTGTAAATTCATACCAAACTACTTGATTCATAGATCTATTGGTTGTTTTTGTTCTACTATGCTCTACATCCCAATTATGTGGAGGATTGGATGGGGTCATTGATCATTTTTTGGGTTTCTATGGATCCCAACTGATCAAATGGTTTCACTCAAAAATGGTGATCTAAAAAGAAGAGAAATTGGTTCTAATGATACCAGTAAATGACAAACTTGTGTGGAGTTTTCATTTTGAGTTCTGGAGAATGATATATCCTAGTTTTTTTGTGGATCTAGACTCCCTTCTAGGGTTGTTAGGATATTCCTGATCACGTATATTTGATAACAACAGAGGAGACCCCTTTCAATGGAAGTCATCTTGGTGAGAGTTCTCAAAATTTATGTGGGTGTTCATTGAGATCTATGATAGTGACATTATATGTGGCACTAGAAATGGAATAAATTGGTACAATTCCTCCACTGGCACACATTCCATTGACAAGATTCAAAAGCGATATGGTGAGTTTTCTCCATACCAAAACAGATAGTATCGAGGTATCATAGAGGAGTTCCTTTATCATAAATTTTTAGGATTTTTGATGTGATGGGGTGTCAACGTAAACCTCGGTTGAGGATAGCATACATGAATAGGAAATGATGGTACTTTGGAAGTCGGTTCTTCAAGACGAGAGGCTTGAGTGGGGTTAAGGTTATGATCAATTCCACTACTACATCAGTTATAGTTGTCAACACTGAGTCAAAAGACCCATTTCCATTTGTGTGTCCCCTATTTGAGATATAGTTATACCAAATGAGGCAGTTTTTATCAATACTTTTGTATGATTACCCAGTATTTTGGATTAGTGGTCTCATTTTACTGCCAATGGGGTAACCATAGAATGTGATGAGAGATATCATCACACAAGCTCTTTCTATATGAGCAATGATACCCTTTCATGTTTTCCTAATCATGGATTGTTCATTTTTCATACAAGCTATGATAATTGATACCAGTGAGTATGGTAGTTATTTAGGGTTGTGGGATATCGTTTTCCTACATTAGGATGTGTAATCCTTAGATAGTTCCCAATGAGCTCATTCATATGAGGTTACAATCGATTCAACAGTTGGATAGTATTTCCATTTTATAATAGGATGTTATGAGATATCATATTTGTTCAATAATGGTGGAGGTTTATGAAATATCTTCTTGGGAATTTTCAAGATTACCTACCCCACGTGAGTTATACATATATATAGAATTGTGCTCCGGATGGCTCGATGAATGAACTAGATTGTAAGATGACACCATGGGGATTTGAGAACTAATTTTGATGTGGGATGAGTATACATGGATAGAGGATTCTAATTACATAGTGAGATTTCCTGGGAATCCCTATGTTTATATCATCGGAGGTGGATAAGAGCTTTATGTCCACATTGGATAGATATCACATGAACTAGGTGAATATTTTGGAAGAGTAACCAACTAGAAGAATTAATAACCTCTTTTCTCAGTTGATAGAGTTGAAGTGGATCTTATGTTTCACATATCAAATGGTTACCGTCTACATTAGTTTTAAGAGGTTTATGTATATTTTATTTTCCCCAAAACCCATTATGGCTGTATTGATTTTTTCCTGATAACCCTTTCCATGTTGAACACCCATTCAAAATTCACAGGGCTTATTAGAAGGTTCCTTAATAGTTATTGGATCAGTTCTTGATGGTCTTTTTAAATACTTCCCTTGTGTCATTTTTGTAATATTGGGAGAATTTGATATATAATATGATGGTTCTGGACATGCACATGGTGTTCCAATTTTATGAAATCTCTCAAGGAGCAACATATAGATTGTAAGGTCCAATTCTTTTGATTTTCCTTTTGAAACATGATATTGATTGTGTACCCTATGGTGGTTGATGAGTAATGAGCTTTAGGTCCACCTAGGTTAAGGTTGTGGTTTCAGATTATCAGAAAGTGGTTTTCCATCCACTTTTTTCAAGTTAAGTGATAGATTAGTCTGCCTATTTTCACATAGATTGGGTGATTGGTGTTCTCCACATGTTATACTAGATGAGGAATAATAAAAACTAGTTATACTATACAAACCATTATATGTTGTCCTTTGAGAGTGGAGTGTTCTTTTTTAGGAATATGGTGGCATTGGGAATTTTACGATAAAGAACTATCATGGGAACATTTTTTCTTTGGGTTCGTTTTTACTAGTATCCCACAAAAATCAAAAGAGGCCACTAGAGCGGTATATACGGATTTGTTCTCTTTGTCAACACCATCTTACATATTTTTTGGAGTGATTAAAATAATTATAGAAGATAATAATTTAAGGAGATTAGTTTTACCTTGTATGACTTTTTAATATTCCTAGGAATATATTCTGAGTGATGTGCATGGATGATATAGGATTCTATGGATAGGTGATCCTGGAATTAATTTTATAAAAATTTTAATTGTATTTTATATTTTCATTTTTCGTTTTTGAAAAGTAGAATATGTATTAAATGGTGTGTCAGATACGAAATCTATGACAATTGTTTAATCCTTATCATGTGGTTTACCATGTATGTGACCTATGGTTGGTCAGCGTCAGACATTTGGATGGGTCATCCATTCGTGGGTGGATTGGATAAATAAATAAATAAATTTATTTATTTAATTACCCAAAACAAAATAACTCACAAATGGAAATGTTTCTGGGAAATAGAAAAGAAGCGTTGAGTTTGCAACTCAAATCATACCTTAAACATGAAGTAATGTTGTTATGTGAGGGATTCTCTGTAATAGAATATATTGGAAGGTGTGTTTAATTAAGATTAATAATTTATTTATTTATATTGAATGAAATGAACTCAAACATTTTCCGCTATATGTATTACAAATGTTACATTTCCTGCTTTATCCACATAACTTTGGGATCATTGAGGGGATCTTCCTCATCATTTTGATTAGTGAATGGATACTAGATGATGACCATTGATCAGATCGATATGAATCAATAGACATAAGAAATTACAAATAATCTTCCTTACTAGAATATTTGTTCTTCACCAATGATCATTCCATAATCAATGTAGGAATGATAATTTTTGTTTTTCCCTAGTGAATAATATCTTTAGCGTTATTGAATATTGATTCATTGTTATTTATTTGAAAGAAAATTTTCATGATATAGTATATTATAATAATTTATTCATTCAATTTTTTTCTTGTTTCTACCATGTTTTCACCATGGATATTCCTGATATATGATGGTTTATGCCACAAAATTTAATCATCGATGTTTGGAACTTTGTTCTTGCGACTCTCATTTACTGTTCTTCACATTTATTGTTATCATTCCATTGGGTTTCGATATGACATTTCCAAGGAGGGTTAGACCGTAGTCAAATCCCTAGTATCATTATTTTCATACAAAAAATGGAATGGGAATGTTTTTTCTGAATGTATTATATCGATGACGTAGCTGTGGTTTCTCGATTATGTTGTAATGAAGATAGTGATTGAATAGGGTTGGTTTGTGTCAGATTGTGGATCCCCATTTTATCTATTGATATATGGTGACATCATGTGGTATGAAGAGATTATTTTTGAGTGGGGGTCATCTGTGAGGTCTCATAGAGGAGAAGGATTTATGTGGATGTGGTTGTGTCTAGACTCGGATCTCTGATAAGGTGTTCATTATTAATTGATGTATTCATAATTAACACCTTTATTGTTAAGAATAACAATAAATATTATTTTTAGAATTATAATAATGATGTTTTTGATTAAATATAAATTTAATGAGAAAATTAATGAAATGAATTAGTGGGAAATTGCATCCATATTCCCCATAGAGAGGAGAAATTGGTTCATTGAATCGATAAATAATTATCCTTTCTTATTATCTTTATTTGATATAAATTGTGATAAAATATCAAATAATTAAAAGAGGGGTGCGGGATTCATAGTGAATGCATGTCGAGCATGAGAGTGGAGGATATATTATTTATTTTTAATAATGAAAAAATGATAATACATTATAATGATACTAATGATTTATTAAAAAGAGAAAAAATGAACAAAATGATGAGGACATCAGGGGCTCCTGGATGATGGAAGGGGGTGTGTACATGAGGAGAAATTAAACATCATAAAAATAATAATATTATTTTATAAATACTATAATTATATTTTTATAAAAATCCCATTTAAATCATAAATTATTCATGTGATGTTAGTTTGTTGAACCTTATACGATAGTGTGACCCTGAAGATTAAGTTTTCATATTAAGACCAATGTTTGATACCTTTTTCTGACGCGTTTCTCCAGTCCACATAGAACCTATTATTATTATTATTATTGAATATTTTATCTAAAGTATCTACCTCATATAGTGTCAGAATCACACATTTTATATGGTGTTTCAACCCAAATATTATGGACAATGTGTTGAAACTATTATTTTTTAGTTAATTAATTTTCATGGATTGGGTCCACAATGCATCATCCATGCATTTTTTGGGGAAATTTTATTTTTACCTGGGTGCCAGATTTCGGAAAGTGAATAGACTATCTTGATATTTTTTCTATGAGGATCTAAATAGTGTGATTTGTTTGACTATATGAGGTGGTTTTCAATGGAATATTTGTTTAAATACATTTTTTCCTCTATCTAATGAAGAGTCGTATACATTCATGAGACTTTTGGATGAGACATGTCATGTGGTATCATCACACTCCTTATAGTACTATATGTCCATAAACCCATGGTATTGAGAAGAAATGTTCTAGAGGAAGAGTAGGACGACATGTTTTGGGGGCCCCATACATTTCATCTACCTCTTTTTTAGGAAACATCAACATATTGGGTCTCTATTAATTTGACTCATATGATGGCCAGTGACTAGCCCATCTCGAGTGTTTATTCATATAGATCTCAATCGTAGCATCCATAGTGTATTTTTATATACCTTATGATAATAATTATGGGTGATGATTCCGTAAGCGATGCATAATGATGATATTTATATAGCATGATCATTAGAGAGTTCTGGTATAGATAGTACTTCATTTTTTTATTAGCATGTGTGACCTCCACATTCACTATCGAGGTAGAGATGAAAATCCTAGGTAGTTTTACCATATAGATCCTCTTTAAGTGTAGATGATACTACTATATGGAATTAATGTATGGGTTATTCATACTCATTGTGAAAATAGAGATGGTAGTTCCCTATGGCACAAGGGCATGATTCCTCTATCCATCGAGATGGTATTCCCAGCTTACATCCGCACATGGTCCCCTATAATCAATTTGTACATATACAAAAAACATACATGGGGCACACTATCACTATTCATATATCCTGGAAGATAGTAATCCCCTATCGCATTAGGGAGTGGGTACCCTATAATATTTGCGTAGAAAGAGATGTTACACCACTATCACACTAGGTAGTTGGTCATTTATCCAAAGAGATGGTACTTCCCTGTTATACATGGGAGTGGGTCCTCCAAACTTTTATATATCGATTCAGAGTAGTATCATCCTATAAGTATAGGGATTTGGTCCTCTAAATGGAAAATATGGCCCCCTCAACGGTGCTACATTGTGGTGATGTATGGGTCCTCTACTCGGTTACCTCTGGATAGACACATGAGATGTTGGGCATCATTGATGGACCATGTAGTACTGATGAAGAGTCTTTTCCTGGGATAGGTTGTGAGATGTAGATCCATTTTCTACATCATTTGGGATTATATTATGGAAAATATATATGAAAATGTTTCCATACCTTTGGTTTTGGATACTCTCCTCTCCTTGGTTGCAATGACACGAGGGTATTCCACGTTCTTTACAAATTTATATTCTAATGGTTGGATGATTTTAGTATCCTTTTATAAGAGGAAAAGAATTGATGTTTAGTCTATATACACACCATACTGAGACCCTTATTCATGTATGAGGTTACATACTCTCTTAGATTGGGATGAAAAACTTTCTGTACATTGCATCACTTTTACTGTCTATATCTATTGTGTTTCTCACTACTCCACCTTCATCGTTAATGTCTTCCAAATGGGCATATATATACTCAACCCAATGTGGTCTTTTCCTGCACATGACATGTCTTACATTGATGAAAAATTGGATTTAAATTATTATAAAAGGTAAAAAGGACTATTGATTACTAACACTATGTATGGTGGTAATAGATTTTATATAAACAAATTTTATATATTATCACTTTTTCTTCACATTACACTTTTACCAGGAGGGGACTTCATTCTCATTGGATTTATATTTTCTCCCTTTCTAATTTCCATACTATACTACTATACTCTTGAACTATATAGAGGTTTTACTTGTTGGATTATAACCCCTATTTTTTTAAGTCATATAATTTTATTCCTCTAATGTTTTTCATTAACATGACTATATATTAATATTTACATAGGAAATTACCTCCAAATCGTAGTTATGCCTTCCACGTTGTTCACCAGACCCTGGCTTATAGAGGCGGGCTCATGGTAATTTTAGCTTGATACCTACGAGGTTAGGTCGTGAAATTTCATCCCTTCCTACATATGACAATAATATCATTTAGTTGAATAAAAAATGGATCATTTAAAAGACAATTGAACAAAAATCTATCATATTCCATACTTTATATCATAAACATTTAAATTAGAAAAACCACTTTTTTATTTTAAAAATGAAATTATCAATTATAAGGTAAACCTTATTGTACATTAACAGAACATTCACTGCATAATCATCCTACCAATAACCTTTTAGAGGAAAATTTAGGTCCCGAGGAAATGACTACCCAACACCATTTAAATTTTAATGTATTATAAGGGGAGACATATATTCAAATGTGGACAATGGTCATCCACTTTATTCAATTAGATAATATAAGTGAAATATTTTTTGTAACACCACTAGATTTTATTTATTTTCAATACAATAAACATGAATAATTCAATATCAATCTGTATATGTAACACCGAGTTAAAAAATATAGTTAAATAGTATTATTTTTTAAATTTGGACTTACTGCCTATTTATAAATAGAATGTATGGATAAGAATAAAATCATTATGGAAAATATTTAAAATGGTCTTATATACACAAAATTAAATTATTAATTGGTAACAAATAATTTCAAAATTTTCATTATGTTCATTTAATGATTCATAAATATGTTTTTGAAAATGGTTTTTAGTGAAATTGGTGTAATGATAATAAAACATATTATCCAAAAAAATAGAGAAAAATAATTTTTTAAAAACGTTTATCAATTTTAAAATAATAATATAAAATACTATCTTAATTATATATTTTTGGGATTTTCAGAAGTGATTTATTTCTATTTGAATTGTGAAAAATACAGATTTTAAAGAAAACTGCCATTTCATTTCTTGTATTTAAAATGTTCCCTTTTTTGAGTATATTTAAAATTTAATTACTTAATTTTTTATATAAATAATATAATATATTTTGTTTTAATAAACATTGTTCATAATTTATATGTTAAATTTTTTTTACAAGAATCTATATTTTTCAGGAAAACCTTTTTTCGCTACATTTTTAATAAAAATAAATATCTAAAAAATTATGATATTTAATTTAAAAAAGGTATTTCATATATAGAATAATAATAATTGATATTAATAATAATTTAAACTTAATTTTATGTCATTATAAATATAATAAATGTAAAATTATAATTTTTAGGGGAAAGGTGAAAAAGAATTTTTCATGTATTAAACGAATTGAATGTAGTGGTATTGTATAATAATAAAGAATAAATTCTTTTGGATAGTTATATTTAGAAACTATATGTTATAAAAATGTAATAGGAGTCATTTTGAATAAATTTTTTATTATTATAACAGTTTTATGTTTTAGTATTTCTTAAAATTTGATGTGTGTCCTCTCCCCTACACTAAATAAAGACACACCCCTCCACTCGATTCATTATATAACCATGGGTATCTTAGAAAAACAATACCCTCACTAATTCTATTATTACAATTTTTATACATAAATTAAAAATTCCTTTATTAATAAATGACCATTCTAAGGGTCATTAATAACCGAAATAATGGAGGTCAAATGGATAAGAGTTGATCACCCTACCAGATCACCTTAAATATATTTATTTTTATACCGCATATAAATCTACATTATCCTTCATAAAATAAAATATTTTTTCCCAAAATATACATAAATATTATTATGATTATAAAAAAAATTATCCATCCTTCTATCCCTCAATTTGGAAATTAATATATTCCTCATTCCATCAAGTGGACTACCTCCTCCATATTGTGATATAACTCATTTTCCATCACCACGATTAATGATTAGTCATTATTATGGATTTATTTTTTATATATTATATTTATGATATAATTATGGATCCTAGTTGATAAATATTATTTATATTTAATTATTTACCTTATAAAATTAGCCAATGTTCATTCATACATATAGACCACCATCTCCGTAAGTGGTGATATTTATTTTTCAATCACTATGTTTTTTTGGATGATTCTAGAAAAGTATATAAAAAAATAAATGATTTTTCTATCATTATTATAATTTATCATATTATGACTAGATGATCAATGTAAAATAGTTGGATCTTCTGGAACAAAAAATTGGTGAAATACAACACATTTAACACTGTATAACCACAATTTTAAAAACTAATTGTTAATAAATTAATGTTTGAATGTTATCATTTGGTAACATAATTTATTATAATCATATATTTTTTTTTAAAAAGAATAAATGTAAAATTTAATTTATTATATGATATTTTATAATTCTTATGGATCATGTTGAACTCCATTTTACATATTAGTGTTAAAATATCTTTTTTAATGGGATAAGTTATGCTTATGTTTTACATGATGAAATTTAATGATCAATCTAAAAATATTCAAATGAAAATTATTCTCCCCTACTTTTTTGGATAACATTATATCCTTCTATTTTTATCCATTTATTTACAAAAGAGACCAAGATAATATTTTCATGGGAAATTGAATTTCACATACTCTTAATTAGGTAATATTTTTTATCCATGTTAATTTTTACATTTAAATATATTCATGAATGGTTTTATGATTATCGTATGATAGTTTAAATTCAATTTAACAAAATTTTTTAATTTCATGTCAATTTTTTGAAATTAATATAATTTTTTATTTTAAAAATTAGCTATCTTTTAATATTTATTTAAAATGATAAAGAACTATTTATTTTTACTTAAACAACGTGAATATAATTCTCCACCATCATGACTGATAAATCGATTGAATTTGGATGGTGTCTGGGGACTAAATTTCACTTTGTACATAGGGATATTATTTTATGTTTGGGACAATCATATAAATTTATACCATTTAAGTAATGATATCTTGAATCGTAGATATGAAATTTATATATTGAATCATTTAAGTAATCATGTTTCATTGGTATTTTAGTATCTTGTTTTGTTAACTATTATATTATGAATTAACGTCTTGATGACTCAATTTTTTTAGTTTGTTATTTAGTGATGTGTCAATCCATTATATGGAATGGTCATGATGAGTTTCTAGGTGGATATTTGTAATTTTATATATTATTTGAATAAATGGATTCCCATATATCTATATTTAATTCCCATAGAAATTTTTTTGGCCATGTTATAGCCAAATATAGTAAAATTAAAATTTTATACATTTATCGAGTGACATCCACCAATTTCCCATCAACTTGATTTTTAATATCCATTCCAACAACAAAGGGCTTATACATGGATTTGGAATCCTAAGTATTGATTTTATTAAGTAGGAATATTCCATTATTAATATAACATATAAGAAAATATACATATTTTTTATATAAATATAGTCTTAAATGTAATTTAATTCATCAATCATGGAAATTTCAAATTTTGAGCTCCAGAAACAAGGAAATTCCTAAAAATAATTATTTTAGTTTAAATGAATATGATTTAATCCATACAGAATATGAAAATAATCTATCGTTACTTAGTTGATTTCCAATATTCTTTATGTTCAACAACACACTTTATTACTTCATGTTTCAACGTGTATAATTCATACTGATTATTCCATAATCTGGGATCCTGATTTATACAATGAAAGGAATTATTCAACCAATGCACTTCCATTTTATTATTAAAAATCATGAAACCGGCTAGCTATTCCATATTGGCCTCTTATTGATGAAGAATATTTAAAATTTAATTTTAACATCTAAATGATATATCATGATTCTCTTAGAATAAACATCACCATGAAATTTATTACTAACTATGGTTATTCCACTTGAACAAAATTTTATTCGACATTGACACCTTTAATATATTCCTCGAATTTTCAGAAGGGAAATAAATAATTTTATATCATATTTTCATGTGTGTAAAACATATATTTAATTATAAACATTATTCTAATTACATTTTGATATTCATCCTTCATTAGTAGTACCCTTCTTTAATTAATGTATATTTGATCTGATTTCACAATCATGGAACTAACCCGTGATTCATTCATTTCACATTATTCAAATAAAGTTAGATCAACCATTAATAACAAAAGTATTATACTATAAATTTTTATCTTCATTATCTATGATATATTATATCTATCGACAATAATATTTTATGGATCAATATATCTACTTCTTCACCCATACTTTGAAGAAGGTGGAATTTTTATCGAATAACCTAATATTATTATTTATCCTCATATTCTCCATCATATCATTGGATTTCTTTTTCTATCATGTTAGTGATTATAACTTTTTTGACAATATTAAAATATTAAAATAGTGTTCTCACATTAAGAAATATTTATATATTATCTGTCAATTTATTTGACATCATTACATTCCAATATTTTATTCAACCTTTTCATAATGAATTTATCAGGCCTACACATTGATGAGTATACTAAAAATAATCATTCATCAGACATTCCATTTATTAATTTTTTGTTTTAAATTTTCAAAATTCTAAAAACATGAAAATATTTATTTGAGAGATTCCTTCTATACCACATGTCATATATATTTTTCTCTACATAGGGTATTTGAATAGATTAATTTTTAGTTTACACTATAACATGTAGAACATACTTCTAGTAATGGAGAGGGGTACCAACATCAAAAATCCTTGTTATTTGAAAATTATGAACCTCTCGATTTCAACATTAAAAAATATTGTTCTGCTACAATGTTTTTATAGAAGATAATTAATAATTATTTTTATGATGCCTGAGGTAATATTCAAATTAAATTTATTTATATTATATTTTATTATTCGAATGATAATAAATTAATTTGCATCATACCTAATTTAAAACTCTTCTCATGTACCTCTTCTTGTTCCAAATTAAATGACATTTTAGACATAAAAAAATTGAAATCCATCCTATATTTATCATAAACAAAACAAATGAAATGCATTTACCCCCACATTCTTAATATATTAATTGACCCAAAAACATAGTTATACACCAGGTAGATGATATAAAATTCCATTTTATATTCATTAAATATAGATAAAAAACAATAATTCCCACATAAAAATATCACAATTGTTTTCTCAATAACAACTAAAATAGTGAATATCGACAATTTTTTTTCATGGAATGATTTTCCATTCCCTTTTGGTGAATGTGTTAAGGCATCTAATTCCACAAGTATTTCACATCTATATGTTTAACTAGATATGTATTCACTTTACTAACTAGTTTTTCAAGATTTACATACATCATTATTCCCCTAATCATAGATATCCTAGACTACTTTTCATAATTAATATATTCTCATAGATTTTGATATCAAGGCCGAAGTCGTGGAGTTTAATCATAGTCACGATATTATATAAATCACTATCCACATTGTGAACTTATATTTTATTTACCTCCACACATTCAAATGGATTATGTTTCCTTTCTATAATTTTCAAAGAACTATCAATTATAAAATTTATAATCCCATAAAATCATTACATCATAGATTTCATTTGATTTATATTCCAATACATATTATATGAGAAACCATATCAAAGATCCATGTGTTGTTCTTAATCGTATCTTTTAGGGTAATATATTCTATGTTTTCAATCACAACCTTCATTTTCACCTTATTTTAGTCACCTATTTGAAATGAAGTATGATATGGAATCTAAAGTTTCTTTCATGAAAAAATATGATAATCATACACATATTTATCCTCTAACATAGAGTGTAAACTATTTATGTGGGATATTTCTTGGTTTCCTTTTAGTCATTTTTCACTAACAATTATAAAAAATATTTCATCTTCCTATTATCCTAAAAATAACTTATTTATTATCATAATTATAGAAAAAAATGAATATACATATAACACATTTGATATATAGGATAAATGATATAATCGCATTCCCATTTATTGAATATTGGTGGATTATTCATTAAAATTTAAATTTGAATATCCGCAATATGACATATTGGGGCCACCTATATATATAATTAACACTAAATTAAAGGATACATATTCTCATTAACATTCCTCCTCAAAATCTAAACCATTATTATAATATTATATATTTCATTATTCAACTAATGATTAGTTTAATTTATAAAATAATATTTTTTTTCTCTGAGCTAATATTTTCTACGTTTCGAGTGTATCAGTCTTGATATTTGAAAAAATTTCTTTTTCGTCCCTTTTATTATTTTTCATAGTATCATATTTTAATTATTTAGTATTATAGAAAATTCCACTTTTATAAATGAACATAAGGATTTGTTCATTAAGAAATTTATCCAAACCTTCAAAACCTCACTCAATCCTTTCTAGAAATTAAATGTTTTTAAACACCCCTATGTGTAGCTTCTACATTGAATAACAAGGTTTTTATTCTTATTCATGTTATATTTTTAATTTAAAAAATCTCTCATCATGGGACTCAATCTTCTTGTTCAATCATTTTAAATATAGTTTATTTAATTTATAATCATTCCATGATCAACAAATATTAATGTGAATTACACACCCTCTACTTTGTTTTTAGAACTAAAAAATGAGATTTTCTAACTCTTTATGTTGCTTATAAATCACTAGTACATGTTTATAAACATATATGTTAGACTCTTTCAAATAGTCTCTAATAGTTATGTTTTTCATTGTATGTATGGAAAATTATTCCTAATCCCTCTAAATTTTAATTAAGATATCAAAAAAACCATCTATATCCATGTCATATTTTTTTTGATCATACATGTTCAGTAGTTCCTATCTTGGAGTCCTATATTTGAAACATGAATTTCATTTAATATTACCCCTAAAATATTATCTATATTATTTTTCATTTATAATAAGTATCTTTTTATCCAAATTATTGATATATGAGATCTAAATATTAAAATATTATCTTGGAGGGAAGCTTATTTATATTTTCAACAATAATTTTTTTTCTTTAATTAAAATAATATAGTTTTTGAAAAATCACTATAATGTTTCTAAATTTTTAACATTGAAAGCATTTCATAGAAGATAACTATATAATAATTCATTTCCATAAAAAATTTATATATTCCTAATAGATAGAAATTAGTTAACCACTTCATTTTTCCATAAATTTCATTATAGATATCATACTTGATTATTTATATGATAAAAAATCATTATTTGAATAGGTTGACATTCTTTCTGACAAAAACCTTTATTAGTAAGACACTGAGTTTCTTAGATGATCATCAATATATTATATGGACATTTTACTCTATTTAAATTCAAAAAACATTACCCAATATAACGGTGAATGAAACCAAAAATCATATTTAAAATATAAATTTCTCTTATTTCATTAAAAGTATTCGAATAATTACAACTTATTTAAGTATTCAACTTAATAATTTATAATCATTTTCATAAATGCGAATTTCAAAATATTCAAAATTATTGTGATAAAATTGAATATTTTCATTATTCACATTACTATCTCCCCTATAAAGGTTTTTTTCAATTTATTCCACATTTCCCTGTAAAATTCCCCACAAACCACATTCAAGTATATCTAATTTATTACATATATAAATAGATAAATCTTGGGATCTACTTCATCATCGAAAAACGTCATGTATTACTCAATCATATATCTTTTATACATCAATAAAATACATTACATTTGTTATTGTAGATAAAGGTTATCATCAAATAGATCATATGTTATATATCATGATATTCTTCCCAAGTGGATTTATTAATCTATCAAATAGAGTAACAACATTAAAATTTACTATGATCATTATATTGACCATTAAATAAAAGATCCAATGTTTATAACCTCATCTTTAATAGAAATTCATTCTTGCTGAGACAACATTAGGGGGAAGGGGTGATTTATGATGCCAATTTTTTCATTTTATTTTTATAAATTCTTCCTATATTGGTGATAACAATTTTAACCAATCAATTTTTAGTTTCAGAAACTCTATTAGAAATATCTAGAATGTAAAACCAGAAACAATAGGATTTACATGGATTACCGCAAGGGCCAATCCATGGAGTATACACATGGAATTGTGAAAATGTAATTGAATAAAAAAATCATCCCTTTTTAGTGGATATAGTTCATTATTTATATTTAGTAAATTTATTTATCATTACCTTTATAATGGATTATTGGATATAACACTACCTACCTCATATCAGTTCCATAATCCACTCCCATATCACTACCAAGATGGAGGTCATATATGGTTTAACAATATTAGGTTTACTACCACATAATCAAAAAAATTTAATTTTAATTTCATCAAGGATTCAAGAGTTTGACGATATTATGTATTTAGTATCTTCATGTAAATACTATATATTGTTCATTTATAACTCAAAAAACTCCATTTTCTTCATCGAGTTCACCCTTATATATCATTAGTCACTCCACCCCTCAACCCTATCCCAAAATCCAAGTTCCCACAATTACATTATCATATTTTTTCATAGTTACATTAATAGAAAAAATCAAATGATACAGAGTTCCGTGTCTGTTCATTTACCTAGATTTTAATTCCATTAGACACAAGTAACACATATTGGAATTGAGATAACTCAATCTTATTATAAACATCCATAGTTATAAATTAGAGGTGTTATTCATTATTTATAGGTAGAATCCATCCATCACATAACACTCATGTGATATTACTTATGTGGGGAATCCTCATTCAGTATTCATGTATAATTATGTTAATCTACAGAATAATTAATAATTCTATGATTCCACCTTATAACAGGGAAATCACATAGACAATGTCACTTCATATTCAAAATCCATGATAATTTTGGAAATGGATTGATAATAAAACCAATTCCACACCATGATATAGAAACTCCTTGGTTCTAATATTTTTTTTCTATTTACATCCACTTTTTTAATGGGATGGTGTTTCCTAATACATTCGTATGAGGTTGTTCTGAATTTTAGTATCCCATACTACACATCATAAATTATTAGGAGATAAAAACATTGAATCACAATAGTAGGGAGATTGAAATGGTTTATGTAGATTCTATGAATTATTATACAATAGGACAATATATCTTTTGACATCCATCCAGTATTAACTATATCATTGGGTAATGTTTGTGTAGTTGGGGGAATAATATCATAATATTCACTATTATCTCATTTGATCTATGCATTTTTTTCTAATACTCTGAATCATCTATGTATTTCTACGCTCAATTAAAGTGAAATTGTTCCACCTATATTGATATAGGGTTGATTTATTGAACCACTTAAATCACATTTTCATGTTATCTTCTTCATTTTATTTTATTCTTTCTTATAATCATCTTCAAACCACTCAGTCGATGTGGCTCATGATATTTTTATGAAAACTATTATCCCATATCATGTTCAGAACATTGTGTTTTTGTTTTCTTGACTCGATATTTTTCTATTGAGTGTGTAAAGGGAAAGATAATTAACTTTTATGGAACTTACAATATTTATGATTACATAAAAATCAGAAATAATATTTATTTGAGAAAATTAATATTACTACTTTTGGGTTTGAAATGACAAGATATGGAGATGACAGACTGGGATAATCTAGTTTGTATTTTTGTAGAAGTCATGAACCTAAATTTTTCCAAAAAATGTGGATTTGAAAATCAAATAGTAGAATATGTTTTCTATTTTAACTATAGGTATATTTAATTTGTATGATAATTATTCTACATTAAAAAAATACACCAAAAATACATGTATTTTCAATATGAAAATGATTTAACCGAAGATTTTCTCTTCCCATGTTATGGAATTGAATAAAATCACTAATCAGTTGAAATTTACGAGAATTACACTTGATAGTGATGAATGTGCAGAAGATTTGCAATATTTATTACCTAAAATTTTGTAATATTATATAATAGACATAAGGATTTCATCAGTAAATAAAAAAAAATTTAAATTATTTTTTAGACTTGATCATCAGGAGGGAATTCAAGGAAGAGATTCAGTAAAATTCACATGTTTTACTCTGAATGATTATGGAAGGGTCATATATGTATAGTGATAAAATAACAACAATTTATGAAAATAAATAAGGATATGATATATGGAAAATGGGATTGGTCCTACCTAAAATAATTTTAGGAGGAAATGACACAACAAGAAAGTGTGTATCATAAAAATGAAGGTTTGTGAAACCAATACATCCAACACAGTAGCTATAGGAACTAATGATGTGTTTCTCTTATAAATGTAAATCCCTAAGATTTCATTAATTATATGCTAATTGGAATCATTCCATTCCACTTTAGATATTTATTTACTAAAACATTATGATCCTAGATGTTTTGGAAATGTACATTGTGTCTATGATTATACATTGTAGACTTTGGGGAAGGGTAATGCATTGATTAAAACATATAGTTAGATATTCAATATTTTCTTGAATATATCATATATAGTTATACTATGTATAGAACATATTTTTTAACATCTATCCTGATGTAAAATGTTTTAAAACCACAATATTTAGTGGTTCATTGATTATTATTTTGGGAAATATGGTCATCGATTCATCAGTAAATAATGTGACCCAATATAACATTACAGAAACATGCATAGACATTATTTCATCTATAAATACTATTTTACATTAAAAATTATGTCTAATATATATGAAATATTAGTGGGAAGGGGATGAGGATGATTGGAACAAATGTAATAATATCAGAGCTGATGTCAATGGATGATTTCTCATGTGAAGGTAGTATCACTGGAGAGTAAAAGGGACTATCCATCACAAAATGATGTAAACACCAATGGAAAAAAATCTAAACTTGGTTCATAAAGCTTTCTCAACGCATGCACATGTACCTTCCCTTTAAGGGTAAAAATATTTTGTGAAATATATTCATGATTCAATATGGTTGTTATGGGTTTAATTTCTAAAAATATAATTTGCTGTATTTCACATGTTTTAAAAGTGGAGGACCATGGTGGATAGTTTGTGTGGATTAAAAATAAAATATATTTGGTTTGATAATGTAGAAGAGAATGGAAGATATGGGTTTAGTGATGTTAATGGTAATAATATAAATCAATTGGAGAATACTCTTACAGGTCCGCCACAATATAATGGTTTCATAGAAAAGAGGAATAAAACATAAAAAAATATAATATTAGTTTTTCTATTCCCATGGGTTTTCCAAATAATATTTTGGATAAGGATGTAAACATTGAAGAATATTTCTATAATGAGATTCAATCGATACCAATGGGAGAATGTATACCTGTGGTGATCTAATCTATAATGGAGGTAATACTATAAAATTTAATATTCATTGGTTGTTTGGAATATATATGTTAATATGTATGTATATATATATATATATATAATTCTGTAAGAGAAAAACATTACATTTTGACAAAATTTTGTTTCCATATTTCCTATGGTGTTGAGGAGTTTAGTTAGCACATTTGGGACGACAAGAATAAGATTACCAAGGAATGCCAGAATGTGATATTTAATAAATGAGTGAAATTCAAGGACATTCATGAATCAAATCATTATAGTGGGAATAATGAATTAGAGTTCCATGAGAAAGTGGATTTTATGGTGTTCCTGTGAATGCGACATTGAAAATAGTGGATCCACACCTCAAGTGGAGTTGAGGAGACCAATAAATGTTATAATCCATAAAAAAGGTATTCGTCGTCCTTAAATTATTATTTATTGGGTAATAATTTTTAATCATAAACTATTCAAGAATAAATAAATCTAATGATGTTGAACAATTAGGAGATAACATTGATGGATGATATTTCATCGTTACATGATAAGTACAGTTGTGATCTAATACCTATTCCACTGGAAAAGAAATCATTCTACAAAAAATGTGTCTACAATTGAAAATAATAATGTGATGGTTAGAGGATGTATATGGAAATTATGGTGGTTAAATGATTTTAATAGAATGAAGCTGTTGACGACACTAAAATTAACAAACATGTAGTGATACTAACCACTATATGGGTGTTTCTTAGTATTATTTTTTCAGAAGAAATACATTTTTTTAATTTTGATTTTATGATGGATTTCCATCATGGAGATATATAAGATAATAATTAGATTCAAAATGTAGAGGGATATATTAAATCAGGTAAATAATTGATGTTCTACAAACACATTATGTGCATATATGGGACAAAATAATAACCTAGGTTGTGGAATAAGAAGTTTAATGTAATCGTGAGAATTAATGAATTGAAAATATGTTTCATGGATCACTATTTATGTATCAATTCTGTAGGTGAAAAAATATGTAACCTTTTTATGATGATGGCATGCTCATTGTATGATGACATAATAAGTGAATTGATGAGATAAAAAGGTAGTATGTTAAGGATTTTGAGATGAATGATATCGAAGAACATTTAATTTTTTGGGATGAATATCGTGAAATTTCACCCATATAGAACCATTATGTTATCCCATGATAGCTATATTAGAAATTTTTTAAACGTATTATGAATGGTGGAAGAAATTTTGGTTCATATTCCCTTGGAAATTAATTTCATACTTTTAAGGGAGAAGGCACTGATTACATTAAATATAATGCCCCAACCCAAGAAGCAAAGAGATGGTGTATTATTTTAATAAATTTGAATGACTATAGAGAATTAAAACCTGATAAAATAAGTAGTTTAGTAGTTTTGGAAAACTAGATACATACCTAGGTTCATCAGTACAATATTATAATAAATAAAAAATAAAAATTTTATTTGGAACATTGAAAAATATATGTTTATCCCAATAGGTCATTCACAATAAATTTTTTCAAATCCTAAGAAAATGAAACAGATGAAAGGGGTGATCTTAGATGCTCAATAAGGATAGTTAATATAGAATAATATTTCATAAACATGAACATGAGTCAAGGTGAATATGTAAAAACACATGCCTTTGAAAATAAACATGAAAATAATATGATAGTAATATGAACAGCTTAAATATTTCCATTATAAAACATAATCACGAGTATTATATTTGTCTAATATCCTCATGAACTAGAATTTATAGTTTTATAGTGAGGGAAATTCATATACTGGAAATTCTAAAGCATACAATCATGGCCTCGTCCAAGGAATCTAAAAATGATTATGTCCTTGTCCAAAACTATATCTCAAACTAGGATGGGCATTGGCCAAGTCCAGGTTTATTTTTTTCATGAGGCCTACCGATTCATCGAGAGGCTATAATGAGCCCCACCCATCGAAACATAAGACCAATTCATTTCTCATGTGAATGGGGATAAACATAAACAACATATACATTCATATTGAACTAACATATGAAATGTAGATAACATTCCAAGAACATTAAGTATAATCACAAACCATTCAGAGTAAATTGTAAAATGGTTTTAAGATATCACATCCACTATAAAAATATTCAGAAACCCTTCATAAAGATATTATATATGTTATCATACTACATTAAACTCTATGAAATAAAATATTCATAAAATAATGTTCACATAAATAATGGTACTTTTAAATGTAACCATTAAGAAATTCTTGAGTAAAAAATCCTCAAACATTTCAATGATTCCTATACCAACATGAAGCATTGAAATCATAATAACATAGAATATCATGAGAAAAATAAGACTATTGATATGATACACCTAGGGCCATTACAAACACCACATGTAAGTAATAAGTGGGGAAGAAGGCATATATCTCATAAAAGTCAATGTGAGGTGAGAAAAATCAATTTTACTTCAGAAAGAAAAAGTTTTTTTTGGAAATTCATTTGTATTTTTCAAAAATCAAGTTGTAATCACGTTTATCCTAAATAGAAAAGGTACATACATTGATATTACATTTGATTCATAAATGATAGCTCATTGAATTGAAATCAGGTAAAAAGTGTTTTTAAAGAATGTTCGAATTAAAAAAGAATAGTGCGTTTAACAAATAATAAAAGAGATTTTAATCTGAAAAGGCATGTTTTCATTAATAAAAAAATAATTACACTAAAATATATTTTCATTTAAAAATTATTTATTTTATAATTTTATTGTGGCTAAAAATATATTATATACTGAACATCCATATTGCTATGAATTCGAGAAGTTCCTTGAATCGAGCATGTATTTCAGGATGGATTTTTTAAAGATCCATTGGAATCATATAACTCCCCATAAATGAAGGTATTATTTTGTTTGGTACACATATATAGAAAATTCACATTGAAATTATGGGGAGTAAATATGAATGAATAAAAATTTATTTTAAGTTTGTAGAACATAAGAGTAGCCCAAATGAAAATGGAGCTTCAGGTGGAAAACCATTACCACTTAATAACCAATCAACTAATATGCCCCAAAATTTTTAATATTCACACGATACATTAAATAACATGATAATAATTATGTTCATTATAAGTTACACCAATGGGAAGAATACATACACCATACACAAGTATTTGTAGTGAATATAGAAAATCTCACAAAAATGGAACATAGATTAATAAACCCTTACCTTAAGTCTGAATGTATTATGCTGTTGAACATAAGGTCATGGAATATTAAAATATACATAATAATAACATAATTAGAAATATATTAGATATATTTTAGATTATAATATTTTTTACTTCATTTATGAGTTTATTGATAATTTATACTGTTGAATTCTGTTATTCTGAAGTGTTTGCTTTCATTATTTTCATAATAGGTGCACCTATTTTTAAGTATTGGAGTTCATGTGGAATGGTTGAAAATGTCTATAATTGAATTTAAAAATTATTTATGAACATAAATATATATTAATGGTTATTTATATTAATTTTTTACATAGTTTGGGGATGAATCATTAGTTGAAATATTAAAGAAAAACACTTAGATTATTTTAGCGGTATTTGGATTATCAAGAAATATTTTTTTCTTCTGATATAATATTATTTACATATAATGGTTCTTGAATACTAATTTCATTATATGCATATATTTTAGTCTATTTCAACCATCAAAATTAATTCAAGGCTAGAAATGGAGGTTAAATTGATGAACAAATATTCATTGTCCATAATGGTTTTAAATTGGCTTCTCACAGACGATGAATTCATATATAAAATAAACTAGAGTAAGGATATGGATGATGGTTATTCCATTCACATGATATAATTCTATTATATAGATTATACTAGAAATATCATTTTCATTTAGATATAGGATCTGAAGAGTTGATAATAATAAAAAGGAACTTGAAATTAAATTGAATGAAATAGAATGTGAATTTACCTCTTGAATCAACCTCCTTGATAAACTCTTTAATGGAAGGGGTATGGAATTATTGCAAGACTAAGAGATCCTAGAAGTGGGTATGGACTAAGGAAAGTTATTTTGGTATAGCGTAGACAAGACACATTCATGAGTGGAGTGAAGAGAAGAGGGAGTGGGGGGGGTTACAGTGGAGGAGGGGAGTGAATTTTGAATATTATCTTCATTATATTATTATTTCCTTGAATACAACCAATATTGTTGATTATGTGACACCTAATTTTAATAAGTTCTTGTGATTTTGTTACAAGTGTTCTTATATCACCCATGATGTCTGAAATAATTTATTTAACCAATAATTTGTATATATGGGTTTTTACCATATTTCAGTATTCCTAAAATTTTTGAGTATTTCAGAAGAATCACAAAAATTAAAATTAACTATTTTTTATGTCTAAAATTGAAAAAATGAACTCTGTTTTTTGAAAATATTTTTTTAATAATATTAATTTTGTTTTTAAATAAAATCATATTTTATTTGAAAAATTATAATCTTAAATCTATAATTCGTTTTATATCACATTGATAAATTTATCAAGTTCTCATTATTATATAACCATAAGAAAAGAAAATAATATTCTTATTTACTATTCATAAGGGTCATATTTATATTTATATTATTATTCATAAGGGTATGATATTATTCCTCAAAAAATGTGTTTGTCTTATCAGTCTCTAAATATCATAATGAACACAACTGTGTATGCCAGTTTTTTTGATACTCATATTACAGAGGTGGAAAAATTATGTTTACTAACTAAGTTATAAAATAGTTGGGTTTTGTAGAGACTTAGTGTTTCCTAAATTCTTTATAAATATATTTTTAATTAATTATGTAATTACATTATTTCCCTCCCAAAATAATTCTCCCCTCACAATTCGAAACTACGCTTTGAATGATACTGATTGATTATTTGAAATTCACTTGTTGGGAACCCACATCGGATAGAGGGTTAATATAATTTCCACCTAAAAGTGGTTAATTGAAATTATTTGGTCACCCCAAAAATTATTATTTCTAATCGGGTGACATTAGTTAGGTGTGAAAACCAAGACATTGATGAAAAATACAACTATAATGTTTTGATGGAACATGGTAGAGAACATGATCAGAAGAAAATTGATTACTAAAAATATATAAAACACTAATTTTTTTTATATTCTAAATGATTATGATAATTGGAAAAAAAAATTATTTAAGACACTTTTCCATGATTTTTGGAGTTATTCCACATTATAAGAGTATAAATATGCGATTCTATTTCCAAACTCATCCTTTGATTTCATCTTGAACAATCTATACCTTATCACATAGCACAGATTATGCCATATGGAATATCAATACATTCACATCTAAAATCTCATACAATGATCCACATAAACCATTTCATAATTATTGAACACTTTATAATTAAAGTCTCTCAATTTCCATGATGAAATTATAATTAACCCTTAATCAACATGAATCATATCTAAATTTTCACATTCCATACATGTGAATATCTTCATCATGTATCATTTTGAAATATGGTAATAACTTCAATTACTGTAAAATCCATATTGGAAATATGCATTCTTTTATATTCATTATGTAAGATACATGTTATTGGATATGTTAAATTAAATCAATAATTTTTGTATACTCCATCGATGATAAGATATTACACTTCTCAAAAAGTCAATGATTAGTTCCAAATAATTCAATAAATATCTGAAAAAATCATTTCTTCATCATTATCTCAATATCAGATATATATTAAGGATATTAATTCCCTCAATCAAGGGTTATCTAAAAAGATTAACATTCTTGTAAATCACTTTTCCTTTGTACCATTCATCATATGACCAAAAATACTTAAGGAAAAAGTAATTGAGTATAATCGTTATATATATAATAAATCTTATAAACATAAAATTACTGAAAAAATATTCAAATGACATGATTCTTGACTATGCATATTAATTGTTCTACTTCGTCTGTGGTAGCATCATAAAATGATAATTATACAGAATCATCATTTTGTGTATATTTCATTGATTTTTGGGTCATTGATTCACATAGTGGGCCATATCCCTATAGTTGAAGCATCGAATATAAGAAAATTCTTTCTTTGTCTTGCAATTATGAGCATGGTGTCATTTTTCTCCTCACTTCGACCAAACACATTTTCCTCTCATGAATATACCATGATGCTTCCTTGTCACGAACCAACCTGGGTCGGCCCTGAACCGGCCACCCAGGCTGATCTACAGCATGGCCCGAGTGGCATTCCTGATCCTCCTAGGCTAGTGACATATGCTAGGGCCACAACAAAGACTATTGGAATGGTTTCACGAAGTAAAATAAACAAAAGAATAGGAAATAATAAAGGGAAGTGAAAAGTAAATAAACCAATCATACAACTATACATGAAATTGACAATGATAAAAACTAACCAAAATCAATGACCGAACAGACTCCATGTGGCCCTGTGGGTCACTCTCTGACTCAACAATCAAACGTTGCCCAAGGCGCGCATATCCAAACTAGAGCCTGTACAAACTCTACAAATAAAAAATAACTATAGGCATGAGTATTAAAACTAAATAGGCTAGACTAATATCTATTCCCAATGAACTAGCTTTAAAATTAAGAAACAAAAATTATATTTTTCAACTAAAATATATTAAAATATGCATTACTACAGTTTCAAATTGAAAACAATGTACAAACCATTTCCCTTAATCATTAGAAAAATCGGAATCATAGAGTTTGACACACATTTCTTTTGAAGAAATTATCATTGCAGTTATGAAAACCAAATTGTCACTTTTCTTGAAAAACATCTCACAAGGGTACCAATGTAGTTACAAAAAGGAAAATGAATATAGTAATTCAAATATCTCAGAAACAGTTCATTAGCTAAAAATCACAAGACATAGGTGAACACAATAGATCGTGAATAATCCATACGACACTAATACCTACGACACCATCTACAGTATCATGCCACATACGATGAAATCTAACACTCCAAAACGCTCGGCCATCCTTTCTTGGGATGGTTGAGGTAAAATCCCATTGCAATAAAACTAAATTTATCTGCAAACTATGGGCCACCAGTCAGTACCATAACCTAGCTATGCAGTAATTTTCTCAAACAATTTTATCAATATGTCAGGTTTGTATAAGGAAAGTATAAAAGGAGGTGATCTAAGAGATACTGTCGAGCATCGAATCACAAGCTATATTTATAATAATATTTCAAAGTAGGTCTCACCTCAAGACTCCCTTAGGATTTCACTCATGCCTTAAATTCATGAAATACCAAGGGTTCCCAACTGAGGTAACCATATTATAGAACTCGGGGATTCCATACCGATCACATCCCAGCCATACCATGTCATCGAAGCACGAGGAACATCCACGGGGGTTTTACATCAAATACATTACATCATTTTTCTAATGTGGACAATCGGGCCCTTAACCAATATTTATAAAACAAACATTCATCAAAGTTACAATTTCCATATTATATAATGAGATGTAAAAAAATAATTTAACACATCCAAATATTGATAAAATGCTTTTTAATAATGTTAGAATACACACTCAAGACCCGACCATTTTTAATGAATTGTCAAAACATGCTAAAACACAATAAACAATTTGGTAAAATCCAAACCACTTGGTAGACTGTAGAAAGAACCAAAAATATTGTTTCACACACTGATGATACGTTTGTAAACCCCAAAATTGTTTTTTGCAGCACACTTTACTCCGAAAATCATAACTATCATTTTTATATGTATGAATGAAAGAAGGCATGAAATTTTTACCAAAACAATTTCTATTTAATACCAAAAAAATATTGACCCCAAATACATGCCTTAATTTTTGTTTAAATAGTACAAATAATGTTTTTAACATTACAGACCATCAGCATAAAACCCCTAGTGTTCAGAACTCGGGAAACCACACAAGAAGACCATATTCAACAAGACATAAAAGGTTAACCACATATCAAACAACTGACCAGAATATTTAACCATTGATATTTACAAGGAATATGAAGTGATAAAAACATAGAACTACAGTTTCTAAAATTTTAAAGGGAATGTGCAAGGGGATTCTTTCCTCGAAACTGAAGGATGACGAAGACGCAAACTCAGAACTGGTGTGAGATCTCGTTTAAACCTCAACCACATTATATAAGTGCTAAAACATACAAAACTTGAAAAAATTCTTATTAATCAAAACCCCTAACAATCAAGGAGAAAAATAATGAGTAATAATAAGAATGGATTCAAGGTATACCTATGGGAAGAAAACGTGCTGGTAGGGGTGACACCAGGAAGGTACGAGTAGGTCCAGCGGCGACGGTAGTGTGTGGAAAGGCCAAGATATAGTGAGGTGCTGAAACTGCACAAGACATGGTGGTGGGATACTAGGAAACACACCAAAGGGAGGTCGCTGGGTAAGGGGTTGTGATCTAAAGGGGGTTCTCACCATAGGGTGTGGGTGAGGTTGCTAGGGATGTAGTGCATCGAGGAGGGAAGATAAGAGGGAGTCAGTGCAGCGGCATTTTCACAACTGGGAGAGGGGGAGGCTGGTCAGATGAAGACTGTGAGGCGGGTAAGTTGGAGGTGCAATGATAGTGCGACTGAGGGCTGAGGGATTCAATGTCGGAACGAGCAGCAGGTTAGGGTGTTGAAGCGTTGTAGTTGGAGCCGAGCGCTGGTTGGTTTCTAAGCAGAGGAAAAACACTGGTGCTTGGCGTAGAGGGGGAGAGGTGCACACCGGCTAGAATCTGTGGAGGCATGGAACGTCATGTCCAGGAAGCAGGAGGAAGGTTGGGTCACTGGATAGGAGGGGAGGGCATGCCACTAGAGAAGAAGTCTTCCGGGGTGGGGGTTGATTATGGTCGGGAAACAATGTAGGGAGGATGAGAGGCCGAGGAATGGTCGACGCAATAACGGAGGGATTCTATGTGATCTGGAGTTGTAGTGAGGGAGGAGGATGCACTTGGATTGGTCATGCTAAAGGATTAGGGCATGCCACATGTGGGGAGTGAGGAGGAATGAGAGGAAGAAAAAAAATGATGATCCACTAAAAAAGAAGAAAACAGATAAGAAAAATAAGAAAGGTAAAATAAGAATAAGAATAAGAATAAATAATCATCATATTGATAAAAAAACAATAAAGGCGTTCACATCATTTTGATAGTAATTAATTCTTAACATAATAAAAATTTTAAACGACGCAAAAAATTATGTGTGTTTTAATTACAAACATATTCATTATAATAATAATAAACATTTTGACGACAATAAAATTTTTAAATGACACCATTAATTAACGTTTATTTACCCACATTAATTCGTAGAATATAAGAAGGCCACACAGTTGCCTATTTAAAGCCACGCTGCATCGTGCTCTGCTCGGGCATCCAACAAGGTCAAACCCAAAACATGCACTTTTTATCAATGCTCAAAAAAATTATCCTGGACTCACCCCGTACTGCAGCAAAATGACTTAATGGTAGAAAAATAATTAAAATAAAATAGTCTTATAGGTCGCGGTGTGACAATTCTTCCCATCATAACTCTTTCCCCCCTCGAAAAGCCACGACACAATCTAGCTGATCGATCAACACCTAAGGATTCTACATAAACACCATCCAACATCTTAACCCTAGGACATTCCACAGACCAACTGCGGGACTCGAACTTATTTCCTGAAACAGATCACTAGAAAAGGGGAGGCCTAAATGGGCTTCCCACCATAAGAACTCAACTAGTACCGGATAATGACTTAAGAGAAAACCCAAAGACACGGTGGGTCACCCACAATAAAGAACCAACCTACTAGCGACCAAATTGAAATCCAACGTAGACCTGCACTGATCCTTACCCAAGAAAAAAGATGCACAACATAGACATTCAAACAACTCACTCTCATCCAAATGGGATAGGAGTTGAACCGAAAACTCTGCGCAAACCAAAAACCCTTACCCCATGGGGGCGGAAGGGCCCTAGGATTGGATCACTAAAACCATGATGGACAACTACTCATGACCCATCACTTTGGGATGGACACCATCCAAAGTCGCAACTGATTCACATGGGTGGTCTATGCAAGACCACTAATTGACACCTCACATCCGAAGAAGGAACAATTTCCAACATTGCATGAGGGATAAGTCTATCAAATCCTTTTTCGATGAGAAAAAATTTACAATTTTTTTTAAAAGGATGGGGTCAGAGACTAATTTATTATTAAATCAAAGAAAAGACCACTTTAACTGGGTAGAGGGAGACCCATTACATAGCCCGAAAGCCCAGTGGGCATTTAGCCCATTACATGACCCGTAGGCCCAATTTTATGGCCTAAATCCCATTCTGTGAAGAGTACTGCAACAGTACCCTGCCTGCTACAGTTCCACATAGTACTCGATGCCGCTATAGTGCTCTGCCACCGCTACAGTGACCTTTCGCCGCTACAGTGCCCGCCGGTGCTACAGTGCCACCGCTGCTACAGTACTGCTACAATAACCTGTGCCAAATGGGTTTTAACCCCCATTTTTCATGTAGGATTACAATCTAATCCAAACTTTTTAAAAATTCTTTGGGGTTCTTGACTATGCACTAACTTCACTCCGAGGCCTTTTGGCTGGTGTTATGATGGTTGAAATGCCTCCTGGATCAGAGTCAGGTTCTGATAATTAAAATAATAAACATACATATTTTGATCTAAAAGATGAGAGGACCCAAATTTGGAAAAAAAACCATGATGGCATTGAAATCCAGAGTTCATCAAAAGACCCACGACATCCCATAAATGTCAAAACCCAAAACACCATCAGTACAACTGAAATTATTAAAAATCCCTCACACTGAAAAGAATCATACACAAGAAACATTGAAGTAAAACCCAACAACACATCACTTCTGAGAAACTCCTCTACGATTATTTCTAGAAACACCATGACATAATCGTCACAAGTGTCCTAGGAATCAACGTGCCTGGCCGGGTATCAGAGCACTTGGGCACGATGGCTTCTTGTGACCCACCTTGACACAAAGATAACACACTAGGATCTCTCACTCTAAAGAGGATTATGAAAGATCACGAGGATTTTTGATTGCATGAACTACTCCAACAAAACACAATTGTTTACTCATATCCTTTCTATAATCTTCACCACTATTTGTAGGGATTGAAGGAGGGAGGATTACTTCAAGCTATTCTTCCATCACGTCTTCGAAATGAAAATCATGTCTTGCCACATAGATAAAATAAGATAGGTTGAACTCTAACACCTTTTACTTTAAATCGTGGCGGATACCTTCCTCAAAATGTTATGCCTTTTTGGAGTCATCTGTGGAATACAATGAATCATAAGGGAATATATCCACAAAGAGCAAGAAATAATCCAGCACAGATCTATCACCCTACAACAGACAACACATCTCTACCCCTTTCTTGTCCTTTCTACCATATAGAAATACTAATGAATAAACAAATCCTTGAAAAACTCCCATGTAAGATCTTAACAGGGCTTTTTACGAGACACTGACTTCCACCACATCCACGGTGTACATTTAAGCATGAAGGATGCAAAATTGACCATCAAAGACATGGGAAACTCCACGAGGTTATAGTCACTTTCAATATTATGCATCCACTCATCCACTGTGGAAGGGTCTTGTTGACTATAAAGGTGAGGTGGATCAAGATTCCGAAACTAAATCATAAAATCCATAGGTTGATCAACCGTACAACGATAACCCATCGATGCTTTGAGAGAATAGCCACTGGACAGGAAGAGTCAAGAACCCAATCAAGAACAACTCAGTAAATAAGAATCCTTGAAAACAAACATTTCATATATGAAAAACTCTAAACACAAGAAAATGAGCCATCATAAAATAAAAACATTTATTTTGAAAACATCTTTATTTTAAAACAAGCTAGGTGTGTTAAACCCCCACCGTTGGTATTTTTTAGAGTCTCAGTCACATGCATGTATCTGGGCCACCCCGGACATCCATCCACCATACCAGAAATCCATTAATATTCCAACATATCAATATGAATGTGAGAACACATTAAAACACCATGGCCAAAATAGAGCAACATTATTTTTGAAAAACAAATCATTCACCCCCTTTCCCTTAAAACAATCCTCGAATTAATCATGTCATTTCAAAAAACCATTTTTCAAAACCAACATTCCCGATTCAAAGAACTTTATTAAATCTACGGAAACAAATAATAAATCAAACGGGGAACTAGTGTCATTGGGTGACATGACCATATGGTTGGTGGAAATATGCTGAACACTTCACCGACATAGAGAGCCTTTATGGAACATTTCCCTTTATACACATGGACTTCCAGACCATGCAGCTTAGGAGGACTATTAGCCCAACTACCTTTGTCATAACCCAATAGAAAAACTTCTCCATAAAAACCAAAATAAGAAAATTAAACCAGACATTCCATAGAAACCTGAGGATCATAACGAGCAAGAGTTTGTGACACTCTTCCCGCACCTACCCCTCGAGTCTGGACAATCCTACTCCATCTACCTTGAAATCCCAAATAACAAAGGGATCTCTGAAAAGCGAGGTTTTTTAAGAGACAACATCCAATGATACCATTTTATTATGAACCAACCCGGGTCAACCCTGAACCGGTCACCCGAGCCGATCTGCAGCTTCGCCCGAGAGGTGTTCTCGGTCCTCCCTAGCTGGCGACAAGTGCTAGGGCATCAACAGAGACTATGGGAACAGTTTCTCCCAATATAATAAATAAATAGAGAGGAAATAATACATAACAGCACATAATAAAAAAACCAAACCAAAAACAAAACTAGAAACTGATGATGATAAATCCTAACCAAACACAATGACCGAACTAACTCTATGTGACCTTGTGTTTCACTCACCGAATCAATGATCAAATGTTACCCATGGCATGTACACCCAAACTGGAGCCTACACAAACACTAAAAATAGAAATGAACAATATTCATGAGTATTAAAACTCAGTAGGCTAGCCCGATATCTATTCCCAATGAACTACCTTTAAAATTTAGAAAAATCAATTCTACGTTTGAACTATAATATAATAAAATATGCATTTCTAAAATTTTTACTTGATAACAAAGTAAAAACCATTTCCCTTTGTCATTTTAAAAACAATAACCAATGAGTTTGAAAAACATATTCTTTTGAAAACATTTTCATTGGAGTTAGGAAAATCAAAATATCACTTTTCATGAAAAACACCACACAACGGTACCAAGGCAGATATAAAAAGGTCAATGTTAATTAGAATGCATATATCTGAGAAAAAATTCATTAGCTAAAAATAACTAGACATAGGCGAACTCGAGAGATCGAGAATAATCCAAATTACCCTAAATGATGTGACCCCATCTACTGTATCAAACCATATACGATGAAATATAATGCTCAAAAACGCCCATCCATCCTTTCTCAGGCAGGCCGAGGGAGACTTCCACAACAATAAACCAAAACATATCCACCTAAAATGGGCCACTAGTCAGTACCATAACCATCCAGTGCAGTACACATCTCAGACAATTCTCTCAGTGTGTGAGGTTTGTATGTCGCAAGTATAAAAGTATGTGAGCTAATAGATGCTACCGAGCATCAAATCACAACCTATATTTGTAATAATAATTCACCAAAGGTTTAACCTCGAGACTCCCCAAAGATTTCCCGAATTCCGTTAATTCAAGAAATAATAATATTTACCAAACGAGGAATCCATATAATGGAACTCACGGATTAAATACTGAGGACATCCCAGGCATCCCATGTCAACGAGGCATGAGGAACATCTACCGGGTTTTAACTAAAAACACTTTACATCATTTTTTAAGTGGCCAAACGATCCCTTAAACAATATTTACAAAAGACACTTTTATCCAAGTTACAATTTCCATATTATCAAAATATATGTAAACACATCATTTAACACATCCAAATATTGATAAAACTCTTTTTAAAATTGTTATACTACACACTCAAGACCCGCATGTTTTTAATGAAATTTCAAAACATGAAAAAACACAAACCAATATTTTTTAAAATCCAAACCACTTGGGAAACCATAAAAAGAACCAAAACCATTGTTTGACACACTAATTATTCATTTTTAGACCCCAAAATATTATTTTGCGACGCACATTACTCTGAAAATCAAATGGGACCTTTTTATATGTAAATAAGACACAAGGCCCAAAATATTTATGAAAACAATTTCTATATAATACCAAACAAAATTTCAACACTAATTACATGATTTAATTTTTTTTAATTTGAAAAACAATGTTTTCAACCATACATACCATCTGCATAAAACCCCTAGTGTTCACAACTCGACAAACCACACCGCATATTAAATTAAAATTTTAAAATAATACGCACCCTTGAAACACTCAGTTTTTTAATTAAAACTTCCAAAATAATTTAATCAATGTTGATAAATTTATAAAACACCAATAAAGAAGTACAAAAAAGTTTTACATAATATCACACTCAATTGTACCCAAATATACTACATTAATATTAACCCCACAATAAGACAATTATCAACAAGACATCAAATGTAAACCACATACAAAAAAACTGACCAGAAGATTGTACCAATGATATTTAACTAGAATACAATGTGAGAAATACATAATACTTCTTTTCATTTAATTTAAAAGGGAAATTTCCAGGGGATTCCTACCTCAAAACCAAAGCGTGACGATGATGCAAACACAAAAACAGTGCAAGATATAGTTCACACCACAACCGTGTGCTATATAAGAAAAAACCAACACATCTCGAAAAAAAATCATATTAATCAAAACCTAAAGAAATAAAGAATAAAAATTAAGAGTAATAATAGAAATGGATACAACATATAGCGATGGGAAGAAAATGCACCGGAAGGGGAGACGCAGAAAAGGAAGGAGCTGGTCGGGCAGCACTGGTAGGTTGTGGAATGTCCGTGAGAGGGCGAGGGACTAAAACTGTACAAAAAATGTGGTTGTACAACTAGGAAAAACATGAAAGGGAGGTCTCTGGGTAGAAGGGGTCGCGATCCAATGGGGGTTCTCACCGGAGGGTGTGGGTGCGCTAGCTAGGGATGTTGCCCACCAAGCAGGGTAGACCATAGGGAGTCTGCTCGGGGGAGGGTTCACAATGGAGAGAGGGGATGTATGGTCATAAGGTGGATACTAGGAAGGCAGTCTGGAGGAGTGATGGTAGCTAGACGGATGGTCTAGGGGTTCAATGTCATAATTTGTAGGAGGTCGGGGCGTTGAAGTGTGGAAGGGGGAAGTCGAGGGATAGTTGGCTGCTGAGTAGAGGAAGGAATCAGAGGTTGGAAGAGGGGGGGGGGAGGTGCACACCGGCAAGAAGCCACGGATTCATGGAACACAGTGTCTGGGAAGCAGGAGGAAGGTCGGGTCACTAGGTAGGTGGTGGAGGGCAGCCCGCTTGAGAAGAATTTGGTTGGGGTGGGGGTCGATGCTGGTCGGGAAACACTATAGAGAGGGGGAGAGGCCGAGGAATGGTCGACGCCAAAACGGAGGGAGGCTGTGTTCCCTCGAGATTCACCAAGGGGGGAGGATGCACTGGTCTGGGTCACGCTGAAGGATAAGGGTCCTCTGCATGCAGGGAGTGTTGAGGAACCAGAGGAAGAAAAAAAACAATGAAACCCTAATGAAGAATACAAAATTCAAAATAATAAAAATAAGAAAGATAAATTTATAATAATATTAATACTAGTAAATAATCACCATAGGTATAAAAAATAATAAATTCATTCATATAATTTTAATAATAATTAATTCTTAACACAATAAAAATTTTATAAGACCCAAAAATTAATGTTCATTTTAATTAGAAACTTATTCATTTTAATAATAATCAACATTTTAACGACAATAAAAATATTAAATGACACCAATAATTAACATTTATTAACCCTCTTTAATTATTCGAATATAATAAGGACACACATTTTCCTATGAGAAGCTGCACGACATCGCTCTTCGCTGATGCATCCTACGACGACGAACCCAAAACATGCACTTTTTATCAAACCTGAAAAACATTGTCCGAGACTCACCCTGGATGGTATAAAAAGGATTTAATGGAAAAAAATAATTAAAATAATATAGTCTCATAGGTCGGGGTGTGACATTCCTTCCAGAATTATCACATGTGAGAAATAATGTTTCCCTTTTTCTTGTAATCTTTGTTTTTCTCTGTTATCCTCTTATTCTTTTTCTTCCCTTCAATGCCATTATACCCAGAGAATAATTTTCATAACTATTCAACATGTAGTACTATTTCCTCATGTTATGAGGATACTTATGAGACAATCATCCATTGAAATGATGGCTTAACACCATTAGAGATATGATCCTTCTTACTCTTCACACAACATGCATTGGTGAAGTTCTAATTCTTTATTGGATGATACATTTTAAATAAATTCCATATTATATAATATCTATTAATATTACTTACTCTCTATGACTCTAAACATGGTGTAACACATAGAATAAATTTATGCATCGTAAATCCTAGATCCATATACATTGGTTACTTTGGGGGCTAAATCATTCATTGAGGTGGGTAAATAAAATTTGAATTATCTTAAGCTTATCCCATAGTAGTGTCAAAAAAGGTTCATATTAAGGCCTTTTGTTGTGTAGCAGGATACCCTGGGTCAATCCTAAAACTCATTTTCAGATGTTTCATTCCTAGGTACATGTGTGCCAGAACCTCGTCTACTAGTAATATCCAGACATGGTTTTATTTTCCAAGAAGATCCACATTTTCTATTTCTTACTATATATTCCAGGATGTTCTAGGATGTTAATACACATAGAATAAATTAGTGGTATATTTCCCTAATATATATTTTTAAAATATATTTCCATGTTTTCTACTAGACATACTCTGATACCAAAAGTAATTCCCCAACCCCAGATGCCCGGAGCTGGTGCATTATTTTAAAATATTATCATGATTAAATGGAGTCAAATCCCTAATTACAAATTAGTTTAGTAGTTTTGTAAAACCATATAAATAAATAGGTTCAATATTAAATCTTAAAAATAAATATAACATAAACTATTTTTGGGAACAAACAAAACTCTATTTTTATCCCTACTGGTCCTTCATAATAATTTTCTTCATGTCCTGAGAAAATGAAATATTAGAAAGGGGTTAGCACAAATGCGGGTTATGGGTAATAAATATATACGAAGATATTATAAACATAAACATTAGGCATTTTTAACAACTAGAAACACATTCCTTAAAAAATAAACTTGAATACAATATGGCATGAATATTAGATGTGTAAATATTTCAAAAACAATACATAATCATCAGTATTATACTAGTTATGAATTTATAGATTTATAATGTGGTAAATTCATATTCTATATATTCTTAAACCTATTTTCATGGACTTGGCCAAGACAACAAAAAATTATTAAGCCCTCAACCAAAACCATATCTATAAATGGGAAAGTCCTCATCCAAGTCCACAACTATTTATCTCTTGAGACCTAACGATTCGTAGAAGGACTATAGATGGCCTCACCCATACCATAATATGTCCAATTAATTACTCTTATGATTAGGGATAAACATAAAAAATATATACATTTATATTTAAGCTAACATATGGAATGTAGTTAAATTGCAACAATCATTAATAATAAACACTAATCATTCACAGTAAATTGGACAATTATTTTAAGATAGCACATCCATAGTCTAACTACTAAAAATCCCTTCAAAAAAATAATACATATGTTTTCATAAGATATAAACCTCCTTTAAATACAATATTCGTAAAATTATTTTCACATAAATAAATTTACTTTTAAATTTTACCATTGTGAAATTCTTGAGGAAATAATATTTTAACATTTCCAAGTGTCACATACAACCATGAGACATTCAAATCATTATACATTATAACATATGGATAAATAGGGAAATCATTATATGATGCACCATGGGGAAGTACATCATCCAAATTCCTAGAATAAGGTGCGAACAAGGCATATATCTCATAAAAGTTTATGTGAGGTGAGAAAAATCCATTTTACTCAGGAAGGAAGAGTTCATTTGGAAAATAATTTATATTTTTTTAATTAATTTGGTTTTAAACATGTATATAGGAAAATGAAATTTGAATGATATATATATTACATTTTAGGTAGAAATGATCTACCACTTAATTGAAATAATTTATAAAGTTGTTTTAATGATTCTTTCGAATGAACAAATTTTAGTGCGGTTTAAGGAATTTATGAAACATATTTTAAAGTGAAAAAAAAATTATTTTGTAAAACCTGAAATGAACCAAAATATATTTTTATATTAAAATTGTGTGATTTTAGAATGATATATATGGCTAAAAATAGATTATAGAGTGAAATTTAAAATAAGTATGAATTGTAGAAGTTACTCGAATTGAGCATGTATTTTCAGATGAATTTTTGAAATATCTTTTTAAAAATTATAACACCCCCTAAATGAATGAATGATTCTGGTTGGAAAAAATATTAATAAAATTAACACAGATATTATGAGGAGTACATCTGAAAAAATAATAAATTAATTTACGTAAGTAGATAATAATAGTAACCTGAATGAAAATGGAGGTTCAGGTCGAAAACCCTTTCCTCTTTGTAACCAATCGATTCGTATGACCAAAAATTTGTAATATAGAATTGAGAGAATAAATAAAATTAATATAATTATATTAATGATATGTTACATCAATGGCTAGTCACATTTACTATTCACATATATTAGTTGTGAATACGGGAAATCTCACAAAAATAGAACTTAGATGAAGAAACCCTTACCTTAAGTCCGAATGTGATCCGCTGTCGAACTTAATATCCTAGAATATGAAATTAGAGTTATTAATTACATAATTCATAATAAATTATACATATTTTAGTTTATCATAATTGTTTTGGTTAATTTTTTTATTTATTGATAACTAATAAAATTGAATTATGTCATTCCAGATAGTTCGTTTTGTTTACTTTCATAGTCATATAACTTGTTTTTATGTAATGGAGTTCATGTGGTATTGATAAAAAACACCAGAATTAAATTTACACATTATTTTTAAACATCCAAATGTGTTAAGGTTCATTTATATAATTTTGTTACATGTAATTAGGTTGAACCATTAGATTGAATATTAATGACAATCACATAGATTATTATAGTGGTATTTTGATTATTAAGAACTATTTGGGTCATATGACTTGATATTATGAACATATATTGGTTCATAAATATTAATTAGGTCATAATACATATATTTTAGTATTCTTCATCCATAAATATGGTTTTATGACCAGTAATGTAGGAGAAATTGATGAAAAAAACATCATATTCCACAATGGTTTTGAATTGGCACCTCATAGACGATGATTTCATTTATAATATAAAAGTAAGAGAGAATGGATATTGATGATGGTTCATGAATTAAAATGATATAATTATATTAAAAAATGATATTGGAGTTATCATGGTCATTTGGATAGAGGATTTGAGGAGAAGATAACAATAGAATGGAACATGAAATGAAATTTAATGAAATAGAATGTGAATTTACCTCTTGAATCCACCACCTTGAGTGCCTCATTAAGGGAAGGGGTTTTGGTCTTTTGGATATTCCGCGGGATCCTAGATGTTGGGATTGACTGACTAATAATATTATAGTAATGATTATTCATGGAACATGGTTTGAGAGGACATAAGAGAAGAGGATGAGAGGGGGGTTTATAGAGGAGAAGAGGAGTGAATTTTGAAAATTTTATTCATTATTTTGTTATTATCCTCATAAAAACCAATTGTGTTGATTCATGTGAACTCAAATAGTATTTTGTGCATGTTATTTTGAACAAATTGTGCCTACATCACTCATGTTGTCATAAATTTTGTATTTAACTGATAATTTTTATATACTATATTTTACCTTATTTCATTATTCATAAAAAAAATCGAGTATTTCTAAAAAATCCAATAAATTCACCCAAATTGTTTTTTCAACATTTAGAATTAAAAAAAATTACCTTCTTTTTTAGAGTAATTTTATAAATATTATTAATATATTTTTGAATTAAAATCATAGTTTATTCAAAAAACAACAATTTGAAAACTATAATACCTTTTATATAACATTCAAGAATTAATCAAGATCTCAATATCTTATAAACATATTAAAATAAAATAATATTATTATTTAATTTTCATAAGTTTCATTTTACTATTCATATTAATATTAATATTAATATGGGTATGTTACTATTCAATTTTTTTGACTTATCTAACTCTAAATACCTTACGGAATGCAATCGTGTATGTCAGTTTTTTGAAATTAAAATTACAAATGTAGGAAAAATTAAGTTTATTGAATATGTTATAATAGAGTGGCATTTTTTATAAAATCATTATTTCATGAATTCTATATTAAATCTATGGGAAAAATCTTATGGCATTACATTAAAAGATGATGAGAAGTGGGAAAAGGTTATATATGCATCAACATTTAAAATCCTGATGTAAGGCATGGTCTGTACATGAACATAAATTTCTCATCCAGTAGCATATATTATAAGTTATTTTGAAAAAATTGGAAAAACAATTGGATGTTTTGAAAAATATTTTTAGGTATCATAAAGGAAGCATAGAAGTATATCAGTTATTATTAAAAGGAAGTTCATTATTTGGGTAATTTGGATAATACCCTTGGAGGTCATTTCAATAGTACACAGAGAATCATATGTTAAATATTTACAAGTGGAGGTACAAGAGGGGTACCATTATGGAAAAAACATGGTTATTGTAGTATATTTGAAATTAGAGATAACGGTACTATTACATCATGATGTTCTAATACGCAATCACATTGGAATAGTGAAATTATTATAATGTTGATACTGTAGATTAATTATTTTTATATTTTAATAATTTGAGATGGAGATTCATTTTTTCTATGATACTTTGAAATTTCAATTTAATTATAGTCTTTTTCATAGTGAAATATTTTCTATCTATTGACATAGGGATAATTGCCCAAACCACATAAATAATTATTTCCATTAATTTTCCTCTCATTCATTGGTTCTTTTTTTTTATTAATTTTCAAACCATTATGTTGGGGTGACTCTTAGAACATCTAAATCATTCATACCACATGAGAAATTAATTCCTTAACTGGTTTTTGTTTAATATAATTTTCAGCATATGTATTCTTCATATGAACTAATACCATTATTTACATTTTCGCCACTACTTCTTTGGTTATAAAACTGGAAAGAACATCAATTACATAATAATATATAATTAATATAAAAATATTTTAGCATAATTATTTTTCCAATAATCATGACGTATGATAACTCATTAGTATTCATAAAATTCGAAAAAAAATATATTACTCTAATTTTCCCTAACTCTAAATAAAAATAATATCTACCCATCTTTAAATAAAATTTATTTATGAGAAAAAAATTTGGAATCATCATGTAGAACCAGAACCATATCATTTATTTTCAAATCATTTTATCAAAAATTATCTCCCACGACATATGAGTTTCCCACATAATAATGTTACTATAAAATTTCTTTTTTGACATATTTCAGCTATGAGGGATCATGATGATATTGGAGATCCCCTAAAATAAATCATTAACATATTGCTCAACCAATATATATCCTATGGATATGTTATTTTTATTCTTAATCAATGAATCTAGATTAACATTATGTGAATATATTAATGTATTACATAGTAGAATTTATTAAACTACTAAACTATAAAATTTTCAAATTATTTATAAATTTTGAGTCTATATATCATGATATGTTTTATAATAATTTCATACTTATTTTTCATGAACATTCTACCCATGCTAATACATTTATAAAATTCCATAGTGCCCTATATTGACCATCTTCATTATCTTGAAATCCAATAATCACATTTTCATATATTTTTTACCACCATAAACCAATAATTTAATATACATTTATGTTTATTTATATTATCTTGATTCAATCCATTCTGTGTAATTTATTAATTTATAAATAAGTCAAACAAATTTGATTTCCAAAAATATAAAATATTTTTTGAATCATATGACAACATGTATAAATATGAATTCACATGAAAAATAAAATTCACATTTATACCATATTTAGACATGTATATCATGAGGTATGAAGACATCCAATCCAAACCCATTATGGTCACAAGAACATATAGGGAATGAAATTCCCTGTAACACCCCCTTGTTTGAGACATGTATCCTTTATATGGCTTTTTTATGAGTTTAAAGTTCTTCTGACGAGTTTGGATGAATTTTCTAGAGTTTGGAATGGTTTTGGAATGTTTTGGAGGCCTTTTGAGGATTCAAAGTTTTAAAATGGTTATAGGTAACCATGCAAAATTCACAAGAAATAGTGCAACTTGATGTAGTGGGGTTCCACACGGTTTTGACACAATTTGTCTAAACATGCGATAAGGCCATGTGAGATTCCTTCGAAGCAATAGAATCTGCACGATTATCGTAGAGTTTTCATAGCCATGTGATTTAACTATAAATCCCATTAAAAATGGATTCTTGTAAATGAGTTTAGGTGGGATTTTACCTAACTCGCACATTTCATCCTGCATGTGATACCTATGCATGATTTATCTTTATCAGGGACATGAGATTTTTACAACTCATTTAATGGGATTTTAAGGGTTGTCAAGGTGGGTTTATAGTGGTTTCTCATTGGTATTCCTCTTCTATTGGTTTCACTCTGGTTATCACAAGATCTACTCTTCCCTCTCTCTTAGATATCAAGATATACATTTGTTGTGTGTATCTCTTGAGTTGTTGTTTCCATAAATTATTATAATTGGGCTTGTTGATTTTAGGTAAGAGAATATAGAGTGGTTTTGGTGTTGTGCTCTCTGGATTTGTGGTGTAGTTGCTTTTGGGTGTATTTTGCCATAACCATAAAGGTCGGTGGATTCTCTCTCAAGTCCACTTTGTTAGAACCAGTTACTTTGGTAGAATTTAATTGGATTATTTTTTTAATTAATTTTGATAATGATGTGAAAATCATTTTGGAAACCCATTTGTAGATGATTTTGGGATTTTGGGAAAATGGGTTATTGTGGTAAAAATGGGTTATGTTGTCTGATTTTAAAATCAATTGTGGTTCAACATGAATTTTTTTTGTGAATGATTATTTTCATTAAATATGTCGATTATTGAAAAGTTATTGGGCATGCAATGTGGTAAAAAAAATTCAATAAATTGGTGATTTATTGATGTGAATTGGCATGTGTTGGAAATGGTTGTGTGCTTATTGTGTGGCCATTGTTAATTAGGATTGTTGGTTGATTATGTTTTATCGCTTGGGTTGATTGTGAAGATGTGGGAGGGAATTCTCACTATAAATTTTGATGGATAGTGTATTAAAGGGCAACCATTATAGATAGTAGTCGGGAAGCACCACAAGTTGGAAATGTAGTGAACAGGTTGGATGGAAGTTCCATTATTTTGGTTTCCTTATTGTTTTTTAATTTTCAATATGGAATTGGTTGGGATAATTTGTGATGGTTCTATGGATTATAGAATAGTTTTGGGTTTTCCCTTGATTTTGAATGGAATTGGAAGGGTATGTTTGGCTTGTGGTAATTGATGCACTATTTACGGTTTTATGTAAACTACTTTATAAAAATGTGATAATAGTTCTTTCCAAGTGTCATGTATAGGGAATTCATTTTGGTAAATCCTACTAATTATTATTACTCACCCCTAATTTGGAACTATTGTTCTTTTCCAAATGTTGTATTCTGGGACATAGGTAAGGGTAAAACATGTCATTTTTCTAGAGGCTCTTTATGTGGCATGGTTGGTTGGGTGGCACTTTGAGTATGCAGCATGTAGTGGAGATGTGGAGGGTGCCTTGGTTTAATACGAGTCTCTTGTGTAGTCTTCCTCATGGTACACTAATATTTTTTTGTATTATTGGTATTTGATAATTTTTATGGATTATTTTGGTTGTCTATTTGTACTATTTGGTTCGAGTTTCTATGTTAACATGCATATTGTAGTTTTTTTGTCGGTAAAAAATTCTTTTGTAGGTTGGATTATCGTAAGGGAAAATCATTCCCTAATTTATTCATGAACCCCTCAGAATTTATTTCCATCCTTTGGAACTGTGGGAACATTTCGTAAGGCGAAGTTTCATTCCTCTACCCTCCCAGGACAATGGGATTGGGCAAGATGTTACAAGTAGTATCGATTTGTCTGGTCACTGGATTTTAAGTGAGATTAGTTTTTTGGTCATTCGGCATAGATTGTTGGTCACTGTATTGACATTAATTCTTGGTCTATTCATTGAGTCATGTGGGTATCAAGGAGTTTTATTTTTAGAAGTTGGAAGGTATATAAATAAAGGAGATAACAAATTTTTTTTTGATGAACTTAAATATAATAGGTATTTGGGTACTTAAGTGTTTTGGAGACACTTATAGGAAATTGAAATCTCTTCTTCATGGGTGTAGCCAATGAGATGAGTGTGGAATTCATGGTAGAAATGACATCCCTCTAAGATGCATATTTCATTGGGATATAATGATTTATGGTGTGATATGAATGTGTGGATTGGGAAAATTTTAAATTCGGTTTCAAAATGAATGGATTTGAAACATGGAAACATGGGGTATATTGGAAATGGGAACTTGTGGAATGCCTGAATGTGATTGTTGTAATATATAAATTTTGAATATTTAATGCATTTCTTCATTAAGAGAGTGGGATATATGGTTTTTTTTGTTTTGATAAAAATGTAACTGGGTAGGCATTGTAGAGAACAACTGGAGGAAGCTGCTGAAAATGTGGTTACAATAGAGACTTAGGTTAACTAGTAGCAAATGCAGAGTATATTGAATGCATTCCAGGTTATGGAAAGTGAGAATAAAGCAGATGAACCAAAGAATATGGATCATGTGGTTCGGTTTCAAAGGAAGAATCCACCCATTTTAAGGGTGATTTGGAGTCGGAATGTGTTGAAGAATGGGTGAATAGAATGAATATTATATTTGAATTATTGGGAACTATGGTAGATTAGAAAGTGAAGTTAGGCATGTACATGTTGGAAGATATTTCCCTTCAATGGTGCGAGTTGGCGGTCGAATCCACGACGAACCAAGGTGTGACATGGGAGGGTTTTGAGTAATTGTTCAATAAACAATTCTACCCAAATATGTTCAGAATTCAGAGTACAACATATTTACTCTATTTGAAGAAAGGGAATGTGTCAGTAACATAATATTCAAGTAATTTTATGGTCTTTTTTAGGTTTTCACCTAAAGTGATAGGTTTCACATCGTTGAAGGTGAAAATATTTGAAGATGTTTTGACACAAGAAATTCGGTCAAACATAATAATTATGTGTATAGATGATTATACAGAAATGGTGAATAGATATATGGTGGTTGAGAAACATATTTTTGGGGATATAGACAAGGGATGTGTGTTTGTACCCACGTGGAATGGGTGGAACTCAAATGATTGGTTCATGTTTAAGACGGACCCTTATATCAAGGGTGGGATAATGACTCATATTATGATGGAAGGAACGAGGAATCTTCCTAAGATGCATCAATGTAAACTGTGATTTATTATGTGTGGCTCTATGGGCCACATCATGTGGGACTCTACAGTACAACATTGAGCGTGTCATAATTGTAAGCAGATGGGTAATATTCAGCGTTATTGTCAGAATTATTTGACTTAGGGTTTCAATGACACTCCATAGGGGTTGTAGGGGTCTTATGACTCGATGGGACATGGGTAGTATCCTACCCCTCAATAGCAGGGTAATGTTATTCATTGTGATTCAAGGAACACGAGGACTCTTCTACAGGGAATCAAAGAGAAGAGTGTGTAATGTTAGTAGTTGTTTGGAGATGAGTAGTTTGTGGTGGATGATCGATCAGAACCATCCATGGTTCTAGGTGAGGTTATTTAAAATTATATATCGTTAGAAGCAATATTTGATATAGATTCTTCACATTCATTTATTACTTCTCACATCGTTTATTTGTTTTATTTACATGGGTAAATGATGCCTTCTGTTTTGTAACTTGAAACTCCTATGGGTCAAAGAGTGTGTCAGGCCTTCCTATGTAAAGAATGTTTCTTAGCTGTGGATGGAATTGAATTGTTGTGGGATTTATCAGTTCTAGATTTGGATGTTTATGATATAATCATGAGAATGGATTGTATTGTGATATTTAATACCCACATCAATTCCGATGTGTGAACTGTTAGTTTAACAATGGAGGACGACATTAAACATCTCTTTAGAGGGTAAGAAAAGTAAATGATTAGTGAAACATATTTTTTTGTAACCATCTATTTCCATGATCTATTATCAGTTAGGGGTACAATCCTTAAAATTAGGGGAACCAATTGAGTAGTGTGTGTTTTCAGAAGTTGATGATTAGTTTATGGATGTATTTCTTGAAGAATTCACAGTGCTTCCACCCATGAGAGAAGTGGTGTTTACAATTCATCTACTTACACAGAATAGTCCTATTTGACATCTGTCTTACCCAATGGAACCAATAAAATTTCATGAATTTCAGTTGTAGTTAGACAATCTAGAAAATGAAGGGTTCATTCAGCCTAGCACATCTCAGTGGGTTGTGATAGTGTTTTTTGTTAAAAAGTCTGATGGGACACTACAGCTATGTGTTGATTATCGCAGATTAAATCATGTCAAGGCAAAGAACAGATATCCAATTCAATTCATTTTTGAATTATTTGAACATATGAGGGGGGGGGGGACAGTGGTTCTACAAGATTAAATTAAGTCCATGATATCATAAATTGGAGGTTAGGAATGAGGATATCTAGAAAACAAATTTCAAAAGGAGGTATGGTCATTACCTATTTGTGGTTATGCCCTTTGGTATAACTAATTAACTAAAAATATTTATATAATTGATGAATAAAATATTACAATGATATCTGGATTCTTTTTTTGGTGGTATTTGTTGATAATATAATGGTGTATTTGAGGATAAGGGTAGAGAATGAGCAGTGCAAGGAAATAGTGTTGGGGGTATTGAGGGACCATCAGTTGTATGAAAAATTATCAATGTGTGATTTTTGGATATAGGAGGTTCATTTATTTGGCCATGTTATTTCATGTAATTTTTTTTGTTGATCTAGAAATGATAGAGGTTGTTATCTCCTCGCATCCATCGAGGAATGTTTTGGAAATATGGATTTTCATTGTTCTCTATGGGTATAATTGGTATTTCGTACGTGATTTCTCAATATTTTCCTCACCAATTATAGCTTTGATAACGAATAATATCCAATTTCAATGGGAAGAGAAGTGTTAGAATTTTTTTGAAGATATTACGGGCCACCATAATTATTCAACAATCAAAATTTTTCATGAACCAGGGAAAGGGTACATGCGGTAATGTGGCACATCAGGATTAGGGATGGGGTGTGTTCTCATCCAATGAGATCATGTGGTTGCATAGAGCTCATGGATTTATAGGTTTCATGAAAATAACTACCCAAATGATGATTTTGAGGTGTATGTAGTGGTTCATTCCATGAAAATGGGGCGTCATTATCACTGTGGTGATAAATTCATATTTTTATCGACAAAAAGAGTTTATAACATATTTTCTCACATAGATATCTGATCACGAGGAAACCTAGATGGGTGAAATATCCCTAGATGTTTGATTTTAACATAATTTACACACCATGAAATGAATATTTGGTGGGAGATGCGTTATGTATAAAATAATATGCTCATGTGGTGAAACTGGCATCAGATCAGTGGCAGTTGATGTTGGTCATAAAAACAATGCCTTTAGAATGTGAGGACCAGGGTGACAGACCAGTCTTCTTTTGGTTTTGTTTGTTCATGAGCTGGTTAGTTTGGTTAAAGAGGCACTGGAATCTACCTCCATGTTTATAGTGCTGAGGTTGAAACGCAATAGTGGGGATACCATTGAGGGTTGGTAACTGACTGGGAATCAGTTTTTTGTTTTCTGAAACATATGGTCGTAATAGGGGCTTTTCAAGAAGAACAAATAAGGGCTGATCATTATTATAGATGGGATTTCCATCCCAAAACCTATGGGATGTATATGGAGTTTAATGGGCAGTTTCGATGGGTTGGTATGAAAATTAATGTAGTCGAGCTTGTTTTGATATGATTGGCTTGTCATCAATTCAAGGATGAACATCAAAAACCATCAATAATGATTCAATATTTTCCTATTTTAGTATGTAAGTGGGAACAAATAGAATGTAATTTTGTGAAAGGTCTCCCTAGAATGGTTAGGAAGCACAACTCCATATGGGTGATTGCTGATCGACTAACAAATTTTGCCCATTTCTTCCCGATTCTTGAATCTGATACGGTGGAGGATCTATCCAAAATCTATATCCGGGAAGTGTTAATGAGGGTTGGAATTACATTTTCTGTTGTATCAGATAGGTATTCTAGTTTTACATCTCTCCTTTAGAAATTCTTATAGAAAGCAATTGGGACACGATTGTGGATTCATATGGCGTACCATCTAGAGATGGATGGACATTCCAAAAGGATGATACAATCATTGGAGGATATGATAAGGGCATGAGTGATGGTTTTTAGTGGTTCATGGGTATACCAATTACAATCGGTAGAGTTATCTTATAATAATAGTTATATTGTTTCAAAACATATGGCTCTGTTTGAGGAATTTTATGGGTGTCTGTGTCATTATCCACTTTGTTGGGTGGAAACGAGTGATGCTTTGAGGATTTGACTGAACCACGTCCAATATTCTACATAGAAAATTAAATTGATCAGAATGAGGAAGGAGATGGATAAATGTTGTCAGAATTTTATGTGGACCATCGTCGACCACTATTGTCATTCATGGGGGTGATCAAGTTCTTTTTAAAATATCTCGTAGGTTGGGACATCATCAGTTCAGAATAGAAGGTATATTATCTCCAAGGTATATTGGGAATTTTGAGTAACATCAGTTTCTTGGAGAGGTGGATTATTAGTTGGATTTTCCACCAAGGTTTGGTGTGGTTCACAATGTGTTTCATGTGTCCCAGATGAAAATTTATAAAATGAATCGTGACCATGTGATTTGTTGGAATCAAGTAGAGTTAGAACCAGATGCTTGTTTGGTGCACGTGCTGAAGGTCCCAAGTGCAACGGAAGCCCGTGGGTGGATGTTCCCACATTGATTTTTGTCATTTTTAATGAACAATCTGGGATCAATATGATGATAAACATCCGTCTCCATGGATCAAATAATAGAAATAGACAAAGAAGAAGAAAGTTCCCAGAACCGTAAAAGGAAGGATCATCACAAGTTGATTATAATTAATTTAATTAGTTGACAAGAAGTAACTTTTATGGATTTATTTCTTATTTGATATTTCTGATGACATTGAGATGTGATTCTTCATTGTGTCGTAGAAGGAAAGTGTTGACTTCCTCTAGTGGTGATCCACACGTGCATCACGTATCTCTGGACATCTCTAAAGGAATCTTTTGGTTCTAGCAAGGAGAAGCCTTTTCTTGCATTTTCCACCTTAGTTTGCCTTGATCTGATGGAAGTGGATCTCTCTCGGTCTTGAGAGCATTCTTGGTGGATGGAGTTATTTCGATCTTGAGTGAATTATCCTGAATTGTTTTGCACAACGATTCTTAGGAAAGTGTTGGGGTTGTGATGATATTTATAATCAGGTTTGAGGTTTTAGAGTTATGATAATAAATAAATGTGTTATGTGTTTTATTTATTTCAATAACTCTTTTGAAAACCCCATGTCAAATCATTAATTCCTTGACATGCACCAACGCTTATTATAATAAATATCATTTAATAAAATTATTATTTCCTCAAAATCCTGAATCGAAAAACTACACGGCATGTAATCATAAATACATGGGATGTACTTGTTTATCATTAAAAACTACATGTCGTGTAATCATTAATACATGGCGTGTACTTGTTTTCAAAATAAACAATACATGGCGTGTAATAATTAATACACGACGTGTACTTGTTTTCATATTATTATTCCTCCAACATTAAAACGATTTAGGATTCCTTGAATAATTATTAAACCATCTATGGGAATAATATTTATTCTACTTGAGATATTTGGATAGACTTAGTGTGTGACCCTCTAGGCCTCTTTCTCATTGGCATTAGGTGGGTTTGCCTAAAGTCCAAGATTACTGTCTAGCAACAGGTCAAGGCTCCCTAGATAAAGAAGTTGATGTTGTATTGACCCATCCCCTCATATGAATGCTTACGGTGTAATTTAATCCCTTTGTCTCAATTTCTCATCAATGAGATTTCATGGTTGTGTTATAAACCTATATGTCTGATCTGTTATTCATTGACTTATAGAAATAAACTAGTCGTGACACAATGGCTATGGAATTTGTGAGACATTTCTATTTCAATCAAAGGGACCAAGATATCTACTTACATAAATATAGAAGGTACAAATCCTTCCTCGACTTATCCATTAACAACATGTCATTCATGACGCAGCCAACGTACCCTACATCCCGTTAACTCTCTTCTGGACGGTTTTTGTCAGCAAATCTATGTACGGGAGTCATGACATGTGTTAATGATAATCTTCCAATCACAGGACCATTACACAAGCTCGTAGATTGAAATTTATGATGACACCATGACATGAAGAATAGCTACTGGTGGGTCTATTCTCATAATCCCCCATCTTGGAGATTACTATGTGTGAAATCCATGAGAGAGAGTCTCTTATTCTTACGAGTACTCGCACATGACGTTCTGTATAGTATTTTTCCTATAATATTATGTCATCCAACCGTAGAACATTATTTAAGAATATTGTTATACCATTTCTAGGTTCTCATCATAGGGAGGATCTTCCCTGAACATAACAATGCAACAAATATTCCAGGACATTATTATATTATATTCATGGAGAACAATGAACAATATATAATAAGTGTACATTCATGTAATCAACGTAAATGCAGTTTGTTCTCAGGACACCAACCCTTACAAACTCCCACTTTGACTAGATCCAATTGCCTATGACTTTTAGTCCACTATACCTCTCATGATGACCATGTTCATGCTGAGTCATAGATTTAGTTAGGGGGTCCCCCACATTGTCTTACATGGAAATATTTCTCAATGAAACCTCACCTCTCTGAGAAAAATCCCTCTAAAGATGATACTTTCGATGTATGTGCTTTGTCTGTTGATGTGACCTTGGATCTTTTTTAAGTTCCACCGCTACAGTATTATCACAATAGATTGTGATATGATCTTTACTGCTCGGTTCTAAATCTAGATCTTGGACGAAGCTTCCCATCAATACTGATTCTTTAGCTACCTTAGAAGCTGTGATATACTCAGACTCTGCTGTAGAATCTATGACCCCACCTTGCTTTGAGCTCTTCCATCTCACTACACCTCCATTCAAACTTACAATGTATCCATTTTTTGACTTCATGTCATCTTGATCAGTCTTGAAACTAGAATATACATTTCCTCTAATGACTAGTTCCTCATATCCTCTATAAACCAGGAACATATCATTAGTACAACTCAGATACTTAAGGATAGTCTTGACCGCAATCCAATGGTGATCTCCTAGATCAGCTTAATATCTGCCTACAACACTTAATGTGTAAGAAACATGTAGCCTTGTACATAGCTTAACATACCTGACTGACCCAATCGTGGATGCGTAGGGAATCCTTTCTAATTTCATTCATTCCTCATGTGTTTGAGGACAAAGTTTCTTGGAAATATGAATTCCATGTGACATTGTCAATAATCCCCTCTTGGATTTTTCCATACTAAATCTCTTCAGTTTCTTTTCAATGTATTTACTTTGACTCAGGACCAACGTTCTCTTGGATCTATCATTATGGATCCTGATCCTAAGAATATGTGATGCCTTGCCCAAGTCTTTCATAGAGAATCATTTATCCAACCATGCCTTATCTGACTGTAAGTGAGGTAATTCATTTCTAATTCGTAATATTTCATCAACATATACTATTAAGAAAAAAACATCACTTCCACTAAACCTTTTGTAGACACAATGATCAAATCTGTTCTTAACAAATCCAAATTTTATTATGGATTCATCAAAACTAATGTTCCATGACCTTTATTCTTTCTTTAATCAATAAACACGTTTCTACATCCTACTTACCTTGATGACATCATTTAGAGTCACGAACCCTTCAGGTTGTTTCATGTAGACATATTCCTAAAGGATCCTGTTAAGGAATTCTGTTTTGACATCCATTTTCCAAATTTCATTGTCATGGTATGAGGAAATGGCCAATAGGATTCTGATGGATTTCAACATTGAAACTGGTGAAAAGGCTTCATCATAGTCAATTCCTTGATGCTGTCTAAAAACTTTTGCAACAAGTCGTCCCTTATAGGTGCTGACATTCCCATCTATGTCCTGCTTCTTCTTGAATACCCATTTATTACCAATGGGCTTTACATCAACTGAAAGATCTACCAAAATTTAGACTTGGTTTTGGTACATGGAACCCATTTCATAATTCATGGCTTCTTGCCACTTGTTAGCGTATGTGCCTTCAAATGCTTCCTTGTATGTAAGAGGGTCATCATTGTCAACCAATAATGAGTATAACGACCAATACTTTATAGAAATTTTTTTTACTTCAGAATTGAAGCACACTTATTACAACATATAACAAAACCATGAAAGGACCGTATAGGTATAATGTCTTCAGAAACTGGGAAACATAAACAATTGGTTCATAAAACATCTACATTGTCTCCCTTTTATTTTATCATATCTAGAGTCCCTTTTGGTATATCTTAATTCATATCCTTTTTCCTGACCTGGGGAAAAGAAAACATACAAAAGGTTGATCTCAAATGCTCAGTAAGGGTAAACAAAAGAAGTATCAATCAAATCATATTCATAATAACATAACATTTTGGAAATATTAACCTGAAAAAGAGATCAAAATATCATAACATGGGATAAGTCATAGTAGTGAAATGTAATACCAATAATCAAAAATTAAAACATAAAAATTTGTGTCATACACTCATAATCATAGAGAATCATTTCTTAGTATTCAAGACTCATTTCCAATACTATCTTAGAGGAAAAATTCCATTTCTAAACCGAGTTCACTCCTCGTTTCAGTCGTGTTTCACTGAACCAGTTTAACCTGCCGTTCCAGCCATGTCTATCTCATGAGATATAAATCTTTACCCAATGCATTGGAGGGAGATATAGGTCCCACCCATCTCATAATGATACCATTCTTATGTGTTCCACAAGATCATTAATCATACATCATAGCATAACCCATGTAATAAAAATGGGATGCTTAAAAATCATGCCATCATAACATAATACATATAAGATAAAAGGAAATCATAAAAAAATTTCCATCATAATATAATCAAATCAATGTAAAAATAGGGATAGAAACAAAACCATATATTTTCTTAGATGGTAAATTTTATTGATAAAATGCTTGAACTCCATTCTTGAGGAAAATATACTTTCTACATCAAAAAGATTTTTCCTTTCATAAGATGTCATAAAATTTTAATCTAAATGATGTTGATTAAAAATAAACATGGAAACATGTAAAGGAAGCTTCATGGAAATAAGGTTCCAAAATTACAATCATGTCGTATAAGTTAAAGAAAAACATTCTTCTCGTAATTTGGCCGGAAATGTCAAAAAATTACCTCGTACTAAAAATGAAAAATGATTACTTTCATATCTATTACAAAGAAATCAAAAATGGGTAAAATTGGATTTAAAAAATTTTATGTGGATGGAAATAATATTACATATTGAGGAAACATGGATGTGGATGATAATTATTCCCCAGTAAATTATGATTTATAAACAATCTCGGATAAAAATGAGATTGTTAGATTTTCCTTTACATTAGGTATGATTTTATCTGTATGTGTCCAAACCTCATGTATAATGATTTAAATAATTTCATTGACTTAATCCAGAATCATAATCATTGTTATGATATCATATATGCTCATATTCTTAGCATCTTATTAGTAATATTTCATTGCTACTTGTTATTCAGGTGTTTATTGCTTTTTGTTCTTATGCGTGTTTTGTCGAATAAATTATTATTCTTCTCTTTAGGTTATAGATACCTCATTTAGAGAATGGTATCAATGTAATATATATCATATTTATTCATTCAATTCATTTATATAATCATTATGTAATGATGATCATGTAGAACGAGTTGCATCACATCGTGGAGACGGTAGGCCGTACGTATGCACGAGTGATGATATCGTTCCCATGATCATGGAATTGTATTGAAGTGTATGTATACTATTTCAGAATCAATATTACATTAAAATAATCAAATATAGTTATTCTTTACACCATTACACCCATCCAAGTAAGGTGGTGGTGGAAAACAGATTACACCCCGGCGTGGAGACGGTATTCCATACGTACGCACGCGCGGTGATTTCGTTTTCTGTAGGATGGATAGAAGGTGAAATAGGGTTGTTTCATATTTATAATAACATATCAGTTTATGAGTGATATTTATGTTATTACTTCATAATGAAACAACTAAATAAGAAGACGTATAAGAAGAAATAAATTTGAAATAATTGGTAACAGATATTACATCTTCTTTGACACGCCTCTTTGAAACCTCCTCTTAGGGCACTATGATTGGACTTTGAAGAAGACCACAACCTATAGGATGTTTTTAGGGAAGTGGAGAAGAGAAATTTCCATGGGTTGACCGAGAATGAATGCTCAAAGGGTTGTGAGGAGGAGAGGGAGGAGGTTCCCATTTATAAGGTAGGAGAGGGGCACCTTAAGAAAACATAAAATATTATTTTATTATAAAGTCATATTCTGTTTTTAATAGCTCCAAATTGATTTATTTATAAGATAATGTGGGGATGGGTCAAAATCCTATCATCCAATATATTTTAGACAAGTTTAGGTTACAATTTTAACCTTATCTTTAAGATTTAACTATAAGTTGAATAATTTAACCTTTATCGTGTCTTCTTGTTTTCTTACACTATATGGTTAATAAACTTACTATAACAAGCCAAAATAACCACAAGTTGTTTATTATTAATATATATAACGTTATATAAGTCATGTGTCTGAGCCTTAGATTTTTAGGAATAAAATAACAACTAATAATATAATATTTGTTTTAAAAACTATTTTATGTCAATTTTGACACTATTTGGTAATTGATTTTTGTGAAAATCATAAAAACATTATTAGTTCTAAAAAAGTTAATTAAATGAATACTAAGATGTCATGTTAACCTAAAAAATTAGTTTAATTCATAAACAGTCTCAAATTACATTTATTTGGGTATTTATAACATCAATTATGTTAATATTTCATTAATAAGATAATTACTGCATCATCATTGTGTCATAAATAAATTAAATTATTTAATGTCTAAAAATTATAAATAAAATACCATTATGTAGGAAATATTCTTATCATTCTAATGAATATTTATAATCTAATTTATCTTTTGTATAACCCGATATTAAAAATATTTTAGTTATTAAACTTTGATTTTATATATTTTAACTCTTCTTTAAATAAAATAATATTAAATGTCCTAATCTAATCCATGAGGACCTAAATAGACATATTTTATTCCTATGGTTTTTTTGGTCGAATTACACTTATCGAATATAAATATGACATGTGTTAGTGTAATAATATTATTATTTTTACCCTTAATTACCCTATTTACTTTTAACTGTGGTAAAAAAGTAAAAGGATACGATTCACCAAAAATTATTTCAATCTCATTGAACCACATTTTAGTACTTGATATTAACCGTGTCTCTTGGATTTTTGAAATTCCATTCAGGGAAACGGTAAAATAATGTTTAATTTTAATTTTCACATTCTCCTAGGAGGTGGGTAAAAGACGGTGAAAAGTTTAATAAAATTTTAATATATATATAATTATTATAAAATGAATCCAATGAATTACTTTGAACTTATATAGGTATAATGTATCAATTTTGATATAAAATAAATTTAATTAAAATAACTAATTATTTAAATAAGATGTCTTTTTAAATAGTAACCCAGTGTTTTCACTTTTCATCAAAAATTGAAAGTTTTCAGAAAAATAACAAAATTTCACCCTTGGCTAATTTCGATATTCGAAATCCTAAAATGAAGTCCATTTTGAAAGATAAAATTTATAAAATATCAAAAAGTAGGTATTACTATTCATAACGTCTAGTTTTAATAATATTTTAATAGCATATCGTTGCTTAGTGAAACTCGGTATTGCGGACAACGCAAGCTATCGAAGAAGGTCATGATTGCGTGTAAATCAAGCTAAGTTAGTGTTGTGTGTAGTGAAATATTCCTTTGATGATGTATATAACATAAAAAAACATTTCTCATAAAAATATTAGGTGTTACATTCTAACCCCCTTAAAATGAATTTCGCACTCGAAATTAGTCACTTTGTAACAAATAGATGAGGATACCTCTCCCTCATCATATCCTCAAGATCCCATGTAGCTTCTTATAATTAGCGGTTCCTCCATAAAACTTTCACCAAGAGAGTGGTATTGTTCCGTATAACTTTTTCTCTACGATCCAGAATCTCTATCGGTTGTTCTTCATAAGAATGATCTTGCTCCAGCGGTACAACTTCTAAGCTGAGTAATGTGAAGTATTGAGTATGTACTTTCTCAGGAGAGATACATGGAACACATCTTGAGCTTTAGAGAGATTTGGTGGAAGCTCCAATTGGTAAGCTACCTTCCCAACACAATCCAATATTTCGAAAGGACCGATATACATAGGGCTCAACATTCCTGTCTTTCCAAATCTCATTACTCTCTTCTAAGGAGATATTCGTAAGAACACTTTATCACCCACTCCAAACTCAAGGTCTTTTCTTCAGTTATCGGGAAATTTTTTTGTCGACTCTGGGCTGCTCTTATGTGTGGTTGAATAGATCAGACCTTTTCTGCCATCTTATCAACAAGAGTAGGTCCTAATAGCTTTTTTCCCAATCTTCATCCCAGTAAGTTGGAGTCATGTATTTCATTCCATAGAGAACTTTATAAGGATCCATCTTAATACTGGACTGAAAGCAATTATTATATGAAAATTCCACCAATGGTATGTGTTGATCCCAAACACCTTTGAAATCCATAGAGGAGACTCTTAACATATCTTCTAGAGTTTGAATTATTCTCTTAGGCTAGCCGTATGTCTGAGGATGATAAGCAGTGCTGAAACTCAACTCTGTATCCAGAGTATGCTGAAGACTTCTCTAGAACTTTGAGGTAAACCACGTATCCCGATCAGATATAATGGAATGTGGTACTCCATGAAATCTTACCACTTCCTTCACATATATCCTAGAAAGCTGATCCAGAGAGAAATCCTCTCCTATAGCAATGATGTGTGCAGACTTTGTAAAATGATAAACTATGACCCAGATAGCATTATTTCGTTTGGATGTTTTAGGAAGTCCGGTGACAATGTCCATAGTGATGTTTTCCCATTTCCATTCGGGTATGGGTAATGGTTGTAACATCCCCTTAGACATCTGTCTGTCAGCTTTAACTTGCTACCAAACCAAGCATAGAGAGACATATTCAGCGACATCTGTTTTCATGCCATCCCCCCAGAAGTACTCTTTCAAGTCCCTATACATCACCGTGCTTCCAGGATGAATAGAGAATTAAGAACTATGAGCCTCATCCATCCATTCCATCTTTAATTCAGGTTTGGGAGGAACACAAATCTAATTCCTGATCTTTATTATCCCATCACAATCAAGGTTGAATTCTGGAACATTTATCACCTACATTTGTAACTCTACATCTTCTTTCTGTGCCTCTTTAATCTTCAAATTTTTAGATGGTTGAACATTCATTTGAGAAAGATAAGATTTTCCCCTTCCATTATAATTCCATGATCCATCCTTTGTAAATCCATAAATATTGGATCTTTTGTGATCCTCATCATGGATAAGCTAGCATGGTCTTGTTGAATTAATGCATTTGCCACCTAGTTTGCTTTCCCATGGTGGTAATGAATTAAGCAGTCGTAATCCTTAATCAACTCCAACCATCTTCTTGGCGCATATTAAAATCTTTATGTGTGAAAAAATAATTTAAACTTTTATGATTAGTATAAATATCACACCTTTCACCATATAGATAATGCCTTCAAATCATTAATGCAAAGATTACTGCAGCTAACTCCAAATCATGAGTTGTGTAATTTTGATCATGGATTTTAAACTGTCACGAAAAATAAGCTATCACCATATCATTTTGCATGAGAACACACCCCAGCCCCTTCTTGGATGCATCATTGTAGATCACAAACCTTTCTCCGCTACAAGGCAGTGTGAGAACATGTGCACTGGATAACCTTCTTTTCAACTCCTTGATATTCTCTTCACATTCCTCAGTCCACACGAACTTAAATCCTTTTCGATTCAACATGGTAAGTGGATTAGATAATCATGAAAAATATTTCACAAACATCGATAATATCCATACCAACAATGAAAACTTCGGATCTCAGTTACTATTGTTGGTCTCGACCATCAGTCGATAACCTCTATTTTTTCTAGATCCACAGATATCCCCTATTTTGAGATTATGTGACCCAAAAATGTATCTTTTTAAAGCCTAAAATCAGACTTGGAAAATTTGGCATAAAGCTTCTCCTTTCTCAGGGTCTTCAATACAATTCTCAAGTGATCTTCATGTTCTTCCTTTCTCTTTGAATAGACAAGAATATAATCTATAAAGACTTCCACAAACTGATCAAGATAGTTTATAATGACTCTATTCATCATATCCATGAATATATCAAGGGAATTAGTAAGGCCAAATGGCATCACTATAAATTCATAGTGTCCATACCTTGTACGGAAAGCCTTCTTTGGTATATCCTCCCTTTTGACCCTTAATTGATGATACCCTGAATGAAGATCAATCTTAGAAAATTATTGAGTTCCACATATTTGGTCAAATAAGTCATCAATGCGTGGGAGATGATATTTTTTCTTGATAGTGATATTGTTATGTTCTCGATAATCAATGCAGAGTATCATTGATCCATCATTCTTCTTAGAAAATAGAACAGGTGCACCCCAAGGTGATGCACTAGGGCGTATGAATCCCTTATCAAGATTCTCTTGGAGTTGCTTCTTCAATTCCTACAACTCAATTGGGGCATTTCTATAAGGTGTCTTTGAAATAGGAAAAGCACCTTGTATGAGTTCTATTGAAAACCCAACTTCACGATTTGGTGGAAGACCCATCAATTCCTCCGGAAATAGATCATCAAACTCTCATACAATGGGAATATTCTTATTGGTGATTTTCTCACCAGCCATTTGAGATAAATAACCTTCATTTATTGGAATCAAGACCCATTAGATAGAAGAAATTTCCACTGGAAGGATATGTTCATCCTTTCATTGATAGGCGATCAAAGATTGATCTGGAATATGGAATATGACTTTCCTTCTTTGGAAATTGATATGAGATCCATATAAAGAAATAGAATCCATAACATGAATCACATCAAATTCCACTATAGGAAGGATCACAAGATTTGTATGAAGCACTTTCCCAAAAACTTCAATCAGAGAAGAATTATATACTTTTGATATGACTGTTGTGCCATTAGGGGTTGTCACAGCTAACTCAACATCTAATTGTTCAGGTAATACAATGATACCCTTGGAAAATTATTTATAAATAAAATAGTGGGTGGGTCCATAATCAATTAAAACATTTTCTACTATAGAATGAATTGTAAGTGTACCTTTCACCACTTAGTTTTCTTACTCCACATCACTGATAGAAATTTCTTGTGACTTTCCTTTATCTTTAGCCTTAAGATTTTGTTGACGTCGATAATCATCAAAAAACCATGGATTAGGGAATTTATTATCATAATTCCCCATTTCCTTTCACTTGTAACATTGAAGTGTAGGAGGTGCACTCTGTGTAGCCTTTTATTTGTTCGCATCACTAGACATCTTCTTCCCATCACTGCGGCATTCAAATGACAAATGACCTTCCTTTCCACATCTGAAACATTTACTTGTCCCTTTAATAAAACTCCCTCCATGTTTCTTTCCACACTTTGAGCATAAGGGAAAAATCATCTTCTTTTCAGTGTTCTCTTTAGATTTTCTTTTGAATTCCATTTTCCTCTTCTTATCAAATGCATATGACTGATGGGTTACACCAATATCCATCTCAACTTTGAGAGCACATCGAACAATTTCCTCGTAGATATTGAAGTCCCTTATGGCTAATTCCCTTCAAAGACTTGGTTTTATGCCACTAAAGAATCGATCAATCTGACTCTCAGGTTGGATAATAATACCAGAAGCGTACCTTGAAAGTCTTGTAAAATTTTCTTCGTAGGTACCAACAGATTCATCATCCTTTTGCTTTAGTTCAAGAAACCCCTTCTCCATATTTGTTCGAAGAATATGAGGGAAGTACTTACTAAAAAATAAGTTCTTGAACTCGTCCCATTCCATGGACTCAATTTAATCTCTTTGCCTCGTATTCTTGATAAGATTCCACCATTGATCAGCTTCACCTTCCAAATGATATACTGCAAAGATGACCATATCATGTTCAGAACATTTAAGAACTGAAAATATCTTTTCAGTGGTACTAATCCATTGTTCAGCCACTAATGGATCAGTAGACCTGCTGAATGAGGGTGAACGCTGCCTCATGAAGGATTGAACAGAATGTTGTGCCTTACTTTGCTCATTTGGAAGTCCTGCATGATTCATAGCTTGAGAAAGTTGTGTGAGCAAGGCTATAAGGTTTTGAATTCCATCTCCCATAACGTTTGGTTTCTCAGGGGGACAATCATTTCATTTCCCATCACATTCTATGTTAACACCGTTCCTTAGGGTTCCAACCATTGACTAAAACCAAGAACAATAGTGTGAGAAACACTAATTATAATAGGAAAAATACATAATCAAGAATAAAATTTCACACTTAAGGTCTTATCATATGTTGGTCATGGCCATTTTTAAAATAATATGAGTGTGGTCTATGCTTAGACTTATCCTTAGGGTTCTTACCAAGGAGTTCACATCATAGTTTCCAAAGGTTGACTATACCATTCCTCTGATACCAACTACAACGACACATACTTTACATACATTTTTATTACATCAAAATTGAAGCACACTTATTAAAACATATAACAAAACCATGAAAGAACCATATAGGTATATTGTCTTTAGAAACTGGGAAACATAAACAACTGGTTCATAAAACATCTACATTGTCTCCGTATTATTTTATCATATCAAGAGTCCCTTTGGCATATCTTACTTAATATCCTTCTTCCTAACCTGGGAAAATAAAACATACAAAAGGGTGAGCTCAAATTCTCAGTAAGGGTAAACAAAAGAAATATCAATCATATCATATTCATAATAACATAACATTTAGGAAATCATAACCTGCAAAAGAGATCATAATTTCATAACATGGGATAAATCATAGTAGTGAAATTTAATCCCAATAATCATAACATAAAACATGAAACTTTGTGGAATACACTCATAATCATAGAGAGTAATTTCTTAGTTGTCAAGACTCATTTCCAAGACTATCTTAGAGGAAAAAGTCCATTTCTGAACCGAGTTCACTCCTCACTTCAGTCATATTTCACTGAACTGGATTAACCTGCCGTTCGAGCCATTTCTATCTCATGAGATATAAATCACTACCCAATGCATTGGAGGGATATATATGTCCCACCGATCTCATAATGATACCATTATTATGTGTTCCACAGGATCATAGATCATACATCATAGCATAACCCATGTAATAAAAATGGTATTCTTAAACATCATACCATCATAACATAATCCATATAAGGTAAAAGGACATAATAAAAATAATTCCATCATAACATAATCAAATCAATGTTAAAATAGTTATAGAAACATAACCCTATATTATCCTATATGGAAAATAATTATGACAAAATGCTTGAAATCCATTCTTGAGGAAAATATCCTTCCTACTTGAATTTTTTTCCTTTCATAACATGTCATAAAATTTTAAACTAAAAGAATTTGATTTAAAATAAACATAAAAACATATAAATGAGTCTTCATGGAAATAAGGTTCTAAAAATCTTTTCATTCCATATAAGTTATAGAAAAAAATTCTTCTCGTACTTTGGATGGAAAAGTCAAAAAAGTACATCGTACTAAAAATGATAAAAAATTCCTTTCATATCTTTTACTAAAAACTAAAAAATGGGTAAAATTGGATTTAAACAATTTTAGGTGGATGGGAATAATATTACATATTGTGGAAACATGTATGTGGATGATAAATATTACCCATTAAATTATGAAGTATAAACAATCTCGGATAAAAATGAGATTGTGAGATTTTCCCTTACCTTAGGTCCGATTTGCATTGTAAGTGTAAGAACCTCCTATATAATGATTTAAATAATTTCATTGACTTATTCCAGAATCATAATTATTATTATGATATCATATATGGTCATATTCTTAGAATATTATTAGTAATATTTCATTGCTACTTTTTATTCGGGTTTTTATTGCTTTTTGTTCTTATGCGTGTTTTGTCGAATAGATTCTTATTCTTCTCTTTATGTTATAGATAACTCATTTCCAGAATGTTATTATTTTAATATATATCATATTTATTCATTAAATTCATTTATATAATCATTATGTAATGAATATCATGTAGAACGAGTTGCATCACATCGTGGAGACTGTAGGCCGTACGTATGCACGAGCGATGATATCGTTCCCATGATCATGGAATTTTATTTATGTGTATGTATAATATTTAAGAATAAATATTACTTTAAAATAATCATATATAGTTATTCTTTACACCATTACACCCATCCAAGTAAGGTGGTGGTGGAAAATAGATTACACCACGGTTTGGAGACGATATTTCGTACGTACGCACACGCGGTGAATTCGTTTTCCATAGGATGGATAGAAGGTGATATAGGGTTGTGTCCTTTTTATAATAACATATCAGTATATGAGTGATACTTATGTTATTACATCATAATGAATCAACTAAATAAGAAGAAGTAGAAGAAGAAATAAATTTGAAGGAATTGGTAACTGATATTACTTCTTCTTCGACAGGCCTCTTTGAAACCTTCTCTTAGGGAAATAAGATTTGTCTTTGAAGAATAACAGAACCTCTATGATGTTTCTAGTGCATTGGATAAGCGAAATTGGCAGGGTTTGGCCGAGCTTGAATACTCAAAGTGGTGTGAGGCGGAGAGGGAGGAGGTTCCCTTTTATAAGGGAGGAGAGGGGCACCTTAGGAAAACATAAAATATTATTTTATTATAAATTCATATTCGGTTTTTAATAGCTCAAAATTGATATATTTCGAAGCTATGGTTGGGATGGGTCGAAATCCTCTCATCCAATAGATTTTAGACAAGTTTAGTTTACTATTTTAACCTTAACATTTTGATTTAACTCTAAGTTAAATAATTTAAACTTTACCGTGTCTTCTTGTTTTCTTACACTATATGGTTAGTAAACTTACCATAACAAGCCAAACGAACCCCAAGTTGTTTATTATTAATATATATAACCTTATCTATGCCAGTTTTTTCAAACCTTAGTTTTTTAGGAATAAAATAACAACTAATAATATAATATTTGGTTTATAAACTATTATATGCCAATTTTGACACTATTTGGTAATTGATTTTTGGGAAAATCATAATAGAATTATCAGTTCAAAAACAGTTAATTAATTCAATACTAAAATTCCATATTGACCTTAAAAATTAGTTTAATTCATAAAAAGTCTAAAATTACATTTATTTGGGTATTTATAACATCAATTATGTTAATATTTCATTAATAAGATAATTACTGCATCATCATTCTGTCATAAATAAATTAAATTATTTAATGTCTAAAAATTACAAATAAAATACCATTATGTAGTAAATCTTTTTAGATTTATAAAGAATATTTTTAGTCGACATTATATTATGTAAAACCATATATTAAAAATGTTTTAGTAATTAATCATTGATTTTATCTATTTTAACTCCTCTTTAAATAAAATAATATTAAATGTCCTAATCTAATCCAAGTAGATCTAAATGGTCATATATTATTCCTATGGTTGTTTTTGGTCTAATTACACTTATCCAGTAGAATTTGGACATGTGTTAGTGTAATAATAATATCATTTTTACCCTTAATTACCCTATTTACTTTTAATAGTGGTAAAAAAAGTAAAAGGTTACTATTCATCAAAGATTATTTTCATCTCATTGAACCACATTTTAGTCCATGATATTTACCGTGTCTCTTGGATTTTTGAAATTCCATTCACAGAAGTGGTAAAATTAAATTTTATGTGAATTTGAAAATTCTCCTAGGAGGTGGGCAAAAGACAGTGAAAAGTTTAATAAAATTTTTATATATCTAAAATTATTATAAAATCACTCCAATGAATTACTTTGAACGTATATAGGTTTAATGTATCAATTTTTACCAAAAATAAATTTAAATAAAATAAATAATTATTCAAATAAAAAGTCGGTTTTTAAATAGTAACCTAGTGTTTTCACTATTTCTCAAAAATTGAAAGTTTTTAGAAAAACACCAAAATTTCACCCTAGGCTAATTTCGATATTCCAAATCCAGAAATTAAGTACATTTTGAAAGATAAAATTTATAAAATTTTAAAAAGTGGGTATTACTATTCATAACCGCTAGTTTTAATAATATTTTCATAGCATATCGTTGTTTAGTGAAACTCGGTATTGCGTACAACACAAGCTATCAAGGAAGGTCGTGATTGCGTGTACATCAAGATAAGATAGTGTTGTCTGTAGTGAAATATTCCTTTGATGATGTATATCACATTAAAAAACATTTCTCATAAAATTCTCAGGTGTTACAATGTGTCACCATCCTCGGTGAGAAGAAAACCATATCATTCTGGTTCTCTCACCTCTCTCAGCTCCTGCGTAGTTCTTGTGTCTCTGGAACATAGTTTTCATCCACATGGCTTTGTGGAATCTGTTCTGGTACCAACTCCTGTATATCTTGAGCCTCGACTTCATCGAAGTATATCATCCTCCCACTATCACTTTTGGAGATGTGCTCCCTATCAAAAAATATGGCATATCTTGCCACAATTACCTTTTTATATGAGGGGTTGTATAGGTTGTATCCCCTGGTTTCCTTGGGATATCCTATAATGTTACACTTTGTGCCTTGAGGTGCATGTGTGTTACCTTAATAGGCCTTAACAAATTCTTCGCTACGCCACACATATAAATTTGATAAAATGGCTTTGCGTCCACTTTATAATTCATATGGAATACCATTTATTGATTTAGTTATTACTTATTTTAGTATGTGTGCAACTGTTTGTAATGCATATCCCCAAAAGGATAATAGAAGACTCACATGACTCATCATTGATCTCACCATGTCCAACAGGGTTTGGTTCTTCCTTTCACTTACGCCATTCTACTAAGGCGTTTCAGGAGGAGTGAGTTGAGTATGAATCCCAAAATCCCATAAAAAATCAAGGAAGTCCTGATTATGATATTATTATCCTTTGTATAAGTGGAGTTTCATAATGTTCTTACCAAGATAGTTCTCAACATCATTTTTGTATTCGTTGAACCGATCAAAATAATCTGACGTATTCCTCATTATGTAAATATATTCATATCAACTAAAATAATCAATAAAGGTTATGAAGTACAAGAACCCACCACTTGAATCAATTGGAAATGTTCCACATACATCTCTGTGATCTAATACTAGAAGATCCTTATCCCTTTCACCTTTCCCACTAAATGGGACTTTGGTCATTTTGCCTTGTAGACATGCATGACATACACAAGTGGTTTTAGATAGAAAGAATCTAAATACCCATCTTGATGTTATTTTTTCAAACGTTTCTCATTGTCAAGACCTAGCCGGTGATGCCAAATTTGGGTGTTGTATGAGGCATGTGAATTAACATTTTCAACGATTTAAATTACTTGGTTTGTGTAGTATAAAACATTAAGGATATTATATTAATGTGCTCTACCCAAAAAATCATATCTTTATTAAAGTAGCAACATTCATTTCCAAACATGAATATTAATCCATCAATATCTAACCTAGATACCGAGATAATATTTTTAGTAACAGAAGGCACCTAATAATAACCCATTAACACCAAGATCTTTGATGTTGGCAATGTGAGGTGGTAGTCCCCGACAGCTACAACAGTAATTCTGGCTCCAATGGCTACTCGTAGATCTACCTCCCCTCGATTAATCTTCCTGAGTCTACATGGTTAAAATATTTTGATACATATGTGATCACCCCAAGATGTATCTAATACCCAATTTTTAGAAACAAATAGATTTCATTCGATGAAAAACGCACCTGAAGCTTCTCCTTGCTTCCTTGACTGGGTGCGATTTTTCTTCTAGTGGCCCTTCTTTCCCCATTCTAAACAAACTGCATCATATTCTCTTACCTCCCCTTTGATCTTCCTTTTCTTGGAAGGCCTTGAAGAAGCTTTGTTTCTAACTCTCTTCTCCTTCCCTTTGTTTTTATTCACCATAAGGACCAAAGGATTTTCACTCTTCATATCATTTTCCACATGGAGAATAAGGATAAGAAGAATAGATAGAGACTTCTCTATGTTGTTCATGATGAAATTTATAAAAATGTTAGAGAAGATCTGTGGGAGTGATTCGAATATGAGATCGGTACCCAGTTCCTCAGAGAGTTTAAACCCAAGAACCTCCAATAGATCAATGTAGCCAATGAGCTTGACTACATGAAGCCCAACTAGGGCACCATCTCCATGATTTCTCTGAAATTGAGCCTTTGAGATCTCAAACCATTAATGTCATTATCTCTCCAGGTATAGACCTCATAGGTGCTCAAGCATGATATAGGAATCCATGTCTTCATGAGATTTCACGTGCTCAATAGATATTGATGATAGCACTAAACATTGAATGTCTAGTGAATCATTCAAATGTTGATCATATATCAAGAAATCTCGATCACTTGTCCCTTGGGCGGGAAAATAAGGATGTGAGGACTCTAGCACGTAAAACATTCATTCATGGTGTAGGATAACCCGAAGGTGCCTAAAACATTACTGAAAGTTACATCCAGTGAGGATATGGACTTTGTCCTGAATTGATGGTTGAGAAAATGTGGTTGATTAGCTTTTCATTTTGAATCTACATATAAAAAGTATAGATTTATCAGTACCTTTTGATTAAATTTTATGAAAAATAATTAATGAATTTATTAATTCTCCCACTATTTTTTCAATTCCCAATGGCCCTCACCATTGAACCCGTAATGTCTAGTTTCATTTACATTCTAGTGGAAAGGATCCATATTCTCCATTGCATAACACTGACAGGGGTTGGTCAAGCTCGTTATAGTTATTTAGGTAGGCAGGTCTTTGCTAACTGTGAGCTTACAATTCCTTGATCTATTGAGTAGACTCCCAAATCCTGAAATCCTGACATATATTTCCTCAACACTTGCCTATAGTTTACAAAACTTCTAGAAAGGGATACTCTTATTGATGTAAAATGTTTCATTCAACCCTAAAATCTCATAATAGAATCTTTTATTAAAGTAACTGTCCTAAAAAATGGTTGGTCAAACACATTGTTTTATTTAGTCTTTCCCTTAATCAAGTTACAGAAGGCTTGGTCTGAATTAATATGGTATATGAATGATTTTTTTCTTTATGCGTAGTTTTTCATTATCACATTGTTGTTAATATTAAGTGATGCTTTCTTCAGTTATTAACCATGTTCTGATAATTTTTACACATTTTTTGGGTTTTATTTTATTCCATATTTTCATGCATGTTTATTTCATTAATTATACGAATGTGGAAACACATACATAATAAATAAACCATGCAATATGATATAAAGAAAATAAGATGGCATGACTATGAGCTTCTATTGGTTAGTGTATCTAGAAATTTTGATAAGATAACCATGACCTACCTTGAACCCGATGGTTCGTGTTTTGCAGCTCCCATATTTCCACCTTTTGTAACACCCCAAGCTTCTACGGTACGCTTCTCTTTGAATAATGTGATAGCGTGTGTTGTACGCAACACCGAGTTCAAACACACCATAACCAATTAAACTAGCCGTTATAAATAGTAATACCTATTTTTTAAAATTATATATATTTTATATTTCAAAATGGACTTCATTTTTCGATTCTGAATATCTAATTTAGCCTAAGGTGAAATTTTGGTACTTTTCGGATAACTTTCATATTTTGATGAATAGTGAAAATTACTAAATTTTAATTAAAAACAACTTTTTTAATCAAAATAATTAATATTGATAAATTTTGAATTTTAGTAGTTTTAAAGTATATTTAGAATATATTTTTACCATTTAATATAATGTTGGTCATTGGACATAATTTTACAATTAAACCGAACATAAACAAGTGTCAATCTTTTGATAGTTATTATCTCTTAAAAACACGCTTTTTGTTTTGACAGCGGGAATTAATTTTATATTAATTTCTTCCACTTCTGTGTTTTGAATTTAGGAAAATGAATTCCATATTTGGAATCAGGATGTTCAAATTGTGTAAATAGGTAACTTTTATTTTTAGAAATTTTGAATAATTACTGCGGTAAATATTTTATTTACCATGGTTAAGGGTAAATCCGGTAAATAAGGGTTAAAAAATAATATTATAATAATACTAAATTACCCTAAAACGTGTCTTAACACTATTGGTTGATACATGGTCGACCATGGACATCTTTTTCTAGATTTGGGGACCCCATGGATCAACTTGTAAGTGATAATGACACTTTATTTTAATTAAGTTAAAATGAATACAAAAATGAAACAAGAATATATATTTTAGCAAAACAATTGTTACATAGGGTTATATATGTTGGATTTTAGATTATAAATATTAATTAGAAAGATAAAAAGATTTCCTACATAATGATATTTTATTTATAATTTTTGGACATTAAATAATTTATTTTATTTATGACACAATGATGATGCAGTAATTACTATAATAGTGAAAAATTAAAATAATTGATATTATAAATACCCAAATAAATATAATATGAAACTTTTAATAAATTAAACTAATTTTATAGGATAATATGATATATTAGGATTGATTTAATTGACTTTGTTTGAAGTAATCAATCTGTTATGAGTTTCACAAAAATCAACTATTGAATAGTGTCAAAATTGACATAAAAGAGTTCTTAAAACAAATATTATATTATTAATTGATATTAAATTCCTAAAAATCTAAGGTTCGGCCAAGAGACTTATATCATGATATTTTAATCATTAATGGACCACTTTGGGGTCGCATGGATGTATGTAGTATGTTTATTAACCATATTATATAAAAACACAAAGAGGCATTGTAAACGTGAAACTAATTAACATAGAGTTAATACTTAAAGATATGGTTAATATAAGTACCCAAACCTGTCTAAATTCTATTGGTTGAGTTTTTTTCGACCCATCCACACCTTAAACTTTTAATAATAAACTTTGGATCCATTAGAAACCGAATATGAATTTATTATAAATTAATATTTCTAGCTTTTCCAAAGGTGCCCCTCACCCCTCTTATAAAAGGGCACTCCTCCTTCTCATTTCTTCACACCATAAAAGCCTTTTGGTTCGGCCAAACTCTTCCCTAATACTCTCCCAACTACCCTCACTACAACCTAGGGGCCTTAGATTGATCAGAAAGCCAACCTAAGGAGCCCTTTTGATCAAATCAAAAGGAAGAACCCGAAGAAGAGGTAATGATTTCACCACCCTTTTCTAAGTTCATTTCTTCTTCCACTTCTTCTTCCTTTGTTGTTACCATTATAAAATAATAAATCCAGTATCATATATATACTGTGTTGTTATTATAAATATGGTACAACCATATTCAGTATTCTATCCTCCCTTTGAATAACATGTCACCATACGTGCGTACGTACGGCTTACCGTCTCCACGTCGTGGTGTAATTGTTATTCAATATAATATTATTTGGATGGGTATAATAATGATGTGTAAATCATGTAAATAATAAATATAACATGTAAAGGATTCTGTATATATGATATACCATCCATTTATATATTATTTTAATATCAAAAGAATGATATTGTCGCTCGTGCGTACGTACGGACTACCGTCTCCACGAACGCGATAAGATTCATTCTCCATTGTATCCATTCAAGTATAATTATCATTTGATGATTTAAAAAAATGATTTTTAAGGACTCGATATCATTCTGGATATGAATAATATAAAACCTATCCTTTACAAACATGTCTTACGTAACAAAACATATAAAAGAAAACAAGTAAGTTAACACCCGAAACAACGATAATAGTAAGATATTATTATCAAATCAATATTAAAAGATCATATATGATATCATATTAATGTATATGATTGTTGTATAATTTAATGACAATTATTTCACCATTATACAGGAGTTTATCCTACCCCAACCAAAGAAAAGTACAAGGTAAGGGTTATTTCACAATCTCTTCATTATCCGAGGTTGTTTATACGTAATAATCTACTGGGATCTCTTTATCATCCACATCCATGTTTCTTAAAAATGTATTTCAAAACATTTTTACTATTTACTAGAATATGAGTTAAAGTCATTTATACCCTTTTTGACTTTTATAAGTGGATCATAAAGGAATCTTTCGGTTGTTTTCAAAACAAGGTCCTTTTTAACCTTTTCGATAGAATTAAGGTAAGATTGTTTTTTTAACTTATACGGCGGGTGCAGCTATTTTCTGCCATTATAAAATCTTCAAAGCTTCCCTTAAAATCTTATTAGAATATTTTCAAAGAAAATGTTTTATTTTATATGTATCTTAAATGATTTCAAAATAAAAGGAGATATTTCTTTAAAAAGAATATTGATTTCATCTGTGTCAACATCCTTTGATGGATTTTAAGATTATCTGAAGTTGATTTATTATGATACAAAACTTCTATATTGTATTGAAGGTTTTGTGATATGTATGACTGTGTATGTGATATTTTTATACCATTCATAGTTTATGGTGTAATTATTTACATTTCGTATGCTAGTTTTAATACGAATGTTTATGTTATGTTTAAACCTTTTCATATGGGAATCCATTGGACTTAGTAAGTGAAGTGTGGAGCCCGCTATAGCTCCTCGATGCATAAGTAGATCTCATGAGACAAACTAGTGTCTTGGCACAAGGCCCTGACAAAATCTTATTTGTAGTCTTGGCACGAGTCCTTGACTATGTGGTTATGATAGTCTGGCATTATGCATTCCAACATTATGAAAGCGGTTATTGATTTTGCATGTGATTATTCGATTAGTAGAATAACCATGTGAATAAGTAAATGGAATTATCTAATTTTATTTATGCCATACTATGTTAAAAGTTCAAGTTTAAAAGTCTTTTGTTTTAGTTATACATTGCCTTAAATATTTATTCTTATTTATGAAAGTTTCCACCATATTGTTTTCCTTACTGGGCATTTGAGCTCACCCCTTTTCTATGTTTTATTTTTCCCAGGAAGTGATGAAGTAAATTATGAATGACCTGCACGGATATTATGTGGGGATATGAGTGTGGATTATGGATACAATATGTTTTTGTAGTAGTTTTTCATTTTATGATGTAATGTAAGACTTATGAATATATCTAGTGTTTCCAAGACTACTAAACCAATCGGTCTTTCGAGCTTTTATCTTTCTTGTGATCATACCAATGTTATATAATAATGCACCGACTCTGGGTAACTGGGGTCAGGGCGTTACAGTTGGTATCAGAGGAAGTTTAGTACAATCCGTGGAAGCTAGATTTAGATAAACTCTGATTAGAGCACGTAGACCTAAGATGAACTTTGAGGATTAGTGTAGAAGAACTTCCTAGAATTTTGGTATTGTAAAGATTTTGTGAGTTTTCCAAGAAATACATCCCTGTCTGGACATGAGCAGGTATAGGCGGCTCTGGCACAGATGTACCTAGGGGTAAAACCCGAAAACACAGCTTTGAGCTAGACTCGAACGGGAACTAGTGCACGACAACGGGCCTTGCTGCACTCTTGGTTACGACACTCCCGGGGGATATGCTTAGGATAACTCTCATTTTCATTACAAATAATTATGAAGGTTTTATGAGTATATACTTCCTCAAAGAAAATATTTTTATGATTATGGATTATATCCATAAATAGTTCAATTTATTTTAAGTGTTTTATAAGTATGGGATTATGTATTTTGATTCATAAACTGATCTAGTTTATGCCATTGTTTTGAAATGGCACCTAGTGGAAGAAATGGAAACCGTATCAATTCACGCACTCCATGTAGGGATTGCCCTCCTGCTCAAGATAATTATAGTGGAGCTGGTGATGCAACTGGAGCCGATCAGCTAATCACCATACTGGGACAACTTACTCAGGTTATGAATAATAACCTTACCCGTATGGAGCACCCTGATCCGCAGCATGGAGGATCAATGTTAGATCGATTCATGAGGCAACAACCACCAATGTTCAATGGGAGTACAAATCCCTTAGTAGCTGAGCAATGGATATTTTCCCTAGAGAAAATATTTCAGGCATTGGGGAGCAGTGAAAGGGAAAAAGTTATCATGGCAGTTTACCGCCTCACTGGAGATGCTGATCAATGGTGGTCATTGATTCAAAATACGAAGGAAGATGATGAAGTATAAAATATGGAATGGAGGGAGTTCAAAGATCTATTTTTAGAAAAATACTTTCCTCGTGACCATCGAGCAGATATGGAAAGACAATTTCTATGTCTGAGACAGAAGGAGGATGAGAATGTCACAAAGTATGAGGCTAACTTTACAAGGTTAGCAAGGTACGTTGGTGATTATATACGTAACCAAAGAAGTTAGATTGATCGTTTCTTTGATGGGTTAAAATCATTTCTCCGTCGGGCATTAGTCTCACAATCCTTTTCATCGTACGAAGACATTGTCTCATGTGCTATCAAGACCGAAAAGGAATTCTCTAAGTCTTATGACTTTAAAGCAAAGCAAGATAAGAAGAGACCTGCTGATCAATCTGGGAATGGAAATAAGGGGAAAAGGAAAAGGTTGAATATCCATCTTGTGGTAAATGTGGGAAGAAACACCCCGGTGCTTGCTTGAAGGGAATGGGAGTCTGTTACAAGTGTGGTGAAAAAGGCCACCAAGCTCGTGATTGCAAAGGGAAGAAGGAAGCCACCAACGTTCAGTGCTACAATTGCAGGGAGATGGGACATTATGCAAATGAATGTCCTAAGCGTCAGGAGAACATACCTCAGAAAAGGCAATTGGATCAAGGCCAGGCTTATGCTATCGCTACTGCAGAGGTAGAAGCTCCAAAAGACGTGGTGGCAGATAATTTAATGGTTTCCTCAAGTTTATCAAATGCATTATTTGACACTGGATCATCGCATTGTTTCATATCTTCCCAGTTTGCTAAGAAAATTAGGTATTTCTAATTTGATTTAATAAGGGAGTTGTCAGTTAAAACACTTAAGGGAAGTATCATTGCAACAAAGGTTTGTGAATCAGTCCCCATTAGAGCACATAAAGTTTCTTTATCTGATGATCTCATCATCATACCTATGATTGAGTTTGATATAATCCTCGGTCTGGACTGCCTTTCGGACTATGATGCGAAGATTTATTATAAGATGAAAGAGGTTACGATTCTTGATGATAATGATAAGGAACACCTTATCTTTAGAGCAGAATCGTCACCACCTAATTCTTATTTAGATCCACCCCCAGTAGCTCAAATTAATTCAATTATTGGGGAGGAAGAGAATGAAATAACTATCGGTGAGGAAAGGAATGTTCAAATAGAGGATGTACCTGTTGTGAAAGAATTTGTAGATGTATTTCCGAAAGATTTTCCTGGACATCCTCCAGAACGAGAAGTTGAGTTTTCGATTGATTTGATTCCTGGATCAAGGCCTATATCGAAGACCCCTTATAGAATGGCCACTGTAGAGTTAGTCGAACTAAAGAAACAACTAGAGGAATTGAGTAATAAGGGATTTATTCTCCCTAGTGTTTCTCCATGGGGAGCCCCTGTTCTTTTTGTTAAAAAGAAAGATGGATCTATGAGGTTATGTATCGACTACAAGGAGATCAATTCTATAACGATAAAGAACAAGTATCCCCTACCTCGTATTGATGATTTATTTGACCAACTACATGGAGCTCAATACTTTTCAAAGATTGACCTTCGATCTGGATACCAAGAGTTGTGTGTGAAGAAGGAAGACATTCCGAAGACAACATTTCGAACCAGGTACGGGCATTACGAGTTTACTGTAATGCCGTTTGGATTGACTAATGCACCCTCTGTATTCATGGATCTGATGAATAGAGTTTTCAAGGAGTATCTCGATGAATTTGTGGTGGTATTTATTGATTATATCTTGGTATACTCCAAAACCTACGATGATCATGAAAATCACTTGCGCATTATCTTGAAGACTCTGAGGAGGCATGAATTATATGGGATGTTTAGCAAGTGTGAATTCTGGCTTCATGGGATTTCTTTTCTTGGCCATATTGTCTCTAAAGATGGAATCTCTATTGATCCTTCTATGACCAAGGCAATCCAAGAATGGCCAGAACCTACGAGTATAACTGAGTTACGCAGTTCTATTGGTTTGGCAGGTTATTATCGACGTTTCGTCCAGAATGTTTCCCGATTGGCTAACCCGTTAACGAAGCTCACACGTAAAGGGGTTAAATTTGTTTGGAAAAAAGAGTGTGAATAATGTTTTGAAGAACTGAAGAAAATATTATTCAATTCTCCTATATTGACTCTACCATCGGGGAATGATGGGTTCGTTATTTATAGTGATGCATCAAAGAAAGGACTTGGCTGTGTCCTTATGCAGAATGATAGAGTTATTGCCTATGCATCACGACAGATGAAAATTCATGAACAAAACTATCCTACTCATGATCTCGAGTTAGCAGCTGTGATCTTTACTTTGAAGATATGGAGGCACTACCTCTATGGTGAAAAATGTGAGATTTATACTGATCACAAGAGTTTGAAGTATATTTTCTCACAAAAAGAACTCAACATGAGGCAAAGGAGATGGCTTGAATTACTCAAGGATTATGATTGCACGATACACTACCACCCGGGGAAAGAAAACAAGGTGGAAGATTCTTTGAGTAGAAAAGACCATGGAGTTTTGAACAATATGATAATTGAAAGGGATCCAATTTTCATGGATCTAGTGAAGATGGACATGGGATTAACCAGGGAAGGTGAAACATCAATGCTTTTTCAAATGGTTGCCAAACCATATTTACTAGAAAGGATTAAGAGTTCTCAGACCGATGATGAAGAATTCCAAAAGAAGATTAATGATGTGAATGATGGGATATTGAGATACTTTGTGTATGAAGATGGAATTTTGAAATTCGGGAAGAGAATTTGTGTTCCCGATTTACCTGATCTAAAAAGGGAATTGCTGGATGATGCTCATAGTTCCAATTTTTCTATACACCCTGGGAGCACAAAAATGTATAGAGATTTGAAGGAACATTTTTGGTGGGACAACATGAAGAGGGAGATTTCTGATTTTGTGTCAAGATGTATGGTTTGTCATCAAGTGAAAGCTGGAAGGCAACAGCCTGGAGGAGTCATGAAACCTCTTCCCATACCGGAGTGGAAATGGGACAATACTACGAAGGACTTTGTCATGGGGCTACCAAAGACTCCTATAAGGAATGATGCAATATGGGTTATTGTTGATCGTCTAACCAAGTCAGCACATTTTCTTGTTATAAGATAAGATCTACCCCTGGATCGTCTAGAAAGACTATATATTAATGAATTTGTGAGACTTCATGGAGTACCCTTATCAATTGTTTCTGATCGTGATCCCCGTTTTACTTCAAGATTTTGGAAAAGTCTTCAGAAATCCCTGGATAATGAACTTCATTTGAGCACTGTTTACCACCCTCAGACAGATGGACAATCAGAACGGACTATTCAGACCTTAGAAGACATGTTGAGATCTTGCTCACTTGACATTCAGGGTATGTGGGATCAATATTTACCACTGGTAGAATTTTCCTATAACAATAGCTTCCATTCAAGTATACAGATGGCACCATATGAAGCGTTATACGGAAAGAGATGTCGTACACCAACCTGTTGGGATGACATTGGTGAAAGAAAACTTGTAGGCCCAGAACTCGTGGAGGAAACGGTGGAAAAGGTGAAAGTAATCAAAAATCACATCAAAGCAGCTCAAAGTAGGCAGAAGAGCTATGCCGATAATCGAAGGAAGGATTTGGAATTTCAAGTCGGTGATCATGTTTTCCTGAAGGTATCTCCATGGAAGGGAGTCATACGTTTTGGTAAGAAAGGTAAATTGAGTCCCAGGTACATCAGACCCTTCAAAATTCTATAAAGAATTGGGGTTGTAGCTTACCGATTGGCAATGCCGCCAAGTCTCTCCAAAGTTCACGATGTGTTCCACGTATCTCTATTGAGGAAATACATGCCTGATCCAATGCATGTACTCACCTATGAGGAATTAGAACTGGAACCCGATCTTTCCTTTTGTGAAGAGCCCGTCAGGATTCTTGATACGAGAGAACAAGTACTGAGAAACCGGACGACACGTCTGGTAAGAGTTTTGTGGAGAAACCATAAGATGGAAGAGGCAACGTGGGAACCCGAGGAACTTATGATGAAGAACCACCTGAGTCTTTTCATGCGGTAGTATTCTAGAAATTTCGAGGACGAAATTATTTGAAGGAGAGGAGAATTTAACACCCCAAGCTTCTACGGTACGCTTCTCTTTGAATAATGTGATAGCGTGTGTTCTACGCAACACCGAGTTCTAACACACCATAACCAATTAAACTAGCCGTTATGAATAGTAATACCTACTTTTTTAAATTATATATATTTTATATTTCAAAATGGACTTCATCTTTGGATTCAGAATATCTAATTTAGCCTAAGATGAAATTTTGGTACTTTTCGGATAACTTTCATATTTTGATGAATAGTGAAAATTACTAAATTTTAATTAAAAACAACTTTTTTAATCAAAATAATTAATAGTGATAAAGTATGAATTTTAGTAGTTTTAAAGTATATTTAGAATATATTTTTACCATTTAATATAATTTTGGTCATTGGACATAATTTTACAATTAAACCGAACATAAACAAGTGTCAATCTTTTGATAGTTATTATCTCTTAAAAACACGCTTTTTGTTTTGACAGCGGGAATTAATTTTAAATTAATTTCTGCAACTTCTGTGTTTTGAATTTAGGAAAATGGATTCCATATTTGGAATCAGGATGTTCAAATTTTGTAAATAGGTAACTTTTATTTTTAGACATTTTGAATAATTACTGCAGTAAATATTTTATTTACCATGGTTAAGGGTAAATCCGGTAAATAAGGGTTAAAAAATAATATTATAATAATACTAAATTACCCTAAAACGTGTCTTAACCCTATTTTTTGATACATGGTCGACCATGGACAACTTTGGGTCGATTTTGGGACCCCATGGATCCACTTGTAAGTGATAATGACACTTTATTTTAATTAAGTTTAAATGAATACAAAAATGACACAAGCATATATCTTTTAGAAAAACAATTTTTACATAGGGTTATATATGCTGGATTTTAGATTATAAATATTCATTAGAAAGATAAAAAGATTTCCTACATAATGATATTTTATTTATAATTTTTAGACATTAAATAATAGATTTTATTTATGACACAATGATGGTGCAGTAATTACTATAATAGTGAAAAATTAAAATAATTGATATTATAAATACCCAAATAAATATAATATGAAACTTTTAATAAATTAAAATAATTTTCTAGGATAATATGATATATTAGGATTGATTTAATTGACTTTGATCGAATTAATCAATCTGTTATGAGTTTCACAAAAATCAACTATTGAATAGTGTCAAAATTGACATAAAAGAGTTCTTAAAACAAATATTATATTATTAATTGATATTAAATTCCTAAAAATCTATGGTTCGGCCAAGAGACTTATATAATGATAGGTTCATCATTAATTGACCACTTGGGGGTCGCTTGGATGTATGTAGTAAGTTTATTAACCACATTATATAAAAATACAAAGAGACATTGTAAAAGTGAAACTAATTAACTTAGAGTTAATACTTAAAGATAAGGTTAATATAAGTACCCAAACCTGTCTAAATTATATTGTTTGAGTTGTTTTCGACCCATCCCCACCTTAAAATTTGAATAATAAACATTGGATCCATTAGAAACCGAATATGAATTTATTATAAATTAATATTTCTAGCTTTTCCAAAGGTGCCCCTCACCCCTCTTATAAAAGGGCACTCCTCTTTCTCATTTATTCACACCTTCAAAGCCTTTTTGTTCGGCCAAACTCTGCCCAAATACTCTCCCAACATCCCTCAATACAACCTAGGGGCCTTATTTTGATCAGAAATACAACCTAAGGAGCCCTTTTGATCAAATCAAAAGGATGAACCCGAAGAAGAGGTAATGATTTCACCACCCTTTTCTAAGTTCATTTCTTCTTCCACTTCTTCTTCCTTTGTTGTTACCATTATAAAATAATAAATCCAGTATCATATATATATACTGAGATGTTATTATAAATATTGTACAACCATATTCAGTTTTCTATCCACCCTTTGAATAACATGTCACCATACGTGCGTACATACGGCTTACCGCCTCCACGTCGTGGTGTAATTGTCATTCAATATAATATTATTTGGATGGGTATAATAATGATGTGTAACTCATGTAAATAATAAATATAACATGTTTGGGATTCTTTATATATGATATACCATCCATTTATATATTATTTTAATATCAAAAGAATGATATTGTCGCTCGTGCGTACGTACGGACTACCGTCTCCACGAACGCGATGAGATTCATTCTCCATCGTATCCATTCAAGTATAATTATCATTTTATGATTTAAAAAAATGATTTTTAAGGACTTGATAACATTATGGATATGAATAATATAAAACCTATACTTTACAAACATGTCTTATGTAACAAAACATATAAAAGAAAACAAGTAAGGTAACACCCGAAACAATGATAATACTAAGATATTATTATCAAATCAATATTAAAAGATCATATATGATATCATATTAATGTATATGATTGTTGTATAATTTAATAACAATTATTTCACCATTATACAGGAGGTTAACCTACCCCATCCAAGGAAAAGTACAAGGTAAGGGTTATTTCACAATCTCTTCATTATCCGAGGTTGTTTATACGTAATAATCTACTGGGATCTCTTTATCATCCATATCCAAGTTTCATAAAAATGTATTTCAAAACATTTTTAATATTTACCAGAATATGAGTTAAAGTCATTTATACCCTTTTTGACTTTTATAAGTGGATCATAAAGGAATCTTTCGGTCATTTTCAAAACAAGGTCCTTTTTAACCTTTTCGACAGAATTAAGGTAAGAATGTTTTTTTAACTTATAAAGTGGGTGCGGCTATTTTCCGCCGTTATAAAATCTTCAAATCTTCCCTTACAAGCTTATAAGAATATTTTCAAAGAAAATGTTTTATTTTATATGGATCTTAAATGATTTCAAAATAAAAGGAGATATTTCTTTAAAATGAATTTTGATTTCATCTATGTCAACATCCTTTGATGGATTTTAAGATTATTTGAAGTTGATTTATTATGATACAAAACATCTATATTGTATTGAAGGTTTTGTGATATGTTTGACTGTGGATGTGCTATTTTTATACCATTGATAGTTTATGGTGAAATTATTTACATTTTGTATGCTAGTTTTAATACGAATGTTTATGTTATGTTTAAACCTTTTCATATGGGAATGCATTGGACTTAGTAAGTGACGGGTGGAGCCCGCTATAGCTCCTCGATGCATCGGTAGGTCTCATGAGACAAACTAGTGTCTTGGCACAAGGCCTTGACAAAATCATATTTGTAGTCTTGGCACGAGGCCTTGACTATGTGGTTATTATAGTCTGGCATTATGCATTCCAACATTATGAAAGTGGTTATTGATTTTGCATGTGATTATTCGATTAGTAGAATAACCATGTGAATAAGTAAATGGCATTATCTCATTTTATTTATGCCATACTATGTTAAAAGTTCAAGTTTAAAAGGCTTTTGTTTTAGTTATACATTGCCTTAAATGTTTATTCTTATTTATGAAAGTTTCCACTATATTGTTATCCTTACTGGGCATTTTATCTCACCCCTTTTCTATGTTTTATTTTTCCCAGGAAGTGAAGAAGTAAATTTTGAATGACCTGTAGGGATATTATGTGGGGATATGAGTGTGGATTATGGAGACAATATGTTTTTGTAGTAGTTTTTCATTTTATGATGTAATGTACGACTTATGAATATATCTAGTGTTTCCAAGACTACTAAACCAATCGGTCCTTCGAGATTTGATCTTTCTTGTGATCATACCAATGTTATGTAATAATGCACCGACTCTGGGTAACTGGGGTCGGGGCGTTACACCTTTTCATCTTCATGGGATAGATTCTCCTTAGCATCTGATTTTTGAAGCGTCTCCACTTTCATGGGAGATCCTCCATTACATGGGGTTTACATTAAAGAAACCATGGGCACACTAACCCTACATTTTATTGGAATAAGTCTTGTCCTCCAACGAATTTAAATTAAAAAAATTTAAATGAAACAATACACATAAACAAAGGGTCTATGTTCTAGCTCATGATCATCCATAGCATGCAACGACATTTACGCATATTTAGAATTCAAATTATTTTAATCATTATATTTATTCAAGATAAGTCGTGCTTGAATTCAATTAATTATGTTCTTATAATTAATCAACTCTTTATCTCAAATTTCTTTCTGAATTTTCATGATATTATTATAATCCATATTCCATTGTACAGGTCTTTGTACTTTTGGAGAAAACCTGGTGAAATTCAATTTTTAGAAAGTACACAGCGTGTAATATAAGCCTACACACCATGTATTTTTCACCATTTATCCAAAGTACACGCCGGGGGATTCGGCTAGTTTTCTGTACATTATAAATTGTGGAGTACATGATGTGTATATTAATCTAACATGGTGTGTATTTCCTTGTTACCAGGTTACTAGCCATGTAATCTTGTGTACGCGTAACATGACTTATCCTTGTACACGGCTCCACTTGGCGAGATCGGACTACACAACATATTGATTCAACATACATGTCATGTATTCCAGTTCCCCATGTTACGTTCATTTCTAGTCAACATGGTGTAATAAATACTTAGGTATACTCAATTCACACAGTGTGGTTTGGCAGACTAGTACCGGTTCTCTGATCCTACGTACACGGCATGTAGTTTTCACTACACATCGTGTATTCTTATGTTGTAATGATAGAAACAGCAGCTCCTCTGGATGAGTTCCTCATTTTTAATTTAATCAAAATTAAAATTAAAAGTTTTTTTTCTATGATGTGAATCAAGAAACGATGGATGAAGAACATATCTTGTTCATTCAGTTTTATAGAATGATTTATCATTAATTGAATCAAATATAAATGCGTAAATTATCAATGAAAATTAAATAACTATAATCAATGTTGTGACCCGCTCTGATACCACTTGAAGGTCCCGGGCACTGTAGAAGTTCATGGGTGGATGTGCCCTCATGGGTTTTTGTTATTTTCAATGATTAACCTGGGATCAATACGACGATAAACGTGAGTCTCCACTGATCGAATCACATAAATATACAATGAAGAAGAATGGTCCTGAAACCATAAAGGAAGGATCATCAAAAGTTGATTATAATTAATTTAATTAATTGACAAGAAGTACCTTTTATGGTGTTCTTTATTCATTGATATTTTTGATCACGTTCCGATGTGATTCGTCATTGCATTATAGAATCCAAGTGTATACCACCACTAGTGGTGATCCACACATGCACCACGTATCTCTGGACATCACCAAAGGAATCTCTAGTTTCCAGCATGGAGAATTATTTGCTTGTATTGTCCACCTTATATTACCTTGATCCTATGGAAGTGGATCTCTATCGGTCTTGATATCGTTTTTGGAGTATGGAGTTCTTTCGATCTTGAGATAATTCTCCAGAATTTTTGTGCACAACGATTCTTAGGAAAAGAGTTGGGGTTGTGAGGACATTTATAATCAGGTTTTAGGTTGTAGAGTTATGAAAATAAATAAACACGTTACGCATTTTATTTATTTGTTTAACGCTTTTAAAAACCCCATGTCGAATCATTAATTCATTGACATGCACACACGTTGATTATAATAAATATCATTTAATAAAATCATATTTCCTGAAAATCCTGACTGGAAAAACTACACCGTGTGTAATCATAAATAAATGGCGTGTATGTTTTTTTCATTAAAAACTACACAGCGTGTTATCATTATACACGGTGTGTACTTGTTTTCAAAATTAAAACTACATGATGTGTAATCATTAATACACGGCGTGTACTTGTTTTCATTTTATTCTTTCCCCAGCATTAAAATGATTCAGGATTCCTTGAATAATTATTAAACCATGTATGTGAATAATCTTTATTATACATGAGATAATTGGATACACTTAGTGTGTGACTCTCTAGGACTCCTTATCGTTGGCATTAGGCGGGCTTGCCTAAAATCCAAAGTTACTTTCTCGCAATGGGTTAAGGCACCCTAGAGGATGAAGTTGATGTCACATTGACGTCTCACCTCATATGAATGTTTACTATGTAATTTAATCCCTTTTTCTCAATATCACATCATGCAGGTTTCCTGGGAGTGTCATAACCCTATATACTTGATATGTCGTTCTTTGACTTCTAGAAATAAACTCGTCACGACACCATGGCCATAGAATTTGTGCGACATTTCTATTTCAATAAAATGGCCTGAGATATCTACTTCCATAAATATGGAAGGGAAAAATCCTATCTCGACTTGTCCATTAACAACATGTCATTTGTGACGCACCCAATAGACCCTACTTCTGGAAAACTCTATTCGTGATGGTTTTCATTAAAAAATCAAAGTGTGCGAGTCACCACACGAGTCAATGATAATCTTCTAGTCTAAGGACCATTACACATGCTCGTAGATAGAAATGTTCGATGACACCAAGACATGCATAATTGCTACTGGCGGGTCTGTTCTCATAATATCCCATCATGGAGATTACAAAGTGTGAACTCCATGAGAGAGAGTATCATCTTCTTACGAGTACTCGCAGAAGATAGTCTGTATACTATGGGTCCTATAATAGTATGTCATCCAACCGTATAACTTTATTTAAGAATATTGTTATAGAATTTCAAGTTTCTCATCATACTAGGGATCTTCCATTACCATATCAATGCCGCAAATATTCCTATACATTATTATATTATAGTCATGCAGAACAATGAACAATATTTAATTTGTGTACATTCATGTAATCAGTGTACAAAATAGTTTATTCTTAGGACACCAACACTTACACGTGCAACTTCATATTATGGATAAGAAAGGAAAAGTATTGTGTGGTAAAAGTTTCGGTTTAGTTCAGGTTTTGTTAAAGCATGGACAGGTTCATGAATAGACATGGTGGGTGGGAGAAAGTGATGATTGAGCAATGGGCTGATCTATTTCGGAAAAGATATGGTTCTTTACTTTACGGGGTTGTAAATGCAAGGGTACGTAGAATTTAGAACCCCCATTTAGATGTATGAAACCTATTTTTATACATTTTTTTGTTTTTAAAGATCATGGTATGGGTTTATCTATGTTTTGATGAGTTCGGAATGGTTTTGGATGTTTTGGAGGTCGTTTTGGGTTGTACGGTTTGAGCATGGTTAGGGGAAACCATACAGAATTACAAAGAAACCGTGCATCTCGAGGAAGTAGGGTTCTAATCTATTTTCCCATGGTTTTTCTAATAATGTGAGGAGGCCATGAATTATGCCTTCAATGTAGTATCATCCATACATTTAGCATTGGGTTTGCCTAACTATGTGAGCTATCATTGCGACCTATCAAAAATGGTTTTTTAAAATGGGGTTAGTCAGTATTTTCCCCAACTCAACCATTTATTCTCCCATATGAACCCTATGTGACATTTATTCATATCAAGGCCTATGGGTGCTATTCCACAAGTTTTGGAAGCGATTGTAAAAGATTTCAAGGTGGATTTAATGTGGCTTCTCCGGGGTAACTCTCTTCTCTTGGATCCTCTTTGGTTTTCCCTAGATATATCATGCAATATCTCTTGGTTTTATTGATATCCATATATTGTGTGTATATAAAGGGTCTATGTGGAATTAAATGAGGATATTAGGGCTTATTTATGTTAGTTAAAAGAATTTATAGTGGTTTCAATGTTGTGTTTTCATTATTTGTGGTGTTGTTGCTTGTGGGTGAATTGTTCTTGAACCCTAAATGATTGCAGATTCTCTCTTGACTGCACATAGTTAGAAGTAGTGAATTTGGTTTAAATTAATTGGGTTTTCTTGAAACTAATTGTGAAAATGATCTGAGATTATTTTTGGAAACACATTTGGTAATGATTTGGGTATTCTGGGAAAATAGGTTGTTGTTGCAAAAGGAATATTTATTGTGTGATTTTGAAATATTGATTTTAAAATTGTTAGTGGTTGATCTTTAATAATGTTTTGTGAAATATTATTTTTGATATAGATTTTATTTTTTGTATTGTTTTTGTGAATGGAAAGTGGATAACTACTGTCTTTAATAAATGTGTGATTTATTGATGGGAATTTCTATGTGTTTGAAATGGTTGTGTACCTATTGTGTGGCCATGGTTCTTTATGTTTGTGGGTTAATTAAGTGTTATGGGTTTTGTTGATTGTGTGGAAGTGGATGGGAAGTCTCACAAAAAAGGTGATGTATAGTGGACAGAATGCCCACCATTATGGATAGTGTTTGGGAAGCACCCCTAATTGGGAATGTAGTGAACAGGTTGGACGAAAGTTCCCCTGTTTGGGATTCCTTGTTGTGTTTTTATTTGAAAGATGGAATTGGTTTGGAAAATTTTTTATGGTGAAATTGTATATGGGATAGTTTTGGTTTTACCTTATTGTGACATGTCTTGTGAAGGGTATGTTTGAATCGTGGTAATAGTTTTACAATTTAATGTTTTATATTAACTTCTTTAGATAAATGTGCTAACAATTCTTTATAAGTGGTGGGTGTAGGGAAGTCATTTGAGGGAAGTACTACAGATTATTATTACTCACCCCTAGTTTGGAACATGGGTTTTTTTGTGGATTTTTTATTCCAGGACATAGCTAAGGGTCAAGAATCTCATTTGGCTAGTGGCTCTTCATGATGCTTGGGTGGTTTGGTGGCACTTGGAGAATGAAGATTATTGTGGAGAAGTGGAGGGTGTCTTGGATTACTATGGGTCTCTTGTGTAGTCATACTCTTGGAACTATGATATTTTGTTTGCATGTATTGTTTTTTTTGGAAAATTTATGGATTATCTTTGTTTTCCTTTGGAATTATATGGTTCGGATTTCTATGTTAACATGAATCTTATAGTAATTTTGGAAGTGGATGGTTTGGATGGTTGGCTTATCTCACGGGGAAATCATTCCCCCATTTATTATTGAATCCCTCCGAATTTATTGCATGTTTTTTTGGCACCATGGGAACATTACTTAAGGACATGTAGAATTACTCCTCCCTCTCAAGGAAATGGGATGTGGATGGATGTCACATACTCCATGTGAATCTTTGATCGATTAGGGTTAACAGACAATCGGGGAACAATTTTTTCATCATAAAAAGTTCACATATACCAATTTATGCACACCTGATGAGTTATAAACATATTGATATATATAACTACAATATTCCCTAAGACTCAATATCAAACAATGAAATTGATTCCATATTGTATTGATTCATCCTTTGGATGACAAATATTTAGGTCTGAACCAGATCCTTTGATTGACCCCTGAACATTTACTGATCAATAGAAATTGGTAACCAATGAAGAGGGTTACAAAATAATCATTGAAGAATAATTTTCATTTATGTTAAATAATTATAAATTAATTAATTAAATTCCAGTTTAATTTTTTTTAAACAAAATTCAAAATAAAATTTAATTATACCACCCATAGACACTATTTTTGAAAACAATTCTATATACTAATATGTCAATAATAAGGATGAAATTGAAATTTATTCATTTATGGTGGAAATGTTTTCCAATATTTCTCTAATAAAAACCATCATGTAGTACCAAGATGATATCTCATATGCTATCTCATAATTGATCATAGTAGTCTCTATGTATAGTATTTCCTGAAAAACAACATCAATAAAATTACTATAATATATTAGTCAGGATAAGTAATACTTTACGCAATGTAATTATAATAAATCCATCCCTTTCATACCCTTTTATAATACTTCCAAACCCTTATATCCAATTCAATTTAGAAAAAGAAATATTTATCAATATGATAATTCATAAAAAATTTTAAAAAATTATATATAATTGAGTAATCATACATTTAATCATATATAATTCATGTATGTTTATTTATTTAACCATAGTTATAATATGTGGAATCAATAACTATATAAAATTAATAAATTATTCATGAATGAAAAAACTAACATTACTATGATCATAGTGAACATGTAGTGAATCTTCACCCAACTATATGAATTAAATCATTCATTCCACCCTTTCCATGAATGAATCCATCAATTTAAATTGGTTATTTCCATTAATGGAATTTTCAATGAATATTTATTTATAGTAGTCTCAATTATAAACTATTTTCCTTAAAATTATTTCTGATGAGAAATTTCATAATCAAGATATCTTATATTCAAATAAAATTTATAATAAACTCATATTGTCCATAAATTAAAAACAATTATTTCAAATCCCATTATCTATGTTATTTTATGAATATCACAAATTTTTATCTTCTCCCAAATTTTCATTAAACCACCATTTTACCAATTAAATTACACCAATATTATTTTAAAAAAAAAATTTACATCAATTATTTTAAAATCAAACAATTCAAAACAAATGAAATTATAACTAATTGGGAATTGAATAAAATCCACTTATCTCGATATTTTTTACTTATGATTTCAATCAACTCTTGATCTGATTTCATTTACACCTCAAACCACATATCCATATCATAAAAATTTACCATTAAGAATATTTCATAAACCAAAATAAATATATAATCAATTTAAGATAGGATATCCAGTATTATATCCATTTGGAACAACCTGATGTCAATATAAAATTTCCTATTCCATAATGGAATTTCTTATGTGTGACTTTATGATTTAAATTTAAAAAATTCACCAATGAGTTTCATGAAGACACTTCATTTTATAAAGCTGAATATAACTCATTTTAATTTGGTATATAAAAATAATTGTATAATGATATTATCTAGAATGGGACGTAACCACATATCCTTTTTTATTAATTATAAATGATATTATTATACCATTTCTCTCCTAATTTATATATTGAAAAATGAGAATTATTGTTTTTGAGCCTTATAATTTATTATCTAAAAATTATAATATTTTCTAAATAATTTTAAATCTTGTACCGAATGTCCTTTGATAATCTCTTAAAAACTCATATTCGTTTCATCCCCATATTATCTCATGCTAAGATTACATCATATATAATTGAGTCTTATACAAACAATTAAAAAGGATTATATTCCTTGATACTCCTCTATTTATATATCTAAATTATTCTCTTTCCCGTCATTAATAATTCAACGTTTTCATCCACTAATTATGATTAAATTTCTTTTTAATATAAATTTATTTTAATATTATAATTTCACTTCCATAATAACCATTTCCAAAAATATAATATATTATTCACATTCATCCATAATAATATTATGATGTAAAATTAATATCCTTCCCTCGTTATTTAATTAAATATCCCATTGTTATGTCTATGAAAAAATTTCTTAAAAATAAACTTCAAAAAACAAAAATTAAAAACATCTAGATATAGTATTATAATAAAAATGAAAAAAATAGAAATCCTAACAAATTTTTTTAATTAATTATGTCTTATAAATGAAATATTACCAATTTCATGAATGAAATATTTTATCATGTCTTTTGATAGTCATTTTTAATTAATATCATGTAAATAATTAATACATAATCAAATAATTAAGAAAATATAATTAAAAATCCATTTTACGAAGGAAATTAAATTAATAATGAAATCACAAATCATATATGTAAAATGAATTTGACCCTAAAATAGTTGATTCTATATAATTATGAAAATAATATGGTGGTATTTATTTTTTAGTTTAGAGGTTTGGTAGTGGAGATGGTTTAACATCACTATGAAAATATCAAGGGGATGATAAGTATCATATTATTTAGCTTCTCCACCGTAGGATTCAGAGTCATGTGAGTGGTAGTTTTATTTTGTGGTCTATTCTCAAAAAAATATAGTGTATTTTGGATATTAAATATTAATTATTTTTTAATTCTCCCTATATCATTTATACTATATAATATAGTTGTATCTCACTATTGTATTTCAATTTTCATTTCTACAGATTTGAATATTTTGGTTATGATATTTCTCGGGGTATTAAACAATGATAATCTATTGGAAAAGTTAGTAGATACCATTATGGTGTATTATTATTATACTATTTTCAACCACATATATGTAAATATATATGACATATATGTTTTAGTGATTTAAGACTTTGAAATGATTCAATGGATTTATTAGTATTTGTATTTTTATGTCCCATTTTAATTTTATGAGAGATGTTTGGTTCTAAAAAAAATAATGGGTTTTCTATTTTATGTAGTTAATTATATTTTAAGGATATCAGTTTTTCATTTTGGTTTATATGAATAATCACTTATTAGATTTAGATAGTGGTTATGATTATAGTTTAACAGAGGGTTATAGTTTTTTTTCCTCCTATAGATGATCATTATTCATAGAATTCATATATTTTTTAATTACATTAGAATGGATATGTAGGTGTAATCCATGATAGAATTGGTACATTTTAAAAATAACATTAGATCCCTCAGAATTGAATGGTAGTAGATAATACTAGGAAGTTAAATGTGTTGTTGGAAGATCATATAATTGAATTGATTCATTCAGCAGAGTGGGTTCCCTATATAATTTTCACCAAAAATTTCTATAGTTGTAAGAGATTATCTATAAATTATTAAATTCATAATCATGTCACTATCAATAACTGTTGTCCTTTTTTATATATAAATTTTCAATATCACTATAAGAGGCGGAGGAATATTTATTTAAGTTTAGTCTTGGATTTGAATATAATTTGTTGAGTGTATATACTAAGGATGCAATAATTATGTAATTTAATAATCATTTTTGACATATTGAGTTGATTTTTAAATAATTTTAGGTTGTTAATTCTCAATCCATGTTTTGTAATTATTAAATAAAATATTTTATCTTCATCTAAAATCATTTCTGATTGTTTTCATTAATACTATATTGATATTTTCATGACTTTATACAGTGTATGGACAAAATTTAATTATTTGTACATGACCCTTATTTCTTAAATTGACAAAAATACTCAGATTTACCTTGTATCCATTCCTATATTTTTTTGATCATTAATATCAGCATAATTGAAGACACACAATAAATAGGCATTTAGCAAGGGACATGACCAAATGAATTATTAACATTCTCTTATCAAAGAATGTTTTATATAAATTATTCTCATACCCATTATAAAAATAAAAATTAAATTTATATGAATAAAAAGAAGGTAATAATTATAATTTAATTTTATTATAATCATCATGTATTTATTATTATTATTTTATTTTATTATTTTAGAATCATTCATTCACTAATTTGTCTAATCAACCTACAAGTTTAATTTTATTAAATATATTTAATTTTCAAATACAAAATGATTGAATTATTATAATCTAGGTTAAATTTAACATTAATGAATATTTTATAGTAATACTATGATACATTAATTATATAAGGAATATAAACATATTTTAATTGTAAATAAATGTTCATGGAAGGTAAAACCCCACCCAAAAATGAATTTATTATAAAATGATTATTTAGTGAAAAATAACCATTATTTTTATAAAATTTTTATTATATTTATGTTATATAATCTTATGAACAACTTACATTGAATCTTTTGAATTCGATGAAGAATTTAATAAAAAAACCGATTGATCCCACTATACTGAATTAATAATTGTACCATATGGATGCATATCTCTACAAAACCGTTAAGAACAAACATGAATCTAATAAAAATATAATAAATGAAAAATAAAAAAAATAATGACAATATTAAACATTAATAAGCTATCAAAATATTATATTAATATGTAAAATGTAGTTATAGAAAATATTAATGGAATTCCCTTTTTGATTTGGGACTTGAAATATTGGGAGATCCATACAAACTATTAAATTATACATTACATTATCCTATTTTTCATTTATTTTATCATAATTTTATTTATTTATTCATTTAATATATATATACCTTTTATATTTTCTCTTACTAATATACCTGTTTATTTTTATAAAACATAATAGAATTTTAATTGAAAATTTTTTGATTGTGCTTCAGATATTTTTTTATAACACATTTACATGTCATGGTTTATCATGTAATATTATTATGGAACCCACTCTCAATACTAGGGTAAAGGTGGGTACTAATCATCCACATTTATGTGGTTTCTAGTGAAAAAGTATGGACCCCACTTGATGGTGGCGATAGGTAGGAAAGTAATACCACACTCAATATTGGAATGGGGATTAGATGTGATGCCCCACTAAATTGATGGGATATTTGTGAAGGATGTACATTTATATATAACATGGGAAATAATATAAGTATGACTATCCAATTAATGTGGGGGCCCACAGTGAAGGAAAATCCCACAAGAATTCAGGGTTGGAGATGATGGAATATTCATGCTCAATGTGGTGTTATGTGGCACGATTTGACCACCCGCTCAACAATAGGGGTAAGTAGGGAATGTGTGATAGTTTAATACATTTTCCTTGGTTTTATTGTTGTATGTAGGTTGGTGAGATGAATTATATTTGATCATTGTTTATATGGTCCTATTAGATTCATTGTGAGTTTTTTATTTCTGGCACTAGGGATCCATTCTTGATGATTACGATGGGAAAACGTATTTTAGGGGACCTGGAGGAATGATATTTGTCGGTGGATATGATAATTTGTTTATTTATAAGGTCTATTTATGAAATAATTCTAACATTAGAAGATGAATTATAGTACATTTTTTTGACTTTATTTCATTGGGATTTTTTTACTTTTTCATTTATTTTTTCAGATACTTTAGGCTATGTGTTTTTTGTCTTGTGACATGTATTGGTTTTCTATAATTTTGTAAAAAACAGGTTTTCATTTACATTTCATAAATAAAGGTGAATGGTCCTAAATAAATACTACCACATAACATTCATTTATTTATATATGTTTAAAATATTAATCTACATGTTATTATATGAGGGCATGGCCTAATATTAATATTGTTATCTAGACCCATGGTCATAAGTCCATTACTACAAAAATTAATTAATCACAAGATTTGATACAATGTCAAATTCACCAACATATATAAATATATGTGTGTGTGTAGTTTATACATTATATCTCAATATAATTTCATAATCACATGAACTAACTGTTCAGTTTTCTTTAAGGATCTGGTACATAATTGACTAATTTTATAAAAATGTTATAATTACTAGATAATGAAACCAAATTATGCTAAATTTTTTAATACTAATATGTTATGCACGTCTTCATAAAATTTGGATTAAATTCATATTAAAGGGGGTATATTAAATGACTTCTAAGTTAAAATTTATCAATTTTCATGATGGTTTAAATCAAAATCATATTGGAAAACATGAGTCTAGGAAAAATGACTTGTTAAGAAGATCATGGAATAATAATTGTTTTCTATAGGGTAATATGTAAGTATATATAAACTAAAATGATCAAACATGTACTATTCCATAATAGTGTGACATAATGAACATGAATCAGATAACATAATAATAATTATGTCTCATATAATTGTTATATAAGTACAGTAAATCATGACATTATGAACATTGAAGAATATCTTCATGTCCACACACATTGTAGTGAAAACAATATCATGATCATGTCCACACCCACATTAGCTGAACAAATCCTCATTTGATCATGTCATTTCATAATAAAGGAACCAATCTATACATTATCATGTCCACACTCAAACATGTGAACAAAACACATGATCATATCTGTGAGCCATTGTGTGAGATAAGCCACTTGTGATCATTTACACATAAAAACATGCTATAAAATATATAAGGGATAATTTCTCCACACCATCAACTATAAAATGTTAATCTTGAATGTATCCATGAAATATCACGTGAATAAATCCAAATTAAATCATTTCCATACAGAATTTGATGGAAATATCGATAAATGATCATGTCCATGCACTATATTTATATCACATGATATATAAAAAAATAACTAAAACATAATTAGATATAAAGAACCCCACCCATCAATAATCCCAAAATATGCATTCCTCCCAAAATCAATCTGACATATTTATAACAACAATAAATTAACCAATTGAAAATAGAAGATTTTCCTAAAAAACATTATAAGACATTTAACAAGACATGCATAGAAATAACATTGGAGGTGGATTAAAAATATCTCTAGTGTAACATAAAGAGAATAATAGATGTTGACATAGATGAGAAAAATAACTTTTTATGATCATAGGAAAAAATAGTTGAAAATTAAAAGGAAATAACCGTTTTATGAAATTCTGGAAAACATCATTAAAAATATTTTATTTTAAAAAGATATTATTTTAAGTTAAAAAATCATTTAAAAAGTACCCATCAAAACCAAAAAAGTATTTGAAAAATTTATTGTAGAAAATTAAATTATTTTATAATATATAAATATATATAAAAATTTCAATATTAAAAACACAATCATTTATAATACATCTTAAATAAAATATTGTTCTTTAATTATAAATTTTACTCATAGAATGTATCAAACTATTTTATATAATATTAAAAATAATTATGAGTTAAAATAATATTGAATCATATTTCAAAATCTGAAAATAATGATTATTAGGGAAGAATTATCTTAAATGTTTTGTTAACCATTAATTTTCCTCTATAAGAAACATTACTATAATTTAAAAAGAGGAATTGTCACGTCACATTAAAAATGAATTTTAAAAAAGTTATGTAACAAAATTTGAAATAATATATTATTCAAAACAATATTAATTAATTTAACAATGTAAAATGAATAATTGATATATAATATACATGTTGAGTGAAAGATAATTTTTTTTTATTATGTAATGATTTAAAACATTCTTAATATTTAAAAACATATCTGTTGAAATCCAACATCTAAATAAGCGGTAGAAAAAAAGGAATTTTAAAAAAATTAATGGAAAATAGCAATGTAACATGAGGAAGTAAGTTTATAATATTAAAATTATAAAGGAAAATATTATTAGGAATATTGAATACTGAAATGTGATAAAAACTATCATTGGAAGAGATGACATTTTTTTATTAATAACATTTCACTTTTATGATAATGAAATTTAATGATATAGATTATCCATGTTATAAAAAATTAGACATAGAGACTAGATAGGAAATATATTATGAAATATGAAATATATGAATTTATAAAAATTAAAAGAATGATGCTCATGGACTAATATTGTATCTCGATAAAATGGAAATTTTATTTAACCAAATACCATATTGTTATAATAATACATAAATAAAATGACATTTAGAAATGGGTTGTATAAGGTACAATATAAAATCACAATATTAATATGAAAATGACTCTTTGTAGATTCATATAAATGAATGTAACAAACTTTATATTAAACCAGTACAAGAAGAAAAAAAAATAAATGATCATGAATTATGTTATAAAATACAAAAATGTATTACTACTTTTTGATTTGAAACCCTATTAATGTAGGATAATGATATTTATATTTATATCCCTCAAATTTTATGAGAAATTATTATAAAAGAAATGAAAGGCTAATATATATGGTACGAGAAGGAAAAAATCTGGTGAACATGCATCATTCATAGATGAAATAAAATAGAGATTCATAAATACAAAATATAGTTACAAATTTTCTCATTGAATAAGATGAAATTATTAAATAATAAATTTACTTTTATAAAAAAATTATAAAGAACCTTTTATAAATATTTTATTTTGATAAGTTCTATTTTTTAACAAATGTTTTTATTATTAAATAGTTATTTCTAATCGAGGCTACCTGATGTGGTTCTGTATTCTTCTCAAAAAATTCCTATATACGTTGAACAATATCAAATGTATTTTTAAATATCTTCATCATTAAAAAAATTAAAGTTTTATGAATATTATTTTAATATTTGAAAAAATATCATATAGTTATGTGGGTTTTATAAAAAATGATTCAATTTATGAAAGGTTTTTCATCTATAGGGTCATAATTGTAAATTTTACTATGAAATTTTATTTATTATATCACATATATAATGTAAATTATTATAATTATATAATATATATTATTTAATAAAAATAATTATTATAAAGTATTCATATTAATAAATTAATCCTTGTTAGAATAATATGAATAATGTAAAATGTCATTCATAGTGGTTGATGTCTTCACATACACATGGTGAGATATTTATTTTCAAAATTATTTTTTGATGAAGGTAGAAAATGGATATTCCATTATTGTAATAACATTTATGAATTTGGATTATAATTTATATAATTTTTTCATGTATATTTATGATTTTAGGTGTTAAAAAAGAAATTATTATGTGGGAATGGATGACAACGTTACCTCCCCCTTTGAAATTATCCATTTGATAATAACTTCAGGGTCCATAAAATGGTTAATGGGGGATTGTAAGGATTATAATATATGGAGATATATTTTAGGAAATTTTATGTTAGTGTCTTTTTGGAACAATGTTTTGTAATAATTCGATAAATATTGAGAAATTGATCTCCTTTTTAATTGAATAATATGTTATTTATGTAAGAACTTGTTACCTAACATTAATATTATGACACTATTTCAAAGTGAAATGAAAAGAAATGGAATATAATTGTCTGGAGGGAGAATTTTGTACAATTTCAAGAAGATAATTATCACTACTAATTAATGGTATTAATTTTTCATGAATTTTTTTATTCTTTACCATTTGGTGGGTAACTATCCAATTTTTGGTTTTTACATCTGAAACTAGTTTTAAACAATGTAATTTATATCTCATTAAAAATATATTTTAACACATATTATGATTTTTTTATTTGAACATAAATATATTATCTATGTAATCTTGTTAAGATTCCAAATAATAAATAATTATTTATTAATTCAAAAAATTTATATATTTATAATATTTTTGTTAAAAAATATCTTCTTAGTGTTAGGTGTTTATAAAATTATATAACATTAATTAGAAATAAAATGATTGATAATATAATATTATATATGGTTTAAAATAATATAAAATTGCTTATAAAATATATACCAATGAAATTATTATGATAAATATAATACAATAGTAGGAAAAAATTCTATGAAACTAACCCTTTAACCATTATCATGGTAGTTTACAATAATTTTAATAATAAATATTTATTTCCTAAAAAGAATTAACTCATTAAATAGAATTTAAATATTTCTTTAAAATATTTAGACAATTTTTTTAAATTTAATTTTGAATTGTAATGAAATCAAAATTATAATATAATTAAGTACACAGTTTTAGTGTATAGTATTAAAAAAAATCCAAAACATTAATCATGTGTTTAATAAATTCAATATTTAATTTTTAAATGATATTTTTATACTATATATAAATATTTTTTGGTTGGTTAGAATGAAATTAAATTCATCATTTTTAAAGTCATAATATCATAAAAGTGATGATATTATTATTATTGTTATTTTTATCTATTCCCCAAAAAATAAATAATTTTAGAAAATTATCATAAAAACACACAAAGTTAGTTTTGAGATGATGAATTAAAAAAATTTAATATTGCAAAATTTAAATTTTAAAATAATTCATTTGAAGATTAATATCGTTTATAGAAAAATGACCTTTTATACATTAGGTGTTCATAATTTTATTTTGTATGATTTTATAATTAATTACAATAAATTATAAAAATGAGTTTGTTTATTAATAAAATATAGTTATAATATTATTTTAATATTTTAGGAATCATTATTTTTTAGAGTTTTCTATGAAGCAATTTATCGTCAATATGTTTATTTAAAATATAATATATTATAAACAGTAGAGTTTATACATTCTCCACCATCACGAAATCATGTCTTCAATATATTAATAATCAATTACTAATAATAGTAAATTATGTTATATAAAGTATAATTAACAATATATATTTAAATTTTAAATATATTCCTTGTTATAATAGGAAATACTATGTAATATATCATTACAATCATAGTTAGATTTTTTATGATTCTCAATAATTTTTTCCAAATATGCCACTGTAGAAATGTTAAAATATTATCTCGAGAAAAACCATCCATAGATTAATTTTAAATATTAAATTTCTAACCAAATTTTAAAACCTAATTTATAATGAAAATATATAAAAAATATTTTTTGGAATTATCATACAAATATGGGAACTAAACCTTAAGATTCCTTGTCCAATAATTCTTTTATTTCATGCAATAATTATTTTGATTATAATATTATATACATGGATCAACCTATCACACATTCATTTTAACACATGTTATCCATTTTCATTTTCATATTTTATTTTATAACATATTCAAATCCCACTTAATGTGTCATTTTTTGTGAATGAATTTCCAATTCATATCGCTAGAGAGTGTCCCACCGGATGTACAGTCTAGGTACAACACATCATTTAACTAGTGAATATCATAATTAAACTCAAATATCATTTCTAGGTTATAAAAAATTGGTGCATATATACCGTAGCTACATAAAAATACTAGCATCCATGCATAGATGTCATTTCTGTGAAACCAAACTATATTTATGTTTTGAAAAAACTCATGATATTATTATGTACATTGACATATCATTAGAGTTACTAGTAATGTTTTCTTATTCTAATATCCAGATTAACTAAAATACTTTTAAAAAATTACCAAACCACAATTTGACCAAAAATTAGCCACCTTAGACCTATAATCCATTATTCATTGATAAAAAATGTTTTCTTCAATCAGTGTATTTGATCAAAAGTGAGGTAAAGTAAAATAGTCTTAAATATATTTCTATAATTTAATCATGATATCACAATATTATCATAGAATCCAAAGAGATAAGGGTTTAATTATGTGAGTATTAACTAACCAAGTGATTAATTTTTTGAATCTTCTTAAAATTAATCTATAATGGAATCACAAATAACTCACATATTAGTTAATAATGGGTTATATTCATCTTTGCAGTAAGGGAAACATAATCAAAACAAATTAGTGACCTAAAATTCTCATTAAGTTAAATCATATCAATTTTTAATCAATGGTTAGATCATTAGCGTATGTTAGAACATGGGTTATGGAATTATATCATATTAAAAATGTTATGAAATAGTATGTGTTATCTAAAAAGTATAATATAATTCATTATAAACAAATATGATTTATCATATGTCATTCCCTATGATTGTGAGAAGATAATGATGAGCCATTGATCACAATTATAATAATATGACCTAGAAATAATGAATAATTATGGTAAATCATAAAATTATAGTTAATAATTAATATGACCATGTACATGAATAATAATGTGACCAAGGGTATATACCATCTATTACATTCACCATATTGTGAAAAAATTGGTATTTTTCAATTTCTATTAACAGTCATGTCAATAATTTTATTCATGATCCATTATAGGCATAATAAGGTGAACAAATATATACACAATAATGTCCATCATCAAATATATAAACAATAAATACATGGTCAATTCCATGAACTATCATATAGTTAAATCTATATTAAATCATATCCACGTAAAATTATTTTAAAAATGGTATACATTATTTCTCCCACACAAATCAATCATTTCCCACGATATATAAATACATAACCAAGGCATTTATAGAGATATTTTTGAAAACACACATCAATCATCTTTACATATGTCTAACACTTGAAAAGAAATCATTCATATCTAAATGGAAATTAATTAACTCCTGCAAAAGAGACATTATTCATGAATACATCTATAGAAAATATCATAATCCATTCGGAGGAATAAGGTTGGGGTGGTATAAAAATATCCAAGGTTCTACAAGAATAGAATTTGGGACATGCAAATTAATCAAAAATACATTTTTATGATCATCAAATTATAAAATTAAATGTTAAATGGAATTACACCATCTATTATAGAATAGAAAACTACATTAAAGAATTTTACATCAAATTAAATACAATGTCAATAATATATTAAATAATTACACATTAAAAAGAAAAATATATGTTTGAAAAAGTATTTAAATGATAAATATATATAAAAATTTCATTTAAAATAAATAAATGAAATGGAGTTCTTTTCATAAAAATATTAAATCCTATAAAATAAATTTTAAAATCATGACATCTTTTATATAATCAAACTATTAATTTTTGAAAATATATGAATATCTCAATTTATTATTAAAATACTCATGAGAGAAAGTAATTTGAAAAAACAAATTAAAACCTAAAATGTAATATTCATAAATATGAATTCTTATAATGTTAAATGGGATTGTAAAATATTTTTTGGAAAATACATTTACTATAGTCATTAAAGATAATCTTATGTGCTAGATTCGATAACAATGTTAGAGAATTTGATCCGATTTTTGTTTTAATTTTAAATTATAAAAAAATATTAAATCATGGTTATTTTTAAGGGAATAAAGATAAAATAACGTAAATTAAGATTGAAAGATAAAGTATTTGATAATAAAATGGTAGAAAATATTATTAATATTTTTTCGTACCTTCATTGATGAAAAAAATCATATAAATAGGGAATAAACAAACTATTGATAAAATGCCAATAAAATCTACGAATATCACAATATTAAATTTGATTTTATTTCAACAAAATAAATGAATTGATTTTTATAATAATGGACATTGAAATGGTGGAAAAAATACTTTAAGAGAGATATAATTTTTTATTAAAAACATTTCACTATTATGAGAATAAAATTTGATGAGAAGTAATATTTTATGTAAAACTATTATTTTATCCACATATAAATGAGGAAATATCTCATTAAAATGAAAATATATGAATATATCAAAATTGAAATAATAAATTCCTTGGAATAATTCATTTACTCAAAGAATGAAACTTTTATTTAACCATTTCGATTATTGATATCATAATTCAAGATGAAAAAAAAATATTAAAAGAGGTTTCATGTGGTACAAATAAATATTTCTAGAATAAAATGAGAAAATAGCACATAATATAAACAAAATTTATAATTATCCCAACATTAATTATATAAAAATTAATGAAGAACATTCCAAACTCAATAAACGACAATTGAGTTAACAAAAAATCTATAATCGTTGTTATATTCTAATTAAAAATTCATAAAATATCGAACATGATATGGAGTTTCATACACATTATATAACATAAAGAATTATGTAACAATAAATAAATTTCAAATACACATAATTCAAAAATGAATCAAGTAGAAAATATAAAATATATCTAATAAAGATAAATTGGGATGCACAACCATTATCTATTTCCTAGTTTTCTCCACTCGTCTGCCAAAATTATAGAGTAATAAAACTTTGTTTAGTATAATAATTCATATGAAAAATTTCATTAAATTTTTAATTTTATAAAGTCTGCATATTATCACATGTTATTTATTTATTAAATATATTTATCTTTTTAAGGTTATAAGGTGTTGTTCGATCGATTTTTGTAAGGTTCATTAGTATAGTGGCCATTGCAAGACAACTTATAAAATAGATTTTTAATATCAAAATTTATATATGTTATTTGATATTTTATTTCACTAACAAAAAATTAATATATTTTCATAGGTTTTACAAAAATCGATTGAAATTGAGAAATGTGTCTTGATGTGTTCATTAAAAAGGGTTAGGTTTACAATGACTATTTATTATTAATATCACTTATAATATTTCAATTATTATTTTTACATAGTATTAATTTTTTTAAATATAATTAAAATATGTTATATTCATTTTCAAAGTTAATCATGTTAGCAGGGTATAAAAAATATACCATTACATCCATGGAAGTCTTAGTCTAAAAGTATTCATAAAAATGTATTTATATTTCAAATATTTTTTAGAGGAGGCATAAAATGTATATTTCATTAGTATAATAGAATTTATATATATTAATTATAAAAATTTATTATAATATCATGGATATAAAAAAATTTAGTTGTAGGACCAATAAATAATTATGTGATCCTTCTTGGGAACTTTATCTCTCCCTTTGTATGTTCTCCCTTGGATAAAACCATAACACTCTTTAACAAGGTATTTTAGATATAAACATGATTTTAAAAATTGTATATTGGTTGGAATATAGACTAGGATATTTTTTTCCTATAAAACAATTTAATGTGTTGCAGAAAGGCGGTGGAATTTATCTCTTTTTATATGTAATGATAAAAGAATTTTCATAATTACCTATTACATCACAACAATTCCATGAAACTATTTCAAGGTAAAAGGATTTAAAATAGAAAATAATTCAATGGAATAAGATTTATGGACATGTAATGATAGGTAATAATATATAAAATTTCTTTTTATCCATTTTATAAACATTTTTTAATTTTTACCATTAAGATTTGAACCTTTACATTTTTTTTGTTTTTAACTTTGTAATTAGGTTTTACCTTGGTAAATAGTTTCTATATAAATAATTATTATCTTATTTAAAATATAAGGAACTGACATTTCTAATTTTTCATGTTCATAATATAAATATAATTGTTTTATAATCTAGTTAAATTTCGAATTAATAAAAAATAGAATTTTATACTGAAAAATTAATTTTATAATGAAACAGTTTTATGAAAAAAAAATTCTGAATTAGGTGTTCATAATATTATATAATTTTAATTTTCAATTAAATTATAAAATATATATTTATATATATGTTTAAAATAATATCACGTACATTATATAAAGTATAACAATTTAATTTATTAGATTACATTTACACAACATTAATAAAACATTACTTTTAATATAAACCTTTCCCCATTATCAATGTCATTAAATTAAGTAGTGGAAATAATAAATTTTATGCATAGAAAATTTAATTTGACATATTACATAATACTTATATGTTTACATAACATATGAAAAGTAATTATACATATATATTTTCAATAATTGATTAAAATTATTTTTTAATGAAATTGAAAAAAATAATATTGCAAGTAAAATAATAATCAATATTCCAAAATGTTGTTATAATTTTTATAAATTTTAATTTTAATTTTAAATTATTTATTTTAGTAAAAATATATAAATTCTTAGTAACTTTTTTATAACATTTAATTCATTTTTTTATTATTAAGAAGTAAAAAAATTATGATGTAAAGAAAATAGTTATTTTTTAACTATTTACCAAAATATCATTTAATTTTTGGAAATCTCCAAGATACTCAATAAGGTAAATTCTACATGGTTAATTAAAAAAATGAAATTTATACAATTTAAATAAAAAATTTATAAATTTAACCTACAAAATAAAATAATATATTTTTAATAAAACTTCTTTTATAGAAAAATTAACTTTCATTACATTAAGTTAAATTCATCCTATTTTAGTTGAATTTCTATTTGATACAATATTTTAATTCATTAGGGGATTAATTATTATTAATTGTCCACTATAATGCACATTGAAAATGTAATGGATCATTTTATTTTGGTGTTGTGACTAAAACAATGCATTATTACATTGCTTATTTAAATGAAAATATATTTTGATATCCCATTGTGTTATAGTATATGTCTATAAATATTTTGATAAATGATTATTTTTCCCAAGATTTAAAGTGTGGTGAAAGGAAATGGGAAAGGGAAATTATGTGATACAGTCATTGTAATAGGTCTTCACTTAGGCATATGATGGAATGTTTTCTATTTTTGGGACATTATTAAATCGTCTTAATGTGTTATGATTATTAATATATTGATATAATATAATTATGTACTAAATAATCCCATATAATATTACATTTAATATGATCTACATGTATTCCTATATATTATTCCCTTGCTCAAGAATTTGTCTACCATTTATTTGGATGTATATCACTTGGTGTTTCCATGAAATAGTATGAGTTATGAGGATTATTGGAATACTTAAATGATGTATTCATTAATTATATATTATTATGATATATTATTTTTTAATGTATAAAATATTAAATGAAATTAGTCTACTAGATTTTATGTTGTGTATTTATGAATAACATCATATAATTTTTATGTTTATAAATTTAAAAAAATATGTTTATGATTTATTTGTTATTATAATACAGAACTATCTTGATTTTTTTATAAAAAACCCATAAAATGAATGAATATTGTATTTTGTAGAAAATTATCTCCCAATAGATTTATTTATTACATTAGTTCTATTTATCAACCTATATTGTTCTGTGGGATGTGTTAGAGTCATTTAGTATTATTTACGATAGTGGAAATTTTTTTTCCAAATTTTTAGATAATAAAAATAATATAATTATACCAATTTATGTATTCAGACTACACATATATATATGTATAGTTACAATTTAATTAATATGGAGGAAAATATTGTAATGTTAAAATAATCTGTTTTATGTTATAGAAGTCTCAAAATTGTATGTGATCTAATAATTTTATTACAATGATTTGTAATATAATGGTTTTAATATATGATAAATAATTTTTTTCTCAAATTAAGAAAATTAGATCTTAAATTAATTTGTTAGAAGTTTTATTATTTAATTATTTTTTAGATATAAAGTTAAAGAAATTTTTTCCCCTTTTTCAAAATCGAAAATAAATTATTAAATTTCTACAAAACATCTAAAACAATTATCAAAATTACAAAATTATACTTGATACATTATAAAAAAGTGTATTTATAGGGTAAAAATATGCGATGATTAAAAAATTATCAACAATAATAGAAGGTATAATTTTAAAATAATAAAACGTAGTGAATAAAGACACTAATATATTAATATTATATATCTAAATAAATAAAATTTTATTGAAAGAAGAGTATTTATATTTGAAATATTTATAGAATATAGAACAAAATTATATAAGAAATATATCTTGATATACAATAAAATAAATTAAAAAAATCAAATGAAATAAATTAGAAAACAATTAAAAATACATTCATTTCACATAATATAACTTTTTACTACATTCAATTTAATTAGGGTAAAATATAATTTAATTTACCATAAATATGTTTGAATAATGTCACTTTGGATTAATAACCTAAATTATTTTGAATTCATGTTTCCTATTTTCCAATTGTTATAAAATTTAGTTTGGTTTTTGGTTTTCACTTTTTCTTTTTCAATGGGAAGAATAATAATGTGATCGTTTAAATATGAAATAGTATTAGGAATCTTCATGACAGGGGAATGAAAAACTAGGTTTTTTAGAAACTTATACCCATATCATCTAGAACATTTTCACACCATATAATACTTCATGAACCTAATGAAGTCTTTTAGAGCTAACATAAAATCCTGATTCTCTTGATATTCTTCTTTTATCTAGATGTGAGTATGTTTGGATGGACACTTTTAAAAAATACCATTAATCTCTATAATGGTTAGATAGTAATTTAACATCGAGAATGGTTGTCTAAATTTAAAAACAAATTATGAGGAAGTTTAATAAATATCAATGTTTTTTATGGGATCTCTTCCATTCTCACATTTCCAAGAATTAATAATAACTTCAAACCATCAATCATTTTTTCATATTAATAATATTATGTAGTATAAGAGGTTGTTATTTACTGGGTATATTTTTTTCTTTGGAAATAATTGATTATTCTTTTGTTTATATCTAATTCCAACAATTTATATCAAATGGAATGCTCTAGTAAATATATTTATTGTGGCTCTAACAATCATGATATGAATTTCTAGATTAGTTTTTTTTAAATGTTTTATGATTAAAATATAATGCTAATGATCCAAGCTCATAATTTTAGTGGTGATAGTTATTGATGCAGGAAAGAAAACCTGATTTTTTATATGAAAAATATTGGTTTAAACATTAATGCGAGGACTGTCAAACCATGTGAAATCCCTAGAGTGCTAAAAATGTTTTATTCTTGTTATAAAGATAAAAAATATATTAATATAATAGTGTTTAATGAAATTTTATATGAACTTTTTCCAAATAAATTCAATCATGTATCACAATGTGATACATCCTATGAGATGAGACATACAATCATAATATCATATGAAGGAACTCATAAATTTGAAGAAATAATCAGTGCTATTGATACTTTGGGAACTCTAATATTAAAACCATATCAAGAAGTAATTTTTTTACATGTATGAATATGAGATGCAATAATAAAAAGGAAATTTTATTTCAAAAACAATTTAAAATGTTTAACCTAATCATTATATGGATGAAATTTCAAATTTTATTCATTTTTTTGAGTTTTATAAATATGTTGAAAACTATTAACCTGATCATAAAAATATAATGGTAAATATAAGTCTTATAACTCATGATAATTTTGTATAGTCCTTTTACTATCAAAACTGAGATTCAGAATAATTATCTCACTAATTATCATTTATAATATTTATTTTAGTTTTAGGATAAATTTGAATATTTATAGAAAACATAGAAAAAAAATAAAATATTCTAATTATATTTCTGTTGATAAATAAATTTTTTCAAACCATCATTGATATTTATTATCTAAAAATTATAATAATTATTATGCTTTATCTACAAATAGAATTAACGAAAAATATGTTGGTGTTGATTCTTTAAAAAAATTATTTGAATTATTAATAATTTTGATAAATATTTGAATCATAATATTGATAAAAAATCATAATGGAAGAAATGGAATTATTAGTAAGAATGAGAATAGAAAATTATATATGAATTATTTTATCTCTATTACATAAAGTAAAATAAAGTATGTGATAAATATTTTAATAATTATATTAATAGAATTTAGACTAAATACTACTATTTTATAAATCGTCAATTTTTTGGCATCAATATATTTCATTACTCAATGTATTTTTCATGCATGAATTTTGAAATTGCTGCATAGAAAAAACAGATTTGTTTATTGATGACTTTAGATTCTAACAGATTTGGAACTAAAGGCACAATTAAATCAAAAGGAACATGTATTTGATATTGTTCAGGTATTTTCAAATGGAAATCATTTTCATATCAATAATTGGATTCTTAATATATATATATTTCTTAAATTTTTTTCTCTATTCATTTATTATAGAATGGATGAAAAACTCTAATGAAGATCATTATTAGAAAAAAAACATTCACTTGGAACTATGAATCCATGGCGTATTTCATTTCCATGTAATTATTTTATTTAAATGAAAAAGAATTATTATATAGGTAGAGAAAAACATTTAAATATTTTACAATTAATCACCAACATTTAATTTTTTTATTGTTAAACTACGTAAACATTTCCCACTTTATTACTTTATTAGATGAATTTTTTATGCATTTTTTTAACTCATGACCATCTATCCTACTCTTAATAATTTATATAAATATTTATCTTACTTGTAATAATGTTATTAATAACATTTTAAATAATTTAATGTGATAAAATTAATCAATTATTTTATATAATAAAATATTCTATTATTACATAATTTTATTTCATTTATGACATGTGAGAAAACATTATTTTAGGTTATTTTAATAAAAAAATTAAATGAATTTTGAATTATTTAATAATGATTTATTTTAATTTAATTGAATACACATTTTTTTAAATCATTTAGAAACTGTATTTAAAATTCATTGAAAATATTTTATTTTAATTCTTTTATAATTACTATATGCTATTTGGATTTATTTTAATTTTTTTAATTTGTTAAAATATTATTAAATTATGTAATAAATTAATTTAAATAATAGTATTTTGTAATTCTATGAATATTTTATGTCAATCAATGATTAATAGTTTACATATATTTATGGAGCCTCCAATACATTAGTTTATCTTTTTTAAAGAAGCATTTATTTCAAGAGTCTATATATTATTTCTTCTCTTCTAAATATATTATTCGTATAATTTTTGATAACTCATACAATTGATATTATAAAATTGGGGATAAAATAAATTCAACATTTAAATATTTTTAAAAAAACTTCTTCATAATAAAATTCTTATTAATCCAAACATGTTTACATATATTGTGTTATTTAATATTCTCAAGAACCCATCTTTTTTATCCAAAAATAATTAGGGAGAAAATGATGTTACAAAATTATGATTTTATAATTATTAAAAATAGGGGACTTTTAGGGATCATTTCTATTATCATATTTGATTTGTTTTTAAAATTAAATTAACCAATAAATATTATTTTACATATAAATTTGATTAAGTGGTTTCATATTTAATATACCGAGATATTTATTTCATATAGGAATAAATAATAATCAAAATCACACACCAAAATCATCCATATCAAAAATAATTATATTGTATTTATATTATCTTTTTTTGTCAAAACCAAATTCATATCTCTCAATTTTTAAAAAATTATCCAAATCAATTATAAATTCTCCAGTGACTATATTATTTTTCATCATAAATATTCCTCTATATTATGATTAAATTTCACGCTATATTCATCAAAATTTAATATGAATCATAAATATTTATATCTAAGATAAATATATTAATGTCATTAGTTAACAAGGAAGCCTTAAAAGTTATATTTGGTGCCCAAAATGTTCACCAAATATTCTAGAACATTTTAAGAACACCATAATTTATGGATTTTTAAGACACAATCATTCATTTTCTATGTTTTATATATTTATTTTGTATATTGAGAAACCAAGAGAGATATATATACAAGAATTTTGTCAATGTTTTTTTAGTTTACCATGATGGATGAAAATAAGGATTTGATGGTCAAAAAATATCTGATGTTCTACAATGATGTTTCTTAGTGGTAGTTTTTCGAGAGTAGTGTTTATTTAGATGTTGGTCAATATTAGGAGATGTTCAAGATAGATTGGGGTTTATATTAATCACTTGTAAATATAAAATGATTATATAACAATAATTCTCCATATAAAAACATAGATTCTGTGTTTAAGATCCTCAAAAAATTAATTGAATTGGGAATCTATGATATTAATATATTCAGTTGGGAATTTATCACTTTATTTATGGAACCCTACATTAAAGGTAATATTATGCATAAATAACCGCATTTTTATATAATTTATTGTTAATTTACCATAAAATTGTCTAACCGACCCTACATTGGGATAAAAATGATCTACATTTTTTACCACTTATGTTTTCATGAAAATTTAATCTCAAACTGCTGGTCATTTATATGAAGCAATAATGGTCCCAACCATAAGATAATTATTGTACACTATTTGAAACTGATAAAATATGATGGTTTTCCAACTAATTAGAATTAATTATCTTCCACATAAATTCATGATGTACATCAAACTTCATATTGAATAGGTAAAGGAGGGTTAATCATCAAAATCATGTTGTTTGAGAACTTAATGACTGGAAATGTATCACCATGATGAAACATGATATCATGTTTTCAAAAAAATCATAACTATTTTAATTGTAAAATTAAATAATCTGTATGATTTATTACCCTTAAATGTTTTTCCTTAATTTTTATGTAATAATAGGTTGGACCTCAAAATCTTAATTCATATAACATTAGATGAACTTGAACCCACTACAATAATGATCGTGGAGTTTGAGCGGGTGAATGTTCTCTAAGTGGAGGGCTCATAAAGAAGTAATGGAGTGACATGATAAATATTTACACCTTATAAATGGAAAAACTAACCTTTAAATCATTTATAGATGTTCACTTATTATATATCATGAAATGGAGGCTTTCAACATTATAACAAACAAGTCCATCCAGAAGCAAATCCTCTGACCATTTATTATTTCTATTTTGATATGTATCATTTTTGCCATTAATAATTACAAAGGATTGTCATATGGATAAAATTTTTTCAATTACATAGTTTATGATCAAATATATGTATTTTTTATTAATTATTAAATTTAAAAAATGATTTTATTCTTTCACCATCTTCTTTATAAGACTGTGGAGTATAATAGGTTATGAAAAATTAAAAATTCAAATTATTTCGATGATTCTATATAGTTTTTTAGAAATAAATGTTGTTTGAGTTTAGGAAATATTTGAATGTATTTAAATGGGAAATTTAAATTATTCAACACTACAATCTTAGTGGATAATATATCATATTCAATAATTGAATGAGTTTGAATATTACTCATTGATGATTATTTTAATAAATAAAAAAGGAAACTATGTTGTATTTTTTATAGAGATATTTATGAAATATCATTTATGTAATTATTTAGAATATATAATGTAAGAGTATAACTGCAGTAACATGACATATATTGTTTATATATTTATATATTTACCAGAAAAAATATAAGAAAAACAGTCGAGATGTGAAAACAGTTACCAAATTTTAGTGCTTTAAAATCATTATGTGGCATTTTTTAGGAGGTATTTGAAATAATTTATACTTACAAAGTTCTCCAAATCATTGAAGAAAAAAATTTGTCAGATAAAATGACCAAAATAATAAAAATATTATTTTCATATATATATTTAAAATAAAAAGATTAAGAAATTTAAAAATTAATCAGTTTTTACTATTCTTGTACTTTATTGATGATCATATCCATATGTCAATTATTTCTATAATAATATGATGAATTTGTTACACAAAAAGCATCATCTCATATATTCTCTACTAATTTTTAACTAATAATTCTCATTTGTGATGTATTTTTAGCTTCTCATACTGTTATGTGCATTTTATGATCCTTTTAAATGAATTAGAGTCCCTTTAATATCCATTACATAAGGTTTCAATTGGATGCACTCAGTTATAAAGGTCCTTGAAAGTGGTCCTACGGGCTAAAATTGATACGTTTAGAGAGAGGTAACTGTTTGAATTTACAAGAGGATTTATGTTCCCAAAACCAATATATATAGCCATATTATTTTTTTAATTTATTTTACACAACATACTTTTCAATATGATATAATCAAAGAATGATTCTTATTCAAGAGTAATGTTTTGAATTTTTCAAGATTTTTAAAATGACATAATTCACCCCCTCTGGTGTCTTCATCATATTTATTTTGATACATCATGTGGTTTGGAGAAAAATTTCATGTTTTTTGTTTACAGTGAATAATAATATTAGTACAATTTATTTAATCCTTTTATTAAAAATTATCAATATATACAATGTTTTTGGAGGTGTGAATTTCGAGTCCTATCCGCATTATGCTCTTGAGTGACAAATGTCTATATAATGATCATTCATTAGTGAATTGGGAAATCACCAAGATATTGAGATAAGGTCTATTATATATTTTTTAATTTATTTAGATTTTCAATTTCATAAAATAAATCATTATATTATATCGCATAATTATAGTTACTTATCCAGAAATTGATTTACATTGTCTGGTAAATTATTAAAAAAATAATGGAATTTGATCAGTTAAAATCTAATGGGGGGATTTCTCCTAAACCTATAAAGATGATTAGTACACAAAAAATTACCTCCAAATTTTAGATAAATTTAAATTAAATTCCTCAGTATTTGAATTTTATATGTTCATACTTATAGAAAAATAATTATCCTGAAAAAAAAATTATTTTATTTTACTTTTGTTGATATCGTAGAAAGAATTTCCTATGTTTGATTTCATTATTACATGATTTAATATTATCCATGTATATTTATTGAAGAAAAATATATTGTTTTAAAGAAATGAATGAAATTAACATTGTGGGATTGATATTTGAACAATATCTCAGGATCGTGGTATTTTTTAAAATATGATGAAAGGATATCAAGTCTAGTATGAGAGTAGATTCTTGAGATTGTTTGTAAAATATAGTTTTCTAATCATTATTTGGTTGATTGAAGTGATCAAATATTCATTTTTTGAGATATATTATTGGAAGATTATATGATATGAATATTGAAAATTTTATAGAAATTTATATCACTTATAAAATAACTAAGGAAGGTGGTATTAGTGAGTTTCATAGTAGAATATACTGAAAGAGTAACCACAATATGTTTCTACATCAAACGGTCATATTAATTCTATATATCCCAATATATGTTCTTGAGTTATAGCAATACATGACACAGTATTGATATCAAATAACCATTTTATAGAATGATGGAATGGCATGGAATGAGCCACATTATCCCTTCCAAATGCGGTGAAATAGGTAAAGTAAAATATATGTTACTGCTTAATCAAATAGATATAATGATATCATGTTTGTAAAGGTCATCCATGTGGGCACAACATACCACATGTTTCAGTGATGCCCAAAAAAATTGATTATATCACATCACATCTAACCCCATATTCACAAGGGAGATGAAAATATTTTTGATTTTCCCCGGAATCTAGGTTATCAAACAATGTTTAGGTGGCTATTATTCACCAACAATGGTGGTGAAGAAAAAATGGCATCTAGTGTAATGATATCACATGAGTGATTCCACATGACACACACTAGATATAAACATATAAATAATGGAAAAATAGGGAATGTTCATGGGTTATTTTAGGAAAGAAAAAATATGTTGCACGCCTCATGAAACCATAAACACATTAATAAACATTTAATAAATTTCTTGTAATTTTTAAATGGCCACTTTGGATATCAATCAATTAATAATTGAATATTATATTGAAATGAATGTTAATCCATACTAATGTTCATGGGGAACTCTTCCAGTGATTTTAAGTGGCGTTTCTATTTCTTTTATTGACATCAGTTATGACATATAATAATAAGTTGAATTTTATATTTCAATATAATAATCATAAATTAGTTTTCTTAATTAATATCTAACATATTAACTACATGAATAATTTTAATTGAATGAAAATATACATGGTTAATAATATATTCGATTTTTTATTATTCATTCATATATAATAGTTGAAGACAATCCATGTTGAATAATGATGTATGGAACGCCCGGGTTTAAAAATTTCTTTGGTCATGACTCAGGTCGGGTTTTTGGATGAGTTGTGTTTAAAACATTGATTTTTTTTTAAAATGCATGTATGTCTGTTTGGAGGAATCTGCGCTCGAGCAGAACACGGTAGAGGGACCGTACAATGACACCTTGGTCACCGCACTACCTGCCTGGTATGCGGGGAAAACTAAAAGTTTTTTGATTAATGAAAATTGTGGTTAAATATATATACATATATATATATATGTTTGTATGTATATGTTTTATTTAGAAGAAATACCCAAAAAATTAATACTATTATTTATTATTAAAATAATTATTTTATCTTTATTTTTATTGATATAGTATTTATTATTATTATTATTATTATTTTTATATTTTTAATTAAAGTTATTATTATTATTATAGCCTTTTTTATAATTATCATTATCTTATTCATTTGGTTTAATAATTATTAATATAATTAATTTTTTATGTGTAATAATTGAATTGAAATTAATAAATTTTAAAACTAAAAAATTATGGGAGAAGAGGGTTACAGTTCGGCACGTAGGCTGACTCCCCCCACTCACACTCCTTGTTTGGAAGAAGAAGCCCCACCAAGAACGAAACATCTCCCCTTTCTTGCTTCGGCCTCGCACTGCCCAGCCCCACCAAGTCCACCACAACCCCATCACCTGCTCCTGTGGTGCCCTCCGACCGGCCTCGCACCGCACAACCCTCATCTCTTCCATCGGTGCATAGCCCCCTTGTTGTTCCACGCAGCAAGTCCCCAAGCCTAGGTTGTCACCACCCAACCGGGCTCCTCACCAGCTGGTGTTGCCACACCACACACCACCTCCTACCTTCACCCTAACCCCTGTCAGGTCGTTGGCGCACACCCCAGACCAACATACGACGCCTTCCTCCACCCTCGAGCAGGCTTCCGAAACACCCCTTAGTTCGGTAGACCCGCAACCCCCTTTTTGGTAGTATTTTGTTATTTTTGGTGTCCTCCTTGGGTTATGGTTTATTGGTTGTGGATTAAATCATGTTTTTGGGCACCAAACATATTCTGTAGGGGGTTATTGTCTTCTCGTTGGTGCGGTTGCACTGTGAATGAGGTTTCGCACCGGTTTCAGGAGTTCGTCAACATTCGAGGTAGGCTATTCCTCCTATAATAATTTTTTGGTTAATTAACTCACCAATTAAATTAATTTGGAAATTCATTGATAAGTTTTCTTGTGGTGTATATTGTGTTACTTGAGGTTTAATTTAATTTTGGATGTGTTTCACATGTGAACTCTTGTTGAGCCACTTAATATTATTTTATAAGTTGTGCAATTGGTTTGTTAAATTATATAAAGGATTTGAATCATGTTTTAATATGGTTTTTGTGTGTGGTTGGTATTAAAAAGGATTTTGGGTGTGTTTTTAGTGTAAAATCCATGTGTCACTTTTTGAATTTGTTTTATAAATTATTTTAATTGTTTATAAAAATGTGTATAAAATGAGAAAGATGTTTTGGATAGGTTTTGTGTGTGTTTGGTTTAAAAAGATGATTTGAGTGTTTTGGTATAACACATTGTTGTATTTCAGGAAATTGTTTTATAAATTTTCAAATGATTTCTTGAATAATTTGGATTCTACAAATTTGGAATTTAAAATTTTTGTAGGCGCACATGCATTTAAATGTAATTCTCAATCGGTCATGCGATTTTTTCTGGTTTTTCCCTCTAGTGTTTTCGTGAAATGTCTTGTTGGATCTTTAAAACAATTAGTAAGTAATTTTGGCATTGTGTGGTTTATGTAAACACATTGCAGATTTTTAATGTTGTTTAATCAGTAATGTTGAAGGCACAAGTTGTGTTTTGATAACATGTCAAGGTTGTTCTTTTGCGGTGTTTGTTCATTTGGATTGTTTTAAATGAGTTAATATGTGTTTTTAGATTTTGTGTGTTTGTTTCCACACGTTGGCAGGGTAACCTCGCGATACGGTGATCATCAGCTAGCTTTTGCTTGTGCGCCTGTGCGAGGCATGTTGCGTCATTGTAATCGAACTACATGTCGAGGTAGTTCCCCTACTGCAATCGCCTATATATTTAGATTTAATTAATTGATGGATATTTTATAAATTTTCATAAATGGTAAATAATATAAGATAAATAATTTTTAAATTGTTAATTGTTGTCAAATGATCCGTTTATTTTTTACACAACATGTGAAATATTTTCATGATGAACGTACACCCTGTAGTGAATGAATGCTCGTTAGGCCTTTAAATATAATTCACGGAATTTTAAATTTAGTTCTGGTTTATGGACAAATGATTTATTTTGAAGCATGAACAAGTGTTTTGGTTGTCTTGAGAAATGAGGATTTCCTTTAAATTGGTGAAGGCCCATTTGGAACTTTAATAAAATAAATTATTTTGGAAAACTCTATTTGGTGTGACTCAGGGGTGATATTTGGTGTACGTTGAATGCATGATTTGTGTGCAATGTTTGTACTACTTTATTTTCATTGTTGACTCATCCCTTTCCTGTGTATTATATGTTTTGACATGGTAACCTGACATAGTATGTGAATATTATGAGAACGATTGCTGAAATAGTTTAGATTTTGCACTGGCAAGGGGCCCTTAGTACAAATTATACTCTACTAGGGGATTGGGCACCTCGGTTAGGCCATGTAGGGAAACACTAGGTGTTAGGTCATTATGACGTCATCGAGGGTAGGCGTTCCTTTAGGATGAGTCACATGTAATGTACTTTCGGGATTTTTCACGATCTCCTAGGTTCAACCCATGTTTCCTTTAGTGCTTATTTGTATGTGGTGGATGATTGATGCGCCTAGTTCGATTGCATGTCCTCGTTTTCTAATCTTCCATTGCCCTTACTATGCATGTGTGTGGTGTGTGGTTTTCATCTTGACCGAAAAATAATATTTAGGTTTTAAATTGGTTGTGAAAATGTTCTAAAAGTGTGATCCACATGTTCCTTCAAACATTAAACTGGTATTTAAACTAAAAAGGGAAATGAACTGTTACTATCTTTAGAAAATGTAAGTGTGTTTAAAAAACCATATTTTATACAATGTAGTTCAAACATGAAATTATTAAACCCTTTATTTAATGGTAGTGATTTGGGGATAGTTTTTTGGGAATGCCAACCGAGTTTTAATACTTACGCCTATAATTTTTTCATGTTTTTAGTTTCTATTACAGGTTTGATTTGAGTTTACATGCCATGGGAGAGAGATGTTGATGGATTGGTGAGTGAATCTCGGTGTCACAAGGAATTTTCATCATGGTAAGGTAAGTGTGTTATTGTTGGTTGTGCTTTTCCATTCTTGGCGCATATCTATCTTCTGCCATTCTATTTTTTTCGACTGCCTTAGTTTATGTTTATCGGGAGAAATCGTTCACACTTGATCTCTGTTTACGCCCTAGTTCTTGTCGCTTTCCCTGGAGGATCGGGAACCCCTATTGGGCCATGTTGCAGACCAGCTTGGGTGACTGGTTCAGGGTCGACATGGGTTGGTTCGTGACAAAATGGTATCAAAGCAGGTTGGCTCCTGAGAGGACCTTATTTTTCAGAGAACCCATTGTAATTTGGGGTCATCATTGTAGAAGGAGTGGAATTTTCGGGACTCGATGCATACAGGCGGGAAGGACATCATGAACCCCTGCTTGTTATGAACCTCAGGTTACCATGGAATGTTCAGGTTGTCAGTTTATTTGGGTCCTTTTGGTTTCTTTTGATGTTGGGAGATAAAAAGGGAGTCGGGAAGTAGCCTCCGTGAGCAGGCAAGGTCTAACAATCCATTTGGAGCTGGAGACATTTCTCTAAAATGCTCTCTGTGATGGTAGTGTGACTGACATATAGCCACCAACCATGTGTCTGAGCCACCCACTAACACTTGTTTTCCCTTGTGAATTATTGGGATCTTTCATTTTTTTTTGAAAATATTTTTGTAATGTTTTGTTTTGGAATTGTGAAAAGTTGAATTTTTAATGATCGTGTTCTAATCTAGTTCTTAGTTTCATTATTGATCAGTGCCTTCCCCCAGGAAGATCATATGGGTTCCCACAATGCATCTTCGAGTGATGACCCTTTGAAAAACGCTACATTTGATCAACCTATATACTATGTTCTGGAATTCTGAAAGTTGAGTCCTCCACTATTTTATGGTCATGAGGATCCTCTAGAGGTGGAGGAGTGGTTGCAGATGATCTAGTGGAATTTTAGTTCCATTGGGTTTCTTGAGTCGTTAAAGGTGAAGTTGGATAACTTTATGCTTGAAGGCCCAACCTAGAAATGGTGGAAGTCTGTGTCTCAAAACCAACCTCGGGAAGATCTGACATGGGAGTTTTTCAAGTCATAATTCATCCAAAAACACTTCTCTGAGTTGGAGATGCTATGAAAGAGGATGGAGTAGTGGTGTCTTTAGCAGGGAATTGAATCAGTACAAGAGTTATATCAATGTTTTATAGACCTAGTTCTGTATTATTAGTGATTTTTTGTGAATGATCCCGTGAAGGCTTGAAAATTTGAGACTGGACACCAACCTGAATTTTAGTTGAATGTGGAGGAGATCAAAATAATCACTTTCTAGGATGTAATGTGGAAAGACTTTTTGGACGAATCTAGGTTAGTATGAGGACATGAAAAGGTGAATCATCTTGTTTTTTAAAGCAATTCAAGAGTTGGTGATAAGAAGAATTGTAAACAACCTGATGCAAGTGGTGATGGTAGAGGAATCAAGATTCCTTCTAAAACTTAATTCCTCTTCTTTAGAGCACAATTTCATGATCTGTCAGCAATGTGGTAGGTGGGGTCACAGGAGGCCGACGTGCCAGAGTTCTCTAAGTCCCTTCCACACATATGACATTTGGGTCATATGTAGTGATTCTGTCGAGGTGTTTCGAAGAGGCATGCTAAAGTCAGATCTGGATCGTCGCAGGTCGCCTCAGCCCGTCACCATGAGTATGGCGATGTTTGGGAATTATTTTACAGTTTTCTCATTGTAGTGTTTTTTGGATATAATAGTCTTCACCTGTAGTGTTTTATGTTGTTTCATTTACCACAGTTGTAATAAAGGTTATTGTTGATCCAATTTGAAACTTTTATTTTGAATGGAAGTCTATTTGGTAATGTTTGGGTATGTGTGTGGTGTTTGGGGGTTCCGGAAGCCTGACTATGAGGAAGGAGATGCATCAGTCATCAGAGATCCAACTATAGGTCCTGGAGTGAAGTTTGCACGTAGTCAGGAGAACCCCAGGGGTGTATAAATTACTTGATTTAATCCTTGTCATTAGTGCATCATGGTTCCTGTTATTTCAAGGGTGTGAGGTTATTAGTATAGCGATGCAGTTAGTTTTGATACTCTTTCGGTTGGGCCCTTCCCTTCCTTCCCCTTCCATTATGGTGGGGTTTCTGGCCCATGAGAAAGTCTCCGAGTTCAGTTAATCTCTACAATACATATATGGTGGGGAGTCCAAATTGCGGGTCTCATTGAATCGAGTTTGTCTTGTTTCCTATGTCAGAGAGTCCGTTCGGACCACCCATGTCAATATATCAGTTTCATTTCGGGCTTTGGTATAGTGGTTGGTGGTCTCGTGCGGAACCACCTAATTCTATATTCTCCTTTTTTTAAAGAGTTGGAGTGTGAGAGTTTTAGTGTCAGTTTGGAGTAAGGTTTTTAGAGTTACTCATTGGACATGGTTTTACCTTGATGTTGGTTTCAAGAGGGTCGTTGTGTTCTTCTTGGTGTTGTTCTGGATGTTTGTGTTTTAAGGTTGAATTATGGATGGAGGAAATGGTTGAGTTCTGTTTAATGGTGTTTAAGGTTTGTGTATTTTGAGCAGAATTTACTGTTGTGAATGTTTTATGTCCATTGTAGCGATCAACAAGAGGTGGTCACACTTTGGGGGGCGAGTGACACTTAGTGGGTAGTATTTTTCTGTCACATAAGGTATTTTGGTTTATCTATCTATTTTTTAGAGTGTTTAGGTATCTCTTTGTTGTCTTTATTTAGAGATATCTTTAAATCATTATATAATTTCGGTTCTTGTTTTGGGTTTTGATATTGTTATGGATTTCTGGGTACGGAAAGCATTATGTTGGGGAGAATTGTCATGCCTGGGTTTGAATTTTCCTTTGGTTATGACTTGTGTCGGGTTTTTGCATGAGTCTTGGTTAAAATGTTGTGTGTTTTTAGAAAAATGCACCTATGTGTGTTTGGCAGCGTCTGCGCTCGATCAGAACACAATCGAGGGGTTGTACAGCGACACATTGGTCACCGCGCTACATGCCTGGTATGCAGGGCAAACAAAACTTTTTGTGATTATTGAAAATTGTGGTTATATATATATATATATATATGTTTTTGTGTGTGTACGTGTTTTATTTAGAAGCAATACCCAAAAAAAACTAATACTATTTTTTATTATTAAAATAATTATTTTATCATTTTTTTTATATAGTCATTATTATTATTATTATTATATTTTTAATTAAAGCTATTATTATTATTATTATAACCTTTATTATAATAATCATAATCTTATTAATTTGGTTTAATAACAATTAATATAATTATTATTTGTTATGTGTTATAATTTAATTGAATTTAATATTTTTTTAAACAAAAAACAGATAAGAGAAGTGGGTTAGGTTTCGGTGCACAGGTCGACCCCCCCCCCACCATCCTTGTTTGGAAGAAGAAGACTCACCAGGTCTATCGAAACCCCCCCCCCACCCCACATTGCCTGCTTCGGCATCACACCGTCTAGCCCCACCAGGTCCGCCGCACCCCCCCCCCTCTTCACCTACTCCCGCGGTGCCCTCCGACCGGCCTCACACCACCCAACACTCCTCTCTTCCTTCAGCGCACATCCCCCCTTTCTGTTCCGCACGATGAGTCCCCTGCCTAGCTCCTTGCCTCCCAGCCAGCCTCCAACCAACCGGTGATGCCACATGGCATGCCACCACCTCTCTTCACCCTAACCCCAATCTAACCACTGGCGCACACCCCAGACTAGCTTGCGACACCTTCCTACTCCCTCGAGCAAGCCGCCGATGCACCCCCTGGTTCAGAAAACCCGCAACCCCCCCTTGTGGTAGTATTTTGTTATTTTTGGTGTCCTCGTTGGATTATTTTTTATTGGTTTCGGATTAAATCATGTTTTTGTTTGTCGAACTTATTCCATAGGGGGTTATAGGCCTCTCTTTGGTGCGATTGCGGTGCGAATGAGGTTTCAAACCGATTTCGGGAGGTCCGTCAACATTCAAGATATGCGATTCTGCCTATAAAAATTGTTTGATGAATTAACTCAACCATTTAATTTATTTGGTAATTCATTGATCAGTTTGGTTATTGTGGATATACCTTTACTTGAGGTTTAATATATTTTTGGATGTGTTTCACTTGTGAAATCTTGTTGTGCCACTTAATATTATATTATATGTTTCTTAGTTGGTTTATTAAATTATTTAATTGCTTAGAATCATGTTTTAAAATGTTTTTTGTGCACGGTTGGTTTTAGAAGTGGATTTTGGGTGCGTTTTTTGGTTTAAAAGCCTTGTGGAACTTGTTGAATTTGTTTTATAAATTATTTTAATGGTTTATTAAATTCTGTCTGAAATGAGAAACATTTTTGGGATAGGTTTTGTGTATTATGGGTTTAAAAAGATGATTTGAGTGTTTTGATATAACACCTTGTGGTATTTCATGAAATTGTTTTTTAAAATTTCAAATGATTTGTTGAATAAATTTTTTGCGGATAATTTCATTTTGAAAATGTGTTTAGGCGCACGTGATTTTGAATGTAGTTTTCAACGTGTCATGCACATTTTTCTGGTTTTCACTCTACTATTTTCTTGAAATTTCATGTTCGCTATTTAAAAAGATTAGTAAGTTGTTTGGGAGTTGTGTGGATTTTGTAAACACTTTGCGTAATTTTAAATTGGTTTAATAAGTATGGTTAATGGAGTTAGTTGTGTTTTGAAAAAAATGTGGAGCTAGTTCTTTTGAGTTGTTTGTTCATTTGGATTCTTTTAAGTCAGTGGTTATGTCTTTTTCGTTGTTGTGTGTTTTTTCAATGAGTTGGTGGGGTAACCCCGTGATACCGTGATCATCGGCTTGCGCATTCTTGTATGCCCGTGTGAGGCGTGTTGCATTGTTGTAATCAAACTGCAAGTCGATGTAGGTCCTCCAATGTACTCACACTTAAATTTAGAATTTATTAATTTCATGATATTTTATTAATTTTAAAAAATGGGAAATAATATAAGATAATTAATTTTTAAATGGTTATTTGGTGTAAGAAGAGACGTCAATTTATACAGGACACTTGAAATATTTTCTTGTTGAACAGACACCCAGTAGTGAAAGAATGCCTATTTGGACTCTAAATATAATTCATAGAATTTTAAATGTATTTCTGGTTTATTGATAAATAATTTATTTTCATGCGTGAACAATTGTTTTGGTTCTCCTGAGAAATGAAGATTTTCTATAAAATTGGTGAAGGCACGTTTGGCACATTAATAACATAAATTATTTTGGAAAACTCAATTTGGTGTGACTTAGCAGTGATATTTGGTGTACGTTGACTACATTATTTGTGTGAGATTGTTTTACTGCTTGATTGACATTGTTGACTCACCCCTTTATTGTTTATTATATGTGTTGAAATGGGAACCTGGCATAGTAAGTGAATCTTCTGATAATGATTGATGCACTAGTTTAGATTATGCATTGGCTAGTGGCCCTTAGTACGGATTATACTATTCTAGGGGATTGAGCTCCTCGGTTAGGCCATGTAGGAAAACACTGGGCGTTAGTGAGTTGTGACATCATTGAGAGTAGGCATGCCTTCTGGATGAGTCACATGTATAGTACATTCTGGATTGTTCAAGAGCTCTTAGGTTCAACCCATGTTTCCCTTAGTTATTATTTTTATGTGTCAGATGATTGAGGTTCCTTGTTCGATTGCAGGTCCTCGTTTTATACTTTCCCATTTCCATTACTATGCGTGTGTGGGTTGTCTGTGGTTTTCCTCTTGACCGAAAATATTTCACTGGGTTTTAAATTTGTTGTGAAAATTTTATAAAAGTTTAACGCACATGTTTCTTCAAACCTTAAACTAGTATTTAAACTAAAAAGGGCAATGTACTGTTACTTGCTTTGGAAAATGGAAGTGTGTGTAAAAACACATATTTTATACAATGTGGTTCAAAATTGAAATTATTAAACTCTTTATTTTAAGGTAGTTCTTTGGGGATAGTTTTTTGGGAATGCCTACTGAGTTTTAATACTCACACCTATAGTGTTTTCCTATTTTTACTTTCTATTGTAGGTTTGATTTGAGTTTGTTCATTTTGGGCGAGAGATGTTGGTGGATTGGTGAGAAAATATAGGGGTAGCGAGGAGTTTTGGTCATGGTCAAGTTAGTGTGTTATTGTTGGTCGTTCTTTTCCTTTCTTGTCTTTTATCTATCTTGTTCCCTCTATTTTATTTCTGCTTCCTTAGATTATGTTTATTGGGGGAAATTGTTCCCACGTTCTCTCTCCTGATTCTATGGAACATGTCTCCAGGCTAGGATGATTAGGAATGCCTCTCTGGCCATGTCGTGGACTAACTCAGGTGACCAGTCTAGGATCGATATATATTGATTCGTGATAATGTAAAAATACGATGAAATAATTAACTAATAAAGAATGAAATATATTCAAAATTGTGGAATCATAAATACCTTGATTATAGGATTGATATTATAATGTAATTATTTTTTGTATTATTAATGAATATTTCCACAGCATATATTATATGAAATTTTTTGTGTGGATTTCACAGATGTTGGGAATTAGTGAATTACCTCATTACACACTTATTAGATTTATGTGGATATAGATTGAGATATCTTATATTTTACCATTTTCCATCTAATTATATATATTTGTTCAATGGTTAAAAAAATTTATAGAAGAAAGAAAACTAATGATTATAATTTCATTTTATCAGTGTTTTCAATTTATTTATGGTACACTTACTTCCAAACCACTCTAATATCATGTTGGTAGTGACACAAAATATTACTATGATTTAATAGCAAAATTAATATATTATGATTATATTAGATATCATCTTCAACCACTCTGAGAGTTTTGGGTAAGAGATAGTCATACTATAATATAATTTTATAACAATATATTGGTATAGATTCAGTGTTATAGTTCAACATAGTTCTCTTAAGAAGTATCATTGGGTGGTAGATTATAATTAGATGTGACATAACAATGTTTTTAATATGATAAATCTAAATATTGAAATATATTCATGGTTTTTATCACACATTTAATATTTTAGTTCAAATTCATTTTATAGTTTATCATGGACCCTAGATATAAATATTAAACCTCTGTATGAAATGTCCAAATAGTATCAAATAGGGGCTATGAGCCCAGGAATCAATGGCGTTTAGAAAAGTATAATTATTCTAGGCTATTAATTAAATCTAAATATACTGTTTTATAATATATACATATCCATTTTTAAATTTAGTCCTAAATATTTGATTAAATTGATTATTGGTTGAATGTATTCATTATTTATTGTATGGTAACTCCTAAATGGTATTTTAAGAACAAATCACATAATTATAATAAATGTGAAATGATATTTATTAACATTTTTAATATTTACTCCATAGAATAGGATAACAATACTTAGTATTACATAGGTGTATTATCTCAAGGACTGTAGAATGATAGGATATCAATGACATAATTTATATCATTTCAGATTCCAATTGAAATTCCCTAACTAAGCTTTAATCACAATTTACGTCAAAAAAATTTAAGAGGGTTGAAACTAGGAAACTAGAAAATACTAGGACTAATTTACCAATGGGCGAGTCACCATCACTGACTGCAAGCCCTTGATGGGTGATTCAATGACATTGAGTCCCCGATGCGACCTACTGATGCTTGAATCATTGATTCAATGAATCACTGATTCCCTGACTCATCAAAAATGATTCATGACGCACTAACCCGGATGCCCTAAATCACTGACACAGATGCCCTAAGACACTGACATTGATGCCCTATCTCACCCATACAGATTCCCTAAGTGACCATCACCAACACCATGACTCACTAACACAGATTCCCTAACTAACCAACAATGATTCCCTAACTCACTGACAATGACACATTGATTCACCCACACTAACTCATTTAGTCACCTACATCGACTGTAAAACTAGAAAAACATGAAAACTCATAAAATGATCTACCATTACCTCCAAAAACACCCCAAACATTGTATTTTAACAATGTAATAGACCACAGTGGTCCAATACATTCTATCAGATACCTCTCAAACTATTCTCGCCCATAATAATTCAAAACCAAACCAAGGAGATTGATCAGTCTGAACAACCACCCGATAAGATACATCTCCAGGTAGAACCACCTTCTGTTAGTGGAGTAAGTACTCAACATCCATGAACACCTCATACCACATATTATAACACAAAAAACAATATGAAAATCCATAAAATCACCATAATTCTCACCGACTGAACATATGTATCACGAAACTGCATCCTCTATGTGCACATATTACCCTCATTAGGTTGAACTAACTCACCCTCATGGGTTCTGTAACATCTTCATTAATAAATCATTATTAGGGATGAGTTTCTCCAATTATCATACATCAAGAATTTATCATATCTCATGTATCAACTAAATGAGTCATCTAATAGAAAAAAGGGTTCAAACATTACTTTACTATGATAACACATTAGAAAAATTCAACACAACATTGGGTACTGGACACACATCTATGTCTCTCGCTCCCAAGTACTCTCCTCTTGACCATCATTCCACCACAACACGCGAACCAATGGAATGGTCTATCACACAACACCTTTTCTCAACGATCCTTGATCTCCCTTAGTTGCTCCATGAACATTGTGTGTTCCTCGATGTTCAACTTTCCCCAGTCTATGATATTTGAGTCATCTTGAAGCTACCGATGAATCTAGGATACATGAAAGTCATCATGGATCCTCCTTGACTATGGTGGATATTCCAACAGATATGACATGATGCCAACTCGTTCCAACACCTCGAAGGGCTCGATGAACATAAGAAAAATCTTATTCCTTCTACTGAATCATATATACCCATGTAGTGTGGAGACATTCAAGAATACGTAGTCCCCAACATAGAACACCAAAGGCCTCCTCCTACAATCGTCATATTAATTTTTCTTACCTTTTGATACCTTCATACTCTCATGGACTAGTTCAACATTCTCTATCGTACTCTTCACTATGTTTGGACCAAGAACTATTTCCTCCCAAACATCCATCCTTGATAAGGGTGAACGAAACAACCTCCAATGTAGAATATAAATTGGATCCATAAAAATGGAAGAGTGATAGATATTATTTTATGAAAAATCTACTTTCGGAAAATATTTCATTCAACTCCCACTATTGTCCAAAACACATACCCACAACATGTCCCCCATCGTCTAGATGGTCTAGTCTTTTTTTCAATCCGTCTGAGGATGGAAAGTAGTGATGAGATGTATCAAATATCCAAAGTCATAGTCAAAATCCCTCCAAAATCACAATGTGATGCCTTTATCCTAATCCATGACTATTAATATCAGAAATCCATAAAGTTGCACCACCTAATCCATATACCTCCATTCTAAGGAATCTATGGTTCTCATCTTTTCAATCGCTAAGAAGAGAGCCACTCTAATCAAATGATCCAATATTACCAAAATATAATCAAATCCTCCTTGATCCCTACATAATATTATGGATAAATTCATCAAAATTTCATCCCTATTCTAATTAGGTACATCTAGGGGCTGCATAAAATCACCTGGAACATGGTGCCTAACTTTCACTTGTTGGAACTCCACAAAATTTTCCACAAACTCCGCCAATGCACACATTATCTCACTCCAACAGATTTTTTCCTCCAAATCCATAATATATCATTTAATCTCCAAGGTTCACCACTAAGAGTGTGCTATGAAACTCATAGAGAACTTCTGCGTGTACTGCCACTACAATATACACCTTCCTATGAAACAAATTTTGATATAGACCATCCTCTGAACATCCCTCTAGAGCATCACCATAGTCAATGTGATCACGCATCACGTTCTCCTTTGAGTCTCCCCATTAGGACTTCTCTACATTTTTCCTCAAGGATGAATATATTATAATCTGAAATAAGTAGCCTCTACTTCCATCCATTCCCATGATTAAGAGACAGGAATCCAACTCCTACATTATAATCCAAGAGTCTCCAGATTATAGAAGTACCTACTTCTATAACTTCCTTCTCAAATAATCATCATTGAAATTTCCATTTCTTAAGGTATAGGAGACATCAAAACCATAATCCTGGATAAAATCCATCCACCTCTACTGTCAGAGGATCAGGTCTCGCTTTGAAAAGATGTACCTCATGGTCTAGTGATATGTAAAGATGAAAAAGCACTCCATAATGAGGACATATTTCCACAACTATATTGAATATATGACCACTGCTAGTTCCAGATCATTGTTGGAATAGTTGCATTGATGTGGAAATAATAGCCTGGAAATATAAGAGATCACTCTCCATTGATGCATCAACACACGCCCAAATCCTAGACAGTAAGCGTCGCAAAACACCTTGAACATCATCTCTTCTTATGGAATCCTGAGCATTGGCACACTTACCGAATTCCCCATCAGGTAGAAAAAATATGCCTCTCACTAGTCACCCAACACAAAATCTTGTTATTTTCGTTTCATAGCTATCAATTTAACTACTACCCAAGAGAAATCTAGTACGAAATTCCAATAGTAACCTTCAAAGCTGAGAAAACTGAAAACCTCTACAACATTATTTGGTGCGGCCCAAGAAACAACTACCTCAAATATATATGGTTCCAATTCTACACCCTTCTGAGACACCACATGTATAAGTAATTTTACTTCACATGTCCAAAACATGAACCTGGACTGCTTTCCATAGATATGGTTATGCCGAAAGACCTCTAAGAAAATCATGAGATGCTTCTTATGATCATCATTCAACATGGAGTATATTTGGATATCACCGATGAATATGTTGATGAACCAATCATGGAACTCACAAAATACAGAGTTTATAATCCCCATTAACATGGTAGGTGAGTTTATAACACCAAATGACATAACCACGAATTCGATGATTCCATACCTGCAATTGAATGTAGTCTTCAGGATTTCACCCACCTTCACCCGTAACTAGTGAAACCCAGGCCGAATATCGAAAATATATATATATCATGATATCCTCATATAGTCAAAAAGATCATTTATTATTGAGAGAGGGTAGTTGTTCTTGATCGTTTCCTAATTGAGTATTCAGTAGTCTATGAAGAGCCCCATACCACTATCTTCCTTCTTCCTAGACAAGAACGGATCACCCCTGGTGAAAACTTGGGTAAGATAAAACCCTTCTCTATAAGATCATCAATCTGAATCTGCAACCCCCTCATCATACATTCTTATATCTGATTATGATCCATCATAATAAGGTGGGCCCTAGTTTATAAGTTTTTACCAAAATTCCCCCACCTCATACTCCATTGACACCACCTCTACTGATATGTCAATATCATTAGTGAAAATGATGACATTTAATTTTTAGACAAAAAGTATATGGTAATTTCTGTTCTAATTCATCAACCCTAAAATAATTGCTAACACAAATGGAACCATGGTTTGAAAATTATTCCACAATTTAACCACAAGAAAAATAATCACTCTGAGAAATAAAAAATATTAAAAAAAATAGTTGACACCCTCAAAATTAATAAAACCATAAACCATGTCTGTTTACTATCCAAAAACATAGTTGTGTTTTTATCAAACTGGTTTTCCACTTATAGATGTTATAACCATAGAAAAGACCCTGATGCATCCCCAAAATTAGTGGCATTAATGTGATCCTTTAAATAAGAAATATCCCTCTAATTACATCATGGATAATCTATCCATTGGGATGAATTCATGGACTCCTACACCCCATTTCTTGTTATTTGACCTCCCTCTCATGGTAGAACTCCAAGTGAGTGCATACTTTCCACCACTTCATCATTATTTTGATCCAATATGTATGTCGGTTGAGTGAAGGTAGTAAATGTATAATAATTAAGGTATGGAGTGCCTCCTCTAGGAACCATGCCTAAGACTCCTCATCTTGAAAGAGGTCCAAATAAAAGAATAATAGATCTTTTTACTCGATGAACAATTCCCTCACTAACATACTCCCCTACTGGAGGGAGAGTATCTCTTACCTCTTCTAAGATTTCATCATGAAAGAAATGAATTACACCCAGAACAACTTCTAAATGACATCCCAAAAAACATCATTGTCCTTTCCCTCTACATGATAAATAATCCACCCCTGAGATACTTCTCCCCTTATTTGGCTCACCACTAGAGGAATCCAATACTATTTTGGATCCTAGATCAAGCTGAAATGATCACAAGCTCCTCATGAAAACTCTTCGTCTCCACATATGAGACAATGACCAGTTATATTCCCTATGTTTTTTGTTGTAAATCATGAATTTTATTCTTCCATTGATCATCCTTATATACTTATTAACCCTTTTTCAGTCAACTAGTTTGGCCAACTGATCATCCACTACTCGTACCACACGCAAGAGACTTCGGGAGATGTAGATGAAAGGAAAAAAATGAACACTTATACTCGGGTAGTTTGTAATTTATTTAGTATGCATTTTAACTAATTAGTTAGTTTAATTTTACAAAATTCCCCTAAAAACAATAAAATATTTAGTCGTGATGCATGTACCTTTACTATGGTCTCTAACCCACAAACGGTGTAGCCTTCCTTGGACGTTCGGTAAGCTCAAAGTCTTTATGTCAGATCATTGGGGGCCCTAAAAATCTATAGCCTCGTTTTCCTTCCATAGTCTATGTCATGCACTAAGATCACAGAAAACACATTCCCTACCATCCCATGGAATCCCCACGATGCCTATCTCCAAACTCCATCATACCTCTCATCCATCACCTCTGATACCATTCTACCACGACATGCCTTGTTCAAGATGAGGGAAGGGATAGAATGTTCACAAGACCATCCTTCCATATGATGAATGAGTATTAATGACCACTGTGTCCCTCTTATAATTTCCCCTAGGGTAGTGACCAACACCAATGGTATATAGATCTCAAAAAAATGGAAGGAATTACCATTTTATAGTGACTAAGATAGAGAGATAAGATGTATCAACCTCAGAATCTCCAAGAATGAAAGATATATATATATAAGGAATCCAAAATCCTTCCCACAATCATGATTATATTAAAAATGATATAAAATTCAACGAAAACACCCAAGTAAGTACCAAAAATATATTGAACCAATAACATAGCAATTTTCATTAATTTCTGATCAAGTAGGGTCCTACACAATCCATGTAATATCCCTAGAAACCTAATGTGATTTTTATATACATTGGGTGAGAATACAAGTATACTCAGAAAAAAAACCAATGTCAAACACGCAAAACTGGGGGAAGCGTACTAATTTCATTATGAGAAAACAACATAAACCAACAACACATTAAGGAAAACTAACCACCTAACATCACCAAGGACACTCACCATGTAACACAAATCAAGAAATGTAATACAATAAGAAAATCGATATATGGGAATGTGGCACCACATCACACTATTTACCTGGAACATCCTGATGCATCTACCTCTTCCACAAGCCCCACAGTTACAACGTTCCCACACATACCTGGGCCACAAACTAGACTACATTTCTGCCTATAAAAACTTGGCCCACTACCACACCACAAACTTTCCCACAAACACTTGGGCCTCACACATACCACACTCTACCCGAAACACCTTGGCCTTATCCCAAATACACATGATAATCAAACCACCACTCACACATCCAATACCATAGATCTGGTAACAAACCACAAGCCATTACAACCAGCTCAAATATTCTTGGGCAGTAAATTCCTAGAAGTGAGAGAAGGAAAGAGAAAATAACCATCCAACTGTCATCCCACTGGGATATTGGGAAAGACCCCATCCCCCACAACAATGGGGGTTTTTGACATATAGTTCTCAAAACGGGCGGGGTGCGTATAGAGGAAACATGAACTACAAGTGTATAATTAGGTAGAAAACACTCTACACAGCATATATGTTTTTTAAAAAACTAACATCCCACACAAAACAAGTTTTTTAACCACCCCTAAATTCACGTATCTCTACGAATTATGGTCACTTCATTTAATAAATCCACACCACGCTCCAATTCATTCAACCTGTAATAATTCGGTATTTAACAATTTATTCATTTATTTTTTCCATAAAAACCCTGGAACCTAACAAGTGTGACATATATTACCATTTTAAAAGGATAAACGCCAATATAAACTATGAAGAAAATAAAGGATGAATCTTCCAACATTCTTCTTCAATGATATCTCACTCTTATATTTCCCTCACAACTAAACCCTGTAGCTCCACATCAGAAAAAAACAACACCTGATACAAACATATACATGAAATCATGTCACATCATAGTCTGGAAGCCCAACCTCCCAACCATTTCCATGATGTAGACTCTATACATAACATGTCCATCCAATCCAAAATCAATAAATCTATCAAACTGAGATACCGTCGCACCATATTCACCACCTCATAAACAAATCCCACAATAACCACCACTAAACCATAACCCCACTACACACACACTTCTTAGAGAACAAACTCCTCTGACCACCCAGGTTCCCTCTACCATGCAACCAAAAGCACCACCACACAACCCACAGAAGTCATAAAACCAAATATAACACATCACATAGCCACGCCATCAAACTGGGTGTATCTAGATTTTTTGGACAATGTTCTTTAAATTCCACTTTGATAAATTGTGGTGATCACACAATGGTGTTCATCCTGGGACATCCAGTTATATAACCAAGTGTATGTGATTGGTCACATTTATTATTATCCGATTTTTTCACAAGGAAACAACTAATATTATAATGCATCTCAATGCGTATGAGAAGACCACTGATGGTCATGATTATCAAGAGCCACACAACTACAAAAGATCAGATCATCGTCAAAGATCAAATAATTAAATAGGAGATCAACAAAATTCCAATCCCAACCCATTGTCATATGTGTATTATCATTTATCTTTGTTAAAATTTGTATTCTATAGTTTTCACAAATAGTTATTATTAAGACCACACCACATGTTACATATGTATAAGATAGAAGAAGGAAATGCCAACATGAAGAAATAGTTGTTCAAAACACATCCTAGTGTATGTAGAAATAAAATTTCAATGAAAAACTCTATGTATATATCGTTAAATGGATAAAAAACAATTGGGAACTCCACAGAATGGAAAGGCTCTAAGAATTCCATTGGAAAATGGAAACACACGGGGTTTGAATATCTCAAAGTCCTAGAAAGGATAGGATATTAAGGGAATAATTAATATCACTTTAAAAATCTTTTTAAATTCCCACAGTAGTCATTAAACATGATTTAGGTCAAAAAAATGTTAAAGGGTGGGAATTGGAAGACTAGGAAAAACGGGGAAGGAGTCACTGATGTGTGAGTCACCAAAAACAAAAGAAAGTCATCGATTGGTGTGTCCCCAATACTGAGTCACCAACATGGCCTATAGAAACTTAAATAATTGATGCTCTAACTCACTGAGTCCCTGGATCCTTGAAACCGATGTCTACGTCACTGAAACTAAACCCCTAAGTCACAAACATTCCCGACCCGACTCACTGACACCAATGCCATGTCTCAGTGATATCGATGTTCGGAGTCATCGACACTGACTCCATAAATCACTGAAATTGATACCTTGACTCACCAACACTGATGCCTTAACTCACTAACACTTAAACCCTAATTCAATTACATAGACTCCCTAAGTCACCGACACATACAAGAAAACTAGAATAATTGGAAAACACTTAAAATAAGATATCTTCATCCCCCAGAACACAGAAAACATTGGATTTTAACAAAGTAATGGACCACGTACATCCAAGAAATTACTCTCCATATTTGGGAGAGAAGTCAACCAATAACATGAATGTCAAATAGACATGAAGAAGCGACCAACATGTTAGATGAATGAAAGGCATGTCCTAAAGAACAACCCATTGTTAAATGATTCATATACAGGTTGAAGTGAACTATGAAATATAGTGCATTAAACCTAATATCCTTAAGTGTAATTGGTGTCAAAAACCCCAAATGGAAATGGAGGATGGGAAATCATATTCCATCATAGTAGCTAAAGGGGAGTGTGAAAATGATGTTGTACAAGGTATACATCATGTTCAATCAAAAATGGAAAAAATATTTATTTGAATCTCTCTATATGAATTACATTATATCATAATGTATTTATATAAAAACAGAAGCAAATAACTTATAATATGAAGCAATCAATTGTGTAAAAACACCCACCACTGATATCATTGAAACCAAAGTGTTTGACTCAAATCATATAATAATTTTTGAGAAACTTATTCCATAAAATCTCATAATATTTCTCTTGGTGTAATTCGGTGACATAAGGGGAAATGATGGACTCCATTATACCGAGAACACATCAACTATCAAAAAAATAATCTCTATTTTCATAGTCTAAATCATCCCATGTTGTAGTATAAATCAAATAAAGATCATGATTCTCCTTTTGGAAATCTCTGAATATTGTGGGCGATGATACTCGGTGAATAATCTTATCATTCCAAATTCATTGAGTGGAAGAAAAGTACCAAAAATAATGAAATTCCCATTATTTGGGTAGAAACGGATATTTTTACCCATTAGTTAGTCAGACTTCCCCAAGATCATTACTTAGAGTTAAAAATAGTGGTCTCTCCCAAATCCACTGCTATATCAAAATTCTATTATAGGACGGACCCAATCGAACTGGATGAGATAAAGAAGAAGCTACAAGATTATTGGTAAAAGGTTAAATATTCCATTGGTCACCCCATGTTGTGTTCTAGTTCTCTTTGTAATGTAAATTGATAGATCAATGTGGTTTTGTATCAATTACAGTTTGGTCAAGAAGATAATAAAAAGGATGATCTATCTAGGATTTATGACTTGTTAGATCAACTAAAAAGTGTACTATACATCATAAAGGTGGAACATCATTCTTAATATCATCAAAATAAAGGTTATTAAGGATGATGTTTAGTAGAATAACTTTTGTATTATGTATAGGCACTATGTGTTCATATTGATTTTTTCCTCAATTGCTAATTCCCTTAAAAAATTAATGGATATGATTAAAAGATTATTTAGATACTACTATGAAAACAATTTAGTAGTTATTATTTATTTTATATTTATTAACTCCCAAATTATGTAGTAACATGATGAGAAACTAAGGATTGTGCTTGAAACATTAAAGAAGGATAAAATGTATGCTATGTTCATCACATGACACTTTTGGACAAAGAAAGTCACATTCATGTGGAAACATATTATAAGAGAGGGAATTTATGTGGATCATTCAAAATAAAAGACATTGAGGAAGGTCATAGACCTAATAATGTCATGAGGATATGTAATTTTCATGGATTAGTGGGGAACTGCCAACATTTTGTGGGAAATTTGATGTGATTTTATTTCATGATAATTATTCTATCATAAAAATTAATAATGTATTTCTTGAAATTATAAAGTGAGAAACATTAAGTAGCTCGTGAAGAGGATAATCACTGCACCTATACTCACACAACCATAAACTAGACAATTTCATTGTGACATATAATGTTGAATTAAAGAGAGGATAATGGTGTGTACTCATGAAGAATGATAATTTGATTGTCTATTACTCATTAATGATGAATATCAATGAGAGGTAATTACTAACGTATTATCTTGAGTCAGAATATATAATCATCAGTATATAAAATTTTTATAACTACCTCTACATTGGAAATTGTGGTCTATATTCTAGTCACAATAGTCTAACGTATATATTCACATATAAGGAGCTCAACATACATTAATTAGATTGTTTGAGAAAATCAATGACACTGAATTATGTATTTATTTACATCATGGGGAGGTAAACAATTTTTATCGTATTCACTTAGCTAAGACGATCATGTTACTCTATCCATGATGGGGTTTTAGAAAGACACTATTATCATGGATATGAAAATGATGGTTAAAGAAAACATAATAGTAGGTAATATATCCTACCTTTCACAAATGATTTCCAAAACAAATATCTATGATAGGATCATGGAAGCATGAAGGGATGATCGATAGAAATAATGGATGGTGAAATTAGTAAATTAAGGTAATCTAGATTATTTCCACCTCAAGAATGATTTTGTGATTTATTTTTCAATGAGGGGTTTTCTTCCTTCATCCCTTAATATAAAAAATTGTTATTGGATTAAGAATAGGTCACTCCAATTATTATTCATCATATAAGTAATAAGATGTACAGTGATCATCGAGAACAATTTTTTTGGGACAACATGATGAAGGAGGTTGTAAAGTATATCTCATGGTTAATTATATGGACGAAAATAAAAACAGAGTTATAAAAGTGTAAATGGATGATCAAAACAATCCCAATATCCATGTGGAGGTGGGAGAATTTCACCATTTTCATTGTCACTACTCACATGAAGACACCCAAAGGAAACAATGTGATATGACTTGTTGTGAATCAAATCACTAACACTAACCACTTATCACTATTTAGGTTCATTCATTTCTCTAACAATGTGCCAATATATATTTGTTTTGGTGAGGTTACATGTGGTTCCAATTTCAATATTCACTGGTCACGATCCCAGGTTTTCATCTCAATTATAGATATTTTATAATCATTAATTGATTACTCAATAGAATTTCAACATATCCTATCATTCAGGAATAAATGGCTTATATGAAAGGACTATTTAGACTCTTAGGTGAATACCATGAGAATGATGAATGTAATTCAAAGTATTAAGGTATAAAATTATCCCATTGGTTTACATCTCATTCAATAATAGCATACAATCAAATATTAAAATGGTCATAGATGACGCTCTGTATGGAAAGCAATGTAGAACTCTAATATGCTAGGATGTTTTTTCTGAATAAAAGCTACATAGAATTAATATTGAGAAATAGATGATAGAAAATGTTAAATCCATATAATAAATATAAAATATCTTCTCTGTGTCAGCATCATATATATGTTGGAAACCATTAATGAATTTTTCTTTTCAATGATAGAGACAATGATATCCTTAAAATTTCTCCATAGAATTGATTCATACATGTTCAAATGAAAAGGAATCATTTACAATGGTACATATTCCCATTTAGAATTAATTATTACAAAGAGACAATGTGATATAAACCACCAATTCAACTATGTATGCATCAAGTCCACAATGTGTTCCATTTATCACTCCCAAAGAAGTATACACCAGATCTCTCATATGTATTATATCCAGTGGGGATACAACAAGAGAATTATGTCTCATAAAAATAGCAGTTAGAGAATATCATGCACTTTATAGATAAAGTTATATGATAAAAGACAACTCATGTAGTTAACATGTTTGGAGGAACCATGAAAATGAATTTGTAATGTGGGATCTAGAAGAAATAATGAAATATATATACCATCACCTATAAAAAATTTAGAAAGAATGTTCAAATTTCAAAGTTGAATTTTCTAAATGGGGGAATAAAATAACAACCTAAATTTTGTAAATGAAATTTGACTCTAAGAATAAATGTGGTTTATATTGTACTATATATGATTACACACACAATGAAACTAATTTTTTTCATAAATAAATATTTTTACCTTAATTAATAATGAGAGAAGTTAAAATTTTAAACCTTATAATTAGAAAGAAAATATAATATATATATATATATAAAGAATTGGAAATATGTATATGTACAATCTATTATAATCACTTCCCCCACTTCCAACTTTATAGAAAATAAAAAATTTATTACTAAAAAAATCCAAATTATAGAATAGGTATGTATAGAACATCGAGAATAATTGAGTTCAATAATGAAATAATTTATGCATATGTATTAATAGGATTTAATATGCCTATTAGAAATAGTTACAAAATCATTGAAATGTTTATTTTACATCAAAAAAATGTTTTTATATATATTATAGATATCCGTATTAATATATTAAAATATAATTATTATAATTCAAAAAAATAATTATCATGATTAAAAAACTCAATGTAAAAATAAGATAATTTTTAACAACTTGTTTTTTATGCATCTTATAAAAGAAATAATTTTTATATTAAAAATTATTAATAATAATTTCCAAAAATTATTTTTTTCAAACTAATAAACTTTTTAAATTACAAATTTTAAATTTTCCCATGGTGATTTTTTAAATTTTATGGAATACATCAATTTTCAGAGGAATATTAAAAATAATGTTTTTCATAGAATTTTTGTATCCTAAATTACATCGACCATGATATCAATATGACCTAATCCTTTCTAGAATGTTAGGTTCTTCCAGGTTATAATTTATTTCAAAAATGATTCAATAAAATAAAATAAACATAAATTCTAAACACAAAAATCAGTTTCAAAACCTAAATTCAAAAGTTATTGCTTTAAATAAAATTTTTCATTCTTTTGGAGTTCCATTTCAATTAAATAAAAACATTGAACTATAAAAAGATATAAAATCTTATAAGAAATTATATATTTTTTTTATATGATTTATATTATACAAAAATTCATAATTACAGATTTTACTATTTATATAATATTATTTTATTTTATTTTAAAGATACTTTTCTCCTAAAGTATAAATAATCGGACTCCCTCACCATGGATGACCACTCATCATTAACCCAAAAATGAAAAACCTCTACAAATATCCTTCCTACCATTCTACTTAATATCCTTAGGGATGTTATAAATTAACCCAAATCCATATATATAGGGTGTTTTTTTCCTAAAGGAGAATCTACACAAAGTATTATTTAAGGTTCAATAAACTCATCTCCTTTTATTCTTCTTGTTATTACTCATTTTTCTCATACCACTAAAAAATATTAACCGTATAAGATTTATTAATAAGTATTTTAAGATTTTATTAATCATTATAACCTAGTTTAAATATCATATTTACAATATATAATAATTTCAAACCTCTCATTCAATCTCTCCTGACAATGTCCCATAAAATGTCGTTTAACCACACACATAGTCATTTCCATGGAAAAAAATATAACCATATTTATGTATGATATTATCAACTATACATAATATGTAAAAATTTAATTTTTATTATTATTATAATTTATAAATAATTTAAATAATTTTTAATTTATATTTAACAAAATAGATAAATCTATGAAAAACTGAAAAATTTTATATGAACAATTATATCAAAATTAATGACCAATTAAAAATTAAAACTATATGTATAATAAAATGAAAATAATAGATAAATAGTGTAAAAAATTACAATAACTCACTTTTTTACCAATGTTTTAAAAATTATATGTTTACGATTTAGGAGTCACAAAAGAGATGAAATAATGAGAAAATTAATGTAAGAGGATTCTAAATCCATGTTACTTTATTTGGGTTATCCCCTCTTCAAATATATAAATATAAATATTATGTCTATAAAATAGAATTTTCCTTTTATTTTGGGTATATACATGTTCCTATAATTTCCAAATTATTTACAAGATATTCCTTTTTATATGTGACTTCAATTTTGAAAACATATTATTTTACTTGATTTAAAATGATTATAGTCCACATTATAATAATAATGTTTTATGTCCATTTATGATTTTCTTTATCTTGATCGCCAAAAGTTTTATTCATGAATGTATTATTTATTAAATCATTATGAAACACATTATATTCCATAGGTTTATTTCAAATCTATTCTTTTCATATATTCTATGTTTCTTGGATGATTGTGTAAATTTTATAACTTGATGGGTGGGCCCAAAATTACAGATCCTTCTCATGCATTTGGTAATGTATTTAATATCATTATATAATGTGTAATATATGTGAACATTATTCTATCTTTATTCAAAATTTGGATTTTATGATTGTGTACATATGGTATTCCTGAAAATGATGCTCGCTTTGTTTAGAACAATTTCTGGTTTTGACCACTATGACATGATGTTTCACTTTAATGTATTTATGTATTCCATGCCTTTCTAACATGATCCCAACATGATGTTGATTTAGGTTCCTTACTCATCCTATTAATGGTCTTTTAGATCACCCATCTTGTTGTTGTAAATCCTCATGTGATTAAATGTACTAATCATAATGTGATATTTTAGAAGGATGACGATGATCGGTTGAAATAATTTTTTATTTTATTATTATTTATATGTTATTTATGACCATAATTTTCCAACTAAAATAAAACATTTGATCCAATATTTGTTTATATATTTTGTTTTTTGTATAAAAAATGATATAATAGTCATGTAATAAAATGTAGGATCACTATATGAATCATAATGAAATATAGTAGTAGGGTTTTATATGGACATCTTCATGACATTGGGATACTCATGTGTTGTCCCCCATGAAGGAAGATGATATTTTATTACACGAAACAGATTATTGGAAACTAAATTAGGTGATTGTGAAGAACTAATATTATTTTCCCAGTGTCCTTGATATTTTTAATCAGTTATAGGGAGCCCAATAGTTTTCCAATATTGACATGTGATCATGCTATCAACAGCATAATGTTATATAAGTGGATATATCATATGTTTCAATGTATGCATGATTTTACTATTTACATGGTGATGTTGTTTGGACTAAAAAACATTCAAGTAGTGTTCATGGATAATTTGAACAAGATATTCCACCCATGCATAGACTAGTTCTTCATGGTTTTCATCAATGAAAACATTATCAACTCACTAAAATCACATCACAATGATTAGATCCTTGATAAATTTTAGATTGTGCATTTGGGTATATAGGATTTACACTATGATATTGCAATATTATTATTTTTTATTTCATAGGTGATGTTCTAAGATAATGTGGTGTCTGAGTTAGGTATATTTATTGAACCACAGAATTTGTAGGTATCCATAGAGTATACACTTATGCAGAATGTGTTCAGGCTAATGAGATATCAAGGATTATCATGATATTACAAGTAGTATATTAAATATTTCCAACAGCTATTATACCTGATGACTGTGCTGATGATGAAATCGTAAATTTCCAAATTGATAAGTTGGCTATAAGAGGAATTTCAATTGAATATTTAGACATTGAATATAACCTAACACCAGATTCTACCCAATCTCCAAATTATATGCACTATATATTGTTATAAATCATGAATTGGTTTGTGAGAAGTATTGATTGAATGGGGAAAGGTAATATATCATGGGACACATTAGAGATGACCCCACAAGTGGAACTACCATACCCATGACTTGTAGATAACATACATAGTCTATACTATTATGTTTTGGTGACACTATCTCTTTGGAGAGATAATTTTGGTTTACATGGACTATTAAGCTCTTCATTATATCATAACACACCTCTATTAGAATCTGAGACCGAGGAACATCATTGAGTATCTACAAACAATTTACACCGAGTAGTATTATTCAATATGTAATTTTAATGTCATATAAATTTATACTATTCATAGGGTGATTGGAGTGAAAAATCTTCTTGACAGGAGTTCATAGGAGTAGTGATACTTTATGATCTTTTTGTCCTATAATAGGATACATACAGATGATGATATGAAACTAATGGTTTTTTAGGGACCATAACCCCATATATAGACTGGGTGAATTCCAAATATGCGTCAGACCTAGAGTCTAATGTGTGGTACGAGTAGATAGATAGAGATTTCCAGATTGATTGGTTGACCATGGGAAACAATGATGTTGTTACAGTACATGGCAGGGTAGACGTCCTTACATCCATCTGAGATAATATAATTATAGATTTACATACATCAGGATGGATAATATATACTTGTGTGATGATGATGCACCATGACATGGGTGATAGTTCTAGTACTCCAGAATGAAAATTGAAATCATAGGATTTATGATGAAATTCCATTATTTCTAGAGGGTAAAGTCCATGAACTAGCATCCTGTAAGATTCTTCTATCCGATTTTAGTTCCCTTGCATATGTAGTAGGATGTAATTATGGACATTGCGTTAAGATTTCATGTGACCATATGAATTCAAAACACTAACTAGTTTATTTTCAATTAGCTTACAAAATTGCACCACTATTTTCTATTTTGAGAGAGTCACATAGTGGAAAAGATGTAAAATAACAACATAGAGGATATTTAATATTTGAATGGAGTTTCCTTAAAAATTTATTAGGACTGTGATAAATGTTTTTTATGTTTGAATTGTGTGGAATATAAAACTCCCTAGGGACTCCATTGATGTAGAGTACATTATAACATACTCACACAGAAGGATAGACCAAGAAGAATATACACATAAAGGAGGATATTAATAGGTATTTCACTTTATTCATTAGTGGGCCATGATATGATCATTTATTTTTTTGTTCAATTCACAAAAAAATAATATTTACAATTCATCGATTAATACAGGAGACTATGAGTTTTTTTATTGGAGACCATTTCATTCACATGAATATTTTCATTAGTCAGCTAGGGTAGTGGTTGTGTAGGCCATCTTGGATAAGGATACCTCTTAGAGTGTTAGTCTAATTTTGAAAAGTATTCCCACCCAATAAATCATGTAGTGTTCTTATCCAGACCATATGATGGGACTACTGTAGTTTGTTCTATGAGATCATTTTTTATTAAGGGTGACTCATCAGTTATTGCACTACTATTTAAGGAAGCAAGGAACGCATGAACAATGGTTTGTGGGAAAATTTGTGTTTACTTAGAGGATTGTGATTGTGGTTTATTTTTTGGACCTTCATCTTATTTATTTAGGTATGTGTGATCTGTTTAATGTGTCTCATATATAGATCTATGTACAAAAACAAGATAATTTCAATGACTGTGTAGATGATATGCTAGTATCTAACACAATAAACAAGGATGTCCTAGTACATATTATTATCTTTTGAATGAAGGTCATATGTCATAATATTGTACGAATTTTATAGATTTAGTTGTTTTATTCCTAGATCAAGGAGGAGGCATGGAAATGTGAGTCTAATGTTCAAGCTCAGTTGAATGAGATGTTTAACCCAAATAACTATACTTATTTATCAATTGTTACAAGTTAATATTTGGGGACAAATGTATTGTCTTAAATTGTTAATGATAATAAAACCCCTTGGTTAATAATTTATGATTTTATGTGAACATTTAATTTTCCAATAATAATAAATTAATAAATTATTTAAATTCATTATTTAAGGGTAAAAACCTTGTTAATAATTGGGAATATTGAAGGAAATATTTTCATAGATATTCATGTAGTTGGCGTATGATTCCAAGGCATGTAGATCCTTGATGTTTATAGTATAAAATTATTTAATATATTATTTTTGAAAAATTTATGAATATTATATATATTAGACAGCACAAAATTTTTCATTAGATAAAAAATGTAATATCATCCAAATTGTATCATAAATTGGAAATGTGACACATAAAATAAATTTGTGATGAGAGTTTTACCCTAGGGGTGATATAACAATTATATGAAATTTTTATTTGGTTAGACCACATGTGAGTTTAATTATAACATACACCACATATAGAATTTTTCCAAAAAAATAGAATATCTCTTTAGTGTTATTTCATATTTATAATATGATATAGTTTTCAGGTCTGAACTATAGAATTTTTCATTTGGTGGGAAAGAAAATTTGTGCCTATTAGGTGTTTGGTTAAATCTAACACTAGTGAGGAAGCATAATTTTATATTCCCTTATTTATTTATTTATTTTATTTTTTTCCCCATAATTTCATCTCTTCCAAGAATGCTTTAGGAAAATCTATTTTTTTGTCCTACATCAATTAAAAATAATTATAACTTATTTTATTTTGAAAATTCATATTTACAATTCTCTTAATATTGTAAAATGAAAGAATACTCCATCAATTTTGGTCAATTCCCAAATTGAATTAGGTGTTTTAATTTGGGGTTATAAATGATTTGATTTTGGGGTTCCATATATATCAACCAATATGGTTTTTATTTTGGTTGATATGTTTGAGTTAATGAGTCCCTCCGACACCTTTTCACAAGATTGGTGATCCTCCGACAATCTGATTATTCAATTATTCTAATTCCAGACTAAAAGAAACATCTTTTTCATTCTTTACCCATCTGTGGATCCTTTTGAATAAATAGTTTTTTATATTATTTATTTACTTCCATTAATTTATACATATCTATATGGATAAAATAAAAAAATATTTAAAATTAATATTTTAAAACATGGATTTTTCAATGGATAATTCCATCAAATAGTTAATTATTTTTTATAATATTATCATAGGATAACTGTATAAAATTTTCAAAATATAATTATGTTGAATTTTAAAATGATAATTTGCCAAAAATATCTACAAATAATAATGAAAATCAACAAATATATAGTTACATTATATTATATGTGGATAATTTTTAAAAAATTGAAATATATTTATGTGAAATTATCTAAGGATAAATATATGATATTATCAAAATATAATTAAATAGAATTATTAAAATGATATCTTCCAAATAATTTGAAAATGGTGCATTGTAATGAATATTAATAAGATAATTATTAAATGATAATAATATCATCTAAACAAAGGATAATTTATGAAAACTATCATAAGATAATAAGGAAAATTTTCAAATAATAATTATTTCATTTTACCAAAGAATAATTATAAAAATACTACCATTTAAGATCTTAATAAATCTTGAGAGAATTTTTTTTATAGAAAATTGTTTTATAATTATTCCTGGGGAGAAAACATCTGAAACATGGATTTTCCTAAATTTATAATTATAAAATTATCTATGATTGATAAAGTATCATCACATGTGTTATTTTATTTTTTAAAACAAATAATGGTTTTTGTTATAAAAACATTTGATGAAGCTCAAGAATTAATGAGTAAAAAACTATGATAACATGGTTTTCAAGTTATTTTCATTAATATTTAGGATTTAACTCCAAAATTTATACCACACAAAGTTATTTACCCTTGAGTTTTGCATCAATGACTTTAAGGTAGGAAGATCTTTACCTACTGGGGATTTTGATAAAAATGTTTTCTTAGAATAATTCACATCTAGATTTCATTTATAACATTTCATGATTATGATTATGTGTGGTATTGTGTTTAAACATTGAGAGCCTCATAAGGAACATCATTTCAGAATTGGTGGTTTGGATCAGGGTGTTACAATGTGTGTTAATATGCTCCTGCTTGGGATAACACCCATGTTCCACGACCTACTATTTTAAATGGTTTAGTAGAAAATATTTCCACACATAATAATAGTGTGGAATCTATTGGATAACCATATCATGTATTCCTTTAACTTATACTTACAATGGTTGGAAGGGTGTTGAGGTCCCTGGTTGATTGCCCCCGAGAATACCAAATCCATCATCCAGCATATTTTCATGGAAATGGGGGGCCATATAATGCATAGTTCAATATAGATATAGTTTAAGGATCCATTGAAAATGTTGAGACATATATTTAATATAAGGTTAACCTATAAGCATTCATGTTATATGGAACATAGAAGAGGTGGTGGGGAATGATGGGGCAGGTCCAGAAATAAGAGTGTTGCACCCGATTGCCTTCCAAGGGAATATTATTTGATGATATTTTTCACAATACACTGAAGATAGACTGAACATTAGAGTTCATTGATATATTGACATATTCCATAATGGCATCATGATAATAATATTTTTTCATCAAGGTAATATGTTTTTCCTCTATTAAATATGAATGATGCACAAAAGTCTACGAAGTTTGATATATGTATTTATTCATACATTATATGACATATTATTTTTTTAACTATAATCAGGCATATAGGTTCTATTAAAGGTATTTTCTATTTATATGGTCTGGGTGGAGGGTTAGTGTTTTTTTATTCTTCCACCATTAAGTACATGGGCTTGTGGACCACCAACTATAATAGCTAGTGTCACTTTTGATAGTAGTTAGAGGAAGACCAGATAAATTATTTGGGTGGTAGTATATAGGTGTAATAGATTATGTATTCTTTATAAACCTCAATATGGGATACATTGAATTTTAATAAATTTATTGTAAGACATTATCACATTTACATTACAATAACATAGTACATGTTTCAGTAGTGTGGAAATATAGTGAATCTCTAGTAGTTTTTCTCTATAGCATCAAGGTTGAGGTTTTCCTAGGTATATGATTGATGCGATATTTAACATAATAATATGGATGGTTTCCTCATTAGAATATTAATAAAATTAGAAATCATACCTGTAATGAATCAAAGGGTTGGGTTTTAGAGAAATGTTATGCTAGGTTTATAGAATAGATTACACTCTATCAGATTGTGGAGAGGGATCATCTATTATTAGAGGCATAGTTTGATCACCTAAACATAGTCTAACACCTCAATTAATCAATCATGGTCCATTTCAAAGAGTTAAATGACCACATGCATTCCTTGTAATTTGAAATAGGTTGTTGAATAAAATCATGGGACTAAAAACTATATATGGGCATACAATACCCTCTGTATCATTAAACTTATTGAGTAATATTAATAAATATGAAAAAAATCCTAGGAAAGAGTAGGAATAAATTAATATCAATGGAAAAGATGTTTTACAATAAAAAAATAAAAGGATGTTATGTGTGGAAAAACAAACTATATTGTAAGTGTGAGAAATTAATTTAAATATTTAAACCCAAAAGAGTCATCCAGAGTCATTATTCAATCCACTATTATCTCCCTTCGCTATACATCACCATTATTAAATGGGCCATTTTCCCTTATAAGGATCCCTATATATAATGTGTGAACATAGATAAATATTAACATGTTTTTTGAGTGAAATAAAATCCAGTATGACACCCCTAATGCATCCAAAATAAATGTGAACATGTATGAAATGGGTGTTCATGATAAAAAAATTTGATAGAAATAATAAACAAAAACAAACTATGAAATCACTTGTATCTATTACACCATGATCATCAACCAACTATGAAACCAACCTATGATAGAATAATGATCACTTTATAAAAAATGTTAAATAACTAGACATAACTATGATTACATATCAATAGGAATCCTCATAAAATCAATTTTGCATGCTACTCGGTATCTTCATGTCAACAATTTATATTACATTTGTGTTGTATATTCAAGGAATCGTGTTATATTAGGGAACAAGGCTATCAAATCCCTAAAAAAAGTATGAGACACCCCTACCCTTATATATAGATTTCATATTAACATGGTAACCTATATTAAATATAATGGAAACCCTCAAACATCATGGGGGAACACATATCTTGGAATAACATTATAGGATATGAATAACACATCATCTAGAGAATGTATTTTTGAAAAGATAGTGAAAAGTGATGAATATCATGTATGTTTACAAGATACTATATAATTACTAATGGAAACTAGGATAATAAATCGGTATCACTAAAATATACCTTCATAAAATCAACAAACACCATTCAATAAAAACATTCCATATTAAGACATCCATCATACCAAGGAATCATTAGCATATGAGGGCCACAAATTGGATGTGAATTATGGCATTGACATTTTTGATGACGTAATCCATGTTAATTCATGGAATGAAGATAGAACCATGTAATGCACCCATTAATAATGACATGAAATGTCAAGAATACCTACCTCAGTTATAATACGTCAATACAGATCTATAGAATAAAGACCCTAAAATATTTCATTTCAAGAAGGTTGATCTATAATTACATTCCTTAGTCAGTCTATCAACGGAACCAATTATAAGTTATGTTGGAATTGTACTCACCAATTAACCAGATTGTCAATATATATAATAACATATCACAAATTACATTCCAATTCATGAATATATCAAATGGTATGTCTAGTGGTCATTGGTCAATCATTTGTTGAATTATAAAAAAGATATTCAAGAAGAGATTTCTGAATGATGCAACCTCTTAATGATTGTTCTATGGAACATAAATATAAGTTTCCAAGATTCATTATAATTATTTCTCATTACATAGAGGATTCCAATGATTCATCAAAATATCCATCAATATAGCAATGAATGTTTTGTGGATTAACGATCCGTAATCAATCCACCGTCATGATGATATAAGGGAATATCATTTAACAACACTTAGCCATATAAAATTATTATTTTTTAGTATATATTTATTTTATCTTTGAATATTGTAAACAATATTGATTTCCCACTATTCAATAATAAAATATATAATTTATCATTGAATCGCTGAATAATCTATAGACCCATCATGGATACATGCTCATCTGTTAAATATGAACAATGATTTCATAAATATATATATATATAATGAAATATTACTTGTTTTTCATTACTGGATAAATAAAATGATGTAGTGAAAAGATTAATAGAATAGGATAGATAAGATTCATTAGTCAGTGTAAAAAATTTATTGTGTGGCCTTCATGTTTTTAATTTTCTTAATAGGAGTCAAATATTAATGTTCTCTAAAGGATGTTGGGTGCATTTGTCACGCTATCAGGCTATGAAAACCGTGTGCCTAGTGGGCATCACATTTGAGTTAATTTGGTATCCAAAACCTAGATATCATTGTTAAAACCAACCAGTTTCCCGATTGGTTCCACCAGCTAGAATTTTGTTTTCCTCTAGCCAACTTCATCTAGAATATTCACCAACATCTTCCACCCTTGAAAATTAAACCCATATCCACTTAAATATAATGGTATGAGGACATGATAAAAACATTTTCTAACCATACACAGCATATCAAAATCATAATCATGAGTAATGGTGTAAATATTTTATGTTCATAATACAAGTGTAATAAGGGAATCAAAGGACTATGTCCGTGATAGTAGAGGAATTATAATTTTTGTCATGCACTCAAGAAATGAATCTATAATGTCAAGGCTACCCACAAATACATTAGTAACAATATTGAATTGGGATACCACCCATTTACATACTTTTGCCTTTGACTGACCACCATTTTTACCCTCATTTATGGGATTGGACTTACCATCAATGTACCATCATCTTTATGATTCGGTTAAAAAAATGTGTACCTTCATATTTGGGATGGGTCAAAACACCTATGCTCACTCATCATTGGGATTGAGTTGGACAACCAAGTAAAAAAATCTCTAGGAATATTCTGAATAGTCATGTTCCCTCTTATCACATATATCATTTATTATTACATAATTATTTATATAAAGATGTATAGTATCTCCCCTAGTTTCCAGTACGTCACCCTTTATTGTTTTATGTATGTCATGTATATCGGTGATTTTTAGGAGAGTTTTAATAACTTTTAAAGGGTTTGGGGGATTTTCTACGTGTTAACAATAGGTACACAATTCGGGAATCTTGTGAAACATATACAAGATACCATTAACAATGAATCATGGTATAATGGGAAGGCACACCAGTGGTACATAGTTTTCCAAATCAATAAAGAGGACAAGGATAAATTGTTTTATATAGGATAGTGGGAATTTTCGTAGTTGATGCACCATTTAAAAAATATGTGAGCCTACCATTCAAGGTTCATCATTTAGGTAGTGGTTGGGGAACCGTTTTCACATGGTTTCCACAACCATGTGACTAAAGTCCACTTGGGTAAAAAAGTAGATCCTAGAAAAGTGGATCTAGGCCATCTTTGTTTTTTCATGCCTCATTTTTTAAAAATGATCCAAACATTGAATTTATCCCTTTAAAAGGAAGTATTACCTCTCTTCATCTATTATGAAGAAATATAGAGTCATCTATTGGTGTTTTGAAGCTGAATACTTGTAGTAATGTCTAATTCTTGGTTGTTCATGATAGTTTTTGTAAGATCTTCTTCTATATAACACCTGATTTCCTAGATCTATGTTTTTGTGGATATATCTAAAATAGTGGATGCTAAATATGATTATATTTGGATTTTTTATGACTGGGAAATATAACTAAGATGTGTTATTGGGTATTAATCATTGTTTCATGGGTGTTTTCATGTGGATTTGTTTCATAAAACTTGATGTAGGTTACTTGAATTTCAACTCTTATAATTATATCATGAAGAATTAGTTTCAAATTTATTAAATTTATTGAAATAGATTATATACTAGGTGTCCAAATAATGGTAGAAATAGTATATAGGGATGGTTTGTGTATTTTCATGGAATTTTTTATTTTAGTAAATAAACCCTTGTTTAATGTATTTGAATGACTATTTTAAATTTTTTTTGGTTTAAATTGATTGAGATAGGGTTTCAAAAAATGATGGTATTATAGAAGTTGGTTTTGTAATGGTTTTCAATTAAAATATTTTTTCAAATAGTCTTGACATTGAACTCATTTTGGCATTGAAATGGGTTTTGGGCATACTTGGTGGTGTGTGTACATATTTCATTACAAGAATTGGTTGAAATATGAAATTGTTCTCAGTGAAAATGGTGAAATGGAACATGGGATTTAATTACCTTGTCATTAATTGTTAGATATATGAGAAACCACTAATGAGTATGGAAATATCATAACAAATCATGCATTTGTAAATGTGTGGATATGTTGATATATGGTTTTGAATGTGATATTATAAAAATGGAAAGATGGAAATTTTTTACAACATTCACGGTTGCTTCATGGGAAAAGTATTTTTCATAGAGAACTTTTAAAAAAAGTTCTTTTGGATGTGTGATAAATTAATTCATGTTGTTTTATATAAATTATTTTATACAAATTTTTTCGGAAGATATGCTAACCAGTTCTATCCTAGTGGCTTGAGTATGGTATTCATTGGGGAAAGTCTACTAAGTTTCACTACTCACCCCTTATTTGGAATGTTTGTTAATTTTTAGATTTTGTTTTCTAGGATACATGTAGAGGTAGGGAATTGAACTTTTATAGTATAACTTCATGATTATGGTTCATGGAGTTGGATTTTGGAGTTTTTTTAGAGGCATTGTGTTTTTTAGATTTTCATCTATGGTGTATATTTGTATTGTAGTATACCACTATGCTTCTCTTGATAGTTGGAATTGACATAAATGGTTTTACCCTCAGTTTTTTAATTTTATTGTCATGCATCATGTAATGGTATATTTGGTTATAGAATGATTAGTTTATTGTTTTATTATTAAATTGAAAATCATCCCCATGTGTAACTAAGCCTAACAACATTTATTTTGTGCCTTTGGTGTCTTGTGGATTCCTCTAAATGAATAGTAGAACTTATTCCTAAACTTATTCCAATGAGGAGGGGATGGAAATTAAAAGTGGTATCATATTATCTCATTCGTTGTGGATCATGTTGGTTAATACATGGTTGTTCTTTGACTTGGTATTGGTTTTTAGTCTTCATATTGAATTAATTCTTGTATATTCCTTGATTTTTGATCAAGAAAATGAGTAGGATTGTTATAATAATAAATGTAGAGCCAAAAAATATTTAGCTATATTTTTTATTATGAACATCATGTTATAATGCATATGGGTAAATATGTGTTTTGGAGAGCTTCTAGAAATTGGAATCTCATTATCATGGGTTTCAACAATGAGACAACCATGAACTGTATTAGAAATTAACATCCCAAATGGATTGAATATTTCATTTTTTAAATATATATTACTCAGTGCAAGGTGTGTTTTTTTTAAAAAATGGTAAAATTTTTTATAAATGAATGATTTTTAAAAAGACAATTCTTATTGTATTTTTATTATTTTGGATTTTCAATAGATATTAATGATTTATTAAATTAGGACAATTTTCTAAATCATTGTTCTAATAGTATGACATTGTATAATTTCAAATGTTAAACCTTCATTTAATAGAGAGTGAGTCATATGGTGTTTTTAATGATAATGTAAAAATCCACCTCGTAGGCATCACATAAACCAATAGGAGGAAGCTCCGGTGAATGTGCTAGAACATAAGCCATGTGTGAGACCACAATTAGTTCAATGTATAGCCTTTTATTTTCATGCCATGGATATAGGGGACATGAGGAATGGCCCAATGAAAGTGGAACATTCCATCCAGCTCTAGAAGTAGAATCCTCCTATCATTTGGGGTAATTTCGAACATGATATGGTTGATGTGTAGATGAATAGGATGAATTGTATCCTCAGTTTCATCAGAAAATCATCACCGCTAAAAGTCAAGTTGGTGATCTATATGGTGGAATATCTTTAATATTAGAGTGGGATTTAGCCATCCTGGCTAAATTTGAGGATGAAATCATATGAGAGGATTTTTAAGAAATAATTAATAAATAACATTATTATTATATTTCCAAAATTAAATGAATGATGAATGTATTCTTATTAACGTAGGAAAATATTTTTTTTCATGTAGCATGTCGCTAACTTTAGGAATTTAGTTAACTTTTCACCAGAGGTTTCTTCTAGTGAATCATTGAAGTAATACATCTTTGAATCAGGGTTGAGACAGGAGATTCAATCAAATATTGTTTTCCTATATATTTTGAATTTTATATAGTTAGTAAATAGGGTGATTCTAGTTGAATGGAACATCTTAGGAGCTATAACAGGAGGAAATATGTTGATAACCACGGGAAACTGTAGGAACAGTAATTGTAACATCCCAGGTAAATAAAGGATATGATATTATCATATTTATTAATATTTTTAAATTAAATATTAATTTACATTAAAAGGGATTCTATGTTCAAGGGTGTACCCGACACGCAACAATAGTTTTCACCAAAGTCTCTTATTGCACACAAGGCTATGTCATACTAAAAAATAATAATATAATATTATTTTAAATTATAGTTAATGACTAGTCATTTTATTGGAATGATTGAACATACCTATCTAAAATATGATAATACATGTTTTTTAAATGTTTTTACATTTATCCAACAAATTTTAGAGTCTTAAAATAATAATTAATCCAAATTTAATCATGAAATACTCTAATATTCATGAAAGGTTTTTTTTCAGGCTTTTGATAGAGAACAACTTTTACATATTTTTTTTCTCATTTATAGGTTACATTTTAAAAAATATGATTTTTATTTAAAAGAGAAACCTTAAAACATACATTGAGTAATTTTTTTGTATTTTTCTTATAAATTTTATTTTTTAATGAATATAGTAAAAATATTGCATTTTAAGTCAAAGGTATCTTTTCTTCTAATTTATTTATATTAATAGATTGTATTTTTAGTTGGGTTTAAAGTGTTATTAGATTAAATTTTAACCATTTAATCCAATTTTGGTCGTTGTATGTTATTTCACTTTTTAAATATACATAAATACTTGTCAATCATTTGATAGTTATTATTTCTTAAAAACACTCTTTTTGGTTTTGACAATGGGAATTAAATTTTAAATAAATTTCTTAAACTTCTGTGTTTGGAATTTTGAAAATTAGATTCTATATTTGAAATCAGGAGGTCTATATTTTTAATATAGGGATCTTTTATTTGTAGACATTATGAATTGTATAGTCTGAAAAAATTTATTTACCATGGTTAAAGCCTAAATATCGTAAATAAGGGTAAAAATAATATTATTATATTATTAATTTACACTAACACATGCCCTAACCCTATTATATGACACGTGTCCGACCGTGGGCTTCCATGGGTCGATTTTGGGACCCCATGGAGCCACTTGTAAGTGAAAATGGAATTTTATAAAAATTAATTTAAAGTTAAGGAAAATGTAACATAGACATATATCAATTAGTAAAACAATTTTTAAATTGGGTTATATAAGTGATATTCTACACTATAAACTGTAATGAGAATGATAAAATGATTTCTTATGTCATGGTATTTTATTTATAATTTTTAGATATTAAATAAATAAATTTCATGATGACCCAATGGTGAAGCAGTGGTTGCTTCATTAATAAAGGATTCAAATAAATGCTATTATAAATGTTAAAATAAATATAATTCGTTTATTTTTATATCATCCACGAATTTTGTTAATGATATATAAATGTCATATTTTTACTAATGATGTTATTTCGAATCAATAAAATCTTTATGGGTTTTTAAAATGTCAAGATATTTATAGTGTGAAAATTGACATAATTCATATTTTGAAATGTAAAATATTTGATTAAATATTAAAAAATTAAAAAAAATTCAATGATTTGGTAAAATAATTACCATAAGTCTAAAATTTTATTATTGACCCCTTAATTGGATATTTTTCATGTTTTATTCACTATTGTTATTCTCAAAGTGTTAAATGATTGATAAAATTGTACGAGTAAATAATGTATAAATAAAAAAGATATAGATTAAAAAATATTCAAAACCTATCCAATTATTAGTGGATTACATTATAGGCATATATTGAATTTATCTACGAATTTAATGATCTTTTAACCTTTTGAAAACGAATATAGTTTTGTAATAAAATTATACTTTCCAATTTTCTTAAAGATCACATCCTCCCTCTTATAAAAGGCCACCACCTCTAACCCATTACTCACACCTCTCATGACCATTGAATCAACCAAAATAGGCTCAAATAAGCACCCAAAATCCATATATTTCACATATAAGACTTAATTTGAGAAAACTGAATTTCCATAAATCCTTTTGGTTCAAACCAAAGGGAGTTAGCCGATTTAAAAGAAACTCCTTCTCAGACGTTCGTTTCTATTATTTTCCATCTCCAAACCCCTAAACTCTCTATAATCCATATTTTTATAATATAAAAATATATTCAATATAAAATTATGTTTTTATGATAAATTTTCAAACTAAAAAACCACACATCTCCATCTAATGGATATGAACATACAATTTTAGTGGACGACACACTACTTCCTCACAAAACGATGATTGTTCAATTATCTCCTACCACCTATCATAATTCCCATTATGTTGAACGTTTATTAATATTTGATATATATTATATTTAAGTTGTATATATGCTTCTATATTGATCATTTAAATCAAACCATTATTGTTTCCATAATCAGTAAATTTAATAATTTTATTTGAGGAAGTGAAGACTATTTCCCCCTCAATGTTATATGAATCATTCATACCATAAGTGGAATGTATAATGGATGGAGTTAATAAAATTATATATGATATTATACTGGAATTATAATATATGTATTTATCATTAATTTTTCATTCCATTAATTATGAAATATAAGTAAAAGTATTGTTCATGCGTATGTACGACTTAACATATTAATCAATGGTGCATTTCATTTATTATCTAGATATTTAATGTACATATATATATATATATACTTGATATATATGATATATAAGATATACAAATCATGAATATAATTCTTTATATAATTGAATTTTTAATACCTGGACAGCTTGAAATTATAAGAGGTTTATTTTTTACTCAAGTACCAAATATCGACAAAAACTACTATTATTAACGTAAAGGATTATGTAATGGTTATAACACAGTAAAAATTGATATAAAATGAATAATAAACTTGATAAAAGTTTATGAAGAATGTATAAAATAACTTTACTTTATTATTTTGTAGATTAATGAACAAACGAGTCAAGTCGGACAAGAGGTAAGGGTCATCGTCCCAATATCCATTCATTGAGGCATACTTCGATTTAAAAATGAATTTGTTTTATAAGTTGTATAATAAAACCCTTTTAATTTTAATTTTTTTGAGAAAGAATATTTTTTTTATGATTCATTTTACTAAAAAAAAATGTTTTTTAACATATGATGTGACAATAAAATTTCCACCACCGCGAGAATTATTGTATATGTGGCTACCATAACAAACCGTAATGTTTTTAGTAGGAAAATAAATTCCATTTAATCGTTTTACTTATTTTGGAATTGATAATGGATTTGGGAAATGATTGATTTTATCAATATATTGAACCGTTATATTGTGATTGCAATGTGTAAATGTTATCTTTTCGGTATGCTTGTTCATGTGTTATGATTATGTTATGTTCCATGGTCACTGTTTATGTATACAGGTGGAACCGTAAAAAACCTATGGTGGGTGGGCGCGAGATAGCACTCCAATGCCTTGGGTAACATGAACGAGTTAAAGGTTAATGCTTCACCTAATAGATTTAGGTAATATAAAATGATTGGTATTCCAAACATAACTCTATACTTATCTATGAAAGGTACAATGTAAATATGTTATAGATGCAACAAGTTACATTTCTAATTTATGATTTCTAATTTTTATTCATAAATCTTATGATTTCATGAGGTGTGTTAACGAGATTATATTTTGTATGTATTAATGTACTAATGAAATATTTATTTATTGTTTTAACCCTTACTCATATTTTTATACTCATCCCTGTTTTTTGAAATTTTTTCAAAGGGTATAAGGGAGGGAAAGAGAAAACAAGAATTAAAGAAGATTTACATCAAGAGAATAATTCTTGTTTTCTTTTAAGAGTTTTTATTTTATTAAATAACTGGATACTGAGTAGTTGTGTCTACTTTTTAATATTTAAGATGTAATGTATTATTTAGGGCCAAATTATCAAAAACTCTAAACCTGAAAAGATAATCAATGTGAATTCTTGAATTAACTCGGGATTAGGTAATGTTTAAGGTTGGGGCCTTATAGTTGGTATTAGAAGTCAGTTTATAAAACTTTTTTAGTTAGGATATTTTTAATTTAATATTAATAAATAAATTTAATGTATGATTAAAATGATATAGAATTTTCATATTCCCTGGTGGCTTCGCCTAAGATATTTTTCTGTTCAAAATTTGTTTCTGTAGAGGACACATGGAAACTATGATGGGATGACATCATGAGGAAAACAACTTTCCAAATCAACAACTGAAGATGGTCAGAATCAGAACTGAACTGTTTTATGTAGTGATGTCACAGTTGACTAAGGATATAAATTGTAGTTGTATCCATGCACAAGATCATCCAGATCGACCAGAAAGGTAGATTTTATTAGTAGAGAATTTCATTAGGAAACATCCCCCATCATTCAGAGGAACATCTGACCCTATGATAACTGTAGGGTTTATTAATGAATTGGATTTGATTTTTGATGTCAAGGGGTGTTAGGAACATCAGACAACTGGTAGATACATTTAAAATTTTGAAGTTATAGCTGATCGGTGGTGGTTGAAAGTGAAGAATATCATGGATAGAGTGGTGATTTATTCCCTTGATTGGGATGATTTCTAAGTTATGTTTCATGAGAAATATTTTACCATTGGGGTTCATCTTAGAACGGAAAAATAATTCCCATAATTGAGGCAGGAGGATGTCTGAGTGGCTTCCTATGAAGAAACATTCACTCAAATATCAAGGTATGATCCATATTTCATATGAGATATTTAATTTAAAATCAATTGTTTATTCTCAAAATTAAATCCAAACTATCAAAGGGAATTGGCTTTCATGAGTTCAAAAGTTATGAAAAACATGGTTGATGTGCAAAGAAGGTGGAAACTGTGTTTCCTGATGACCAATTACTCTTTAAAAAACAACACAATAAGTTTTAAAGGTATCAGATGAAATGGAAGAAATCTTTTAAAAAAATTATGATGGAAAGATAATTATGTTTAAAATTTGTGAAAATTATGGTATGAAACACACTAATAAATTCATGTTGAATTTTGGTAAGTGTTGCTAATTTGTTAAGATGAGGCATAAGTCTCATAATTTCACTAAAAAATATTGGGTTTATGGTATGAAAAAATATGATTTACAGTCAGTAAAATGTTTTAAGTGCAATTAAATGGGTCATTATTCAAATGAGTGTCCAATGAAGAACACATCTTAGGGAATGCATCCAGACTACAAGAAACAATTGGTGGTGAAATCCTTTTATATTACTTTAGAACATGTTTTTACATTGAATGATGTAGTATTAGGTAAAAATTTTTATTATTCAGATAATGACAATGTGTTTTTTTATTTAGGTTCGACACATTCATTCAATTTTGTGAAATATTCTAATAAATTGTGAATTCCATCTCATTATATGAATCTTAAAGTTATAGTAAAAGTATCAAGTGAAATTATGAGACAAAATGAAATTATAATATCATTCCTTTACATGTATGTGGAATGAATCTACATTAAACCCTTATTGTCTTTCCTATAATAGAATTTGATGTTATTTTGGGCATGGATTGGATTTTTTGTTTACCATGCTAAGATTGAATACAAATATAATTAGGTTTATTTTAATAATGAATTTCAGTTTGTATACAAGAATGAACCATTAAATTTTATGACATATTAGGAATCTCATAAACTATAAAAGATCAAAATGAATGTTACCTTGAACATATTGTTGAAAAAAATAATTGTTCTGATTAATGATGTTCCTGTGGTAAATGAGTATCTTGAAGTTTTTTCTAACTATTTTCCTTGTAAAATACTTGATTGAGAAGTTGAATTTACAATTGACTCAGTTCCTAATGATATTCCTATTTCAAAACCCCCTTACTAAATTTTTCAAATTGAAATTTTAGACTTAGAGAAGTAATTGCAGGAGTTATTATATAAAGGTTTAAATCTACCTAGAAAATCAACATGGGTGATCCTATCTTGTTTGTTAAAAAAGAAGGATGGTTCAATGAGGCTTTTCATTGATTATAGGGAATTGAATAACATCATTATTAAGAACAAGTATCATATTCCCTATATTAATGATTGTCTTGATCATCTCCATAGAGATCAGTATTTTTGGAAGATTGCCATGAGGTCTGGGTAAAATTAGTTGAAAGTAATGGAAGAAGAAATTTCAAAGACCAAATTTCATACTAAATATAGACATTATGAATTTGTAGTTATGAATTTTGGTTTAACCAATGCTCATTCTGTATTCATGGATCTAATGAATAGAATTTTCCATGACATATTGGATAAGTATGTGGTTGGTTTTATTGATGATATTTTGGTTTACTCAAAAAGTAAAGAGGAACATGAAATTAAATTATGGGTTTTATATAAAACCATAAAAGGAAATAAACTGTATGTGAAATTCCATAAGTTTAAGTTTTGATTACAAAACAATTCACTCATTGGTCACGATGTTTAAAAAATTCCATAACTATTGATCATGATAAAAAAAAGTTGTTGAATAATGTACAAGATATAAAATTAAAACTAGGATTTGTAGTTTTTCTTTATTTAGTAGGTTATTACCAGAGGTTTTTTGAAACTTATACATGGTTATCTAGAAGACTAACTCAATTAACTTGAAAAGGTGTTCTGTTCATTTGGACAGAAGAATATGAGGATTGTTTTTGGGGATTGAAAAAAATATTAGTGAATGATCCATTTTTGGAATTACCTTCCAGAGATGGGGAATTTGTTTTCTATCATGACGCTTTATTGAAAGGACTTCATTGTGTCCTAATAAAGAATGATTAGGTAATTACTTATGCTTCACGTTAGTTGATTCCCATGAGTTAAATTACCCTACAAAATATTTGGAAATAGATGCTGTAGTTTTTTATTTAAAAACATTGGGGCATACTTAGTATAGAGTAAAATGTGAAATATATACTGACCATAAGTTTTTGAAGTATATATTCACACAGAATGAATTGAACATGAGATAGAGGAGATAAAATGAATTGATCAAGGGTTATGAATGCAAGGTTCATTACAATCTAGGAAGGGCAAATTAAGTGACTCACGCTTGGAGTCAAAAAATAAATGCTACATTAACCATGATATGTTTGGAATATGATCCTTTTATTAATGATTGGATAAAATTTGGCATAGATTCTATTGGTGTATGATATTCCTATGTTTGTTTTAAGTGTCAGTGAAATAATATCTATCATATAGAATTAAGCAAGCAAAAATGGATGACCGTGAGTTGTAGAAAAAGGTAGTGTTGGTTCAAAAGGGTAGGTTTCTTGAATTTAACATTGATAATGATTCTATTTTGATATTTGGGAAGAGGTTATGTTTTCCATGTGATTCATAGTTAAATAAAGAGTTGTTATGTGAATCTCATAGTTCGTTGTTTTCAGTTTATCCTGGATGTACTAAGATGTATAGAGATCATTGGGTGTATTACTGGTTTTATGTAAAGAAATGAGATATTGTTGAATTTCCTGTGATGTGTTTGACTAGTCAACAGGTTAAAGTATAGTGGTAGTTACCGAAAGTCATGTTTCATCAATTTCTGGTGCCAGAGTGGATGTGATAAAATATATCCATGTACTTTATTGTGAGATTACCAAAGACAAATCAAGGTAATAATGAAATTGAGGTTATTGTTGATCGATTGACTAAATCTCATCATTTTCTTCATATTCAAGACACTATATCTCTAGATAAACATTATTTATGGTATGTGAAAGAGATCGTCTCGTTACATGGAGCTACCCAATCCACAGTATTTGATCATGATCTGAGGATTTCTGCTAACTTTTGGAAATTCCTTCAGAAGTCATTGGGTGCTGAATTAAATTTTAGAACACCATTTCATCCTCAATCAGATGGGTAGTCAGAACGAACAATTCATACATTAGATGTTATACTACATTCATGAACAATGTATTACCTAGGAAGTTGGGACCTACATCATTCATTGGTAGAAGTTTCATATAAAAATAATTTTCCTTCCAGTATATAGGAGGTCACAGTTTAGGCATTGTATGGAAAGCGGTCTCAAACACCATCTTTTTGGGATGAAGTATGTGAAAGTAAGTTGATGGGACCAAAATTGGTAGATGATATGGTAGAAAAATTTCAGTCGATACTGTAATGCATGAGGATAGCTCAGAGTATGTAGAGAAGTTATGCAGATAACCGGAACAAGGATCATTATTTTGAGGTAGGTTATCTTGTCGTTCTCAATGTTTCCCCATGGAAAATTGTGACATTGTTTCATAAGAAGGTATATTAGAGTCCAAGGTTCATTGGACCCTATTAAATCTTGGAGGAAGATGGATTAGTTGCCTACAAAGCATCCTTACCTCCATGTTTATATCAGGTACACAATTTTTTCTATGTCCCAATGTTGAGAAAGTATATTCCGGATCAATCTAATGTTTTGAGTCCATAGGTAGCTCATTCGGAAGAGAATATTTATTATGAGGAACAACCAATCCGAATTCTTGACTGAAGATAGGAATTGCTCTTGAATAATGTAATTAATCAGGTAATGTATTTGTGGAAGAACCATATGATTGAAGAGGATTCATAGTAATCTGAGAATGCTATAAGGGATAAATACCACCTCATATTTGATAAGTGAATACAAATTGAGAGGAAGAAATTTCCAAAAGGGGTTAGGATGTAAAATCCCAGGTATATAAAGGGTATGATATTTTCATATTTATTTATATTTGTGAATTAAATATTAATTTTACTTTAAATGGTATGTTATGTTCGATGGAGTACATGACACACAAAATGGGTTTCATGGAAATCTCCTGCTGCACTCATGGATGAGTCATATTGAAAAAAATATATTATTATTTTAAATGGTAGTTAACTCCTAGAAGTTGTATTGGTGGGAAAGAACATAACAAACTAAAATATTATTATACATGTTTGTTAATTTTTTTAACATTTATCCAATATATTTTGGAGGCTAAAAATAAGATTAAATTTTATTTTAAGCATATAATACCCTAATATTCATTAAAGGTCGTTTTACCCCGTTTTGATGGAGAACCCATATTAAATCTAGTTTTTGTCACTTTTATATGTTCCATTTGAAAAAATAAACTTCTTCTTTAGAAGCGGGATATCAAAATTTACTTCAGATTAATGTTTGGTATTTTACAGATAATGTTCATTTGTTAATGAATAGTGAGAAATACTATATTTTATGTCAAAACAAAATTTTCAACTAATTTATTGTTAGTGTTAGATTTTCCTTTTAAACTCATGTGAATATTTTGATAGTTGTAATTTATTAAAAACACATTTTTTGGTTTTGGCAATAGGAATTAAATTTAAATTAATTTCTCAAACTTCTGTGTTATGAATTTCAAAAAATAGACAACATATTTGGATTTAGGAGTTCCAAAATGTATAAATAGTTTCTTTGTATTTTTAGACATTATGAATAGTAACATCAGTAAATATTTTATTTACCATTGTTAAACGTTAAATCTTGTTAATAAGGGTGAAACATTATAGTATAATAATATTAAATGACCATAACATGTTTCCTAAACCTATTAGATGATTAATTTATAGCCATGGGAACCTGTGGGTCAGTTTTGGTACCCCATGGAGCTACTTTTATGTGAAAATGATGTTTTATAAAAATTAATTTAAAGATGAGGAAAATGTAACCTAAACATATATCATTTAGTAAATCAATATTTATATGGAGTTTTATAAGTGATAGTTTTGACTATTTATAGTAAATAAAATTGTAAAAATATTTCCTAAATCATGGTATTTTATTTTTATATTTTAGATAGTAAAAAACTAAATTTAATTATGACACAATTGTGATGTAGTGATTTCTTCATTATTAACTGATTCAAACATATGATATTATAAATAATAAAATAAATGAAATCTTGGTTATATTGATATCGCCCAAGATTTTTTTGGATGATAAATACATGTTATATTTGTATTAATGAAGTTTTTTCTAATCAATTAAGTTATTATTGATTTTTAAATATTCCTGATATGAATAGTGTCATAATTGGCATAATTCATATTTTAAAATATTAAATATTTTATTAAAAACTTTAAAATCTTAAAAAAATCTATTATTCATCCTAATTTATAATATTTCAAAAAAAAATTCTTACTCATTAATTGGATATTTTTCATGTTTTGATGACTATTTTTATTCTCAATGTGTTAAATGCTAGATAACAGGGAAATAGTAAGAAAGGATATAATAAAAAAGATATGGATTTAAAAATATCAAAAACCTATACATTTCTTATTGGATGATTTTATTTAGAATTATATTCATCTTAAATTATAAATTATTTAGCTTTGGACCATTTTAAACTGAAAATAACTTTATAATAAAATAATACTTTCAAACATTCATAATGACCCCCTCCTCCCTTTAATGAAAGCCCACAACCTCTAACCCATTACTCACACCTCTATTGCCCCTAGTCTCATCCAACCTATACACAATTAAGCTCCCAGCATCCCAATAATACACCTAGAATCCTAAATTTTGTCAAAAGGAAATTCATTAAAGAATTTTGGTTCACACCAAAGGGAGTTACTCGATTTAAAGGCAACATCTTCTCTCATGTTATTTTCTTTATTCTATTTCTCCAATCCCCTAAACTCACATTATTCCATTATATTATAAAAATACCAGTATATTAAATATACTAGGAGGTTTTTATGTTATTTATTAGAACAAAACATTCACACACCTTTGTTTAATGGATACCAACATACTGTTTCGGTGGATGACGAATTGCTGCCTCACGAAATGATGGTTGTTCAATTATCTCTTATCAGATCTAATGAGGGACATTATGATGAAACTATATTTATATGTGATATATAATATATTTATATCAACTCTATTATTCTTAATTTTTCATTTATATCATACCTTTTTGGTTTCCATAATGGGTAAATAGGATAATTTCATTTGAGGAAGTGCGGACTACCACACCTCCATGTTATATGAATCATTTATGCCATATGTAGAACTTATACAGTATGGATTTATTAAAATTATATATGATATTATAATGTAATTATAATATAATAATTTATCATTACGTTTCCATTCCATTAAATATGAAATACAAATGAAATTAGCGTTCATGTGTACGTACAACTTATCATCTCCATTAACGGTGCATTTCATTTCTTATCACCAAATTTTAGGTACTATAATATATATATATATATATACTGGATTTATATTTTATATATGATATCTAAATCTTGAATATCATTTTGGAGAAAATGTATTTTTTACCACATGGACATCTCTTAATTAAAAGATGTTCATTTTTCACTGATGTTCCAAATATCAAAAAAACGACCATTATAAACTGAAATGATTAGGTAAATATTATAACATGGTAATTAGTTATATAAAAAGAATAATAAACTTAAAAAAGATTTTGATGAATTTATAAATTAACTTATGTTTATTATTCAGTAGATTAAAGAACAAATGAGTCAAGTCGGACACGAGGTAAGGGACTTCGTCTGAATCTCCTTTCATTGTGGCATACTTATAGTTATATCAGACGTTATTTTATTTTATGTATAATCAACCCATTTTCTTTTTATTTTACTCAAAGGGAATCTTCATTTACGAAATGTTTTACTAAATAAAAAGAGACTTTTTCTTTTTAATGTATGATTTGACAATGACCTTTCTACCACCAAAAGCATTATTTAATATTTTCCTTCCTTAACAAGTCATAATATTTTTAAAAGAAACATAAATACCATATATTATTTTTACATATTTATGTATTGGATATGGTTTTTGGGAATGATTTATTATGCCAATATGTTGAAATATTAAATTGTGATTTCAATGTGGTAATGTTATCTATCAGTTATGTTTGTTCATGTGTTATGATTATGGTATGGTTCTTGGGAATTGTTTACACATACAGGTGCTTCCATGATAAACCAAGGTGGGTGAGCCTGAGATAGCTCTCCAATGCTTTGGTTAATTTGATAGTTGTAAATTTTGATTCTTCTACAATGATATTTAGGTAATATGTTGTGATGGTTATTCGAAACATAATTCCATAGGTAGTTGTGAATGATACAACATAAGTATGTTATGGATTCCCCAAGTTACATTTATCATTTATGATTTCTATTTTTTATTCATAAATATTATGATTTCCTGTTGTGTGTTAAAGTGCTTTTGTTTTTTATGTATTGATGGAAAAATTATTACTCTATTTATTTTATAACCCTTGCAGAGATTTTAATGAACATCCCAAGATTATGAAATATTTTTCATAGGATATAAGGTAGGGTATGTGAAAGGAATTTTTTAATAATATTTATATCATAAAAATAATTCTTGTTTTTTAAGAGTATTTATTTTATAAAAAAATGGAAACATATTTGAAGCTTCTATTTTTTAATATTTGATATATTACATAATTTTTCGTCCTATATATCTAAGACTCTAAACCTGAAAAGTACCTCAATGTGAATTCTTGAAATAACTCCAGATTTTGAAATGTTTAAGGTTGGGGCCTTATAGTAATGTTGGGAGAAAGCGGAAGAGGGAAACCAATTTCCATGTTGGGAGAATGAATCTGAATCTAATGACTTGATCATTATATCTTCCTTTAAGACCAATGATACTTGATATATGATTACAAATTGTTTATTTCAAACACATGATGAGATAATATATGATAAATTAAAAAGAATTCCATAATTAAAACACAATGGGGAATCTTTAGCACTTTTTTCACCACGATCCAAGTTATGGTGTTTGAGACACTTCCTAAGTGTCACCAAAATTGTATACATTTATGAGAAAAGGGTAGCAGAATCATTACCAAAAAAAAAAAAATCAATCCATATAGATTCTTGGATTACCATGACTCTTTTACAGTGGAAATATCAACATAGAAATAAGGAACAAACTATTGTGATGAAACAATTATATTGAACAGAACTGGGTTTCTAGGATGATCAGTCTGGACCAATGAACGTGAGGGGTATTATCCTATTCAATTATACAATTATGGAATTTTTATTTGATATATGTGCATACCTTTCGATTATTCCATATTATATTGGTTATTTGATTACTTTAAAGGATGAGATGATTCATTTTGTGCTAAAGCATCAAACTCTTCTTAGATAAATAGAATACCACACCTCTGTTCCTTGAGAATGTTCAATAAGATTTTATGGAGCTAAACTATGATGAGATTTCTCTATGATTGAAATATATTTTGTTATATAATACTGGGTAAGTATTTGTTGAAAATGATTGAGGCTCATATCTATTGTTATATGATAATGTTCATGTTTACAGCAGACGATGTCATCTAGCATCTATTTCAAATGAATCAAAATATAAAGGATTCTATAATGGGATTATTGGAACTATAATTTGGTATAATCTCAGACTCATTGGATGTTTTTTCTTTTGAATAAATAGGAAATATTGAGAATATTATTTTTTCCATTAGTGCTAGATCTTCTTCCACTAGTGTTCGCCAAAAAGTTCATAATGTTTCCCCCTATGAGTGAAATGGATATTATGATTGATATCCTCCTACAGACCCTTCCTATCTAATTTCCTTATTATTTTATAGAACCTATAGATATAAGAGATCCCAAAAAGAAGTTGTAAGGGCTATAAAGTAAAGGGTTCATTCATTCTAACACATCTCCACGAGAATTTCCTATCTTGTTTTTTAAAAAAATTGGATAAAATTATTTGTCTATATGTGTATTATCATAATCATGACCAATTTATGATAAATAATAGGTATCCACATATACAAATTGTTGATCTATTTGATCAATTGATAGGATCACAATTGTTGTCAACATTTTTCATGGGATCCAGATTTCCACAATTACATGTTCGGAAAGAGAATATTCAGAATGGAACATTCAGAATAAGATATGGATATTATGAGTATTTTTTTAGTCATTTAGGTCATACCAATGCACTCCTAGTTTTTATGGAATTATTGAAGTTGATATTTCTATAATATTTGTATAATTTTGGGCAGGTTTTTTTGGATGAAATATCGATGTTTTTTAGGGAATGGGATGATCATGAGTATCACTTTGAGATAGTGTTTGGAATCATTATAGTTCATAATCTACATGACAAATTATTACTTTTTGAATTTGGATACAAGAGGTACACTTTTTTGGACGTGTGATTTCTGAAATAGGTGTTTATTTATAACCAAAAAATATTCAATCTGTTATCTCAGAGAAACCACAAAAAAATTTCATGCTATAAATTTTCAATAGTCCAAATAATTATTACTGATTACTTGTTTTGGAATTACCATGACTATCTTCTCCCATGATACATTTCAAAGATAATATTGATCAATTCCGATAGGATAAGGATTGAATGAGATATTTTCATGAGACAATATTTTTCTTTACATTATCACCAATCATGATTTTCCTTGAATCAAGAAAATGGAATATGGTGTATTATGTTTTTTTGGGATCTAATATGGGATGTGTTCTCACACAAGGAGATCGTGTTGTTTTATATTTCTCAAGGAATTGTTAGGTCCATGATTAGAATTACCCCACACAGGATTTTGAGATAGTTTATATAGACCATTATTTGAATACATGGCATCCTTCTTTCATGGGTGATTAAATCACTATTTTCAATAATCATAAGAGAATGTAGAATAATTTCTCCCAATGGGAATTCAATCTGAGATAATGAATATGGATTGATTATATCTATATGTATGAATTGGACTTGATTCAAAAATTGAGAAGAGGATATTTTGTGGCTAATGCATTAAGTAGAAATTCATATGCTTAGTTAGAAAAATATGATTAAGATTCATGGATGTTGATTTTATTCTAAAGATACATGAAGCATTAATGTGAATACCGAGGGAAATTTTTAGGTTTCTTTTCATTTTTGTTGGTTTTTGATTTAGTGGATATTGATAATTAGGTACTAACATTTGATTCCAAATGTGTGTCTATGTGGACAAAACTCATTGATGGGGAAATAATTGAGGGATGAAATATGAATGGGAATTTAGTTTTGTGGGCTTATGATTAGATGTCCATACTTATGTATTATAAATAATATATTCTAAATGCTTCCAACCATTCGATATAGTATATTCATCATGAAATATCAATGATTTATAAGGATTCGAAATCATCGTTTTAGTGGGTTGGTATGTAATAGAATGTGTGTTGGTTTTTTTCGAGATGCTTATTAAGTTGGTAGTTTAAGGAAGAGAGTCATTGATCAGAAAGTATTTTATAATCATTACCAATCCTTTGGTGGAAATGGGAGCAGATAGCCATATATTTTGTATCATTTCTCCTGATAATTTTTTGGAAACCTGATTTTATAAGGGTTATAATGGATTGTCTATAAAAGTCACCTTGTTTCAACTTTATTCATGAATATCATATGGAGGGGGAATTTTAAAAAAAAACTATACTCAAGAGGTGGTAAATAAGAATTGAATAATAGTTATGATCATTCTAGATAGAGATCTAAGAAGTCAATCTCATACCTCAAAATTCGTATAGAAATCCCTTGGAACATAGTTGACAATGAGAATGGTGTATCATCCTCAGAAAGATGGGAAATCCCAATGGGAAATACATATTTTTGAAGTCATATTTCGGATGTGGGTAATGTAATTTCATTGTTAATGGAACGAACATGTTACATTAGTGGTGTTGACATATAAGAATACTTATGAGGCCAGGAAATGAATGGATTTGTTTAAAGCATTTTATGGGAGTCCTTGTCATTCTCTACATTTTTGGGAGGAAACATATGAAGCATCAATTTTTTATGATCCTTGTATAGGAAACAATGGATAAAATTTAGTTTTTTAGGAAAAGGATAGGGACAGAAAATAGTTATTATAAAACATATGAGGATCATCATCTATGGTCATTGTTTTTCATGGCGATGGATCAGGGGTTTTTGTTGATCTATCCAAGTCATTGGCATCATCATTTTGGGAATAATGGTAAGTTATCCCATCGATACCTTGACCCTTTTGAGATACTATAAGGGGTTGGTGATGTTATATATAGGTTGGAATTACCACCATGGTTCAGTGAAGTGAATAGTATGTTCTATGTATCATTATTGGAAATGTATCACCCTTATCCTGACCTTGTGATTTGATGGGATCATGTGGATCTGGATTCAGATGCGTCATTGGCACATATCCCTATTATAGTTGTGGACAGTAAAGACAAAGTATATCATTGAAAATATCATTTTAGTACAGGTTTTGTGGAAACATGGTCAGATTTAGGAAGAGACAAGGGAGTGGGAGAAGGAGATGAAATAGTAGTCTCCAGAACTCTTTCCTGAAGCTATTGGTTATCTAAATTCTAGGAATGGAATGTTCAATGGTGGGAAAATGTCTCACCACTAGTTTCAGGTATGTAACCATTTCGTTATACTTTTATGTATGTAAAGTATATGGTTGATGTTTGATATAGTATTGATAAATTTTTGTTTTTTTGGGGGAATTTATACAGGTTTGTGGTTGGTTCCTGGTTTTTTATAACATTAAAACACATATAAGAGACTATGTAAAATGAATCGAGTGATAAAGGAATGGTTCACGGGTGACACATAGATTTCTTGAACCATGTTAAAGCCTAGGAGATACTATGCTACATTGGATAGTGGGATTTAGCAGGGATAGAACATGGTTTGGAAATTGTGTGATCTAGTTATGCATGGTTCACACATGAGGTAGTGGCTAGAACATGGTTTCCAAATATTTTTCCTAACTTGTGATTAAACTGTGTTTGATTAAAAAAACATCATAAAAAGTGTATCTATGCAGATTTTGTGATTTAATTCCTCTTTATTTCCTTTAAACGAATCTAAATTGGTATTTTTTCCTCTAAATTGTTGGTTTACCTATACCCATTTATTTTGAATAAATATAGAGGATTTTCATGGTTATTTATGGCATGGTTCTTGAGGTAAGTGTTCATTATGGGTTTTTATTAGTGTGGTTTCTTATATATTCTTCTATATGTCTATCAATTTCATTGATCTATGTATGGTATGGATATATTAAAAATATTGGAGTAAAATAGGGTAGTTTTGGTCTTTTTTGGTCATAGGGGAAGATATATTAGATGGGATTTTGGATATTCAACCCAGTTTTGAGGGAGTTTTTTCCTATCTTGTTTTCATCATAAAACTCAATGTTGGTGGCTTCACTCTAAATTCCTCATTTTATAAATTGAACACATATTTTACAATGATTAAATTAATTTAAATTTAATGTTAAATTGCTGAGCTATGAAAGTTAGAAACCTTATTTAGTGACGTTCTGTGGATTTTTGTAAAATTCTATTTTGTTGTACAAGATGCATTGTTATTTTTCTAAATGATAATTTTAAAAATGGTTGTTTTGTTTTGATTTCATGTTAAATGGTTTTAATTATAATTTTTTTTAATTTAATGGGATTTTTGGAATTGTTTTTAACAACGAAAATATTATTCTATTCAAGGTTTTGGCATTGAATTAGTTTTTTCATTGCAATGGTTTTTTGGAATACTTGGTGGTGTGTATTCATATTTCATTATGATGCATGGTTTATATATTACATTGTTCTCAATTCTAATGGTTTAATGGAACTAGGGATTTAATTAACTTGTGAATACTTGGTATATCAATGAAAACCCATTAAAATGTATGGAATTTTTAAAACGAACCATGCATGTATTGATGTGTAGATATATTGACATGGGGTGTGTAATGGAATATTACAAAATGAAATAATGGAATGGTTTTGAGAAATTTATTGTTTTCTTCAAAGAATATAGTTTTATTTTGGAATACTATTATATTAGAATTAGTTTTTCTTCTTCCCTAAAATGTATCATGTTGATATATATAAATCATTTAATATAAATTGTTTTATAAAATGTGTTATCCAATTCAATCCTAGTGGAGTGAGTAGGAAATTATTTGGAAAAAATATATTGGGTTTCATTTGTCACCCTTTATTTTAAATTTTGTTCTTTTGAAGATTTTGTTTATTAGGATACAACTAAATGTAAATAATTTCACATCTATAGTGGTGCTCTGTGATTCTAGGTCATGGAGTTGGAGTATGAAGCTATGGTTTTGGAGATATTAAGTTTGGATAGATTTTCTTACACTATTTATTTTGGTATTATATTCTTTTTCTATGGTACTCATTATAGTTGGTATTAATATAAATTGTTTTACCATGAGTAGTTTCTGATTTTCTATATTGCATCTTATAGTAGTTTATTTGGTTATGGCATATTTGGTTCATTATTTTATTCTTAAATGGAAAATCGTCCCCCTTGTGTAATGAACCCCATTATAATTTATTTATAGCAATTGGAATCTTGAGAATGTAGCTTGAGGAAAAGTATCACATCCACCTCATCTAAATCCAATGAGGAGGGGTGGGACGTAACATGTAGGTCCCACCCATCACATAATGAAATCTTACATATGAGTTCCATAAGAAGAAAAACATTCGTCATAACAAAACCATTTAACGAAATGGGTATCATATTAATATCTTCATATTATAATATTTTATGAAGATAAAAGTGTCATAAACATTTTATCAAATTATATCATGATAAAAGAATAATTTTTCGTAATAATTTTGACACGGTGTAACTCATAGAAGACAAATATATTTCAAAAACATGAAGTCATAAAAGAATAAGCCATTTAGAGAAATAATATGAATCATAACCATTGATCATATCCCTAGTAAAAATTACATTATGTCTTTTTATGTAATGTTATATGGAAAATTATTTTGAAATGTCAATGGAACATTTCAAAAGTAAAATAACATTTCTTTTAATGTACCTTTAATAAACCATTTTTTAAGTCCATTTTCATTAAACTGAAAATGAAATCTTATGAAGAACGATTTACTGTTCATTTTAAATTATTTTTACAAAATAATAAATTTTAAAAAATAATTTTATTAAAAATGAGAATAAAACATAATTTGATATAATTTGTTAAAACATATTTATAAATCATATTTTTTGAATAATTCAGAATTCTTGATGAAGAGAGAAATAATTCCGAATTTTCATTAAAACACATTATTAATTATTCTATATAACAAAGAGTTAAAAATGTTACAATTAATTTAAAATATTTATAATAAAAATATAAAAAATTCATTAGAATTATTGAGAAATTAATCACAGTATTTTATAACTAGAATAAAAATCATAAAAAACCTCGATAAAAGTTGAGATTACAAGTTAACATCATTACAAATTTGGTAACCCTGATTCGCATGAACCATAAATTAATAACAAAAAATAGAAAATTAAATTTATTTAGGATAGATAAATTAATAATATTACATTTCAATGGTTTTGTATATACACCTCATGAATAAATATAGGTGCATAGTATAACATACATCACAATAATGGAAAATAGAGACAAAATGCTATATCAATTTGTTATATTTTGAACCATAAAACCCATGAGATTCTATAACTGGTGGAAAATTAAATATCAATAATTGAATTATATTAAGGATATAAAATCTCATAGGAAAATATATACACCCCAAAAATGAATTGAGTGGTGAAAATGACTGAAGCCTCCCTGAAATGAAATGGAGACTATAAAGCCCCTTACCAAAACTCTTGAATCCCATAAAACTTTTTAAAAAATCATGTATTATAAATTAAAGTCAAATATATAATTATTTTTGAACCATATTCATATATATCATTCCCATATAATTTTTTGATGAATCTTTATTACCTTTTAATTATCAATTCCATGAAAATTGTTTCTTTCAGGTAAAAAAATGTGTTTTTTATATATTTTGATTTATTATATTTTTTCTCTATTAATTTAATTGTTATTTATTCATAACCAGAATTATAACCATGATATAATAATCATATATATTTATTTATTATAATTTATAAAATAAAGAAATAAGAAAATGAAACACACTGTTCAGGGAGATGGTTGGGAATAAGTACACATAAACATCTTTTCCAATATTTTATCATATTAAATGAAAGAAAAGTAAATTATATATATATATATATATTATGTCTAGATGAATTTTAATTTTATATATATCACATTATCATATTTAACCCATCCTTTATACATTAAATACAATGAATCAATTAATCACATCACTTTAGGAGAGGTAGAATTCCATATATAGGTATGCCATTATCGTACTCCCACAAATTAGAAAGCATAATGTTATGTTTTATATAATAAATAAAGAATACTAATAACATCATAAATATTATAAAATTAAATCTAATAGTATGCCCATCATTATTCCCATCCGATAAAAGTTTTAATGGATAAACAAATGGAATTCATTCATGAGTCGGTAGTCCACCACACAAACGAATGATGATTTGTAAAAAAAAATTAAGTGTGTGTTTTTAATATGGTTTCCTTTACATTGAAACAACTAATTATATGTAATAATTATTGGTCATTATATAATCATGGTAAAAAATTTTACATAGAAGCATAAGGAAATAAAATAAAAACTATTTTTGAAGAACATTACCTCATCTTCGGGTATCCCAAATAAGTTTTCACTAGAACCATGCATGATTTATTTATGAAAAAAAGGATCTCAACATTATGGGTGTAAGGTTGGTAAGTTATTTTGGTACGGTTTTAACAATACCAAAGGGTTGAGGTGTGTTAATAAGGGGGAGAGTGAGTTCCCTTTTACAATTGATGAGGAGTGACATTATTGTAAATACTCAAAATTATTCACTTGTGCGGGAATTCACCTATCTCACGTGGAACCAAAATATGAAAATAATGGAAGTGGGTTTTCTGGGGTTGATAAATACCTCCACTAAATAAATATTTTTGAATTTTGTAATGTTCATCCTTGACATATGAGTTTCCCAATTTTTACAATTTTTTTTAATTGTTAAAAAAATTATAAAATATATAATTTATCCAATAAAACTAAATTAAAGTGTTAAAAGTTTTAAAATTAAGTCCAATTATTATAAAATATTATATATTTTTCATAAAATAAAAAATACCATATATAATGAAAATTATTTTTAAATAAATCCCAAGTACCTCACTAAAACAATATTATAATCCTAACTATTAGAAAATGTTTTTAATATTTAGGGGTCAACATTATCATTAGAAAAGATTATTTTTTTTGTTGAATGGAACATAAATAATATTTATTAATAAATAAAAAACACTTATAATAATATATGATTTTTACTAATTTTAAATCATTAAATAGATTATCAGTTTTCTTAAAACATCATTAATGTTGAATATGAAATTTTATATTTAATTTGAAAAATATAAATCATAAAATTTAGTTTTAATATATAAATTTAAATATTCTTTAACATGTTATGTTAAATAAAAAAATTAAATGGATGAAAAAATTACTTGAATTTACTTCACTTTTAATATTAATTATATCTTTTATTTTAGTTAATTATTAACTTAATAATTTCTATGTTGGCCAACGTTAAGAAATTATAGTTACTATGTAATCACTAGAATATGAAAACAAAATATCATAAAAAACACATTTAACTTTCAGAAAATATTTATAACCGAATATAGGATGTTTTTTCCTATCCCAAACGGTTATAAATAATAATCATAAGGAATGTTCCTTTTTATGAATTTTTCATTACTTAACATATTTTATTGGTCACATTAAGGAACTATTATCCCACTAGCCCAAAATAATAAATCCAAAGTTCATATTTATCTAAATATGGCACGCTAAGGTGTGTTGGACATGTTTGTAGGTCATTTAACTCTGTATATTCTATTTTTAGACATTATGTAAACTCGTTTTTACTTTAATAAAAATAAATAATTTTTATTATTTTCAGTAATAAATATTTTTAAATTTTTTTCCTTATAATAAATTACAATTAATTATGATTAAAATTATTTAATAGTATATTATAGTTCAATAAAACAAATTCTCTCATGAATAAAAAGTGATCAAAGGAATGTGTTATTGTGTGTAACTCAAGAACAACATTTATTTTCAAGTAAAAATATTATAATTGTATTTAGTGTAGGTTTTTTAAAATGGATTTTTGTAGAATACAAACCATCGCATGGTATTAATTTATTCAAAAATAATAATTCATAAAAAAATTTACCGTCACATTGAATAACTCTTAAAATGAATTTCACCCTAAAAAATAATATGGGTTATCAAAGGTTTAATACATGAAGGTTATATTCATATAAAACCTCATCATTTAAATCAATATTAAAACATATTTTAAAAAGGTAATTTGGGAAAAAAGGTTACACAATGTAACCAATAACTAGGTTTCCAAATAGTAGAACATAGTGGAAACTCGAGAAGTGGACATGGAAACAAATAATAAATAGTTATATAGAGTGATTAAATAAATTTATCTCAAAAAATCAAGATAAATTGAATGTTATTGTTCGAAAAACACTACATATACGATGGTTGAAAGACAACCAGTTCATTAAAAAGGAAGGTACCATGATAAATTTTTATTTCATGACCCTTATCTAAAAGATGTGGAATTATTTTGCTTACTATGAATATAATAAAATGTACATAAATGATACGTTTCTATTTCATAATCAAAATTTTATCCTTTGGTTTTTTATCTTTAAATTTCTAAATAATCCCTTATTCCAAGAAATAAATATATCAAAATGATATTTTAATTCATGAAGCACAAAAATTCACTTTTAATGGATTGAAATATCTATAAATGAGTGGAAATAATTAATATCCATCTCTAAATATTTCCAAAACACAACATTTTTACCACATGATGTCCAATATTAATAATTCTTCTTACGGTAATGTAAATATAATAATCACTATCCCCATATGAATTTCAACATAAATCATTCAACAAGAGGCTAACCTTTATAACCATTACAAAATTTAATATTTATAAATAAAGTTAAATTGTATCCCAAAATCAACATAATATTAATCCTACAAATATAATTCTGAATATAATAATATTAACAAGAAAAATGTGTGAACACCATTGTTGTATATTCTCTTGAATCATAGTAATAACCGTAAATAACTTAAATATCTCTATAAATAACCTTTATCTTGATATAATCTATGTTTATAAAACCAATAGGTGGGGTTTCTAAGACATTTAACATTTTATTAACCATAATCATATAAAACCATTATGTAATCCATAACTCTTATGTTAATCTTACATAGATACATATACTCATCCAATTGTTAATTCAGACATTATTCCTTATTCTTCATCTTATATTAAACAAACACTTTTGTGTTGAAAATTGCGATCTCATTTATTCTGATATAATATGTGATTCCAATATTATAAAACCCATTTAGATAGTCACTACAAGTTTCACATAAGGATGAATAATAAGTTTTCTATATGGGGATCATTCATAGGAAATCAAAAATGAAATTCCCAACATTTTAGGGGAGGATAAGTGCTCCGTAATTATCATGGTTCCCTTCATCCATAATTGTTAAATAATAATTCAATTAATCAATTTCAAAATAGGTTTTTGTGTCTTATCATCCACATTAGTCATTTGATTAGGGAACTTGTTAGTGTAGTGCCTGAACTCATTAAAATTGTATCACTGAATTATTGGAGTTGTCTTTATTGTGGATTTCTCACAATTCTCACCATTCAATATCATTTTCCCATCACATTGACGTTAATAAATTCAATGAATTTATAGTTTAAATATAATAATTTTACTACCACCATGTAGACAATTACCTTTATGTTTCATCCCGCACATTAAGAATAAATGAAAGATAAAATTATTTCTCCCATGGTTCATTATAAGACCCCAGCCTTAAACATTAATTAATCTTGAAATAAATGAATAATTAACATATAGGATCTTTTCAGGTTTATATTTTTAGAAAATTAGGTTATAAAAATTTCATCTCAAAAGATTACATAGTAGACACTTCTACTAAGTTTCCATATAATAATAAAACTCTTAAAAAGAAACAAGTCTACTTCCATGTTTTAGATTTTATGTCTTTCCTTGATCTCATACTTGACCCTATTTGTCTTTAAGTCCTATGGAAAACATTTAGAAAACCTGGGATGGGCATAAAAATCCCAGTAAAGGATACACCAAGAAAGAAAACATTTAGTTTTTCAAAACAACAAGTATACCATGAATAATCTACCAAAGTAATAGTTTTCACCATTATGAAGTAGTAAAACCTATTCTCTGAATAAAATACCATTACTTACCCCTTTGTAACCAAAATATTACCATAAAACCCATATAAAGAACACATAACATATAAATGTAACATGAGATATAAACATACTTAAATGGAATAACAATACGGTCGACTTCCACATATATCACTTAATGGAATAGCCATACGACCGACTTCCATACCCAATGAATTGGAGGTTATAATGTAACCACCCATCCCGGTATTCACGGCACCACCCGTCATTTGGTTTATCACATAACCACCTGTCAAATGTCCAAGTACCATTATAAAATCATAACAATTATAAAAGAAATAAAACACTTCCACATTTCCATCACAATATATCACATAAATATATTAACAAAAATAAAATCCATTATAAAGAACCTTTTCAATACCAAAATACATAAAAGAGTATATGGTATATATTTCATTTTAAAACATTATGTCTTCTTGAGGAAGCCAAAGACCAAATAATACTCACATCGGCGGAAAAGGTCATTGTCACCACTAACCTTAAAAGAAACATTCCATTTTTTCACATAGTAAAACGATTCATATAAAAAGATTCCTTTTTAATAAAATTAAAAGTCAAAGGGTTTTATACACCATATAAAAGAATGTTGTGTATAAAACAAAATATGCATCAATGAAAGGAGATTGAGACAAAGTTCCATACAAAGACGGTATCCTTAGATTAAGGATAAATCAATTACATAATTATGTTTGAAGAATGAATACACCAAATATAAGTGGATATTAAGTGTCAAAAAATCAGAGGTTATTCACACATATTCATAGAACAACATATTCAAGGAGTACAAGTTTATCCCAAATAATCAAAATTTGGTTAAGATGTTCCCTTGCAAAAATTTGACAGCCTAACGGCGTCACTTCAAAAATTCAGAAAAAGAGTTGATGAGAGATAAAAAGGGTATCTCATCACTTGGACATAAAATTTACATAAATAAGGATATATAAGGACATATCCCAACATAATATTATGTGTATTAAAAGACATAACAAAATAATTCTTTTAAAAAGAGTAGTGTGAAAGGTTCCCTTACCGATTTAGGCAACTTTCAAAACGTACACCCCATTGAAGAAGGGTCATACAACGAATATGTAAATACACATAAATGAAATTATATTACACAAAGAGTATAATAATTGGAAGGTACATACACCACTCAAATAAATGGTGGAAAATGTCTCATAAATCTCACGGGACTAAAAGTAAGATGAAAAATCCCTTATGAAAACTCGGCAGCCTAACAGCGCCACTTAAAACTTCCAAAAATGGATTTATGAGATCAAATAGGGTATATCATAATATTAAAATAAAATTTAAAGAAAGAGTAATATAAAATAACATCCCCCAACATTACAAATATGAGCTTAAAAGAAGTGAAATAAAAGAGAGTACTTAAAACGAAAGAGAGAGGTTAGATCTCTTTCGAAAATTTGGGAGCCTAACGGTGCCACTCAAAACTTCCAAAATGGATGGATGAGAGAAAATATGGTCTCTCATAATATTAACATAAAAAGTACATTAAGATTAATCTAACACAACATCCCAATCTAAATAAATATGAGCTTAAAAGTAATGACATAAAAGAGTGTACTTAACGAGAAAGAGAGGGGTAGGTTCCCTTACCTCGTATCCGACTTGACTCGATCATTATTCAATCCTTTGAATAATAGAATTGGGTTAATTTATAATTTCTTAAGAACCTTTTTCAAGTTCATTATTCCTTTTATATCACTTATTACCATGTCATGAACTCTATGTAATTATTTAAGTTAATAACGGTCGTTTTAACGATCATTGCTACTTGAGTCGAAAATAACCTCTTTATAATTACGAGTTTGTTCATGGGGAAAAATATCCATTATATCCAGAATTATATTAATTATGTAGATATAATATATATAATATATATATATATATATATATATATATATATTATACATGCATTTATAAAATTTCATAACATTTATAGGTAAGAAATGAAATGCACCGTTCATGGAGACGGTAAGTCGTACGTACGCATGAATGCTACATCCATTTCTATTTAATATTTAATGGAATTAAAACATAATGATACGTAATTGTATTATAATCCCATTATGGTATAATATATAATATCATTAAATCTATCCTTTATACATACCACATATGGTATTAACGAATCAAATCACTTTGAGGGGGCGGTAGTCCGCACTTCCTAAAATAAAGATATCATGTTTACCCATAATGGATACCATAATCGTATGCCATAAATGAAAAATACAGAAGATTAAGGAAACCATAAACATATTTTATATCTTATATAAATATAGTTACATCTTAATGGCCACCTTTTAAGTTGTTAAAAGAATATTGAACAATCATCGTTTCGTGAGGCGGAAATTCACCATCCACAGAAATAATATGTTATTTAAACATTAGATGTAGTTGTGTGTAAGTGTAGCTATAATAATTCTTATAAAAACATACTAGTATATTTAATATACTTTTGTTTTTACAAAAGAAATGAATAAAAAGTGGTTAGGGGGTTGGATAAGAAAAATAAAACAAAACCGCACAAGTGAAGATGTTACCTTAAAATCGGGTAACTCCCTTTGGTTTGAACCAAAAGGGTTTCTTGAAGCGCTTCCTGCCTATGGTAATTTGTCTAGGATGAGGAGAGAGATGTGGAGAGACAAAATGATCATATAATGGCTGTGCCAAAGGCTTGATAGGTGTGGGTAAGGTGGTAGAGGTGGGGGCCTTTTATAAGAGGAGAGGAGGGCACTCTTGGAAAGGTATAAAATGTTACATTATTTTCAAATGTTTTTAGGATTTTAAAGGTACCACATTGATTTGTTTCGAGGATAAGGTGATAATAGTTCGCAATCCACACATCCAATAGGTTTTTGACATGTTTAGGTCTTAGATTTTTCATTATCATTTCATTTTATATAAATCGTTAAATAATGAGGTAATCTTTGCATCATCATTATGTCATAAATAATTTAATTTATTTAATGCCAAAAAATTATAAAAAAACTATGATGTAGGAAATATTTTTAGCTTTACAATTACTATTTATAGTCAAAACTCTAACTTGTATAACCCCATGTAAAAATTGTTTTAGTAAAACAATACATGTTTCTGTCATTTTTACTTTTACTTTAAATAAAAGGCATAAATGTCATTATCTTACCCATGTGGCTCCATGGGGTCCCAAAAATCGACCCTTGTGTTGTCTTGGTCAGCCATGACTCATCCAATAGGGTTAGGACAAGTGTCAAGATATTCTCATTTTGTTATAATATCATTTTTACCTTAAATCACACTAATTACCTTTAATTACGATTAATAAAACATAAAATTTACTTTTCATCAAAAATTATTTTCATCCCATTATACCACATTTTACTTAATAATGAAAATCATTTATATTTTATTTTTGAAATTCAAATCTCAGTAGTGGTACAGTTCCATTTAAACAAAAAATCAGGTTTTCTAACTACCACTTTGTGGTTTCACTATTCATAAAAAATTAAGGTTTTTTAGAAAAAACCCAAAAATTCACCATAAGATATATTTGATATTCCAAATTCAAAAATGATATCTATTTTACCAAATTCATAACATATAATTTGAATTAATTAATTTTATAATTAAATCCCGCTGTCAAATCAAATAGCATGTTTTTGAGAAACAATATCTATCAAAAGATTGACACTCGTTTATGTCCAATCTCAAAGTGATATTAATTCCAATGTCCACTATTGGATTAAATGGTAAAAATATATTCTAATTTCACATTAAAACCAATTAAAAAGTCAATCTAATCATATAAATATAATATATTAATTAGAGGTTTTTAATTAAAATACCACATTTTCACTATTCATTAAAAATGAACTTTATCGGAAAAATACCAAAAATTTGCACAAAGTAAATTTTGATGTCCCAATTCTAAAGAAGATTTTTATTTTTTCCAATATAACACATAAAATTGTCAAAAAGTGGATTTAAAAGAGGTTCTCCATCAAAATGCTGTTAATCAACCTTTTGAAGAATATTAGAATGTTTACGCTGAAAATTGGATTCATTCGCATTTTTAATCCACTAAAATTTATTTTAGAAAGTAAAAATATTTGAAAAACATATATAATCATTTTTTACTTATTTCTTTTCATTCCCATCATTAAAATGGAGAGGTGTTAACTACCATTTAAAATATAACTATATTATTATTAGAGTGCAACATAAGATTTCAAAGGAACTCATTGTTGCGTATTGGGTAAGACATCGAGCATAGAATTCCCTTTAAATTAATATTAAAATTTTATTCACAAATAGGGATAAATATAAAAATGTAATATTATTTATTTACCTGGGGTGTTACATCCTTCCCCCCTTTTTGGAATTGCGTCCACGCAATTTTAAAATTGGGCATGGAAACTTCATTGAAAATCCCACATTGGAACAAGAGTCAGTAAAACCATCACATTAAAATAAAGAAAGATAAGTACAAAGGTCACCCGAGTTAACCCATACTATGATTACATGTAGGAATACATGGATATGGAAGAAAAAGAAAAGGGTCATGTTCTAAGGGAGAGTGATAGAAAATATGTTTAAGAGAAAGTTAACCACAATAAAATCACAAAATGTGGTGGGTTAAACGGTATTCGATTCCCAAGTAGGAAAAGTTAATAGAAAACATTTTTGTTTTAAGTTACTTGTCATTGAGGAATATGTTTTTGATCTTAAGGAAACATACTTACTTGTCATGTTGACTTTCAACTGTTACTAGATTTCTTACACAAACTCATTCTTTCAAAAAATGATGAGTATTTAGGAAGTCTTATTCACATTAATAGTACTATAATCCACTTTTAGAGAATCCCCTAATCCAAAAAAGTGAACTATATATTTCCCATGTCTTTAGATCTCAACCAAAACCAAACCAAAAAGTTTAGTACGAGATCAGATAATACCCAAAAAGGATATTTTTTTAAAAAAATAAAAACTACTCCTAATCTCCGAAATTTGTCAAACAAAACCCAAAGTTCAACAAAGACCATTCAATAAACATCTATCTATAAAATTCTTCAAATTAAACCCAACAATGATCGAAACCCAAATATTTGAAGGATTTAGTCACATAGTCTTCCAAGGTACAAATTAACACTTATCTCCAAATAACATTCGTTGCTCTAAAAGTCTCTTATTGAAAAGTAATGAACCTAATCACATATCCTCCAATATAGGTTAATAATTTCCATATATAACCCAAAATCAACTTACTCTTAATTCATAAAATCATCTAACTAAAAATAATAAGAAATAATAACCAGGGACTTCACGTAGTCTAGTGGTATGCGATAAATACCCGTCGCACTTTGGTTGTGGGTTCAATTCCCGCATCTTTGTTCGACGTGACGGGGTGTCACACGGTCTGCGTGTTGTCCTTTTTATAAAACTCCAAAAATAACCCTAACTTGTTTAAACCTCAATAGTTTTCTTATACCTATCATTTTAATCCAAATTCATTACGATCTAAAAATATTAATTCTTGAAATCTTATTTCACCATCATAAGTTAAAATAAAACGATTCCCAAAATGAATAACATCATACCTTGATCATGGAGTCCACTCGGTTTCATCATCATCTTATTCACGTAGGTAGAAGTCCCATTCACTACAAAAATGATTTAAAGATCCTTAAAAATCATTTGCATCCTCCATCCAAATACACCTTGTACAACATGGGTCATATGGGTGTTCATAGAAAAACATTTTTGGAAAATAATCATGTATGACATATAATTCCAAAACATCTAATAAAACATGATTTCTATAAAATAGTCAGACAGAATTTGAGTTGAAACTTTATATTATTGGTCCTTTTAAAATACCATAAGTATGTGCTAAGAGAATAAATTTTAAAATTAAATATAAAGAGGTTTCGCAAGGGTCTCCTTCTTCAACACCATTTTTTAAATCATAATATGCTTCAAATTCTTTTGAAAAGGTAAAATATTTGAAAATACCTTGATAATATTTACCTTTTTTGATAATATGATAATATTGTGAAAATAGTATTTTTCTAAATACAACCCATGATCCATGATGATAACGAGGTATAGTGGAGGTGTTTGATATCTCAAACAACTGCTTGCAATGAGTAGTATGATAGAAAAAGTTTCACAATCATCCAAACATGACTTCACCATAATTATTGCAAGCATGTCATCGAGAAGATATAGGAATTTCGTTTGAGGTCCTCCTCATTCCATTCATAACTGACTTTACTTGACCTGAAAAAAGCTATTAAACAATGATTTAACTGAAATAATAGATATAGGGACTAACCATGTGTCTAACAAGAAAATCATAATCCCTAATGTTGTCTAAACCGACCTATGATACCAACTATAAGACCCCGGCCTTAAACATTACTTAATCATGAATTAAATGAATATTTCACATAGATGATCTTTTCATGTTTAGAGTTTTAGAGAATTAGTTCATAATAATCACATCTCAAAAGATTACATAGTAGACACTTCTACTATGTATCCATATAACAAAAAAAAGTCCTAAAAAGAAACATGTCTAATTCCATGGTTGAGATAGAATGTCTTTCCTTGATCCCATCCTTGACCCTATTCATATTTATGTCCTATGGAAAACATTTCAAAAACTTGGGATGAGCATGAAAAGCCCATTAAAGGATACACAAAGATGGAAAACTGTTATTTTTTCAAAACAACATGTAAACCATGAATACTTTACCAAAGTAATACTTTTCACCATTATGAAGTAGAAAAATCTTTTCACTGAATAGAAGACCATTACTTACCCCTTTGTAACAAAAAGATTACCATAAAACCCATATAAAGAACACATAACATATGAAGGTAACTTGGGACATAAACATACTTAAATGGAATAACCATACGGTCAACTTCCACACATATCACTTAATGGAATAGCCATACGGCCGAATTCCATACCCAATGCATTGGAGGTTATAATGTAACCACCAGTCCTGGTATTCAGGGCACCACCCGTCATATGGTTTATCACGTAACCACCCATCAAATGTCCAAGTACCATTATAAAATCATAACAATTATAAAGAAAATAAAACATTTCCACATTTCAATCACAATATATCACTTAAATATATTAACATAAAACAAAATCAATTATGAAAACCCTTTTCAATAACAAAATACATATAATAGTATATGGTATTTATTTCATTTTAAAAACTTTATGGCTTGTTGAGGAAGCCAAATACCAAATAAAACTCATGGCGGCGGAAAAGGTCGTTGTCACCACGTACGTTAAAAGAATCATTCCTTTTAGTCGTTCAGTAAAACGCTTCGTATAAAAATATTCCTTTTGAATAAAATTTAATGTAAAAGGGGATTATACACCATATAAAATAATGTTATGTATAAAATAAAATACTCCTCAATGAAAGGAGATTCAGACGAAGTCCCATACAAAGACGGTATCCTTGGATTAAGGATAAATCAATTACATAATTATGTGTGACGAACGAATACACCAAATATAAGTGGATATTAAGTGTAAAACAATCAGAGGTTATTCACACATATACATAGAAAGACATGTTCAAGGACTAAATGTTTATCCAAAAGAATCAAATTTGGGTTAAGAAGTTCCCTTGCAAAAATTCGACAGCCTAACGACGTCACTTAAAAAATTCAGAAAAATATTTGAATAGAGATAAAAAGGGTATCTCATCACTTGGACATAATATTTACATCAATAAGGATATATAAGAACATATCCCAACATAATAGTATGTGAATTAAAAGACATAACAAAAGAAGTATTTTAAAAAGAGGAGTGTGAAAGGTTCCCTTACTAATTTGGTCAACTTTCGAAACGTAGACCCCATTGAAGAAGGGTCATACAATGAATATTTAAATACCCATAAATGAAATTATGTTACAAAAAGAGTATAATAATGGGAATTACATACTCCACTCAAATAAATGGTGGCAAATGTAGCATAAATCTCACGGGACTAAAAGTGATATCAAAAGTCCCTTACGAAAACTCGGCAGCCTAACGTCGCCACTTAAAACATCCAAAAATGGATTGATGAGATCAAATAGGGTATCTCAAAATATTAAAATAAAATGTAAAAAATGAATAATATAAAATAACATCCCCCAAAATAACAAAGAGGAGCTTAAAATAAGTGACATAAAAGAGAGTACTTAAAATGAATGAGAGAGGTTAGATCTCTTACGAAAATTCGGCAGCCTAACAGCGCCACTCAAAACATCCAAAATGGATTGATGAGATAAAATATGGTCTCTAATAATATTATCTTTAAAAGTACAGCATGAGTAATATAAAATAACATCCCAGTCATAATAAATATGGTATTAAATGGAATGCCATAAAAGTGTGTATTTAAAAAGAAAGAGAGGGGTAGGTTCCCTTACCTCGTATCCGACTTGCCTTGATCATTATTTAATCTCCGGAATAATAAACATGAGTTAATTTATAATTTATTAATATCATTTTTCAAGTTAATTATTCCTTTTATATCACTTATTACCATGTCATGAACACTATGTAATTATTTAAGTTAATAACGGTCGTTTTAACAATCATTGCTACTTGAGTCAGAAATAAACTCTTTATAATTACATGTTTGTTCTTGGGGTAAAATATCCATTATATACAGAATTATATTCATTATTTAGATATCATATATATCGTATATATCCATTATATACATGAAATTATAATATTTCATAACATTTAGAGTTATGAAATGAAATGCACTGTTCATGGAGACGGTAAGCAAAACGTACGCACGAACGCTACTTCCATTTCTTTTTCATATTTAATGGAATTAAAACATAATTATAAATAATAGTATTATAATTCCATTATGGTATCATATATAATATCATTAAATCTATCCTTTATACGTACCGCATATGGTATTAACGAATCAAATCACTTTGAGGGGGCGGTAGTCAGCACTTCCTAAAATGAAGATATCGCGTTTACCCATAATGGAATCCATAAACTTATTCCATAAATGAAAAATACAGAAGATTAAGGAAAACATAAACATATTATATATCTTATATAAATATAGTGACATCTTAATGTCCACCTTTGAAGGTGTTAAAAGAATATTGTACAATCATCGTTTCGTGAGGCAGAAATTCACCATCCACAGAAAGAGTATGTTCTTTAACCATTAGATGTGGGTGTGTGTAAGTGTAAATCGAATAATTCTTATAAAAACATCCTATTATATTTAATATACTGGTGATGTTACAAAAGAAATTAATAAAAAGTGTTAAGGGGTTGGAGAAGCAAAATAAAATAAAAGAGCACAAGTGAAAACGTTACCTTAAAATTGGGTAACTCCCTTTGGTTTGAACCAAAATGGTTTCTTGAAGAGATTCATGCCTATGTTAAGGATTATAGGATGAGGAGAGTGATGTGGAGAGACCAAATGATCAGAGCTTGGCCGAGCCAAAGGCTTGAGAGGTGTGGGTAAGGTGGTAGAGGTGGGGGCCTTTTATAAGAGGAGAGGAGGGCACTCTTGGAAAGGTATAAAATGTTACATTACTTTCAAATGTGTTTCGGATTTTAAAGGTCCCACATTGATGTATTTCTGGGATATGGTTATAAGAGTTCGAAATAAACCCATCCAATAGGTTTTTTACATGTGTAGGTCTTAGATTTTACATTATCTTTTAATTTTATTTAAATCGTTAAATAATGAGGTAATCACTACATCATCATTATGTCATAAATAATTTAATTTATTTAATGTCCAAAAATTATTAAAAAAAATTGTGATGTAGGAAATATTTTTATCTTTCCAATTAATATTTATAGTCAAAACTCTGACTTGTATAACCCCATGTAAAAATTATTTTAGTAAAACAATACATGTTTATGTCATTTTTACTTTTATTTTAAATAAATGGCATAAATGTCATTATCTTACCCAGGTGGCTCCATGGGGTCCCAAAAATAGACCCATGGGTCTTGTTGTTCGGTATTGACTCATAAAATAGGGTTATAACAAGTGTCAAGATATTTTCATTTTATTATAATATCATTTTTACCTTAAATCACACTAATTACCTTTAATTGTGATTAATAAAACTTAAAAGTTACTTTTCATCAAAAATTATTTGCATCCCATTGAACCACATTTTACATAATAATGAAAATCATTTATATTGGATTTTTGAAATTCATATCATAGAAGTGGTAAATTTCCATTTAAACGAAAAATCAGTTTTTGTAACTACCACTTTGTGGTTTCACTATTCATCAAAAATTAAGGTTTTTCAGAAAATACCAAAAAATCAACCTAAGCTGTATTTGATATTATGAATTCAAAAATTATGTCTATATTACTAAATTCATAACATATATGTTGCATTAATTAATTTTATAATTAAATCCCGCTGTCAAATCAAATAGCCTATTTTTAAGAAACAATATCTATCAAAAGATTGTCACTCGTTTATGTCCAATCTCAATGTGATATTAATTACAATGTCCACCATTGGATTAAATGGTAAAAATATATTCTAATTTCACTTTAAAAAAAATTCAAAATACAATCTAATCATATAAATAAATTATATTAAAAATAGGTTTTGAATTAAAATACAACATTTTTCACTATTCATTAAAAATGAACTTTATCGGAAAAATACCAAAAAATTAAACAATGTAAATTTTGATGTCCTGATTCTAAAGAAGAATTTTATTTTGTCAAATATAACACATAAAATTATCAAAAAGTGGATTTAAAAGAGTTTCTCCATCAAAAGGCGGTTAATTGACCTTTTAAAGAATATGACAATGTTTACACTTAAAATTGGATTCATTCGCATTTTTATTCCTCTAGCATTTATTGTAAAAAGTAAAAATATTTGGCTAACATATATAATCATTTTTTAGTTAGTTCTGTTCATTCCCATAATTACAACGGCGAGGTGTTAACTACCATTTAAAATAAAACTATTTTATTATTAGAGTGCAATGTAAGATTTCAAACGAACTCGTTGTTGCGTATTGGGTAAGCCATCGAGCATAGCATTCCATTTAAATTAATATTAACATTTTATTCACAAATAGGTTTAAAAATAAATAAATGTCATATTTATATTTACCTGGGATGTTACATTCATACATTTTCATTTGAATTCTATTATCCTCTTCTTATCAAACCCTGATATAGATATGTGACTCTGACCTCCATTTCCTCTTTGATATCACATTGAATATAATATTTGATTTATCCAATGTACCTAGTGAAAAATTATCTTTAGTGATTTAGTCATAAGACACTGAAAAATCTAGCAAACATACTTTTAGGATAAATGATAATACATGAACATTACCAATAAAGTTTATGAATTAATATCCATATGCCCCAAAGGATTAATAATCCTTCTTCTTGAGCTCTTGTAATTCCTTTTAAATATTTATACAAAGGGTAAAAGGAATGTAATTATCAATAATTATGTTATTGAACCAGTACCAATCTATACAATCAATTTCAAGATGTGGCCTCATATTCTGGATAACATTCCACCATTGATCTATATCCCCTTGAAGACAATAGATAAACAAAGTGAAACTATCATTCTATAAACACAAGAGAATGAAAAATAACTTTCCACATATACTAATCCATTTCCACAAAACTAACAGATTAATATAACCACCGATCGAAGGAGGATTCATTCTCGGGAAGTACTTAATAAAGATTTTTTCCATCCATTTCTCATTTATATGATCACTATGATTCATATCTGGAAAAAATAATGTGCTAAAAGAAATTAATTTTTTCATTTCATTTACTTTAAAATTTGGTTTCTCAAGAAGAAAATATTTTCATTTCCCTTTGCATTCGTAATTAGCACTGTTCATTCGGCTTCCAACCATTGATTGACACCAATATCATAGGGTGATAAACACTAATAATATTGGTTACCAATATAATCATTAGAAAATAACATATTAGATTAGTAAATGATGACTCATAATAATACCATAGTTTTATCCATGTTTATTCATATTCATCATCTATTTAAATCATTTTGTAAGGATTTTAAAGAGTGTTTGAATTTCCACATCATATCCCCTGTAATTTTCAAACTAGGTGTGTAACAAAGAATGTTTTCATTCATCAGTTCCTTTTTTATTCTGTTAAAATATGGTTTTTAGGGCTGTTACAACTATAAAAATATATTTAAGAGCTACATACACTTGTAAAATCTAGATTAGGATGTGTTCCTTTTAAATCACTCACTCTATCATTTTCAAAATTTCAATTATTTCTTTCTATTCTATCACTCATCTATAGACTAATCGTTAATGAAATCTATAGATATAGCATTTGAAATTTCAAAAGGTATATCCCTAAAGATTTCTCATCCTTTTTTCCTCAGGTTGACCAAACCATTATTTTAATACCAACTATGGTGTCCTAGGATTAAACAACTTGTATGATAATTCTTTTTTGAATATTCACTATGTAACATAAACAAACACATGAGAAGCAGAATATGTTAGTATCTTTGAATAATGGAAAATAATATTCTAATATGATAAAATACAATCAATAATTCCTAAAAATACATTCCCATTTAGCACTTATATATATGACTGTTTCATCATAATTTATGGAATGGAATCATCATAAAGGGTGATCTATGATGATCATAAGAGGTAAATAAATGAAAAAAGAAAGAATAGCCTAAACATAAGGGTATAAGAACATGATATTAACAATTGAAACAGATACCATTCAAATTAAATATCATAATACTGAGTCCTGGAATAATTTTTTCCAGTATATAAGAAATTATCCAAATGGGAGTCAAATGACATGATCCATGAGAGAGTAAGACATGAAATTTTTTCCTACAAACAGGCATGAAAAATCTTCTATTAAGGAAATCAGCCAAGAATTCATAACATGTTAGGGTTGGTATGACAACTTGTTCACATGTTTTTCGATTTTTCTAAACACAAGGTGTATCCAACTATTTTATCATGGGATGAACACCCATGTACCATCGTATTAGGGCTTTAGATAAATACCCATGTACCCTCATCTTTGTTCTTGGGATAAACTACCATGTGTTGTCAGTAGTGGAGAAAACATTTTTTACGTCACCATTTTTTATGTCGGTTATATATAACCTATGTGATAATCTGTGAAACATGGTTTTTTACGTCGGTTAATTTATAACCGATGTAAAAAATGTGTCGAGTATATTTTTATCATCGGTTATAAATTAACCAAATTAAAAAACCAAAGCGTGGGGTTTTTGACGTCGGTTATTTGATAACCGACGTAAAAAAACGAGATATATATGATTTTTTTATGTTGGTTATTTTATAACCGATGTAATAAACGTGACTTTTGAGTCCTTTTTGACGTCGTTTATTTTATAACTTATGTAACACAACAACCTTCAAGGGTTTTTTATGTCAGTTATTGTATAACCGACGGAAAAACTGTGATTTATGATGTATTTTTACGTCTGTTATTATATAACCGATGTAAAAACCGAACACACAGATTTTTTTACGTCGGTTATTATAATAACCGATGTTATAAATGTAAAAAAACAGTTTATAACATCAGTTATTAAATAACCGATGTTATAAAACATTTAAAAAATTAACAAGCCTCGTGGATTGTCATTTACGATTTTTCGATCGGCAGTTTGGCGGCTCGTCTCTCTCGTGCGGTGAACCCTAATAGGATCTTCGATCTCGCTGAATAAAACTCATTCTTCCTTCATTTTTTATCATCTTTACTCTCCTTGGATCTATCATCTCAACTCGTAACACTCAAGTAAGCCTTCCACGAATTTAGTTCGTTCAATTTTTTTTTCCAAATAGTCTATATTTATGTTTTGCGATTTTTGTGTTTAAACTAGTTAAGATTATACCATTTGAAACCCTCGTACCTATTTTTCCATAATCATCATATTGATCATCCCTATATCTATTAGATCGACTCTCAATATTCACGTAAGCCTCAACAACTTCTATTTAGTTTGTTTTTGTTTCCTGAATGCCCGACATTGATGGTAATTTTTGTTGTCATTGACAATTAATGATCTCATTCACCTATATTACTGCATAGAATTTTTATTGATTAAATGTATGAATTAAGAAATGATATTTAATGTCTTGTTGTTGCTTATGTTTATCCTCTTTTATATGAGAATCTATTAGACATATAATGTAATGGTTATTGACCTCTATGGCCCTTCGATGCATCGATATGTCTCATGGTTCCAAATAAAAATGGGTTCTGCTGACGGCTTACCCCTAGTATTTTTTGAGGCCTTGGGAAAGGCCTTGACAATATGTTTATGATTTATAGAATTATCCATTACCTCATTTTGATATTAGTTATTTAGAAAACATGTGATCATTTGACTCGTCGAATATCGTTGGTTATTTTTAATTATCATACTATCATTTAAGTAGCCAAATTTAATAATATTTAATTCCATCTATTTCATTCTAAAGTATATATTAAATGCATGTGTTTTTAGTTGTTCACCATGCCTACTTTTTATATGTAACCCATTGTTTGGGGGGTTGTTCGTGGGGTGGGGGTTTTCTAGAGGGTTGGGGGGTGTCCAGGGGGGTGTCCAAGGGCGTGGGTGGTTGTGGGGGGTTGTCCAACAGGGTAGAGCCTGTCTAGAGGGTTTTGGGGGGTGTTAGGGGTGTCCAAGGGGTTCAGGGGTAGGGGTGGGGTCCAGGAGGGGTGGGGGTGCTGTCTCGAGGGGTGGGGTGCTGTCCAGGGGGTGGTGGCTATCCAATGGGTTGGGGGTGTCCCGTGGGGTGTCCAAGGGGGTAGGGGTGGGGGTGGTGTCCAGGAGGGTTGGGGTGCTATCTAGAGGGGTGGTAGGATGTCTAGGGTGGGGGCTGTCTAGAGGGTTGGGGGTGTCCAGGGGGTCTCCAAGGGGGTGGGTGGGTGTGGGGGGCTATCCAAGGGGGTCGGGGCATGTCTAGAGGGTTTGGGGGTTGTCCAGGGGGTGGGGATATCTAGAGGGTTTGGGGGTGTCTAGGGGATGTCCAAGGGGGTATGGGTGGGGGGTGGTGTCCAGGATGGGTGGGAGGTGTTGTCTAGAGGGGTGGGGGTTTTCCAGAGGGTCGGGGTGTCTGTGGGGTGTCCAAGGGGGTGGGTGGGTGTGGGGGGGGGGCTTTCCAAGGTGGTGGGGGCATGTCCAGAGGGTTTTGGGGGTTGTCTGGGGGGTTGGGGGGCTATCTAGAGGGTTGGGGGGGGAGTCCAGGGGGTTTGTCCAATGAGGTAGGGGTGGGGGTGGTGTCCAGGAGGGGTTGGAGGTGCTATCTATAGGGGTGGGGTCTGTACAGGGGTGGGGTCTATCCAGAGGGTTGGGGGTGTCCAAGTGGGTGGGTGGCTGTCCACGAGGGTGGGGGCCTATCCAGAGAGTTTTGTGGCTTGTACGAGGGGTGGGGGGGGGGGGATATCCAGAGGGTTGGGGGTGTCTAGGGGGTGTCCAAGGGGGTAGGGGGTGGCGTGGTGTCCAGGAGGGGTGGGGGTGCTGTCTAGAGGGGTGGGGCGCTGTCTAGGGTGTGGGGGCTGCCCAGAGGGTTGGGGGTTGTCCAGGGGGGTCCAATGGGGTGGGTGGGTGTGGGGGGCTGTCCAAGGGGGTGGGGGCTTGTCCAGAGGGTTTTGGGGGGTCGTCCGGGGGGGTGGGGGGTGATTCTCAGGTTTACTCCAACCATGTAGGTGCCATGGATTTCATTGATTCAATAGAATTTAAAATTGTTATATCTAATTATATTTTGTTTTAAAAATAATACTCAAGCATATTTTTTTAAATACCCATAGATTTTTTTTATATTTCAAAATTGTTTTACATTCAAATTATGATTTTTTTCATATAAAAATAAATTTTTCTTATCATAAAAATATATATATTTTTTTATAATTATTATAGGCAATAATGAGTCGAAGTTGGATTATGGAACATCGAATGGGCAATGAATATGAGGAAGGTGTTGATGCCTTTTTTGAATTTTCTAAACGAAATGTTCCAGGTAGTGACTTTTTTTTGTCCATGCTTGAAATGTTTGAATATGAAGAATTTGAAAAGTAGATAGATAAAAGATCATCTGATTTTTCATTGTTTTAATCCGAGTTACAAACCTTGGATTTGGTACGGTGAAACTGGATGGAATATCACTGATGATGATGATTTGCAAGATGGTAACACCGATGAAATTGAAGAAATGATTCATGATATTGTAGGAGAACAAATTGAGATAGAACCGATAGTTGTGCGTCTATATGGCGATGCTAAAAAACCATTATATCCTTGTTATACAGATTTTATGGTGTTTTCGGTGGTGTTAAGATTGATTAACCTGAAGGCGAAACATGTATGGAGTGACAGAAGTTTTACAGTGATGTTACAATTGATGAAAGACATTCTACCAAAAGATAATGATCTTCCAGATTCAATTTACATGGCTATGAAAATATTACGTCGATGGGATAGGGATACAAGAAAATACCTGCATGTCTGAATGATTGCATTATATATAGGAATGAATATGAATTTCTGTTAGAGTGTCCTAAATGTGGTACATCACCGTATAAGGTGAAAAAAAATCATAGGCTTATATAGAGATTACAAAGCTCCCTTCAAAGTTATTTCGGTATCTTCCTATAATTCATCATTTCAAACGTTTATTTGCTAATTCACATGATTCAAAAATGTTTATGATTGCATGCTGGTTAGCGGGTATGTGATGGAAAAATATGCCATCCAGATGATTTTCCACATTGGAAGAAAATTGATGCGCAGTATTCTACATTTGGAAGTGAAATTAGAAATCTCAAACTAGGGATTTGCATAGATGGAATGAATCCATACCGAACCCTCAGTAGAACACGTAGTTCATGGCCTATTTTATTGGTAATTTACAACCTCTCTCATAAAGTTTTTATTAAGAAAAAATATGTCATGTTGAGTATAATGATCTCTCGTCCAATGCAACCCATCAATGATATTGATTTTTACTTATCATCATTGATTGATGATTTAAAACTGTTATGGGCTGATGGTATTAGGGTGTATGATTCTTATAAAATGGAATATTTTCAACTGAATGTAGTGCTTTTGATCACTATAAATAACTTCCCAGCGTATGGAAATTTGTCTGGATACAGTGTTAAAGGGCATAAAGCATGTCTAATTTATGATCAACAGACGTCATATTGTAAATTGCATCATGGGAGGAAAACAGTGTACATGGGTCATTGAATGTTTTTTCTTATGGATCACCCTTATAGATGGATAAAAAAGGAATTCAATGGTTCACAAGAATTTGATACTGCTCCAAAACCTTTTTCCCCGGATCTGTATTTTGAGAGGGTGAAAGACCTTGATGTGACATTGGGAAAGACACAAAAATTTGATAATGATGGACATATTTGGAAGAAAATGTCATTATTTTTTAAGCTACCATATTGTAGGTATCATGAAGTTAAACATAATACTGATTTCATGAACGTGGAGAAGAATATCTGTTATTTTTTTATAGGAATGTTTTAAGATATTAAAGGAAAGAAAAAGGATGGGTTGAATGAAAGATTAGACTTACTATCAATGGGAATACGTTTGGAGTGAGCTCCCACTCCTAAAGGAAGATGAAAATATCTTCCCCCTGTTTTTCATACATTATCGTAGAGGGAGAAAATTAGCTTTTTTCAGTGTCTTCATGATATCAATGTTCCTCAAGGTTATTCTTCAAATGTAAAAAAAAATTTCTCATTGAAGGACTTGAAGATGATAGGTATGAAATCACATGATTGTCACGTCATGATGCAACAAATTCTACCAGATGCATTGCATGGAATATTGCCCATTCGTGTCAGAAATACTATAATGAAGTTGTGTTATTTTTTTCAATTCAATTTGTAACAAGGAGATTTATGTGAATGCTTTGAACATTTTGGAAAAGGATGCAATTTTTATACCTTGTCAATTGGAAATGTATTTTCCTCCAACTTTTTTTTGATATAATTGTTCATTTAATGATTCATATGGTTTAAGAAATAAAGATTTATGGACCTGTATATCTTCGTTGGATGTATCCTTTTGAAAGGTATATGAAAATATTAAAGGGGTACGGTAAAAATCCATATCGACCTGAAGCTTCCATTATTGAAAAGTATATTTTTTAGGAGGTAGCAGAGAATTGTATGAGTTACATGGCTACGGCGCAACACATAGGTTTGCCTCCATCTCACCATGAATGAGATAATAATGTGGGAAAGGGGATTCATGGCTTGAATGTCAAATCATTTCCAGCTGAATAGATAAAGAAGTTAGAATCATACATCTGGAATAACATAGCTGATTCTCAACCGTATATCACAATGCATATTAATGAGTTGAAACAATGTCATCCAAAGAAGAAAGAAATGTGGATTATGAATGAGCACAACAAAACATTTTTTTCATGGATTAAAAAGACATTTCTTGGTAGATAAGATGTATCAGAGACATTAAAATGGATAGTGGGTGGTCCATGTTTAAATGTGATATCATGGTCCGGTTATGACATTAATGGCTATACATTTCTTACGAAAGCTCAGGACAACAGAAGTGCAGTTCAGAATAGTGGTGTATTGGTGTTTCGAGAAGCAATGCATTTTTTGAGTGATAAGGACAAAACCCCAATTTCTGCATCAAGTGCATATTATGTAGTGTTTGAAGACATATAAGATGTTGATTACATTAAAATTAATGTTACTATTTTTAACTGTAAATGGTTTATCGGTAACAACAGTGTCATACACGATGAATTTGGAATGACACTTGTTAATCTGAATAGATTGGAAGATAGAGCTAATTCTTTTATAATGAAAACACATGAAAAAAATTTCTATGTAGTAGATCAATCAGATATGCAGTGGGATGTTGTTTTACAAGGGAAAAAACAATATGTTGGTGAGGATGAACTTGATAAAGATGCTGATTTATGTGAGATCCCTACTTTCATGGAAATATTAACAGAACATAATGATTAGCATGTTGAAGACGTGGTTTGTGCCATAAGGAACGATCACGACGAAGGAATTTGGGAAAACAATCCATTTGTACCTTCCTAAAATTACATGTAAGATATGTTTATTTCTTTTTTACATTTACTTTTTTCATAAATGTTAGATATTGTCAGTTTTTTATTTATTAAAAAATGTTTTAATACAAAATAACTAAAATTTTTTGTTTGCTTTAAGATTTTTTAGTTTACTTTATCATGTTTATAACCATTACATGAATTATATATCTATTATTTTTGTTTACTGACAATTAATTTACCATGTTTTCCAGGTTTACCATGTTTACGATGTTTACCATCTTGACCATCTTTACCATCTTTACCATTCTTTAACATGCTTACCATATTACCAATGTTTACTATTACGTAACTTAGTAAACTTTTCTATTTTCTGATTACAGTAGTATTAAAATATTTGAATTTGTATATTTTTGAACTAACATTTGTTTTTTTAATTGAAGGATAATGACAGATCATTCAGTTGATCAACCACATGATTTTGGAGATGAGCATATTATTCATACCTCTGGGGATGAACATTTACATGCTCCTATTACGACAAAGAGTTCAAAGGTCGGTAAACGTGGGTGCACACATTTTCCAAAATTATCACTTGCCCGTACACAAGATCCGAGGATATTCATTGAGTTTGATGACGATGATATTCCTAGAGGTCTGAATGCAAAGGATTTTAAGAGTTTTGTAGCAACCCATGCTTAGAGCAAAGTAATCATTCTGTATGATGACTGGAGAAGTGTGGATGAAGCGATAATCTCTCACTTGTGGGAGACAATTTTGTTAGGATCTTTTGTTATTGTTTGACTATTCTTTTAATGTTTCTAGTATATATAATACTTTTAAACTCTTCATTATCAGATGACATTTGATATTCCTGACATTGGAGATGTCCGGAATAAATGCTTATTGTTGGCTACCAGGAGATGGAGGGATTTCAAATCAACCATCTCATCCGATTTCATTTATGGTCATGAGATTCATGACAATCCATATCATATATATCAATTTATATATGAAGAAACATGGAGAATTTTTTTTGAAAGTATAAGAAAAGAGTCATTTTTGGTAATGGAAATGTAAAATTTTATAAGATTTATTATATAAAGGATCTTATTAATGTTTTGTTAATGATTTCTTATTCTTAGATTACAGCAAACAAGGAAATCTCATCAGGATAACCAAATCTAAAAATGTGTACCCTCATAGTTTATCTCGGGGAGGGTATGAAATTTTGGAAGAACAAATGAGGGAAGATAAATTTCAACAACTAAGAGGTGATTCTTCAAGCTCTGGAGAGGTGGCCCCTCCATCCCCTCCATCTAGACATGAAAAATGTAAGAGAGATCGAAAGGGAAAAAAGGTCAATATCTTTCGGAAGAATCGAGAATCGTAGCTGAGAGGATTGTAAGATATCTATTTTATTTATTTAAGTTAACTATTTTCTTCATATAATTTCAATCATTACAGAAATGTTCAATTAATTATTATAGGACTCTCTTGAGGATCAGAGTTCACAGGGGACATTTACAGCTACTGGGTGGGAATATATTTTATCTGTAGCATTGGGAAGGCCCGAACATCCTAGTTGTGTAAGAGGATATCAGGCAGGTGTATCGGTAAGAAAAGTGTTTCCACGCTCTTCAACTTATAACGTTGAGGGGGATTATAAAAAAATAAAATCCTTGGAGACTGATGTTCAACATATTAATGCGATGATGGAGTAGAAGATTAGAGCGTTAGTGCAGTCTATGTTTGCAGACATGAAAAGACAATTTCATACTGCAGTTCCAACTTCTCCACCTCCCTCTGCAGACCCCATTATTTATCCTCCACCTCCGCTAGTAGCTCCCACTCCCCCACCTCAGCCCGTGGACCCCATTTTTTATCCTACTCCCCCGCCGCAACATCCTACTTATTGCGAGTTATATGTTGATGATTCTCAACATCATATAGTAGCATATGGGTTGGTATATTGTATAGTAGATATAGTTCATCATCAACAATCAGAGTTAGAGAATCAGAGGGTCACTGTACATGATATTATAGATATATCAGCTTGGGTAACATTACCTACAGATGAGGTGGGGATAGTTGGACATAGTATTGGAGATTTTTTAATTTGGCCATCCAGATGTCATCGACTCATTACCATAGAGGTATGAATGTTATATCTTTTATTTTAATTTTTTATTAAAGTTGTTTTATCATTTTAAAACTAATAGATTTTTCATTTTATTTTTACAGGAATACTTCAATGGTAAAGAAATATTGTATAGACAAAAACAATGAAAAATGTATATGACATTAGATACAAATTCTAGTTGTCATGACAGATTGTTAAGATATTCAAATTTTTTGGTGGGTCATTATGTTTTTCTAATGGAAGCTCATGTTTGTGGACGTGAAATAAGTGCGGGGATTATGAAAACTGATATCATGGTTCTTATTACTGGAGACAAGTTGGGCATCAATGTGGTGAAAATGTTTTCCATGTAAGTCTTAACACCTTTTCCCTGTGATATATTTATTAAAAATGTATACTTATGTATGTTTTGTATTTGATATCTTAATAAAGTTTTTGATAGGAATGAGATGACAGATGTATATGGATTCATGGACCCGTAATTGATTTCCCCTGAATCATGTTCCTTGAATGAGGAATAGAGAATGGTTTATATTTCTGAAAGACTTGAAAAGAATATATTCACACAATGTTGGATGATTCCTTTTTGTGAGAGGTATGAAACACATCTCTCTCAAATAGTTAATTATATTTTAACATAAAAAACCACTAACATTAAATGTCCATTTATTAGTGATCATTGGATGTTAGGTGTTTTTTTTGTCCAAGGGAGAAAGCACTTTATTTGATATGCTCTTTCCATGATGATGTGCAGGAATGTTTTAAGAATATATTGGAAAAGTAAGTTTCAATTTCTCAATAGTTTTATATATTATAATGAATTTTAAATTTACCCCATTCATATTATTTTCTAACAGTGGAAGGGCCTACATTCGAAAAAACACAATGAAAAGGAGTGTAAAGATCAAATATGTAAATGTGAAGGTAAATTTCCATTTATAATTTGAAATTTTTTATTTATTACATAAAAATAATATATTTAATTTACATTCATTCAAACAGAATTGTCATGAACAACAAGGCATCGTCGAATGTGGATATTATATGTTACGATTTATGTATGAAATAATAACAACTGAGAGTATTGTGAATTTTCACCTAGTAAGATTTCCTCTTAAACTTTGCCATAATATTTCAATTTGATTTATTCATTATACACATTAACTACTATCCTTTTCAGTTGTAGCTTTTTTATGACCCTCAACCCAATACTGCTGAAGATATCAAACAATTACAATTGGAGTGGTCAAATTATGTTAAAGTTTGATTGAATTTTAGTTGTTTGTAATGTAAAATGTAATTTTGAATATTGTCATTGTAATTGTGTATTTGGTTGTCGTTTAGGTTGGATTTAGTTTTTTTAAGTTGACAGTTTAAATTTTGAATGTTATATAAGTGAATGTTTAATTTTTCACTACTTCTTGTTTTGGTCTACTTATGATGGTTTTTCTGGTATGGATTCTGGTCTGGGGGGAGGGGTTCCAAGGGTGTGGGGGTGTTCAATGGGGTTGGGGGTGTCCAGGGGTCTGGGAGGGCTGTCCGGTGGGGTGGGGGTAGTCCAGGGGGTGGGATGGCTGTCCAGGGGTGTGGGAGGGCTGTCCAGGGGTGTGAGAGTGTTGTCCACGGGGTGGGGGGTATACATGAGGGTGGGTGGTTGTCCAGGGGTGTTTGGGGCTATCCAGGGGTGTGGTGGGGGCTCCAATGGGGTGGTGGAGGGTTGTCCAGGGTGTGGGGGGTATACAAGAGGGTGGGGGTTGTCCTTGGGTGTTTGGAGAAATCCAAGAGGTCAGGGGGCAGTCCAGGGGTGTGGTGGGGGCTGTCCAGTGGGGTGAGGGGGTGAGGAGGTGATTTTCTTGAGGGTGGGGGTTGTCGAGGGGTTTTTGGGGTTGTCCAGGGGGTCGGTGGAAGTCCAGGGGTGTGGTGGGGGCTCCAATGGGGTGGGGGCTGTCAAGTGCCATGAGGGGGTGCTGTTCAGGAGGGTGGGGGTTGTCGAGGGGTGTTTGGGGTTGTCTAGGGGGTTGGGGGTACTCCAGGGGTGTGGTGGGGGCTCCAATGAGGTTGGGGCTATCAAGTGGGGTGAGGGAGTGGTGTTTAAGAGGGTGGGGGTTTTCGAGGGGAGTTTCGGAATGTCCAGGGGGTCGGGGCAGTCTAGGGGTGTGGTGGGGACTCCAATGGGGTGGGAGAGGGCTTTCCAGGGGGTATAACTGAGGGTGGGGGCTGTCAGTTGGGGTATGTTTTATATGTTATCAATGTAAATGCTTAAATTTTCTTTAGTTCTTGTTTTTATCTCCTTCTGTTTTTGTGGTATGATTTCCTGATTTGGTTTCTGGTTGATTCTAGGGGATAGCAGAGGGCTGCATTCAATTTCTTTTAAAAAAATTTGGCTTCCGCGTCGATTATTTTATAACCGATGTGATAATGAAATCGGGAAGGGTTTATCATGTTGGTTTTTTTAATAACCGATGTGATACACACATGTGGCATGGTTTATCACGTCTGTTATTTCATAACTGATGTGATAAAAGGCCTGGGAAATGGTTTATCATGTCGGTTATTTATTAAGCGACGTGACAAACCCCCCTGGACTAGTTTAGAACATTGGTTATTATATAACTGACTTGATAAACCATCCCCAGGAGTTTATCACGTCGATTAATTAATAACCGACATGATACACTGGGGGGGGTTTACGGTGTCGGTTATTATATAACTGTCATGATAAACCCCCCCGGTTTATCACGACGGTTATATAATAACCGACGTTATAAGCCCCCCCCCCAGTTTTTTCACGTTGGTTATTAATTAACCGACATGATAAATATCACGATGTTATGGTTTTTACGTCATTTTTTAAATAACCAACGTAAAACCATTATTTATAATGTCGTCCATATTAATGTCGGCTAAAACCGAAGTCAATAATGAAAAATAACCGACGTAAAACACGTTTTCTGCACTAGTGTGTCATCTTTAGGATTCGACTAAACACTTTTGTAACCTCAACTTTTGTCTTGGGATGAACACTTGTTCACCCTCTTAGATCATATATCATTAATCATTACCCAAAATTTTTGAGGGACATATAGGTCCCCCCTTCACATAAGTAAATCATACATACATGTTCCACAAAATCATATTCATTCCACATATCATAACCCTTTTAATGAAATGGGTAAAAAAACCATTTCTATATATCAAAAACTTTGGAGAAGATATTGGTTTCATAATAATTTCATTATAGAATTTTGTATGAAATAGAAGAGTTTTTATAAGAATTTTAAGATGGTATATTCAATGGAAACGAAGTAGGATTCATAATAATCAATCCTCAAAAAGAAAAAAATAGAGAATGAATATGAATAGTAATGACGGATAATGTTACATCCCAATTAGGGGTCTAATAAACCCATCCCCAAGATGGTGGGCCAATGAGCCTTAAAGAATCCCTTGGATATGGCAGAGGCTACTAACTAGGAGCAAGGGTATAATGGTGGTATGATGGGGAGACTATACCCACTTATCAGAGATTTAAAACAGCTACAACCATAACATTATATAATAGAAGAAGATAACATAAAAAAATAGAAATAATTAACAAGTGTGGATGAGTAAAAAATTGAATAACAAGATACTATTCAAAAAGACTCATTGGGAGTGCCATATAAATTGATTCATGACATGAAGATATATAATAATGGAATAGGGGAACATTTAAAAAACTAGGATACAAGAAAAACAAAGGGAACAAAAAGATTCTACAATATCATCACAAGTGAATACATAGCCCTCTGATCCTATAGTCTTCCCAATATTTATAAGGTGTGTACGACATTGAACCTACTAAACTTGGATCAGACTATATATATTAATGTGTGATCATCAATTTGAAATAAATAACTGAATGGATAGGATAATTTTAGAAAATTTTGTTGTTCCACAAAATGGAATATCTACGAAGTGTCAAAACTAATGACTAGATTGATGAGACCAACTTACATGAGTTCGTAAATAACTCTTCTCTTGTTATCATGCTCAGATTCATTGTGGGTTGGAAGAGATCTATGAAATGGTCCAACAAAGATAAATAGGGAAAAAAGAATAACCCTAAATTTAATGATGGATTCAAAGGTACACTTGAACAGAAATGGAGAATATTTTAGAGTTCACCGTAAGATATTTAAGGCCTTCAATAGATTATGGATTGGTCATTATGCAAGGGAGAAAGAGTGAGAGGTTTTGTATATCATAATAGGAGAGAACATTTGCATCTGCTAGAGGAAGAAAACATAATAGAGATGTAGGATAAAGGATTATGTGAGGGAAAAAATTTTATTTAACCAAAAAACATTAGGGTTCATGGTCTGGCCACAAGATTCAACAAACTATGAGCAATTTACTATATAAATGGGGACCCTATCCAGTTAGTAAAATAGATTATATAACCATGAAAAAACTATAAAGAAATCACTATCCCACATATTTATATCCCCAAATGGATGTGTGCCTAGCGTTTCATGGTTTTATTAATGTTTTGAAGACTATAGGTCTCCACTATCTGCAACCACACAGTTTTAAAGAAATCGTATGGGTAGTCTGGCATGGCTTCCTCAAACCCTGTAAACCAATACCTCTTGCATTTTTTGTGGTTTTAATGACCAAAACAACTCTTGAATCCTCATTGAATTTATAATCCATCATAATTACATCAATTTAAATGAGTTTAAAACAAAAAAATGATACATAACTTCATGTTAAAACAAGTCAACATAACCTACCCTCCTTATAGAAACACAATCTCAAGTTCGCCTTCTCGTGTATCCCAAATATATTGAGATATATGGCCCCCATATTGGTTTCCCTGAGTCAATGTCAAGATACCTTGAGAAAAAACACACATCTTGGGCATATAATCATACCTCTGACTACTTCTTCCTCGACACCCATCTCGTCCAGATCGACTGGTGGTATTCCATCTTCTTACCTTCCATGATAATACTAGAGACACTTCATAATTTTGAGTATGAGGAGATCCTTGAAATCTATGAAATGATGGGAACATTCTTCAAATGCACTATATATTGTCCATCCTACCGTAGCTTCTACATTCGAATGCATCATGTAAGAACTGTGGTTTTTATGCCCCGACATCCTATACTGTTGACCAATCAAGAAATTTCCTATATATGGGGTATGACTAATGCTACCTACATGAGAAATAATAGATCATCTCATCCAACCATAATGATTTTTACTAATTGATATATGAGTTCACGCACATTTACTCACACCAACAACATCTCAGAAATTTCTTAATGTAATAAGGGATTGGCTGATGATTTTAGAAATTGTAGTCAACCTAAATATATTGAAATATTAATGAATGTCCTACAGTAACCCATCCTCAAAATTCATATACATCATAAGATCATCAACCACAAGAGTTTGAGAATGTCGATGCAACTCGGTAAAATTTGATGTTTATTCCTTGACTACCATACTCCCACGCTACAGGATTAAGAATTTTCTATATCTGCCAGCACTAAGAGTTTAAGGAAATAAGTAGACAAATAATTTGGTATGAGAATATGACCAAACCAAATCATGGTGTCAATCTTCTTGGGTGACAACATCATACATCCTAATGGATAAATTTCCTAGAACATATGCATCTAGTTTTTCCCTCTTCCCAGGGAGAATCTCCAGATTCACAAATATAGAAAATATTATGTTGATCCATGACTATATAGCATGGGGTACATCATCCAGCAAAAATAAGTGAGGATGTTATTACTGAAATTTCTATGTCAACAATTCTATACACATGGAATCTATAACTAAAACTTTCATAGGTAAAAAAGCATATAGATAATCCACTACGAACTGGGCGTCAATGCCAATAAAAAAAAAGAGGTTCCATGGGTGGAACTGTCGGAGGGATCCCTGGTGGCTCAAGGGGCCAGAACATCAGGTTCATAGTATTCACCGCCTTCATGATCTGTGAAAAGGGTACATCATGGTAGCACGATACTACAATTCCAAACACAGATGTAAGAATTTTTTTATTAAATTTATATTAATTTTGACAGAAATTGGGAAAAGTATAAATCCTTCATATTGAAATGATCACACCTCTCTACCTTTTTAAAAATCTCTGTTTGGATGGTAAAAGAGACCTGGTGGACATTAGAATAAAAGAGATACCCCACTACCCACCACATGGCTACAATTAGGGTTGAGTTTTTGTTTCACATGGATAAGATAATTAATTTCACATAAAATGTTATATTCATTTTATTTTTCTACATGTTTAAAAAATTGATTCAATTTAGATTGATTAATTATATTGATTAAAATTTCTGATACAAAAATTTCAACTATTCCTTTTATATAATTTCATGGAATTAACTAAAAACACACCATAAAATGTTCCATCTCAATCTACTGACAATCCATTATTCAATATTCCACAATTGACTACATAAGGTGTCAACATCAACCAATTGAGGATAACACTGTTTGTTTAACGAGTGAACATCAAATAACAATTATTTTTCCAATCCTTGAAAGATGTTTCATAACAATTAAATACTTATTCAAGAAACTATCAACATGAAATAATAATAAGCACCCTAAGAATATATGTGTCATGTAAAAATTCGTGAAATATTTATCCTAGTGTGCCAAATAATAATGAATTGTCAAATAAAACACCCTCATTTAATTTTTTGATGATAAAGAAATCTCATTTCAATAATACCTACAATAATATAACTATAAAACATGCATTTCTCCCCACTATGAATCTGAATCTATCAAAAATGGAATAATCTATAAATGCAATTACCCATGAAATGTAATTTGTATTTCCCCAGACATAGGATTTTTATTTCTAGTAGAATGTTCAATTCTAAATTCCATTAAATCCTAGTCCCATGTATAATAACCATATAGAAAGTTAATGGAAAAAATAGCATAGATACGAGTTTTTAATTCCTTGAATTTTGGTCCACAAAACCCATTCCCCGTGTTGGTTATTCACATTCCATAATGTGTGCTCCCCATATTCCTGAAGTTACTGACTATCTGCGATGATATAACGGTGTTATAGTTAGGAGACTATACCCTCTAATCATAGTGGAACAATTGATACATCAATAACATACATTAGTTGATAAATATAATATAAATAGACTAAATAAATAAATAAATATAAAATCTGAAATAATGAAAGAATTAAATAATAAACCAACAACATTATAGAAGTGTCATATACATGGATGCATGGAATGATGATATGAAAAAGGGAAGAGGGGATCATTTATACAAACATACTATTTAAAAGTAAAAAAAGATCTAAATGATTCTCTACAAGCATCTTGCTTGAATACATAGTCCACTTCTCCTAAGTTCTAACTATGGGTTAGTATATCAATAACACGAAACTAGTCTATTTCCATAACCAACTCCTACATACATAGAATCTTCTTAGGATCCAAATGGAAGACTCAGTAGGTTTTGAAATTAAATAAAATTTTTAAACAATAGATGGTGTCTAGATAAATACAAAGTACTGAACGAATTATACTATTTTGAGGTAAAAATTATTTATTGAAAAACCTAAATAAATAAATAACCTCTGTTAGAAGGAAACATTGATGATCTACCTAATACAGATAATGGTCAAGATTAATTCCTGTTTATTCACTACATATAATGTAATATATAAATGTGTATATTATATTCATCTATATTTAATACACCTATGTTATCCAAGAATGATGGGATTAAAGTGGCAATAAACATGGAATAATAGTTGTTGGTTGGACTGGGGAAAACTCAGACATCCATGACTTTTCTAATGAGCATAAAAGCTCAAGAAAAAGGGATAATTACCTAAATCTAATAATTAATGAGATAATTCATGCTCGTCACTTGATATGGATTGTGTTCCATCATTTCAAAACTCAAATAAGGGACATGTCATGTCAAACCCAACATCCAACTAGTTTCAGTGGTGTGGGATGTCTTTCTCAGAACCTGTTGTAGGGGTCCATGATACCATCATTCTCAATAGAACCCTTTCCATAGAGCAATATCCATAATAGTGTGTAATGAAATTTTCAATATTACACATGATCCAATACCTCTCATGTTTCATGTTTACCAATTCTATTTATATAAATAAGTAACATGTTTTAATATATAATAATTATGCATTACCTCCCAAAATCATATTTATCAATATCAATATAAAAATGGATTTTTAATTGAGTTAATACTTTTTATTATTCATGATATAATATGTGTGGCCATATGAACTACATAAATCATCTCAATTAATTCATGTTTTAATTTAATATAAAGAGACCCACATGAATAAAGGTCCCATGTAATCAACCCCTTTCATTTTCAAATGCATAAAAATATCAATTAGGAAACTAATGTGTTCTCTATGAAGATTCTAGGGCCATGAAGGGAATTTACTACATGGGAAATTCCAATGATAGGATGTTCGGACTCAAAGGAGGTGCCTTCAGCTCAATAAATATCCCAAATAAAAATGTTAAAACAATAATAAACAAGTTTGAATACGGAAGATGGAATCCTACATTTAAAATAAATAACAATAATGTCCAATTCTATTTGGAACACCCAATGGATGACCATAAGGAATGTAAAACCTCTAAAATACTAAAAAATTATCACATGATTTTTATCATGGAGTGAATATCAATTTATTATGAATAACTCAATTGATAGGAGATTCTCGGTCACATTAGGGGTGTGGAACAATGAAAAAGCTATGATGAATCAAAACTCAAGTGGAAAATGACGAAACTAAATAACATAATATTGTAGATGACTCATTAATCAATATCAAACCCATATTAAGAGTGGTTTATAAGGGATTAAAGAAGCAGTCCATCACATTAAAAATTAGGGAATATGATATTGCACCAAATAACATGATGGATTCAATGATAAAACTGAATAAGAATGGAGATTATTTGAGAACTCACCTTAATATATTCAACACCTTCGATGGATTTGGGATCGTGCACCATATGAGGGAGACACTTGGATGCCTATGTTGAGAGGTTTTTTAGCTCACAAGTGGAGTAACCTATTTGATAAACTATATGAAGAAAAGGAAATTGATAAGTAGGTTAGTAGTTTTTGTGAGGGGAAGACATTTCATTTCACCAAAAAAATAATGGTGCACATTTTGGCCACATGGTTAGAAAAATAGCGCGACAACCATTATTCCATTACTAATATAGGGGGGAACCCTCATGGTTAGGAACCAATATTATCTTACCATGTTCAAACCATAATAAAATTCTATGTCTAAAACCTCTTTAGTATAGAATGACATTTCAATTGGGGTTTCACAATTTTAAATAACTTGTGTGACCTACTGGTCTCAAGTATCTACAACCAAATAGTATTAGAAATACCATGTGGTTTGTACTTCATGGCATTCTCTAACCATGAGACCTAGTATTTTATACCCATTTTTAGGCACTCGGCTCCGAACAACCCCAGGTACACTTGAAACCTTCATTACTTGATTAGGCATCATTATTAGTTATAGTTAAAGTAATTTTAAACAAAAAACGATTGATTCCTTCATAGTAAAATTGTTTGTTAAATATTATTATTTCCAATAATGAAAATTTTATATCAAATAATTTCATCTTATATTGATAAAGATCTTTAAAGACCACCAGAATCATTTCTTAAAGAAAAATAACCTTTCTTTGAATGTAACATTCGTAAAATATTTTTAAACCCATTTTCTTTGATAATAACATTGGAAACTTATAAAGGATCCATTGAAAATTAAATTAAAAAACACATTAAAAAAATAAATTAATTTCCCTTTAAAATTATCTTTATTTTTCATTTAAAATATTTTTTGAAAACACATATATAAAAATGGTTTTTAATAAAGGAAATCCAACCAAAGGGTGAAATTGGACACTATTTTATTCAATATACTATATTAAATTTCTTATATAGCGATGAATATAAAAATCAAACCATTAATTGAATATATCATGGATAACAAGAGGAGAAGAAAATGAGATTTATTGAGAGATAATTAATAATATTTATTCATTATAAGAATAATAAAAAACAATATTGATAAATGTTGAGATTGTAACATTATATTAGTACCATGATGGTAACCCTGATTTGTAAGCCCCCTTTAGAAAAACATAAATTAGGGCATTTAATATTATTAGGATTAACAAATAGATGTTATTAAATATCAATGGGGTTATATATATACACCTATTTAATTAATATAGGTGTAATGTAAGACACACGTCTCAAAGAATGAAATTTTATACCAAACTATTTTACATATTTGGTACCTTTTGAACTGTAAACTCCATGAATGAATAAAATCGGTGGATACAATAATTATCATGAAATAACTTGATTCATGATATATCATTTCTTATATAACATATATAAGTTGTATGTCTATCATAATTCCCTATAATGATATGTAGGAAATAAAAAAATGAACAACATCTGTTCGCAAGGTGGTAGTAAATCATAAAATCGAATAGTGATTTTATAACACATTTGATGGATGTTTGTGAATTTTTTGGTTCTACCCATAACATCCTATTACTATACTTAATAATCAATTAATATTATATAATCATGTTATAATAATAATATGAGCAGTTTGAAAATGAAAAAAAACACTTTTAAATAAAAATTAACACTTCTTCAATTATCCTCTATAGGACTTCAATAAATCCTTAATAGTTTTTATTTAATCAAAAAATAATAATTACAGGATTAGTTTAGGGAAGTAGGGACGTGATTTTTTTCTTGGTTAGTCGATATAAATGTCTTTATAGTTTTCAAAATGTGGGTAGAGTGAGTGCCCTCTAACAGTTTAGGAGGAGTGGAATTCTTGAAATTCACAAATGTATTAAATTTTGGAGGCATCCCTTAACTAATGTAGAATAAAATTGGATAATAATGGTGGGAACACTTTATATGGTCAATACATACCTCCACCAAACAAAAAGAAAACAATTCTTATAATTTTCTTCGAAATTTTTTTAGTTATATTTTCCATTTTGGTTTTTATTAAGGTATCTATGTTTCAAAATATGTATTTAGTACATTTAGAAATAAATTATTGGGTACATATTATATAATTTAGACCCATTTATTATGATATATAATATCAAATTTATATAATATAAAATATTATAATTTTTAAATTTCATTATAAAATTACGATATGCTATTATCAAAACCGTTGTTTTAACCCAAAGTGCACAATTAATGTATTTCCAATTTGGGGGTCAATATTTTCCAATAAAAAAATAAATTGGTCTATCAATTGGCTATATATTATATTTAGTAGCATTTAAAAATTACTAAAATATCATACAATTATTTATACATTTTATTTATTTTAAAAAATATCATTTATTATAAAATAACATTAATATAGATTTTGATATTTTTAATTTTATTTTAACGTAATGAACTTAAATACATTAATGGAGTTTGAATTTATTAATTTAAAACCTATGTAACATTTTTTTCATCATTTAAATTAATTAAGTACAATTATGAATTCAATTTACATCACATTAAAAAAAAATTCGGTTTTTTACGTAAATTATTTATTAAGTACATATTTTGTACAGTTGACATTAATAAGAATTTAAAGTAATTATTTCATCAATAAAAATATAATAAAACATATCATGATAAAAACAATAACTTTTTATATTTAAAAATATTATTGATAACTAAGAATATGATGTTTTACACATCCCAATGCTTTATAAAAATTAAAATTCTTGGATGCTTCCTTCTTTTGATTTTTTTTACTTAACCTATTATATTAGTCACACTGATGTAATAGAATTTCCATTATAAGAACCTGGTTCATAATTGATGAATGATCTAGTGTTTTCCTTCAATTATCAGTTTATCTTCTTAAATATGGTCTTTTATGAATGCCCAATAGGGTTGTGGAGATCTATGATGTGTCTAGGGCTGGTTTGGATCATAGAACCCATGTTTTGGGTTAATAGAAGAACCCAAACTGTTTTAAAAAATTGTGTGGTTCTGGTCTCATGTTCACTCAGTATCAATACAATTTTATTAGATATTGATAAGGGTTTCAGAATGATTTTCAGACTGTCTGACACACTCTGCGGGATAAACATGCACTAAGTCCCATTCCTCTATAAAGATGTGAATGGTTTTCGTACGTTTTGATAAAACATGTGACTGAGATATTTTGGGTAAAATGAATGTTCTTCCCTTGTAATGATTATAGTATTGTATTTAATTCATGTATTTCCTTTCATAGTTGGGGTCAAAATTTTGGTCTCCCTTTGAAACATATTCTTCATTTTCATATCACTTCACCATGTGATCTTCTAATTGAGTGTCGTTCATTTCCATGGATCCACAACAGTAATTTCTCTATTAATTTTCATCCTTTCTCAACTCTTCTAGATATTATTTGGACTATTTATACATATGATCATATTCCCTAATATCCAATTCCTTATCCATTATAATGATTTATCCCAAACTAGGGTGAATCAGATCTTTATATTTGATTATCTATCTAGAATGAGCCTATGGTTGGTGGTGTCATGGATTTTGCAAATTGTCGAACTATATATATATGCCAGAGTATCGCACACACATTTTTAGGGTGTCGCATTGAATTCTAATTGAACCCTACTATGGGATATTGTTGTTTAGGTAATGGAATAGGTATTTTGATGAATGTATTTGGTTGTATATCTGGATTAAGGACCTCCCAAAGGGTGAGTTCCCTAGGATGACCTTTTGTGTCCATTTGGACAAGGGCGCCTATGAGGCATGCCTATGTTTCCCTTTCATGGGTTGTTAAAAAAATAATCTTTCTAATTAAGGGAATTAACATTTTGTTATATGTATTTTGTTTTAGTATAGGCTATGGGATGGTTACCATGACCCATAACCTGAGTAGGCCAGTACATTTTTATGTGCCTTTGGATTGACATTATTATTTTGATGACCCTCCAATGAAGTTTATTAATGTTTTATCCATGTTATAGTATAATTTTCAAGTGATTTTTATTACAATAAATGTTCCCAAGTTCTTAAATGAATGGAAATGAGTTATGTGTTTGGTAATTTCAGAAGACATCCTTCAGTGTTGTTTTATATTAGATACATTTGGGTTTTTACCTTATCATTCCCAAGGAAATGTTAAATGAATTGAATGATTAAATGTTAATATGTCTTGGGTGAATCATGGATTAAGTTTTGAATTCTATGGATATGATCATACACTAATATACCATGTCCATTGAGTGAACCATGGATTCGGTTTAGGATTCACTACTAGAATATCAGCCATTTTTTATGGTTCATTTCAGCAAGAAAATTACTAATCGCAACTAGTTCCTTTTCGATTAATATTTATGACACATTATTTATTCTCTCTAAAATAATGGTTAACTACGATTGAATAAATAATCTTTCTTAAATGTTTTTTGTGTGCTTTTCCGCTGTTGAAAATTTTCCCCCACTCTGTGCGGCACTGTTCTTCCCGTTTTTTCTTGATTTTGTTTCAGATATTCAAGGTACATAAATATCTTATTTTCTACATCAATTTTTTTTATCATATTTGGTTTTAATGATAAATATATTTGTTTGATCCCTACTTTTATAAATTTATCTAATTTTCATGCTTTATTTGATATTTAGGATAAACGTAATTTTAGGAATTTTTATTTTGATTATAATCTGGTTAATTTTTTTCACATTTTGGATTCAAGATCAAATATAATGTTTTTATGAAACCCTATGATTTTAAATTTATCTAATTTTCATTCTTTTATTGATATTTAGGATTGAAAAAATTATATTAATCTCAAATTTCATTTTAATATAGTTTGTATAATTTATTTTATTTTATATTTTGGAATTGTGCTAATATTATATTTTTGATATTTATATGTGTTTCGTATTTATATTTTTCATATATATAAGTATGATTGGGCACCATTTTAGCTTTGATATATGTTATATATATATATATATTAATATGTGTTTATTAAATTTTGATATTTTTATGTGTTAATATATATATATATATAAATTTATGCATGTACATACGTATGTATATATATATGTAAATGATTGTAAAAATATGTTTATGGTTTTTGATATAAATATACATTAATATATGTATGTATATATGTATATTTTTATATATGCATAGATAAATTTAATATGTATATTAGTTAAAAAAATTTACAATATATTCTTTATATATTTGTATTCATTAATAAATCGTTTTATATAAATTCATATAAATAATAAATTCCAATTAATTAAGAATTTTTTTTATAAAAATATATGAAAAATATATATTATGTGTATACATTTATAGGTATTTTAAAAAATGTGTAATTTTTTTAATATGTATATATATAATTGTGCAATGTTTGTAATATATATAAAAATAAATGTGTGCATATTAAAATATAAATATATATATATATGTTTTAAAATAAATTTAATGATTATGATATATATATACAGACAGACGTCAATAAATGTTTTAAAATATGTGTATGGTTTTTAATATATAGATATGTTTGTATGCATACATGTATGTATATAATATATATATATATATCAAAAATTTGGGTGTCTATATCTATGTATATATAAATTTAGTATGAATATTATTTTGATGAAAATTTTCAGAATAATTTTGGTATATTTATAATAATTTAGAAATATTATAATATTAATATATATAAATATTTTTTTATTGAATATAAATGATAAATGTTAAATAATATTATTAGTTACTAAATATTATTAATAATTTGAAATATGATGAAATATAAGAGAATTTTTGTGTGTGTGCATGTGTTTATGTTTGTATATAGATTTGATAAGATAATTTCATTGAAAAAACATGGGAAACATAATTTGATATAAATTTATTAGATTATTTGATATATATATATATAATGTAGATAATAAATATAAAAGAGTGTTTTTATGAATTATGAGAAATTTAATTTAAGCCTAACATTTTTACTAAACATTTTCTTTAAGAATTTGTTATATTAAATAATGTTAAAAAATTGGTTTGATGAAAAAAATTCAAAAGTAGTACCATTTAATAAAAATATAGTTAATGATAATTATGATAAATATTAGTAATAATTTTAAAAAAATAAAACAATTATAAGACATAATAAATATTCAGTAATAATTTTAATTATTAAAAATATTTTATTATTTTCAATAATTTATAATATTTAACATTCAATGACTCAGTATTATTAATAAATTGTTAATATTACCAATGATTAGAAAATAATTTTATTATTTTTCAAAAAAATATAAAAATATTTAAAAACTTGAATGTCTAAAAAAACATAGTTTTCCTTCTATGATACAATGATCGAGAGATATTCTAATAATTTAAAAAATAGCATGTGTCTTATATAATATATTTAATATTGTTATTTTATCTATGTCGAGCCTCTATGGTCATACTAATCTAGTGATATCCCAATGCCTCACTCTGATCATATTCCATAGAATATTTCAAGATGTTAAAATATAAAAAAACTAGCAATTAGTCAAAATAAAATTTAATAATCATTTTTATTTGGTGTATTTTTATAAAAAAATCTCAGGAAGTAGACACCAGTATTTATTACGTGATTATTATTGGATGAATAATTGAAAAAAACCAAAAGAATCTATTTTTACTCTAGTATACATTGAAGGTATTGAACCCTTTATATCATTTGTATCATCAAATTCAGATTTTTTTTGTGAAGTAACAATTAAATGTTCATGTATAAAATATGGTCTTAGTACAATCTAAACATTTCGAAATGTTGGACCTCATCTATTGTGTTCTGGTTTTCAAAAAGATAATATTTTTTTGGTATCAACATAGTTAAAAGAGATGAGTAGAAAATAAAAAATTTTAGGTTCCATATCCATCATTTTCTAATTTAATACCATCGGAACCTGGTCAATCTATTGTTGAAACAAAAACTCAAAAAGATATTCAAAATCCTGAATATGAACATTCTCAAATTTTCAATTTTTTTCAATCCCATGAAGGGGTCTTTTATCTGGGAAGATAAATGTGAAGAAATTATGATGTTACAAAACCTATTATTATTAAATATGATTATGGAATGTTTAACAGTTCTTTCGATCATATTTTAACTTTGTTTAAGTTTTTGTTTTCTACCAGAAATATGATACCATCATGTTTCTTTGAATGTAATATGTTGGTTCCAAATTTGGGTCTATCTTATCAAAATATCCAAGCATGATCAATTGACTAAATCTTACATTATGTTAAATATGAATCATTCTTTAATTGAAAAAAATGTGGATAATTGAGGTATAAGGAGTCAAAATAAGGAATGTCCTGAGTTTCCATGAAATAGTTGTGATATTTTCTGATTACACCTCATTTACATTGTTTATTTAAGTCTCTCCGCATGGAAGGATTTATTTTATGGAATAAATCAAATGTTTTCATCACAAGAAGCATGAATCATTAATGTGCTGGTAACTCATGAAATTATTTTTATCATACACATCCTTATTTTTCTAAAGAACCTCGTAACATATGGTTGGGACTTTCTACTGATGGGTTTTGTCCATTTGGTTCTTACAATAGTCAATATTCTTGTCAGACTATTTTCATTACTCCTTACTATCTTCCTCCTTGTATGTTGATGAAGGAACGATATATATATATAATAATATTAATATGAGGACACCCAAAGAAGAATATTGATGTGTTTTTTAGACCACTAATTGGTGAGGTAATTTTATTATTGAACAACATTGTGACTACATTGTATATAACTACAGATCAGAATTTAAAACTGATTTTTTCACTAATATGGAAGATCTGTGAATTTATGGTGTATGGTATGTTTCCTAGATAGAGCACACGTGGTCAAAAATCATGTTCATATTTCCGGGATGATAAGAAACATTTATGGTTTATAATTGGAGAAATGTTAGAAATTTTTAAGGTCATAGGAATTTTCGTACTATGGATCACCCATTTCGATGAAACCATATTAATTTGAAAAAAGTTTGAATCGGAAAAAAAACACATCCAGTAGTCCTCTCAGATAATCAAGTAAAATATATTTTGTATACATTACATTATGTATCTTTTGGACCAACCATAATTGAAAAAAAAAGATAAATGGTTTTGGGATGGATCATATTTGGATAAAGAGGAGTATTTTTTGGGACCTTCCATATTGGCATGAATTTTTTTCATGCCACATATTAGATGTAATGCATATTATGATGAATTTTCTTTAATAACACATTTTATAATTTGTTGGACACACAAGGTATGTCCAATGATAATGTAAAGGCACAGTTATATCTTGTGTATATTTGCAGATGTCTTCATGTTGAATTTATTAAAGATGAAAGTTCAAACAAATAAATGAAGAAAAAAACAACTTAATCACATAGTAAAGAAATCCATTTATTATTTTTTTCAATGGATAATAGAATTAATGATACCAGATGGTTACACTTTTATTTTGTATCATTGCCTTAGAAACATGCATATTACCAAGATAAAATGTCATTAATATAATGTCATAATTGAAAGATTACTACCTATTGGTCATAGAGGTTTGTTGAATTCTTCAATCTGGGATGTTTTGGCTAAAATATCATTTTTATGAGATATTTTTTAATTAACATATAATTATAATGAAATGAATTTCCTAGAAAAATAAATTATTTTATTTTGATTTAAATTTGATAAAATATTTCTTTTGAGTTTCTTGGATATCATAAAACATTTATCATTGAATTTTAAATATGAAACTAAATGTGGGGGGCCAATAAAATTCAGGAGGATGTCTCCATTTGAGATAAGCATGAAAAAACTAAACACGACTGTACATAGAAAATCATTAGTTCAAGGGTTGATTTTAGAAGCATACTTGCATGAGGTAGTTTCAAATTTAATCTCTTATTATTTTCAGTTGGAATATCCATCAAAACAAAATCATATGGGTTGTAATGAGAAAAATTATGATGATGTCAAAAACCACCCATTGTCAGTTTATAATCAACATGATCTCAGTTTCAGTGGTTATCATGAGCGATGGATTACAGATGAAGAACAGCACATATCTCGTACTTATGTATTGATTAATTGTGAGAAATAACACAATTTTTTAAGTATGTATTACTTTTTTATTAGTTCATTAAATATTAATAAAATAAATCATTATTTACTATAACATTTATGTACTATATATCATGAAAATATCAAAAATTAATTTCTACAAATTACATCTTCTGCTCTTGAGGAATATTGGCAACAAAATTCGGGCATATTGGTTTCAAACAATGGTGAGTGAAGTTTCATTCAATGTAATAAAAACATAATTTTTTGAAGGATATACATTATTTACAATTTTTATTATTTATAGGTAACACAACATGAAAAATAATATTAAAATTTGATTATGTGTGCTCTCAACCCCTCCATCGTAATTGGTAAAATCAGAAAATGGGAATCTTGTTAAAGTATTTTGATTCCATACACCCTTATATGGTGACTCAAGGAAATTAATGAATAGTAGTGTTAGTTTGAAGTGATAACATTATAAGGAATGTGATGTTATCTTTTGTGGTATGATAGATGAAATAATTGAGTTATGTTAACTAGGACCAAATTATGTTACATCATTCGAATTTCATTAGTTGGATACAGATCAGGGGTTGTGAGTTCATCCATTTCATGGAGTCGTTGAGGTTAAATATAATAGTCTTCTAACATCAAATGAACCATCTTTTTGTCCCATAAATCACATCATGTTTACTAAGTAAATTAATGTGATGTTTTGATATATTTGGAGTATAGGTATAGTATGGTAAATATGAAATCACATTACAATAAATTTGTTGAAAATTTAAATGGTTCCATGGAAGTGAAGCATATATAATTATTTTAAGAAACATCCTTAAATAAATCTCTTACCCTATGGGATATATATATCGATGATGAAACACCCTAGTTAAGGGATGGTGATATAGATAATGATGAATATATAATAAAGGATGATGAAAGTGAATTTCATATGGAAGTTGACTATGCTGATGATTAGGATGAATAGATTATTGATGATGAAAACAGTGATATAGATGGCGATAGATGTATTATATTAAGGTGTTCAGTTGTAGGCAATTTTCATATTCTAATATTTATTAGTTTTTTAAATTTCATGTTTGTATTAACAATATGTTACAGGTAACATTATTTTATTCTGAAATTCATTTTTTTATATTTAATATCTATTTTAATAATATCTTAATAGTGAAAAGATTTTTTAGATGGATGGAGATAATACTCATGAAAATCTATTAAATTCTCTCACGAATGTCAAACTTCCAGATGATGATCATGGTTTAGCTTCTCCTCTTCAGGCTGGTGCTCCTATAGTAGTGGGTGTTTTCTGTCTCGATTACTGATTCTATATCATATTCGAAAGTCACGAATATCTGTTGATTTTGATCATAGTTTACATAGGAATATATTATTGTTTACGAAATTTATTTTATTATAACTAAGTGGTTGGATATTGATAATAATTTCATGATTAAATATTTTTTTTCAATTTTCATAGTTTTTAACATTTTCCATTGGTAAGGTTGTGGGTGTCATGAGACCTAGTACCCGTAACTATGTGTGACAAGATGTTTGACCACTAGAATGAATGTTATTAAATAATATATAAATTTTTAAAAAATATTTAATCACTAACATATTTTTTTGAATGTCTTTCACAATTTATTTTCCCTGATTTCTGATGACCATAGAGTTCATATCCGAAATGCATTGGATACTTATATATGCATGTGATTTTGTGCGTTTCTACAACACCTCAGAAAGCAAGCTCTGGATATTTCATATCTACCATCTTCAATCTATATTTTTTCTCTCATCATCCCAATAATATATTTTCATAGGTATATGATGGGTTGTGTTCCTTCTAGAAAGGAGATAATTTTATGAGGAGATCATCAACTGTACATTAGATCCAAGGGAGTAGTGAGGTCACTCATTGGGCTGGGAGTCATACATCTTCATACATCAACGACATATGGTCTGTGATATTATTTATTATTATTTATTTATTTAAACATGAAAATTTTTGTTATATTATACAGGTTTCAACTGGACCATCTATTAAAGAGTTTAATGATTATAATAAGATTCATTCTGATCCTCATACAAGAGATGTTGTAGGATAATGACATCACCATATTATGGTTAGTTATTTTGATGAAAAATTTCATCAATGACAATTTTATTATTATTATAATTTTTCATTATATTTAATGGAAACATATGATGATGTGACTTCTTAATCACAGAACAGACAATATGAGACATAAACATATATCACTAATGATTATAGTTTTGATGAGGGGGCTTAAATACATGATACTATGCTGGGTGTTGATGAAGGTTGAGTGATATTTATTTTTTATCAACAGGAACCTATGAGTTATTATGGTACTTTTGTGAATGAATAAGTGAGCTCAAGGGAGTTCGTGGACACACATCCTTCATGCCATCATTCGCTTCACAATAAGTGGAGTGTATGGGAGATTAAGATGAGATGATACCGTCAATATAGAAGTAAAGGGAGGAGGAGTATGGGAAGTATCATCTGAGAGACATAGAAATTATGGAGTATATGTGGTGACATTCATGTGGCACTTGTATGGGGTTTCCTCCCGTAGTCCATTGAGTGATTCACCTCCAACTGATGCTTGTTGGAGATTTATGAATATTTTATGACAATTTTTAATTTGGTATGATAGAAATATTATATTTTAAATGATGTTTTATTTTTATGTGTGATTTAATTTTTTATATATTTTTTTTAATTTATTTTTAAATATTATAGATTTTATTTTTTTATAAATAATTTAAATTATTTGTATTTTAGAAAAAAAATTAGTAACAGATAAATAATTTGTCACAACAAGTGTTTAAATGATATTTTGGTATTTTTTTTGTGAGATATTGTATATTTTTCAGAAAAAATTGTTTCTACGATGGCTTGTTTGAAATAATTATATTTGTGAAACCTTCTTCTACAATGGGCTATTTGTGATGGACTCCCATTGCAAAAAGTCATTTTTGATTACAATCAATCGCAAAGGTCCCAATGGAATAATTAGAATTATAGTTCTCATTCCATTAAAGGGATCAAGGGGTTTATTATGATTATGTCATGAGCGAACCATAGACACTATGGATGGGACTATAGATGATATACTTAACTGTTGAGTGAATCAATGATTCTTATATGTATTTAGTAGATAAGCTCAAGTGTCATCAACTTTGTGTCATTAGTGATAAATAGGAATTACATATAGTACTACCAATGATATGCTCAGTTTACAAGGACTTATAACTCATTTAGAGTGATACCATGTTCCTATGTGGTTTTTTTGGGATAGTCTTGTAATGTGTTGGTGGAATTTCACCTCGAGTGATACATTAATTTTATTATAGGAATGTCAATGATGGGTTAACGTTATAAATTGAATATTGGAATGGAATGATTCATGATGCGACTTCCAAGACAATGCACTATTATGGATTCAGTCTTCCCTTTTTCTCGATTAACCAGAATTTTGAGGTGTCTATTGTTCTTTTAGTTACTTGAGTGATTTTGGGTTTATGAAATATCATGATACTTATGATGTAAATGTAGTTTAATTGTTAATTGTTTTATTAAATGAAATGTAAATAGAAAAATGTTCTTGTAGTTTTTCTACTTTTTTATACATCCACGATTACTACAATCATTACTAAACACTTCTTATTATATATATTCGTTGACAGATTTTCATAGACCTTGGGTGGTCATCTACTAGGATTTAGTCTCAAACCCTTTTGGTTCATGTTTAGGACAAAAATATATTATATAATTGTAGGTGTCAATAAGGGAAATCTCCCTCCTATAGGTACTTCATATAATGATTAGGAGTAAGAGAGCATGGGACTAAGCCAAGGCTTGTGATGCCTGTGGATTATTTTTTATCTTTTTCTACATTGTGTACTTATATTTTATATGATTTCAGTGTAACAAATTTTGGATGTTTTCAAGAAAATATAACATGTATAATCATCTTGTGTATGATATGATTCAGGTTTATCTATTCTATATTTCCTCAATTGTTTACTTCTATTTCAGGTTATTGATGCTTCCACTGTTGGATTGTTATTGTATTCCACTGTGTTCTGCTCCACTAATGAGCACATAGTCTCCCCACTCTCACAACTCAGCCATATTTTCTAGTCAAAATACTGTATAGTTTGGGGAGATGCATTTGAGGCCAAGTGGCCAACCAGGATCAGATCACTATTATGTTTCATCTAGTTTCAGGATGTTAAAATATGGAGTAAAAGGAATTTTATTATGTTTTATATACTATTTGGAAACAATATATAGGGATAGGAATGAAATGGTATTTGGTAATAAGTTATGGCCAAGAATATGTACACTATGAATAGGGAAATGAAAAATAGTATTGGATTGAATTGTGATTTTTGAAATTTGAGAAGTTATAGTTGATTTGATTTCACCGTTGGGTAAAAAACAAGTATTGTTCCATTATTTTTTATATGATTGTGGGTTTTATTGTGTTTCCAACCGATGAGATGAGGTTGTTCCATCTCACACTTCATATAGGGACTTTTTAGAAATCATATGCTATGCATTATTACCATTTCATTTAGTGAACAATTATGATTTCATGATAATTTTCTAGATTCAATGATAGATGTACCTACAATTGTGATAGGTATATTTGAAATTTTAATTGTACAGATTGGATGGACACCAATATTTGTTCCCTCTGGTGAAATGGATCTCTTGGTTCAGATATTGGTGGATCATGTTGCGACATTAAATTGAATTGTATTATTATGTGTTATATGTGGATTCCATGATTTGATTCACATAAAGTATGGGCCTGTATAGATTAGAATTTGGCCTACCATTGTGTTTTCCATTGTGAAAGGGGATGTGATAAATATGAAATGAATATGAAATTTAGTGAAACTGAAGTGGTTTTTGATATAGAACTTGACCAAACCCAACATTATTAGTGTGATTTTGGTAGACTCTCTCATCTGTTGGAAACATATACCTCACCCATGTGGAATTAATTTGGGTGAGTTCTTATGGGAAGGTTTTGATATTTCATGTTTTAAAAATTGACCATTTGAGTCGTGAACCTCGAAAATGACTATGAATTGAGGTTTTTGTATGGAATTTTTGAGTCATTCCACCACAAAGACCTTAGGTTGTATGTCAGGAGGGTGACGATGATCATGACCAAGAGGTGGTCGGCCATGGGATACCAGTGCACCCTCCATTAATTTCTTTTTTTCCACCAACTATTATAAAATACATATGTACAGATGCATAGTTCTATTAAGTCTTTATGTGGTTCATTAAAACCATTTAGGGAGAACCACAACATTCCATGTCTATGGAAGAATTGATATGATTGATATATAAGTAGAATCCACCAACATATTCTAGGGATGGTAGACCACTGGATGTAGATTCATGGATAACGTCAATGTTTTTTATCATTGAGAATTTAGAGATGCCTCCTAAGAGGAGGGTAAATCTCTCAATGTACATGTTTTATTATTCCTATAAGTGGTGGGGTGATATTTTCATTAAGGCAGAGAGGTATCATGATATGGTGTGGGTGATTTTCATAAAGTCTTCTATGATTAATTCTATCCCAAGATGATGAGGGTCGATAGAGCCCATTATTTTATACATTTGGTGAACGGTGATTCAACAGGAATGGACTACTCGACCCATTTTATTAAACTCCAATGCTTCTCAACTATTCTGATGGGTGATGATGTATTGAAAGATTGGTGATTTCGGGATTGTATTAGGTATGACATGTGATCACATAAAAATGTATTAATGTTTACTGTTATATCATCTATACTTAATCATGTACTGATCATAGAGTATATCTGGAGGTAATCTCGACAAGAAAGCTCGGGAAGTTCATCACCTAGATCTGTTACTGTCTTGACTAGTAGTAGGAATAATCAACCAGAGATTCATCATGTTGATTTTATCATAAAGAAAATATCTTAATGTAGCCACGTCAGGTGCTAAAAGTGTGTTAGGATAGGTAATAAGAGACAAAAGTTTCTCCAAGATCTATTCAAGTGCTGATATTGCGGAAATATATTCGATATAGAACACCTATGCAAGATGTTCCCACCAACAGATAGTGATAGATGGTATCCACTAACTCCATGTTTAGGAGTGGGGTATGTAGCTTCTCACTAGATAGGGAGTTGGAGTACATTGTTTCATCCAATCCCCAGAGGTGTTTTTGGTCGTGTTATGTAGACCCCATGTTTATAGTGAGAGTTGTGTGGATCAACTCTTGGTATCTAGGTAGTGTCACAGGACTATGTTAGAGGCCATGCACATATAGAAGGTTTACATTAGGTAAAGAGTGACCCCTTAATATTGGTGGGTGTAACTTCGTATGGAAACATTACCTCCTCAAGATAACATGCATTCCTATCATTCTAAATATGGAATAGTTAGTTTTATTTTAGGACTTTGTTTATTATTATCACCGCAGGGTGAGTCTTACTTCAACTATGGGTGGAGAGGATCTATATAAAGATGAATAGGATGTAGATGCAAGCTGTGTTGTACCTTGACATCGTGGATTGGGTGGGATGATAGAACAGATTCTGAGTTTATATCTATATGACTAAGGATCATGTAATCTATATTTCCCACCCATAGTTGACCATTACAAAGATGTTTTCCAAAACGAAATTTTAGGTTTACCTCCTATGAGATAGGTAGAGATCCCTATTTAGAAAGTTTTTGGAGCTACCCTGGTATCAATTTATTGTTATAGGATGGATATGAATGAGTTTTAGGAGATCAATAGGAATCTAGAGGATTTATATGCAAAGGGTGTCATCCAACCACGTATTTTATATGGGTTTTTTCCGGACATTTTTGTAAAAAAGATTTTCTATACCCTTAATTTGTGTATGAATGACTATAAATTGAACATATTGAATATTAAGAAGTAGTATCCTCATCGGTAGATATATGATCTCTTCAATTAGCTCTAAGGATATTAATCTTTCTCAATGATTTTTTTGAGAACTGGTTATAATCATGTGCATTTTTTATTATCATACTTACATCATATAACCTTCCATAATAGGTTTGATCATTTTGTGTAAATGGTAATTCTATCCAACCTCATGAATGTGCTATAAGTCATTATGGAATTGATGAACAATTTTTTCCATCCTTATGTTGACTCGTTTTTTTTGTTTTAATGAATGATATATTGGTGTATTCTCACAATCGACATAAACATTCCAAACAACTTGATATCATTTGGAATACAATGTTAGAGAATAAGTGAAATGCTAATCTCACAAAGTGATACTTCTGGATGGATTAGATTCAATTCCTATGTCACATAATCTCAAATAAAGAGTATCAACAGACCACAATAAGGTGAGAGCGGTGGTTTTCTTTGGGAATCCCAAAAATATATTTCAGTTGAAGAGATTATTAGAGTTGTCCAGTTACAAAAGGGCTTTCATATAAGACTTATGAAACTGAGAATCACCATTTAAGGGATTGGATAAAAAAGTTATGAAGTACGTATTTTTAGATTCATGTGATTTGACCATTAACGAAATTAAAGGGAGACTAAATTCAATGCCGATAATTATTTTATATAGCATGGAAGGAGTTTCACTATGTATTGTGATGCATCATGTATTGGGTTGGGATCAGTTATTATGTATGGGTATCGAGTCACTGCGTACAGGTCTTGGAAAATTAAGCCACGAGAGAGTAATTAACCAATTATTTATCTTGAGTTTCCATTACTTGTTCATGCAATTCATTTTTTGAGATATTACATATTGGGAGAGAGTATTTTGGTGTTCATGAACCAAAAAATGCCTCATGTAAATTTTTTCAAAGCGTTATTTGGATCTCAGGTAGTGAAGGTGGGTGGAATACATTCTGTTTCTTATTTTTATCTAGCATGAACACCTAGTAATAGAAATTCAGTGGACAATTCACTGAGAAAAAGGACTCAGATACAAGTTTTATAGTATGCTAGTAGTGAGTTGTAGATTTTGGTGTTGTTCTCTGATATTATCTTTGAGGTACACGACAGTTAGGGGATTTCATTTCAATCATCCTTAGCAGTTACCAATACTCTATTGATAGATTGAGGATTAGAAAACAATCATATTATAACTTCATAGTTTTATGATAGAGTATGGACGGTAAGGAACCTCCTATTGGTTGGACAAATGGTTAGGATGATATCCTACGAGTACATGGTGGTGTGTCATTCTCATCAAACACGTGTGTGGAGGAGTTTCTGGATTTTCATGCTTAATCTTGGTATGTACATCATGATGTCACCAAAATTTATCAGGATTTACATTCACAGTATTGTTGCATGTGAATTAAAAGATATGTCAAAATTTTATTCATGTGATGTTCCACCATTCATCACGTGAAATAAGAACTCTAGGTACAAGAAAATATTTTACAATACCTACTCATTCCTGGGTGGAAATGGAATAATATCGCAATGGATTTAGTGATGGTTTTACCAAGGTTGAATCAAGGTAACAATTTTATTTGGGTTGTTGTTTAAAAGATCATGAATTTTTAAAATTTCTTTTCTATCATGTAAACCTTTAATGATTATGATATTGGGAGGTTATACATCCATGTGGTTGTATGACTATATGGGATCCCACAAAAAATCATTTTAGATCGGGATGCCCAGTTTTATTCTCATTGATAGAATGGGATACTGAGGTCGATGGGTACACAAGTGCTTTTGAGAATATCATACCACCCCTAGACAGATGGATAGTCATAGAATATGATTTAGGTTCTTGAGGATATGAAAACTGCATGCATCCTTGATTTTGAGGGATCATGGGAGAGGCACATCCCCTAGATTAGTTTGTCTATAAAAATATATTCCATGTTAATATTCAGATGGTGCATCAAAAATATTTGTATGTTAGGACATGCTGATCACCCCTATGCTGGATAGAGGTAGGAAATAAAACCATGTTGGGACCACATCTTATCCAGCATTATATATAAAAAGTGTATTTGATTCAGGAGCGGATGGCTACTGTGTAATCTAATCAAGAATCATATAACAATCACCAGAGATGACATTTATAGTTTGTGGTTGAGAATCCGGTATTCCTACATGGGTCACCAAGATTGGGGCATAATAGGATCCAAAGATAGGTAAGCTTTAGAGTGTTACATCTGGCCATTTGAGATTTTGGAGAGAGTTAGGATGTTAGCTTATCGATTGTAGTGACATCTGAAATAATAGGCTATGAACAATTTCTTCCATGTTTCTTAGCTGGGAAGTTACTATTTGGACCCATCTCACACATTTTAGACTGAGGATATTATGTTCCCAGTAGAAGTGTCCTTTGAGGAGTATCCTATATAAATTGTGGATAATGGAACAAAGGTTTTCTATGGTCGGTCTGTTCTATTTGTACTAGTGTTATAACATCATGTCATAGTGCATTATGATACCTTGGAGGAAGAGGCTGATGTATGATCACATTGCACATCGTTGTTCTTAGTTATTTCATTACAACCAATGGAACGAAAATTTGGGGATGAATTTCATTACGTGGGAATATTTTAAGAACCTGGTTCTTCTTTGAGGTACCAATCCTGTGTTTTCTATAAAATCTCTGCTAATTTTTTAAAATATGACCCTTTATGAATTCATGTTGTGTACATGGAGGTCTATGGGACATTCGGGGTTTTTTAAAGCCTAAAACTTCTGTTTTTTGTGAAAAGTGTAGGCTGTGAGGTTAGTGAAAACCGTGCGGGTTGGGTCGTACGATCATGAAACAACTCTACAATTTTAGATGACATTGAATGAGGATTGAGGATGAATTTTTCACAGTTTTAAAAACATTGTGGGATAACTATTCATTGTTCCCCCATCCTATAGAGAGATATAAATGGTTTCCTCATGGTTTGATAAACTGTGCAACCCATATATTTTGTGTGAATGACTTCTTTCCAATAATATGTTTATAACTCAAATTTCACTTCTCCTATATCATTTTATAGAAGGGGTGACTATTTTGGGCTCCCTTTTAATAATATTTTTTATTTTCATATCGTTTCTCTATCATATCATTGAATCAAGTGTTTTTCAAATCTTAGGATCCAAAACGGTAGTTCCTCAATTCCTTTTTAAATTTTCTCAATTATTATAGATATATTATTTTCTATTTGGAAAAACTCTCATATGCCTTGATATCTATTTCAAAATCTGTTATTCATATTTCTTGATAAACAGTGTGAATTATATATTGATACTGGATGACATGTCTATCAAGAGTTTAAGGTAAGCTATTTCATTCCTTTCTCTATTTGTCCAGCATTTTTTATATGCAATAGTGTCACGCGCCCATTTTTAGATTGTCACCTTGATTTATAATTGAAGCCTATTATTTCATATTGTTGATTAGGTATTGGAATAGTTGTTTTGATGCATGTATTAGGTTTTTTACCAAGTGTAAGGGACACCCCATGGGTAAGTTCACTTGGATGAAATATTGTTGTCGTTTGGCATTTGATGCCTACGTAGCATTCCATTATTTCCCTTTCAAGGGTTGTTAAAAAATATATTTATTAATGTAATTTTTATATTGATAGATAGAATTTTTATTTATTTAGGGTATGGTATCGTTGAATTAACCCATGACATTAGTAGGCCATAACTTATGTAAACATGTTTGGATTGATTAGTGTATTTTTTTGACCTTCCCACGTGAGATTATTATTGTTTTATAAATATAATTGTTTAATAATCATGTGATTATTATTATGAGAAATGTTCCCATGGTATTAAAAGAAAGGTCATGCTTTATGAGGTTGATTAGTAATTTAGAAACCCATCGGTGGTGTGTTATATTATATAATTTTTTATCGATGTTCTTTTTGGATGAAAGTTATTATCTCTTATTGTCGCTATATTTTTTGAGGTCTCATCCTAAGATCTTTTTCTTTGTATCCACCATATTAATGGAATTTATAATAGTGTGAGGACCATACTAGGCCTCCTTTTTTACTTATATATTCATGTTATATTTTTATGATCCAGTTTTCCAAAGAGGTATTTGAATATCATGTGGTTGTATGGATCCATATTTTTTGTGGATCTGAGTTGTTTCTATTAAAGTTGGATCATGTTGATTTTCTCTCTTGGATATGCCTTCTTTGTACCTTCAATTTTCCCATGATTGTTTTCCAGCATGGACATTATCGGCTAGAAAGTATCATGGTTCGTAGAATTTTGACATCCATGATTCAATAGGGGGAAATTTTTTTCTATTTTATATTGAATTATATTATTTTAGAATACAATATTTATCATGAATAAATTTACTATTATTATATTTTTTTAGGCGAGGAATAGTTATCCTATATAGTTATAAGAAACAATCTATTTCTTATGTTGAGGGGGATATCATGGTGATAGATCTATTTTTCAAGACTTCCAAATGGTTTAGTAAATACTGCTTAGATCCCAAGAAACCATGTAGCTATTTTTACCTAGGAAGAGTCTAGAACCCAATTGTATCATGAATTATTAGATGATTCGTCCAGACTGTGAAAGTGTTATTGGTGTTTGTATTGGGTCATAGATGGTTAGAACGTGGTTTTGACAACAGTTTGGAAAACCATGATGTCTGTCCAAGTGTTACTGTTTTCAATATTTTCCAACGGACTCATATCAAATGAATAGGGTCTTTTATTAAAATTCACTTCCATTTGTGTTATTCGTGCTTTGTAATCTAGTGGAGGAGCTCTAATCTCATCAGACACTGATTCATGGCCATACATTGTTGATTCAAATGAGGTTTTAAGGTATTTCATCATATAAATGACCTCTAATCCTCATTCATCCTTAATTCCAAGGATTCTAATTTCCTATAAAACCCTAGTTTTCTATGAAATTTAGAGATTCGGTTTGGGGTGGCTCTATCTAAGGGATTTAGTATCTTATATCTTATATATAAGGTCATCTTTATTACTTTTGTTGTACACATTAAAGACAATATGTTTTTTCTCAGTTTCCACTTCTTCTTAGTAGTTGTTCTTATTTAATTTTTCCACATCAAAATTGGAGGTTTTTGTTTTGTTTCTAAACTATTTTTTTTAAATTATAAATATGTGTGATATCATTGTGGTTTTTTAAATCCATATCATAGTTTTTGGATATTTGAGTAAAGGTTTTATATATTGAATCCAAATTTCAAATTTTTTGAAATATAATGTTTCATTATTCTAAGATTTAATGAAATTAAAATGGCTATTTTTAAATAAAATTTTATTTATTTTTTTTATTTTGATAATGTTCTAGTTTTCGATGAGTTAAAACTGTTGTTTATATTTTTTTCATTCTAATGTGTAGTGTTGAGGAAAAATTTATTTATAAAGGTGCACCTAATTTTTCTAGAAATTATTTTTTGTAATGTGTGTGTTAATTAACCCTTGATTAAATTTCATAATTGATAATTTAAAATTTAATTTTGTTAAGTTGTTATACCTTGGAATTGTTATGGAGTTTAAGGAAGAAGGATTATATTTAATAGTATCATTGAAAATTTTTTATATGGAGTGTGTAATTTAAAACATTTTATATTAAATTATGAATGTTGTGTTTTATTTATTTTTAAATGTGTTTGGTATTCTGAGCCATGTATTGTGATAACGGCTTGGTTGGAAATTCAGTTCTAAATGGTTAATGTAGAATACACCACTTGGTTTCCCATTAGGTTTTACCCCTTGTGTGAGTTTTTTTGTCTTTATGTGATTCCAGTTTCTCCCTCTATTTTTAAATGTTCATTTTAATGACATGTGTGCACGATACATATAGGTAAATCAATTTTTTGGGTGTTCAGGTTGTGTGATAGTCATTTCTTGTGCCATGTGAGTAAATCATGGATTTCATGTTATTCAAAAAACCATTTTTTGTTCATGGTAAACCAGATACTAAGTGTGAGATCTAATTTTATTAAACTATTAGGTTCACATGATGCTAGAGGCTCTCTAATAGTGATTTGATATATCCTTTAAATGTTTCCATGGTGATTTTAAATGAAACGTTTTCTATGATATTTTGAAAATATCTCTTTAGATAGATTTAAAAAATGGAATTTTTTTTAACAAATGAATAATATTTTTGATATTTTAATGGAAGTTTCATCTAAGATAACACCCTTTAATGTGAATTATGATTTCATTGGGATAATATCTATTGATACCATTCATGTAAGTTTTATATTTTAAATATTTTTATGATATTTTTATGAAAACAATTTATTTTCCCCAGGTTATGCAATGACTAATGGAGGAAATATTTAAGAAATTTTTTTTTCATAGATTTTGCATTGATGATATGATGAATGTTTTTTAATCTTGAGGAGTTCATTTTTACGATTATAATTTTCATACTGTAATAGAAATAATTTTAAAACAAAAGTATTACATCTAAATTTTTGAATATTAATTAAATAATATAATGATGAACACTATTCTTTTTTTAGGTCTATTACCATTGTAAACAATTATACATATACTAACCATCCATAAGTGAACCGAATCATCTACCTCTATTTTCTTTATAACTATACCCCACCTTAGGAATATAATACATTATAACATTTATAATAAACTAGGGAAAAGAACCACGAGAAATGGTGATCTCTAAAAATCAGTAAGGGTGAAAAAACGATATATCATCATAACATGAGAGTAAGGTTTTGGGAACATGAGAATATCATTTTAAAACCAAACCCTATATATAATAGATAATATACTAGATTCATGGAATAAATTTAGGTAGTTCATAAGTTAGGAAAAATAATGGAAAAAATTATATATTCTATGGGATCCTAATATTGGAATGGATTTATTTCATACACATAACCATGGAAAATAATTTAATTATTATTAATGTTTAATTTTCATAGATATAATAGTGTATTTTTATAAATCCCAAAACCATTTTACGGAACACTCCAAAGACTATCATAGTGGATAGAATCCCTTACTGAATTGTGTTCAATCCCTATCACATTCCTTCAAATCTCATCATATTTCAATCAATACCAAAATATATGGAGTGAGTTATAGATACCACCTATCATGTAGTTAATTTCATTAAATTTAATCTAAAATATCATAAAACATTCATCATATTACAACACTTGATAATAGATTGGTTTCATTATCATTTCATCAGAGAATAAGTTATGGAAAATAAACGAGTTAAATAATCATTTCATTATTTCATTGTAGCATATCTCATTGAAAATAAATAGATATTATAAAAAAATATTATATAAATAAAACTTCTAGATAAATAATTAAGATGATATAATTATATCATATCCCCATCAAATAGAATGTAATTCCCAAGGATGTAATCATAGATGGAAATTGATTATGAATATAAAATCACTTGAAACATTACTTCTAAAAAATAAAAATTCATTAGAAATAATATTTTTTAAACTACAAATTCATAAAATTTTGTGGAAATTAATTTCATTGAGAATGACATAAAAAATATATCATATAATATTCAATGAAAATAAATTTCATGAGAGTTGAAAATTGTATTTAGGTCATACAAGTAAACAGAAAAACATCCATTTCAGACATTATTAAAAATTCAAAACATATATCATTCAGAAAAGAATATATTATTATATTTAATCTATTTTAAAAAAAACAAGGGTAAGATTGAATTTAAAAATTATTTTTTATAATATTAAATTCTGTATTTTAAAAAATTTATAATACATGGACATGGGAAAAATATATATTTCTGTCTGTTGAGAAAAATAATGTCGATTTTTTAATAGCATTATTTTTCTCTCCTGAGTACATAAAGATAGGAAAATGAACATAAACATTTATTCTACTAAAATAAAAGGAAGAAAATAAAATTCCAGACATTGTTGAGAGAAATAATATAAGAACTCGTTATTGGATGAATTATCAGAAATAATCTCTATACAGAAAAAGAATGTTACATAATGCTGATGAATGTTTGGTTTATTTTGAATTATTATTACCATGTAATAAATTAAATTATATGGATATGTATAATCAATAATTTTATTTATATTAATCTTAAAATATTTCATTAGTACTATATATACAATACAAAAGAAACAAGTGGTGTATAACACATATATCCTACCAAAATTAATGTTATATAGAAATTTGTTACTCTTTTGGTTACATGTTAATCATATTCCCCATGAAATAACATCATTAAATTAATTATTTATAATTAAAATAAATAAATCGATTATATAACATTACAACGAAGTTATATATATAAATCTTAAAAATAATAGGATCATAATGTAAAATATGACCCAAAGAAGAAAATTTCGGAAGGAATTCCATTTCTGTAAGTATTGGTTTCCATTGTACACATTCCAAACTCCAATATAATTAATATATTTTTATTATAAAAATATTAATAAAAATATAATATATTTCATTCCATATATTATTTAATTGTGACATTTTATTACTTATTTAAAAACATTTACTTTTTAAAATTACCTTTTGGGTAATGATTTTTTGTTTATAATGTTTGTCTTGATTTATTATTTTGTCTCCATTTAAATTCATCATGGTTACAAAATATCCAAAATGATAACCATTATATAAATGTAATATATATTCATTACATTTTTATTTAAAGTATTACATTAAATCTAGATATAAAAAATAAATTACACCATTCAGGGAAATGGTATGATGTTTGTACGTATAGACATTTTATCATTTTCTATATAGATTAAACACAAAAAATGGAAATAAAATATTATGCAGGAATATGAATTTCATGACATCTATATCAAATAATTTTATTAAATCAATCATTATTACTTTAAATTTAATTTGTACATGACCATCAAATGGCATCGCTTCGTATGGTAGTAGTATGTCGCACACGTGAGATACATTACAAAATTTATATGGGAAGAAATGTAAGAATGTATATGGGATATAATAATTAATTAAAAATAATTATTCCCTTAATGATATATAAATATGTTAAACCATTCATTGTAACCATCAGTATGAGGTGGTGATGGAATAAGAATTACAGATGCATGTGAGGTGGTAGTCCTCGGTTCACACAATCAACAGTTTGGTTGTCTACTTCATTGATGATGAGATATTAGATGTCCATTCTGTTAAAATAATAAAATCTCATTATATAGGTTACATTCATTTTATTATATCATAATTTATGAAAAATAATTTACAATGTTATGGGAAGAAATTAAATGAAAATTAATGGTCAAGGACCACACCTCTTAATCAGAGAACCCTATCACTTTTAATACTAAATCCATCATACAATGGTTTCATAATGAATATAATTAATCTAGGATATGGGAATGGAATTAATGAATTTATTTTGGATAGAATTATATAAAATCCCTTAGCCCAGAACACTATCACATTGTTGAACCATAACAACTACAGTACATAAATCTTGCCTCGCCATATGCTAGAGGGTGCTGACTGTCTGCATGGTTTTGGGAAATATTGTGGGGATACTACACCCCTAGTTTATAGTCAAAATAAAGTAGATATTAAATAAATATCAGAGTGTGGAAATAAGAAAATCCAAAAAAAAATTATTAATGATGTAACAAATACCAAATAAAATAACCAATAAATTATAAAGGAATAACGTATTGATATGATGGAATGTAAAAAAATCATGCTGGTTGTAATTTAGAAAAAAGGATAGTAGAGACATATTCTTCAAAAAAAATTCAATAATGAACCCATTCCAATACCATCTCCAATATCCAACCCATCCCGTATAAAAAAATAAAATGCATGGTCTTTTACACTTGTGTGAAACTTCATCCATGTAATCTTCCCAGTACCAAATGGACGATCGAGTATGGTGTTAGTGAAACACAGAAGGTTGACACCACCATGTTAAAAAAGATAGTATGATAATATATTCATCTAATAATGTGATATACTACTGTATAAATTAATTCATAAATTAATACATTATGTCAATAAACCTACTTTGATACCCAACTTGATTGCATCTAATCTGGTAGCACAACCATTCTAGGAACAATTGTATACACATGGTATAACATATCACTTGTCCAAAACAAACTATAAATGAATATTAGTGTAGTTAGGGTCTAGACTAGTGTATAGGCAGCACAACATGTGTCTGGGGATAACATGATATATATTCATCATAGAATGTGTTGTGGCCTTTCCTGATATGTAATCATCGAAGAGTGTTTTAGTTCCAATCCCGGAATATAATAATCATAACTTGTGTCAAGGAATTCCTTTATATATATTCATTACATCAGGTGTCATGGTTTGCCTAAGTATAAAGGCTTTACATCATGTCACAAGGCTAAATAAAAACATCATGCATATCACAAAATAAGAATATATGACCGAATAGTTACTTATGATAAATAATATTGAATTTAAATTTTATTAATTAATTAATTAATAAATTATGACATTTTCCAATCCAAATATTTCATAATAAATCTCCAAAAATACATTTTTTAATAAAATAGTATTTAATCCATTTTCTATTTATAATTTTTACAGAAACCACAATCTATGATTTATCATAGTATACCCATAGAGATCTAAGGGTTTATTCCATTACATGATTATAATTTCAAATTTATCCATTAATTAATTTTAATAATGAATAGTCACAATAATGTGTATTTCACAAAATTTATCTATTTAATTAAGAAAATGGGTTCAGCTTTAGATCTACACCTTTATATTTTTATCAATACAATGATGCTTATGGAAAACCCCTTTATAGTTTAAGGTAATGAAGATCACAAGGAGAACATTGATCAAACTCGGTCAATGTCAAAACCGAAATGCAAACCGAAAGTAAAAAAATATTTCAATCTCCTCCATATAGAATTATGGATGATAAGGGGTGCCTATGTTGAGACACACACTAGGGATCCAATGAGATAACATGATGTCCAAATCATTGGTAATTGACAAAAAATCACCTGTAACACCTTTGGAAATGAGAGGAGGTAGGGTTAATTAAAAACTAATAAAAGAATAAAACACGCAAAAGGCTAAAAACAATTTAGGGGTGAGAATAACATAGTTTGAAACCATATCACATCATGTATTTCTCCATTAATGAGATACATAAAAAAATGCATTTTCTCAATTTAATATTTAGCCCTTATTAACATTTAAATTTCATGAAGGGATTACACAATGTGTAACAAATTCCCAACCTTCACTAGTAAACAATAAATGACTATGAATTTAAATTTCAAGTGAAACATTCATGATATGTTAATGTCCATCATGAATTTCTCAGACCATTTTACACAAAAATACCTAAACACATTTAAACCATTCTGATCCATTGAAAATAGTCATAAACCATTTAACCAATTTTTACACAGACTCCATTAATTAATATAAACATAAATAAATAATATTTATATAATTATCCCATATAATGGATATGAGACTCCAAAAATGCCACGATCCGTCCTCGGGGCTCGCGTTGTGACAACTCCAAGCCCACCTTCTATAGGCCAAGGGTAGGGAATTAGCACCAAAGGCGTAAATCCCGATAAAAGGGAAGACATTACCTTTATATAAGAAAACAATCACAATAGTGTATGCAAGCTAAAGTAAACACTAAGTAAACAGAGTACAAAAGTAAGTGCTGGAATGTAAATTGGCCAGTATACAAACCCAACTGAAAGTACAGTAAAACTGAGAAAAGTAAAGTACAACAGCTGAAAAGTGAAGCAGAAACCACCGGGACGTCCTCCGGATACCCCACATGAAGGGTTAATACATATGGTCTCCTCAGCTCCTCGAATCATTCCATCCACTCTGTGTACGTCCCACCTGATAGTTCACCACATGATACCGTCCTGCTCCACATGCCTCAACAACGATCAGCGATGTCCGTTTTCTGTATCCAACACAATGTAGTGTTGGCATAGCCCGTGCTGGGGTGAGTATATGATACTCAGTAGGGACCCTGAGACCCCCGAAGGACTCCCGAAATCCACAATGGATAAAACAAAGGAAATATAAAAACACGAAGTATCAACTGTCTCTACTTAGGTATATTCCCATACATATACCTAAGTAATCAATTCCAGTTCGACTCCAAATCATGAGCCCAAGTACAACCCAGTCCACACATGAAAGCACAACACAGTCCAGACAGGAAAAGAAGACAATCATATCAAAGATAAAGATTTAAAGTCAAGACTCAGCTCACATAGGTATACTACTCATGAAGAGGGGTGGAGATGATAGATGTAGCCTCTGAATCATCTCCCCTGTCGAACCCACATAGGATCCAAGTACAGAAGTCATCATTTCTGAACCCACGTTGGATCCTAGTACAGAAACCATCACTGCCAAACCCACATAGGTTCCATGTACATTCTTGATTTCTACCGAACCCACTGAGGATCCAAGTACAGTCGTCCTCGCTTCCCAACCCACGTAGGATCCAAGTACAGTCATCGTCATCATCATAGTCGCAGCCAGCTCTAGGGTTCCCGCACACAGCACGCTCAATTCTGGGAGGGTCCACTCCATGAGCCAAGGGTTCGATACATCAACTGTCACTATGTCCAGATCTGATGTATCACAATGTTCCGTCTCATCATTAGGAACTCAATGCAAAGACGGTGCGTCAATCGGACGCCCGGTCTGTGAGATATTGGGTTTTCCGTCCCAGGGGCCCGGTTGGTTTTTAATCTAAAACCAACCTGACCGTACACTAGCTGCATCCAAAATTCAAGTAGAGTAATCCAAAAGAACCGTCTCACTAAGTGGAAATCAACGTAATTGACGGCATGTCATTCGGGCGTCCGATCCTTAAGTTATAAGTGTTTCTGCTCCAAGGGCCCGGTTGGTTACGGGTTTGAACCAACCAGGCCATACCCAAAATTCACCGAACCCCCGAGTGTAATATACTGAAATGATGAAATCGATCCAAGGATCCCTACACAACTGACGGTGCATCGATCGGATGTCTGTAGCCCATGATATGAGTGTTTGAACGAACCCGGTCCTAAAAATAAGGGGCTTGGCCTGGTCTGACCCGGTCCAATACCCCCTGGTTCGGCCCGAACAGGGTAGACCCAACCTGGGTCTGGGTCCGGCCCGACAGCGCGCGGCCCGGTCCGGCTGGTGCGGCCCGACCCGGCTGGGCGCGGCCGGCCCCGCCCGTGCGACCTGCGGTACGGCTCGAAAGCCGGTCGCGGCTCGGCTGTCGGCCGAGCGGGGTGCGAAGGGGAGGCGCCTTTCCCTTGTTTCCTGTTTCCGAAACTGCGGACCCTTCGGGTCTGCCCTAAGAATATTTGGGGGGGGGGTTCAACCTCACGGGTTTCCAAAATGGTCGAACGTAATGTCCGACATTGGTGTAACCGTGGGACCCCCTCAGGTCCCGCCTCCAGGTGGCGCTGGTGGCCGACTCAGCCGGCTGCCCTTGGATGACCGTCGCGGCTCTTGATCAACCGGCACGGTGCGACGGCACCACACCACTACATTGTAGCCCTCTCCTGGCCGTTGTCTACTTCGGCTTCACCGGCGCGGCGCGGCGGCACTGCGCACCCCCCACCGCGGCCTGCTCCGGCTGCGGTCCTCTTTGTTCACGCGTTGTGCAATGGCACTACGCCGCCTTCACCACAATGACCAATGTAGATTAACAAGAAAATGGGTGGAGGATCAGCCATGTTTGTGCGGTCTGATCTCCTCCCGTTATAATGATAACAAGTGGCCAAATTTTAATCAATGAAGGTCGATAAATAAAACTTGAACGAAGATAACCCCTACCTCGAAAAAGGTTTGCGGTGGTCAAGCACCATGGATGATGGCGTCATTTCCTTCATCGTCAGTGTCTCCTCCCTTGTCACGGAGGAAGAAGTGGATGGAGAAACCCATCCGCCGAGTCGACGTTCTTCATCGGAAAGTAGGCGTTCTTCGTTGAAGAAGAAGTTCTTCAAAAGGAACTGGTTCTCTCTCTTGCAATTCTCAACACAACAAGCCAACCCACAAATAAAATAATCTCTTCTTATTTTATAAAAAAAATTCTATGCATTCAAATTACGAAATTTAAACACTTAATTCAATTGATTGATTAAGTGTGTGTTGACATGAATTAATGTGGGAGAGTGGGGAGTTACCCAATTAAATACAAGGGGTTTAATGGGTTTTAGGGAATTTGAATGGTTGGGGCTCGTGCGGGCCCCACATCACATTTATCCTCACATGGGTAGTTAGGATGTTAGTGGGTCACACCCTAACTCCCCCGTGTAGGATAAAACAACCTTAGAATTATAAATAAAATTTTACCCAATTTTATTCACTTTTTATTTAATCCACATTTTTTTTAACAACTCCTACAAAGAAAACACATCTTCACTAAACGTCCACTTAAGCAATTACTGGGGCTATGGTTCCATCGGTGCCCTCAGATTTCAATTCCGAGAACCGGTTCAAAAGATAGAAAAACCCGCTTGTTCGTTCACTGAACGTACCCGAGCTAAACTTCGGAAATTGATTCCGGGCACAACAGGCCTCGGAATCAGGGGCCGTCAGAAACTGCATACTTGTAAAATCCCAAAGAATTGAAGAAAAAAAAATTCCTTGAAATCTACATGTCCTTACATTACTCCAACCTCAGGAATTTACATCCTCGTAAAGATACATCATAATCTAGGGAAACAAAAGAGGGTATTGTGCATGCATCTGAGCCTCCTTCTCCCATGTGCCCTCCTGCTGGTTCACGTGCTATCACCTGATGCACACTATAAGAATAGACCATACACATAGGACCCGATCCTATCGATCCTCGATCTCCACCGGGACCTCCACAAATGTCGCCCTATCATAGATGTCCAGCTCCCCATGGTCTATGATATGAGTCGGGTCATGCCCGTATCTCCTCAGCTGAGATACGTGGAAGAAGTCATGCACCCGGTGCAACTGAGGTGGAAGAGTCAGGCGATAAGCTACCCCATCTATCCTACTGAGAACCTGGAATGGTTTCATGAAGCGTGGAGATAACTTGCCACCCCGACCAAATCTCAGTAATCCACGTTGAGGTGAGACCCGTAAGAAAACTTGGTCACCATCCTCAAACTATAGTGGTCTCCGCCTCTTATCCGCGTAGGACTTATGTCGGCTCTGAGTAGTCCCCATCCACTCCTGGATGATTTGTACCTTCTCTGTCGTAGCATGAACCATCTTTGGTCCTACAATTGAATACTCGATAGGGTCAGTCCACCACAGAGGTGATCTGCAAGGTCAGTCGCACAATGCCTCATATGGTTCCATCCCGATGGAGGAGTGGTAGCTGTTGTTGTATGCAAACTCCACCAAGGGTAGGTGATCCTCCCACCTGCGACAAAAGTCAAGGACACATGCACGAAGCATGTCCTCAAAAGTCTGAATGGTCCTCTCTGTCTTTCCATCCGTCTAAGGATGAAAGGTGGTTCTCAAGCATAGCTGCGTCCAAAATGCCTCTTGCAACCCCTTCCAAAGGCAGGGAGTAAAGAGAGCATCTCAATCGGAGACGATATTTGATGTAACACCATGAATCCGTACGATCTCTTGAACGTAGAGGCGTCCCAATCTCTCCACTGAGCCCTTTTCTCTGATAGGTAAGAAGTGGGCCGACATGGTGAGTCGTTCGACGGTCACCCAGATGGAGTTGTGTCCTTTGGATGTACGTGGAAGCCCTGTCAAGAAATCCATAGATATCTCATCCCACATGCACTTCGGGACCTCTAAGGTCTTCACCAAACCTGTTGGTACCTGGTACTCCACCTACACCTACTGGCAGTTGATGGATCGAGAAACGAACTCTACCACAACCTTCTTCATACCCGACCACCAGTGTTGTCATCTGAGATCCTAGTACATCTTCGCTACACCTGGATGTACCACCAATGGGGAAGTGTGAAACTACCTCAGCACCTCCTCCTGTAATGCAATAGGTACCACGGTACGTACCTTGTAGAGGATGACATGTTCCCCGCCTTCAGAAAATCAGTCTGGTGCCAGCCCTGAGGATATCTGAGCACGTCGCACCTCACAGTCTGTGTCACCACATTGTGCCTCCCTGACCTGCTGAATAAGTGAGGAGTAACTATGAGCGACTAGAGAAAGGATTCACCATCTCTATCCACAAAGGATATATACAAAGAGGCTAACTGTTCTATCACCTCTCCAAGTAGCTCAATGCCCGACCTCCAGCTGAGAGCATCAGCTACTACGTTCCCCTCCCCAATAGTATAGACTATCTCAAAGACATAGTCCTGTAGGTACTCGAGCTATTGTCACTATCTCAGGTTCAAGTCCTTCTGTGAGAAGATATTCTTGAGACTCTGGTGGTCATAGTAGACTGTAAAGCACTCGCCCATCAGATAGTGCCACCACATCTTCAATGTGAAGACCACTGCTGCTAAATCTAGGTCATGGGTAGCGTAGTTCTTCGTGTGCTACCTCAACTGTTGTGAACCATAGGCGATCACCGCTTGCTGCTGCATGAGGAAAAAACCTGAGTCATGTCCCTGACGAATCGCAGTAAACTACATACCCTACTCCCTCCTCCGGTAGCCTCAAGATGGGTGCACTGGTCAATCTCTGTCTCAGCTCTTGGAAGCTCTGCTAACATCTATTTGACCACACGAAGGGTTTCCCCTTCTTCATCACAGCTGAAACCGGTGCTGCAACTCTGGTGAATTTTGGCACAAATCTAACTCTAGTCGACTCATGAGTGATCGACTACACCCACTTATGCATGATTCCATCCTGTTCTGTCTGGGGTTTCCTTTTAGCCGACCAAGGAAAACGCATCCCAATGTTGTAGGTAAACCACAACCTTTTTGCCTAATACAGTCAATTTGTGTGTGAACTATGTTTTCCCATTCCATACCCAAACTAACGTTGTAAGGCCTCGACGCTACCACCTAGAGGTTTCAACCGAAACTCTCACCTCAAGGGACATATCACACCGTCAGCATAAATGTGATTATCGAGTCTCCTCTCCATGATATCTCCAAATGTGAGGGTCAAGTCAACGGCTTAACCAGAAACTCTAGGTCTAGGACAAGATTCGTGGAAGGAAGGAATGATTTGTATCAATTTCTGTTGATACAGCAGCTAGTAGTAGACCCAGACGGTACCTCAAATCATTCCTAGAGTGCTTGGGTCACACACCTTGACCACATGCAGATATTCTCTTTCCCTTCCCTCCATCTCCCTGAGCCTAGCGGGGACTACAATGGAGGGTGGTTGTAACATGTCAAAATGTTCACCACCTAATTTTTCTCTCTTATCCTTACTTCTACCTCTGATGTCTGTTAGATTCTTCTGTCCTTAACCCTTCCTCTTCCCGAAACATTCTACATGCTCAAGTCTCTGAGACTAGCACCAGTTTCATTCTTCTCACTGCTAACATTCACTGGTAGAATCTGCTCAGCCAAAGATCATTCAACCACAAAGATTCTCTCTAGCACCCTAGAATAAGTATGAATGATTTAGAGGAAAAAGTCTGGCTTAGATTTCTTCAATCACACCTTGTTAAGAGGTCCGATCACTAAAGCACTGATCGCTTCATATTCATCGAGTAATAGGAGTGGTCGGTGCACTTCGATGAATACTCAACTACCAACATGCCACCCTTCCAAAACTATATCAGCTCTAAAAAAACTCTCTGCCACCTTCTCAAGCCAGTCTTCAGCCGCCTGTGGGTCAGGCTTGCTCGGAACATGAGGAATATCTGGTGCTGAAACACATGTAAGGCACTAAACCTACAAGTGTCATATACTTGTACCATCGATTGTAACTACTGATCAATGGGTAGTGATATTGTAACATCCCAGGTAAATAAATAATATTACATTTTCATTTTTATCAATATTTGTGAATAAAATGTTAATATTACTTTAAATGGAATTCTATGCTCGATGGCGCACCCAATACGCAACAATGAGTTTCTTTGAAATCTAATGTTGCACAATAATAATATAATAATATTATTTTAAATAGTTAATTACTTGCAGTTTTAATGGCGGGAATGAAAAGAACTAACTGAAAAATGACTACATACGTTTTTTAAATATTTTTACATTTATCCAATAAATATTGAGGCTTAAAATGGAAATGAATCCAATTTTATGAATAAATACTCTAATATTTTTAAAAGATTGTTTTACCGCCTTTTGACGGAGAACCTTTTTTAAATCCATATTTTGACATTTTTATAAGATCTATTTTTCAAAATAAACTTATTATTTAGTATAGGGGTATTTATATTTACATTGGATAAATCTTTGGTATATTTCCGACAAATGTTCATTTTTTAATGAATAGTGAAAAATACTGCATTTTACTACAAAACTGATTTTTCATCTAATTTAATTATATTGATAGATTATCTTTTTTAATATTTCTAAGGTGTAATTAGAATATATTTTTACCATTTAATTAAATGGTGGTCATTAGAATTAATTTAACTTTGAAAATGAAAATAAACAAGTGTCAATCTCTTGATATATATTGTTTCATAAAAACACGCTATTTGTTTTGACAGCGGGAATTAAATATATGATTTATTTAAGAAACTTATATGTTTTTAATTTCATAAAATGAACATAATTTAGGAATTTTTAATATCAAATATAGATTAGGGTTAATGTTAGGTATATTTCTGACAAATGTTCATTTCTAATGAATAGTGAAAAATACTGTATTTTAATTCAAACCTTCCTTTTCCGCCAAATTATTTATATAGTTAGATTTTCATATTAATTTTTTTTAAGGTGTAATTAAATTATTTTTTTATCATTTAAATAAAATTGTGGCCATTGGATGTAATTTCAATTTTAAATTGGATGTAAAAACAAATCAATCTTTTAATAGATTTTACTTCTTAAAAACTCGTCTTTGGTTTTGACAACGGGAATTATTTTAAATTAATTAATAAAATTTCTGTGTTTGTAATTTGACAAAATGGATTCCATAATTTTAATAATAATGTTGAAATTATGTAATTAATACTCTTTTGTTTTTAGACATTATGAATAGTAACGACTGTAATTATCAATAATTATCGTGATTAATTAGTAATCGGGTAGTTAAGGGTAACAAAATAATATCATAATAATAAAAAATTAACCCAACAAGTGTCTTAATTATACTGGTTGTTTCATGGCCGACCATGGGATGCCTTGTTCCAAAATTTTGGATCCCATGGAATCACTTTTGGGTGATAGTGACACTTTTGAATTTTAAGTTTTTAAAAATAAAGTATAACCAAAGTATGTATCACCCAAGTAAAAAAAATAGTTTTTTCTTTGTAAATTATCTCTTGGACTATAAATATTCATTAGAAAGATAAAACGATTTAATAAATCATAGTATTTTTTTATAATTTTTAGACATTAAATAAATTATTTTATTTATGACACAATGATGATGCAGTGATTATCTCATTAATGAAGGATTTAAATAAAATGAAATGATAATGCAAAATCTGAGACTTACACTTGTCTAAAACCTATTGTATGAGTATATTTATAACCCTTAACACATTATAATATAAATATATCAATGTGGGACCTTTCAAATCTGAAACGCATTTTAATATAAAGTAGCATTTCTTTACATTCCAAGAGTGCCCCTCCTCCCTCTTATAAATGGACCCCCCTCTACCTCCTTACCCACACCTCTGATGCAATTTTCTCGGACAAAATATGATAATTATATCCCTCCCCATCCCTATATGAAGCCTAGAAACCTTCACTTAGGCATAAATATCTTCAAGAAACCCTTTTGGTTCAAACTAAGGTGAGTTACTCGATTTAAAGGTAATGTCTTCCCTAATGTTATTTTTTTTATTATTCTTCTCAAACCCCCTAAACTCTTTTTATTCCTTGATTTTGTAACAAAACCAGTATATTTAACATACTAGGATGTTTTTATGAGATTTATTCGAGCTTCACTTACACACACATCAGTCTAATGGTTATAGAACATATTGTTTCCATGGATGGAGAATTACTCCCTCATGAAACGATGATTGTTCTATCTTCTCCTACCACCTTTCATGGTGGCCATTATGATGGAACTATATCTAGTTATGATATATATTATATTTAATTCCTCTCTATGCTACTGTATTTTACATTTAAAACATACCTTTATGCTTTTCATGTTGTGCAAATGCGATAATTTCATTTGAGGAAGTGTGGACTATCTCCCCCTCAAGTGACGTGACTCGTTAATGCAATACAAGGAATGTATAAAGAATGATATTAATGGAAATATGTGAACTATATAACATGTATATTATAATTTAATTATAATATATATATCTCTCTCATTTAGTTTTAATTCCAATAATGTGACAAAGAAATAAAAGTAGCGTTCATGCGTACGTACGACATACTGTCTCCATGAACGGTGAATTTCATTTCTTATCTCCAAATGTTATGAAATAGTATAAAATTAATATATTATGGATATATATGATATATAAATCATTAATAATATTCTGGATATGGTGTAATTTTAACTACATGGACAATTCATTTCCAACATGTTCATTTTTGACTCATGTACCAAACATCGACAAAAACGTCTGATATGAAATCACATAATTATCTAATTATTATAATACTATAATATGTGATATGAATTGAATAATAAACCTTACAGTAGGTCCTTATGAATTTCTTAATTGACCAAATCTTATTATTCCGGAATATAAAGAAACCAATAAGACAAGTCGGACATCAGGTAAGGGATTCAACCTCTCTCTTTCTTTTAAAGTACTCTATTTTATGTCATTTCCATTATGCTCCATGTTCTTATATTGTATCATGTTATTTTATATTCACTATTTTGTAATTTTTATTTTCATATTATGAGATACCCCATCTTACTCTCATCAATTAATTTTAAGTGGCGTCGTTAGGCTGCTGAGTTTTAGTAAGGGATTTAAATCTCACTTTTATTTTCGTGAGATCTATGATACATTTGCCACCATTTAATTTGAGTGGTATATATACAGCCCATTATTCTAATATTTATGTAATATACTTTAATGGGTATTTACATCTTCATTGTATGACCCTTATTCCATGGTTTGTACGTTTCGAAAGTTACCCAAGTCGGTAAGGGAACCTTTCACCCTCCTATTTTTAAAAGAATTATTTTTGTTTTGTCTTTTAAATTGATCCTTCTTATGTTGGGATATGTTCTTATATATCCTTATTGCTTTAAATTTTATTTCCAAGTGATGAGATACCCTTTATCCCTCTCATAAACTCTATTTCTAAAATTTGATGTGATGCTGTTAGGCTATCGAATTTTTCCAAGGGAACTTCTTAACCCAATTCCAATTCTTTGGGTTAAACCTCTACTTCTTGATTATGTAGTGCTATGAATATGTCTGGATGAAATATGATTGTTCTACACTGATTATCCAAATATATTTAGTGTATTTATATTTTTTACACATAATTATTTCATTTATTTATCCTTGCTCTAATGGAATGATCCTTGACTGGGATTACATCTCAATTTCTTCTCATTGAGACATTTCTTAATTATATAAGATTTTATTCTTTTATAAATTTCATATAAAGCACCTTTGACTTTTCATATCCATATTATTTCTATACTAAAGTTATTTAAATGTTTTGAAAATGGTCTACTTCTATGTGGCTTGTAATTTAAATGTTCAAAATGGAAAATGACTCTTTTATTAAAACATTGTTTTAAATGGATATAATGATTTATTCTTTTAAAAATTTATCATCCATGTCCTTGTTTTAGAATGGATTTTAAGGATTTATTAATATGTACATGAATGTTTTAAATCATTTTCAAAAGTTTCTAAGTGGTATGGGACACTTTGATTCTAAAATCACTTTTAAATGTCTTCTTTTAATATTATCAATGAATAAAGGGACATTTCTCTCATAGAGTTTTAATGATATTAGTAGATGTTTTTATTTATGTTAATATCATTATGTGATCTATTGTGACTGAAATGTTGAAATTTTATGTTTCTTTTATGCATGTTTTAAGTGTTATGATTATGGTATTGTTATTGGGAAATGTTTATGAAATTTGGTGGTTCCGTGATAAACTAAGGGTGGGTGAGCCCGAGATAGCTCTCCAATGAATTGGGTAACACGAAGGAGTTAAATTCTAAGGGTTATCCAGAGATATTTAGGGAATATACTATGATGGGTATTCCAAACGTAACCATGAGAGTTACTCCCTACGTATGAATGTTATGAATGCTTCAAATTACATTTAGGTCATATGATTTCTATGAGCTATTCCCAAATATTATGATTTAATGAGGTATATTAAAGTGCTTATGTTTCTTGAGTAAATTGTGATTTCATTGATTCTTATGTATACATGGACTAATGTTTTCTTTCTGTTTTGTTATTACCCTTACTGAGATTTTTCTTCTCATCCCATGTTTTTGAAATGTTTTCCAATGAGCATAAAGTGGAATACGGTCAAGGATGGGATCAATGAAATTTCATGATGTCTAAAACATGGAACTCGACATGACTCTTTTGATCATGGGTTTATATTTCGTGAAAAAAATGGAAACTGAGTAGATTTTTCTACCTTGGAATCTATGAGATGTAATAGTTATGTCCTAATTCTCTAAAACTCTAAACCTGAAAAGATCCTCGATGTGAATTATTCATTTAATTCAAGAATATATATTGTACTAAGGTGAGGTCTTTATAGTTGGTATCAGAGGTCAGTTTAGATAACTTTATAGGTTATGGTATTCTTTAATAAGAAGTGACATTACCAAAATGGTTTGGATTTCAGGAAGAGTCATAGTTTTTAGATAAAGTGAATGAGTAAACATATCTTAGTGTTTATCTTCCTCATTAGTACATGATTATTTTGTTGTTATACTCACACTGACATTTTTGGTTTTAGTAAATGGATGGATCTAGCAGGCACCAAAGTGACAATGGGTTTGAAGAAACAATGGTGGTTCTCTGATTAATAGACTGGATGAAATAGAGGATATGTGATTAGGTAAATAAGTTTTCAGTATGAGAATTTAAGTGTAACTGATGTTATTTGGAGATAAATGTTAATATTTACCATGGAAGACTTTGAGATTATGTTTTTTGGAGATTTGGGTTTCAATTATAGTTTGGTTTATCTTTGAAGAATTTTATGGGAAGCTATTTATTGAATTTTCTTTGTTGAACTTTGGATAATGTTTGATAAATTTTGGAGATTAAGAGTAATATTTCTTTTTATAAAGGAGTATCCTTTTTGGGTATTATCTGATCTCATAATAACAATTTTGGTTTTGGTTTTGGTCTAAATATATCAGAAGTATATAGTTCTCTTTTTTGGATTAGGTGATTATCTAGAAGTTGATTATAGTGCTCTTAATGTGAACAAGTTATCCTAAATACTCATCTTTTTGAGAAAATAAGAGTTTGTGTAATAAATCTAGAAAAAAGTTGAAAGTTAACATGAAAAATAATTATGTTTCCTTATGTTTTAGTTAAGCACATAAATAAATTCCTCAATGAAAAGTAATTTAAAACAATAAAGTCGTATGTTAATTTTTCCGACTGGGGAATCAAATACCGTTTAACCCATCACAAGATTTTGATTTTCTTGTGGTTAACATTCTCCTAAGCATGTTTTCTATCACTCTCCCTCAGAACATGACCATTTTTTTTCATCCAAATCCATGTTTTCCTACATTTAATCCTAGTATGGGTTAAATTGGGTTACCCTTTTACTTCTCTTTCTTTCTTTTAAATTGATAGTTAAATTTAATCTTTTTCTAATGTGGGGATTTCAATGATGTTTCCATGCCCTATTTTAAAATTGTGAGGACAAAATTCCCAAAAGGGGGGAAGGATGTAACATCCCAGGTAAATAAATAATATTAAATTCTAATGTTTATCAATATTTTTGAATAAAATGTTAATATTACATTAAAGGGAAGTCTATGCTTGATGGCGTAACTAATACGCAACAATGAGTTTCTTTGAAATCTTACGTTGCACACTAATAATAATATAATAATATCTTAAATAGTTAATGCCTAGCCGTTGTAATGGAAGGAATGAATAGAACTAACTAAAAATTGATTTCATTTTATTGTAAAATATTTTTAAATTTATCCAATAAATGTTAGAGGCTTAAAATGCAAAGGAATCCAATTTTAAGAATAAATACTCTAATATTTCTAAAAGATTGTTTTACAGCCTTTTGATGGAGAACATTTTTTAAATCCAACTTTTGACAATTTTATACGGTCTATTTGTCAAAATAAATATATTCTTTAGAATTGGGATATTTAAATTTACATTGGATAAATTTCTGGTATATTTCTGACAAATGTTCATTTTTTTAATGAATAGTGAAAAATACTGCATTTCACTTCAAAACTGCTTTTTCATATAATTTAATTATATGGATATATTATCATTTTTAATTGTTTTAAAGTGTAATTAGAATATATTTTTTCCATTTAATTCAATGGTGGTCATTAGAGTCAATTTCACTTTGAAAATGGACATAAACAAGTGTCAATATTTTGATAGATATTATTTCTTAAAAACATGCTATTTGTTTTGACAGCAGGAATTAAATATATGATTTATTAATGAAACATCTATTTTTTGAATCTGGTAAAATGGAAATCATTTCTGAATTTGTAATATCAAATATATCTTAGGGTTAATTGTTGGTATATTTCAGACAAATGTTCATTATTAATGAATAGTGAAAAATACTTCATTTTAATTAAAACCTGCATTTTCATCCAAATTATTTATATAGTTAGATTGTAAATTTAATTTGTTATAAGGTGTAATTCAATTATGTTTTTAAAATTTAAATACAAATTTGGTCATTGTATATAATTTCAATTTTAAATTGGATGTAAAAACATATCAATCTTTTGATAGATTTTACTTCATAAAAACCCGTCTTTGGTTTTGACAACGGGAATTATTTTAAATTAATTACTAAAATTACTGTGATTGGAATTTGATAAAATGGATTCCATATTTGTAATCATAAGATCCAAATTATGTAATTAATACACTTTTTTATACATTATGAATAGTAATGACGGTAATTATCTTTAATTATCGTGATTAATTAGTAATCGGTTAGTAAAGGGTAATAAAATATTATCATAATAATAACAAATGACACCAACATGTGTCCAAATTCTACTGGTTGAGTCATGGAAGACCATGTGATTCCTTGTTAAAAACTTTGTGACCCCATGGAATCACTTTTGGGGTGATAGTGACACTTTTAAATTTTATGTTTTTAAAAGGAAAGTATAACCAAAGTATGTATCACCCAAGTAAAACAATTTTAGTTTTGTCTGTGTAAATGGTCTCTAGGACTTTAAATAGTCATTGGAAATATAAAATTATTTAATACATCATAGTATTTTTTAATATTTTTTAGACATTAAATAAATTAATTTATTTATGACACCATGATGATGCAACGATTATCTCATTAATGAACGATTTAAATAAGATGAAATGATAATGTAAAATATGAGACTTACACTTTTATAAAACCTATTGTATGAGTTATTTCAAACCCTTACCACCTTATCCTCGAAATATATCAATGTGGGACCTTTAAAATCCGAAACTCATTTTAATATAAAGTAACATTTCTTTACTTTCCAAGAGTGACCCTCCTCCCCCTTATAAAAGTCCCCCACATCTACCTCCTTACCCACAGCTCTCAAGCCATTGGATCTTCCAAAATCTCATCATTATATCCCTCCCCATCCCTCTCTTCTTCCAAGAATCCTTCCCTTTGGTATAAATCTCTTCATGAAACTGTTTTGGTTCAAACCAAGGGGAGTTACCCAATTTAAAGGTAAAGTCTTCCCTAATGTTCTTTTTTTTATTTTTCTTCTCCAACACACTAAACTCTTTTTATTCCATGATTTTTTAACAAAAACAGTTTCTTAGACATACTTGGATGATCTTATGAGAATTATTCGATCCACACTTACACACACCTCCGTCTAATGGTTAAAGAACATAATGTTTCCGTTGATGGATAATTACTGGCTCACGAAACGATGATTGTTCTATCTTATCCTACCACAATTCATGGTGGCCATTATGATGGAACTATATTAATTTATGAAATAAATTATATTTTTTTCCTCTCTATGCTTCTTTATTTTAAATTTATGACATACATTTATGCTTTTCATGTTGTGCAGATGCAACAATTTCATCTGAGGAAGTGTGGACTACCGCCACCTCAAGTGATGTTACTCGTTCATGTAATAAATTGAATTTATAAATAATTAAATTAATGAAAATTTGTGACCTATATAACATATATATTATACTGGAATTATAATATATCTATATTTATCTGATTTAGTTTTAATTCAAATAATATGAAAATGAAATGAAACTAGCGTTCATGCGTACGTACGGCCTACTACCTCCATGAACGGTGCATTTCATTTTTTATCTCCAAATGTTATGGAATAGTATAAAATGAATATATACTGGATATATGTGATATTTAAATCATTAATACTATTATTGATATGGTGTAATTATAACTACATGGACAATTTTTTAAAAACAAGGTCATTTTTTACTCATGTACCGAACATCGACAAAAACGTCTGATATGAACTCAAATAATTAACTAATTATTATAAGATTATAATATGTGATATGAAATGAATATTTAACTTTAATGTAGGTCCTTTAGAAAATAGTAATTGACCATTGTTTATTATTCACAAATAGAATGAAACGAACAAGACAAGTCGGACTTGAGGTAAGGGATCTGACCTCTCTCTTTCTATTCAAGTACTCTTTTTTATGTCATTTCTTTTATGATCCATGTTTTTATGTTGGATCATGTTCATTTATATTCAACTTAATGTAATTTTTTTTCAATATGATGAGAGACCCCCTCTTACTCTCATCAATTCATTTTATGTGGCGCCGTTAGGCTGCCGAGTTTTCGTATGGGATTTGTCATCTCACTTATATTCCCGTGAGATCTATGCTACATTTTCCACTACTTAATTTGAGAGGTGTATGTACTGAAAATTATTCTAATATTTATGTAATATACTTTAATGGGTATTCAATTATTAATTTTATGACCCTTCTTCCATGTGGTGTACGTTTCGAATGTTACCAAATTCGGTAAAGGAACCTTTCACCCTCCAATTTTTAAAAGACATCTTTTTGTTTTTTCTTTTAAATTTCAACTTCTTATTTTTGGATATTTTCTTATATATAATTATTTATGTAAATTGTATGTCCAAGTGATGAGATACCCTTTATCCCTCTCAACAACTCTTTTTCTAAAATTTGATGTGATGCCGTTAGGCTATCGAATTTTTGCAAGGGAAGTTCTTAACCCAATTCCAATTCTTTGGGTTATGCCTCTACATCTTGATTATGTCATGATATGAATATTTTTGGATGACATCTGATTGTTTTACACTGATCATCCACTTATATTTAGTGTATATATATTTTTCACACATAATTATGTCATTTCTTTATCCTTGCTCTAGTGGAATGATCCTTGATTGGGATTACATCTCAATTTCTTCTCATTGAGACATTTCTTAATGATATGCACTTTTATTCTTTTATAAATTGTATATACATCCCATTTGACTTTCCATATCCATATTATCTCTATACTAATGTCATTTAAATGTTTTGAAAGTGGTCTAATTATCTGTGTCTTGTAATTTAAATGCTCAAAATGGAAAAATAATCTTTTATTAAAACATTGTTTTAAATGGGTTTAAAGATTTATTATTTTAAATTATTTATCATCCATGTCCATGTTTTATAATGGTTTTTAAGGATTTATTAATATGGACATGAATTTTTTAAAACATTTTCAAAATTTTCGATGTGGTATGGGACACTTTGATTCTAAAATCCATTTTAAATGTCATCTTTTAATATTATAAAAGTATTAAGGGATATTTCACTCGTAGAGTTTTAATAATTTTAGTGTATGTTTTTATTTATGTTAATATCAAGATGTGATCTATTGTAATTGAAATGTTTAAATATTATGTTTCTTTTTTGCATGTTTCAAGTGTTAGGATTATGTTATGGTTCTTGGGAAATGTTTATTAAATCGGGTGGTTCCATGATAAACTAAGGGAGGGTGAGCCCATGATAGCTCTCCAATGCATTGGGTAATGCGAAGGAGTTAAACGCATTGTTTCTCCAAAGATATTTATGGAATATACTGTGATGGGTATTCCAAACGTAACCATGAGGGTTACTCCCTATGTACTAATATTATGAATGCCTCTAGTTACCTTTAAGTCTTATTATTTCTATGAGTTATTCCTAAATATTATGATTTAATGAGGTATGTTAAAGTGAATATGTTTTATGAGTAAATTATGATTTCATTGAATCTTATGTATACAAGGACTAATGTTTTCTTTCCATATTGTAATAACCCTTACCGATATTTTTATGCTCATCCCACATTTCTTAAATGTTTTCCACATGAATTAAAGTTTAATACAGTCAAGGATGGGATCAGGGAAATTTCATGATGTCTATAACATCGAACTAGACATGACTATTTTGTTCAAGGGTTTATATTTTGTGAAAAAATGAAAACTGAGTAGATGTGTCTACCTTATAATCTTTGAGATTTAATAGTTATGTCATAATTCTCTAAAACTCTAAACCTGAAAAGATCCTTAATGTGAATAATTAATTTAATTGATGAATATATATTGTACTAATGTCGGGTCTTTATAGTTGGTATTAGAGGTCGGTTTAGATAACATTAGAGGTTATGGTATTCTTTAAGCATAAGTGACATTACCATAATGGTTAGGATTTCAAAAAGAGTCATAGTTTTTAGATAATGTTAATGAGTAAATATATCTTACTGTTTATCTTCCTCATTAGTACATGACGATTTTGTTGATATACTCACGCTGAAATTTTTGTTTTTAGTAAATATATGGATCTAGCAGGCACCAAAGTGACAATGGGTTTGAAGAAATTGTGGTGGTTCTTTGATTAATAGACTTGATGAAATGGAGGATATGTGATTAGGTTAATTACTTTTTAGTATGAGACTTAAAGAGTAATTGATGTTATTTGGAGATAAATGTTAAGATTTACCTTGGAAGAATTGGGGATTAAATCTCTTGGATATTTAGGTTTCAATCATAGTTTGGTTTATCTTTGATGAATTTTACGGGTAGTTGTTTATTTAATGGTATTTTCTGAACTTCGGATAATGTTTGACAAATTTTGGAGATTAAGAGTAGTATTTCTTTTTATAAATGATTATCCTGTTGGGATATTATCTAATCTCATATTGACAATTTTTGTTTTGGATTTGGTCTAAAGACATGGGAAGTATATAGTTCTCTTTTTTGGATTATGTGATTCTCTAGAAGTTGATTATAGTTCTCTTAATGTGAACAAGTTATCCTAAATACTCGTCTTTTGGAGAAAATATGAGTTTGTGTAAGAAATATAGAAAAAGATGAAAGTCATCATGAAAAGTAAGTATGTTTACTGATGTTTTAGTTAAGAACATAAATAAATTCCTCAGTGAAAAGTAATTTAAAAAAAATGTTGTCTGTTATTTTTTCTGACTGGGGAATCAAATTCCATTTATCTCATCACAAGTTTGTGATTTTTTGGTGGTTAACTTTCTCATAGACATGTTTTCTATCACCCTCCCTCAGAATACGAGCTTTGGTTTTTTCTTCCATATCCATGTTTTCCTACATGTGATCCAAGTATGGGTTAACTTGGGTGACCCTTGTATTTCTCCTTCTTTCTTTTAATGTGATAGTTAAATTTACTCTTTTTCCGATGTTGGGCTTTCAATGAAGTTTCCAAGCCCTATTTTAAAATTATGAGGATGCTATTCCTAAAAGGGGGGAAGGATATAACATCCCAGGTAAATAAATAATATTACATTCTCATGTTTATCAATATTTCTGAATAAAATTTTAATATTACATTAATGGTAATTCTATGCTCAATGGTGTACCCAATACGCAATAACGAGTTTATTGTGAAATATTATGTTGCACACTAATAATATAAAAATATTATTTTAAATAGTTAATGCCTAGCCGTTGTAATAGTGGGAATTCACAGAACTAACTAAAAAATGATTACATATGTTAGTTAAATATTTTTACATCTATCCAATAAATTTTGGGGATTAAAATGAAAATAAATCCAATATTAAGAATAAATACTCTAATATTTTTAAAAGATTAGTTTACCGCATTTTGATGGAGAACCTTTTTTAAATCCAACATTTGACAATTTTATAAGCTCTATTTTTCAAAATAAACTTATTCTTTATAATTGGTATATTTAAATTTACATTCAATAATTTTTTGTTATATTTCTGACAAATGTTCTTTTTTTAATGAATAGTGAAAAATACTACATTTTACTACAAACCTTCTTTTTCATATAATTTAATTATATGGATATATTATCATTTTTAATTGTTCTAAATTGTAATTATAACATATTTTTACCATTTAATTCAATGGGGTTCAATAGAATTAATTTCACTTAAAAAATGGACATAAACAAGTGTCAATCTTTTGATAGATATTTTTTCTTAAAAACACGCTAATTGTTTTGACAACAGGAATTAAATATATGATTTATTAATGAAACTTCTATGTTTTTAATTTGGTAAAATGGAAATAATTTCTGAATTTGGAATATCAAATATAGCTTAGGGTTAATTTTGGTATATTTATGACAAATGTTCATTATTAATGAACAGTGAAAAATAATGCATTTTAAATCAAAATAGCCTTTTCATCCAAATTATTTATATAGTTATATTGTCATTTTAATTTGTTTTAAGGTGTAATTTAATTATTTTTCAATAATTTAAATACAATATTTGTCATTTCATGTAATTTAAATTTTAAATTGGAAGTAAAAACATATCAATCTTTTTATAGATTTTACTTCTTAAAAACCCGTCTTTGATTTTGACAGCGGGAATTATTTTAAAATAATTACTACAATTTCTATCTTTTGAATTTGATAAAATATATTCCATATTTTTAATCATGAGGTCCAGTTTAGGTAATTAATAATCTTGTTTTTAGATATTATGAATAGTAACGACGGTAATTATCTTTAATTATCATGATTAATTTGTAATCGGGTAGTTAAGGGTAATAAAATAAGATCATAATAATAACAAATGACCCCAGAATGCTTCCTATCTCTACTTTTGGTGTCACGGCCGAGCATGGGATTCCCTGAGCCAAAATTTGGGACCCCATGGAATTACATTTGGGGTGATAGTGACACTTTTTAGTTTTATGTTTTTTAAAGGAAAGTATAACCAAAGTATGTGTCATCCACGTAAAAAAAATTTAGTTTTTTCTTTATAAATGATCTATTTGACTATAAATATTCATTGGAAAGATAAAAATATTTCCAACATCATAGTAATTTTATATAATTTTTATACATTAAATAAACTAATTTATTTATGACACCATGATGATGCAGCAATTATGTCATTAATGAACGACCTATATAAAATGAAAAGATAATGTAAAATCTAAGACTATCAGATGTCTAAAACCTACTTGATGAGTATATTTCTAACCCTTAACACCTTATACTAGAAATATAGCAATTTGGGACCTTTAAAATCCGAAAGTCATTTTAATATAAAGTATGATTTCTTTACTTTCCAACAGTTCCCCTCCTCCCTCTTATAAAAGGCCCCCACCTCTACCTCCATACCCACACCTCTAAAGCCATTGGATCGGAAAAACTCTGATCATTGTATCTCTAAAAATCCTTATATTCATCCTAAATTCCTTCCCTTAGACATAATGATCTTCAAGAAACCCTTTTGGTTCAAACCAAGGGGAGTTACCCGATTTCAAAGTAAAGTCTTCCCTAATGTTCTTTTGTTTTATTTTTCTTCTCCAACCCCATAAAATCATTTTATTTCTTTATTTTGTAACAACAACAGTATATTAAACATACTAGTATGTTTTTATGATATGTATTAGCGAAACACTTACACACACCTCTGTCTAACGGTTTAAGAACATACTATTTCTGTGGATGGCGAATTACTGCCTCACGAAACGATGATTGTTATATCCTTTCAAACCACCTCTCATGGTGGCCATTATGATGGAACTATATTTATTTATGATATATATTATTTTTTTATTCTCTATGATTCTGTATTTTACATTTAAAACATAACTTTATGCTTTTCATGTTGTGCAAATGCGATAATTTCATTTGAGGAAGTGTGGACTACCGCCACCTCAAGTGATGTGACTCGTTCATGCAATACATGTAATGTATAAAGAATGAAATTAATTATCATATGTGAAATATATATCTATATATTATACTGGAATTATAATATATATATATCTCTCTCATTTAGTTTTATTTCCAATAATTTGAAAAAGAAATGAAAGTAGCGTTCATGCGTACGTACGGCCTACCGTCTCTAGGAACAGTGTATTTCATTTTTTATCTCCAAATGTTATGGAATAGTATAAAATTAATATATATTAGATATATATTATAATTAAATCATTACTACTATTCTGTAGATGGTTTAATTATAACTACATGGACAATTTTTTTCAAACAACTTCATTTTTGACTCATGTACCGATCATCGACAAAAACGTCTGATATGAACTCACATAATTAACTAATTATTATAACATTATAATATGTGATATGAATTGAATAATAAACTTCAAATTATTCCCTTATGCAATTATTAATTTAACAAAGTTTATTATTCCGGAATATAAAGAAATGAACAAGGCAAATCGGACTTGAGGTAAGGGATCTGACATGTCTCTCTCTTTTCAAGTACTCTCTTTTATGACATTTAATTTATGCTCCATGTTCTTATGTTGGATGATGTTATTTTATATTCACCGTAATGTAATTTTTATTTTCATATGATGAGATACCTCCTCTTACTCTCATCAATTCATTTTAAGTGGCGCCATTAGGCTGTTGAGTTTTCATAAGAGATTTTTCATCTCACTTTTATTCCCGTGAGATCTATGCTACATTTGCCACTATTTAATTTGAGTGGTATATGTACTGCCTGTTATTCTAATATTTATGTAATATACTTTAATGGGTATTTACGTCTTCATTTTATGACCCCCCTTCCATGGGGTGTACGTTTCAAAAGTTACCCAAGTCAGTAAGGGAACCTTTCGCCCTATTATTTTTAAAAGACTTATTTTTGTTTTTTCATTTAAATTTCACCTTATTATGTTGGGATAGGTTCTTATATATCCCTATTTCTGTAAATTTTATGTCCATGTGATGAGATACCCTTTATCCCTCTCATCAACTCTTTTTCAAAAAATTTATGTGATGCCGTTAGGCTATCCAATTTTTGCAAGGGAACTTCTTAACCCAATTCCAATTCTTTGTGTTAAACATTTACCTATTGATTATGTCGTTATATGAATATGTTTGGATGACATCTGTTTGTTTTACACTGATTATCCACTTATATTTAGTGTATTTATATTTTTCACACATAATTCTGTCATTTCGTTATCCTTTCTCTAATTTCATGATCCTTGATTGGGATTACATCTCAATTTCTTATCATTGACACATTTATTAATCATATACACTTTTATTCATTTATAAAGTGTATATAAAACCCCATTGACTTTCCATATCCATATTATGTCTATACTAAAGTCATTTAAATGTTTTTAAATTGGTCTACTTCCATGTGGATGGTAATTTAACTGTTCAAAATGGAAAAGGGCTCTTTTATTAAAACTTTGTTTTAAATGGTTTTAATGATTTATGAATTTAAACATTTATCATCCATGTACATGTTTTAGAATGGTTTTGAGGATTTATTTATATGTACATGAATGTTTTTAAACTATTTCAAAAGTTTCTAAGTGGTATGGGACACATTGATTCTAAAATCTCTTGTAAATTTCTTCCTTTAATATTTCAAAGTATAAAGGGATATTTCTCTCATAGAGTTTCAATGATTTTAGTAGTTGTTTTTATTTATGTTAATATCATGATTTGATCAATTGTGATTGAAATGTTGAAATTTTATGTTTCTTTTATGTATGTATTAAGTGTTATGATTCTGTTATGGTTCTTGGGCAATGTTTATGAAATCGGGTTGTTCCGTGAAAAACTAAGGGTGGGTGAGCCCGAGATAGCTCTCCAATGAATTGGGTAACACGAAGGAATTAAATACTAAGGTTTCTCTGAAAAGATTTCGGGAATATACTGTGATGGGTATTCAAAATGTAACCATGAGGGCTACTCCCTACGTAAGAATGTTATGAATTACTGAAGTTACCATTATGTCTTTTGATTTATATGATTTATTCCTGAATCTTATAATTTATTGAGGTATGTTAAAGTGCTTATGTTTTATGATTAATGTATGATTTCCTTGATTCTTATGTATACATGGACTAATGTTTTCTTTCCGTATTGTTATAACCCTTACTGAGATTTTTATGCACATCCCTTGTTTTTGAAATGTTTTCCAGAGGTCTTAAAGTGGAATACTGTCAATGATGGGATCATGGAAATGTCATAATGTCTAAAACCTTGAACTAGATATGAACCTATTGTTCAAGAGTTTATATTTTGTGAAAAAAATGGAAACTGCGTAGAGGTTTCTACCTAGTAATCTTTGAGATGTAATATTTATGTCCTAATTCTCTAAAACTCTAAACCTAAAAAGATCCTCAATGTGAATTATTTCTTTAATTCAAGAATATGTATCGTACTAAGGTCGGGTCCTTATATATATAGCTGACACACTACATGGAGGTACTAACTCAGGAAGTAGTCCACATACCATAGCCTCATCACTAAGTGGACCATCCTCGTGGTCACTCGCTGAGAAATATTAGTAACTAAGATCACCATTTTCTCTACTAGTGTATCAACTAGGAGGTAAACTCTAGAAATTGCCTCCATCCAGTACTCTACTGCCTGGGAATTTTTATTGCCTCGAAAGCTCAGATTCCTCTTCCACTGGAACTCATAAAATATGTTTAGTTGGTGTGGACTCTCTGATACTAGGGATGGTGGTATTGGTGGCCCTGCGGGTAGTGGTACCACTGGTGCCTCCACTGTGATGGGTCCCTGCACTGAGGCCTCATCGCTCAGTGGGAAACCATCTCGCACGTAACTCAGAACCCTAGCTGGATGCCTTCTTGGGGACATCCTTGATAAGGAACAGGTGTTCCATGGTCAAACTTTATACCTGGTCAGCTGACTCAAAGAGACTACAAAGGAAACTATTGGAACACACACGCAATCAATGTTTTTGTTCCCTAAGTTGAAAATCAGAATTCAGGGTCCTGGTGTGTGGATACGTCGGCCGCCACACCAACACTGGACTCCCTGGACTGATAACCACACTCAAAACTCTAAACACTATTGCATCACATAAAGAAAGATCAGAGTCCTGAGTTATATGGTAGAACCGACTCCTCTGATACCAATTTGGCATGACCTGTCCTCGGTGGTCGTGCCGTGACTACCCCAAGCATTCCTTCCATAGGTCACGGGCTGACGACTTGCACCAAATGCGTAAATCCTGATAAAAGGGAAGGAATTTACATTATATAAAAAAAATCACAATAGAGTATGCAAGATGAAGTAAACACTATGTAAACTGAGTACAAAAGTAAGTGCTGGAAAGTAAATGGGACAATATACAAACCCAACTGAAAGTACAGTACAACGGAGAAAAGTAAAGTAAAACAGTGGAAAAGTGAAGCAGTAACCACTGAGACGTCCTCCGGATACCCCACCAGAAGGGTGGGTACAGATGGTCTCCTCGGCAACTCAAATCCGTCTGTCCACTCCGTGTACGTCCCTCCAGATAGTCCACCTATGGATACCATCCCGCTCCATAGGCCTCAACCGTGATCAGCAGTGTCCATTGTCTGCATCCAACAAAACGTAGTGCGGGCATAGACCATGCAGGGGTGAGTATATGATACTCAGTACGGATCCTGATACCCCTGAAGGTCTCTTGAAATCCACAACGGATAAACCAATGGAAAGATACAAACACTAAGTATCAACCATTTCTACTTAGGTATATGCCCACACATATACCTAAGTCATCAATTATAGTTCGGCTCCAACTCACGAGCCCAAGTACAACCCAGTCCACAAAGGAAATCACAACCCAGTTAACACAGGAAAACAAGACAATCAAATCAAAGATAAAGATTGAAAGTCAAGACGCAGCTCAAATAGGTATACTACTCACAAAGAGGGGTGGAGAAGATAGATGTATCCTCTGAATCATCTCCCCTGCCGAACCCACGTAGGATCCAAGTATAGAAGTCATCGCTGCCGAACCCCTGTAGGATCCTAGTACAGTAACCATCGCTTCCAAACCCACGTTGGATCCAAATAAAGTCTTCATCGCTGCCAAACCCACAGAGTATCCAAATACAGTCGTCCTCGCTGTCGAACCCACATAGGATCCAAATACAGTCGTCGTCGTCGTCACAGTCGCAGCCACCTCTAGGGTTCCCGCACACATCACGCTCGATTCTGGGAGGGTCCGCTCCACAAGCCAAGGTGTTGATACATCAACTATCATGATTTCCAGAAATGATGTATTACAAAGTTCCTTCTCATCATTAGTAACTCAACGCGACTAACGGCGCGTCAATCAGACGCTCGGTCTGAATGATATTGAATTTTCCGTCCCAGGGGCCCGGTTGGTTGTCATGCTATAACCAACCGGACCATACTCCAGCTGCATCCAAACCTCAGGTGGAGTAATTCAAAAGAACTTTCTCACTAAGAGGAAATAAACATAATTGATGGCACATCATTCGGACGTTCTATCCTTAAGTTATAAGGGTTTCCGCTCCAAGGACCCGATTGGTTTCGGGTTCGACCCAACCCTACCGTACACAAACATCGCTGAAACCTCATGTGTAATATACCAAAACGACCGCCTAGATCCAAGGATCACTACGCAGCTGACGCTGCATCGATCGGAAGTCTTTTGCCCAAGATAAGGGTGTTTGAACGAACCTGGTCCGAAAAATCGGTTGTTTGGGCCCGGTCCGACCCGGCCCAATACCCCCTGGGACGGCCCGGCCCAGCTAGGCATGGCCGGGCCAGCCCGTGGGGCCTGCGGTCCGGATCTGAAGCCTGCTATGGCTCGGCGTCGGCCGATCGGGGTGCGAAGGGGGGCACCGCCCCCTTTTTTCCAAAATAACGAACCCCCTTGGGTCCCACCTCCAGGTGGCACCGACGGCTGGCTCAACCGGCCGCCCTTGGATGACCGACGCGACCTTAGGCCACGGCTCTTGGTCGACCGACGTGGCGCGACGGTGTCACGCCCCTCCACCGCGGCCCTATCCTGGTCGCAGTCTCTTTCAGATTCACCGGCGCGGCACGACGATGCCGCGCACCACCGACGCGGCCCGCTACGGACGTGGTCCTCTTCGTTCCCGGGCGGTGCAACGACACTGCGCCGCCTTCGCCACAATGACCAATGTAGATCAACAAGAAAAGGGGAGGAGGATCGGTAGTGATTGTGTGGTCCGTTCTCCTCCAGTTATGACGATAACAAATGACCAAATTTTAATCAACAAAGGTCGATAAATAAAACTTGAATGAAGATAAACCATACTAAGACATAAGTTTGCGGTTGTCATGTTCCGCGGATGATGGATTCATTTCCGTCATCATCGGTGTCTCCTCCCCTGTCGCGGAGGAAGAATAGGATGGAGAAACCAAGCCACCGAGTCGACGTTCATCGTCGGAATGTTGGCATTCTTCGTTGAAGAAGAAGTTCTTCAAAAGGAACCAGAGCTCTCTCCTCCTATTCTCAACACAAAAAGCCAACCCACAAATAAAATAAGCTCCTCTTATTTTAATAAAACATGCAATGCATTCAAATTACTAAATTTAAACAATTAATTCAATTAATTGATTAAGTGTGTGTTGGCTGAATTAATATGGGAGAGTGGGGAGTTACCCAGTTAAATACAAGAGGGTTAATGGGTTTTAGGGAATGTGAAGGGTTGGGGATCATGTGGGCCCCACCTCGCATTTATCCTCAAATGGGAAGTTAGGATGTTAGTGGGTCCCACCCTAACTCCTCCATGTATGATAAAACCAACTTAGAATTACAAAAAAATTGTACATAATTTTATTCACTTTTTATTTAATCCACATTTTTTTAACAACTCCTGAAAAAAACGAATCATCAAGAAAGGTCCTTTTAAGCAATTACCGGCGCTGCGGTTCCATCGGTGCCCTTAGATTTCAATTCCGAGCACCGGTTCAAAAGATAAAAAACCCGCTCATTCATTCACTGAATGTACCCGAGCTAATCTTAGGAAATTTATTCTAGGAACACCGGGCCTCGGAATCAGGTGTCGTCAAAAACTGCATACTCGTAAAATACCAAATAATTTAATAAAAAAATTACATTGAAATTTACGGGTCTTTACAAAAAATACTATGCCACTATATTCCCACATAAAACTCAAAGAGGTACACGCCTGAAAAAGAATTATAACATATAACATGTTCACCATATATCATCACATCCTCATGCTTCTCCAAGAACCACTATGGGGTCTCGATGAATATGTCAGGACACAATTATTCAATATCAGACTGCATCTTTGAATTCTCCTTATAAATATTTTCATGATTCTACTTCACTCACAAAATTGGTGTAGTCCTATCCTAAAGATAATACTTTTTAGGGTCTAAAATTCATATCAAATTCCCATCAAAGGATTCATTAGCACAAATAGTGATTTCCTCGACATCTATCACATGAGCTGGTTCAGTATAATATCTCAGATGTTGTGAAACCTGAAAACAATCATGCATGTCACTGTAGTGTTTTGGTATGTTTAATTAGAGTGCCAATGGACAAAAAAAAAATATTTTCTATATTTCCCTACTTCCTGATATGGTATTTCCCAAACATTGGAACACCCTATTGAAAACATGATATGAAACCTATAAATCTATAATTCATCGATAATGGTCATCATATGATTTCTTCAAGGTTAACTAAACCTGCTAAAAAATATCCTATACATGACTAGGCCTAACCAGCACTGACTCACATACCTCAAACAAAGAAGAGAAAAATGAAATGAAATTCCAAAAAATTACTAAAAAGGTTCGCTTTGGATCAATTCCAAGAAACTTTTTTTATATAAATACACCCAAAAATCCATATGTTTCTCCTATGAACCCTAAAAACCCAAAATACATTCACATAACATATCCTCCAAAACAGGAATAGTCTTATCTGAATGAAAATCAATCTATAGAAGATATGTTGGGTTCAAAAGAACATATGGTCTTATATCCTTATAAATGTCCATCTAGTACCATAGTCTGAAATGAGGGTACCTTTTTCAAAAATTACTAATAAACACATCCCATAAGTGAATTGTCGAATGAATATAAAAAAACCCATATCGTTGACTTGTATGGTCTCCCTAATAGGTAAGAAGTGGTATACCTTCATCAAGAGATCAATGATCACCCATAATGAATCATTCAAATCAGATTACCATGGGTAAACCTACCAAAAAAATCAATAGTGACAAAATCCCATTTCCAATTTGGAATGAGAAGATGTTGTATCATCCTTGCAAGCTTCTAATGATCATCATTCAAATACTGACAGATGGTTCATATCACCACCAATCCTGCTACCTTCTTCATCATTCCTGACCACTAGTTCTATCTACATAGATCACAATATATATTTGTAAAACCATGACATAAAACTTAACTAGAAGAATTAAACTCACTCATTGCCTCCTCATAGAACTGTTTAATTACCCATACTAGGAAATGGAACAAAAAAATAATTGACATAGCCCAGAGAAAATCTTGATAGTGTCTCTCCACCACATGAGCTATATATTATAACTAATACCTATATATTACAGTATATCTCTCTCTTTATCTCTTCCATGAGAATGAGTACAACATGTTCCAATGTCATAAATACTCAACCATATGACTCAGGAACTTCTAGATTCATGTTTTCAATGAGTTTCCTTGCCCTCCAGACTTCACAATAATCCTGTAATAACACCATATACATCTTCTAGATCAACATGATTACCAAAAAATCTCCATTGAAATGTGTATAAACCATATCAATGTAAAAATTATATTGATACTCAACCCAGCTCCACTAAAAATGTTCAATGTCCCACTGAGAATAGATACACCTGAGGTTCTTGGGATTTTTGTATACAATAGTATTATCACCCATGAGATAATTTCATGATAATCACAGGGAGTGTACCGAAACTTATTACTCTAGATCATGTGAAGGGTAATTCATAACTTGATCTCTCAGTTGTCTGCATATATAAGAAACCACTTGATCCTCTTTCACTAGTACTACATGGACTCCAACTCCTTATGAAACATATTACATGATGTATGATTAAACCAACATACGTAATGTGAGGATATGTTTTCACTTAATCCAACATATCATCTCATGAATATATGATATAACTAATATAACAAAACAATCATCACCACATTCATGGTCAGCTTAGAAATCACTACTTCAAGATGGAATATATACTAGATAAATTGATGATAATAGTGTGTTGATGGTCAAAATCCCAACCAATAATTACAAGACACTCACGTTCAGCACATAAGTACTTGCTATCCAAAATCCTCACCACATTCATGGTCATCTCCTCAAGATATCATTGAAAGAATATAAAAAAAACAATCCTCATCATAAACGATTCCCACATGAAATGGTAACCACCAAATTCTAGTGATCATTCAATTTAGTGTTTGATAATATATGACCACACACACAATGGTGTGTTGACGGTAAAACCCCACTCAATAGTTCCACATCCAATTCCAAACTATGTGAAAACAGAAAAGATAAAAATATAATATGACACTCTTAAATGAATTCAAATTCCAGAAATGTTATACAATAAATGAATTTCACAAATGATGGTAGAAGGTATTATATCCCCAATAATCATATTATTCAGCATATCATGAATATTAGCATTTCTATTGAAATCGTTTCCATTTTATCTCCCTTTTGATGGTTCATCTAAGTGGTACAGTTTCTATAGTAATGGGGTACCTTCATCCCAACCTTATCTTGAACATCTAGTGGAATTCTTGATACCTATATGGTGATGGGAAATTGAGACCCTTCAATATTCATGACTATGTCCCAATACCCTTCCTTTACACTATTGTGGATGTATCTCTACAAACATTATACGATGAAGGATTCTACCACATGAACAACATTCTAAATAATGGTATGAACAGTGAGGATACCTGTGAAAAACATTCCCCACTAATAGAATTGTAATGGAACATTTTCCTATATTGGATTCGCACAACACTAACTTCTCTTTTGGATGTTACCTTGGATAAAAATATCATATACATTCTTCTAGATATCCAAATAAGATCTCTGCGTTCATAATGTGGAACTAGACTGGCCCCCACTTGATGCCTCTATCAAATTAACTTTATTGATGATTGCTTGATCCATCACATCTTAAAATATACTCATATTAAAAAAAGTCTCTTGTGACCTAATATAATAGAGAATCGGATCCTAAAAAATCATATACCAATATCTCACATTAGTAAAAAAAGATGGTGTAATGAACTTCATGTTAGTGAAACGTTCAGTGTATTCCATAACTAACACGACCTTTGTTTTCATATGTATGAACTCATAAGACTTTACATCACTCAATAAATTAGGATAAAAGTGGATCAAGAGATTTAAATTTATTTTCTTCCATGATTACTCCTAAAAGTTCCCATATATCTCCAAAATGTTTTATAAATTATTAGCTAGTCTATGAAGTGTGTAAACAGAATGATTCACCATCCTATATATCGGTGTCTCAATGTGGTTAATGATTATTTGGAATGACTCAATCAATATCTTCAAAACCTAGGTGCATCTCTCCCATGTGAATATATATGGATGCTACTACTAAAAATCACACTTTATTTGAAACATCAAAGGAACTATTCTAATAGTCACCATTTCCATGGATCATAAGACCCATGGTATTAAATCACATACTCAAACAACAATATGATTCTCATAATCTTTACAGATATCTGACATATCTTCTTTAGGTGTGATATGATAGGAAATCTCATGGTTCTCAATATGAAAATGATTATGATGAATTATCACAATTATATAGAAAAACACCTTTTAAAACTAGCGATAAATAGAAGGTCCACATCAACATGTGACCAAACCATAGAACCACTGCTCATAGCCTCACTTAAAATGCATTACTTCTGATTTACCAGGACATGTAAGTTTATTCATTTCATTTATGAAATATAATAGGTGTCTCATTTCCCAGTTAATATAGGAAAATATATCACATGGAATACTTATGACCCTATCATATACAATTCAAGTTAATATATATCCCTATGTGTCTATAATGATACATTAATGTTAATATTACACCGTATTGGTCCTTCAGTATAAATATTAAAACCATAACATATAACAACAATGGAATCACTGAAAGTGAAATAATGTCATACTTTATCAAGAAAACATCAGGAAAAAACAATCCAATCATTTGACACTCGTATTTCCCACCACACATGGGTTAGCTACTACCATGAATAAGCTTATTACCAAGACCTAAAACATCCCAGTATCCTTTATACCTTTTCCGTATAGTAATTTAACTGAAAAAATCATGGTGCCTCTAACACCATATTCTAACATACCCTAGTCTGACACACCATCTTCTGTCAAAACCAGGCTGTTTATGTGACCTTACCCATGCATTTATATATTTCACAGCAGGAAGACTAGTAGTAGGGTGTGGTGAACATAATTGTGTTATTTTTACCTCTATTTAATAATAAAAATAATTATTAAAATAAATACATAATAACGTGTGGAAAATGAGAAATATAGAATATAACAGATAAAAAACAATAATTTCCATCTGAAAAATCCAATTAAAAATATAAATTTAATGGAATAACGACCACTAATGGAACTAAAATAATTTATTGTATTAATTAGGATAATATAATTGCATACTAAAATGATAACTCAAAAACCATGAATCCAAACATCATGTTGATCATATATCAATGATACAACCCATATAACATGGAATAATCAATGACATGGTCCTTTTCCCTTGTCCAAACCTACATTCATGTAATCCTCTTGGGAACAAAATGTTAGCCTGTGTAGGATTTGATTAAAACATAGTAGGTCAAAACCACCATTTCTAAACACACCATAATCCAAATAATTTTGTTCAATAATGAGTTACATAACTTTAGAAATTAATTCAATAATTAATTTAATCAATTAATCAACCTAATACAACACCCTTATAAAATTACACTGATAATTTAGAACAACCAAGGAAACCCCAACCGTATACACATGGTATTACACATCACTGGGCCAAACCTGGCTATAAAACCATCTTTTCATGTTTTAGGGACTATCTTATTATATATGGATCACATAATTTTGTAGGACCGAGCTTGGTATATAAGTATCACAACATATGTAATTTCATTTCCCAGTATATAAGCTTTGCAACATGTATCAGGGACAAACATGGTATAAAATGAACACATCATTTGTCAAGACTACCTGAGTATAAAATCATAACAGTAGGTGTAAATTCCCACCCCATTATATAACCACTGCAGAATCTATCACAAATATGTATCACTACAAGAAGAATATCACAATATACAATATAATATCTAATGGTTACTCCTTTTTATTACCTTTTGTATTATATTATACCCATTTTTTAATTATTCAATTAATTCATTTTCCATTATTTGACTATAATAATGAATCCCCTGAAATTCCCTTCATGCTAAAATAATATGTGATCCATTTCTAAATCATTATTTTCAAAAGAACCTACGTGAGTTGTTTCATCTCAATAGACCCAAATTTATCTATTGAGTGATTCCATTATATGATAATCATTTCCATTAAACTACTAATTTATTCTCGTGTTTCTTCAATGAAATCACATATAATTCACAAAAATTAGTAATTGAAATAAGATCATATGGTTATGTTCTATAACCCCTAATATTGTCTAGAGATCAAAAGAACACTTCCAATAGAAACAAAGAAGACTCTTCATACGATCATGTGTATACACTAACTTTACTCAGGTCAAGATCAAACCCCCAAAACAAACCCACAATCAAAATATCCATTACCCAAATAAATTCTGAATGATGAGTAGGGAATCATAAGGAGAAAAATTCCCTTGGAATATAATGTGAAATTGGGAATTCCATAATAGAGGGAAAGGAAAAAATCCTAATTATCACATTTGGATTCAAGATGAGTTAGGGTGCATAAAAAATAATGAAAGAATCAAACACATGGCATGATAAACACTACTGGGGCTGACACTAAAATGGTGGGTGATAATTTTACATCATATATTTATCAATTAATGTGATATGATAAAAAACCATCTCATCAGTTGAATATTTTACCCTATATTACATTAACAAAATTCAAACAATTTACATGACATGTAATTGATTCTCTCCCTTTGTAGTTTATGGGCATCTTTTTTTTACATTTACATGTCGAGTAACACAATAATGATGTATAAAAATCTATCGATATATCTCATAAATTTTTATTCATAAGATCTCAAAACACATCTTTACCATTTGGAATCCTAGAAACCCCTTCTAGTCAATTTGAAAAATTCATACATGGACCCAATTAACTCAAATAGACATAGAACCCTAAAAATTAGTTAATTTCCTCTCAAAAAGAATATATGTATCCTTTAAAGATTCATCCACCATGGTCCCAAGTAAAAATAAAAGGGTGAAATTGATAGAAAAATATATAATCATATATCATTTCTAACAAAAATGGTTTATGTAGTTTTGACGGTAGAGGAGAGGGGGTGTCATTTCATATGTCGAGGAAGGACACACTTTGAATTTTTGAGAAGAAAATCATATATCTTCATTCTACAAACTCAAAAAGTATCCAAGAGGATAATTATCTAAAATTATATTTGATATACTCTAAATATTGATATTAAATAGTACTTGTTCATTTTTATGTCATTTTAACACTTTTCATTTTTGTTAAACCCCACGATAACCCTGTTTTTTCCATAATTGTTATAAATAATTTTTATTATTTTTACGATAAATTTTATAAAAGATATAAATTGAATTTTTTTATAATAATAATTATTCTGAGTCAAAATATGGAATCCATATTTCCAAATTCCATTCATATAATGGGTAAAAATTAATTTGAAATGAAACCCACATACATGATGAAGAAGTGGGTTTCCAAACATAAACATTTCACAATATTTAAAGGTATTTATATCAATGTTCAATATGAATATTATTCTAATGAACTGAATTAGATTAATGATAATATAATTTATCTTATTTTATATTTTAGTACAAAATGGAACCTTTGAAATTCATTAAATGAAAAGGAATTACTCAATAATGACAATGTATATCACACATTTAATCAGAAAATTAATCTTTTCCGAAAATTCATTATAATTATCCCTAAGTTAATATTGAAATGGTTATTTTATAAATGATTTTAATTTGGGAAAATAAATTTCAATATGTTTAGAATATTAATCATATAAATATTTTTAAAAAATGTTAAAAATAATTTTATTAAATTACTTTACATTTATGAAAATTGTCATTTATCAATAACTATTTGACTACCAAGATTAATTTAAATAATTTCAATTAATATATATATATATATTCAATATACATATTTAATTTATACCGTTACTTATTATGAGTTATATAATTTTACTAAAATGGTATAAAATGTTTCACTAAAAAACATTTTTTAGAGTAAATTTACTTTTTGGTACTAAATTATATTTAAAACAAATTCATTAAAATTTTTGATGAAAGTAAAACTAATTTGATTATTATATATAAAATAAATTATATTGAACAGTATGATCAAATACATAATACAATATTATGTTAAATTAATTGATTTAATGAATATAAATGAAAAAATTGACAAAAATGGTATTTTTGAAAACAACCCAATCATTTCCTAAAATACAACAAATTATATTGTCAGATAATTTTGATATTATATTTAAAAACGGTTTAATTTTTAAAATATTAAATTAAATTTTATTTAAAAACTAAATATATAATCTTAAAATAAAATAATAATAAACTTTTTATGAATAAAAGTTATTTTTGAATCCATAAAAGACATTTACTAAAAATTTCATTCTTATTTCATAAGAATTAATCAATAAATTCTTGTGGATTAAGAAATTTATATATATATATATATATCACAATGTGGTTTATTAATACTGAATTCATCGTGTAATTCAAACTATAGATAAAATTATTATTATTTTAAAAAATATTTCATAAAAAATCATGTTGTTACAATGACAATAGATATTTTTTTTCAATGGATAGTTATTATGTTATAACTAATGATAGTGGTGACATTAAAACCATAGATTTGTGGGAAAAATATCACCATAAAATTCATTAATTATTTTTGTTTATATCTTGAGAAAATTATGGGAAATAATTCATTGTTCTTGATCCATTATGTAAAATAATCATATGTGCTAGATCTATTTCCGGAAATAATTATTTTTGATTGATAAAACATAGGAAAAATGTGTTGTGGCCATATCAATTTTGACATGATGTGTAAAGACCTATAATTTCTTAGGAAATTTATTTCAAAAATAAATGGGAATTTTACGAGTCCGTGAAAATTGACGATGCATTATTCAGAGGCCCGGTGTGCCCGAAATAAATTTCCGATGTTTTGTTCAGGTACATTCAGTAAATGAATGAGCGGGTTTTTATAACTTTTGAACCGGTGCTCAGAATTGAAAATCAAGAGCACCATTGAACTCGCAGTGCCGATATTCCCTTAAGGAAACATTCACCTCGATTGCAGTTGGACGAGTGTAGAAGATAAATTTTGGGTTTTCATGGAAAGTAATAAAATAAAGGGAGTTTACAGTTTATTTTATTAGATACACCATGTGGGTGTTTGGTGGTTAAAACCTCCTCATGGGAGTTGGAGGTGGGACCACCACACCTTATCCTCCCATGAGAGGTTATGGTGGTGGGGCCCAACTAAACATAACCTCCCATGAGAGGTTATGGCGTGGGGACCACATAGGGCTTAACCCCTATTGATGGAGGAGAGTAAAAGCTCTCAACTATCCCTCATTAATGAGGGAGATCCTCTTCACATCCCCTAATTAATTCCTTGTGACAACCCCTTGAATTAATTATCCGGAGACTATGTAATTAATTTTATTCTCTATTTGAATTTCATGCCAATATATAATATAAAATAAAATCTATTATTATTTGTGTTTGAAATTTATCATGTGGTGGGAGACTTTGAGAGGAGAGCTTGGGAGAGTTAGTGTTCTCCAATTAGGAACCTCGTCTCCCAACAAAGAACGAAGAAGGAAGAATGCCGACCTTCTTCCACTACATCCATGAAGCATCAACTTTCGTGAGGCGTCTTCAATGACCGACATCCATGAATCTGTCAATAAATGTCGATCGATGATCAATGGTAGGGGATTTGAATTTTAATTTGTTCTCGTTCTTCATCGTTCAATCATGGTTTACGTTTAGCAAATTGTTATCACCATAATGCGGAGGGTGCGTGCCAAACAAACACGACTCAACCCCCCTCCATTTTTCCTCTCTTGTTGACGATGGCGGTGGTGCAACAACATTGATGATGTTGTGGGCCTTGGACCACGGGCCTGGACATTGCAACGGCGGCCGCCGTCGGGTCATCCATGAAGGAAACCGGCGACACAGGTTCGTCGGGTTTCTAGAAGGGTGTGGTGCCATCGTGCCTCGCGGAGGAATAAGACACATCCCTTGGCCGCGGCGGTGCACACGGGTGGATCCTAGGCCTCCAGAGGGGCGTGACATCGTCATGTCGCGTAGAGGAACAAGTCATAGTCAGGGGGCACAGTGGTAGAGTAGAGGCGACCGGTAGGGCCGAACGCCGGTGGAGATGACGCGGCTGGCCGCTTAGCCAGCCGGATAAGGTGAGACCCTCCTCGGTCCTACGGGCTACCAAACTGATGCCAGACACTGGTTTCATTTCAGAGATGGGGGTGAGGAAACCACCCGCCCCCCTTATGTGGCTAGGGTGGGCCCCATAGGGCGTCGCCGGCCGTTGGCCCCCCAGGCCGGGCAGGCTGCCCCCAGAGGCCCTATCAGGCCGGCCCGCCATCGCAGGCCGCGCGGGCCGCCCAGCACTGGTCGGGCCACCACCATGGTCCGGACCAATTCTGTTAGGACGGGACAGATTTGGTGGCTCGGGTCAGCCCACGGCGGGTTGGGTCGGGTTAGTCGGACTGGGGCAGGCCCCACCCGTTCCCGTTCGACCCGATTTCACCTTTTCACCCATAACATGGGCTAAAAGTGTCTGATTGACAAACCGCCTGGGGAGACAGAATTCTTGGAGAAAGATGGTTCTTTTTTCATACCCCACTTGGGATTGGACGCAGTTGGGGTACAGTGGGGTGGTATTGAACCTAAATCCTACTAGGCCCTCCGAACCGAAACGCCAATTACACACATACCGGGAGTTTGATTGACGCCTCACATGTTGCCTTGAGTCCCCTATGACAAGGTGGACATTTGAGATACATATTCATGGTAATTCATGGTATTATATGTATCGACACTCAACATAAGGAGAAGACCCTCCCAGAATCATGCATGCTTCGTGTGGAACCCTGGGGTTGGCTGTGCACTGACGAATGTTCCTGGATCATGTGTGGGTTCGACAATACTAATGACTGTTCATGGATCCTGTGTGGATTTGACAGTGATGAAGACTGTTCTTGGATCCCATTCAGATTCAATAGAACTGACTAATATTCATGGATCCTATGTGGGTTTGATAGTTTTTACTTCTATTCCCAGATCCTGTGTGGGTTCGACAGAATAATTATTCATGGATCCTATATGGGTTCGACAATTCTGATTTTTGTTCCGGGATCCTGTGTGGATTCGACAGAATGGATGATTTAGTGGCTACACCTGATCATCTCTATCTTTCTTCAAAATTTGTATACATGGGTTAGCTGAGTGAGTAACATATGTTTCAATCATGACTGAGATGGATTACGATATAACATAGGTATATGTTCGGGCATATACCTTTTGTGGGGTTATCTATTGATTTCATATCTTGTGGTTTTTTCTTGTTGGATTTTGTGAGACCTTTTGGGTCTCAGGGTCCCTAATGAGTATTGTTATACTCACCCCTACATGGTCTATGCCCGCACCTCATTGTGTTGGATACAAACGACTGACAACACTAACTGAGGATGAGTGTATGAGGACTAGATGGTACCTGGAGGTAGATCTCACGATGAGTTGGTACCCAGAGGAAACTAACGGATGTGGTGTGCAGGGGAGGTTATATGTACCAACCATTTAGGTAGGATCTGTGGTGGACGATCCAGGAGATTCTTTTCATCTTTTAGTTGTTTTTTTTCATTTCAGTGGTATTTGTACTTTACAGTTGGGCACGTATTTCGGCCCCTTTACATTCAACACACTCTTTTGGGTATACAGTTATCTTAGTGTTTTGTATCTAGCTGGGTGCTTTATTGTGTGTGTTTACACTTTATAAAGAAAATTTCTTCCCTGTTTTAGGGAATTATGCCTCAGGTGCTAGTTTCCAGCCCCTGTCCAATGGAAGGCGGGCTTGGGGTAGTCACGACACGGTTCCCGAGGGACATGTCATGAAAAATTGGTATCATAGGAGTTGGTTCAACTGCATAACACAGGGCTCTGATATTTTCTATGATGCAATAGTGTTATGGGTATTGAGTGTGGTTTTCTGTTCAGGGAGTCCAGTGTTGGGGCTACAGCCGACGTATCCATATAGCATGACACTTACTTCTGATTTCTAAATCAGTGCACGAAAACACTAATTATGTCTTTGTTTCAAGAGTTTTCATAGAGATCTCTTTATGTCAACTAATGAGGAATAACATATTGTTTGTGGCAGCCCTGTTTCTTTCCAAATGGCCCCACGAAGACAGCCTTCCAGGGTTCTAGGAATTGTATGAGACGAAATCCCATCAAGAGATGAGGCCTCAAAGTAGGTCCCTATCACAAAAGAGGAAGCATTCATGCCACTACCCATTGGGCCATCGATTCCACCATCCCCAGAAGTAGACGATGGACGCCACTTGAAAGCGTTGCATGAGTTCAATCACCAAAGGCCTCCCATGTACAGGGGTGAGATGGACCCGCATGCAGCTGAGGAATGGCTGGAGGCTATGGTGAGAGTTTTTAGACTGATATGGATACCAGAAAACATTATGGTGATCCTTGCTGTGAGTCTCCTTCAGGAAGCAGCAGGCAGATGGTAGAGCCTGATGCTTAAGGTGCATGGCGAGGTGACACATCCCTAGGCAGACTTCGAGATCCTGTTTCGGGTAGAGTTTATCCCAGCCAACCTACGTGTGGTGTGGATACAAGAGATACCAAATCTACACTAGGGTACCATGATGGTAGCTCATTACTTAGCGAGTTTCACTGACCTATCGCGCTACTCCACAGATATGGAGTGAGTCCCATTCTTCTGGGTCCAGACCTTCGACCATGGGCTCAGGTGAGAGATCAGGGCATCGATGATCTCCCTCAGTATCCTGACGCCAGTACGTGTGTCAGAGCGAGACCACATAGTGGAGAGTTTCCTTGCTGAGTAGTCACCTGCAGTGAGACCTGCCACCGAGCATCATGTAGCGAAGTCTTCTACAGTTGGAAGTAGATTGATCTCACATAGGTCCATGTGGACTAGACCATCCAGTGGATGACCTCAAGACTCAGGTTTAGTTGTGTGAGCAACACAAGATAGAGCCAGTCATTCGCGAAACATGCAGTGTTTCAAATGAGGAAGGCAGGGTCACATGGCTCGTGACTATCCGACCCACTATACAGATGATCATCAGATAGTTGAGGGACCACCCAGGTAGAGGTAGAGGTTCGATCAGGGAAATCCGCAGGGTGCATGATGACGTGGTAGAGGAGTTGGTCATAACGATGGCGGTGGACAACGTTACGAGGTGTTATCACCACCACTACCAAGACGTCCACCCCGACAGTAGGGAGAATGTGGATAGGGGAGATCACAGCTCCAGGATGCTGAGGATTACGATCACGGTGCTCCAGATATGATTCAAGGTATGATCTGTGTCTACTCTACATTGGCTTAATTTCTTATAGACATAAGTCCCAGTCACTCTTTCATTGCCTCTACCCTCATTCAGAGCTCATAGATTTTGATGGAGTAGTTGGATTGATACTTATGGATAAAGACTCCTATGGTAGCAGATTCGACGATTAAGTACTAGTTCTGGCAGTGTGAGCTTACTCTAGGAGGTGTGATCTTCGTCTGGGATCTCCTCATAGTGTCTTCAAGCCCTTACATCATAATCTTGTGTATGTATTGGTTATCTACAATCCATGCTCAGATCGACTGTATTCGGTGCAATGTGAAATGTGTCTGCATGGATGGGACCGGGTTCACCTTCACTGGAAAGAAGGGAGCCTTTACAGCACATGACAGACTTACTCGGAGGAGGTTGTAGCCGATCACTCACCAGTTGTCCTGCCTCAACCTTGGATCAATTTAAGTGGAGTGTCCGAGATATCCTGTAGTGGTGAATCGATACATGTATATTTCCCTGATGATGTTCCAGGAATACCTCCTCGAAGAGAGGTGGACTTCTACATTGACAAGTACCCCGGGATGGCTCCAACATCTACACAAGCGTATTGGATGGATTCCGAAGAGCTTCACGAGCTGTGGGTGCAGCTAGAGGACTTGCAGGAGAAGGGATTCATCCGGCCTAGTGTTTCTCCCTAGGCAGATTCGATTCTATTTTCCATGAAGTTGGATGGATGCTTGAGGCTTTGTGTCTACTATCATCACCTGAACCTAGTGACCGTGAAGAATAAGTACCCACTCCCAATTAATGACGACCTCTTTGATTACCTGAAGGGAGCATGGTTGTTCTCGATGATAGGACTCATATCAGTGTATCGTCGGCTCAGAGTTTGAGACGAGGATGTGCCGAAGACGACCTTCAGATGCAGGTATGGTCTCTACGAGTTATTGGTTCTTCTATTGGGTGTAACCAACACTCCAACAGTGTTCACGAGTCTAATGAACAAGATTTTCCAGTAATACCATGATCACTTTGTCATTGTATTTATCGACTACATTCTGATCTATTTGACTACTGAGGAGGAGCATGCCTACCATTTGTGGGTAGTACCAGACACAATCCAAGAGCACCATCTTTATAGTAATCTCTCACAGTACCAATTTTGGATCTGAGAGGTTCACATTTTGAGAAATTTCATCTTGGAGGATGGAGTTGCAGTAGATCCAGTGAATATTGAGGCGGTACATGCTTGGGAGCCACCCAGGAGTGTGATGGAGGTTTGGAGTTTCCTGGGTTTGGCTGGATATTATGGGAGGTTCATACCAGAATTCTCCAGAGTTTCAGCACCACTATCAGCCTTGACGAAGAATGTGAAACCCTTCGTGTGGTTGGAGAGATGCCAATAGAGCTTTCAGGAGCTGAGGAAGAGGCTAACTAGTTACCCAATCTTTAGGATTCTTGAAGAGGTCATAGGGTACGTAGTCTACTACGACACATCAAGGACCGGACTCGGGTGTGTCCTGATGTAGGAGCGATTGGCGGTCACTTATAGTTCTCGTCACCTAAGACAACATGAGAATAACTACACTACCCATGACTTGGAGTTAGCAGGAGTGTTTTTCACCTTGAAGATGTGGTGGAACTATTTGATGGACGAGCATTTCATAGTATACTCTAACCACTAGAGTCTCATGTATATCTTCTCCCAGAAGGACCTGAACTTGAGACAACAGTGATGTCTTGAGTTTCTCCAGTACTATGACATTGAGAGATTCTATACTCTTGGTATGGGGAACGTTGTAGCAGATTCCCTTAGTATGATATTTTGTATACATCTACTTGGCATGGCGACAGAGGAGATGGATGCTTTTTAGATATCCTCTATGGACCGAGATGGAGAAGCTTTCCTTTAATCTTTTACAGTCAGTCATCCACTTATTCAGTGAGTCAGGGATGCAGAGTGTGGAGACACTGAATGTGAGACATGATGTGCTCAGATATCCACAGGGCAGTCGCCTGATGGATTTTCTGAAGGTGGGGAGCATGTCATCCTTTTTAGAGGATGAACTATGGTGCATGTGTCACTTTAAGAGGAAGTGTTGAGGGAGTTCCAAACACCCCTCCAGAGGTACATACAGGAGTTGAGAAGATGTACCTAGACCTCAGAAGATAGAACTGGTGGATGAGGATGAAGAAGGCAGTTGCAAAGTTTGTCTCACAGTGCCACACTTGTCAGCAATTGAAGATGGAGCATCATGTACCAGCAGGATTGGTTCAGCCTTTAGAGGTCATAATGTGGAAGTGGGATGGGATATCCATGGACATCATGATAGGTCTTCCACGTACGTTCAAGGGACATGACTCTATCTAGGTGATCGTCGACCGACTCATCAAGTCAGGCCACTTCCTACCGATCAGAGAGCAGGGTTCAGTAGAAAGCTTGGCACGCATCTACGTACATGAGATTGTGCGGCTACATGGTGAACCTTCTCCTATTGTCTCTGATAGTGACGTACAGTTTACTTCTCAGCTATAGAATGGGTTGTAGGAGAATTTTGGGAGATAGCTTCGTCTGAGCACCGTCTTCCATTCTCAGAATGATGGTCAGACCGAGCTGACCATTCAGACCCTCAAGGACATTCTACGTGCATGTGTCCTCTACTACGGTCGTAGCTGGTCAGAGCACTTACGTTTGGTGGAGTTTTCATACAACAAAATCTATCACTCCATCATCGGGATGGAACCTTTTGAGGCCTTGTATGGTTGACATTGCAGATCGCCATTGTGGTGGACAGACCTAGGGGAGTAAGCACTAGTGGGAACAGAGATTGTAATGGATACCACAGAGAATGTACAAATAATCCAACAGAGGATGAAGACTACACAGATCATGCATAAGTTGTATGTTGATAAAAGATAGAGACCTCTAGAGTTTGTGGATGGTGACCACGTATTTTTACAGGTCTCACCCCGATGAGGTTTACGAGGATTTGGATGAGTCGTAAATTTATCTCTATGATTCATCGGACCTTTCTAGGTCCTCAACAGAGTGGGCGAGGTGGTTTAACGCATGGATCTTCCAACTCAGTTGCACCGGTTGCACGACGTATTCCACGTATCCCTTCTGAAGAGATATGTGCATGACCCTTCTCACATTATCAACCATGGGGAGTTGGACGTCGATGATGGGGAGACTTTTACGAAGTTTCTAGTAGAGATTTTGGATTGACATGAGCGGGTCCTTCATGAATGGTCGATTCCTCTGGTGCACATTCATTGGAAGCACCGAAATCTCTAAGAGAGAACATGGGATCAGGAGGTTTAGATGCATGCTCAGTACCCCCATGTGTTCCCTTAGATCGATTTGTATCTTACGGGGACGTAAAGCCCTGAGGTGGGGAGAATGAAATGTCCCGAAATTTACATGGAAAAGTATTTCATATATACAAGGGAATTTTACGCGTTCACGAAAACTAACATTTCATGATTCTGAGGCCCGATGTCCCTGGAATCAATTTCTGAAGTTTTGTTCGGGTAAGCTCAGTAAACATATTAGCAGGTTTTTATAACTTTTTAAACGGTGCTCGAATTTAAATCTAAGGGGACTGTTGAAATCACAACACCGATATTCTCTTAAGGAGACATTCACCTCAACGGCAGTTGGTCGAGAGAAAAAGATAGATTTTGGGTTTTAGTGGAATGTAATAAAATAAAGTGAGTATTCACTTTATTTTATTAGAGAGTCCATGTGGGTGTTTGGTGGTTAAAATATCCTCAAGGGAGTTGGATGGGGGACCACCACACCTTAACCTCCCATGAGTGGTTATGTTGGTGGGGCCCACCAGAACATACCCTCCCATGAGAGGTTATGTCGTGGGGACCAGACGGGGCTTAACCCCTATTGATGGAGGAGAGTTGAACCTCTCAAATCTCCTTCATTAATGAGGGAGAGCCACTTATCCTCCCCTAATTAATTCATTGTGCCAACACCTTGAATTTATTAAGAGGATCCTATCTGATTAATTTAATTATCTATTTGGATTTTGTGACAATTTATAAAATAATAGACAATTTATTATTATTTTTTTGGAATTTCTCATTTGGTGGGATCCTATGAGAGGAGAGCTTGTGAGAATTTGTGTTCCCCAATGAAGAACCCCATCTCCCAATGAAGAATGAAGAACAAAGAATGTCTATCTTCTTAAACTTCTTCCTCGAAGATCCAACCATCATGATACGTCTTCAAAGGCTAACATCTGTGACTCTGTCAACGAACGATGATCGACGATCAAATGCAGGGGATTCAAATTTGAATTTTTTTACCTTTATTCATCGTTCAATATTGGTTTATGATTAGATGATTATTATTTACATAATGTGGAGGGTTCGGGCCAAACAAGAATGGCACGACCTCCCTCTGTTTTCCTCCCTTTTTGACGACGGTGACAGTGAAAAAGTGCCGACAGAGGAGTGGGCTATGGCAGATGGGTCGCAGTGGTGCAACGACAGTCAGAGTCAGGCCAGTCGAGAAAGAAACTGGCAGTGCATGGCCGCCGGGTCGCTAGAAGGGTGTCACACCGTCGTGCTTCACGAAGGAATAGGCCGCGACCCCTAGTCGCAGTGATGCACACTGGCGGCCACTAGGCTGCCAGAGGGGCATGTTGTTGTCGCACCAAACCGAGGAAGAAGCTGCGGCGGTGGAGGAGAGGTGACTAGCTGGGAAAGCCACCAAAGGAGCAGACGTGGCCTTCCGCTCATCCAGCCGGATGAGGTGGGACCATCCTAGGTCCCATGGGAAACCAAAACGGTGCTAGGTGCTGGTTCTGTTTGGGAGATGGGGAGCACAACATCCCCCCATTACAAAGCTATGGCAGGACCCGCAGGGCGCCGCCAGCCGTTGGCCACCCAGTCCAGGCGGGACGCCCCCGCAGGCCCTCTCAGGCCGGGCCGCCAGCACAGGCCACGCAGGCCTCGCTGACCACGGGCCGGGCTGGCCAGCACGGAATAGGCCACCGTGGCGGGCCAGACCGGTTCTGGAAGCCTGGTCTAGACTTGACCCGGACTCGTTTGACTGGATTTCACCTTTTTACCCATAACATGGGCTACGGTTGTCTGATTGACAAACCGTCTACGGGGATAGAAATCTTAGAGAAAGATGATTCTTTTGGAACACACCAAATGATTTTTGGACATAATTGATTTACTATTGGGATGGATTGGACCTGAATCCAACCAGGCACTAGGAATGTAAATGCTAATAACTCACTGATCGGGCATCCAATTGACGCACCGTCTGCTGCATTGAGACGCTTATGACAAGGTGGACCATTGAGATGTTTCTTTTTGGGACATCGCGTAAGTTGATGTATCGACACTCGAATTACAGAGTGGAACCTCATGGATACATGAAGGCTTCGTGCAGAACCATGTGGTTGGATGTGCACTAACGTCTGTTCCTGGATCCTATGTTGGTTCGACTGTATTGATGACTGTTCTTGGATATTGTGTGGGTTCGACAGCACTGACTACTATTCCTGGATCCCGTACGGATATTACAGCTCTGAATACTATTCTGATATCCTATGTTGTTTTGACAGTTCTGACTTCTTTTCGTGGATCATGTGTTGGTTTGAATGAATAACTATTCCGGGATCCTGTGTGGGTTCAACAAAATGGATGATTCAGTGGCTACACCCGATCATCTCTATATCTCTTAAAAAGTTGTATACCTGTGTGAGATGAGTCAGTAACTTTTGTTTCCCTCATGATTGATATGGATTACTAGATAACATAGATATATGTATGGGCATATACCTATGTGGGGTTATCTATTGATTTCATACCTTGTGGTTTATCCTTGTTGGATTTTGTGAGACCCTGAGGGTCTCGAAGTCCCTACTGAGTATCAGTATACTCACCCCTACATGGGCTATGCCGGCACCTCGTTGTGATGGATTCAGACAACTGACAACGCTGACTGAAGCTGAGTGTACGAGGACTAGACGGTACCTAGAGGTGGACCTCACGACAAGTCAGTACCCAGAAGAGACTGAAAGACGTGGTATGAAGAGGAGGCTATCTATACCTACCCTTCAGGATGGATCCATGGTCGACGATCCAGGAGATACTTTTCACCTTTTATCTATTTTTTCCATTTCAGTTGTACTTGTACTTTATAGTTGGGCTTGTATTCTGGCCGCTTTACTTTCAGAACTCTCTTATCATTATTCAGTTTTCTCAGTGTTTTATATCCAGTTGTCTGCTCTGTTGTGTGTGTTTACACATTATAAAGTAAATGCCTTCCCAGTTTTAGGAGATTACGCCTTTTGTGCTAGTCGCCAGCCCCTGGCCTATGGAAGGCGGGCTTGGAGTAATCATGGCACGGGCTCTGAGGGAAAGGTTGTGAAATGATAGTTTTTATAATCAACCATGTGATTAAAAATGGTTTCAATACTTATGATTATTCCATACTTCTTTGACATGAAATTATGGTTCAAGATTAATTTATGATGTTTTCCTACTTCTCTCAATCATCCCTTTTGGAATGATAATGATATACACTATAAGTCATGTTTTTTTATTAATTGGGAGTTAAATTTTATGTTATAGTCACGATCTCAAACCATTATACCTATGTTATTGTTTCAGATTTTCATCATTTCTCATCTAACATGTTTAATATTATTGTTAATCATATCTCACCGATTCTTATGTTTGGATTCCATATGTTCTGAAGAAATGATTTATATAGGGTTTTTCTACAAAGAATACCTTTAGGAAGGTATTTATGGGATATTTTTAACATGATTCAAGATATGAAAATACATTATATATAGTATCTGAATACATTGAACCTTAATGTTCCTTGGGGGTGTATTTTTTAATTTTTTTTAATATTCATATAAAAGTTGTAAATTTATGTATATTGATCTTGAGCCAATAATGTATTTATTATAGGAGGTATAAGTTAATCATTATATATTTGGATTATAGTTATTTGGTAAAAAACCATAGATAAGTCTAACTATATGATAAAATCATAATGTTTTTGTAATTACCATATATATCCATTTTTAGAACTAAGGCCCCACATATTTAGAAGAATGTGTAATTATTTATACATACTAATAATTTTAATTGATGATTATATAATAGCTCACTATGATTATTATTGAATTATTCTTATGCTTTGTTTTTTGGTTTTAGTCAATGGATAAAGATAGATGGGAAACTATTAATGTATAACGTGATGTAAAATGAAATGACATTGCTTCAAATAAACCAAATATTCTGTGATCTAGAATGAAATTTGTTTTAATTCCCAAAAAACATTATCATTGAATGAATAATACTAAACACTGAAAAAATATAATGTGGGAAAACATTTCGTAATGTCATTTATGAGGTAGTGACCAACTTAATTTTTTATTTCCAATAATAAATTAGTCATTGATAAATTGATATGTAAAATTAATGTGGTATTTTAACTTATCTAGTTTTCAGATAACAAAAAATTATATTAGGATTTCATCAATTAGGAAGAATAAGATAAAAAAACGTGGACTATATTCAAGAAAACAATGCAATAAGAATATATGGACGTCATAGAGTGGGGTGAAATTAAGAGATTATTTTTCAACATGTACATGAATCATATTACACCTATGAAAATGGAGAAATATTTCTATATGATAAGTAAGAATAATTGTAATTACCTTGGTAACTATGTCGAAAATTTTACAAGACATATGTGGTATGCTTATATTATTATTTTACCAATAGAGATTAATGATGATCAATTGTTTGGTTCCATCAAACAAAGTCTATAAAAGTTATTTATACATAATAGATATCAGTATCTATAAATAAATAGTTTTATGTGCTATCATGTTTGAAATTTAAATTGGATATTATTAACATTACCATTGTATTAGTATGGAAATGAACATAAAGTATAATTAAAACATCAATAAATAATATTATGGAAATATGTTTTTTAGATAAATTGCATAACTGTGGGAAAAAACATCAATGTACTTTCATGAATGGAACCAGGATGTTATTTAAATATGGATGGGTGGATCATAAAGCCATGAATGTCGAAATGATTTGAATATGCTAGATAATTTAGTGGATGAAATTAATACACCAACAAATGAACCACCTATACTCAAATGATTCATATTTAAGGAATATTGTCATTATTAAAACTATTACCCAAATTAAAAGGTTTACATTAATCTATTTCAACAATCACTTAAGAAAATAGAAAAGGGGAATACATACACAATCATAACAGTTGAACTAAATCAAGAAAATTGGCAAACAGTAATCCTCCACTCCACTATTTATATTAACATGGATAAAATTGTTTTACTATACTATATGAAAATATTATTGTTCATCCTATAGTGATATCTGATGTGATTATTTGCATTTATTACCTCTCCATGATAAAAATATTGAATATGAAAATAACATTTTATATTTTGAATCAACTTGTTATCATATATTGTTTTAAAGATGAACATGAACATCAAATGGAAATATTGTTGGTGCTCTCAAATGATTTCTTGTATGAGGTAATATTTTGCAGCCTAGTGGATGACCATGTTCCTCATTCAATTGAGGAATTATTTTAAAACAACATATTATATGTAATTAAAAAGTAAAATAAAATAATATAAACACACTTCATAAGAGGTTGGTGGGTTGTTTATTGTTTATAAACTTAATAAATTAAACTATATGAAGATTTTAATTTTTTAAATGAGATTTCTAAATTAGAACAAGAAAATATATTTTTAGAAAAAAATATTTTAAAATATTAATTGATTTAACTATAATGATTCACAAACGTATTTATCAATATCATATAAACTAACATCCACTTAATTATGATCCTATAAATTTTTAACCCGTAGAACTAATTATAATTAACTAAATCTTAATAATGAAATGTATAAATCCATATGCTATCGTTCAATCCTTCCATCGTAGCACCCTTCTATGATTGAATTTATAATGAACCAAATTCTCTTATAGGAGTGATATTTTGTACAAAAATTGTGTACTCAAGCTTCTCTCTATTTTTGAACCTTATCCAATCATGGATGTATAATTTATGGCCAAAATATTGATCTGGTTTACAATCTGGTGAGTCCAGTATAGTTTTGATTTCATAGCCCATTTACTACAAAAAAAATCACGATTTATCTCAAATGTCCTAATTAAAAGTTATCACATTATTTCAGGAATATAATTAGATAATTTTATGTTAAAATAATACACTGAAAAATATTTATGGATGAAATACTATAGTGATCTTTAAAGAAAAAAATTGGTATTTTCAACTATTTATCTATTGAATTATGTAATTCTATATATTTTATAAATACAAATATTTATCAAAAAGGGAGGAAATTATGTCATTTATTATTATTGAAATATTCAAAAACAAAATTATCAATTACCCCGCACTATCCCATTTGACCTCATGGGAAAAACTTATATAATTTATTCTAAAAAACTGTTACATGATATTGATGTTCTTATTCATAAATACACATTGTAATTTATGGAAAATGTATGAATTCCACCAATATTCATTATCAATAAATTTAATTTCTTTTTTCAATAATTTTAGGAAAATAATATTAATTGAAATTAATGACACTAATCATATTGAAATAAGTTTTGGGTCCACCACTCCATTAATCCCCCATGTGGGTGTGTCAACTATTTCATGCTCATATCTCCATGATTTATTCACAATATTCTGGTCATGTAAAACAATTATTCTTACATGGATTAATTATGTTCTACATTCTTTCATAATGAAATATCAAGACCCACTTAGATATTAATTCCCATCGGTCAAACATTAACCTCAAAACCAAGATATCCTCACATGATGTACATTTCATCACTCCCATATTTGTTAATATTTTTATTTGGTTTTTTATATTATATTTTTAATTTTTAGGGAGTAAACTTATTAGTTACCAAGTTCACAAGCATAAGTAAATTCTATATAATAATGATATTTATTTGAATATAAATGATCATAGGGTCCAACCATTGATATAAGATAATATTTTTTAACTAACTGAGATATAAAATCAATTGAGTTGGTAATTTTTTCACAGGTCAGGGTTGCATGAAATGTTTAGTGGGGAAAAAAATACATAATTAACCTAAGAAAAATATCACCATGAACTATGTAAAAATATAATTTTTTTGATATTTACGTAACATATAATATCATCAAATAATTCAATTTCAAAAAATCCACCCTTAATGATGAAATATTTTGGAAAATTATCATAATACAAATAAAAATTGAACAGAATTTCTTTCCATATATTCCACATGTAATTGATAATTATACATTATATTTTTATTATTTATTTATTTCTTATATATATTTTTTAACAAAATTTAATAAAAAACCTATAACACACACAAACCAAAAAATTGAATATATGAATTAGCCGCTGCAAATTGTTGACCCCTACCCCTCAATAGAATTATTGTCTGTACTTTAATGTGAACCTATGATATGATATGTGATAATGAAATTTATAGTTTAAGATATTAAAACTAATATAAAATTGAAAGGGTCAACCACATATTGATATTCTCAAGTGATTATTGGGCCATAAAATGTGATAAAATCAACTGCATTGGTTGGATTTTCCATAATGTATTTATAAAAAAGATTCCAATCAATGTAAATGATCTGTCTAGTGTCCTCTTATGTGATATCCACATCCCCATAATTAAAAAATGGTTGATAGAACTTAAGGACCTAACCATCCAAAATGCAACTAACAGTGCATGAGCTAAAGTAGAGAACTATAGATTATGGCTTTATCTCCCACATGAATCTCTATTTATTTTATTATTCAATCATGTGATTCTTTGGATCCTTTATTTTTAAAACCTCAAGTTCTTATACAAGGACTCCTGAATCTCCTTAGTATCTTGAATTTACATCTTCCATTGAATTCCATGTTGGGACAAATCGACGTTTCATTTCATTGAAGACTAATATTAAAGATGCTTGATCTCCTTGGGGAGATGAAAGGGTTTCTGAAAAAAATTGAAGTGGGTACAAACTGATGGTAGTCTTGTATATTGTCTAAAAATACCACAAAACATCATCTATGTTCTTTATCCAATCATTTCATTTTTGATTCACGATTCTCTCCAAAATTTCATTCAACTCATGATTTTAAAATACATCATGGCCATTTTTTTGGGGTGGTATGGTGTTGATGTTTTTTTCACCCTATTCATAAAAAATAGGTAAGATGAATTAATATTGAAAACATGTCTTCCTTGGTAACTAACTATTGCCTTTCGTAATCCAAACTAGAAAAAAATACGTTCCTTGAAAAAACCAATTTTCACCATTAGACATTGATCATAGTTTCCTTGGACACCGCCTATTTTCTAACATAATCAAAAGAAAAAAATTCAATTTTTTTTTGAAAAGACACATAAAATTAATGTCGCATATAAATATATTCTAATAGAATAAAATTGGCTATTGTGGTATCTCTTGTACCCTCAAAATGTTACCAGTGTGATGGAAATGTGATCATGGTTTACAAAACACATGAGAATCAGGAAATAAGTTGTCCCAAAATAATCTCAAGTCTAAGACATTAATATCACTCAATTTGTGTCCAATGTTTATTACAAAATAACATTTATGGAATAAAAACATAATATTCTTAGACCCATGATGAGAAACACAAATCCTAAAAACATGATCACTATACATGTATTAAAGGTAAATTGCATCCACTATGTAAAACCTAGACTAAGTATTTACATTTTAGATATGTGGTTTCTATAAATTTTAGTTAATTTATGTTTCTTCATGTTGTTAACTAAATAAAAAATTGTGGATGATTACCAGAGAGTGTAAAATGATCCTCATCAGGGAAAGTGTCCAGGAGTGGTTCATAATCCAATGGATTTAACCTCTAGTGTGTGAGTAATCATACCCATGTGGTTTACCACCATTTTTTATTACCCCTATATTTTATTTATCTCAATATAGAAATATTTATGAAGGACTATCCATAAAATTAGTCTATAATTTTCATCTGTCTTCTTCATGTGGTACCTGAGAATTGCATGGTTTGGGAAAATAACAACTTTAGAGACAAATAAATACCAATGAAATTTGTCAAAAATTTATATGTCAACAAGTAACTCATTTTCCTTTATTTTTAAATTTCATGGTAATTAATCCAATTTCCTCCAAACATAGGCAATAATTGATGAACAATCATCCACCCTTTTTGATAAGTAATCACCAACTCGGATGTTTGAAGCATCACAAATAATCTTAAAAGGAACGTCCCATCGAGGTGTCTTTATGGTCAGTGTTGTGGTTAGATTCATTTTTATCTAAAAAATGATACCCAATGTGAATCATCAAAAAATCATGTCAACGAATTTATAGATAATTTGTGAATATGGTAGTGAGAGATTACTAAAATCATGGAAGAAGCATCGACAAAATCTTACATACTCGAGGATTTATCTGAAATCATGCACAAATAATGTATATAGAAAATAAAAAATAATATCTACCTTAGATATATCAACCTATATTACATGTTTTGAGACTAAATTCCTAAATTAAAATCCATTCCCTAACATAAAATTTTGCATTTCAACGTTCAAAAAATTATTCTTCTCAATAAGAAAATTCAATACATTTCCCAAACTAATGATACATTGATAGAATGAAGATTCATACACAATAAAATAATCAATAAATACCTCTATGTAGGTATCAATTAAATATAAAAAAAATACTCACCATGCATCTCTATAAGGATTCCATTTAATTTTAAAGTCCAAATGGCATCATTCTATAGGAAAATGTATTAATTGAACAAGTGAATGGTGTATCCTCCTAATATTTTTTGAGCTATTGGAAAGAAAAATATCAAGATTTCCCGCCCAATAAACAAAATGGTGTCTTACAACATATTATCTCAATCATTTGATAAATAAATTAGATTGGAAATGGTCAATATGAGCTGATTGATTTTTCTTTCTATTATAAATACACACATGCCAACTATTTTTTACTCTCATGGGAACTAACTCCAAACATTTATTTCTAAAAATAGTAACACCATTTTTCATAAAAAAACATAAATAGGACTTCCCTAATGGGAATCCAAATTTATATAAATGATACCTACCTTGAGATTTTTTTAAATGTTTTTATTAACAACTTCCAGAAAGATTATATTAAGTTTTATGTGTGGCTACCTAACCGGATTTTCCCAATATTTCTAAAGAAGCCTCAAAATGAAAATGGATGACCAAATATTTTATATGTCAGAAAAGGACCTCCTCATTTCCATATTATTATCCATAAAATTAGAAATTATAATAGGTAATATCTCACAACTCAATATGCATGTGTATCTTAGATTTTGTGGAAATATATTTAATTCTAATGAAGGGGGTGTTTTATAGAAGGATACATTGTTGGAACTAGAATATGGGAAGAATATACATCATTATGGGAATATATCGTCAAAATAATTGAATTATGTGTCAAATATATCAAAATACTCAACAATCAAGTCATAATCAGAGTGATCATGATCAAAATTTGAATATCAATAAACAAAAAATTCGAATCCAGGAGTCATTTTTAAAATATAAATTGGTGATTTAGTACTCCTATAAATCACTCTAGAACTAATTTTCATATTATCCCCTAGCATTGAAAAATTAACTACCACAATTTTTTTACTTGGTTGTTAAAAATGGGAGATAAGAAAATGAAGAATTTTCCACTATGGGGTACTTTGTGGAGTCCATGATATTAAATATCACAAATTATACTCATAACACCATGGAACGTTTACCCATGTGGGCATATATTATCGTTTTATTAGTTTTTTGGAAAGGGATACCTATTGAGTTGGATATCATGAATTCACATTTTCATCCTACATGTTTAGAAAGTAAAAATAACTTGAAAGATCATGTCCATTACCCAAACAAGTAAATTCTCAAGGAATCCCACTAGATTTGTTTTACCATTATTATCCAAATGCACCACTACTCTCATTAGATTCAACTCATAAACTTGCAAAGAAGTTAATATAGACTGAAACATGAAATTTATGGACGCTCCAAAATCACATAAATAATTAGAAATGTGTAACTCCCATATTGTTCATAAGATGGTGAATGTCCCAAAATCATTTAACATTGTTGGAATTTCGTGATATGGTGTAATGATTGGTGAGAAAGTCATTCCATGATTTATACTCTCAATTACCTTGATCCCTCTATGATTAGTACATATTACTTTCTTGAATTTAGATAACCAATAGATTTTCTTAATTTCTTAAATGGGGGATGTTTATCGCCACATGCATTAATGTGTCCAAACCCTCTTTTTGAATATTTTATTAATACATGTTATTTATTTGAAAATAAATATTAGGAATGGGAAGGGGTTTAGGATTAAAATCATAAATATTTTTATTACCTTCTTATTTTTCCTTGTATAGCTCATCAGCTGGTCCTGAATGAGGCTTCCCTAGAGTTGTAGTGAATCTCAGTGGAATGATAGGTGTAGATGAATTAGTCGTTTTGTTCCCACATGACAATGTTCGGTCCCTGGAATTCCCCCTTATATTTAGAGTTTTTTTGGATTTAATATTTATGGATTTCATACTTACTATTTCATGGAGGGCTGTGGAAATATAGATCATTTTGTTCATTAACTCCCTCAACTTAGAACCTTGAATATTTATATCGTTATGTTGATTAAGAAAAATTTGTTTCAACATATAATAAATGTTATAATAATTATTTGGTATAGAATACCATTTTTTCATCCTTGTTGATTCTGGATCATGAATTCTCTTTTGGGATTATTGTAAAGTTTGTTATCAAGGTAGAGGTTGATGGATGTTTTGTTGAAAAGGGTTAATATTTTATTATCCAGAGCTATAACTTATGTCTGATTAATCCTTCCATCCTATTTTGTATATTGGTAAAAATAAATAATGCATATTTTGTGTATATGACTATTTTTCTACTAAAATTGTCTCTCGTGGAATATTTCCGTGCAATCCCTTATTTCTTATTGTTGGAGGAATCAAATATTTGGGTGGTCAGTTTCAGTGAAAATTTCAGAAGTCATTATAGGAGTGTGTTAGTATTTCATTTGGCCCAAAAGAATCTTACTCACTAAAAATTTCAATGTTTCCATCATGGTCTCAATTAAATGACTTTTATAATATGTTAGACTTACTTGATATTCTCATATAAGATGTGTTGTACCCTAATCACCATATTTTTTGGAGTATTGTGTCATATTTTTCATCCCTTCATATACAACTACTGGTATTCTTTCTACCAATTACCCTCTAGACATAGCATCATGTATAATTCTCTCAATAGGATTGATGTCTTTATAGAAGTATTCCATGAGTAGTTTCTCACTAATATGGTTATGATTTCATATTTCACATAACTTCTTCAATTTCTCCACGTACTCTTATATTGAGTCAAATAGTGCTTTCATGGTCCGAGAGATCTTTTCGGCAATGGAAGTGGTCCTTGATAATGGAAAAATCACAAAAAGAAAATATCTTTAAAATTATTACAATAAGATACATCTCTATGTTATAAATAATACACCCATTCTTTTTTGGTTTCATCCAATGGGAATGGGAATTCTATTAGTTTTGTTTGATCCTATAATAAATTTCTTGGTTTTAGGGTAGAGAAAAAAATAGTAAATTCTTTAATTTCTTTCTTCAAATCATTACCATAAAATATTATAAATCTTTCATGAATGTGAGTCATCCTAGATTTTAGTTCAAATTCTAATTTGAGATTTGGGTATGCTGTACAGTTTAGTTGATCGTTAATATCTCTATTAGTAAATTCTTTAATATCTTTATTAAGTTTATTGTTATTATTTTCATTTAATGTTTCTTATCTTATGTTTCATTCATGAGTGTTTCCAATTTCAGTGTTCCAGTAATGGAGTAATTCTCTAACTTGTTTAATGTTGAATTTTCCCATCGAATGAGACTATTTGATTGGATCACAATGTTATATACATTATTTTGGTCATGATCTAATAGATTTATAGGATTGGATCATGTCATAAATAATAAAATAATTAAATTAATAAATTATGACCATAATAAAAATTTAATAATTTATTTATGGTGGTATATGGAAGAGAAAAAAAATTAAAAAGAAAAAAAGTAAAATTGAGATTGGAGATAAAAGAATGAAAGAATAGAATAAATGAATAAGATCAAAAATACATATAATTGGTTACATAAATTAATTTCCTCATAGGTAAAAATTCCAATTCTAAAGGCTCGATCATGAGAACTCTAAAAAATTGTTATATTTCGGGTTATTTAGGTGTAGTATAGTGGATAACGAAGGTCATCTCTCAATAAGAGATGTCATTTAAAAAAACAAATTAATGGTAATTTGAAAATAAAATAAAATAAAATAGCACACTATGTAAATTTATAGGGGTTTTTATAAATTATTAAAGTGGAATAATTATACTCGAAACTGATTTGGTTTTCTATTTTTTTCCATGAAATTAGTTTGATAAAAAAACCAAAAAGATATTTTTTTAGAAAATAATATTAAAAAGAGTAATATATATAACTCTACCTATTCACTTACTTAATAATCAGTTTCATTGTAGTTTAAAACTAGTTAATTATAATCCCCTAATATTTTACCCCTAACCCTGTTATATTTCATTGGACCACAAATATGAAATGAAATAAACCCTAAGCTAGAATCGGTACATGTAATCATATCACCCAACTTTTGAGGGAGTGATATGTATAGAATATTTTCATTGGTAAATTAGGGGACATATCTATTCTAGAAATGTAGATTAATTGAGTATATGTGTTATATTTTTCCTCTAAATTTTTTTCCCATGTTTCTTTGTTTCACCGATTAAGATCAAGCTCTCAGAAATCATGTGTCTCTCATCCTCCTGGGATTTGTGTTAATTGTTAAATTTCATGTATATTTTCTATAATTTAAAAACATAATTCATGAATCATATTATTTTGAATTAAAATAGATCATATATTCAAAGTAAATAAATAAATAATGTAAGAGTTAGACCAATTTTTAATAACAACTAATCTTATATGTGTCATGTAGTCATCTTTGAAACATTTTTCATGTATAAAGGTTTAGAAAGGGTATACCCAAATATACATTCTACTATTGATTTCCATCACAACTAAAATTACTAGAATAGAATAAAATCACAAAAAATTGATGAATTTAAAAATAAAAATATATACTTAATATATGAATATAAACATTTCAACAAAGAAGAGGAATGGAAGATTATTTTATTAATGATCATATCTTTACAGATTCCATTCACCAATGGTGAAAATAAATAGAAATCAATCACTCTCATATACTTTGAATACTGTATGGAAATAATAACTTCTAAAAAGGATAAAAACCCCAATTTATAGATTGGAGGTTATGATATGGTTAATGGGGTGTCAAGTGTGAAGCGCGAAAATCAGAAAAATATTTTAATCCATCTTGATCTGAAATTTTGATAACATAACACCTGAAAAACATTTCCATCCCGAAGGTTGATTTTCTCTAAATGTTTTCCTTGTGATTATTTTTAAGTTCAGGCCCTAGTCATGTACCTATTATGATTTTATGGACCAAATATTGATGTTGTGTCCAATCTGGAATGTCTTTCCAATCATTGAATTCATATCCCAGTTATTAAAATCAATGAACACTTTATCTCATATGTCCTGAATGAAATTTTTATCCCATTATTTCATGAACACAATACATAATTTTATGTTAAAATAATTCAAAAAAACATATGGATCGAAAAACAAAGTGAAATTTATTGGTAAAAAACTATTTTTCATCTATTTTTTAATTGAATGTCACTATCCCAAATATTTTAAAAATATAAATATTTAAAATAATGTAAAAATATTATTTCATTTAATTTTAGTAAATTATTTTAAAAAAAATCGTTTTATAAGACATTATATTAAATTTATTATTTTTAATAGGTTCTCATTTATTTAATAAGAGGTAAATTATCATTTACAAGAATATTTGATCTTATATATTCATTTTTAGAAACGATATGGGAATATTCATTCATTAAAGAGTCTTTATGTGTGAATAAAATTATTTTGATAATAATATTTAAGTTGTTCGTAAAGGATATATGGACAAATCATTCTAATTTGTTTAAATTTTGGTTTGATATATTTTAGATGGATTTTTTATATATATATGGATTGATTTAATTAGATCATTGGATTTGGTTTTTGGAGACTAATGTACGAATTTTTTCCATATTGGAAAACCTTTAATAATCATTTTGGTTTTGGTAAATAATTATGAGGATAAAGGAATTACTTATGAATATTGTAACTTATTAAATTATCTTTTTCAATGAATTATATTCTTTATTATCAATTTAATTTCATAAGTAATAATTTATAAATTTATTGAATCACAAGCAAAAGATGAGATTATTCTTATGACATTGAATGAAATGAAGTCAGTTTATTTCAATTTATTCAACTAGAAAATTAAAATCACTAAAATATATGAAAATGAACATTAAATAAAAATATTATATGTTTATATTACTTTCCTAGGAATAAATGTTTTTTAACTCATCATAAGGTTATATATTTCTTGTGGTTAAAATTTTCATAAACATGATCTACAACAATCTATATAGGTACTTAGGAGTTATTTTTCTCTTCAATGTCAACAGTTTAAAATATCTCCAATTTTATACATATACAGGAACCCAATATTATGTTGTTTCAGGTTAACATATGTTTCCCTCATTCCCTTTTTAATGGATGATTATTTTTTCTTTTTTATAATTTGGGTTTCGGTATTTGAATTTTAAAATATTAAATGGTCGGAGGCCCTAAACATTTATTACAAAAAAATCTACTTAAGGGTGTAAAATTTGACACTAAATTATATGAGAATATATTTCACTTTAAATAATTTTATTTCTTCTATTTATTGGGTTACACATAACATCCAGTTTAAATGAATTGTGATATACCAAAAAATAATATTAGGTAATTGATCGGTTCCACATAACTAATATATTGGTGATTATGGATGAGATTTAATGAATTATAAACTATTCACATAATCTTACTAGTATATAAAAATTTATTTATTTATTTATCATAAATAACAACTCATTTAATAAAAAAGAAATTTTATATTTTAAAAATACATTTTTCTCAAAAAATGTTATTTTTATATTTTAGTAATAAAATATTTTATTTGATTTATTTATCTATTATAAATGTATTTTATAAAATGAATATAAATTTTTAAATAAATACATTAAAATTACGGTAAATTGAAAATTTAACAATTCATGAAGAGTTTGATTTTGGAGTGAATAGAAAAAAATAATGATTATTAATATAAAATATTTTCTCATTTAAATTATTAAAAAAATTATTTTATAAAATTATTTTATTTAAATATAATTATAAAAATATTATTTTCACAAATCCAATTATCGGTTTTAAATTTATTTTATCCTCTAATTTAAAATGAAATACATTTTATTCTTAAAATATTCATTTTATTATAAAATTGTATTTTTTCATACAATTTCAAATTGATTTGAAATTAATTTATAATAAATAATATATATTAGTCATAAAAAAATAATTTGATTGTTTTTATAAGGATGATTTTTTTTAAATATGTATCATTTATTTTTATCAAAATGAATACTAACTTTAGTACATTTTTTTTAATGGTAAAAGGTAAATCAGGTAATTACACTAAAAAGTAAAATGATAAGGAAAAAAAGATGACACTTAAAACATAATATATTTTATTCGATCATTCCATTTCATCACAAATCAACCATCATTCAGATATATGTCTATTTTATTCTATTTGTATGTGATTATAACATTTATAATATATTATATAATGAAAAGTGAAAAATGTCCCACAGTTTTTTAAAAAACCATAACAAAATTAACATTGGGATATACATAGTATATGATTAGTTGTAAATATTATATTTATGTATAAATAATTTTACATCACAATATAATTTTTTAAAATTTTTATTGAAGAAATTATAACCATAGATTTTTCTATAACGGTGACCTGTAAATTATTCAAATGATGGAAAAAATTAAATAAATATTATGAAAAAATTAAATTTGGAGTAATTTGAATCATTTAATATGATAAAAATTTTAATATATGAAAATACCTATTATTGATGTATCAAATTATCTTATTAATACTTATCATAGTTTATTGTGTTATAAATTTCAGACTTAAATAACATTACTTAAAATAACATTATTTTTATTTTATGAAAATAAGATTTAATTAAATGTTATAAAATTATATAAAATCATACAAAATCCTTGTGAATTGGTTACAGTTAAGGAAATCTACCATGGTCACCTTAGGGGTTTATTCATTTATATTAAAAATTAATGCGTAATCATTAAAAATATTGATATCACCGTAATTTTCTATGTGGTTAATCAGGGTTAAAAATGATAAGGATAAAAATACTACAAAACAAGATTAAAATTGTTTATGATATTATTACGAATTTTTATTATCTTATATTGTAATAATATAAATTTTGATCCTCTTTTACATCAAAATTAGTTTATATAAAATTTATATTCTATGAAATTCCAAAAGTGACACTCCCCTCATTTATAAAAGGGAAATACCTCATTTTCTTTTTGTACCACACATTAAGTAATATTTATCGACATTTCACAAACAAAATAGCTTATAAAAATATTTATAAATATCATATATATAATTTTATCCTCAATATTCCTACCCCATTAATCCTAATAAGATATTTGAAGAAGTTATTTCAAAGGTGAGTTGATAGCCTTTGCCGATCACATCCTTTATAATTCTTATTTTATCACTTATTACTATATGAATTTTATAATAAAGTAATTAATTTACTATCCTTAATATACTTAAATTTTATTATGATTATGAATCGTCCATTATCATCTATCTTTTTATCATATGAGATGTGATATTATTGATCACACGTACAAATGACAAACTATCTCCACGTAGTGATTATAATCATTTTTCATCAACATATTTTATGAATGTATATTATAGTGGTTTTAATATTGATAAATATTAATTATTATATATTTATGTTTTTTGAATTATCAATTCTACCTTCTTACCTTCGAATCTGTCAGGAATGGATAATGTTGCTCATGAATTCATATTGACTACCACCTCCCAGATGTGATGTGATTCATTTTTCATTTATAATTGCCAATGATGGTAATAATTTTTTTAATGAATTTGTGTTATATATATGATATAATATTGATTATGTAATTGTAATTTACTATTTAATTTTCTTTGTTTGGAGTGCCAAAAAATGAAAAGCATTATTCTTCTGTATGCACTGCCTACCTTCTCCATGAATGATTTAATCAGATTAATTATCTATACTTTTATAAATGACTCTAAACATGTATAAAATGAATATATATGATATTTATACCATTATTAAAATTAATTATTTTATTTATCCATGATCAAGGTATATGTACCAAAACTACCAATCCAAAACATTCATTAAAAACAATAATATATCATACAGAAGAGTTAATTAAAATAAATAATTAATAACAAAAACTCATCAAATTATTTTTGGTAATTCACATATGGTAAGATATATGTAATTATTATTTTATAATATATCTATATGAATGATATGATTATTAGAAAAAATTTACAATGTGAAGGAATTAATTCATACATATAATAATGGATTTCTCGTTTCTCTTTTTTTATGGATAAAAATTCCATATTTACTAATATTTTCAATTTTTTGGTGTATATAATTCCCCATTGAAATTTTATATGATTTATAAAATAATTTTCTTCATATTTTAATTTTATTTATATTTTCTTGTTTAATGGGTCTTAGGATATAAAAGTTACCATGGTGTTGAGGGATTACTCTCACACTTTTGTTATTGTATGACACCTAGAATATTCAGAAATTGTTTCTCTTATGTTGTGTATATAATTCAACTAAATTTATTTAATGATTGTTCTTATTATTTATTTTTTATTTAAAAATACATAATGGGTTTTTAATATTAGTGTTACACCCCAAGATTCCACTGTACGTTTCCCTTCGAATAATGCAATAGCGTGTGTTGTACGCAACCTCGAGCTCTAACACACACCACAACTAATTAAACTAGCCGTTGTGAATAGTAATACCTAATTTTTTAAATTTTATAAAGTTTATTTATCAAAATGGACTTCATTTTTGGATTCGTAATATTGAAATTAGCCTATGTTGAATTTTTGGTATTTTTCTGAGAACTTCTAAATTTTTATGAATAGTGAAAAATACTTAAAAACAACTTTTTTAATAAAAATAATTTATAATGATAAATTATAATATTTAGTGGTTTTAAAGTATAATTAGAATATATTTTTACCATTTTATCCAATGGTGGTCATTAGAATTAATTTAACATTGAAATTGGACACAAACAATTGCCAATCATTTGATATAAATTGTTTCTTAAAAACATGCTATTTGTTGTAACAGCGGGAATTAATTATAAAATTAATTAATACAAATTATATGTTTGTAATTTTGTAAAATAGACATCATTTTTGAATTCGGAATATCAATTATAGCTTAGGGTGAAATTTTGGCCTTATTCTGAAAAACTTCAATTTTTGATGAATAGTGAAACCACTATGTGGTAGTTAAATAACTGATTTTTCGTTTAAATGAAATATTAAAACTTCTGTGATTTGATTTTCAAAAATCCGACATACATTGTTGTCATTGAAAAGTAAAATGTGGTTCAATGAGATTAAAATAATTTTTTGGTGAATAGTAACTTTTAAGTTCTTAATCGCGATTAGAGGTAATTAGTGTAGTTTAAGGTACAAATAATGTTGTAATAATATGAGATGAGCATGACACTTGTCCTAATCCTATTGGATGAGTCATGGCCGACCAAGAAAACCCATGGGTCAACTTGGGGACCCCATGGAGCCACTTTAGTTGGAAAATGACATTAATATATATTTATTTAATGTTAAAATTAAATTGACACAAACATGAGTTGTTTTACTAAAACAGTTTTTAAGTTGGGTTACACAAGTCCAAATTTTGATTATAAATATTCATTAGAAAGCTAAAAAGATTTCATACATCATAGTATATTTTTATAATTTTTAGACATTAAATAAATTAAATTATTTATGACATCATGATGATGCAGCGATGACCTCATTATTTAACGATTTAAATAAAATGGGAAGATAATGCAAAATCCAAGGCTTACACTTGTCCAAAGCCAATTGGATGAGGCGATTTCGAACCCTTGTCACCTTATCCTCGAATTATATAAGTGTGGGACCTTTAGAATCCGAAAAGCATTGTGTAATAATGTAACATTTCAATCTTTCCAAAAGAGCCCCTCCTCTCCTCTTATAAAAGGCCCCCACCTCTCCCACCTCATTTACACTTTCAAGCCATTTGGTTCGGCCAACCTCTGCCCAAATACTCTCCCAACTTCTCTCCCTTCATCCTAGAAGCTTTACTTTAGTCATAAAGCCATCCTAAGGAGTCCTTTTGATCAAATCAAAAGTAAGAACCCGAAGAAGAGGTAACATTTTCATCACCCTCTTTGAAGTTTCCTTCTTCTTCCACTCCCTCTTTGTTTATTATTTCAATTATAAAATTTTAACTCCAGTATCTTCTATATACTGTGATGTTATTATAAATATGGAACAACCATATTCAGTATTCTACCCATCATTTGAATGACATATCACCATACGTGCGTACGTACGGCTTACCGTCTCCACGTCATGGTGTAATTGTTATTCAATATATTATTATTTAGATGGGTGTAATAATGATATGTAATTCATGTAAATAATAAATATAACATGATAATGATTCTGTATATATGATATACTATCCAATTATATATTATTTTAATATCAAAATAATGATATTGTCGCTCGTGCGTACGTACGGACTACCGTCTCCACGAACGCGATGAGATTCATTCTCCGTCGTATCCATTCAAGTATAATTATCAATTGATTATTTAAAAATAATGTTTAAGGACATGATATCATTCTATATATGAATAAGATACAACCTATCCATGAAAAACAGGACTTACGTAACAAAACATATAAAAGAAAACGAGTAAGTTAACACCCGATAAATCTAAGATATTGTTAACAAAGCAATGTTAAAAGATCATATATGATATCATATGAATGTATATGATTCTTGTATAATTTAATAACAATTATTTCCCCATTATACAGGAGGTTAACCTACCCCAACCAAGGAAATGTACAAGGTAAGGGTTTACTTCACAACCTCTTCATTATCCAAGGTTGTTTATACATAATTATCTACTGGGACCTCATTATCATCCACATCCATGTTTCTTAAAAATGTCTTTCAAAACATTTTTACTATTAAATGGAAAATGGGTTAAAGTCATTTATACCCTTATACATTTTTGAAAGGAATCTTACCGTCGTTTTCCAAACAATGTACTTTTTGACCTTTTTGACAAATTTAAGGTAAGAATGTTTTTTTACTTATACGGCGGGTGCGGCTATTTTCCGCCGTTATAAAATCTTCAAAGCTTTACTTACAAGATTATAAGAATATTTTCAAGAAAATGTTTTGTTTTATATGGCTCTTAAACGATTTCAAAAATAGAAAGAGATATTTCTCTAAAAAGTGTTTTGATTTCATCCATGTCAACATCCTTTGATGGGTTTTAAGTTTAATTGAAATTGATTTATGATACAAAACATCCATTGAACATTTTGTGAAATATTTGACTGTGGATGTGCTATTTCATACCATCCATAGTTTATGGAGAAATTTTTGACATTTTGAATGCTTGTTTTAATACGAATATTTATGTTATGTTTAAACCTATTCATATGAGGAATTCATTGGACTTAATATGTGACGGGTGGAGCCCGCTATAGCTCCTCGATGCATCGGTAGGTCTCATGAGACAACTAGACGTGGAATTGTCCGAGGCCCTTTCCCAATTTGATTTATGGTTTTGGCCGAGGCCTTAATCATTTTAGACGTCTTGGCCGAGGCCTTGACAAAATTTTTCAGAATGTCTGGCATTATACATTCCCTCATTATGAAAGTGGTTATTGATATTTCATGTGATTATTCGTCTAATAGAATATCCATGTGAGTAAGTAATGGAATTATTTTATTTTACTTTTGCCATATTATACTGAAGTTCAAGTTCAATAAGTCTTTTGTTTTAGTTATACATTTCCTTAAATGCTTATGTTTTCTTATAAAAGCTTCCGCAGTATTGTTATCCTTACTGAGCATCTGAGCTCACCCCTTTCAATGTTTTAATATTTTCCAGGATGTGAAGAAGTGTACTGTGACTGACTTGCAAGAATAGTCAGTGAGGATGTGAGTGTAGACTATGAAGACCATGTTATTGTAGTTTGTTTACTTTTTTATGTAATGAAAGAATTATGAATGTATCTAGTGTTTCCAAGGCTACTAAACTAATCGGTCTTTCGAGACTTGATCTTTTGTGATCATGCCAATGTTACGAAGTAATGCACCGACTCTGGGTAGCTGGGGTCGAGGCGTTACAGTTGGTATCAGAGGCAGTTTAGTACTAACCTTGGAAGCTAGATTTAGATAAACTCTGATTAGAGCACATATCCCAAAGATAGACTATGAGGATTAGTATAGAAGAACTTCCTAGAATTTTGGTATTGTAGAGATGTTGTGAGTTTTCCGAACAATACATTCCTGTCTGGATACGAGCAGGTAGAGGCGGCTCTGGCACAGATGTACCTAGGGGTAAAACCCGAAGACACCGCTTTGAGCTAGACTCGAACGGGAACTAGTGCACGACAACGGGCCTTGCTTCACTCTTGGTTACGACACTCCCGTGGGATATGCTTCGGATAATTCCCATTTTCTTTACAAACTACTATGAAGGGTTACGAGTATATACTTCCTCAAAGAAATTTTTTTTATAATTATGGATTATATCCATAATTAGTTCAATTTATGTTAAGTGTTTTACAAGTATGAAATTATGTATTTTGATTCATGAACTAATCTAATTTATGCCATTATTTAGAAATGGCGCCTAGTGGAAGGAATGGAAACTGTATCAATGCATGCACTCCGTGTAGGGATTTCCCTCCTGCTCAAGATAATTATGGTAGAGTTAGTGATACAACTGGTGATGATCCGCTTCTCACTGTACTGGGACAACTCACGCAGGTTATGAATGACAACCTTACTCGTATGGAGCACCCTGATCCGCAACGTGGAGGATCAATGCTAGACCGTTTCATGAGGCAACAACCTCCAACCTTCAATGGGAGTACAAATCCTATAGTAGCTGAGTAATGGATAAATTCTTTAGAGAAAATATTCCATGCCTTGGGGAGTAGTGAAAGGGAGAATGTTGTCATGGAAGTTTACCACCTCACTGGAGATGCTGATCAATGGTGGTCACTAATTCAAAACACAAAGGAAGATGATGAATTAACAAACATGGAATGGCAGGAGTTCAAAGAGTTGTTCTTAGAAAAATACTTTCCTCGAGACCATCGAGTTGATATGGAAAGGCAATTTCTGAGTCTGAGGCAGAAGGAGGATGAGAATGTCGCAAAGTATGAGGCTAACTTTACAAGGTTAGCAAGGTATGCTGCAGATTACATACGTAACCCAAGAAGTAAGACTGATCGTTTCTTTGATGGGTTGAAACCATTTCTCCGTCGAGCTTTAGTATCACAAACCTTCTCTTCATACAAAGGTATTGTCTCGTGCGCTATCAAGACTGAAAAGGAATTCTCTAAGTCTTATGACTTTAAATCAAAGCAAGATAAGAAGAGATCCGCTGAAAACTCTGGGAAAGGAAATAAGGAAACAGGGAAGAAGGGTAGAAATGAATTTCCACCCTGTGATAATTTTGGTAGGAAGCACCCTGGTGCCTGTCTAAAATGAAAAGGAGTATGTTACATGTGTGGTGAAAAAGGCCACCAAGCTCATGAATGCAAGGGAAAGAAAGAGGCTGTCAACGTGGAATGTTATAATTGTAGAGAGGAGGGTCATTATGAAAATGAATGTCCTAAGCGTCAGGGGAACTTACCTCAGAAGAGGCCAAGGGATCAAGGCCAGGCTTATGCTATCACTACTGCTGAGGTGGAAGCTCCGAAAGACATGGTGGCAGGTAATTTAATGGTTTCCTCAAGTTTAGAAAATGCATTATTTGATTCTGGATCATCGCATTGTTTCATATCTTCCCAATTTGCTAAGAAAATTAGATATTTCCAATTTGATTTAACAAGGGAGTTGTCGGTCAAAACCCCTAAGGGAAGTATTGTTGAAACAAAGTTTTGTCGATTAGTTCCCATTAGAGCACCTAAATGTTCTTTACCTGCTGATCTCATCGTCATACCCATGATTGAATTTGATATAATCCTCGGTATGGATTGGCTTTCGGACCATGATGCAAAAATTTATTGTAAGATGAAAGAGGTTACGATTCTTGTTGATGAAGATAAGGAACACCTTATCTTTAGAGAATAATCGTCGCCACATAATTCTTATCTAGATCCACCCCCAGTAGCTCAACTAAATTCAATTATTGTGGAGGAAGAGAAGGAAATTACTGAGGATGAGGAAAGGAATATTCAAATAGAGGATGTACCTATTGTGAGAGAATATGTTGATGTGTTTTCAGAAGATTTACCTGGACATCCTCCAGAACGAGAAGTTGAGTTTTCCATTGATTTAATTCCTGGATCAAGGCCCATATCGAAGACCCCTTATAGAATGGCCACTGTGGAATTAGTTGAACTAAAGAAACAACTAGAGGAATTGAGTAATAAGGGATTTATTCGCCCTAGTGTTTCTCCTTGGGGAGCCCCTGTTCTTTTTATTAAGAAGAAAGATGGATCTATGAGGTTGTGCATTGATTATAGGGAGATCAATGCTATAACAATAAAGAATAAGTATCCCCTACCTCGCATTGATGATTTGTTTGAACAACTGCATGGAGCTCAATAATTTTCAAAGATTGACCTTTGGTCTGGATACCATCAGTTGTGTGTGAAGAAGGAAGACATTCCAAAGAGAGCATTTCGAACAAGGTACGGGCATTACGAGTTTACAGTAATGCCTTTTGGATTGACTAATGCACCCTCTGTTTTCATGGATCTAATGAATAGAGTTTTCAAGGAATATCTTGATGACATTGTAGTGGTATTTATTGATGATATCTTGGTATACTCGAAAAGCCACGAAGATCATGAAAATCACTTACGCATTATCCTGAAGACTCTTAGAAGACAAGAATTATATGGGAAATTTAGCAAGTGTGAATTCTGGATTCATGAGATTTCTTTTCATGGCCATGTTGTCTCTAAGGATGGAATTTTTGTTGATCCTTCTAAAACCAAGGCAATCCATGAATGGCCAGCACCGACAAGTATAACTGAGGTACGCAATTTTATTGGTTTAGCAGGTTATTATCCACGTTTCGTCCAGAATTTTGCCAGATTGGCTAACCCATTGGCAAAGCTCACACGTAAAGGGATTAAATTTGTCTGGAAAAAAGAGTGTGAAGATGTTTTGAAGAACTAAAGAGAAGATTAGTCAGTGCCCCTGTATTGACTCTACCATCGGGGAATGATGGGTTTGTTATTTATAGTGATGCATCGAAGAAAGGACTCGGTTGTGTCCTTATGCAAAATGATAAGGTCATTGCCTATGCATCACGACAGCTAAAAATTCATGAGAAAAACTATCCTACTCATGATCTTGAGTTAGCAGCTGTGATCTTTTCTTTAATGATATGGAGACATTACCTCTATGGTGAAAAATGTGAGATTTATACTGATCACAAGAGTTTGAAGTATATTTTCACACAAAAAGAACTCAACATGAGGCAAAGGCGATGGCTTGAACTACTCAAGGATTATGATTGCACGATACATTACCACTCGGGGAAGGCAAACAAGGTGGCAGATGCTTTGAGTAGAAATGACCATGGAGTTTTGAATGTGATGAGAATTAAAAGGGATCCAATTTTCTTAGATCTAGTTAAGATGGACATGGGAATAACTAGGGAAGGTGAAACATAAATTCTTTTTCAAATGGTTGCCAAACCATCATTAGTAGAAAGGATTAAGAGTTCTCAGACCAATGATGAAGAATTTCAGAATAAGATTAAAGGTGTGAATGATGGAAGATTGAGGGACTTTGTGTATAAGGATGGAATTTTGAAATTTGGGAAGAGACTTTGTGTTCCTGATATACCTGATCTAAAAAGGGAATTTCTGGATGATGCTCATAGTTCCAACTTCTCTATACACCCTAGGAGCACCAAAATGTATAGAGATTTGAAGGAACATTTTTGGTGGGACAATATGAAGAGGGAGATTGCTGATTTTGTGTCTAGGTGTATGGTTTGTCAACAAGTGAAAGCTGGAAGGCAACATCCTGGTGGAGTATTGCAACCTCTTCCCATACCTGAGTGGAAATGGGATAATATTACGATGGACTTTGTCATGGGACTACCAAAGACTCCTAGAAGGAATGATGCAATATGGGTCATTGTTGATCGACTTACTAAGTCAGCACATTTTCTGGATATACGGGAGGATCTACCACTTGAACGTCTAGCAAGACTATATATTAATGAAGTTGTAAGACTTCATGGAGTACCCCTATCGATTGTTTTTGATCGTGATCCTCGTTTTACTTCAAGATTCTGGAAAAGTCTTCAAAAGGCCTTGGATACAGATCTTAGTTTGAGCACTACCTATCACCCTCAAACAGATGGACAATCAGAACGGACTATTCAAACCTTAGAAGACATGTTGAGATCATGCTCTCTTGACTTTCAGGGTATGTGGGATCAATATTTACCACTAGTAGAATTTTCCTATAACAATAGTTTCCATTTGAGTATTCAGATGGCACCATATGAAGCGTTATACGGAAAGAGATGTCATACACCAACCTGTTGGGATGACGTTGGTGAAAGAAAACTTGTAGGCCCAGAACTGGTGGAGGAAACGGTGGAAAAGGTGAAAGTAATCCAAAATCACATCAAAGCAGCTCAAAGTAGGCAGAAGAGCTATGCCGATAATCAAAGGAAGGATTTGGAATTTCAAGTCGGTGATCATGTTTTCCTGAAGGTATCTCCATGGAATGGAGTCATACGTTTTGGTATGAAAGGTAAATTGAGTCCCAGGTACATCGGACCTTTCGAAATTCTAGAACGAATTGGGGCTGTAGCTTACCGATTGGCAATGCCACCAAGTCTCTCCAAGGTTCATGATGTGTTCCACGTATCTCTGTTGAGGAAATACATGCCTGACCCAACGCATGTACTCACCTACGAGGAATTAGAACTGTAACCCGATCTTTCATATTGTGAAGAGCCCGTCAGGATTCTTGATGTGAGGGAGAAGGTGCTGAGAAACCGGATGACTCTTCTGGTGAAGGTTTTGTGGATAAATCATAAAATGGAAGAGGCAATGTGGGAACATGAGGAATTTATGATGAAAAACCACCCGAGTCTTTTTATGCAGTAATACCCTAGAAATTGCGAGGACGCAATTATTTGAAGGAGGGGAGAATGTAACACCCCAAGCTTCCACTCTACGTTTCCCTTCGAATAATGCAATAGCGTGTGTTGTATGCAACCTCGAGCTCTAACACACACCACAACTAATTAAACTAGCAGTTGTGAAAAGTAATACCTACTTTTTGAAATTTTATAAAGTTTATTTATCAAAATGGACTTCATTTTTGGATTCGGAATATTGAAATTATCCTATGTTTAATTTTTTGTATTTTTCTGAGAACTTCTAAATTTTTATGAATAGTGAAAAATACTTAAAAACAACTTTTTTAATCAAAATAATTTATAGTGATAAGTTATAATATTTAGTGATTTCAAAGTATAATTAGAATATATTTTTACAATTTTATCCAATGGTGGTCATTAGAATTAATTTAACAATGAAATTGGACACCAACAATTGCCAATCATTTGATATAAATTGTTTCGTAAAAACACGCTATTTGTTGTAACAAAGGGAATTAATTATAAAATTAATTAATACTACTTATATGTATGGAATTTTGTAAAATAGACATAATTTTTGAATTCAGAATATCAATTATAGCTTAGGGTGAAATTTTGGCCTTATTCTGAAAAACTTCAATTTTTGATGAATAGTGAAACCACTAAGTGGTAGTTAAATAACTGATTTTTCGTTTAAATGAAATATTACAACTTCTGTGATTTGATTTTCAAAAATCCGACATACATGGTTGTCATTAAGAAGTAAAATTTGGTTCAATTAGATTAAAATAATTTTTTGGTGAATAGTAACTTTTAAGTTCTTAATCGCGATTAGAGGTAATTAGTGTAGTTTAAGGTACAAATAATGTTATAATAATATGAGATGAGCATGAAACTTGTCCTACTCCTATTGGATGAGTCATGGCCGACCAAGACAACCCATGGGTCAACTTGGGGACCCCATGGAGACAATTTAGTTTGAAAATGACATTAATATATATTTATTTAATGTTAAAATTAAATTGACACAAACATGAGTTGTTTTACTAAAATTGTTTTTAAGTGGGGTTACACAAGTCCAAATTTTGATTATAAATATTCATTAGAAAGCTAAAAAGATTTCATACATCATAGTAATTTTTTATAATTTTTAGACATTAAATAAATTAAATTATTTATGACATCATGATGATGCCGCGATGACCTCATTATTTAACGATTTAAATAAAATGGGAAGATAATGCAAAATCCAAGGCTTACACTTGTCCAAAGCCAATTGGATGAAGAGATTTCGAACCCTTATCACCTTATCCTCGAATTATATAAGTGTGGGACCTTTAGAATCCGAAAAGCATTGTGTAATAATGTATCATTTCAATCTTTCAAAAAGAGCCCCTCCTCTCCTCTTATAAAAGGCCCCCACCTCTCCCACATCATTTACACTTTCAAGACATTTGGATCGGCCAACCTCTGCCCAAATACTCTCCCAACTTATCTCCCATAATCCTAGAAGCTTTACTTTAGTCAGAAAGCCATCTTAAGGAGTCCTTTTGATCAAATCAAAAGGATGAACCCGAAGAAGAGGTAACATTTTCATCACCCTCTTTCAAGTTTCCTTCTTCTTCCACTCCCTCTTTGTTTATTATTTAAATTATAAAATTTTAACTCCAGTATCTTTTATATACTGTGATGTTATTATTAATATGGAACAAACATATTCAGTATTGTACCCATCATTTGAATGACATGTCACCATACGTGCGTACGTACGGCTTACCGTCTCCACGTCGTGGTGTAATTGTTATTCAATATATTATTATTTAGATGGGTATAATAATGATATGTAATTCAAGTAAATAATAAATATAACATGATAATTATTCTGTATATATGATATAATATCCAATTATATATTATTTTAATATCAAAATAATGATATTGTCGCTCGTGCGTACGTACGGACTACCGTCTCCACGAATGCGATGAGATTCATTCTTCATCGTATCCATTCAAGTATAATTATCATTTGATGATTTAAAAATATTGTTTAAGGACATGATATCATTCTGGATATGAATAAGATAAAACCTATCCATGAAAAACACGACTTACGTAACAAAACATATAAAAGAAAACGAGTAAGTTAACACCAGATAAATCTAAGATATTGTTAACAAAGCAATGTTAAAAGATCATATATGATATCATATGAATGTATATGATTATTGTATAATTTAATAACAATTATTTCCCCATTATACAGGAGGTTAACCTACCCCAACCAAGGAAAAGTACAAGGTAAGGGTTTACTTCACAACCTCTTCATTATCCAAGGTTGTTTATACATAATTATCTACTGGGACCTCGTTATCATCCACATCCATGTTTCTTAAAAATGTCTTTCAAAAAATTTTTACTATTAAATGGAAAATGGGTTAATGTCATTTATACCCTTATACATTTTTGAAAGGAATCTTACCGTCGTTTTCCGAACAATGTACTTTTTGACCTTTTTGACAAATTTAAGGTAAGAATGTTTTTTTACTTATACGGCGGGTGCGGCTATTTTCTGTCGTTATAAAATCTTCAAAGCATTCCTTACAAGATTATAAGAATATTTTCAAGAAAATGTTTTGTTTTATATGGCTCTTAAACGATTTCAAAAATAGGAAGAGATATTTCTCTAAAAAGTGTTTTGATTTCATCCATGTCAACATCCTTTGATGGGTGTTAAGTTTAATTGAAATTGATTTATGATACAAAACATCCATTGAACATTTTGTGAAATATTTGACTGTGGATGTGCTATTTTATACCATCCATAGTTTATGGAGAAATTGTTGACATTTCGTATGCTAGTTTTAATACGAATATTTATGTTATGTTTAAACCTATTCATATGAGGAATGTATTGGACTTAATATGTGACGGGTGGAGCCCGCTATAGCTCCTCGATGCATCGGTAGGTCTCATGAGACAACTAGACGTGGAATTGGCTGAGGCCCTTTCCCAATTTGATTTATGGTTTTGGCCGAGGCCTTAATCATTTTAGACGTCTTGGCCGAGGCCTTGACAAAATTTTTCAGAATGTCTGGCATTATACATTCCCTCATTATGAAAGTGGATATTGATATTTCATGTGATTATTCGTCTAGTAGAATATCCATGTGAGTATGTAATGGCATTATTTTATTTTACTTTTGCCATATTATACTGAAGTTCAAGTTCAATAAGGCTTTTGTTTTAGTTATACATTGCCTTAAATGCTTATGTTTTCTTATAAAATCTTCCACAGTATTGTTATCCTTACTGAGCATCTGAGCTCACCCTTTCAATGTTTTAATATTTTCCAGGATGTGAATAAGTGTACTATGACTGACTTGCAAGAATAGTCAGTGAGGATATGAGTGTAGACTATGAAGACCATGTTATTGTAGTTTGTTTACTTTTTGATGTAATGAAAGAATTATGAATGTATCTAGTGTTTCCAATTATACTAAACTAATCGGTCTTTCGAGACTTGATCTTTTGTGATCATGCCAATGTTACGAAGTAATGCACCGACTCTGGGTAGCTGGGGTCGGGGCGTTACAATTAGGGGTATTATGAGTCAATATTTACCGAAGTGTAATATTATAATATTACAATCTCATTGTTTTTCTGGATTTTTTTGTGATTATGTTTCTGATGATGAAATATTAAGATATATCTCTCAAGAATATCATGTGATATATTATACTATAGTTATTTCCATATATTATATATGATATCATATCGTTTTCATATCATTTAAAATTAATGATATTAAATGAATGTTTTTAACAAAACCCAAATTCATTACTCTCTTCGATCAAAAATAATTTTATCTTATATACATGATTTCTTAAAAACAATTATATGATATTTAGAATTATCCAATGGTATATTAAATTAATTTTTATAGATGAATTATTTTTTAAACAAATTAATATAATCTCTTAAAGATTTTCTATAAAAGGTTATTTTTTAATTTTCTTCAATAGCATCATATAAATGTTTTATTTTTCAGAATATATGGACTGATTGGAATTTCAATAATTCATTACTAATAAATTATTTACTTATTATTTAACTGTTTCCAATGATATTTTCAAATGAATATGTTTTCTTAGCTTTTTTGAAAATATTTTTATTTGGAAATTTATTTTTAAATTGGAATTTGTATTTTCATCAAGAAATATTTAAATGATCATTTAAAATAATTTTGATCTTTGATAAAATCCCAGGATAGAAATTATGATTCCCTAGGCATATTATAAATTGATAATATTAAAACTCTTTATTTGGATTGATAATGTTATTGTTGATGATATTTTGTATGAAACCCATTTATTCTCCATGGGTCATATTATGGTGAATGGATGAAATGATAATCAACCCAATTTTCATGTCATGGGTAATAGTGTGATGATATGATGATTTTTTTATGATTTTTTGGAATTTATGTATATATATATATAATTATATTACAATGGTTTCCTTAGTAACAAGGAAGGTTGTTACATTATTACAAATGGCATATATTATTTTAGAACCAAGTATGTGTGGGACCTATAACTCCGTACAATGGATTCATTAATATTTTTTATCTTATGGTATATGTATGGGAAGTATTGTGACCCAGTATTCACATATATATACATTCCTTCACTTTTGAAGAGGAAATAATACAATTGAACAAAAAAGACTCCCAAATACTGTATTATTATTGTTTCATTAGAAACATAGAAAAATAATCACTGGAACATAATTGATCTAAATTATCTCCCACTATTTTCATTTTGACATGAACTATTATTAGACACATCATAATTACTAAATATCTTAATAAACTATATAAAGAAACCTAAAAGGGGTGAGCTTATATTCCCACTAACGGTAAACAAGGAAGACATGTAATCACAATAATTTTCATATGGGTTTGATAATATGATCATGAAAATATAAGATCATTCCCATCATATCAAATATAATATATATGAATCATGGAATAAATCATGGATGTTTATAATAAATTAATCATAATAAAATAATTTACATAATCCTAGAAATCATAACATAGGAATAAAATATGGAATTATAGAAAAAACATAAGAATATAAACACCCTATGGGAAGCCTATCTAACAAGACATTTTTTACATGATAGGCCTGATTTAATCACCAATTTTCCTTTTTTAATATTGGTATGACATCCCCTGTAACCTCATTTTTTGGGATTGAGATATCCTCATGTGTACCCTCTTGTTTTGGGATTAGGATGTCCTCTTGTGTAACCTCTTGTATTAGGCATGGTATTTCCCCTCATGTGCCCTCTTCCTTTGTTTTTGAGATTCCCTCTAATGTACCCATTTATCTCACAAATTATTTATCATTAACCAATTCATTGTAGGGAGATAATAGTCCCACTCATCTCATAATGAAATTATACATACTTGTGCCACAAGATCCTTAAAAATCAAATCACAACCCATGAAATGAAATGGTTATCATAGATATATAATCATATCACAACCAATGAAAAAAATAGGATTAATAATCATTTTATAAAATTCTTTAACCATGAATGAGAAATATTTTTCACAGAATTATAACCCATGAAAAAGAAACATATTTCATAAACATATATCCCATGAAGATAAATGGGTTTTATAAAGACCATTACATTATGTATAACCCATTCAGATAATGAATATGAATAGAACCATTATGTCATTTATTTAAATTTATGAGCAATATAAATGGATTTCATGTTATATTGAAACTAATTTTTAATTATCTTTAAAAAAACCATTCTTTTGGAATATATCTTTTATTCATTGAAAAATGATTTTAAATTCATAAAACCATTTGAATGTTATATTATTATAAAATACCTATAAAACACAGACATATATATATATATGACATGTAAATATTTTAAAAACATATATCCTTGACAATTTATAGAACAATATTCAATACATTATAGATACTTGTTTCATTGAAAACAAATTAAATATTTTAAAAGAATATTGATAAACATTTTGATGCCCATTTCATTGTAAATTAGTTGAAAATTTAAAAATAAATCATGAACCTAATTTGAGAAAAAAAACTCTTCTAAAATACATTTAAAACTTATAAATATTGTTATAAAATGTTTTGAAAATTTTTTTACAATAAAATGTATGATAGAATCTTGAAAGGTTTTTGAAACCCACTTTTTCACTTGAATCGTGAAAAGATAAGCCTGAAAACAATTTTAATACAATTTTATGGAATTTTATTTCTCCAATAAAAAAAATTTTAAGAAAATTATGGAAAAAATTTATTTTAAAATTATATTTATTATTCAATATTATTCATTAATTTAATGATGGTCAAGATGATGGGTAATTATTTCATGCCAAACATTCCATTCGCACTGTAAAACGATTAGAAAAGTACCTCAATAAAAAAATTAATAGAATATATATTTATAAAAAAGATGTTTTAAAAAGGATAAATATTGATAAAAATGTAATATAAATACAATGGGATAATATTAGAATATTATTTTAATCCATTTAGAAAATATGTTTTATTGTAATTGAATATCCGACCGAAAAGAGTGGTAAATACAAACATTCTTAAAAACACATTCATATCTATCATATGTACAAATAATTATAAAATGGTAAAAATATATGAATATATCATGATCAACTGGATAATAATAAATATCATGAGTTTTCATGATATATAGATCATAATATTTCATCAATGGAATCATACTCATAAACAATCTTGAAAAGCGATGAGATAGTTTTAATAAACTATTTCCACTTGGTAACATTGATCCATACTCCCCGTGTTTGAATATGAAATGAAATTAAACACAAAACATCATTAAAATAATTGTATACATTATATAACATTCAAATGAAATATATACACTTCATGAAAAAAATATAGGTGCATAACATGGCATGTGTCTCAAAGACGAAAAAATGAGACAATGTTATTTTAACAATTTGGTATCTTTGGAAAAATAATCCCCATGAATAAATGTAATAAAATTGATATTTAAATATCCATTTATATATGTATAATAATATTATAATACATCCCTGGGATGTATACACACCACACAAAAGGAATGTGTGGTGAATAAAGCATGTATCTCACGGAAAAAAAGTGAGATAAAATCCCATTACATTATTTGTTGACATTCCCTATACTCATTAAATAACCACATATAATAAAAAAATTATTATAAATATACAAGGAACAATATTATTATATCTAATACCTTATATGTTTTTATTATGGCTTTATACTACCCTTTTGTTAAAACATTTATGTTTGGGTTTCACTTCCGGTAATATCTTCTTTATTCTCTACATGTGGAATAATTTGTATGGTGTATAGTCCTTATACTTATACCATGATTTAAAAAATGTAAATCATGAAATATATATCATTTATATTCATTATATTTTATTTATCAAAATTTATTGAATATATAAGTTTAAATTAAAATACACTGTTCATTGAGACTATACGTCGTACGTCTACATGAATGTTGTCTCTGTTTAATATTCGTATTTAATGAAATTCTGTAAATGAAATATATTAATATATTTTTATATATTTCAATATTACAATAAATTTATTATATAATATGGTCACTAAATCCATCATAAAGACATTCCATGTAGTGTGTGAATAAATCCCATTGTTTTGAGGGGGCAGTAGTCCGCACTTACTGAATTGAAATTATAGAATTCTAAAAAAATGAATGGTATAAAGAAATGTGTTGTAAAAAAATTAAAAAATATTAACTAAATAATATATATATTTATAATATAAATAGATACGTCATCATAATTTCCACCATGAGTGGTGGTAATGAAAACTGAACAATCATTGTTCTGTGAGGCGGTAGTTGATCGTACACATAAATAGTATGTTTGATACCCATTATATGGAGGTGGTATTAAGTGTAAAAAAACCCTTATTAGAAACAAATCATATTTTATTTTTGATACATCTATTTTAATACAATAATTGAATTGTGATAGTGGAGAGGTGGAGATAGAAAATAAATGAAATTAGATTTAGAGAAGTTGATACCTATTAATCGGGTAACTCCTTTTGGTTTTTTCCAAAAAGACTTTGGGGATTTATTTACTTTTTTGGGGAGGCTTCTAGATGGTAGGACGATATTTTTAAAAGTTTATTGAACTGATCGTGGCCGAACCTATGTGGTTTGAGAGATGTGATGAAGTGGGGGTAGAGGAGTCCTTTTTTAGTGGGAGAGGAGTGGCACCATTTTAATATTTTGGAAAAGGGAAACCCCACCAATGTTTTTTTATTTAAATTGGATAAATAATCTTAAAAAGTATATAAAAGAGAGTATAGGGTCTATATATTTCCATTATATTTATTTTTTTATTGTTTATAGATCATTTTTAGTATTAAATGTATGGATTAGAGCATTGTTAAACTACTTTTCTTTTAATCACGATAATTAGTTGTAATCACATTCACGATCATTTTTGGTCAAAAAGATTTAACTTAATTGAAAATATAAATTATTATTATTCGAAATATTTTTTCCACTCTAAAAAATATTATAATAGAAGTGGCCAAAATTATATTAAATGTAATCCCACTGAGGGGACGATTAGACAGGTTTTTAAAGTAAAAACTTCAAAAAGTCGTTCAATGTTTTCGTAGAAAATTTAAAAGTGAAATTGATTAAAATGGAATAAATTTGATTAATTTATGAAATTATTATATACATTAAATTTTCAGCCAATTTAAAATATAATTTAACATTATAGATTAATTATACTAAATGGTAATTTTGAAATTTAATTTAGATTTTTTTAATATTAGTAAAAAAATGAAACCTCAATGAAAAATACCAAAAAAATCCTAACCTAATTTTTATGTTTCTATATGAAATATGGGGATTATATTTGACATATTAAATATATAAAAGTTCCAAAAATGGATTTTAAATGGGTTCTCCATTAAAAGGAAGGAAAAATACCATTATAAACATCTAGGTTTTTAAGCATAAAATCTGGTTTGTTCTTATCATCTATCTATAAAATATAATTAATGATTATATAAAATATTTGATTGAATATATATTATATAATATTAATTAATATCATTATCTATTATTAATGAACATAACTTATTAATATAAATAATCACTTTCACATTAATATTTACTTTTATAAAATTAGCCCTTTTATATTTATTTAGTTTCTATTTTTTAATTAATAGGCGACCAATGAATTAAACTACATATATTTACATGTTATTGAATCCTATAATATTAAATTTAATGGTCATTTAATATCCCAAAAGATAATAATAATGTAAATATGAATTCTTGTTCTGTAACACTCAGTTTCTCAGGTTACATACGCCATCGAGGAAAGTCAAACCAGCATGTAACATAATATAAGTTTGGTGTTCTATGTAGACACATCTAAAATATGTTTCATGTATTATATTATTTACATGATTTTTTGTATAATTAAAGACAAAAATATTTCTTTAATATAAAATTTATTATTTTTAGTGTTGTGTGAAATGAAACATATCAATGAAAATAAATTAATTAAAAATAATTACTTTAAAAAATCTAGGGATTTTAAATTCAGCTGACCTTAATTGAATTTCTCCATAGGAATTTTTATAGGTTATCAAAGATTTAATAAATGAAAATTTCATTCATAAAAACCCAAATTTTAGACATGAATACTAAAACATCCATGAAAAATGGACTGTTGAAACTATAAGGTTTACACCAAATATGTCGTAATGAGATTCTCACATAAGAGAACAAAAGTGGGTAGAGAAAACATGGAAAATGAATTGAAGTATTTGTATCTTGTTCTATTGGATATTAATAGAAAATAAGGTCAGGATAATTTTAACAATCACAAATCCATAAATTTTTTTTGACCTAAGGGGCCCTCAGATTCATCAGAAACAATGGTACGAGGAAAAAAATTATATTCAGTATATTTTTTCCTAAAGTTGAAGAATTATCATGAAAATATATACTTTCATGATATCTAGAAAACATCTCCCTTCTTTTCCTTAAATCAATTCACCTGTTCCACTAAAAAAGTAAGTTATCTTTTTTATTTCCTAAATTACTATGATATCATTTTATCCCTAATATGCCATAATATTTTTCATCAGTTATCGTCAACAAAATGTAGTTTGAATAGGATATCTAATATGCATAAATCCTGATATCAAACATAACACATTAATCATATAGAATTTATCTGAATATTAACATAAATTGTACTTAAATTTTTATCCATATAACAGTTCTAAAATGGAAAATATCAATCATTTGGAAATAATGTCATGAAATCAGATTATCATTGGTCCCCAATATATCTCAATGTTACATTTGGTTTTTACACTCCCAAACATGTCAGTTCCATCACAGTATATTCCCTTGAAACTTGGTAATGACCATAATGACCATAAATAAATTTTAAATACATGAGTTATTCTCTATTTAAATTATTATTGTATATATATTTTAAATCCATGTTGTTGTAAACATAATCCATGATGAAATAACACTCTTTTTCAATAATCTATTCATGGGTAATCTATACTATCCAATTTTCTTATTCATATCCAAAATACCATTATCCAAACATCATTATCTCAATGTAAGACATCAATTAAGGGTTAACATTACCTAATAAAAATAATGCATTTTTGTGACGCCACATTTCTATGTATTCATCACCATTAAGCCTGATTTTGTAATCTTTAATGAAAAATTATGTGGAAAATACTTATATATATCATGATTCGTATATCATAATATTTCAATTCCAAAACATAATTATTTATTAATCCAACTATATTCTTAAACTATTACTCATTATTCGTCAACATACTCTTTATTACTTATTTCATAAAATATTAAATATGAATAATTCTGATGTTTCTTAATCCTCATTACAGTAACAATTTATATATTTATTTTAAAAATTTCAATGAACATATAACATAACATTCACATTTCATTTGCGGTCTCATTATCTTTATAATTATAAGAAATACTCGTACTACCTACCTAATACTCTTTATGAGATTTCCACTGGGAAAAAGATTTTCCTAATTCCCATACATTCCACATCAGAAAAAATAACTATTAATGTTGTTCCATCTATTTTTATCCATTGATAAAAAATAGAAATCATAGTGTGAGAAACGTTTATCACATTGGGATACCATATAATCATGAAAACCTACATATAGTGAGCCTAAAAAATGGGTCCTACTTCATTAATATAGGTCACATTAGGTTTATCCTAGGTTATGAATAGACATCCTAGATTTAAATCATTTATGATAATCCAAAAAATATTTTTTGAGTTCCCAAAGCATATCCCCAAGAGGGTCAAACAAGGAGCAGAACAAGGTAGTTTTTCATGTACCAGATTACCCCATGTGGGGCTCGAAACATCTTGTATATGTTTCTATACCTAGGTACATCTATTCTATATCTACATCTGCTTATAGTATCATGTGAAGTATATTTTTTTGGGAAACCACTCACTCAGTACTTCACCTAAATTCCATGATATATTCCAATACTTCTTTATATCCTTAAAATTTTACTTGGACATGACCTTTGAGATCTCACTAAGGTGTTCTCATCCTCGATTCTAAAGGTATTCTAAACCATTTCTATCATACCAAATATAGAGGCCTTTTCTCAACATATATAGGCATTACATAACTTGGTGGAAAACTTAAAAAATAACAAATAGACACCCAAATACTGTATTAGTATAGTGAATTTAGAAACATGGAAACTTAAACACTAGTACGAAAGTAAGTTACATTGTATAATACTATTTTCATCATGACTAGAACCCTTATGTGAATTTTTTTTTAATAAATATCTTCATAACCTGGGGAAGGAAACATAAAAATGGCTGAGCTTGGATTCTAAATAAGTATAAATAATGGAGAAATATAAGAATAATCATGAGCATAAGTGTAAGAGATTAAGATGATGAAAAAAAAATTATCATACCATGAATATCAAATATAATGTACATGAATCATTTCATAAATCAAGGATGTTCATATGTATTGAATCGTGAGGAAATAAAGAACATAATCAATAAAAGTAGAACATATGAATAAAACATGTATTTGTTGAAAACATATAAACATATAAAAACCATATGTTAATGCTACCTACAGTGACTTTTTAAATTTGTTAGGAATACTCTACTAACCCATTAATCTTCATTTAGATAGGGGTGAAAAATAATTTACACTCTTGTTTCAGTCAAGGGATATCCTCTTGCGTACCTAATTCATTCAAGCATGGGGTGTCCTCTAATGTTCCATTTTGTTTCAGGCATGGGATGTCCTCCCATGAACCATGGGGTTTCTATATTGGGATTACCTGTTGAAAACCCATTAATCTAACAAAATATTTATCATCACCCAATGCATTGGGGGGAGATATAGATCCCACACATTTCATAATGAAATCATACATTCATTTTCCAGAATATCAATAAATATCATATCAAAAACAATGAATTAAATTGAATATCATAAACATGTTATCATATCCTAACATGTGAAATAAGGTATATGATTCAATATCATTTCATCAAATTCGTAACCTATGAAAGATAAATATATTTCATAAAATTATTTCCAGAAAAAATAGATGCATATTTCATAATCATATAACCCATGAAGGATATACATGTTTCATAATGACTATGACATTAATCATAACCCATTCAAAAAAAGAATTTTTATGGAACCTTTATCTCATTTTATAGAAAGGCATGAGTAACATCAATAGATGTCATCTTAGTTAGAAAATAATTTTAATTATCTTTCCATGAACATTTCTATAAGAAAATATCTTTTCTTATTTGAAAAAGGATTTATAATTAATAATACAATTAGAAACTAATTTTCAATGAAAATACCTCAAAAAGATATAAACAATACATGAAATCATTATAAAAACTCATTTACTTGAAAACATATAGAATTTGTTTCAAAACATTTTTCATTGAAAAAAATTTCAAATCATTAATTGAATTATTGATATCATTTTGATAACTATTTCATTCAAAATACATTGAAGAATTATAATGAAATATTGAAAATGTTTTGATAACCATTTCATTGAAAATACATAGAAACATTTTTATAAATCTTGAAATTGTTTTGAACACATTTTTACTTGAATAATTATTAATGTAGCTTGAAAATGTCTTAAAACCCCCCTTCTCCATGAAAAGTTATAACATAATCTTGAAACCTTTTGAAAAAAAATTCTTCACAACAACATTAAAATAAGGATTCACTAGACTATTATGAAAAAAATTAATTTTGATTTTTTTATATTTTAAATTAATATTTAATGGATTTATGTTCATTCTGCTGATTAAAATAGTACATGCCAATCATTCCTTTTTCCACATAAAACATATAGATGAATTCATTGATTTGAAAAGGAAAAGAAGTTTTATTTTTTTGAAAACCATTTTGTTTTTAAATAGTAAAACCGATGTAATAATTTTAGTTAATTATCATAGGATAATAATATAATATTTTTGGAATCCATTTAGAGAATATCTTTTTGATGAACACAGATTTATGACCAAAGAGAGAGGTAAATTCAAACATTCATTAAAATTCTTTCTTGAATATATTATATGAAAATGTGATGGAAAATGGATCCAGTACATGATGATGTCATTAATTTATAGAGAATAATAAATTTCATGAGTTTTCGTGAGATATGGATCATAATATTTCATGAAATTATGAATAATCATAAACATTCATGAAAACCAGTGAGATTGTTTCAATAAACACTTACCACTTTGTAATTTTGAGCCATACAACCCATGTAAGAAAATGAAATTATAGAAGCATAAACTATCATGAAAATAAGTATATTCATTTTATAACCCTTCAAATGTTGTATATATAACACACTGAAAAATATAGGTGCATAAAATGGCATGTGTCTCAAATAAGGTTAATTGGGAAAAAATTACATTACCAATTGGAAAACATTTGAAAGATAAACCGAATGAAATAAATGTCAAAAAATGGATATTTAAATAGATATGAATTGAAATATAAGAATAATATAATAAATCCATGCTATATATGCACACTATAAAAAAGAAATTGGTGGTGAATGAATTATGTATCTCACGAAAATAAAAATTAAGAGGAAATCCCCTAACATTGTGTCTTGACTCTTGTCGTAATAATTCAGACCACATGTATAATAAATATATGTTTATTATAAATCTATTATAGGACCATATAATTCTGCATAATAACTTATATGTTTTAATTATGACTTTTTATTACCCTCTTGTAAATAATTACATGTCAAGGTTTTACTTGGGGTAATATCCTCTATGTTCATTCCATGCGTCCTAATTTTAAATATCATTTGACCTTATACTTATATCATGACTTAAAAAATGTAAATAATTCTATAATTATCTTGTAGATTCTTTATATTTTTATTCTAAAAATCTATAAAATTTATGACAATGAAATTGAATACACCTTTCATGGAGACGGTATGTCATACGTACACATGAACGTTGTTTATTTTTAATCGTTGTATTGAAATAAAGTAAGTAAAAAACATATATGTATATATTTATATATTTCTTCCAAAATAATTATTATATCATATATATCATATAATATCACTAAATCCATCCTTAATACATTTTATGTAGTGTTTGAACAAATCATATCAAATAGAGGGGGTGGTAGTCCACACTACCTCTATCGAAATTATCATATTTTCAAAAAATGAAAAGTATAATGATATGTGTTTTAAAATAATTAAATAATTATAAATATATAATATAATATATTTATATATAAATATATTTTCCATTATAATGTCAATATGGAGAGGTGGTATGGAAAAATGAACAATCATCATTTTGTGGGGAAGAAAATTCCCATACACATAAACAATACATTCAATACAAATTATATTGAGGTGTTCATAAGTGTATATAGAAAAAAAATATCATAAAAAGTTCCTATTTTATTTAATATATTCCTTTTTATTAAATAGTGTAATTCAGACATTTTAGGGGTGGATAAAGATATTAAAAGAAAAGATCTTGAGAGAATTCGATACCTCTCAACCAGGTGACTCCGTCTTGTTTGTTCCAAAAGAACTCCGTGGAATTATTTCAACCCAAGGGAGGGATTAAAGGAGGAATGATGAAATTCTAGGAATCGTATTTGGCAGATAATTTTTGAACCTATGTGGTGGGAGAGGTTTGAGGATGTTAGAAGAGAGGATTAATTCTATAGTGGAGGAAGAGTGACTCTCTTGTAATATTTGTTGAAAGGAAACCCCACATATTTATTTATTTAATGTGAAAAATATAATTGTCCAAATTCAATAAAATATAGTATGTAGTCTATATATTTATAGCCATTGGATTTTAGACATTTTTATAAGTCGTTTTGGGTCATTAAAATAAGGTTTTGTACTTTTTTATCCTAAATTTTCTCTTAATCATTTTAATTAATTTCAATCACATTTTATAATATTTTTGGTCAAAAAGAAATATTACCTATTTATAAAATATTAATTATTATTATTCCAAATATGGAATCAATTTTTCTAAATTATAATCACATATGTTGTATAAATTAATTTAAAAATAATCCTACAGAAGGGACGATTATGGTGGTTTTTAAAGTAAAAACATCCAAATGTTTGCTATGTTTTTGTTTCCAACTTCAATGATAAATTTATTCCAATGACATAAATTGGATCAATTTATAAAAATATTATTTAATTAAACATTAAAACCAGTTTAAAATATAATTTATCCTTTTTTGGTAATTAGACGAAAAAGATGTCGCAAATTATAATTTTGTATCTTTTACAATTCATTAAAAAATGAAACCATACTGAAAAATACAAATAATTTATCGACACATAATTTTAAATTTTGTAATTAAAATAAGATGGTTACTTTTGACATATTAAATATATAAAATTTCCAAAAAATGGATTTATAATCAGTTATCCATTAAAAGGCATTGAACTACCTGTATAAAAATATAGGATTTAAGCATTAAATCTGTTTCTTCTTATCTCATTACAACAAAACAGGGTTTCAACAGCGCAACCCTTTATCAATGCTTTATTAGTAGTTCTGATAAAGGGGGGATTTATCAAGAAATTTTTTCTAGCGCTGATAAAGTTTATATTTCAAAAAAAATCATGAAAAATAATATATTGTTATATAAGTATTTTTATAATGATATCAATATAATATATATATATTAAATATGTTTTAGATAAGTATAAATAGACTTTTACATTTAATATATAATAAATTTAGTAAAAAAGGAATTAAAATAATTTAAAAAATGTTATTAATTAATAATTTTCTAATTATCATTGATTAATAATCATTTAATACCAATTTTATGTCATAAAAAATCAAAAATCAAAAAATAAAAGTTATAAAATAAGTTTAAAATGTAACTCAAACTTCAAACGACAATAAATTTTGATCCGAGTGTCTATTTGAGATCTACAACATATCCAAACGAATCTTGTGACGGTTTCTATGCACTAGTGACTGAAGTAAGCATTCTATCATATATTTCAAGGCCAAAAAATGCCCAGAAGGCCTCCAAAACTGAGTTTTTTGTCAGGATACCCTGACTTTTTAACATTCAAACTTGTATTACATCTGATTTGAATGTTATCTAGGCATGTACAACATATCATATCGAAGATTGTTTCATTTTCTTCACTTTTACTAGTTTTAGAGTTGAAACAGACATCTGGATTAGAATTTATGGTCGTTTTAACATTCTATGGATTTTCAAATACACATATGTATGTATTTATTCGTATATATATATATATCTGTGTGTGTGTGTTGTGTTGTATATATGTATGTACCTATGCATTTATTTATTTATAAACACACATAAAAAACATATTTTATAAATGTATTTAAAACTAATCTTATATATATTAATCAACAATTAAATATATGGATAAAAATTATAACTAAATATAAATATATAAATAAATATAAATATAAATTAATATATGAAAAAATATATATATATGTATTAATATGACTAAATACATTTTTATTAATATGAATCTATATTAATATACATGTAATTATAACTTTATACATATATATATTAATATATGAATAAATATATATTTTAATATATAGATACATATATATGTATTAATATAACTAAATATATTTATATTGATATGAATCTATATTAAGATATGAATAAATATTACTATATATAGATAAATAAATATACATATATATTAATATAAGAATAAATATATATATTTATATATGAATAAGTATACATGTCTTAATATAACTAAATATATTTATCTTAATATTAATCTATATTATTATACCAATAAATATATCTATATATAAATATATTTATATATATATATATAAATAAATATTTATTATAAGGCCCCGGCCTTAAACATTACTTAATCTTGAGTTATTACAAGATTACACATTGAAAATCTTTTCAGGTTTAGAGTTTTAGAGAATTAGATCATAAAACCTTCATTACATTCCACATATAAACAAAGTGGTTACATAAAGATAGTATTCATTTTTCCCATCAATGGAAACATATTTAAAACAAAACATGGATTCATTCATGACACCTTCTTGACACTATCATCATATCATGTACCTTTCCCTTGACCTGTGAAAAACATTTCAAAAAAACATGGGATGAGCATAAAAAGCTCAATATGGGTTATAAAAATATGGAAAGGAAACATAAGTTCATATATACATAAGGATGAAATCATTCATTACCCATAAAACATAAGAACTTTAACATACCTCATCAAATCATTAATAAATCATAGAAATCATAAGACATAAAGGTAATGTGAGGAATTCATAACATTCTTACGTAGGGAGTAACCCTCTTGGTTACGTTTGGAATACCCATCACAGTATATTCCCTAAATCTCTTCGGATAATCCTTAATGATTCACTCCATCGCGTTACCCAATGCATTGGAGAGCTATATCGGGCTCACCCGCCTTTAGTTTATCATGGAACCACCCGTCTTCATAATAATGCACAAGAACCACAACATAATCGTATCACATAAAACATCCATAAAGGAAACATAACATTTCCACTTTTTAATCACAATATATCAATAAAACACATTGATATAAAAACATTATGAAACCCATTTTCAATAAAAAAATAAAATTAAATTAAAACATGGTATTTATTTTTCTTTTAAAAAAAGGTATGGCATGTAGAGGAAGCCGAAACTCAAATAATGGTCATGGTGGCGGAAAAGTCGTTGTCACCGCATACGTACGAAAAAAACATTCCCTTCTGTCGTTTAGTAAACGCTTCATATAAAAAAGATTCCTTTTGAATAAACATAAAATTCAAAGGGATTTATACACCATATAAAAGAAGGTTGTGTATAAAACAAGATATGCCTCAATGAAAGGAGATTGAGACGAAGTCCCATACCTCAGGTCTGATTTGACTCGGTCATTCTTTAAACTCCTGAATAATAAACTTGAGTTAATTTCTACTTGTTTAAGAACCTTTTTCAAGTCCATTATTTCTTTTATATCACTTATTTCCATGTCATGAACAATATGTAATTATTTAAGTTAATAACGGTCGTTTTAACGATCATTGGTACTTGAGTTAAAAATAAACCCTTTATAATTACAAGTTGTTCAAGTACCATTATATCCAGAATTACAATCATGATTTATATCTCATGTATATCATATATATACAGTATATAAATGCATTTATAATATTACCTAATCATTTAAAGGTAAGAAATGAAATGCACCGTTCATAGAGACGGTAAGCCGTACTTACGCATGAACGCTACTTTCATTTATATTTCGTATTTCATATAATTGAATAATAATGATATAGAGGTATATTATAATTCCAGTATAATAAAATATATAATACCATAACTCCAACCTTTATACGTCCCACATATGGTATTTAACGAATCAAATCACTTTGAGGGGGTGGTAGTCCGTACTTCCTTAAATGAAGTTATCGCGTTTACCCAAAATTGAAACCATAAAGGTATTCCCAAAATGAAAAATCCAGAATCATAAGGAAAACATAAACATATTATATATCATATATAAATATAGTTTAATCTTAATGGCCATATTTGAAGGTGTTAAAAGAATTTTGAACAATCAACGTTTCGGGAGGCAGAAATTCGCCATCCACGGAAACAGTATGTTCTTTAACAATTAGATGTAGGTGTGTGTAAGTGTATCTCGAATCCTTCCTATAACAACATCCTATTATATTGAAGATACTGGAGTTGTTACAAAATAAATGAATAAAAATAGTTTATGGGGTTGGAGAAGCAAAATAAAACAACAGGACTCAAGTGAAGACATTACCTTAAAATCGTGTAACTCCCTTTCGTTTGAGCTCAAAGGATTCCTTGGGAAGACTTCTGCCCAATGTGAGGCTTCAAGAAGTATGATAGGGATGTGGAGAGACAAAATGGTCTGGGGTTGGCCGAGCCAAAGGCTTTGGAAGTGTGGGTAAGGAGGTATAGGTGGGGGCCTTTTATAAGAGGAGAGGAGGGGTACTCTTGGAAAGTATAGAAATGTTACTTTATTTTAAAATGAGTTTCAAATTCAAAAGGTCCCACATTGATATAATTCGAGGCTAAGGTGATAAGGGTTTGAAATATACCCATCCAATAGGTTTTGGAAATGTGTAGGTCATATATTTTACTTTATCTATTTATTTTATTTAAATCCTTTATTAATGAGGTAATCGCTGCATCATCATGATATCATAAATAATTTAATTTATTTAAAATCTAAAAATTAAAAAAATACTATGATGTAGTAAATCATTTATCTTTCCAATGACTATTTATAATAAAAAAATATGACTTGTATAACCCCATGTAAAATTTCTTTTAGTAGAATAACTCATGTGCGTTCCATTTTTACTTTAACATTAAATAAAACGATATTAATGGAATTTTCCTACCAAAGTGGCTCCATGGGGTCCCCAAGATGACCCATGGATTTTCGTGGTCGGCCATGACACATCCAATAAGGGTAGTACATGTGTCATGCTCATCTCATATTATTATAACAATATTTTTACCTTAAACTTCACTAATTACCTCTAATCGCGATTAAAACATAAAAGTTACTATTCACCAAAAAATTATTTTAATCTCATTGAACCACATTTTACTTCTTAATGACAACCATGTATGTCAGATTTTTGAAAATCAAATCACAGAAGTGGAAAAGTTTTATTTAAATGAAAAATCAGTTTCTTTAACTACAACTTAGTGGTTTCAGTATTCATCAAAAATTGACGTTTTTCATAAAAATACCACAACTTCACCCTAAGCTATATTTGATATTATGAATTCAAAAATGATGCCTATTTTTCAAAATTCAAATCATATAAGTTACATTAATTAATTTAATAATTAATTTCCACTGTCATGATAAATAGCGTGTTTTTATGAAACAATAAGTATCAAAAGATTGAAACCAGTTTAAGTCCAATTTCAAAGTGAAATTAATTCCAATAACCACTATTGGATTAAATGGTAAAAATATATTCTAATTTCACTTTAAAACCAATTCAAAAGATAATATAATCATATAAATAAATTAGATGAAAAATAGATTTGATGTAAAATGCAGTATTTTTCACTATTTATTAAAAAAATGAACATTGTCAGAAAAATACCAAAAATTAACACAAAGTAAATTTTGATGTCCCAATCATATAGAATAAGTTTATTTTCAAAAACATAGCTTATACAATTTTCAAAAGATAGATTAAAAAATGGTTTGTCATCAAACAGCAGTAAAACAATATTTTAAAAATATTAGTGTATTCCATGCTTAAGATTTGATTTATTTTCATTTTAAGCCTATAAAACACTATCTAAATCATTAATAGACATAGATAAAAATATCTATTATTAATTAATTACTTGGGATGTTACATCCTTCCCCCTTTAGAAAATTGTGTCCCCACAATTTATTTACTTATCGAATAAGTGGGGGTATTTATCCCTCATCGCATTTTCAGATTCCCATGTTGCCTCTTCCATCATGTGGGTTTTTCAACAAAACCATTACCTGATTAATCACCTTATTCCGTAACACTTTCCCATGTGGTCAAGAATCTGGACTGGTTGTTCCTCATAAGATAGGTTCTCTTCCATCTGAACTACCTCTTGACTCAAAACATGAGATGGATCTGGCATATACTTTCTCAACATAGAAACATGAAAAGCATTTTGTACCTGAGATAAAATCGGAGGTAAAGCCAGTCGGTAAGCAACTGATCCAACTCTCTCCAGAATTTCATATGGTCCAATGAACCTTGTAATCATCTTTCCTTTCTTACCAAATCACATCACACTTTTCCACGGTGAAACTTTAAGAAAAACATGATCACCTACCTCGAAAGATAGACCCTTCCTCCAGTTATCCGCATAACTTTTCTACCTGCTCTGAGCTGTTCTCATGTGTTTCTGAATCAACTGATCTTTTTCTGCCATATCTTCTACCAAATCTAGTCCCATCAGCTTCCTTTCACCCACTTCATCCCAAAATGTTGTAGTTCTACACTGCTTCCCATATAATGCCTCAAACGGAGCCATATGTATACTGGAATAAAAACGGTTATTATAAGAAAACTCAACCAATGAATGATGTTGGTCCCAACATCCCTGATAATCCATCGAACAAGCTCATAGCATATCCTCCAAGGTCTGAATTGTTCGTTCTGGCTGCCCATCTGATTGAGGATGAAAAGCTGCACTAAAATTTAATTCAATACCCAACGACTTCTGAAGGCCTTTCCAAAAGTTAGAAGTAAACTGGGATCATTATCTGAGACAATGGAGAGATGAAATCCATGTAACCTGAATATCTCTTTAAGATACAAACGGGAAAGATGATCTAGGGAATAAGTATCTCGTATAGCAAGGAAATGAGCATATTTAGTCAAGTGATCAACAATAACTCAGATTGAATTATTATCTCGAGATGTCTTCGGTAATCCCACAAAAAAGTCCATGGATACATTCTCTCATTTCCACTCTGGCACTGGTAAAGTCTGAAGCATCCCTTTCGGTAACTGCCGCTCTACTTTAACCTTTTGACAAGTCAAACTCTACATAGTAAAATCAGAAATATCTCTTTTCATTCCATCCCACCATTAATACTCCCGCAGATCTCTGTACATCTTAGTACTGTCAGGATGAACTGAAAACAGAGAACTATGAGCTTCCCATAACAACTAACTCTTCATCTGTGAATCACAAGGCACACACAATCATTCCCAAATCTCAAAACACAATCTCTATCAATGTTGAATTCAGGAAACTTACCTTTCTGAACCAAATCTACCTTTTTCTGCAACTCACTATCTTGCTTCTATGATTGCTTGATTCTGTCTGATAGAGAAGATTTCACTGATACCTGAAATTAAAGAGAAGGACAACCTGCACCAACAACTTCTATGCCAAAGATCATCAAATCCTTAACCAAAGGATCATGTTCCAAACGCAACATTGTTAAATAAGAATTACTTTTTCAAATCAAAGCATCGACCACTTTATTTTCTTTTCCTGGATGGTAATGAATTGTACAATCATAATCCTTGATTAATTCTAGCCATCTCCTCTGTCTCATGTTTAATTATTTCTGAGTGAATATATACATTAAACATTTGTGATCGGTATATATTTCACACATTACTCTATACAAATGATGCCTCCAAATTTTTATAGCAAAAACAATAGCAGCTAATTCCAAATCATGTGTAGGGTAATTTACCTCATGATTTTTCAACTGTCGTGAAGCATAAGCAATTACCTGATCATTTTTCATTAGGATATAACCAATTCCTTTCAATGAAGCATCATTGTATATAACAAACTCACCATTCCTGGAAGGTAGTTCCAAAACTGGAGCATTCACCAATCTTCTTTTCAGTTCCTGAAAACAATCATCACATTCTTTTGTCCAAATAAACTTAACACCTTTCCGAGTTAGCTTAGTCATTGGCCTAGATAACCGTGAAAAATTTCTAACAAACCTTATATAATAGCCTTCCAATCCAAGGAAACTACGAATCTCAGTTACATTTGTGGGTCTTGGACATTCTTCAACAACCTTTGTTTTTGCAGGATCAACAGTTATCCCATCTTTAGAAACAATGTAACCCAAGAAAGAATTTTTTTGTAACAAAAACTCACACATTCTGAATTTTCCATATAGTTTCTTTTCTTTTAAGGTTTGCAAGATAACCCTTAAATGACTTTCATTCTCCTCTCCACTTTTAGAAAACTCCAAAATATCATCAATGAAACCATCCACAAAATTATCCAAGAACTCATGGAAAATTCTATTCATAAGGTCCATGAATACAGCAGGTGCATTGGTTAACCCAAAAGGCATAACTACAAATTCATAATGGCCATATCTAGTACGGAACGCAGTTTTCGAAACGTCTTCTTCTTTTACTATCAACTAATGGTAACCCGACCTCAAGTCAATATTCGAAAAATACTGAGCTCCCTGGAGCAGATCAAACAAATCATCAATATGAGGAAAAGGATACTTGTTCTTAACAATAATATTTTTCAAGTCTCTATAATCAATACAAAGTCTCATTGATCCATATTTCTTTTTAACAGACAAGACAGGAGCACCCCATGGTGATGTGCTAGGTCGATTGAAACCTTTATCTAACAACTCCTTCAATTGCTTCTTTAAATCTAAAAGTTCACCTTGAGCCATTCGATAAGGGGGTTTTGAAATTGGATTAGAATCAGGAACTAAGATAACAGTAAATTCAACTTCCCAATCATGAATAATACCAGGCAACTCATCAAGAAAAACATCAAGATATACATTTACAACTGGCACATCATTAGTCTGAACAGTTCCTTTATTTTCAACAATATGTTCAAGGTAACATTCATTTCCATCTTTTACTAGTTTCTCAACTTCCTGATATGTTATCAAAATCAAGGGTTCATTCTTGTACACAAACTGAAAGTCTTTCTGAAAAAAAACTTCTTTAGCCTTATAGTCAATCTTAGCATGGTAAATCGAGAGTCAATCCATACCTAGGATAACATCAAACTCTACTAGAGGTAGAACAATAAGGTTTCCAAGTAGTTTCTTTACATAGATAAGGATATGAAGATTCTTAATAATTCTTTTTGCCTCAAAATTTCCCCAGGTGTTTTACCAATAATTTAGGAGTCATTTCTTGAGATGGTATTCCCATTTTACTAGAAATGTTTTCAGAGATGAAGGAATGTGTAGACCCCGAATCAAAAAACACACTGGCATAATCTGAAAAAACAAACAAAGTACCTGATACAACTTCATTTGATGGCCCAACATCTACTGAAGTAGTTTCAAAGGATTTCACCACCCCTTTCTGCTTGTAGTCTAACAGCTTCACATCACTCGATCTCTTTGTCGGACACTCATTTTCATAGTGACCCATCTCATTGCAATTAAAACATTTCACTAACTATAAATCAAATTGAGTCTTACCTTCACCTTGATCTTTTTCAGTGCAATCACGAGCCTTATGTCCCATCTTACCGCATCGGTAGCACTTTCCAGAATTCTGAAGACATCCCCCAGCATGCCTTTTCCCGCATTTATCACAAACTAGAAACTTAGTTTTCTTACCATCAGACCTTTTTGAAGAATTAATCCCTTTCTCCTGCCACCTCGGTCTCTTCTTCTACTTGTTGTTATAGAACACTTGATCATCGGCAAACTCCATTTCCACCTTCTCAGCACATCGAACAAGCTTTTCATAACATTTGAACTCACGAGAAGCTAAATACCTTCGATACTTTGGCTTTAACCTTGAGTAAAAATGGTTTATTTTACTATCAAGATCTCGTATGAAGTTTGGAGCATACCTTTCCAAACGAGTGAACAGTGCTTCATAAGAAGCCACTGAATCATCCTCCTGCCTCAATTCCAAGAACTGTTTTTCCATCCTAATACGAACCACTTTAGGAAGATATTTCTCAAGAAACATACCTTTGAATTTGTCCCATTGAAGATCCTCAATCTCATCACTATCCCTGATATTTTTCACCATCGACCACCACTGATCAGCTTCACCTTCAAAACGGTAAACAGCAAGACTAACCTTTTGGTTGTCTGAACACCCCATGACATCAAAAATCTTCTCCAGTGCTTCAATCCACCCTTCAGCTAGCACAGGGTCAGATGATCCTCTGAATTATGGGGGATGTTTCCTCATGAAATGTTCCTCCACTGACCTGTTCCTTTGTGGTTGATATGGATGATCTCATGCATGGATACCACCACCATTTATTGCCTGAGTCAACTGTGCCATCACTGCAACAAACTGTTCAGTTCAGATTCCGACCATCTCAGGTTGCTGATTTGGATGGTTGTCTTCCTTCTGATGTCATCCCAACATAGCTGCTTTCTTTCCTCTACGGAAAACCATTCTGAACACAGAAATATCTTAGGCGAAGCAACATGGTAATCCTTAAATGCTATATCATTTCAGTCATACCATAAATTATCTTATAATTTAACAATTTTCAAACTCCTAAAGTTGTCTAAACCGACCACTGATACCAAATATAAGGTCCCAACCTTAAACATTACTTAATCGTGAGTTTTTACAAGATTACACATTGAGGATATTTTCAGGTTTAGAGTTTTAGAGAATTAGATCATAACACTTGCATTACATTCCACATATAAACAAAGTGGTTACATAAAGATAGTATTCATTTTTCCCATCAATGGAAACATATTTAAAATAAAACATGGATTCATTCTTGACACATCCTTGACACTATCATCATATCATGTACCTTTCCCTTGACCTATGAAAAACATTTCAAAAAAACTTGGGATGAGCATAAAAAGCTCAGTATGGGTTATAAAAATTTGGAAAAGAAACATATGTTCATATATACATAAGGATGAAATCATACATTACCCATAAACCATTAGCACTTTAACATACCTCATCAAATCATGAATAAATCATAGAAATCATAAGACATAAAGGTATCTTGAGGCATTCATAACATTCTTACATAGGGAGTAAACCTCTTAGTTACGTTTGGAATACCCATCACAGTATATTCCCCAAATCTCTTCGAAGAAACCTTAACGTTTAACTCCTTCTCATTACCTAATGCATTGGAGAGATATATCGGGCTCACCCACCCTTAGTATATCACGGAACCACCCGTCTTCATAATAATTCCCAAGAACCACAACATAATCGTATCACATAAAACATGCATAAAGGAAACATAAAATTTCCACTTTTCAATCACAAGATATCAATACAAAAAATTGATATAAAAACATTATGAAACCCATTTTCAATACCAAAATAAAAGAAAAGTAAAACATGGTATTTATTTTTCTTTTAAAAAAGGTGTGGCTGGTAGAGGAAGCCGAAACTCAAATAATGGTCATGGCGGCGGAGAAGTCGTTGTTGCCGCATACGTATGACAAAAGCATTCCATTTCTTCGTTTATTAAACACTTCATATAAAAAAGATTCCTTTTGAATAAATGTAAAAGTAAAAGGGGTTTATACACCATATAAAATAATGTTGTGTATAAAACAAGATATGCCTCAATGAAAGGAGATTGAGATGAAGTCCCATACCTCGGGTCCAACATGACTCGGTCATTCTTTAATCTCCTGAATATTAAACTTGAGTTAATTTCTACTTGTTGAAGAACCTTTTTCAAGTTCATTATTCCTTTTATATCACTTATTGCCATGTCATGAACACTATGTAATTATTTAAGTTAATAACGGTCGTTTTAAATATCATTGGTACTTGAGTCAAAAACAAACCCTTTATAATTACAAGTTGTTCATCTACCATTATATACAGAATTATAATGATGATGTATATATCATATATATCATATATATCCATTATAAACATTAATTAATAATATTACCTAATCATTTAGAGGTAAGAAATGAAATGCACCGTTCATGGAGACATTAAGTCGTACGTACGCATGAACGCTACTTTCATTTCTATTTCGTATGTAATAGAATGAAATCATAATGATATAAAGGTATATTATAATTCCATTTTAATATCATATATAATATCATAACTCCATCCTTTATACATCCCACATATGGTATTTAACGAATCAAATCACTTTGAGGGGGCGGCAGTCCGCACTTCCTTAAATGAAGATATCACGTTTACCTATAATGGAAACCATAAAGGTATGCCCAAAATGAAAAATAAAGAAGCTTAAGGAAAACATAAAAATATTATATATCATATATAAAAATATTTTCATCTTAATGGCCACTTTGAAGGTGTTAGAATAATTTTGAACAATCATCGTTTAGGGAGGCAGAAATTCTCCATCCACGGAAACAGTATCTTCTTTAACCATTAGATGTAGGTGTGTGTAAGTGTAGATCTAATCCTTCTTATAACAACATCCAAGTATATTGAAGATACTAGAGTTGTTACAATAGAAATTAATAAAAATATTTTAGGGGGTTGGAGAAGCAAAATAAAACAAAAGGACTCAAGTGAAGACATTACCTTAAAATCGTGTAACTCCCTTTGGTTTGAGCTCAAAGGCTTCCTTGGGAAGACTTCTGCCCAAATTAAGGCTTCAAGAAGTAATAGAGGGATTTGGAGAGACAAAATGGTTTGGGTTTGGCCGAGCCGAATGCTTTTTAAGTGTGGGTAAGGAGGTAGAGGTGGGGGCCTTTTATAAGAGGAGAGGAGAGGCACTCTTGGAAAGTAAAGAAATGATACTTTATTTTAAAATGAGTTTCGGATTCAAAAGGTCCCACATAGATATAATTCTAGGATAAGGTGATACGGGTTTGAAATATACCCATCCAATAGGTTTTGGACATGTTTAGGTCGTAGATTTTACTTTATCCTTTTATTTTATTTAAATCCATAATTAATTAGGTAATCACTGCATCATCATGATGTCATAAATAATTTAAATTATTTAAAGTCTAAAAATTATAAAAAAAGATACTATGATGTATGAAATATTTTTATCTTTCCAATGAATACTTATAATCAATAATCTGACTTGTATTACCCCATCTAAAAATTGTTTTAGTATAATAACTCATGTTTGTGTCATTTTTACTTTACTATTAAATAAAACGATATTAATGTCATTTTCCTACCAATGTGGCTCCATGGGGTCCCCAAGTTGACCCATGGATTTTCTTTGTTGTCCATGACACATCCAATAAGGGTAGGACATGTTTCAAGCTCATATCATATTATTATAACAATATTTTTACCTTAAACTACACTAATTACCTCTAATCGCGATTAAAACATAAAAGTTACTATTCACCAAAAAATTATTTTAATCTCATTGAACCACATTTTACTTCTTAATGAAAACCATGTATGTCGGATTTTTGAAAATCAAATCACAGAAGTGGCAAAGTTTTATTTAAATGAAAAATCAGTTTCTTTAACTACCACTTAGTGGTTTCACTATTCATCAAAAATTGAAGTTTTTCAGAAAAATACCAAAACTTCACCCTAAGATATATTTGATATTCTGAATTCAAAAATGGGGTCTATTTTACAAAATTAAAATCATATAAGATACATTAATTTATTTAATAATTAATTCCCACGGTCATGACAAATACCGTGTTTTTATGAAACAATAACTATCAAAAGATTTCCACCAGTTTCAGTCCAATTTCAAAGTGAAATTAATTCTAATGACCACTATTGGATTAAATGGTAAAAATATATTCTAATTTGACTTTAAAACAAATTAAATAGATAATTTTATCATATAAATAAATTATATTAAAAATCAGTTTTGATGTAAAATGCAGTATTTTTCTCTATTCATTAAAAAATGATCATTGTCAGAAAAATACCAAATATTCACGCAAAGTAAATTTTGATGTCCCAATCATAAAGAATAAGTTTATTTTGACAAACATAGCTTATAAAATTGTAAAAAGATAGATTTAAAAATGGGTTTCCATCAAAAGGCAGTAAAACAATCTTTTAAAAATATTAGTGTATTACATGCTTAAGATTGGATTTATTTTCATTTTAAGCCCATAAAACACTATCTAAATCATTAATAGACATAGATAAAAATATCTATTATTCATTAATTACTTGGGATGTTACATTTATATCATTAAATAGTGAAAAAAAGAAATGGATTAGTGGTAATGGTGCTGGTGCTCAGGGGGTGAGGTTGCGGGTTTGAGTTCGGGTGGAAGCAAGGAGGTGCGCGTAGGCATGTGGGGGATGCGCGGGCAAGGGAAATGCACAGAAGCATGGGAGGGGTCCTCCTAGTGATGATAAAGGTGTGGTCAATCCTTATTAAAATTTACCCCCACAATATATAATCATTTTTATTTATATTTCTTAAAAAAATTGACTTTTATCAATGCTTTTCTGAGAATTGATAGAAGGGACCACCCCTTTATCTTCACCTCGATTAAGAGTTCCTTTTTGCACTTTAAATGCAATTTTTAGCATTGATAAGGGCCACATATATAGTATTTCCTCATATATATAGTATAAGATGAATATAAAAAATATTTTTTAATATATGACATATAAATTTAAATTATATCATTCACCATTAGTAATTAATTCATTGTATTAATATATATCGTTTCCTTGACATAAAAACGTACTTTTATAAAATCAGACACTTTATATTCATTTATTATCTATATTCCTTTATAAATAATATGTAACCAATGAATTCAACTAAATATATTCATATGTTAGTCAATCCTTGATCATAAATTTAATTATCATGTCATATCCTATTAAATAATAATATTATAAAAAGGAATTTTTGGTCTGTGACACTCAGTCCTCCGTGTTATGTACACAATCAAGGGAATTTTGTCTTGCGTGTAACGTAAGCTAACCTCGATGTTACTTGTACATACATATAAAATTTATGTTTCTTAAAGTGAATGATTAACTATCTATTGTGTATTAAATAATCTGAACATACTGATTTTATATAAAATAAACTATTTTTAATGTGGAGGGAAATGGAAAGTATAAAATAGATTAAAATAATTGGAAAAAACAATATTTTTCCAAATCTAGGTATGTTACAAGAAGTAAGTCTTTGTGGTTTTTCTATTAAGGGAAACAAATCAATATTCTTGATCCATTATGTGAAACAATATTATTTTCTTAGTCCATTATGGGGAATAGTTTTTTGGATTGATTAATAATGATATGATGTTTTTTATAGTTAACTATGACATATGAAATCTTATATTATACATGTTTCAGTTCAATACTTCAATAACATGAACCTATATATAGTTATTAATTTAGGATTCATTCTTACACATTTGAATAATTCCTTTTAAAATGATAATTTTTTATTTCATAATACTTTTTCATGTTTTTTATTTTATATTTGGTTTGAACATTTAATTAATGGGTATGATCCCCAATCCCAATTCTTAATATTGGATTTTATATGATCATCCATTAATATCCCCCATATGAGCACATACTGATAATATGTGAACCTCATTTCCTATGATTCCATTATTAATGTTAAAAATAATTGTTTTAGACGGTGTTTTCAATGAAGATTACTAAATGATATAGTATTGGAGGGAGAAGTTGAAGATCTATCATGATATGGGAATATTGTATATCTAGCCTCCAAATATATTAATCTTCTATGGTCATTTGGTGTGGTTTTTTAAAATATAGAAATCTTGGATTTTCATAATTGAATATTACATCATTTATATTAATAAAAATAACATTAAACAAACACACGCCCTCGGACAATAATATTTAAGTGCCTTTGGGAATAAGGAAATATAATCCTCTAACATAGTTAAAGATCGTCAATGTATCCCATAAGGATCCTAGCCTTTTTTACTCATACAAAAAATAATTATTATTAACATGAGGAAATAATACATAATAAAGGGTTGGATCATATGATTATTATGTTTAAATAAAGTATAAATGCAAGAATAATAAATAATAAGGGCATGCGAACATGATTATAACATTTGGAAACCATACACCACATATCATTTAACATAATCATGATTCATGAAATAAATATTGGAATTTATTAAGAAATAAACAAAAAAAAAATTAAATAACATGAGTCAGGTTAGCATAACATTTCCATAATACATATACTTATGGCGTGAAAAATAGTTTATAACATTGTGAACAAGTGTAAGTAAAAATAGGTTCACTCATTAATTGATGGAAAGGAAATCATTCCCTCTCATAAATTTATGGATATGAAACCAGGTATACTCATAACATATTGAACATTTAATTAAGTTTATTTATAAAATTTTAAACACACAATTAGGTTTTATAATAATATATAGAACTTGTAATCAGGTTCCCAAATAAGCACCTACACCTCGTGGTCAAGACACACCACCATCCTTAGGGCATCCATGTCTTACTATACAGGTATCACTCTTATAATAGCCATGTATTAACGATGTGGGTTCACTCCCATTCCAATATTACGTTATTGAAACTGGTTCACTCCTCATTCTTTTCATGTCTATCTCACAAGATATATAAATATTTACCCATTTCATTTGAATGAGATATAGGTACCATACATCAAATTATGAAATAGTAAATATTTGTGCCACAAGATCACAAATATTCATCATATGATAACCCTTGAAGTGAAATTGGTATCATAAACATGAAATCAAATCAAAACCTATGTAAAATATAATCTTTTTTTAAACATTTCATCATAGAATAACCCATGAGAAGAAGCAGGTTTCCTTAACGTTTTATCATGATAAATCTCTTTAAATTTAAATGGGTTTCAAGAAAAAAAATCATCTTAATCATCAACCATTAATGTAAATAATAATAATTTGGTCCTTGTATAACAACCCTATTAAATCATATACTATATCAAATATTCCCTTCATATATGGAGATCGATTTGGAAAGATCACCCAAACCATTTCTTAAGGAACATTACCAATAATTTAAAATCACTTTTTAAAACATAAATCCTTTAAAAATAAATTTTATTGGAAAAAAATTGAAAATATATAAATTAATCATTAAAAATAATTTAAAACATTTCTTAACGATATAATAATTTCCTCATTGAAAAAAAGTTCATAAAAAGTGGATCATTTTGAAAATCATTTAGTTTGAAAATATCCACTTTAGGTTATAAATAATTATTCGAAAATCATTTTAATCACATATTAAGTAATTAGAAATTTTAAAACACTTTTACTGGAAATTTATTTGAAAATATCCTTGAAAACAATATAATACATTTTTAGAAAACATTGTATTTATAGAACAATTATTTTCGATCAAAGAGAGATATAATGTCATATTATCTTAAAAATATAGTGAATTATATTAAGTAACAATGAGTGGATAAATGGTATCATTACATCAGAATATCATGAATAATAATAGTATAATAAAAATAATTATAATTCATGTGGGGTAGATCATGATTTTTCAATATTGGCGACATAACCATAAACAATCTTGATAAATGATTAGATAATTACATAAAATATTTACCACATTGATAAAATTGAATCACAAATTCAATGAATTATTTCCAAAAAAGGAATATAAAAATATTTTTATTGTGAGTAAATTAAATAAATATCCTTTCTATGGGATTGTGTATTCAACAAAAGAAAAAATATAGCTACATAACATAACATATATATCAATGATTGAAAATTGAGACAAAATTCCCATACTGATTTGGTATCATTTGAATCATAATCCCATGAAAGAGATATCCTAATATAGATATTAAAATAACAATATATATTATTATATTTATTATAAAATTCATTCATGTGAGTATATACACAACATATAAGAAATATGTGGTGAATATATAATGTGTCTCGCTAATGTAAATAGTGAGAAATAAATCCCTTGAATTATTTTTTGAATCTCATCGTACTCATTAAATATTATTGAATAATAAATATAATTATATATATATATATATATATATATATCAAATAACTAAATTTTTATATATAATATCATATATGATTTTCCTGGGTCTTTTCATTAGACATTTATTAACAATTCCTTATAAAATTTAGGTTTGGGGTAATAACCACTTTGTTTTCCATACATGTTTTGACATGTAATATTTTATCTTCTTATGAATATCATGGTTTCATCATATCCACAATGTGAAATGTTCTTTTGTATTATTTTTCTTCTCCAAAACCCTAAAATGTTTTATTACTTTTTTTGTAACAAAAACAGTATCTTAAATATACTAGGATGTTTTTATAATATGTATTATATCTAAAGTTTTACACACCTCCATATAATGGTTAAATAACATAATGTTTCTGTGGATGGCGAATTAATGCCTCACGAAACGACGATTGTTCAATATTCTTTTAACACCTTGAAAGGTGGCCATTAAGATGTCCCTACATTTATATATGATATATAATATGTTTAGGTTTTCCTTAAGCTTCTTTATTTTTAATTTATGTCATACCTTTATGGTTTCCCTTATGGGTAAATGCGATATATTCATTTTTGGAAGTGCGGACTACCGCCCCCTCAAAGTGATTTGATTCATTAATGCCATATGAGAGACGTATAAAGGATGGAATTAATAGTATTACATATGATATCCTACTGGAATTATAATATACCTTTATATCATTATTATTTCATTCCATTGAATAAAAAAAAGAAATGAATGTAGTGTTCATGCGTACGTACGGCTTACTGTCTCCATGAACGGAACATTTCATTTCTTATCTCCAAATGTTATGTACTATTATAAGTAAATATATATATAATGGATATATATTTCATATATTACTTCTAAAGGAAGGATATCATTCTGTAATTATAATATATATATATATCTCTTTTAACATTAATTCCATTAATATGACAAAAAAATGAAAGTTTCGTTCATGCGTACGTACGGCCTACCGTCTCCAGGAACGGTGCTTTTAATTTTTTATCTCAAAATGTTATGGAATAGTAAAAAATGAATATATACTGGATATATATTATATTTAAAACATTAATACTATTCTAGAGATGATTTTCCTATAACTACATGGAAAATTCTTTTCCAACAAGCTCAATTTTTACTCATGTATCGAACATCGACAAAAATGTCTCATATAAACTCACTTTATTAACAAATTATTATAACATTATAATATGTGATATGAACTGAATAATAATATTTAAATGAGGTCCTTAGGCAATTATAAATTGACCAAATTTTATTATTCATGAGATTAAAGAACGATCGAGTCATGTCAGACACGAGTTAAGGGATCCTACCCCTCTTTTTCTTTATAAGTACACTCTTTTATGACATTACTTTTAAGCTCATCTTTCTTATTATTGTTATGTTATTTTATATTAATCCTACTGTAAATTTTATGTTCATATAATGAGAGACCCTATTTTCTCTCATCAATCCATTTTGGATGTTTTGATTGGCGCCGTTAAGCTGCCGAATTTTCGTAACGGATCCAACCTCTCTCTTTCTTTTTAAGTACTCTCTTTTATGTAATTTCTATTAAGCAGATCTTCTTTATGTTTGGGGATGTTATATTATATTCCTCATACTGTAAGTTTTATGTTCATATTATTAGATACACTATTTGATCTCATAAATTTTTTTTGGAAGTTTTTAGTGGTGCCATTAGGCTGCCGAGTTTCTATAAGGGATTTTTCATCTCACTTTTATTCTCGTGGCATTTATGCTACGTTTTCCACTATTTCCTTTGAGTGGTGTATTTACTTCCCATTAATATACACTTTGTGTGGTATAATTTCATTTATGAGTAATTACATCTTCATTGTATGACCCTTCTCCCATGGGGTGTACGTTTCGAAAGTTACCCAACTCGGTATGGGGACCTTCCACCTCCTATTTTTAAAAGACTTATTTTGTTATGTCTTTTAATTCACATACTATTATGTTGGGATATGTTATTATATATCATTATTTATGTAAATTGTAGGTCCAAGTGATGACATACCATTTTCCATCTCATCAACTCATTTTCTGAATTTTAAAGTGACGCCATTAGGCGGTCAGATTTCTGTAAGGGAACATCTTAACCCACATTCAATTCTTTGAGTTAAACCTCTACTTCTTGATTTTATTATGCCAAGATTATGTGTGGAATCTCTATGTTGTAATTTCCACAAACCCTTTTCTGGATATAGTATTTCTATACAAAATCTTCTCATTGATAAATTCTTACAAACTTGTATGAGAAATCATAACTCAATCTCATTTCATTGAGTTAAATATCTATGTCATTGGTTTTTTTTACAATATTATGTGTGAATGACCTCTGACTGTTTCACACTTAATATACACTTATATTGGGTGTATTTATATTTCTCACACATTATTATGTGATATATTTATCCTTAATTTAAGGATACCATCTTTATGATGGATTTCATCTGAATTTACATTTCCATTGAGACATAATTGTTGTTATGCACCAATTAACTCTTATATGGTGTGTATATTTTCCTATGACATATTATATCATGAATACCTTTATTCTAGTGATATTATAAAGCTCTTATTACATGTTATTCCACAATTATTTGTATTCATGAATCTCTCATTTTGTTAAAAACTCTTTATCAAAAATATCGTTTTAAATGCTTTAAAGATTCATTATTCTAAATCTTTATCTTTAGTTTACATGTTATAAAAATAGTCTTCAGTATTTATTTATATGGAAATTAATTTTTTAAAATTATAATTCCATTAAAATCTTCAAAGTGGTATGGGACACTTTGATTCAAAAATCTCTTTTAAATGGTTTTTGAAAATGGATTGATTAATTCAATATCTTGGCATTACTTATTGTGATTGCAAATGAAATGTTGTTATTGAAATGTTTATATTTTCAATATTTTATGTGTAATGATGGATCTTGGACATTTTACGGGTGGTTACGTGATATACCATATGACTGGTGGTTCCGTGAATACCAGGATTGGTGGTTACGTTATAACCTACCATGCATTGGGTATGGAAGTCGGCTGTATGGCTATTCCGTTAAGTGATATGTGTGGAAGTCTACCATATGGTTATTCCATTTATGTATGTTTATGTCCCATGTTACCTTTATATGTTATGTGTTGTTTGTATGGGTTTTATGGTAACATTTTGGTTACAAAAGGGTATGTAATGGTCTTTTATTTAGTGAAGAGTTTTTACTGCTTCATAAAGGTGAAACGTATTACTTTGGTAAAGTATTCATGGTTTACTTGTTGTTTTGAAAAAAATAATAGTTTCCCTTCTTTGTGTATCCTTTACTGGGAGTTTTATGCTCATCCCATGTTTTGGAAATGTTTTCCACATGACTTAAAGTTGAATAGGGTCAATCATGGGATCAAGGAAAGACATGCTATCTAAAACATGGAAATAGACATGTTTCTTTTTAAGTGTTTTTTTTATTTTATGGAAACTTAGTAGAAGTTTATACTATGTAATATTTTGAGATATAATAGTTATGACCTAATTCTCTAAAACTCTAAACCTGAAATGATCCTCAATGTGAATTATTCATTTAATTCAATAATAAGTAATGGTTATGGCCGGTGCCTTATAGTTGGTATCAGAGGCCGGTTTTAGATAACTTTTGAGTTTAGGGTATTCTCTAAGAATAAGTGACATTACCATAATAGTTAGGATTTCAGAAACAGTCCTAGTTTTAGATAAAGTGAATGCGTAAGTATATCTTAGTGTTTATCTATCTTATTAGTACATGATGGTTTTGTTGATATACTCACACTGAAATTTCTGTTTTTAGTTAATGGATGGATCTAGCAGGCACCAAAGTGACAATAGGTTTGAAGGAAACTGTGGTGGTTCTCTGATTAAGAGACTGGATGAAATGGGGGATTCATTGAGGAAACTCATGGTTGTTCTAAAAAAACTATCAATGAGTCATGATCAACCATGTGTACCTAGGTATGTTCTGTAATGCATCATGTACGAGATGACCAATCGGTGTGGAAGTTCAGGTAATAATTATAAAGGTAACCATTAGGGTTTATATGATCCTTAATTTTGTGGTAATTATGGGTTATTATATATTATGATGGAAAATGAAAGGCATGAGATAAAATTGAGGATAAAATATGATATGATTATTTTTGAAGATTTTATCTCGTTTTGGGGAATTTTTTACGAATTATATATTTTTTTAAAAAGGACAACACGCAGACCGTGTGACAACCTGTCGGGTCGGACAAAGTTGTGGGAATCGAACCCACAACCAAAGTGTGACTGGTATTTATCACCTACCACTGGACTACGTTATGTCCCTGGTTAGTTTGACTAATTCTTTTTAGTTAGATGATTTTATGAATAAAGAGTATGTTTATTTTGGGTTATCTATGGAAATGATTAACCTATCATCGAGGATATTTGATTCGGTTAATTACTTTTTAATATGAGAATTTAAGAGCAACTGGTGTTATTTGGAGATAAAAGTTAATTTTTACCTTGGAAGACTATGTGATTAAATCCTTCAAATATTTGGGTTTCAATATTAGTTTGGTTTACTTTGAAGAATTTTATGGACATTCATTTATCGAATGGTCTTCGTTGAACTTTGGGGTTTTTTTGGACAAATTTTGGAGATTAAGAATAGTCATTCTTTTTATAAAGGATTATACTTTTGTGGATTATCTGATCTCATATTAACAGTTTTGGTTTTGGTTTTTCTCTAAAGACATGGGAAATATGTAGTTCTCTTGTGTGGATTAGGTGATTCTCAAGAAGTTGATTATAGTACTCTTAATGCAAACAAGTCTTCCTAAATACTCGTATTTTGGAGAAAATATGAGTTTGATTAAGGAATCTAGTAAAAGTTGAAAGACTACTTGACAAGTAAGTAAGTTGCATTGTGATTTAGTAAAGCTAAAAAATAAATTCCTCAATGAAGAGTAACTTAAAACAAAAATGTTGTCTGTTAACATTTCCTACTAGGGAATCAAATACCATTTGACCCATCACAAGTCTGTGATTTTCTTACGGCTAACTTTCTCCTAGAAAAGTTTACTATCACTATCCCTCATAACATGAACCTTTGTTTAATCCCTTATATCCATGTTTTCCAACATATAATCCTAGTATTGGTTAACTTAGGTGACCTTTGTACTTATCTTTCTTTATTCTAAAGTGATTGTTTTACTGACTCTTGTTCCGATATTTGATTTTCAATAATGTTTCCAAGACCAATTTTAAAATTGCGAGGACGCAATTTCCAAAAGGGTGGAAGGATGTAACACCCCAGGTAAATAAAGAATATGAAATTTTCATATATATCCATATTTGTGAATAAAATATTAATATTACTTTAAAGGGGACGCTATGCTTGATGGTGTACACAATACGCAACAACGAGTTTCTTGGGAATCTTACGTTGCACTCTAATAATAAAACAATATTATTTTAAATTGTAGTTAACGCCTAGCCGTTGTAATGGAGAGACTGAACAGAACTAACTAAAAAATGATTATATATGTTTGTCGAATATTTTTACTTTTCACAATAATTGTTAGAGGATTAAAAATGCGAATAAATACAATTTTAAGCGTAAACATTCTAATATTCATTAAAAGGTCAATTACCCGCCTTTTGATGATGAACCTTTTTTAAATCCACTTTTTGAAAATTTTATGTGTTATATTTGACAAAATAAAATTCTTCTTTAGAATTGAGACATCAAAATTTACTTTGTGAAAAGTTTTGGTATTTTTCCGATAAAGTTCATTTATTAATTAATAGTGAAAAATGTTGTATTTTAATTCAAAACCTCATTTTAATATAATTTATTTATATTATTATATTATCTTTTGAATTGGTTTTAAAGTTATATTAGAATATATTTTTACCATTTAATTCAATAGTGGTCATTGGAATTAATTTGATCTTGAAATTGGACTTAAACTAGTTTCAATCTTTTGATACTTATTGTTTCATAAAAACACGCTATTTGCTCTGACAGCGGAAATTAATTATTAAATTAATTAATGTAACTTATATTTTTTTAATTTTTTAAAATAGACATCATTTTTGAATTCGGAATATCACATATAGCTTACGTTGAATTTTTGGTATTTTTCTAGAAAACATCAATTTTTGATGAATAGTGAAACCACTAAGTGGTACTTAAAAAACTGATTTTTCTTTTAAATGAAATTTTACCACCTCTGTGTTTTGAATTTCAAAAATCCGACATAAATGGTTGTCATTAAGAAGTAAAATGTGGTTCAATGTGCTTAAAATAATTTTTTTTGGTGAATAGTAACTTTTAAGTTTTAATCACGATTAGAGGTAATTAGTGTAGTTTAAGGTAAAAATAATGTTTTAATAATATGAAATGACCTAGAAACATGTCCTACTCTCATTGGATGAGTCATGACCGACCAAGATAATCCATGGGTCAACTTGGGGACCCCATGGAGCCACTTTGGATGGAAAATGACATTAATACCTTTTTATTTAAAGTTTAAATTAAAATGTCACAAACATGTGTTGCTTTACTAAAAGAATTTTTAGATGGGGTTATACAAGTAATTTTTTTGACTATAAATATTAATTATAAAGATAAAACTATTTAATACATCATGATATTTTTTTATAATTTTTAGATTTTAAATAAATTAATTCATTTATGACACTGTGATGATGTAGTGATTACCTCATAAATGAAGGATTTAAATAAAATGAGAAGATAGGGTGAAATATAAGTCTTCAACTTGTCACAAACCTATTGTATGGGTTTATTTAAAAACCTTATCACCTTATCCTAGAAATATTTCCTTTTGGGACCTTTTAAATCTGAAAATCATTTTATAATAAAGTAATATTTTATAACATTCCAAGAGTTCCCCTCCTTTTCTCTTATAAAAGGCCCCCACCTCTACCACCTTACACACACCTCTCAAGCCTTTGGCTCGGCCAAACCCTACCCATTTTGTCTCTACACATACCTCTATTCATAATTGAATCCTCACTTTGGGCATAATACATCCCAAGGAAGCCTTTTAGCTCAAGTCAAATAGAGTTACCCGATTTAAAGGTAATGTCTTCCCTTTTGGTAATTGGTTTTATTTTTATTCTCCAAACCCCTAAACTCTCATTATTAGTTATTTTGTAACAACGGAAGTATCTTAAATATACCGGGATGTTTTTATAAGATGTATTCTAGATACACATTCACACACCTCCGTCTAATAGTTACTGAACATACTGTTTCTGTGGATGGTGAATTACTACCTCACGAAACGATGATTGTTCAATATTCTTTTAACACCTTCAAAGGTGTCCATTAAGATGTCACTACATTTTTATATGATATATAATGAGTTTTTGTTTTCCTTATGCTTATGTATTTTTCATTTATGGCATACCTTTATGGTTTCCATTATGGGTAAACGCGATATCATCATTTTTGGAAGTGCGGACTACCGCCCCTCAAAGTGATTTGATTCGTTAATGCCATATGTGGGATTTATAAAGTATGTAATTAATGGTATTACATATGATATCCTACTGGAATTATAATATACATTTATATCATTATTATTTCATTCCATTGAAAAAAAAGGAATGAAAGTAGCGTTCATGCGTACGTACGGCTTACCGTCTCCATGAACGGTGCATTTCATTTCTTATCTCCAAATGCTATGTACTATTATAAGTACATATATATATAGTGGATATATATGTCATATATTACATCTAAATGATGGATATAATTCTGGAATTATAATATATATATATCTCTTTTATCTTTAATTCCATTAATATGACAAAAAAATAAATGTACCGTTCATGAGTACGTACGGCCTACCGTCTCCATGAACGGTGATTTTAATTTTTTATATCCAAATGTTATGGAATAGTAAAAAAATGAATATATACTGGATATATATGATATTTAAAACATTAATACTATTCTGTAGATGATTTAGCTATAAATACATGGAAAATTCTTTTCTAACAAGTTCAATTTTTACTCATGTACAGAACATCGACAAAAATGTCTGATATGAACTCACTTTATTAACCAATTATTATTACATTATAATATGTGATATGAACTGAATAATAATAATTAAAGGAGGTCCTTAAGAATTATAAATTGACAAAATTATATTATTCTGGAGATTAATGAATGATCGAGTCATGTCAAACACGAGGTAAGGGATCCTACCCCTCTCTTTCTTTTTAAGTACACTGTTTTATGTCATTCCTTTTAAGCACATATTTATTATGATTGGGATGTTATTTTATATTAATACTACTGTAATTTTTATTTTCATATGATGAGAGACCCTATATTCTCTCCTCAATCCATTTTGGATGTTTTGATTGGCGCCATAAGGCTGCCAAATTTTCGTAAGGGATCAAACCTCTCTCTTTCTTTTTATGTACTCTCTTTTATGTCATCTCTTTTAATATCATATTTCTTATGTTTGGGGATGTTATTTTATATTCCTCATTCTTTACTTTTTATGTTCATTTAATGAGAGACCATATTTTATCTCATAAAACCAATTTTGGAAGTTTTAAGTGGTGTCGTTAGGCTGCTGAGTTTTTGTAAGGTATTTTTCATCTCACTTTTATTCCCGTGAAATTTATGCTAGGTTTTCCACTATATCCTTTGAGTGGTGTATGTACTGACCATTGTTATACACTTTTTGTAGTATAATTTCATTTATGGGGTTTTACATCTTCATTGTATGACCCATTTTCCATGGGGTGTACGTTTTGAAAGTTCACCAACTCGGTAAGGGGACCTTTCACCCTCCTCTTTATAAAAGACTTATTTTGTTATGTCATTTAATTCACATACAATTATTTTGGGGTATGTTGTTCTATATCATTGTTTATGTAAATTTTATGTTCACATGATGAGATACCATTTTCTCTCTCATCAAATCTTTTTCTGAATTTTAATGTGACGTCGTTAGGCTATCAGATTTCTGTAAGGGAACTTCTCAACCCACTTTCAATAATTTGGGTTAAACCTCTACTTATTGATTTTATTATGCCAAGATTATGTGTGGAATCTCTATTTTGTAATTGCCACAAACATTTTTGTGGATATTGTCTTTCTACACATAATCATCTCATTGATAAATTCTTACGAACTTGTATGGGAAATCATAACTCAATCTCATTTCATGGAGTTAAATATCAATGTCATTGGTTTTGTTATTCCAAGATTATGTGTGAATGAACTCTGACGGTTTCACACATAATATCCACTTATATTGGGTGTATTTATATTTCTCACACATAATTATGTGATAGATTTATCCTTAATTTAAGGATACCATATTTATAATGGATTTCATCTCAATTTACATTTCCATTGAGACTTCATTGTTGTTATGAACCAATTCACACTTATATGGTGTGTATACTATCCTTTGACATATTATATCATGAATCCCTTTATTCTCATGATATTATAAATCTCGGATTACATGTTATTCTGTAATTATTTTTATTCAAGAGTCTCTCATTTGGTTAAAAACTCTAACAAAAATATAATTTTAAATGTTTTAAAGATTCATTATTCTAAATCTTTATCTTTAATGTCCATGTTTTCAAAATGGATTTCAGTATTTATTTATATGGACATTAATGTTTTAAAATTATAATTCCATTAAAAGATTCAATGTGGTATGGGAAACATTGATTCAAAAATCTTTTTTAAATGGTTTTTGAAAATGGATTGATTAATTCAATATATTGGAATTACTTATTGTGATTGAAAATGAAATTTTGTTACTGAAATTATTATATTTTTAATATTCTATGTGTAATGATGGTAATTGGACATTTTACGGGTGGTTACGTGATAAACCATATGACGGGTGGTGCCGTGAATACCAGGATTGGTGGTTACGTTATAAGCTCCAATGCATTGGGTATGGAAGTCAGCTGTATGGCTATTCCGTTAAGTGATATGTGTGGAAGTCGACCGTATGTTTATTCCATTTATGTATGTTTATGTCCCATGTTACCTTTATATGTTATGTGTTCTTTGTATGGGTTTTATGGTAATATTTTGGTTATAAAAGGGTATGTAATGGTCTTTTATTTAGTGAAGAGTTTTTACTGCTTCAAAAAGGTGAAAAGTATTACTTTGGTAAAGTATTCATGGTTTACTTGTTGTTTTGAAAAAAATAACAGTTTCCCTTCTTTGTGTATCCTTTACTGGGCGTTTTATGCTCATCCCAAGTTATGGAAATTTTTTCCACATGACTTAAAGTTGAATAGGGTCAAGGATGGGATCAAGGAAAGGCATGCTATCTAAAACATGGAAATAGACATGTTTCTTTTTAAGTGTTTTTTTTATTTTATGGAAACTTAGTAGAAGTGTATACTATGTAATCTTTTGAGATGTAATAGTTATGACCTAATTCTCTAAAACTCTAAACCTGAAAAGATCCTCAATGTGAATTATTCATTTAATTCAATAATAACTAATGGTTATGGCCAGGCCTTATAGTTGGTATCAGAGGCCGATTTAGATAACTTTTGAGGTTAGGGTATTCTCTAAGAATAAGTGACATTACCATAATAGTTAGGATTTCATAAAGAGTCCTAGTTTTAGATAAAGTGAATGAGTAAGTATATCTTAGTGTTTATCTTTCTTATTAGTACATGATGGTTTTGTTGATATACTCACACTGACATTTCTGTTTTTAGTGAATGGATGGATCTACCTGGCACCAAAGTGACAATAGGTTTGATGGAAACTGTGGTGGTTCTCTGATTAAGAGACTGGATGAAATGGGGGATTCAATGAGGAAACTCATGGTTGTTCTAAAACAACTATCAAAGAGTCATAATCTACCACTTGTACCTTGGTATGTTCTGTAATGCATCATGTACGAGATGACCAATCGATGTGGAAGTTCAGGTAATAATTATAAAGTTAACCATTTGGGTTTATATGATCCTTACTTTTGAGGAAATTATGGGTTATTATATATTATGATGGAAAATGAAAGTCATGAGATAAACTTGGGGATAAAATATGTTATAATTATTTTTGACGATTTTATCTCGTTTTGGGGAATGTTTTAAGAATTATATAGTTTTGGAAAAAGGACAACACGCAGACCGTGTGAAAACTCGTCGCGTCAGACAAAGATGTGGGAATCGAACCCAAAACCAAAGTGCGACTGGTATTTATCACCTACCATTGGACTACATGATGTCCCTGATTAGTTTGACTAATTCTTTTTAGTTAGATGATTTTATGGATCATGAGTAAGTTTATTTTGGGTTATATATGGAAATGATTAACCTATCATCGAGGATATGTGATTATGTTAATTACTTTTCAATATGAGAATTTAAGAGAAACTGATGTTATTTGGAGATAAAAGTTAATTTGTACCTTGGAATACTATGTGATTAAATCCTTTGAATATTTGGGTTTCAATCTTACTTTGGTTTACTTTGAATAATTTTATGGACATTTGTTTATTGAATGGTCTTTGTTGAACTTTGGTTTTTTCTTGGAAAAATTTTGGAGATTAAGAATAGACATTCTTTTTATAAAGGATTATACTTTTGTGGATTATCTGATCTCAAACTAACTATTTTGTTTTTGGTTTTTTTCTAAAGACCTGGGAAATATGTAGTTCTCTTTTTTGGATTAGGTGATTCTCAAGAAGTTGATTATTGTACTCTTAATACGAACAAGTCTTCCTAAATACTCGTATTTTGGAGAAAATATGAGTTTGATTATGGAATCTAGTAAAAGTTGAAAGTCTACGTGACGAGTAATTATATTTCATTGTGATTTAGTTAAGCTCAAAAATAAATTCCTCAATTAAGAGTAACATAAAACAAAAATGTTGTCTGTTAACTTTTCCTTCTAAGGAATCAAATACCGTTTAACCCATCACAAGTTTTTGATTTTCTTACGGTTAACTTTCTCCTAGACATGTTTACTATCACATTTCCTCAGAACATGACCCTTTGTTTTTTCCTCCATATCCATGTTTTCCTACATGGAATCCTAGTATGGGTTAACTCAGGTGACCTTTGTACTTCTCTTTCTTTATTCTAAAGTGATTGTTTTACAAACTCTTGTTCCGATGTGTGATTTTCAATGAAGATTCCATGACCAATTTTAAAATTGCAGGGACGCAATTCCCAAAAGGGGGGAAGGATGTAACACCCCAGGTAAATAAAGAATATGAAATTTTCATATTTATCCATATTTGTGAATAAAATATTAATATCAATTTAAAGGGGACGCTATGCTTGTTGGCGTACCCAATACACAACAATGAGTTTCTTGAAAATCTTAGGTTGCACTCTAATAATAAAATAATATTATTTTAAATTGTAGTTAACGCCTAGCCATTGTAATGGCAGGACTGAACAGAACTAACTACAAAATGATTATATATGATTGTCAAATATTTTTACTTTTTACAATAAATGTTAGAGGATTAAAAATGCGAATGAATCCAATTTTAAGCGTGAACATTCTAATATTCATTACAAGGTCGATTAACCACCTTTTGATGACGAACCTCTTTTAAATCCACTTTTTGACAATTTTATGTGTTATATTAGACAAAATAAAATTCTTCTTTAGAATCGGTACATCAAAATTTACTTAGTGTAATTTTTTGGTATTTTTCCGATAAAGTTCATTTTTTTAATGAATAGTGAAAAATGTTGTATTTTAATTCAAAACCACTTTTTAATCTAATTTATCTATATTATTAGAATATAATTTGAATTGGTTTTAAAGTTAAATTAGAATATATTTTTACCATTTAATCCAATAGTGGTCGTTGGAATTAATTTCATCTTGAAATTGGACTTAATCTAGTGCCAATCTTTTGATACTTATTATTTCATAAAAACATGCTATTTGCTCTGACAGTGGGAATTAATTATTAAATTAATTAATTTAACTTATATATTTTGAATTTTTTTAAAAAGACATCATTTTTTTTCGGAATATCAAATATAGCTTCGGGTGAATTTTTGGTATTTTTCTGGAAAACTTCAAATTTTTATGAATAGTGAAACCACTTAGTGGTACTTAAAAAAACTGATTTTTCTTTTAAATGAATTTTTACCACCTCTGTGTTTTGAATTTAAAAAATATTACATACATGGTTGTCATTAGGATGTAAAATGTGGCTCAATGTGATAAAAATAATTTTTTTTGGTGAATAGTAACTTTTAAGTTTTAATCACGATTAGAGGTAATTAGTGTAGCTTAATGTAAAAATAATGTATTCATAATATGAAATGAGCTATACCTATGTACTCCCCTCATTTGATGAGTCATGGACGACCAAGAAAATCCATGGGTCAACTTGGGGTCCCCATAGAGCCACTTTGGTTGGAAAATGACATTAATACCTTTTTATTTAATGTTTATATTAAAATGTCACAATCATGTGTTGTTTTAATAAAAAAAATTAGATGGGGTTATACAAGTCATATTTTTGACTAAAAATATCCATTAGAAATATAAAATTATTTCCTATATCATGATATTTGTTTTATAATTTTTATATATTAAATAAATTAATTTATTTATGACACTGTGATGATGTAGTGATTACCTCATAAATGACCGATTTAAATAAAATGAGAATATAGGGTGAAATATAAGTCTTACACTTGTCACAAACATATTTTATTGGTGTCTTTCAAAACCTTATCACCTTATCCTCGAAATATATCCTTTTGGGGCCTTTTAAATCCGAATATCATTTTAGAATAAAGTAATATTTTATAACATTCCAAGAGTGCCCTTCCTTTTCTCTTATAAAAGGCCCCCACCTCTACCAACTTACCCACACCTCTCAAGCCTTTGGCTAGGCCAAAACCTGCCCATTGTTTCTCTCCACATACCTATATTTATAACTGAATCCTCACTTTGGGCAGAATCATTCCCAAGGAAGCCTTTGAGCTCAAATTAAAGAGAGTTACCCGATTTAAAGGTAATGCCTTCCCTTGTGTTCTTTTGTTTTATTTTTCTTATCCAAACCCCTAAACTCTTTTTATTAATTTTTTTGTAACAAAACCATTATATTAAATATTCTAGGATTTTTTTATAATAATTATTCTATATACACTTTTACACACCTCGTCTAATGGTTATAGAAGATACTGTTTCTGTGGATGGCGAATTACAGCCTCACGAAACGATGATTGTTCAATATTCTATTAACACCTTCAAAGGTGGCCATTATGATTTCACTAAATTTATATATGATATATAATATGTTTATTTTTTCTTTAAGCTTCTATATTTTCATTTATGGCATACCTTTATGACTTCTATTATGGGTAAACACGATATCTTCATTTTTGGAAGTGCAGACTACCGCCCCCTCAAAGTGATTTGATTCGTTAATGCCATATGTGGGACGTATAAAGTATGGAATTAATGGTATTACATATGATATCCTACTGGAATTATAATATACCTTTATATCATTATTATTTAATTCCATTGAATACAAAAAAACGAAATGAAAGTAGCGTTCATGCGTACGTACGACTTAACTTCTACATGAACGGTACATTTCATTTCCTATCTCCAAATGTTATGTACTATTATAAGTACATATATATATATAATTGATATATATTTAATATATTACATCTAAATAATGGATATCATTCTGGAATTATAATATATATATATATCTCTTTTAACATTAATTCCATTAATGTGACAAAAAATGAAAGTAGCGTTCAAGCGTACGTACGCCCTACCGTCTCCATGAACGATGCTTTTAATTTTTTATCTCCAAATGTTATGGAATAGTAAAAAATGAATATATAATTGATATATATGATATTTAAAACATTAATACTATTCTGGAGATGATTTACCTATAACTACAAGGAAAAATCATTTCAAACAAGTTCAATTTTTACTCATGTACCGAACATCGACAAAAATGTCTGATATGAACTCACATTATTAACCAATTATTATAAAATTATAATATGTGACATGAACTGAATAATAATATTTAAAGGAGGTCCTTAATAAATTATATATTGACAAAATTTTATTATTCAGGAGATTAAAGAACGATCGAGTCATGTCGGACACGAGGTAAGGGATCCTACCCCTCTCTTTCTTTTTAAGTACACTGTTTTATGTCATTACTTTTAATATCATCTTTAATATTATTGGGATGTTATTTTATATTAATCCTACTATAATTTTTATTTTAATATTATTAGAGACCCTATTTTCTCTCATCAATCCATTTTGTATGTTTTCATTGGCGCCGTTAGGCTGTCGAATGTTCGTAAGGGATCCAACCTCTCTCGTTCTTTTTATGTACTCTCTTTTATGTAATTTCTTTTAATCTCATATTTCTTATGTTTGGGGATGTTATTTTATATTCCTCATACTTTAATTTTTATTTTCATATTATGAGAGACCCTATTTTATCTCACAAAACTATTTTTGGAAGTTTGAAGTGGCGTCGTTAGGCTACCGAGTTTTTGTAAGGTATTTTTCATCTCACTTTTATTCTCGTGAAATTTATGCTATGTTTGCCACTATTTACGTTGAGTGGTGTATGTACTACCAATTATTATACACTTTGTGTTGTATAATTTCGTTTATGGGTATTTACATATTCATTTAATGACCCTTCTACCATGGGGTGTACGTTTCGAAAGTTACCCAACTCGGTAAGGGGAACCTTCACCCTCCTCTTTTTAAAAGACTTCTTTTGTTATGTATTTTAATTCACATACTATTATGTTGGGATATGTTCTTAAATATCATTATATATGTAAATTTTATGTCCAAGTGATGAGATACCATTTTCTCTCTAATCAACTCATTTTCTGAATTTTAAACTGACGTCGTTAGGCTGTCAGATTTCTGTAAGGGAACTTCTTAACCCACATTCAATTATTTGGATTAAACCTCTACTTCATGATTTTATTATGCCAAGATTATGTGTGGAATATCTATGTTGTAATTTCCAAAAACCTTTTTGTGGATATAGTATTTCTACACATAATAATCTCATTGATAAATTCTTACGAACTTGAATGGGAAATCATAACTCAATCTCATTTCATTAGGTTAAATGTCTATGTCATTGGTTTTGTTTTTCAAAGATTATGTGTGAATGAACTCGGACTGTTTCAGAAATAATATCCACTTATATTGGGTGTATTTATATTTCTCACACATAATTATGTGATAGATTTATCCTTAATTTGAGGATACCATCTTTATAATGGATTTCATCTCAATTTACATTTCCATTGAGACTTACTTGTTGTTATGCACAAATTCACTCTTATATGGTGTGTATACTGTCCTTTAACATATTATATCATGAATCCCTTTATTCTCATGATATTATATATCTCAGATTACATGATATTCCACAATTATTTGTATTGAAGAGTCTCTTATTTTGTTAAAAACTCTTTAACAAAAATTTCGTTTTAAATGTTTTAAAGATTCATTATTCTAAATCTTTATCTTTAATGTCCATGTTTTCAAAATGGTTTTCAGTATTTATTTATATGGACATTAATGTTTTAAAATTATAATTCCATTACAATATTCAAAGTGGTATGGGACACTTTGATTCAAAAATCCCTTTTAAATGGTTTTTGAAAATGGATTGATTAATTCAATATCATGGAATTACTTATTGTGATTTAAAATTAAATGTTGCTATTCGAATGTTTATATTTTCAGTATTCTATGTGTAATGATGGTACTTGGACATTTTACGGGTGGTTACGTGATAAACCATATGATGGGTGGTGCGGTGAATACCCGGACGGGTGGTTACATTATATCCTCCAATGCATTGGGTATGGAAGTTGGCCGTATGGTTATTCCATTAAGTGATATGTGTGGAAGTCGACCATATGGTTATTCCATTTATGTATGTTTATTTCCCATGTTACCATTATATGTTATGTGTTCTTTGTATGGGTTTTATGTTAATATTTTGGTTACAAAAGGGTATGTAATGATATTTTATTTAGTGAAGAGTTTTTACTGCTTCATAAAGGTGAAAAGTATTACTTTGGTAAAGTATTCATGGTTTACTTGTTGTTTTGAAAAATATAACAGTTTCCCTTCATTGTGTATCTTTTATTGGGTGTTTTATGCTCATCCCATGTTTTGGAAATTTTTTCCACAGGGCTAAAAGTTGAATAGGGTCAATGATGGGATCAAGGAATGGCATGCTGTCTAAAACATGCAAATAGACATGTTTCTTTTTAAGTTTTTTTTATTTTATGGAAACTTAGTAGATGTGTACACTATGTAATCTTTTGAGATTTAATAGTTATGACCTAATTCTCTAAAACTCTAAACCTGAAAAGATCCTTAATGAGAAATATTCATTTAATTCAGTAATAAGTAATTTTTAAGGCCGTGTCCTTATACTTACCATATTTTCATTGTTCATGTTCTATGTATAAAATTCAGTTTCATATCCAAAAACTCAGAATCATATATATACTTAGATATAATGAATTTAGTTTTCAGGGTCTGAATTCAGGTTTCGATTTCTTGGAATTCATACTCCAAACTCTTATGAGTTCTGACTATAAAATCATTGAATTTAGACTTCAAACCTTCTATGTTCATATTCTGAGATCTCTGAATTCAGATTCAGAACTATCTGAGTTCAGATTCCACATTCTCTGAATTCAAACCCCGAAATATTATGTGTTCTGGCTCCGAGTTCTCTTAATTCAGACTCTGAAAATTCTGTGTTTAGACACTGAGTTCTTATGAATTCAGACTCCGAAGTTTATAGAATTCCTAAAAATAATTACATAATAAATAGAATCTTAATATTCATGTATTATATACTTCGAATAGTTTTTTATTAGATTCCAAACCTTAATTTTTTCTTAGACTCCAAAATTATGAATTTTTTCAAGGAACCATATTTTTTCTTATCCCTGATATAGTTACAAAACTATGTCATACATTCTTTTTCTAACCAACCGTTGTTTGAGTGACACGTGTATAGTTCCCTTCGAAATTCAAGGAAAAATATGACCGTTAGAGGAGGGAGACGACCGTTGAAGATGTACCTATAAATAAGAGCTCATTTGAAAGTGCTCATAATGTTGACCAATCTAGAGATTACATGTTGTTGAAGTGATTTCTAGAGAGAGATACTCTCTTTATTTGTAGGTACTGAACATCTTGTTCATATTTTCATCGTGTGACTCCTAATGTTGCTGAGTATATTCGAGGGCTTCCATGGATAGGAAGACAGAGGTGTCAACTGCCTTAATGTTCAAGGACTTCATTACTAAGGTAGACATAGGTGACCACTACCTTGATGTTTAGGGCTTGTAGAGATATCAAGACAGACTCTGATCATCATATCGAGGGCTTAACCTAGTGTGGGTAAGACAACATTCTTGATTGTATAAATCATGGGACCTTTATCCATGGTTGTTTGATACCCTTCTCTTTGGGTTAAAATATTTACTACTTGTTACATGTATTGTTACATGTTTTCCTCTTCTTTTTTATTGTAGAGGAATGTATAACTATATTATACTTTCATATACTTGTTCTCTGATTAGTATGATTCTATATGATTTAGGGTAGAATCATTATCTTTGTAAAATTTTGTTAAGTGTCATTTTCAGAATAACTTTTCCAGAATCAAGAAAGTTTGTAGAACTATGTGGCCGTGTGAATTTACCTTATTTAACTTTGTTAATCATTACCATCTTTAAAAGTTATAAAGGAATTTTTTAAAGTATACAATTCTCCCCCCTCTTGAATTTTGAGAATCTACATCATTATTAAGATACTACAATCTGTATCATATCGATCCTATAATTGGTATCATAAGAGGTCCCTGAAATACTTATATTCTAATATATGTTTTCTTGCTCAATTTTTCATTGTTCCATATTTTCCATGGTTATGATATTCTTATCCTTGATTACTAACTTTATTACTAAGAAGCTTGTGCGGAGGGTTTTTCTATTAAGACAGCTAGAATGAATGTTGGTTCCATAGACAACTGAAATCCTAATAGACCACCTATTTTTGATGGGAATTATTATGAATATTAGAGAGATAGTATGAAGACATTCATTATCAATACTGGGGTAGATAATTTTGATATGCATACTGGAAGATATGAAATCCATTAACAAGGAATTTAGTACTTTCACCAACCAAGAGAAGCATGAATACCAACTGAATTATAAGGTACTCTATATATTTCTTATATCTATGAATAGAAATATGTATAGCCAAATTTCATATTGTGAAGTAGAAAATTGTATTAGGAAGAAGCTTGAAATTACCGACTTTGGAACTTCCAAAGTTATTGAAACTATAAAATCCATACTCATAGGTGAATATCATGGTTTCTTCATTCCTTATGGAAAACCCATATGTAAGGTGAAATAGAAATTCATGAATATTGTTAGTAGTTTACAATATATGGGTGATAAAGTATTAGTTGATGAAGAGCATGTGGATAAAATCATAGACATCATGACCAATGAGTGGGAATCTAATAGAAATACTATTGATGACAATAGAAAGGTTACTAAGATTTATCTTGATGAAATTTTTGGAACTCTTCTTCAACATGAGACTAAAATAATGAAAGATGCTGAAAATATTAAGATGAAAAATGGGAATGGCAGTGTTTATTTGACAAAAACTTCAAATCATATGAAATCCAAGAATCTTGAGAGTGTTACAAGATCTAAATCTAAGAAGGTTGTTATTCAATCTGAATCTAGTGGAAGTGAATCATTAGAAAATGAGTTAGCCAATTTTCCTGAAAGGATGAACAAGATTGTTGGACAGAAGAACATTCAATCATGATTCAAGAAGAAAGAAAGGAAAGATAAGAAATATTCAGAGGTCACATGTTATGAATGCAAAATAGATGGACATATAAGACCAGATTCTCCCATGCTTAAGAGAATGGAATGGAAGGAAAATAATTCTGAGAGAAACACAAAGAAGTACTAAAAAGCTAAAGCTAAGAATGTATTGAAAGATAATGACATCTGGAGTTCCAGTGGTGGAGACTCTTTGAATGAATCATCAGATTATGAATCTTCTGGACAGAAGATTCATGGTTTAATAGCTAGACTACCTATTGAAAATCATTGTCTAATGGCTAATGTACACAATTCTGAATCCATGAACAATGTATGTTTTAATTCTAATTATAGTAATGATAAATATTAAAAATCTTATAATGAATAATATTCTACTGATGAAGATAATACTTTACCGACCGATGGATATGTTTCTAGGTTTTCTATGATTCTTTAGAATAAGAATTCAAAACTCAAGAAAAATAATGATAAGGTAAATTCTAGGAATACTATTCTTACTAAGGAAATATCATATCTTTTTAACGATCTTGATTATAAAACCCATAATTTTGAAAGTTTTTCAAAAAATCAGGAGAAAGTAAAATCGAAGAAGGATAAACTCTCTAAGGATAAAGAATATGTAATTTCTAATAAAAATGTTTTCAAGCCTAACTATTGTTCTAAAACTAATGTTTTGGAAGACAATAACATAGTTACTAGACTGAAGTCAGAAATATTTTCCTTGAAGAAGTGTTTATCAAACTTTAACATAGGTAAGGAAAATGCTGATAAGATGTATTCTCAAATACAACCTCTTAGGAATAATTTTGGTTTTTGTTATAAATGTTCAAAACCAATTTTTAGTAACAATTATTTTGTTTCTCAAAGTGATCCATTCTATAATAAGTGTCAGTGTGGTGGACACTAGAAAAACAGCTGTTCCTTAAGAAAAACCCAGTCTTTAGGATTTCATAAAGCTAATTTTTCTAGGAAAATGTGGGGGAGTAATTTTATTTATGAAATTGTTGGATCCAAGAATGTTTGGTTTCCAAAAGTTTAACACTAATTTTTAGGAAAATAAATATGGTTCCAACAAAAATACGTGGTACTTAGATAGTTGATGTTCCAGACATATGATTGGTAACAAAAACATCATTGAAAATATTATCAAGATGAAAGGAGGGAATGTAACATTCAAAGATAATTCTCAAGGAGAAATTATTAGTATAGGTAAAATTATTCTTCTTGAAAAAACATTGATTTCAAATGATTTATTTTTTAAGGGTCTTAAGAACTACCTCATTAGCATAAGTTAATAATGTGATGAAGGTTACCTTGTGAATTTTAGGAATGACAAATGCTTAGTACAAAATTCCTTAGGGGATCTTATTCTTTCAGCCCATAGGAAAGAGAATGTATACACAATAAACATAGAAGACCTCATGAGCCAAGACTAACCATTCCATAGGGAAATGGAAGATCATTCTTTTTTATGGAATAGAAGGATAGGTCACTAAAACCTTAGGAACATATGAAAACTCTATATGAAAATACAAGTTAAGGATATACCAGAGCTTAGATTTGATTCTCCAAATGTTTTTTATCCTTGTCAATATGGCAGGTAGCACAAATCATGTTTAAAATTAGTTATTGAAGTCTCAACCACTTATGCATTACAGTTAGTGCATATGGATATTTTAGGTCCAACAAAAACTGGAAGCATTAGAGGCAAATATTATTAATTTGTCTTTATTGATGATAACACTATATTTACATGGGTCTGCTTTCTAGCAATGAAATATGATGCTTTTTCTTATTTCAAAAGTTCTAGATCCCATGTTAAAAATCTGAAAAACCTTCCTTTGATAACTATTCATAATGATCATGGAGGAGAATTTCAAAATTCCGATTTTGAATCTTTCTGTAGTAGAAAAGTAATTACTCATAACTTCTCAGCACCCAGAACACCTCAACAGAATGTTTTTGTTGAAAGAAGAAATAGAAATATTCAAGAAATTACAAGAACCATGTTTAGTGAGTATTCTTTAGCGAAACATTTTTGGGTTGATGTTGTATGTACTTCTTGTTATACTATAAATCAAGTTTTGATTAGACCTTTTCTAAATAAAACCCCTTTGGAGTAATGGAATGGTAGAAAACCAAGACTTTCCTAATTCAAGGTTTTTGGTGGAAAAGTATTCATTCTGAATACTAAAGATAGTCTACACAAATTCTCACCAAAATCTGATAAAAGAATTTTCATAGGCTACTCCCTAACTTATGTGGCTTTTAGAGTTTTCTATAAAAATACTTGTACTGTTGAATAAACAGTACATGTAAACATTGATGAAACTAATCCTTTGGTTTTTAAAAAACCTCAACCTACATCTTTAGATGTGTTTTCCAAAACTAATTATCAACCATTGTTAGAAGATCTTTATGATTATGAAAATTTCAAGGAAGATATTTCTGAAATATTTATCCTTGATGATTTCCTACCCTATGTTGATGAACAGGTTTTACAAAACCCTAATCAGTTGTTTCTTAAGAATCATCCTAGTGATAGTATTAATGGTGATGTAAATCAAAATGTTAGGACTATATGTTCCTTAAGAAATTAAGTAGAACATCTAACATTTATTTCGCAAATAGAACCAACAAGCACCGATGACGCTTTTGGAGATGCTGATTGGATAAAAGATATGCAAGATTAACTCAATAAATTCAAAAGGTATAAATTAATGACCTCGGTTGAAATACCTAAGGAAATAGCTATTATTGGAGTAAAATGGGATTTCTAAAATAAGTGTGATGAAAATGGAATCATTGTAATAATTGAAGCTTGATTGGTTGTTAAAGGCTATAATCAACAAGTAGGAATAGACTATTAAGAAACCTATGCTCTAGTAGCTAGACATGAATCTTTTCATATATTACTTAAATTTACATCATTCATCAATTTCAATCATTTTAAAATGGATGTTAAATGTCATTTCATTAATTGATATGTTAAAGAGGATGTTTTTGTTGAACAAACACCTGGTTTTAAAGATACAAAACATCCTGAACATGTTTTCAAACTTACCAAAGATTTTTATGAACATAAGCAAGCCCCTTGAGCATGGTATAGTAGAATTACAGGATTTTTACTTCAAAATAACTATGTTATGGGAAATGCTGATCCAAAACATTTTATAAAGAATGATAAGAAATATGTCTTGATTGTTCAAATTTATGTTGATGACATTATATTTGGTTCAACTCACCAATCATTAACTGATTCCATTGCAGTTCTAGTGAAATCTAAATTTGAAATGAGTATGATGGGTGAGTTAACATTTTCCCTTGGTTTTAAAATTTCTCAAAAACCAGAAGAAATATATATATGCCAACATAAGTATATGAAAGATCATCGTAAAAAAGTATGGATATGACAACACTAAGAGTATAAGTATTACCATTGGTACCTCAAATTAACTTGTTCTAGATGAAGCTAGGAAACTATTAGATCAAAGATCTTTTAGTGGAATGATAGGAAGTGTAGTTTACATGACATCAAGTCGTCCGGAATTAATTTTTTTGGTATTTTTCAGTGCAAGATATCAATCCAATTATAAGGAATCTGATTTAACGGCATTGAAATTAAATTTTCGCTACATAAAGGGAACCATGGATCTTGGAATCTTTTGTACGTTGGGAAATGATTTTGTTTTGAAATGTTTTTTAGATGGTGACTTTGGTGGCTATAAAATGGATAGGAAAAGTACATCCAGAATTTTCATTTCATAGGAGATTCATTAGTTTCTTGGCCAAGAAAAAAACCACAATCTGTAGCACTTTCCACTGCTGAAGCTGAATATGTAGCAACTGTAAGTTGTTATGATCAAGTGTTGTGTATGCAACACACAGTCACAGACTGTGGTATGAGTATAACCAAACCACAAATTTTGTGTCATAATGCCAGTGCCATTGCCCTAAGAAAAACCATGCACATCACTCTTGTGAAAAACACATAGATATTAGGCATCATTTTCTTAGGGATCACACACAAAACGTAGATATCATTCTCCATTTTATCGGAACTCAAGATCAACTTATTGATATTTTCACTAAATCATTTCCATTCGATAGATTGGAATACATTAAAAAATATTTAGGAATGATAACTGTAAGGTAATCCTCCTTGTTAACATATTGTTGAAACATATCTTCTTATAGTAACAAACTCCTTTTCATAGGGGAGTACATTTGATTGTTAGATTTCAAAAATCTTCATAGTTAAATTATTTTCCCATAGACCAAATTTTTTTCATAGTCTAAAATTTTCTGTAGTCTAGAAATCATTCAAGTTTTTTCTTCTTCTTAAATTTTCAAAATGGTGATTTTCTAACTTTTTGTAATGAAGATTTTCTAAATTTTCGTAATGAATATTTTCTAAATTTTCGTAATGAATATTTTCTAAATTTTTATAATGATGATTTTCTAAATTTTTGAAATGATGATTTTCAATTTATTTATAATGATGATTTTCTAAATTTTTCATTGTAAGTTTTTCAAAAACATTTTTAATCAAATTTTTGGAATCTAATGTTCTTTAAAAATACATTTTCCTCAATACGAATAATATTTCTAGCAATCCAAATGGTATGATTCTTTTATTAGTTTTTGTAATCATATTTTAATTATTGGCATTTTTTTTTTGTTTTTTAAATTTTTTTTGTATTCCATTATCCTTAAATCCAAATTTTTTCCTTTAAAACCTCATAAGTTTAGATTATACCAAAATTTCCTCACAGTTATCGTCTCAGTCGTCAGATCTTATCAAGAAGTTTTTCAGCTGTTGGATCAATAGGGGAATTTTAACCTTATCCTAAATTGTCTATATAATGGACCCCCTGATGGTTTTCTCACATCAAAACTCAATCCTTAGCATGCTGAAGCTATTCCCTTCTACTAAAGCCCGTTCCGAACATCTCAGATCTTGCTCAAATCTGAATGTATGTCGAAGAATATTCTTTGAAATACATGTCAACTCTCAATCAAATCTCGGAGTGGTATGTTTATAATGAATGATTAGTGCATCTAAAATTATTCTCCAATTATGATTCCACCATCTCAAAGAACATCAAGGTGAATTGATGGGACAATGTTTGTGTATCAATGCTAGGAGCTCAATATTTAGTATATCTGGATTTCCTATTTGAATTTTATGAAGCAGTATGTTTTTTCATGGAAGAAGGCAGAGATAAGTTCTCTTTCAAGAGATATGGGAAGACATATTCTCTTTCATACACCAAGTTTACTAGCATGGATGGTATTCTATATGATGAAGAAGTTGAGTTTTGTTCTCATAAGTTGCCTAATAATCAAGGATGTTTCAATAAGGTTAAGGTTAGAGAATGTCTTAGACTTTCTGAATTAAAGGCCCTGAAGATTTCTCATCTGTCTACAAATTTTCAGATTCTCGAACAATGGGTTTAAGGATTCATCAAACCAAGAAAAGGGGACAATGATGCATTGAAGATGAGTGATATGTATATTTTTTATTTTCTGATGAACCTATGAAAGATCAACTTAGTTAAGCATATTCTGATTAAGATCAAGAATATAGAGAATGGAAATTTGAAGGCTCAGACCATTATGTATCTTGAAATTCATTAAAAGTTGTTTTTTTGATTCTTACAGTCTTTAAAAATTCCTTACAGTACAAAGCCAAGGAATTACAATGTCATGATGGATAATGATGATACCTTGAAAAGGATGAAAGTCAGTTTTTCTAAGGAATCTGGGGAATATTATGACTTGCTAGAAGAAGAAGCTAAAGCCATACCGAAGAAAGAGGAGGTGGATGAACTGTCTAAAAAGGCTACAAGGAAGAAGAAGTTGATGGAACTAGAAGAGGAAGGAAAAACCACATATATTAAAGAAATAAAATCTGCACCTCGAAAACCTAATAGGAAAAAAAGTTTAGCTGGATGAGGTTGTAGCTAAATGGAGGGAATATAAGAGGAACAAGAAAGAAAGGGATCCTGGCCTTGGGTTGGATCCTGATGAAGAAAAGTCATTAAAATAAAAGATTGTGGATGATCTTGAAAAGAAAGAAAAAGAAAAGAAACAGAAGAAGAAGATGACTGAAGTAGAGATTGTCCAATCCCTTCGGATGGTTGCTGAGAAAGCTTCTAAAAACATTCTGGTACCAAAATTTTTCTTGGTAGAAGCTTTTCTAGAGACCCCTGGAAAGAAATTCAAAACTCCGAAAAAAGTCAAAGAAAAAGAAGTAGAAGTAGTAAGAGAAGATGGAGAAGAATAAGAAAGAAGTGGTGACACCGTAGAGTTGATTATGTAAGTAGAAGATTTCCATGAGAAAGAAAGTCCATACGAGAAGCTCCCAATCTGAACATGTGATGCAAAATCTTCAAAGCATGCTATCCCTTGGAAATATTTGAAAGGTGAAAATGATAAGTTTGAAGAAGAAGTGAATAAGTTATCTGACGAAGAATGTTCTAATCATGAGTTTATTCATCCTGAAAATGTTGAGGATGGAGGTCAAATGGAAGAGTTTGATGAATATAGAATTTTTTAAAAATATGATAGTGAACATATATCCCCTGACCATGTGGAATCTATTATGATGTTTGATAAGTGAAAAATGTTGGTTGTTTATACACCAAGTAATGATGTTGTGAAGAAGAAGGAAGCTGATGGATCAACAAAGAGGAATGCTGCAAAGGTAGAGAAAGATCCCTCACCAACCAAATCACTGATTTAGAAACATCATCCCTTGGACATGATTTCATTTTTCATTCTTTGAAGAATATTGTTGGGACCATTCCTATATTTAAAAGCATTCATTCGAGATGTAAGATTCTTAAACACACCCTAAATCAAAAAGTAGATCCAGTATCCATGTTGATCGATATGTGTGTGAAGATGGAGGTAGAATTTGAATCATTTTTCATAAACTATGAATCTCACAAAAGATGTTACATTAAGATGACCAACTGGGTAAAGAAAACCACAGAAGAGATTATGTTTCATGATGAATTCCAAGAAAGTGGCAAGGATGATTTTGACACCAAAGATAGTAAGATCAAGGATATCATAAATAGTTTTGAGAAAAAGCTAACTCTGGAACAGAATTCATGGATTGAAGAAGTGAAGAATCATAATGGAAAGCTGTATTCAATTGCCTATATTTGGAAGAGAGAAAGATATCTCGGGATAGAGATAGAAGATAAGCTTTATAGGAAGGAATAAATCATTAAGGGTCGGGCAGAATCTCTCAAGGCTTAGGATGATAATATCAAAGCCTTAGAGAAGAAAGAAAAGTATTTGGATCATCTTCATATGCGAGTAGAGTAAGATCATAAGAAGCTCAAAAAGCTGAAAACGGTAGTGAGGAAGCTTATTCCCAATGAGAATTAAGGACAAATTTGATCAATTCCAATATTTTTTGTATTCTATGTAAAAACAATTCCAATTATAATTATGTTTTTGGTCACTTGTCTTTTGGATGTTTAGTACAATTTTATCAGGTACCATAATTTATTTTCCATTTGATTTACTCATTTTTGAAAATCACAAAGGTGGAGAAAGGAATGTCAAAAGGAATACTAAGCCCATGTTAAGGGGAGTTCATCTATAAGGGATTTTACATTATAAATATTTTTGTATTCAAAATAATGAAAAATATCATTGATGAAATCAGAATACAATTGTTAGTGGTTCAAAAGCCTAAGGGGGAGTTAGTCATATTCATCATTTCGAATGTGTTAAGGGAGATATGTTTTATTTCCAATGTCTTGAAAAATATATTCTAAGTCCTTATAATGTTTTCATAAGGATGTTTCTGCTTTCTGAAAAGGGGGATATTATTGAGTCAATAAGGTTTCTATATGAGTTTTTCTTTCCTTCATGTTTTGAAAATTACAAACACACTTCCTTAAGGAAAATTTCATTTTCCTATGTTTTATCTTCAGAAGGAAAATTTTTCTTCCCCATGGAAATTTATCCTTAGCATGTTTTCATTGTTCATATTCTATGTAAAAAATTTTGTTTCATATCCAAAATGTTAGAATCATATATATATACATAGATATAAAGCATTCTGTTTTCAGGATCCGAATTCAGGATCTGAGTTCTCTGAATTCAGATTCCGAACTCTTATGAGTTCTGACTCAGAATTATCTAAATTCATACTCTGAACATTCTGAGTTCTACTTCCAAGTTATCTCAATTCAGAATCTGAACTCTTATGAGTTATGACTCAAAATTCTCTGAATTTAGACTCAGAACTATCTGTGTTCATATTCTGAGTTCTCTGAATTTAGACTCCGAAATCTTATGAGTTATGACTCCGAGTTCTCTGAATTCAGACTCAGAACTTTCTGAGTTCAAACTCCGAGTTCTCTAAATTGAGACTCATAATTCTTATGAAGTCAGAATCCAAATTCTTATGAACTCAGACTCAGAATTCTTATATATTTAGACATATAATTATGATGAATTCAAACTCTGATGTTTATTGAATATTAATTCTAAATTATTTAATAAACAGAATCTTAATATACTTGTATTATAGACTCCAAATAGTTTTTTATTAGAATCTGAACATTCATTTTTTCTTAGACTCTGAAATTATGAATTTGTTCAAGGAACCATATTTTCTTTATCCTTGATATAGTTACAAAATTATTTCATACAATCTGTTTCTAACCAACCGTTGTTTGATTGACTCGTGTATAGTTCCCACGGAAATTCACAGAATAAAATGATCGGTGGAGGAGGGAGCTGACCTTTGAAGATGTGCCTATAAATAGGAGCTAATTTGAAGGAGATCATAACCTTGATCAATCTATAGATTACATGCTGTTTAAATTATTTCTAGACAGAGATACTATCATGCTTTGTGTGTACTAAACATCTTGTTCATAATTGATTCATGCGACTCCGAATGTCGCTGAGTACATTCGAGGGCTTCCAAGGATAGGAAGATAGAGGTGCCAACTACTTTAAAGATTGATTACTTCCTTACTGAGGAAGATAAAGGTGTTTTCTACCTTGAGGTCGAGGTATTGTGGGGATAGCAAGACAGACTCTGATCTTCTAATCGAGGGATTACCCTAGTGTGGGTAAGACATACATTCTTGAAAGTATTAATCAAGGTACCTTTATCCAAGGTTGTTGAATACCCATATTTTTGGGTTAAAATATTTACTACTGGTTACTGGTATTGTTTCAATATTTCCACTAATTTTTGATTGTGGGGGAAAGTATAACGATCTTATATATTCATCTAATTGTACTCTGAGTAGTAAGATTTTATACGCTTTAATGTAGAATCTTTATCTTTGTAATCTTTTGTTGTGTTTCATTTCCGGAATCACTTTTCTAAAATCAAGAATGTTTGTAGAACTATGAGGTATTTTGAATTTATCGTGTTTAACTTTGTTAAACATCACCATCTTTAAAACATCCCAAGGAATTATTTAAACATTACATTTCACCCCTCATGAATTTTGAGCATCTACATCATTATTATGATACTACAATCAGATCATTTCAATCCTATAGATATTACCAATCATATTTTGAATACTTCTCCAAACTATTTTCACACATAACTATATTGATGACCAATAAGTAATGTTCTAATTAAATGAATTTATTTTAGAGGAATTTCCTAATCATATTAAGTGGTTTCCTATACATTATTTTTGGATAATACCCAATATAGTTATTAGATACTCGTTTTATTTTGATAAATCAAGAATTTTTATGGGAGTAGTATAGATTCAATAGGTTAAGGTAGTTTCATACGGGACATGTTAGTGATGACCCCACAATTGAAACTAAAATTATCATGTCCTGGAGATGTCATAAATGGTATATTTTCTGATGTATTGGTTTAAATGTCTATTTGGTGAGATATTTTATGTATTCACGGACTATAAAAATAATCATTATATCTTCACACAGTATGATCATAATCTGAGATAGAGGAACTTTTTTTAGTATCTACAAATATTTAACTTTATGATTTATTTTGATCTATGAGAATTTAATTCCATGAAAATGATATTAGTACTATATTGTTGGTAGTGAACGATCGCTATGGGATTATTTCATTAATGTAGTGGTACATGATGATCTGTTTGGCCATCTTTAGGTTGCCTAAATATGAGGTTATTTTGAAAATGGTTTCCCTTAGGGACCACATCCTCACATATGGGACGATTGAATTCCATAAATGAGTTAAAACTACAGTATACTGTGTCATGGGAGTATCTAGGTAGAGGTTACCGGATACATGGGTTGGCCTTGGGAAATAATGATCTGATCACATTACATAGTAGGGTATAAGTCCATGCATTCATTAAGGAAAATATATTGATATAATTCCACACCTCGGGATGGTTGGCACATCCTTGTGTGATGATGATGTACAATGACTCATTTTATAGTTCTAGTAGCCAAGAGTGAAAAGGGATGATAGGGGGTTTGTGTCCCAATGCTTTTCTTCTAGAGGGTAAATTCCAAAAACTAGCTTCCTAGTGGTTTCATCTAGCCACATTCAGTTCCCTTGTATAGGTGGGAGTACATCATGATGGGCATTGTAATAGGATAACCTGGGACCATGAGAAGTCATAAAATTGATTGTTTGATTTTCCACTAACATAGAAAATTTTCCAACTTCTTTCTAATTTGATAGAGTCACTTAGTGGATATGTTGGAAATGATCGATGTCAAAGATATTTTTTGTTTAAATAGAGTCTTCATGTGATTTTCTTTGAAATAGATATGTGTTTTTTATTTATGGAGGGAATGAAAAAGTCCCTATGAACTCCATTGAGGTGAGTACGTCCTACCATACATAGAAAGATGGAAAGTCTATGATGATGGTACACATATTGGGGGATATTTGTATATCTTTCTCCTTATTCATTATTGGGGAATGGAATGATCATTTATTCATCCTTCAGTTAAGGTAATAAAATATTTAGGAGTCATCTATTAATATCATAGCATATGTGGATATTTATTGGACAGCGTGCCATTGACCAGTTTATTTTCATGATTCAGCATAGTAAGTGGTTATGTGGATCAGTTTGGTTTAAGGTACCTATTAGAGAGTTCTTCTAATTAAGAAAATGATTTCACAACATAGATCATGTACAGTTCATCTATCGACCATAGGAGGATAATGATGAAGTTTGTTGTGTATGGTCATATTTTCATAAGAGATACTCCTCGTTTATTTAAATGATATTTAATGACACAAGGCATGAATGGACCATGGTTTGTGGGACAATTTTGATCATCAAATGGATTGGTATTGTGTTTTATTTTTTGAGGACCAGCATCCACATTACCAATGTATGTATGATATGTTTAATGTGTCTCATATCTAGATCTATGTACCCTTACCTATGGATTTCATCAATTTTTCAAATATTGTGCTAGTTTCTAACATAACATATGATGAGTTCCTCATACATATTACTGACCCAATAGAGAAGCACCTATGAGGTAATATGGTACACTTATACAGATTCAGTGGTAGTATTCTGGGATCTAGAAGCAGGCACGAGAGTTATATTATGATGTTCAAGATTAGTGGATTGAGATGTTAAACAAAAAAACTATAATTACTTATTAAATATGAAATGTTATTATTGGGGAGAACAATAATAATCCAAATTTTGGTGGATAATAAAACCCCTTTGTAATAATTTATATTTTTTTTGTGAAAAATGTATTTTTTCAATAATTATTGATTACTATATTATTAATTGTAATTATTTAATGGTAGAACCGTTGTTAACAATTTGGAATATTCTAGTAAATATTTTCAGAGTCAATCACATACATGGAAGAAGATTCCAGGCCATGTAGAGCTTTGATGTTGATATTATAAAAATATTTAATACATTAGATTTTATAATATTAGAAATATTTAATATATTTAATATATTTGTTTCTAAAAAAAGGACATTGCAAGAAAAATTTAAATTTCTCCAAAAAAATTCTATATAGGAAATATGAGTCAACCATTAAATCAGATATGTGAGTTTTACCCTAGGGTATATATAATAATTATATGCATTTCGTCTTCAGTTAGATTCCACGATATTATCATTATAATATAATAAACATAAATTTTTTTAAAAAAAACTAAAAATATCATGACTATTGATTCAAAATGATAATTGGATATTTTTTTCAGGTCTGAAATGTGGTTTTTCCCTAATCGTGACATAACATTACTGTATGTCAGGTTTTTGGTTAAATATTACACTTGTTTTAAAGGTTATTTTTATATTCCTTTTTTCTATTTATTTTTAATTTTATTTTATTCCATTCCACATTCTCTCATCTCTTCAATTAATTCTAGAGGAGACACTAATTTGTATTCTACATTAATCAAAAATAATGTAAACTCACAAATATTTACTAATTGAATATATCACATTTCTTAAAAGGGTAAAAATAAGGACTATGCCATCTAATTTTGGCCAAATCCCTGAATAAATCGAGTGATTTAATTTGGGGTTTATTTTTTCTTTTTTGGGTTATATATAGTTGAACCATTATGATTTTTTTTGGTAGATATGGTTGTGTTAATGAAACAATGGGACTCCTTCACACAGCATTGGAGAAATCCTAAAAACTTGATTTTGTCTCATATTCCATTTCTAGACAGGTGAAATTTGCATGTTATTGTTTTAACCAATTTATAGCCCATATGGATAAAATAGGTTTTTTATATTATTTATTTTAATATCTTTATTTATTATTCTCAATATGGATAAATGATAAAATAAAATTTATATTTTAATGACCAATCACAGATTTATCAATATAAAATTCAATAAAATTATTCAAGGATTTTATATTAAATCATCATATGATAATTGTATGAAATTATCAAAAAAAAATTATGTTTAATTAATTTTTTTTAATTTCATCAAATAATCAAAAAAATAAAAAACACCATGCCATAATGAAATTTGATTATATCAGGAAAATTTATAACAAAATGGAATAATAGTTATGAAAAATTATATATGGATAACAATATGGGATTAGCGGAAGATAAATAGAGAGAATTATAAATCTATATCTTAAAAATAGTTTTTGAAGGATATATTATAATAATTATTCATAATTTAATTTTAAATTGATAATAATGTCATCAGAATAAATGATAATTTATGAAATCTATCATTGGATTATAAGTAAAATTTTCAAAGGATACTTTTTTTGTTTTACTATATAATTATTTTTAAAATACTATTGTGTAAGATCTCAATAAATCTATAGATATATAAATTTTATAAAACATGTTTTTATAATTAATAATAAGGAGAATACTTCTATCACATGTGTTGGCCTAAAAGGATTGTTTATAAATTATCTAGTATGGATAATGTATCATCACTAGTGTAATTTTATTTATTTTAAAAATAAAAAATAGTAGTTTTGGTTCTAGAAATAGTAGATGAAACTCATGAATTAATGTGTAAGAAACAATGATCACATGGTCATGAGTAGGATTTCATTAATATTTTGGATTACACACTAAATTTCATATCTCCCAGAGTTGTTTATTCTTTTATTTGAGATCAATGAATTTGAGGTAAGAAGTTCATTACCTATTAAGGATTTCGATAAAAAAATATTTCCTGAGCTTAATTTTCCTAAAGTTATAATTTATAACTATTCATGATTATGTTCTTGTGTGGGTTTGTGTGTGTCCTTTGAGGGCCTCATGAGGCATAGGGGTTCTGTAACACCCAGTGATTTTTATGATATTTATTTTCTTAATTTCATTGATGTATTGTGTTTTAAATTACAAAAAGATATAATTTCACTACACTAAACATCATCCTAGCTTATAGAATACACAACACAATGCCTGACTTTTGTTATACAAAATTTCATGTTCTTTTCACATAATTTATTTCAAACAAGATATAGTTTATATAAAAGACTAAATATTATTATGTTACAATATAACATTGCCAATATACTTGTGTAAATTAAAAATATTTACATAATTATGAAAATATGATTTACACATGTATATGATTCTAGAATAAGTTAATGACATAATTTGCACACTTTAATATGAGGTTATAACTCATATGAAGGAACCCAAAAATATGGTTATAAATAATTTTTCAATCTTATTATTACTTGATATTGTTTATATGTAAGTATTTACTATGTTATATTTAACATCCATTTCTAGGTTTCCTAAATATGTCTTCCAAAATATTCTTTATATTATTCTACTATTTTTTAAAGTCAATTTTACACATTTATGACTTTTTATTAAATGGTATTAAAGGAATATTTTTTCATTTTCTATAGAACTTACATTTTCACTTCTTTGAAAAAATTACAAGAATAATGTTTTATTTTAACTAATACGGCCTGAATGGAGATTTAATCTTTCATAACAACTTATTTCGATCAATAATCATTTATAATATTTTATGGTTATTTTCAATGATGTTATTTCTTTTAAAATTTTATTGAATTTTGAGAAAAGAAAATATTTTTTAATAAGAAAAGAAAATTTTCTAAGTAATTAATTTCAAGTGTTCTTTCAAAATTATTTTCCATCTAAGACAGAATTCTTTATTAGGGTTACTATTCATGTATACTATCCATTTTATTCATATGGTATGATTGTGTTTTCGATATAATGTTTTTTATGGAATCCATCCTTTTTATATGGATTACACCATGGTGGAACGATGTCTAAGAAACAATTTTTTTCCTTGGGTATGCTATGATGATTTATATATGTTTTTGTGTCACATGTAAGAATGATTCCATCATGAGAGAGTTGGACCAATATACAACTACAATTCATTGGGTAATGATTAATATCTCATGATATATAAAGGGATGTAATGGGAAATGATCTTAGTTCAGTAATATATAGAATGAATGGGAATGGATCTCAATTTAGTAATATAGGGCTTTAATAGAAAATAATCCTAATTTAGAAATATAGCGCTAGAAAGAGGAGTGAAATTTTTTAGTGAAGGAATTTTTCTACTATTATGTTCATGGTAATGAACCTTGGCTAATATGGGAATGATTTTCTATTCATACATGTTTTGCAATATTCCATGTTTTGTGCAAATGCTATTTTCTCAAGGGTTATGTTCTTCTATGATTGATGTATTACGAACATCCATGATTTATTTCATGACTCTATATTATAATATATGTAATACATAGTTTTTTATTAAAAATTTATGTTCATGTGTTTAAATTCTTATGTTATTTATGTCAATCTTGGGTTGATATTGGTTTAGAACATGTGGATTGGGTTGGGGTGTTACAATGTATGCTAGGATGCTCCCGCTTGGGATAATACCCATGTTCCACCACCTACTATTCTAGATGGTTTACTAGAGAATATTCTCACACATAATACAGTTGTTAATTCTATTGGATCAACATAACCAGGAGTCCTTCCACCTATTATAACCTAGTGTGGAAGGTCACTGAGGTCTATGGTTTCTTACACCACATAATACCAACTCCTACATCCACCATATTTTCATGGAACTAGAGGGGCATATAATGCATAATACAAGACTAATATTGTTGAGGGTTTCATTGTCCTTGTTGATACATATAATTATCATAATGTGAATCTATAAGAATTCATGTTATAGGGACACCCTAAGAGGTGGTGGGGAATAATGTGGTGGGTTGGGAAACATGATTGTGTCACCCGATAGGCATTAAATGGCCTCTTATTGGATGAGGTTTTTTTAAAATATGCTGAAGATATACCAGTAATTGGAGTACATGGATCTATATACATGGTCCATGATAGTATCTGGATACCCCATTAGTTACATGTAGGTAATACATTTTGGTCCTCCCATAAACATTAGTGATGTACTAAATTCCAGGAATTTAGATATAAATATTCATTCAGAAATATAATGACATGTTTTGTGTATTTAACTAGTCACATTCATGGTGTTTTTTTAAGGGTCATGACTATTGAGATGGTCCTAGAGGAGGGTTGAAAATTTTTCCATCTTCGGCCATTAAGTACTCAGTCTCATAGACAAAAAACTAATATCGTGGGTGTAACATATTGTAGTAAGAAGAGGGTGACCTGATACTTGATGTATAGTGGTAGTATGAAGATGTAACATATTATGTCTTCTTTATAACCCTCAATATTATTTCTATTGTATTTTAACAATTTTATAGTTAGGCATTATCACATGTACATTACAATAAAATGTAACATGTTTCAGTTGTGTGGTAAAATGGAAAATATCTAGGAGTTTTTCTCTATAGATTCAATGTTGAGTAGCTTCAATGGAAAATGATAGATGTGATATTTTACCTAGGGATCTGGATGGTGTCCCCGTTAGAATAACGAAACAATTACAACTCATACCTGTCATGAATGTTATGGTAGGGTTTTAGAACTATAGAAATCCATGTTTATGTGATTGATCAAAATCCAGAAGATTGGGGTGAGAGATTTTATACAATTAGAGGCAAACGTTGGATAAATTATACATTTTCAAAAACCTAAATTTAAACTACTAGGTCAATTTCAATGAGTCACGTGACATTATTCACTCCTTCCCATATACCATGGGTTTTTCACCCGAATAAAGGTTCTAAACACTATCTCTAAGGAGATTATACCCTAAGTATTGACACATTACATGAGTAACAATAGTAAATATATATAAAAAATTTAGAGAAAACAATAGGAATAAAATAATTCCAATAAAACACATGTTGTTCAATAAAAAATAAATTTACTTTGTGCAATGACCTATGTTTTATCAATTAAATTACATTATTATAATAATTTCCTATATTATAATCACAAAAAATCACAACACAAGGAACTACTAAGTACTATGTGTCCTTTAAACATAACAGTGTCACTTTTATGATTTATTTTTCAAAAATACGACATGCGCATTTGCAATTAGTAAGTTGTATGGAGTTTGATAATGTCACGACCCATCCTCTAGGGCTCATGTCATGACTGCACCAAGCCTTCCTTCCATAGGCCAGGGGATGGTGACTGGCACCAAATGCATTAATCCCTTAACTGGGAAGGCATTACATTTATAACTGTAAGCACACACAATAGAGCACATAGATAGAAACTAAACCATATATAAAACTGTATGACTGGAGAGTGTTTAAAAGTAAAGGTGTCGAAATACAAACCCAACTGTAAAGTACAAGTACAACTGAAAAGGAAAAAGTAGCTAAAAGGTGAAAATATGCTCTTAGATATTCCACCATGGATCCTACTTGAAGGGTAGGTACAGATAGTCTCCTCTGCACACCACATCCGTCTGTCTCCTCTGGGTACTGAATCTCCTTGAGGTCCACCTCCACGTACCATCCAGTCCTCATACACTCAGCCTTTGTCAACGCTGTCCGTTGTCTGCATCCAACACAATGAGTTGCGGGCATAGCCTGTGTAGGGGGGAGTATAACGATACTTAATAGGGACCCTGTGACCCTCAAGGTCTCACAAAATCCAACAAGGATAAACCAAAAGTCCTGAAATCAAAAAATAACCCAACATAGATATATTCCCATACATATACCTATGTTATCTAGTAATCCATCTCTATCATGAGCAAAACACAAGTTACTGACTAAGCTCACACAGGTATAAAACTTATGTAGAGATATAGGGATGATCAGATGTAGCCACTGAATCATCTACTCTTTTGAACCCAAACAGGATCTAGGAACAGAAATCAGAACAGTCAAACCACACAGGATCCAAGAACAATTATTCTGTCGAACCCACATAGGGTCTAGGAATCGATGTCAGAACTGTCGAACCCACAGAGGATCCAGGAATAGTAGTCAGAGCTGCCGAATCTGTAAGGGATCAAGGAATAGTTTTCAGTGCCCACAAAGGATCCAGGAATAGCCACCAGTGCTCTCAAACCCACACATGATCTAGGAAAAATATTCAGTGCTCTCAAACCTACATAGGATCCAGGAATAGTCGTCAGTGCACAGCCAGCCACATGGTTCCGCACGAGGCATACTTGATTTGGGGAGGTTCCGCTCCTCATGTAGAGTGTCGATACATCAACTAATATGAAGTAAAAATTTGATGTATCCAAAAGATCTGTCTTTCTATAAGAAACTCAACATGATAGATGGTGCATCAATCAGAAGCTCGACCTGAAAGTTATACGCATTTCTGTTCCAATGGTCTGGTTGGATTTACATTCGAGCCAACATGGATTTACCTCAACTATAACCAAAACTAGATTGGGGTATACCAAATGAAACTTCTCCTTCCAATGATTCCGTAGAAGCAGACGGTTCGTTGATTGGACACCCGTAGCTCAAGTTACGTGTAAAAGAGTGGAAACAAGGACAAATGGGTCTGGGTCCGATTCAGCCTAGTTAGACCGACCCTGCCCGACTCGGGTACGACCTGGTCTTCTGGTTCGAACCGAATCGTGGGTCCGACCTAGTCCGCAGGGGAGGCTTAGCCCGCGAGGGCGGCCTAAGGGTTCTGCCCTAGCAGCATTCAGGGGGGAGGCTGCATCCCCTGGGGTTCCCGAATAGCTTAGTCATTCGAGTGGGAGGAAACCGGCACCAAGTGGCACTGGTCCAAGTCACGTGGTGCCGGTCCGCATCACACGGGATGGAGAGGTGGGTCCCACTCCTCCCAGCTGGCCGAGTGGTCAGCCGCCTCCCGTGCGGTGCCGTTGCACCGTGCCGCCTCCGGCGACCCGGCTGCTCGGGCCGCCGATCATTCTCACAGCCGGCCTCGCGCCGACTGTCGTTTCACCTCTGTGACCCCTTCTTTTCCATTGCGCAGCACTGTTACACCACGCTTTCTTCGGGGACCCGATGGCTAGGAAAGATGACTTCCTTCATGTTCGGCCATGCGCCGGTCGCTGTTGCACCACCGCGGTCCGTCAACCACGGCCATGTCCTCCAGTGGCACGGTTGCGACGCAGCTGTCCATTCGGCCGGCCGGAGCATCGGTCATCCTTTTCATCGTCGCCAGTGACATTTTGCAGTTCCGACCTCCGATGAATTTATCTCGGGTCACTGGAAAAGTTTTTTTGACCTATTTCTCATTCCAGAACAAGTCTCACTCTCCTTGGGATGTTGTACTCGATCCACCACTAATGTTGACCAGGAACTCTCAACGCGAACTCCTTCCACTTTGGGAGTCAAATTCCATAAGAAAGGTGGAGGGTTCGAGGTATGTTTGTTTGGCCCACTCCCTCCGCATTAGAGTTATATCAAGTGGCATCGAATTCTAATCCACGATTGAAAATGAAGAACACACAACAATTAACAAAGAATGAACCCCTACCCCATATTTGTTGTCATTGGAAAGAAGATGAAGAAGTCGAGGATGTCGGAAGTGCCGTTCTTCAAGGACGATGCTTCCTCCCTTGTTTTGGTAGGAGATCAAACAAGAAGTTGATTTTCGTCAACGGATGAAGCATCCTTCATTGTAGAGAAATAGTTTCTACATGTTCTCTCATCTTACCAAACTCCTCCAAAGAGACAAATTCCAAAAAAATAATAGATTATGACATCCTATTAAATTGTTGGCATAAAATTCAAATGGTTTAAATTAATTCATTGAATGTGTTGGCTCAATTAATTAACTAGTAGGATAAATCACATTAAGTGTTAGGGGAGTTGAAGAGGCTCCCCTAAACATAATGGAATTTGAGTGTTTCTCCACAAATGGGGTGTTTCAAGGGTTTTAAATCTTGGGTTTTCCCCACCACAACTTCCACGTGGTGGATATAACAAATAAAATAAATTAAGACATGAACTGAAATTATTGTATTATTCCCAGGTAAAACCCAAAAACTTACTTTCATTCTCAACCAACTACTGTCATTTTGAAAGTCTTCTTAAGCGAATAACGGCGCTGTGAGTTCAACGGTGCCCTAATATCTCAATTCTGAGCACCAGTTCGAATATTATAAAAACCTGCACCTACTTTTACTAAACGTACTAAAACAAAACATTAAAAATTGATTCCAGGCACACCGGGTCACGAAATCATGCATTGTCTATTTTCATGAACTCATAAATTTTCCATGTATAAAAATAAAATTTCCACAGAAATTTTGGGTCATTACATTCCACCCACCTAATGTATTTACATCCCCATAAGCTACACTCGAACTAAGGGAATAATTTGGGGTATTGAGCACACATCGGAGCCTCTCGCTCCCATGTGCTATCCTAGATGTTCCCATGCTACCAAAAAACATGCACCAGATGTATCAACCATCCATGAAGGAACTGGTCCAATCGATCCTAAATCTCCACTGGAACCTCCGTAAAAGTCACCCCATCGTCGACGCCTAGCTCTGGATAGTTGATGATGTGAGAAGGGTCATGATTGTTTCTCCTCAGCAAGTATACGATGAAGATATCAGGCACTCGGTGCAATTGAGGTGCATGATCTAGGCAGTAATCCACCTTGCCTACTCTGCTGAGGACCTGGAATGGTCCGATGAATCACGGATATAACATTCCACCTCAGACAAATATCCGTAAACCTCGTCGGGGTGAAACCCGTAGAAAGACATGGTCACCATCCTCGAAAACTAGAGGTCATCATCTCCTGTCAGAATACGACTTATGTATACTCTGTGCAGTTTTCATCCAATCCTGGATGATCTACACTTTCTCTATGGTAGCTCGTACCATCTCTGGTCCCACTATTACTGACTCCAATGGGTCTGTCCAACACAATGACCATCTGCAAGGTCATCCATACAAGGCCTCAAAAGGTTCCCTCATGATGATGGAGTGATAACTGTTGTTGTATAAAAACTCTACCAAAGCTAAGTGATCCACCCATCTATGACCGAAGTCGAGAACACATGCACGCAGCATGTCCTCGAGGGTTTGAATGGTCCGCTCAGTCTGACCAGTTGTCAAAGGATGGAAGGCGGCGCTCAATCGAAGCTGTATCCTGAAAGCCTCCTGCAACCCCTTCCATATCTAGAAAGTAAACCATGTGTCATGATAGGAGATAGTAGAAGAAGGTACTCCAGGTAGCTGCACAATCTCCTGCATGTAGAGGCATTCCATGCTCTCTGCTGAACCCTACTTACTGATTAATAGGAAATGGGCCGACAAGGTGAGTCGGTCGACGATCACCCAAATCGAGTCATGACCCCTAGATGTACGTGGAACTGCTATCAAGAAGTCCATGGATAACCCATATGACTTCTACTCTAGGACATTAATGGTTGAACCAAGCCTACTAGTACCTGATGCTCTGTCTTCACTTGCTGAGAAGCGTGGCATTGAGAGACAAACTCTGCTAGTTCCTTCTTCATACCTAGCCACCAATTCCATCGTCGAAGCTCCTAGTACATATTCGCCACTACTAGATGTACCTATTGAGTAGATGTGTGAAAATCCCTCATCAATTCCTCTTTATGTGACACTGGCACCATAGTACGTCCTCTAAAAAGGATGATGTGCTACCCACCATCAGAAAATCAATCAGGTGCATGCCCTGTGGATATCTGAGCACATCGTGTCTCACCGTCAGCATCTCCACGTTGTGCCTCCCTGACTCGCTGAAGAAGTTGGGGAGTGACTGTAAGAGGATGAAAGAAAATTGCTCCATCATGGTCCAAAAAGGATATCTGTAAAGCAGCCAGCTGCTCTGTCACCTCTCCTCGCAGTTGTATACCAGACCTTCTACTGAGTGCATATGATACAATGCTAACCTTCCTATGAGTATAGACTATCTCTAAGTCATAGACCTGGAGGATCGCGATCCATCGTCACTATCTTAGGATTAGGTCATTCTAATAGAAGATATACCAGAGACTCTGGTGGTCACAGTAGACTGTGAAATGCTCTCCCATCAGATAGTGCCACCACATATTCATGGCGAAAACCACTACTTCTAACTCTAGGTCACAGGTAGCGTAGTTCTGCTAATTTTGTCTCAACTGATGAGAATAATAAGTGATCATTCCTCGCTCCAGCATCAAGACACACCCGATTTCAATCTCTGATGTGTCACAGTAGACAACGTACCCTCTTCCTTCCTCTGGAAGCCTCAAGATGGGGGCACTATTCAGCCTCTGCCTCAGCTCATTAAAGCTCCACAGGCATCTATCCGACCACACAAAGGGTCTCCCCTTATTCTTCAAGGATGATAGTGGTGTTGAAAATATGGATAATTCTTGTACGAACCTCCGATAATACCCAACCAAAACCATGAAACATCGAACCTCTGTCACACTCCTGGGTGGCTCCCAAGCATGTACAACTTCAATATTCACTGGATCCACTTCAACTTCAACCACCGAGATGACATGCCCCAAAAAGTGAACCTCTTGGATCCAAAACTGGCACTTCGAGAGCTTACCATAAAGCTGGTGCTCTCACAGTGTGTCCAGTACTACCCCGAAAATGGTAGCCCTGCTCCCCCTCAGTAGTCGAGTAGATCAGAATGTCGTCGATGTAGAATATGACCAAGAGATCGAGGTATAGCTGGAAATCTTGTTCATGAGACCCATGAACACTAAAATAGTGTTGTTTACACAAAAAGGAATAACAAAGAACTCATAGTGGCTATACCGAAACATGAAGGTAGTCTTTTTCACATCCTCATCTCGAAATCTAAGCTGGTGATATCCTGATCTGAGGTCTATATTCGAGAGCCACTGTGCCCCCATAAGCTGATCAAAGATGCTGTTAATCCTCAGGAGTGGGTACTTGTTCATCACACTCACCTGGTTGAGGCGACGGTAGTCGACACAAATCCTCGTGCTCTCATCTGCCTTCTTGAAGAATAGAATCGATTATGCCTAGGGAGAAACACTAGGCCGGATGAATCTCGTCTCTTGCATGGCCTCTAGTTGTACCCAATGCTCACGAAGCTCCGTCGGAGCCATCTGATACGCTGGTTTAGATATTGGTGTTGTCCCGGGGTAATGTTCAATATAGAATTCCACCTCTCTACAAGGAGGTAGTACTGCAACATCGTTAGGGAAAACATCGGTGTACTGGTCAACCACTACAAGATTGCTCAAACTCTCCTCATCAACTGCTTCGAGGGTAAGGCATGACAACTGATGAGTGATCGGCTGCACCCTCCTCTGAGTAAATCTATCCTGTGATGCAAAGGCCCCTTCACGCTGGTGAAGGTAAACATGGTACCATCCATGCAGACACACCTCACATTGCGCCTAATAACTTCGATATGAGCATGGACTATAGATAACCAGTCCATACCCAAGATGACGTCATAAGGACTTGACGCCGCTACTAGGAGATCCTAGTTGAAGCTCTCACCTCCTACAGTAATCTCACAATGCTGGCACCAGTTTGTAATCGTCAAATCTGCTCCCATAAAAAACTCTAGCCGTAAGGATCGAGCCAATGGCTCCTTCGGAATCTTCGAGCACCGAATGAGGGTAGTGTCAATGAACTAATGATTGGAACCTAGGTCTTTAAGAACCGGAGCTTTGGTGGAGTAGAAATAGATCGTACCTCGAATAATCTCCACAGCACTGTGATCGTAAGCCTCAGCTGCCAGGAGCTGATCTCTCCCATGTCCACCTACTCCCTATGGTTGGGGTGGACCTCCTAGTGGTGGTGGTGGTAACACCTCTTAACGTCATCCACCGCCATCTGCACAACCATCTCCTCTGCCGTTTCCGCCTACACGCTGTAGATCACCTCGATCGAACCTCTTCCTATGCTTGGGTGGTCCCTCAATTGTCTGCTGATCATCAGTACGACAGGTCGAACAGTCATGAGCCTTGTGACCATACCCACCGCATGTGAAACACTGCATGATCCTTGAATAACTGGATCTATATCACGTGCCTCGCACAACCAAAACCAAGTCCTGAGGTTATCCACCGGATGGTCTGGTCCGCTTGGACCTCTATGACATCTGTCTGCTACTAGCTGTTGAAGACTCCACTACACGATTCCCGGTGGAGGGTCTCGCGGCAGGTGACTACTCATCAATTAATCTCTCTATAGAGAGGTCTCTCTCTAACACCCTAGCCTACGTCGGGATGCTGAGGGAGACCATCAAAGCCCTGATCTCTCGACTGATCCCTTGATCGAAGGACTGGGCCCTAAAGAATGGGTCCTTCACCATATCTGTGGTGTAGCATGAGAGGTTGGTGAACCTCGCTGAGTACTATGCCACCATCTTGCTACACTTCTGAATATACAATATCTCATGTATCTACACCTCTTGTAGGGTGGATGAGACAAACTCCACCGAAACAGGCTCTCGAAGTCTTTCTAGAGAAGTGACGCCTCATCAAGAATCTAGAGCATCAGGTTCCACCATCTGCCTACTACTGCCTGACGGTGACTCACAACAAGGATCATCATAAGGTCGGCTGGGGTCCCTACTAGTCTGAAAACTCTCACCACAGCCACTAGCCAATCCTTAGCTTCATGTAGGTCTGTCTCGCCCCTGTACCTAGGTGGCCTCTGGCACTGGAACACGTGCAACACGCTCTAGCCGTGTGCACTATATGATGTTGGGGCTGGTGGCATCGGTGGCTCAACGGGTAGTGGTACGGCTGGAGCCACTACTATAATAGGACAATGTACAGAGCCCTCGTCTCTCTCTGGGCTTCCATATCATACAAATCCTGGAACCCTAGCTAGATGTCTACGTGGGACCATCCTGAAATGAAACAGGTGCTCCATGGTCAATAAGTTTTACCTGGTGAGCTAACTCAGAAGAGATCACAAATAAGACTCTTCAAAAAACAAACACTATCTTTGTTTTTTTGTACTTTGTCAGAAATCAGAAGTCAAGGTCCTGGTGTATGGATTTGTTGTCCTCCACACCAAAAATGGACTCCCTAAACTGAAAATCACACTCACTACACTTAACACTATTACTTCATAGAAAATATTAGAGTCCAATGTTCTGTGGTAGAACCGACCCCAATGAAACCAAATTGTCATGACCCATTCTCCGGGTCCCATGCCGTGATTACCCCAAGCCCTCCCTCAATAGGCCAGGGGCTAACGACTAGAAACAAAGTCGTAAATACTTAAATTGGGAAGGCATTGAATTTTTAACTATAAACACAAAGAACATATCACACTACTGGATACAAAACAATAAGTAAAATTGTATAATAGGAGAGTGCTGAAAAATAAAGGGGCCGGAATACAAGCACAAATATAAAGTAAAAGTAAAACTGAAAAGGACAAAACAGTTGAAATGTGAAAAGAAGCTCTTAGATCATCCACCATGGATCATACCTGAAAGGTAGGTATAGATAGCCTCCTCTACACACCACATCCGTCAGTCTCCTCCGGCTACTGACTTGTCGTGAGTATAACGATACTCAGTAGGGACCTTGAGACCCTCAAGGTATCACAAAATCCAACAAGGATAAACCACAATGTATAAAATCAACAGATAACCCCACATAGGTAAATGCCCATACATATACCTAAGTTATCTAGTAACCCCTCTCAATAATGAGGAAAACACAAGTCACTGACTTAGCTCACACAATTATACTACTTATGTAGAGAGATAGAGATGATCAGATGTATCCACCGAATCATATATTCTATCAGTCCCACATAGGATCTAGGAACAGATATCAGAACTGCCTATCCCACACAGGATCAAGGAAAAGTTATCATGTCGAACCGACACAGGATCCAGGAACAGTAGTTGGAGCTATCGAATCTGTACAGGGTCCAAGAACAATTGTTAGTGATGTCGAACCCACATAGGATCTAGTAATAGTATTCATTGATATCAAACCCACAAAGGATCCTGGAACAGTCTTCGGTGTTGTCGAACCCACACAAGATCCAGGAACAGTTGTCAGTGCACAACCATCCATGGGGTTCCGCACGAAGCATGCTAGTTTCTGGGAGATTCCTCTCCTCATGATGAGTTTCAATACATCAATTTCCATTAATTCCAAAGTTAATGTATCCAAAATATCCTTCTTTCCATAAGAAACTCAATGCAATAGACTGTGCATCAATCAGACACCCGGTCTGAGTGTTATTGGCATTTCAATTCTGAGGGCCTGTTTGGATTTACGTTCGATCCAACCCGGCCATACTCCAACTGTGACCAAACCATGAGTGGCGTTTACCATATGAACATTATCCTTCCACGGTTTCCATATCTGCAGATGGTTTTTCGATCGAACACCAGTAGCTCATGTTAGGGGAAAAAGAGTGGTAGCAGGCCAAAACGGTTCCGGGTCCGGTCCGGCCCAGTCAGACCGATCCGGTCCGCGGGTCTGACACTGTCCGTGGGTCTGACCTAGTTCGCTAGGGTGGCCCGACCCATGAAGGAGGCCCATCCCACGCTGGGCGGCCCGAACCGCTCTTGGTCAGGACCGTACTGTGTCTGGCCCGGAGGCCCACATGGCTGGCGGCCCGACGACTCGTGGGGTCTATCCAAGTCACGTCCAGGGGGGAGGCCGTACCCCATGGGGTTCCCAAACGGCTAATACATTTGGTTGGGATATAAGAAGTTCCATGTGGCACCGTTCTGCATCACGCGGGACCCAGCGGTGGGTCATGCTCCTCCCGGGTGGGCGAGCGGCTATCCGACACCCACACGACGCCGTTGTGCGACACCTCCCCCAGCGACCCGGCGACAAGGGCCTCCAGTCTTCCTCACGGCCAGCCTTGAGCCATCCACCATTGCACCACTGTGGCCAGGGTTTGTGGCCCCTTATTCTCCACCACACGGTGGGGTTGTGTTGCACCTTCCTTGGAGACCCACTGGCTCAGGCCATGAGCTTCTTTTGTGGTCAGCCATGCGCCGACCGCCGCTATACCACCGCGGACCGTCGACCGCACCCTTGTCCTCTGGTAGCGCGGTTATGCCGCTGCTGTCTATGCATCCGACTGGAGCGCCGACTGCCTTCTCTTCGTCACCGGTGATGTTCACCAGTTCTAACCACCGGTGAATCTTTTGCAGGTCACTGGATGAGTTTTGGTGGCCCGTTTATCCTTCCGTAAGAATTCACACTGTCCTTAGGACATCACCTTCGATCAACAAATGATGTTGACGTGAAATGCTCAACCCAGACTCATACTGCTTTTGGCGTCAAAATCCATATGAAAGGCGAAGGTTTCATTTAGTGTTTATTCGGCCCCCGCCCTCCACTTTAGGGTGATATCAAGAAGCTTTGAATTCTAAATCACGACGAAAAACAAAGAACACACAACAATTAACAATGATTGAACCCATACCTCAAATTTTTTGTTGTTGGAATGGAAGATGAAGAAGTCAAGGATGATGTCATCGGTGTTCTTCAAGGATGGATCTTCCTCCCTTGATCTGGTTGGAGATCAAAGAAGAAGTTGACCGTTGTCGGCAGATAAAGCATTCATCGTTGGAGAGAAAAAGTTTCTCCAAGTTCTCTCCTCTTCCCAAACTCCACCAAAGAGACAAATGCCAACAAAATGATAGATTATGACAACCTATTAAATTGTAGGCATAAAATTCAAATGGTTTAAAATAATTAATTTAATGTGCGGGATCAATTAATTAACTAGGAGGATAAATCACATTAAGTGTTCGGGGTGTTGAAGAGGCTCTCCTACACTTAATGAAGTTTGAGAGTTTCTTCCTAAATGGGGTAATTCAAGGAGTTTAAATCGCAGGTTGTCCCTACCACAACTTCCACATGGTGGATATAACAAATATAATAAATTAATACATGAACATAAATAATTTTATTATTCCCACTTAAAACCAAAAAACTAACTATCATTCTCGACCAACTGTCGTCGAGGTGAAATTCTTCTTAAGAGAATACTGGTGGTGTGAGTTCCACAGTACCCTCACATTTCAATTCTGAGAACTGTTTCAAATGATATAAAAATCACTCGTATGTTTGCTGAATGTACCTGAAAAAGACTTCAGAAATTGATTTTGGGCACAACAGGTCTCAGAATCATGCACCTTCAGTTTTTGCGGGCTCGTAAAATTTCCATGTATTTAAGAAAAAAATTGCAACAGAAATTCCGAGCCTTTACAGATAAGACAAACATAATTGTTTGGTGAATTGTAATTGGCCCTTATGAATAGTGTTGTTACCATTATGAATTGTAATACGACTCATATGAATATTAAATCATCCGATTGAATAAGTACCGTTACCAATGAATGTATAAATAAAATTTATCTATATTATAAGTGATAATATGATATAATTATATCATAGTGTTGTTATTTTTGTAAGTCATGTATTTTTGATTTCATTTATATGATTAGTTTAATAATTTAGAAGAAAATTTATTTTTATAAAACTTTTTAATAAATAAATATTTTTATGAATTTAAATTATTGGATAATTTTAAGAGACCTTAATTTTTTTTCAAAGTATTAAAAATGCAGTTTTAATTTCAAAATTTTTATTTTTCAAATATTTTCATTTTTGAATAAAAAAATAATTATAATATATCTAGAAAATTATTTTAATAAAATGGAGTCAATTTTTTAATTCTAAAAAAAAATTGTCAGCTTTTTTTAAAAAATTTTAAAATACATTAATTTTTGGTGAATAGAAAAATACTGTAATTTGTTGTATATATACACTATGTGATTAATAAATTATTTATTGAGTTAATGATGAAGTAATAATTTTTGGTTTTAAATCATATGAACATTTTACTTTTGTTCACAAGAATCAATACTATTACTTTTCATCAGAAAAATAATAAAATAATGAATAAAACATTGGGAAAACCCTCCACTCCGACACAAAAAAATCACCCCACCCCCTCTTTTATTCACTCCTCTCAAGCCTTGTGCCTAGTAAAAATCCAACTCAAATCTCTCCAAAATCCCCCTCCACATGTCTAAAATCACTTGGTATATTTAAATCACCAAATCCTCTCCCCTAAAGAGGTTCTCAAGACATATATATTCAAAAGGTAAATTCCACTTTTCATTTCATTTATTTTATTTCAAGATCCTTTATTTTATTTCATCACCACATTTCATATAAATGTTATGATAACTCTGGTAAATTAAATTTACTTGAACTATATTATGATAATGGAATAATTAATCATCAGTTCTATTTTCCCCTATTTTTATACTACAAATTAAAACACATTCGGAGATGTGTTAATTTATCACATTCAAGGATGGTCGGATTTAAATATCAATTATCATCATCATTTCTTGTCATGATACCATTTTTATAGTATATCTAGAATATAATATATCTATTATGACTAATTTAGTGTTCTGGAATCTTTTTTACACATGATATTGATTTAAAAAGAATAATGTGTTCAATTTTACCAAACAAACCACCAATTAATAAAAATAGTTGTCATTAAGGTTTTATATAATAATTAATCTTCACTAAATATAAAAAATAAATTTTATAACCTAGTAATCTAATGGATGATCAGTAATATACTATAGGACCAATTTGGGACAACAATTCTTGTATTACATGTTTATCCTTGTGAAAACCAATGAAACAAACAATGAAATTGAGTCTCCTAACCCATAAAAATGACTTGAATGAAATTAATAAGGTGATAATAAATAAAATAAATCATTAATATTATTTTTATATATTAATTAATGAAATTAATTTTTTTATATATGATATTAAGATCACGCGAATAACACCATCAGACTTATGGAATGGGATTCAACCCAAGCATCTATTACTCCTTCAGATTGTCTATTAATTTTTTACCAAAAAAAGTTATCTCTTATTTTAGGTAAATATTCGAAATTATGTGTACTTTCTCCAAATTCATGTATCAATGATGATTCATCATTCTCTTTCCAGAATATACATGTTATCAAAAATATTCAATCCTCAATTATTCTCGTTACATGAGTCCATTTTAAGAGAACATTCTGAATTCTTAGAAAATATCATTTTCACAATATATTATGTCTTTTAGTGACCATTATTTTTATAAAACCACTATTTTTAATTTGGAAACCTTATTGTTTCACTATATTTTTTTATAAAATATTATTCCCTTTTATGTTTTAAATGATCTTTGATATTTTCCATTAACCGCACTAAAATGTTTTAATTCTAATGTTTCATATGTAATATTTTTACATTATATTACTTAAATTGACATCACAATTCATGATATATGCCTATTCTCACCTATTATTTCCTTTGTTTAATAAATAACATCCCTTTCGAGATATTTTTATGATAATCCAATTTTTGATGCTTTATGACATGATTAAGATACCCAATTCTTATAATGGGTAACCTTTATGTTTATTTATAATTTATTATATATAATTATATATGTGGAATGAACATTAATAAACATTTTATGATCAATTCACCCAGATAACACTCTAATGAATTGGGAAAATTTTATTGTCAAGAGATGTTATAGGCAATGGTCATGGCAGTTAGCCTTGAACCGTGCCACCATGTTCAATGGTCTTGGTGGTTAACCATGACATGTTATCCTCTATGTGAAATGCGCCTTGAATCATGCTAATTCTATGGTTTATATTGCCTCCACATTAATGTAAATCCATTTTTTTATGATCCCGTGTTCATATGTTATGATTAAATATGCTCCATGCCTTTTTATGTCATTACCTCATGCCTTAAAACCAATGTTCTAATGATTTATTATTATGATTATTCCATTACTGGAATTTTAACTCATAAATTTGATTATGTTATCCCCAGGTTAGCCTATATAGAGGAATGTGAATAATGGAAGATATGAGCTCTTTTTGGAGATTTAATAAAATTTGTTTTTATGATGTTTAATTATGTACATAGTCTTCCAAGATACTTGAATTTACGATCCATATCCTATTATATGATGTTTAATTTGGTTTAAAATCATGTAATTTTATGTGTTAATGGATATGGTATCAATATTTGGTGTCAGACGATGGTATAATTATTTTTGGAGATTAGGAATAGTGAACTTTACTAAGAACATTAAGGATGAGACTAAATATAAGAAAAACCACAAAAAAAAATTATGTATTGAGTAACTGGTTTATCCTAAAAATATATCCCCACATGGATACAAAAATAGGGATGTGGATACGGAAAATATATATCTAGTGGAAAAACCGGAGAACACCGCTTTGATGTTGACTCAATAGAGAACTGGTGCACGAAAAGAGGCCTTGTTGCACTCCTAATTTGAAACTACTGGGAGATATGGTTTGGTAAATTTATATGCATAGTATGAAGCATTATTAAGGCAACATAAAGATATATCTCATAATATTAGATCGGATTTAATAGATAATTGATAACCTGGATTGAATACACGGGTTTTAAAAGTTATTACATAATTTTCAATAAAGATTTTATCATTTTATGTTTAAAGATTCTTTATTATTCTTATTTACTAAGTATTCTATACCCATAATTATACATTGTTTTTATTTGTTAACGGAGTGAAATAAATGGAAACATGCCAAAAATCAATGTGATAGGGAATGAAAATATTCCCCTAATCATATGTCAAATATGATGGAAACATGTGCTCAAAACATTATGAAAAACTTCCTCAGCTGGATCAAGTTATTAATAAAGACATGAATCATGTGGAACACCCAACTCCTACATGGAAAGTTCATGTTCCTGTAAAATCCTTTGTGAGGAAAAGGCCTCCCATGATTGGTGGATCTATTAATTCCCTCCTTGTGGAATAGTGGATTAACTGCCCTGAAACGATATTATCTTTCATCCAGTGGTTGAAAGAAGAAAATTTCAAACTGCTGGTCTGTTATTTTGATGGGGAATCTTATCAGTGGTGGACACTGATCAAGAATACGTAGTCCTAAGAGGATGTTGATTCCATGGATTCAGATGAATTCAATAAAAAAAATTCTATAAATATTTTAGGCGAACCCTCCTTCTCAATATGGAATGATAGTTCCTCGGACTTAAGAATAAGGAAAATGAGTCCATCTAAGAGTATGAAGAAAACATAACATGTTTTGCATGATACACCTATGACATTATCATGAACAACGTAAGCAAGGTGGATAACTTCTTTAGTGGACTATAACTAATTTAAAAAAGAGAGTTATTGATTCTTCACTTCGACAGTCATGAGGATATTGTATGTTGTGTTGTCAAGGTTAAAATGGAGAACAAAGACACTCAATGGTCTTAGGGGCCTAGTAACTTATAGTGAAAAATGGTGTCTAATATGGGTTGTTTAAAAAATAAATCCCATGATGGAATGAATATCGAACATACCAGAGGTCAATATTTTGGAATGAATCATCTTAGGAACAATCAAATGGGAACCTATAATTGCATCAAATTTGTAAGAATGATACATCTTACTAAGAACTATCAGATGGATATGAAGAATCCCACAATGCAAAACATGAAACGAATGGTCTAGATCATGGTTCATCCTATAGTGTAGTGTTAAAACAACAAGGACCATGGGAATTATGAGAACAATATCCCTAATCCATAGGTTTCCTGAGGAAATCATCAATAACTACCAAGTAAATAAGGAAGGTCTTACGCAATCACTACTTTTGAGGTGGATCTAGGCAACGATGCAGTGACATGTACGAAAGTTATTCAATGATGAATAGAAAAACTTTTATTTGAATATGGTTATTCATATTAATTCATATATTTAATGTTTATTAGAATTATTCAAACACCGCATCAAATTTTGGTGGTTTTTTCGTTGTGAGAACTACTAATAGGGAAGTAAGTACATCCAAAGTATATAAATCCTCCCCAATTATCCATTCTGGACTGAACCTCCCAGAAAATCTTTTCATACATCCATTAGTAGAATTTGATGTTATCTTCCCAATGGTTAGGATATATTTATAAAAATCCTACATCAACTATCATTAAGGGGATATCACTCTTACTATCTTGAAGAATCCTCAAATTTTTACATGTTCAATGAGGATGATGAATCACCTTTAGAATCATTGTATTATCTGTAGTCATTAATACCTCGTGAGGAAGAATATATAACTCAAATTATTGAGGAAATAGAGATGATACTTATCAATGATGTTCCCATCGTGAGAGATTACGGAGATGTATTATCGAAGCATGGAGAAGGGTTTTATTCACTAGAGTGGTTTACCATGGGGTGCACTAGTCCTCTTCATCAAGAGGATGGACGGATCAATGCTCCTGTGCATTTATTATCATGATATCAATAAAATAATTATAAAATAGAATCACTTATGATGGATATGTGACTTATTCATTTAGATTTGTGGGTCATGTTATTTTGTAATGTGGACCTTCGGTCAGGATATAACTAATTAAAGGTAAGGAATGAAGATATTTCCAAGACTCTCTTTTGATCAAGGTGTGGACACTATGAGTTCAAAGAGATCCCCTTCATACTCCTTAATTCTTGATAAATATTCATGAATTTAATGAATATAGTCTTTTTATATGACCATGAAAAATGTAAAATATTTTATATCAATGATAATCTGATATACACCAAGAGTAAGGAGGTGATGAGGGGAATTTAAATATTGTGTGGATAACATTGAAAAAGTAGAAACATTATGAAAATTACTATAAATGTGAGTTCTAGATGGAGGATACATCATTCTTGGGTAATGTTATCACCACCAAAAGGGATATGTGTTGACGCTTCAATGACAAGGGCTATTGAAGAGTGACCCAGGACGGCATCTATAATAGAGATCCATAACATTCTAGGTATTGCAGGGTATTATCGATGAATTTTTTACGAAAATATCATGATTGAAAACTCCAATTAACTATAAGTTATAGAAGGGAGTGATGTTTTCCATGTTTATGAAATGTGTGGAAAGCTTCATAGAGCTCAAATGTGGCTTATCACTGCACTAGTACTCACACTCTAGATAAGTTGAGAATTATTTGTGGTCTACAGTGATGATTCAATGAAGGGCGTAGGCTGTGTGCTAATGAAAAATGATGAAGTGATATAATATTCCTCAAGGAAGAGAAAAATCCATGAGTACCACAACCCCATACAGGATATAGTTTTTCTGGTTGATCTCTTTTCATTTAAAATATAAAGGAATTATCTTTTTGGGGGAAACTGCGAGATATATACTGATCACAAGTGTCTCAAATATATATTTACATAGGGGGATCTTAATATGAAATGATGGTTAGTGATAATTATGGATTATGGCTGCACAATCCACTACCATCCATGTAAGGAAAATTATGTGGAAAATGCACTGAGTAAAAATAATTGTGCATCATTATCAATGATGTTAATTGTGAAGGATCCAATCTTCTTATATTTTCATAGGATGGATATGTGAATCATTACGGTAGGAACATCAAAATTCCTTTCTCAAATTTTTTCTCAACCATCACTCATAGAGAAAATAAAGGATGCTAAATGAAATGATGTGAAATTCTGAAAAAAGGTGGAAGCTATTGGATATGGGAATTTCATTGAGATAGTTATTGATGAAAAATTATTTTTATGATTTGGTTCAAATTTTTTTGTACCATATAATCTAGATTTAAAGAAAAAGATTTGGAATCACTCACGTAGCTCAAACCTTTCTATTCACCCAAGGAGCATAATGGTGTATCAATATCTCTGAGAGAACTTTTTGTGGGACAATATGAAAATGGATTTTTCTGAATATACATCAAAGAGAATGGAATGTAAACATGTGGAGGGAAAAAGATAGATGTCTAAGGGGACGATGAAAACACTAATCATACCTATATAGAAGTGGGAGAAAATTACCTTATACATTGTCACTTGAATTGCATGGACATCCAGCGGAAGCAATGTTATAGGGACCATCATGGATTCTCTAACAAAGACATCACACATTATTGCATTTCAAGGGGACTTCTCATTCAATCAACATACATGGATATATATCAAAGTTGTGGTAAGGCTGCATGGGTTACCAATATCTACTGTTTTGTATAGATGTAATGACACATATTTTACTGGATTTATTTTTTGAATATTTCTTGGAAAATTTCAAGACCAGGGGCAGAGACGTGGTGCGATTCCAATGCCCGATGTACCCGAAATGGTCCATAGAAAAATATTATGTTTTAAATAGAGTATGTGAGTAGTTTTCATGATAAATTGGAAAAAAAATTAAATGGGTTCCCAGATCAGAAATTGGAGGGAACCATTGCCTTCAAGATAGAGGTTTTCCCCTATGACTGGCATAATTTTGGTCAGTGCGGGCCTCCATTGAGAAAAAAAAGGAAGAACTGTAAATAAAACAATTAAATAAAATTATATTATTTTACAAATCCTTATAACACAAGAATGGTGTCTCAGATTGAATAACAAGGACCCCCATTGATATCATAAAGGTCTGTATTCCATAGGCGGAGCCTACAATTTTCTAGCATTGGCCAATATTGGAATGTAAATTTTGGGACATGATTGTAAATATAATAATTAAATAAATATTATTTTATTTCTACTAACTCACAAACCGTATCTTAGATTGTAAATTTTATTCTACCATTGCGCAAGTGAGAGTGTACTTTCCATAGGTGGGGTATAACCTCTAATAATACAAGTTGGGGGGTAAACGTTAATTTTTAGGCATTTTAAGAAAAAATAAAATAAACATAAAAAGATTATATTATTTCAAAAAATTTCTCTACAATTCATTGATGAGGTGACTATTTAATTTCCTAATTAAAATAGTGTAATGAATCAGTGACTCAACGTAATAGAAATGATGAAACATGATTTCTCTATTATGTAGATTAACTAAGATATGTGATAATGGGGATCCTAGTGTTTTCCCAGAACCCTTGGAGGAAATTAGATGGCGAACGAAGAGTTGTGATGAATGACAAATGATGATAGATCATTGAATGGATTCAGATTAGTCATTTGTGCGTTGAATAATGATGAATGTAAGATTCACCCTTTGTTATAGATCAATCAATAAACAGTTAGGGGTTTGATTGTATGTTAATTTCCTTTTTAACCCATTCATGGATTTGAATGGTGATTGTGGGTCAAACCACAATAAGGAGACCCTTTGATGAATAACTTATGGGGGAGGGTTTTTGATCAGGGGTTTTTGAATTAGACTTATCCATGTATGATTATTAAATATCCTTCCAATTTGTTTTTAAATTCTAACACGGAGGGATCGTGTAACACCAGAGATTTTATGAGAAATATTTTGTTTTTATGTTATATAAATTATCAAAGGAATCTTTCACTACACACAACACTAGCTTTTCTTGCTTTACACACAGTCACGACCTTCCTTGATAGCTTGCATTGTACGCAATACTGAGTTTCACTAAACAACGATATGCTATTAAAATATTTTTAAAAGTACTCATTATGAATAGTAATACCCAATTTTTTAAATTTCATAAATTTTATTTTTCAAAATGGACTTCATTATTTTGATTTAGAATATCGAAATTTGCCTAGGGTGAAATTTTTGGTATCTTTCTGAAAACATTCAATTTTTGATGAATAGTGAAAACATTGGGTTACTATTTAAAAATCGACTTTTTATTTAAATAATTATTTATTTTATTTAAATTTATTTTAGATCAAAATTGATTTATAATACCTATATAAGTTCAATGTAATTAATTGGAGTAATTTTATAATAATTTTAGATATATAAAATTTTTATTGAACTTTTCACCGTCTTTTACCCACCTCCTAGGAGAGTTTGAAAATTTACATAAAACATAATTTTACCGCTTATGTGAGTGGAATTTAGAAAATGCGAGAGACACAGTTAATATCAAGGACTAAAATGTGGTTCAATTATTTGAAAATAATTTTTGGTGAATAGTATCGTTTTACTTTTATTTACCACGGTTAAAAGTAAATAGGGTAATTAAGGGTAAAAATGATATTATTATTACCCTACCACATGTACTAATTCTATTAGATAAGTGTCATTCAACCAAAAACAACCTTAGGAAAAAAATATGACAATTTAGTTCCACTTGGATTATATTAGTATATTTATTATTAATTTATTTAAAGAAGGGTTAAAATAGTTAAAATCATTGTTTAATAACTAAATCATTCTTAATATAGGGTTATACATTATATAAATTCAACTATATATATTCATTAGAAATATAAAAATATTTCCTAAATAATGGTATTTTATTTATAATTTTTAGACATTAAATAATTGAATTTCTTTATGACACAATGATGATACAGTAATTATATTATTATTGAAATATTAACATAATTGATGTTATAAATACCCAAATAAATGTAATTTGAGACTCTTTATGAATTAAAATAATTTTCTAGGTAAATAGGACATGTTTTTACTAATTTAATTAACATTTTCGGAACTAATCATGCTGTTATTAATTTCACAAAAATCAGTTACCAAATAGTGTCAAAATTGACATAAAAGAGTTTTTAAAACAAATATTATATTATTAATTGTAATTTAATTCATAAAAATCTAAGGTTCGGCCAAATTACTTAGATAAGGTTATATATATTAATAATAAACAACTAGGGGTTCTTTTTGCTTGTTATAGTATGTCTATTAACCATATAGTGTAAGAAAAGAAGAAGACACGGTGAAGGTTAAATTATTTAACTTAGAGTTAAATATAAAAGATAAGGTTAAAATAGTGCCCTAAACTGGTATAAAATCTATTGGATGATAGTATTTGGACCCATCACCACCTTATCTTCTAAATAAAAAAATTTTGAGCTATTAAAACCGAATATTACTTTATAATAAAATAATACTTTATGTTTTTCCTAAGGCACCCCTCTCCTCCCTTATAAAAGGGAACCTCCTCCCTCTCCTCCTCACACCACATTAAGCCTTCAAGCTCGACCAAACCCCAACAATTTCTCTTCTAAACTTCTGTAGAAATATCCTAGAGGTCCTGTTCTTCTTCAATGACAAATTTTAGTGCCCTAAGAGGAGGTTAAGAAGAGGCCCTTCAAAAAAGAGGTAATGTCCGTTACAGATTTTTTCAACTTTATTTCTTCTTCTACTTATTCATCTTCAGTTGTTTCATTATTAAGTAAAAAAATCAGTATCACTCATATACTAATATGTTATTATAAATATTAAACAACCCTATTTTACCTTCTATCCATCTGATGGAATATGAAATCACCACGCGTGTGTACGTATGAAATACCGTCTCCACGATGTGGTGTAATCTATTTTCCACCACCACCATACTTGGATGGGTATAATGGTGTAAAGAATAACTATATATGATTATTGTAAAGTGATATTGATTCTGAAATATTATACATACACTTCAATACAATTCCATGATCATGGGAATGATATCATCGCTCATGCGTACGTACGGCCTACCGTCTCCACGATGTGATGCCACTCATTTTACATGATCTTCAATGATTAATGATTATATAAATGAATTGAATGAATAATATGATATATATTACAATAATACCATTATGTAAATGAGGTATCTATAACCCAAAATAAGAATTCAAATTTATTCCACAAAACACGCATAAGAAAAAAAAGTAATAAACACATAAATAACAAGTAACAATGAAATATTACTAATAAGAAGCTAAGAATATGACTGTATCTGATATCATAACAATGAGTACGATTCTGGAATAATTCGATAACATTATTTAAATTATTATACAGGAGGTTTGGACTCGTACGAAGCAAATTGGACCTAAGGTAAGGGAAAATCTTACAATCTCATTTTTATCCGAGATTGTTTATACTTCATAATTTACTGGGGAATATTTATCATCCACATCCATGTTTCCTCAATATGTAATATTATTTCCATCCACCTACAATTTTTTAAATCCAATTTTACCCATTGGTGAGTTTTTTTGTAAATGATATGAAATGAATGTTTTGTCCTTTTTGGAAAGAGGTACTTTTTGACATTTCCAGCCAAAGTACGGGAAGAATGTTTTTTTAACTTATACGGCCTGAATGTAATTTTAGAAAATTATTTCCATGAAGATTCCTTTAAAAGTTTTCAAGTTTATTTTTAATGAAAATCTTTTAGTTTAAAATCTTATGACATGTTAAGAAAGGAAAAATGTTTTTGAAGTAGAAAGGATATTTTCCTCAACAATGGAGTTCAAGCATTTTATCAAAATTATTCTCCATCTAAGATAATAGAGGGTTATGTTTCTATACCTATTATTACATTGATTTGATTATGTTATGATGGAATTATTTTTATGATGTCCTTTTATCTTATATGGATTATGTTATGATGGCATGATGTTTAAGAATCCCATTTTTATTACATGGGTAATGCAATGATGTATGATTTATGATCCTGTGGCACCCATAAGAATGGTATCATTATGAGATGGGTGGGACATATGTATCCCTCAAATTCATTGGGTAAGGATTTATATCTCATGAGATAGACATGGTTGGAACGACAGGATAAACTGGTTCAGTGAAATAGGACTGAAATGAGGAGTGAACTCGGTTCGGAAATGTTGATTGTCCACTAAGATAGTCTTGGCAATGAGTCTTGACTACTAAGAAAAGATTCTCTATGATTATGTGTGAATGAAAAAATGTTTCATGTTTTATGTTATGATTATTGGGATTACATTTCACTACTATGATTTATCCCATGTTATGAAATTATGATCTTTTTTGTAGGTTAGGATTTCTGAAATGATATGTTATTATGAATATTATGTGATTGATATTTCTTTTATTTACCCTTATTGAGCATTTGAGCTCACCCTTTTGTATGTTTTCTTTTCCCCAGGCCAGGAAGAAGGATATGAAGTAAGATATTCCAAAAAGGGACTCTAGAAATGATAAAATAAAAGGGAGACAATGTAGATGTTTTATGAACCAGTTGTTTATGTTTCCCAGTTTCTAAAGACACTATTCCTATACGATCCTTTCATGGTTTTTTTATATGTTGTAACAATAATGCTTCAATTATGAAGTAATAATAATGTATGTAATGTTTGGGTCATTATAGTTGGTAATAGAGGAAAGGTATAGTCATCCTTTGGAAACTAGGATGTGAAAGCCTTAGTAAGAACCCTAAGGATAAGTCTAAGCATCGAACACAATCTTAGAGTTTTAAAAATGTCCATGAAAAACCTATGATAAGACCTTAAGTGTGGAATTTTATTCTTTATTATGTGGTTTTCCTATTATAATTAGTGTTTCTTACACTATTCTTCTTGGTTTTATTCAATGGATGGAACCCGAAGGAACCATGTCAATGCGGAATGCGACAGGCAATGCAATGATTGTCCCCCTGCGCAACCAAACGTTATGGGAGTTGGAATGAAAAATACTGTAGCCATGATCACAAAACTTTTTCAAGCTATGAATCATGCAGGACTTCTAAATGAGCTAAGGAAGGAGAAACATTCTGTTGAATCCTTCATGAGGTGACATCCACCATCATTCAGCGGGTCTACTGATCCATTATTGGCTGGTCAATGGATCAGTACCATTGAAAATATATTTTCAGTTCATCAATGTTCTGAACATGATAAATTCATCTTATCAGTTTATCATTTGGAAGGTAATGCTGATCAATGGTGGAATATTATCAAGAATATGAGGCCAAGATATGAAATTGAGTCCATGGAATGGGACGAGTTCAAGAATATATTTTTCAATAATTACTTCCCTCATATTCTTCGAACAAAGATGGAGAAGGAGTTTCTTGAACTAAAGCAAAAGGATGATGAATATTATGGTAACCACAAAAAAAAATTTCACAAGACTTGCAAGGTACTATTCTGGTATTATTATCCAACCTGAGAGTTAGATCGATCGATTCTTTGGTGGCTTAAAACTAAGTCTTCAAAGGGAGTTATCCATAAGGGACTTCAATAGCTACGAGGAAATCATTCGATGTGCTCTCAAAGTTTAGATGGAGATTTTAGTAACCCATTAGTCATATGGGCTTGAAAAGAAGATTAAAATGGAGTTCAAAGGGAAATATAAAGACCACAATGAAAAGAATATGATTTTTCCCTTATGCTCAAAGTGTTGAAAGAAACATGGACATAGTTTTATTAAAGGGACAAGTAAATGTTTCAAATGTGGAAAGGAAGGTTATCATGCATTTGAATGCAGCAATATTGGGAAGAAGATGTCTAGTGATGCGAACAATGAAAATGCTACATAGAGTGCACCTCCTACACTTCAATATTACAAGTGCAAGGAAATGGGGCATTATTCTAATCAACTCCCTAATCCAAGTGTTTTTGATGATGATCGACATAAACAAACTCTTAAGGCTAAAGAAAAAGGAATTTCACATGCAATTTCTATCAGCGATGTGGAGTACGATAACTAAGTGGTGAAAGGTACACTTACCATCCACTCTAAAGTAGAAAATGTTTTATTTGATTCATGGATACACCCACTCTTTTATTTCGGAAGAATTTTCTAAGGGTATCGTCATATTACCTAAACAATTAGATGTTGGGTTATCTGTGACAACCCCTAATGGCACAACAGTCACATCAAAAGTTTATAATTCTTATCCGATTGAAGTTTGTGGTAATGTGCTTCGTGCAAATCTCGGGATCCTTCCAATAGTGGAATTTGATGTGATTCTTAGAATGGATTGGCTTTCTTTATATGGATCTCATATCAATTTCCAAAGATGGGAAGTCACATTCCATATTCCATATCAATCTTTGATCTTCTATCGATACAAGGATGAACATAACATTCTAGTGTAAATGTCTTCCATATTATGGGTCTTGATTCCACTAAATAAAGGTTATTTATCTCAAATGGTTTATGAGAAACTCACTATTAAGAATATGCCCATTGTACGAGAGTTTGATGATATCTTTCCGGAGGAATTTCCAGGTCTTCCACCAAATCGTGAAGTTGAGTTTTCAATAGAACTCATACTGGGTGCTTTGCCTATTTCAAATACACCTTATAGAATGACCCCAATTGAGTTGCCGGAATTGAAGAAGAAACTACAAGAGAATCTTGATAAGGGATTCATACGCCCTAGTGCATAACCCTGGGGAGAACCCGTTCTGTTTGTTAAGAAGAAAGATGGATCAATTATACTCTTCCTTGATTATCGAGAACTTAACAAGATCACAATCAAGAAAAAATATCCTCTACCATGCATTGATGAATTATTTGACCAACTACGCAGAGCTGAATACTTTTCCAAGATTGATCGTCGTTCAGGGTATCATCAATTAAGGGTCAAATGGGATGATATACCAAAGACGACATTCCATACAAGGTATGGACACTATGAATTTATAGTGATTCGATTTGGTATTACTAATTACCCTAATATCTTCATGGATCTGATGAATAGAGTATTTAGAGACTATCGTGATCAGTTTGTGGTAGTCTTTATAGATGATATTCTTGTCTATTCGAAGAGAAATAAAAAACATGAATATCACTAGAGAAATGTATTGAAGACCCTGAGAATGGATAATATTTATGAAAAATTTACCAAGTGTGAATTTTGGCTTCAAAAAGTTTCAATTTTGGGTCACATAATCTCAAAATAGGGGATATTTGTGGATCCAGAAAAAACATAGGTTATCGAAAGATGGTCGAGACCAACCATAGTAACTGAGATCCGAATTTTTCATGGTTTGCCTGGATATTATCATCATTTTTTGAAATATTTTTCATGATTATCTAATCCACTAACTAGGTAGACTCCAAAAGAAGTTATGTTCGTGTGGACGGAGGAATTTGAAGAGAATTTCAAGGAGTTGAAAAGAAGGTTATCGAGTCTACCTGTGCTCACACTGACTTGTAGTGGAGAAAGGTTTGTGATCTACAGTGATGTATCCAAGAAGGTTCTAGGGTGTTTTCTCATGAAAAATGAGATGGTGATAGCTTATGCCTCACGAAAGTTGAAAATCCATGAGAAAAATTACCCAACTCATGATTTAGAGTTAGTTGCGGTAATCTTTACATTAAAGATTTTAAGGCATTATCTTTATTGTGAATGGTGTGATATTTATACTGATCATAAAAGATTAAGGTATATATTAACACAAAAGGAGATGAATATGCACCAAAGAAGATGGTTGGAGTGGATTAAGGATTACGACTGATCAATTCGTTATCACCCAGTGATAGTAAACAAGGTTGAAGACGCATTAAGTCGACAAGACCATGCTAGTTTATCCATGATAAGGATAAAAAAAGATCCAATATTTATGGATTTAAAAAGGATGGATCTTTGAATTATAATGGAAGGGTAATGATCTTATCTTCATCAAATGAATATTCAACCATTTATACATGCGAACATTAAAGAGGCGCAGAAAGAAGATGTAGAGTTACAAAAGAAGGTGAGAAATGTTCTTAAATCCAACCTCGATTGTGAAGGGATAATAAATTTCAAGAATCGGGTTTGTGTTCCTCCCATACCCTAATTAAAAAAGGAGATGTTGGATGAGGCTCATATTTCTTCATTCTCTATTCATCTTGGAAGCACAAAGATGTATAGGGACCTGAAAGAGTACATCTGGTGGGATGGCATGAAAAGAGATATTGCTGAATATGTCTGTCGATGCATGGTTTGTCAGCAAGTTAAAGATGAGAGACATATGTCAAAGGGTATTTTACAACCATTACCCATACCCAAATGGAAATGGGAAAACATCACTATGGAATTCGTCACCGGACTTCATAAAACATCCAAAAAAAGTAATGCTATCTTGGTCATAGTTGATTGTCTTACAAATTCATCCCACTTCATTTCTATTAGAGAGGATTTATCTCTGGATTAGCATGAAATTATATATGTGAAGGAAGTGGTAAGATTGCATGGCATACCACTTTCCATTATATCTGATCGGGATCCAAGGTTTACCTCTAAGTTCTGGAGAACTCTTCAGCATACTCTTGATATAGAGTTGAGTTTCAGAACTGCTTATCATCCTTAGAAAGACGGCCAGTCTGAGAGAACAATTCAAACTCTAGAAGATATGTTAAGAGCTTGCTCTATGGATTTAAATGGTGGTTGGTATCAACACCTACCTTTGGTGGAATTTTCTTATAATAATATCTTTTACTCTTGTATTCAGATGGCTCCTTATGAAGCTCTCTATTTGAAGAAATGCAAGACTTCAACTTGCTGGAATGAAGTTGGGGAAATATAGCTATTAGGACCTGATCTGGTTGATGAGATGGCAGAAAAGGTCAGATCTATTCAAAAACACATAAAAACAGCTCCGAGTTGACAAAAAAGTTTGCTGATAACTGAAGAAAAGACCTAGAGTTTGAAGTAGGTGATAAGGTGTTCTTACGAATATCTCCTTGGAAGAGATTAATGAGATTCGGAAAGAAGGGAAAGTTGAGCCCTAGGTATATCGGTCCTTTCGAAATACTGGATCATGTTGAGAAGGTAGCTTAACGATTTTCACTTCCACTGAATCTTTCTCAAGTTCATGATGGGTTCCCTCTATCTCTCCTAAGAATGTACATACCTGATCCTTCACATGTACTCATCTCAGATGTTTTTCCGTTGGAGCAATATCTTTCTTAGAAAAAACAGCTGATAGAGATTCTGGATCGTAGCGAAAAATTCCTACGGAACAAGACCACTTTCTTGGTGAACGTTTTATGGAGGAACCACCAATTAGAAGAAGCTACATGGGAGATTGAGGATATGATGCAGGAGAGTTATCCTCATCTGTTTGTTACAAAATGACAAATTTCGAGGGCGAAATTCTTTTTAAGGGGGGTAGAATGTTACACCCAATATTTTTATGAGAAATATTTTTTTATGTTATATACATCATCAAAGGAATATTTCACTACAAACAACACTAGCTTGGATTACTTTACACGTAGTCGCAACCTTCCTTGATATATTGCATTGTACGCAATACCGAGTTTCACTAAACAATGATATGCTATTAAAATATTATTAAAACTAGCCGTTATGAATAGTAATACCCAGTTTTTGAATATTTATAAATTTTATTTTTCAAAATGGACTTCAGTTTTTGGATTCAGAATATTGAAATTAGCCTACGGTGAAATTTTGGTATTTTTCTGAAAATATTCAATTTTTGATGAATAGTGAAAACACTAATTTACTATTTAAAAATCGAATTTTTATTTAAATAATTATTTATTTTATTACAATTTATTTTAGGTAAAAAATGATACATAATGCCTATATAAGTTCAATTTAATTAATTGGAGTCATTTTATAATAATTTTAGATATATAAAAATTTTATTGAACTTTTCACCGTTTTTTTACCCACCTCCTAGGAGAGTTTGAAAATTTACATCAAACTTAATTTTACCGCTTCTGTGAGTGTAATTTCGAAAATCCGAGAGACATGGTTAATATCAAGGACAAAAATGTGGTTCAATGAGATGTAAATAATTTTTGGTGAATAGTAACCATTTACTCTTATTTAGCACGGTTAAAATTAAATAGGGTAATTAACGGTAAAAATGATATTATTATTACCCAAACACAATTCCTAATTCTATTGGATAAGTGTAATTCGACCAAAAATAACCTTTGGAAGAAAATATGACCATTTAGGTCCACTTGGATTATATTAGGACATTTATTATTAATTTATTTAATGAAGGGTTAAAATAGTTAAAATTAATGATTAATAACTAAATCATTTTTAATATAGGATTATACATAAGATAAATTCGACTATAAATATTAATTAGAAATATAAAAAGATTTCCTACATAATGGTATTTTATTTATAATTTTTAGATGTAACTCCCCGACCCCAGTTTCCTAGAGTCGGTGCATTATTACATAACATTGGCATGATCACAACAAAGATCAAATCTCGAAAGACGGATTGGTTTAGTAGCCTTGGAAACACTAGATATATCCATAAGTCTTACATTACATCATAAAGTGAAAAACTACTACAAAATCATATTGTCTCCATATTCCACACTCATATCCCCACATAATATCCCTGCAGGTCATTCATAATTTACTTCTTCATTTCCTGGGAAAAATAATACATAGAAAAGGGGTGAGCTCAAACGCACAGTAAGGATAACAATATACCGGAAACATTCATAAATAAGAATAAACATTTAAGGCAATGTGTAACTAAAACAAAAGCCTTTTAAACTTGAACTTCAACATAGTATGGAAAAAGTAAAATGAAATAATGCCATTTACTTATTCACATGGATATTCTACTAATCGAATAATCACATGAAATATCAATAACCACCTTCATAGTGAAGGAATTCATAATTCCAGACTATCATAACCACATAGCCAAGTCCTCGTGCCAATACTACAAATAAGATTTTGCCAAGGCCTTGTGCCAAGACACTAGTTTGTCGCATGTGACCTACCGATGCATCGAGAAGCTATAGTGGGCTCCACCCGTCACTTACTAAGTCCAATTCATTCCCATATGAAAAGGTTTAAACATAACATAGACATTAATATTAAAACTAGCATACGAAATGTCAATACTTTCTCCATAAACCATGAATGGTATAAAAATAGCACATCCACAGTCAAACATATCACAAAACCTTAAATACATTATGGAAGTTTTGTTGCATAATAAATCAACTTCATATAATCATAAAATACATCAAAAGATGTTGACATAGATGAAATCAAAACTATTTTAGAGAAATATCTCCTTTTCTTGAAATCATTTAAAAGTCACACATTTATAAAGGAAGTAATTAAAAAAGGATTTTTGAAACAAAGTGTCCCATACCACTTTGAAATTTTTGAAAGGAATTATCATTTTAAAAACATTCATGTCCATATAAATAAATCCTTAAAAACCATTTTGATGACATGGACATTAATAAAAATGATTTAGAAAGATAAATCTTTTAAACAATTAAAATTCTGATTTTGATAAAGAGTACCTTTCTAAAATTCTTAAAATATTCATTTTGAAATCATTTAAAAGTCACATAATTATAAAATAAAACATTTACTTTGAAAATATCCTTTTAATCTTGTAAGGGAAGCTTTGACAATTTTATTACGGTAGTAAATAGCCGCACCCGCCGTATAAGTAAAAAAACATGATTACCTTAATTTTGTCGAAAAGGTTAAAAAGCACCTTGTTTGGAAAACGACAGAAATATTCCTTTATAAACCTATTATAAAAATTCAAACAAGGGTATAAATGACTTTGACCCATATCTTAGTAAATAGTAAAAATATTTTGAAATTCATTTTTAAGAAACATGGATGTGGATGATAAAGAGATCCCAGTAGATTATTACGTATAAACAACCTCAGATAATTAAGAGATTGCGAAATAAAACATTACCTTGCACTTTTACTTGGTTGGGGTAGGTTAACCTCTGGTATAATGGTGAAATAATTGTTATTAAATTATTCAATAATCATATACATTAATATGATATCATATATGATCTTTTAACATTGCTTTGTTAATAATATCTTAGAATTATCGTTGCTTCGGGTGTTTACTTACTCGTTTTCTTTTATATGTTTTGTTACGTAAGACATGTTTGTAATGGATAGGATGTATATAATTCATATACGGAAAGATATCATGTCCTTAAACATCATTTTTAAATCATCAAATGATAATTATACTTGAATGGATACGATGGAGAATGAATCTCATCGCGTTCGTGGAGACGGTAGTCCGTACGTACGCACGAGCGACAATATCATTCTTTTGATATTAAAATAATATATAAATGGATGGTATATCATATATACAGAATAAATATCATGTTTCATTAATTATTTACATGAATTACACATCAATATTATACCCATCCAAATAATAATTTATTGAATCACAATTACACCACGATGTGGAGACGGTAAGCCGTACGTACGCACATATGGTGACATGTTATTCAGAGGATGGATAGAATACTGAATATGGTTGTACCATATTTATAATAACATGGTAGTATATATATGATACTGGAGTTATTATTTTATAATGGTAATAACAAAGGAAGAATAAGTGGAAGAAGAAAGGAACTTGGAAAAAGGTGGTGAAATCATTACCTCTTCTTCGAGTTCTTCCTTTTGATTTGATCAAAAGGGCTCCATAGGATGGGTTTTATAATCAAACTAAGGCCTCTAGGTTGTATTGAGGGAAGTTGGGAGAGTATTTGGGTAGAGTTTGGCCGAAAAAAAGGCTTTGAAGGTGTGAAGAAATGAGAAGGAGGAGTGCCCTTTTATAAGAGGGGTGAGGGGCACCTTTGGAAAAGCTAGAAATATTAATTTATAATAAATTAATATTCGATTTCTAATGGCTCCAAAGTGGATTATTTAAATTATATGGTGGGGATAGGTAGAAAACCATTCAACCAATAGAGTTTAGACAGGTTTGGGTCATTATATTAACCTTGTCTTTTAGTTTTAACTCTTAGTTAATTAGTTTGACATTTATCATGTCACTTTGTATTTTTATATTATATAGTTAATAAACGTACTATATACATCGAAGTGACCCCCAAGTGGTCGATTAATGATACACCTATCATGATATAAGTCTCCTTGCCGATCCTTATATTTTTAGAAATTTAATATCAATTAATAATATAATATTTGTTTTAAAAACTCTTTTATGTCAATTTTGACACTATTAAATAGTTGATTTTTGTGAAACTCATAAAAGAATTATTACTTTGAAAAAAGTCAATTAAATCATTACTAATATGTAATATTATCTTATAAAATTATTTTAATTCATTAAAAGTGTAATATTATATTTATTTGGGTATTTATAATATCAATTATTTTAATTTGTCACTATTATGGTAATTACTGTATCATCATTGTGTCATATATAAATTAAATTATTTAAAGTCTAATAATTATAAATAAAATATAATAATGTATTCAATCGTTTTATCTTTCTGATGAATATTTATAGTCGAAAATCAAACATATATAACCTTATGTAAAAATTGGTTTTCTAAAATATATATGCTTATGTCATTTTTGTACTTATTTTAACTTAATTAAAATAAAGTGTCCCTATCACCTACAAGCGGATCCAAGGGGTCCCAAAATCGACCCAAAGATTCCTATGGTCGAACATGTATCAACAAATAATGTTAGGACACGTTTTAGGGTAATTTAGTATTATTATAATATTATTTTTTGACCCTTATTTACCGGATGTACCCTTAACCATGGTAAATAAAATATTTACCGAAATAATTATTCAAAATGTCTAAAAAAGGTTACCTATTTACAAAATTTTAAAATCCAGATTCCAAATATGGAATAAATTTTTCCAAATTCAAAACATAGAAGTGGAATAAATTAATTTAAAAGTAATTCCCGTTGTTAAAACAAAAAGCATGTTTTTAAGAAATAATAACTACCAAAAGATTGACACTTGTTTATATCCGGTGTGATTGTAAAATTATTTCCAATGACCAAAAATGTATTAAATGGTAAAAATATATTCTAAATATACTTTAAAACCACTAAAATTCATTATTAATCAGTTTTAATTATTTTGATTAAAAAAATTGTTTTTAAAAAAAAATTAGTAATTTTCACTATTCATCAAAATATTAATGTTATCCGAAAAGTACCAAAATTTTACCTTAGGCTAAATTCGATATTCCAAATCCAAAAATGAAGTCCATTTTGAGAGATAAAATTTCAAAAAGTTGGTATTACTATTCATAATGGCTAGTTTGATCAGTTGTGGTGTGTGTTAAAACGTGAAGTTGCGTACAACATACGCTACTGTATTATTCAAAGGAAAGCATACCATGGAAACTTGGGATGTTTCATTTTAAATTTTTGATGTCCCCATTTAGTCAAAAAGTTTAAAATATTGTATTTAAAAAGGGTTCACTGTTAAAAGTTGAAAAAAGTGCAATACTGAAAATGAATTTGTTCTTGCATTGTGTCTAAGAAACTCGTAATATGGATTCTAAAATTATAAGGATATATTAGTTTAAAATTTAGTTAATACTATTCATAACTTCTTTTGAATGGATTATTTGGTATGTCATGGTGTGATTGAACTCGATTTTGTGTGTAGTGTATGTTATTGAATTATTTTGAAGAAATAACACACTATGAAATCTTGGGGTGTTACATTAGACATTAAATAATTTAATTTATTTATGACACAATGATGATGCAGTAATTATCTTATTAATGAAATATTAATATAATTGATGTTATAAATACCTAAATAAATGTAATTTGAGACTTTATATGAATTGAAAAAAATTTATAGGTTAATATGACATGTTAGTAATTATTTAATTAAATTTTTTCGAACTAATCATGCTATTATGATTTTCACAAAAATCAATTACCAAATAGTGTCAAAATTGACAAAAAATAGTTTTTAAAACAAATATTTTATTAATAGTAGTTATTTTATTCCTAAAAATATATGGTTTAGCCCAATGACTTAGATAAGGTTATATATATTAATTATAAACAACTTGGGGTACTTTTGGCTTTTTATAGTATGTTTATTAAACATATAGTGTAATAAAATAAGAAGACATGGTAAAGGTTAAATTATTTAACTTAGAGTTAAATCTAAATTATATGGTTAAAATTGTAACCTAAACTTGTCTAAAATATATTGGATGAGAGTATTTCGACCCATCCCCACCATAGATTCTAAATAAATCAATTTGGAGCTATTAAGAACCGAATACGACTTTATAATAAAATAATACTTTAATATTTTTCTAAGGTGCCCCTCTCCTCCCTTATAAAAGGGCACCTCCTCCCTCTCCACCTCACACCACTTTGAGCCTTCAATCTCGGCCAAACCCTACCAATTACTCTTATCCACTTCCCTAGAAATATCCTAGAGGTCCTAGTATTCTTCAAAGACCAATTTTAGTGCCCTAATAGGAGGTTACGAAGAGGCGCTTCAATGAAGAGGTAATGTCTGTTACCGATTCTTTCAACATTATTTATTTATCTAATTCTTATTATTTAGTTGTTTCATTATGAAGTAATAACCTCAGTATCACTCATATACTGATATGTTATTATAAATATGAAACAACCCTATTTCGCCTTTATCCATCCTACAGAAAATGAAATCACCGCGCATGCATACGTACGGAATACCGTCTCTACGCCGTGGTGTAATCTGTTTTCCACCACCACCATACTTGGATTGGTATATTGGTTTAAAAAATAACTATATATGATTATTGAAAAGTGATATTGATTCTGAAATAGTATACATACACTTCAATACAATTCCACAATCATGGGAACGTTATCATTGCTCGTGTGTATGTACAGCCTACCGTCTCCACGATGTGATGCGACTCATTTTACAAGATCTTAATTGGTTAATGATTATATAAATGAATTGAATGAACAAATATTATATATACTACAATAATACCATTCTGGAAATGAGGTATTTATAACAAAAAAGAATAATAAGAATTTATTCAACAAAACACGAATACGAACAAAAAGTAATAAACACCCGAATAACAAGTAACAATGAAATATTACTAATATAAAGCTAAGAATATGACTATATATGATATCAGAACAGTCAGTGTGATTCTGGAATAAGTCAATAACATTATTTAAATCATTATACTGGAGGTTCATAATCATATGAAGCAAATCAGACTTAAGGTAAGGGAAAATCTCACAATGTCATTTTTATGCGATATTGTTTTTACTTCATAATTTACTGGGGAATATTTATCTTCCACATCCATATTTCCTCAATATGTAATATTATTTCCATCCACCTGCAATTTTTTAAATCCAATTTAACCCATTGGTGAGTTTTTCTGGTAAAAGATATGAAAGGAATATTTTGTCATTTTTAGTACGAGGTACTTTTTTACTTTTCCGGCCAAAGTACAAGAAGAATGATTTTTTAACTTATACGGACTGAATTGTATTTTAGACCATTATTTCAAAAAATCTTCATTTTCAATTTTTCAAGTTTAATTTTAATCAAATTCTTTTAGTTTAAAATTTTTTACATTTTTAGAAAGGAAAAATGTTTTTGAAGTAGAAAGGATATTTTCCTCAAGAATGGAGTTCAATCATTTTATCAAAATTATTTTCCATCTATGATAATATATGGTTTTGTTTTAATCCTTATTTTTACATTGATTTGATTATTTTATGATGGAATTATTTTTATGATGTCCTTTAATCTTATATGGATTATGTTATGATGACATGATGTTTTAGAATCCTATTTTTATTACATGGGTTATGCTATGATGTATGATGTATGATCTTGTGGCACACATAAGAATGGTATCATTATAAGATGGGTGGGACCTATATATCCCTCCAATTCATTGGGTAAAGATTTATATCTCATGAGATAGACATGGCTGGAACGGAAGGATAAACCAGTTCAGTGAAACAGGACTGAAACGAGGAATGAACTCGGTTTAGAAATGGACTTTTCCGCTATGATAGTCTTGGAAATGATTCTTGACTACTAATAAATGATTCTCTATTATTATGTGTGCATGCCACAAAGTTTCATGTTTTACGTTATGATTATTGGGATTACATTTCACTACTATTATTTATCCCATGTTATGAAATTATGATCTCTTTTGCAGGTTAAGATTTCCAAAATGTTATGTTATTATGAATATGATGTGATTGATATTAATTTTGTTTACCCTTACTGAGCATTTGAGCTCACCCTTTTGTATGTTTTCTTTTCCCCTGGTCAGGAAGAAGGATATTAAGTAAGATATGCCAAAAGGGACTCTGGATATTATAAAATAAAAGGGAGACATTGTAGAAGATTTATGAAACAATTGTTTATGTTTCCTAGTTTCTAAAGATACTATACCTATATAGTCCATTAATGGTTTTTTTATATGTTGTAATAAGTGTTCTTCAATTCTGAAGTAATAATAATGTATGTAAATTTTGGGTCGTTATAGATCGGGCTGACATGAACAAGGCTTATATCTCTCCCTTGGGGGGCGTTCTTGTTTTCTTCATGAGAAGAACCCTCCGTCTATTCTAAGACATATGGGAGCACGTATCAGTGATGGTAACCACCCAAGGATCCTGAAGTAACTCTCATACCGAATACTGGACCATGGGATCATGATCAGAGGCATGTGGAGGCGGTCACGTGTGGGAGGTGGCACACACAGGCTGCACGTCGTGGTCATGGTGGTTTCAGGCTGCATCATTAGTGGGGTGGCGACAGGGGCATCCAAGAACTAATAGTCTTCAGTATTTGGTGGACGTGACAATGAGCTGCATCCTGTGGCTGGAGGGACACGGTCCATCGGGACCATAGAATGTGGTCCCCACATTGACCTACGGTGCCATAATATAGTGAAAAGTCCATGTTGACTAGGAGTGAACACGGTGACCACCATCATGTCAATGATTGGAAAGCCTTGCAGCTCATAGTGTGCTAGGATAGAGAGGGTGGGCCTCACTGGGCTTCCCAGTGGACCGGACCAATGGCCCAGCAAGTCGAGCCGCACACATCTAGTTGGGCCACGATGGACCTGGACCGGGTCGGATCCAATTCGGGTCTGTTCGATCCATCAGGGTTTGACCGAACCCTAAACTATGTGGCCCCTTTTTGTAAAATGTGCATAATTTCCAAATTTTTCATATGACTGACCAGCCATTTACGACATTGGGAAACTTGTGTCGACATTGTAATTTTGACATAATCCATGTGAATATTCATGAATTTTAATATATGGTCAATGTCATGGGAAGTATATTTTCTAGGAATCAAGATTGCCACAAGCGGGAATCCAACATAACTTAGTGACATGAAGATCTAAGTGGCCCAAAAGAAGAGTAGACCTCATTGACCTAGTAGATGAGAAATAATTAGTGGAATATTGAACAAGATGATTTTAGTGGGCCAACATCGGAGCAAACCATGGTGGCCCAACATACAAGCGGATCTATGTGGCCTAGTAAATGAGCTGACCTTTATGGCCCAACAGAAGAGAATATCACAGTGGCCCAGGAGACGATCAAACCTTCGTGGACCAGCAGATAATGATGAATCATCACAAATGAATCTCATGGTAGTACAATATGTTCATAATTAAGATTGATAGTTTTCTTTATATACATTAGGATATTCCTGTGTGAGATTACTCTAGCGAATCTGGTGACTCTAGTGACTATCTTGACTGTACTTCTTCGAGGATACACATTGTGTTAATATTTGGTAGTCTAGTTTGTGTTTTTCTTTGTTGTGTGAATTTATGGTCTGGGGTCCCTACTAATTACTGTTTTACAAACCCTTTCATAGGCTTTTACCACACATGTTGTGTCGTGTGAAGATGAAATATGATTTTTCAGAGCCCTTGGTAGACTGGGGCCCTGTGGTTCTTAGAGTTACTCGACATATGAGATGTGCTTCTACAACATCATAAAACTCTTTTTGTACATACCTTTTGGTTATGGATTCTTTGGAGGAGTTCTAGAGACATGTACTCTTACTTATCTCTTTCAATTGGGCATGTATTCATGCCATATTTATCTTCAGTTTCAACTTTATTAAATAATATTTGTTTATTTAGTCTATTCACCTTCCTTTATCTATGTCCTGGAGCAGTGTGCATGTGTACATGTACTAGGAAAATTCCTCCCATTTGTTTTAGATGTGAATACTCAACACTAGTCCCAAGCCCCATGCCTATGGGAGGCAGGCTTGGGGTAGTCACGACATGGGCCCTAGGGGATGGGTTGTGAGAGAGTGGTATCAAATTTGGTCGGTTCTACCTTAAGAACCTCAAGTCTATCAGTTTGGTTTATGGAAATAGTGAAATGTATTTCAAGGTTAGCTTAATGTTAGGGAATCCAGTTTTGGTTGTGGTAGCAGACATATCCATACACTAGGACCATGAATTCTACTTTTAGACTCGGTACATGAAAAAATAGTTGATTGGATAATATAATGATGGTACATACATCATATATAAATTGGTTTAATTTACCATGTATTTATTGATTTATCTATTCATTTATACTATGTTGATCGTGGTACATCTTTTTTTGTATCTGGATGATTCCATATAGAGAACCATCTAGGATTCCACCACATGATCATGAGGATGATCTGCGTGCTGACGTGATGGGTATTAGGGTTCGTACCTGAGACAACACCCCCTGGTGGTTTACCAGCTATTCTAAAACTGGTGGGGTGGCTCATGGTACTTCTAGTACAAGCGAATGAGATGCGCCGGATGAGAGAACATTATGAGTTTGAGAGATAGAGACCCCACATGTTTCTTGGAGAGCCTGACTCATCAAAGTATAAAGAATATCTTGAGGTGGTGAATGAGTTTTCTGCCTAGTCCAGACACTATTAAGTATGATGGATGTCTTGGCAGTGTGCCTTATTTGTGTCTCAGTAAGATGATGGCGGGGTGTAGATTTCCATATCTTATGATGAGGAGACTCTTCTATGGTTAGAGCTAGAGAACCTTTCTCAGAGATGGGGATATCTCCATTATGGCTATGTGATATGAATTCCCAAGAGTTTATAAAACTCTGCAAAGAATACATGACTATAACTGAGTATTCATCGATGGGTAGCAACCATTATTGGTACTTGATGAATACAATGTGACCAACACTTTAGGAATCGAACCCTTGAGAAAGGTGTGTTTAGGGACATCTGATCCAGAACTATTAATTTTCCCAATCCTACTTATACTATGGTGGTAAGGAGAACCATATTGGATAAAATTCATTTGGATAAGCAGATACAGACAGTGGATGTCAGCAGTGTGAAAACAGAAAGCTGACATTAGTCTTAGAGTCTTAGATGTGTGAGACATTCCGAGAAGAGGTCCCAAGATAGGGTATCTACAACTCAGGGCTCAAAGGGGGAGTCCAGTTAGTCTAGGAAGAGTTAATTCATTTAAAAACGATAGGGGTAATATCGCTAGATATTTTCGAGCCTATTGTGCTGATAGTGAAATGCTGGATGGGCCATCGGGGAAGATGCAATGATAGGAACAAGTGAGCCTATAGTGTACAAGAGAAGGAAGAGGAGTTGGGAGAGTATCAGGAGGATGTATACATTTCAACATGATACATCCACCTCCCCAATGTGGTCCACACCAGGCTCAGGGAGCTGGAGGATAGTGGAAAAGAGTTGCTGAATGATATCTAAGAATATGAACAAAGGGCTCAAAGTATGATTCATGGAACAATCAGTGTAAAATATTAACTTTCATTTCAATAACAATAGGTTCTAATCATTCCATCTTATCATGAATCTTGTACAATACCATGATTTTCTGGTTTAACTATTGACATGAACCTTACGTCTAGAGATACCTATTGAAGGATACTCAATAATCACACTTATACCAATGGTGTCATATGACCCTTGAGGAGAGATTTTTGGTTAGAACATCCGGAAGGTGGGGTTGATGCCTTATTATGTTAGTTTGGCTATGGAATGGTCATTCGCAGTCCATTCTCAGATTGACTATATTAGGAAAAAGAATAAGGTATGTCCAGAACATTGGAATTGGGTTTTCCATACTCTGTGAAGAAGGAAACCCAGGCATCATAGGATATACTAATGCATAAGAGGGTAGATCCAATCACATGTGAGTTATCTAACCATACCCTTATGGAAGTGGATGTTATGTGTTTTTAGTACCCAACAATAGTGGTGGATTACCTGGACTTCTCCATAGGATATTTTTCTAGGTTAACCTCCCCATACATAGATATACATTTTCTTTGTTCTACACCCTAATATAGAACAAATATCACTACTAAAATATCAGATAGCTCCCACAAAGCATTGTTAATTTTCAGTATATTTGAAAGACTTTTAGATAAATGTCTTCATGAGACCCATTATTTTTCCATGGGAAGCCCCAATATTTTTTTCCATGTAGGTAGATTGGAGAATGAGGATATATGTGGACTTATGTTGCCTAAATCAATTGAGCGTGAAGAATATGTATCCACTTTAGAGGATACATGATCTCTTCAATCAGATTAAGGGAGTGATATGGCTCTTGGTGGCTGATACCAGATGGTAAGAACTATGCGACTCATGTCCTTGAGTTGGATGCCATAGTATTCACCATGAAGATGTAGTGAAACAACCTTATGGGGGGAATGATTTAACGTCTACTCTAACAAAATGAGTCTCATGTATTAGTTCTCTCAGAAGTACATGAAATTTGGATAGAGACAATGGAAGGTGTTCCTCAAATACTATGACTTTGATATAGTCTATACTCCTAGAAAGGGAAATGTGGCAGTAGATGCCCTCAGTAGGATATCTAATTCATAGTTACTGAACGAGAAAACAGAGCAATTGACATCATTATAGTAATCCTCTGTGGATAGAGATGATGCATCCTACCTCCAATCTATGGTTATTACCCCCACACTCTTAATTGAGTCAAGGAGGCTAATATTGATGTTATTAATAGTGATACATTACATGATCATTTTTTAGGGAATTCCTCTGATCAATATTCAAAAGGTCGGGAACACATCATTCCTTTAAAATGAAACATTGTTGTGGCATTAGACACATGGAGTGGATAGATGTATCATGATATGCTTGTGGGTGTCAAGGTAGACACTGGGGATGAAAAAAATTAATGTTCAGATAATATGTTGATATATGAGTTGATAACTTATTTAATATGATTCTTGGGTTTTCAACACACAGTGTAGAGCCCCTATTCTTAGAAGGGGTATCACTTTTCTTCATTGGGATTCCATGATAGGAGAGAGAAATGATATCTATCGTCTTCATGAAAGGATTATCATGTACATCTAGGGGACACAATACCATCTAAGTAAGTGTTGACCAACTCACCGTGTCCATCAATTATTAGCTTTTTGGGAACAATGTCCTGTAGAGCACTTGTGGTGCCTCTACTTGCTGATGATAGTTCAGATCCATGGTGTCCCATCAATGTTAGTCTTGGATGTAGATTCACACTTTACATCCCGAATGTGGAATGGATTAAAGGAGGTATTTGGGACTCATATGTTCTTGGGCACGACAATCCACCTATAGAATGATAGCATGACAGAGTAGACCATTCAGGTCCAAGAGTACATGCTACATTATTGAATCCATTTTTTGGTCCGAATATGGGTGGATCACCCATATATGGTGGAATTTTCATACAAAGATATCCACCACTCCTCTATCAGTATGTCACCATTAGAGGACTTGTAAGGGTGACCCTGCAGGTCACCCCATTACTGGATTGACCCCAGAGAGTCAGCGTTCATGGGCCTAGAGTTCGTACAGGCTATAATAGAGAAGGTACAGGTCCTCTAGGAGTGGAACAATACTGCCTAAAGCCCTCACAATTCCAATGATGTGAGGTCATTGAGACCCTTGGAGTTTGAGTAGGGATACCATGTGTTTATTTGGGTCTCTGATCAATTCGGAATATGTATATTTGGTCGGGGCGATGAGTTATCTCTAAGGTTCATGAGACCTTTTCTAATAAGGCATAGAGTGTGTGAGGTGGCGTACCTCTTGGATCTACCTCTGCAGTTAGAGCGTCTTCAATACTCCTTCCACGTATCCCTACTATGGATATACGTACATGACCCATAACATGTCATCAAATGGGGTGAAATGGACATTGACGATGGGGAGACATTTTTAGGGATTACATTGGAGATTGAGGATCAATAGGATATAACCCTCCATGGTAGATCGATTTATCTCATCTGTGTTCAGTGGTAGTATAGGGAATCTTCAATATAGGATATGGGAGAAGGAGGATAATTTGTATGATCATATCCTTATATGTTAGGGAAACCCCTGGTCTGGCTTTCGGGGACATGAATCCTTAAGGTTGGGAAAATTTAATGGCTTGGATTTTTCTAAAAAAATTTAAAAATGATCTAGGAAAATTTCGGGACCAGGGACTGAGACAATGTACGATTTCAAGTCCCACTATCCCCATAATTTTCTGTCAGAAAATGATAAGATTTAAATTAAATATGTGAGTAGTATTCTAGAAAAAGTGGAATTACTTTTAAATGGGTGCCTGGATCAGATATTTGAGGTCACTGTTGCGTTCAATATGGTGGTTTTACCCTAGGTGTAACTCAATTTTATTCATCGTGGGCCACCAGTGGGAAAACCTAAAAATGGAATAGCAATAAATAAAGTTATTTGGTTTTTCATATCCTTTTTCCTCATGAACGGTGACACATATTGAAAAAATGAGACTACCTTTGAGATCGTAAGGGTGTTATTTCCTTAGGCGGAGCCTAAAATTGGCTAACGGGGGACAAATATGGAAATAAGTATTTGGGATGTGACTGTAAATAAAATAATTGATGGATATTATTTGATTTCTGATAACTCATAAATGGTAACTCAGATTGGAAATATGAGAATACTATTGTACACTTGAGAGAGGTATTTCCTTATGTGAGGCCTAATCTCGACTGATGTTGTACGTCAGTAAAACATACTTTTTTGGTGTTTTAAGAAAAAATAAAATAATCCAAAAAAATTAATTTATTCAATAATGTTTCGCTACAATGAAGATATGAAGAAAGTGTTTCATTTTATAAATGAAATAGTTTAATGATATGGTGACTCAACATAAAGGAATCACTGTAACATATTTCCAATGATAAGTTGGTTAATAATGATATGGGAACAGGGGGATCCTGGAGTTTTCTCTGAAGGCATGGAGAAATTGTTATGGAAAATGATGATCAATGATGAAAAATGACTAATAAACGAATGTATTTTGGTTATATGTTTGTGGATTGATTAATTATGAATGTAAGATTCACCCTTTTTTAGCAATCAGTCAAATCCTATTTAGGGTTGGATTGTAGGTGAATTTTTTCCCCTTCATGAATTTGAGGATGGACACAGGTCAACAAATGAACATGTGTCCCGTAGATTGGTCACTTAAGAAAAACAGTTTTTGATCTCTGGGTTTTGAAACATAATTATCCAATTTGGATTCATAAATCAACTCCTTAGATGTTTTCAAATTATAAAGCGGAGGGATTGGGCCAACACGAACAAGGCCAAGATCCCTCTTTTTGGGCCGTTCTAGTATTCTTTGTGACTAGAACAGTAGATCAACAGTAACATATTTAAAATCTCATAGCAAAGAATTAATAGACCAATGAATCCCAAAGGTTCTCACAGATTGAAGAACGGAACCCCAATGAATTTTTGGTGGCCTGTGGAAAAAACGACCCAGGCGCAACATGGTGGTCGTCCCCATGACATCAGCTATGGGGTGGAAACAATGGTCGCTAAAAACTGCCATCGGTGGGTCATCAGTAGATGGGAAAATGAACTTCTTGATGCAATAGGAGGGCCACAACCTATTGGGACTATAGTAGTTGGGCCCTGTGGAAACCTTCAATAAGGATACACTATGAGACCACCGCGTTGACAGGGAGTGGTCGTGCCGACCACCACCACATCCATGCCTGGCATGTCGGCCCACTCACAGCTAGCTAGGTTGAAGAGGTAGGGGAGACCTAAGCGGTTCATGAGTTTGGGTCAGACACAGACCAATTTAGATTGGGATTGGGTCGGTCTAACAGTGTCAAATCGGACCCAGACCCCCCCATCCACATTTCAGTAAAACAAGAATAACATCAAATCTATACATCCAACTGATAATCTGTTTGTGGAGATGGGACCCACATGATGATATTGAAATTTTTAAATAATACATATGAGATTTTCTAGAAGTTGAAAGGTGACCGATGGTTTGAGGAGTAGATTCTACTTGAGTCAAGGGCACTACCCGCGGGAATTATTCTAACCATAGTGATGAGCAGACCTTAGTGGCCCAGCAGATGAGTGGACCATAGTGACCCACTAATTGATATGAACATAGTGACCTAACAGAGTAGTGAACATTAGTGCCCCATCAGATATGTGGACCCCAGTGACCAAGTAGCTGAGTGGATCTTAATGGCCCATGAGATGAGCATACCTCAGGGTACTAGCAAGCTAGCGAACCCCAGTGGCACAACTAATGAGTGAATCTTAGTGGACCAGAAGGCAGGTGTACCATAGTTCCCTAATAGAGAAGTTTACCTTATTTTCACATCAGATAATACAAACTTAGTGTCCCAACAGATGAGCAATCTTTAGTAGTCCCACATATGAGCATAACTCAGTATCACATGAAACAAGAAAACCTATGTGGCACAACAGACCACGGTGACTCGTCAAGGATGATTCCCTCAGCAGTACATGTTTTTAAAAATTATTACTGATATCTATTATTTCTATAGTTTAGGTCATTCCTATTTCATCTATCTCCAATGAATCTAGTGACTCTAGAGACTCATTTGACAATTCTTTTAGGAGGTAACACTTAATGTATATTTTTGGTAGTCTTCTTTGTGTATTGTTTTGTGGTATAATATTGTGGATGGGGTCATTACTGAGTGTTTTTTTAATCAACCTTGCATGGGCTTCACCTGCATGTATCGTGTCTTGTGAAGAAAATATATTCCTTGATGGATCCCATTGTAGACTGGGGACAGGTGGTCCTTAGAGTGACTCGATAGATGAAATGTGCTGCTACATCTTCCGACATCTGTTTCTATACAAACAGATCAGGTAGGATATTCTATGGATGAGTTCCAGAGGCTTGTTCTTTTACTTATCTATTTCATTTGGTCTTGTATTCTTTCCCCTTTAGCTTTAGTTTTCTACTATTTTACCTTGTATTTGTTAACTTGTTCTATTCAACATACAATATATGTGCCTTTGAGTAGTGTGTGTGTGTTGGTACTTAGGAAAATACATTTAATTTGTGTGGGTTATTCCTACTCAGTTCTAGTCCCCATCCCTTGGCCGATGGGTGGAGGGCATAGATATGTCATGGGATGAGCCCAGTGGGACGAATCATAAAAATAAATATATGATATTCACATTGATGTTTTGAAGAAGTCTTCAACCAGATTTATGCACTTAACTGATCTTATGTATGGCATATCATCCTTAAACTAATGCCTAATCATAGAAAAATATTCAGACACTAGAAGATATGTTGAGATTGTGATCTAGGGACTTTAATGGGGGATCAGACCAACATCTTCCACTTCTCAAATTCAGTCACAACAATATTTTCTACTCCAGCATCAAAATTGCACCATATGAATCCCTTTATGGGAAATGGTGAAAAACACAGGAGTGTTGGGATGAAGTTGGTGAGTGTAAGCTACTAGGACCTGAAATGGTTGATTAAGTGGTGTAAAAGGTGAAAACCGTTCAGCAACACATCAAGGCATCCCAAATACTATAGAAGAGTTATGCAGACCATCATGGATGGGAGCATGAGTTCAATGTTGGAGACATGGCATCCCTTCACATATCTCCATTGAATAAGGTCATGTGGTTTGGGAGGAAAGGAAAGCTATAGAGAAGGTACATCAACCCCTTTAAGATCCTTGATGGTGTAGGAGCTACGACCGATAGAATAGAACTTTCACATGCCATGTCTAAAGTACACAATTTCTCCCACGTATCTCAATTATAGAAGTACAAACCTGATCCTTAACATGTACTTTCTTTAATGGTTGTTTAGATAGTGAATGCACTTTTTTATAAAAGCCTCTAGTGATGATATTGGATCATAGAGAAAAAGTTCTATGCAACAAGTCTGCTCCCCTAGTCAAAGTACTATGGATGAACCATAAGTATGAAGAGGCAACATGGGAACTGTAGGAAACAATGAAGGAAATGTACCCACACTTGTTTACATCATAGAGCGTGAAATGGAATTTTGATGGAAAATTTATTAATGGTGGAAGAATGTAATGACCTAATGTTTGATCAATGAAATTAAATTCTTTTAATTATTTCATATAGTATAATCACATGAAATCACAACACATTGAACTAATATTAACTATGTGACCATTAAAAATAATTTTGTCACTTTTGTGATTTGAATTTTTATAATCCGACATACATGGTTGCGATCAGTAAGATATTTGTAGTCCATATGAAAATCTAATTTTTTTAGTGAATAATAACTAACCCTTATGAATAGTAATGTCACCCTTATGAATAATCATACAAAACTTATGAATATTAAATCGTCCATGTAAAGAATAATCGTCAATATTGAATGTATTAATAAAATTTATCGATCTTTTATGTTAAAATATGAAATAATTATTTTATAGAATTTGTATTTTTGTAAGTCATTTACATTTAATTACAATTTTATGATTAATGTAATAATTTAAAGGAAAATTTATTTTCATAAAATGTTTTGATAAATAATTATTTTGATGAATTCTAATTATATAATAATTTCAATATACCTTAAATAATTTTTCAATGTATTTGATAATCATTTTGAATTTTAAAATTTTTATTTTCCAAATAAATTATTATTTTAATTAAAAATTAAATTTCACATATTTAAAAAACTATTTTCAAAAAATGGACTTCATTTTGCAATTAGAAATATTGGAAAATATGTGGAGGGAATTTTAGGGAATTTTCTGAAATACTTTAATTTTGTTAATAGTCAAATATGGTAATTTCTTGTACATATACATTATATGATAAAGAGAGTATTTATTGATTCATTGATGATTTGAGCTCCTTGGGTTTGAAATCACATTCACATTTATTTTTTTTTCACATTAATCAATACTATGGCTTTTTCATGAGAACAATAATTAAATAAATAACAAAATATTGAGAACACCCTCCACTCCTCCACAAAAAAAACCACCCACATCCCTCACTTATCAAAACTCATCTCAATACCTATTCCTAGTCCAAATTATTCATAAATATTTTCCTAAGACCCTCCCCCATTTCCTTCAACCCTTTGTCTCTTGAAAATACAAAATCCTCTCCCCAACAAGGGATTCAAGGAAGATATATTCAAGAGATAAATTCCACTTTCCATTTCATTTATTTTCGTTCATGTTCAATTATTTTATTTTTCCATCCTCACCTCCTTTAATTTTAATGTCATGATAACTCCATTACTATACAAGTAACTGTATTTTTTTATCATAGTGGAAAAATTAATCATCATCTTTTTATTCCCCTACTTTTATACTAGAAATGAAAACACCAACCAAGATGTGTTAATTTTTCACATTCAAGGATGAGGGGTTTTTAATTTATATTACCATATTCAATTCAGGTCATGAAAACATTTTTATTTTGTAGATAGACTATTATATATTTATTATGTATAATTTATGGTTATAGATACTTTTTAACACATTAAATTAGTTTATAAATCATATTGAGCTTAGTGATTTCAAAAAATCCACAAATTAACCAAAAGAATTATCATTAATGTTTTATATAATGATTAATGTTCACTCTAAATAACCCAATGATTTTTATAACCAATTAATATAATATATGATCATAAATAAAATATTACAACAATTCCGGAAAACCCTTCTCATCTTACATATTAATCGTTATGTGTATATAAGAAATCCAATCATGAAACCCAATGAAACAGGCAATGTAATTTAACTTTTTGTCCCATAAAAATGGTCATCAATGCAATTAATAGGGTTATAATAAATTAATTACATACAGAATAGGTTCAAAAAATATTAATTAATGAATTTAATTAGGTTATCTAGGACATTAGGATCATGGGATGGACACCACCGGACATAAGATAAATGAATCTACCAGAAACTCCATTTTTCCTTCAGGTTGCTCTATCATTATTTTTACCCAAATAATGTTATTTGTAAGTTTATGTACATATTCTAAATTATTTTTAAATTCTTTATAATAATTTATTAATATACTTTCATCATTATCTTTTTAGGAATATACATGTTTACTAATGATTACCTCCTCAATTATTCCTAATTAGTAAGTCCTCTCTAAGGGAAAATTCATAATTCTTACCCAACTTCATGTCCACTATATAATATATTTTTAACCCAACATTTTTTTATATGACCAATATTTTTATTATTAAATCATTCTTGGTTCAATTCTGGTTTTATATAATTTTTTTTATTTTTCAATTTAAATAACATTTGATATTTTCCTTAAACTATAATAATGTGTTTAAATTTTAATGTCTCTTAAGTAATATTTTAACATGTTATTAAATAAAGTGACATCTCATTTGATGATATATTTCATTTATAACCTTCTATTTTAAATTTATGATCAATTCCTTTGCTTCATGGTCATTTTTATGATGCTCCCGTTTTTAATTCTTTATGACATGATTATGATACCCAATTATAACAATGGTTGACCATTAGGTTTATGTATGATTGTTTATATATGACTATAAATGTTGAAATAAAATTCTTGAAAAGTATATTATGGTTTCACATAGATAGTTATCAAAATCATTGGTTAATTTTGAGTCTCATGAGATGTTATGTGCAATAGTCATGGCGATTATCATTGACCTGTGCTACCTTGTGAAAATTTCTTACTGGTTAACCTTGACTTGGGATCATCTTTGTTAAATGAGCCCTGAATCATTATAAATTCATGTTTTATGTTTCTTAAACATTACAATGTATCCATTTATATATTGTCCAATGTTTTTATGTTATGATTCCATACATTTCATTTTTTATATCATTATGTCATGCCTTCTTAACCATGTTCTTAATCATTGTCATTATGTTTATTCCCTTACTGGGCTATTACATCATCTATTTCTTTATGTTATCATGATGGTGTCTAATGATTTTTTATGGGAAAAAAGGATGATAGTACATATTTATGGAGGTTTAATAAATTATATTTTATGGTGTTTAATTTTGTACGTAGTCTTTCAACACACATGACTTTATGTTCCTTGTCTTGTAATATGATGTTTAATTATGATTAAAATAATGCAATTTTATATGTTAAAGGATGGGGTCACTATACTTAGTGGGTGGAAAACCAAACTATATTGTTAGTTTGATAATTTTATATAAATACTTAATCTCAAAAGAGTTATCGATTTTTATTCTTGATCCCACAACAATATCCATGCTCTATGAGTCACCTGTCTTCTATAGCCCCAATTAACTTATATGGATCCCCAGATATGATTTTTGAACACAAATAAATATTAAAATGTTTTGCGTGAGAAATATAATGTAGTATAACACCCCTAATGAATCCAATATATTTTCTAACATTTATAATATGTCTGTTTAATGATAACAATTAAATTGAAAAAAATAATAAACAAAAACATACCAAGAAATCATTTGTAACTAAGCCACCATGATCCCAAACCATAAATGAATCTGGAAAATGATGGAATAGTTATCATGTCATCAAAAATTATTAATCACTTCTCATAATTATAGTGACATATCACATGGAATCCTCAATGAACCAAGTTTCCATTCTACTCAGTATTTGTGCGCCATTAATTTCTAGTATGTTACCTACTATATTCAAGGAATTGTGTAATATCTGAGACAAAAGTCTATTAGAACCCTACCAAAATTATTATTCCCCTATTATGAAGGAATGATTTCTTTCACCCTCCACATATATGGGGTTTTCATATAAAAATGGTAATCTATAAAAATAAATTGAAATACCTTCAACAACACCGTTGTACAAATATCCATGAATAACATAATAGGAAAAGGATACGACATCATCTGGAGAATATATTACTAAAAATATAGTGACATGTGATCAATATAAGGTATGATTACAATATTCTATCGAATTAATCATTTAAATTATGATAAAATATTGGTATCAATGAATCCAACATTCCCACAAGAAATAACAATCATTAAAGAACAACACATTGTACTAACACATCCATCATTCGAAGGAAACATGAGAAATTTAGAGCCAATAGGGTATGTAAATTACTTCATTTATTTTTTTGATAAATCACTAAAAGTTAATTAGTATAATGAGGAATAATCCTTTTAAAACACCCATAAATAAAGAGATCACGTATCAAAGATACCTACCTCATTTATAGTTTTTGAATGATGATATATAGGTTGGATACTCTATAATATTTTCTACCATGAAATGCATTCTAGAATCACCTGTGTTATGGAGTCTATATATGTTATCAATTATAAGTTATGTTGAAGGTGTGGTCACCGATTCCCCAGATGCACTATTGATTCAAGAACATATAATGCATTATATTCCAATTAATGAATATGTCCTCACATATTTGTAGTGGCAACGGGTCCATCATTTATATAATAATAGAAAAGGGAATCAAAATGATATTTTTGAAGGATAATGTATCATGATTAGTATTCTAAAGCATAAACATTGAAATGTATCACCTTTTTTTAAATTTATCTTGAATCAAGGATGTTTTCATTAATTCAGTAAAACCACCTTCAATATAGTTATGAATTTTAAATGGATTAAGGATCCCTAATCAATTCACTATTTAGAAGATATATGGAAATATGATTCAATACCACATTTCGATATAAAATTCATATTTTTTTGTTAGATCATGATTTTATCATGGAATGAATTCAAAATTACAGATTCCCCTATGTTCTATAATAAACTGTAGAATTTACCATTGAATAATTTTATAAAACAAATATCCATCATTGATCCATTCTCATCTTTTACAGAGGAATAAGGATTTCGTATAAATATAATGGAATATAACTGGGTTTTCTTCACTAGATCAATATAATGTTGGAGAAGAAAGGGAAGGTTAATTGGTTATAAAATATTCATGTATTAGTTTAACATATTTAGAGAATTTAATTATGGTTTGGAATGTTTTGTTAAATGTTTTCAAATATTAATATTTTTAATGGTTGTTGGGTGCATTTGTTACACCGTCATACTAGGCACATTTTCTACCTGGTGGGAATCACCGTTGATCTAAGGTGGTATCCAAAACCATGATAGAATTCAAAAATCAAAACGGATGTTTGGTGGGATCCACCAGCTATAAAGTGGTTTTCTTTGATCTACCTTTATAAAAAACATCTACATCTTCTCACACTTTTAAAACCCAGACCCTTATCCACTTATGTATAATTTTATGATACCATGATTATAAAATTTGAAACCATTCCATTAATATAAAATATCATTATCATGAGTCATGGTGTAAAGATTGTATGTTCAAAAGCATGTGTAATAAGGGAATAAAGGGACCTGATCCATAAAAGTGTATAAATTAGAATTTGTATCATGCACAAAAGAAGAGATATTATTATGTCAATGATACCCACCAAGACCTTCAAAACATTTTAGGATTGGGTGACCACCCATGTACCTGCATTGGTCTTTGACTGACCACCATATGTATCGTCTTTTATAGGAATGGGAAGACCACTCAAGTACAATCATCAATATTCATGGGCTAAACACTTTTGTACCCTCATCATTGTGATAGGGATAAACACACTTGAACCTTCATCTTTGGGATTCAGCTAGAAACCTGTGTACCAAAATTAGTGGGAGTTTGTTGAACAATTGTGTACACCCTGATTTTATATAGAATTTATAATTACCAATATAATTTTAGAGTGATATAGTTTGGAACACCTAGTTTCATTAGTTAACCCATTACTTATGATTTTTATGTGTGTTGTGTATATATGTGTGGGTTGAGAAACATTGGAGAACATTTGGAGGGGTTTGGGTATTTTCTATGTGTGCATTGTTGGTGAAATGTTTTGTAAAACAGTACAATGTCAATAGGAAATTATGAACAATGAATTAGTGGATATTGGGAAGGCACACATGCAGTGCAAAATTTGTCCAAAATGTTTGAAATCCCTAGAGAACCCATGCAATATTGTACAGTGTTATATGGAACTGTTGAAACATATTTTTCAAATCATGTGACCCAAACATGTGAGATTCATCCCTAATGTAGTGGCTGGCACATGATTTCCAAACAGTTTCCTTAACCGTGGGACTAAAAAATGTGCAATAAAAAACATGATAAAAAATATGGGATCTAGGTAGGATTTATTTTTTAATTATTTTTCTCCAAATAAATTTACCGAACATGGTGTTTTTTCCTCTCAAAGGTTTTGGTGCATCTCCTCATTGATTTGGAAGCAATCTGGAGGTTTCTATTTCAGATTTGAAGCTTGATTCTTGCATTAAGGTTTCATTCTTGGTTTTTGGTGGCGGATTTTCATGGACCTTATTATCAATACCTCTTATTTTTTAAAATAAAAGTCCATTGTGGGTTGATATATGATATTTAATTTGAGGTATTATTATATTTGTCATTTTTGAGAATAGTGGAAGAGATCTACGATAGGGTTTTGGGTATTCAACATGGTTTCATGGGAGTTTTCATGATATTATTCATTTTTTTCATAAAACATGAGTTTGGTGGATTCACTATCACCTTTTAATTTTATAAATTCATGGATTATTTTCAATTTGATTAAATTTATTGAAATAGGTTGTGTAAATCTCTTGAAAATTATGGTATAAGCCATCTTTATAAATTGAATGTGGATTTTTCTAGAATTTCGTATTCTTATCCAATATTCCATATTAAATGGTTTTTAAATTTTGATATCAAACATGTGTTTTTGTATTTCATTGAATGATAATGGGTTTTCAATAAAATAATGGTTCTATTGAAGTACTTTCTTGGAAAGGATTTCACAAATAAGTTTTTTTTATAAAATGGTTTTGACATTGAATTTGTTTTGGCATTGAAATGGATTTTGGGCACACTTGGTGGTTTGTGCTCATATTTAATTACAATTAATGGTTGAAATATAACTGTCTGCTCAATTACAAATGTGTAATGGAACATTGGATTTAATTACCTAGTGATTACAAGGTAGATCTATGAGAAACCGCTCGTGAGTATGGAATTTTTATACCAAAGAATTCATGTGTAGAAGTGTGGATATGTGTAAATGTGGATTGGAATGGAATATTTAAAAATTTACAAATGTATTTTTTTATGGATCATTCTTTGTTTCTTAGTGGATAATGGATTTAGTTTGGAAAACTATATTGTAGAAGTATTTTTGGGTGCCTGATAAATTGTTTCAATTTGTTTTCTATAAATCATTTTGTAAAATCTGTTAATGGGTTCTATCCAAGTGCAATGAGTAGGGTGGTATTTGGGAAAACTCTACAATTTTTAATTACTCACCTCTTAATTAGATTTTTTTTCTTTTTAATATCATGTTTACTGGGATATAGGGAAAGGTAAAGCATTGCACTTCTCTAGGGGAACTTCATGATTATGGAACAAAGATTCTGATATTAGAGCTATGTATTTTGAGTATTTATGTTTTTTAGATTGTCTTCTATTGTGTACATTTGTATTATTTCCTTCCATTTTGGTAATCCTGATAATTAGTGTTGATTTACATTGTTAATGAGAGTTGTTTTATATTAAATATCACAAAACAAGTAGTAGTTTATTTAGTACTGGAATGTTTGTTTGATTATTTAATTTTTAAATGGAAAATCACTATCAAGTATAATGAATCCTGGCAGTATTTATTTATCTCCATTGGTGTATTGGGGATATCTCTTAATGAAATGTATAAATTCATCCATAAATTAATCCAATTAGGAGGGGATACATTAAAAGTGGTATAATATTTTCCCTTATTTATGCAACAAGTGGTATAAGTCTTGGTTACACTTTAACATGGTATTGGTTATTAGTCAGGGTGTTGAATTCATTATATTATATTCCTTGAGTTGGCATCAAAATAATAGTAGTACTATCAAACAAGAAATATAGAGGATCAATATATTTTGTTAACCATTTTATACAGAACAATAAGTTAGCATGTGTTTTGGTAAATATGTGTTATAAAGAAAGTTATAGGAATTGAAAGTTCATTTTCATCGGTTTTCCTATCAGACGATCCCGAAATACATTAGAAAATGAATTCCCACTTGGAGTTCATATATCATTTTTAGTATTGATATGTTATTTGGTTCAAGGTGTTGAATTTTGAATAATTTTGAACATGTTTTTAAATGGACGATTTGGAATAAGGTAATTGTTGTGGAATTTTGAATATGGAATGATTTTCAAAATAATGTAATGATTTATAAAAAATGGTAAAATTAGGCAATCACTATAGTGATAGTATAATATTTTTGAATTTAAAATGTTATGCCTTCATTTTATTGACAGTGACACTTATGTTGTTTCTATTTGAATAGAAAATGTATCCTGGTATGCATAATAAAAGTCAACCAGACGAAGCTTTGGAGAATGTGGTTGATCCTGATCCGTTGGTGACCCCAAATATGGTTCCAAGTATAGTATAATATTTTTAATATACTAATAACGGGAATAAGAGGAATAAGAAAAAGATTATGGATCATTCCATCATGTTCCAAATGTAGAATCCATCTATAATTTGGGGTGATTCGAACACTGATAATGCGAAGGTTTGGATGTATATAAGGAATCGTATCTTGGATTTCATCATCAAACCATCCGAGTTTAATGTAAATATGGAGATGTAAATTCTAGACTATCCTTATCTCCTACAGTTGGATTTAGAAATCTAGGATAAATTAGAAAAAACCCTTATATGTTTTGATTTTTAAAAATTGTTTAATAAACATATTAACCACAGAAGTCTAGAATTTAATTAATGATGGATTTATTCTATGTATGAAAAGAAAATATTGTTTCTATTTAGTATATGAATAAATTCATGAATTCAGTGCACTTTTCAACCTAGAATATTGTCAGTGAATCCTTGAAGGAATGCATATTTTAAACGAGGATTATATAGGTTATTCGCTCAAATATTAGTGTGTTGTGTGTAAAAAATTATACATCGATAGTAAATTGAGTGGAGGTAGTTTAAAGGGATATCATAAGATGGATGGAAGGAGGTAGTATGTTTATACCATTGGGAAACATTGAAGATGTATAATATTAGGAGCAAGATGAATAAGGGTACCTATTTACAAGGTGGGAGCATGAATCAGAATCTGACACATGGTTTTTTATATCTTCCTCCAAGAAAAAATATAAATGTCAATTATTTATAATTTGGTTTGTTCAACCACATGATTTGATAATATATACGACCATTAAGATAATTTCATAGTTGAAAAAATGGGGCCTCTTTAGCACTTTTGTCACGTTTCTATAAGGTTCATTTTTTGGGACACTTCTCAGGTGTCAAATGCATCATATGATTCAATAGGGTGATGATAAAAGAATAAATCTCATTACCCAATTAGATATATACATGGTGATCCAAGGAATATCATAAATCCTCAACAAGAGAAAAATAAATATTTCAATAAAGAACAAACTACAATGACTAAGTAATTATATAGAGATAAATATGTTTTTGTGGATGATCAGTATAGACCATCGACCATCAGAGGTATGATTATTTCTAATTAAACACCTGTTAAATTTTTATTCAGCAAGGGATCATAAAATTCTTTTATTGCTTCTTGTATTGTTTATTTGATGAGTTAAAAAGATTATTTGTTTCATTCAATGATAAAACATCATAATTTTCATATCCTAAGATAATAGAGAGACTTTGTATGTATAGAAAGTTTTATAAATGTTGATGGTGTCGAGAAATAATGGAATTTACCTATTCCTAATATGGATACCTTTGATATAATCCAGGGTAGAGATTAGTTGATAGCCTTCATGAATCATGTCGACTATTATACTAGAAAGGTTAGTTTTACAATAGATGATTGTGTCGAGCATCTATTTCGAGGGGATAGAAATTTGAAGGAGGGTGTAGTGGGATTTTTGGACGCAACATTTCCAATGGTATCACACCCATTGGGAGTTCTTTCTTCAGAATCTGTAGATCATATCGAGAATAATTTTTTTCATGTAGTGGTGGATCAGTTTCCAGATGTTTATTCAGAAAATGTATCATGAGTTCCACCTATGAGAAAAGTGGAGTTTATTATTGATACACTCATAAGGACCATTTATATTTAAATTACATATTATTAGATGTAACCAATATATCTAAGGGAGCTCAAATTGTAGTTGGAATACTTGGAAATGAATGGTCTTATTCATCCTAGTACCTCTCCATGGGTAGGATCAGTCATGTTTGTTAAATTGGTGGATGGAACTCTTAGGTTGTGTCTGTATTATCATAAGATTAACAATGTAATTATAATGAAAAGATACCCACTTCCATGAATTGATTATATATTCAATAAATTCATAGGCTCTTAATGTTTCAGTATGATTGTCTTTCGATAAGGATATCCTCAATTTCTATTTCAAAAGGATGATATTCAGAAGATAGTATCCAGATCATGTTATTGAAATTTTGAATATCATGTTATGCCTTTCAGTCTTACAAATTATACAATTGTGTATATGGAATTGATGAATCAGATATTTCGGTTACATCTGGATTAATTTGTGGTTGTGTTTGTCGATTAAATGTAGATGTATTAATGGGAAAGGGCTTAACATAGGAAGAACTTGGTGATAGTGTTTAAAATCCTCAAGGATCGTCGTCTGTATACCCAATAATCAATGTTTTATTTTGGATACAATATGTATTCTCTCAATAAAATGTGATTTTGGAAAGAGTTGTTTTTGTGGATTCAAAAAAGATTCAATCTATTATCTCTTGGAAACCAATTATGAACATTTTTATTGATACATAGTTTCCATGGCCTAGATTATTATTACATATGACTTTATCATGATATCCCATGACTATCTCTACCCATGAAATCTTTGAATAATAATAATGCTCAATTCCAATGGGAAAATGGTGTATAGAAATATTATCAATAGCTAAAATTTCAACTTACATATGCACCAATCATGATTTTTCCAGAATCGGGACAATGGAACATGGGGTATTGTCATGTTTCAAAATCTATGTTGGGATGTGTTCTCATGGAAGGAGATCATTTTGAAGCATGTTGATCAATGAAATTTCAAGTACATGAGAATAAATACCCAACACATGATTTGAAGATTGATACAGTACTCACATCTATGAATACACATTGTCATTATATATAACAATAGAAATTCCTTATGTTTACATATCATAAGAGCCTAAATGATATTTTCAATGAATGAAAATTTAATTTGAGGCAAATAAGATTGATATAATATCACTAGATATTTGAATTTCACATGATGTATACATAGAAAAACGGAGACTCTTTGGCCAATGCATTAAGTAGATATTCATATGATCAGTTTGAAAAATAATATTTAGGTTCATGGAAAATTATGTCAGCCCTTAAAGACATGCTAATGGAATGTAAATACTGAGGTGATGTTCAGGTGTTATTTCTAGTTTCATTGGCTCTTTATTTTGTGGAGGATATTAAATAGATTCTAAAATAAAATTTACAATGTGTGGCTATTAGGTCCAAACACAATAATGGGGTAACCATTAAGGGGTGGAATCTGAAGTATAATTTAGTTCTATAGTTTGGATAACAGATTTTCATATATATGTCTTGTCAGTAAAATCTTCTTCATGCATACCACCCTTTTATATGGGATTTTCTTCTTGAAAAATTGATGATTTATAAGTATTTGAAATCATAGTTTTGGTGAGTCCGTATGAAATGTGATGTGGATGAGTTCAGTTCGATATGCTTATGTTATTAGTATGTAAAGGAAGATCATCAGTGATTAGAATGAATGATTCCATCTTTAACTATACCAATGTTGAAATAGTACTAGATTACCATAGATTTTTTTATAGGTCTCCCATTAATAGATTGAAAACATAATTCCATATTAGTGATAGTGGATCAACTCACAATATAATATCATTTAAATCCAATTCATGAACCTCATATGGTAGAGGAATTATAAAAAAAAATTATTTGAGAGTTGGTATAGGGGAATGGAACAATAGTTTCAATCATGTTAGATATATATCAGAGAATTATGCCTCATTTATGTAAATCATTACAGAGATCCCATCAAAATAATTTTACTATGAGTATGGTGTATCATCCTTAAATAGATGGAAAATCTAACATGTTGATACTAATGTTGGAAAACACATTATAAGCTTGTGCAATGGATTATTGTGGATCCTCATAAGAAAAGCAACTATTAGTGGACTTCACCTGTGTCAATATTTAATAGCACTTGATACAAATTGATTGTTTGAAGAATTTAATGGGAGTCCATGTTTTTCTCCAATTTATTGAGAGAAAAAATATGATAACTCTCTATTTGGGGAGTTCCATGTCTCGGAAATAATGGAGAAGATTCAGTTGATTGTGAAAAGGATGTAGTTGGGATAGAGTCATGGTAAACAATATTTAGAATATCGTCGAGGGCCACTGTTGTTCGTGGTGAGGGATCATGTCATATTGAGGATTTCTCTCTGGCTTGGAAATCATCACATTGGGATGCAGATAAAGTTATCCCCTTGATATGTATTCCATTTTAAGATTTTAGAATAAGTTAGCGGGGTTCTATATAGGGTGGAATTATCACCACAGATCAGTTGGGTGAATAATGTATTCTATGTATCTCAGTTTGGAATGTATGAGATTGATATGGACCATATGATTCGATGGGATCATGTTTAACCAGAGTCATATGCTTTGTTGGAACATATCCTAGTGTGGTTTATGGATATGAAAGAGAATGTCTAGCATGGAAAGAAGCTTCAGTCTCATTTTGGTTTTTTGGAAACACAGTCAGATTTAGGAAGAGGCATTGGAATGGGAGATGGAAATGAATGGTTAGTATCCATATCTCTTTCTGAAAGATGTATGATTTCTACTTTTTGGTGATGGAAAGTCCAATGGTGGGGAGAATTTAGCACCCTCAGTTTCAAGTAAGTATCCATTTATTTATGATTTTTATTAATTTCAAGTATATAGGTGAATTTTAGTATAGTTTGGATAACATTGGGTTGGTTTTTTGTTCTTTTTCAGAACTTCATTGTTGATGAACAAATTTTTAAAAATATGCAACACATACAAGATATTTTAAAAAAATAATTACTCGCTAATGGTTATTTACATGGGTAGAACATGGTTTTCCAAAATCATGTCGAATCCTATGAGAAACTATGCTATTTTGGAAAGAGGGATTTGGTAGGGTCGATTCATGGTTTTAAAACCATGTGATTCAACCATATGAGGTTCACCATTGAGGTAGTTGTTGTCCCATAGTTTTCACATGGCTTACCTATCCATGTGACTAAACCATTTGCGGTCAAAAAAACAAGATCATAAAAAAGTGGATGTAGGCCTATTTTTTGTTTTAATGCCTTTTTCCCCAAAACCTCGGTAACTCATGATTTTACCCTCCCAAAGGTATAATAACCACTCTCTACAAAATTGGATGAAATCTTAAAGCTTATATTGGTGATTTGATTTCAATTTTTTGGGTATGTGTTCATTCTTGGTTGTTCATGGTGGGTTTTCTTAGATATTCTTATCTATCTATCTTAGTTTATTATATTTATGACAATTTTGTTTATATCAAAAATATTTTATTCCAAATATGACTATATATTTCTTTTTTGATTATATGAGAAGAGATCTAAGATGGGTTTTGGATATTCAACACAGTTTTGTTGGTATTTTAGGGCATTATTTTTAAATTTTATCATAAAACTCAACATATGCATCTTCCCTATAATGACTCTATTTATAAATTAATGACATAGTATAAAATAGATTAAATTTATTGAAATTTATTGTAAAATTGATCTAAAAAAAATGTTAGGAACCCTTTTTAGTGACATTTTGTGTATATTTTTCTAATTGTGAATTATGGCATAAGATGCTTTGTTTAATTTTTTTTCACAATTTTTGATATTAAAAATAGTTGTCTGGTTTTGATTGGATAATAATAGTTTTTCCATAAAAGATCATTGTTTTATTGATTTTTTTTGTCATTGAATAAGTTTTGTCAAATAAATTATTATTGGGAATACATTGTGGTGTGTGTTAATATTGTATATTTAGGTGTGGATGAAATATGATCTTTTGATTAGTTCTAAAGTTATAATGAAACATGTGATTTAATTACCTTATGAGGACTTAGTAGATCAATGAGAAACCACTCATGAGTGTGGAAATATCATAACAAAGCATGTATGTGTAGATTAGTGCATTTTTGGATATGTTGTTTGTAATGAGATTTTCCAAAATATAAATATTGAATGGTTTTGAGAAAATTATGATTCTACATTATGTATAACATTATTAGTTTTAAAACTATTTTTGTAGAAGTAGTTTTGGTTGTGTGAAAAAATAATTCAGGTTATTTTATTTAAATTTTATTATACAATTTTTTTTATAAAATGCGCTGACTAGTACAATCATAGTGGTGTTAGTGGGGAAGAAAATGGGGAAATTAAACTGAGATTCATTACCCTATCCTTCTTTGGAACATTGGTGCATTTTAATATGTTGTTTGTCAAGATAAAGGTAATGGTATAGCACAACACGTCTCTTGCGGTACTTCTCGATTTAAGAGCATGGATTTAGAGATCAGAGATATGTATTTGGAGTCATTGAGTTCTTTTATTATTTCATCCATAGTATAATTTGGTATTATAGTCTTCTACGTTTTTACTCTGAATCTTTTTTATTGACATGAATGTTTTTACCTTGAGTTTTTTTATATTTTATTTCATTCATCATTTAGTGGTTTATTTTTTAATGGAATGTTAGGTTTTTTTTACTCTTAATGGGAAAATCATCCCCCATATGTAATGGAACCCATTGGAATTTATTTCTAGCCAACATAATCTTGGGGATGTTTCCCAAGGCCAATTAGTTCTTCCTACTAAATTGAATACAATAAGGAGGGCGACACGTTACATATAGGTTCCACCCATCACATAATGAAATCATACATTTTTATTCCAATAGAATACAAACATTCATCGTAACATTAAAATTCAATGAAATGGGTATCATAGAAATTTAATCTTATCATATACTATGATTAATATACAGATTTTATAATCATTTCATCATAGAATATCTCGTGAAAAAAAAATATTTTGTACGAATTTTTATATAGTGTAGTTTAAGGAAGATAAAAGGGTATCATAAACATCAAGACCTCAAAATATATACCAATTTTAGAAATAATATTAATCATATCCTTGCGTCTTATTCCTAGTAATGCATAAATTATATAAAATAATGTAATTTTAGATGGATGATATTTTTGAATGATCACATACAAAATCATATTCTCTTAAACAGACATAAGAATCTTATAAAGATTGCATTGAATGTTCATTGGAAATAATATTTCAAAAATAAAAAAAAATTAAAATCAACTACCTTAAAAATTATCCTACCATTTAATTTTAATTTGTTATGAATGTATTTTTAGAAAATATGGTTTTTGAATAATAAAATATTTCATGCTGAAGAGGGAAATATAGATAGATTTTCTTTTAAAATATTTATTAAATATCATAAGATCCAAAATGGAAAAAATTGGTCTAATTAATGGAATATATCATGAATAAAAATTTGTGGAAGAATCTCCATGGGAATTCTTCAGATACAAATCACATTATTTTATCATTGGAAGTGTAGTACTAAATAATATAATTAAATGTTGTGATTATAAGATAACATTATATAGCTATTGTATCAATTTATTACAATCCCCCTAAAAGAATAACATAAAATAGCACATAAGTTTTCTTTAGGATATATAAAATAATAATATTTCATGTTAATGGGGGTTCCATAGACACCACATGAAAGAATATAACAGAATTGAATAACATATATCTCAAAGAAAGAGACTAAAGAAAACATGCATTACTAAATTGGTATATTTTGAACTATAAAACCAATTAAATACTATCATCAGTGGAAAAAATTAAATATAATTTATTGGGGTTGATTAAGGATATATATTGTCTTAGGGAAATATGTACATACCAAAAATGAAACAGGTGTTGAAAATTTCATAAGCCTCCCAAAAATAAAAGTGAGACTAGAAATACACATACCATAAATACTGAATCCCATCAAACCTGTTAAAAAATTTTATATAATAATTTAAAGTTCAATATACATTTACTTGAGAAACATATTAATATATATAATTCTTGAAATTTTTTTCTCTTGACCTTTTATTTCCATTTTATTAACAATTCCATGCTAAAGTTGCAATTCAAGTAAAAAAGTCACTTTCTTCTGTATATGTTTTGATTTGTTATATTCTATATTATCATCAAATAATCAGAATTTAACCATATCCATAATAATATCCATGATATAAAAACAATATATATTCAGTATATGGGAATTTATAATGATATATAAAATTTAGAATGAGAAAACGAAATACCTTGTTCACAGAGATGGTAGGTCGTACATACATATGAATATTGATTCATTTTTTGAATCATATTTACTGAAACAAAAGTAAATGATATATATATATATGTATTATAATTATATTATAATTTTTATTTCATTGAAATCCCATAATTTTTTTTTCTCAATCATTAATACATTCCATGTAACTAAACAAAAAATCACACCTCTTGATGAAGCGGTAGAATGCCCTTTGTATGTACGCCATTTTTATATTCCTTGAAAATAGAAAATATAAAGGTATGTGTTATATAATAATTAAATAAGAATAATTTCCTCATAAAAATCCCATACAAATTGTATATCTATCTTCTTTACCATGCTGTAAATGTTGTAATTGAAAATCAAACGACATCGGTTCGTCGGGCGATAGTACGCTGTAGAAATGAATGATGATTTACTAATAATATTGATTGAAGTGTATGATGTTTTATATGGTGTCCATTACAAGAAAAAATATCAGTATATTTAATCTTTTTATGTTATTAAATTATCATGGTATAAAAACAATAGACATAGGTGGAGGAGGAAATAAAATAAAAACCCTTTCAGAAGAATAATTCCTCATTATCGGGTATCATCATTTGGTTTTCCCTAAAATCATAAAAAGAATTATTTAAGAAAAAGAATTTGGATCATAATATGAGGGTAGGGATGTCCCTAAGTGACTTTTTTAGGGTTCGGACAATATAAATGGATTTATAGGTGTCAATAAGGGGGGGGGGGGAGAGTGAGTGCCTCGTTACAATTGATGCGCAGTGTCATTCATGTAAATACTCAAACAATTTCACACTTGGAAAGTATCTAATACAACATCTGGATCCAAAATTCTCTAATAATTGATGATAGGGTATATATGGTTGATAAATACATGCACAACATAAATTTGTTTAGATATTTGTAATTTTCATAAATAATATCTGAGTTTCCATATTTTTTCAATTTTAGTTTTTGTTAAGATATAATAATTTAAAAACGTAGTTAATTTATGAAAAAAACGTAGATTATGTGATACATATTAAAAATGTTATATCCAATTATTCAAAAATATTATATATATTTTATAAATTAAAAAATACCACATATGTTGTAAATTATTTTTAACAAAAATGCTTGTATCTCGAAAAATCAATGGTGTAACCCTAACTATGTCAACAATTTTTTTACTATTTATAGTGCAATAATTTCTATAGAAAAGATAATATAAATAATTAATGCACTGTGAATTATATTTATAATCATTTAAAACCCACTTTGAAAAAGTTTTTTTATGAAATTTTAAATCATTTAGAACAATATGATTTAATGTAAAATAAAATTAATATCGAATTTGACATTATTTATTTTATTTGAAAAATATAAATAAAGTAATTTATTCTTAATATATTAATTTAAAACTTTTGTAAAAATTTACATTAATGTAAAACATTTAGGGATGTCAATATTTATTCAATTTATATATCTTTTAATATTTTTTGAATCCAATATTTTAGTTAATTATTGGATGAATAATTTTTCTTTTAGACTATCTTAAATAATTATAGAAATTAATTATTATCAATAATTGTTTTAGAAAAATATCATAATAAAAAATTTATTTATCTTTAAAAATAATATTTATAACTGAACATTGGATGTTTTTCCCTATCCCAAATTGTTATAAATATTAAAGGGAATGAAGGTTCATTTTCCTATCTTTTTCATCACTTAACTTATTATATAGGTAACAATAATTAAATATTTTCCTACAAACTCAAAAAATTGGAAATAACGTGTTAATTGTATAAATATGTATATCCATGGTGTGTTCTATAATTTGGCGTGTCATTTTACACCATATATTCTATGTTTAATCGTTATGTAAAGTTGTTTTTACCATAATCATAATAATTAATTTCAATTTTTTTCATTAATAAATTTTGTAAAAAAGTAATTTCTCTATACCATATATTATAATTTAGTAAAACTCTATCTATTGAATAAAATTTTCCAAATTAAATTCATTAATGTTGTGGAGTTTAATTGAAAATTATTCCCACAAACCTTATGAGAATGTTTGATTTTAAATTGAAAATGTTAATCATTTAAAAAGTTTAATTTAAAATTTAAATATTAAAATGAGTAAAATTAAATAAATGGATTAATATATGAATAAATGATTTATTATTACAATTAAAAGTATTGATAATATATTTTTACATTTAAAATTATTTTAATAAAAATGCAGTTATTATTTAAAATTCAGTAATCTTCACTGTTAATCAAAAAACGAATCTTCTAAAAAATACAAAATGTTTACCCAATGATAGTACTAATATTAAAATATCAAAAATTAATTTTATTTCATCATTAAAAATTTAAAAATATAGTTGAATTAAATTTTAAATTATGTGCACCATGTATGATTAAACCGTCCTTTAAAAAACATACAATTTTTAGAAAACATTTCTTTTTATAGTAAATTACTCTTATTTTATATATAATGAAATTATAACTAATAATTTTTTTAAATATTTATATTTTAATGTTTTATTCAATACTATTTGTTCCATCTATTTTGTGGCAATATGATAACTACTATATTAAATAATAATATTAATAATATGCAACCAAATAGAAAATCTAAGTCAGTCATGAAGTATAAGCTATCAATGGAACATAGTATTATGTGTAACATAAGAAAAAAAATATTATAATAGTATCTCAGATAGGTATCTCATAAATTGGGGTTTTTTACAATCCAACCCCTCAAATACTTTTAAATTATTCAAAAATATTAATTTATAAAAACCGGTGTCTTACTTTTTACCCCTTAAAAAGAATTTCACCCTCTAAATTCATATGGGTCATCAATTATATTATACTTGAATGTTATTTTAATATAAAACCAAATTTTAAACATCAATACAAACTCTAACATAAAAAAAATGGAAAACTATCCTTTACTCAAAGTAACTCATTACTTGGTTTCCACATAAGAGAACAGAGGTGGAAAGTAAAGATGTGTACATGGAAGAAAAGAATAAATAATTATAGAGTGTGATTGAGTTAATTGATATCAATAAATTTATTGATAAATTTAATGTTAAGGGTCCAAAAACACTATAACTGTGATGGTTGAATAAACCATTGGTTCATTACAAATAATTGTACTAGGACAACATTTTTTATTCATGACCATCTCCAAAAGATGAGAAATTGTTTTACTATTTATTAATTTAATAAAATATACATTATTGATTAACTTATATTTCATAAGAATAATTCCATCCTTTGGTTTTGAATCAACTGATTTCTAATTCATCCCATATTTTTTGAAATGAATATTTCAAAATGAACTTTTTATGCATGAAGCAAAAAAAATAAACTTTTAATGGATTGTTATAACCCAAATGGTGAGGAAATTATGCATATCTACCTCTAACAATTTTCCAAAACAAATTTTTCTTATCACAATATATACTTTTTGAAAAAATATTCATTTGTTTAAGTAAATACATCAGTCACTGAAATGGAATAGATGTTCAACATAAACCATGCCATAAATGGTTAACATTATAAGCCATTAAAATTTTAATATTTATAATGAATATCCCATAATTTACTAAACTCTAGATAATACAAATCCTACAAATATAATTACAAATATTCTAATATTAACATGCCAAATATGTTACTAACATTGTCATACAATCTCTTAAATAATGGTATTAACCCAAATTAACATAAATATGTCTTAAATTAACCATTATCTTGATATAATATAATTTCATAACACCACTAGATGGGGTGAAGAGTAAATTGAACTTATTATCAACCATAAATATATAAAACCAATATTGAAATCATAACTCCTATGTTAATAATACATGGATACATATACACATCCAGATGTCAATTATCCATTTTTTCATTGTACAAGAACATATCATATACAGAAACCTTTTTATTTGAAAATAGGTTTCACATTTATAATAATAGAATATGTTATTTTATTATTACCAAATCCAAATAGATAATCACATAAAATTTCACTTAACTGTGTAAAATAATATTTCAAAAGGGGTCATTCATACAAAATCAAAAATTTAATTACAATCATTATAGGGGAGGATAAATTCTCCCTAATTATCTTCATCTGCATCATAAATTATAAAAGAATTATATATTCGATTATTCTTTATCAATAGAGTTTTGTGTGGATTTCATCCTTATTATTCATTGAATTTGGTAACCTGTTATTATAGTTCCTATACTCCATCCAATTTTATCATAGAATTGTGCGAGGTTCATTTATTATGGATTTCCCTTTATTCTTTCCATTCACTATCTTATTCTCATCACTTCATTATTCATCCACATGATGAGCCTCATTTCCACATATAAAACATTTACTAAAGATATGAATTAAATTATTTCCATGTTTCATCACACACATTGAAAATATAGGAAATCTCATATTCATCACTCGATGGATATCACATTTTCATTTGAATTCATTTTTATCTTATTATCAAACCATGATACTCAAACATAACTCTGACCTCCATTTACACTTTGATATCACATTGAAAAATATATTCATAGTAACTGGTGTACTTTGTGGGTAATTCCATTCAATGATTTAATCTTAGGAACCTGAATAATTATTCAAACTATATTCAGGGTTAATGATAATACATGAAGAATACCCTACAAGTCTTATGAATCATTTTTATATGCCCAGAATATTTTTTATCATTATTATTATTCTCTATTAATTTCTTCTTCGTATTCATAAAATAATAAATGGAATGTAATTATTAAAAAATATGTTATTGGGCCTGTACCAATCAATGTATTGAATTTTAACTTTCCACCTCATATTCTTGATAAGATTAAACCTTTGATCTGAATCACCTTCCATGTTGTTGAAAGCCATAGTTAATCTTTCATGCTCTGAAAACAGGAAGATGGAAATTATCTATTCAATTGTACTGAAAATTTTCTTAAAAACTTACAGATCGATAGAACCACTGAACATAGGTCAGTTCTCTCTCATGAAAGACTCAACATTGATTTATTTCATCATTTTATCTTTTACATTATCACTATTTTTCCTAGAATGACAATAATGTGTGATCAAATAAGTGAATTTTATCATTTCATCTCCTATATTATTTGGGTTTTCAGGGGGGAAATCATTTCATTTCCCATTAAATTCCACATTAGAATAATTCAGTCGGTATAAATCCATTGAATGAAATAAAAAAACATAGGGTGATCAATGCTAATAATATTGGGGAAGCACATAATAATGAGAAAAAAACTAATTTTATGTATAAATGATGAAACCTTATTTTTATGACACCATAGGTCTATCCTAGTTTTTTCATAGAAATCTTCTATGAAAATACTTCTTGATGGATCATAAATATTGTATGAATTCACAAATAATATCTGCATGGATTGTCAAACATTGTGTGTAGAAGTGAACATTTTCACTCACCAGTTCCTAGTTGAGTATAGCTCAATATGTTATTTTGGGGGTTTTTACAGCTAGATAAATATATTAAAGATCCACATATACATGAAGAATATAGGCATGGATTTGTTTCTAGGAAATAACTCTCTCTATAAATTTTCAAAATTCCCAGATTTTTCCTATACTTTTACTCATCCATATAATTATCCATAATGTCATCCCTTGACATACCCTTTTAAATATCCCAAGGCATCTCCCAAATTATTTCTCATCCTAGTTTCTAAAGGTTGACTAAACCATTATTTTTTCCAACTATAGCCATCTCAGAGTAAAAAAACTGTACATTATATCTTTTAATGAATATTATTTCTTTCACATAAACAAATGCCTAAGGACCATAATACATTAGACCCATTTTGAAATATGGGAAATTATTTTCTAATATTGTGAAATATCATCAATATTTCCCAAAAATATATTCCTATTTAGCACTCCTATATATGACATTTTCCCCATCACCTACGGAATGGAAACATAAGAAAGGGTGTTATCAGATGATCGTGTTATGATAATGAAGTAAATAATTAATCATAACATGAACATAAGGGTATGATAACATGATAATAAAAATTGAAAACCATATATTAATCAAGAAATATCATAATCATGATTCATTGCATAATGATTACTAGTGTATAAGATATCATCCAAATGGGAACCAATTAAATTATCCATGAGAGAATAAAATATGGAATTATTTCCTACACAAAATAATAGAAAATTTTATATAAACAAATCCCACCAAGACAATCATAACATGTAATGCATGGGATGACCACTTGTGCACCAACATCCCTATGGGTCTAACCACGCTGTGTACCCACCTTTATGATCTGGGTTTGACCACCCATGTACCTGCATCTTTGGGTTTTGTCTAAACCCACAGGTACTCTCGTCTTTTTTATTTGTCAAAATATCCTTGTACCTTCATATTTGGTCTTAGGGTAATCACATATATACCCTCATCTTTGGGATTTGAAAAAACATACGTGTATCCTCGGATAATATATATAATTATTCATTACCCAATGCATTCAAGGTAGATATAGGTCCCCACATCCCATAATGACTTCATACATATTCATGCAACACTATAATAAAAAATTCACCATATCATAACCCTTGAAATGAAATGGGTGATGTAAATATTTTTCCATATCCTAGACTATGGAAATGATAATGGTTCCATAATAATTTCATCAAAGAGTGTCCTATTAAATTAAGTAGTCAGTAGAAGAATTTTATCATGGTAAATCAAATGAAAAAAAAGACGGATTCATAAAAAAATTTTCTCATGAACTAAAAACATCCAGGGAATTAATATGAATAACAACCTTTGATAATTTATCATCACGACGACGGGTCCCCATAACTCATGCCTTGATCTATTTGGTCACATGTCCTTAAGCACACCTTCATGTATTCTAGAGGGTACTAACTAGCGGCGAGGCTATAATGGTGGTATGATCGGGATACTATACCCACGTATCAAAGTGGAATAATGGATACAACCATAACATTAAACACAAGAATAAGATAATATAAAGACATAGAAAAAATAATCAACTGAAGAAGTGTAAAATACTGAAAAACATAAGAATATTATAGAAGCCTATATGGGAGTGTCATATAATTGGATTCATGACATGATGATATATAAAAAATTAATAGGGGAACATGTGTAAAAAATTATATACAAATCAACAAATAGACCAAAAATATGATCCCTTGTCATCTCGAGCAAATTCACGGTCCTCTGCTCCTAATCTCTGACTATTGGTAAGCATATCAACAATCCAAAACTTGGCCCATGTCCTTATCATTTTCTATAGGAATATAATCTTATTTGGTACTAAAGTTATCTATAGTAGGTTGTGTGATTAAATCCTAATATTCCACAAAAAATGGTTTATCTTTGTAATCCATGTAGTTCTCTAAACTAAACTGTGTGAATGTAATATTGAATTAATGAAAAACTGAATGAATAAATAACCACCAATTGAGGTTTCTAAAGGACACCTGGCATGTCTACTTGAATCAAATACTGGTTATAACTAATGTCTAATTAGTAAATATATATATTTAAATATATTTATATACATATATATTATAGTAATATATATTGCATCCAGTAATATGAACCAAGTACATGAGGACATAACTGTCCGTATGACTGGAATACTAGTTGCTGGTTGGATTGGGTCATAACTCATACTTCCCTAACTATTCTATAAATACTATAATACCCTAAAATAGGGTATATGATATTAATCTCATAATGAGTAGGATAGTTCATTCTTGTCACCCAAGATGATGGTTGTTCCTTCATCTTAATACTCAATCAAGTTAAGCAACATGTAAATATGAACGACAAACTATTGTTCATGGCGTGAGATGCCTTGTTCAATAGCCAATGTAAGGGACCACAATACCATCATCCTGAATAGAAAAAATACCATCATATCACATCTATAATTAGTCATAATCATATTTAAAATATTAATCATGAGGAAATACCTCTCATATGTCATGTTTACTAAGCCTATATATATATAAATAATGAATATAAATGTTTTTTAATATAAGCATGGGGAATTAACTCCCATGAATCTCATTAATCTAGCACTAGTTAAAAATGGATTTATAAAAAAATTAATTCATTTTATTAATCATGAAGTACTAGGAATGGTCATACCACCATTATAAATCTTCTTTTTTAATTGCATTAGTTCATTAAAATGAAATAACCCCTCATTAATACTGTATCCCTTGTAATCACCCCATTTAATTTTCTAATACATAAAAATTTAAATAATAAATCTCTATGGGTCTTCAAGGAGATAACATTATAATGAAGGAAATAGCCTACGAGAGAAATTCCTAGTATATGTGGGCCAAACACCTTGGAGGTGGATCCAGTTTAATAAATAACCCATATAATAATGTAAAACCACTCATAAACCATAAATAAAGAAATTGAGGTGTTCTGAAACATAAAACAATTAAGTATAATGTCTAATTACATTAGGATCATCCGTGGGGTGATAATATAATGGGTTTACAACATCTAAACTACTAAACCCTGATCATAGGATGTATATCAATGTGCGATGATCAATTTTATATGAGGAAATGAATTTTGAGGATACACTCTGAAAAAGCTATTTTTGGAAAAATGGAACAGCTAAGAATCATCAAAACCAAATTTTTAAATGATGAGACCACGTAGCTCGAGGCCATAGAAGACTCCTCACTTAATATAAACCCCATATTCGGAGCAGGCTGGAAGATATTAAAAAATGGTCCAATTAGATGAAATAGGGAATCAAGAGATTACACTTAAATTGAACGATGGATTCGAAGGAAAACATTAATAGAATGGTAGAGGATTCAAGAGATCAAAATAATATATTCAACACCATATAAATATCTTTGATTGGAAATCATATGAGGGAGACACTAGGATGCCAAGGATGGTCGGTTTTTGAGCTCAAAGGTGGAGAGAACATGTTTCATCTAATAGTGGGAAAAAATGGAACTATAAGTAGATAATGGTTCACGATTTTTGAAAAAAAAAATCACATAAAAACATAAGGGTTCATGGTTTGAAAACATGATTGGAAAAACCATTCCCCGTTTACTATATAGATGTGAACCCTACCCTATTAGGAAAATGGTTTATCTAACTACTTGAAAATGATAAAAAATATCTATCAACAACCTCTGTATCAACACATGGTTATGTTCTTGGGGTCTCATGGATTTAGACCAACTATGTGGCTTATTGGTCTCTACTGTCTGCAACAACATGGTTTCAGAGAAACCATGCGGGAAGGGTTGCACAACATCCCCTTACCATGTGGAACAACATTTTCTCCCCATTTTGGGGCTCCAAAAAACCCAAAAAACAAACATTAATCCAACATGAATTTATTATCCATCATTATTATCTCCATTTAATACAATTTAAAAAGGAAAAAAATGAAACATACATTAAAGAGAAAACAGATCATTAAAACCACCCCTATTTAAACAAAACCATCCTTGAGTTGGCCTTCTATGTGTATTTAAGTATCTACAGAGACATTTTTAGGCCACTGAACATGAATATACACTTCTCATTTCCAAATCTTACCATGTACCTGGCCATGATACCATAACACTCATACCAAATGATCTAACCTACCACATAGTGTCTTCAGGATCTAATCCACAATATGAACATGATATTCCTCCAAGGAAGAATCTACATCCAATTCAGCACACTGGGCCTAATGACATGTGAAAAGTATTTAAAATAATGGAAAATCTGAGATATGTGAACGAAATACTGAATTTATAGGTATCTCTAAAAAATAAGAAACTATTAAGACATAATTTTAATGAACTTTACACTCGTGAAGGGTCTAATGATCCTCTATGAAAGCTTATCTAGATTATGAATATGTCTATGGCCTAGCCTGGGTGAGACATGTAGGAAAACTAGGTCTCTATCATTGAACTCAAGGGGTCATCGAAATCTATTTTCATATGATTCTTGTCTGGACTGACACATAATAATGAAAATTCAAATAATATAGACTTGATATATAGTATCATGCATGGGATGTGGTCCAAGTATGGATACCTCCCCTACCTATATCCCGCATAGAGGTCAACGGTAATTCCCACCACATAAGGCTTCATAATGATTCTCCTTAATGGAATCTTGATGGTTATGGTTACATTCATACTCAACTAGAGGAATTTCTTTCTCCCATGAACCTTAAAAACATAAGAAAACACTTTTGAAGCATGTACTCTAGCTCTTGAATTTTATGTTATGTCTGTCCATTGGTATGATAGGGGTTTCCTGTTATCATAATTACAAGAATAAGAATGCCTTTATCAACCCCTTATAGAACAATTACATTAAATGAGCATCTCTATCATAAAATATAGGATGATGAGATCTATGAATAGGTACACCATCCCTAACATAAAACCATCCAATATCATCTACATATAATGTCTCCAAGACAATTATATAGTTTATGAACTTCTTAAAATGATAAAAACCAACCCACGCTATATAATTTCCATCAGTTGATCTGGGTAAACAATTCATTAATTCCATTGAAACATCTTCCATTTTCTACATGGGAATAGATAATACCAATAATAAAATTCTCCCATGATAATGTATTAGCTTCACCTGTTGATAGTTTTATGACTGAGTGATGAAGCTAGAAATCTGCAATTTCCTACCAGGCCACCAATATTGTCACTGTAGATCTCAATATATTTTAGTGACACTAGGGAGAACCGACTATGATGTGGCATGAAATTCCCCCATCATCTCATATCTGATGTATTATGGGACCCATAAAATCCTATTAAGTAGTAAATTATAATCCTAATACATGGTACTACATGAATATGTATCTTCACCTTAAACACAAAACATTATAAAAAGTCCTTCAGTATCATATAACATCGTCATTCTTACCCATTCTAGAGGATTAGAATTCTCTACTATGGATTGGATCATAGTCAAACCATGGACCACTTGAGCCTCAATGTGCATATCTGAAAATAATTCCATGGGATTCCACTCTGTTGGATTTCAATATATGCATACATCTGAGTTTCTGGAATAGATTATTGCATGCTATGTTTCCTCAAACATGCGTGTTGGTAAGCTCAAAATCAAACCACTATAGGCATTCCATCCACTTGAACTACTTTAGATATATGACACAATATGTGAAGATTTATTTCATCATTTTCAAATCAGTAACTTCCACAAATGATATAAAAATAGATAGTGTCTCCAATAACATAGAGCATAAACTACATTTCCTAGCACGAGGTCATTCATCAGGTAATTCCACTTCCCAGACCTCAACTGACGAGACCCATATGAGATGACTCGCTCCTCTTGTATAAAAGCAGTATCATTTATAATACCAGATGTATCACATTATACATTAAAAATCATATATTTATTTGAAAAAATAAGTATTTATTTTGAATTCGAACTTTCCTCAAAATATTAAAATCCTTCATTCTATGCTTCTTACAATAAAAATTTTGCACCATTCTTTTTCATGATCAGAAGAAGTGCTTCATGGCATTAGAAATCTATAGGAAGCATCCATAATATTTTACAATTTCCATGAAACTATGAATGTAAAAATCATTTTTGGGGTACTCCTAGAAACTAGAGTTATCTATTTCTCTAGGAAGACTAAAACTCTTGATCCCCATATGATGTGACCTACGAATGGGAATTTTTCAATCTAAAAGTTAAATTTAAGGAGCTAGGAATAGAGTTAATTCCATCTTAGAGTATTCAATATGATCTCAACCAAGGTTTCATGGTCATGTATGGAGTATGGATATAGTAAGATATCATCAACAATGACGACCATGAATGAATCAAGATAAGGGTAAAAAAATAGAATCATAAGAACCATAAAAAATATAGGTGTGTTCATGAGTCCAACTCCCATGAGAATGTACTCATATAAACCTTACGTACAACAAGAATCATTGTGAGGTACGTCTAATGTCTTGACATGAACCTGGGGATATCCCAACAATAGATATAACTTTGAAAACACCATCTATACTCACATAAAAAAATATTTCATCAATTTAAGGATGTGTAGAAAGATTCCTTATAATGAGATCATTAAATCAATGGTAATCTATGAAAATCATGAGTGTACAATCCCCCTTCTTATAAAAAATTACATGTGAAGATTAAAGTGAAGTGGTCGGGTGTATAAATACTTTATCCACAATATCCTCCAATTGATTATTGAGTTGTTGAAGCTTAATAGGTTTCATCATATAAGAAGGATTGTTCACTTGTGCTACTCAAAATACAATCTCAATAGTGAATTCTTCCTCTCATATAAGAGGTAGACCAAAACAATCTCCATGAATGACATCCTGGAAACACTCCACTAGCTATGGAAGAATAGTAGGATGCAACACCTATTCATATAGGAAAATATGGGTTATATAATCTAATACACTACCAAAATTATTCTACTCTGACCCTGATCACATATATTTCACATCCAATTCTCTATTTTTCACGTCTCTAAGTCACTCTATTTATGTAAATTTCACCCACCAATGATTACATTCAGGATTATCTGAATTCAAAACTATCCAATCTAGACCAAATACTAGGTCAAATACCATCATATCAAGAATGAAAATATTCCATATGTGGAGGTATCTATATATCCCAAGAATAAATTACTTAAAAAATTAAATTACATTAGATTCAATACCTAATAGGATATGTCGAATCATCAAACCATGAAAGTGATAATTATCTAAGAACCAACATACCATAATAAGCCCAAGAATAAAATAGTGTGATGCACCTATGTCAAATAAAAAAGACACTAATGTAGGGGTTACTTGTATACTACCTTGTATAGTATAACGTCTGGAACATGGATCCTCTCTCTTAGGATAAAATCCATGTAAATGGAATGTACCATGGCCCAATGTCAATGAATGACTTCCCTAAGAAATACCACTATTTTTGCGTTGAGAATCATATTTTTGACAGCCTCCGCCTTGACACCCACTTAGGACAGATCACCCAATGGTATTCCAGCTGCCTACCTATCCTGATACTACTATCTCAACTACAGAAAGTGGAGTAGGAGTAGATCCCTACTCTCTACAAACTGATGTGTACGTTCTATATAAGCTCTATATGTGGATCATATTCCCACTACCTCGGCACTACACCGGATTATGTAAACCCTATGGTTTTGTATACCATGATTTCCCATCATGGAGACAGATCATAAATTATTGGCATGTGGGGTATGCCACTGTTACCTACATGAGTATCCTCAAATCATCTCTTCCACCCAAAATAAGTGGTATTAATTGATTTAGGTGTGGAAGTACCCTGACTCACACCACCATCTTCCCTCAAATTCCACTATGTAGTAACTTATTAGTTGACGATTTTAGAAATGTTAGTTGAACTGAATACATTGAACTATGACCGGATTATCTATTCATACCTTTCCATGAATCTACTAGAGGTTATAAATCATATTCTTCAAAAGTAGCAGCAAGCCGATGTAGCCCAAAAAAATTGGAGAGTATTCAGTGACATACATAGTCCTATGATATAGGTTCATTAAATCTCTAGATCTGTCTACACTCAAATTATGGGGAAAGAAATATTCATAGTATATGATGCGATAATATTCCCAATAAAGATCATGATGTTGATTTTCCTTCGTGATAGAATTATAAGACTCCTTTCCTGAATCTCCTAGAATATACATAACTAATTTTACACTTATCCTATGAGGTATCTACCAATGATATAATCTTTTAAGGATTTCTTTGATCCATGAATCTATAGAATGATGTCTCATATCCAACGAAATGGTGGAAGGATGCCACTATTGAAATTACTGAGTGAACTCTGCCATACATTGGATGCTCAAACTACAACTTTAATTGACTACAAAATACGGATAAAAACCTCGCAAAACTAGGTATTAGTGACCAAACCACGAACAAGAAGGGGTTCCACAAGTGGAACTATTAGTGGGATCAATGATGGATCATGGACCACCACCTCACGTGTATACTCATCACCGCCTCCATGATGCATGATATGAGTACATCATGGCAGAATGATACTACAATTCTAAACACACATGTCATAAGGGATTAATGAAACTTAAATGATTGTATGTTGAAACTGGAAAAAATTTAAATCCATCCTATTAAAATGATTATGCCTCTCTAACTGATCAATAAGCCAGTTCTGGATGGTAGAAGGGACATGAATGACCAAATAATACATGTGATACCCCACTACCCACTACAATGCTATGTTCAGGTTTGATTTTTGGTTTCCCATATAAAGGATAATTACTTTCACAAGGGTATATTTATTTTATATATGTTCTTGTTTGAGTAATTAAATAATTTAAAATGGTTGAATTAGATGGATTACCATTTCTTATATATAAGGGCCCATATTCCTTAGGATCCATAGTATAGAATTTAATAAAACCACACCATAGCATGTTCTACCTCAATGTACAAATGATCGATGACTCAAAGGTCCATTATTGAAAACATAAGGTGTCTGCATCAGCCTATTCCGGATAACACTATTAGTTTAAGGTAGGATCATTATGTTTAAATCTTGTTTTCCAATACATGTAAGCAGTTTCATAAAAACATAATACATATTCAAGTAACTATCAATATGAAACATGAAAAATCAAATTGAGAATACACATGACATGGAATTATCCAGGTAATATTAATCCTAGTGTTAAAAATAAGGATTCATGATCTAATGAAATACCCTCATTTCATTGGTCCATGGTAGTGAAATATCCTTAAAATAATACCAATAAAAATAACATTATAAAACAAACATGTCTCCCAATTTTGAAGTCGTATCAACCATAAATAGAAAAATAAATAACTATAATTACCCATCATAGGTATTTCTGGTTTCCCCTATTCATAGGATAGCCAAATCTGGGAACATGTTATATTAAAAATTCCATTAACTCCTATTCTCATGTAAAATAAATAAAATGTATGGAAACTGAAAAACAAACTGCTTAGATATATCATTGAATCGCTACAAGACAGTGTCCATAAAACACATGACCTAAGAAGGTTGTTCACATTCCCTCAAGTGATCCTTGCCGTCAACCTGAGGCTGTTGACCAGTAGATAAGATGTAATGGTTGTATAGGGGGAAGAGTATACCCACTTATCTGATTATAATAGTGAATACAACAATAATATAAAATTGTGGAATAATATAATATAAATAGTCAGAACAAATAAACATGTCCGAAAGTGTAAAAAATTAAATAATAGAATAATATAAAAAATGCTAATATGGGAGTGTAATACACATCGATGCATGTAATTATCATATAAATAAAGGGAATATTGGAAAATTAATACAAACATACTATTAAAATGTAACAAATGAAAAAATGTATCTCCACCAGCTTCATGAGTGAATAAATGGTCATATGCACTATTTCATCGACTCTTGGAAATCATATCAACAACCTATAAATGTCTTATTTCCATAACAAAATCCTACATTATGATAATATTCTTGATTAACGAAAGGAACCCTTAGTAGACTGTGAGATTATTTCTCATTAGCACACCAAAATAGTGTAGCTTTGTAATCTAAGAATTTATTTAAACAATATTGTCTGAAGTTAATAATTATTTTATGAAAAAAAACTAAATAAATAAATAACCTCATGCTCAAAAGGACTCCAGGAAGGTATAACTTCGATAGATCATGGAAATAATGAATAAATGATCAGTCACTATATATATTGTTATATATATCTATTAGATTAAAAAATATTTCATCCACATATATGAACCCATTATGTGTGGATGAAAGTTTTCAAATACCTAGAATACATGTTTTTTATTAGACTGTGGAAAACTCAGACATCCATGACCTGTCTAAAGAGCCTTTAAGATCATGAAATAGGTTAAATTACCTAGATTTCATAATGAATGAGAGAGATTTTCCTCTTCTCCTAATATGGTTAATGTAACATCATGTAAACACTCAAAGATGAGACACGAGGTTTCAAACCCGACATCTAACTTGTTTGAATTATGGTAGATATATTACCCAGAACCCGATGTAAGGAAGCATGATACCATCTTGATGAGCATAAACATTGATATCATACCATAATCATAAAAATTCATATTAATATTTAAAATATTAATCATGATGCAATTCCTCTAATCTTTCATTTTAACCAAGAAAATATATATACGCCAGACATATACATGTTTTTAAGTATAAGGATGAGATATTACCTCCCAAATTCTAATTTATATGGATCAATATAAGCATTGATTTATAATTCAGTTAAGAAATTTGGTTAATAATGATATAATATGATTGGCCATACCACCGTTATAAATCTTCTCAATTAATTAATTTTTTCATTTAATTAAAATAAATCTACATGAATAAGTCATCCCCTATAATAAAACAATTCATTTTCAAATACATTAAAATTTCATTAATGTATCTCATTTGGGTTTTAAAAATATTCTATAGCCATGAATGGAACTAACTACTTGGGAAATTCCATGTATAGATTCTCCAAACAGTTAAAAGGTTCTTAAGACTATAAAAATATCCCAAATAACAATGCCAAACTATTCATAAGCTAAAATCAAAGTTTTAGAGGCATTAAAATGTTTATATAAAGTAAACATATTTGTAAAATTATATTTTGAAAACCCATGTGATTACTATCTAAGGAGTCTAAACCCAAAAAAATATGAAACAAGGATCACCAGATGTATATAAAGGTGTGATGATCAAATTTTTATGAATAAATCAGTTGATCGAAGACGCTCAGTAAAAAATTTTGTGCAGAACAACAACATATCTACGAAGCATCAAAAATCATGGAAAAATGATGAAACAATATAAATAGATGTTGTAGAAGACTCAAAGATTGTTGTAAAAGATATATTATGATTATGTTGGAAGATATCTGATAAATGGTCTAACACTCTATAAATAGTGGAAATGACTTGTACCAAGATAACACGAAGGATTCGATGATAAAAATGAAGAATAAGGGAGATTATTTGAGGGATTATCTACGTCTATCCAACAACACTAGTGGAACATGTATCATATAAAATATAAGGGATACACTTGGATTCCTATGTTGAGTGGTTTTTTAGGTTAATTGTGGAGAAAAACAATTTCTTTTAGTACTGGATGAAATTCGAAAGGGGAAGTAAGATAATGGTTTAAGTGAGGGGAATGTTTTCATTTCCCCGCATAACAAAATGGAAACTGTTTGGAAACGTGTTTATCCAAATAGTAAACTAAACATATTTCATTCACTAATATAGAGAGGCACCCCAAAGGGTTAGGTGAGTGATTTATCTAACCATATACAAACATTGAAAAATGGAAATATCCAAAAACTCTATAGCATCACATGACTTTATCCCTAGGGTTGCATAATTATCAAAAAAAATTGCGGACTACTTGTCTCCACTCTATATAAATACATATTATCGTAGAAATCATGTGGGTTATGATGCATGACATTATCAAACTGTGTGAACTATTATTTGCTCCCTTTTGGGGGGCACCGAGCTTTGAACGACCCCCAGATGCACATGAATCCTTTATGACTTGATTATCCATAATTATTAGATCAAATACTATAATTTTAATTAAACCAAAATGATCTCTTCCTTCATGGGAAAACATTATGTTTGATATAATAACCTGAATAATGAAAATATTATTTCAATGGATTTTATTTTAGATAGGAACATATTTTGAAATATCACATTTAGAATTTCTCAAGGAAAATAGATTTTCTTTTATGTAACCTTCCTAAGAAAATTTCAAACTCTTTTTCTTCGACAATAACGTTAGAAACTTATATATAATCTTGTGAAAATTCTTCCAAAACTTTTTTAAAAAATTATAATATTTAAAATCAATTTCCATGGAAATGGTCATAAATTATCAATTAAAACCATTTTTAAAACACATTTAGAAACATTTCTTTTTAATAAAAGAGATTTCCGATTGAATGGAAATATATTGTTTGATATTCTGAAAAACATATTATTAATTTTCATAAGTACCAATGAGTGGTAAAATAAAACCATTACATCAAGGTACAATGGATAACCAGATGAGAAAAAAATACATGACAATTATGGTGAGAAAAATCGTAAAACATGATCATTGGAAGCATAATCATAAACAATCCTAAAAAAGGATGAGATTATAGAATTATATTATTACCACCATGGTATCCTTGAATTGTATGCCCCATTAAAAACTAAAAAAATGGAACATTAAATATTAAGGGTATAGATAAAGTATTTTTTTTCATTTTAAAGGGTTGATATATATATATATATATTTAGAATTAATATAGGTGAAAATTATATTATTCTTCCCAAAGATGGAAAATAGGTAACAAAATTATTTACCGATGTGATAAATTTTGAACCATAAACCCCATGAATTAATATGATCAATGGAAAAATTTATTATCATCAAATGAATAATATTAATGATATATCATTCCAAATATATCTTACATAAATATAATGTATATAATTATTCTCTAACAAGAAATGTGGTAAATGAAAATTGAAACATATTGGTCCGCATGGTAGTAGTCTGTTGTATAAATGGACGAGGATTTTGAAACACGTTTGATGGAAGTGTGTGAATTTTTAGGTTATACCCTTTACATTATATCATTATATTAAATAAAATATTGTTATTATATAATCATGTTATAAAAAAAATGATGGAGTTGGAGAAAAAATTAAAATAAAAATGCTTCTAAAATTACATTACCTCTTCATGGGGTATCCTCCATAGGTTTTCACTAAAAACATTATACTTTTTCTTTATTCCTAAAATAAGGATTACATATTTAGTTTAGTGAATATGGGAAGTGATTTTTTTGGGTTTAGTTGATCTAAATTTCTTCATTGTTTAAAATAATTGGGTAGAGTAAGTGGCCTTTCATAGTTTCGGAGGAGTGGAATTCTTGTAAATACACAAAAGTATTCGTTATTGGGTTGTCTCCCATAAATCTTGTGGCACCAAAATTTGATCATAACTGAGTGAATTATTCACATGGTATATACATACCACCAACACCAAAAAAACTATTTTAATAATTTTCACCCACCATGTTTTTATTTCCCAATTTTTTCCTTTAAGGTTTTTGTTAAGGTATATAATTATGTAGACTATGTATTTAAAATATTTAGACTAAATTAATGTTATATTTATTATTAAATATAAACCCATTTATTTTGAAATATAATATCCTATTTATAAAAATAAATATCTTATATTTTTGTAATTTTATTTTAAAAGAAACAGAAGTAATTTAAAAAACCAATGCTTTATCCCTAACCACAATGAAACTTTTTTTATATTTACGGGTCAATTATTTCAGTATAATAGATAATGTGTTCCATAAATAAACTAAATAATATATTCATTAAAATTTATATATCACTTTTAAGATAATAGTATTTTTAGTAAATTTAAATTATTTTACAAAATATCATTTATTAAAAAATAACATTAACAATGATTTTAATATTATTTATTTAATTTGAATTTACAGATGATAAATAGATGAATTTAATTTTTATTTATTAATTTAAAACCAATGTGACATTTTATATTCATATTTTTAACTAATTAAGGATACTAAATAATTCAATTTACATCACTATCAATATTTTTTTGATATTTATTTCTTTTACTTATTACCTAAATATTTCTTCCCCAAGTCTTTATTAATAATTTAATTTAATTATTTAATATATAAAAATTTAAATTAATTTATCATGATATAATAAATCTAATTTTTATTTTAAAATAATATTTATTGACAAACATATGATTTGTTCCTCATCCAAGTGCTTTATAAATATTAAATTCCAAGATGTTTTCTTTTTGATATGTTCATTATTTAACATCTTATATAAGTCACATTTATAGAATATATCACCCTAACTCATTAAAATAAATTATTAGAAGGTAAGGGTTTCAAAAGGTTAAGATAATGGGTGTTGTACATGTTTTCAGTTCAGTTTACCACATATATTCTATGAGTAACCTCTGTGTAAGCTCATTTTTACCTTAATCACTAAAATTAATTTCTATTATTTTCATAAATCAATTTGGTAAAAAATTATTTTTGAATTTTTAGAAATTTTAAATTATTATAACTCCAAATAAATAATCCATTTTTTTCAAATTCAATTCAGAGATCGAGAATATTTTAATTTAAAATTAATCGGTCATTCATAATTATAAATGGGGTTTTAAATGTGAAAATGTGAAAATGTTTTAAATGTTTTAATATCGAAATTAAATATTAAAATGATTAAAATGATTTATATTGTATTAATAGGTGAATTATTTTTTTATTGAGTCTATATAAACTATTCATTTTATAGTTTGACATTATAAATTATTTAATCAAAAATACAGTTTCCAATTAAAAGTTATTATTTTTCAATATTCATCAAAAAAATGTATCTTCCGAGAAAAATCATAAAATTATACCTGAAGATAATTTTGATTTTTATATTTGAAAAATATTTTTTTGAAAATAAAGTTTTTAAATTTGATTAAAAATTTAAAATTATTTTCTTTATGCTTGATTAAACAGTCTTTTAGAAAATATACTAATTTTAAGAAAACAATTATTTTTCTTTAATGTGATACTTATTTTATTTAAAATTAACTGATAACTTATAAAAATGTAAAAACTATATATTTTCATAATTTATATAATAACACTCATTCCATTCTTTCTAATGTGATGGTGATAACTTTTATATTAAATAATAATATTAATAGTGTATCGTAGTTCCATAAAACATGTTCTTGCATGTAATAGAATCTATTGAAGGAACTCGATATTGTGTTTAAAAAGATCCATACATAGTGTTGTGTGTACCAGAAGAAAATATTATTGCTTCATGTAGGTAAATATTAACATGGTGTTTCATAAAATTCAAACCATCCAAAAATAGAAATTTATTCTAAAATAAGTAATTCATAAAAAATCAATGTGTTTTGTAACATCCAAATTAAATAAAAAATATTTCATTTTCATATTTTTTTAATATTTTTGAATTAAATATTAATATTAATTTAATGATTAATTTATGTTTGATTGCTTACCAGACACACAATAATGGATTTCATTGAAAACTTTCATTTCACTAAATATTGAGTTAAACTGAGAAATATTAAAATAATAATATTATTTTAAATGGTAGTTAACACCTAGAAATTGTAATGGAGGTAATGAATAGGACTAACTAAAATATGACTATACATTGTTTTAAATGTTTTTACATTTATGAAATAAAATTTAGAGGATTAAAATTAGAAAGAATCTAATTTTAAGCATAAATAATCTAATAATTTTTTAAAGGTCATTTTATCGCCTTTTGATAGAGAACCCTTTTCAAATATATTTTATTCACTTTTATATGTTCTATTTGAAAAATAAAATATTCTTTATAATAGGGATATTAAAAGTTAATTTGGTTAATTGTTTGGTTTTTTTCTCATGAAGATAATTTTGTAATGAATAGTGAAAAATACCACATTTTAATTCAAAACTTCATTTTCATCTACTATATTTATATTGATAGATTATCATTTTAATTGGGTTTAAAGAGTAATAAGATTATATTTTTACCATTTAATCAAAAATTTTCGTTGTAAGTAATTTAACTTTGATATTGGACATAACCAATAGTCAGTCTTTTGATAGTTATTATTTCATAGAAACATGTTTTTTGTTTGGGCAAAGGGAATTAATTTTAAATTAATTTCATCCAATTATATGTTTTTAATTTGGAAAATTTAATTACATATTTGGATTCTATAGGTAATTTTTTTTTAAATATGTAACTTTTGTTTTTTGACCTTATGAATATTTATTTCAGTAAATATTTTATTTACCAAGGTAAAAGGGTAGATCAGTTAAATATGGGAAAAACAAATAATATTATAATAATATTAACTTACCCTAACATTTTTCTTAATTCTATTGGATGATAAATATTTGAAAATGGGCATCTTTGGGTCGATTTTGGGACACCATGGAGCCACTTATGAGTGATAATGACACTTTATATTAATTTTTTAAAGTAATGACAAAAATTACATAAACATATATCTTTTACTAAATCAAATCTTACATAAGATTATATAATTAATCTCGTAGAATATAAATATTCATTTTAAAGATAAAAATATTTATTACATCATAGTGTTTTATTAATAAATTTTATACATTAAATAAATAAATTTAATTATGACATAATAATAATGCAGCAATTGCTTCATTAATATTGTATTCAAATTAATGATATTATAATTGTTAAAATAAAATTATTTTTAAACTTTTTATGACAAAAACAAATTTTATGGATAATAATTAATTTTTATATTTTAATTAATGACTGTTTTTCGACATAATAATGTTTTTTATAGATTTTTTAAAAGTCTTGATATGAATAGTTTATAAATTAACATAAATCAGTTTTTAAAACAATTAATATTTTATTAAATGATATTATAATCCTAAAAATATATGATTCATCAAAATGTCATTTATGAGGTTTAAAATGTCTTCAATGAACAACTTTTTATTCAATAGGAATTTTATTGTAACTATATAAACTATATAGTGTGTAGATACAAGAAGATATAGTAAGAGTGAAATTAGTTGACTACGGGTTAATGCTAAATGATAAGGTTAAATTTTAAACCGAAACTTTTCTATAACCTATTAGTTGAGATTATTACGAATAAATGACCTATTATCCATTAATATAATAAATTTGGGATCTTTTTAAATAGAAATTAATTTTATAAAAAAAAAATATTTTAAAAACCTTCCTAAAGAGCTCTCCTCCCCTCATAAAAATACATCACCTCTAACCCATTACTCACACCTCTCAAGCCCCATAAATCATCCAAAATCATACCAAATAATCTCCCAACATTGTTATCTTCCACCTAGTATCCTTACCATAGGCATAAAGCACTTCAATAATTCTTTTTTCATCAATCCAAAAAGAGTTACCCGATTTAAAGGAAACATCTTCCCTCAAGTTCACTTCTTTTATTTTACTTCTCCACTACCTATGTTATAAGTATTTGTGTTTACATAATAATTCAGTATCCTCAGTATAAACTGTTTTTATTGAGAATAACTCAAACTACACTTACACACACCTCTTTCTAATGGGTAAAGAACATATTGTTTTTATAGATGGCGATGTACTGCCTCACAAAATGATGATTGTTCAATTATCTCCTACCGCCTCTCATGGTGGCCATTATGATGGCACTATATTTATATGTAATATATATTTTTCTTATATTTTATATATTAATCTCTATTTTTAATTTATATTATACATTTACGGTTTCTATAATGTGTAAATACGATAATTTCATTTGAGAAAGTGTGGACTACCGCCCCTCAAAGTTACATGAATCGTTCATGCCCTACGTGGAACGTATAAATGATAGAGTTACTAGAATTATAAATGATATTATAATATAATTATAATATACCTATGTATCCTTAATTTTTCATTCCATTAATTAGAATATAGAAATGGAAGAAAAAATTCATGCATACGTATGGCTTACCATCTCGATGAACTGTGCATTTCATTTTTTTATCTCCAAATGTTATGTACTATTATAAATACATATATATATATATATAATGGATATATATGATATATATGATATCAAAATCTGGAATATCATTATAAATTAATGAAATTTCAAACCCATGGACAAATTTTAATTATATGAAGTTAATTTTTGTCTCAAGTACCAAATATCTACCAAACGATTGATATTAACATAAATGATTACATGAGGTTGGTAACATGGAAATATGTGATATAAAAGGAATAATAAACTATAATGAGGTTCTTATGAAAGTAGATATTAACTTCAGTTTATTATTCAGGAGATTAACAAACGAACTAGTCATGTCAAAAACGAGGTCAGGGTCTTCATCCCAATCTCCTTTCATCGAGGCATAGTTTAGTTTATACACGACATTCTTTTAAACATTGTATAAACTCCATTGACATTTAATTTCATTAAAAGGGAATCATTTCTATATGAATCATTTTACTAAAATACAAAAATAATGTTTCTTTTTAACGTACTCAATGACAACGAATTTCATGCCCCCACGAATATTATTTGATCTTTCACTTCCTTAACAACCCGCAGTGTTTCATAGAGTAAAATATACACCATATACCCTTTTTAAGTATTTTGGAATTGATGATGTTTTTAGAAATCATAAATTATATCAATATCTTTAAATTATATATTTTTATTTCATTGTGGAAATTTTATCTTTCCTTTATGCTTGTTTTATGTGTTATGGTTTGTGGGGATTGTTTATATATATGGGTGGTTTCATAATAAATCTTGGGCGGGATAGCTTGAGATAACTCCCCCATGTATTGGATAATGTGATGGTGGTAAACATTAATGTTTGTCCTATGATATTTATAGAATATACTATTATTGATATTCCAAACATAACTCTCTATGTAGATGTGATATTTATAACTTAATTATGATATTGATTCCCCATGATAAATTTTTTATTTATGATTTCTATGTGTTATTAATAAATCATATGATTTCATGAGGTATGTTAAAAAGCTTATGTTTTGTTGGACTAATGTTTCCATTCATTAGTTTCTAACCCTTACTGAGCTTTTTATGATCATCCCATGTTTTGAAATGTTTTTCACCAGACATGAAGATGAATAGGTCCAAGGAATTGATAAAGGAAAATTCATGTTGTCTAAAACATTGTACTTGGAATGACCATTTTTTCATGTTTTTTTAATTAATTAAAAAAATGGAAATTGAGTAGATGTGTCTACATATTAATTTTTGAGATGTAATTTCATAGTTATTGCCAAAATCTATAAAACTATAAACATGAAAATATTCTCAATGGCAATTATTCATTTAATTCTGTATTATGCAATTTTTTAAAGGCTGGGTCCTTACAGTTGGAATCATAGAACAATTTAGATGACTTTAAGAGTTATGATATTGTTAAATTAATATCCATAAATTTATTTATAGTAATATTGAAATGATATAGCATTTACATATTACCATGTTTCTTTTCCTAAGATATTTTTTTTTCAGATTATTTTTCCATATAAGAAACATGAAAAAATATGATGGGATGACATTAGGAGGAGGAAAACCTTCCAAATCAACAACCTCAGATGCTGAAATTGGAACTGAATAGTTTTTTTGCAGTGATGGAATAGTTTAATCAGACTATAAATAGTTGTGGTATCCATGCATGAGATCATCCAGATCAACCACATAGAAACATGTTAGTAGTGGAGCATTTAATGAGGCAACATCCCCCATCAATAAGAGGATCATTTGACCCCGTGCAAACTGAAGGGTGGATAAAAGCACTGGAGAATATTTTTGATGTCAGGGGGTGTTCAAAACATCAAATGGTTACTCTTTCTATTTACCGTTTTAAAGGTGAAGCCGATCAGTGGTGGTCGATGGTTAATAAGATCGGGGATAGTGAGCAGATTTATGCTCTTGTTTCGGATGAATTCAATGTATTTTTTCTGGAGAAATATTTTTCAATGGTGGTTCCTCTTAGAATGGAAAAACAATTTTTGGAATTGAGGTATGAGGATGACTCAGTGGCACCTTATTAAGAAAATTTAACTCGATTGATAGTGTATGCTCGAAATTTCATATGATATATTGTTAGTAAAATCAATCATTTTTACTCTAGATTAATGACTAATTATTTAAGGGATTTTTCTTCTAGTGAGTTCAAATGTTATGGAAAACGTGTACGATGTGCGGAGAAGGATGAAATAGAGTTTTCTGATGATCAAGTGTTCTTTTTCAAATAAAAAAATAAGTGGTAGAGGAGGAAGGAAAAAGGGAATAACTCTTCAATAAAATTCGGATGGTAAGAAACATATGTTTACATCTTGTGAAAAATATGGTAATAATCATGTCAGGGAATGTCTTTTAAATTATTTTAAGGGCTACCGATGTGGAAAATTGGAAATTAGGTAGTTAGTTTCATTTAAAAAGATCAAGGTAATGGTAAGATGAAATCTGATTTATAGTTAGTATAATGATTTAAGTGCAATGAAATGGGTTTTTATGAAAATCAGTGTCCAACAAAGAACTCAACTGATGGAAAGCAGCCGGACTACAAGCAGAAAGGTGTGGTTAAATCCTTTGAAACTACTTCATAAGATGTTGGGCCATCAAAGAATGTAGTATCAAGTAAATTTATTTTTTATTCAGATCATGCCAATGTATTGTTTGATTCAAGGTCTACACATTCTTTCATTAATGGGAAGTTTTCTAGAAAATGTGTTATTACATCTCAAGATATGAATCTTGACCTTATAGAAATAACACTTGGAGGAAATTTTGAGTCAAAAAGAAATTATACAAACCTTCTTGTCCTTTTGTGCGGAAATAATCTACCTGCAAACCTTATTACTATTCCACTATTAGAGTTTAATGTTATTTTTAGTATAGATTGGATTTCGGTTTATCATGAAAAGATTAACTTAAGAGCTAAAGAGGTTTCTTTTTAGAAATAATTTCAGATTGGTTAAAAGAATGAACCCTTGATTTTCATAACATATTAGGATGCTGGGAAACTATTAAAATAAGTAACTGAATATTACCATTTACATATATTGAAAATAATGGAATAGTTAAAATTAATGACGATCTAGTGGACAATGAGTATCTTGATGTTTTCCCTGATGAATTTCTTAGTATAATAACTAACCGAGAAGTAAAATTTACTATTGATTGAGTTCATGATGCTAATAAAATTTCAAAACCCCTTATCAAATGGATAAAATTGAACATTTATTGTTAAAGAAGGAATTGCAGTAGTTATTTGAAAAAGTATTCATTTGACCAAGCACTTCACCATGGGGGTTTCCTGTCTTGTTTGTTAAAAAAAATTGTTCAATGAGACTTTTCATTGAATATAGAGCCTTGAATAACATCAATACTAATAATATATACCATTTCCCTCATATCAATTATTTTTTGGATTATCTACATGGGGATCATTATTTTTCAATGATTGACTTTAGGTGGGGTACCATCACTTCAGAGTAAAATAAGTAGACACTCTGAAGACCATGTTTCATACTAGATATGGACATTACAAATTTTTGGTTATGCCTTTTGGGTTATCAAATTCCCATTCTGTATTCATGGATCTTATAATTTGAATGTTCTTTGAGTTCTTGGATATGTTTTTCGTTGTGATCATTGGAGACATTTTGGTGTATTCCCAATGTAAATAAGAACAGGAAATTCATTTAAGGGTTGTCTTTCAAAACATAAAAGAGAATAAATTGTATGGGAAATTCAGCAAGTGTGATTTTGAGTTACAAAAAATTTCATTCCTTGATCACATTGTTTCACGCAATGGAATAACTGTTAATCCAACTAAAAATGTTGTTGAAGAATGGAAAAGAACCAAAAATATAACCAAGATCCGTAGTTCTCATGGTTTGGTAGGTTATTACCAGTGATTTTTTGAAACATTTTCATGGTTAACTGGCCCACTAACTAAATTAACTCAAAAATGTGCTATGTTAATCTAGAGAAAATAATGTGATGATAGTTTTCAGGAATTGAAAATAAGATTGGTGAGTGTTCCAGTTTGGAACTCCCTTCTAGAAATGTTGATTTTGTTATCTACATTGATGCTTCATTGAAAGGACATGGATGTGTCCTTATACATAATGATCATTTAATTGCTTATGATTCACGTGAGTTGAAAATGCATGTGTTAAATTATCGTACACAGGATTTGGAATTAGCTGCTATTGTCATTACTTTAAAAAATTGGGGGCATAATTGTAATGGATTAACGTTTGAAATATATACAAATCAGAAATATTTGTAGTATATATTCACTCAGAAGGAATTAATCATGAGATAGAGAAGATAGTTTAAATTAATCAAGGATTAGGATAGCATGATCCATTACATCCAGGAAATGAAAATAATGTGGATGATGCTTTGAGTTGAAAATATAATGCTTCATTAACCATTCTACTGTTTGAATAATATCCTTTTGTTTTTTATTTGATAAACCTAGAATAAAAGTTGTTGGTGTTGTAAATTCCTCTGTTTTGTTTCAGGGGTCAGTGAAATCATCTTTATCAGACTAAAATAATCAATCTTGGAATGAAGACTGTGAGTTTTAGAAAAAGGTATAGTTGGATCAGAAGGGTATGTTGCCTGATTTTATCATTGATAATGATTGTGTTTTGAGGATTGGGAAGAGATTATATATGCCTTGTGATTCACAGTTGACGAATGAGTTGATATGTAAAGATCATAGTTCTCCATTTTCATTCTACCTCGGTAATACTAAGATGTACAGAGTACTTTGGGAGTATTACTGGTGGGATGGAATGTATGATATATTGTTGAGTTTACTGTGAAGTATTTGACTTTTCAAAAGGTTAATATAGAGCGATAGTTACTGAAAACGATGCTTCAGCCTTTACAGGTGCCAGGGAGGAAATGGGAGAATATATCCATGGACTTTGTGGTGGGATTACCAAAGACGTCTCAAGGTGATAATGCAATCTAGGTTGTTGTTGATCGATTGACTAAATCTTATCATTTTGTTCCTATTCGAGAAACACTACTTATAGATAAACATTCTCAGTTGTTTGTTAAAGAGATAGTCTGGTTTCATGGAGTTCCCCTCCCTATTGTATCTGGTCATTATCCCTAATTTACTTCTAACTTTTGGAAAGGCCTTCATAATTTGTTGGGTATTGAATTAAATTTTAGTACATCATTTCATATATAATTAGATGGGAAGATAGAACTAACTATTCAGACCATGGAGTATATGCTATGTTCTTGTTCACTTGATTACCAGGGACGTTGGGACCAACATATTTCTTTGTTTGAATTTTCATATAATAAGAGTTTTCATTCCAGTATACATATGGCTCTATTGGAGGAATTATATGGGAGGCAGTGTCGAACTGTAGAGTTTTCGGTATAAATTAAGTTAATGAAAGTTGATGGGACCAGAATTGGTTGAAGGGATGGAAAAAAGGTTCATTTTATTCAGAAGCACCTGATAACAACTCAGAGAAGGCAAAAAAGTTATGCAGATAATTGGAGGAAGGATCATTTTTTCATGGTAGGTGATCATGTCTTTCTCAATGTTTCTCCATAGAAAACTGTGATTTATTTGGTAAGAATGAAAAGTTGACACCATGGGTCATTGGACCTTATGAAATCTTGGAGAAACATATAGCCACATTTTTTTAAAACTGTGGCTATAGCCTCATTTTCTAGTAGTGAGTCCAGATATAACTCAGTTGGAAGAGAATCTATCTAATGAGGTACAACCGGTCAATATTCTTGAGTGAAGAGAGAAACTGTTGCAGAATAAGGTAATCCATCAGGTTAATGGTTTGTGAAAAAACCACATGGTTAAAGAGGAAACGTGAAAATCTGAAAATACTATGAGGGATAAATACCCCAACTTATTTGATAAGTTAATAAATTTTCAAGAATGCAATTCCAAAAAGGTTGATGGATGTAACATCCCCAGTAAATATTAAACATGATAATTTCATATTTATTCAGATTTTTGAGTTACATATTAATTTATTTTAAGGGGGATGCTATGGTCTATGGTGTACCTGAGACACAGCAATGGGTTTCTTTGAAAACGTACATTTCACAAAACGTTGAGTTATTCTATAAAAGATTATTATTTTAAATGGTAGTCAATGCCAAGACGTTATGACATCGATAATGAATAGAAATAACTAAAATTAGGCTATACATGTTTTTTAATTTTTTTTACATTTATCCAATATATTTTATATGATTAAAATAATAATGAATAAGATTTTAAGCATAAATACTCTAATATTATTTAAAAGTTTGTTTTACCACCATTTGATGGCGAACCATTTTTAAATATATTTTTTGAGACTTTTATATGTTATATTTTAAAAAATAAAATTCTTATTTATAATTAGGACATCATAATTCTCTATGGGCTAAATTTTGGAATTTTTCCTGATAAAGTTAATTTCACAATGAATAGTGAAAAATACTACATTTTAATTTAAAACTGTCTTATGATATACAATATTTAAATGGATAGATTTTAATTCTTTAATTGGTTTTAAAGTGTAATTAGAATATATTTTTACCATTTAATATAATTTTTTCATTTGGAGTAACATTAATTTTAAATTGTACATTATTGAGGGTCAATCTTTTGACAGTTATTATTTCATAAAAACACATTTTTTTGTTTGGAAATGAGAATCAATTTTAAATTAAATTCTTCTTATTTGGAGTTTTGAATTTGGAAAAATGGATTCAATATTTGGAATCAATGGGTAAAAATTCTATAAATTTGTATCTTTTAGTTATATATTTTTAGAATATTTACTTCAATAAATATTTTTTTTACAATGGTAAAAAGTTAAATCTGGTAAATATGGGTAAAAAATAATATTATAATAACATTAAATTTCCCTAAACTATGTCCTAATCCTATTTTTTGATACATTTACTTCCATGGGCATCTATGGGTCGATTTTAGGACCCTATGGAGCTAGTTAAGAGTGATAATGAGACTTTATATTCAATAATTTAAAGCAATGAAAAAAATTACTTAGACATATATCTTTTAGTAAATAAATTAATTCATGGGGTTCTATTAGTTATCTCTATGACTAATAATATTAATTTTAAATATAAAACTATTTCCTTCATTATAGTATTTTATTTATAATTTTTATACATTAAATAAATAATATTAATTCTAACATAATAATGATGTAATAATGTCTTCATTAATAAAGGATTCATATAAATGTTATTTCAATTGTTAAAATAAATTTATTTTTAAAATTTTAACGACATACAATATTTTTAGGGATAATAATGACTTGTTATATTTAAATAAATTATTTTTTTTTCGAAATGAAAATTTGGATATATATTTCCTAAAAGTATTGATATGAATAGTTTATAAATTGACAAGAATGATATTTTAAAACAATTAATATTTTATTAAATGATATAATAATCTTAAAAATATATGATTCTGAAAAATGACATAGGTGAGGTTTCAAATGTCATTAATGAACCACTTGTGGTTCTTTTAGCATTTTATTATAACAGTATTAACTTTATAATGTTAATATATAAGAACACGTTGTAAGAGTCAAATTAGTTAACTAATGGTTAAAGTTAAATTATATTGTTAAATATGAAACAAAACGTTTCTAAAACCTATGTGTTGAGAGGATTTATAATAATAGTCAAATTATCTTAGAATATAATTAATTTGGTTTTTTTTTAACCTAAAAAATGTTTAAAATAAAATAATATTTTCAAACATTCTTAAAGAGCCCCTCCCCCTTATAAAAATCCATCACCTCTAACCCATATCTCACATCTCTCAAACCCCTTTTCTCTTCCAAAATCATCACAAAAAACCTCCAAAAATACCTTTATTCCACCTATAATCCTTACCATAGGCATAATTCTCTTTAAGAGAACCTTTTGGTTCAAACCAAAGGGAGTTACCCGATTTAAATGTAATGACTTCCCTCGAGTTCTTTTCATTTATATTAATTCTCTACTACATATGCACTTATTATTATTTTTTTACATAAAAAAATGGTCGACTCAATATAATAGGTCGTTTTTATGAGAATTATTCGAACTACACTTTTACATACCTTTATCTAATGGGTAAATAAAATACTATTTCCGTGGAAAGAAAACTACTACATCACAAAACGTTGATTGTTCAATTATCTCATATCGCCTTTCATAGTGGCCATTATTATGGCCCTATATTTATATGTAATATATATTATATTTAAATTTTTTATATGAATCTTTATTTTTCATTTATATCATACCTTTATTGTTCCCGTAGTCGGTAATTATGATAATTTCATTTGAGGATGTGCAGACTATTCCCCCCTCAATGTGAAATGACTCGTTCATGCCGTATGTTGAATGTATAAAGGATAGAGTTACTAAAATTATATATTATATTATACTGTAATTATAATATACCAATTTATCATTAATTTTTCATTCCATGAAACATGAAAAAGAAATGAAAGTAGCGTTCATGCATGTGTACGGCTTACCATCTACATGAATGGTGCATTTCATTTCTTATCTCCAAATGTTATGTACTATTATAAATAAATATATATACTAGATATATATGATATATATGATATATAAATCATTAATATCATTCTGTAGATAATGTTATTTGGACCACAATGACAACTTCTAATTATAAGATGTTCATTTTGTACTCAAGTACCATATATTGACAAAACGAACATTATTAACTTAAATGATTACATAATGTTTTTAACATGATAGTAATTGATATAAAAGGATTAATAAATATGAAAATGGATCTTATGAAAGTATAAATTAACTGTTGTTTTTTATTTAGGAGATTATCGAATGAACGGGTCAAGTCAGACATGAGGTAATGGACTTCGTCTCGATCTAATATCATTGTGGCATATTTTGATTTAGACACTACTTTATTTTATAGGTCGTATAAACATCAATGACTTTTCATTTCATTCTGTGGGAATATTTTCTCTAATAAGTGATTTAGTAAATGAAAAAAAATTCTTTTTAACATATGCAGTGACAAAGACCTTCCTGCTGCCACGAGTAATATTTGATCTTTGACTTTCTTAACAACCTGTAGTGTTTTTAAGGGACAATAAATACCATATACCCTTTTTACATATTTCGGTATTGAAAATGGTTTGTATAAATCAATTATTATTTCAACATCTTGAAATGATATATTTTTATAGTAATGTGGAAATTTTATCTTTCTTTTATTCTAGTTTTATGTGTTACAGTTGTGGTCATTAATTATGTTTATCGGTGGTTCCTTGATAATCCTAGTGGAGGTGAGCCCGAGATAGCTCTTCAATACATTGGGTAACAAGAAATAGGATAACTTTAATGTTTCCCTTAATATATTTAGTGAATATAGTATGATGGATATTCCAAACGTAACTCCATGTGTTACTGTGATAGCTATATTATAAGTATTATATGGATGCCATAAGTTACCTATATGATATATGATTTCTATGTGTTATTCATAAATCTTATGATTTCATGAGGAATGTTAAAAAGCATCTCTTTTTATGGTTTAATGTTTTCCTTCTTTATTTTATAACTCTTACTTAGCTTTTTATGCTTATCAAGTGTTTTGAAATTTTTTCACAGGACAATAAGATGAATAGTGTCAAAGATAGGATCAAGGAAATGTCATTTTATCTAAAACATGGAACTATACATGACTCTTTTTTTAGGTTATTTTATTTAATGAAACAAATTTAGACTATTTAGAATTTTATAATTTGTGATTTTTGAGATGTAAAGCAATTTTTATGGCCAAATTCTATAAAACTATAAACCAGATAAGATCCTTAATGTGAATTTTTTATTTAATTCAAGATTATGTACTATTTTTAAGGATGGGTCCATATATGGTACACCCACAGAAATCAATTATTACATTTTAAGAATATGATATATCCATATCATGGATAGGATTGGATGAATAACATATTTGGGAGAGGTTTGTGTGAGGAGGGGAGATGATAAAGTGGTAGGAAGAGTAAAATAAGGTAGAGAAAAAATTTATATATCACCCCTTATAATGAGGAATAGGTTTTGTCCACATGGTTGTCCAATCATATGACTACCATGATTGAGACACTTCTAGAGAAGGTGGATGGCATATTTTATGCACATGGTTTGTGAATCAATGAAGAACCCATTAATTTTACTTCTATCAAGGAACCTACTAAAACAATAAGGTCATAAGACTCCTCTCTCATGGTTAGAAAAAACGTTGTAGAACATCTAGATCCATTGGATCAGCTACATGGTTTTTATGGTGGGCCTCATAGTTTTAAAAAACTATTTACCAATGAAATGGTCTCTAGTTTTGAACATTCATATCCCAACACACCCAAATAAATCATATTTCTAGAGACACCTCTTTTTCCCTAAAAAAACTCTAAAAAAAATTATTGAGTGATCCAACTGTCATTATTATGTTGAAGTCTCTGTTTAAATTATGTCACATCTTCCATGTTGAAAAATTCAATTTCCATTATAATTTTTTTCTCATAAAAAAATGGGACCCTTTAATTTTTTAGACATTATTATGAATTTTTGTTCACTATTGGATAACTATAGTGTGTGATCTACTATTTGATTTTTCATACCTAGTTGTTCATTCAATTGGAACATTTGAGATACACCATGTGAGTGTGATCGATTTTTTCACACTAGATCAATTGAGTGTGTCCTGACTTGTGGTAAGAACCCATGTCATTCTTTTGAGGTTTACTTTTGTTAGTATTCCCTTTTTGGTATCGAAATGATATTTTAATGTGAGTGAGATTTTCTTAAGGGTTCCTTATTTTTTGAGGTGGAATTACATGATATTTAACATTGGATATATTATATTAAATGAATTATAAAATGTGGGAAGACTCTAATAGGTCTCAATTTATTCTTATTTATTATTGTTATAATTTCCTGATTCAGTTGGGCATAAATATTTTGGATATCATATGGATGTATGGTTTGATTATTTTTTTGGATCTTGTTTGTTTACTTTATGGCTAGATCGTGATGAGTTTTTCCCTTTGACAGGTCCTCTATAGACCATTCATTTTCTCAGTCATTTTTTCAACCCCAAACATCATTGTGTCAGAATGTATCATGGTGGGTATTATTAGTACATCCATGTTTCTATAGAGATATTATATTTATCCATTTTATCTTCACAAATATTATTTCAGAATAATGTATTTATCATGAAGAAGTTGCATTTTTTATATTTTTTTACATGAAGCATGGTTAACTCACACAGTCATGAGTAACTCTATGTTTCCTATGTCGAGGGTCCTATCATGGTGGTATATCAATTTTTTATAGAATCCACCTGGTTTAGTGAAAAATGTCCAAATCTGAATAACCCATGTTTCGATTTTTATGTAGGAAGAGGCTGGAACCCACTTGGATCATGGTTTATAATATTATGAATCTAGATTGTGCATGTGCAATGGGTCTAGGAATTGGTTTGTGAATGATTAGAACATGGTTTTGAAAATGGTAAGGACAAACCACTATGTCTATTCAGGTGTTAGTGTTTACCTAATTTCCCAAATTACTAATATCATATTAATTGGGTGATTTATACATATTCTCCTACATTGGTGTTATTAATTCCTTAGGATCTTATGGAGGATCCCCAATCTTATACAACAATTATAAGTGGCCTTACATTGGTGATTCCAAAGTGGTTTTGAGGATGTTCCCCCTTTCATTCCCATATACTTCTCATTAATCCTTTATTCCTAGGATTCTCATTTCATTAGAAACCCTAGTTCACAATGAAATATAAATATTGGGTTTTTGGTGGTTCTCACTAATGGATTTAATATTTTATATATTATAGAGAAGGTCATATTGATAACTTATGTGGTCTCTATTGAAGATGATATTTTTTTATTTGTTTCCACATCTTCTTAGTTTGTGTTTTGATTAATTTGTTTCATTCTAAAATTAATTTTGAATGTTTGGTTTCTAAATTAATTTTTAAAAATTATGAATACATGTGATATCATATTGATATTTTAAAACTATTTCATAGTGTTTTTATTGTTGAATAAAATATTTCTCTATTAAATCCCAGTATTAAATGTGTGACGTGGAATGTTTTTTTATTATATGTTTTTTTTAAAATTCACATTGTATTTTCAAAATTTCTCAATGATTGTGTTGTAATTAGATCATGTTCAAGTTTTTAATGAGTAAAAAATATGTTTTAAATTGATTTTATTTCTAAAGAGTGTTTTTGATAAAAAATTGACTTATAATGTTGTTCCATAATTTGTTTGTAATTTTTTATTATAATGTGTGTGTTTTTACCCATTGTGAAAATTTATTAAATGATACTTTAATATATTTTTCCTATAAGTGGATGGCCCTATTCCTTGTTTTTTGAGTTTTAGAATAAGTAAGATGTTTTATTGTATCATCAAAATGTATTTATATGGTGTTTTATTTCCAATATTTATTATTAAATGATTAAAGTGGTATTTCATATACTGTAAAATGGTTTTGTATTATAATTCATGTTTTATGATGAAGGCGTGGATGGAACATTGGTTATAAATGGTTAATATATAAGAAAAAACATGGATTCCAATAGGTTTTTAGACCATGTCTGAGTTTTTTTACATTGTAAGATTCAATATTCTCCTTTTCTATTTGAATGTTCATGTTTATGAATTTTGTTCATGAGACATATGGATAAATTCATTTTAAGGGTTTTTGGGTTGAGGTATAATCTTTTCATGTTCCAATCATGTTAATTTTTGATTTAATGTTATTCAACAAACATCCTTATTGGTCATGGGAATCTAGATACTAAGTGGGAGATCTAATTTTCTTTCACAACTTGGTTCCCTTGATGATAGTGACTCTCCAACCTTGAAAGGAATTGAGGTATAAGAGGGGGTTTAATTGCAATGATGCTGGTGTGGATAAGTTGGATATAATAGGTTTTTGGATTTGGTATTGGGAAATAATATTTTCTAAGAGTTTTTATAAATTTGAATATATAATATGTGTCTCAATTTGGGAATCTAGTGTAGAGAACATAACACAAATTATATCTTGATTGGTTGTTGATGCAATTAATTTTTATCATTTGTATGATTTTATCAAATCCCCAAACATGTATTATTGTGGAACCATTTATTTTTAATATTTTTTATATTCTTTATGATTTGTGGTGGCTTATTTTTTATTCTTGAGTGATTTGTGCATGGCTGTTTCATTTGAAAAAAAAAATTCAATGAATCTGAAAATATGAGTCTAATTTAATATATCTTCTGTAGGTATTAATGTGTATTTCAAAATGGGTGATTTAAATATATATTGTTTATGTCCTATTATAAAATGCATACAACGTGACTATATTAATATGAATAAACCAAATATGTTAATTTCATATATTTTAATTAGTGTGAAGGGTTTTCGGAATAAATTATGATTATGGAAGGTTTTTCAAAGAAGATGTATTCAGTTTGACAAAAACCAGGTGAATGATTTATAATGTGAGTATCATATTGATTTAGTTTTTCAAAAGATTTCATTGAAAATACTATTTATTGAACATTTTAAAACTAAAATCTCTGGCTTCATTAGTGAAACTAATATCACATTATTATTTAGATATGGTGACCTGCTAGGATGTTTAGCTAACAACCATATCTTTTATGTATCAGGTTTTAAGATGGATTCATTTTTCTTTCCTCAAGGATGATATGAGGTGAGATGGGTCATAGTGAGAAATCATTGGTTTCATGGTATTTATTATGAAAATATTTAGTAGGTTTGTATTTATTTTCTTTTGGTTAGTGTTGTACATGATATTCCATGATATGAAATTATATTATTATTGATGATTATATTTAATAATAATGGTAGGATTAGTTTGTTGTTTATGAACTTTTCGACAAGTTTATTTATTTTTGTCACATGTGTAATACACCAACCCCAGTTATATAGAATTGGTGACTTATTACATAACATTATAATTATAAAAGGAATCATGTCTCAAAATACCAATCTATTTAGTATCCTTGGGAGTACTATATATATACATAATTTTTACATTACACTGTGAAATATAAAAAAACCTTCTGTCCCCTTTGAACACCTTTATATCCCTTAGAAAATTCCTATAGGTTAATCATAATATAATTCTTTTCATCCTAGAAAAAATAAAACATAAGAAAGGGGTGAGCTCAAATTCTCAGTAAGGATAAAACCATAGCAGAAACAATCATAAATAAGAATAAACATTTAAGGAAATGTACAAGACTATAACACAAGCCTTTTAAACATAAACATCAGCATGATATGGAAATGATAAATCAAATTATTCCATTTACTTGTTATCATATAAATTCCACTAGTTTGAATAATCAAATGTAATAAGAATATCCAATTTCATAATGACTGAATGCATATTGCCGGACATCATAACCACATTGTCAAGGCCTCGGGTCAAGACTACAAATAAAATTTTTTCAAGGCCTTGCTCCAAGACACTAGTTTGCCTCATGAGAACTACTGATTCATAGAGGAGCTATAGAGGGCTCCACCCATCACTTACTAAGTCCAATGAATTCCTCATATGGAAGGGTGAAACATAATCTATACATTTTAATCAAAAATAGTATAAAAAATTTTAATATTTTAAACAAAACCCATGAATGGCATAAAAATAACACATCCAAAGTCAAACATAACTCAATCAATACATTATAGATGATTTAATTATGATAAATAAACCTAAATCAAGATTAAACTACATGGATGGATATTGACATAGATGAAAATGGTCATTAAAACTATTTGAGAGAAATAACCCCTTTTTCATGAAAACTTTTAAATGTCACACTGTTTATCAAAGATGTCATTGAAAAGAGATTTTTGAATTAAAGTGTTTCATAACAAATTTAAACTTGGAAAAGTAATTTTAATTTCAAAACATTAATTTCTATATAATTAAATTCATAAAACCATTTTTAAAACATGAACATTAATGAGAACGATTTTGAAGAATAGATATTTAAAACATTTAAAATAATATTTTAGTTAAAGAGATTCTAATCAAATAAGAGACTCTTGAATACATGTAAATTGGAAAAAAAATTAATAATAACCTTATAATATCATCATCATAATGGGATTTATGATATAATATGTCAAAGTACAGTATATACACCATATAAAAGTGAATTGGTGCCAAACGACAAAGAGGTCTCAAAGGACTGTAAATTTAGATGAAATACCATATAAAGACTGTATCCTTAGATTAAGGATAAATCAATGAAATAATTAAGTGTTACATATATAAATACACTGAATATAATTAGACATTCAGTGTAAATTAATCATATTACATTTACACATATTCTTGTAAAAACAAAACCAATGACATGGATGTTTAACTAAATGAATGGAGATTTAATTAAGATTACCTGTAAAAACATCATATCAATGGAATATGTATTTATCAATAGATTGATTATGTGTATCAATGTTATATCCATAGAATTTGGATTGTATATTATTACATAAATAATAAATAGTGATTCCTCACATAATCATGGAGTAAAATAATCAATAATGTATGCATAAATCCCAATGAGAGAAAATTGAAAATTGAAATTACCTTACCGATTTGGTAACATAGGAAACACACTCCCCATGAAATAAGTATCACATAATGAAGATTTAATTATTCATAAATTATATTATATTACAGAATATATATAGTCATGGTCAGTACATACACCACACAAAAGAAAATTGTTGCAATATAGTAGGAATATCATGGAAATAAGAAGTGAGATGAAAATACCATACCACGTTGTAATCAATCAAGTTGAATGACCAAAAGTTAATAAGAACTAATTAAAAATAGAATAACCATAATATAAATATAATCCGGATATTATATATCACATGAGATTACTCGATACACCACATGCAATAAATAAGTGGCGAACAATGAAAATATCACAGAATTAAAAAAGAGATCAGAAACCCATTACCTTGTACTTTTACATTGTATAGGTTAATTTAACCTCCTATATAATGGTAAAATAATTTTTATTAAATACAATATAACAAATTACATAAATATGATATCATATATGATCTTCTAGTATTTCATTTTTAATGATATTACAGTAGTATCAATGTTTTGGCTGTTAACTGATTCATTTTCCTTTATATGTTTTGTTACGTAAGTCATGTTTGTTATATATAGGCTGTATTTGACTCATATCCTGAATGATATTATGTTCTTAAACGTTATTTTTAATCACAAAAATAAAATTATTCTTGAATGAATATATGGGTAATAAGTCTCATCGTGTTTGTGGAGTCGGTAGGCCGTATGTAAGCATGAGCGACAATATCATTCCTATGATGGTAAAATTATATATAATTGAATGGTATATCATATATATAGAATCATTAAAATATTATATTTATTATTTAAATCATATATACTAATTATTATTCCCATCCAAATAATGATGTTTTGAACTTACAAAATACACCACGACGTGGAGACGGTAAGTCGTACGTACACACGTATGATGACTTTATCATTTATATGATGGGTAGAATAGAGAATATGGTTGTACCATATTTATAGTAACCTCATAGTATCTTTGAGGTATTTAAGTTAATATTTTGGTTTGGAAACAATAAATAAAGAGGTAGTGGAAGAAGAAAATAACTTGAAAGAGGGGGGGGTGAAATTATTACCTCTTCTTTGGGTGTTTTCTTTTTGAGTTGATAAAAAGGGATCCATTGGTTGGATTTCTTATCAAAGTAAGGAATCTAGTTTTATGTGAGGGATTTTGGGAGGATATATAGGTAGGATTTTTCCTAAAAAATGGATTTGGAGGTGTGAAATTAAGAGAAGGGGAAGTACCCTTTTATAAGAGGGGGTCACTTTTGGAGAAGCCTGAAATCTTATTTTATAATAAATTCATTTTCAGTTTATAATGCCTCAAAAATGATTTATTTAGAGTCTAAGGTGGGAATGGGTCGAAAAACCTTCCACCAATATGTTTTAAACAGGTTTATGTCACCATATTATCCTTATCGTTTATATTTAACTCTTAGTTAAATAGTTTTACATTTACCATACCTCATGAAATTTTTATATTATATGGTTAATAAACATACAATAAACTAGAATGAGAACCCCAAGTGGTTCATTATTAATATAAATAGACTTTATTAAGCCTTTTGTCATGTACTTATATTTTTTGGAATATTATATCAATTAATAATATATTATTTTATTTAAAATCTCAATTATGTCAATTTTGACACTATTTAGTATTTGATTTTTTTGAAAGGCATAAAAACATCATCATTTCGAATAAAATTCATTTAATCAATATTAACATGTCATTTTAAGCTATAAAATTAGTTTAATTCATCAAAAGTCTCAAATTACATTTATTTTCATGTTTATAATATAAATTATTTTAATCATTCGTTAATAAGGTAATTACTGCATCATCATTGTTTCATATATAAATTTAATTATATAATATATAAAAATTAAAAATAAAATAATATTATGTAGGAACATTTTTTACCTTTCTAATGAATATTTATAGTCTAATTTATCTTCTGTATAAACCTATATTAAAAATGGTTTAGTTATTAAACATTGAATTCAGACTTTTAACTCTTCTTTAAATAAAATTATAATAAATATCCTAATCTAATCCAAGTGGAACAGAATGTTCATATTTTATTCCCATGCTTTTTATGGTCTAATTATACTGATCAAATAGATTTAGGACATGTTTTAGGGTAATTATATTATCAATTTTAAATTTAATTACCCTACTTACTTTTACCCATGGTAAATAAAAGTCAAAAGTTACTATTAACAAAAAATTATTTTCATATTATTAAACCATATTTTACTTACTGATTTCAACCATGTCTCTTGTATTTTTAAATTAAACACACAGAAGCGGTAAAATTATGTTTTATGCAAATTTTCAAATTCTCCTAGAATGTTGGTAAAAGACGGTAAAAATTTCAATATAACTTTATAGATAAAATTTTATTATAAATAGGACTCTAATGAATCAAATTAAAAAAATATAGGTATTATGTCTCTATATTGACTTAAATAAATAAAATAAATAATTATTTAAAAAAAATTTCTGTTTTAAAAAAAATGCAGTGTTTTTCACAATTTATCAACAATTGAATGTTTTCATAAAAAAACAAAAAAATTTCCCCAAGATTATTTTTTTATTTAAATTCAAAAATGAATTCTATTTTACCAAATTAAAAACAAAGAAGTTGAATTAATTAATTTAAAATTAATTCTCATTGTCAGAACCAAAAGGCCGGTTTTTAAGAAGTAAAAACTACCAAAAGATTGGCATGTGTTTAAGCTAAATTTAATTGTGAAATTACTTATAACATCCTAAATTGTATTAAATGATAAAAATATAATAATATTATACTTCTAAACTATTAAAATGAATAATTTATCACTATAATTTATTTCTACTAAAAACGTTGTTTTAAATTAAAATTTTGTAGTTTTCACTATTTATCCAAATATGAGTGTTTTCTGAAAAGTACCAAAAATTATCCAAAATAAATTTTTATGTCACATTTATAAATATTAATTTAATTTAATTAAATTGAATATAAAAAATTTTCAAATATTGGTTTTAAAAAGGGGTTTCCATTAAAAGGTGCTAAATTTGTATTTTTTTGTAAAAAATACTTATTTGATCTGAAAAAATGAATTTGTTCTCATATAATTTCTACAAAATACATAATTTGGATTCTAAAATTATATGGAGTATATAAAATTCAAAATTTAGTTAATACTATTCATAACTGCTTTTTGAACGACTAGTTTTGTAAGTCGTGTTGTGCTCGATCTTAGTGTTGCATGTAGCGCATGCTATTGATTTACATTAAAGAAAATAACTTACTATGAAATCTTGGGGTGTTATATTATTTCCCCCATTTGGAAATTGTAACCTCTCAATTATAAAATTGGGCTTCAGAACTTCATTGATAGTACCACATTAGAAAAGAGTCAATAAAACTATCACATTAAAAGAATGAAAGAGATGAACAAAGGTCACCTGAGATAACCCATGCAAGGATGCCCTGTAAACAAACACGGATATGGAAGATAAACTAAGAGTAATTTTCTCATGGAGAGTGATATAAAACATGAACAGGGGAATGTTAACAATAATAAAACCACAAACTTGTGATGGGATAAACTGTCATTAGTTTCCCAGTTGGAAAAGTAAACTGGCAACAATTTTTTTAAAACCCATTTTATGAATTTGAGGAATTTATTTATGATATTGAAAATGAAAATAAAGAGACTTAAATAATTTTTAAGTATAGTTTCATCGTTTAATAAATTTATACCAATAACTCATATTTTTTTAAATAATGAGTATTCAAGAAGAATTGGTCACACCTAAAGTGCTAGAATCAACTTCTAAAGATTCACATGATCCAAAAAGAATAAACTATATATTTCCCTTGTCATTATAGATTAACCATACCCAAATGGTTAGTAAAATATAAGATGATCCCCAAAAAGGATAATCCTTTAAATAAATAAAATACTAATCTTAATTTATAAAATTAAACCAATAATACCCAAAGTTCAAAAATACCATTTAATAAACAACGGTTCTTAAAATCCTTCAATATAATCCAAACTAAAATTGAAACCCAAAACTTATAAGAATTTCATTATGTAGTATTCCATGTTTAATTGTATCACCAAATAACATCAACTAATTTTAGTGTCACACCCATAAAAGAAATTAACCAGATCATATATTCTCTATGATAGGTTATTCATTTCCATAAATAACCCAAATAGCTTTAAATCCACAATAAAAACATAGATAAAAGTCAACCATTTCTCCTCAAATAAATGCAATTTTATTCTATTTTCCTTTGTCATACATTTTTTCCAATAGAGCGAACGTATTCCAAAATAACATTTATCACGTAATCACCAAATCATTTTCCTAAGACATAAGATCCCAAATAAACTTATTGTTGATCAAAAAAATCATTTAACGTAAAATAATTAGTCACAATAACCAGGGACATCATGTAGTCCAGTTGTAGGAGATAAATACCAATCACACTCTCAGTGTGGGATCAATTTTCATAGCTTTTTCCAACCTCATGGGCTGTCACATGATCTACATGTTTTCATTTTTCAAAAAATATATTTTATAATGTTCCCAATATTATATAAATTCATCAAAATAACCACAACTTAATATCAGCCCAAATGATACCTCATACCTCACATTTTCATCCAAAAATTTAATAACTTTTAATTGCCTCAATATCAAGGATCATATAAAACCAAATAGTTATTAATATCTATATCAACAATAGAAAAAATAATTCTTCCTAAAATATCATTTTTACATAACAAAATGCAGGGTTACACATACTAGAGAAATGCCTTCCAATATAATCCCTTCAACAAAGAGATATAATACTTTTAAAAATTTCTCTATCCAATTATTTTAACGTATATTCTTCCATGATCAAGAAGTTATCCTATAGAATAGAGCATTCACTCAAGTAATGCCCAGGTCCCCTACATTTATAGAAAATTACTGTAAATAGATTCTTGGGATCATGAATATTTTCTTCCATTGTACTCTTTATTTTTCCACAGTAATTATTTACTTTATGTCATAATTTCCCACACATAAATCATTTCTTTATTCCATTGAGAAACTTTCATGAGTGTCTCCTTCCACATTTCATTCATGATTGAAATTGAGATTTTTTTCTCTATGGATTCCATTGTTGGTTCTCTTATCATTCACCGCCTTTCTCTTCTTTTTGAGTCTGGGAGTTGGTAAAAATATATGTTCTTGATCATATTTTTGGAAACCGGATTCCACATGAACATTATATCATTTAAACCTATCAATAATTCATTTTTTTCACATTTCCTCCATCGTTCCCTCTTTGTGCATCATGTTCAATGTCACTATGACTTCCATGGAATCCATCCATTGACTAACACATGGAATCATAGTATGAGTCATAAAATCATTTAGAGAATATCATAACACCTTATTTTCAATCAAAAACACCTTAGAATTAACCGAAGTTATTTATTATCATATTATATTAAAATCCATCAAATCGGTTTGTAAAGAAAATGTGAATTATCATAATCATATCCGTCATGAGTTTCATATCCTAGAGAGTAGCATGGCCCATTGTTGTGTACCAGGATACCCCGTGTCAAGCATGAAACTCCATGTCAGTGTTTTCACTTCAAGGTACATATGTTCCAGAGCCACCTCTACCTGCTCGTATCCAGACATGGAAGTCTTCCTCGGAAAACCAACATAATATTTACTTTATCGATATGTGTGGGTGTTCTTCTATAATAATCCTCAATGTCTATCTTAGGGTAATTATTTTTTATGAGAGTTTTTTTCTAAATATAGTTTCCAAGGTATGTACTAATCTTTCCATGAAACAAACTATAATGCACTGACCACCATTACCAAGAATCATTAAATTATTACAAAACATTGGAATGATACAAGGAATCATGTCCCGAAAGAACAATCAGTTTAGTAGAATTGGAAGTACTATATACTTAAATAATTTTTACATTAATTCATGAAATATAAAAAATACATTTTTTCCCCTTTGAACACTCTTATATCCCTTAGCCTATTCTTATCAGTTAATCGTAATATACATCCTTGAATCATAGGGAAAAAACCTAATAAAGGGGTGTGATCAAATGCTCAGTAAGGATAAAAATATAGCAGAAAATATCATAAATAATAATAAAAATTTAAGAAAATTTATAGGACTAGAACTCAAGGATTTTATTCTTAAACATCATCATAATATGACAATGAAAAATCAAATAATACTATTTACATATTCACATGGATATTCTACAGGTTGAATAATCATATGAAACATAAATGGCCAATTTCATAATTATGGAATGCATAATGCAAGACATCATAACCACGTAATCAATGACTCGTGCCAAGGCTACATATAAGATTTTGTCAAGGCCTTGTGCCAGGACACTAGTTTGTCGGATTAGACCTACCGATGAATCGAGGAGATATATCAGGCTACACCCGTCACTTACTAAGTCCAATGCATTCCTCATATGAAAGGGTGAAACATAATCAAAATATTTATATTAAAACTATAATATGAAATTTTAATCTTTTAACCACAAACAATAAAGGGCATAAAAATAGCACATCCATAGACAAACATTACTCATTAAATACAATATATATGATTTTATTAGGATAAATGAACCTCAATAAAGTGTAAAATAAATTAATGAATATTGAAATAGATGAAAATAGTCATTAAAGCTATTTGAGGGAAATATCGCCTTTTTTTCTAGATACCATTTAAAGGTCGTACTATTTATCAATGAGGTCGTTTAAATGTTATTTTTGAATCAAAGTATCCCATACCACGATAAATGTTTGGAAATTAATTTTACATTCAAAACATTTATGTCTATATAAATAAATAAAAAAACCATTTTTAAAACATGGACATTAATGAGAATGTTTTATAAGAATAAATATTTAAATCATTTAAAAAAATATTTTAGTGAAAGTGTTCCAAACCAAATAAGAGACGCTTGAATAAAAGTAATTGAAGAATAATATTAATAAAAACATTATTCTATCATGAGAATAAATGGATTCTTGATATAATATGTCAAATGGCAGTATATACATCATATAAAATTGAATTTGGGAATAATGACAAAGAGGTCTCAAAGGAATGTAAATTGAGACAAAATACCTTATAAAGACTATATCCTTAGATTAAGGATTAGTCAATGAAATAACTATGTGTGTAAAATATAAATACACTAAATATAATTAGATATTTAGAGTAAATAAATCAGAATACATTCACACATATTCTTGAAAAAACAAAACCAATGGCTTGGATGTTTAAGTCAATGAATGAAAATTGAGTTCGGATTGACCTTAAAAAGTTCATATCAATGGAATGTGAATTATTTAATTGAGTGATTATGTGAATCAAATGTATATCCACAGAAAGTGGAGTGTTTATTACTAAATGAATAATAAATAGTTATTCCACACATATTATTGGAGTAAAATAATCAATGAAGTATTTTTAAATCCCAATGAGGGGAAATTGAAATTTGAAATTCCCTTATAGATTTGGTAACATACAAAACATGCACCCCATGAAAGATGTATCAAACAATGAAGATCTAAATACCCATAAATTAATGTATATAACACAAATAATACAATCATGGGAAGTAAATAAACCACAAAAAATAAAATAGTTGCAATATAGCACGAATCCCATCGAAATAAGAAGTGAGATAAAAATCCCATACCACGTTGTAATCAATCGTGTCGTATGACCAAAAGTTAATAACCCCCAAATGAATCACAGAATTACATGAATATAAAGAGAATTAAGATAATATATATCAAATGACAGTACGCGATACACCATAATAAATAAATAAGTGACGAATAATGGAAATCTCACGGAATTAAAAGTGAGATAAGAAACCCCTTACCTTGTTCTTTTCCTTAGTATAGGGTTTGTTAACCTCCTGTATATTGGTGAAATCATTGTTTTTAAACTATAAAAGAACAAAATTAATAAATATGATATCATATATGATCTTTTAATATTTATTCGTTAATGATATTTCTGTAGTATCATTGTTTTTCCTGTTAACTGTTTCATTTTACATTATATGTTTTGTTACGTAAGTCATGTTTGTTATGTATAGGCTATATTTGATTCATATCCAGATTGATATTAAGTACATAAACATTATTTTTAATCATAAAATGAAAATTATTCCGGAATGATTATGATGGGGAATAAATCTCACTGTGTTCATGGAGACTGTAAGATGTACTTACACATGAACGATATTATCATTCATTTAATTGAAGAAGAAAAGAACTTGAAAGATGGTGGTGAAATTATTACCTCTTTTTCAGGTGTTTCATTTTTAGTCGATCAAAAAGGATCCATATGATGGATTTAGGATCAATGTAAGGACTCTAGGTTGATGTGAGGGATGTTGGGAGGATATTTAGGTAGGTTTTGGCCAAGCCAAATTTCCTTCGAGGTGGGAAATTAAGAGAAGGGGAAGTACCCTTTTATAAAAGATGTGGGGGTCACTTTAGAAAAATATTTAAATTTCATTTTAAATTAAAATCATTTCCAGTTTCTAATTACTCCACAATAATTTATTTTGAGGATAAGGTTAAGATGGGTAAAAAACCTCTCAACCCATAGCTTTTAAATAGGTTTAAGTAACAATATTAACTTAATTTTTTTTATTTAACATTTAGTTAAATAGTTTTACATTTACCATTTTTCTTCGTATTTTTATATTTTATGTGTCATAAACGTACTATAAACTGCCATGTGAACCCCAAGTGGTTCATTATTAATATATATATAACCTTATCAAAATCATTTTCCGGAACCATAGATTTTAAGAATATGATATACATTAATAATATAGTATTTGTTTTAAAAACTCAATTATGTCAATTTGACACTATCTATTATTTGATTTTTTTAAAGCCATAAAAACATTATCACATCAGATAAAATTTGTTTAATCAATCCGCACAAGTCATATTAAGCTATAAAATTAGAGGAATACGTCAAATGTCTCAAATTACTTTTATTTGGATATTTATAATATCATTTATTTTAATATTTCATTAATAAGGTAATTACTGCATCATAATTGTGTCATAAATAAAGTTAATTATTTAATGTCTAAAAATTATAAATAAAATACCATTATGTAGGAAATATTTTTATATTTCTAATGAATATTTATTGTTGAATTTATCGTATGTATGGCCCTATATTAAAAATGTTTTAGTTATTGAACATTGAATTTAACCCTTTTAACTATTCTTTAAAAAAATAATAAATGTCCTAATCAAATACAAGTGGACCAAATGGATAAAATATTATTCCTATGGATGTTTCGGCCTAATTATAATTATCCAATAGAATTAGGACATGTGTTAGGGTAATTATAATTTCATTTTTACCATTAATTACACTATTTAAATTTAACTTTGGTAAATAAAAATCCAATGTTACTATTCATCAAAAAAAATTGCATCTTATTGAACCAAATTTTTTATACTGATGTAAACCGTGTCTCTCAGAGTTTTGAAATTAATCTCACAGAAGAGATAAAATTTAGTTTTATGAAAATTTGCAAATGATCCAAGAAGGTGGGTAAAAGACGGCAAAAAGGTCAATAAAATTTTATACCTATAATTTTTTTATAAAAATGACTCCAATGAATCAAATTGAACTAATATAGGTATTATGTATCTATATTGACTTAAATAAATAATACAAATTATTTTTTAAATAAAAAGTCGGTTTTTAAACAACAACACATTGTTTTTTACTATTCATCAAAAATTTAAAGTTTACAAAAAATACAAAAAATCTACCCTATTCTAATTTTTATATTCCAAATTCAAAAATGAATTATATTTTCCCAAATTCATATCATAGAAGTAGAATTAATTAATTAAAAATTAATTCTTATTATCAAATCCAGAAGGCAAGTTTTTATGAAATAAAAACTATCAAATGATTTACAGCTGTTGTTGACAAATTTAATTAGGAAATTAATTATAATGACATAAATTCTATTAAATGATAAAAATATAATCTAATTAAACATAAAAAGAATCCAAATTCGTAATTTAAAACTATAAATTATTTTGATTAAAAAATATGTTTTCAATTAAAATTTAATATTTTTCATTATTCAATAAAATATTAATGTTATCAGAAAAGTACAAAAAAATTAAAAAAAAATTATGTCCTGGTTCTAAATTAGAATTTTATTTGATTAAATTGATTATATAAAATAGTAAAATATTGTATTTAAAAAATTATTTTCCATTAAAAGGTGGTAATTTTTTTTAAAAAAAATTCTTTTATCAGAAAAAATGAATTTATGCTTATATTATGTCTAAGAAACACATTAAATGTTTTCTAAAATTATATTGAGAATATAAAATTGAAAATTCTATTAATACTATTCATAAATTGTTTCTAAATGGATAGTTTGGTATGTCGTGGTGTGCTGAACTCGGTGTTGCATGTAGTGTATGCTATAGAATTATTTTAAATAAAATAACATACTATAAAATCTAGGGGTGTTACAACATGGATATCACGATCTATTATATTAAATCTCTAATTTGGGTGAAAAAAATGTAGAAACCTATGATTTTTAAATATATTTATCTTTAAATTATTTTATTTCTATGATATGTTGTGTTATACAGAACACTGATATTAAACAAAACACAATTTACTGTAAAAAAATTATTCTCTAAAGTGAATTTGATAACCTCTGTTTTATATTAGAGCGGTTTGAATAAGATTATATTAATTATAAACTATTTAAATTGGGATTTTAATAATTACAAATTTATTTATTTATCTTTCATAAAGATGCACTTAAAATTTTGAATGTTGTTTTATTCTCAGAAAGTATTTTCATTAAAAAGATATTTTTTAATTATTATTTGTAATAAAATAGTATAATTAATTTTTAAAACACTTATAAAATACATTTTAGAATAAAAATTCATTTCTATACTATTATAATCATAATTACATAAAAGTGATCTTTTGAAAATTTTATGAAAACTAGGATTAATTTTAAATATTGAAAAATACTGTTTTTTATTTAAAAATGAATTTTTTTAGAATATTTAAAAATTAAAATTACATTATGGGTTAGTTTTAAAATTCAATTACTTAATTTTTATATGAAATAAAACAATTCTGTTTTTTTAGATGAATTTTATCCACAAATATACTATGAAAAATATTTATTCATAAAATATGAATTTTTATGGAAAAATAATTTTCATCACTTTTTTATCTATTTTAAAATAAAATTTTATCACATATGTTTATTCAATCATAAAAAGTATTCAATTTTTCATAATTAAGAGTTGGAAATTTCGAAAAGGTTGCCCCTTTTTTATATCCAAAACATATAGTAACATTAGTGGGTTGTGTATCCATGATAAATGGTATATCAGGTAATTTAAGTTAAAATTAAAAAGATAAGGACTATAAAATAACCCGAACACTTTCATATATTTTATTTTATGTTTCCAATTCGTCTATACACCTAAAATATTTTTTTATATTACTTTTTTGACATTTGTATGTGATTATGACCTTTATACTATATTATTTAAAGAAAAGTCAAAAATGGATCACTCTCGTTTTTAGAAAATATATTAGTTTTAACATAGGGATAACCTGATAGTAAATTCTTCATAAATAATATAATTGAAGGAAAATATGTTATATTAATAATTATAATTTATTTATCATTTTATTAATAATCACTTAACCTGAAATCTTACAACACTCTCACATAATAATTGTTAAATTAATTAAAAAATTAAATAAACGATACGATAAATTTTGAAAATATTACGATTTGAAATAATAATGGTTAAAATTTAATTTTATAAAAAATAATAATATGATTGGTATGTATTACTATTTTTTATTCATATTTATATTTTTTATTTTGTGTTATAAATTTGAAATTAATTGAATAGTTCTAATAGTGACGTTATTGTTATATTATGAAAATTAAATTTTATTAAATGGCATAAAATTACTAGAAATCAAATATTTTTTCAATAGAAGTAGTTATATTCTATAAAACAAAATATGGTTAATTTATGGACTGTTTTTCAATGATATTAAATATTTTAACCCTATAAGAGTTGAAAATATTGATATCATGGTATCTTTTAATAGGGTTAAGAGGAGGATAAAACAAAGATGATAATGGTAAAATTTGAAAAAAAAAATTAAAATATTTTTTCTGTGAAAGTATTTTGACTCCTCTTCATCTCACCATTGTAGAAAATAAATTTTGAAACATTTTTAAATCAAATTAATCTATATTAATTTAATATTTTAAAAAATTAATAAGTCACCCCCCCTCAATCATAAATGGGAACACATGTTTTTTTAACATTAAACAACATTGATTTTTTATATCATGATAATAACATTTATCAATCCCTTCCAAAATTTATTCTAATCAATATAGATGCACCAGTATTCCTCATCGGCCAATGATATGATCCTTAAGTGTGGATTTAGAAGAGTTTAATCAAAGTAGGGGTAATCACCGAAATTAGTATTTTTCTTTTTAATTATTCATTTATATATTAAAAATATGAATTAATTAAAATGAAAATATCAATTTAAATTATTCAATAAATTTAAACATTATTATGATTATGAAACCATGATAATACATCCTCTTTCCCCCAAATAGGATGTGAAAGAATCGCATGTGTGTATGTACAACTTACCATCTCTATTTAGTTATAATATCAATTTGGTTCAATCAAATTTAATGATGGATTTTATGACTGGTTTAATATTTATATATTATTATTATAACTTCATTATAATAATATAATAATAATTTCATAGTTATATTCCTACCATCCAATCCACTAGGAAATGATATCATTTCTCATGCATACTTGTTGTCGACCATCTACACGATGTGATCTGATTTTTTAAAATTTATTATGAGGATAATAATAAATATATGATTAATAAAAATAAACTAGATATATTAAATAATAATAATTATTATTTATTAGTAATTTATTATTTACATTTGTTTGGTTCTATCCTTCGAAAAATGAAGGAAAAGTACTCACATATGTACATCCTACTATCTCTATTAACTGAATAATTAAATTTCAAATCACTGATTTTATCAATGAATATATAAATGACTAAAATAAATATATATAATATTTATTTCGTGACCAAATTTATACATATTATAGATCCATGGTCAAATAACAATGACTGAACTTCTAAACCAAAACTTACATGAAAAAAGAAATAGGTGTCACCTAGATTAATAATTATTTTAATAACTATTAAATTAATAGGTGATAAAATAATATAAATAAATAATTTATTTTATGATATTTTATTATAATGTTTCACAAGTTTATTTAAAATATGTATATATTTATTTAAATGGATTTTTCAATGCGTGGAAATTATGTTGGACCTAATTTTAGGAATTTCATTTCTCTATTTTATTTATAGAATATGTATTCCATATTAACCAATCATATATTTTGTTTTATTTATATAAAACAATTTTTTATGTTATATCCTGAATATAATTATTTTATTGCATTTAATTTTTAATTTCATTATTATTTATTGGGAATGACAATTCAAATGGAACAAATTTCATAATGTATTTTCATATCATATTTAATTTTTTTGACACATTTTATATTCACCAATTCATTCATTTTTTAGTGTAAATAATATCCATCAATATATTTTATGATTAATATTCTTAATATTATAATAATTAAAATATACATTTGGGGATCTTTATTTCATGGGTCATATGATTAAAAAGTAAACAAAGCGGTAATGGTTTGTGTTGCAATCTCATTATTTGTCATGATTTCATTTGTTTATGTTTTTAGGGTGAAATTGTGTAATATATCTCAAAAACATATTAAAATTATCATCATATGTTAATTTGTAGATAAAAAATTATTTCAATGAATTTTAATATCTATAAAAATAAAGATACTAATATAATGTTTTTATGGAAAATCTATTAAACATAACTCTTCAACTGAGAAAACATTTCCTTCCATATCCATGTTTTTTAAAGAAATAATTATGAATTTTAATATTATTAATATATTATTTGAATTAATTTTTAACCATGATTTAATTTTTTGAAAATGATTTAAATTTATAATTCTGTTTGCTTTCCCAATGAGGTACTTATTTCCTTTTTACTCAAGTTTGAATGGAATTTTTTATCATAACATATATGGCATGTGAAAAATTTACCTCCATCATGACCATTATATGATTTGATATATTTTGATAAATGATTCCATTGTGATTTTGAAATAAATATTTCCATGATATTTTTGAAATTTGTTAAAATTTTATTTTCAAAATGAAATGTTTGTTTTCGATATGAATTATTTTTGAAATCTTTTAATGGAAGTTTCATCTATAATAAAACCCTTTGATAATAATTATTATTTACTTGGGATATTATCTAATGATACTATTCATACTCTTGATTTACATGATTTATTTTTTTTAGATTTTTTTGAATCAAATTTGTTTTTATAAGGATTATGCTATGATTAATGGATGAAATTTTTAGGAAACTAATTTTCATTGAATTGGGTATGGGGAATGATATGCTGAATGTTTTCTGATATTGTGGAACACAGTTATATAGTTATAATTCTTTTATTTTAATATCTTTAAATTTTAGCCACATATATTAAATCTTAATTTATGAATATTCATTAAATAATATCACAATCCCCACCAAAATTGTTATTGTCTATTACTTTTAGAAATAATGACACATATACAATGCATTCATAAGAGAACAAAATAATGGAATAAAAACACATATTCCATGAGACCATAACATTCTAAAACCATACCCTATATATAATAGATCATAAACCATCTTCATGGAAAAAATTAGGTTGCTCATATGTTAGGAATCATAACAGAATAAAAGAATATATTTCATGTGATAATAACCCTGTAATATATTACTTTCATGAACATAACCATAGAAAATAATTTATTTAATAGTCATGTTTCATTATAGTGGATATCATAGTATATCGGGATAAAAACCTTATACAACAAAAAATTCAAGGTTCACTCCAAAGACTATCGTTATTTATAGAATCCCTTACTAAACATTGTTCATTCCCCACCCCATTCCTTCTAATCTCATGATTTTTCAATCAATACCTAATTCCTTGAAATGAGATATAGGTTTCACTGGTTTCCTAATAAATTTCATCAAAATTTTTCCACAATATTATAAAATATTCATCATATAATAATGCATAAAAAATAATATGGTTCATAAACATTTCATTATATAAAAATCTATGGAAAACAAAAGAGTTACTTAATCATTTAATCATTTCATTGTAGCATAACCCATGGAAAAGAAATAGATTTCATAAATAATATCAAATTATATATATTAACCATTTTTAAAAATAAATAAGATGTTATCACTAGATTTTATCCGAACTAAATCATATAAAATATCCCAGGATGAAATCATATATAGAAAATTATTTTGAATATTTAATCAATTGAAACAATTATTTTTAAAAATATACATTCTAAGAAAATAATATTTTTGAAACTATATATTCATAAAATATTTTGGAAATACATTTATTTAGAATAAAATTGATTATATATAACGTAATATTCAGTGAAAATAACTCTCATGATAGTGGTAAATTCTATTCATTCCATACAAGTAAAAATAAAAACATTCCTTAAATACATTATTAAAAATTCAAAAAGTATATCATTCGAAAAACGAGAATAATATAACATAAAAAAAATTAAAAAATGGGTTAGAATAAATTTAGAAATTGTTTTTAGAACAATGATTACATTATTTAAAACATGGACATGGACAAAAATATATTTTTGACTAAAGAGATAAATAATTTTAATTTTTGAATAACATTATTTTGGTCTATAGAGTACATAAAGTGGGTAAAATTAAAGAAATCAATTAATCTACTAAAATAACATGATGAGAATGAAATTAATAATATTTTTGAGATATATAACATAAGAACTCATTATTATAAGCATAATCATAAATAATTTTGATACACATAGAGAATGTTACATAAATATGACAAAACATTGTAATATTATGAATTATAAGACCCTTGTAATAAATAAAATTATATGCTTATGTATACTCTATAATTTTCATGATGTGAATTATAATATATTTTCAAGGTTAGTATATACACCATACAAAAGAAACAAGGGTGGTATACTTCATGTTTTCTATAGAAATAAATGTTAAATGGAAAAATCCTAATCCTTTGGTAAAATTTTAATCATATTCCACATAAAAGATAAACATTAAAAGAATAAATAAACACCATAAGGATATATAAATTCATGATATTAAATTTCAATTATGTAGTATATACACCTTATAAAATATGATAGCAGCATAATATAACGTATATCCCAAGAAGAAAATTTCAAATGAAATTCTCGTTACATAAGTATTGTCTTATTTTGTACAGATTCAAAACTTCTATATGATAAATATTGGTTTATTGTTCTTATTTTATATGATAATTTTAATTATTTATTTCTATATATGATTTAATTATGACATTTTGTTACCCAATTATTAACATTTCCATTTAAAAGTTACATGTTGGGTAATAACTACCTTTTTTTATGTTTGTTTAAATTTGGTATTTTGGTCCATTTACCTTAATTATGGTTTCAAAATATCCATATTTTTACCCTTATATAAATATAATATATTTTTATTACAGATGAATTTATAGTAATCCATTAATAACAAATGTATAAAAATATTTTGACCATTCATGGATATGGTAGGTTGTATGTATGTTTGGATGAAGCATAATTTTTCTTATATGGATTAAAAGAAAGGAAGGTAAATCAAATATTACTCTTGAATATTAAATTTTGATTACATATATCACATATTCTCATTAAATCAATCAATATTAATTTCAATGTAATTTTTATAAGACAAATGAATCACATCGATTCGCATGGTAGTAGTCCACCATAGACATGAGCAGAATTATCAATTTTACAATGGAAAAAATGTAAAAAGGTATATGTTATATTAAATTAATTAATAATAATGTCCTTATTATCATTTAAATACTATTAATTAATCATTACAACCATCAGTGAGTGGCGGGGATGGAAAACGTATTATAGATATATGAGAGGAGGTAGCCCTCTAAACACACAATCAACAATTTGGTTTCCCACTTCATTGATGTTGAGATATAATATGTTGATTACATTAAGGTAATAAAATATATATATAATGTATATATTAGTTTTAACATATCATAATTTTTGTGAAATATTTTATGGAGTAATATGAAGAAATAAAATGAAAATTGATGGTTATGGACTATAAATCTTCATCACAGAACCCCTTCGGGTATAATCCTAAAGCCGTTATAGAATGGTTTCATAATCAAAATAATGCCACTAGGATTTGGATTTGTAATTAAGGATTGTATTTTACAAGTAATTATATAAAATCCCCTTGCCCAGAATAGTCTCTCATGGCCAAACTGGGTTGGTTACTTGACCACAAGAGTGACTCCCTTTATGGAAGAGGATTTCGACTATTTGCGGTGTTGTGGGGAATATAGTAGGGAGACTGTACACCCTGGTTTTGGAGTCACAATATAGTGGAAAATACATAAATACCATAGTGAAGGAATAAGTAAATTCATACAATAAAGAGAAAAAATGAAATAATAAATACCAACTAAATGATAAAATACATAGTAAAAGAATAATGTAATTAGAGGATGGAATATAAATAATAGTCATGATTGAAGTAATTAAATATAAAATACTAGTATATTCAAATGTTAAAAAAAACATATCTTGATCCTCGTGAAAATCCCATCTCCATGATCCAACCCATCGTGTATGAAAAAATTATATAGAAGTACCTTTACCCTTTTCCAAACCTACATTTATGTAATCTCTTAGTATACCAAATGGAAGATCGAGTATAGTGTTAGTAAAAATCAGTACTTTGGCATAAACACTTCAAATAAAACAATTTTGATCATAAGATCGACCAATAAATGGATATACTAATTTATAAATTAATTAAAAAAATAATATATTACATTAATCAAGCTTCTTTGGAACCTTGTCTGAATGCCTCTATCCATGTAGTAAAACTATTCCAAACACAACCGTACACACATGGTATAACATATCATTGCGAAAACCTAATATATAAGTATCTTAGTTTGTGTTATGGTATAACATAATATATAATCATCACAAAATGTGTCAGGGGATATCATGATATTTATTCATTATATCATTTATTCCGGCCTAATTCTATATATAATCATTGAATCATGATTTAGTTCCCAGCGTTGTAAATATGAAATGTGGGATGTGTCAGGTCCTATCTTGGTATGCATGCCTAAAATAATGTGACATGGTCCAACCAAGTATATAAACATCATATCATGTGAAAAATAAACATATCACAACATCATGAATATCACAATATAATAATTTATATTAAAATGGTAAATTATTATAATTAAAATTTTATTTCAATTTCCCCATTTAATTAAATAATCAAATAATTAATTCTACAAAGTGAATCTATAACTATCATTCACTAGAATCACTATTCTAGATAAAATAATATTTAATCCAGTGTATGTTCATTAAGTTTAACAAAACCACAAGCCAAGTTTCATCTCAATAGACCCAAAGGGATCTATGGAGTGATCCAATTACTTGATTATCATTTCCATTTAATCCATTAATTAATGTGAATATTTAATATCCCCAATAATGATTATTTCACACACATTACCTATAAAAATAAAAATATGGGTTAGGTTTTGGACCCATAAATTTATATTTTGATCAACTCAATGCTTCCAAAAAACACATATATGGTAAAATGGGATGATGATCATATGAATAACCCAGATCAGTCTACGTAAATTTCAAAAACCCATGAAAACCTATGGTCAAAATATTTTTGTCTCCCTAATAAGGAACAAAACAAGAGAAGGTACACCTAATGAGAAACGCTCACTAGGGATTCAATGTGAAATCCTGATGCAGAAATTGTGGTAAGGGAAACAAAATCTATTGTAACACATTTTGAATTGAGAGGATGTAGGGTTACCTAGAAAATTATGAATGAATCAAACACTCAGATGACTTAAAATCATTGGGGTCGAGAATTAGATGGCATGTAACCGATTCACATCATTAATTTCCTAGTTAATGAGATACAAAAAAAATGTATTTCATTGATTTAATATTTAACCCCAATTAACTCTTAAATTTCATGAATGGATTACTCAATGTGTAACTTATTAACACCCTTCAGTATTACATGATATGTTACTACGAATAGTAAATTAATTTAACACATTCATGATGAGTAAATTTCCATTAGGATGTTCTCAAATTAGTTTATGAAAAAGATCCCCAGACACTTTTAAACCTTTCCAAACTATCAAAACCATCATAACCCTTTTGGAACATATTTACGTGGACTCCATTAATTCAAATAAACATAAATCAATGATATCTAGATTATTTTACTATAAAATGTATCTCTATATCAAAAAAAAAATCTAGGCCATTTTGGTCCCACGTTAAACTCAAAGAGGGACCGACATAAAAAAGTATGAGATCTTAAAACCTATACATCGAATATCAAATCATCATCATGATTCTCCAAGAATCATCATGGGGTCTCGGTGAATATATCTTTCCATTGTGCTTGAATATCAGAATCCCCCTCCCATGTCTCATTCTAAACATGTCCATGATACCACTAAACTGGAACTATATGTGTTTTCCTACCCTAAAGATACTATATTCATGGTTCTAAAATCTATATCAGATTCATATTAAGGGATTCATTAGCACAAATAGTCATGTGATCGATGAATATCTCATGGGAAGGTTCGGGATACTATCTCAGAAGATATTAAAAATGAAATGTATCATGAATGTCATTGTATCTTTATGGTTGTGCTAATTGGTACATCACTAGACCAAAAGACCGGGTTTCTAGATTCACTTTTTTCTTGATACAGTGTTTCCCAAACATCTTAAACACCCTAAGGAAAAATAAGGAATTACCTTTAACTCTAAATGTTACCTCCAATAGTAATGTAATTATTTATGCCTACTCTATGTGGTCACTAACCACCTCATGATCAACTGAACCTACTCATAAATATTATATACAAGACTAGGCCCAACAAGCACTGACTCACCTACCTCAAACCTAAAATGTGGAAAATGACATGAAATTCAAAAAATTTATTGTAAAGGTATTATCTTGATCAATTCAAAGAAGATTTTATTATACAAAGACACCAATAGTTCCATATGTTTATCCTATGATCAATCAAAATATAAAAGACAATCTCATAACATATCTTGCAAAATATATATAGTCTGCTCAGATTTACAATCAGTATATGGATGATAGTTTATGCTCAAAATAACCTATGGTCCTAGATCCTTTTAAAGACCCATATATTAACATGGTTTTAAAAGAGGATATCTTTCTGAAACAATAAAACTCCAAAACATTGTATAAGAAAACTGTCACAGTCATGTACTATCCACCCATATCATCAACTGTGATGTACTCCCAGATATGAATGAAGTGGTATAACTTCATCAGGTTATCCACATTAAACAAAAATAAATCATTATTATCAAATTATAAATGGTAAACTTTGAAAAAAATCCCTAGTGGAATCATCTCACTTCCAATTTTGCGTGGGAAGTGGTTGTAACATAAAATTTGGATTCTGTTGATCAACATTAAACTAATATAAGATAGAACATATTGCCACCAAGCCTATTTCCTTGTTCTTTATTCTTAGCAACTAGTAAATTCAACACAGATCATGATACTACTTTTTAAATCTAGGATGTAATTCCACCGTAGAATCATAAAACACACTCATCGGCTCCTCACACAATCCCATAAGAACAATGACTTGGTTAAACAAAAATAAAATAATTGCAACAACCAAGAGACAATCGAGAGGGATCTTCCCCACAAAATGAGAAACTTATTAAAAATAATTCCTCTATTTTAGAAAATATCTATCTCTTTATCAAGTCCAATATAAAGGGCATAATAGATTGACATGTTAGAGTCACTCATCCCCGAAACTCTGAAATATCTAGATTCATGTTGGAAAGTAGTTTTCTTTCCCAACAATAATCAAAATACTCTTTTACTTCCTTCATCTATGTCTTCAAGGTCAATTCATCTACAACGATGTTTCACTTGATAGGTGTATAACCTACCTCAAAGTCAAAATATTTTAGATACATGACCCATCTCCTTTAAAAATTTTCTAAGTACCATTTATTAAAAATATTCCTAAGGATCTTGGGTTCTATGTACATCACAATCCCTTCACCCTTGAGATAATTCCATGAAAATATAAGGGAATGTACAAAAACTATTGACTCCAGGTCATGAGTATAATAATACCTCTTATTTTCTCTCAGTTGTTTGGAGACATAAGTAACCAATTGATTTTCCTACACCAGAACTGTGCCAATTCCATCTCCTGATGAATCTTAGTACATGATAAAATTTTAAATTGGCTTAGGTAATGTAAGGATATGTGTCAAAAAAATCCTACACATTGGATCTTGATGATCTCATTGCAAGAATCTAATTGAAACAATTACTCCACATTTATGGTTTACCTAGATATCTGTGCTTGTAGATAGAATAAGTACTAGATTAAGTGTTGATAGTGACCACATAAACCTATAAAAATACTTATATATAATACATTATTGGTTTTATCCTAAGATATAATTCATTTATCCTTTTCTAGGTCTATAAAATCTATATAAATTTGGATAACACGGCCCGAGATGTGGATGATATCTATACAAAAAATAAATTTAGATCTCATTATGTTAAGTTAATTCTACTTCAATGTACTAAAGACACGTTCAAGATGTTGGGAATGATCTTCTATACACTGAGTGTATTCTATGATTTCATTGAAAAAACAACCACATACTAGTCATGGAAATTATGGATTATCTGATTCATCAAAGTCACGAATAACACAAGTGCATTCGTCAAACAGAATAGAATTACAAAAATCTCAAATTATCCATAAATACACCTAAAAGTAGTTCGGGGTATGAATAATGGTATCAAAATAAATGGTTCGTATCCTAAAATCAAAAAACCCTTCGATAAAATCTTGTCACTTATCATCTGATCTTGGAGATCATCATCTAGAGGTAGGGGATATTGGCTCTTTTCCATAATTTACTTTAGTCTCCAATAATAAACACATTAAAGAAATACCCCATCAGACTTCATGGAAAAAAAGAAATATATAACCCCATGAAGATTTAATGGTCCATATGAAACCCTTAAAATCTATATCCTAAAATGGAACATTCAATTAAGAAATTCTATTGGCACTTTCCTATGAGGTTGTAAAGAAATTAGTTCATCTATTTATCCCAATTCAATCGTAATATTTATCTCCCACATGAGATGTCTTCTGTATGACTAATCAGGAAATAAATCCTTTAATTTTTCCAACAAATGAGGAAAATAATCAATATATATACAATTATAATCCATAATAATTTTTGTTTTCTAATATATGAGAAATTCAAACTTCCACTCAATTATTCATGCATGACCAACCAAAAGATTAGACTTTCCATTATGAGAATAGCTACCTCGTTTAGGATAATGAAAGGCAACACTCCTATATTAACAATCCATATGAGCCATTTATTGAACTAGTTAATCCATTCAATAAATAAAATAGAATCATATAAATTACATCATAAATGATTCCCACATGAAATTGTAACCACCAATTTCTAGATATCATGCCTTGCAATGTTTGACATTCTCTAAACACACAAAAAAACTGTGTTGATGGTCAAAACACCCCCCAATAGTATCAAATCCTATCCCAACCCATTTGAAAATAGAGATAATAAAAATGAATGTGATTCTCATATATTAAGAAAAATGCCAGAAAGGTAGATGATAAAGGAATTTAACCACTAACGGTAGATAGTCTTGTGTACCCAATAGTCATATTATACTGCATAGCATGAATATTACATTCTCTTTTTCCCAGGGCACTAGATTTACTCCTTTGTGATGTTACCTAGGATTTTCTATCCTTCTTCGGTACTAAGGTAACATCAATCCTACCTAATATTGAATAGATAGTGGAATTCTAGCAACCTATATAATAAGGTTTCATTGATCCCCTTACAGATTTAGGAATTTTTCCTAATACCCTTCCTCTACATTATTGTGTAATTTACCCTTAAATATATTTAAGATGATGGATTCTACCACAAGAATGAAACACTAAAAAATTTTACAATCAATGAGGCCACTTGTAGTCACACGTTCCTCATTGATAGAAATGAAACATAAAATGATCATGAGATGGATTCCCACTGCCCTAACTGCTCTATGTGATGATCCCTTCATGGAAAACTATCATAATAGTGCTTCTTGATTCCAAAGTAATTACTCCATGTTCACCTTGTAGAATTTTCTTGGACACTAGTCAAGGCCTATATCAAACTACATTCTAGGATGATTACTTGATTAATTACATTATTAATGATACTAAGATAAAAAATCATCACATGTGACGTATTATAATAGTGATGAGCATCTTGAAAATACATATCCCTAGATATAACAGTAGTGTTCTAAGACGGTGTAATGCACTCTATAGTAGTGAAACACTCTCTGTAGTCCATCACTAATATGAACATCAGTGTCAGATGCATGAAATCATGAGCCTTGACATCCCTCAATGTCTTAAGTTAAAAGTTGATCGTGAAACTTATATTTAATTTTTTCCATGAAAACTCCTATTATTGATCTTATTTATCAAAATCTCCCAATTCATTGATGGTCTATGAATAATGTATTAAAAAGGATTCATCCTCCTATCTATAGTCATCTCATGGTGGTTAATTATTATATGGAGTTACTCGATCCAGATATCTCCATCATGGGTGCCTACCACTCAAGAGAATATAGTTTAATGCTACATTGGGAAATCTCTTTTCATCTCAGACATCATTTTAATGGTGTGAACAGTCTCCCTTTCCATGGATCACATGACCCAAAGGATGATATCAAAGGCCTGAAATTCGTTATTATCTTCAGAGACTATAGGGAGATCAGACTCATCAACATCAGCGGTTATATGATAAGAAATCTCATGGTCCTCAATAAAAAGATGATTATAATGAATTTTCATTATAATACAGAAATAGTCTTTATAAAACTGGCTATAATAACAATGTCAACATCTTCATGTGACAACAATATAGATCCTGTTCTTGAGGTCTCTCTTAACATTTCTTACAAGTGCCTTATCTTGAAATATCAATTCTTCCATTTCATTTAAAAAATATAATGGGTTTCTCATTTAACTATTCATATATGAAAATATATAACATGCAATAAATATATCCCTTTCATGGTCAATTCATGTAAAAATATTTCCTCATATGCCAATCATCATCCATTCGTACTAATATCATGCTATATGGGGACTTGAGTATAAATCTATAAACCAGAACATCGTACAACATGTGAATCACCCAAGGTAAAATAACATACAACCATAAAAATAATACCTCTTGAAAAACAATACAATCCTTGGGATCTCTTAATTTCCCCCACACATGGGTTAGCTACTCCCATGGATAATCTCATTACAATGTCCTAAATCCTCATAGCCTCATTTTTACCATTCCGAAATAGTAATTTAATTGAAAATAATATTTATGCCTCAAATACTAGTTTGTAACATCCCCTGGAGTTACACAATATCACGTGGCCAAACTAGGTGGGTTATGTGACCTTAATAATTTCTCAATGTATTCCACAGGTAGCTGACTAGAAGTATGGATTTGGTGAAAAAGTGTGGAGACCATAACCTATGGTTTAAAGTCCCAATATTGTTGAAAATAAATAAATAATAGTGTGCAAAAAATGAGAAACAAACAACACACTAGATAAAGAAGGCCATAAAATCTTTTTTAATGATCCAATTAATAATAATAGAATATTCTAATGACTGACTCCAATATCACTAAAAGACATGATGGAAGTAATACCAGCAGACTAAAATACTAGAAGACTAAAATAATAGAAGACTAAAATAATATATAAAATTACCCCAAAACCAAACAATATATCCGTCCCATATACATGATCTATCCCATACAAGCATTCTATAATCCACTACAAGGTCTTTTTCATAGCCCAAACCTACATTCAGGTAATCGTCTGAGGAACCAAATGTCAACTCGAGTATGGTATGAGTAAAAAATAGAAGGTAAAAAACCACAATGTATAAACATACCCTACTGATAATGATTTTATGAAATAATGAGGTAAATTGGTGTTTAAATTAATCCAAAAATTAGTATACTATATCAATCATATGAATCATCACCCTACCAAAATGCCTCTAATATTGTAGAACAACCAATGAAACAATAAACATATAAACATGGTATAAATTACAACTTGGACAAACGCTTCTATAAATTAATATTGTCATGTTTCAATTCTTAGACAAAAATATAAAAATCACAAAAAAAATTAGGGGGTAGATTGTTATACACATAGTATATCATGTTTAATTTCCTAGACTCGGATATAAGCATCACAACATGTGTTAGGGAAAATCCCAGTATAAAGGCATCACAACATGTTTCATTGTATATCCTAGAATAAAATAATCCAAATATGTGTGAGGTCCCATCCTAGTATATAACTCTCATACCATGTGTCATAAATACATATCACTACAATCAGCATATTAAAATATACAACATAATACCAAATGGTTAATTCCTCTAATTACCATTTGTCATTCAATTTAGACATTTATTTTATTAGTAAAATAATCTACTTTCCATGAATGATCGTTATTAATAAATCACAAAAAACACCAATCACTCAAAAATTATGTGTAATCCATTGTTAGCTCACTGTTTTTAATGGATACATCAAGCTTATTTTGATATCATCAGACCCAATTTGATCTAAGGAGTGATTATATTATATAAAAATCATTTCAATTTAAAAGTAAATTAATTGTCACGTTGTATTGGTTTTATAAAATATATTTAACACACATTAGAAATGGATATAATACCTTATGGTTATGATTTATGGATTCTACCATTATCTGAAGGTCAACACCACACTTCCAATGTAAAATAAAGGATGAATGATCATATGGATCATAAGAAAAAAAAAGTTACCCGAGTCAAGATCAAAACACAAAAACAAACCCATAGTCAAATAATCCACCTCCCAAACAATGAATGATTAAAGATAATATATACATAAGAATAAAATCTCCCCGTAATACGAATGTGAAATCGGGATGTCTAGAATAGAGGGAAAGGGACCAAAATCACCTTTATTATATTTTGATTCAACAGGATTTAGGGATTCACAAAAACTAATGAATTTATCAATCACATGGCCTGCTTAAAATCACTAGGGCTAAGACATACATGGTGTGTAAAAATACCACATTTTCTATTAAACAATTATTCAGATACGATGAAAACCCCATATCCTTAGATTAATATTTCACCCAACTTTACAATTACATGATTTACATAGTTAACATGACATGTAACTACTTCACACCCTTTGTAGGTTCTGGGAATATTACTTTTCTTTTAAACATTTTGTAACATATCCAGGATCTGTAAACATCCAGTATTAGTTATATAATATCCCCGACCTAGGAGCCATCATACGGGTTCCCCAAGCTTGGGAGTTACATAACCTCAAGCATGCCTCCCCATATGCTATAGGTTTCTAACTAGTAGAGAAGTTCCAATAGGTCATCTGGGGGGACAATACCCTCAATACCTGAGTAAGAAACAGTAGATAATAAATAAAATAGTCGAAACAATAATGAACAACCCATAACATGAATAAATAACCAAATCCCAAAACTGGGTACAATCATAAGCAATAATATATATTCCATGCTATGATATAGTGTCAAGTGAAAAAAACCCAAAAGAATGAAAATAGTAGAATCCACAAAATGGTCCAGAATCCATGTCTAGATCCTCACCCAATATTTTCCCTTGTCCTAATAATCACCCTAGAATAGGTCCCTTGACCTTTTCTAGACATGAAAGCATGAAATCTGTTGGGTACCCAGCGGAGACCTGAGAAGGGTGTGAGTATAACTTAGTAGGCCACCACCAACAATGTCTACAAAATATACAGCAAGGCAGATAGTGCATGAAAATGATAAATAAAGTCATGTTAAGGTAAAAAAGTTCAATAAGCGTTCCTTATTTAGGTTTCCTTATGTCAACCTACCAATTAACCCAGGTTTATTAGTAAGACATTTTTTTATCATGATACTGTTTTCACTTGGTCAATGGATTTGGAATGATAAAAAAATTTGACATGTGGGAGTTTAAAAATTATTATCTTACTAGGCATCATTTGAAAACAATTCAAATATCCCCACCTCGATACCTCATCCTGGGTGGAATGCAACCATTTGGGGAATCGAATATCGTACCCTTCCCTAACTCCTGGATTTAGGGGAGGATATAGAAACTCGGTCCAACTCAACCTGTGGGTGTAGAACCTCAAGTCAATACCCCACTATACCAATACATGTTCACGTGAATATTTTTCATTCACCACAAAAGACCATATCATGACAACATAGCCAACATCATTCACAATCAGCACAATATACTCAATAAATGGGAAATTACATTATTAACTTAATCCATTAACACAGTCATTGTTTATATTACTTAACCCTTTATACAAATTTCCCATTTCCCAATCCAATCTCACTGAACATATTCAAGTAATATGCTAATTCCCTTTCATTTTCCCATTAACCCATTTAACCCTTTTCCATGAAAACCAATCAACTCCTTCGGCCCTTACCCATCGCCAGTGTATTAAAAAACACCAATTAAATATATTTCAAGCATATTATCAAATTCATCATGGGCTATATGTTCTCACACAATGGCCGAAAAATACATAGATAACTCCATGTTTGAGGAATATCGGTATACCCCGTGGGTGGCCCAAATTTGGTCGAGTCATCATCCTTGTATCCCATGTGGATCATGAGGGGTTCAATTAACCATTTAGACACCACTATATCACATAATGTCAACGTACAAAGAGATCCTCAAAATGGGGAAAGAATAAAAACCCTCCATGCACAAATAAAACCTAAGGGATATAAGTTGTAGACCACCTACCTCAAATCTGTTAGAAAACACACTCCCAAATGAATCCTTAAATATCGATTCAACCATCCCTTGAAGATTTACCCTAAAACACCCTCAAAAGGATGGTGGTGATGGCTTTAAATGGACAGGGGAATGAAATAGAAACCCTTAACCAAAAAAAATAAAGAGGATATTAGCCGAACCCAGATCTTCAATCCGCAACTCATATCACTCCAAATGGTTTAGGAACAGAGGTTGTTTAATGCATGGATGATCTTGGATGATTGGATTGTCACTGGTGTAAAAGGAGGATGAGGGGGAAGAAATCCCTAGTAGGGTATAAAAATCATGAAATGGAATTTTTGAAAATTTTTAAAAGTTTTTGGGCCGCACGGTTTCCCTCATGGTTTTCCAAACCTTGTGAAAACCATGCAGATGATTCTATCCAAAAGGCCCCCCTAAAAAATTTTACCTGCCCGATTTTCCAAACAATGTTCAAACTGTGCGGAGGCTATAGTTTATAAAATCTTCCTCTTGAACGGTTTTCCCAAGCTACCCTCATAGATAGCACGAGCTGTGCACAAACTGTGTAGCTAGCCCATAAAACTCATTTCCACCATTCTTCAGGTCCCAATCCCCTGAATCACCCCAGAGACTCTTTAAGTACTTTAGGAAAGTAATTTTTTTACTAATAAAAGGTCCCAAATAGAAACATAAATTAAACATACCATACAAAGAAATTCGGGATCTTACAACCTCCCAGTCTTATAAAGGCTCATCCTCGAGCCGGTCTTCCTGAGCATTATATAATTTGTAAAGAAAATTGATCTGGCCACTAGACACACATATCTGATTCCCAATCCCATGTTTCCTTCTGATTGTTTACATTCTTCCATATAACATGAACCATGGGCAACACCTTACCCAAAAAACTATCTCACTATGATCTACAATATGAACTGAGTCCTCCTCAAAGTATACATCATCCTCAAGCTCGAAATTCTTGGTATTTATCAAATGAGATGGGTCAGGGTGATACTGTCGGAGTTGTGAAACATGGAAAATTTCATACAACCCACTATACCACATTGTAAGGGCTAATCAGTAAGGCACTGGTCTAATCCTCCACAATCTCAAATGGCCCCACATATCTAGGTGCAAACTTTCCCAATTTCTAAATTTGACGATGAACCAACCTTGGTTACACTCGAAGAAAGAAACTATCACACAACATGAACTCTAGAGGTCTACAAGTTTGATCTACATATATCTTCTGCAAAATCTGATCTATTTCATTACGCCTTTTATTAAAATAAACCTTCTCCAAAGTCCCCTACACAAGACAAGTCCCTAACAGACCAAACCCTCTAGCCTCTAACCAAGACAATGGGGATCAAAACGGTCTCCAATAAAGTGACTGAAAATGTTCCATCAAAACTGTATCATGACAACTATTGTAATACTAAAAATCAACAGGCAACATGTTCTTTTCTCATGAACAACTGAAATTCAGAACACATACTCACAACATGTCATCTAATACCATAATTTCACGCTCCGACTACCCATCAGTCAGTTGGTGGTAGGACATACTTAGAAACACCAGGGTACCAAGTGACTTTTATAGTCCCTTCCAAAAGAAATAGGCGAAATATAGATCATGATCTGAAACTATTGTTCTTAGTACACCATACAACCATTCTATTTTTTTAACATACAACTCCCCCAACAGGTCTACTTTTTAGGTTTCCTATACTGAAATGTAATGGGCCATATTAGTCAGCCTATATATTACCACCCAAATGGAATCATTCTTCCTAGTCATCCTCAGATGATCTACTATGAAGTCCATCATGAAGACATTCCACTTCGGCTTTGGAATAGGCAATGACTGCAACAACCAACCAAGGTTATGATGTTCATCCTTCACTTGCTAACATATACGGAATCGTGCCACCAAACTCACCACATTCTTCTTCATTCCCATCCACTAAAACTACCTACATATACCATGATACATTTTTTCAAGCCCGAATGCACTACCCACTTTAATGTATGGAGCTCGCGAGTTGGACCATCCATGATTTGGTAGATTTCATAATCAGAAATTATCTCAATATACAGATTCTACCATTTCATGCAATTTTAATATCTCTATGAAAATCAATTAAGTCATATAAAAAATATACATTAATATTTCATTTTCTTATAGTCATGGATAAATATGTTTACAGTTATATTTTTACATGTACCTTTGATTAACACTTCGTCTTGTAATGGTATATGTAAGACATACTCTTCATAATATTTTTTGGATTCCCTGACAATCCGAATTTCGACACACTGAAACTGATGTCGACACACCGAAACCAAAATCGACACACCAAAATTGAAGTTGACACTCCGAATCCAAAATCGACACCCCAAAACTGATGTTCGAGAGATCGAAGTTGACACACAAAAGATGAAAGACCGAAGTTTGACACACTGAAGATCAACACACTGAAGATGACACACCGAAGATAACACACCGAAATATGACACACCAAAGATGACACATCAAAGATGACACACTTAAGTCTGACACCCTGAAGTTTGACCGACTGAAGTCGGCACACCGAAGATAACACATCGAAGTACGACACACCAAAGTTCTAAACACTGAAGATGACAGATTGATGTTATCAAACTGAAGACAACAGATCGAAGATGACTCACAGATTAATATAAGTAATTATTTCCATTTAATTAAATAAAATTTATTTCCAACAGTCATATTTCAAAAATTAGTGTTTCTAACATTATTTAATGTTGTCTATAGGAGTATCTGTAGACAAGTATGAGGTATATGCACATGCGAAGATCATTATGTCAAGAGGATCCTCGAGTATAAAAGGACCTCATATTTTTCCTTAAATAAAACGATGCACTCAGTGAAGTTCATGAAGTAGTACACATTGAGAAACAGACTATGCCAATACCAAATGACCATAACTAAGAGCTTGTGATTTCTAGACGACTATAAAAAGATACTTTCTACAAAAAGGGCTTCAGTATACATCGAGACACTAGAGAGAAAACCCGTTTCACTCTTTGAATGGGGATTGTAGAAAATACATTACTCTATTATAAATAAAACATTGAGAAGAAGACTCAAATTCCATTTTCTAAATATTCATTGAGTCAATAGCATTACTTCACAACACATAGAGTATTCTTAACTCTATTCTCATTCTCAACTCTGTTGTGTTTTATATTCACTATTTGAGAAGTGTGTATATTAGTTTGTATAACACACACTGTCTCATGAGGATAACTGGAGGATGTCAATCTATCCTCATACTCAATCACTTATTACATTTGTTTCCCACAAATAACTATGGTAGAGGTCAAGAGGGACCTGGACAGCCGGATGTGCTGTTTTAAACCCCGATCCAGGGTGTGGATCAAAAGTTTATTTATATAAATATCTTGGTGGCAGGAGATCACCAAGTGGAGATGATTAAGAATCTTTTTGAGACTGAACCTCTTGTTTACATTTGTTGTGCCAATCTTCAATTACTCTGTTTTGTTTTATCCACTGCTTATATTTTTTCAAATACAGAAAACTGTTTTTACTTTAAATCTGATTTTTTGTTTTGGTTAGTGTGTATTTATGTTTAATTACACAAACATATTTCAAAAGATGAATTAGTGATTATATTGATTCAACTGAGGACTAATCAACCTTAGAGAAACTCATTGAAAAATTCAACATTTATATCTCTACTGCCTTAATTGACTGTGTTGTTTTGAATTGGAGGATTTTTGTCATAATTGTTTTTTAAAAAAATTAATTGGAACTCAATTCACCCCCCTCTTGAGTATCCACTCTGACCAACATTTGGTTTCATAGATAGGTTATTTATATTCAAGATTTTCATATTATTTTGAACATTGATTTTAGTTGTGTCCTAACGATCTTAAAATTTCTGTCATATCTAAATTTTCAGTTCTTTAAATTCTAAGTATCTATGAAAACTAGAGTTGAGGGTAATGCTACTAAGAGGACACCTTTATTTAATGGTAATAACTATGATAAGTGGAAATTATAAATGAAAATTTATCTAGAGAGTATGGGACATGAAATTTGGGAGACAATTGAATAGAAACATATATTGTCTGCTACTACTAGGGACACATAGTCTTAGTTGACTGAAGGTACATATAATATTAACTATAAAGAAATGAATGTCTTATACTTTTCACTAGGTGATGATGAATTCAATATAATATCTTCTTGTAAAACTACAAAGTGTGTAATCCCTATCAAAAGGGAATGAAACACAAATATTCATTCAAACCAAAGAAAAATGTTTCTACTTCTCAACTGCTGGAGTTAGTTCACATGGATTTATTTGCGCCATCAGGAGTTTCAAGTTTAAATGGGAAGCACTATGTTTATGTTCCTGTAGATGATTATCTTGGTACAGTTTGGTATACTATCTAGCTCACAAAAGTGAATCTTGTTATTATTTTATCAAATACTCCAAGTCTTTGGAAAACTATAGTGGACATAGAATTAAGACTTTGATAAGTGATCACGACCGTGAGTTTGAAAATCCGGAGTATGAATCATATTGGTCACACAATGGCTGTAGTCACAATTTCTATTCTCTTAGAACACCTCAAAAAAATAGAGTCACGGAATGAAGAAATTGACCCTTCAAAAATTTCTAGGACTATGGTCAGTGAGTATAATCTACCTATATATTTTGGAGCTGAAGCTGTAAATACTGCAAGTTATACCATTAATAGAGTCTTGACTAGACATGTTCTAATGAAAACCCCTTATGAACATTGGAACAATAGGAATCTTAAGGTTAACTACTTCAGAGTTTTTGGTTTCAATGTATTTATCCTTAACACTAAAGACCATCTTGAAAAAATTTCTTCCAAAAGTGATGAATGAATTTTCCTAGGTTAATCAATCTCGATTAAGGCCTATAGAGTATTCAATAAGAAAACCAAATGTGTGGAAGAGTATGTTCATGTCAAATTATATGAGACTGATCCACATGAAACCAAATAATCTCTTGAATATCTTGAGGATGATATGTCAATTCTGGACCTTAATGATAATGAAGTAAATCCCCTGTTAAATTAACCAGTTTTGGGAATCATATAGAATCTGCACCTATTGAGTCTGAACAAATTGAAAATTATGAAGTGTCTAGTTCAACACATTCTAGAGGTATTCGAATTCTCAATAATCATCCTTTATATGTTTTAGTATGTGAATTAAATCTAGGAACACAAACATGAGATTTTCTAAGTAACCGGGTTGAACCTCAAGATTTTCATTCACAACATGTACCTAAAAATATTAAATATGCTATAAATGATGAATTTTGGGAGATGGCTATGCAAGAATAATTAAATCAATTTGAAAGAAACAAAGTCTGGGAACTAGTTGAAAGACCTAAGGACATTTTAAAAATAGGAATTTAATGGGTTTTTAGGAACAAAGACGATGAGTCTAGAAATATAGATAGAAACAAATCTAGGTTAGTTTCACAAGGTTACAGTCATAGAGAAGGAATAGACTTTGAGGATACCATTTCACCTGTAGCTAGGTTAGAGGCCATTATGATACTAGTTGCTTATGTGGAAAATATGAATTTCAAAATTTATCAAATGGATGACAAAAGTGATTTTCTAAATGTGTATATAGTTGAGGATGTATTTATTGAACAACCCCCTGGCTTTACAAATCTGCATATTTAATACCATTTTTTTAAATGTTCTAAAGAATTATATGGTTTAAAGAATGATCCATGAGCATGGTATGGTAGAAATAGTTCATTTCTTATTTCAAAAGGTTTTACTAAAGGAATAACAGTTCCTATTATGTTTATTAAAAGGATTTGCAAAGATGTTTTGATAGTATAGGTTTATGTAGATGATATAATTTTAGGATCTTCTAAAAATTCATTAAGGACTGATTTTTAGAAAATAATGCAAACTGAATTTGAAATGAGTTTAATGGGAGAACATAAATATTCCCTTGGAATTCATATTTTTCAAAATAAAATGGAGTTATTTTAAATCAATGTAAATATTCTAAAGATCATTTCAAAAGTTTTTGTTTGGATGGTAGTAAAGGTAGTGATGCACCTATGAGTACCACTTGTATGTTGGATGTTGATGAAGCTGGAGAATCAGTGGATGAATCTAACAATAAAGGTATCATATGTAGTCTGCTCTAACTTAGTTCTAGAAGACCTGATATTATGTTCATTGTTTTCATGTGTGCTCACATTCCAGCTAATCCCAAAGAATATAATCTAAATGCTCATAAAAGAATTTTTAAATATCTCAAATTTACTCCCAACCTAGGAATATTTTTTCCAAGAGGAAAACTGTTTGAATTAATTTTTTATATAGATGCTGACTTTTCTGGTTTTAATCTAGATAGAAAAAGAACTACTGGGACATGTCACATGTTAGGCAAGTCACTAGTATCAAGGTGCAGTAAAAAACAGAATTTTACCGCATTATCTACTTCCGAAGAAGAATACATTTCTCCTGGTAGTTGTTGTGCACAAATTTTGTGATGAAACACACTTTACTAGACTATGGACATCAATACCACCATGTCTCCATTAATTGTGACAACACAAGTGTTATTAACATTTGTAGAAATCCAATATCTCATTCTTGAACAAACCATATTGATGTAAGATATCACTTTATGATAGATCATTATGAAAAAGGTGCTATAACTCTTGTGTTTATTGGGACTGAACATCATCTTGATGATATATTCACTAAACTGTTAAATTCTAAGAGAATCTTTTACATAAGACATGAATTAGAAATGATAAATCAGTAACCAATCATCGTAAAACTGATCTATATAAAACTGATCTTTGTGAAACCCATCATTATAAAACAAATCTTTATGAAACCAAATATTATAAAACCGATCTTTGTAAAACCGGTCTTTATAAAACCGGTCTTTCTAAAACCGATATTTGTGAAACTAATCATTGTAAAACCAATCTTTATAAAACCAATCTTTATGAAACCGATCATTCTAAAATTGATCTTTATAAAACCGATCTTTATGAAACCGATCTTTCTAAAACCAATATTTGGAAAACAGATCTTTATAAAACCGATCATTATGAAACTGATCTTTATGAAACTGATATTGGTAAAATCGATCTTTATAGAACTGATCATTATGAATCTTATCTTTGTGAAACTGGTCTTTTTGAAACCAGTCTCTATAAAACTGATTTTTTTTTTGAAACTGATTTTTGTGAAACCATTCTTAAAAATGATTCTTGATCACCGATATATTTAAGGGATGTTTTGTAAATTCCACCTACATTATGTGAAATGATGTTGTTTTATCCCTTTCACCTTGCCTCATTTAAATATTATTTTTTACGATTTAGAATCCCTAAATGATATATTATGTATAATCCACACCGACCTTTCACCTTCTACATAGCCGTAAAGCCTTCTAAATTTACTCTCTCTCACTCTCGACTCTCGACCTCTCAACCCAGTTAGAATCCAATGCTTCTCCATGGAATGGACTAAGCACACAATGGAAGAACCTCACAAATATCCTCCTTCTAAGCATCATAACGGTGAGACTATTGGTACAACGACACCATGATTAGAATGTCGAGTAGTTACATCTGATAAGGATGTGTCTTCTGAGTGGATTCTATCAGGAAAATATTTTCTGCTATAGGTACTGGAATCTCAAGGATGGATCAGTTGGTTTACCAAAAATGAAAGACCCTATTATCCCCAGCTAGTGCATGATTTCTATAATCATTTGAGTATAACACTTGATGAATTCGAGGCGACAATGATGAAAATTGTGATAAAAGGAAAGGATGTAGCTTATTTACCTAATGAATGGGCTGAATGCATATAGGTACCTCATGAAGGATTCTATGATGAATATCCTGGTAATAGTCCAGCTTTAGAAAAATTTATCTTCAGATGAAGATTCTCTGAAGTAGCTGACTAGAATTAAATAATCTAGAATAACTTTTGCAAATGAATTTGAAAGATAAGTGATATTTCCTTTTACGTTCATATAGTATCAAATTTGTCCATTGAATAGAGATTTCTCTGTGGTAAAATATCAGGATGTCTTCTTGATATTTTTATTGAAACTTTGAATAATGGTCAATTTGTGCAGATAAATTATGGTACATATTTTTTAATCTATTATGCCATCTAAGAAAGAAACCTACTTATATTATCTGAGAATGATTTCTTCCATGTTGAATAAGATAGACTGTGTAGAATATGGAGATGAAATGATAACTGTCATTAGTATTTATTCTCTTCATAAATACATTTGTAAAAGGATGAAAACTTTTGGGAACCCATGGATGAGATGTTGGGAAGGATATGAAGAAAGGACGTATGAGGAATTCAATCTGGTTGACCATCCTTCTAGGCAGATGGACCAAGTTAATCCATGTCTCAAAATACGAGAAGTTCTTTTCTATTATGATAAGGAAGCTGAGGCTAAAGTTCCTAGGGAATAAGGATATACTTTTGATGATATGAGTGATCCTGATATTTCTGAAACTACCTAGGATATGACCTATGGAACTGCTAGTCCACCTATGGAATTTCCAGCAAGAGAAACTATTCTAGGTGATGAAGAGGAGGAAGAAACCGATGTTACTGGAGTTGAATGTTATGTTAGAAAATCAGAAGAATAATATGATGATAATGATGATGATGATGATTATTATGATGGTGATGGGGATTATGGAGAAAGTGTAGAGCATGTGAGTGATTCTCTAAAAGTGGAATAAATAGTGGTTGATAGATCCAGTGAGGAATCTGTTCATGGAGCTGGAGATAGAATTGAGCCTGCTGATCAAAAGTCTGATGATCGGAGAGATGTTGAAGATGAGGACCGATCACTTCATCCCAATGGTGAAAACAAAGATCTCTTTCAAGAATTGAATGATCATATGAATGCTGTCCAGGAGGAAGAAGATGTAGTTCTATTGCCTCAAATTGAGGAAGTACCTAGTGAAGCTAAAGAATATGTAGCTCAGGATGAAGCTGATGTTTGGTTGGTTCTTGTCCCCAGACAAGATGTTATGTCCAGAGACTAGGATGAAGAAATTGATGAAATTGATTTTATTTATGAGCCTCTGGGAAGAAGGGTAAGAATTGATAACGTTGAACCAAGAGATTTTACCTGTGATAGAGAATGGAATTTCGATATAGGATATATTATTTTCTATTTAGAATTTGACTTAAATAAGGATATGATACCTCCTCTCTGGTTCCACAAGTCCATGTTGACCCAGAGCCTATTGCACCGGTTCAACCAGTTGCATCTCCAGCAGTAGACCCAGTTGCTCAGTCAGTGCCCAGTGACTATGTCACTAAGGATGATTTAGAAATGTTTAATAATGAGATATGTGATTATATGATAGCTTTAGTGGGATCCAGAAATGTAGCCTCCACCCCAATATGTATCATGGATGTTGATGCAGAAAAAAATTGCAAGAATAGCGATTCAATAGATTCAACCAAATATTATTACTACTGCAGAAACCATTATTAGAGACCACACATTGCTGAGAGAGTAAATATGAAAGATGAGAAATGAGTTGAATTCTCTATCCCCTAACCTCAATACACCCTTTAGTGGTGTTCTAGAAGTTCATAAGATCATATTAACTCATCTACTCAGTGTAGATTTGAAAAGGTTGAAAGAAGAGCTTGGAAAATTGATGATTGACCCATCTAGATCCCGGAATGGGAGAAGTGATGTTGTAGATTTGGAGACTTTCAAGTTTGTGATGAAAGGGGAGATTCAGAAACTCCATGTTGTTTCAGATAAGGAAAACCTTGAAAAAGTATATCGAAATACCGATCTAGTATAGAATATGGTCAGATAGTGCACCAATGGAGACTCTGCAGATCAAAAAGAAATTTGGGTAAAAGTGGATAATTATTTCACTAGGATATATACCAATCATGACCTCATTAACTATTTCAGATTTCTCATAGAAAATCATCAAATTCCCCCAGTGAAAGATGCATTCAAAAATAAAGTTCTCTAATTGAAAGAGTTTAACCCTTTACTAAGTAAATTTATGGAGAATAAGGATGACTTTGAGAAGGAAATTAAATATGGAGGAGAAATCATTAATGAATTCAAAGACCTGCTCAAACCTTATCTGTATGTTGAGGCCGAGGCTATTGTGGTCCCTCATGTTGCTTCAATTAGTACTGCCTCCTGGCCTCCTGCTCCAATGACTGTCTCCCAGGATCATACTCAGATTCGACCAATATTTACTGAGTAGTCTCCATGTTGTGTGTTGTTAGAGAGAAGTCATACTCTTGTAGCTACTATTCCTACAGGTGTTTCTCTGCCCAATATTGTAATCAGATCACCTCCATCATCTTCCACTCCCACACCTTCTCCTTCTCCATTCGATCCTTCAGACAGAGGAAAATCTCCTCTACATCCAAAACCCTAGTGATAGATTCTTTTTTATAGTGATTTGGTCCTTTTGTTTTTCTTTTATTCTTATGAATTTGAATGAAAATTCTTATAGTGTCTTTATTTTCTCTTATTTCCCCTTACTGATTTTGTCATTTTGTTAATCCCAAAAGGGGGAGAAAATAAGGATAGGATATACTCTCCTTAATCCATTTAGTGAGGAGGAGATTTTTTTTGAATAAATTTGTTTTAAATAAATTCTAGCAATGCCAAACAACAGTTATATTGGAAAATTACATTCAAATATGTTTTAATGCAAAACTTTATTTATTTTCAACAATTACCTTCAGCTATGTTACAACTATATTTATTGTATATATTTTCATGTATTCCATGATTTGTGATTATCAAAAAGGGGAAGATTGTTACACCCTCCATGATTTGGTAGTTTTCATAGTCACAAATTATCTCAATATATAGATTCTACCCTTTCATTAAATTTTGATATCTCTATGAAAATAATTTATTTCATACAACATATACCTTAATATGTTATTTTCTTATAGTCATGGATAAATATGTTTACAAGTACCATTGATTAACACTTTGTCCTGTAATGGTATATGTATGAAAAACTCTTCATAGTATTTTTTGGATTCCCTATAAATCTGAAGATCGACACACCCAAACCAAAGTCGACATACTGAAACCAAAATCGACACACCGAAACCGAATTTGACACACCGAAACCAAAATCGACACACAAAAACCAATGATTGACAGACCAAAGTCGACACGTCGAACATGGCACACTGATGTATAACACACTGATGTTTGACACACAGAAGATGACACACTTAAGTTTACACACCGAAGTATGACACACTGAAGTTTGACACACTGAAGATGACACATCTAAGATGACACAATGAAGTATGACACACCGAAGTTTGACAGGCCGAAGTCGACACACCAATGATGACACAACGATGTATGACACACCAATGTTAAAAACACCGAAGATGACAGACTGATGTTATGAAACCGAAGAAAACATACCAAAGGTGACTCACCGATTGATATAAATAACAATTTCCATTTCATTAATTCAAATTTATTTCTAATGGTCATATTTAGACAAATTAATGTTTCTAGCATTATTTAATGTTGTCGGTAGGTGTATCTGAAAAAAAGTACGAGGTACATGCATGTGTGAATATCATTATGTCTCGAGGATCCCGGAGTATAAAAGGACATCATATTTCACGTTAAAAGAAATGAATCACTCAGTGTAGTTCAAGAAGTAGAACACTCTGAGACTCAGACTGTGAAAATACCAAAAAACAAGAACTAAGAGCTTGGGATTACAAGAATAATGTAACAAGCTACCTTCTACAAAAAGGGCTTCAGTATACATCAAGACACTAGAGAGTTGAACCTTTTCACACATTGAAGCTGGATTAAAAAAAACGTGATACTCTGTTCTGATGAAAAATTCTATAAGAAGACTCAAATTCCATTTTCTCAACATTCATTGAGTCTAGATCATTTCTTCACAACACACAGAGAATTCTTAACTCTATTCTCTTTCTCAACTCTATTGTGTTTTATATTCACTATTTGAGAAATGTGTATATTTTTTTGTATTACACAAAATATCTCTTGAGAATAACTAGAGGATATCAAACTATCCTCATACTCACTCACTTATTACATTTGTTTCCCACAAATAACTGTGGTAGAGGTTATGTGTGACCTGTACAGCCGGATGAGTTGTTGTAAATCCCGACCCAGGGTGTGGATAAAAAGTTTATTTATATAAATTGTTTGGTGGTAGGTGACCACCAAGTGGAGAGGATTAATTCTCTCCTTGAGACTTAACCTCTTGAATCCATTGTTGTGCCAATATTCAATTACGCTGTTTTTTTACCCTCTTTTTATATTTTTTAATGACAGAAAAATGTTTTTACTTTAACACTGATATTTAGTTTTGGTTAGTGTGTATTTATGATTAATTCAGTAAACTTGTTTCTAAAGTTGAATTAGTGATTACATTGATTCAACTGAGGACTAATCTTCCTTAGAGAAACTTTTTGAGAAATTAAACATTTATATCTTTACTAACTTAATTTACTGGGCTGTTTCGAATTGGGGGATTTTTATCATAATGTTTTTAAAAGAAATTTAAATTGCAACACAATTCACCCCCCACCATCTTGAGTATCCACTCTGACCAACATCGTGCATTTACTCTTCCCCTACACCTACCAACACCACAACACAACCATGGACCTATGAAACTCCTTCAGTGTCGAAGGTCCAAACACAAGGTGACTCCCCACCTTTAGGACAATCCATTATAGCCAAACACTCCGGATCTTCCAACTGACTCTCTTTAACTCATCTCAAAAGCGTAGAATCAACATCTATTGATGCTAGGGTCATTTTATCGATCCCTTCATATACCTACAAATACATCTCCGTGATCAATGCAATTAACACCCACTCTGAACTAGATTCCTAAATTACTTGTATTTGAGTCGTCCTGCTCAGATCATCTGGGCCACTATTCCCTTTCCCCGGTGTGTAAACCAATTAAATGTCAATAAATTATGAGTACTTGACCCACTTTCACTATTTTAGATTCAAATACTACTGAGGGAATATGTATTTGAGACTTTTATGGTCTATAAACACAATAAAGTGTTCTCCCAAAAAAATATTTCATCCACCACATTAAGGCACGATCCAAAACAGTTAGCTCTAGAACTTGAGTAGGATAATTTATTTCATGTGGTCTCAACTCCCTCAACCTGTAAGCTAAGACCTGATCATCCTGCAACAACACTACCCCAGGTCCAATACCCAATGCATCGCAGAACAAGGTGTACCTCTTACCTGGTTAGGCTAAGATCAAAATCGGTGTGGTGGTCAACCACTTCTTCATATCTGGGAAAGTATTCTCACAATCCTATAACCAATCAACCATAACTCAATTCATGTTTAGGCATGGGAGATGCACTTCCAAATGAGATAAATCTCTAATAAACCTTCAGTAATAACCAGAAAACCCCAGAAAAATTCGAATATTAGAGTTGTTTTTCGGCGGTTCCCAAGACCCCACAACTCGCACCATTTCTGGATCAACTAACAGGCCTGACTCAGATATGGTATGTCCATAAAAGTGAACCTCATAATTCCAAAACTGAAATTTTGAGATCTTAGCATAAATATAATACTCTCTTAGTATACTCAAGACAATGTCCAGATGTTCGGCATGATCGTCATGAGTTCTAGAGTACATGAAGTTTTCATCAACAAAAACAACTACAAAATGATCTAGATATGGGAGGAATATCTTGTGCATCAATTCCATAGACATAGTTGTGCATTGGTTAAACCAGAAGACATTACCCGGAATTCATACAACCCGTACCTGCTTCAGAAAGCTATTTGGGGTATTTCAGAAGGTGTCACCCTCCATTGATGGTACCCAGATCTCAAATCAATCTTGGAAAATACTAAGTAACCTCTGAGTTGATCAAACATGTCATCAATTTTTTGAAGTGGGTATCAGTTCTTAACTGTCATTTGGTTCAAATAATTATAATCAACACATAGCCTATGTTATCCTTTATCATTATTAGAAAATAACACAAGATATCCTCAAGGGGGTGTACTTGGGAGTATAAACCCTTACACATCCTCTAGAAGAATCTTGAGTTCTTGGAGCTATGCTGGCACCATTCGGAAAGGTTGGATTGATACTAACTACGCTCCAAGAAATAATTTTTTTCTAAAGCCAACATCTCTATCATGTGGTATCCCCAAGATGTCCTCACGAAACATGTCCTGAAACTATACTACAAAAAAAGGGAAGATTGAAGGTCCTTCCTCCACATAATCTATCATAAGGAATTCCACTTGGGCTATGAGATCCCCCTTCTGATGTCATAGCAGCATTGTACAGCACGCCTGATGATCCCACTCACCATAAAGGACATGAGTTCCCCCATCAAGAGATGTGAATGTTACCTCACATCAGAAACCATCGATATGTTCTTGATATAACACAAACCAATGTATTTCCAAAATTAGGTCAAAACCCAACATATATAGGGAAAAAATATCCCACATTAAATGATACCCACCATTGTCCAGAGAACAATCCTTACACTGCCTGATGTCCTCGACTAGCACTCCATGTAGAGTATCAAGCAAAATTACCCCACATGCAATATCTTTGGTAAAGACAAACACAACTACCAAATGGGATGAGATAAAAGAATTCGTAGCACATGTAAAGAATAAATAACTATAAAATGTGGGAGCTATATGAATTATACCTTGATGTGTAGACGGTCCTACCTCAGCACCTTCATGTGTAGCCTGAACTGCATGGAGGTGACCTACCCCTATACCCTGAGGTCTAGCCTGAGTACCCTATACTACACTTATTTGTTTATAAGGGTGATCTTGCCCCATAGTTCCACGATCACCACCCATATAGTACATCCCATGGAGATCCAAATATCTATCAAATACAGGGTAACCAACCCCTACCTATAATCGAAATATAACTATGACCTCCATCATTCCCTGACTATCACGGGTTCATATATAATCTATGCACGTGGCATAGCCTGTCGCACAGTCGAAACACAACTGGTGGGTGGGGACACTGGTCACGCTTATTCCCTACCTTTACACACTAAAAATATAATACCTTTTAACCACCATGAGAAGATGGCCCCCACATCTAACTGCTCGGTGTGCTTCCCCCTTGCTAAAAGGATCCATAGTGGTGCTTTCTACTATAAGAAGTCGCACTACTAGCGTACCCAGTTGGCGCCACAAGTTCACTACCTAAAGCTCCCTTCATTTTTCCTTTTGTGATAAGGTCTTGATCCACCACATAATTAAACCTTTTTATATGAAATATATTCACCTAAGACCTGATCTTGTGTCTCATCCCATCATAGAAGCATTTCTATATAATTTCTTCCTCTCCCGTCAACTTTGGAATGAAATTTATCATGTCAGTGAAACAACTAGCATAGTCCATCACCGATATTGTCTCCTGAGTCAACCTCATAATATAGGCAGGCTTATCCAACCTCAAGGTTTCAGTATAGATTTTCTCATGAAACTTCTTGTATGAATCATTCCACATCATCCCCTCATCCTACTCTGTTGAAACCATAATATCCCACCATTTTTTTTCTTTCCCCCTCAGCATATAGGACACAAACATGACTTGCATCTCAAGAGGAGTTTCTAGATAGTATAGAATTGTTTGGATGGACACTACCAAGATCTATGATGCATCTGGACCACCCTCTATGATAAATGTCAAAGGGTGATGTAGCTAAAACTCCATGGTCAGCTCAAACATGCTCAGTGCAAACCCGCCCGGGGTCTCAATCCATAATCTATATAAAATAAGCAAAGTTCTTGTGGAACAACTCTTCTATATATCCTTGTACTACAACATTCTCCTAATCCACTACAGGAGGAGTGTTCTTGGTAGTTTCCTCATGTTTCCCAATTGGCGCATGTCTTTAAGGTGGAATTTCTCAACAATGCCAAACACGAGGTTTATAATACTACCTTAATGATTCTATGATAATTAAGAGGTGTAGATAGGATCATCACTTGTGATTACCAAACTAGTTCATTTACACCACTCCAAAGACCCCACTCACATCTGGTTCACTACCCTCATCTATATCCCTATGCTCATGGCTGTCACGATATCTAATTATCTAGGTTACAATCATTATCTTTTACTCCCGTTCAAACCATTTTCATATTCCAATTTACCCCTACAACTAATTATTCCACTTTTACATCATTATCAAAAACCATTTTCCAATTACTAATAGATATTTTCACTTCACCTTTTTACACATTCATACCATCTTATTAGGCATAAATCAGTAATTTTAAATGAATATAATCATCCTAACATTTACACTGCCACACACCCATCCCAGGTGTGACCCTATCATGAGTCATGTCACTTTTTTTACATAGGTGCATAAAATGATGCATGAATGGAAAAAATACTACCTTTACGGCCATAATAGAAATGTCCTAAAATCGTTAAATCACACAACAATAGCTCCCCCAATGGTGAAGTATCATCAAATGTAACAACACCAATAAGAGCTATAATATCTTCCCAGAGTGACTAGGGTTTTTCCCCTGTACATGAGTTAGCTACTCCCAAGAACGAGCTCATTACCAATGCCTGCCACATTCCTAGTCTCATGTCTACCATCCCCAAATTATAATAATCATAAAATAACCTCTCTTTGATACCAAATTGTAGAATTCCTATCCCGGGTTCCACTAAACTGGTGCCCCATGCTGGGTAGTTAAATGACCTCAAGAGCGCATCCCCATACGCTAGAGGTTTCTGACTCACAGCATGGGTGCAATAGGTCACATGGGGAGATTTTACCCTCTATACCAAATTAATTAACATTAGATAATAATTTATATAGATGAAATGTAAAAGAAAAATACACAACATTCAAAAATAACCAAATCTAAAAACAGTATACAATCATACGAGATAATAAATATGACATGCCTTGCTACAACTTTGAGTGATCAAAACCAAAAAGAAATAAAATAGTATAATCCCCAAAATGGTCTAGACTCCATGTATGGAACCTCACCCAATCATTTCCCAAGTCCAACTCATCTACCTAGTATAAGTCATTTACCCTCGTCCTGACCTACAAGCATGAAATCTTCTTAGGTACCAAACGGAGGCCCAAGTATGGTGTGAGTATAACATAGTAAGCCACCACCAATGGTGTTTACAAAATTTCTAGCAAGGTTTATTGCGCATTCATATGATAGATAAATGAATGATAAGGTACACTATTCAATAGGATTTCATAATTTAGGATTCTTTATGTAATCTTACCAATTAACCAATGTTTATTACTGAGGAATTTTATTTATAATGACACCCTTTTAATGTGTTCAATTGATTATTCCTTATCAACGTTTTCATCATGTGGGAGTTAAACAAGTTCTATCTCACTAGGAATCATTTGAAAACAATTCCCAATATCATTACCTCGAAACCTCAGTCCAGGTGGAATGCAACCGTTAATGGAATAAAACTTTTACCCCTTCCCTAACCTGTGCATTTATGGTAGGACCTAGAACCTCGGTCCAAATATATCCATGGGCATAAAATCTCAAGTAAATACACCCCTCTACAAATCCATTTGCGCATGTTATTTTAAAATTCACCACAAAACACAATATCACAACAACATAGCCCACATCATTTACAATCATCATAATAATCTCAATAAATGGGAAATTACATTATTTCTCAATCCATAAACACATTCATCATTTATATTACATATCCATTTTCCCTATTTCCCATTTCTCATGCCTATCTCACTAAGCATATTCAAGTAATAAGTTAATTCTCTAGAATTTTACCATTAACCCATTTAACATTTTTTCATGCCAACCGAACAACCCCTTTGGCCATTACCCAACCATAGTGTATTAAGAAACACCAATTATACATCCTTCGATCATATTAACATTTTCATCATAGGATATATGTTCTCACACAATGACATACACATACATAGCTAACTCTAGGCCCAGAGAATATCAGAACACCCCACCGGTGGCCCTAATTTGGCTGAGTCATCCTACATGCATCCCATGAGGATCAAGAGGAGTTAAGTTAACCATTTAGACACCACTACATCACATCATGTCATGGTAGTAATAATCCTTCAAAAAGGGAAAAGCATAAAAACCCTACATGCACAAATCTAAAAAAAACCTAAGGGATATATGTTGTAGACCACCTACCTTGAATATGTTGGCAAACACACTACCAAATGAATCCTTATATCACAATTCAACAAAACCTTGAATATTTATATAAAAAACCACCAAAATGGTACGGTTTGAGGGAAATGAATGGAGAGGGGAAAAAAATAGATACGCTAAACCAAAAATACAAAGAAAGGGGGAGATTAGCCTTACCCAGATCTTGAACGCGCAACTGACGGTGCTCCAAACAGCATAGGAACGAAGGAGATCGACCTCTTGTATGATAATAGAAGATGTGTTCATCACTAGGGTTGTTGGAGGAATAGGGGAAAGAAATCCCGTGTTGGGTATAAAAATCCAAAAATGGAATTTTTGTAATTTTTTAAAAGTTTTGGGGTCACATGGTTTTCCAAACCGTGCGAAAATAGTGCAGATGCTTCTTTCCCAAAGGGCCCCCTCACATGGTTTACCTGCACATTTTTCCAAACTGTTCACAAACAGTGTGAAGGCTACTGTCTAAAAACTATGACTCTTGCACGGTTTACCTGGGGTGCCCACACAGTTAGTACTAACCGGGCATAGACCATGTCACTAGCCCATAAAACTAATTTCCCCCTTCTTCATGTCCCAAACCTCCGAAACACCCTTCAGCCTCCTTAAGGACATTATAAAGTACTCATTTAACTAAAAGGACCTAAAATAAATCTTAAGTAAACCATACGTTACAGAGAAATTTTGGATCTTACAAGTTATGAGAACAATTTATTCATAAGATCCCCAAAAACATCCAAACCAATAAAAACCTAGAAAACACTTGTCAACCATATAACACATTTTTACCTAGACTCCATTAATTCAAATATACATATATCCCTAAAAATTAATTACTTTTACCAAAAAAGGGATCTATGTCTCTGAAAAAGTCTTAACCACCAAGTTCCTTAGTAAAACACAAAGAGGAATGTACTTTAAAAAATATAAGATCTTACATTATGGCTGGAAAAAAGGTTGTTACATGTTTGGAGATGATATAAGAGGGGCGGATTTTATATGTGGGGGATATGACACAGTTAGAATATTAAAAAAAAAATTAGGTTTTCATTCATCAGATAAAAAATGGATCCAAAATTATCATTATCTTAATTAATATATGATAACATTGATATATGTACATTAAATAGAAATTCGATATGTTTTTTGCATACTAACTGTAATTAGTTTATTTGAACCCCACGATAATTCTATTTTAACCATAACTATGATAATTAATTTTTACTATTTTTATTATAAATTTTATGAATAAGTTAATTTTAATTTATTATATAATAACAATTGTAATGGATAAAAATATGTAATCCATATTTCCAAATTCCACTCATATATTTGAAAAAAATGTTATTTGGAATGAAACTCTCCACACGATTAAAAACTCTTTTTTAAATGAGAAAATTTTAAAATGATTTAAATGTTTTTATATCAATGTTCAAAATGAAATTTACTCAAATAAAAAAATTTGATTAGAAATAATATAATTGACTTGATATTACATTTTATAAAAAAATTGAACTTTACTAATTTTTTAAATGAAAATAATGTTTTCAATAAATACATGTATTTCATTCTATTAAACAAAAAATTATTCTGTTTCAAAAATTCACAACATTTCTCCATGATATAATATCTAAATGATGATTTCAACAATGATTTTAATTTTAAAAAATATATTTTCAATAAGTGTTAAATATAAATTATAAAAATATTTTGAAAAAGTGAAAATTTGATTTTCATAAAATTGAATTATTTTCATGGAAAATATGATTTTTAATATCTATTTTACTACTAAAATTTAGTTAATTAAATTAAATTAATATATATGGAAATGTATTAAATAAATTTAATTATATCGTTCCTCATTATGAGTTTTTAGATTTTATTAAAATGGAATTAATATTTTTACTTAAAAATAGAGTTTAGGGTAAATTTATTTTTAGGTATGAAAATCTATTTATAACAATGTCGTGATTTTTTTTAATCCCAATCGAATTAATTAGATTAATATAAATCTAATAGATGATATAAAACATTATAAACAAACAAATAATACCATTTGACTTCGAATTACTTGATTTAATGAAATTAAATGATAGTATTTTAAAATATATGTTTTAGCTAAAATACCAAAAATTCCATAAAATTCATAAAATTCCATAGTAAGAAAATTTTGATAAATTAATTTAAGATATTTTAAAATATTATTAAAATTAAATTAAAAATTTCGGTATAAAAAAATATAATATCCATAATTTTTTTTAATAGAATCTAATTTTTGTATCATTAAATGATATTTACTGAATATTGTGTTCTTATTTTATATTCAATAATAAATATATTCTAATTGATTAATAACAGTACTTATATTACACAATTTTTTAAATTAAAATTAATTTTTTCATGTAATTAATTATATCAATGAAATTATTTTTTTTTAGAAAAAATACTTCATAAAATATTTGGTTGTCAAAATAAAAGTTGATAGCTTATATCCACAGAGGGTGACTATGTTATAACTAATGATTATGGTTGCATTATCACCAAGGATTTTTGGGAACTATATATCCATAAAATTAATTTGTTAATTTTTTATATATCATGAGAAATTTCTGTGAAATAATTCAATGTGTTTGATCTACTAAGGGAAATAACTATATCTGGTTGATACATTATAGGAAACAAGTCTATGTGCTTCATGAATTATGGGAAATAGGTTTTCTGGACTAATAAATTATTAATTGATGATTTTGATAGATAACAATTAAATTATAATAATAATTTCTATCATTTTGATGATTCCAAACATCTATTACATGAACTTATTGTTTAAAATTTATTTATAATGTTTTACACCACTAATCAGTCGTGAATTTTGGAATGATAATTCATTACACCATTACTCTTGTTTTTTATTCCTTGTGTGTGAAATTGAATGTTATGGTCATAATTTATTACCCTCATACATGTATTATACTGTTATATCATTATCAATTGTTATATCCCATGTTTACCCTTACTAAGAATTAGTGTTAACCCATTATTATAATCATTTCTGTAGGTTATGAAGATATGATTTATGTGTGGTTTTTCTATAAATCATACTAATGGGATGATATTTGTGGGAGATGATGAACCTCATTTAGGAGATAATATTTCAATGTATCTTGGATAAAAATATATTAAACCATTATGGTCCTCGGGAGTGTGTTGGTGTAATGTATTTAATATTCATCTAAAATATGTATATTTATGTATAAGAATCTTGAGCCTTTATAGTGTATATTATTGGAGGGATTAGTTATTTATTAATTATTAGTATTATAATAATCTTGTAAAAACACTATGTATAAGTCTAACTACATAGTAAAATCCAAATGATTTGATAATGACCACATAAATACTATGATTGACTTAAGATCCCACAGATTGAGATTATAATGTCATGATTTGGACATCCTACAAATTTTGATTGATTATTATATGTAATCTCACTCTGATGATTCTATCATGATAACTACACTATGAATATTAATTTTAGTCAATGGATAGTACCTAAGGGATAGTTCTTATGTATTATGTGATGTCAAATTAAATTATTTTCCTTCTAATAAACCAAATTTTATGGGAGGTGCAATAAAAATTATTATCGTAATTCTCACAAAATAATCTCATGATATGAATCATGTTGAAATTACTAACAAGAAAATTAGGGAATAACATTTTGTAATGTACTTCATGAGGTGGTGATGACCTTATTTTTTGTGGTTCCACTAATCCATTATTCATTGACAAATGAATCAGTACAATAGAAATGATATTTTACTTTAACTAGTGTTCATAAAATAAAAATTTCATTTCAATTGTCTTTCATTTGGAAGGTGAAGATTACTGGCAGTGGACTATATTCAAGAATATGATAAAATATAAATAATCGACTTCATGGAGTAAGGTTAAATTATGTTATTGTTTTTCATTAAGTACATGCATGATATTCTTTATAGGAAAATGGAGAAATAATTCCATATTATAATAAATTGGATTGATGAATCCCTTGGTAACTGTGTGGAAAAGTTTACAAGACTTGTGCAGTATGCTTCTAGTATAATAATACAACTTAAAAGTAATGTCATCCAATTTTTCAATGGCATAAAATGAAGTTTATAAAGGTAATTATACATAATATACATCCATATCTATAATGAAATAGTTATATGTGATTTCATGGATGAAATTTAAATTGGATATTTTGATCATTCCCATAAGTTCAATAAGAAAATGTAGATTTAGCCTATGGATAACTCCCAAAAATCAAATGGTGGTAATAATTTTATTGCTAAATTGAATAAAATTTTGAAGAAATAACAGGTTAATTTCATAAATGGATCATAGAGGTGATTTAAAAATGGAAGCGTGGGTCATAAATATATTAATGTTGAAAGGTTTTAAATATTCTGGACAATTTTGTTGATGATAAAAATTAACTAATAAGGGACTGTTTAGAATCAAATTCTTCAAAATCAAGGATTATGGACATTACTCAAACTAATGAATGAATTTCAAGGTTTCCATTAATCAATTTCAACAACCTGTAATTAAAATGAAAAATACGAATATACCAAAAATATATATTTAAGAACTTAATTTTATTAATTAGGGAACAAACATCCTCAACTCTATAGTTGTGTATTTCATGGATAATTGTTTTAAATGTACCCTATCAACAAATAATAAATCATCCTTTAGTGATATTTGATGTTATTATATGGATTTATTACATCTCATTATAAAAATTATTTGACAATAAAATCCCATTTTATATTTTGAATCAAATAATGATCATTTATTGTTGTAAATATGAACTAGTACATCGAATGGAAGTGGTGTGGGAGATTTTAATTGATGTTTAGTGTTACGTTATTTAGTTCAGTAGAGTGGGTGACCCATATTATCTCTCAATGTACGAAGTAATATTAAACAACATATTAAAGGTATTTTGAGAAAATTAAAAATTACTATATTAATGGATGATGTATATTAATAATTTTTCAATCAATATAATGTATGATACATGAGGGTTGTATTTTTTTTAAATGAGATTAATAAAATAAAATGAGAATATAATTCTTATAAAAAATATTTTAAAATTTTTAATTGATATAAAACTATCACTTCACATAAATATTAATATTTATCATTTATATTAACATCCACTTAATTATAAACCCCAAATTAGTTACCCTAAAAACCCTATGAGAATTAACTAAACCACAATGATGAAATGAATTAAACTATAAGATGGATTTGGAAGAAGAAATCATTTCCCCCTTATCTAGTAGATGTTATAAGGGTTCCTTATCATTATTGGTAAATTATAGAAAATAAAAATTCTTGAAATGAATATTAATTGACTTTATGAATTATATTTTAACAATATAAATTTATCTTATGTTTTATTGTTTCACCGATTAAGATCGCGCTCTCAAAATTCACTAATCACTTAACCTCTCATGTCTTAGGTTAATTTTTAAATATATTTATTAGATTATGCTAATATTAAAACTGAATTAATGGATTATATTATATGAATTACAATAGATAATTTATTCAAAATAAATAAATGAAAAAGGTATGAGGAAGATCAATTACTACTAAAAAATATTCTTCTATCGGAGGTGTAGTTATCGTAGAACCATTTTTTGTTCTACATGGTTTAGAAATGGTATAAAACAATCTCATTTATTCACATTATTAACATCCCAATAGAATGATTAAATAAGAATAATTGTTAACAAAACAGACTAATTTTATGATATATACTGGTTTTTATTACAAGAACAAAAAAATACAACAATGAAGTGAAAAATAAGATCATTTTGGATGAGATACTAAAATGATTTATTCCCAACAAAAATGTTTCATCGAAAGGGTAATTAATCAATTATTCTATGATAAAAATACTTTATGGTATGTAAAAACCCCTAAAATGAGAAAAATCCAATTTATAGAGTAGATGTGAATCTAGGTTTAAAGATGTTTCATGGATATTTCTTTTACACATTACAGTGGAAAAAATTGCAGTTTATTTTAAACCTAGGCTCACCTCTGCTCTATAAATTTGTTTTTTTATCAATTTAAGGGGTTTTTACAAGCCATATAGGTGTTCTATCTCCACTACCCCCATAATGAATAAACATTAGATACAACATAGATATTGAACCATCCATAATTAAACTAACAAATAATCAGCTAATGTAGTGATCTATAGATTAAGACATTATCTCTTATATGAAACTCTCTTTTTTGGGATCATTATATAATAAGATAATTTTTTTCATTCCTTATAGAGAGTTTATTTATCATATGATACACATGAATATACTCAGGAAATTGATTTTACATCTTAAATTGAATCCCAACCTAGTTCAACTCTTTATAGCATTTATTGAATTTCCAATATTTCTGATACTCGGTCTCCATAAGGAGATGAAAAGATTTACGAAAAAAATATGAAATGGGGACATACTGGTTGGAGTATTTTATAAAATCCTATGATACCACAATGTGCAATCCACAAGATTTATCCAATCCATTAATATTTTTTCATTGTTTTCCAATGAATTTGTGTCAACTCTTGATTTGAAACATCATCCTATATATTTTTGTTTGGGTGTGGTATGAGGTTTTTTTATTGTGTGTTACCCAATACTTATTAAAGATGTAATATAATGTCTGATTTAAAAAATGTTCCCCATGCTCACTGTATATGTCATTGACTACACCAAACTATCAAAAAATAAATTCCTTGAAATATATTACTACACCAGGAAATTCATTAGTCCTAGTGTCATTGGCCTCTATATATTTTCTAACATAATTAACAACAACCAAAATATATAAATAATTGAACTTGTAATATGAACCATAAAATCAATTCCCCATACTTTGAAAATACCATATTATAATATTATTTTTTGGGTTAGCATGTGTATCCTAAAAATATTTACTGTCTGTTGAAAATGTGATCATGAGTTACAAAACACTTGGGAATCAAGGAGTAAACTAAGAAAATATAATCCAAATTGTATTGATTTTATAGCTATCTATTGGATCCCAATGTGTCATCCACATGAATGTGTCTGGAAGAAATACAGAATAGACCCAAACTCATGATCACGAACACACCTCCTAATAACATGATCACTACACGTCTTCTAGAGGTGCAGACCATTCCACACATAAATCCTAGACTCACTCATTAATTTTTTGATGTTTAGTTTCTATTAACATGATGAAATTTCATATTCAAATAGTTTTTTTACTAAATAAACGTACTGAGGATGTGTACCAGATAGTGGAAAAATACTCTCATTGAGGAATGTGTCTTATAGTGGTAATTGATCCAAGGATTCATCCTCTGGTGTTTGTGTAATTGTGACCATGTGTTATGCCACCAAGTTGTCTGACCAAAGTTTGTACATTATTTCAATATCCAATTCATGAATATAGAGAATTAATGGGTTACAGATGAGATTTTTATTTTTCTTCTTCAAGTGGTACATTTGAGCTACATGGTTGGGGAACATAACAAATTTAGACACCAATAAAGAAAATTGAAATTTATCAATATAAAATATGATCGTAAGAAACTCTTTTTGCTTTGTTGGGTTATTTTATTGGGATTAGTCCAATATTATAAAAGCATAGGATGTTACATGTGAATATCCCCACACCCTTTCTGATAGGACAACTCCAACCATGAAGTTTGAATCCTCCCACATAAGCTCCAAAGGAATGTCCCACCATGAGGGTTGTATTATTGGGGTTGTGTTCAGCGGCTTCATTAGCTCATCAAACAATACCAAGCATGAATCATGAAAAAATTATGTTAATATATTTATAATGAAATTGATATACGGGTAGGGAGATATTATTAAAATCATGGATGAAGCGTCGATAAAATCCTTCATTCCCTCAGAATGATCCACCATTATGAACACATGAAGGATACGGAAAGGTTAAAATAATTTATACCTTATTTATCAACCAATATTCCATTTTTTGACCCATAATGCCTTAATAAAATTCTTTGATCTACCATAAAATTACACATTTAAGAGTTCACAAAAGTATTCTTCTCAAAAAAATGATTCAATAACCTTCCCATGCTTATTATAAATTTTTTAAATGAATATCTAGACACTGTAAAATCATCAATAAATAACATCATGTAGGTCTCAATGAAATATAAAAAAAAATACTCACCATTCTTATCCAGAAGCTACTTAGATCATTTCAATTTCCCAATGGCATCATTCATTAGGAAAATGTATTTAGTGGACATGTGATTATTTCCACCTCCTAATACTCAAGATCTATAATAACCTAAAAAATATCCATGAAATATATTTAATAAATAATATTTTTTCTTCCCAGGGAGTCAATCAAGAATTTTATGAATAAAATGTAGGGTAAAATGGTACATGTTGGTGGATTGATTTAGTTTCCTATAATTAAAACACACATGTTAACCATTTATAACTCATATTGGAACTAACTCCAATCTATCTTTTCTAATAGTATTAATGCCATTTTTTTAGGAAAAACATAAATTGGACTTACCCACTGCAAATAAGATATGGTATAAATTATACCATCCTTGAGAAAAGTTTTAAATTATATTTAAACTATTTTTATAAGGACTGGATTGAGTTTTCATTGTGGAAACCAAACTATATTATCTCAATCCTTCAATAAAATCCTATACATGAATATATAGGGACTAATACCATATTTTTCATCCAAAGTCCACCTAATTTCCCTAATGCTCTCCCAAAAAAGTTTCAAAATTTTTTCTCCGTGTTCAAAATGGGGATTCATAATAATTATAACTGGTAATATATCACCAATGAATAGGTACTACTGTTTGTTATTTGGAAGAAATATCTTGAGTTATAATGAGGGGGTGTTTTATAGACGAAGACATTGATGGAACTGAAATATGTGCACAATGATAATCATTATTAGAATATATATATCATCAAAAACATAGAATTGTGTATCAAATACATCAGCATGTTCAATTTCCTAGTTATAATTAGAGTGAAAATGATCAAAATCAAAATATCAATCCACATTAAAATCAAAATCATAAGACATTTGTGCATTAGAATTAGGTGTTGAAGTCATCTTAAACATCAAAATAGAACTAATTCTCATAATCTCTCTATGAATTGGACATTCAACTTCCAGGGGGTTTTTAGTTGGTGATTAAAAATTGGAGATAAGAAAATCAAAATTTTCTTATGAGGGGTAATTTATAGAGTACATGATAATAAGTATCACAACATCATCTGAAAACTTCCTGAAATGTGTACCCTCATTGGCATTTACGATCAGTTTTTCAGTTTTCATGAACATAAAATTTAATATAATTTTAGAAAATGAATTTAATTGACCATCTTCCAATATAAGAATGTTGTAATACGCTAGAAAGACCATGTCTCTTACCCGAACAAGTACATACTCAATGAATCTTACTGGATATGTTGTAACTCAATTCAACAATATCACCACTGCTATCATTGGATTCAACTCACCCACTAGTAAAGAAGATAATAAAAATTTGATTAAATATATTTATGGATTATCCCAAAGAACATAAATCATCATAAATGTTTAACACCCATAAATCACATCTGATGGTGAATTTCCTCTAATCCTTGACATTGGATGGGATTTCCTGAGATATTGTAATGAGTTATTAAACATTCCTTATTGGAGTGATCCTGTCATTTCAATATTCCCTCATTCATTATTACAAAGTTCTTTTTATGAATTTATAAAACTTCCGTATTTTCTTAATTTCCTCTATTGATGGATATTAATCTCCACTTTCTTTAATTCATATAAATCCTAATTTTTCATTTCTTAATCGGCAATATTCATTGTTTGAAAAACACTATTTGGAATGGGAAGCTGTTTAGGGTAAAAATCATCAATATTTTTACTTCCTTTTTCTTTCTCCTTGGGTTGGTCATCACCTATTCATGAATGAGGCTTCTTTAGAGTTGTACAGAATCTCGGTGGAATGATTCATGAAAATGTATGAGTTGTTTTCTTCCCACATCTCAATATGATGACATGGACATCCACCATTAGATTTAGTATTGTTTGAGATAGAATATCTCTATATTTCATACATACCATTTCATGTATAGCGATGGAAATATGGCTTATTTGTATCTTAACTCCCTCAACTCAGAAATGTGACTCTTAAGTTCATTCAGTTGATTGAGAATAATTTGTTTCAATATATAATTAGTGTTAGAATCTACCATTGGTGGAGAATTCCATTATTGTGGTCTAGTTGATTATTGAGCTCAAATTATCCTTTGGGGTTATTGGAATCCCTATATGTAAGGTGGAGACTAATTCATTTTTATTGAATTTTTTTTTGTTTTATAGATCCATACCTTATGTCCGATTTATCCTTCCACAATTGGTTTTATGTTGGAGAAAAGTAATCATTCTTCTTCTAGTGATGTGATTCTTTGATGCTAATATGGTTTGCTAGGGAATACTACTGTGCAATACTCTGTTTCTTGTAGATTGAGGCAATAATCCGTTGGGTGTTCTTTTGTAGAGAAAATATCAAAAGCCCATGATGGAGAGGGTTAGTAATTATTGTGATCCAAATCAATCTTCCTCATCCGAGTGTTCAATTCATCTAATGTGGTATCAATTAAATTATTCTCACGATAATTTGGACTTGCGTTATTTACTACCTTATGATGGTGTACATCGATCACCGGATTGTTAGGAGTTTTGACCATATTGTGGATAAATACATGTGAAGACACTATGTTTTTTAAATAATTACACTCCTGCTACGTCATCTACCATAAACCTCTTCGTAGATGTGAGGTCTTCCTTGATGTATTGGATTAGTAGTTTCTCACTAATTTGGTAATGCTGAAAATATTCACAAAACTTCTTGAATCGATCCTAGTACTAATACTTTCATTCCCCCAATGCTTGATTGATCACATATATCTTTTTTATAATGGATATTTTCCTTGATACTGGAAAAAATCATTATAGTAAAATCAATTTCAAATCATTACAAAAAGTTACAACACCATGTTGTAAATAAAAGATCCAATCTTTTTCTATTCCATCAACTGAGCATGGAAATGCTCTTTTTTTTCTGATATTAAGAATTATTTTTGAGTTTTATTGTTTATAAAACAACATTAAATTATGTTAAATATATTTTTATATCATCACTAGATAATCCATGAAATTTTTGAAGAAGGTGAATAATCCATTATTTCAGTTCGAATTCCAATTCGAGATTTGGGTATGCAATAAAATTTTCGAGACAGATAATATCGATTGAAACCAATTCTAGAATAGTTATATTAATTTCATTGTTATTTTTTCATTTATTGGTTCTAGTTTGATTTTTTATTTATATGTGTTTCAAATTTGAGTGTTCTAGGAATGGGATAATTCTCTAACTGGTTGAATGTTAAAACTTCTTGTAGACTTAGACTATCTTATTTGATCCATAATTCTATGTTCAATCATTGAATAATTATCTAAGATATTTTGAATATTATTTATTTCTATAAATAAAATTAAAATTAAATGATGAAAATTAAACCACAATAAATAAAATTATAAACATTGAGATGAATGTATAATAATGATAAAAAAAGAAAATGGAAGGAAAAATGAAAAATTGAGGAATGGGATTGACGAAATATAGAAAGGAAGAAAATAATAAAATGGAAATATACTTTAATTGGTTAAATAAATTACATCCCTCCTCGGTAGCATCGCCAATTTTAAAGGTATTGTTTTGTGCGCTCTTAAATGATATTCGATTTTGGGTTATTTAGGAACAATATAGTGGCTGACCATGGTCATCTCTAAAAGGAGGATGTAATTTAAACTAATATAGTACATGTATCTTTGAAATAGAATAAAATAAAATAAAATAAACACACTAATTATAAGGATGAGGTTATTTATCATTTACAAAACTAGATGAATTTTAAGGGAAGAATATTTTATTTGTTTTTTTTTGTTTTTGAAATGAGATTAAGAAAACACATATAGATGATATTGTTTTAGAAAATATTGTAAAATTTATTTTAACCTAACTATACTTCTCCACATACTTATTAATAATTATCATTTAATTTTTCATCCACTTAATTATGATCCCCTAATCATTTACCCCCCCCCCCCCGCAATGATATGTCAATTTACAATACCACAACGATGAAATATATTAAACCCTTAGTTTTCTTCGGAACACGCAATCATAAAACCCTACATTGATTTATGTTATAATTATAGAATATGGTCATTGGTAAATTAGAGAACATGTAAACTATATATATTTGTATTATTTGAGATTAAGGATTATAATTTTACTCTAAAAATCGATCCCATGTTTCTTTCTGTCACTAATAAGGATCATTCTCTCACAATTCACACATCACTCGACATCATATATTTTGTGTTAATTGTTCAATTATTTGATGAGTTTACTATAATTTAAAAACACAATTCAGGAGTCATATTATGTAAATTAGAATAGATTTTTTATTGAAAATAAATAAATATAAAATATAAGAACTATAAAAATTAAAAATTACAACTAAACATCAATGGGATGAGTAGTCATCATAGAAATAATTTTCACGTATAAATGTATATAATGTGTATAAACCAATATCATTTCAAATATTGATTTCCATAAACTATAAAATTATTATAGAAGAATAAAATTTAATAAAATTTATGAATTTAAAATGAAAAAATACTATTAATTGAAGATAAAAAACATTGAAATACAGATAAGGAAAAGAAGATAATTTTGAAGGAGATCATATCTTGATAGCTTACCTCCTCCACTGGTGAATTGAAATTGAATGGAACCACATATCCTCAGCTTAAAATACTATAGGGAAAGTAAAAAACACATAAAAATGATAAAAAAACGTATGTATAGAGTGTAGGGTAGGATATGATTAAATAGTATTCATGTCTGAATAGGGAAATTCTGCTAAATAATTTAATCCCTCTTGCACCACCTTTTTTATAACATAATATGTGAAACACCTATCCTTACAGTAGGATGATTTGTAATGAATTTTTTCCTCCATAGTATTGGAAAATTTGATCCCAATACATGTTATAATAAATATGTTATGGACCAAATGTTGTGGTGGTTTCTAATTTACAAAGTCCAACCCAACATTGACTTCGTGATCCATTTACCCCAAATAATTCATGATTTAGATCAAATGAATTGAGCAAAAGTTTTACCTCTTTATGTTAGGAACACAGTAACAAAATTATATGTTCAAATTGTAAAAATGAAAATTTTTATTTATGAATTACTATAGTGAACATTAAAGGGAAAACATGAATTGTCCACAATTTTTTAAATGAATGGTCTAATATTAATTATTTTAGAAATAAATATTTTTAATATAATGTGAGAATATTATTTCTGTAACAACCCTACTTTTTATTACACACTTACACCTGTTTTATTACATAAAATATTCACTGGATACAACATAGAATATTGAGAGGTATGCTATCTTTTGGGATTAAGAACATTACATAACAGTTTAAATTATTAAACACACAAAATCATTGTTGAAAAAATCATTTACATAACCACTACATTCCCTCTTACTTATCATTGCATGGGATAACCTGTGGACATGCATAATAAAAGGGTGATCTATAAAGCCCAGTAAGAGAATAAACATGGAATAAAATGGGGAATAATATTCATGTTCAATAATGGGAATATCAATGGAGCACAAGATAAACATGAACATAAAGGCATGATAAATAATTATAATCATAACATGTAAATGTGGAAACAACACTTAACATGTAATTAGCATGAGCTAAGGCTCATTGAACATGGAGCCTGAGTAAACCCACATTGAACATGAAGCACGAGTAAACCCTAGTTTTATTATAATTAGTATGATTCAACACTCACTTCACATGACGTTTCATGATTCTATAACTCACCGAATGCATTGGAGTGCTATCAGGGCACACCCTTCTTAATAATTTCATTTCATGCAGATCTGTGCCACATGGATCATACACCGTGGAACCAATCATCATCATTTATTCCACGATAAATGGATTCAGAATACATACATGATTCATTATAATCAATATGTAAATGTTCATAAAGGTGAATACACTAGATATAGAAAAGGGAACTGTATTCACAACACAATGACATTGGCTTGGAAAATCGTATGCAATTTCGGCTTCATAATGATGTCAAATAAGAGCTCATAAAAATGGATGATGAGAGAGAAAGGGGAGTCTCATCATATTTACAAGAAATGGACAGCAATAGGGTCATATAGACACTTGTCCCAACAAACGTAATGTAATTTAGATTCATAATTCTAAATAATTACTTGGATGTAAAAGAGGTTAGGTAAATGACTCACAGAATTATGGCATGGTAACAGGTGTACATGGGAGGAATTAATGAGAGAGAAAGGGGTATCCCATCATCCAAAAATAAATACGGTAATATGGGGGAGGTGATAAATCATAACCCAACATTTTTAATTGAAAACAAAATGGTATAACCACTTATAGAAAATTAGACAAAAATGAGAATGTAAGAAATAACATACTTGGAATTGTGAACCCAAATGCCTGGGAGAGGCTTGAGAGAGGCTTCATGGGAGCATGGGGCACCTTGGGAGGATTCTAGAGAGGTTAAGGAAGGGTTTGGTCCTGTAACGACCTGAGTCCGGAGCCCCTCCACTGGTGCCCCATACCCAATTCACCACATGACCTCAAGCGCGTTTCCCCAAACTCTAGAGGCTACCAACTAATAGCGAGGGCCTTGGTGAGTCAGTGGGGAAACTATTCCCTCATTCGGTAAGGTATACAACGTAAGAAACCCACCATAAACAGTATAACTAGTAAACAACATGCATAACAACAGAACCCAAACAACGGAAACAATGTAGATATATAACTATGATGACCATGATGCATCAGGTACAAGTATCTAAAGAAAACAACAAACACAACAACATGCTGAAATACAACTGAAACCAAGTGAAAAAAAACATAGTAATATCCTCAACATCACGAGCCACGGCTCGGTCCCATGCTCCCTAGCTCATGGTGCAATCAAGATCCTGGAGTAGAAGGGCGCTTTCCCTTATCTATACCTATAGAAACATAGTCTTCTTGGGCCCAAATGCATGCCCCAAACAGGGTGTGATATAAAATCCCAGTAGGCAATCACCCAAAGATTTTTTCCTAACAGTCAATGAATACATGGCAGCAATAAAACTAGAAGCAGTAAACAGATAAGCACAAGAAGCTACAATCCACAGTTCTAATAATTAAAGCACACAAGCAAGCAGTCAGCAACAAGAAGAAAACAGGTAACCCTATGGGTATCTCTCACAGTCTAACCCCTTTGGATTAACCTCTAAGTACTATCAACCCTCTGGGAAGCACACAAAGTCTCACCCCTCTGGTTCTCCTACGTAATTAAGCAGAATCATTGGGGAAGCACTCACCGTCAATTACCCCTATAGTCTCGTATCATGCTAAAGGATCTCTGGGGAGGCACTCAACATCAAATCCCCATGTGGCCCGCGTCGTGGATCTACAGACTCTCTGGGGAATCACTCAACGTCAATTCCCCCTATAGTCTTGCATCACAAATAAAAGACACTCTGGAGAATCCCTTCTGTCAATTCTCTCTTTGGTCTACTACTCTAGGTTCTCATAGTCCTGAGTATTACTAAACATGCTCAGCACGTGTATATCATCCAAGTAAACCTCAGAACTACTTGTCTATCAACTATGGGTCAACAGCAATAATAAAACAACAGTTCCACTATCCTACAATAAGGCATGGAAACTGGAAAAATTTCAAACAGCCAGAACAAGCATGGAAAAACAATCTGAGCACAAAAAATTTACTCTAATCACAAGCAATAACCACTACTAAATATGTCAGGGAAAGCAGGAACAAAGCCGGGGCAAAACAGGAAACATGAAATTCCCAGTTCACGGGTATTGGTGGAATTTGAACATAATATTCATCAACTTCCTACAAAAAGGCACAAACCACCTACCTCAATCCTAGGAGATCAATCTACGTGAACCACGATGACAGATTCCTCTTAAAACAACGTAGATCTAAGAAAATGTACAAAAAGTTCATCCAACGATGTCTTGAAAACAAGGAGGAATCAGGAAATAAGGGTCAAGCGGAAGGAAGAACTCACCACTGCAATTCCAATGCAATCGACCATGCTCGAATCAGAGAACAGACGGTGAGGCGAGAACTCGGGGATTATCTGGTTGTACGGTCACTCTCGGATGGAAGAAAACTGAAGAAGAAGATGTATTTGGGGGTTAGGCGTGACCCCGGTCTGTTTAATGAAAAAAATGTACACAACGTGTACTTCTTGAGTACACGGTGTGTACTTCAATTTTTCTGTAATCCGAATTAACTGGCCACCACCTCAGCCTTACACACCATGTGTGTGGCTCGGGCACGGCCAACACACGGCTTCGAGCCAGGGAAGAGTACATGGCATGTACTCAGAAAGTACACGACATGTACTTCTTAAATTTCTAGAAAATTCATTTTCTTTAAAAACTCCAGAAAAAAGGAAAACATACCTGAACGAAGATCCGAGTTCTTACAAACATCCCCCCTTAATGATATTCGTCCTTGAATTTCCCTAACTAGGTGGATAATAAGAATCCCCAAATAGCTTCAGCCACTGCGATCGTACATCGGCCTCCCTCTCCCGGGTCTCTTCATGTACTCGCCTGTGCTGCCATAGCACTCGTACCAGAGGAACATACCATCTGCGGAGAACCTTCTTACTATGATTGACAATCCGGATAGTATTCTCCATGAACGATGCATCCGCTTCAAACTCAACATTCAAGGGCAGAGAGACGTGAGATGGGTCTGAAAAGTACCTTCGGAGATGAGAGACGTGAAATACGTCGTGCATGGCCCAATACCTCTGAGGTAGCTACAACATATAGGCGACCATCCCCACTCTCTCCAAGACCTCAAATGGCCCGACGTTCTGCGGCAAAAGCTTACCATGTCTCTGAATCCTTTTGGGTCCTAACCTCGGTGCGACACGCAGGAAAACCTGATCACTGACCTCGAACTCCAGAGGTCGTCTCTGCTGATCAGCATATGACTTCAGTCCAGACTACGTTGTTTCCATCCTCTTCCGAATCAGCTCTATCTACTCTGAAGTCTCCTGAACAAGATGAGGTCCTAGAAAAGCTTCCTCTCCTGCCTCCAGCCCACATAAGGGTGATCGACATGGCCTACTGTACAAAGCCTCGTATGGTGCCATCTAAATGGTTGCCTGGAAACTTTTGTTGTAGAAGAACTCCACCAGAGGAATATTCTTCTGCCAAGAACCTCCAAAATCAAGGATGGAAGCTCGGAGCATATCCTCAAGCACCTGGATCGTGTGCTCGGACTGGCCATCAGTCTGGGGATGGTATGCTATACTCAAAAGTACCTTTGTAACCAAGTACTTCTAAAGTCCCTGCCAGAACCAAGATGTAAAGCGCGCATCTCTGTCTGAAACAATAGAGCGTGGAACTCCATTCAAACGAACGATCTCTCTGATGTAAAGTCGTCCCAGATCATCGACACTGAAGGTCTCCTTGATCGATAAGAAGTGGGCGACCTTCATAAGTCTGTCGGCGAAAACCTATATAGCATTGTTCCCTCGTGGTGATCTTAGAAACTAGGTGACTAAGTCCATCTCAACATCGTTCCACTTCCACTCTGGAATGGGTTACTATTGTAAGAGCCATGCTGGCTAGTGATGATCTACTTAAAACTGTTGAAAAGTAGATCATCTCATGAAAAAACCAGCAACATCCTTCTTCATACCTGGCCACCAGTACTGGCGATGAATACCCTGATACATCTTGGAGATGCTAGGATGAACTGCCCAAACAGAGGAATGGAAATCCCGCATCATCTCCTCGCGTATGTCTGCTGGAACCCATACGAGTTCTTGGAAATGCACGATCAAATCCTTGCCCACTGTTCATCTAGGAAGAGGGTCCTCTCCTGACACATTCTCCCGTAGGACTATGCACTTCATGTCTGATAGCTTCCTCATCCATACGCGATCAAGTACTGTGGAGGTAACATCTACGGAAGAGAGAAAAGTATGTCCCCATATGTCTTGCACCTCAAGATGCATCTCAGAGAAAAGATCCATCTGCTGCCACTCTCTACTACACTCCTGAAGCACCTAAATCTGAGTTCTCTTGCTCAATTCATCTTCTACAGCGTTGCCCTTTCCTGGCATATAGGCATGCACGAAGTCAAAAGTCTGTAGATACTCAACCCACCTGCGCTACCTCAGATTCAGATCACGCTGAGTGAGTATATACTTGAGACTCATATGGTTAGTGAAGACCATAAAGTGCTCTCCCAGAAGATAGTGTCTCCAACAGTACAAGGCATGAACAAAAGCTACTAACTCTAGATCGTGCGTTGGGTAGTTCCTCTCATGTGGACTCAACTGCAGAAACCCGTATGCAATGACTCTATCTCCCTGCATAAGCACAGCCCCCATCCCGATACCTGAAGCATCACAGTAAACATTGTAGCTCTTGCCTAGCTCTGGCAAGACTAGTATCAGTGCTGACGTCAACCTCCCTTTCAGCTCCTGAAAGGCTGACTCAGAAGAATCTGGCCATAAGAACTTCACCCCCTTTTTGGTCAGACCTGTCAAAAGTGAGGCTAGAAGAGAAAAGTCATGAATGAAGCATCTGTAGTATCCAGCTATCCCTAGGAATCTATGTACCTCAAAGAGGTTCTTTGGCTGCTCCCAGGAAACTACAGCTATCACATTCTCTGGGTCCACTGATACTCCTGCCACTGATATGACGTGACCCAAGAAGTGAATCTGATCCATCCAGAAGTGGCTCTTGGAGTGTTTAGCATAAATCTAATGCTCTCTCAGTGTACTCAGAATGATCTCAAGATGTGTGGCATGGTCGTGTCGAGTGTGAGAGTACACCAAGATATCATACACAAAGACCATGACGAAGGAGTCCAAAAAAGGATGGAAAAATCGTTTCATCAGTGCCATGAAAACTACAGGTGTGTTCGTGAGACCGAACGACATGACTGTATACTCGTATAGACCATACCTGCTCCTGAAGGCTGTTAGAGGTATATCTGATGGTCTAACATGAAACTGATGATAACCAGACCTCAAGCCGATCTTCTAGAACACTCGGGCTCCTCGAAGCTGATCGAAAAGGCCATCGATCCTCGGAAGAGGATATTGGTTCTTGACCGTTAACTGGTTCAGCTTCCGATAATCCACACAAAGCTGAAGGGTACCGTCTTCCTTCTTCGCAAACAGGATTGGAAAACCCCAAGGAGAAGTACTGGGATAGATGAAAACCTTGTCCTGTAGCTCCTCCAACTGCTTCTTGAGCTCCTGAAACTCAGGTGTGTCCATCCTATAGGGAGGAATGGACATTGTTGCTATTCCTGGAACGAGCTGAATAAACAATTCCACCTCACTCTCTCGAGGAAAACCTGAAAAGTCCTCTGGAAAGACATCCCTAAATCGATCCACCACTGGAGGATAATCCAACTGTGGAGTACCCTGATCATCTAGTTAAAAACTAGAAATCAGGGCTGTCACCCCTCCTGGCCCAAGATGCTCGGGTCCCGCCCGACTCGCCTGAACGTCCCATTGTCCTCTATGAAGGAAATATTCACTCTCTGGTGAATCGAAACTCACTTTGCAGCGATAACAGTCGACGACTGCCTGAAAGGGAATCAACCAATCCATTCCAAGGATGAAATAATAGCATGTCATATCTAGGACATATAGATCCCATAAGAAGAGATACCCTGTAACCTCGAGAGGGCACTCTCTACACTGGCGTACACTAGATGTCCTCATTCCCAAAGGTGTGTCTAGTGTCAACGAGTCAGCATAAGAAAAGTCACAGAGTCCATGTCTCTCCACAATAGCAACAGATATAATGCTATGCGTAGCACTAGTATCAAAAAGGGATGAAGATAAAACTAAGGCTACTAAAATCGTACCTCGAACAGTATAAGGGCCGAGATCCTGCTCCTGATAAGTCTACTCCACGGAAAAAGACTGGCATGTACCGTGGCCATACACCCCTGGCAGACCACTCTGAGCTGAACCTCTCTGCTGGTGCTGAGGAACTGGTGGATGAATGTCACAACCTCAACCTCCACCTCGGCCCGAATGGCAGGAAGAACTCGAGTTCCCCGACTAGTGAGAAACTGGTGGGGCTTCTCCTGAACGAGGAGTCATGGAAGAACCCCGGTCACCGGCTAATGGTGAGAAAATCTGATAGAAATGCTGAAAGTGACCCATCATGCCACAAGATCGGCACTCCACGGGGTCCCTCGGGCACTGCAGCCTCCTGTACCCTGACTAGCTACACTGGTAGCATGTCACCTGGCTGCCTGAAGTTGCATCTCGCTTCCTCGGATCACCGCGTGTAGGCTCTCTACGGCCCTTCTTGCTATCATCTGGAGGAAAAATAGCTCTATAAGGAGAACCGCCCTGGCTCGCAGCTCAAGAGTCTCTCAGATTGTGCTCCGCAATCAGTGTCTAGTTGACGATGAAAGTAATGGAAGTCAACTAGAAGATGTTCACCTACGAGCGGATCTCCCGCTTGATTCCATCCTAAAACTTCCTCAACAAGAACACCCCACTTCCATCCCAGAGGGGTGTGAAGCGCTGCATCTAGGTGAAACGAGCAGTATACTCCATGATAGAAAGAGTACGCTTCTCTAAGCTCATGAAGTCCCGGGCTCGGTCGGCCCTTAGGGTCTCCGGGTAGAAGTAGTCAAAGAACACGCGTTGGAACTCCTCCAAATCCATAGCCTGCTGCTGACTTGCCTGTGAGGCAACGTCCCACCGCCTCTTGGAGGAGTCTCAGAGCATGTAGGTGGAATGATTGACCCGCCTCTCTAGAGGTGTCTCCAGATGCTAGAATATAGTCAGCATGGCTTCCATCCATGACTCTACAGCCTGAGGTCCTCCCTCCCCCAAAAACATGGGAGGATGATGCTGCTGAAAGAATCGCGTCAAGTCTACCATAGACAAGGCAGGAGGTGGTGCTCCCTGGAAGGTCTGCATCATCCTCATGAAACCTTCCCTGAACTGTGCATCAGTGCCTAAAATTGGTACAACAACCTGTGCCAAGGCTGGCTCGGCTGGGGGATCGACAAGAAGTCCTTAATCAGCCCTATCTGGCGTCTGATCACTGTCTGATGATAGACGTACAACCAGAGGACGTCTCGGAGGCATAGCTTTGAAAGATCAAAAACAAACCATAGATCAATAATACAATGATAGAGAACACAAGAGTACAAAATGGGAACATGGGAATAAAAACACACAAGATTGCAAAACACAACTACACGACATGTATAAAACTACACGACGTGTCTTCTTAAACCAATGACATGTGTGTGTACTCTCACCCTACAACTCATGTACACTTCAAACTACATGGCGTGTTGACCCCCACACATGGCGTGTACATAGAAAAATATTCCCCTACCCAAGTCTCCTTACACGGCTAACCCACACGGTCCGACTCAACCCGAGACTACACGACATGTTTGTAACAAACACGGTGTGCACTAGAAAAGGCGTCGGCGGTCCGTGTTGTTAAGCACAAGGCCGTCTACATGGCTGAACCATACACGGAATGATCCGAACAAACACAGTGTGTGGAAAAGAAGGTCACGTAGGCCCGTGTTGTTCGTGACACGGCCGGGTACCTGGACAAGACTACACGGTGTGGTCTGAACAAACATGGCCTCTGGAAAAGAAGTTCATGCCGGACCGTATTGTTCATGACACAGCCGGTTACCTGGACAGGACTACACGAAGTGTTCCCTACAGACACTGTGTGCATCAAAGAAGGTCATGACGGCCCGTGTTGTTCGTGACACGTCCAGGTACCTGGACAGGACTACACAGTGTGTTCACTACGGACACAATGTGTTCTACCCGAGCTTCCCCGGCCTGTGTTGTTAGTGACACGGCCGGGTAAATGGCTCCGAACTCACACAGTGTGTACCAATGGTACACGGCGTGTTCCCGAAGTTACTCCTATGAAAACGTGATCTTCTCACACAGTCAGTGACATGGCTTGATAACTACACGTCGTGTATCTAAAAAGTACACGCAGTGTATTCTGGGTTTTTCTGGGTAGTAGTTCCGAAACTGCACAGAATTCCAGAAACACTAAAAAAAAGGGAAAAGATGCCAAATTCTGATCCGTGAGGGGACATGACACCTCACGAACCAAAATTCGGCGTTCATTTTTATCAAAGGAACAAAACAAACAGCTTCTTAACATAACAACAGAGAATCTATCAAGAATATATCACAACAACATGCATAATCTACACAAAGCCTATCACAACAACATGAAATCGCTAATGCACCCTAGATGGCATGGCACGAATGCATGACATGTGATTTCAACATGTGACTATATGATTCATGATATGTCATTCCCTCATATCATCGGGTTCCAACCGAAATAGAACCGAAATATCAAAAAAATAACTGCACAAGTCATGTGAATCACTCTAGGTGAGATCAGATCAACTATAAAATCTCAAAACCAGAAAACTGTAATTAACGAGACAGTATGGCTTTTCCCTCTAAACAGGTTAGCTACTCCCGAGCATAGATTAATTCCAAGTACTGAATCTATCCTATCCCTAGCTAATGTATCCAAATAGTAATGTAAGATAAATGAACTCCTTTGATACCACTTTGTAATGACCCGAGTCTAGAGCCCCTCCACTGGTGCCCCGTACCCGATTCTCCACATGACCTCAAACACGTTTACCCGAACGCCAAAGGCTGCCGACTAGCAGCGAGGGCCTTGGTGAGTTGGTGGGGAAACTATGCCCTCATTCGTTAAGGTATACAAGGTAAGAAAACAATAATAAATATCGGAAGTAGTAAAAAATATGCATAACAAAAGAACCCAAATAGCGGAAACAACGTAGATATAAAACTATGATGACAATGATGCAGCAGGTACAAGTATCTATGGAAAACAGCAACAAAACCACAATGTGCTGAAATAAAACTGAAACCAAGTGCCAAAGAAAACAACGTAATATCCTCAGCATCGCAAGCCACGACTCGATCCCATGCTCCCCATCTCCTGGAGCAATCAAGATCCTGAAGTAGAAGGGAGCTTATCCTTATCTATAACTGCATTAACATAGTCTTCTTGGGCCCAAAAGCATGGCCCAAATCTGGTGTGAGATACAATCCCAGTAGGAAATCACCCAAATATTTTTTCCTAACAGTCAATGAATACATGGAAGCAATAAAACAAGAAGCAGTAAATAGATAAGCAGAAGCAGCTACAATCCATAGTTCTAATAAGTAAATCACACAAGCAAGTAGTCAGCAACAAGAAGAAAACAGGTAACCCACTGGGTAGCTCTCACAGTCTTACCCATATGGTTTAACCTCTAAGTACTAGCAACCCTCTGGGAAGCACACACAATCTGACCCCTCTGGTTCGGCTACGTAATTAAGCAGAATCTCTAGGGAAGCACTCACCGTCAATTCCCCCTATAGTCTCATATGGTGCTAAAGGATCTCAGGGGAAGAACTCAAAGTCAATTCCCCCTGTGGCCCGCATCGTGGATCTACAGACTCTCTAGGGAATCACTCAACAACAACTCCCCCTATAGTCATGCATAGAAAATAAATAACACTCTGGAGAATCCCTTCCATCAATTCTCCCTTTGGTCTACTACTCTAGGTTCTCACAATCCTGAGTATAACAAAACATGCTCAGCGCGTGTATATCGTCCATGTAAACCTCAGAACTACTTGTCTATCAACTAAGGCTCAATAGCAATAATAAAAAAATAGTTCCACAATCCTAAAACTAGGCATGGAAATTGGAAAAAAGCCAAATAGGCAGAACAAGCATGGAAAATAAATCTAAGCACACACAAATTACTCTAATCACAAGAAATATCCTCTACTAAAGAAAACAATCAGAGAAGGCAAATAGCAGGGGAAAAACTGGAAACACGCAATACCATGTTCATGGGTATTGGTGGAATTTGCACATAATATTCATCAACTTCCTATAGAAATGAACAAACCACCTACCTCGATCCTAGGAGATCGATATACGTGAACCATGATGAAAGATTCCTCTTAGAATAACATAGATTTGAGAAAACAAAAAAAACGTTCATCCCACGATATCTTGAAAACAAGGAGGAATCAAGAATCAAGGCTCAAGAAAATGAAAGAACTCACCGATGCGATTCCAACACAATTGACCATGCTCAATTCGGAGAACGGACGGCGATGCAGGAACTCGGGGAAGATCCGGTCGTACGGTCACTCTCGGACGGATGAATACTGAAGAAGAAGATGTATTTGGGGGTTAGGTGTGACCTCGGTCTATTAAATGAAAAAAAAATTACACGGTGTGTACTTCTTGATTACACGGTGTGTACTTCAATTTTTCCGTACTCCGAATTAATCGGCCTCCACCTCAGCCTTACACACTGTGTGTGTGGCCCGGACACGGCCATCACACGGCTTCGAGCCGAGGAAGAGTACACGGCGTGTACATAGAAAGTACACGGCTTGTACTTCTATAATTTCCAGAAAATTCATTTTCCTTAAAAACTACAGAAAAAATGAAAACATACCTGAACGAAGATCCAGGTTCTTATATGTCCAACTCAAAAGGCTTTTATTGGATAGTAAGTGGGAGCTTGGATGGGTTTATATAGGAAAGGAGAGGTAATTCTTTATTATTTAGATTTGGGACACCTCGAATTAAACAAGTCAAATCCACAAACAATCCTTTGGTTCATTCCCATGGTGTTTTCCAAAATAGAGTGGATGACATATTTTATATGGCCAATGGACAACCTTCTTAAAATAATAGGGTCACTTATGTGGAGGTGAGTCACACTCTCAAGGAAAACAATTTAAAAAGACAAAATGTTTTATAAGACCAATAAAGCATTGTAAAATAAATCAGAAAAACTCAAAATCACATTATTTTAATGATACAATATATATTGGATGAAAATAATGTTTATATTATTTAATTAAAAAACTATTGCGACATTATGATGTCATAAAACTCATTATATATGTAAACAGTATTTAATTTTTACACAAAAAAATCAACTGTCTCCAAAAATTATGAAAAATTCACCGTTGTGTAATTTTGACATCCTGATTCCAAAAATATTATTCATTTTATCAATTTTTTTTACAAATATGTGAATTTTTACTTGTAATATAAAAACAATCATTCACAAAAAATTCCTGGGTTTTGAAAAAAATACCTTTCAAACCTTAATAAAAATTTCAATTTCATTCATAAAATTATAAGATCATTTATATTTTATATAATGTAATTGAATGAAAATAATATTTTATTAAAGTTTTATTTATTTCAAAAATCCATTAATTGATCAATATAGTTTTCTTAGTTGAATATTAACAAAAAAATACTATTTATGCTTAAAAACCTATTTACAATGTATCAATAATAAAATGAAAGTACATTTTTTATACAAAAATAATGTACATAATCATAGTACTAGGGTCTAGTAACATAACCCCTAATAGGACTGAAATAAGACTGAAGGGTAAGGTGTGCGTTGGTGACGAACTCTAGGGGTGGCTTGGATAACATCGCTCAAGTGGGGATCTCTATTAACTTCCACTTCTCTCGTGGTCGATTCTGTTCAAGTATAACATGATCAAGTTCGGATTGGGATTAGTCAAGAGCGAATCTCAATTAAGACATATCCTTTCCGAGCTCCAACATATGGTCTTTTTATAGGGAAAGTCTACTGGATGAGGGCATGACTTCCTTTGTGTGAGTAAATTGGATTTTTTAAGGCCATACATTTATACTAATCATGAAATCACTATTATAAAGCTATATTAGCAACGATAGAAATTTCTAATGGTATTTTAAAATCCAGAGAAAATAAACCAATGAAGTTCACATTTTATATAACCATAATAAACATTAAATTTTATCATGACGAATTTCCATTAATTAAAGTTTGGGTTGTTACAATCTTCCCCCCTTAAGAAATTTCGCCCTTGAAATTTCCTTTACCCATTCTAAAAAAAATTAGGCAACTTAGCTTCATAACTTCCTCTATTTCCCACATCACCTCTTCAAAGTTGTCGTTTAGACACAACACCTTGTTGAGGGGCATTTTAATATTTTGTAGAACTTTTTCTCTACAATATACGATCATCACAAGTTGCTTCTCGTAATAAAGATCATCCTCTAGATGCACTACCTATGAAGAGAGTACATGTGAATGGTCTGGTATGTACTTCCTTAAGAGGGATAAATGAATGAAATCATGTACATTGGCCATGGTAGGTGGAAGTTCTAGGTGATAGGCCACAACCCCAACATGATCAAGAATCTTGAAGGGAACAATGTACCTAGGACATAACTTCTATTTCTTTCCAAAAATTATGTCCTTCTTCCTTGGAGATATGATTAGAAATCAAATGACTCCAACTTTAAACTCAAGGTGTCCTCGACGGTTATCTACATATCTCTTTGGTCGACTCTTGGCTACCATGGTATGCTGCTGAACGGTTCTCACCTTCTCCACCATTTCTTCGACCATCTATGGTCCTAGTATCTTACGTTCACCGACTTCATCCCAACATGTCGGTGTTCTACACTACTTTCTATACAATGCTTAATAAGGTTCCATTCAGATGCTTGAGTGGAAACTATTATTGTAAGAGAATTCAACCAGTGGAAGATGTTGGTCACACCATCCTTTGAAGTACATAGAACACGATCTTAATATTTTTTTCTATGTCTGAATATTTCGCTCTGATTGGCCATCAGTTTGAGTATGATAGGCCGTACTCAAGTTCAATTCTGTATCTAGAGCATATTGATGAATCTTCCGAAACATATAGGTGAATCTTCTATCTTGATCTGATACAATAGATTGTGGTACTCCTTACAGCCTTACCACTTCCCTGATTTATATTTGTGCCAACTGATCCAATGTGAAATCCTCTTGAATTTCAATGATGTTTTCAGACATCATAGGGAGATCCACAACAACCCAGATTTCATTTTGGCCTATGGATGTCCTCAGTAGTCTGGTCATAAAGTCCACAGTGAGGTTCTCCCATTTCCATGTTGGTATGGGAAATGGTTGCATCATCTCCTTAGACTTTTTCCTATCTGCTTCACTTGATGACACAACAGTTACTTTGATGTATACTCATCGGTCTCCTTCTTTATATTATCCCACCAAAAATTATCTCAGAGATCTTGATGCAACATTGTGTTTGTGGGTGAATAAAGAAATTTGAACTATGTGCATCATCCAAATGTTCCTTCTTCAACTCTGGACTTGATGGAACACATAGTATTTTCCCAAATCTAACAATTCTTTCTTCATTAACATTCAACTCAGAGGATTTAACATTTATGATAGCTACCACTTTATTCTAAATTATTACATCATCCTTTTAATCATCCTTTAACAATTCCAAAATAGATGGTTGAGCAATCATTTGTGAAAGGATTGATGATGTTCCCTTCTTTTTTATTCCCAAATCCATCTTCATCAACTCTAAGAAGATTGGATCCTTCACAATGGTCATCCATGATAGAATCATTTGGTCCCTTTTACATAGAGCATCTATTACCTTGTTCAATTTCCCAAGGTGCTAATGGATTGAGAAGTCATAGTCTTTGATCAGCTCTAACAATCTTCGTTGACGCATGTTCAACAATTTCTATGTGAATATATACTTGAGGCTTTTGTGGTCCTTATATGTTTTACACTTCTCACCAAAGGGATAATTCCACCAAATTTTTAAAGTTAAGATCACTGTAGCCAATCCAATTCATTTTTAGGTTAATTATCCTCATGAACATTCAATTACCTTGAAGCAAAAGCAATGAATTTTTCATTTTGCATCAATACACAGTCGAAGCCCTTCTTCAAAGAATCACTGAATACCACAGAAAGTACTCCACTTGTGGGTAATGTGAACATGGATGCATTGATAAGCATCCTTCTTAACTCCTTGAAGCTTTCTTCACATTCATCACTCCAAGAAAACTTTACTCCTTTCCGAGTTAGATTGTTAAGAGGGTTAGAAAATCGTGAGAAATTTCTCACAAATCCTCGTTAATATCCAGCTAACCCCAAGAAGCTACGGATATCTGTTACTGATGTTGGACTCGTCCATCCCCCAATTGCATCAGTTTAAGAGGGATCCAAAAATTTCCCATTACTTGTGATGATATGGCCCAATAATGAGACCTCTTTCAACCAGAACACACACTTTCTATACATTGAAAAGAGATTCTCATTCTGAAAGGTCTCTAATATTGTTCTTAGATGCTCCTCATGACCCACCTTTGTTTTGAAGTATATCAGAATTTCATATACAGAGACTACCACTAATTTAATGAGATAATCTAAAAAGACTTTATTGATCAAGTCTATGAATATTTCTTGAGAATTAGTATGTCCAAAAGTCATTACTATTAATTCATAGTGCATGTATCTAGTAAGAAACGTTTTCTTGAGGATATCTCCCTTCTTCACCCATACTTGAAAATATACCGACCACACATTAACCTTGGAGAAGTATTGTGATCCACGAAGTAGATCAAATAAGTCTGTGATTCGTGGGATAGGATACTTATCCTTTATCATGATTTTTTTAAGGTCATGATAATCGATGAAAAGGCGCATTGCCCAATATTTCTTCTTGTATAAGAGGACTGGAGCACTCCATGGTGAAGCACTTGGGTGTATAAACCCTTTATCCAGACATTCCTGTAGTTGTTTCTTCATCTCCTTAAGCTCCATAACAGCCATCATATACGGAGTCTTTGAAATTGGCAATGCCCCAGGTATAAGATCAATTGATATTTCAACATCTCTTCTAGGAGGAAGACTAGGAAATTTCTCGGGAAACACTTTAGTGAATTCCCACAAAATAGGCATGTCTTCAAGGATTGTTTCCTACATAGACTCAATAATCTGAGAAAGATACTAGTACTCATGTGGTAGTAATATCTATGAATGAGATGATGGAGCTAAAGAAGATTCATCTTCCTCCTTGCACATGTATTGAATTGGGGGTAGATTCTCCACATGGAAAGCGATTTCCCTGCCATGGAAATTTATATTGTCTCTATATAAGGAAAGCCAATATATTCCTTTAATTGCATCAAATTCCACCAGAGGGAGAATGATGATGTTCGCTGGGAAATTAAATCCACATATTATGATAGGGGAGGAGTTATATACATGGGATGCAATGATTTCCCCATTTTCCATACTCACCGATATCATTAAATCCATGATTTGTGGAGGTGCTGGGATTGGTTTACTAAACATTTGGGTTATAAAATAATGTGTAGAAGCCGAATAAAAAAGTACATTCACTATTATTGAATCAATAACTAGCATACATGTCACCACTTCATTGTCAGGGTTCACTTTGGTAGTAGTGACGAAAAAACCTCTCCCTTGCTACCTTGGAGGTTGTTGGTTTCCTCAAAAAACTCTTGGAATAGGGTATTAATTTTCTAGAATCCATGGTTCATTGTAGTTATAACAATGAAAATCAATTTGAGTTTCAAACATAGCATTCCTCTACTCTATTACTACCGTGGGTTTTTTTTTGTCAGTAGTCAACAGCTATGTTCCCTTCTCTTCCACACCTAAAGCATTTACTCACCCCATATACTAAATTTTCGCGGTGCTTCTTTCCACACCTTTGGAATGTGGGGTTCTATATCTTCGTAGCACAGTTGGATTTATCCCTTAGACCCGCAACATTGGAGTCCACCATACACTTCTTATCCCCCTGATACCCATGAAATTCTCTGATCTCCATTTCGACTTTGAGGGCACATCGGACAATTTCTTCATTGTGGTTGAAGTCACAGATCGTCAGCGCTTTCTGTAAGCTCGGTTTATTCCCACCCATAAAGTGGTCAACCTTTAATTCAAAAGAAAATGGAAATTCCTGAGGCATATCATGGAACCCTTGTGATGTTTTCCCCATACGCTCTGACAGATTCGTCGACTTCTTTCTTGAGGGAAAAGAAGTCCCTTTCCATCTTAAGTTGTAAGGTGAGTGGAAAATATTTATCGAAAAACATTTTCTAGAAATACATACATTCCATTGCCTTGATCTCTTCCTCATGATTTTTATTTTTTATCAAATTCCACCATTGATCAGCTTCACACTCTGTATGATAAGCATATAGGATAACCGTCTCTGGTTCAAAACATTGAAGGTTGGAGAAGATCTTTTCAAGGGAGTTGATCCATTCATCAACGATTGAGGGATCAGATGATTTTTTAAAAGCATGAGGCATTTGAATCATGAAACTCTCGATAAAGACTTGTTCATTATTAGGGGGGGTGAACATTCCTCTTGATCCATGTTTATATTCATTGCTTGATTTAACTGAGATATAATCATGACAATGTTCATGATTCTTGCTCCCATAGGATTGGGTATCTCGTTAACATAGTCATCACATTGATCTTTACATCGATAGTTAGTCTGAGTCCTCCTATTACTGGCCGTTTTCTGGAATAAAAGGAAAGTTAGTGGTAACACATAACGGGTAATCCCAGGACAAAATTGATGACTTATAAATAACATTGTTTTCCTTATCTTAGGAATCTATAGGCTTCAATCTATACTATTCATGATCTACTTTCTATCATATATTCTTAGGAGAATTTTTTTATTCCATTAATAAGGGTTCATACTAAGGTTGTGAATTTACAAAAGCATATCCCACAGGAGTGTCATAACAAAGAGTGAAACACGGCCCTTTTTTGTGCACCAATTCATGTTCGAGTAAAGAACAAAGTGTTGTTTTTGGGTTTTACCCCTAGGATACATCTGTTCCAGAGCCACCTCTACCTTATCGTATCCAGATTGGGATATATTTTCTTGATAAAAAACATACTCAATACTAACCAATACATAGGGATGTTTTTATTATAATTATTATTGTATCTAATTCTTCACAAGGGTTTTCTAATACTAACCCCAAATATAACTAAACCTATACACTGATACAAACTATAACAACCCTTCTTTTTATTACAAACTTAAAGCTGATTTATAACATAAAATATTCACTTGATACAACATAGAAGATTGAGAGGCCTGATTTCTTTAAGGAATTAGAACATTTCATAACAACTTAGAAGGTAAAACACACAATATGTTTATTGTAAACATCCCTTACATGACCACTACATTCCTTCGTACTTAGCATTACGTGGGATAACCTGGGGACATACATAAGAAAAGGCTGAGCTTGAAAGGCTAATAAAGGAATAAACATGGAATAACATAAGTAATACAATACATGTTTAAAAATAGGCATATAAATAGATTAGACGAGATACATGAACATATAGGAATGATAAAGGATTATAATCATAACATGAAAATGTGTCAACGACACTTAACATGATATTAGCATGATCCAAGGCTCATTGGACATGGAGGAAGAGTAAGCCCTCATTGCACATGAAGCACAATTAAACCCTATTTTCACATGAATTAGTATGATTAAACACTCATTTCACATGACGTATCATGAAACTATACTTCACCCAATGAATTGGAGCGCTATCCGGGCGCACCCTTCTTAATCATTTCATTTAATGAAAAAGTGTTCCCCGTGGATCATACAACATGGAGTCAATAATCATAATTTATTTGATGATAAAGGGATGTGAAATACATACATGATGATTTATAAATAATATATAAATGTTCATAATGATAAATACCTTGGATAGTTAAATGGTAATGATATTCACTACACAATGACATTATCTTGGAAAATCGAAGTTCAATTTTGACAGCCTAACAGTGTGAAATAAGAACTCATAAAAAATGGTTGATGTGAGAGAAAGTGGTGTCTCATCATATATAAATTAAATGGATAGTATGAGTTCATATAGATACATTTCCCAACAATCATAATGGAATTTAGATGCATTATTGAAAATAATTACTTAGATGTAAAAGAGGAGAGAGAAATCTCTCACAACATTTTGGCTTGTTAATGGGTGTACATGGGAGGCATTAATGAGAGGGAAAGGGGTATCCCATCATACAAACATAAATATGGTATTATGGATGAGGTGATAAATTATACCCCAAACTTTTTAATTTAAAACAATAGGTCATAAAAACTTACAAAACATTTGACCAAAGTTGGAAAGGAAGAAATACCTCACTTGGAAGTGTGATCCCAAAGGCTTAGGAGAGTCTTGATAGAGGATTAGTGGGATAATGGGGCACCTTGGGAGGATACGAGGTGGAATATGGTAGGGGATGGTAGAAATCCAAAGGATTTTAGTGAAGAGGAAGTGGGAGCTTTGGTGGGATTATATAGGATAGGAGAGGGAATTCATTATTTTTTAGGTTTGGGACACCTCACATTAAACTAATCGAAACCAAAAAACAACCCATTTTTCCCATGGGTTTTTCCAAAGGGGAGTGGGATAAAATATATTATAAATCCAATGGCAGAAATTCTTAAAATAATATGGTTTCGTATGTGGAGGAGAGTCACACTCTAAAGGAAAACAATTTTAAAAGGCATAATGTTTTATAAGCCTTGAAATGTCCACTAATGCTTGGTTAATTAAATAAATCAAACACAAAAACCAATTTATTCAATGGTAAAATATATATTGGCCGAAAATAATTTTTATATTATTTTATTACATCACTATTGTGTCATTATGATGTCATAAAACACATTAAATATTTAAACGATATTTAATTTTTACCCAAATATTTGACTTTCTCAGAAAATAATGAAAAATTCACTATTGGATAATTTTGATGTCCTAATTCCCAAAATAATATTCATTTTATATAAATAATTGTATAAATATTTGAATTTTTACTTTTAAAATAAAAACCGACATTTACAGAAAATTCATCGATTTTGACAAAAATAGCTTTTAAACGTTAATAAAAATTTCCATTGCATTCATGAAATTATATGATCATATATATTTAATAAAAATTAATTTAATTACAATAATATTTTATTAAAATATTATTTAATTCAAAAATCCATTAATTCATCAAAATATATTTCTTAGTTGAATATTTACTAAAAATACTATTTGTGCCTTAAAAACTATTTACAATGTAACAATAATTAAATTAATGCACATTATTTATAAAAAATAATAAATAACATAGTAATAGTGTTATTATATTATCACATAACCCCTTATAACACCCTCATAAGACTGAAGGGTAAGGCGTGAAATGGTGAAAGACTCTTGGGGTTGCTCACATAACATCGCTTGGGTGGTAATATCTATTTACTTCCACGTGTCCAGTAGTCGGTTTTTCTCAAGAATAACATGTTAAATCTTAGCTTGAGAACAGTAAAGATAAAATCCCAATGATGCCACATCCTTTCTGAGCTCCAAAAAATGGGATTTTTACGATGCATGTCTACTAGATGAGGCCATCACTTCCTTTTTCTAAGTAAATTGGATTTGTTATAGACCTATATTTATAATATTCATTTGATCATTGTTCAACGAATATATTAGAAATGATCACAATTTATAATGGTATTTTAAAATCCGGAAACAAAAAACCAATTAATTTCACATTTAATATAACCAATAATGAACTTTTAATGAGATCAAGAGGAATTTCCATTAATGAAAGCATGGGTCATTACAATTTCCTTTAAATTTAATAATATTAAATAAAAAACGGTTTTATCATAAATCAAATGGAAATTATTATTATTTTTTGATAGGTTCTAAATTATGTAAAAATATGTTAATTATCTTATGTAAGAATATAGGATTTTATTTATTCATTTTTAAAAATGATTTGTGTATACTCATTTATTAAGAAGAATTTTTGAGTGACAAAAAATATTTAGAGATAATATTTATGTTGATCATAGAGGCTATGTGAATATATCATCACAGTTATTTTTTTAAATTTGGGATAGAGTTATTTTGGAAGGATATTAATGTTTTTTATTTATGGTATGGATTATGTAGAATATTGGATTTGTTTTGATGGACTAATGTACAAATTATTTCTATATTGGATAACCCATAATAACCTTTTTTCATTTTGTAAATAATTATAGGCCAAACATTTACATATGGATGTTATAAATTATAAAATTTCTATTGTCAATGATAAAAACATCATTATTATCACACTCAAAATTAAATTTTTATTATAAAAAACGTTTAAGGAAAATTGTTAGAAACAAAAATTTCAAGCACAAAAATTGGACACAGAGTCATTAAAATTAAACTATTAGAAAAGGGATTTTATCTCCCTAAAAGTTATTCACAATATGGTGTTTACATGATTTTTTAGCGCCTCCATCAGAATAGCTTCGAACTATAACATGAACATTTCCCAATATTGGATTTAATCCTCGATGATTATCTTCCATTTATTGAAGCCTCATATTAAAATAAAGTCATGTATATAAATCTCGGAGGTTTTCTCCTAATTGGGATGAACCCTTAGATCCCCAGCCATCAATCATTCAGCCTCAATATCCTGTGTATTAATTGTTTGCACAGTTTCGACATTTTCCTCTTCTTAGATCATAAGAAATTTTAAAGGATGTTCGATATTGACATCATATTCCTGGTGTTCTGTCTCAAGCTAGTAGATATGAGGAAGAGCATCCTCTTTTACCCCCACCACATCCTCCAATTGCAGTATTGCCTCACCTAGGAAATCCTATAACATCTCATCTTTATTCTAATGGGAGTGTTCCAATCCATTTTTTCCTTTTCCATTGTATCCTCCTTGTTGAGACATGGGGACCAGGTGTCTCACACATGCTGACCCACCCTTCCATCCACTATTTTAACCTCAACTGTCATTGATTTACCTTATTTTTTGGTTGACCATGTCTTCATTTTCCTAAAAAGATATGAATTGTCTTTGTTTTATTTTGGTTTCTGCTTATTGGTAACAATTCCACTCTCTGAATCCCTATTTTCCTTATTTCCATTCTTCCTCCTTGATCTTATGACATGAAATGAAATGAAGTAAGTTTAGTTTTTCAATTTATTCATCTGGATAATAAAAAAACCCCAAATTTAGGAAAATCACCATGAAATAAAAATTCATATTAGTTTAATTTAATTTCATAGGAATCAACATTATTTTAACTCATAAAAAATTTATGGATTTGTGGATCTTAAATGTTCTATAAAAATGTTCTCCATAACTATGTATAAGTCTTTCAGAGTTATGTTTCTCTTCCATGAAAATATTTTTAAATCCTACCAATTTAACACCTATTTCGGAAAATTATTTTATATTGTTTTAGGTAACCATTATGTTTTCCTCATCCCGTTATTAAGGGATGTTTTATTATTATTTTTATTGATCTGGGTTTTGACATATAAATTATATAATATTAAACAATTGAGGACTGAGAAAATTTATGAGGGAGAAATTTTTTTACTATGTGAAAATTTAAAATTTCTATATATAATTATATATTTCTATCTAAATAATTTTATTACATCAAATTTTTGGGTTACACATTACCTCTATTTTAAATGAACTAGAATATACTGATAAAATACAATTCTTTAAACTGATAGTTATTACATAGCTGTTATATTGGTGAGTATGAATAAAATTTACTGAATTAGTCACTATTTATATAAAGATCCTAATAAAAATAAATTTATTAATTTTTGTTTCATATATAAACACTCATGTATTATAAAAGTCATTTTATACTCCAAAAATATGTTTTCAAAAAAAATATTTTTATTTAAATGTTTTAGAAAATATTATAATTAATTTATTTAACTATTAATAAATTTTTTTTTATAAAATAAATTTCATTTTTTAAATCAAGTCATTATAATTAGGTTAAATTTTAATTTTTACAAGTTGTAGGATAATTATATTTTTTGAGTGAATAATAAAAAATAATAATTGTTATTGGAACATGTATTTTCGTATAATGTCTTAAAAAACTAATATTATTCATAAACATGTTTGAAAATTTAATTATATATTATTTATTAACAAGAATTAAATTATGTGTTTTAAATGGATTTTATAGACAAATGTTTTATTAATAACATTTTATACTCAGAATATTCATTTTTCTTGGAAAAGTTTTTTCTTCATACTTTGTAAAATTAATTTGAAATTAAATTTGGATAATTTTTTTTAATCATAAAAATTGAATTATCTATTTTTAATTATGGGGTGAAATTTCTCAAAATAGATACCTTTTATTTTGGTCAAAATGAATACCAACATTAATAAATTTTTTATCATGGTAAAAGGTAAATAACGTAATTAAAGATAAAAATAAACTGATATGGGATATAATTAGACACAGAAAGTTGAATATATTTTATTATATTGTTCCACTTCATCCCTATTAAATCTCAATTCGGTTATATATCCTTTAATTCCATTTGGATGTGATTATAACCATTAAAATATATTATATAATGTAAAGTAAAAAATATAACATTTCTTTAAATAACTGTAATAGTATAATCATTCGTATATGCCTCTTATATGATCATTTATAAATATAATATTTAAGTATAAAAGCTTTTGATTCATAATATAATTTTTTTATAATTATTCTTACTCATTACAGATGGAGTAATTATTCAAATAATGGATATAAAAATTTTGTTATCTAAAATATTAAAATTAGTATAATTTTAAATAATTAATGTGTGAAAAGAATTTATTCATTATTATAACCTATTATGGTATTGAAAATCTATTTAATTCTTTATTATCTTCATTTTTTGTTTTGAAATTCAAATTAAGTTAATTTTTCTAAAATTGAACTTGTTTGTATTTTATGCAAATAATGTTTTTTAAAATTAAATGATATTCTATAAAATCACATAACTTGAAAATTGAATTGGATAAAGTATATGAAATAAACCATGGCCATCTTATCGGTGTTTTCCCATTTAGAGTAACTAGTAACCCTATAATGGTAAAAAATATTGATGTCAATGTAATTTACAAAATGGTTAACGAGGTTAAACCAAAAGATTAGGATAAAAATTTTAGATAAAAAATGTCTGAATTTATTTTTTATGGGATTATTTTGACACATAATTATATAATATTCTAATAATATCAATTTTATGACTCTTTTAAATAAAACAAATATATTAATTTTATATTTTATGAAATTTCAATAGTACATGTCCCCTCAATTATAAAAGGACAACCCCTCCTTTTCCTTTTTAAACCAAATTGGGGCATATAAATTGAATATCCACTGAAAAATACCTTTTTAAAATCATTAGTAACATTATAGTGTAAATTTTATTCCTAAAATTGCATATTTTTTAACCTCAAGATGATATCTAAAAGTGTTTTTTCAAGGGATAATTAATCGCTTTAACTGAACACTTTTTGTATAACTTTTATTTTACCTCTTATAATTTTATATTATTTTTAATAAAATAATTTATTCAGAATCATTAATATAATAAAATTGTATTATTATAATTATTCAAGCATTATCATCTCTCTTTTCATAAAATAGGATTTGAATGTACTGATCCAGCATACATACGAAAAATTGTCTCCATGTTGTGATACTATTCTTATTTCTTTACCATATTTTATAAATGTGTATTATAATGGTTATAATGTTTTTTAATGATAATTATGATATAATTATAATTTTTTAATTATATTATCATATCTACCTTTCTACATTTCAATCCGTTGGGAAACAATAACGTCTCTCATGCATTGGTGTTGATTACCACAAACACGAAGCGATGTGATTATTTTTTCATTTATGTTTTATGTTAATGGTACTGAAAATTTATTTTTATGAACATATTTTATATGTATGATATTATAATTATTATGGAATTTTTATTTATTAGTTACCTTTCTTTTTACAACTACTGAAAATTTAAAACATCGTTTTTGTGTACGTACTACCTACCTTCGCCATGAAAGATGTGATCAATTCCACTATATCTACTTTTATGAATGACTCTAAACATGTATGAAATGAATATATATATTATATTTATATCATTATTAACAATGTTTATAAGATTAAACCATGATCATGTGTACATGGATAAAAACTACGAAACCAAAACACACATTAAAAATGGAGAAGATATCACCCAACTAAGTAATTTTTAGAAATAATTGATAAAAAGAAGAAGAATTTTTTTAAATAAATAAATTTTTGAATGATATATCTTATTATATTCCTATAATAAATTTAATATAAATATATGATTATTATAATAATGCTTACAATGTGAAGGAATAAAGTCATACATATAATAAGTTATTTTTATTTTCTCTTTTATTTTTGGGAGGCATATTCTATATTCCTCGCTAATTTCATTTTCATGGTGTATATTATTTAACATTGATATTTTATACGATTAATAGAAAAATTTCAAGATATTTAATCATTATTTTGTTTTTATTTATTACTATGGATTAGGATTCAAATGTTACCAATATGGTACGGGATTATCCCCACACATTTATTTCTGTGAGACACATGAAATATTTTGTACTTGTTTGTTATTTATGGTGTATATACATAACCTGAATTTATTTGATGATTTATCATATTAAATTTATGGGGATATAAAAAAATTATTTATGGTTATTTATCTCATGGAGATTATGATTCAATGCTTACCTATTTGTAATGGATTTATATTACAATCACATTGTTTTTTTAATTTTTTATGATTATGTTTATGATGATGAAATCTTGTTACTTATCCCTAAACAAAATCATGAGATTCATTTTACTTCCTATATATCTAGATAATATATTATATCCTTTCAATTTCATCTCACTTACAACTAAATAGAAAAAATTAATGTTTTTATGGAAACCCGACTATGTTACTCTCTTCAATCAAAAAATCATTTTCATCCATATACATGTATTCATAAAAAATATTAATATTCCTAAAATATTTATTAAATTAATTTTCACCCATGTTTTAATTTCTAAAAAATGATGTAAATTGAATGTTATTATCATTTTCTATACAAGGTTGTTTTGTAATTTTATTATAATGTGTGATATAAATGTTATATTTTTATATATATGGGATGACTATAATTTCAACAATTCATTACCAATTAATGATATGGATAATATTTTCATTTTTGAATGTTTTTTTTCCAAAAAAATTATTAATATTTTTAAAATATATATATATTTAAATTATTTTTGAAAATGGAATGTTTATTTTCCTCAATAAATATTTCAATCGTATTTTAAATGAATTTTTACCTATGATAAAATACTTGGATATAAAATGTGATTCACTTGGGATATGATAAATTGATAAAGTTAATACACTTTATTTGGATAGATAAGGTTTATGTTGATGATATGTTTATAAAACCGATTTATTATCCTTGGTTCATGAAATGATGAATGGATATAATGTGTATTAAATCAATTTTAATAACATGGGTATGAATGTAATTATATGATGAATGTTTTATGATTTTGTATAAAATATAGATATTTGTTTCATTATATGTGTTTGGTTACATTATAACCTAGGAAGGTGGTTATGATAAACAAAATGACATAAGTTACGTTATAACCAAGGATAGGTGGGACCAATTTCTCCTTTTATTGAATTCAATGACATTTTATATTTCATGAGATATATATCTGAAGTATGGTGACCATTTATTAATTCAAATATATATTATATAACATTTTCATAATATGTAAAACAATTAACAAAAAAATACCAAGAGATTGTATTAGTCTTATAAGGCCCAGCCTTAAAACATTACATAATCTTTATTAAATAAATAATTTACATTGAGGATCTATCCAGGTTTACTTTTTTAGATAATTATGCCATAACTATTACTTTTCACCTTGGATATTACAATGTAGGAACTTTTACTATAACCGATTTTTCACAAAAATAAAAATAATTCATAAATAAAACAAGAGTTCTTTTCATGATATAAATCTTATTGAATACTTTCTTTCTTTGAACGTTCCTTATAACCTGTGAAAAACCTTTCAAAAAATTGAGATGAGAAAAAAAAATCCCAGTAACGGTTATAAAATAATGAAAGGAAACATTAACCCATCAATAGATACAAATCAATTAAACCATAATATTCAATCATAACATACCTTCTGAAATCATAATATTTATGAACGACACATAGTAATCAAAAATCAGAAAGGTAATATTAAGGCATACAAAACATTCATATATTGTATCTATCACAACTACATATGGAGTCACATTTGGATTACCCATCATAGTATATTCCCTAAATCTCTTAAGAGAATCATTCACGTTTACCTCCTTCATGTTACCCAATGCATTAGAGAGCTATCTCGGGCTCACCTACCCTAGGATTATCATGGAACCATCCATATACATTACAATGCCCAATAACCTTAACATATTCATAACACTTAAAACCATAATAAAGGAATGATAACATTTCCAAATTACAATCAAAATATATCATTTCAATATATTGACATGATCAATGCTTTAGCAAACCATTTTCAAACCCATTTAAAACATTTAATAAAGAGATTTTTGAATCAAAGTGTCCCATAACACATTGAATATTTTAAATGAATTAATATTTTAAAATAGTAATGTCCATATAAATAAATCCTTAAAAACATTTTTGAAACATGTACTTTAATATTAATTATTTAGAAGATTAATTCATTAAGATGATATTTTAGTAAAAGAGTTCTTAAGAAATAGGAGATTCTTCAATAAAAATAATTTAGGAATAGAATTTAATCAAAACTTCATAATATCATGAGAATAAAGGTATTCATAATATACTATTTCAAAGGATATTGAAACCCAAATATCTGAAGGATTTAATCACACAGTCTTCCTAAGTAAAACATAACATTTATCTCCAAATAACATCAGTTACTCTTAAAGTATCATAATGAAAAGTAATTACCCTAATCAAATATCCTCCAAGATAGGTTACTCATTTCCATAGATACTCAAAATCAAATTATTCTTATTTCATTAGATCATCTCACAAAAAGAATTATTCATTCTTACCAGGGACTTCACGTAGTCCAGTGGTAGTTGATAAATACCAGTCGCACTTTGGTTGTGGGTTCGATTCCGGAAGCTTTGTCTGACTTGATGAGTTGTCACGCGGTTTTCATTTTATCCCTTTTCAAAAACTACATAATTCTATAAAATTCCAAAAAAGAGATAAATTCATCAAAAATAACCATAACATAATATAGCCACAAAGGATATCTAATAACTTTCGTGTTGCATCAAAAAATGTTTTAACCGATAATTAACTCAGATTCAACGATCATATAAACCAAAATGATTCTTTATAACTATATCCACAAAAGAGAAGTTAATTATTCCTTAAATATAATTTTCATATATCAATCATCAGGGTTACAAAAACTATAAAAATTATTCTAATACAACCCCTTCATCAAAATATCCTTAATAATTTTAATAATTTCACCATCCAAAAATATACCATAACTATTGAATCCCTTATATGTTGACTTCATAATCATTGAAAATTATTCTTGATCCATTAACCATTACTTTCCAACATATTTTGAAATACTTCATTCCTACAAACAAAATCATGAATCATATCTTAAGATTTCAATAATAGGAAAACATATATTAAGAATAATCCATACCATTCATTGGTCATTACCAGTTTCTTCATCCTCAATTGGAATGGAATTAGGTATTGGTAAAAAAATATTGGTATGATCTTGGTGATCCCATTCCCGAAACTTCTTTTTAGGACATGTGTTTTCATAATGACCATGCACACCACATTTAATATATTCAATTGATCCTTCAGAAAGAACTTCTTTCCCTTTCCTAGAGTCAACTAGATTCTTCCTTTTTACATGGTAGGTTCTTTCTTTATAACCATCATTTCAACATCTATAGCATCTTTCTGTCCCTTTGAAACATTTTCTTATGTGTTTATTTACACATCTTTGACAAATAGGTTTTTCAACATTATTACCTTTACGATTATTACCTGAACTTCCGTATGGATTTTTTTCTCACATATTTGATTCCTTATAAAAAAAACTAAGGATTAGGTGGTCAATCATGACTCTAGATAGTTGGTTGAGAATATCCACAAGAGTTCTCATTGATGCTCCCATATCATTCAGTTTCTCATTCAGAAAACTATCACAGTTTCCTTGACATCCACTGTTACTTTTGTGCCTGCTAGAGCCATCCATTTATTAAAACCAAAACATTCACTGTGATTATATCAGTAAAATCATCACATAATAATACGATATAATTTTTCATGTTATCTTAAACTCATTAACTCTATCTATAAAACGATGACTCTTTCTGAAATCCTAACCATCATGGTAATGTCACTTAATCTTAAAGAATACCCTAACCTCTAAAGTTATCTAAACTGACATTTGATACCAACTATAAGACCCTAGCCTTAAACCATTACATAATCTTGAATTAAATGAATAATTCACATTAAGGATCTTTTCAGGTTTTGAGTTTTAGAGAATTAGGCCATAACTATTACATGTCAACTTAAATATTACAAAGTATAAACTTCTACTATAACCGATTTTTCACAAAAATAAAAAAATACTTAAATAAAACAAGAGTTCCTTTGTTGATATAAACCTTCTTGAATACTTAATTTCTCTTACCATTCCTTATAACATGTGAAAAAAAATTCATAAAATTGGGATGAGGATTAAAATCTCTGTAAGGGTTATAAAATAATGAAAGGAAACATTAACCCATCAATAAATAAAAATCAATAAAACCATATTTTTCAATCATAACATACCTTCTGAAATCATAATATTTATGAATGAAACATGGTAATCACAATCATAAAGAAAATATTAATGCATACATAGCATACATATGTTATAGCTATCATAGCTATATAGGGAGTCACATTTGTAATACACATCACAGTATATTCCTTAAATCTCTTCGGAGAAACATTCACATTTACTTCCTTCACGTTACCCAATTCATTTTAGAGCTATCTCTGGCTCACCCTCCCTAGGTTTATCATGGAAAAACCCATATACGTAACAATTCTCAATAACCATAACATATTCATAGCACATAAAACAATCATAAAAGAAAGATAACATTTCCATATTTCAATCACAATATATCATTTCAATATATTGACATAATCAATGCTATATCAAACCATTTTCAAAACCATTTTAATCATTTAATAACGAGATTTTTAAATCAAAGTGTCTCATACCACATTCAAGATTTTAAAGAAATTAATATTTTAAAAAATTAATGTCCACATAAATAAATCCTCAAAACCATTTTGAAACATGGAAATTAATAAGAATGATTTAGAAGATTAAATCATTAAGATGATATTTTTGTTATGGAGTTCTTAACAAATATGAGATGATTAAATACAAATAAATGAGGAATAGCATTTAATCAAAACTTTATAATTTCTTGAGAATAAATTTATTCATGATATAATATGCCAAAAGAAAGTATATACCCCATATCAAAGTGAATTGGAACATATCAACAATTAAGTCTCAATGGAATATAAATTGAGATGAAATCCCTTAAAAAGATGGTATCGTTTGATTAAGGATAAATCTATTACTTAATTATGTCTGAAAGTAAAGAATACATCCAATATAATTGGATATTAAGTGTGAAACAATCAGATTTAATTAACACATATTCATAGGATGACATATTCAAGAAGTAGAAGTTTAACCCAAATAATTGAAATTGGGTTAAGAAGTTCCCTCAAAAATTCGACAGCCTAACGACGTCTCTTTAAAATACATAAAATGAGTTTGTGAGAGAGAAAATGGTATCTAGACACTTGTAAATAAAATATACAAAAATAAGGATATTTAATAACATATCCCATCATTAAGAAGATTTAAATTAAAATACCTAACATAAAAATGACTTTTAAAAAGATGAGGGTGAAAGGTTCTCTTACCGATTTGGGTAACTTTCGAAACGTACACCCCTTGAAAGAAGGACTACAAAACGTTGATGTAAATACCCATAAAAGAAATTATATTACACAAATAGTATTAAAATGGGCAGTACATACACCACTATACGGAGATAGTGGAAAATATAGCATGAATCTCATGGGAATAAAAAGTGAGATAAAAACCCCTGACCTCGTTGTAATAAATCGATTCGTATGACCAAAAGATAATAAACACCAAATAAATCATAGAATAAAAAGAATATAAATAGAATCATGATAATATTTATTAAATGGAAGTACACAGTACACCACATGAAATAAATAAGTGGTGAACAATGGATATCTCACGGAATTAAAAGTGAGATTAGAAATCCCTTACCACGTGTCCGACTTGACTAACATGTATGTTCCTTGTTCTTCCTGAATGAAAAAATTAAATTAATTTCTAATTGATGAATAATATTTTTCAATTTTATTATTCATTTTATATAACTTACTACCTTTATATAACAATTATTTAATTGTTTGAGTTCATAATGGACATTTTGTCGTTGTTCGGAACATGAGTCAAAAAATAGACTTCTTATAATTACATGATGTTCATGTGATCCAAAGTTCATGAAATACAGAATGATATTCATCATTTATATGTAATATATATCATATATATACTATAAATATAGGTACTTATAATAGTACTTAACATTTTATGATAAGAAATGAAATACACCGTTCATGGAGATGGTAAGCCGTACGTATGCATGAACTATACTTTCATTTCTATTTCATACATTAATGGAATTAAAACATAATGATACATAGGTATATTATAATTAAATTATAATATATATTTTATAAATGTTAAATATGTTCATAAATTACTTTCATTATAAATTTCATGTTTGGAATGAACGATTCACATCACCTGAGGGGGCGGTTGTCCACACTTCCTTATAAGAAATTGTCGCATTTGCACAATATGAAAAGAATAAAAGAATGTTTTATATATAAAATAGATAATAATATAGAGGAAATATATATATATATTATATATAATATATAAATATATTTCCATCATAATGGCCACCATGATATGTGGTAGGATATGATTGAACAATCATCGTTTCGTGAGGCTATAATTCTCCATCCACGGAAACAATATGTTCTTTAACTGTAACACAGTGGTTTTTGTAAGTGTAGATTGAATCATTATCATAACAAAATACTATTATATTTAGTATAATGGTGTTATTGTGGGATCAAATAATAATAATATAGTGGTGAGTGATGAGGGAAATAAAAGAAAGAAACTCAAGAGAAGACTTTACCTCTAATTCGGGTAACTCTTTTTGATTTGAGCCAAAGGCTTCCTTGGAAAGGATTCTTCCCAATGTGAGGCTTCTATGAGTGGGAGAGGGATGTGGAGAGATAATATGAGAAGATTTTGGACAATCCAAGGGCTTGAGATGTGTGGGTAAGGTGGTAGAGTTGGGGGCCTTTTATATGAGGGAGGAGAGTCACTTTTGGAAAGTCTTGAAATGTTACATTAATATAAAATGATTTTCGCATTTTAAATGTCCCAAAATGATATATTTTTAGGATAAGGTGATAAGGGTTTTAAATAAACTCATCCAATAGATTTTATACTAGATTATGTTATATATTTTACCTTATCTTTTCATTTAATTAAATCATTCATTAACGAGGTAATCACTGTATCATCATGGTTTAATAAATAAATTTATTTGTATCATGTCTAAAAATTATAAAACAAATACCATGATGTAGTAACTATTTTTATCATTACAATGACAATTTATATCCAAAGAGATAATTTATTTAAAAAAAATAAAATTGTTTTACTTAGGTGTTACATAGTTTGGTTATATTTTCCTTTCTTTAAAAAATAATATGATAAAAGGTCACTATCACACAAAAGTGATTCCATGGGGTCCCTTAGCTAGAAGAAGGAATCCCATGGTCGGCCATGAAACAACTAATAGGATTTGGACACATGATGGGGTGATTTTATATTATTATTATATTTTCTTATTACCATTAACTAAACTATTACTAATTAATAATGATAATTAAAGATAATTGTCGTCGTTACTATTCATAATGTCCAAAAACAAAAGATCCTTAATTACATAATTTGGACCTTATGATTCGAAATATGGAATCCATTTTACCAACTTCCAAGCACAGAAATTTCAGTAATTAATTTTAAAATAATTCCTGTTGTCAAAAACCAAGAAGAGTTTTTTAAGAAGTAAATTTTATCAAAATATTGACTGGTTTTTACATCCAATTGAAAAGTGAAATTACATAAAATGAATAAAATTGCATTAAGTGATAAAAAAATAATTCAATTAAACTTTAAAATCAAATAAAAGTACAATATATCTATATAATTAAATTAAATGAAAAATAAGTTTTGATATAAAATGCATTATTTTTCACTATTCATTAAAAATGAACATTTGTCAGAAAAATACCAAAAAATTATCCAAAGTAAATTTGATATTAAAAATTCAAAAATTATGTCTATTTTACTAAATTAAAAACATAGAAGTTACGTTAATTAATTATATAATTATTTCTCGTTGTCAAAACAAATATCGTGTTTTTAAGAAACAATATCTATCAAAAGATTGACATTTGTTTATGTCCAATTTCAAAGTGAAATTAATTCCAATGACCACCATGGAATTAAATCGTAAAAATATATTATAATTTCATTTTAAAACCAATTACAAAATATAATCTAACCATATACATAAATATATTAAAATGCGTTTTTGAATTAAAATACCGCATTTTAATTATTCATTAAAAATGAACTTTTTCGTAAAAAAAAATTTACACGAAGTAAATTTTGATGCCCCAATTATAAATAAGGATTTTATTTTGTCCAATATAAAATATAAAATTGACAAAATGTAGTTTTAAAAAAATTGTTCTCCATAAAAAGGCGGTTAATCGACCTTTTATAGAATACTAGAATATTTATGCTTAAAATTGGATTCATTTTAATTTTAAGCCTCTATCATTTCTTGGGTAATTGCTAAAATATTTAACAAACATATATAATAATTTTTATGATGGTTATGTTCATTCCTGCCATTACAATGGCAAGGCATTAACTACTATTTAAAATAATATTATAATATTATTAGTGTTCAATGTATGATTTCAAAGAAACTCGTTGTTGTGTATTGGGTACAACGTCAAACATAGCATCCCCTTTAAAGTAAAATTAACATTTTATTCACAAATATTAATAAATATGAATATTTCATATTCTATATTTACCTTGGATGTTACAAGTCTAGTTCCTTTGGAAACATGGAAATATAAATACTAGAACGTAAGTGAGCTAAATTATCATCAACTATGTTCTATAGGGATATCACCCTTCTTAGACACATCATATATAATAAGCATCTACATAGCCAGGACAAAGAAATATGAAAAGTGGTAAGCTCGGATTTTATGTAACGGTAATCAAGGGAGAAATGTAAGCATAATCATAAGCATAAGGGTATGAAATCTTGAACATGAAAATATATTATTGTACCCTACATATAAAAGATCGTGTAAATGAATCCTAGAAAAAATTATGGATGTTAATAACAAATCAATGATAAATAAATAATTAACATAATCTGTTAAAGAATAAAAAAGTAATAAAACATGGAATTGTGGAAAACACAAAATCATATAAAGACTCTATGTCTGGGATACCTGAAAAATCCTTTGTAACATGTTAGGATTCGAATAATCACCAATATACCTACTAAAAATTTGGGATTACCTCCCATGAATACTTTTGTTTTGGCCTTTGGATTACCTCCCATGCACCCTCTTATTCTAGGTTTGGGATGTCCTCTTGTGGACACTCTTTTTTTGGGATTGTGATGTACTCCCATGTATGCTCATGTTTTTGTCATGTGATGCCCTACCATGTACCCTTTGACCAGATAAAACAATTATCATTACCTAATGTTTTGGAGGGATATATAGGTCCCATCTATATTACAACTAAATCATACATACAAGTGGAACAAGATCATTACAAATTATTTCCTAGCCCATAACATTAAGTGGGAATCACAAACATGTAATCATATCATACCCTATAGAAAAAGAAATAGGTATCATTTTAATTTTGTCAAAATCATAACCCATGATTTAGAAATGGATTTCATAAACATATAACCCATGAAACATACATGTATTTCATAATCAAATACCCTATGAAAGAGAAATGAGTTTCAGAAAGACCATAACATTAAGAATGACCTATTCAGAGAAAGAATATGAACGAAACCCTTATATCATTTCCTATAAATTCTTAAATTACATTAAAGGATTTCTTAATCGATGGAAAATAATTTTTAATTATCCTTAAAAACCATTTTTATGTAAAAAATCATTTCTTCTTTGAAAAATTATTTTTATTTCATAAATACATTTGAAAATCATTTTTAGAAAATAAATTAAAAAAATATAAATAAGAAAGGAAATAATTGTGAGATAATTTTACTTTTATTTCTAATAGAATAATCTTCAAAACATTTTTGAAACATTTTTCATTGAAAACACTTTTAAAATTATAAAAGAATATTTGAACATGTTTTAAAAAAAATTCATCGAAATTACTTTTAAAATTTATAAAGAAATCATGAAAAAAAATTAGAACTGTATCATTGAAAATAATTTGAATACATATAAGTAATTATTTAAAGTATTATTAAAATAGTTTCAATTCAAAACTTATGAGGGAATCTTGAAAATGTTTCAAAAACCCCTTTTCCCATGAATCATTAAAAAAATCTACAATGCATTTTGAAAGCTATTTTGATGAAAAAAACATTAAAATAATGAATTTACTTAAAAATAGGAAAAATTATATTTTAAAAATTTTATTAATATTGTATTGAAATATTCAATGGGATAAATTTAATGAATAATTTGTAAATCATTACATTTCAAACATTCATTTTGCATAGTAAAATTTATAGAAAAGTGCCTCACACGTAAAACAAAAAGAAGATTCCCTTTTTAAAAAATATTTTTTTTTCAAAGGGTAAAACATGGGATAATTTTTAATTTAATTATAATAATATAATAGTTGAATATATTTTTAATTCTTTTTTGAAAAATTATTTTTGAAGGAACACATATTTCCAACAGAAGAGAGACGTGAATTCAGACTTTCTTGAAAACATATTATTAATTAACTTTGGTATAAAATAGTGGAAATGGTACCTATATATCAATATATCATGAATAAATATATAATAATAAATTTAAAGAGTGTTATTGATAGATAAATCATAATATTTCATCAAATGAAGCATAATCATAGACAATCTCGAAAATAAATGAGAATGATTCAATAAATTCTTACCAATTATAAACTATGAGCAATAGCTCCCATCTAATAAAATAAAAAAAATAGTAAGATTAAAAAATAATTAAAATAATTATATTTAGGATATCAAATTTTGGTGGAATTATACACACCTCATGGAAATATATTTGGGCATATCATTGCATGTGTCTCAAATAAGGCATATTGAGAAAAAAATTACCTATTTGTTATCTTTTGAAACATAAACACCATGAAAGAAATATCATAAAATTGATATGTGAATACCCAAAAATATATTTATTTTAAAAAAATAATACATTCATTGGAAGTATAAACACCATACAAAAGGAATGGATGGTGAAAAAAACATGTATCTCAATGAAAAAAATTAGACGAAATACACTTACTTTATCTCTAGTCTCTCAACATACTCATTCAAAACTGTTATATCATATATATAAGTTAATTATAAATATTTCAATGAATATTATTATTATATATAATACCTTTTAGGATCTAATTAAGACTTTAAATTAACCGATTGATAAAAATAATATGTTAAGGTTTCACGTCAGGTTATATTCGCTTTTTTCATTGTACGTGCCTTAATTGGTTATATCTTTTGTGTTTATAAATATATAATGATTTCAATTATTTAAATAATCACATAAATATAATCTTTATTCTATATATTTTTTTTATAATAATCTATATAATATTTTACTATGAAATGGAATACACCGTTCATGGAGATGGTAGGTCATGCATACGTATGATCATTGTTTCTGTTTAATAGTCATATTAAAATAGAGTAAGTAAATTACATATATTTAGATATAATAATATATACCATTATTATAGTATAATTATTATATCATATATATAATATAATTTCACTAAATCCAAATTTAATACATTTCATGTAGTGTGTGAACGAATCACATCACTTTGAGGGGGCGTCAATCGACACATACTAAAACAAAATTATTGTATTTATAGTAAATGGAATGTATAGATATGTGTTTTTTAATATAAATAAAGAATATTAAGTAAATAAAATAATATATAAAATATATAATCTTATTTTACATTATAATGTCTACCATGAGAGGAGGTAATGAAAAATGAACAATCATCAATTGGTTAGGTGGAAGGTCATCGTACTCATAAACAATATGTTTGTTACCCATAAGATGGAGGTGTGTGTAGGTGTAGTAGATTTTTTTTTAAAAAAAACTACATTGTATATTTAAGATATTTTTGTTATATAATCATATAATAAAGGGAGTGGAGGGAGTGGATAAATAAATTAATATGGAAAGGATCTTTAGGGAAGTCGCTACCACTTACTCAGGTAACTCCATTTAGATTGTGACAAAAAGACTCGGTGGTTTTCTTTATAACAATGTATATACTTCTATAATTAAGGGAAGGATTTCGGGAAGTTTGTTGTGTTGATATTTTGAAAACATTTGTGGTTTTAGTGGTGTGAAAAAGTGGGAGGAGAGGTTTCCTTTATTGTTGAGGAGGGGTGCCACTATTGTAAAATATTTTCAAAGGGAACACCACCCAATTTATGAAATTCAATGTAGATAAATAATGGTCCCAAGTAGATCACAGAGATTATAGGGTAGAAATATGTCCTTATGATGCATTATGGATAAGTGAATATGTCGTTTGGGATCTTTTATTTATGGTTTAGAGAATTGTTAACTTAATATTTCTATTAATCATCATAATTAATTATGATAGCTTTAAAAAATAATTTTTGTAAAAAACAGAATTCACTATATTTGAAATTGTCAATTATTATGATTCCAATTATTGAATCCATTTTTTTAAATTATAATCACAATAGTGGAATAAATAACTTAAAAATAATCCCACTAAAGGGATGACAATATGTGTTTTAAAAGTAAAAGCGTCCAAACGCTTGAAATTTTTTTAAACACAATATCAATATGAAATTGATTCAAAAGACCTCAATTTGAATAATTTGTAGAATTATTACATAAATAGTCTTTAGACATAATTAAAATATATCACGAACTCATAAATGAATTATATGTAAAAGTTGTTTTGAAATAAAATTCTATATTTATTACTATTCATTACAAAATGAAAGCTGACATAAAAATACAAAAAAAAATTTCCAAACTTAAATTTTATTTTTTTCATTAAAATACTATGTTTATAATAAAATTTGAATCATATTAAATTTCCAAAAAAATTGATTTAAAATGGGACCTCTATTATTGTTCTGTAAAACTACCTTTATAAAAATAAAATCTTTAAAGCATAAAATTATGTTTGTTTATATCATATATATATATATAATATTTAATGATTATAAAAAATATTTATTTGAATATATAATATATAAATTTAATTATTTTCATTCACTATAATTAATTAAATTAACTTATTATTATAATATTTTTTTCACATAAAAGTATACTTTTATAAAATCAGTCCCTTTATATTCAGTTGGTTTCTATATTCTTTTCAAATTAATAGGTAAAAATGAATTAAACTGTATATATTAATAATTATTAGAATAAAATAGTATTAAATTTAATTTTCATTTCATATCCTATTAAATAATAATATTTTAAAAACTAATTTTTTTTAGAAAACATTTGGTAATTCAAGTTACTTATGTCTTTGAGGAATGTGAGTCTTGTGTGGAACATAAGATAACCACAATGTTTTGTGCTCTGAAAGATGATATTTATGTTCTGTGTAATGCAAAATAAGTTTGATATTCTGTATATCTCAAGATATATCGTGTTATATAATACCAAATAAACTATTTTTAGTGTGGCCTGAAATATAAAATTTCAAATATATTAAATTAAAAAATTATTTCACATAATCTCTATGTGTCACATTCTACCTCCTTAAAATGAATATAACACTCAAAATTAAACTATTTTACGAAATTTTTAATACTTGAAAATTGCATTTATAGAAGCCCACATAGTAAAAATAAATACTGAAACATCAATAAAAAAGTATGTAACACCCGAGATTTTTATGAGAAATATATATTTTTTATTTTATATACATCATCAAATGAATCATTCACTACACACAACACTGGCATTGCTTGCTTTACACGCAATCGCTACCTTCCTTTATAGCTTGCGTTGTACGCAATACCGAGTTTCACTAAACAACGATATGGTATTAAAATATTATTAAAAGTAGTAGTTATGAATATTAATACCATATTTTGGAAATTTTATAAATTTTATTTTTCAAAATGGACTTCATTTTTGGATTCAAAATATCTAAATTAGCATAGGGTAAAATTTTGGTATTTTTCTGAAAATATTCAATTTTTGATGAATAGTGAAAACACTGGGTTACTATTTAAAAGCCGACTTTTTATTTAAATAAATATTTATTTTATTTAAATTTATATAATGTAAAAATTGATACATAATACTTATATAAGTTCAATTTAATTCATTTTAGTCGTTTTATAATAATTTTAGATATATAAAAATTTTATTGAACTTTTCACCGCCTTTTACCCACCTCCTAGGAGATTTGAAAATTTACATAAAACATAATTTTACCGCTTCTGTGAGTGGAATTTCGAAAACCCAAGAGACATGGTTAATATCAAGGACTAAATTGTGGTTCAATGTATTGAAAATAATTGTTGGTGAATAGTAACGTTTTACTTTTATTTACCACGGTTAAAAGTAAATAGGGTAATTAAGGGTAAAAATGATATTATTATTACCCCAACACTTGTCATAATTCTATTGGATAAGTTTAATTTGACTGAAAACAACCTTAGGAATAAAATATGCCCATTTATGTCAACTTGGATTATATTAGGACATTTATTATCAATTTATTTAAATAAGGGTTAAAATAGGTAAAATCAAAGTTTAATAACCAAATCATTTTTAATATACGGTAATACAAAAGATAAATTCGACTATAAATATTCATTATAAATATAAAAAAATTCCTACATAATGGAAGGTTATTAATAATTTTTATCCATTAAATAATTTAATTTATTTATGACACAATGATGATGAAGTAATTATCTTATTAATGAAATATTAACACAATTGATGTTATAAATACCCATATAAATGTAATTTGATACTTTTTATGAGTTTAAAATAATTTTTCTAGGTTAATATGGCGTGTTATAACTGATTTAAGACACTTTTTGCGAACTAATCATGCTGTTATGATTTTCACAAAAATAAATTACCAAATAGTGTCAAATTTGACATACAATGGTTTTTTTAAAAAATATATTATATTATTAATTGTTATTTTATTCCTAAAAATATAATTTTTTTCCAAATAACTTAGATATGGTTATATATATTGATAATAAACAAATTGGGGTTCGTTTGGCTTATTATAGTAATTTTATTAACCATATAGTTTAAGAAAACAAGAAGACAAGGTAAAGGTTAAATTATTTATCATAGAGTTGAATCTAAATGATAAGGTTAAAATAGTAACCTAATCTTGTCTAAAATATATTTAATGAAAGTATTTCTACCCGTCCCCATATGAGCTTCTAAATAAATCAATTTGGATCTATTAAAAACCAAATTTGACTTTATAATAAAATTATAATTAAAGTTTTTCCTAAGGTGCCCCTCTCCTCCCTTATAAAAGGGCACCTCCTCCCTCTCCTCCTCACACAACTTTTAGCCTTAAAACTCGGCCAACCCCAGCCAATTTCTCTTCTCCACTTCCATAGAAATATCTGAGAGGTCCTGGTCTTTTTAAATGACCAATTTTAGTTCCCTAAGAGGAGGTTAAGAAGAGGTGCTTCAAAGAAGAGTTAATGTCTGTTACCGATTCTTTCAATTTTATTTATTCTTCTACTTATTATTATTTTGTTGTTTCATTATGAATTAATAAAATAAGCATTAATAATATACTGATATGTTATTAGAAATATGAAACAACCCTATTTCACCTTCTATACATCCTATGGAAAACAAAATCACCACGCGCGCATACGTACAGAATACCATCTTTACGCCTTGGTGTGATCTGTTTTCCACCACCACAACACTTGGATGGGTATAATGGTGTAAATAATAACTATATATAATTATTGTAATGTGATATTGATTCTTAAATTGTATAAATACACTTAAATACAATTCCATGATCATTGGAACGATATCATCGCTCGTGCGTGCGTACGACCTACCGTCTCCACGATTTGATGCGACTCATTTTTCAAGATCTTCAATTCTTAATGATTATATAAATTAATTGAATGAATAAATATTATATATATTACTATAATACCATTCTATAAATGAGGTATCTATAACCTAAAAGAAGAATAAGAATTTATTCAACAAAACACGCATAAGAACAAAAAGCAATAAACACCCGAATAACAAGTAACAATGAAATATTACTAAAGACAAGAAAAGAATATGAACAAATATTATATCATAACAATGAGTAATATTCTGGAATAAGTCAATAACATTACCTAAATCATTATACAGGAGTTTCAGACACATACGATGTAAATCAGACCTAAGGTAAGTGAAAATCTCACAATCTCATTTTTATCCGAGATTGTTTATACTTCATAATTTACTGGGGAATATTTATCATCCACATCCATGTTTACTCAATATTTAATATTATTTCTATCCACCTAAAATTGTTTAAATCCAATTTTACCCATTGGTGAGTTATTTTCTCTAAAATATATGAAAGGAATATTTTGTCGTTTTTAGTATAAGGTACTTTTTGACTTTTCCGGCCAAAGTACGAGAAGAATATATTTTTTAACTTATACGGCCTGAATGGAATATTAGAAAATTATTTCCATGAAGTTGATTTACAATTTTTCAAGTTTATTTTTAATCAACATCATTATGTTTAATAATTTATGACATGTTAAGAAGGGAAAAATGTTTTCGAATTAGAAAGGATATTTTCCACAAGAATGGAGTTCAAGCATTTTATCAAAATTATTTTCCATCTAAGATAATATAGGGTTCTGTTTCTATCCATATTTTTACATTGATTTGATTATGTTATGATGGAATTATTTTTATTATTTCCTTTTATCTTATATGGATTATGTTATGATGGGATGATATTTAAGAATCCCATTTTTATTACATGGGTTATGCTATGATGTATGGTTTATGATATTGGGGCACACATAAGAATGGTATCATTATGAGATTGGTGGGACCTATATATCCCTCAAATTCAATGGGTAAAGATTTATATCTCATGAGATAGACATGGCTGGAACGACAGGTTAAACCGGTTCAGTGAAACAGGACTGAAATGAGGAGTGAACTCAGTTCATAAATGGACTTTGTCCGCTACGATAGTGTTGGAAATGAGTATTGACTAATAAGAAATGATTCTCTATGATTATGTGTGCATGACACATAGTTTCATGTTTTAATTTATTATTATTGGGATTACATTTCACTGCTATGATTTATCCCATGTTATGAAATTATGATGTCTCTTGCAGGTTAAGATTTCCAAAATGTAATATTATTATTAATATGATGTGATTGATATTTCTTTTGTTTAACCTTAATGAGAATTTGAGCTCACCCTTTTGTATGTTTTCTTTTCCCCATGTTAGGATGAAGGATATTAAGTATGATATTCCAAACGTGACTCTAGATATGATAAAATAAAAGGGAGACGGTGTAGATGATATATGAACCAATTGTTTATGTTTCTTAGTTTCTAAAGACATTATACCTATATGGTCCTTTCGTGGTTTTTTTTATATGTTGTAATAAGTGTGCTTATATTTTTATGTAATAACAATGTATGTAATGTTTGGGTCGTTATAGTTGGTATCCGAGGAAAGGTATAGTCAACATTTGGAAACTAGGATGTGAAAGCCTTTGTAAGAACCCTAAGGATACGTCTCAGAATAGAACACAATCTTAGTGTTTTAAAAATGGCCATTAACAACCTATGATAATACCTTAAGTGTGAAATTTTATTCTTGATTATGTGGTTTTCCTATTATAATTAGTGTTTCTCACACTATTCCTCTTGGTTTTAGTCAATGGCTTGAACCCGAAGGAACCGTGTTAATGCAGAATGCGACGGGCAATGCAATGATTGTCCCCCTGAGCAACCAAACGTTATGGGAGATGGAATGAAAAATCTTGTATCCATGCTCACAAAACTTTCTCAAGCTATGAATCATGCATGACTTCCAAACGAGCAAATGAAGGAGAAACTTTCTGTTGAATCCTTCCTGAGGCAGCACCCACCCTCATTCAGCGGGTTTATTGATCCATTAGTGGCTGAACAATGTATTAGTATCGCTGAAATGTTATTTTTAGTTCTTCAATGTTCTGAACATGATAAATTCATCTTAGCAGTTTATCATTTGGAAGGTGAATCTGATCAATGGTGGAATCATATCAAGAATACGAGGCCAAGAGATGAAATTGAGTCCATGGAATGGGATATGTTCAAGAACTTATTTTTCAATAAGTACTTCCCTTGTATTCTTCGAACAATGATGGGGAAGGAGATTCATGATCTAAAGAAAAAGGATGACGAATTTGTTGGTACCTACGAAGAAAATTTTTCAAGACTTGCAAGGTACGCTTCTGGTATTATTATCCAACATGAGAGTAAGATCGATTGATTCATTATTGGCCTAAAACCAATTCTTCGAAGGGAATTATCCATAAGGGACTTCAATATCTACGAGGAAATCGTTCGATGTTATCTAAAAGTTGAGATGGAGATTGGAGTAACACATCGGTCATATGGGTTTGAAAAGAAGAGGAAAATAGATTTCAACGGAAATATAAAGACCACACTGAATATAATATGAGTTTTCTCTTATGCTCAAAGTGTGGAATGAAACATGGGGGGAGTTGTCGTAAAGGGACAAGTAAATTTTTCAAACGTGGAAAAGAAGTTCATTGGGCATTTGAATTCTGCAATGATGGGATCAATATGTCTAGTGATGTAAACAATGAAAAGGCTACACAGAGTGAAACTCCTACACATCAATGTTACAATATCAAGGAAATAGGGCATTATGCTAATTAATGCCCTAATATAAGGGTTGTTGATGATGATCGACGTCAACAAACTCTTAAGGTAAAATACAAAGTAAAGTCAGATGAAATTTCTATCAGCGATGTGGAGTACGATAATGAAGTGGGGAAAGGTACACTTACCATCCACTCTAAAGTAGAAAATGTTTTATTTGATTTTGAATCCACCCACTCTTTTATTTCTGAAGAATTTTCTATGGGTATCTTAATATTACCTCATCAATTAGATGTTCATTTAGCTTTGACAACCCCTAATAGAACAACCCTCGCATCAAAAGATTATAATTCTCCTCCGAATGAAGTTTGTGGGAAAGTGCTTCCTCCAAATCTGGTGATCCTTCCTATAGTGTAATTTGATGTGATTCGTGGCATGGATTGGCTTTCTTTATATGGAGATCATATCAATTTCCAAAGAAGGGAAGTCACATTCCATATTCTAGATCAATCTTTGATTGTCTATCGATGCAACGATGAACATAACCTTCTAGTGGAAATTTCATCCATCTTATGGGCCATGATTCCACTAAATAAATGTTATTTATCACAAATGGTTGGTGAGAAACTCATGATTAATAATATTCCCATTGTACGAGAGTTTGATGATGTCTTTCCAGAGGAATTGCTTGGTCTTCCACCAAATCGTGAAGTTGAGTGTTCAATAGAACCTGTACCGGGTGCTTTGCCTATTTCAAAGACACCTTATAGAATGGACCCAATTGAGTTGTAGGAATTGAAGAAGAAAATCCAATAGAATCGTGATAAGGGATTCATATGCCCTTGTGCATCACCTTGGGGAGTACCTGTTCAATTTGGTAAGAAGAAAGATAGATCAATGAGACACTGCACTGATTATCGATAACTTAACAAGATCACTATTAAGAAAAAATATCATCTCCCACGCATTGATGACATATTTGACCAACTACGCGGAGATAAATACTTTTCCAATATTGATCTACGTTCAGGGTAACATCAATTAAGGGTCAAAAGGGAGGATATACCAAAGACGGATTTCCATATAAGGTATAGACACTATCAATTTATAGTGATGCCATTGGGTCTTACTAATTCCCCTGTTATCTTCATGGATCTGATGAATAGAGTCTTTAGAGACTATCTTGATCAGTTTTTGGTAGTTTTTATAGACGATATTCTTGTCTATTCAAAGGGCAAGTAAGAACATGAAGATCACATGAGAATTGTATTGAAGACTCTGAGAAAGGAGATTCTTTATGCCAAATTTACCAAGTGTGAATTTTGGCTTCAAAAATTTTCATTTTTTGGTCTGATAATCTAAAAATAGGGGATATCTGTGGATCCAGAAAAAATAGAGGTTATCAAAAGATGGTCGAGACCAACAACCATAACTAAGATCTGATGTTTTCTTGGTTTGTCTAGATATTATCGACATTTTGTGAAAGATTTTTTACAATTATCTAATCCAATCACCATGTTGACTCTAAAAGGAGTTATGTTTGTGTGGATGGAGGAATGTGAAGTGAATTTCAAGGAGTTGAAAAGAAGGTTATCCAGTGCACCTGTGCTCACACTTCCTTGTAGTGGAGAAATGTTTTTGATCTAAAGTGATGCATCCAAGAAGGGGCTAGGGTGTGTTCTCATGAAAATTGATATGGTGATAGATTATTCCTCACGATATTTGAAAATCCATGAGAAAAATTACTCAAATCATGATTTGGAGTTAGCTGCGGTAATATTTGAATTAATGATTTGGAGGCATTATATTTATGGTGAAAGGTGTGATATTTATAATGATCATAAAAGTTTAAAGTATATTTTCACAAAAAAGGAGATGAATATGCTCCAAAGAAGATGGTTGGAGCTGATTAAGGATTATGAATGCACAATTCATTATCACCCTAGGAAAGAAAACAAGGTGGTAGATGCATTAAGTCAACAAGACCATGCTAGTTTATCCATGATGAGGATCACAAAAGATCCAATATTTATGGATTTACAAAGGATGGATCTTGGAATTATAATGGAAGGGTGAAGATCTTATCTTCATCAAATGAATATTAAACCATCTATACATGTGATGATTAAAGAGGCGCAGAAAGAAGATGTAGAGTTACAAAAGTAGGTGAGAAATGTTCCTGAATTCAACCTCAATTGTGAAGGGATAATAAAGTTCAGGAATCGAGTTTGTGATCCTACCATCCCAGAATTAAAGAAGGATCTGCTGGATGAGACTCATATTTCTTCATTCTCTATTCATCCTGGAAGAAAAAAGATGTATAGGGTCCGAAACGAGTACTTCTGGTTGGGTGGCATGAAAAGAGATGTTGCTGAATATGTCTCTTGATGCTTGGTTTGTCATCAAGTTAAAGCTGAGAGACAGAAGTCAAAGGGGATGTTAAAACCATTACCCATACCCGAATGGAAATGGGAAAACATCACTACGGACTTTGTTACCGGACTTCCTAAAACATCTAAAGGAAAAAATTCTATTTGGGTCATAGTTGATCGTCTTAGAAATTCGGCACACTTCATTGCTATTTGAGAGGATTTATCTCTGGATTAGCTTTCCAGGATAAATGTTAAGGAAGTGGTAAGATTGCATGGAGTACCACTTTCAATTATATCTGATCGGGATATGAGGTTTACCTCAATGTTCTGGCGAAGTCTTCAGCATACTCTGGATATAGAGTTGTGTTTTAGCACTACTTACCATCCCCAGACAGACGGTCAATCAGAGAGAACAATTCAAACTCTAGAAGATATGTTAAGAGCTTCCTCTATGGATTTCAATGGTGGTTGGGATCAACAGCTACCTTTGGTGGAATTTTCTTATAATAATATCCATCACTCCAATATTCAGATGGCTCCTTATGAATCTCTCTATAGAAATAAATATAGGACTCTAACTTGATTTGATGAAGTTGGGGAATGAAAGCTTTTAGGACCTGATCTTATTGATGAGATGGAAGAAAAGGTCAGATCTATTCAAAAACACATAAGAGTAGCTCAGAGTTGACAAAAAAGTTATGTCAATAACCGGTGAAAAGACCTAGAATTTGAAGTGGGTGATAAAGTGTTCTTCTGAATATCTCCTGGGAAGAGAGTAATGATATTTGGAAAGAAGGGAAAATTGAGCCCTAGGTATATCGGTCCATTCGAAATACTGGATCATGTTGGGAAGGTAGGTTACCGATTGGCGCTTCCACCGAATATCTCTCAAGTTCACAATGTGTTCCTTATATCTCCCCTGATAAAGTACATACCTGATCCTTCACATGTACTCAGCTCAGATGTTGTACTGCTGGATTAAGATCTTTCTTATAAAGAACATCTGACAAAGATTCTGGATCGTAGAGAGAAAGTCCTACGGAACAAGACCACTCACTTGGTGAAAGTTTTATGGAGGACCAACCAATTATAAGAAGCTACATGGGAGCTTGAGGATATGATGAGGGAGAGGTATCCTCATCTATTTGTTACAAAGTGATGAATTTCGAGGGCAGAATTCTTTTTAAATTTGGTAGAATGTAACACCTGATATTTTTATGGGAAATATTTTGTTGTTATGTTATATACATAATCAAAGGAATCATTAACTACACACAACACTAGCTTGGATTTCTTTATACGCAATCACAACCTTCCTTGATAGCTTGCGTTGTACGCAATACCGAGTTTCACTAAACAACGATATGCTATTAAAATATTATTAAAACTAGCCATTATGAATAGTAATATCAACTTTTGGAAATTCAATATATTTTATTTTTTAAAATGGACTTCATTTTTGGATTCAAAATATCGAAATTAGCCTAGGGTGAAATTTTGGTATTTTTCTGAAAACTTTCAATTGTTGATGAATAGTGAAAACACTCGGTTACTATTTTAAAACCGACTTTTTATTTAAATAAGTATTTATTTTATTTAAATTTATTTTAGGTCATAACTGATACATAATACCTATATATGTTCAATGTAATTCATTGGAGTCATTTTATAATAATTTTAGATTAATAAAAAATTTATTGAACTTTTCACTGTCTTTTATACACCTCCTAGAAGAGTTTGAAAATTTCAATAAAACATAATTTTACCGCTTCAGTGAGTGGAATTTATAAATTTCAAGAGATACAGTTAATATCAAGGACTAAAATATGGTTCAATGAGATGAAAATAATTTTTGGTGAATAGTAACTTTTTACTTTTATTTACCACAGTTAAAAGTAAATAGGGTAATTAAGGGTAAAAATGTTATTATTATTACCCTAAAACATGTCATAATTCTATTTGATAAGTGTAATTAGACCAAAAACAACCTTAGTAATAAAATATGACCATTTAGGTCCACTTGTATTATATTAGGACACATATTATTAATTTATTTAAAGAAGGGTTAAAATAGTTAAAATCAATGTTTAATAACTAAATCATTTTTAATATAGGTTTATACATAAGATAAATTAGAAAATAAATATTCATTAGAAAGATAAAAAAATTTCCTACATAATGGTGTTTTATTTATAATTTTTAGACATTAAATAATTTAATTTATTTTTCACAGAATGATGATGCAAAAATTATTTTATTAATGAAATATTGACATAATTCATGTTATAAATACCCAAATAAATGTAATTTAAGACTTTTTATGAATTAAAATAATTTTATAGGTTAATATGACATGTTATTACTGATTTAATTAACTTTTTTCGAACTAATCATGCTGTTATGATTTTCAAAAAAATCAGTTAACAAATAGTGTCAAAATTGACATAAAATGGGTTTTAAAACAAATATTATATTATTAATTGTTATTTTATTCCTAAAAATATATGGTTTGGATAAATGACTTAGTTAAGGAAATATATATTAATAATAAACAACTTGGGGTTCGTTTGTCTTTTTATAGTAAGTTTATTTACCATATAGTGTAAGAAAAAAAGAAGACACGGTAAAGGTAAAATTATTTAACTTAGAGTTAAATCTAAATGATAAGGTAAACATAGTAAACTAAACTTGTATAAAATCTACAGGATGAGAGGATTTAGACCCATCCCCACCTTAGCTTCGAAATAAATCAATTTGGAGCTCCTAAAAACTGAATATGACTTTATAATAAAATAATACATTATGTTTTTTCTAAGGTGCCCCTATCCTCCCTTATAAAAGGGCACCACCTCCCTCTCCTCCTCACACCACATTGAGCCTTCGATATCAGCCAATCCCTGCCAATTTATCTTCTCCACTTACCTATAAAGATCCTAGAGATCCTTGTATTCTTCAAAGACCAGTTTTATTTCCCTAAGAGGAGGTTAAGAAGACGTACTTCGAAGAAGAGCTAATGTCTGTTACCGATTTTTTCAACTATATTTGTCCTTCTAATTCTTCTTATTTAGTTTTTTCTTTATGATGTAATAACATCAGTATCACTCGTATACCGATATGTTATTAAAATTTGAAACAACCCTATTTCACCTTCTATCCATCCTATGGAAAATGAAATCACCGCGCGTGCGTACGTACGGAATACCGTCTCCACGCCGTGGTGTAATCTATTTTCCACCACCACCATACTTGGATGGGTATAATGGTGTAAAGAATAACTATACATGATAATTGTAAAGTTATATTGATTCTGAAATAGTATACATACACTTTAATACAATTCCACTATCATGGGAATGATATCATCGCTCGTGCGTGCGTATGGCTACCGTCTCCACGATGTGATGCGCCTCGTTTTACAAGATCATAAATGATTAATGATTATATAAATTAATTGAATGAATAAATATGATATATATTACAATAATACCATTCTATAAATGAGGTATCTATAACCTAAAAGAAGAATAAGAATTTATTCTACAAAACACGCATAAGAACAAAAAGCAATAAACACCCGAATAACAAGAAACAATGAAATATTACTAATAAAATGCTTACAATATGACCATATATGATATCATAACAAGGAATAAGATTCTAGAATAATTCAATAACATTATTTAAATCATTATATATGACGATCGGACATGTATGTAGAAAATCGGACCTAAGGTAAGAGAAAATCTCAAAATCTCATTTTTATCAGAGATTGTTTATACTTCATAATTTACTTGGGAATATTTATCATCCACATCCATGTTTCCTCAATATGTCATATTATTTCCATCCACCTACAATTGTTCAAATCCAATTTTACCCATTGGTGACTTTTTTTTGTAAAATATATGAAATGAATCATTTGTCGTTTTTAGGACGAGGTACTTTTTGACTTTTCCGGCCAAAGTACGAGAAGAATGTTTTTTTAAATTTTACGGCCTGAATGGAATTTTAGAACATTATTTCCATGAAGCTTACATTACACGTTTTCAAGTTTATTTTTAATCAACTTCTTTTAGTTTAAAAGTTTATATCATGTTATGAACGGAAAAATGGTTTTAATGTAGAACGGATATTTTCCTCGAGAATGTAGTTCAAGTTTGTAATCAATATTATTTTCAATCTAAGATAATATAGGGATATGTTTCTATCCCTATTCTTAAATTGATTGGATTATGTTATGATGGAATTATTTTTATGATGTCCTTTTATCATATATGGATTATGTTATGATGGCATGATGTTTAAGAATCCCATTTTTATTACATGAGTTATGTTATGATGTATGATTTATGATCTTGTGGCACACATAAGAATGGTATCATTATGAGATGGTTAGGACCAATATATCCCTCAAATGCATTGGGTAAAGATATATATCTCATTAGATATACATGGCTGGAACAGCAGGTTAAACCAGTTTAGTGAAACATGACTGAAAAGAGGAGTGAACTCGGTTCAGAAATGGACTTTGTCCACTAAGATAGTCTTGGGAATGAGTCTTGACTACTAAGAAATGATTCTCTATTATTATGTGAGAATTCCACAATGTTTCATGGCTTATGTTATGATTATTGGGATTACATTTCACTACTATTATTTATCCCTTGTTAAGAAATTATGATCTCTTTTGGAGGTTAAGATTTCCAAAATGTTATGTTATTATGAATATGATGTGATTGAGATTTCTTTTGTTTACCCTTACTGAGAATTTGAGCTCACCATTTTTAATGTTTTATTTTCCCCAGGTCAGGAAGAAGGATATTAAGTATGATATTCCAAAAGGGAATGTAGATATGATAAAATAAAAGGGAGATGATGTAGATGATTTATGAACCAGTTGTTTATGTTTCCCAGTTTCTAAAGACACTATAACTATACGATCCTTTCATGGTTTTGTTGTATGTTGTAATAATTGTGCTTCAATTCTGATGTAATAACAATGTATGTAATGTTTGGGTTGTTATAAAGTAAATTTTGGAACCATAAAGGTTATGAAAAGAAACTCATAACGAGATTCCCACATAAAAGAACATAAGTGGGATGTGAAAAAGTGGAAATTGAATAGAAATAATACCATCATGTTTTGATGGATATTTATAGAGAACATGATTAAGAGAATGTCAAAAATCACAACCCTATAAATATTTGATGACCAATAGGACCATCTGATCATTATAAACAATGGTACAAGGAAAATTTTTTTCTATCAAGATCCCTTTTTATAAAGTTGAAGATATTTCATGAAAATATATACTTTCATTATTTATGGACAACATTACAATTTATTTTTTATTGATCCACTTCACCTTTATGTCTAAATATAAGGAGAATTTTTCATTCCGGGAGTAGTAATAGATCATGTGATCCATGATATGCCATCCCATTTGTCTTTAGTTATCATAAACACAATGCATTTTGAACAAGCTATCCAATATTCATAAATCCTCATATAAAGAGATAACAATTTAATCATACTGTATTCATCTAAATTTTAAAATAAAAATTCCATAAATAGTTATCTATATAACCCTTATAAAGGATGAAAATTCACAAATTTGGAAAGAATTTCATGAAATGGGAATAATATTTCTCTCACATTTATCACAAGTACAACTCGTTTTTCACATTCTAAACATTTTAATAACTTCATCATCTAATCCCATGAAACATGGTAACCATCTTATTTACAAAAAACCATTATGTAAAACACGAATTATTTCTTATTCCAATGAATATGGGATATATTAATTAAATCCAAGAAGTTTAAGTCATCATCATTGATGACATAGAACACTTTTCCAATAATCAGTTCCAAGTTAATATGTACCATTTAATTTTCTTGTTCATACCCATTATATCATTATCCCAACATAAATATCTTAACAGCAGGAATTTATTATGGGATACCATCCCAATATCAAAACACCATAGTTATATAAAGTCACGAGTCTACTCTTTCATCAACGTTCAATGATATATTTTCAATCCTTATTAAAAAATTATTCCTAAAAAATAATATATTTCACCATTTATATAACATAGGCTTTGAATTCCAAACCATAATACTTCATTAATCCAACCATATTCTTAAGAAATTATTTAGTGTTATTCAACTTATACATCAATACTAATAACAAGGAATATGAAATATGAATCATTCTGAAGCTTCAAAAACCTCAATCTAATCATGATTCTTTATTTAATAAAAAAAATACAAAAAGGAAATCACAAACAATTCACATGTCTTTTATTGAATCATTGGCTTCTTCATTATAACCAAATATTGTACCATCTTCTTAATTCCATTTATGAGATTTCCACTAGGGAAGTCAATTCTCACAATTTCCATACATTTCACATTTGAAAAAATAAATGTTTACCATGTTTCTTCTAGTTTTATCCATTGAATAAACTATAAAATATATTGTGAGAAACATTAATCATATTGTGATACCATATAATCATGAAAAAATACATATAGAGTTCCAAAATCAGGACTCATAATTCTTTAATCTAGGACACCATAGGTTTATCCTAGGTTATTAATAGTTATCCTCTATTTAAATCCTTCACGATGGTTTATAAAGAGTTTTTTAATTCCCAAATAATATCCTCTATTAGTGTCAAAATAGGTTTACAATAAGGCCCATTTTTGTCCATTAAATTACCCCGAGTGAGCCCCAAACATCTTGTAAAAGTTATTACTCCTTGGTACATATGTTCTAGATCCACATCCACTTGTATTATTTGGATATATATTTTTTACTGGGGAACCACTAAACCAATCCTTCGCCAAAATTCTATGACATTTTCTTATAATTTATCTTTTCCACAAATTTATACATACAGATGACCATAGGGTTCTCAATATGACTTTCTCATTATAGGAACCAATTTTTATCAAAATATTTCTCTAATACCAATAATATAGACCTTGTATTAGCATACAAAAATGATACAGAACATTTTTTGAATAAATAATTCATTGTACAAATAGAACCCCAAAGACAGTATTAGTATAGCGCCTTTGGAAAAATCGAAACATAATCATTGGTTCATATGAGAGCTGAATTGTCTTCAACTATGTTCTTCATGATAAGAACCCTTCTCAAAAACATCGTACGTAATAAAAATATTCATATTCTGGGGATGAAAACATAAAAAGGGGTGATATCATAATCTGAGTAAGGGTAAACCAGGAATACATGTAACCATATTCAGGATCATAGGGGTCTAAGATCATGATAATCAAAATAAACGATCATACACTAAACATCAAATATAATTTATATCCATCATGACATTAATCATGTTTATTCAAAGACATAAATCATAAAGCAATTAATAAAATAATACATGATAGATTAACCTCATAATAAAGCCTATAATTGAGGAAAGAAAATAATAATATAAAAACCCAATATTAAGGATACCTACCAAGACCATTATGAGGTGATTGTCTTGAGATAATCACCCATGTACCTACTTCATGTTTGGTATCACCTCTCATGTGCACTTATTTTTGGATTGGGATGTCCCCATGTGTACCCTCGGGTTTCAGGTTTGGGTAGTCTTCATGTGTACCCTCTTGTTTCAGTATTGGGATTTCCTCCCATGTTCCATCTTGTTTTGGGAATGGGATGCCCCCCTCTGTAGACATTGAGCTTATAAAAAATTTATAATTACCAAATTAATTTGAGTGAGTTATATGTCCCACCAAGATAATAATGAAATCATACATACAAGTTGCATTAGATAATCTAAAATTATATAATAACCCATGTAATGAAAAGGGTATCATAATAAAGTATTTGTATAATAACTGATGAAAAAAGGAACAGGTTTCCCAATCATTGCATTAAAAGCATAACCAATAAAAGATAAAGTAATTTCACAAACATATAACCCATGAAAAAGAAACATATTTCATAATAATAAAACACAAGAAAGAGATAAAGGATCCCTAAAATCTATGAAATTAAGCATAAACCATTTAGAGAAAGAATATAAATGTAACCTTTCGATCATTTTCTACCAAGGCATGAGTAAAATCATGAGTTTTCATCGTTGATGGAAAACAATTTTGAATTACCCAAAGGAAACACCTTTCTTTTTTGAAAATGGATTTTTAATCCATAAAACCATTAGAAAATAATTCTCATAAAAACTATATTGAAAACTTATAAATAAAAAATGAGATAATTTTCAAAATATTATCCAAAAAAACGTATATAATATCATTCAAAATATTTTAGAAACATTTTTCTTCAAAAACAATTTGAAAACATTATAAAAAAGATAGAAAAAGGTTTTAAAATAATTTAACTAAAAATAATTTAAATACATATAATGAATTTATGAAAATGTTTTGATAACAATTTAACTGAAAATAATTTTAAAAATTTAATGAAATCATGAAAGTGTTTTTGAATCATTTTGTACTTTGAAACATTATATAGCCTCTTGAAATAATTTTGAAATTTTCTTATTACTTTATAACATTAAAAAAAAGTCCCAAAATTTTTTTAAAAATAATTTTCTTATAAAATATTTTAAATACAATAATTTATAGGATATTTTTAAAAAAATTAATCTTCTAAAGGAAGAATCAATTAAATGAAAGTGATTATAGTGGTAAATTTGAATGTGACGAACATTCCTTTTTCAATATAAAATATTTATAAATGTGACTTGGTTTTAAAATTATAAGATGATTAATTTTTAAAAACCCTTACTATTTTAAAATATAAAACAAGGGTAAAAATGTCACTTAAATATCATAGGATAATAATATAATACTTTTAGAAACATTTTAGGAACTTCATTTTCGAAGGAACAATGATTTCGACTAAAGAGAGAGGTAAATTTATACAATCTTAAAAACACATTCATAACTATATTATTATCCATAGAGTTAATAATGACACCAATATATGAAGATATCATGAATGACCAGAGAATATGAAATTTCATGATTGTTATAGGGATATGGATCATAATATTTCATCAAATGTCTTATAATCATAAACAATTTAGAAATAATGTGAGATTGTTTCAACAAAATCTTAACACTTGGTAACATTGATCCATACCCCCCATGTGCTAAAAACAAATAACATGAATAAATAATTCCATGAAAATACATATATTAATCTTTTAAAATTTCTGAGGGATTATATACATCTCATGAAAAAATATTAGTTCCTAATATGGCATGTGTCTCAAAGTAGGGAAATTGATACAAAATTTAATTACCGATTGGACAGCTTTTGAAACATAAACCGAATGAAATAAATATAATAAAATTTATATCTAAATATCCATAAATATAATTATAATAATCATATAATAAATCCATCAGTAGTATACACCCCACACAAATGTAATTGGTGGAGAATAAAGCAAGTATTTCACTGAATTAACAAGCGAGATGAAATCAACATACCTTATGTCTTGAATCACATCGTACATATTGAAACCAAACCAATAATAAATATAATTCTATTATATATATATCACAGAATTATATTCTTATATGTAATACCTTTTATAGTTTTATTTTTACTTTATATTACCTGACTATTAACAATTATATGTTAAGTATTCACCTTTGGTAATATCTCGTTGTTCTTTGCATGTGTCTTGATTTATTATGTCATTAGTACTTATAATTTTATCTTGATTTAATGAATGTACACAATGATATAAATATAATTTATACTCCATATATTTTAATTATAATAATCTATATAATATAGATGTATGAAATGAAATACACTATTCCTTGAGACGGTAGGTCATACGTATACATGAACGTTGTTTCAATTTAATATATATATTGAAAGATATTTTTTAAATGAAAAATATTTATATATATAATAAATTTTATCCCAGTTACATTATTATATCAAATATATAATATAATTCCACTAAACACTTTCTTCAAATATTCAAAATATTGTCTGAATGAATCACACTACTTTGTGGGGGCGATGGACCACACTTTCACAAGGGAAATAAATGTATTTACCAAAATGGAATGTATAAATATATATTATGTAATATATTTATATAATAATAAATAAATAATATAATATATTTCATATATAAATATATATTCCATCATAATTTCCACCATGAGAGGTGGTAAGAAAAAATGAGTAATCGTATTTTGGTGAGGCGGTGGTTTCATGTACGCAATAACAGTATGTTAGTTACCCATTAAATGGAGGTGTATGTAAGAATAGGTCCAAAAAATATAATAAAAAATAATATCAAATTTAATATACTGGTTATTTTACATGATAATTGAATAAATACAGTTATCGGGGTGGAGAAAGAAATTAAAACAAATAAACTCCAGAAAAGTCGTTACCTCTTAATCAGTTAACTCATTTTGGTTTGTACCAAAAGGAATCCTTGGATTCCATTATACCATGTTGGAGGAATATATTATTAAGGGACACAATTTTTGAATTTATAGGCTATATATTGGTTGTACATGATTTTCATGAGAGGTGTGAGGAAGTGGGGGAGATGAGGGATTTTAGAGAGGAAGAGGAGTGGCACTCTTGTAATATTTTTGATAATGGAAACCCCACCAACTTATTATTTTCCAAATGTTGAGAAATAAATTCCCTAAGTCAATGCAAGAGTGTGTGTGATAGATATATAGAAATATAATGGATTTTTTGTAACTGTATAGGTCATTTTGGGTCTTACATTTATATTTTAGTACTGTGGTAATGTAATTTTTCTGTTCATCGCTGTAATTATTTTGGAACACTTTCTGTAATAGTTTTTGTCAAAAAAAATATCCACCTTATTAGAAATTATAAATTTTTATGAATAAAAATATTTAATACATTTTTTAAAATTATTATCACATAAGTGTAAGAAATTAGTTAAAATTTAATCTTACTGAGAGGACGACTATGCACATTTTTAAAGTAAAAACGTCAAATAGATTTCTTGGGTTTTACATCCAATTTAAATGTTAAATTAATTCCAATGAACAAAATTGGATTTATTAATAAAATTATTTTCTGAATATAATTTTAAAAAAATTTAAAATATAATTTATCTTTATAAATTAATCTAGTGACGTGGGAGATTATTGTTTTAATGTAACCACTGAAACACACATCATACTATCTAGAAAACTTAGTGCTTAATTATCCTAGTATCACTAGGAATATATCAAAAGGATGGTCATTTACACCAGACATGACACATGTGGGAAAGGACCATTCAGGGGTGTGTATGACAATACCACATAGGATACCTCAAAATCACTAAGCTTATAGCATCAGGAACATTTGGAATATCATCATAGTGATATGTATATAGAATAAATTACATGAATATCCAAATATAATGAAAATAGAAAAACATTATCGAAGTAAGATCACAATCATAACTCCAACCTATGATTCCTTTTCAAAGGATCCAATGATAAGTCATCTACATGAACACTCTCCACAGTTGAATAGTATTGGTAATTTCTATCCTATTTGTCATTCTCATCGAGTGGCACTATATTAAATAAATTCTAGAGGAATAATGACATCAATACATTGAAGGGGACCACACAAAAGGCAATGGTGTATACCAACAACCCAATCTAGACTAACATGAAAAGTAGTGGATCAAAACCCATATAGTTTTGGTCTGGATGAAACAAATAAAACCAGATTGGGTATTAAAAATGTAGATAGATGATCACACTCCCAGACTCATGGATGGATTCTAATAACATATCCTATATGGAAATTTCATTAAGGATATCATTATCCTATGAGTGGGAAACGACTCTAGACTAAACACTTTTGTAATAGGTCAAGGTAATTCACCCTAATGAAACATTCCAAACTATTTAGAAAAATGGCTCTCATCCATTATTAATGAAGTACACAACATGTACTAGAAGTTTATTGTGTTTCCCTTTGTCACCATATAGTACCCATGTGTTTCGTAGTTGTAACGCCCCGACCCCAGCTACCTAGATTCGGTGCATTACTTCGTAACATTGGCACGATCACAAAAGATCAAGTCTCGAAAGACCGATTAGTTTAGTATCCTTAGAAACACTAGATACATTCATAATTCATTCATTACTTCAAAAAGTAAACAAACTACAATAACATGGTCTTCATATTCTACACTCATATCCTCACTGACTATTCTTGCAAGTCAGTCATAGTACACTTCTTCACATCCTGGAAAATATTAAAACATTGAAAGGGGTGAGCTCAGATGCTCAGTAAGGATAACAATACTGCGGAAGCTTTTATAAGAAAACATAAGCATTTAAGGAAATGTATAACTAAAACAAAATCCTTATTGAACTTGAACTTCAGTATAATATGGAAAAAGTAAAATAAAATAATGCCATTACTTACTAACATGGATATTCTACTAGACGAATAATCAAATGAAATATCAATAACCACTTTCATAATGAGGGAATGTATAATGCCAGAAATTCTGAAAAATATCGTCAAGGCCTCGGCCAAGACGTCTAAAATGATTAAGGCCTCGGCCAAAACCATAAATCAAATTGGGAAAGGGCCTCGGCCAATTCCACGTCTAGTTGTCTCATGAGACCTACCGATGCATCGAGGAGCTATAGCGGGCTCCACCCGTCACATATTAAGTCCAATACATTCCTCATATGAATAGGTTTAAACATAACATAAATATTCGTATTAAAACTAGCATACGAAATGTCAACAATTTCTCCATAAACTATGGATGGTATAAAATAGCACATCCACAGTCAAATATTTCACAAAATGTTCAATGGATGTTTTGTATCATAAATCAATTTCAATTAAACTTAAAACCCATCAAAGGATGTTGACATGGATGAAATCAAAGCTATTTGAGAGAAATATCTCTCCTTTTTGAAATCATTTAAAAGTACCATAATTATAAAATATTACATTTACTTTGAAAATATTCTTATAAGCTTGTTAGGGAAGCTTCGACGAAGTTATAATGGCGTAAAATAGCCGCACCCGCCGTATAAGTAAAAAAAACATTCTTACCTTAAATTTGTCAAAAAGGTCAAAAAGTACATTGTTTGGAAAACGACGGTAAGATTCCTTTCAATAATGTATAAGGGTATAAATGACTTTAACCCATTTTCCATTTAATAGTAAAAATGTTTTGAAAGACATTTTTAAGAAACATGGATGTGGATGATAACGAGGTCCCAGTAGATAATTATGTATAAACAACCTTGGATAATGAAGAGGTTGTGAAGTAAACCCTTACCTTGTACTTTTCCTTGGTTGGGGTAGGTTAACCTCCTGTATAATGGGGAAATAATTGTTATTAAATTATACAAGAATCATATACATTCATATGATATCATATATGATCTTTTAACATTGCTTTGTTAACAATATCTTAGATTTATCGGGTGTTAACTTACTCCTTTTCTTTTATATGTTTTGTTACGTAAGTCGTGTTTTTCCTGGATAGGTTGTATCTTATTCATATCCAAAATGATTTCATGTCCTTAAACATTATTTTTAAATCATCAAATGACAATTATACTTGAATGGATACGACGGAGAATGAATCTCATCGCGTTCGTGGAGATGGTAGTCCGTACGTACGCACGAGCGACAATATCATTATTTTGATATTAAAATAATATATAATTGGATAGTATATCATATATACAGAATCATTATCATGTTATATTTATTATTTACATGAATTACATATCATTATTATACCCATCTAAATAATAATATATTGAATAACAATTACACCACGACGTGGAGACGGTAAGCCGTAAGTACGCACGTATGGTGACATGTCATTCAAATGATGTGTAGAATACTGAATATGGTTGTTACATATTTATAATAACATCACAGTATATAGAAGATACTGGAGTTAAAATTTTATAATTGAAAAAATAAACAAAGAGGGAGTGGAAGAAGAAGGAAACATGAAAGAGGGTGATGAAAATGTTACCTCTTCTTCGGGTTCTTCCTTTTGATTTGATCAAAAGGACTCCATAGGATGGCATTCTGACTAAATTGAAGCTTCTATGATGAAGGGAGAGAAGTTGGGAGAGTATTTGGGCAGAGGTTGGCCGAACCAAATGGCTTTAAAGTGTAAATGAGGTGTGAGAGGTGGGGGCCTTTTATAAGAGGAGAGGAGGGGCTCTTTTGGAAAGATTGAAATGTTACATTATTACACAATGCTTTTCGGATTCTAAAGGTCCCACACTTATATAATTCGAGGCTAAGGTGATAAGGGTTCGAAATCTCCTCATCCAATTGGATTTGGACAAGTGTAGGCCTTGGATTTTGCATTATCTTCCCATTTTATTTAAATCGTTAAATAATGAGGTCATCGCTGCATCATGATGATGTCATAAATAATTTAATTTATTTAATGTCTAAAAATTATAAAAAAAATACTATGATTTAGTAAATCTTTTTAGATTTCTAATGAATAATTATAATCAAAATTTGGAATTGTGTAACCCCACTTAAAAACTGTTTTAGTAAAACAACTCATGTTTGTGTCAATTTAATTTTAACATTAAATAAATATATATTAATGTCATTTTCCAACTAAAGTGGCTCCATGGGGTCCCCAAGTTTACCCATGGGTTGTCTTGGTCGGCCATGACTCATCCAATAGGATTAGGACAAGTGTCATGCTCATATCATATTATTATAACATTATTTGTACCTTAAACTACACTAATTACCTCTAATCGCGATTAAGAACTTAAAAGTTACTATTCACCAAAAAATTATTTTAATGTCATTGAACCACATTTTACTTATTAATGACAACCATGTATGTCGGATTTTTGAAAATCGAATCACAGATGTTTTAATATTTCATTTAAACGAAAAATCAGTTATTTAACTACCACTTAGTGGTTTCACTATTCATCAAAAATTGAAGTTTTTCAGAATAAGGCCAAAATTTCACCCTAAGCTATAATTGATATTCCGAATTCAAAAATGATATCTATTTTACAAAATTCCAAACATATAAGTTGTATTAATTAATTTTATAATTAATTCCCGCTGTTACAACAAATAGCGTGTTTTTAAGAAACCATTTATATCAAATGATTGGCAATTGTTTGTGTCCAATTTCAATGTTAAATTAATTCTAATGACCACCATTGGATAAAATGGTAAAAATATATTCTAATTATAATTTAAACCCACTAAATATTATAATTTATCACTATAAATTATTTTGATTAAAAAAGTTGTTTTTAAGTATTTTTCACTATTCATAAAAATTTAGAAGTTCTCAGAAAAATACTAAAAATTCAACATAGGCTAATTTCAATATTCCGAATCCAAAAATGAAGTCCATTTTGATAAATAAACTTTATAAAATTTAAAAAAGTAGGTATTACTATTCACAACGGCTAGTTTAATTAGTTGTGGTGTGTGTTAGAGCTCGAGGTTGCGTACAACACACGCTATTGCATTATTCGAAGGGAAACGTACAGTGGAAGCTTGGGGTGTTACATTTCCCCTCCTTCAAATAATTGCGTCCTCGCAATTTCTAGGGTATTACTGCATAAAAAGACTCGGGTGGTTTTTCATCATAAATTCCTCAGGTTCCCACGTTGCCTCTTCCATTTTATGATTTCTCCACAAAACCTTCACCAGACGAGTCGTCCGGTTTCTCAGCACCTGCTCCCTCACATCAAGAATCCTGACGGGATCTTCACAATAGGAAAGATCGGGTTCGAGTTCTAATTCCTCTTAGGTGAGTACATGCGTTGGGTCAGGCATGTATTTCCTCAACAGGGATACGTGGAACACATCATGAACCTTGGAGAAACTTGGCGGCATTGCCAATCGGTAAGCTACAGCCCCAATTCGTTCTAGAATTTCGAAAGGTCCGATGTACCTGGGACTCAATTTACCTTTCTTACCAAAACGTATGACTCCCTTCCATGGATATACCTTCAGGAAAACATGATCACCGACTTGAAATTCCAAATCCTTCCTTCGATTATGGGCATAGCTCTTCTGCCTACTTTGAGATGCTTTGATGTGATTTTGGATTACTTTCACCTTTTCCACCGTTTCCTCCACCAGTTCTGGGCCTACAAGTTTTCTTTCACCAACGTCATCCCAACAGGTTGGTGTACGACATCTCTTTCCGTATAACGCTTCATATGGTGCCATCTGAATACTCGAATGGAAGCTATTGTTATAGGAAAATTCTACCAGTGGTAAATATTGATCCCACATACCCTGAAAGTCAAGAGAGCATGATCTCAACATGTCTACTAAGGTTTGAATAGTCCGTTCTGATTGTCCATCTGTTTGAGGGTGATAGGCAGTGCTCAAACGAAGTTCTGTATCCAAGGCCTTTTGAATACTTTTCCAGAATCTTGAAGTAAAACGAGGATCACGATCAGAAAAAATCGATAGGGGTACTCCATGAAGTCTTACAACTTCATTAATATATAGTCTTGCTAGACGTTCAAGTGGTAGATCCTCCCGTATAGCCAGAAAATGTGCTGACTTAGTATGCCGATCAACAATGACCCATATTGCATCATTCCTTCTAGGAGTCTTTGGCAGTCCCATGACAAAGTCCATCGTAATATTATCCCATTTCCACTCAGGTATGGGAAGAGGTTGCAATACTCCACCAAGATGTTGCCTTCCAGCTTTCACTTGTTGACAAACCATACACCTCGACACAAAATCAGCAATCTCCCTCTTCATATTGTCCCACCAAAAATGTTCCTTCAAATCTCTATACATTTTGGTGCTCCCAGGGTGTATAGAGAAGTTGGAACTATGAGAATCATCCAGCAATTCCCTTTTTAGATCAGGTATATCAGGAACACAAAGTCTCTTCCCGAATTTCAAAATTCCATCCTTATACACAAAGTCCCTCAATCTTCCATCATTCACACCTTTAATCTTATTCCTAAATTCTTCATCATTGGTCTGAGAACTCTTAATCCTTTCTAGTAATGATGGTTTGGCAACCATTTGAAAAAGCATTGATGTTTCACCTTCCCTAGTTATTCCCATGTCCATCTTCACTAGATCCAAGAAAATGGGATCCCTTTCAATTCTCATCACATTCAAAACTCCATGGTCTTTTCTACTCAAAGCATCTGCCACCTTGTTTTCCTTCCCCGGGTGGTAATGTATCGTGCAATCATAATCCTTGAGTAGTTCAAGCCATCGCCTTTGCCTCATGTTGAGTTCTTTTTGTGTGAAAATATACTTCAAACTCTTGTGATTAGTATAAATCTCACATTTTTCACCATAAAGGTAATGTATCCATATCTTTAAAGCAAAGATCACATCTGCTAACTCAAGATCATGAGTAGGATAGTTTTTCTCATGAATTTTTAGTTGTCGTGATGCATAGGCAATGACCTTATCATTCTGCATAAGGACACAACCGAGTCCTTTCTTCGATGCATCACTATAAATAACAAACCCATCATTCCGCGATGGTAGAGTCAATACAGGGGCATTGACTAATCTTCTCTTTAGTTCTTCAAAACATTATTCACACTCTTTTGTCCAGACAAATTTAATCCCTTTACGTGTGAGCTTTGTCAATGGGTTAGCCCATCTGGCAAAATTCTGGACGAAAGGTCGATAATAACCTGCTAAACCAATAAAACTGCGTACCTCAGTTATACTTGTCGGTGCTGGCCATTCATGGATTGCCTTGGTTTTAGAAGGATCAATAGACATTCCATCCTTAGAGAAAATATGTCCAAGAAAATAAATCTCATGAAGCCATAATTCACACTTGCTAAATTTCCCATATAATTCATGTCTTCTAAGAGTCTTCAGGATAATGCGTAAGTGATTTTCCTGATCTTCGTGGCTTTTCGAGTATACAAAGATATCATCAATAAATACCACTACAAAGTAATCATGATATTCCTTGAAAACTCTATTCATTAGATCCATGAAAACAGAGGGTGCATTAGTCAATCCAAAAGGCATTACTGTAAACTCGTAATGCCCGTACCTTGTTCGAAATGCTGTCTTTGGAACGTCTTCCTTCTTCGCACACAACTGATGGTATCCAGACCGAAGGTCAATCTTTGAAAAGTATTGAGATCCATGCAGTTGGTCAAACAAATCATCAATGCGAGGTAGGGGATACTTATTCTTTATTGTTATAGCATTGATCTCCCTATAATCAATGCACAACCTCATAGATCCATCTTTCTTCTTAACAAAAAGAACAGGGGATCCCCAAGGAGAAACACTAGGGCGAATAAATCCCTTATTACTCAATTCCTCTAGTTGTTTCTTTTGTTCAACTAATTCCACAGTGGCCATTCTATAATGGGTCTTCGATATGGGCCTTGATCCAGGAATTAAATCAATGGAAAACTCAACTTCTCGTTCTGGAGGATGTCCAGGTAAATCTTCCGGAAACACATCAACATATTCTCTCACAATAGGTACATCCTCTATTTGAATATTCCTTTCCTCATCCTCAGTAATTTCCTTCTCTTCCTCCCCAATAATTGAATTTAGTTGAGCTACTGGGGTTGGATCTAGATAAGAATTATGTGGCGACGATTCTGCTCTAAAGATAAGGCGATCCTTATCATCATCATCAAGAATCGTAACCTCTTTCCTCTTACAATAAATTTTTGCATCATGGTCCGAAAGCCAATCCATACCGAGGATTATATCAAATTCAATCATGGGTATGACGATGAGATCAGCAGGTAAAGAACATTTAGGTGCTCTAATGGGAACTAATCGACAAAACTTTGTTGCAACAATACTTCCCTTAGGGGTTTTTACCGACAACTCCCTTGTTAAATCAAATTGGAAATATCTAATTTTCATAGAAAATTGGGAATATATGAAACAATGCGATTATCCAAAATCAAATAATGCATTTGCTAAACTTGAGGAAACCATTAAATTACCTGCCACCATGTCTTTCAGAGCTTCCACCTCAGCAGTAGTGATAGCATAAGCCTGGCCTTGATCCCTTGGCCTCTTCTGAGGTAAGTTCCCCTGACGCTTAGGACATTCATTTGCATAATGTCCCTTCTCTCTACAATTATAACATTCCATGTTGACAGCCACTTTCTTTCCCTTGCATTCATGAGCTTAGTGGCCTTTTTCACCACACTTGTAACATACTCCATTTCCTTTTAGACAGGCACCAGGGTGCTTCCTACCATAATTATCACAGGGTGGAAATTCATTTCTACCCTTCTTCCCTGTTTCCTTATTTCCTTTCCCAGAGTTTTCAGCGGATCTCTTCTTATCTTGCTTTGATTTAAAGTCATAAGACTTAGAGAATTCCTTTTCCGTCTTGATAGCGAACGAGACAATACCTTCATATGAAGAGAAGGTTTGTGATACTAAATCTCGACGGAGAAATGGTTTCAACCCATCAAAGAAATGATCAGTCTTACTTCTTGGGTTACGTATGTAATCTGCAGCATACCTTCCTAACCTTGTAATGTTAGCCTCATACATTGCGACATTCTCATCCTCCTTCTGCCTCAGACTCAGAAATTTCCTTTCCATATCCGCTCGATGGTCTCGAGGAAAGTATTTTTCTAAGAACAACTCTTTGAACTCCTGTCATTCCATGTTTGTTAATTCATCATCTTCCTTTGTGTTTTGAATTAGTGACCACCATTGATCGGCATCTCCAGTGAGGCGGTAAACTGCCATGACAACATTCTCCCTTTCACTACTCCCCAAGGCATGGAATATTTTCTCTAAGGAATTTATCCATTGCTCAGCTACTATAGGATTTGTACTCCCATTGAAGGTTGGCGGTTGTTGCCTCATGAAACGGTCTATCATTGATCCTCCACGTTGCGGATCAGGGTGCTCCATACGAGTAAGGTTGTTATTCATAACCTGCGTGAGTTGTCCCAGTACAGTTAGAAGCTTATCAGCACCATTTGTATCACTAACTCCACCATAATTATCCTGAGCAGGAGGGAAATCCCTACACGGAGTGCGTGCATTGATACGGTTTCCATTCCTTCCACTAGGCACCATTTCTAAATAATGGCATAAACTAGATTAGTTCATGAATCAAAATACATAATTTCATACTTGTAAAACACTTAACATAAATTGAACTAATTATGGATATAATCCATAATTATAAAAATGTTTTCTTTGAGGAAGTATATACTCGTAACCCTTCATAGTGGTTTGTAAATAAAATGGGAATTATCCAAAGCATATCCCCCGGGAGTGTCGTAACCAAGAGTGCAGCAAGGCCCGTTGTCGTGCACCAGTTCCCGTTCGAGTCTAGTTCAAAGCAGTGTTTTCGGGATTTACCCCTAGGTACATCTGTGCCAGAGCCGCCTCTACCTGCTCGTATCCATACAGGGATGTATTACTCGGAAAACTCACAACATCTCTACAATACCAAAATTCCAGGAAGTTCTTCTATACTAATCCTCAAAGTCTATCTTTGGGATATGTGCTCTAATCAGAGTTTATCTAAATCTAGCTTCCAAGGTTAGTACTAAACTTCCTCTGATACCAACTGTAACGCCCCGACCCCAGCTACCCAGAGTCAGTGCATTACTTCGTAACATTGGCATGATCACAAAAGATCAAGTCTCGAAAGACCGATTAGTTTAGTAGCCTTGGAAACACTAGATACATTCATAATTCTTTCATTACATCAAAAAGTAAACAAACTACAATAACATGGTCTTCGTAGTCTACACTCATATCCTAACTGACTATTCTTGTAAGTCAGTCATAGTACACTTATTCACATCCTGGAAAATATTAAAACATTGAAAGGGGTGAGCTCAGATGCTCAGTAAGGAAAACAATACTGCGGAATCTTTTATAAGAAAACATAAGCATTTAAGGAAATGTATAACTAAAACAAAAGCCTTATTGAACTTGAACTTCAGTATAATATGGGAAAAGTAAAATAAAATAATGCCATTACTTACTCACATGGATATTCTACTAGACGAAAAATCACATGAAATATCAATAACCACTTTCATAATGAGGGAATGTATAATGCCAGACATTCTGAAAAATTTTGTCAAGGCCTCGGCCAAGATGTCTAATATGATTAAGGCCTCGGCCAAAACCATAAATCAAATTGGGAAAGGGCCTCGGCCAATTCCACGTCTAGTTGTCTCAAGAGACCTACCGATGCATCGAGGAGCTATATCGGGCTCCACCCGTCGCATATTAAGTCCAATACATTCCTCATATGAATAGGTTTAAACATAACATAAATATTCGTATTAAAACTAGCATATGAAATGTCAACAATTTCTCCATAAACTATGGATGGTATAAAATAGCACATCCACAGTCAAATATTTCACAAAATGTTCAATGGATGTTTTGTATCATAAACCAATTTCAATTAAACTTAAAACCCATCAAAGGATGTTGACATGGATGAAATCAAAGCTATTTGAGAGAAATATCTCTCCTTTTTGAAATCATTTAAAATTCCCATAATTATAAAATATTACATTTACTTTGAAATTATTCTTATAAGATTGTTAGGGAAGCTTCGACGAAGTTATAATGGCGGAAAATAGCCGCACCCACCGTATAAGTAAAAAAACATTCTTACCTTAAATTTGCCAAAAAGGTCAAAAAGTAAATTGTTTGGAAAATGACGGTAAGATTCCTTTCAAAAATGTATAAGGGTATAAATGACTTTAACACATTTTCCATTTAATAGTAAAAATGTTTTGAAAGACATTTTTAAGAAACATGGATGTGGATGATAACGAGGTCCCAGTAGATAATTATGTATAAACAACCTTGGATAATGAAGAGGTTGTGAAGTAAACCCTTACCTTGTACTTTTCCTTGGTTAGGGTAGGTTAACCTCCTGTATAATGGGGAAATAATTGTTATTAAATTATACAAGAATCATATACATTCATAGGATATCATATATGATCTTTTAACATTTCTTTGTTAACAATATCTTAGATTTATCGGGTGTTAACTTACTCGTTTTCTTTTATATGTTTTGTTACGTAAGTCGTGTTTTTCATGGATAGGTTGTATCTTATTCATATCCAGAATTATATCATGTCCTTAATCATTATTTTTAAATCATCAAATGATAATTATACTTGAATGGATACGACGGAGAATGAATCTCATCGCGTTCGTGGAGATGGTAGTCCGTACGTACGAACGAGCGACAATATCATTATTTTGATATTAAAATAATATATAATTGGATAGTATATCATATATACAGAATAATTATCATGTTATATTGATTATTTACATGAATTACATATCATTATTATACCCATCTAAAAAATAATATATTGAATAACAATTACACCACGACGTGGAGACGGTAAGCCGTACGTACGCACGTATGGTGACATGTCATTCAAATGATGGGTAGAATACTGAATATGGTTGTTCCATATTTATAATAACATCACAGTATATAAAATATACTGGAGTTAAAATTTTATAATTGAAATAATAAACAAAGAGGGAGTGGAAGAAGAAGGAAACTTGAAAGAGGGTGATGAAAATGTTACCTCTTCTTCGGGTTCTTCCTTTTGATTTGATCAAAATGACTCCTTAGGATGGCTTTATGACTAAAGTAAAGCTTCTAGGATGAAGGGATAGAAGTTGGGAGAGTATTTGGGCAGAGGTTGGCCGAACCAAATGGCTTGAAAGTGTAAATGAGGTGGGAGAGGTGGGGGCCTTTTATAAGAGGAGAGGAGGGGCTCTTTTGGAAAGATTGAAATGTTACATTATTACACAATGCTTTTCGGATTGTAAAGGTCCCACACTTATATAATTCGAGGCTAAGGTGATAAGGGTTCTAAATCTCCTCATCCAAGTTGCTTTGGACAAGTGTAAGCCTTGGATTTTGCATTATCTTCCCATTTTATTTAAATCGTTAAATAATGAGGTCATCGCTGCATCATCATGATGTCATAAATAATTTAATTTATTTAATGTCTAAAAATTATAAAAAAAATACTATGATGTAGGAAATATTTTTATCTTTCTAATGAATATTTATAATCAATATTTGGACTTGTTTAACCCCACTTAAAAACTGTTTTCGTAAAACAACTCATGTTTGTGTCAATTTAATTTTAACATTAAATAAATATATATTAATGTCATTTTCCAACTAAAGTGGCTCCATGGGGTCCCCAAGTTGACCCATGGGTTTTCTTGGTCGGCCATGACTCATCCAATAGGAGTAGGACAAGTGTCATGCTCATCTCATATTATTATAACATTATTTGTACCTTAAACTACACTAATTACCTCTAATCGCGATTAAGAACTTAAAAGTTACTATTCACCAAAAAATTATTTTAATCTCATTGAACCACATTTTACTTCTTAATGACAACCATGTATGTCGGATTTTTAAAAATAAAATCACAGAAGTTGTAATATTTCATTTAAACGAAAAATCAGTTATTTAACTACCACTTAGTGGTTTCACTATTCATCAAAAATTGAGGTTTTTCAGAATAAGGCCAAAATTTCACCCTAAGATATAATTGATATTCCGAATTCAAAAATGATGTCTATTTTACAAAATTACAAACATATAAGTTGTATTAATTAATTTTATAATTAATTCCTGCTGTTACAACAAATAGCGTGTTTTTAAGAAACAATTTATATCAAATGATTGGCAATTGTTTGTGTCCAATTTAAATGTTAAATTAATTCTAATGAACACCATTGGATAAAATGGTAAAAATATATTCTAATTATACTTTAAAACCACTAAATATTATAATTTATCACTATAAATTATTTTGATTAAAAAAGTTGTTTTTAAGTATTTTTCACTATTCATAAAAATTTAGAAGTTCTCAGAAAAATACCAAAAATTCAACATAGGCTAATTTAAATATTCCGAATCCAAAAATGAAGTCCATTTTGATAAATAAACTTTATAAAATTTCAAAAAGTAGTTATTACTCTTCATAACGGCTAGTTTAATTAGTTGTGGTGTGTGTTAGAGCTCGAGGTTGTGTACAACACACGCTATTGCATTATTCGAAGGGAAACGTACAGTGGAAGCTTGGGGTGTTACAGTAGTTCCTTGAAATGTGCATTAAAGATTTAAAAATCACTGTTTCCAGGAGGTTTCCATTGGATTTATTCATTGAACCAGAAACCTCCAACAATTGTTTATCAAAAGAGGACCTACTTTCCAAAGGCATGCATTCATTATGTTTTTAACTTTATGGTACTTATGAACATGCATAGGTTTGGAGGATGGGAGGTCAGACTCATCACAACCGTTTGGGGGAAATTATTGTCTACTCTGGGACTCTCTTTGTATGATTAAAATATATTCATGAATCATTATTAATTTACCCAGTATATCATAAGTGTCCCTTGGAATTTACAATAACTTATTACCATGTATAAAATTTACAATCATCAGGATGCATTCAAATTTCTTCATCAATAGAAACATATGTATGTATTCAATGTTTTCCATAAATAATATCTGCTAATATACCGATTAGAGATTATTTTAATCATCTTTATGATGATATTGGTTTTTAAGCCACTCAGTGGGGAACTCTAGAATTTATTTTCATCCAAGGAGACGAAGGTTTGTTTTAATCTTGGGATCATCCTCATAAAATGAGATACCTATGTGTCCTTGTAAAATGAATCAGAATACTTGTAGTTCGGTGCTGATTAATAGGATATATCATACCATTTAAGATCATGTGATAGGTTCATCTAAGTGGAAGGAGCTTAGTTGAAACTTAGTTTGGGACTTATGCTGAAGAAACCCAAGGAACATGGAATGTATATGAGTTTCTAACTAGGATCAGACCCTATTGGGAATAAGGGCCAAAGAGAACATTGTTAACATGAACTGTTGGGTTTTAACCACAAGGAGGCTTCCTACATATCCTATATGGATAGGAATAAAAGCCCACGTAGTTCGATAAATCTCATAGGAGAGTATGGTTGAATGAGAGAGATGATTTTGGGCTTACTTCTTGAAAAGGACTCCTTAATGAATTGGGGGGTTTTTAATATGGGTCTTATTCCTAAGGACGATGCCCAAATTTGTGGAATTTAACGATTTATTCCTGAGGAGAATATCCAATGAGCTCGAGCCCTGAAAGGGCTTTCTACGTATCCTGGTTTGAATAAGAATCAGATTTCTCATAGTTCCTTCCAAGGAGTGTTTGTGCACATTTTGTAATCATCACGTTTCTCTAATCCC